>OX465592.1:44859194-47392618 GCA_950022655.1 Alentia gelatinosa | reverse complement strand
GACCCTGGCTTTAGAGGTCATTCATCCGGGGACTCTGTAGACAGCTTAGGGCGCCATCTGACGACAAACGGGAAATAGTCCCCCGACTACGGGACTTGAGCCCTTTAATTCTGACCCAGCTTGGGTCCAATTCCAGCCAAACTTCACACGCTAACAAAATGGCCTTTGTGGAGATTCGCCGAATCGGAAATATTGGCAGGAGATATTGACGGCAATCTGACTATTTCCCTTGGGGGTTTCTACAAGGGAGCTTTATTGGATAGTTATCATCGATGCTGAAGGTTGTGGGTATAGATTGTGTACGATGCAGTTAGCTTTTAGCATGTTTTCTTTCATTCTTCCTTGACTTGGTGGCCTTTCGATAACAACATATGCTGTGTTCGGTCACTGATTTGTCGGGTTGGCTTCTTTGAGTCAGAATATTGATATTTGTCTGAATTGCTCACTTACATTTTGTGTTTTCAACTGATTTTCTTACTGTTAATATTTTTGGTATTTTCATTTCTTTGCAATATCATAAATCTTTCTCAAGGAGGGGATAAACTGCCATGAGACTTTCATAGCAAGTGGCCATTTTATGAATACCTCTGCTGTCAAAGACAACAGAAATGCCCGCCCCAGAGACGGGTGGCTGCAGTATATACCTGCCGACTTAGTAATATCCGAGCAAAAACGAGGATGATACGTCGTGAACTACGAGGAGATTACAGTCATTAGTATACAAAACGATTCTTAATTGTATTTATTACCTACCTACAGGATTGATAACGAGAATGAATCATATACCCACATAGGCATATAGGATGACTACACAAAATGCCACAGCATGGCAGTAATTTGGCGTACACTTACGTAGTTCCCCATTATTCTGTGTGTTAAGCATGTAAAACATGCTGTAAGACAACTTTGATGTATGATGATAAATGAGATCAATATTATTGATTTAATTTGATCAACATCAAAATAACTTTCCATACATTGTCTTTTAGTTGACTTCAACATCTGTAGGGACTATTTTTCCGGAATCTCTTCCACTGCGCGAAAACCACCAGTTTATATCCTATTCTCCGTCGTGTATAAACCTCATCTATAGACGTGTAAAATGTATACGACCTGCGTATGCATGTCCCGCACACGATATTTCTCTTCATATATGCTTTGCAGCAAATACAGCCTATCGTATTAGGTGGACGCCGGACCTTAGGGGTCTTAATTTGACTTGGGATGTCCTATGTTGTCAGGATTGTGAATCCTAAGTCGACTTGGATTACGGATAGCATTAGGCCTATGGGGACGTAGGTCGTCGTAGGTCGTCGGGATATTAATTGAACTTCCAACAGTCACAGGCAGGAAATAAATTTAATAAGATACATGCTAACCACCAGAGAAGGTGAACAACTGTAAACGGTTGTGAACAGGAAAGTTTGATGAATGTTTTCTTATTTTTCTATTTTGTTTATTAAACCTATTCAATTTTGTTTTAAATAGTGAATTATGGGAAGGAACAAAAGTATTTTTTATCATATATATAGATATATATATAGGCATCTCTGTGAGACCCCAACAGATTTGGTCGGGAACTGCCGCAATTCGGCTCCAGTCGACTTATGTTGACGGGAAACGGCCGTAATCAGGCTTAAATCATTGGGCCTGGCAATCGTAACTAGACTTAACTAAACTTAAGTGGACAGGATATTTTGGGCCGAGCGGAGAAAAAAACTATAAAAATCCATAAGTTAACTTATGTCGACGGGAGACTTCCGTAATCCGTCGGGGTCAGATCCTAGGTGGTCGTAACTCGTCTTGGCCGTACCCTTGTCCTACCCTAGCCGTACCGTCTCCTTGCTTACGGCAAAGATCAAGTCAACCTAGGTCGACCTACATCCAAATTAACTCGACTGAACTCGACGGGATGTAGGGGGCCGAGCGGCCAAAAACCAAAAATACCATAAAAACACCAATTCGAGTTAAGATTGTGCCAAAATCCATTGCCGGGACTGCCGGGGTGATGGTGTAAACATAGCATAAGGACGGGAATACAATATGAGAAACCTTTATTATCGTTAAGTTTTCCTATCCTTACATACCTAAATACTAGGAAAAACTATGTTTCATGTACTTATTGTATGTACCTTTCGACCCGAGGCATTCATTATAGACTCAGTGCGCTCGAACATTTTTTATACTGTACCTTTAGCAGCGGGAAGTATTTCCTAACTGTTCGGTCATAGACCTGTATATAATAATTAAAAAGAAAACCAGTTGAAAAATGAGAGATATATCTCCGCAAGTCATGTTACTGATACACATCCAATAAATATTATTGACTTTTCCCTTATAAGGCAAAAGATCATATTACCAACGAAGGAGCAATACGGTCACATACGTGTACCTAACACGTCATCTTGCCTAAATCCAAAGTGGGATGCTATAGGTACGATCGAACTGAACCAATGACCACAGTCTATATTTTTGTATTACCCACCGAATACGGAGTCTCCATACTAAGGCCCGGCGTCCACCTACTACGATAGAATCATAGACCTCCCGATATGACACCGATACAAAATGTCAAAATCGGTGCCACATCGGGAAGGTGCAGAATCGTAGACATATGTCTAGACATTCCAATCCACCACGCATTGTATGGGGTTTTTGTCAGTGTCTAATCGCAGAAACGTGGTCAACTGGCCCAATATTAGGTAACCTTCCGACGCGATTTTGATCTTTTTATCGGGAGGTGCATCGTAGACCATATCGGAGCCATATCGTAGTAGGTGGACGCAGGGCCTAAGTCTATGAAGCTTACAGATCGCTACTGAGTAGAATACGGGCCTCCGGAATCTCCTAGGAGAATACAGCTTTTTCGGTCACCTGATATGCATTATAGGAACTAATTCATATAATGTTTTCTCACTATGAGAGTTCAGTCCGCAGACTGTCAGTTGTCCTAGACCTACCGAGTCAGCTTATCTCCACATGCAAGATTCACCAGGCAGCCATACTCCAGGTAGAATACACTGCACGAAAACCACCAGTTTATATATGTATACACCCGGCGTATACAGGTATGATTTTGCGTATACAAGGTAGTCCTATTTTCCGTTGTTTATACGCCTCATCTATAGACGTGTAAATTGTATACTACCCGCGTATATATGTCCCGCTCACGATATTTCTCTTTATGTACACTTTGCGGCAAATACAGCCATTACACTGATGTATAGAAGAGGAAACATGTCAATATACAACCGATACATGCACTTACAAGATGGCGTATATATATGAATAAACTGGTGGTTTTCGCGTAGTTTTCTCAGAGATTCTGACATGCCAGGAACTCCGGGTAGCTGATTCCAGGTACTCTATACATTTCCTATGGAGACTTCGTAATCGGTGGGTAAAAAACTGCCCAATCTCTCCTGGTCTGCAATGAGGTGCTGCATATTCCCTCGAGCCTCGTGTCTGCCGAACTGTGAGCTTAGGGGAGTTAAATGTCCCCACACTGAGTGCCTGGCATCACTTATCTCATGAGAATGGCAGGCTCCTTCAAAGCTCTTCCCATTCATCCACTCCCAAGTGTCTTACCCTCTCTGAGAGGGTACAGAGAGGCAGGCATGGGAATGTGAGCAGGGCCCTCTGGATTCCCCGCTACTTCCATATTATTCCCTATAAAAAGTTGGGTTTTTTTCCTTTTTTTATTATCCTGGGCCCCGTTGAATAAAAATGTATCGTCCGTGAGGTCGGACGATAAGATATGTTGAAGGATGGACGAGAAATAAACGAGAATTTATTTTCAGTGTAGCATAAAACTGCTCGTCCATGTGAGCACTGTCGTCCGTTATAATATCGTTCGATTATCGTAGAATGATTGTATGATGGACCTATATCCACGGGGACCACTAAACATGTATAATTCTGTGGGCAAAGAGTTTAGGCGTTGGTCTCTCAACCTGAAGGTTGACAGTTCTAACCCCATCCAAGGCAAACTTTTTTTTCAGTAATTTTACAATATTTCACACAAAAAAAGAAAGATTCAATAGATAATAGTGATCAGTTAGGTGACCTAGGTTACCTATCTTCCACTGGCTCCAGAAGTTCCAAGCCTTGTCTATAGCTTATGGTCCTTTCTTGATTATATTCATCCAGTATGAGGTTACAGTACTTAATCTTTTTGGTTCAACTTCTTTATTGGGTCTCTTCAGGCTCAGTGCAGTCGTCAAATTACTCACACAAACCACAAAGTAGCAATAAGATAAAGGGGCAAGTGTCTCGATTGCAAAGCAATTGGTTTTCATAGCAGTGCCATATAGTCATAATAATGTACAGAATGTCTCTAACAGTGAAAGGGGTGATATAAATCCAGAATTGCACTCGAATCGTAAAATAAACAATACTCCACTCGTTTGGATGGACCGTAATCGTCGCTCGGCGTCGCCTCTATTTATACGATTTCCGATGCAGTTCTATAGGGTACATAGCTATTGTGCTATGGAGGCGGCCATCTTGCCCCCGACACCATCCAAAACACCAAGTTGCGAGACCAATTACCGATGGATTTTATCAAAACAATCGTTAACAACAAGTTCACTCGCATTCCGCTGTGCCAAGTAAGGCCATAGGTCATCAACAATTCATAGACCACAAAATATTGTGACTTTCACTCACATTCTGGCTGCTGATTGGTCAATTTCTCAATTAACCTCATGCAATAAAGAACTCTTTACTGCACACTCACCCATATACAGTGAGACAATATTAAAGCTATGGCGTTTTTTTTATTAGAGGTAGGATAAATGATCGAGTTTGACCTGCTTGTCCTTGAGGTCCGTCAGTGATACACCTGGCTCGCCCCTACATGTACCACAGCATGCCCATCGTCAGCCAGCCGCCTGAAACCACCCCGTCTCAGAGCCAACTATCGAGGTATATAACATGGGACGTTCACCTGATACGGTCTAAATATGAAACCTACGACATCCTTTATTAGGGTTAGTTTGACCTGCTTGTCCTTGAGGTCCGTCAGTGATACACCTGGGTCGCCACTACATTTGCAACAGTGCTCCCGTCATCAACGACCTACCTGAAACAACCCCGTCTCAGAGCCAAATATCAAGGTATATAACATGGGACATTCACCTGATACAGTGTAAATATGAAACCTACGACATCCTTTATCAGGGGTAGTTTGACCTGCTTGTCCTTGAGGTCCGTCAGTGATACACCTGAACCGGCCCTACATGGCCAAAGTATCAGCCAGCCGCCTGAAACCACCCCGTCTCAGAGCCAAATATCAAGGTATTTTAAGTAGGACATTCGCCTAATACAGTTTAAATGGCTCAAATATGCCAAACAATTGATAACAACATGTTCACTCGCATTCTGCTGTGCCAAGAAAGGCCATAGGTTGTCAACAATTCATAGACCGCAAAATAGTGTGACTTTTGTTCACATTCTTTAATTGGTCAATTTCTCAATTAACCTTGTGCAATAAATAACACTTCACCTGATACAGTGTAAAAATGAAATCTATGGCATTCATTATTAGGGGTATTTTTTTACCTGCTTGTCCTTGAGGTCCGTCAGTGATACACATGTGCACAATGTTCCCTTCATCGACCAGCCGCCTGAAACATCCCCGTCTCAGAGCAAAATATCAAGGTATATAACGTGGGACACCTGATACAGTGTAAATATGAAACCTACGACATTCCTTATTAGGGGTATTTGACCCGCTTGTCCTTGAGGTCCGTCAGTGAAACACCTGGCTCGCCCCTCCATGGCTCCAGCCTCCCACCCCGTCTCAGACGAGTCGGGGAGTCCGGGCACTGCCTCGTAAATCCCGGCTCTACTCTGTAGGCGCCTGATATTCTATAACTCCACCTGTATTCACTGCTCCAGGCTGCCAAGGGCACGGCGGAATAGCCGATGGGATGTGTTACGGTGCTAGGAGGATGTGGGGGTGTGGGGTGTCTCGGATAAGTCCTTGGCAGTGGGACGGATTAATATGCTCGACTTTATTCTGCTGGATGAGATGAGGCTGAATATTTGATTGTCGGTGATTACCCTGTGGTTTTAAAAAATATGGGTATTTTTTATTAGAGGAGATTATTTTTGTAGGATTCGTCTTTTTCAGAATTACTGCTTTCTCTTTCTGTTATCTATTTAGTTTGAATACAGTTCTTTTATTCGTTTTATTACCCACCTAATACGGAGTTTCCATGCTAAGCCTCTGGAGCCTGCAGATCGCTATTATTACCCACCTAATACGGAGTCTCCATACTACGCCTATGACGCATACAGATCGCTATTATTACCCACCTAATACGGAGTCTCCATACTGAGCCTATGGAGCCTTCAGATCGCTATTATTACCCACCTAATACGGAGACTCCATACTAAGCCTATGGAGCCTACAGATCGTTACTCAGTAGATTCCAGAAAGCTGTATTCTCCAAGGAGAATACAGCTTTTTCGGCCACCTGACGGGCATTAAAGGAACTATTTTATATAAACAATTAATGGCACTTGCATAGAATTTCTTATTATCTACAAAATTAACAATATATTTACCAGATTTGTTCCTAATAATTAGTCGAAAAGCGAGTAATAAATACAACATTACCATGATTTGGATCTGTGTGGCCGTTGTAGTTGACGGTACGCAATACTCCTCACTGTCGCTCGGATATCACTACGCGTCATCTACGCTGAGAATACGACCGCGCAGATCTGAATCCTGGTAATATTGTGTATTTATTCCCCTGATGTTTTTGCATATGTTTATTGTTTCATCAACATGCTATTGACTACCTCCATGTAATTTATCCTACCCCTCATATAAGTCTCCATAGACCTAACATGGTGTGACTGTATGCCACGGTTATGGCATAAAACATTCATATGCCACTAGTGACATATGAAGTTAAAACATGTAACAGGGTAGGATAAAATCTAAACATCACTCAATTTCACATAAATGTTAACATGCCATTCATTGTGTATCACTACAGATATCACTCAGCTCTGCTTTGTGATATCATTCCGCGAAGACAACTCATGCTATATATATACGGCATATAGCCTATGATCCATGGGCGCCGCCATGACGCCCCCCGAGTAGGTGTTCTTCACTAAAGGAGGTGAAAAAGTAGCTGTTTTTCACTAATGGAGGTGCAAAAGAAGTGAGTGATAATTGGGAAATGTCACTTTTCTTGCCTTGCTCACATCTGTATATAAAGTGTTTCATGTGAAAAACATCATGTCCTGGGTTTTAGCATTATATCTTCATGCTCTGGGATCGGTGTAGAGAGTCAAAGGAACCTTGGTAAAACATTGAAGGACAGCTGAATTTCGTAAGAACAAAGAGCCAGAATACAGGTTTTGTTCCCCGACCACCTAGTGACTGCTTCATGAACTAACAATGGCTCTGTCCACTATAAACAATCATATGAAACTTCGTGATGTTTCATGATAATACCTTTCTCTCGGGATACCAGAACGTGTGGTAATGCTCAGGGGTACATTAGAGCCTGTGGATATTGTGCTAAATGTAAATGGAGGCTCACACTAATACCCTGAGTGACGCTGGGGTACGGCACTGTGAGGCTGACGTTAAGTGCACAGAGCATGGCGGCGTGTAGTATGAGGTAACGTGGGACGTGTGTACCATTGACGAGCCTCGCACGCTGCTATTCACAGATATTTACAGCGTAGTCATAGTCGATAGGATTCATATTTGCAGTAGCACTTTATTCATAACCGCCAGATGGTGCTCTGTGTCTAGACTGGCATCAGTCCCTGGGGCCTGTTGAATAATCTAGACTTGAACATGAAAACCCTTTTATGTACCTCGTACAAGGGTTTATCATTTAATGATATTTAAGTCTGTTCGCTAAGAAAGTATTAGCCGTCCATAAGGTGTTGAATAAAGTTGACCCACATCGTCCCTGGGTCTCTATGGCGTATCAAAAAGGGTCTTAATAGAGGGAAACTATGTTCCGGTAAGAGAAAGTCAAAGTTACAAGGTAAGGCTTGGAAAAACAAGCCTTGGCCTTGGGCAGGCCTTACAGGCCCCAGTTGCGATACAACAATTCAGGGGCAGATATTGAATGACACAGGGGAAAATTCATTAGTTCTTTAATTAAATACAGATGTCATCATAGATAAAACTTATCTGACGCCTGGTGGTTTGGATCGCTATTTCCTATAGGTAGAAGAACAAGGGGCAGGGGTCGGTGGTGCCACCATGGATCGTTATTTAGAATATCAGATTAGGTTGTGTTTAACCCACAGCGATACGATCCGCAGTGCTGTGAAGATCCACGTAAAAAGCATCGCTAAAAGCCGTATTTTACGCGGCGATGCGCCTATGCGATTACGACACGATCCGCAAAATTTCAGTGCCAACGTTTAGGCCCTCGGATCGCTATTCTGCGATCCGCAACTCTGTCGTAAATGTGGAACAACGGGGCCCAGGCAAAAGAAATCGTGTATCTATATACCTGGAGCATATGGATATGTAGTATGCTCCAGGCTGCAAAAACCGGCACATATAGTTTGTATGAAGAAGTAGTGCATACCGAAAATGAACTTATATCAGTACCCCACTTGTCAGAGAAAAGATGGATAATAATACCTATGCACAATATCCTCGCATGCGCTGGGATATTACTATGCGTCAACTCCTCAGAGCATACGACCGCTTGTATCTGAAACCAGTCAATGTTGTATATCAATTGGCCCCTTTCGTCCGTGGGCTGTAGGTGTGAGTAGTATAAGGAAATGTCCCCATTCTCCGGGTTGCAATAACTGAGATCAAAAGCACACTGGTCTCCAGTACGTTTAACCGTAGATCGCGTTTGTGTTAAAGCCCAATACAAATACAACAAACTAGGGGCAAATGGCAAATTCATCACTGATAAATGAGCGTGCAGTTCAATTAAATGGTTTGGGTTACATTCAGTCTATGGATCGTTTCTGTAACCCACTTGCACCCAGTCAACTTGCTATTCAGGCAACTGCCTATCTTGGCTCCAAACATATCAAGCACCAGTGGCTCTAGAGGTATTTCAGTCTCTAGTGATTGGTCATGGTCAGCTGGGATGCCTCTAAGAGACTGTGACACTGGCACCCTGCTTCAATATCACAATGAATAAGCACACAAAGAGTGAAGGGATAGCTTTTTTTGCAGTGCGATGGAAGTTGTACCACTAACTTGTAGGCAATGTATATAGGACGTGCTCTAATAAGGTCTAGATGTAAACAGATTACTGCATAGGCTGCCTGTTTAAACTATATTAGTTCATAGTGTGAAAGTGCATGCTCTATACTAAGATGAAGAGGATTTAGAGATATTCGCAAAGTGTCTGATCTTGTAATATATAGAGACATGTATAGTTAGTGTGACTGAATTATATCTGTTCCTCGATATTTCGATCAGAAATACTCACCAAGTTCGTGTTCAAAAGTCTCGTTTTATCCTTTAATTATCTAGCAATATGTATTCAAATTGTCTTGTTATTGAATCAACGGGACGGCTGCACAGAAGGTGATAAAGAATACATGAGAACTGTAACAGGTTTCTGTTAAAAATATCTACATTAGAATACAATTAAATCTAGTGGGTTTCATCAGTTTTGCACGGCTGCTGATGCCATATATATATATATATATATATATATATATATATATATATATATATAGAGAGAGAGAGAGAGAGAGAGAGAGACAGAGAGACAGACAGAGAGACAGAGAGACAGAGAGACAGAGACAGACAGACAGACAGACAGAGAGACAGACAGAGAGACAGACAGAGAGACAGACAGAGAGACAGACAGAGAGACAGACAGAGAGACTGAGACAGAGACAGAGACAGAGACAGAGACAGACAGAGAGAGACAGATAGAGACAGAGAGAGACAGAGAGAGACAGAGAGAGAGACAGAGACAGACAGAGACAGACAGAGACAGACAGAGACAGACAGAGACAGACAGAGACAGACAGAGACAGACAGACAGAGACAGAGCATTCTTAATTATGTTATCCTGGAATTTTCACTCGGACTGTTGGCGAGGCTCGGCACATATTGTACTTAAATCATAATCCTATTATTGGGAATTATGTAATCACTCATTGTTTTAACTCTCCTCTAAGTGGGTGGAAAACCCAAGTGGAATTGTCTATTCATTGTTAATAATAAACAAGGAAATGTTCCACGGCTTGCAGGAACAACAAACAACTAATATGAGCAATAATGGTTTTTAATTTAGAATAAATAAACTATATCAAACTACCGCTAAATCAAATTAACACTACCGCTGAATGCACGACCCCCATCCCAATATCCTCCTAGCCATAGTTTCTGTATAAATCTACAAAATAGAAGAGTCGGCAGAAGCTGCCTTAATGCGGACAGTATGGGAACTGCATTAAGTGACATACATTAGTGTAGTGTTTCTGTGCCACGTTCACGCCGGTCGTATTCTCAGTTTATGATTTCATGCACATCGGTATTATACGTCTTATCCAACACCATTACCGATTGTACCAGTCCTGTATCCCAGCGAGGAGGGTAGCCATAGGATGCAGTGACTGGAGCCTGTATCCCAGCGAGGAGGGTAGCCATAGGATGCAGGGACTGGAGCCTGTATCCCAGTGAGGAGGGTAGCCATAGGATGCAGGGACTGGAGCCTGTATCCCAGCGAGGAGGGTAGCCATAGGATGCAGGGACTGGAGCCTGTATCCCAGTGAGGAGGGTAGCCATAGGATGCAGGGACTGGAGCCAGTATCCCTGTATCCCAGTGAGGAGGGTAGCCATAGAATGCAGGGACTGGAGCCTGTATCTCTATCTCTCACATCAACTTCTCCCTCTGTGAACCGGGACTGAAAACCGGATATCCGCCGCCAACCGGAAACACGTGACGCCCGTGAGACAGCGTCCCAAACCGAGGCGGTCACGTGACACAGATAACGCCAGTCTGAGACGCGACTTAATTGCCATCCATGAGAGATCTCCAAAACACCAGGACCCCGCCAGCACAGCGTGTCAGGTCTGAATGTGAGCGAGGGCAATCTAATCAACCCCACACCTCCTTCAGCTTTAACATTTTCTCGGTGCACCCCTCTCATAACATCTCACACTCTCAAAGTAGTATTCTGTACAAGGTTTCCACAACGCTCTATGGGAGAAGAATTCTTAACGAACTAGGCTTAGAGCCTTGAGAATCCACTGGCACACAGGATTCTCGCTGGGCGACACCATTGAGATTATAGGAATCTTTGGGTTGCATTGATGTACGTCTTTAGCACGGGAGGCAGGCCAGTGGATTATCAAGGCCCTAAGCCTAGTTCGTTAAAAATTCTTCTCCTATAGATCGTAGTGAGAGTACAGAATACCACTTAGAGAGTGTGAGATCTTATGAGAGGTGTGCACCCCTCATTATTTCATTGAAAAATAGAAATTACTTAAATTTTGGAAATGATGCATTAAGGCATCATAGTGTACTATGCCTAGGAATGCCTCCAGGCATCACAGTGTACTACTCCGGGAATGCCTCCAGGCATCATAGTGTACTATGCCAGGGAATGCCTCCACACATCATAGCGTACTACACTCGGGAATGCCTCCAGGTTTCATAGCGTACTACACCCAGGAATGCCTCCAAGCATCATAACATACTATGCCCGGGAATACCTCCAGGCAACATAACATACTACCTCCGGGAATGCCTCCGGGCATCACACTGTACTACACCCGGAAATCCCTTCATGCATCACAGCGTAGCTCATGCATCACAGCGTAGCTAAAGGGTTAAGGATCCTATCTCTCCATGCCAGACGTTCCAGACACTGTCGCCAGAGGGGGCGGCGGCGGCGGCGTTTTGTCGTTAGAGACTTGTCAATGAGACCGCGAACTACCTCGCCTCAAACCTCGGCTCGCAGGAGGAATCTAATGGATGCAGGATGCCCGGATGACGGAGGAGTCTCCCGTCCGGCGCTCCGGTCCGGCGCTCCGGTCCGGCGCTCCGGACTGTCACATGGATTATTGTTTCATTGTGCTTAATATGCTTGATTAGCATGACTAATTAGCACGAGCTATGAAGCCAGTTTAGCGGCTCTCTGCCTATGAATAGATATTGGGATTGTGTATAGATTAACCCTCATCCTCCCACCATCCTCCATGCTTGCCGACAGTGGATATAAATATTTATGATTATCTCACCCCGGTATTTTTCTCCTTAGGCTTAACATTAGAAACTCGTACTCCACGGCTGTGAGGTTCCTGTACCCAATATTCAATGGCTTATTGGGTGATTCATTTCATCAATAAATAATGTTATACGGGGTGAGATAAAATCAGAATCCCACTCGATGAAAATAACTTGGTCCGCACTCCACCTCGTTTGACCAGCAAATAAATTCCTCTGCAGTCAAACTCGGTGGAGTACGGACCAAGCTATTTTCATCGAGTGGTTTTTTTTCTAAATACTCCACGGCCGTGAAGGTATTGTACCCAGTACTCAATGGCTAATTGGGTGAGTTATTCTATTGATTAATAGTGTTTCTGATCATGTATATAGGGTGAGATAAAATCAGAAACCAACAAACTCCACCTCTTTTGACCGCTACGTAATTCACTTAATTTTGCTTTGTGAATTACTCTGTGGTTACATTCGGTGGAGTACAAACCATTTTAATTTCATCTCATGAGTTCCCTTCCAATTGTTTTTTTACGCGAGCTATTGTGCTATGAAGGCAGTCGTCTTGCCCCCAACGCTATCCAAATCACCAGGTGGCGGGACCAATTATCAAAAGATTTTATCAAAAATATTTTTGCCATGGAGGAATTCTAGCCTTGTCTCAATATCATAGCAACAGATAACAGTGGTAGCCCCCCCCCGACTACAGTGGCGCTATCTTACACTTTTCTGGAAGATGATGGCAGAACAAGCAATCGCACTGTGTCTTATACCAAACTCTTTTTCGAATGCGCTCATTTTGTGTGTTGTAAACACAACGCCAAGAGGATGGAGGTCAGTTCAATGGAAGACCCCCTTTAGGTGCAGTCACGCTATAGGGTACAGAGTGATTGCTGGTTCCACCATCATCCGCCAGGACAGTGCAAGATAGGGAAACTGAAGTCGGGGGGCAATTTCTGTTATCAGTTGCCATAATCTATAGATAATATTGAGACGAGGCTAAAATTCCTCCATTACAAGCCCCCCAAAATATTTTTGATAAAATCAATTGATAATTGGTCCCGCCAGCTGGTGTTTTGGATGGCGTCGGGGGTTGGGGGGTTGGGTGCAATATGGCTGCCTCTGGGAATTGGATGCCTTGAGCCTTTTACCGTTTGAGCCTTTCTGCGGACGCCTTGAGCCAACCCAGTGGACGCCTTGCGACTACCCCAATTTAGTTCCGATTGGCGGGTTAGGGTTACAATAGGGTTGGGTAAGGGTTAGGGTTGAGTATATATGACTATAAACCAGTATAATTGCACTTTTCAAAGTTTTTACATCTAGAGGCTCAAGGCCAACAAAACGGGGTAGGCTCAAGGCGTCCAAGGGGTAGGCTCAAGGCGTCTACAGAAAGGCTCAGGGCGTCCATGAACCCTGCCTCCATAGCACTATCACTCTGTGCCGTATATTATTACATACCTGTGGTAGTATATCCTACACTTACGGCCCGCTCCTCCCCATGTCGTATTTATATCCGCACGACACCTAGGTGACGTACGGGGTATGTATGTGGCGTACGGGTCATGCACGGCAGCGAAATCCAAAAACTCGTCCAGAAGCAAAGTTAAAAATTGGATATTTTAAGGTATAAAATAATACAAAAAGAGGAATACTATTTCTGTACGTGATAAATACTAAAATTGACGATAATCTTCGGCATCGGTTCGTTTTATCGTCAATTTTACCGCGTATTTATCACTTACAGCTACAGTAACCCTGTTTCCGTATACTACTCGTATATGTGCTCGTTTTGTACGTTGTAAACCCGGCGCGAGGGGATGGACGAGGGAGTCGGAGATAGATGTATTGGAGGACGGCCGTTCTAAGGTGCCCGGGGAGTTGTCTGGATGGGACTGGCTGAGAGTGAAAAGTGGGTGGTCGAGATCCGCCGACGAGCGACGAAATAATAGCCAAAACAACGTGAGCGCCTCGTCTACTGTTTATCTGTGTGGTATGAATACTCGTACGCCACCCTTATTGGATGCGTAGACCAATCTCTTTAGGGCGTGCTTGCATTTATCCTACCCCTAATATAAATCCCATAGGCTTAACATTGAGTTTCCGTATGCCACGCTGACTGGCATACAGAGCTTTATATGCCACTTTTTATTTGTCTCTAGTGGCATACAGAATTGTTATCACATAATATTCCAAAATCGAGGAGACAGGGTAGGATAAAATCAAAACCTGATTTGTTTTAATCTTGGCCACTGCATGCCACTCCTGGAGTGTTGGATCCGGACTTCACTCGGCTTCGCCTCATGAAGTCACTTTGCCAAACTCCAGTCGTGTCATACGGTGGACAAGATTAAAACTCACCCAGATTTACGATAGCACTATATACGGTGCGTAATGCCGGGGACACACCAAGCGAGTCAAGCTGGCGATCTCTAGAATCGCCAATACAAAATAGAATACATGTGAGATATTATTTCATAGGAATATCTCTCACCGATCATTTAGCATATCACAGGCAATGATCAGGTGAAATATGAAATAATATCTCACATAAACACTATTTTGTGTTGGCGATTTCGGAAATCGCTGCGTTTCTCACTTGGTGTGTCTCCAGTTTAAAGCCAGAGATATACCAGGCAAGAAATGCAGCGATTTCCGGAATCGCCAACACAAAGTGGCCTATATGTGAGCTATTATTTCATATTTCACCTGATTATTGCTTCCAAGATGCCAAATTATAGGAGATATTCCTATGAAAAAATATCTCACATACACGCCAATTTGTGTAGAAGGTGTCCATGTGATAGATACTAAAGATGACTCTTTCTGGGCCATTCATAAAATACGTACGCACTGAGGGGGGGGGGGGGGGGGTCAATATTTACGGAAATTTACAGAAAGGGGGTGAGGCGGTAAAGAAAAATCGGAAATTCTGCGAATGTACTATAGAGAGACATAGTTAGTGTGACTGAATAGAATCTGTTCAGAGATATTTTGATCAGAAATACTCACCGAGTATACTATATAGTATATACTATAATAATATATATGGATGGCCTCCTTACTGGAATCTATGATATTTGTTACCTTTGGAAACACCGAGACGACGACAGAGCACAACGAGTGATGAACGAGCTCTGAGCGGCTCTGAGACCAGACGACGGCAAGTCGACCAGACAATGGGAGGCAAACATATCACCGCCGAGCCCCGCGGCAGGCCGCCAGACCTCAGCACTACACCGCGGGTAGACGGGTTCAAGTCTCTGATGATGAACGTTCATTAAATGATGAAACACAATAAGAATAAAGTTCATTCTAGTATGTATCCTTCTCTGACTGGCCCACGAATCAAAGACTTGTTCAAGTCTTTGATTATGAACATAAATGATTAAACACAATCAGAATAAAGTTCATTAAAGTATGTATCCTTCTCTGACTGGCCCATGAATCTAAGACTTGTTCAAGTCTTTGATTATGAACATTCATTAAATGAATAAACACAATCAGAATAAATATCATTCTAGTTTGTATCCTTCTCTAACTGGCCCATGAATCTAAGACTTGTTCAAGTCTTTGATCATGAACATTCATTAAATGATTAAACACAATCAGAATAAAGATCATTATAGTATGTATCCTTCTCTGACTGACCCACAAATCTAAGACGTGTTCAAGTCTTTGATTATGAACACTCATTAAATAATTAAACACAATCAGATTTAAGTTCATTATAGTATGTATCCTTCTCTGACTGGCCCATCAGTCTTTGATTATGAACATTCATTAAATGATTAAACACAATCAGAATAAAGATCATTCTAGTATGTATCCTTCTCTGACTGGCCCATGAATCAAAGACTTGTTCAAGTATTTGATTATGAACATTTATTAAATGATTAAACACAATCAGACTAAAGTTCATCAAAGTATGTATCCTTCTCTAACTGGCCCATGAATCAAGACTTGTCCACTATGAACAGAATCTCCTGTTTATGGCCCCAAGCCGCTCACTGCAACTCTATACCTCCTCTTACCCCTCCCCCTCCCCTCCTCCAGTTCTCTGGCCGCCTGTGATCTCATAGCAATAGATTTCGCCTGCTCTGACTCTATCTCGATTGAGATCAAAGTGAGTGAGTATCAATCTCCCAGCATATATCCTGACCAGTAGCTAGGATATCTGTATTGAAAGTGTTGGAAATGCTGGAACTTTACAGTGCCAGAAATCCAATACCATTACCGATTGTACCAGTCCCTGTATCCCAGCGAGGAGGGTAGCCATAGGATACAGGGACTGGAGCCTGTGTCCCAGTGAGGAGGGTAGCCATAGGATGCAGGGACTGGAGCCTGTATCTCAGTGAAGAGGGTAGCCATAGGATGCAGGGACTGGAGCCAGTATCCCAGTGAGGAGGGTAGCCATAGGATGCAGGGACCGGAGCCAGTATCCCATCAAGGAGGGTAGACATAGGATGCAGGGACTGGAGCCTGTATCCCAGTGAGGAGGGTAGATATAGGAGGCAGGGACTGGAGCCTGTATCCCAGTGAGGAGGGTAGCCATAGGATGCAGGGACTGTATCCCAGTGAGGAGGGTAGCCATAGGATGCAGGGACTGGAGCCAGTATCCCAGTGGGGAGGGTAGCCATAGGATGCAGGGACTGGAGCCAGTATCCCAGTGGGGAGGGTAGCCATAGGATGCAGGGACTGTATCCCAGTGGGGAGGGTAGCCATAGGATGCAGGGACTGTATCCGAGCGAGGAGGGTAGCCATAGGATGCAGGGACTGGAGCCTGTATCCCAGTGAGGAGGGTAGATATAGGATGCAGGGACTGGAGCCTGTATCCCAGCGAGGAGGGTAGCCATAGGATGCAGGGACTGGAGCCAGTATCCCAGTGAGGAGGGTAGCCATAGGAGGCAGGGACTGGAGCCAATATCCCATCAAGGAGGGTAGCCATAGGATGCAGGGACTGGAGCCTGTATCCCAGCGAGGAGGGTAGCCATAGGATGCAGGGACTGGAGCCTGTATCCCAGTGAGGAGGGTAGCCATAGGAGGCAGGGACTGGAGCCAGTATCCCAGTGAGGAGGGTGGCCATAGGATGCAGGGACTGGAGCCTGTATCCCAGTGAGGAGGGTAGCCATAGGATGCAGGGACTGTATCCCAGTGAGGAGGGTAGCCATAGGATGCAGGGACTGGAGCCTGTATCCCAGTGAGGAGGGTAGCCATAGGATGCAGGGACTGGAGCCTGTATCCCAGCGAGGAGCGTAGCCATAGTATGCAGGGACTGGAGCCAGTCTACACTGTGGGGTAAACTGCAGCGATCGGGTTACTCTTTTATCGCCCGCTCTTCTCTCTGCCGCTTCTTTTTGTCGTTCGCTGTCCCCTCGCTAGTGTCTCGCTTCGATTGAATTTAGCGTACTTTTTCTGGGTCATGAATTGATTCTAATCTTCTACTCTGTATTTTGTTTGCGATCAAGCCTGCCAGGACTATTATCTCATCCCTGGTATTTTTGTTCCAGAGGCTTAACATTGGGAACTCGTTCTCCATGGCCCTACCAGTATTGTTCTCCAACTCGTTTAAACACTACAAGATATTCACTTGGCTGTCGCCTGGTTCATAACAATCAGCATCAAACTAATGGAGTACGACGACTTTGACCATAACTTGTTGGTTTCTTCTTTAGTGTTTACATAAAGAATTCATGAACAAAAATCATTCTTTACTCCATTTGTAGGAATAAGATTCCCATGTTCTAAAACGTGGTCTTTGTATATACCCCAAAGCGGATCTTATCGCGTAGGACTTACTGCATTATCTATCGACGATCTATACCAGTAATCCGATTTGGATCAACGATAATCTTATATAGGGCGTCATTACTGATCGGATAATCTATTGTCTGTTAATACCGACCCTGTTCGGTGCACCCCTCTCATAAGATCTCACACTCTCTAAGTGGTATTCTGTACAAGGTTCGGGTGCACCACTCTCATAAGATCTCACACTCTCTAAGTGGTATTCTGTACAAGGTTCGGGTGCACCACTCTCATAAGATCTCACACTCTCTAAGTGGTATTCTGTACAAGGTTCGGGTGCACCACTCTCATAAGATCTCACACTCTCTAAGTGGTATTCTGTACAAGGTTCGGGTGCACCACTCTCATAAGATCTCACACTCTCTAAGTGGTATTCTGTACAAGGTTCGGGTGCACCACTCTCATAAGATCTCACACTCTCTAAGTGGTATTCTGTACAAGGTTCGGGTGCACCACTCTCATAAGATCTCACACTCTCTAAGTGGTATTCTGTACAAGGTTCGGGTGCACCACTCTCATAAGATCTCACACTCTCTAAGTGGTATTCTGTACAAGGTTCGGGTGCACCACTCTCATAAGATCTCACACTCTCTAAGTGGTATTCTGTACAAGGTTCGGGTGCACCACTCTCATAAGATCTCACACTCTCTAAGTGGTATTCTGTACAAGGTTCGGGTGCACCACTCTCATAAGATCTCACACTCTCTAAGTGGTATTCTGTACAAGGTTCGGCTGCACCCCTCTCATAGGATCTCACAGTGGTATTTTGTATTCCAGTCCAGATAAAGCTATTAGGGCACATTGAGGCATTGCATTGGAGAACTGACTCAAGTCTTGTATTTGTCACTCTACTATCGACGTATAGTTTAACAAATGAGCATGTCTTCTGTGACACAGTAGGGGAATACCGGCCTGCTTATGTAGCAGTTTTACTGAGAATCTATTTGGTGACCTTAGGCAAATCCTCAAAAGATGTTATTCGGTGGAAGAATGCCCCCCCCCCCCTCCCTCCCTCCATCTTGGTCAGTTCCTTCTAACAGAACAACTGGGAGCAACAGAAACTACAAAGCCTGTCAAAACTATAAAAGCATGAGACAGTGAAGGGTGAAAGTAGATGATATCTTAAAGGACTGGGTGCAGAGGGATAACATCTCCTTTGTCCAACCAGATAACACAGACAGGATTATATTGCTATCAGCAGTCTTGGGGGTTCAATTAATTAGAGTGGTAAGTTCTCCTTATGAAGAAAGTGCTTAAAAGAGGATGCATACTATCGTAAAACTGGATGAATTTGAATCTTGACCACCGTATGTCATGACTGAAGTTTGGCACAGTGACTTCATGAGGCGAAGCCGAGTGAAGTCCGGAGCCAAAACTCCAGGAGTGGCATGCGGTGGTAAGGATTAAAATGAATCAAGTTTTGATTTTATCCTACCCCATCTCCTCGATTTTGGAATATTATGTGATAACAATTCTGTATGCCACTAGTGGCATATAAAACTCTGTATGCCAGTCAGCGTGGCATACGGAAACTCAATGTTAAGCCTATATATGGCATTTTATATTAGGGGTAGGATAATATAGAGGAAACCCATGAAAGTTTAGGGTCAGAGCTTGTATCCCATCGAGTTTGAATCGCGTAGTAATTCACAAGACGAAGCCGCGTGAATTATGTAGCGATTCAAACGAGATGGGATTTAGCTCTGACCCTAAACTTGAATGGGTTTTTGAATTTATCTCACCCTTTACATTGACTAATGGGCTAACATTTGTGACATAATCCCTCATTGGATATTTTTCCTAAATATCTCATGGGCATTAGATACGAGTTCCCAATGTTAAGTCTATGGAGAAAAAATATCTGGGGTGAGATAAAACGAGTGAGAGCAGATCTTTTCGAGCAGATACTTCTCCTTCAGGTCTGTCTTCTATTATTTGTGATCTACATGCTCATCAGACATTATTAGATGTAAGGTGCAAAGAAGAAACCAACAATAGTTTATTAAACGGGCCCCAGGACTGATTAAACTAAAACACAGGGAATACTCTCCCAATTATTGTAGGTCAAGTTAAGCATTACAGAAATATTCCTTGGTATTTGTATACAGCTAGCAAGGGGCACTACCTTACACACTCATGACATGATATATAAAATTCACCAGGAGGAGAAGACCAGACCTCCTGCCTTACACTAGAGGCTGCCCTAACACTATCACAGCAAATCCAACCGAAGCACGGCCCCTCCCGCCTGCATGTTTCAGAGCGGACAATAGGGAGACTAGGCGGTGGTCGGCGGGTAGACTTGCTCAAGTCTTTGATTATGAACATTCATGACTTGCTCAAGTCTTTGATTATGAACATTCATTAAATGATTAAACACAATCAGAATAAAAGTTCATTAAAGTATCCTTCTCTGACTGGCCCATGAATCAAAGACTTGTCCACTATGAACCAAATCTCCTGTTTATGGCCCCAAGCCGCTCCCTGTAACCCTATACCTCCTCCTATCCCTCCCCTTCTCCTCCTGGCCGACTGTATTACTATATCAATAAATTTTGCCTGGTCCTGACTGTGACTCGATTGAGCTCAAAGTGAGAGGGTATCAATATCCAAGCAGATATCCCGACCAGTAGCAAGGATATCTGTATGGAGAGTGTCAGGAATGCTGGAGCTAAACAGCGCCAGAAATCCAACACCATTACCGATTGTACCAGTCCCTGTATCCCAGTGTGGAGGGTAGCCATAGGATGCAGGGACTGGAGCCTGTATCCCAGTGAGGAGGGTAGCCATAGGATGCAGGGACTGGAGCCTGTATCCCATCAAGGAGGGTAGCCATAGGATGCAGGGACTGGAGCCAGTATCCCAGCGAGGAGGGTAGCCATAGGATGCAGGGACTGGAGCCTGTATCCCAGTGAGGAGGGTAGCCATAGGATGCAGGGACTGGAGCCAGTATCCCATCAAGGAGGGTAGCCATAGGATGCAGGGACTGGAGCCTGTACCCAGCGAGGAGGGTAGCCATAGGATGCAGGGACTGGAGCCTGTATCCCAGTGAGGAGGGTAGCCATAGGATGTAGGGACAGGAGCCTGTATCCCAGCGAGGGGGGTACTCATAGGATGCAGGGACTGGAGCCTGTATCCCAGCGAGGAGGGTAGCCATAGGATGCAGGGACTGGAGCCTGTGTCCCAGCGAGGAGGGTACTCATAGGATGCAGGGACTGGAGCCTGTATCCCAGCGAGGAGGGTAGCCATAGGATGCAGGGACTGGAGCCAGTATCCCAGCGAGGAGGGTAGCGATAGGATGCAGGGACTGGAGCCAGTATCCCAGTAAGGAGGGTAACCATAGGATGCAAGGACTGGAGCCAGTATCCCAGCGAGGAGGGTAGCCATAGGATGCAGGGACTGGAGCCAGTATCACTGTGAGGAGGGTAGCCATAGGATGCAGGGACTGTATCCCAGCGAGGAGGGTAGCCATAGGATGCAGGGACTGGAGCCAGTATCACTGTGAGGAGGGTAGCCATAGGATGCAGGGACTGGAGCCAGTATCCCAGCGAGGAGGGTAGCCATAGGATGTAGGGACTGGAGCCTGTATCCCAGTGAGGAGGGTAGCCATAGGATGCAGGGACTGGCGCCTGTATCCCAGCGAGGAGGGTAGCCATAGGATGTAGGGACAGGAGCCTGTATTCCAGCGAGGAGGGTAGCCATAGGATGCAGGGACTGTATCCCAGTGAGGAGGGTAGCCATAGGATGCAGGGGCTGGAGCCAGTATCCCAGCGAGGAGGGTAGCGATAGGATGCAGGGACTGGAGCCAGTATCCCAGTAAGGAGGGTAACCATAGGATGCAGGGACTGGAGCCAGTATCCCAGCGAGGAGGGTAGCCATAGGATGCAGGGACTGGAGCCAGTATCACTGTGAGGAGGGTAGCCATAGGATGCAGGGACTGTATCCCAGCGAGGAGGGTAGCCATAGGATGCAGGGACTGGAGCCAGTATCACTGTGAGGAGGGTAGCCATAGGATGCAGGGACTGGAGCCAGTATCACTGTGAGGAGGGTAGCCATAGGATGCAGGGACTGGAGCCAGTATCCCAGCGAGGAGGGTAGCCATAGGATGCAGGGACTGGAGCCAGTATCCCAGTGAGGAGGGTAGCCATAGGATGCAGGGACTGGAGCCAGTATCCCAGTGAGGAGGGTAGCCATAGGATGCAGGGACTGGAGCCAGTATCCCAGTGAGGAGGGTAGCCATAGGATGCAGGGACTGGAGCCAGTATCCCAGCAAGGAGGGTAGCCATAGGATGCAGGGACTGGAGTCAGTATCCCAGCGAGGAGGGTAGCCATAGGATGCAGGGACTGGAGCCAGTATCCAAGCGAGGAGGGTAGCCATAGGATGCAGGGACTGGAGCCAGTATCCCATCAAAGAGGGTAGCCATAGGATGCAGGGACTGGAGCCTGTATCCCAGCGAGGAGGGTAGCCATAGGATGCAGGGACTGGAGCCTGTATCCCAGTGAGGAGGGTAGCCATAGGATGCAGGGACTGGAGCCAGTATCCCAGTGAGGAGGGTAGCCATAGGATGCAGGGACTGGAGCCTGTATCCCAGCGAGGAGGGTAGCCATAGGATGCAGGGAGTGGAGCCAGTCTAGTCGTCGGGCTAGTTCGGTATGCGTAGAGCGGAGCCGCGTTGACAAAAGGCCGGCCGGAGTCCAGCCAAGCCTTTGATGGGTCCTGACCAGGCCTTCTCTCCCCACCTCCCTCTCAAGGCAGCCGGCTTATTTGGCGCTGATTATTGATTTCTACACGGCGGAAATTTCTGTCTGGCTTGGAGTTGGAGCTAGGTCTGGAGCCTTCCCCCTCGCCTGTAGTGTATCCGTGCCGCTGCGGTGATGGTAAGACCACATGGCCAATGGCGCAGAGGGCCAGCGTAGCGATGACCGCGTGCATGCGCAGAACAGATTCGACTGTGGGGCCCCCTGGAGGGCGCTTTGTGAGGTTAAGTGGACGCGGCTCCTTGACAACTCGTCAAACTTGACCCGAACTACACTTGGAAAACTGGAGAAACCATCCATTCTATCCGTTAAAACCCCAACATGAGGTTTTCGCTCCACGTTTTGCGGATCGCAGAATGCAATTTCTTTATTGTTTTATCTCCCATACAAGCATTTTACAGAAACACCTCAATAGTATCACGCTATATTATAGTTATATAATATATTTAGCAATCCATGGTCGAAATAGTTGCTCCAGATTTTTTGCGGATCGCATCATAATTATGTCGCCATGGATATCTGATTACAAATATAATGAACCTTTCACCTGTGTCACTGAAAATGCTATACATAACTTAGACTGAAAAAGAGATACATATTTACAAAGGGTACCATATCAAACCAGAGATTATGGGCTTTATCCTACCCCTAATAAAAAATCCATAGGTTTAACATTTACTCAATGAATATGACGGAGCATTGAATAAAGTGTCCACTAGATAAAGGCTAAACGTCTTGGATGTTGATGCGTGTAAGGTGAGGTCCTGTATAGTGTCCACTAGATAAAGGCTAAACGTCTTGGATGTTGATCCATGTAAGGTGAGGTCCTGTATAGTGTCCACTAGATAAAGGCTGAACGTCTTGTATGTTGATCCATGTAAGGTCAGGGCCTGTGTAGTGTCCACTAGATAAAGGCTGAACGTCTTGTATGTTGATCCATGTAATGTCAGGGCCCGTGTAGTGTCCACTAGATAAAGGCTAAACGTCTTGTATGTTGATCCATGTAATGTCAGGGCCCGTGTAGTGTCCACTAGATAAAGGCTGAACGTCTTGTATGTTGATCCATGTAAGGTCAGGGCCCGTGTAGTGTCCACTAGATAAAGGCTGAACGTCTTGTATGTTGATCCATGTAATGTCAGGGCCCGTGTAGTGTCCACTAGATAAAGGCTAAACGTCTTGTATGTTGATCCATGTAATGTCAGGGCCTGTGTAGTGTCCACTAGATAAAGGCTGAACGTCTTGTATGTTGATCCATGTAATGTCAGGGCCTGTGTAGTGTCCACTAGATAAAGGCTGAACGTCTTGTATGTTGATCCATGTAAGGTCAGGGCCCGTGTAGTGTCCACTAGATAAAGGCTAAACGTCTTGTATGTTGATGCGTGTAAGGTGAGGTCCTGTATAGTGTCCACTAGATAAAGGCTAAACGTCTTGTATGTTGATCCATGTAAGGTCAGGTGCCTGTGTAGTGTCCACTAGATAAAGGCTGAACGTCTTGTATGTTGATCCATGTAAGGTCAGGGCCTGTGTAGTGTCCACTAGATAAAGGCTAAACGTCTTGTATGTTGATACATGTAAGGTCACAACCCGTGTAGTGTTCACTAGATAAAGGCTAAACGTCTTGTATGTTGATCCATGTAAGGTCAGGTGCCGTGTAGTGTCCACCAGATAAAGGCTAAACGTCTTGGATGTTGATCCGAGGTGGATTTACATGAAAACAGTAGGAAACACAGGTAAAGGTCACTTTTTGACGGCAGCGTGCAATTAATCAAGTCCTCGCCCCAAGAAAGCAGGACCAGTTTCCTGTCATGGCCGGACCGGAAGTGTCTATAAAGGTCAGATAGATACTCAATGACATTCACTCAGTATTGATTAAGAAACAAATCCTTTTCTCTAGAATAGCATTTTGTAGTGTGCATTGCTCCATAGAAAACACTTAGGGAGTTTGTATGGACATACCCGGTGCATACGGATATATGTTGTATGCTCCGAGGGGCGCATACCGAAAAATAGTGCGAAAAAAAGTACATAACTCAAAAGAACAGAACTCGACATGCCACTTGCCCAGAAATGGTGCATGATAAAAGTAATATAGACTGGTTTCAGATAGAAGCGGTTGTATGTTCCTCGGACTTAATGCGTAGTAATATATGAGTGCATTGTACTATTTTTCCGTATGCTGCAGGTTTTTCTACACGGAGTATACAACATATCTTATTACCTCTCACTTAAAGGGATGATTAAGATAGGTTTATGAGGCTTTCTCCTGCCTCCTACATATATCATTCTGGTGTATTCATTTGCGGGTGTGTATGCTTTTCCATACCTTTTTGCATATGTTTGGAGTTCATCCCTAATATTTTATGATTCTGAAAAAAAAAAGTCCTTATGTTTTTGTTACTTTCTGTTATGGCAAACAGTCAACCAGAATTCCCACAGCGTCCCCACGATGGCATATTGTATATGTACATTTTTCATCAATACTTCTTTCTACTGTACTCTGCCATCATAGTCCAACGTGTCTCATTTGTAGGCAACATATAACTAGTGAACACTATTGAATTGATGGGTCGACGATGACTTTCTCTGGTTTCTGTTGGGATATTCTGTATGTATGTATCTGTAACCTGTGTTTTTCTCCTTCCCATTCACAAGAACCGTTTTTTCCTAGCTTTAGGTAATAATAATGTGGCCGCTCGTCATAGAACAGTGCCAGAGAGTATTCCCTGTGCTGGGAATTGATACCTTGTGTTCTCTCTACTATGAGGTACTAATAACAATGTCCTGTGACAGAGCAGAAAGGCACCATTGCCATCACTCTCCATTGTACTTATACTAGACTTGCTCAAGTCTTTGATCATGAACATTTATTTTTAATCAGAATCAGAAAAACATAAATTATAGTATCTATCCTTCTCTGACTGGCCCATGAATCAAAGATTTGTCCACTATGAGCGGAATATCCTGCTCATGGCCCCAAGACGCTCTCTGTGAACCTATACCTCCTCCTCCCCCTCCCCCCCTCCCCTCCTCCAGTTCACTGGCCGCCTGTGTTGTCATAGCAATAAATTTCGCCTGCTGCTGACTGTGACTCATTAAGATAAAAGTGAGAGGGTATCAATCTCCCAGCAGATGTCCTGACCAGTAGCCAGGATATCTGTATGGAGAGTATTGGGAATACTGGAGCTAAACAGCGCCAGAAATTCAACACCATTACCGATTGTACCAGTCCCTGTATCCCAGTGTGGAGGGTAGCCATAAGATGCAGGGAGTGGAGCCTGTATCCCAGCGAGGAGGGTAGCCATAAGATGCAGGAACTGGACCCTGTATCCCAGTGAGGAAGGTAGCCATAGGATGCAGGGACTGGAGCCAGCATATCCCAGCGAGGAGGGTAGCCATAGGATGCAGGGACTGGAGCCTGTATCCCAGTGAGGAGGGTAGCCATAGGATGCAGGGACTGGAGCCTGTATCCCAGTGAGGAGGGTAGCCATAGGATGCAGGGACTGGAGCCTGTATACCAGTGAGGAGGGTAGCCATAAGATGCAGGGACTGGAGCCTGTATACCAGTGAGGAGGGTAGCCATAGGGTGCAGGGACTGTATCCCAGTGAGGAGGGTAGCCATAGGATGCAGGGACTGGAGCCTGTAGCCCAGTGAGGAGGGTAGCCATAGGATGCAGGGACTGCAGCCTGTATCCCAGTGAGGAGGGTAGCCATAGGATGCAGGGACTGGAGCCTGTATCCCAGTGAGGAGGGTAGCCATAAGATGCAGGGACTGGAGCCAGTATCCCAGTGAGGAGGGTAGCCACAGCATGCAGGGACTGGAGCCAGTATCCCAGTGAGGAGGGTAGCCATAGGATCCAGGGACTGGAGCCTGTCTATACTTAAACCATCGATCCTCATTCTCTGGGAATATGTCATATGTAGCCTCTCCTCTTTTTCCCTGCTCCAGGATTTTCACTATCTAAAATGAGACCTAATATAGAAGATGAATATCTTAATTGTATTCTTTTGAAAATAGATTGTCAATTTATACGAGAGCAGTGCAGTATTGGCCATTAAAAAGAGCTAAATGATTATGGCTCGAAATCCAAATCTCCACTTCTCCGAATCAATAAAGCTATCCAATATGACCGTGTAAATATTTAATAACTAGAATTTTTTACCTTCTAAATTCGACCTACAGAAAGCTGTGATAGTTCAACATCTATGAGGAGTGTACTCTAAGGTTCAAGTCTCTAATCTCACAAACCTAGTCTCGATTCTACTCTCCTGCCTTCCCTTTCCCAACGAGCAGTTCGTCGACAGAGGTCCAGTGAATTGCGAGTATTGATAATACATTGTTATTGGCATTTCGGAAAATTGAACCTGTGTCTGCAAAAAAAAGGTCGTTTCAATTACGAGTGGGCGCAGTATTCAAATAGTGTGATATTATCCCCGTGGATGCGCCGGTCTATCCCAGCTCTCTCCCTTCAACGCTGGAATATTGACTTGAGGCAGGGTTATGCCCAGTTCACACTTTCGCTGGGCGAAAACCACCAGTTTATTTATATATACGCCATCGCGTAAGTGCATTTATCGGCTGTATATTGACACGTTTCCTTTTCTATACGTCAGCGTAATGGCTGTATTTACCGCAAAGTGTATATAATGAGAAATATTGTGTGCGGGACATGTATACGCGGGTCATTTACATTTCACACGTCTATAGATGAGGCGTATACACAACAGAAACGCAAAATCATACCTATATACGCCGGGTGTATAAATATATAAACTGGTGGTTTTCGCGCTGTGTTTGCAATTTGAGGTACGCTTAGTCTCAGTCTGAAGGTACCTGTGAACGTGTAGTGCTGCGAAATGTACAGTGTGAACTGCACGCTTCACGCCAGTCTAAGACTGGAAGTACATGGTACATCCAATCGCAAGCAATTTTTGAATATCAAACATTCAATCTAAAGGGATTCAATCTAAAGCCTATAGAGGGGTAGAAATTGCTAGTACGTCGGTTTATCATAGGTTTATAAATCTATTTTGCAAAAATGTTGCCAACAGACAGAACAACAACAGCGAGCTTGTGCAATATCAGGAAACATTCTTACTGTGGACGAAACGGTTCCTGTTCGAGGTCAGTTGTCGATATAATACTGCCTGACGCCATAGGCGGAAGGCAGTTTGAAATCGACGACTGACCGAGAAGAGAATCGTTTCATCTACAGTCAGGACGTTTGCTTATTATTATATCTTAATTCGAAAAAAAAACCCGATATTTTAATGACTTATCAAGTCACTCTCACAGCGGGCATGAACATTATTATTACTCCACCCATAGCAGCAGGCAGTATTTCATAGACATTCGGACACAGGTATATAGTAATATCTTTTATTGAAAGAACTGCGGTACAACAGGTCGTCCCAACAAGGGAAACACATTTCGCTGAACTACAAACACAATGTATTGATAGTAATTTGGAGAACGCTAGAATCTGACCCAATTATATCCTCTGTCACATTATTTGAATAAATACAGGCAAACAGTAATGAAGAGAAAGGCAAATTCAACAAGTGTGTTGCATTGTGGCAATCCGATATGATTGCATTAGTCCAACAAGGAGAGTATTAAATTACAGGAGAAGCTTGTCAATTTATTTTGCATGAAAGATTCGCTCATTCCCAGCACGGACCGGGTCCCATAACAATCACTGGAGAATTTTATTTGGATTTTATCATTTTCATTTAAAATTTCATCATTTGGACTTGTATCACAGGGTTAGACGAGGTGTGGGGTTGAGATATTGAATTATATACTCAATAATGACTGGTTTTGTGTACGGGTGGCCGTAATCTCTGAGTAGTTGACGCGTAGTAATATCCGAGCGACTAGCGAGGATATTACATCGTCAACTACGAGGAGATTACGGTCACTCGTATACAAAACCAGTCTTTATTGTATTTATTATCCACCTACAACATTGATAACAAGTCTATTGCAATTAAAAGGTTTTTGCAAGATATTTACTACCAGACACCACAATAATGTTAAGCATGGCAGTAATTCGGTGTAGACTTTCACCAATAATATAGTTCGCCATTAATCTGTACTTTTATCATGCAATATATGTTATTACAGTGATATCTGATGGTAAATGAGATTATTAATATTGATTCTAAATAATTAACATTGAATGAACATTCAAGAAACTTATTTCGAAGTACATGATGATTCGACCTCATTATGGACAGGACTATTTTTCCGGAATCTCCTGCAGGAGATTCTGACATACCAGAATCTCCAGGTAGCTGTTTCCAGGTGCCCTATACATTTCCTATTGAGACTCCGTAATAGGTGGGTAATAAAAAACTAGAAGCAAATGGTATGTTCACCAGTGATGAGTGAGCGTGCAATTATTAATAGATAGCAATCAAAAGGTTTTGGATATATTCAGTCTATACAGAATCATTTTTTCTAACCTAATAGAACACCCAGTCAACTTGCCATTTGCTCAACTGCCTCAGTCTAGGATCCAAACATATCAAGCCTGTTTGGATCCTAGGTCAATCAGGTATTCCGGTCTTAAGTGATTGGTCATGGTCATCTGGGCATGCCTCTAAGTTCCTGAGATACTGGCTCTCTGCTCCTTTCCCAGTATCACAGCACGCAGATAGTGAAGGGATACTGTTTTTGCAGCACGCTGTGCACAATTGATTTTTTTTTCTTTTTTTTTTTTAGCAAACTTTCTTATATTTTCCCTTTTTTTACATAGGTTAATAATACTTCGCAGTACTTCAACATAATTATGCTAATTCATTTCCAAGACATTGACTTTCAATTAAGCATGGTGCCTGTGCCCTCTATTCTTTCGGTTGTGTTTTCTTTTCAAATAATGTTTATGAAACTGTATAGCTAAAACTCATCCTTATCTAAACATCCTGGCTGTGTTCAACTAATTTGGTAGTTGCCAGCCATTCTTTGTTATTCCTTATTCAGTCAGATTTTTTGTCGCCTCAGCTGTCAGCGTGCCTCACAGAGCATATCGTCGATGTGTCTGTACTGCTCTGACAAGCAGAGATCAGAAAACACAACCAGGCGACATATGTCGATAATGTTTTTTTAGCCCTGGGATAGATCAAAAGTAAAAAAAGACAACAGAAAAACTGCATAATGGATCGTGCTATGCTGTATGGACACCTCCAAAATCATCCACAGGATGTTGTCATAGTCTTGTATATTCAGTCTGCGCAGTTTCCGGTTTTGTTTTAGATGGAAGTTTCCAGTTCTGTTTTAGATTTCAGTTTCCGATTCTGGTTTAGATCGCAGTTTCCGGTTCTGTTTTAGGTCGCAGTTTCCGGTTCTTGTTTAGATCGCAGTTTCCGGTTTTGTTTTAGGTCGCAGTTTCCGGTTCTTGATTAGATCGCAGTTTCCGGTTTTGTTGTAGGTCGCAGTTTCCGGTTCTGTTTTAGGTCGCAGTTTCCGGTTTTGTTTTAGATTGCAGTTTCCGGTTTTGTTTTAGGTCGCAGTTTCTTGTTCTTGTTTAGATCGTAGTTTCCGGTTCTGGTTAAGGTCCCAGTTTCCGGTTCTTGTTTAGATCGTAGCTTCCGGTTCTGGTTAAGGTCGCAGTTTCTGGTTCTGGTTTAGATCGCAGTTTTAGGTTCTGGTTTAGATTGCAGTTTCCGGTTCTGGTTTAGATTGAAATTTCTGGTTCTCTTTTAGATTGCAGTTTCCTTTCCTGTTTAGACCGCATTTTCCGCTAATGTTTTATATCGCATTTTCCGCTTATGTTTTATATCGCAGTTTCCGCTAATGTTTTGGATCGTAGTTTCCAGTTCTGTTTTAGATTGGTGATATCAAACAATGGACTACTATTCTCACCCCCACCTTAAACACTTATATGGAATCAAGTATTATAAAGAAATTGAAGTATATCAATGATGATCATACCAATGTCCTTTAGGAATCGTTCAACTAGAGTTGAAAATCCGATCGTCTTCAGTGACTTCAGTGGCATTGAAACGACCTTGAGCGGGTTGACCTTGGCGCTGTTGGAACGCTGAATAGCCGTGCACGCCCTCGGGCGGCGCAGGGCCGCACTACAAGAGAACTACGCCTTATTTGTCGGAGGCTGACGTTTCTGCTTTCCCTATAAATAAATTTGCGCCCCGCACCCACACCCACGCCCATAGACCAGCCGGCTCTTCCTTCTTCGCGTGGGAGTGTTCGGAAAACTGACCGCACAGGACCAAAGTATTATCTCACCCCGGTATTTCCCCCCCCCCCCCCCTACGCTTAACCTAAGGAACTCATACTCCACGGCTGTGAAGGTATTTTGCCCAATACTCAATGGCTAATTGGGTGATTTATTCTATTGAGTATTAGTGTTATATAGGGTGAGATAAAATCAGAAACCCACTCGATGCAAATAACTTGGTTTGTACTCTGCCGAGTTTAACGCAGAGTAATTCACGAAACGAAGTACGGACCAGGTTATTTTCATCTCGTGAGTTTCTTACTCAATACATGGTTGAAAGGATATATCTTTTACGAATAAAACAGATATATTTCTATTGAGAATAAATTTGATTCGGTTCGTATGTCTTTTTTACATCAATAAGAGGAGGAGAAATTTGAGTAAATTTAGTAATTTCTTAAAAGATTTATTGCTTGTTATTATGTACCCTTGTAGTATATTTGATAATTACGTACTACTGCAGTATGAATTGTATACTGAACCATGTGCAGTACACTGTTATACTGCGCACGTTGAAATATTAGCAGTGTGTGGTAAGATTTGATTAGTTTTGGGTATATAATAAATATAGAATGACCTGACCATGCTTGTACCTGCTACAAAACTCGATGGGAATTGATGTTAGGCCCTAGGCCTCGTTCCATAAAAAAAACAATTCCCATCTCGTTTTGTAGCATGTCAGGTCGTTCTATATCATTATGTATTTCGTAACTTTGAGTCACTGATAATCGCTATTATGTACATGTAAACAAAAACATTGTACATGTACATATAGATTAATTGATTTATACACATCTAGTTTCTAAATGTCATATCATTCCTATCCCGGTGATGGTTAGGATATACGTGTTCCTAGTAATGTCATCATATACACATATGAGGCCACTAAATGTTGTAAAACTACATCTCATCTAATATTCTATATCGTCGAGACGACTTCTAAGCACCTCCGACATGAATATTTCATAATCTTAAGAGAGATATTTTCATTTCGAGAAACATATCTCTATTTATCCACGAGAGACTTGAATATGGCGAGTGAGGAAAAGTATACTTCAGACGACTGGGTGATAGTAGTATATGAAAAGTGATTTTTCTGTAGGCGTCAATCGCTCATATGTACAGATACTGGTATAAATATTATTGTTTTTACGGTACATATGTAAAGGAAAGATGTATCCCCTTTTTAGGATAGTGCACTTTTTGAGGACCGCCACGAGGGAGATAGTGGACAGATAAGACAGATTCTCAATGACTGCGTGCCGTTGAATAATACATCCTGAAGGTAGCATAAACTATACCGTATAGGATATCGTCTGTACAGAATGTCGTACAGTTGTCGTACAATTGACTTATTTTCACGTGTATGACAAAAGTATAGATATGAGGGAATATTATATAGGAAACCTATAAACATTTAGGGTCAGAGCTTGTATCCCATCGGATTTGAATCGCATAGTAATTCACAAGGTGAAGCCGTATGAATTACATAGTGATTTAAAAGAGATGGGATCGAGCTCTGACCCTAAACCTGAATAGGTTTCTGAATTTACCTCACCCCTCACATTGACTAATGGGTTACTGTTTGTGACATAGTCCCCTATTGTGTATTTTTCTAATTACTCAATGGGTGTTGGATATGAGTTCCCAATGTTAAGTCTATGGCGAAAAATAACGGGGGTGAGATAAACACAGATACACATCGAGTACAGTACAGTATGCCTATCACTGTGACAATGTGTTGAATATCCATACCACGGACCTTAATCTCGGGCAGTCCAGATACGAGAATGTTTGTATGATGACGATTTCATTTCATCCCACATGTTCCTATGTATTATATAGACAATAATCGATTGTTTTGCGGACAGGCGGCCGTAAACCACGAGAGGTTGACGCGTAGTAATACACGAGCGCTAGTGAGTGTATTACGACGTCAACCGCGAGTGATTTACAGAGCTGCCTGTCCACAAAATCATCGTTTGTTGCATTTATTATCCATCTTTACATATAAATTAAACCCAGTAATTGCCATGTTAATGGGTATAACACTAGGAACTATTTCTTTGCTCTATAGCAAAAGGGACTATTTTTCCTGTATACCATGGTTTTGTGGCCGTATACCCCAGATTTGAATCCGTATACCACAGTTATGGTATCTGATAGGTTATATATAATGGGTCGTGGTTTACCATACATTTTCAATGGGTGCTTTGTATACGATGGATGATAATATGTGTTCTCTTTTTTCATTTATCATATATTTTTTTCCATTTATGATTATCTTATTGAGCAATCAAAGTTATTCTTTTTCAACGGTGGTTGAATCAAATGAAGACTCCAATAAAATGTAAGACCACCATAACTGGTGAATTTTTTTTTCGAATAAAAAAAAAATCACAGACCTCAAAACACACACAGTTACCTAACGCCCCCCCCCCCCCTCACCCACGCCTCCTAGCGGCCGCACCACGCACTACGTGTACCTGAGACTGTGAGAGCGGCCACAAGACGTCGCCGTTAAAACAAGGTTATCCCATTTGGCGACTCAGATCTCTGCACTCTCCAACACAGCCCATTGAACGTAATAAGCGCCGGGATTCAATCAGCCGAGCTCGGGTGGAGAGTGTATAAAGGCTGATGCGCATGCGTGATTGTCGATCAGCGGAAACGGCGTCCTTTTATAGCGGAGTAGATTACACGAGGACCAGGAGCGCGCGTTTAGTACTCGTCTTCATGTCTGTCTGTCCGTTATTGTTGTTCTGATGGATGGTTGCTCTGATATGTGACGTTCTGTGGAACAGAATAAACTACCAACGATAAAAGAAATCTTATAATTAGGTGATGTTTTCTGGAACAGGGGGGCTGTTGAATAAACTATGGACGATAAAAAGTATCTTAGAATTAGGTAATGTTAAGAACGATAAACAAATATCTTGGAATTAGGTGATGTTTTGTGGAGCAAGTGGGCCGTTGAATAAACTACGAACAATAAAAAATATCTTAGAAATAGGTGATGTTCCGTGGAGCAGGGGGGCCGTTGAATAAACTGTAGTGGGGTGGGAATCCAGCAGTGATCGGACGTTCTACCGAAGGTGGCATGGAGAGCCGATCTTTACTGTGTAGTGGTTCCGGGCAACGCCGCACACCAGAATGGCGCGGTGGAGACCGGCATTATGTAACGATGGGTATATATACTCAGCGTTCACAGTAGGTCGACAGGCTGTCCCTGTGCGTCTCTTCTTTTGAACAGACCCTTGGGCCCTCACTTGGCAGGCGGGTTCTTGTAACCTTCCTGGTGGTTAGGCGAGTCTTTTAAGATTAGCCTCTCCAGCGCTACCCGGCACCCTGTGCTGAGGTACTGTACTTGTGGGAAAGATCTTCCAGATCTTTCCGGGATGTAATTGTTAATAATCATTCCTGTTTATTAAACTCGTGAGTTGTGTTGGGTGTGACTAGGTTCGTGCAAACTTGCCGAAAACCGGACCGACCTACGTAATAGCTCGTAGGGTGGGATCCTGCCTGGGACTAAAATTCTGGAACAGGGGTCTTCCATTCTGCTAGACAGGCGGCGACAACCACAAAACTATGAATGATAAAAAAATATCTTAGAATTAGGTGATGTTCTGTGAAGCAGGGTGGCTCTGCCTTCAGCAACGGAATGTATCTGATCAATAATTTGACTGCATATGTTTGACGTACGAAGACAGTAAGCCAGTTTCCGTATATTATTATATACCTGTGGTAGTATATCTTACACATTCTGCCCGCTCCTACCCATGGCGTATTTATACCCGTACGCCACACTGTGACGTACGGGGTATGTGATCACATGACCAGGTAAAATTTCGCCATTTTTAGGTATATAATAATACGTAAACAGGCTGACTGTCTTCGTACGTCAAAAATACGCGGTGAAACTGTTGATCACATACATCCCAATGCCGTAGGCAGAGGGATGTATGTGATCAACAGTTTTACCAAGTATTCGTTGTCTTCGTTGTCTTCTGCTACAGATATCACTCAGCTCCGCTTTGTGATATCATTCCGCAAAAGCAACTCTTGACATATAAACAATTGTATGAAATTTTGTGATGTTTCTTGATAATATGCTATTCTACTATGGTATGATTCTTCTGTTCTTAAGCATTTTCTTAAAAGCGATTTTTTAGTTGGGCAGATTTTAGGATTTCGTCTTGCGCATTCCAAAGCCTATACCTTTAACAGAGGTACATGTTTTCTACAATACATTGAGTTTAGTATTAGGTCCGGCGTCCACCTACTACGATATGGCTCCAATATGGTCTACGATGCACCTCCCGATAAAAAATCAAAATCGCGTCAGTAGGTCACCTAATATCGGGGCAGTTGACCACGTTTCTACGATTAGACACCGATAAAAGACCAATACAATAAGTGGTGGATTGGCATGTCTATACATATGTCTACGATTCCGAACCTTCCCGACATGTCTCCGATATTTGCTTTTTGTATCGGTGCCATATCGGTAAGTCTAAATTTCTATCGTAGTAGGTGGACGCCGGGCCTCACAGCCATGCTATAATTAATCTTACGTATGTCACTTCTATTGATAGTGAATTGTCATCCACTGCGCACATCGCACATTCACGTAACCTCAGAGATAAGATGAAGCCAGCTTCTGCGGCCACGCTTATCTAATTCCGCTCGCAATCTGCTCCAATTAACTCCGGATTTGCTCAGATGGTAGGTCGAGAAGACCGGACATAATGGATCAAACTGTAGGTCCCGTTATGTAAGTGGGAGTGGGCGCTCGCCTACACAGGTCATAGCAGGGTCAAGGCTTCTCTGCTCTGCTGGGTCATTGTTTGTATTAATCAGTTTTATTATCCATCGTATACAAAGACACCATTGTAAATGTATGGGGACTCAGTAAACCACGACCTATTATATAAAACCTGTCAGATACCATAAATGTGGTATACGGATTCATAACTGTGGTATACGGCCACAAAATCATGGTATACGGGACAAATAGCTCCTTTGTGCTGTAAAGCAAAGAAATAGTTCCTATTGTTGTACCCTTAAATATGGCAAAAAGTGAGTTTCATTTATTCAAAAAGATGGATAATAAATGCAACAAACGATGGTTATGTAGACAGGTGGCTCTGTAAACCACTCGAGTTTGACGTCGTAACACACTCGTTAGAGCTCGTGTATTACTACGCGTCAACCTCTCGTACGGCCGCCTGTCCCCAAAACCATCGATTATTGTCTATGTATTCGACAGCTTACAGTGTCGCTCTTCTACACAATCTACACATCTACATATTGTGGATGCAGTTCTAAAACAGTTGTTCCATTTCCGTGATCAACTTCCGATATTTATCTTAGCTTGGTATAATTGTCCATAGGCTTAACATTAGGAAAACGTATTCAACAGGCTTGCGAATATTGTAGCTCATACTTAACGGGTGATAGACAGTTGAATATTGCCAGACTAAGATAAAATCAGAAACATATTCGTGCTTGCTCTGAGTCCCTTAAAAGCCTTGTAGTATTGTGTTTACTGAACACTGTAGTATTGTGTTTACTGGACACTGTCTCCTACCACGGCCGTCCATAGATTGCATAATAATCATGAATATTCATGGTGGAGACCAGGTGACTTACATAGACAATTAACGCCATAGAATTAAGGCTTATTGTACAGACTAAATATTCATTATTCCTATTATCAAGTAATAGATAATGCATAAATACCAGTTCCCATTATACCAATCAATAGGAGGATACTGCAACGTATCTGTGAACCCCTGTTACTCGTATTCAACGGCCATGGGATATTTGATAAAAAAATTCTGATGGAGGATTATGTCACAAATGGTAGCCAATTAATCAATGTGAGGGGTGAGATAAATTCAGAAATCCATTCAAGTTTAGGGTCAGAGGTCGATCCCATCTCCTCTGAATTGCTATGTAATTCACGCGGCTTTGCCTTGTGAATTATTACATGATTCAAACTCCATGGGATACGAGCTCTAACCCTAAATTTTCGTAGGTTTCATCTATATTATCATGCTTGCATATTACTATTATGGGGAATATTTACAATAAAACCCCGCTTCTGGGACATCTCGCTGAAGGGTACACCCTGCTTCAGAGGACACTTTGTTTGGAACAGAAATCTTTATTTAGTTTAACTTAACTCCGCTTAAGGGGGACACCTCGCTTAACGGGAGTATATATACACATTTATATATTTATACCTATACATATACATATTTATATACATGTATACATGTATATAAATATATACATATATATATATATATATATATATATATATATATATATATGTACACATATCGTAGATTATTTATGAGTTATCATAGAGTTCATAGAGTGCAGACTGCATCTCCTGACATCTTAGGCTACTCCTACTCCATATATACAAACAGCAATGAACGAGCTATGTACGGGCTGAACACCAGAATCTGCTCGTTCCGTTTTTCCACTTAAATTCAGAATTGGGACGCCACCTAGAGGCCCTACTTTAAACGAGGTATGCGTGTGGAGCACAATGATAAGTGTGAAAAAAGTCGAACTCAGAAATATGCCGTTCTCCGTGTGATGAATGTGGCACGAGCAGCTCGCAAATAGGAGCGGTGCAGTGTGGGGCGCTACAGGCGAGCAGCTCAGTGTTTGCTCTGCATTTGCACACTGTCAGCTCATAGTCCCCGCGCGGCGCTCACCCAATTCAGCGAGCGCGACCCGCCCGTACCCGCCCGGGAGTAGCTCACACGGGACCGGGAGCAGCTCACGCCGGGGCCGGGAGCAACTCGCCCCCGCCCCCGCCCGCCTACAATAATGGCATAGTGATCAGCGGTATGAGCGCAGAAATGTTTACTCAGTATTTTCTCACTGTCAGCTTGGCCATGCATCCCCCCTCCCCATGGCTGCCCCCCTCTGGGCTGGGGTTAAACTCTGCTGTGGTCAATGGATTGAGCAGCTCCGAGCAGCTTCGAGCAGCTCCGAGCAGTTCTGAAAAGCTCCGTGTAGCTCCGAGCAGCTACGAGTAGCTCCGAGTAGCTCCGAGCAGCTACGAGCAGCTACGAGCAGCTACGAGCAGCTAAGAGCAGCTAAGAGCAGCTAAGAGCAGCTAAGAGCAGCTACGAGCAGCTACGAGCAGCTACGAGCAGCTACGAGCAGCTCGGGGAGAGGCTCGGGCTGGAGTTATAACGTTTCTGAACATGAACAATGTCTTCTCTGGGAGGCATCGGCCATGTTCGCGGATCAAAGAATAGCAATCCAAGGTTCAAATTGTTGCTCCAGATATTTGGTGGTTCGCATCATATCAATGTCGCCATCTATATTCAATTAAAAATCTAATGAAGCTTTCACCTATGTCACTGAAAATGTGGTGCTGTAAAAGGTAGTGATACAACAAGAAAATAGCTATACCACACTACGCGATCCGATATTGCCGAAGAAACACTTTTCCTACATTTCTAGGAGCAACGACCCTCTTGCACTATAACAAAGGGACCATCCTTAAGCTATGTTCGCAACGATTCCCATTCTTAATCTTGTGTTCAATGAAACAAAGAAGGATCATACGCAAAACTTCCGAAAACTTCTGAAGAGGTATAATTATATTACCTCTGTGATATTAACCTGATATCTGCACCAGAGGTGACGACAGAAACCACGCCCTGTTATCAAACACAGAAAATGATTTCGGTAAGGTGTCGCATGCCCCTTACTAAGAACCAAGAGGCACTCGCAAAACTGCAGAGAAAAGTAGCCATAAGAAGCGACTAACAGCCATGAAACTTCCTCAGAGTAAAACTAGGTGACTCTGGGCAGCTTTGACCAGCTTTGAACATCCCTGAACAGTTCTGAACAGTTCCGAGCAACTCTGAACTGCTCTGAACAGTTCCGAACATCTCCTTACAGCTCCTTACAGCTCCAAACATCCGCGAGCAGCTCCGAGCAGTTCTGAACAGCTCCTAGCAGTTCTGAACAGCTACGAGCAGCTCCGAACAGCTCCGAATAGCTCTGAGTAGTTCCGAAGAGCTTTAAACAGCTGTGGGCAGCTCTGAACAGCTCTGAACAGTCTTGAGGAGTTCTGAGGATTTCTGAGGAGTTCTGAGCAGCTCCGAGCAGTTCTGAATATCTTTGAACAGCCCTGAACAGCTCCGAGCCGCTCTGAACAGCTCCGAACAGCTATGAGCAGCTCCGAGTAACTCCGAGTAACTCCGAGTAACTCCGAGCACCTCCGAGCACCTCCGAACAGCTCTGAGTAACTCCGAGAACCTTTGAGCAGCTCTGAGCAGCTCTGGGCACTGTTATGAGCGGGAATGATGGCCCTAAAGGTGGGCGCGGCCGCCCTGAGTGGCCCGCGGTCCGCTAACACCGTGTCACCCCGGGTGAAGTCTGTATTTGCTCCCCTCATCTAGCGCTATGAATATTTCATTGGGTCTTTACATGGCGAGCAACTGCTGCTGAGGGAATTCTCTACCTCACGTTATGTCATCGTCGCTGGAAGGCAGGCAGAGATTTGGTGTCCATATGACCTGCTGGGGAAGTAGTCAAAATTATCCTGTCTTAGTTCTCGGTATTATCTCACCCCGGTATTTTTCTCCATAGGCTTAACATTAGGAAGTCGTACTCCACGGCCGTGAAGGTAGTGTACCCAATACTCAATGGCTAATTAGGTGATTCATTTTATCAAAAAATAATGTTATACGGTGTGACATAAAATCAGAAACCCACTCGATGAAATAGCTTGGTCCGTACTCCAACGAGTTTGACTGCATTGTAATTCACGAAGGGAATGCAACTATTTGGCTTTAGCTGTAAAAAGAAAAAAAGATATTTTATAGCATTGCGCATATATGTTATTTGTAGAAAAGAGAACTTCCGATTTAACGCTCTGATTCCTCTTCTGTATTACGCTTGATGAAATTGGAACAATATTCACGAACATTATTGTGATTTAAGCCACATGAAACTGAAAATAATCAAAATCCAAAATGACTGGTTGATTACAGCCATGATGGCAGTTAGATGTGTTTTTGATAGCAAGAATATAAATTGGCGACGTCGATTTTAACTCTCTTTACCTCACATTTTGGCCATCAACTTTTTTGGTGAATTCCCATCGCATGTTATCAGAAAAAGAGCACCAAGCTTCCCACGTTGGAAATTCTAACGACATGCAATCCGATCGTTCCCCAGGGAAGGCCAGCGACCTGCATGCATCTTTGATTCTCCTAAGTGTACATTCAAATCACCGACTTATCGTGATGTCCATCATGGAGTTATTTCCCGCAGCGTTTAACCTGTTTCGGGGGATCCCGTGTACGCCGGTGCCGGGTATTAGACTCTCCTTCCGGCGTTAGGGTTAATCTGCGGGATTCGCCGTAACGGGCAGGGCGGGCATTTTATGAGGGCACTCTCCCTGCAGATCTTTTGCGGCGCAGCGCTTACTGTCAAAGCTCTGCATCAACCGGATACTAGTTCCCTGATATCCAATAAAGACAGGGGGACCAACATTTCAGGTTAAGAACAAGGCAACTGTGAAAAGTTATGAAAGTCAAACAGGTCATATATTATGAGTTGGGAAATATGGGAATTGTTAAAGGAGCTTCATAGACAGCCCATCTGTTACTTTTTTTAGTTTTAAACCACTTTATGATATGAATCTACAGTTGATTAGTCTGCCACTTCAAAGGAGCACATATGTCATTTTGAAAAAACAAACCCAATAACACATGAGGTGTTTCCCACTGAAGAAAGTAATCCCTAAGACTATGTCTGATTTGAGATAACAAATAACAGACATGAGTGTGAATCATTTACCATGTAATATGTGCATATTCTAATACATGCAGAACACAAAATACTGCCCAAAGCGCTAGGAATTTAGGATATTTGAAAAACTGGCAGATGGGACAGACTTTATCCCAAACAGGCAGGTCGGTGCAGAGATTCAAGAGGAAGTAGAGCGCGGGATCTCTGCTGGGAGAGTGTCATGCGGGGGTTATCGGCCGGGGTCATCGGGTGCAGTTCCCGCTAGACACGGGCCGCATAGATTCCCATGGGATCTAAAACGTGGGATTCTCCCAGCGGGATCTGTGATGCTGTTCACACTGCGGTGCTCTGTCAATCAGAGTGTTCATTCTGCTGTGAGATGAGCGGCGCAGTGTCCACTGTGAAACGTGGGCATAGTTCCCCAACGGTCGCTGGTTTAACAATGAATTTACTTGGCATCTGCTGAGGTATTTTTCTACTGAGAGGCAACTATCATTATTGTATCGTTCTCCTTTACATAAATACACTATTTGCAACTGTGATATGTTTCCATGCAGATAGACATGTTAGAGTACTCTTTCTTGTTATTACAGAACCAACGTTTCGACTACTACATTTTATCATACACCTAATACAAAATGTCCGTAGAAAACAAGGCAGCGTGTATCTACATACCCAGAGCATACAGATATGTTACATGTTCTGGGCTGCAAAACCTGGCGCATAAGAAAAAATAGTGCTTATGAAAAAATAGTGCATACCAAAAATGAACTAGTATGGGTATCCCATCTGTCAGGAAAAGAGGGATGATGAATACAATATTAGCCAGTTTCAGATAAGGGCGGTTGTATGCTCCTCGGAGTTGCCTCAGCGCAATATCCTTGTATGTGCTCGGATATTACTACGCGTCAACTTCTCTGCTTATATTTATATAAAATACATGTTTTGCAGACCCCCGACCCTGTCCAATTCACGGGCATCCTAGTGGAAGATCCCCTTAACCTACCCCTAATCTCAGAGGCTTAACATTGAGCTGACTGGCATACGGAGTTTTATATGCCATTAGTGGCATACAGAATTGTTATCATATAATATTCCAAAATCGAGGAGACTAGGTACGTTAAAATCAAAACCTGATTCATTTCAATCGTAAAACTGGATGAGTTTCAATCGTGGCCACCGCATTCCACTTCTGGAGTTTTGGCTCCGGACTTCACTCGGCTTCGCCTCATGAAGTCACTATGCCAAACTCCAGTCATGGCATACAGTGGCCAAGATTAAAACTCATCCAGTTTTACGATATTATCGGCTACATATATGTTAGCACGTAGCATTGTCCATGTGATTGTGGGAACTACACCAAAGTCCACCACCCTCTCCTTGTGACACACGCGCTCATAAACCTCCATTCACCCTACGCCACCACTCTCCAATCACAACAGTCAACCGGTACGCAGCACTTAACCACATACAAGGCTCGGGGAGAAGAGCGCCCGCACATCCTCAGTGCATTCGTGTGCGGTTCTTTCGGGCATTATTCCGGTGTCCGGCAGAATCTTTGATCTTTTGTCTGTGGCAATCACCATCCCCTGTTCCTGCCTCACAAACTAGATCCCCCCCCCCCCCCCCCCCCCACACACACACCTCCTATAGGGAGCGCAACCATATTGGGGACTGAGAACTAGTTATTTTTGTCTTGATATACAAAAATTCTCATAACTTAGGATATAGAAAGGATACAGATTTGTAAAAAGTAGTATATTAAACCAGAGATTGTGGGCTTTACTGTCACATATATTTTAAATGTATTGAGATAATTTATCTGTTTTCATTTTTGACGCATTTTCTTAGAAATTATGTTAAAAGTTGGGCGAAATGTCTGACTTCTAGAATATAAGAGTTAAGATTCCAGAGTATTCCATATGGAAGCAAAATCAAAACCCAGTTTAATCAAGTAGAGATTTATTTTACAATCATTTTGATTGTTACCTTAAGTTTTGATGTACTCACAGTAGAAATCAGAGTGGACTGTTTTGTTATAAAAATAGAAAAGTAGCAAAAAGCCTCCTTTTGTTATATCTACCTTATATCAAAACATTGTCATGGAAACTTGAAAAAAGAGAAAAACTGCTTGGTTGGAAATGATACAATATCTTTGTATTGTAATTTCAGAAAAAGTAAGTTTTTAGTAATCATTTACAAACAAATTCGTACTTAAACTAATTAAACATGCAGCACGAGTCACTGTATCAGATGTTTTAGGGAAACACTATTTGAATCCGGATCCCACCATAGTCTGTAATATGCCTTCCTGGCCTGTAGCTGCCCGCACCCTTCCTACAACACTCTCCGGCTCTCTCCCTCTTTCCCGCGCTCAGGACCCATTGTCGTCTGCTACGCATCCCTTCATCCAATCACTGCCCTCGTCTCTGGCGCGGCTTCGCAAGGCCATTCCAAGACCTGGCGGAACTGATGGCAGAGCGCGTTCGGAAACTCCATCGTGCAGATTGACCCGGCGTTTACATTAGACGACTAAATACGTAGCGACTGTGTATCGTCAAGGCAGAAGTCACCATGTGGTGGCAATGTGATTCAATATCCACTGCAAAAGTCGTCGAGCTCAGAATGTACCCGAAAGTTTACACTGACGACTATAAGTTTTCACAGAATCATCATCCATATTATCATGAAACATCACGAAATTTCATATGACTGTTTATATGGCATGAGTTGTCTTCGCGGAATGATATCACAAAGTGGAGTTGAGTGATATCTGTAGTGGATGAGAGCGAATGGCATTTAAACAATTACATGAAATTGAGTGATGTTTAGATTTTATCCTACCCTGTCATATGTTTTTAACATCATATGTCACCAGTGGCATATCAATATTTTATGGCATAACCGTGGCATACAGGCCCACCATTTTAAGTCTATGGAGATTTATATGCGGGGTACGATAAAGACGACTAATTCAAGCCCCCTTCAAATTGTCACAGGCATCAGAGTGTGTCCAATAGTCGCCAGGTGGTGCCCGACCGTTATCTGATGTAATCAGACGGTCTACAGTCGCCACGCGCTTGGTGTTTACACTCGACGACTTCTAGACTTTTAAGGCTGAAAGTTGTCAGTCGGTGCAAAAAGCCAGAATCGCCGGCCCGAATCGTCCAGTGTAAACGCAGGGTAATAGCTTCAGGGACCTGTTTCAGTAGTCTCGTGACATTAGGCCTAGACAGACATCAACAGCGGCACCAACAGTGCAAGCAACAGCGGAAAAAGTCTGGCAAATATCAGAAGATTGAAGTGGCCAATCTTCTTCCTATTTAAAACGAATATAGATTATATGTATCCCCTTCTCATGTTAAAGTGTCATTGCTCAATTCCTACGAGAAGTGAGTGAAACTCTGTGTGTTATCTATTACAACTTGTCATCTCTCCGTATGGTGTCATGAAACTACTGAAACAGGTCCCTGGTGGTATTTACCCAGCACTGGTTTATATCCGCTGTAGGCGACAGTTGGTGTGGCTTGTGGTAACTCTCTGTTGATTATTTCTCTCTATGTTGCCTCCATAGCTATTCCTAGTACTATAGGGCACATATACTGGCCGCCAGAGCTAGTCCTAGTACTATAGGGCACATACACTGGCCACCAGAGCTAGTCCTAGTACTATAGGGCACATACACTGGCCACCAGAGCTAGTCCTAGTACTATAGGGCACATACACTGGCCACCAGAGCTAGTCCTACTACTATAGGGTATATACACTGGCCGCCAGAGCTAGTCTTGTTACTATAGGGCACATACACTGGCCACCAGAGCTAGTCCTAGTACTATAGGGCACATACACTGGCCGCCAGAGCTATACTACGTTAGCTCTGGTCGGGTTAAATCCGTGGCCACCTTTTGACCCACTACAGGGACATGTCTGTTACTCTCCTGCCCGACCTTATGTACTGCTTGGAGAGTATGTTATTTCATAATCTCGAAGCCAATTCTCCATTTTCTTGTTTCCTTTCCTGTGTATTCTCTCAAAGAAAAATGAACATAAATCTTGGTGTCTTTATCAATTTGTTAGCTATGCATATTTCCTATGCACCAATAAAGGTTTCTAGTACGTTTCTAACGCACCGACATAGGTTTCTAATACACTTAGTATCTAATCCTCTCTGGTACACTGCCTAGGTCGTAATCAATACCGTTTGATCGAGGAAAACCTACCTAATAGTTGCAGGAGATGTTCTGGTGTTATTGCTATTCGCAGGCCAGGACAGACCGTATTACTATTGCCCAATACAGCCAGGCGAGGCTATACTACCCTTTTTTAGTGCAATGTAAATTCGGTCGCTCATTGATTCCTCACTATCTGCTCAGTTAGGTGCCGGATGTAAACAGGATCGATCAGGGGGCCGCCGCTAGGGGCGCCACCTCCGCGGGGGTCACGGGGTGGGATCAGGGCCTATTGAGCGGTGACAGGGGTGTGGCCGGCCCCCGCCTGCCGCCCACGATAAGATCCCGGGTATTGACACGACGACTGCAGCGACGCGGCCGGCTTGGAGGCGGGGGTGGGATCAGGGCACCAGGGGCCTGTTTAATAATCTAGGATCTTACATGTTTTCTGTATGCCATAGAGACCCAAGGATGATGTGGGTCAACTTGATTCAGCACTTTTTGACGATCTTATTTACGGCTAATATTGTCTTTGCGAACAGACTTAGATAGTATTATCCCCGACTTAGATATTATTAAACGATAACCCTTGTACGAGGTACAGAAAATGGTCTTCATGTATGATACTAGATTATTAAACGAGAAGTCCTGGTATTCCGAGAAGTCCTGGTATTCCGAGAAATCCTGATATTCCGAGAAGTCCAAGCAGTGGTCGCTGACGGTTTTAAAACATGTTTATACTGGTTCTTATATAAAACTGGATCAAAAATCGTATAGATAGACAATACTCCACAATTTGGATGTGCTGCCATCGTCATCGAATCCGAGTGACGATTACGGTGCATCCAAACAAGTGGAGTATTATCTATATTACAAATCGAGCAGTTCTGGATTTATCTTATCCCTTTCAATGACATTAGACAGCATCGCAATTTCAAAATAATTCAAATTACTTTGCAAATCCAGTTAGGAAGGTTTAAATCTTAATGTTGCTGTCTTGTCTATTTTCTCACATCCTGGCTGCTGATTGGCTATTTTCTTGTGACGTCATCTCCCATCACTCCGCCACGACCATGGCATACTAATGTCCCTTTACGTAGGTGACCGTTGTGTATATTTTGTTGTATGTTATTCCCGTGTTTATAACAAGGGTGTAATAATACATCCATTCCAACCCTCGGAAAGAAGCTAATAACAACGCAAAAAGTATCCCAGATATTTTATTTCACGCAGTGAGGAAAAGCCAGTGCAAAAGCGTCAGACCAGGCGATATATCATACGCTATTCTGCTGTCTAGATAATTGAAAATGTTATCTGTAGATTGTTGTCAGTGTTGTCTCTTGAAGGGAAACTATGTATCTTTACCCAGGATCCTTTTATAAATGTAGGTTGGAGAAGTCTCACTAGTCTAGAATTCCGTATCACAATTTGTGATGAAAGTTTCACGTTAAACTTGATAGATGGTCAAAATATGCAAAGACACTGCACACCCCTCATCAACTTAATTTCTAATTGCATTTTAAGGCACTTTAATCAAGAGACAACATATAATTTCCTGTGTAAATATTTCAGTGTCTGGGCTACTTAGTATTGATCGTTGTGTGCTTTGTCTGGTAAATGACAACACACCTGTCGACTTTAGTTCCTCATTTCTCCGCTGTGCGGCGGGCTCTACACCTGTATGACCCACGGTGACCTCAGTGACCCCGTTGCCATGGAAACAGAAATCCCTGACTCATACCTGTCCATGGACTAGACTATTGACAAATGAAATGAAAGAACAAGAGCTATTTTCATGCATGAACACCATATAGATCAATAACTGGGAAAATATTTGCTTTGATTCTGACATGAATTTTGTTAGATGTTGATGTTTTGATGTTTAGAATATATTTATTATTTCGAGGCAAGTCAGACCGCAAAATGCAACCGTTATCTAATGTAAGACAGTATGCAAATAAGTGATATAGAAATGAACATAGCGACATGAAGCCATATATAAGTATTAGTCCTGGCGTCCACCTACTACGATAGAAATTTAGACCTACAGATATGGTACCGATACAAAAAGCATATATCGGAGACATATCAGGAAGGTGCAAAATCGTAGACAAATGTCTAGACATGCCAATCCAAGACACACTGTAAGGTTTTTTTCCCGGTGCCTAATCGTATCAACTGCCCCGCTATTAGGTGACCTTCCGACACGATTTTGATCTTTTTTGTCGGGAGGTGCATCGTAGACCATATCGGAGCCATATCGTAGTAGGTGGACGCCAGGCCTTACAGTTCCATCTTTAGATAGGAAAGCTGTTTTAGTCATCACAACTTGGATTGCACTGAGTCATCTCAGGAACGGACCATGTTTTCCGAAGTATAACATATTTTTATGTAAATAGTGAACTATCTTAGGAAATCAGAGAAATATGCACTGGCGGAACCAGAGGTGCTTTTAGTTATATAGCTGAGGGCTGTTAGAGAAGCAAATAGACAGCTAACTAATTTTCCTAATCAAACTGCCTGAAGAAGTCCTACGAAAAGTTGCAAATACACTTGAATCCCCCACCCCCCATCTCGATGTTAAACGAATCTCTTAATAGATATTTACACCCAAATCAGTTTGTCTGGGTTTTTTTTTGTGGATTTAAACTTTAATTTTCCTGAGATAAGATCGATACTACTGAAAGTGAACTGACCTTATGGTAGGGAAAATTCATGATGACATATTTTTTCTATTGTACCGGAAACAGCGTACCTATAATGTGAGGGCCTCATCAGAGTATACTTTCAGTACAGGATACAATAAAGTATAGGATTTACATCAGTACAGGATACAATAAAGTACAGGATTTACAAGCGTTTTAGGATATGATGTGTATTGAATGAGAATTGGGGGGATGGATTGCCAATACCAAAAAAGTCAAGATCGCATGGTTTAAAAAAAACATTTATTCATCCATTATATATCATTCGTCTTCCATACAATTTAAAGCGAATATGTTTTTTATATGGATGTATAAGGATGTTTTAGAGTATGTAGATTAAAAGCAAACGTTTTGTTTATATTTTGACTCAATGGCATTATAACAGTGTAATTAATAGGATTCGACCCTGGTATGAAGCCCAGCTTCGACAGCATCTGTAAACCTGTTGTGAATGCTAATAAGACCTTTTCTCCTTCTGTAGTTATTCCTCGCCCTGGGATGTGTGGAACGGTTTATTGTATGCAGGTGAAATGTTTTTCCCAAAGGAAATACTCGTAGGGGCATTAGCACCGATGCTAAGAACTAACCCCATCCTACCCCGACTCAAATAAAATGAATATATACCTGAAAATCATTTCAAATGACTGGTAAAATCCTCCTCCTCCATGACCAACATCATCATCCACATCCAGCCCCAGCATCTACCATTATCTCACACTCGGTATTTCTGTCCCATAGGCTTAACATTGGGAACTCGTTCTCCATGCCCCAACGAGTATTACAGTTTGTTCTCCATGGTCTATATCTTGTGCATCGTCCATTCGTTTAGTGTGTACAGGGGTGAGATAAATACAGAAAGCAACTAGTTTTGGCCAAAGTCGTTGTTCTGCAACTCATTTGAATGCTACGTGATATTCACTCAGCTGTTGCCTCATTCATATCACTCCGCATCAAACTCGTAGAGAATGATGACTTTGACCCAAACCTGCTGGTTTCTTCTTTCGTCTGCCACCATAACACCACACGACTAATACCAGGGCTCCATCCGGGCACTGCCCACACGTCACGGCGGCCATCTTCCTCTGCCCTGGAGATCCCGCGTTAACTTCATTCACACCACGTGACCACAGACTCCTCACAGCGTGACCTGGACGCAATCACATGACTCATCCCACCTGACCTCCTCACCCCGTCACTCTCCAGCCATAACCACCAGCTCACCCCCACCCCTACACTCTCCAACCACCACCACCGTCTCATCCCCCACCCTTACACTCTCCAACCATAACCAACATAACCCCCTCAACCCTACACTCTCCAACCATGACCACCATCACTCCCACCCCTACACTCTCCAACCATAACCACTATCTCACCCCCCACCCCTACACTCTCCAACCATAACCACCAGCTCACACTAACGCACATACACACACACACACACACGAGCACCATGCAGCTCTCCAAGCAGAACCTTCCACGCCATTGGTTGCACACAGATGGACGTGTGGATGATGGTGGAGAGTGATGGCGGGGCGTGTTGCGGCCCTTGTTTTTATTCGGCGCTGTGATCTGTCTGTGATTGGACATAATTCTGGCGGCACGCGACCGTTAAGTGTGAGCGCGGGGCGTGGTCACGGCATGGCGGGGGACCGGGCGGGGGACCGCCGCCGGGACCTCCGGGCAGGGACCGCCGGGGACCGCCGCCGGGACCGCCGCCGGGACTCCCGCGCTGATTCAAATTACCCGAGAAAAAGATAACAAAGCTAGAACACAGATGAAATAGAATAACAACACCAGCTCGCTTTTATCCAAAATATCACCCAACATTCCAGGAAGCAAACAGGTTTCCCTGATGTAAACTGTAAACAACATTTCCCGAATCTGAGGTGTCTATTCACGCATCAGGTCGGCTACTCACTGCGACCTGCCCGTAACGCGACCTGCCCGTTGTGCCATAAACACTTAGGCCCGGCGTCCACCTACTACGATATGGCACCGATATGGTCTACGATGCACCTCCCGATAAAAAATCAAAATCGCGTCGGAAGGTTACCTGATATCGGGCAGTTGACCACGTTTCTGCGATTAGACACCGATAAAAACCCCATACAACGCATGGTGGATTGACTTGTCTAGACCTATGTCTACGACTTTGCACCTTCCCGATATGGCACCGATTTTGACATTTTGTATCGGTGCCATATCGGGAGGTCTACGATTCTATCGTAGTAGGTGGACGCCGGGCCTAACACTAACACTACTAAAGGTGGTGTTCCACCAAACAGGTGCCAGCCCCGGCCGATGACATTGTGGTGGCATTTTTAGTCATCGGCCACAGTTGCCAGACCAAATTTGGTGTCGGCAGTGAAGATCTGCTCAATAACATCTTCATGGCTGACCCCGCTGACTGCCGGCAAATCGCCATGTCTACAAAAGCACCCAAAAGCCCATTGCCAGCCCAGCGTCAGCCGACCTGCTGTTCATGGTCGCAGACTGCCGGCCTGGCCTGTAGCCCATCTACGTATTGCAGAACACATGTCTGACTGAAAAATCAGGGGTCACCGTGCTAGATTTTGATTATGATCATTCTCTATTAGAATATATAGAGATTCTAAAAAGTTACTTTTCACATAGTAAAACCAATGTCATTTTTCTCAAACTTTCACAGAATATAGTATGTGTATAGTGCTTCCTATTTAGGTTTTAAAGATCATAGGTCACCGTCCTTGTTCTTGAAAAAAAATTGAAGAAAACCATATTTTTCAGTATATTTCCCATATAAATCAAGCAAATGAAAAAAGGCCTATTTTACCTTTTGGGTTAGGTCAAACTAGACAAAACTTAAATTGTGCTCTTTTGAGTTTGAAATATGCCACAAATTAGGTGGACCCCGGGCCTAAGTCACAACACGTCCAGCTCTCGGGCAGCCCCTGCGGGATGACGGGCGGGGGGCGGGCGTCCAGCGGCGTGAAGATTACGGTCAGACAATCCGTGCACATCGGATTAGCGTGTCTTTGCGTGGCGGGGATATTGGGTTAGCTCACAGACAGGTCGTCTCTGGAGTCCCCTTGTCGGGGCCCTCTCTCTCACACACGCCGTCCCCGACAGGCCAGGCCGCCAGCCGCCGGGATTAACAGAGATTTAACACTCAAATGAGCTGGGCATTCCCAGTCACATCCGACCTTTTGTTTTAACATGGGATGTTTGGAGATATTTCATTTACGTTAGATATATCACTATTTTATTAAAATGTTGATACGATCATGAAAACCAGTTAATGGTAAGACTGATATCTTCAGCCACTTTCTTGATTTGAAAATGCAAGATAATATCCAGGATTCTCACAAAGCTGACTGTATAATTACGAGATGATCAATAGAGAAATTTGGAAAAATCCTTATAATCAGGCAATGCGCCTTACCAACTAGGGTGAAAAAGTTTAAGTATCAGCAAAAATCTATTGAATATTGATTAAATCTTTTATGTCTGTACTTGTCGCTGTGATTGAATTGAGGTATGCGCATTTCATTGATAATGTAATTAGATTAAATTTATTGAATATTGATTAAATCTTTTATGTCATACTCTGACGTACGGGGCATATGATCAAATGACTACCTAAAAGTCTACCATTTTTAGGTATATGATAATACGGACACAGGCTTAGTACGTCAGAATACTTGATAGAAAAATGAATTAGATACATCCCTCAGCCTTCGACATAGGGATATAACCGAACTATAATTTCACCGCGTATTTTTGACGTACCAGGAAAGTAAGCCAGTTTCTGTATAGCCCGGCCTGCTTGGGGGAATCCTGCGGGGATTCCTGACCATCCTAAATCACTCAGGGCTATTAGCATGAGTGACAGTATGAGTGACAGCTTAGTCACGCCTTCTGGGTCAATGGCCACGCCCACCGAGTCTATGACCGTGGTCGCTGCCCCCTAATGCCCATTAAGGTGACGAACGGTGGAGTTTTATCATGGTGCCTGTGGGGGTGGCGGGCTAGGGAGCCCACGGGTTGGGTTAACATTGACGCATGGTCATATCCCTATAGCAAAAAAAGAGAGATAAAATTTCCTATTTTCATGATTATAGAGCATGTGAAGTTTATTGAATGGGAAAGCAGCTGGTAGTCAAGAATGACTTTGACAATCTTTCTAAAGCCACATAGAAAGAGTTTTTAAAAAGGGAAAGGTCTGTTGAGTAGGAGGACATCGGTTAAGCTTTGTGAATTCTGTTTTCCTATACGGAATTCTGCAGAGGAAACCTATGAAAGTTAACGGTCAGAGCTCGCATCTCATCGAGTTTGAATCACGTAGTAATTCACAAGGCGATCCCACGTGTATTATGTAGCGATTCAAATGCGATGGGATCAAGCTCTGACCGTAAACTTGAATAGGTTTCTGAATTTATCTCACCCCTCTGCACCCTCTTACGATATTTTCAGTATAAATCTCAAGCATATCTCAAGGAAAAAAAGTCACAAAGTGTGCGTTGGCCTAGTAGTCATTACTCACCATTCAATTAATTATTAGAAAAACTCCTTGTAAATAATTAGAAATTTGACGCAAGCGGCGTGCATTCTTTATGTGAAATAGTTCCTATAGTGCCCGTCAGGTGGCAGAAAAAAACGTATTCTCTGAGTAGATTCCTGCTTTCCGGAATCCACTCAGTAGCGATCTGTTTAGACTCCGTATTAGATGGGTAATAATGGGGAATATATGTGTGTATATATATGTGTGTGTGTGTATGTATATTATATATATATATATATATATATATATATATATATATATATATATATATATATATATATATATATATACATACACACACATATATATATAAATATGTATGCATATATAAATAGATCCATTACTCGGGGTTATATATGTCATCAATTCCTCGTCCATAACTGTATAAATAGTACATGCACTATTGCGTTATCTGTAGACTGTTGTGTAGATTCTACCATATTTTCCATTCTAAAGCCACAATTCTCCTATTTGAGCGCCCGCCATGTCTGGTCTGACCTCTTTTCACTAGTTACTCGATTACAGTGCGCCCTCGGGTCCACTCTGCGCTCGGCATGAGTTGCTCTGCTCCTAGACTAGCTTCAGTCCCTGTACCCCTCCACCTAGACTGCCTTCAGTCCCTGTACCCCTCCACCTAGACTGGCTTTAGTCCCTGTACCCCTCCACCTAGAGACTGGCTTCAGTCCCTGCACCCCTCCACCTAGACTGGCTTTAGTCCCTGTACCCCTCCACCTAGAGACTGGCTTCAGTCCCTGCACCCCTCCACCTAGACTGGCTTCAGTCCCGGTACCCCTCCACCTAGAGACTGGCTTCAGTCCCTGCACCCCTCCACCTAGACTGGCTTCAGTCCCTGTACCCCTCCACCTAGAGACTGGCTTCAGTCCCGCTACCCCTCCACCTAGACTGGCTTCTGTCCCTGTACCCCTCCACCTAGAGACTGGCTTCAGTCCCTGTACCCCTCCACCTAGAGACTGGCTTCAGTCCCTGTACCCCTCCACCTAGAGACTGGCTTCAGTCCCTATACCCCTCCACCTAGAGACTGGCTTCAGTCCCTGTACCCCTCCACCTAGAGACTGGCTTCAGTCCCTGTACCCCTCCACCTAGAGACTGGCTTCAGTCCCTATACCCCTCCACCTAGACTGGCTTCAGTCCCTGTACCCCTCCACCTAGAGACTGGCTTCTGTCCCTGTACCCCTCCACCTAGACTGGCTTCAGTCCCTGTACCCCTCCACCTAGAGACTGGCTTCAGTCCCTGTACCCCTCTACCTAGAGACTGGCTTCATTCACTGTACCCCTCCACCTAGAGACTGGCTTCAGTCACTGTACCCCTCCACCTAGACTGGCTTCAGTCCCTGTACCCCTCCACCTAGAGACTGGCTTCAGTCCCTGTACCCCTCCACCTAAACTGGCTTCAGTCCCTGTACCCCTCCACCTAGAGACTGGCTTCAGTCCCCCTACCCCTCCACCTAGACTGGATTCAGTCCCTCTACCCCTCCACCTAGACTGGCTTCAGTCCCTGTACTCCTCCACCTAGACTGGTTTCAGTCCCGGTACCCCTCCACCTAGAGACTGGCTTCAGTCCCGGTACCCCTCCACCTAGACTGGCTTCAGTCCCGGTACCCCTCCACCTAGAGACTGGCTTCAGTCCCTGCACCCCTCCACCTAGACTGGCTTCAGTCCCTGTACCCCTCCACCTAGAGACTGGCTTCAGTCCCGGTACCCCTCCACCTAGACTGGCTTCAGTCCCTGTACCCCTCCACTTAGAGACTGGCTTTAGTCCCTGTACCCCTCCACCTACACTGGCTTCAGTCCCTGAACCCCTCCACCTAGACTGGCTTCAGTCCCTGTACCCCTCCACCTAGACTGGCTTCAGTCCCTGTACCCCTCCACCTAGAGACTGGCTTTAGTCCCTGTACCCCTCCACCTAGAGACTGGCTTTAGTCCCTGTACCCCTCCACCTAGAGACTGGCTTTAGTCCCTGTACCCCTCCACCTAGAGACTGGCTTTAGTCCCTGTACCCCTCCACCTAGACTGGCTTCAGTCCCTCTACCCCTCCATCTAGACTGGCTTCAGTCCCCGAACCCCTCCACCTAGACTGGCTTTAGTCCCTGTACCCCTCCACCTAGAGACTGGCTTTAGTCCCTGTACCCCTCCACCTAGACTGGCTTCAGTCCCTGAACCCCTCCACCTAGACTGGCTTCAGTCCCTGTACCCCTCCACCTAGACTGGCTTTAGTCCCTGTACCCCTCCACCTAGAGACTTGCTTTAGTCCCTGTACCCCTCCACCTAGAGACTGGCTTTAGTCCCTGTACCCCTCCACCTAGACTGGCTTCAGTCCCTCTACCCCTCCACCTAGACTGGCTTCAGTCCCTGTACCCCTCCACCTAGACTGGCTTCAGTCCCTCTACCCCTCCACCTAGACTGGCTTCAGTCCCTCGACCCCTCCACCTAGACTGGCTTCAGTCCCTCTACCCCTCCACCTAGACTGGCTTTAGTCCCTCTACCCCTCCACCTAGACTGGCTTCAGTCCCTCTACCCCTCCATCTAGACTGGCTTCAGTCCCCGAACCCCTCCACCTAGACTGGCTTTAGTCCCTGTACCCCTCCACCTAGAGACTGGCTTTAGTCCCTGTACCCCTCCACCTAGACTGGCTTCAGTCCCTGAACCCCTCCACCTAGACTGGCTTCAGTCCCTCGACCCCTCCACCTAGACTGGCCTCAGTCCCTGAACCCCTCCACCTAGACTGGCTTCAGTCCCTGTACCCCTCCACCTAGACTGGCTTCAGTCCCTCTACCCCTCCACCTAGACTGGCTTCAGTCCCTGTACCCCTCCACCTAGACTGGCTTCAGTCCCTCTACCCCTCCACCTAGACTGGCTTCAGTCCCTCTACCCCTCCACCTAGACTGGCTTCAGTCCCTGTACCCCTCCACCTAGAAACTGGCTTCAGTCCCTGTACCCCTCCACCTAGACTGGCTTCAGTCCCTCTGTGAGTGTGTGCTACCAACACAACCCTTACCCCTCCCCTTACACTCCCCTTGGCCAGTAATCATTCAATTTACGTTCATAATCAAAGACTTGAGCATTCTACTATACCTCGATCACGCCCCTTGTGTCCACCCCGGTCCTCTTTGACTGACTCCGCCGAGAATTGGTGACATGATATCCAGTCTCAATATCTAGCATCGCCATAGGCAGCGCGACGGATGGCCGGTCATTGATATAGCACATACAGTGTACTTTTTAACCAGGGTCGGACAGAGTGAATTACAAATGGTCGGTAGACGCCTCCGTGTAATTTGAAAACTGACACCTTCATAGTTAGGCCCGGTGTCCACCTACTCCGATATGGTCTACGATGTACCTCCCGATAAAAAAACAAAATTGCGTCGGAAGGTCACCTAATATCGGGGCAGATGATTTCTGAGATTAGGCACCAAAAAACAATTACGATGCGTGGTGGATTGGCATGTCTAGATAGATGTCTATGATTTTGCACCTTCCCAATATGTCTCCGATATTTGCTTTCTGTATCAGTGTCATATCGGTAGGTCTAAATTTCTATCTAGTAGGTGGATGCCAGGCCTAAATCTATCATCCATACCACCGCCGCCCCACCCTCCCACCCCGCCCACCTCTCCCACCCCTCCCACCTCTCCCACCCCTCCCACCCCTCCCACCCCTCCCACCCCTCCTACGCCTCCCATGCCTTACACCCCTCCCACCCCTCCTAACTCCCACCTCTCCCACCCCTCACAGCATCCCCAGTGTCCCAGCATCCTGGGATCTTGGCGTCCCAGCGTCCTGGTGTCCCAAGCGCCGTCACTGTAGAGAACTAAAGAAGAGACCACCAAGTTTTGGTCAAAGTCGTAGTTCTCCACGAGTTTGATGCAGAGTGATATGAACGAGGCGAGAGGAATATCATGTAGCATTCAAACGAGTTGGAGAACAACACCTTTGGTCAAAACAAGATGCTTTCTGTATTCATCTCACCCCTGTACAAACTAAAAGAATGGACAACAAACAGGATATAGACCATGGAGAATAGACTGCAATGCTCATAGGGGCATGGAGAACGAGTTCCCGATGTTAAGCCTATGGAACTAAAATACCAGGGGTGAGATATAAACCGCCAGACGACATTCTCCAGTGGCGCCATCTCTCTGCCGACCACACCTGCGTCCCTCATCGTAGACGTGCGCCGGTCATCAGTGCAGGAGGTGTTTACTATTGGCACATTGTCTAGAACGGATACGGGTATACATATGTATGTACCTCAATATAAACCACCACAACCCTCACCTGTAAGAACACTTAACCTATACTCTGCAAAGATAGGGTCTAGATTTTTTTTTTTATGATGATCCCTTCCCTCGCGGTGTTTAACCCCTCCCACCCCTCCCACCTCTCCTTCCTCTCCCTCCTCTCCCACCCCTCCCACCCCTCCAACCCCTCCCACCCCTCCCACCTCTGACACCCCTCCCACCCCTCTCACCTCTCCCACCCCTCCCACCCCTACCACCTCTCACACCCTCCCACATCGCACACCTCTCCCACCCCTCCCACCTCTCACACCCCTCCCACCCCTCCCACCCCTCCCACCTCTCACACCCCTCCCACCTCTCACACCTCTCCCACCTCTCACACCCCTCCCACCTCTTTCACCCCTCCCACCTCTCCCACCTCTCCCACCTCTCCCACCCCTCCCACCTCTCACACCCTCCCACATCTCACACCCCTCCCACCTCTCACACCCTCCCACCTCTCACACCCTCCCACATCTCACACCCCTCCCACCCCTCCCACCCCTCCTATCCCTCCCACCAGTTCCAAAATCAATACTTTTTAGTTGTAATTGTTGTCTATGTCTCTGTCTGTGTGTATGTCCCGTACTTGACTGTATGTACATTGTATGTTCGGCTATTCAATTACAATGTATAAGCGGGGTTTTACTGTATGTTCGGCTATACAAGGAAGCTCGCCTGCAGCAGTGTGATTGTAATGTCCTTTCATACGAAACAACAAACAGAAATGTGTACCTACATGCATGTATATGATATGAATTTGCAATATAATTTTACAATTTCAATATTCCTATATACCTATGAGCGAACAACATATGATTACTTAACGCTGCTGGGGGTGGAATAACTTTTGTTTACTGCCCAGGTTGACGTTCAGACGTTCGGTTTTTATAGATATTAGCCGACAATTGAAGGTATATAGGAATAGGGAAACCACGTACCAGTGGAAATAAGTCAAAGTTCCTTGGTAAAGCTTGGAAAAATTACCTCGTAACTTTGACTTATTCCCACCGGAACATAGTTTCCCTCTATTCCTACTTCATGCTGTATCACGGAAAAAACGCTAAAACTTGATTAGTCAATCAAACTCAGGGTACTTACTCACAATACACGTAATATATAAATGTTTAAAAATAAATATATATATATACATATATATGTATATGTATTCACAAATAGAGGGTCTTCTAATGATGCCTGGGAATAAGTCAGTTATGAATACAAGTAGCACTAGGAGCACATTCGAAGTATATTCTGAAGGAGTTTTAGTACAAAGGAGACACCATCAAGTTCTCATCACACCAAGCATCTATATCTTACCCACACCAACCATCTGTATCTTACTTCTTTCTGCCGTTTTATCAGCATCTTCAAGAGAATCATGATGTACATTATCAGTCTGAGAACTCAAAGACATATCCCCGACTCTGCCTCATGTCCTTTTATGAAAGAGGCTCTCTAAAAGGAACTCTCTTATCTAACAAGAAAGGAACGGCTTCTCAGTGATTTTTTTATTATTGAACGAGTCCCTTTCTGGTCTAAAAGCCAGGTCTTCCAATGTTAGTAAGATTAGATAGGTGAGATAATTAATGTTGAACAGCAAGTGAATGATTTCTGGTCCTGTTTCATGTATATTGTCTTACATTCCAATAATGTTCTATTAAAAGTAAGGCCTGGCGTCCACCTACTATGATAGAAATTTAGACCTACCGATATGGCACCGATACAAATAGCAAATATCGGAGACATATCAGGAAGGTGCAAAATCGTAGAGATGTCTAGACATGCCAATCCACCATGCATCATTAGGGTTTTTGTGCCTAATCGTAGAAACGTGGTTAACTGCCCCGATATTGGGTGACCTTCCGACGTGATTTTGATTTTCTATCGGGAGGTGCATCGTAGACCAAATCGGGGCAATATCGTAGTAGGTGGACGCCGGGCCTTACATGAGAAAACGCGGGTACTGGATGGCCGTTCAAGGTCTTTTGACTCAAAAATATGACCCGATGCCGTAGGCGGGAGGGCCATAGTTTTCAGTCAAAATACTGAGAACAGCCATCTGTACGGACTCAGTAACTATGTTTTCTTATTACTATATACCTCTTAATCGTTTAAAATGCTGTTTCATAAAATTTTCTGCTCCGCGAAAACCACTGCCATTCACTACGGCCCGCTGTCACGGCGGGCGCGAACATTATTTATACTACACCCCTAGCAGCGGATAGTATTTTATAGACGTTCGGGCATAGGTGTATAATAATATGTAGAACAATTACACTTTGTCCTCGGGCTTTGTTTTCACTTGAGTTCAGTTGAAGCGTTATGAAATGGATTTTTCAGCAGGGAAAGTGATATACAGAAAGAAGGGGAAGCAAACTCTAATAGTATTCCCCATTTCCCCAGATGAAACTCTTGTCCTTGAAGCATATATATATACAGTAGAAAAACCTGTATACTTGTAATGAACTGTTCATGTGTGATGGATTAGTTTACTTTCTAGGAAAGCACAGCTACATGCGGTCGCTTAGTGCACATTATTTACATGGCATGAGTTGTCTTCGCGGAATGATATCACAAAGCAGAGCTGAGTGATATCTATAGCGGAAGACAACGAATGACATATAAACAATTATATGAAATTGAGTGATGTTTAGATTTTATCCTACCCCATCACATGTTTTCAACTTCATATGTCACCAGTGGCATATAAATATTTTATGGCATAACCGTGGCATACAGGCCCACCATGTTAAGTCTATGGAGATTTATATGAGGGGTAGGATAATAACCGTGGCATACAGGCCCACCATGTTAAGTCTATGGAGATTTATATGAGGGGTAGGATAATAACCATGACATACAGTCACACCATGTTAAGTCTATGGAGATTTATACGAGGGGTAGGATAATAACCGTGGCATACAGTCACACCATGTTAAGTCTATGGAGATTTATATGAGGGGTAGGATAATAACCATGACATACAGTCACACCATGTTAAGTCTATGGAGATTCATACGAGGGGTAGGATAGTAACCGTGACATACAGTCACACCATGTAAAGTCTATGGAGATTTATATGAAGGGTAGGATAATAACCGTGGCATACAGTCACACCATGTTAAGTCTATGGAGATTTATATGAGGGGTAGGATAATAACCATGACATACAGTCACACCATGTTAAGTGTATGGAGATTTATATTTGAGGGGTAGGATAATAACCGTGACATACAGTCACACCATGTTAAGTCTATTGAGATTTATATATGAAGGGTAGGATAATAACCATGACATACAGTCACACCATGTTAAGTGTATGGAGATTTATATATGAAGGGTAGGATAATAACCATGACATACAGTCACACCATTAAGTCTATGGAGATTTATACGAGGGGTAGGATAATAACCGTGACATACAGTCACACCATATTAAGTCTATGGAGATTTATATGAGGGGTAGGATAATAACGGTGCCATACAGTCACACCATTAAGTCTATGGAGATTTATATGAGGGGTAGGATAATAACCGTGGTATACAGTCACACCATTAAGTCTATGGAGATTTATATTAGGGGTAGGATAATAATGTACAATGGTTTCGGCACCAGCATTGATAAGCATACATTAAGTAGCTCCGAGGCGGGGGTCCCGTGTGAGGGGGAGAAGCATGCCGACAGGGAGCAGATAACAGACAAGTAGGCAGCTGTATCAACATGCCTTCTCCCATGTGTCCTCTGACCTTCTGCTGACCTTTAGATGACCTCTGGTGATCACGTGGTCATGTCGGGACTGGTCAGAGCTGTGTGTGTGATGTCTATGGAGGCCTGTCATAAGGCATGTATGGAGCCAGCGGCCAGTCGAGTGTGGGGCTGTGAGGCGGGCAGGCAGCTATACTCCACGGTCAATATTTTCTATCAGAATTCCTCAGGCATCTAACGACTAGCCATGCGTATCACGTGGGACTGGGAATAACTTCAGCTCAGAATATTAGTTAGAAATCCCTATTTTTTTTGCAGTGGTACATATTTTTTAAAGTATACCTGTTCTCTTTTTGTGATAGATATATCTACATAGTCTTGTTTCTGGTGTCATCCATACTATATCCATGTATGTATTCCTATATTTCTCTTAACTCCGGATTCCAACTGGTAAATAGATAACTTTAGCATGTCTGTTGATCAACCAATCCATTAGCTACTAGTTCGTTTATTACTATATACCCATACCATATATACTGTAAATGCGCACCGTTTCGCTATATAACGTAAAAGACCGTACGGAACAGTGTTCCGTATGGGAAAATAGGGAACACTTTACCATACACGTTGACTAAAATATTAGTTGTTAGGCCAAAATAAATTAATGATTTTTCTTAATTTCAGGTATATATCAAATATAGAACGACCTACCATACTTGTACAAGCCACAAAACTCGATAATAATTTACCGTCTCGTTCCGTACAAACTTTAAATTATCATCTCGTTTTTAGTTTGTACAGGATGGTCAGGACGTTCTATAATAAGTACTTGTCTTTCTGATGTTATTTTCTAGATATGCTTGAAGTTAAAAATACTGCCCTTGCTGTTCCACCTGGCAATTCAAAATGGCTTCTTCATAGGTCAGAGACAAAGATGTTTCTCAGGGAATATCCATTTGAACTTTGTTATTTCATAACTGGAGTAACATTATCCTGTCTCTCCAACCTCTTTAAAATGGTTATTGCTGCTTTCTTCTTGCGTTAGAAGTAATGTTCCCACAAGCTTTAGTTATCGATATTTTTGCAACGTCATTCTTATATGAAGAAGCATCATTTTAGGTTGAAGAAAATAAACGAAATAGAGGATGCGATTTGTCAATTTTTCTTTTGTTCCACAAATATAATTTTATAACTTGCAAGAGAATACTTAGAGTCGAGAATACTCGGGATTATAAAATTAATCATCAATTTCCAAGTCCATTTTGCAATTGTAAATGTGATCATATTATGATAACTAAAACCACATGTATGAGATGATTATGATTGATTCTAAATAACTAACATTGATTGAACATTCAAGAAACTTATTTCAAAGTTCATGATAATTTGACCTCATTATGGAGAGGACTATTTTTTCGGAATCTCCTGTAGGAGATTCTGACATGCCATAATCTCCGGGTAACTAATTCCCGGTGCCCTATACATTTACTAAGGAGACTCCGTAATCGGTGGGTAATAAATACACAATAATGACTGGTTTTGTATACGAGAGGCCGTAATCTCCATGTAGTTGACGCGTAGTAATATCCGAGCGATTAGCGAGGATATTACATCGTCAACTACGAGGAGATTATGGTCACTCGTATACAAAACCAGTCGTTATTGTATTTATTACCCTCCTACATGATTACTACAAATCGATTGCAATAAAGATGTTTCTGTAAGACATTTAGTCCCGGAAACACAGCAAGCGTGGCAGTAATTGGGTGTAGACTTACACCAAAAATGTAGTTCGCCATTTCACCATGATATTAGCATGCAAAGCATGTTATGACTGTGATTTCTGATGGCAAATGAGATTATCATGACTGATTATGAATTATTGATATTGAATGAACATTCAAGAAAATTATTTTGAAATACATGTACATGATAATTTGACCTCAGTATGGATGGGACTTTTTTCCGGAATCTCCTGCAAGAGATTCTGACATTTCAGAATCTCCCGGTAGCTAATTCCAGGTGCCCTATACATTTCCTATGGAGACTCCGTAATCGGTGGGTAATAAATGAGTTAGAAGGATCTGTTTTACAAACAGATCCTTCTTGATGTCCTTCTCGAGACAGAACCTTGATTAAAAAGGCTCACAGAGGCATCATGGCGTTTTTCATTAGTGGCTGCCCTCAGTCAACGTGGCTTCCTCTGTCCAGACTGCCTTGGCGCAGATATTGATGCAAGGCTTAAAACAGTTAACAATAACACCAGCATTTTTTTTCTTTTTAGGACTTAATTCGCAGGTACATAGTACGACGCGGTTTAAGTCCTAATATGGCTTCCCCGATGGACACCCTTTTTGGAGCGTGCTCGTATGATCTATACACGTTGCCTATAAAAGGTTAGAGTGGTCACATACACTTTCAGCGTGCTGAGAAAAACTTATCACTTCACTATCTGCTTGCTATTCGCTGTGCTATTGGATAAGGAGCAGGGTGCCAGTGTCTGAGGGTCTTAGAGGCATGCCCAGCTGACCATGACCAATCACTCAAGACCGAAATTCCTCATTGACCTACTGTTGCTTGATATGTTTTGATCCTAGACTCAGGCAGTTGCAGAAATGGCAAGTTGACTGAGTGCAAGTGGGTTACAGAAAACGATCCATATACTGAATGTAATCCAAACCTTTTATCTGTTATTCAATTTAAAATTGCACACTCATTCATCAAGGATGAACATACCATTTGCTCCTAGTTTCTGTCTATATACTTGACTCATTCAGTATTGTAAAATGTAATCATTTATCTCCATTTCTTGCACTCTCCTAGCAGAGATTCTGTACTGTACTTTCATGGACATTAGAATAGCATCACAATATCTGAATAATTCAAATTGATTCATAAATCTAGTTGTTTAATAGTGTATGATGTCATCTCATATTCACTTTTCCACAATCGAGGCGTAGTATTGCCACTTTACCAGGGTGATCGTTGAGTATTTCTTTTAACGGTATTTCTATGGATAAACTTGTACCAGGGATGAGATAAAATCATTGGACCAAATCTAGTTAGGAACTTATTAGTCTCCATGTTGATCTCTTGTCTGCTCTCTGAAATCATGGCCACTGATTGGTCAATAGCGTATGACATCACCTTGCAACACTCAACCATGATCGTGGCGTAGTATTGTCACTTTACCATGGCGATCATGGGTTGGGTTTTTTCAATGTTATTCATATCGCTAAACTTGTAGTTCTGTTTATTGTCATCTAAGTAACCTACTTATTTACTGGTATGGTTGTCCTAGAGCTTTAGGTCGTAGCAGGTCATGTCGTTGCCTTCAGTGTTACTTGTTGCTCTTTTATCTTAAAGCCGAAAATTACCACATAAAAAACAGTCGATTTCATGGCCTAGCAGGAGTTGAAAGTGCTTGATACTATTCATAATCAATTTCCTTTTCAAATGAAAGTATTTGACGTGTGAATAACACTATTGTAGGCACACATATTTTAATCTAAGAAAGCTCCAGATGTAGCAGGGAACTGCTGCGTCTCGGCAGAGGGCGACACTGAGACGATGTAGCCCACAGCGTCCCGACAGGTGGTGCTTGCATCGTGCTGATTGCGTCAGACGCAACTTAGTGTAGACTGGTCCCGTGCCCAAATGAAATAAGGGACTGGTAACTACGTCTTACGTAATACTAGAGAAAGACCTTGAACTGACGGTCCCGCAACCTCTCTTGGCTCTACATAGACTTGCTCAAGTCTTTTTTCCTTCTATTTTTTTATTAGGTCATAGATCCAGACATTACATTTGATTTTCAATCCAGGTCAGATAAAAGATATGCCAATTTAAAAGTATTACAATCAAATTCAGGTTGAGAGAGTTAGGAATTAAATATTCACACCATTACATTATCATCCCAAACATAAATCTGGGCAATAAGAAATCGTATTCTTTCCTAATTCTAGCTATTTACTAGCTTCAGTGCTTTATTCTCAAGAAATACTGCTGCTGAATGTTTACAGCAATCCTGTTATACTGGCTGTAAGGAAGATTGGCCTGCAGGCCTAATACAATTCCAGATAAAAAAAGAAAATGATACAGGGGCTGAGGCCAGTCTAGGTTCTACAGTCTCAGCCTGCCAATATGACACTCTCCCAGCAGATCATTTTCGGAAGTAGAGTACAGGATCTCTGCTAGGAGAGTGCAAGAAATGGAGACGTTACCCATAGTGCAAAGAAAAATGGCTGACGTTACCTGGCCTATAATGTGTGTGAGTACATTGGCCAGGCCTCCAGGCCTAACTTGGTGAAGAATCACATTTAAATGAGAAGAGCAATGATATGAGCAGCTCTGAGTTGTTGCTAACTAAATAATTAATGGCCAGTCACGCGCTGTACTGCCTTTGGCGTGGCACCCGGAGGTTGGACCATTGATGTTTAGGATAAAAAAGAGTGGATGCTGACCCAACAGTACTCACTCTGTCTGTACACTCTGTGAAGAGGAAACTTAACCACCGCCTGGCCATCGAAACAAAACAAAGATATCATGATATTATCTCAGCCTGGAATTTTTTTCCATAGGCTTAACATTAGGAACTCATACACCATGGCTATGAAGTTCGTGTACCTAATACTCAATGGCTAATTTGGTGATTCATTTTATCAATCAATAATGTTATACGGGGTGAGATAAAATCAGAAACCAATTCGTTGAAAATAACTTGGTCCGCATTCCACCTCGTTTGACCGCAGAGTAATTCACTCAGCTTTGCTTCGTGAATTACCAGCCGTCAAACTCGGTGGAATACGGAGCAAGTTATTCTCATCTCGTGGGTTTCTTTCTAATATTGTAGTACAGAAATCATGAATACAGCGGAGTACAGTTCAAATGGTTTATTATCAATAAACAGGTCAAAAAAGGCCTCAGGCAGCTTATGAGTACAGTTCAACAATATGTTAATTATTTCCCCATCTTCTACCCGTCACACTCCGGCAGTGCCGTGGCTCCGGGTTTCTCTGGTCCTAATATAGAGTTGCTCAAGTCTTTGATTATGAACATTCATTAAATGATTTAAAACAATCAGAATTAAGTCCATTATAGTATGTATCCTTCTCTGACTGGGCCATGATTCCTGTATCCCAGTGAGAAGGGTAGCCATAGGATGAAGGGACTGGAGCCTGTATCCCAGCGAGGAGGGTAGCCATAGGATGCAGGGACTCTATCCCAGCGAGGAGGGTAGCCATAGGATGCAGGGACTCTATCCCAGCGAGGAGGGTAGCCATAGGATGCAGGGACTGCATCCCAGTGAAGAGGGTAGCCACAGGATGCAGGGACTGAAGCCAGTATCCCAGTGAGGATGGTAGCCATAGGGTGCAGGGACTGGAGCCAGTATCTCAGCAAGGAGGGTAGCCATAGGATGCAGTGAGTGGAGCCAGTATCCCAGTGAGAAGGGTAGCCATAAGATGAAGGGACTGGAGCCAGTATCCCAGCGAGGAGGGTAGCCATAGGATGAAGGGACTGGAGCTAGTATCCCAGCAAGGAGGGTAGCCATAGGATGAAGGGACTGGAGCCAGTATCCCAGCGAGGAGGATATCCACAGGATGCAGGGACTGGAGCCAGTATCCCAGTGAGGAGGGTAGCCATAGGATGAAGGGACTGGAGCCAGTATCCCAGCGAGGAGGGTAGCCATAGGATGAAGGGACTGGAGCTAGTATCCCAGCAAGGAGGGTAGCCATAGGATGAAGGGACTGGAGCCAGTATCCCAGCGAGGAGGGTAGCCATAGGATGCAGGGACTGGAGCCTGTATCCCAGCGAGGAGGGTAGCCATAGGATGCAGGGACTGGAGCCTGTATCCCAGCGAGGAGGGTAGCCATAGGATGCAGGGACTGGAGCCTGTATCCCAGCGAGGAGGGTAGCCATAGGATGCAGGGACTGGAGCCTGTATCCCAGTGAGGAGGGTAGCTATAGGATGTAGGGACTGGAGCCAGTATCCCAGCGAGGAGGGTAGCCATAGGATGAAGGGACTGGAGCTAGTATCCCAGCAAGGAGGGTAGCCATAGGATGCAGTGACTGGAGCCTGTATCCCAGCGAGGAGGGTAGCTATAGGATGTAGGGACTGGAGCCAGTCTAGTCCTAGTAGTGGTCTAGTTCTAGTTTGCAGTCCGCCTCACTCTGGCTACTTCCCTCGGGCGAGAGCTAGGTAGTCGTCCGGAGGTGTTCCGAGCCCAGATCCAAACCCGCTAGACTCCCAGAGGATGTAAGTAGACTTATATAGTGAGTCGGCCGGACACCAAGTCACTCCCAGGACCAGGGCACCACCTGGGACCTGTTTCACTAGTTTCGTGACAAAAGTGTTAGATAAACATGAAAAGCGGCACCAACAGTGCAAGCAAGAACGGACAAAACGAAGTCAAATCTCTATTTCTTATGAAACCGTTTTTGGGGTCTGTCTTGTCCTAAGGGCAGCTACTTGTGTTGTAAGGAAACTTGTCAACCCCAATCTGTCTGTATGGTGTCACAGACATGTCACGAAACTAGTGAAACAGGTCCCAGGTTGGCTCCAGTGGTGGTTCCCCCGCCCCTGGGAACCTCTGGCCCCTCCGGCACCTCTGGCGGGCCTCCGTTCACTGGAGGCGCTTCTGCGAGCGACTACCACAATATTTATCATGTCAAGTTAATGGTTTTAATGTGGATCTCAAGGCCTTCTGTAATCCCATCTATCTTTCGTGTCAATATAATGTTGGAGTTGTGCCTGAAACAAAATCCCAATTTACATACTACTACTACTACTACTCCTACGAACTCCAAAAAAAACCTTTAAGCCCGGCGTCCACTTACTACGATATGGCTCCAATATGGTCTACGATACACCTCCCGATAAAAAACCAAAATCGCGTTGGAAGGTCACCTAATATCGGGGCAGTTGACCACGTTTCTGCGATTAGGCACCGAAAAAAACCCATACAATGCATGGTGGATTGGCATGTTTAGACATATGATTTTGCACCTTCCCAATATGTCTCCGATATTTGCTTTTTGTATCGGTGCCATATCGGTAGATTTAAAATTTCTATTGTAGTAGGTGGACGCCAGGCCTCATTGTGTGAGCCGGAATTACAAAATCCAGGGTAGTAATATCATGAACACTATCTAGATACATGAACACTTTAAACATCTGATGTATGTGAGATATTAACTGTATTGATAACGTGATGGGCCTTCATCAAGGGCATGTGATAAACGCGTGCACTGAAGGACATCTTGGGTCATGAACAACTATCTCATGACGTTAAAGGCATATCTTACGATCCGCAGTGGCGCCACCTAGTGATATTCAAATGATGTCAAGTATTAGTAAAAACTGGTTTCCTGGGATTCTACAGTGGTAGATTTAACATTTAGTCACGTTTATCCAATTCTAGTAGGTAAAATTGGCCAATTTACATTTGTTTGTTTTACATGGGGAATGAACTGAAAATATGGTTTTCTTCAGATTTTTTCAAAAGCAAGGACAATGACCTATGGTTTTTGAAACCTAAATAAGAAGTGCTATTCATGTACAATATTCTGTGAAAGTTTGAGGGAAATGACATGGGATTTAATATGTGAAAAAATACTTTTAATAATTTTTATATATTTTAATATAAAATTATCATAATATTGATCTATAAATCGGTGACCCCCGATTTTTTAGTTAGATATGTATTCCACAAGACTTGGAGATCATCCTATCAAACTTTTAGGAAAAAGTTATGGGTTTTAATTTTCAAGCCAAATTGTTCCATACGTCTAGGGGATCACAATAAAATATACTTACCAATTTGAAGTAATTAATATTCAATATGTGAGACATAAATGTGATTTTCGCTGTATTTTTTCTTACAATTTCCCTCTTCTCTCGTTTGCAGGTAAGACCGGAAGGCGACCAGCGCTGTCGTGTGCGTGTGCAGGCGAGTGATTTCAAAACCTATCCTCAACTCAAAACCATTCCTTAAAGCCAGGCCCCCACCTACCACGATTCTGGTCCCGAGATTGGCCTTACGACGGCCTTTCCGACACCATTCCGATTCTATCGCGAGGTCAGCCAAAATCGTGGTAGGTGGAACAGGTTTCTGCGATTTCGTCTACGACAGCTCACGATAGGCTGCGATTGAAAACGCCAATCGTAGAGGTCCCGATAACTTCCAACATGGAAATTTCGTAACCTGTCGTAGGGTATCGTAGCCCATAGGGAAGATATCATGGTCAGAGAGTATGATTCACAGCTCTCCGATTTCAAACCATGTCTACGATTCGGAGCTATCAGGGACCTCCTGATAGGCAACGATTTGGGCATTTCAAATCGTAGCCATCGGGAAGTATGTCGTAGACCGTCGTGGTAGGTGGGGGCCTGGCTTAATAGTCTACTGAGATGAAATAAATTGGTAGCAGCTCCCTAAAGAATTGGCCGCAATAATGCCCCATCCCATCAGTCATCTTTTCTATGGCATGCTAACATAAAGAAATGTGGTAATAGCGTGCAGGCCAATCATACATCCACTCCTATCAACAGATGTATGCACTTTAGGAGAGAGGGGCGTTAGGAATGGATTCAGCCACAAAACCCACCAGGGATTCCATCGCGGGAATGTAGTGGCAGACATGCCCTGAATTAAGGCCACTCAAAAAAAAAATTTCATCACCGCGCACATCAGAAAAAACGATTTTAGAATTATTTATATATATATATATGAATAAAATTAACCTTGATAGAAATTATGAAAGGTATGTGTGTTTAGTATCAAATTAAAGCTCCTGATGTCAGGGATGCATTAAATGTATAACCAGTAAAAATCTGGAAACCCCACGTAAGCAGACACCCGGCGTAAGCACACACTTTGGCCCGGATAGGAGGGTGCCCGCTTATGCAGGGTTTTACTGTATGTCTGGAGCCCATTTTATAACACTTCAAAAGACATAATTGATCTAAAAAAAAAAAAAAAAGCGCCCTCGTCATATTTTTTTATGACTTGGTGATGAGAAACAAGTTTTTTTAGTGGCCTAATACACGTGCTTCTCCCGGTGGATTCATTTTGTTTTATTGTCGACTCGTTGAGAACGATAACGACCCTTCCCGGGTATCGGAGGCCCTTCGAGAAGCGGTCACTGCGAAGACCTCCTTCTTTCAAGTCTATCGCGTGACTATGACCTGACTGATTTCTGTCCACTCTCCTAGCAGAGATCCGGCGCTCTACTTCCTGTGGCCGCTTGTATCTCTGCGCCGACCTGCCTGTTTGGGACAAAATCTTGCCCAGTTTTTAAAATATCCTAAATTCTTAGCGCTTGGGGAGTATTTTGTGGTTTCTTTGTAAATAGAGATGCACATATTTATATGGTACATAATATCACACACTCATTTCTGTTATTTGTTATGTCAAATCAGGCATAGTCCTAAGGATTACTTTCTTCGGTGGAAAGCACCTCATGTGTTGCAGGGTTTTGTATGTCAACATACCACATGCGCTCACTTGAGGGCGCAGTCTAATCAAGTGTGGATTCACATTATAAAGTGGTCTAAATCTGAAAAAAGAAACATGTATATTGTCTATAAAGCTCATATAAGAATTCCTTTATTTACCAACTCATAATATATAAGTTCCTTAAGCTTCATAACTTTTGACAATTACCCTGTTTTGAATCCGATATGTTGGCTGGTTCCCACTGTCTTTAGCAGATACCCGGGGAACCAGCATTGGGTTAAGGCAGGGATTAGTAAGCGCTAGCACCGCAAAAGATCTGCTGGGAGAGTGTCCTCTGTCCGCAGCCTATCAGGTGGCCTTGTGAAAACGCCGCGTCCCATTACCTGAGGAGGGCGGCGTTCCCATGACCTAATTACCTTGTATTTTACAAAGCGCCACCTCTAGAGGGCGTCTCCAACCACGGTAATGTGTCCCCTGACCTCAGAACGAGGCCCAGAATGCACCACGTGACCTGGGATGCGCCATTACCATGGAAACCGTGACGTAGTCGTGTCTATGCCGACACGTTGCGGGTAATACGCAAATTGACCCCCAGGGGACGCCTCGAACGCCCGAGACTTGGGGCGAGAATTCCAATGCATTGGGGTTCCCTATTATCGCTCAGACATGATAGAGTTGGATGAAATTACAATTTACAACGAAACGAAAAGACTTGGCTTTGTGGACTCTTCTTAGAATTCCATATTTGACCAGAACTGAAGCTCAAACATGACAAATGTGAGGGAATTCATGTAGGTAATGATATTAATCTTGCTCTTAGCTTAGCCCTCGCGATTACCCAGAAATTGTTACATAACTACAGAAAAGACTGACACATTGCATCCTGCTGTCAAGCAGGGAATTAGAGTTGTTAGGGCATGCTTGTACGCACTATATATTGCCTAAAGGTTGGAGTGGTCACATATAGACTTCCAGCGTGCTTCGAGAAAACTATAATCATACAAACACCCCACGGACGCCTACCTGACGCCTACAGGAGCCTACGCAGGCCGTTTCCTGTTGTCTGATTGGCTACACACCGGTCTACCCGCCTGACATGTACACACATCATAAACAAGCAATCAAGATATAAAATCTGAAGTGTTGTCCCCTCACTGTCCTTACGAAATGCCCCCTTAACCTGGGTAAAGAAGCATTATGTACTGAAATAACTGCCCCTTTATGCGGGGTCTTCCCTTGTGGGACCCTTAATCGGGGTTATAATAAACTCTTAATAGTTGGATAAATTATTCTCCGGGAAAATTGGCCTTTTACGTGGGGTTTCTCCTTAAGCGGGGTGTCCCAGAAGTGGGGTTTTATTGTATTCCAATATAGTATCCAAACTGAAATTAACTCTAACAAGGTTCCTGACTTAAATACGCATATTATTTTCCTATCGTGTTTTATGCCAAGTCTCAAGTTCTGAATCTGATTAGCTGAGATCACCACACACACACACATACACACACACACCTACACACACACACACACACACACACCTACACACACACACACACACACACACACACACACAAACACGTGGTCTCGATAATCTGTTTTAGAGAAACAAAGACTGATCTACTAATATGGAGTTGTGCCATTGGATTAAATGTGGCAGGCGCCAGATGTGCCCGGGGTAGGATTACACCGTTATTAGCTCCCTATTATCGCTCAGTCACTAACCTGGCCAATGAAAACAGCCGGAGAACTAGTCACAGCAGCAGAGAGTTCACGAGGACATATTGAAATGCCAAGGGTTAAAACAGACGGGCAAATGTTAGTAGGATGCTTTAGTATTCGTCGAGTCAACCTGGAAGTAGGTGGCCCTACGAACCTGCTTTTAGCGACGGGGACAGCCATTTTGGAGAAGCACCCACACCATGCTAAGCCTATGTGACCGTTCGGACGTGCATTTATGATACTATTTAATGTGTGAGAATGCTTCAAGTACTTCCGAAGCATTTCTCCTGACAAAATTAGACTTCCCTGGCAATTTCAGATCAAATGATTATGTGGTGGCCCCATATTAGTCTAAAACGTGATGTCAACAAATTGTCAAAATAACCAATTTTCTTCGAGTTGGCACATTTAAATTATATCTGGATAACGTAATTAATCCTATTTCAATAATTACATGTACAAATTGCACATAAGAAAGCAAGTTGGCAAACATGTCTGTTGTCAGGGAAATTTGTAGGGTATTTTGAACCGGAAGTCTTCAGCTGACTTCGCGAATTAGTAGAAACTGAACGAGAGTTAGACTTGTCAGTGTTTATGCCACGACGGGAAAGTTGTGTATTACTACGCGAAGCGTTAGCTGAGCGTGGTGAGGAACAGACCTGACCAGAGTTTGGTTTTGTATTTTTTCTACCCAGTCTACACGACTTCATGATATTAGGAAAGTCTGACTAGATTCAGTCCATGCTTTACAATTTCTGCTCTGCATCCAGAACTCTTTACACAGGTGAATAATTCGTGATTGCTGATTTTTTTATGTCTCTAGGTACATAAATCGTACTTTATGTCATGGCACGCCACATAAAATGTGTCTGAGTTAAGTCAATGCGAGGTACAGAAAAAGGTATTCATGTACGATCCTAGGTTATTAAACGGGCCCCTGTATCACAGCGAGGACGGGTGGGGTAGGTGGAGAGGTATACAGGGACTGAAGCCAGTCTAGAATAATAACAATATTGCCTTGTATTGTATTTGCCTTGTAATCTTTCTAGCGTATATTTTGCATGTGCATATATGCATTGATCAGCACCATTGCTTGTGGCTTTTGACTTTGGTTGTAGTTTGTTTATGTTATGATCCCTGTTTTACGTATGTTATTTCTGTTAAATACACAGGAGCTTATTTAACAATGTTCTACAAAAACGTATACATCAAAACTGTGCAAGAACGGGAAGGTGGTAGACCACAAACTGACCCAATAGATAATTTTTTTAGAAAAATGTTCATGAAATCCCATACTTCCCATTTCAAGATCTCATTACTGAAAGCTATAAGCCGTAGAAATTGTTTTTTCATATTTATATTAGCTGGTAACACGGAAAGCGTCCTTAAAGTATTTCCGAAATCCTCGCGGGCATTTAACACATTTAGGCCCGGCGTCCACCTATTACGATAGAATCGTAGACCTCCCGATATGGCACCGATACAAAATGTCAAAATCGGTGCTATATCGGGAAGGTGCAAAATCGTAGACATATGTCTAGACAAGCCAATCCACAATGCATTGTATGGGGTTTTTATCGGTGTCTAATCGAAGAAACGTGGTCAACTGCCCCAATATTTAGTAACCTTCCGACGCGATTTTGATCTTTTATTGGGAGGTGCATCGTAGACCATAGCGGAGCCATATCGTAGTAGGTGGACGCCGAGCCTTCCTATGTGGGTTAATACATGCGGACGTGAAGTAAGAAGGAAGCATTGGGAGTCTTGAATCACAATGAAGTGACCTTATTTTATGGAAAGGAATTCTGACCGAATTTTGTGCACAATATGCCATCAATCCACGATATTATACCAGATTAAATTAGACTGAAAATACATATAGACATGCACAATTAGATGTCATTTATCTCACCCATTTTTTGTCCCATAGGTTTAACATTGGGAACTCATTCTCCATGCCCCTAGGAGTATTGCAGTCCATGGTCTATATCCTGTGTGTCGTCCATTCTTTTGGTGTATATAGGGGTGAGATAAATACAGAAATCGACTCGTTTGAATGCTACGTGATATTCACTCGGCTGTTGCCTCGTTCATATCACTCCGCATCAAACTCGTAGAGAACAACGACTTTGACCAAAACTTATTGGTTTCTTCTTTAAAACCTGTATGCACTATTGTTGGTCCAAATAGAGATAACGTGTCAAACGCACAATCGCATCGAATAGTGGAGTAAATCCAATAAAATGAAATATAGCATGTGCGAGATAAAACAATTTTGTTCCTATAGGTATGAGTACCAACAGATCACCTTTTTATATTCAATTAATCAAATAAAAAATATATCAACTTTATCAGGGAGAATTATCAATACACAGCAAATGCTTTTCTCATTTCATTCATACGGTCATTTTATCACAATGAAAGTACATTCAATAACATTTTTTGGTGGTAATAGTGCAATAAAATCTGATCAGCAATCAGTGCGTTTATCTTTATGTAACGTATATCTCCTGTGAAGTCTGTCCGTCACCCTCAGTCTATATCTCCAGACTCTATAGACCTGACTCAATGGTCGCCTCCACACCCCCTGACGTGCACAAAGCCCGCCCGTCTCATCTGAAGCACCTGCTGGGTAACCCTCTCAGAGCGCGGTGATACGGCGGGAGGTGTTGTGCCGTTAAAGGTGCCGCCTGCTGTATGTGGACGTAAAGCTGAATGTAGGATCTACGACGTTCTCCTGTCAGTTCCCACGCTCCAGTCGTATCGGAAACCTCAACCTGGGGGATGTTATTATTTACTATATATCGATGCCGTATATATTGTAGATACGGACCGTTTCGCCATATAACGTAAAAATACCGTACGGAACACTGATCCGTACGGGAAAATACGGAACACTTCCGTAAACGATTGCTAAAATATTAGTTGTTAAGCCAAATAGAATTAATGATTTTTTTTCAATTTCGGGTATATAGTAAATATAGAACAACCTAGTTCCTCTTCTCGGTCAGTCAGCGATTTCATACAGCCTTCCGCCTATGGCGTCAGGCAGTATGAAATCGTTGACTGAACTCGAACAGGAACCTTTTGGTCCACAGTAAGGACGTTTCCTAATATTGTCTCACTAGTATACGTTTAGCCATAGCAATAACATTGGAAACGCAACGATGACCAAGCTCGGTGGCTAAAGCCCAATACACATCTACCAATTTTGGAACATTGATGTACCTTTGTCGGTGACAACGTACGGTAATTTGTCCCAGGCGAGGCATCCTAATGGAGTCAGCCGTAGTCGGTAGATGTAGACAGCTAGGCAAGGGTCAAGCGACGATTAATGAACCACCTCCTTTAGATGGTATTTTGTCGCTGACAAGTTGTGGTTTCTATGTGCCTAAATGGGTGGCCAAATGGTTATCAACATGTTAATAAATCTAGTCGCCGACAACGGAACATTGCCTAGGACAAGTTCACTGACTCCTATATGATTTGGAAACTAATCGTTCAAACCAGAATCGGTAGATGTATATTCGGCTTAAGTGGTAGGGGTGTTTGCCTCAAGCATGGGAGATCAGGGGTTCAAACCCTGGTCAGGTTATACCAAAGACATACACAAAAATGGTAGGCTTTGCCCATTTGGTTTATCACCTGCCATTAGAATGAGGAGGAGGGGGCCCGGGCTCGGGGAAGAACGGCCGAATAGCCGAATTCACTGATTGTGTACACACAATATTCCCTTGATAAAAATTGATTAAAAAAACCCACATAAAGTCATATGCACATCTAGTAAATCTGGGTTAGATGATTATTGTCCAAATCGTATAGTTATCGGTGAACTTGTCGCAGGAAAATTACATAACCCGAACGCGGGAGACGGATTTATCAACATGTTGATAAACTTTTGATGAGCAATTTAGGAACATCGACTATATATATGCATATGGAAAAGGGCCTCCAAGTACGAGCCTAGATTATTCAACAGGCCCCAGGCTCGTTTAATAATCTAGGCTCGTGCGTAAAGACCCTTTTTCTGTACCTCACACAAAGGTTATCCTTTGATAATATTCAAGTCTGTTCGTTAAGTCAGTATTAACCAACCAAGTGTTGAACAAAGTTTACCCACATCGTCTCTGGCATACAGGGTCTACGATCATATGCGATTCTAGATTATTAACCCTTTCCTTACCGGACCTGGTTGCAGGTGCTTGTCTTTAAATAAGCCATATAAGACACTGGACTACCTCTGTAGGGCAAGTCTATGTTACAATTGTTGAGAAAATGCATTCTTTTCCATCATATCTAAAGTAGTCAGGCAATGTTTCCATGGTGAGAACTATGAACATATTTATTAACTATCACTGTAAAGGCATTTTACATAATCTCTGGAACAATTATAAAGATCCATGTTGAATTAGCTAAGATAAATAATATTTTAACAAAAATGGAAAATGATGCCTCAAGGCATTGTGCTGGCTACGGGAGTGCCCTGAGGCATCATTGGTAAAGAAAGGGTTGAAGGCCCCCAGCTGTAGAGCCCAGTGTTGAACAAAGTTGACCCACATGGTCCCTGTGTCTCTACATATGGCATACAGGGTCTACATGTACGATCCTAGATTATTAAACAGGCCCCAGCTGTAGAGCCCAGAGCCTTGATCCCTGACGAAGGGATCATTCTGTCAGTTATCGCCACCCTATTGATCCTTGACTTAACCCCGTACCCCTCATCCCATCGACCCGCTACCTCCCAATTAGACTGGCTCCAGTCCCTGCATCCTATGGCTACCCTCCTCACTGGGATACAGGCTCCAGTCCCTGCATCCTATGGCTACCCTCCTCACTGGGATACAGGCTCCAGTCCCTGCATCCTATGGCTACCCTCCTCACTGGGATACAGGCTCCAGTCCCTGCATCCTATGGCTACCCTCCTAGCTGGGATACAGACTCCAGTCCCTGCATCCTATGGCTGCCCTCCTAGCTGGGATACAGACTCCAGTCCCTGCATCCTATGGCTGCCCTCCTAGCTGGGATACAGACTCCAGTCCCTGCATCCTATGGCTGCCCTCCTCGCTGGGATACAGGCTCCAGTCCCTACATCCTAGGTCTACCCTCCTCGCTGGGATACAGGCTCCAGTCCCTGCATCCTATGGCTACCCTCCTCGCTGGGATACAGGCTCCAGTCCCTGTATCCTGTGGCTACCCTCCTCGCTGGGATACTGGCTCCAGTCCCTGCATCCTATGTCTACTCTCCTCGATGGGATACTGGCTCCAGTCCCTGCATCCTATGGCTACCCTCCTCACTGGGATACAGCCTCCAGTCCCTGCATCCATTAGCTACCCTCCTCGCTGGGATACTGGCTCCAGTCCCTGCATCCTATGGCTACCCTCCTCGCTGGGATACAGGCTCCAGTCCCTGCATCCTATGGCTACCCTCCTCACTGAGATACAGGCTCCAGTCCCTGCATCCTATGGCTACCCTCCTCGCTGGGATACAGGCTCCAGTCCCTGCATCCTATGGCTACCCCCCTCACTGAGATACAGGCTCCAGTCCCTGCATCCTGTGGCTACCCTCCTCGCTGGGATACTGGCTCCAGTCCCTGCATCCTATGGCTGCCCTCCATGCTGGGATACAGGCTCCAGTCCCTGCATCCTATGGCTGCCCTCCTCACTGGGATCCAGTCCCTGCATCCTATGGCTACTCTCCTCACTGGGAGACAGGCTCCAGTCCCTGCATCCTATGGCTACCCTCCTCACTGGGATACAGTCCCGGCATCCTATGGCTACCCTCCTCACTGGGATACAGTCCCTGCATCCTATGGCTACCCCCCTCACTGGGATCCAGTCCCTGTATCCTATGGCTACCCTCCTCACTGGGAGACAGGCTCCAGTCCCTGCATCCTATGTCTACCCTCCTCGCTGGGATACTGGCTCCAGTCCCTGCATCCTATGGCTGCCCTCCATGCTGGGATACAGGCTCCAGTCCCTGCATCCTATGGCTGCCCTCCTCACAGGGATACAGGCTCCAGTCCCTGCATCCTATGGCTGCCCTCCTCACTGGGATACTGTCTCCAGTCCCTACATCCTATGGCTACCCTCCTTGCTGGGATACTGGCTCCAGTACCTGCATCCTATGTCTACTCTCCTCGCTGGGATACAGGGACTGGTACAAACGGTAATGGTGTTGGATTTCTGGCGCTGTATAGCGCCAGTATTTCCAAAACTCTCCATACAGATATCATGGTCAGATATCTGATGGGAGATTGATACCCTCTCACTTTGATCTTAATCGAGTCACAGTCAGGAGTAGGCTAAATGTATTGCTATGACAACAAAGGCGGCCAGTGAATTGGAGGAGGGATGGGGGGAGGGGTAGGAGGAAGTGTAGGGTTACAGGGAGCGACTTAGGGCCATAAACAGGAGATTCTGTTCATAGTGTACAAGTCTTTGATTCATGGGCCAGTCAGAGAAGGATACATACTTTAATTAATGAACTTTATTCTGATTGTGATTAATCATTTAATGAATGTTCATAATCAAAGACTTGAGCAAGTCTACCTCCCAATCTACGTACCCGGCTAGTGCTAAAGGTCCAACGGTTGTGCCTGACTGTAGATCAGTGATGGCCAATGTAAATGGGCTTTTAGGAGAACTAAAAAATACTACACCGTTTTCGTCAGCCAATGGAAACAAGCCTTTAGTATCAGCATGTTATGGCTAGTATAGATAATTGAGGTTTATGTGGACGTGTCGTTGGCTTCGCGACTACATCCGATGAACTACACGAAAGTGTACGAGGTGAGTTTTTATATAACCTAGTATAGATAATTGTATGGGTTTATGACTTTATGATAGTAGGCCTATAGTGTGGTATTGACAGACCTAAATACTATATTTGATACTAGACGCCATGAACATCGATGTATGAAGATGGTCAGGGGCTTCCTCTAATTTCCGAAAGTAGTTCAACATTTATAAAGCCCGTTTTCATTGGCTGATTATTCAGCAGTCCGATATATTTTTTGGGTACCCTGATGCCAGATCGGTGAATGGAAATGAAACTCCTCCCACGAGATAGGACTGTAAGGCCTGGCGTCCACCTACTACGATAGAAATTTAGACCTACCGATATGGCACCGATACAAAAAGAAAATATCGGTGACATAGCGGGAAGGTGCAAAATCGTAGACATATGTCTAGACATATCAATCCACCACGCATCGTATGGGAGTTTCTTCGGTTCTGAATCTCAGAAACGTGGTCAACTGCCCCGATATTAGGTGACCTTCCGACGCGATTTTGATTTTTTATCGGGAGGTGCATCGTAGACCATATCGGAGCCATATCGTAGTAGGTGGAGGCCAGGCCTAATAGCAAAGTGTTGAATAGCGGTCTTTTATCCTACCCCTCATATAAATCTCCATAATCATTATTACCGTATTTGTCATTCATGTATACCAAATCGCCGATGTTACTGAACTAGCTGCAGTCTATATGACTCCACATGGAAGAAGTGTTGTAATTAACAAAATGCGGAATAAACATTATTAAAAAGGAAAAAAAATAACATGGTGTGACTGTATGCCACAGTTATGGATAAAATATCACTATGCCACTTGTGGCATATATAGTTAAAACATGTGACGGGGTAGGATATAGTCTAAATGTTACTCATTTTCATATGATTGTTTACATGCGTTTGTTGTCTTTTGCTACCGATATCGCTCAACTCCTCTTCGTGGTATCATTCCGCGAAGACTCAATCATGTGAAATTTTGTGATGTTTCATGATATTCCGATATTCCGATCGTAGACCATATCGGAGCCGTATCGTAATAGGCGGACGCCGGACCGGAATGCAGGTTTGGTGTTGACGATGTCGGGGCCGTCCCCACACAGTGTGATGATGAGGAGATGCTGAATTAATGATGAACTCGCCATCCCTGCCTGAGACCGCTCCCAAAAACTGTGGAAATCTTATTATGCCCATCTAGTTTTATAGAGTATTACTGGCGCTGTGCCTTATATCATTGCCCTCCCTCTACTGCAAATTGCATCAGTGCATTAGCCTTGGATATGCATTAATTCATCAATCACCCTTAAAGGTCCGACTACTCAGTATACTGAGTCATGGATGGGGCTTTCCTGATTGGTGGTTTATATTCTGGTGGTACTTTATAGTACTGGAGGGTAATATTGGGGTCGGGAAATGATAATACTTCACTTTAATGTCTATCCTGAATTCATAAATATATGAATACATACACAATATTATCTAGCTTCAAATATAAGCAAGCGTATGGTCCGAGGAGTTGAAGCGTAGTAATATCCGAGCGCCTGCGAGAATATTGCGCAGAGTCAACTCCGAGGAGGATACAACCGCTTATATATGAAACATATATATATTGTATTTGTTGTCCACCTTTTCCTGACAAGTGGCGTACGGATATTAATTCATTTAGGTACGCACTGTTCTTTTCATACGCACTATTTTTCTGTATGCACCGGTTATTGCAGCCCGGAGCATACAACATATAGGACCTATGTATGCTCCGGGAATGGTGATACACATCCCCTATATGTTTTGATGGACACTTTGTATTAGGTGGATATATCTGTATGCTTCGGGTATGGTGATACACACTCCCTATGTCGCACATCATGAACATTTCAAGATGTGCGATACGATGGATCCGTCGCATCGCACACGATCGCACATGCACACAGGAGCGATTGTGTGCGATGCGACGGGCGGCGCTGTTTTTATGGTCCTTGCCCGGCGTTTATTACTTTTTATTGACTTTTTCTTTGTTTTTGTTTATTGCTCACAAATTCATCACATGGATGGTCTTCCATTTATGATTTGCGTCAATCGCATCGCACCAGTGGGCCGGGCCTTTATGGATTTAAAAAATGGTAGACACTAGATGAATCATACATTTGGAACTGGAAGTCAATCCTACACTTAAATGCCCAAATAATATCATCTTTGTTTTACACAAGGAAAACTGGATTTTTTAAAGGAAAATATAAAATCATTGTTTACTATCAACAGAATTTCTTTCTATATGTGTTGCCACAAACACTGAGATCAATTGATCGCATCAGGGGGGCATACCCTATATTTTCTTTGCGATTGAGTGCAATGAATCCATCGCAATAGGGGTCATAAACCCCGCTTAGGGGGAATTTCTTGGGCAATGAAACGTGTGCGACGATCGCATCGCATCAGTGGGGCCGGGCCATAAGTAGTGAAAGGATAACATCTATCTGACATCTTAAATGTTTTGAATCTCATTGACCTAGGCAATGAATAGAAAACACATCAGTAGTAGCCATATCTGCCAATATGCTGCCGTTTCCAGTTCACCCTGGTTCATTATCACAGAGAAAAAGCATATAATGTTCATAATGGAGCAGAGCATACCCACTTATGTATTTTAGTATGTGACTGAAACAGTAACTTAGAATTGTAATATCTCTTAAAAACATACCCGATTGAGTAAATGACTGTAGTTATGTAAATAGCAAGTATACTTACATTTTTGGTCAATTACTGTAAATTACTATGACACATAAACATACATCAGGTATGTGAATTTCGTTTGTAAGGACAGGTAGGGTTATTCAAAACATTTCCAGGAATTTCAATAGATTTAGTCCAGATATTGATTAAATCATTACAATTACATTAAATCACCAGGGGCCTGTTTAATAACCTAGGCTCGTACATGTATACCCTTTTCTGTATGCCACAAAGACCCAGGGACCATGTGGGTCAACTTCATTCAACACTTATATACAACCTTATGGACAGTTAATACTGTCTTCACGAACATACTTAAATTGCATTAAACGATGACCCTTGTACGAGGTACAGAAAAGGGTCTTCATGTGCCATCCTAGATCATTAAACGGGCCCCAGTATCGCCCGACTTGAGAAAAGTTTCTCAGAGATAACCATGATTTCCTATTTCCAATATTAAGTGAATCCATTCACCGCTGTTTTTGTACTGTCCGCATGTCATATCGTAAAACTGGATGAGTTTTAATCTTGGCCACCGTATTCCACGACTGGAGTTTGGCACAGTGATTTCATGAGGCGAAGCCGAGTGAAGTCTGGAGCCAAAACTCCAGGAGTAGCATGCGGTGGCCACGATTAAAACGAATGAGGTTTTGATTTTATCATACCCTGTCTCCTCGATTTTTGAATATTACGTGATAACAATTCTGTATGCCGCTAGTGGCATATAAAACTCCGTATGCCATTCAGCGTAGCATACAGAAACTCAATGTTAAGCCTATGGGATTTTATATTAGGGGTAGGATAAATGTTGATACCTCATCCCCGCCTCTATTTCTTCATGGCCTTTTAAAGCTATCTCTGGTTCGATCCGTATTGATTTAGAGGAGTATTGGGAGACGATGAATGTTTGATGAGGGGAGATGAACCAGGTGTCGGTGTGAGCTCCGTAGACCGCGGCGGGTGGAGCGCGGACACAGCTGCTGCACCCCTCTCATAATTAAGCCCATAAGACAGCGACATTTTCCACAGATTCTCCCCGATCCGATCACCGATTATAATCGGGAACAAGAATGTCGCTGTCTTATACCCATTGCCGATCACACATCTCCACTTTACGACCTTGTACAGCGACCCGATTGAGATCAAAGAGAGCCGCCGGGAGCCGAGCTGGGGTGAGCCAAGGGCCGCTGGTGTGGATTCATAGAAAATAATTCAAAGTTTGATAACTTTGGATATAATTAGGATATTCAGAGACAGTTTTCAGATTCATTATCACCTCTGTCTCCCCTACAAATTGGTATAAGACACTTGTAAATCGGACTAGGGGATAGGTAGCATCGATGTTCAAATGGCATTCTCAGAATCGGGAACAGTCAGTGAAGTGCGTACAGCGACACGATTATGGTCGGGCATAGTCGGTCATTACCCCCACGCTAGTAATGCCCGACCCGATTAAAACCGGGTCTGTGAAGTGCGTACAGCGACCCGATTCTGACCGACCCGACGGATTCGTCGGGCAAAGGTGTGATCGGGCACAATGGTCGGGTCGCTGTACAAGCTTCTCACTGCGCTCTATGGGAGAAGAATTCTTAACGAACTAAGCTGAGAGCCTTGAGAATCCACTGGCACACAGTATTCCCGCTGGGTGGCATCATTGAGATTATAGGAATCTTTGGGTTGCATTGATATACGTCTTTAGAATGGCTATCTGGTTCCATGGGATTTATTATAATTCTAAATGAGTATATTTAATGTTTTGTCCAGTTCATCCAATCTTGGTATGTCAAAAAGGACGGTGACCTATGGTTTTTAAAACTTAAATGTGTGATACATGTACTACACATAGACTATATTCTGTGAGCGTTTGAGAAAAAGGACATGGGTTTTAGTATGTGCGAAAAACCTTTTTTTAATTTCTATATATTCTATTGTATTATCCCATTATTGATCTCTAAATCTAACTTAATAATTTGGGGGTCATCGTACTAGTTTCTTATTTAGAGGGAGATATTCTAACGAAATCATATTAGAATATACAGAAATTCTGAAAGTTTAGTTTTCACATGCTAAAACCATGTCAATTTCTTGATACTTTCACAGAATATAATTATTGAGTTGTACGACCTATTTAAGTACTAAAAACTATAGGTCATTGTCCTTGTCTTTGAGAGAATCGAAGAAAACCATATTTTTCGGTGAATTTCCTTTATAATCAAGTAAATTTAAATAGGTCTACTTTACTGATTGGGTTAGGGTAAACAAAATGTTATATTTTTTGCATTTAGTATCAGAATAAATCACAATGAACCACACTGAATGGATAATCACAAACATTTTGGAATCACCAGGTGGCGCCACTGCGAATTGTAGGATATGCCTTTAAGCCTTTAGTGACTAAAAGTACACTTTCACTCTAACTGGGTGGTTTCCAACGGGAGAGAAATGCATACAATCATAATTTTTTATGCAAACATAGGCACAATACTCTATTGTTTGGGTCGCACGCCCTCCATCGTTCAATCTTGGCACACGTATTTCTTTGAATTAAATATTGTAATGGTCAATTTATATTTTAAACTTGTACAACATTTATCGCTACTTTAGTTATAACCTTTGTCCGTATGGCATCATTACCACAGTATTATTACCAGATCAACCTCGAATGGTTTACAGAGATGCCTGTCAACGAAACCATAATTTGTTGTATTTATTATCCATCTTCGTCAATGGATTAATTCCAGTAATTGCCATATCAAAGGGTATATCACTAGTGACTATTTTTTGCTCTGCAGCACAAAGGGACTATTTTTCCGTATTCCATCGTTTTGAGGCCGTATACCACGGATTTGAATCCGTATTATCCGATTATCCATCTTCTCGAGTAAATCTAACCCAGTAATTGCCACAATTTATGTGCCAACAATAGGGATCATTTCTATACTCTTTAGCACAAATAGATTATTTTCCCGTATACCATGGCTTTGAGGCCGTATATCACAGACTAGAGTCCAAAGAAGAGTTTAAAATGTATATCTTAAAGCGTGCGACACCCAACTAACAGTCTAGAGTTTACTGAGTCCCCATACATTTTCGATGGGGTATTTGTACACGATGGATAATAAAACTTCTGTCTTCTCTTCCATCCCAAGTCTGCATCTGCCGTTTGTGTTGTCAACGGATTTACCTCAGGGTGATTTCTAGTTCCGCTGCGTCCCGCATCGATTGTTGACCAGATCTATGACGTCACCAGGTTGAGGGACCCACAGGTCACGTGGACCAGTCTGAGTGGGTGTGTATGACGCCATAATTACGTCATCTTAAGTGGGTCTCACAATGCACTCCACCTGAGGGCATGCTAATTAGACAAAACATGCTGCCAGACCACAGCATCTGTGCGAATTCTATCGTGTGGCTGTAATTTCCACCAATATACGCGTGTGTAAGTATTTACATTACTACATGGCAGACATCCTTTTCCTCCTGACATCTATTCATTGGACATGGGGAATAGCATTCATAGCAATATGCCCGTTTGGGGAATTTCAGGAGCAGAGCTTGGGGGCTGATATTTTTCCATATTATTATTTTTTTTTTACTTATTCTTTATTCACTAAGCATTCGACAGCAGTTAGTCGTTCTTCCACGCTCGTGGTCGGCAGGCGGCTTGGCCGTAACATAACATAACATAACAAGTTGATGTAGAATAATATACAATGATGGTGTTTACACAATTACACTAATTTTCTAATACATTGCTTTAAACATCTATATGTGACAATAATAATAATAATGTATAGTCATGGATAGCATGTTGCAGTTTTGACAAGCTGTATCTCTGTATGAGGACTCTTATGAGTTTTCTACTCCTATGAACTTATAAATCTTGCTTATTATTTCCGTCTTGAATACTTTTTTGGTACAAGGGACTTGTGCAACTAACTCCAAAGTATTCCAGATTGACATGACCACATGGATTGCCGATTTACAATATTTTTCTGTGTTTGGTTTCCGTAACCTAATGTTCTTCTTATCCATTACTCTAGTTGCTCTTACATTCTCATGGTTCCTTTTTAGCGGATCAAACTCCTTAACTCTTTGTAAACTCTTAACTATGCCCATCAGTAATTTCAGTCTTCTCACTCTTGGCATCTCAACTTTACATTCCTCTAACAGTTTCGTATCCGACACAACTTAATGGAATATGATCGGATTATCATGAAACATCACAGAATTTCATTTGATTGTTTATATGGCATGAGGTGTCTTCACGGAATGATATCACGAAGCAGAGCCGAGTGATATCTGTAGCGGAGGACAACAAACGCCATGTAAACAATTATATGGATTTGAGTGATGTTTATACTTTATCCCGGTCACATGTTTTTAACTATATATGCCACGTGTGGCATATAAATATCTTATCCATAACCGTGGCATATAGTTACACCATGTTAAGTTTTTTTTTCTTTTTAACAATGTTTATTCGGCATTTTGTTAATTACAACAGTTCTTCCATCTGGAGTCATGTGGGCTGTAGCTAGTTCAGTTAATTTTCTTATTACTATATACCACCTACTCGTTTTAAAAAACCCGTTTTATGAAATTTACTGCTCCACAACAGCCACTGCGATTCACTACGGCCCGCTGTCACAGCGGGCGCGAACATTATTTATACTACACCCTTAGCAGAGGGCAGTATTTCATAGACATTCGTTCACAAGTATATAGTAATACTGATTATGGAGATTTATATGAGGTGTAGGATAATATGAAGAGACGTAACGAGTTTGAGTCTGAGCTTATTTATGCCACGCAATGAGTGGCATAAATAAACTCAAACTCAAACGAGTGATGTCTAGATTTTATCCTACCCCGTTTCCATATTTTTTCAGTATCAGAAACTAGTGACATAAACAACACTTTATGTCACACCCGTGACATAAACAAATCCCATGTTAAGCTTATGGCGTTTTTTATTAGGGGTAGGATAAAAGACCGCTACTCAACACTTTGCTATCACAGTAATAACCGCCCATAACCCTATGACAGCATCATCACCTGGTGCTATAGCCCACGTGTCCCTGTATACATGCCTGCAGTTGGTACTTAAGTCCCAGGATGAATTACATAAGAAGGGCCTCTGTGGGGGACTAATTAGATCTAGTCGAGCCCCATGTCTGATTAATCTAACAATGGTGCCTAATCCTCTAGCCACTTCATAGTGGCGCTATTAGTTCCGACCACCCATCTCCCTCGTCCCCTTGGGTGGGTGGTCAGGGACGAATTACAGGGCTGGATTTAGCTGAGGTTCCACTGCTGCACCCATTGCAGCCACTCTTCTCCATCATCCTATGAGATAGCAGTGGGCTGAACTGTGGACCAGCATGTAGTACCGGTCTACAGTGATATGATGGTTGGTTGTATGTGTGGTAAATGGGGAGAGCTGTGTAGTATATGTGGACTGTAGTTGGTAAAGTCCTAGAATATGTCACAAACACTGGAGTAACTTATCACTAGAATACTGTAGTTTAAGTCCATGGGGATGTAATAGGTAGAGAACTTCTTCTTGGCTGCGTCAGCCCTTAACAGATGAGATCTGCTCAGAGGTACTTTGAAATGCTTCTTTTTATTGGTAATTTCCACAGGTACAGGTTCCTCACACGCCAGTCTAAGAACCCAGAATGATGGGTGTAGCTGGCTTATATAGCTAGTATTGAGGTTGCATGCATTAAAGTGTCAAGGTCGTTGTCCCAAATGCTCACTCCCACTCTCTGTCCTACTAACCCAAATGACCTGTCCTACTGACCCAGGCTAAGTGGGGCAGTAGGTGTGCAGGCGCTGACCTACTGGCCCAAATGATCCATCCCTGCTAAGTGGGACAGGCGCTGACCCACTGGCCCTAATGCTCCATCCTACTGGCCTTCACCTTGGGTGCTTGTGTGCTGACACACTGGCCTAGATACAGCTCTCAGGGCGTTTCATATGGGATATATGCTTAACTTCTGCTATACAATAGCTCACAGTTTTACTTCTACATTTCTTATACCTTTCTTATATATTTCAATATATGTGCTTGGCTCAGGTCCAGTGCACTCCCTGGGGTTTTTTGAAAAGAAAGGCACATGTCTTTCTTTTTATTATAAGACATTTACCTGTCTTACTTTCATATTGCCAAAGAGTTGTGAGCGTTTTGTTATAGCTGAGTTCACTAGATTAATTAGCATTTTTATATATTTTACCCGGGTTCTCCACCATATGGGCTGAACTGTGGACCAGCATGTAGTACCGGTCTACAGTGATATGATGGTTGGTTGTATGTGTGGTAAATGGGGAGAGCTGTGTAGTATATGTGGACTGTAGTTGGTAAAGTCCTAGAATATGTCACAAACACTGGAGTAACTTATCACTAGAATACTGTAGTTTAAGTCCATGGGGATGTAATAGGTAGAGAACTTCTTCTTGGCTGCGTCAGCCCTTAACAGATGAGATCTGCTCAGAGGTACTTTGAAATGCTTCTTTTTATTGGTAATTTCCACAGGTACAGGTTCCTCACACGCCAGTCTAAGAACCCAGAATGATGGGTGTAGCTGGCTTATATAGCTAGTATTGAGGTTGCATGCATTAAAGTGTCAAGGTCGTTGTCCCAAATGCTCACTCCCACTCTCTGTCCTACTAACCCAAATGACCTGTCCTACTGACCCAGGCTAAGTGGGGCAGTAGGTGTGCAGGCGCTGACCTACTGGCCCAAATGATCCATCCCTGCTAAGTGGGACAGGCGCTGACCCACTGGCCCTAATGCTCCATCCTACTGGCCTTCACCTTGGGTGCTTGTGTGCTGACACACTGGCCTAGATACAGCTCTCAGGGCGTTTCATATGGGATATATGCTTAACTTCTGCTATACAATAGCTCACAGTTTTACTTCTACATTTCTTATACCTTTCTTATATATTTCAATATATGTGCTTGGCTCAGGTCCAGTGCACTAGGGTGATATCTGAAAAACTCCAGATGTTAGTGTGTAAGATTATGAAGAATGAGTTATGTTAATTACAACATTTTATTCTTAATACAGTGAAGAATGTGTTACATTTAACACTACATTTCATTATGATTGTATGAAAAATGTATTATACGAAATATAACACTTCATTATGAATATATGGAAAATGCATTATATTTAATACTGACATGTTATATAAGTCTTACCAAGGTCTAGAATAGTATCAGTTAAGTGTTAAGCACTACATACTTCATTTTTCGCTATGACTATCCCCAGCAGTGGTAGATTTACTGCTATATCAAAGGCCAATCCTTCTCATACCATGTCTATGTGGTGTGTGGAGTAAAAGAGCTCTCACCTCGGTAAATGTGTAGGGGTGAGATTTCTACCTAAATCCATCACATAGATCCGATCACCACCCTCGTGGTGTAAAAGAACCTTGAGGAAGTCTAGTAAGAACCTATAATGGTCAACTGGACGTTATATCAAACAAACAAACCAACCACTGCTGCACCCACCCTGATTCCCAACCGTCTTTTTTCATCTTTCTCATTCTCTCCTTTGTCAATTCTTTTATAAGGTAGGTCCAAATATGGTTGATATGGTGACAACGCCCATTTCTGAGTCCTCTATGCTATCTAATAGAATAGGAAGGGGTAAAAATAACAGAAGCCTCCCGCTGTCACTCCTGCATTGTTGTCAGGGAGGTGCAGACATTGTCGTTCACTGGTCTGTATTTACGTCGGTAACGCCCATGGGAGACCATTGAAGCAGACGACATTTAGGAATACAATATACAACACCTGTGCCTCAAGCTCGATGCTTTCAGTTGAGCTACGTTATGGAGGGGTGAAGCGTTACGTTGCCATAGTACTTATGAGGGGCCCGTTGAATAATCTAGGATCTTACATAAAGATCCGTTTCTGTACCTCAAACAATGGTTATCATCTAGTAATTTTAAACTCGTTCGCTAGGATAGTCTTATAAGGGTTGAATAAAGTTTACTCATATCGTCCCTATGGGCTTCTATGGTATACAGAAAAGGGTCTTTCTGTAGGATCCTAGATTATTAAACGGACCCCTGCCTGCAGAACAGATACATGTGAATGTAACACTAGTCTTGTCTCAAATTTGTGTTTATTTAGAGAGAACTTCAAAGTAGAGAATACATAATGCAGACTCACAATATAAACAAATTCGTGGTCAATAGAGCTCCTCCCTATGTAAATGGCTACATTTTCTAATGTTGGAGTAAAATATACTCTGCAATTCACACTCAAGTAGGGGCGGAATGAAGGGGTAAGAAAATGGGAATATGGAAGTAAAAACAGTTTTCTGATAATTTGCCTCGATCACATTCTTTAATGGCGAATCACAGTAAAGGAGAGAGGGTTCCTGCGGGGGTTCCTCTGCCTTCTGGTGTGAAAGTGCCAACATATCTTGCTGTGAATCCAGAATGTATACTGCTGGTTATGTCCATACAAAAGACAAATAAGGCATCGTTCAGGTAGAATATCTTAAAGGAGAAGGCGTTTTGTGTATAATGTTGTGTATGAGTCAGAGACGGAGAGAGGGAGAGAGGTGAACGTTAGGTGTACGATGGACTGAGGTGTGGCTCTGACGCCTGTACTTCCCCATGCAGTCTGCCTGGAGGCTCATGACAAATCCTGGCAGCTTCAAGGCATATCCTACAATTCACGGTGGCGCCACCTGGCGAATTTTGAATAATGTCAATTATCTGTTAAAACTGGTTCTTTGCGATAGATTCTAATTCTAAATGAGTATAGTTAACGTTTTGGACAGTTTATGTAATCTGAATAGGTAAAATAAGCCAAGTAACAATTATTTGATTTACATAGGAAATGTACTGAGAAATACGGTTTTCTTTCATTCTTTCAAAAACAAGCACCGTGACCTATCAATTTTAAAAACTAAATGTGTAGTACTATACATCTACTATATTCCATAAAGGTTGGAAGAAAATGACATGGGTTTTACTAGATGAAAAAAAACTTTTTAGAATTTCTATATAGTCTATTATATTATTATCATCATAATATTGATCTCTAAATGAAAAACAAGCATGATGACCCCCTATTTTTAAGTTAGATATGTGTTCCATAACACATAGAGATCATCATATTCAAATTTCGGGAAAATGACCTGGGTTTCAATTTTCAAGCCAAATTGTCCGATATGCCTTTAGAGACAAATGCTGGTAGTTGGGTGATTTCTAAATTCTATTGATTTTTGCTAATAAATCATAAGTCATAGTCAGTGATTACACATCATGGCATACTATTGGTTAGCATATACTGATAGCATTGTAGGTAATATAAAAACTTTTGTTATATAAATTTGACTATATTATATGGATAAAGTCCAGAAAAGTAGTTTTTCCAACCTTTTTGAAGCATGCAAAAGTTCAATGTTCTTTCACCATGATATTCAATAGACCTATCTTAGGCTATACAATAAGGTTTATAGACTTGCTCAATCTTTGATTATGAGCATTCATTGAATTATTCAAATATATCAAATATGGAATGCATTATAACATATATCTATATCTGGCATATGATTGGGGGACCGACAATAGAGTGTGGGGTAAGGGAGGCGATGGCCGAGGGGTAGAACGTAGGACACAGGGACTCAGGCCAGTCTAGGTCAATATAATAGATATATTTACAAGAATACTTCATATTTTGAGCCTTCAATTTTCGATACAAACATTAAGATACCACAGACCTTTCATCTTCTAATTTCAATTCACATCTCCCCTCATTCCCACCTGTACTCAGAGTTTTTCATGAATGAATGAACGTTTACATTTCCCTCGCCTGTTACATAGGCAATGCTTGTGGTTATTGATTGACCATCGGTTCATCTTTCGCACCATAGTGAAATATCCAATAGATCTACACCGGTTTTTTTGGCGACAGGTTCCTTTGATGTGGCAAAACCTGTGGGTCTTAAGACGCTCTCTAATCTAAATTAACGCCAATTAATACAAATTATCCGCACATTAATGGGAAGCGCTTGGATTAATGGATTCCTGTTTTTTGTCAAAGCTGGAGAGGAGATCAGAGGGAAGGGGAGGGGGGAGTTAATACCGACCACGTGTTAACCAGCGGGGACAAGGTGTTTTTACGAGTCGATCATCCATTAATTAGTATGGAAAAATAACATCCATTGACCCAAAATGTATCGTTCATGAATTAGTACGGAAAAATAACATTCATTGACACAAAATGTATCTTTCATGAATTAGTACGGAAAAATAACATCCACTGACGCAAAATGTATCATTCATGAATTAGTAAGGAAAAATAACATCCATTGACCCAAAATGTATCGTTCATGAATTAGTAAGGAAAAATTACATTCACTGACACAAAATGTATCTTTCATGAATTAGTATGGAAAAATAACATGCACTGACCCAAAATGTATTGTTCATGAATTAGTATGGAAAAATAACATCCACTGACGCAAAATGTATCATTCATGATTTAGTATGGAAAAATAACATCCACTGACGCAAAATGTATCATTCATGAATTAGTATGGAAAAATAACATCCATTGACCCAAAATGTATCATTCATGAATTAGTATGGAAAAATAACATCCATTGACCCAAAATGTATCTTTCATGAATTAGTATGGAAAAATAACATCCATTGACCCAAAATGTATCGTTCATGAATTAGTATGGAAAAATAGTATCCATTGACACAAAATGTATCATTCATGAATTAGTAAGGAAAGATAGCAACCACTGACCCAAAATGTATCATCCATTGATTAGCATGAAAAATTAAGATCAACCTCCTTGGACTAGACGCATAGTAATATCCGAACGAATGCGAGGATATTACATATAGTCCAATGAGATTATTACAGCTTTGGGGCTATCCATATAAGATGTCGCACCCTATTTTTTAGTCAAAATACCTTGAACGGCAATCCCTATGGGCTCAGTAATCATATTTTCTCATATCTCCCTCCAAATTAAAAGTATCATTTCTGTAGCTTTGTCAATGATGTAATATTTCTATGTTGTGCTGTGTTACATAATAAAGATGGGTCAGAAAGTGTGATATCGTATTGTTGTTGGTGGTGTTACAAAGCGTAACAGGAGGGTGGGTTCCTAAAAATGCCCTGAATTTCTGAATGTATCTCACCCTTCACATTGACTAATGGCCAAACATTTGTGACATAACCCATTGGATATTTTTCCTAAATATCTCATGGGCGTTGGAAACGAGTTCCCAATGTCAACTCTATGGAGAAGAAAACTATCAATTCCTAGAGATATCTATTAAAATTGAGTATGTTTTCATATGTTATCATACTATATTTAGGCCCGAAGCATACTGTCCACCTTTATACATGCGTGGGAAAAATAGAGGATCAGCCAAGACCCGGTCTAAACCACCCTTGGACTCTCTGTCCCCCCATAGCGCTGAGCTCTATCCTAATCCAGTGCCCATTCATTCATTGATACTCTAGCCTGGCGCCTGCCCCCTCCCACCCCACCGTGCACTGACCTACTTCTGAGCGCTGTGAGTGGCTGTCACTCTCACTCTCCGGTATAACGACGCCAGCGAACGCTATAGCCTAGGGACGCGCGGGGAGATTCGGCTTGGAGAGCGCCGGCACAGTCGAGGGAAGGAGAGAATTGACGGCAAGTGGTAAGGCGCGGTAGGGTAGCTCTCACAGGCCCTCCTAGTCGGACAGTTTTTGGACGGATTTACAACCCTCCGGAGCCATGGAAGTACCAGGGAGATACCACGGACGTACCTTGAATCATCCAGCCTGGATTTAAGCGGACAGGGCGGAGAAATGGTGCCTCTGTTGTAGGCGTAAAGGTTTGTTGTTGGTGAGCGGGGAGAGTGTTGTGTGACTCGCTTCCTCGGCGTGAGCCTTGCTTGCTTCGGAGTCACCACATTCTGCCTGAAGGAAAGGGGGCTGGACAACCCACACACGTTGGCCTGCCACTCTCTACCCAGTCCACAACACCCCCACTTCTATCCACCCAACGGCACGGATTTACTTGTAGCTAGCCGTAGAAATACCCAAACGACGTGGGCAGTGTATGTGTTGGTAATAATTCTCCATGCCATGGGCATGACAGCAGAGGCGACCGTTCGGCTGGAGTGAGTCCCCTTCATCAACAGTAGGAGAGAGGATCGCAGGGAGCGTTACCCAGGGTCGCTACTCTGCCATCCAGGCAGCCCCGAACCAAAGAAAACCCGTCCACTATTTCACACAGTAAGTTCCCCCTATCTCCTCTATTTCACCACAGGATTGTCTTGCCTACATTCAATCAGCGTTGTGATCTACCCAGCGACTGCTGTTGATAAATATTCTCTCTTGACGTGGTGGGTGTTTCTGTTGCTCAGTCATTCAATCAATGAATGGGGGAGTGAGAACCAGTTGATTTGGGGCGAGGGGCTGTCAGGGGATTTTTCATTGTTGCATGGGGGTGGGGCGGCGGCGGCAGTGAAGGGGTGGGGGTGAGTGTGCATGCCTAATACAGAACCCAGACATGGTGACTCAGCCTAGATCTCGGCAATGACACAGTCCGTGTTGACAGACTAGGCTTGGATCCTTTGAATCCCCCATGCAGTGTGCTTTGTCGTTGTAAGGGACCTCCTTTGATGATTGAGCTGGCTCTGACGCTATACGTATACACAGTGGCATTGCTTCAAGGTCTACTACACTTGCACTGGCAGCGGAAGAAAGGTTAGGGTTAACGCAGAGGATATTATACTAACGACCTCATATTCTTGGATCTGTTTTAGTACAGTTACAAGTGACGAGTAGGTGCACATTTTATGAGGGCTCTCTTGATGGTTGTGAATGAGCAGTAAAACTCACGGTAGGAAATCGGCGGCTAGCAATTATTCAACCAACTAAGAAAGGAATTAGGTAGTAGTAGGCTTTTCATTTAGTGGCCATCCATAAAGTACATACGTTAAATTTCTGATACATTTGGCCCCCTCCCCACCCCTTGTGCATCTGTTTTGTGTACATCATGTACGCCTAATGAAGGCAATAAGTTTTGGTCAAAGCCGTCGTTCTCCACGAGTCCGATGCGGAGTGTTATGAACGAGGTAACAGCCGAGTGAATATCACGTAGCATTCAAACGAGTTGAAGAATGACTTCTGTGACCAAAACGGGTGGCTTTCTGTATTTATCTCACCGCTGTACACACTAAAGTAATGGACGACACACAGAATATAGACCATGGAGAACGGACTGCAATACTCGTAGGGGCATGGAGAATGAGTTCCAATATTAAGCCTATGGACATTTATTCCAAGGGTGAGATGATACATAATAGGGCCTAGATTAAAGAAGGAGAATACTCAAAATTTCCAAAAATAGCAAGATTTCCAAATTTGTTTACCCCAACCTCTCACTACGTACATACTTTATGGATGTCCCAATAAAGATTGTTTTAGAATGTTGAATTAGCTGCAGATGAAAGTGAAGTACTTATGAAAGTATTCAGTTGAAATATTGCGTGGTAATGGGATATTTAACGTCAGAACACATGCTACCATTGTTCTAATGCTGCATATACCAGTACTATAGAGGAAACCCATGAAAGGTTACGGGTAGAGCTCATATCCCATTAAGTTTGAATAGCGTAGTAATTCACAAGGCGAAGCTGTATCAATTATGTCATGATTCAAACGAGATGGGAATGAGCTCTGACCATAAACTTGAATAGGCTTCTGAATTTATCTCATCCTTAACATCTGTTGAACTACCTAAACAAACAAACAAACAAACAAAACCCCTCACATAATTGGCTAACCTTCGTGAAACAACCCCCATTGAGTATTATGGCATTCAGTATGAATTCCCGATGTCAAGTCTATGGGCAAAAAATACCAAGGGTGAGATATAAAAGTGGAAAACAAACTGGATACCAATTTAAAGTACAATGTCTATTATGTAAACAGAGGTCGGAAACTGAAAACCAATAGAACACCCACGCAATATTCACTGATTACACTGAGATCCCCACAGAATCGAGATGTTTTCATTTCTCAACTTATTTACATTAATTACTTTTAAATTATTTAATTTTACTTCTGGGCCTAATCTGCATTCTGCTGCTGAATAATAATAGCATGGCCCCACCCCACTCCGTGGACCACCAGTGGAATTTTATGAATACCCTACGAGTTGCTCTAAAAAGAAGAATGACACATGTCAAAAACACCACACACACAATAAACACAAAATAGTGCCAACAATAGGCTGGCGTGGTGTGGCCACTGTTTGACATCCGTATCCAAGTCATTTATCAATATAGATGAGACGGGTGGCGCCCCTGTCGGCAGTATTACATGTGCAGGGGGTTATTCCCCCCATCAGTCCGTAGGCCACGGCCAGCCAGGCGAATGCACATCCCGACCCACGCATGATCAAATGATGCCTGCCCACACCCCCTCCGGCCTTTTTCAGGCAGTTCCGATTTCATGGGGCACCGCCAGCTAGGCGTGGTCGATTCTGTTTATATTAGGTAAGCATGGAGGGGAACTTATTGCAAATAAATGATTCTGGTCTGCTGGCGTATTATTTATAGCCTACAAAGAGGTGAATATTTACTAGAATGTATTGCATACCAGTTTTTATCCTACCTCTCATATAAATCTCCATAGACTTAGAATGGTGTGACTGTATGCCACAGTTATGCCATATAATATCTATATGCCACAGGTGACATATGAAGTTAAAGACATGTGACAGGGTAGGATAAAATCTAAACATCACTCAATTTCATATAATTGTTTACATGGCGTTCATTGTCTTCCGCTACAGATATCACTCAGCTCCGCTTTGTATATCAATCCGCAAAGACAACTCACGCCATATAAACAATCATATGAAATTTCGTGACTTTTCATCATAGTCCATTTTGCGGTATTTTTATTGTTGAATTTTTCTCTGTTTCTAATGAATGAGGTTCATCAGTTCCCGTAGGATTCTATCGTAAAACTGGATGAGTTTTAAACTTGGCCACCGTATGCCACGACTGGAGTTTGGCATAGTGATTTCATGAGGCGGAGCCGAGTGAAGTCCAGAGCCAAATCTTTAGGAGTGGAATGCAGTGGCCACAATTAAAACGATTCAGGTTTTTATTTTATCCAACCCCGTCTCCTCGATTTTGGAATATTACATGATAACAATTCTGTATGCCACAAGTGGCATATAAAACTCCGTATGCCAGTCAGCGTGGCATATGGAAACTCAATGTTAAGCCTATGGGGTTTTGTATTAGGGGTAGGAAAAATACCTGAAATATAAGAATTCTCTATTTTAGTGAATGTTAAACTATTTTCCTCCCCACTTAAAAAACCTATATTGCAATACACAAGATGTTCTAGCAAGGCAAAGAGCTCCGTCTAATGCTGATTTAAACTCAGTGTTTATAAATATACAGTGAATCATGTTTCTTGTCTTACGGGTCGGTTTATTGTACCCTACAGCTGTTTGTAGTGGGAGATAACCCTACACTGGTCTGGAGTCTACGCGCTAGTTTAGGATATGGCGCAGGAATTAGGCTTCAGACGTAATCGTTGCATCTGCATGTGTAATCTGCCACATTAAGGACTTATTGGCCCTCAGCCCTGGACCAGGGAGACTTCCTCGAGTGTATAACGTGCCACCCAAGAGGCCATACTGTACATCTGTTCTGCGGTAAGATTTAATGGCTCGGCTAATGTCGGTTGGGGTCTGCAAAACGAGTGGACAAATTGGTGGCATTTATTGACAATATGGGAAAATCTTAATACACAGGCAGGTACTTGAGAGTCCCACCAGGAAGCGCCACTTATATCATTATAATAATTTTCTTCCCAGAATGCAATGTACTTGTCTCCTTGACAACCAATATCAGGTATATATTAAAGGCAGTGGGTCTCTCCATCGAGTATAGAGACTAAACTCGTTTTTTGTTGTTGTTTGATTGTTGTTGTTTTTTTAGAACGATTTTATAATAAAGATTGATAATATAACATTGGATTTTCCATATACCAAGGACTTAATGGCTAATGGCAAATGAGATATTTATATACTATAGTGATGTCCCCAAGTGGCAGAGATCGGAACTATTGGATAGTGGCGTAAATACAACAGAATCAGGTGTATATATGACGTATATATGACCGCAACATGGACGCTTATATATACGCCTATAGATGAGGCGTATACCGGCTGTATATTGACACATTTCCTTTTCTATATGTCAGCATAATGGCTGTATTTGCCACAAAGCATATATGAAGAGAAATATCGTGTGCGGGACATGTATATGTGGATCATATACATTTTACACGTCTATAGATGAGGCGTATACATGATGTAAAATAGGTCAACCTTGTACATGTATATGCAAAATCATACCTATATATACGCTGGGCACATTCATATGTAAAATGGTGATTTTCACGCAGTGGTATATATGCTGATAGCCGATGATGATTGGTCTCTCTGTACCAGTCATTACTCACTTGCTCCCTGATGAAGGCACTACTGCTGAAACTAGTAGGAACAATAAGTGTTAATCAAACAAAGAATGTTGAACATGTTGTATAACCATCCATGACAATAAATGAACAAATATCAATAAAGTGTGGGTATCGCTTGGTTTGTGGCGCCAACAATAGCATTGTTCTTGATGAATTCTCTGCCTCAGAGAGACCAAGGGAACATAGAGAATAGGTCTGCGTTAGCCACATTATGAGGCTAAGGGTTCAAACCAGTTTCATTCGAGCGAATGAGACGCAATTGATATTCTGTTTCGTTTTTACTAGGGAAATGAATTATATATATAAATATTATATATGTACATCCTATCCTAAAGACATTGCTCTCACCATATACTTCTATATATACCCTGACCCTGAAAGCATTGCCCTAACCATTATATATATATATATATATATATATATATATATATATATATATATATTTATATATATGCAAGGATACGGGGATATCCCCGGATATCCCCGATGTTAGCTTTCATAGGTTTCCTCTATAGTGCCCCTCCACTGAATATGATGTGAATCGAGGGAAGTGCCCTCTAGTGCAGGAAATACACAATATTACCATGATTTTTATCTGAGTGACCGTATTCTCCGCCTAGTGGACATGTTCATAGTAAAACACCAAGCGATAGCGAGGAGTATTGTCAATTACAAGGAGAATACGGCCACATAAATCAAAATAATGGGAATGTTGTATTTATTACTCATCTTTTATCTAATTATTAGGAAATTTTGTTGTTGTAAATAATTAGAAATTCGACGCAAGCGCTATGCATTGTTTATATAGATAGTTCCTATAATGCCCGTCGGGTGGCCGCAAAAGCTGTATTCTTCTAGGAGAATAGGGCTTTCCGGAATCTACTCAGTAGCGATCTGTAGGCTCCATAGGCTTAGTATGGAGACTTAGTATTAGGCGGGTAATAGAACAATAGCACTGCAGTAGCGGCCTCAAGTCGGCTTGCCCCTTCAGGACAACATCAACTAACCATATCTGCAATAACAATAAAAATATATCAACACGCTTTAACAATGGACGTTTCCGGGGAATATGGACATAAACATGGAAGCTGGAGGTCCCGAGTGAGAGAAGTTTCTTAATGAATGCTGGTATTTAACGGACGGTTATTAATCCTGATCTCACACGCCCGCAGCCGGCGCGGGCAGATAGGAGAATATTAAAAGTCTCCTATCAGGTTGCAGCTTACATTATGGGCAGCCAGCCGCCCGGTGTCATGCGAAATGTGGTTACCCTGGGAAAAATGGTAATTATCGCCCACTAGTATCTTGTGTGAATGCGCGAACATGCGCAGTGTTGAAGTCCACGATTGGAGAGTGAAAAATTTGCCGAAATTAATCATATCATAACATATCACGACATATAATTGCTATGTCTAAATAGTATTCTTTTCATTTGTTTACATTAAAATCACATCAAAATAGTTGTACGTCCTAAGGTCCGTGATATCTGAACGGAAGAACGTGTCCAGATGCATGCCCATATTGGGTGGGCGATAATTACCATTTTTCCCAGGGTAACCAAATCTCGCAGCACACCGGCCAACTCGCCATAATGTCGCATGGATTCCATGTCAGGGGATGCAGATGTGGTGATTTGGAGAAATAATGAACCCGGTAATTAATATAGCTCGGCCCGCGTTATTACGAATGCCTCCCAGTTGTGATTTGCCATGCCAGTGCTACAGGCAGGTAGCATATTATTACGCTAGGAAAATAGCATTGATGGGGCCATCTATAAAGTAAGGACGCAGCATTTCGGATATTTTTGACCCTCCTATTCCCGCTCATGATCGTGTACGCAATAGAATAAAGAAGCAGCATATGCAAAATTTCGGAATTCTTTTACCCCAACCCCACCCCCCTTTGTGCATACGTACTATTTGGATGGCCCCTACTCATTTTGGCACTATTAGACACAATTTGGGGCATACAACATACCTGTATGCTCCGGATATGGTAATACATGCTGCCTATGTGTTTCTGAAACCAGTCTATATTGTATTTATTATCCACCTTTTCTGCACAAGTGATATGTCGATATCAGTTCATTTTAGTTACGGACTATTTTTCCGTATGCACTATTTTTCTGTATGCGCCACCCGGAGCATACACCAAATCCGTATGCGCCGGGTATGTCCATACACGCTGCCTATGTGTTTTCCATGGGCACTTTGTATTCAGTGGATAATAAATATCTATATGCTCCAGGTATTGTGATACACACTCCCTATGTGTTTTCTATGGACACTTTGTATTAGAAGGATATATCTGTATGCTCCAGGTATGGGGATACACACCCCCTATGTGTTTTCTACTGACACTTTGTATTCGGTGGATATATCTGTATGCTCCGGGTATGGTGATACACACTCCTTATGTGTTCTCTATGAACACTATGTATTACGTGGATAATACATTGTTTCAGTAGACCGAGACGGTTCTGTTTGCGTCCTTTCGGCCACTGTCGATGCTGAAGGTCTTCTTACAGATCTATTGACCAGGCTCCGTTTCCGGTTTTATGGATCTTCACTTCCGGTGCACTGCTGGCGATGCCTGGCTCGAACTTCGATCGTGATACCAATCTATATTTTATCAGGATGATCAAGTAAAACAACAGGATCAGTCATGCGTGACACCCTCTGCGACATGCTGTATGCGTGTACAGGAAGGTACATCAGTCAATATCTGCCTTGTATCTGCTTGGAGAGTGGGTGGCTTGACGTGGAGATCATAGAGGTCTATTTTGGCCAATCAACGTCCCCTGAAGTCTTAGCCCCGGGGCATTATTAGTTGGTGATGTACAGAAAATGGAAAAGTGTTTGATTTTGAACAGTCATTGATGTGATTCTACAAAATTAGATCAAACCTTTCCCTGACTATATCAGTGTAAGGAGGGGTGGGGTAGATGGAGGGGTAGATGGACTTAAGCCTGTATCGCAGTAAGGAGGGGTGTTATAGGTGGAGGGGTACTGGGACTGAAGCCTGTATCACGGTGAGGAGGGGTGGGGTAGGTGGAGGTGTACAGGGACTGAAGCCTGTATTACAGTGTAAGGAGGGGTGGGGTAGATGGAGGGGTAGATGGACTTAAGCCTGTATCGCAGTAAGGAGGGGTGTTATAGGTGGAGGGGTACAGGGACTGAAGCCTGTATGACAGTGAGGAGGGGTGGGGTAGGTGGAGGGGTACAGGGACTGACACCAGTCTAGGAGTGGGACTGACTCCCTGGATCTCTCCGTTAAGTGGGTAGTGTTGTGGGGAGGAGGTTGGTGTTGATTGACAGTGAGGAGAGGCAGAACTTAATCCACGCAACATGCTCCGTACATTGAGTCTATTGTGGTCTGCGAGTACAAGTTAGGCCAAGTCCTCTGTGTATGATGTAAAACACATGGCCGAGAGGCATTGTTCCAGGGATCTGAGCAAACATGAAGTCTCTGTTAACAGCATGGGGAGTTGTGTATACAGTACACTGACAATGTGTCCGTGGTAACTATACAGTGTTTCCAGCCACATGAGCGCCACCACAGGAGTCTTGGAGAACTAACCATTTGCTTCATGGGTGTCACATCAAAGATGGTTTTGGCATTTGCAGTCAAAGGAGCGAAAAGGCCAGTGACATTTCGCTACACAAAGCGCTAACTGCCTAAAGAGCCTGTAATTTGGCAGCGATCATGGGTCGCGATTAACGTTTAAATACGAATTTGAATCTAGAGCTGCTATCATTACACCACAGTGTATGGCAGCGTGTGGTAAAGAGGTGCTGGTCTTAGTCACTCACGCGATGAGGTAGACTGGCTCCAGTCCCTGCATCCTATGGCTACCCTCCTCGCTGGGATACAGGCTCCAGTCCCTGCATCCTATGGCTACCCTTTTGCTGGGATACAGGCTCCAGTCCCTGCATCCTATGGCTACCCTTTTGCTGGGATACAGGCTCCAGTCCCTGCATCCTATGGCTACCCTTCTTGCTGGTCTACAGGGAGCGACTAGGGGGGGGGGCATATACAGGAGATTTGATTCATAGTGGACAAGTCTTTGATACATGGGCCAGTCAGAAAAGGATACATACTATAATGAACTTTATTCTGATTGTGTTTAATCATTTAATGAATGTTCATAATCAAAGACTTGAGCAAGTCTAGCGATGAGGGTACATTTACCATGCTACATGATTGGCCGTCATTAGAGCGGACCACTTTAAGCCAGCTCTTGTCTGAAGACTCGTCCATAGTTGTACAGAGAGGACAGACCCGTATTCCCAGAAAAGGCCATTTGATTACACCAGGAGACATGAAATGGGCTGCATACATGTGTGTGTGTGTGTGTGTTGGGGGAGCACAGCAAACCCAGCTGTTAACTCACGTATATTGCTGTTCAGAAATCCAGGGGCCCGTTTAATAATCTAGGGGCCCGTTTAATAATCTAGGATCGTATATGAGGACCCATTTCTGTATGCCATTTACACCCAGGGACGATTTGGATCAACTTTATTCAACACTTATAGGCGGCTAATACTGTCTGAACGAACTTACATGTTATCAAACGATGGCCCTTGTACGAAGGACAGAAAAGGGTCTTCATGTACGATCCTAGATTATTAAACGGGACCTAGGATCGTACATGAAGACCCTTTTCTATATGCCATAGAGACCAAGGAACGATGTGGGTCAACTTTATTCAAAACTTTTGGATAACGTTATAGACAGCTATACTGTCTTAGTGAACAGACTTAAATATTATTAAACGATAACCCTTGTCTTCATGTACAATCCTAGAATATTCAAACAAGAGGAGGGGGGGGGGAGGGGCAGGAGGAGGTGTAGGGTTACAGGGAGCGGCTTGGGGCCATAAACAGGAGATTCTGTTCGTAGTGGACAAGTTTTTGATTCATTGGTCAGTCAGAAAAGGATACATACTTTAATGAACTTTATTCTGATTTTGAATAATTATTTAATGAATGTTCATAATCAAAGACTTGGGCAAGTCTATCCGCACACTATCTCTTTGTTTGGCGGAAACGGACGACCACCGGTTGATTCCGTACACAGGGCGACACTTATCTTATCATGTTGGTGTCAATATTATGTGATAGCAGGGAAAACAGTGGATAAGTGAATTGCAGGGACTACATTTCCGTTTCCCGTCCCAAGTTAAACAAGTGATAAAAAGGGAGTTGGGTTCGCTGTCCGGGTGACTGGGTGCATCAGTGATATAGGTCTGAACTGGCGGGGTAAGGTTCGCGCTCAGTTTAATAACCAACACACATATGGCCGCCATGCTGGTATAATTATACACCATATCTTACTGCTGGTACAAGTTTACCCAGAGGTATATTTAATGTTAGAAAAAAAACCCTCAATGATCACCTCGGTAAAGTGACAATACTACGCCACAGTCGTGGCGAAGTGAATATGAGATGACGTAATATGTTATTAACCAACTGGATTTGCGAAGTAATTTGATTTATTCTGATATTGTGATGCTATCTAATGTCAGTGAAAGGAATGAGATAAATTCAGAACTGCACTCGAATTGTAAGATATTGAGTTTGAATGGTCCATAATCGTCTCTCGGCTTTGCGTTCATGACGATTGCGGCCCCTCCAAACTTGTGAAGTATTGTGTATTTATACAATTCTTGATGCACACTGCACGAAAACCACCGTTTTATTCATATATACGCCATCACGGAAGTGCATGTATTGGCTGAATATTGACTTGTTTTCATTTATATACGCCCAGGCTTTATATACGACAGACGCATCTTGGCTGTATTTCACACCCGGCGTATATGAGAGAAAATACCCTCTGCCCCCACCCCCTCCCGCCCCTTTGTGTTGGTAGAAGTACAGGTGTCCTCGGTAGGAAGCCCTCCCCCCCCCCCACCCCCCGCCACCTCCCCCCGCCCGCTCTCAGTGAAGCCCTGTTCACAGGACGCTTATATATACACCGACAGATGAGGTGTATACACATGGGGATTAAGACGACCTTGTAGACACAAAATACCTGCTCATATACGCCTGGCGCATTCATATGTAAAATGATGGTTTTCGTGCAGATGCAGTTATCTATGCTTCAGCATTGACAGACTGAGAGCCACAGAGTCATCATGAAGACACCAAGTGCATCTCTCACAATTAAACTCTATCGTAGAGTTTACCACAAAGGATCTTAAGTATTAAAAGATGACAAGGAAAATAATCAGCGAAAGTTAATCTATGCTTTTCCTGTGCTTTAAGGAATTAGACTGGCCTCGGTTCCTATGTCTTAGCCCTCCGCCTCTACCTCCGTGGATTGTATGTGTGCCTGTAAGGACTGAATAGGTGATTTCGAAAAAAATGGTTCCCCGGTGAGTTAATATGAAGACAATTTAAAAAGAAAAGTAATTGTTAGTTTATCGCTCCAGTATCTGCATGTGTATACAACATGTATACACATGCAGATATTTTTTCCTACCACGGAATCGCCAGTCGAATCCATTGGAACGAGAAAATTAACAAATGTATATTTAAGGATGACATACACAATAATCGATGGTTTTGTGGACCGCGAGTGGTTAACGCGTAGTAATACACAAGCTTCCCAGGAATCGCCATATTAAAGGATATACCAACAGGGTTATTTCTATGCTCTGGGAAGAGAAATTCTAAACTGTCTGGACGTAAAATCAACCAAACCAAACCAAAACAAAACAAAACTATGAATCCGTATACCACAGTAATGGTATCTGGCATGCTTTATATAATGGGTCGTGGTTAACTGAGTCTCAATGGGGATTTTTGTATACGATGGATAATAAAGGATCTCCCACACTGCCTCCACTGCTCGGCCACTATTCTGTGAGCAGCTCGACATAAAGTGCCTGGTGATGAGAAGCTCAGAACCCTCTCAGGTGACAAGCCTAGGATCGCACATACATTATGAGATTATAACCAGAACCATATGGGCATCATCACCACACCACCACCACCACCACCACCACCACCACACGACCACACTAGACCGGCTCCAGTCCCTGCATCCTATGACTACCCTCCTCACTGGGATACTGGTCAAGTCCCTGCATCCTATGGCTACTCTCCTCACTGGGATACTGGTCCAGTCCCTGCATCCTATGACTACCCTCCTCGCTAGGATACTGGCTCCAGTCCCTGCATCCTATGGCTACCCTCCTCGCTGGGATACAGGCTTCAGTCCCTGCATTCTATGGCTACCCTCCTCACTGGGACACAGGCTCCAGTCCCTGCATCCTATGGCTACCCTCCTCGCTGGGATACTGGCTCCAGTCCCTGCATCCTATGGCTACCCTCCTCACTGGGATACAGTCCCTGCATCCTATGGCTACCCTCCTCGCTGGGATACTGGCTCCAGTCCCTGCATCCTATGGCTACCCTCCTCGCTGGGATACAGGGACTGGTACAATCGGTAATGGTGTTGGATTTCTGGCGCTGTTAAGCTCCAGCATTCCCAACAGTTTCCATACAGATATCCTGGCTACTGGTCAGGATATCTGCTGGGAGATTGATACCCTCTCACTTTTATCTCAATTGCTATGCTAATGCTATTACAACACAGGCAGGAGGGGAGGGGCGAGGGGTAGGAGGAAGTATAGGGTTACAGGGAGTGGCGTGGGTCCATAGACAGGAGATTTGGTTCATAGTGGACAAGTTTTTGATTCATGGGCCAGTCAGAGAAGGATCCATACTTCAATGAACTTTATTATTATTGTTTTAATCATTTAATGAATGTTCATAATCAAAGACTTGTGCAAGTCTACAGTCTCATGTACATTTGTCCCTTCGTGTGAATCCCACTTTAGACCTGGAGAGGGTATACTCCGTCTCTGACAAGAGGGCCTGGTGCCTTCATGAGTACTGACGATGTGGAGATGGTACACAATGTTCATAATCAAAGACTTGAGCAAGTCTACGACCACACCTAAACCCTGCTCCCATCACGGTACCTCCATTATAAGACCACTACTCCAGACATATAGTCCCCTCCCAAGTCCCATTAAAATGAAAAATTACCGGGAGTTGTCCTTACATCCCCGGCCTTCCCTGAAGAAGTGGAGGGGCGGCGTAAAAACGCCTGGCGGTAAATTCATTACCAGCTGGGATGCTGAGCGTGTGTGGCAGGGGCATTAGAGGCCAGCACTGGCTCACTATGGGGAAGGTAATTGGGAACACTCGCCGACCTCACCGACCTCTGGGGGGAGCTTAACAGCAATTTTTCAGAATTGGTTAAACTTCGGTTATAAATGTCTGTCTCCGGTGCATGTGGGAAGAGCAGCTCTTTGGGAGCTCTTTGAGCTGCTCTGAGTCTGTATATATACACTCTACCACACACATTATGCCTGTTCTATCCAGTACTTAAAGGCATATCCTACAATTAGCAGTGGCGCCACCTGGTGAATTTTGAAAATCCACATTTATACATTGAAATTAGTAATTTGTGACATATTCCAAACTCATAAGAGCAAAATTTAAGTTTTGTCCAATTTGACCTCACCCAATAGGTAAAATAGGCCCACTTTCATTTGGTTGATTTACATAGGAAATGTACTGAAAAATATGGTTTTCTTGAATTATCTCAAAAACAAGGTCGGTGACCTATAGTTTTTAGGATTAAATGTGTTGTATGGTACATTTACTACATTCTGTGAAAGTTTGGAGAAAATGACATGGGTTTTACTATGTGAAAAACAACTTTTTAGAATTCCTATATATTCTATTATAAAATTATCATAATATTGATCTCCAAATCAAAAATTAGCATGGTGACCCTCGAATTTTCAGTTAGATACGTGTTCTACAACACTTGGAGATCATTATATTTAATTATCAGGAAAATGACATGGGTTTTAATTTTCAAGCCAAATTGTCCGATATGCCTTTAATGATAGCTGTGTACCTTTGGACTGTTACAGTTGATACTGTTTTCATCTGGCTCTTATTCATTCATGTCTTTCTGGATGCCTAGGTCATTGTTTTTTCATCTCATTACCATCCCATCTCATCTAAATTCACTTCACCATTCTTGAATTTGTACTGATGATTTGCTGACTCAATAGTGACATGGTATGAGTACTGGCTTGCATTACTGAGTGTTAGTCGCCTGACTGAAGGCCCGAATGGAAGAACGGCACTGCTGTTGTCCCTGAATAAAAATTGTTAAAAAAAAAAAAGATACCGGAGATTGACACACACTTATAATCATTCAGGGCATAATCCTTTATTCCTTCACCATCCCCCACCTTTATAATCCTTTATTTTGTATTTTGTTTGTTTGGGTAGTTTAACGTCAATTTGTTCATGTATATTGTAAGTATGTAATACACAATGACATCTGTGTTAAGGGGAATGGAACTAGTATGATTTGGGGCCCGTTGAATATTCTAGGATTGTACATGAAGGGTTATCGTTTAATAATATTTAAGTCTGTTCGCCAAGACAGTATTAGCTGTCCATAAGGTCGCCCATAAGTGTTGAATAAAGTTGACCCACATCGTGCCTTGTCTCCTTGGCATACAGGAAAGTGTCTAAATGTAGGATCCTAGCTAAGACAGTCTCAGCCGTCCACAACGAACATGGTAAAATGGACGAGAAAACGAACCTTTGCTTTCGGCATCGTTTGGTTTTATCGTCAATATTACCGCGTATTTATCACGTACAGCCACAGTATCCCTGTTTCCGTATAATATCTGCTCTTTGTAGCGGTTTCTCACCTGTCTGGTTATAGGAAACAGTTGATGTTAAACACAAGTCGTTGACAGGGGCCTGTCAATGTAAAGAGCACTACAGGTTAGTCACTGCAGCTCCGAGTCCCTTTATCATTCTACAGGTGCTTGACTTCTCAGATAGCATGACCTGAAAGGCACTTGTCATCATCTCAACACACCTGTCTTAGATGGATACTATAGAGGAAGCCTATGAAAGTCTACCGTCAGAGCTTGTATCACATTAAGTTCGAATAGCGTAGTTATTCACAAGGTTAAGTCGCGTGAATTACGTAGCGATTCAAAGGAGATAGAATCGAGCTCTGACCCTTAACTTGAATAGGTTTCTGAATTTATCTCACCCTTCACATTGACTAATAGGCTAATCTTTGTGACATAATCCCCTATTGGATATTTTTCCTAAATACTCAATGGGTGTTGGATACGAGTTCACAATGTTAAGTCTATGGGAAAAAAATACCAGGGGTTAGATAAAAACCAATAAATGGTATATAGCCAGTACATCAGTTCATCAGTACATCAGAGTTTGCCATATGGTCATATGCAAAGTGGTTTGGACCTTGAAACAGGGGCTAAACAAACCTTAAAAGTTAATCTGCATTAATCTGTTTAGAATTTGGCTGTCGAGCCATCGCATAACGTTTTATGCATAGAAATCAATGTCCGAGGCTTAGCCGCCTTCATAATGGGCAAACATTTAGGATCTTATAATATTCTTAGGGAAATATTTGATCTGTATGTTTGACCCATATTTCTACATATAGAATAGAATATATTGAATAGTCCATGAAGAAATACAATCGAATTTTATGTAAAAGGAAAAGATGTATAATAACACTATATCACCTTACCGAATTTTTTAAGTTTTCTTGCAAATCTTGCTAATATGCTCGTATTGGATAAATGTATACCATTGACTTCATATCGCCTCACTGATAGATCATATCGTATGAATAATAAGGGCATTTGTGGAATAGGGAACATAGCTATTGTGCTATGGAGACGGCCATCATGCCCCCAACACTAAACAAAACACCAGGTGGCGGGTCCAGTTATTAATGGATTATAATACAAACATTTTTTCCGGGTTTGCCATTAAGGGGTTCTAGCCTCGTCTCATGATTGTCTACAGGGGGCCATCCATAAAGTATGTACGCAACATTTCTGAAATTTATGACGCCCCCCCCCCCCCCCGATCTTGTATGCAATAGAACAAAGAGGGAGCATACGCAAAATTTCCAAGATTTTTGACCCCCCCTCCACCCTCCTCAGTGCGTACATACTTTATGGATGGCCCCAAGATAACGACAACAGAAAATAGGGGTTGTCCCCTGATTACAGTGGGCTGCATGGAGTTGTCCCTATGCCTTCACTGCCATATAAGGAATATAGAAAGATTGACCCAGCAGCCAATGACTGCATTCACAGCAAACCACGACCTTCACCCTGACCTCCTTACATAGTGTTAATTGCGCCTTTGGACGGTTATACAGTCTATAGTTGACCTGAATTTATTTTGGTTTATTCCTATCAGTTCTTCCATCAATAGCAGTTCTTCCGCGGATCAGGCCATAACCACCCTCGGGGCTGCCTTACAACTTCCTGGCGGATGAGAGCGGAACCAGCAATCACTCTGTGCCCTATATGCGCGGGTTATACGTATAGGGGACAGAGCCTTTGTCAGTTCATGAAGCAGTCACTAGGTGGTCGGGGGACAAAACCTGTATTCTGGCTCCTTGTTCTTACGAAATTCAGCTGCCTTTCAATGTTTTACCAAGGTTTCTTTGACTCTCTACACCGATCCCAGAGCAGGATGACATAATGATTAAACCCATGGCATGATGTTTTTTACATGGAACACTTTATTTACATATGTGAGCAAGGCAAGAAAAGTGACATTTCCCAATTATCACTCACTTCTTTTGAACCTCTATTAGTGAAGAATAGCTACTTTGTCACCTCCTTTAGTGAAGAACACCTACTCGGGGGGGGGGGGGGGGCGTCATGGCGGCGCCCATGGATCATAGGCTATATGCCCTATACACTACTCACGGGGGTGGAATATGAAATTCGTTGGTGGGGGTGGAAGTCAAAGGCCGGGGATGGTATTACCCCTGACCTACTTCCCCCCGTCTCTAATGTATGCCCCTGTAGCGGCGCTGGTTTGTATTTATTTACGTGAGTGGGGACTCAGAGTACCCCTATCAGGCTAGATTGGCGACCAACCCCTGTCTGCGCTGAGCTGCGATATACGGGTTGGCCGGCTTAAATCACATACCATATCTGGGGGCTGTTGAATAAACAACGAACGAGAAAACAGTATCCCAGAATTGTCTTTGGGGCCATGGTGTTGTATAAAATAAAGTATTGTAAGCATAAGATGTTTTGACGATAAGAGTAATATAGGGGTCTTAAAAGGTGTTGTATACGAATACGTTCATTTAGAAAATATCTTCTGTTTTGTCTTACAACACGGAATGGGAAAAATCGTCCAGGATGTTGGTTATCGTTGGAGTTATCGTATCGTTCAGACCAGCACCAAAACCAGCGAATTTATTCAACAGCCCCCTGGTTCCGTGCGCCTCCAACCAGGTACTTGTGTTCTATGTATACATGCTCTAAAAGCAGACATACTTGATAGGAAATAATATTCATATCTAACACATTGATAATGAAACCAATGTATATATGTTCATTATATTTTGAAAGAAAATACTCAGGAAAGGAAATAAAGCTTCGAGATAACGATGTAAAACGCTCTGCGAGTAGTACAACAATTCTAGCAGGAGAGTAACAGACTTGTCCTTGTAGAGTCTATAATATTGTCTGTAAATATTCCCATGGTGATAACTATAAAATCATTTATCAATTATCACTTTAAAGGTGATTTACATAATCGCTGAAAAAATCATAAAGATCCATGTTGAATCAGCTGAGATAAATGACATTTTCACAAAAAATGGAACATCATGCCTTAAAGCATCATTTGCACTAGCTACGGGAGTGCCCTGAGGCATCATTAGTAAGGAAAGGGTTAAACTATTATTATCGAGATTAAATACATTACAATATATATATTATATATGGCCATCCTCTTAAAGGCCCAGGAACAATTGATCGGGTGAGACATCGGCTTGGTGGAGCACCTGTAACCTAGCTATATGTAATGTTCCCGGTTACAGGAATAACTAGAAGATGGAGCTTTTAGATGTTTAATGTAGAGCATAAGATAAGATCCAATGAACAATATAAACTGGGGAGATATTGATATAATCCACATCAAGGTACAATATCCAGTGATACAGTAACTATGAATATCCAGCACAAATACACAGCAGTCCTTTGTTAATCCTATATGGCACAATATATAACACTGACTGTAGTTCACAGTATTGCACACACAAGTCCCATTGCTTGCAGTAGTTCCAGCATAGAGGATGTCCTGTCACATAGCTGCTTGTAGCGTGGTCCCAATTATTATCCAAGCTCTATGGCAATAATAGCTGACTTCACGGCTGGTCTTACTCTGATGGTCACGGCTGGTCTTCTCCCTATCATCTCAAGACTGTCCTCCCTTATATACTGGGTACATTTAATATTCAGAGAGCACTGTAATGTTTCTAAAAATAGATTACAACATCACCTTCAAGATGGGTTTCCCCAACAAGTGACTCCCGGTAAAGCTGTCTCACCATGACTCACACACTGGCTCACGGATGTTTCCCGCTGCCTTTTCCTGGAACAGTGCTTGTCACTGCAGGATGAGTTTCTGTAGAACAGCTCAGAATCCATCAATTATTTGATTATGGGTTTGCACCAGGATGTTACAGAACACTACATTTAAATATAGAAGTAAAGTCTTATGTATAGAACTATAAGCTAAAACACTATTACAATTTTCCTCCTCTCCAAATAAAGTTTGTCCTCAAACTTTGACAAAGTTATAATATTCATAGTATATCAAGAAAATACATACTAGTAAACATTCAATATATACGCATTGATAAATATTCAATATCATACAATATCAGTACCTTAATATCATCATGTTTATAGATTAGTGATTATATAAGTTATACTATCATCATTAGCATGCATAACTTCGATTTAACATTATCTTCAATTAGATTATACCATTAGATATATCATGTCATAGCAAGTACAACCATTAACCTTGCAAGGCTTTTTTTGTATTAAATGACTTGTGTCATCAATTTTCATCTTTACTTGGCCAGTATTTCAGTTACTTCATTTTATGCTCAGTGTCAGTACTAGTCTCATTAACCACTTTAGGTATATTTCATTTTATATGCCCTTAACCTTTGGCATATCTCAAGGGAAGGGTGCAGTTTACTGCTGCCCAAAACCCTTATATCAGTCAAGTCTATACTTCATGCCATATTGCTATACCCTTAGCTATGGAAGATCAATATGCAAGTCTCTGCATATACATACATCTTCATCTTTAAAGTTTGAGAGAATAGGTGTCTCTCAGATCCTGCTTTTCTATTTTGAAAGCTGTAGAGAATAGGTGTCTCTCATATCCTGCTTTTCCATGTTGAAGGCTGTTATATGACCTTGTCTCTGTAATCAGACATCAGTATACCTTACCAGTGAAAACATCTCTCTTTAGCTGCTATGTTATGCAGTACTGTAGAATTGTATCGTGTCTATTCTTGAGCTTCTAGAAATGCACTTCTTATTTCTTTCTTTGTGTGAGATGGGAGTTATCCGAATGTCTCCAACCATCCAAGAGTAAGGCTCTCTCAATGTCCCATAATTAAAAGCCATTAGAATAATTTCATTGCTAGCAACCTGAACATGATTTTGTAATAGATCAAAGAGAGAAGCCAAACAATGTGTACTTATGCAATTCAGACATCCCATCTCATGGAACCATCAGTGTGCAGGATTTCGAACTCCTGACACCTAATAATTCCATTCTTATTCAATTGCTCATATTCCATTAGATATAATATCATTGTGAATAGACATTCTATCAACCTCTCTCACTCAAGTTAAGTTGATATGCACAAAACACTGTCTCCATGTTTTCATCAAGGTCTGTCAAAGAATGTATGTCTGCCTAGTGGCCTTTTTCTGCACCTTCCACTAGCAGTTCTAGCTACATGGAATTCCCGTTTTGCACAGTCAGATACATCATTATTTGGTACCCATTGGGTTTGACTATGACCTTTCCATTTGACTCTGTAGTACATTCCATCTTTTTGTCTCTTACAAGCAAGTATCTTGTCTATCTCATGCCAATGACTCTTTGGCGTCCTATTTGGTTTAGGAACTGGCTGACTACATGTATCATTCATGTCTCTGTCACCATTTCTTTGTGGAACATCTTGTGTATTGTCTTTGTCGTTATCAATACCTTCTTCATCACTGTTAGTACATTCTTCATTGTCAACATTTTGTCCTACAAATGGTGGCTGTACTGGCCTTTTATCAGGATCATTGAACAGTTTCAAACGATTTGCATGCACAAGACTCTTCATTTCTTTGTTATCTGCACATGCTCTCATTCTATATGTATAGTTTGGACCTTTTTCTGTAATGTAGTATGGACCTGTCCACATTCTATGAAACTTTTTAGAAAGTCCTAATGGAACTTTTGTGTTATACAACCAAACTCTATCACCTGCTTCAAACTTTGGTTCCTTAACTCTAGCATCATAATACTTTTTGTATTTCACTTGTGATTCTTTCATGTTTTCTGTGGCAATTGTCCTTGAACTTTCCAAATTATTTAATATTTGCCTTAAGTGAGCTTGTGCTGTCTGACCCAAATTGCCTTTTGGAATCCATTCTAAATCAAAAGGTAAATTCATTTCTCTGCCAAACACCATAAAGTATGGGGAATACTGCGTTGATTGTGTGCATGGTGTTGATCTATATGCCATCATTATACCTGGAAGTAAATGTGGCCAATCTTTTTGGTCTAATTTTCCATAGGTCCGAATAGATTGTGCTATTACACTGTTCATTCTTTCAACTGCTGAATTTGTTTGTGGATGGTAGCTGCTTGTGTGGACTCTTTTAACTTCAAATAAAGAGCAAACTGCTTTAACAAGACCTGACATGAAATTTGCTCCTCTATCACTTACTAATGTATGAGGTGCACCATACCTAGTGAAAATATCTCTGTAGAGAACTTCAGCGACTTCTTTTGCTTCCTGGGTTTTAGTGGGTATTGCTTCACACCACTTTGTAAAGCTATCTGTTATAACTAGGATATGTTTATACCCTTCAGTAGAAGTTGTTACTGGACCCATAAAATCAATATGCCAACGACTAAATATGTCTGCAATTGGCAATGGGTTCAATGGTGCTTTTACAATAGATGGTCTGCTTTTCGACTGTTGACATTCCACACATGAGCTGACATGCCCATATACATCCCTATACATATGAGGCCAATAATACTTGTTTCTTAATGCATGGTATGTTCTCTCAAATCCTTGGTGTCCACCACCAATAAGTGAATCATGATAGGATTGCAATGCATCCATCCTTAGGTGCTCTGGTACAACCAATTGTTTCACAAGTCTCTCTGCTTTTGGCAAGCCTTTTGCCCTTCTGTAATACATGTGATAAAGTACTCTGTCTAGGATAACATACTGATCAGCTTGTATAGCAATTCTCTTTGCTTCTCTATGATTTGAAGGTAACTCTCCTTCCTCTAGATATTTTATCATTGGACCACTGTCCTTACATTCTCTCTGCATTGTCCTTAGATCTGTGATCTCTGCAATGAATGTCATATCAGGTTCAACATCATTTTCAGTCAATTCTATGCTGTGAATAAGACTCTCAGACTCTCTTGGTTTGGGATCCTTACGATTGTATGTAAACTTGCACTCAATGCAATCAGACTGGTAATCATTACTTTGTGTCCCTATATTCATGACTGGTACTGGCTCAGGAATATCTAAGTCTGTCTCAGCCTGCACTTCATCATATTCCCTTCTAGATATTGCATCTGCAACTGTATTCTGTTTACCTGGTCGATGGTGTATACTAAATGTATAGCCTTGCAATAGTAAAGCCCACCTGGCTAATCGACCTGTAGTCTGTTTGATACTTTTTATCCAAGTGATTGAAATATTGTCTGTATAAATATCAAAATGTCCATTCGCTAAGTATGGATTATTTGCCTTAATCCCTTCAACAACCGCTAAGCATTCTTTTTCACATATGTTCCATGCTAACTCAGAACCTCTCAATGCACGTCCACCATATGCTATTGCTCTTGGTTTGCCATTTTCATCCAGTTGTTCCAATACATACCCTATAGCATGATTAGAAGCATCACATGAAATTTGGAATCCCCTTTGCATATCTGCATATGCCAACACTGGTGGTTTGGCAAGACTCTGCTTCAATGTATCAAATGCCTTCTGACATGCATTTGTCCATTGAAATTTTGCATCTTTTCTCAATAATTGATTCAATGGCAAAGCAATCTGTGCATAACCCTTCATGAATCTCCTAAAATAATTACACATGCCAAGGAAACTGCGCACATCATGTGCATTTCTTGGTTCTGGGAATTCTCTTATTACTTTTGTCTTTTTGGTGTCTACTTGGATACCATCTTTTGAGATTGTGTGGCCTAGATAGTTAACTGACTGTGTGGCAAATTTACATTTTGAAATGTTTAGTGTTAAGTTTGTTTTTCTGAATCTGTCAAAGACCTGTGAAATATGATCCATATGTTTCTCAAAACTGTCACTGAATATCAAAACGTCATCAACATAGACAAGTGCAAATTTCCAATTTATACCTCTTAACACTTCAGACATAACCATCTGATAAGACATAGGTGCATTTATTAAGCCAAATGGTAGTCTTTTCCATTCATAAATTCCTTGTGGTGTTATAAATGCAGTTTTCTCTCTGCTTTCTTGATGTAAAGGTATTTGCCAAAATCCGGACTGCATATCTAAAGTTGTTAGATATTTCGGTTTTCCCTGTCCAATTGTATCAAACACATCTTCCATTCTAGGAAGTGGAAATGACATGGGTTTTGTAACTTCATTCAATTTGCGATAATCAACAGCAAAACGAAGCTTAGAAGTATCCTTTTTCTTAACCATTACCACAGGAAAGTGCCATTCAGAATTTGATTTTTGAATGATGTCATGTTCAAGCATTTCCTTAATCTGTCTTTCAGCTTCCTCTCTAGCTACTGGTGAATGCCTATAGAACCTTTGCCTGATAGGCATAGCATCTCCGGTTTCTATCTTATGTTGATAGATATTCGTTTGGCCTAGCTCAGATATATCTTTTGCAAACACATCCCTATATTGACCTATAAGACACAAAAGTCTTCTCTTCTGTTCTTGTGTCAATTCAGAATTAACTAACTTTATCCCAAGATCTCTGGCGATCTCAATGTATTGCTCATCTGTGATCTCTTCTGTTTCATCAATAGTATACACATTTTCTGTAAAATTATCTCCATCAGCCTGGAATTCTTTAATTGTATGTGGTTCAATTTCTGATGCAGTTGTCACTACATATCCTGCTCTAATATAAGCATTTGCATTTGTAGGATTCATAAGAAGATAATTAGCTTTTCCTCTATGTACTGTCACCAAGGCTTTTGTTCCCATAAGATTTAGTTTTGTGCTTATTTCTGCAACTGGTTCCAACAACACTACAGAACCTTCTCTGTATTTTGTCAATTTCACTGGAATATTACAATGTGATCTTGGAGGGATTACTACACTTTGTTTTGATTTTGCGAATTTTGCAGCATTTCTAGATTTTTCCATAATGTTCACAGCTGCTAATCCATCCTCCAGTATCAATATATGTTTAGCAGTATCAATAGTAGCTTGGTGAGACTCTAAGAAATCAAATCCCAGAATCAGTGGTGTATACATGTGTCTAAACACATGGAATCTTTGTAATACTTTGAATCCTGACAAGGAAACATTCAAGTCAATAGTCCCAATTATGTCATGAGTTTCCCCGCCTACTCCTCTAACTCTTTTTAGAGACTGTGACTGACTCAAGTTTCTATATCCATAACCCATGTTCTGTAGGAATCTGTATGTCACACAGCTTACACTGGCTCCTGTGTCTACAAGTATTCTAACAGATCTTCCTCTCACTGAACCTTCAATATAGTTTCTATCCATTCTAGCAATACTGGCAATAAGTGGTATTTTGCTATCATCATTATACTGAGACTTTCCTTTTGTTACTGAGCTCTTATACCTATAAGGTCTATCTATGGCTTTTAGACTGGCCTTTCCATAGACAGACTCGTGACCCTAGAAGTCATTTCTATTTTCAAAGTGATCATTTTTGTATTCTGAATCAAAATGGTTGACATCAGAATTATCTGCCTTGCAATTATGGTACTGGTTGCACTTACCTTTTCCAGAAATTGGCTTGTATTTCTTTCTTTTTGGAGTTACAGATCTTTGTTCATATGGAGTAAATTGTCTTTTTGTCCATGGTATTGATCTTGCTTTTGATCTTGTCCTCTCAATCTCCTTTCTCACTGCAGTTACTTGTTCTTTCAAGTCACTCATTGTAGATATTAATTCATCTCCCTCACTCTGAAGATTATACACTATTTCAGCTATCACTGCATACTTTTCAATGTCATTTATATTTGCTGGCTTTTGAAGTAACACTTTAGTCCTGATGTGTGGCTTGAGTCCATTCACTATTGCTCTAAACTGAAGAGATTCCTCCAATTTCACAGATTTAGAGTCACTTTTTATCCTTGCTATGTAATCTTGCACATTTTCTTCATTTCCCTGTTTTTCCATAAATATGTCCTTAGTTTTGATGAAGTGGAATGCTTCACTAATTGTATATCTCTGTAAGAATGCCTTACTCAGTTCACAAAAGTCTGACTTTTCTTCTTCTCTCAGAGAGTCATACCAAATGTATGCTTTGTCTTTCAATACCAATGGAAAGACCTTTGCTGGTTCCAAAACGTTTTTCAGTGAAATGTATGCTTCAAATTTACACATAAATTCTTCTGGATTTTCATCTTCATTCCCATAGAAATGTCCTGGAGCATATAATTCAGGCATTGTGTCGGAGCTCTAAGCAAGTCACACACAGAGAGATTTATGAGGGCATTAAGGGCGGCATGGGCCTTGCAGTAGTGCCCGGTAGGAGTATTGATTTTTCTGAAACCCCTAACATCAACCCTTCCCGCTATCATGGGGTGCCATGTGTGTAGTGGTTTAGACTGCACCAACCACAACAAACAAACACTGTATCCTCAAAAACACACAGAAATATCCAAAGTCTTGATTTGAGGTGTCCAGGATCTTTGAGGGTTCTCACACCAAGTTGTAACCTAGCTATATGTAATGTTCCCGGTTACAGGAATAACTAGAAGATGGAGCTTTTAGATGTTTAATGTAGAGCATAAGATAAGATCCAATGAACAATATAAACTGGGGAGATATTGATATAATCCACATCAAGGTACAATATCCAGTGATACAGTAACTATGAATATCCAGCACAAATACACAGCAGTCCTTTGTTAATCCTATATGGCACAATATATAACACTGACTGTAGTTCACAGTATTGCACACACAAGTCCCATTGCTTGCAGTAGTTCCAGCATAGAGGATGTCCTGTCACATAGCTGCTTGTAGCGTGGTCCCAATTATTATCCAAGCTCTATGGCAATAATAGCTGACTTCACGGCTGGTCTTACTCTGATGGTCACGGCTGGTCTTCTCCCTATCATCTCAAGACTGTCCTCCCTTATATACTGGGTACATTTAATATTCAGAGAGCACTGTAATGTTTCTAAAAATAGATTACAACATCACCTTCAAGATGGGTTTCCCCAACAAGTGACTCCCGGTAAAGCTGTCTCACCATGACTCACACACTGGCTCACGGATGTTTCCCGCTGCCTTTTCCTGGAACAGTGCTTGTCACTGCAGGATGAGTTTCTGTAGAACAGCTCAGAATCCATCAATTATTTGATTATGGGTTTGCACCAGGATGTTACAGAACACTACATTTAAATATAGAAGTAAAGTCTTATGTATAGAACTATAAGCTAAAACACTATTACACACCCCCTTAATACTTGTTCTCAAGTGGTCTGATTGCCAACATACACACACCCACACAAAGTATTGATGTAGAATCGATGGGACTGTTAAGATGCGTCGATTCCGTTTCTTCGGGATTTGTAATCACCTGCTGGGAGTGGATAATTATAGTCGTGAAGGGGAGAGGTACACTCTCCCAGCAGATATATTGAGCTCTACTTCCCGTGGCCGCTGATATCTCTGCCCCAACCTCCATGTTTGGGCCAGATTCTGGTCCATATGCCAGTTTCTGATATATACCAAATTCTTAGCTCTATGGGGAGTATTTTGTGGTTTACTTGTAAATAGCGATGCACATATTTCTATGGTCAATAATATACACTCATTTCTGTTATTTGTTATGTCAAACCAGACATTGTCTTGGGGACAACTTTCTTCAGTGAAAAGCACCTTATGTGTTGCTATGTTTTGTTTGTCAACATGTCCCATGTGCTTACTTGAAGGGGCTATCTAATCAAATGTGGATTCACATTATAAAGTGGTTTAAAGCTGAAAAAGAAACAGTTGGATTGTCTCTGAAGCTCCTTGAACAATTCTGATATTTCCCAATTCATGATATATGAGTTCTATGAGTTTCATAACTTTTGACAGATGCCTTGCTTTCAATCTGAAATGTTGGCTGGTTGCCCCTGTCCTTAGTGGATACCCATGGAACCAGCATATGACGCCATAGACCCTATTGAGGTATCCCATAATTCAGTCTGTTTACAGGTTCTGGTGTTCGCTGGTTGCCGACGTTGTATGGTGATAGACCCTTGGCCCGTAACCCTCAATTATCGCAGTTTCACGGTTTTCAGAAATATTCAAATTGAATTCAGAAATAGAAATTTCAGCTAAATCATATTCAGTTTCTCCAATTATAAATCGGAAACTGGTTCATGCGGTCGTAGTGTGGCCAGCCAGTCGGGAGTGGAACTTTTACTTACCCGGGGCGATAATAGGGAGTTTGGTAACGTCTGGAGGGTCCATATGGTTGAGGCAGAGAGGGTGGTTGTGGCCCACTAGATTCTAGGTCAACTCTCGACTGTAGAACCGGCCCAAGGCGCTATAAATATCATGTAAGGAGGTCAGGTTGAAGGTCGGGGTTTGCTGCGAATGCAGTCATTGGCTACTGGGACTACTCTGTTCCTTATATGGCAGTTAGTGTAATGGGACAACTCCATGCTGCAGAGGTTAGTGCTAGTGCCGCGACAAATCTGCTGGGAGAGTGGAGAAGTACCACCGCCTCCTCGGTATCTTCCACACACATGTTTGCTAATGTAATCTCAGCCTTCTGTGTCCTGAGTGTATTGACCGAGGGAGCTATGTGTACATGAGTAGTTGTGTGATCGTCAGACGATACGCCAACGTTGATTGAATAAATTCTGATAAAATTGGTGAGAATCTTATTCTCCTATCCGCATCCATCCTATTAGATTCGAGAGGATAAATTAAGGAGATATCGTGTGTAAGTTGTTGTATGTGAAATATTCCCTCCGTGAAATTCACACAGGTCACGAGTGGTGTAGTAGAGATGTGTTTACTTAGTTACTTAGAGAGATAGAACCTGAACCTTAAAGCAGGATTCACATGATGGGATCCATGTACCTCACACAGCTTTTGTTTGAGACAAATTCTGTTGAGATTTGGTACTGGAACACAATCTCCTCGTCTGAATTGTATGGTTCCATTTTGCCGAGACAAGATTTTTCCTTGCAATTGTCTGCGACGATCACCTCTAAAACGGGATTCACACGGTGGGATTCATGTACCTCACAGGCCGTTTGTCTGAGACAAATCCTGTTGAGATTTGGTACTGGAACACAATCTCCTCGTGTGAATGACAGGCTTTCATTTTGCTGAGACAACTTTTTTCTCTTGCAATTGTCGGCGACAATCGCCCCTAACAAGGAACAGAATCTCATGAGATTTTGACTTTAAACAGGTTTAAAATTTAAAGGGACATTTTGGTGAGACAAATGTATTTCACAGTTCTCCCCCAATCTGTGAGTCTCAGCGGTCTCAAATAACACCTATTGACACGGGGAAGTACCCTGAGTCGGCGACTGTGTGCCCTGTGTACCCTGTGTACCCTGTGTAGGGGTGTGGGGTTGAGACTATGTACCTGTTAAATCTTCTCATGTGAATTGAATCCGCCATGTTCCCCTGAGACTGTAGAACACCCCAATCTGTGAAACTTTGTTCCCAGTTGGAAATAGTAGCCGACTGGTGCAAAGGTGTGAAGTACACCAGTCTCAGGTCCATTTGTCCCACCGTGTGAATCCCATTTAACAAGAAACAGAATCTCAGGAGATTTTAACAGGTTTAAAATTTAGAGGGGCATTTTGGTGAGACAAATGTATTTCACACACTCTCCCCCAGTCTGTGAGTCTCAGTGGTTACAAATCACACTTATTCACACGGGGAAGTGCCCTGAGTCGGCGACTGTGTACCCTGTGTACCCTGTGTAGGGGTATAGAGGTGAGACTATGTACCTGGGAACTCTTCCCATGTGAATTGAATCCGCCATGTTACCCTGAGACTGTAGAACACCCCAATCTGTGAAAATTTGTACCACGTGGGGGCATGAAGACCGAGTTCCCAATGTTAAACCTATGAGACAAAAATACCATGGGTGAGATGAAGTACCATTCTCATTGCCTCCTCACACTTGTATTTGTACAAAGGTAAAAAACACATATTTCTTGTAGTTGACGCTACAGAAAACTAGACGGAGAATACGGCCACACAGATCGACATGATGGTAATATTGTGTATTTCTTGTAGTTGACACTACACAAAACTGCGCGGAAAATACGGCCACTCAGATCGACATGACGGTAATGTTGTGTATTTCTTGTAGTTGACACTACACAAAACTGCGCGGAGAATACGGCCACTGAGATCGACATGATGGTAATATTGTGTATTTCTTGTATTTGACATTACGGAACACTGCGCGGCGAATACGGCCACTGAGATGGACATGACGGTAATATTGTGTATGTACACACATGTATATTGTAGAGCTGGGTCTGTGTATATACAGCTCTCCCCTCTCCGCCCCACAGCCTGCTGGCTCGGTGCCGACACTCCACATGGCCCAGTCACGCACAGTCCGTTTCCACTTTACACCGTGCGTGTGTTCACTCCCCCGTACAGGTGGAAGGGACTGCTCTCCGGGAAGTGAGCATCACATACCTCAGTACGGCCTGCAGCCTGTATCACAGTATGCCGCCACCAATTAACAAGCACATATAAGCACCCCATCTCATAAGATCTCACAGTCTCTAAGTCGTAATTTGTACAAGGTTATCACTACGCTCTATGAGAGAAGAATTCTTGACGAACTAGGCTCAGAGCCTTGAGAATTCACTGGCACACAGCTTACAGAATACCACTTAGAGAGTATGAGATCTTATGAGAGGGGTGCATTTAATCTAGATATTTATTATCCACCTAACATAAGGCAGTACTTATACATGTGCGTAGTGAATGCAATGTCTTCAGGAAGAGGGTATGTATTGGAGTATATGGTTGAGGGCACTGTCTTCAGGAACAGGGTATATAAGGGTGTGTGTGGTGAGGGCAATGTCTTCAGAAACGGGGTATATATTGGAATATATGGTTGAAGCAATATTTTTAGGGACAGGGTATGCCGCCACCAATTAACAAGCACTTTTAATCTAGATATCTATTAACCACCTAACGCAAGGATATGCTGAACAAATACATGTACGTGGTGAATGCAATGTGTTTAGGAAGAGGGTATATCTGGGAGTACATGGTGAGGGCAATGCTTTCAGGGGTAAGGTATATATATTGGAGTATATGGTTGAAGGAATATTTTCAAGGACAGGGGATATATGGGAGTATATGGTTAAGGCAATGTCTTTAGGGACAGTGTATATACAGGGGGGTGTAACCTTCCCCATCCCCGTATCTCTGCATATATATATATATATATATATATATATATATATATATATATATATATATATAATAATATATATATACATGTATATATATATATATATATATGCATATTTATATATATATATACATACATATATATATATATATATATAAATATATATATACATGTATATATATATATATATATGCATATTTATATATATATATATACATACATATATATATATATATATATATATATATATATATATATATATGTATGGCAATGCCTTCAGGGGCAGGGTATATATGGGAGTATATGTTGAGGGCAATGCAATCAGGGACAGTGTATTGGAGTACACATGTATATTATAAAGGCAATGTCACCAGGGACAGGGTATATATATATGAGAGTATATGGTTAAAGTAATGCCTTCAGGGACAGGTATATTATAATATTTATATGGGAGTACATGTATGTGTTTGAGGGCAATACTTTCAGGGACTGGGTATATTTTGGAGTACACATATGGTCAAGGCAATGGTTTCAGGTACAGTGTATATACAGAGGGTGTATACTATGGGAGCATATGGTGTAAAAAAAAAAATTTCCCGTTGATTCGGAGACACAATAGCCGAACCCAACACCGCCACCAAGGTTAAACGGATTAGAACGTGTCTCCGGACGACCAGGAAAAGAGATTCGCGCGCGCGCGCAAAAAAAAAAAGAAGTATATGGTGTAAGCAATGCCTTCAGAGACAAGTATAAATGGGAGTACACATGTATATGGTCAAGGCAATGCTTTCAGGTACATCGTATACACAGGAGTGTGTAACCCGCCCGTGCCCGCAGCCTCCTCACGTTCACCCCGTGCTCGGTGTATGTAAGACAGGCCTACATCAGATAAGTCCCCGTCGTATATCAGCCTCGTCCACCCACCGCGGATCAGAAACAGGAGATTAAGCCGCTCACCCATTCCTCATCTACGTCTCGGGCAGTGTATCATCAGCGGCAGGGATAAGCTGGTGTAAATCAGGACCATCTAAGTCCGCATAGAGAGGGCGGCAGAGATAGGAGATGGGGATATTGACGAGAGTTACCAAACACGGCTATTCATAATGGTTCACATCCCGCTCCCTGCTATATTTGTACACAGAGGTTAGACTGGCCTCAGTCCCTGTGTCCTGCCCCTCCACCCCACAATGACACAGGGACTGGTCTCATCCTAGACTGGCCTCAGTCCCTGTGTCCTACCCCTCCACCCCTTCTGAGTGACACAGGGACTGGTCTCATCCTAGACTGGCCTCAGTCCCTGTATCCTACCCCTCCACCCCTTCTGAGTGACACAGGGACTGGTCTCATCCTAGACTGGCCTCAGTCCCTGTATCCTACCCCTCCACCCCTTCTGAGTGACACAGGGACTGGTCTCATCCTAGACTGGCCTCAGTCCCTGTATCCTACCCCTCCACCCCTTCTGAGTAACACAGGGACTGGTCTCATCCTAGACTGGCCTCAGTCCCTGTGTCCTACCCCTCCACCCCTTCTGAGTGACACAGGGACTGGTCTCATCCTAGACTGGCCTCAGTCCCTGTATCCTACCCCTCCACCCCTTCTGAGTGACACAGGGACTGGTCTCATCCTAGACTGGCCTCAGTCCCTGTATCCTACCCCTCCACCCCTTCTGAGTGACACAGGGACTGGTCTCATCCTAGACTGGCCTCAGTCCCTGTATCCTACCCCTCCACCCCTTCTGAGTGACACAGGGACTGGTCTCATCCTAGACTGGCCTCAGTCCCTGTATCCTACCCCTCCACCCCTTCTGAGTGACACAGGGACTGGTCTCATCCTAGACTGGCCTCAGTCCCTGTGTCCTACCCCTCCACCCCTTCTGAGTGACACAGGGACTGGTCTCATCCTAGACTGGCCTCAGTCCCTGTATCCTATCCCTCCACCCCACAATGACACAGGGACTGGTCTCATCCTAGACTGGCCTCAGTCCCTGTATCCTACCCCTCCACCCCTTCTGAGTGACACAGGGACTGGTCTCATCCTAGACTGGCCTCAGTCCCTGTATCCTACCCCTCCACCCCTTCTGAGTGACACAGGGACTGGTCTCATCCTAGACTGGCCTCAGTCCCTGTATCCTACCCCTCCACCCCTTCTGAGTGACACAGGGACTGGTCTCATCCTAGACTGGCCTCAGTCCCTGTATCCTACCCCTCCACCCCACAGTGATACAGGGAATGTTTGATTCATGGGCCAGTCAGAGAAGGACACATACTATAATGAGTTGTATTCCGATTTTCTTTAATTATTTAATGAATGTTCATAATCAAAGACTTGAGCAAGTCTACACAGAGGTATGCTGGGGGATGTATGTCTCAATCTCCACCCACAGTCTCTAGACAGGTCGATAGCAACATTAAGACACCTGTAGTTAAGTAATCGTTCAGCTGATTTTATCTCACCCCTGGTACAAGTTTAGCCATAGGAATACCGTTAGATAAAGATACTCAACGATCACCCTGGTAAAGTGACAATACTGCGCCACGGGTGTGGAAGAGTGAATATGGGATGACGTAATACACTATTAAACAACTAGATTTATGAATCAATTTTAATCATTCAGATATTGTGATGCTGTTCTAATGTCCATGACAGGGGTGAGATGAATCCAGAACCGCACTCGTATTGTAAAATACACAGTACCTCACTTGTTTGGATGGGCTACAATCGTCACTCGGCTTCGCTGCAGTGACGGCTGCGGAGCATCCAAACTCGTGTAGTATTGTGTATTTATGTGATTCTCGATGCAGTTCTATATAAGTATTTTCATGTATGGCCTACGGATGTGGGAGCCACGGTTCCTCTTCACCAACGGTCCCTCCGTACTCCATTTGGATTATCACTGGTGCATTCTGTGTTTGGAAATAAGAGACACCTACACAGTTTAACAACAAAATGTGTCTTGGAGTTCATTTCGATAACATATCATTCACGTAAGTGTAAGGCAATATTCAATCAAGGTATTATTTAAAAAAGGGAAAAGCCAACATAATTTAAATCAAAGAACGTAACAATATTCATGTACATACCTATCCCCTCATGTGTTTTTAACTTCATATGTTACATGTAGCACATAGCTAATCTATGGCATAACAATGGCATACAATCACTCCATGTTAACTCGATGGAGATTTATTGAGGGGTAGGATAAAGATGAGTACCATTGATAGTCATAATAAATTGTGTTCAATAAATTCTTATTACATGTTGTATAACACATCCTTCATCGGTGAATACTACTTAAGGAGACGTTTCCTTATCATATATCTGTATATAGATGGTTTACAGAGAGCCATAGCGGTCTCTGACATTGTGACCACCATTTATGAATAGACCAGTCCAAGGATAAGTACTAAGGGATTGTACTAAACACCACATTCCATGTGTATACATTGGCGAACCGAAATGGTGAAAACCGTTGAGATTCAAATCATCTGTCTACTGAGATGTGACCTCGTCCTGGTATGGACTAAATCAATTCTTTCATTGTGTTGGAATTTAAAAACATGCCATACTTGAAGTATTATTAGAATTCTTTTAGGGAATATGCTTGAGCAAGAGGTGTGTCTTAAGCCACATCATCATCAAAATTTGATATAGACACAGTTATCACAAAAGATACAAGGTAGCAACCATATGCAGACATTTCAACGATTTGACCTTGAGGTTCCTTTTATAGAGGAAACCTATGAATGTTTAGGATCAGAGCTCGTATTTCATCGAGTTTGAATAGCGTAGTAATTCACAAGGTGTAGCCGCTTGAATTACGTAGCGATTGAAAGGAGATGGGATCGAGCTCTGACCGTAAACTTAAATAGGTTTCTGAATATATCTCACCCTTCACACTGTTTAATGGGCCACTATTTGTGGCATGTCGATATCAGTTCGTTTTTGTTATGCACTATTTTTCCATACGCCACCCGGAGCAAATAACATATCCGTATGCGCCGGGTATTTCCATACACACTCCCGATGTGTTTTCTATGGACACTTTGTATTAGGTGGATATATACACAATATTACCATGATTTCGATCTGAGTGGCCGTATTCTCCGCGGAGTTGACGCGTAGTAATACTCCAAGCGATAGCGAGGAGTATTGCGTAGCATCAACTACAAGGAGAATACGGCCATACAGATCGAAATTATGGTAATGTTGTATTTATTACTCACTTATTTTTAGATTTAAGCAATAAATATGATCGTTAGAAAACTTTTCAAAGTAATTAAGAAGTTATGTTTGGGACTACTTTCATCTCAAAAATCCGTATCCTCCTAGGAGGGTACGGAGCTCCGTATCCTCCTCAGTAGCGATCTGTAATCTCCATAGGCTTAGTATGGAGACTCCGTATCAGGTGGGTAATAAATCTGTATGCTCCGGGTATGTAGATACACAATCCCTATGTGTTTTTATGGACACTTTGTATAAGGTGGATAATAAAAGAACAAAGCTCACGAAAGTACTTCATTGTGTGTGAAGATTCCCGCTACACTGACACCGCCCGAATTGCCGTCCCAGGAAGGAGCCCCAGCAGTGGTTGTTTTGTAGACTTCCAACTCCAGAGCTGAGACTTGAAGCGGGAACATGTACTCAGAGTTGAGCATCAGACGATATTTAGTTTGGATCCAAGCCAAGAGATTCTCCTGGCAAACAATACAAAAGAAAAGCCGGAGAAAAGAAGTTGTAGAACGGAGGGTTTTTCTCCTCGAGCCGAGCGCCTGCAGGATACGGGAAAAAGCTGTTGGTGCACTCGAGATGCTTTTTGTTGGGATACATTCCCTGGAGTATTGCGGATAGTCTTTATGGGATAAACGCGGCGGGATAAGCCTGAGAAACGTGGGTGCTATCTGGGAGGACTCTAAAGGGGGTGGGTTTACACAAGAACAACGGTGGTGGTGCCGCGCAGTCATGCTCGCCCGAACACTATTAGAGTGCTTGGAGTATAGGCGCCGATAGACTGGAGCCAGTCCCTGCATCCTGTGGCTACCCTCCTCACTGAGATACAGGCTCCAGTCCCTGCATCCTATGGCTACCCTCCTCGATGGGATACAGGCTCCAGTACCTGCATCCTATGGATACCCTCCTCGCTGGGATACAGGCTCCAGTACCTGCATCCTATGACTACTCTCCTTGCTGGGATAGACTGGCTCCAGTACCTGCATCCTATGGCTACCCTCCTCGCTTGGATACAGACTCCAGTCCCTGCATGCTATGGCTACCCTCCTTGCTGGGATAGACTGGCTCCAGTCCCTGTATCCTATGGTTACCCTCCTTGCTAGGATACTGGCTCCAGGCCCTGCATCCTATGGCTACCCTCCTGGCTGGGATAGACTGGCTCCAGTCCCTGTATCCTATGGCTACCCTCCTTGCTGGGATAGACTGGCTTCAGTCCCTGTATCCTATGGATACCCTCCTTGCTGGGATACAGGCTCCGGTCCCTTGCATCCTATGGCTACCCTCCTTGCTGGGATACAGGCTCCAGTCCCTGTATCCTATGGCTACCCTCCTCGCTGGGATACAGGCTCCAGTACCTGCATCCTATGGCTAACCTCCTTGCTGGGATACTGGCTCCAGCCCCTGTATCCTATGGCTACTCTCTTCACTGGGATACAGGCTTCAGTCCCTGTATCCTATGGCTACCCTCCTCGCTGGGATACAGGCTCCAGTCCCTGAATCCTAAGGCTACCCTCCTTGCTAGGATAGACTGGCTTCAGTCCCTGTATCCTATGGCTACCCTCCTTGCTGGGATAGACTGGCTTCAGTCCCTGCATCCTATGGCTACCCTCATCGCTAAGATACAGGCTCTAGTCCCTGCATCCTATGGCTACCCTCCTTGCTGGGATGCAGGCTCCAGTCCCTGAATCCTAAGGCTACCCTCCTTGCTAGGATAGACTGGCTTCAGTCCCTGTATCCTATGGCTACCCTCCTTGCTGGGATACTGGCTTCAGTCCCTGCATCCTATGGCTACTCTCCTCGCTGGGATAGACTGGCTCCAGTATCCCAGCGAGGAGGATAGCCATAGGATGCAGGGACTAGAGCCTGTATCCCAGCGAGGAGGGTAGCCATAGGATGCAGGGACTGGAGCCAATCTACATTGTACTTATACAGTCATATCATCGCTAGCTTCTCCGAGAATAGATCAGGAGAAGATCATCATTCAACAATAATAGGGAGCAATATTTCTAAGTACATTTATCCTCATGCATATGTACTATAGATACATGCTGGCACTTCATGAAACATAGCGTGACTATGAAGGTCATGGCTCTAAATACAGTAAACAGAAAGTAGAAGATGCATATCACCAAGTATAACACCACTACGAGGAAATCAATCATGCTGGCCGAATACGAAAACCAGTAAATCTTGTACTGAATTTGACCAGCCTAAATAAACGAGTTAAAAAAAAAATAAAAAAAAATCATATTGTTCTGTTTGACTTACGCCTATTTTAAAGATTTAATTAAATAATGCAAGTACATGGCTGTTGACGGACAAACGCAGTGGGTATGACCAGGGGACATTTTATGAGATGGCCTCAAATTATATTGATGGATTTTCTAGGTGAATAAACTTTGAAATCCTTGGATCAATATTTGATGAGAGATATTGGATAAAGCATCGGGTGAGACTGGTTTGAGAAATCTAGTCACATAGAGTGAGTTACTCCGATTTGCTCATCTCAGAATACGCAGCCGTTCTTCTTTTTATCTCACCCGTTATTTTTCTCCGTAGGCTTAACCCGTCAGCGACACTGTGTACTCTATGTCGCCATGAGGTATCATTTTCAAAATTTAAGTAATTGCTATTCTCTAATGAAATAATGTAAATATTTATGGGGAGGTTTGAGCTACTCTATGTTAGTGTGAATGAAGCCCCAATCTATTCTCTTCTTGTTTTGCACAAGAATTTTGTTTGCACAAACTGAAAATTAATACAAGTATTTCCTAGGAAACCTAGAAAACTGTCATCTAATAATAATTCTCATTCTGCGCCTACATCCCCCATAGAAGGCAGACCCGGGTCTAGACTGGCCTCAGTCCTTGTATCCTACCTACCCGCCTACCCCACCTCCTGTCCTACACCTCCTCCTCCTCCTACACCCTACTTCTCTGTGATTCAGGGCTTGATTCATGGACTAGTCAGAGAAGGATACATACTACAATGAACTTTATTCTGATTTTGTTTAATCATTTAACCCTTTAAGGACGGCTGCCTATGGCTGAACTCCACACTTGGGGATGGCTCCTAGTGACTATGTATAGGTCTAGGGGACGGGGGCATTCTCCTGTGAACTCTAAATTCGAAGATTTATCACGTGATATAATATGCTATTATTAATATTTTATTCCTATTATTTAGAATTCAGAAATATGATGTTACACCTACATTCTGTGAAAATTTCAAGTTAATTGTTAAAATATTTCCTTTTGAAAAACAATTTAATAATATCCAGCAAATGATGCCTTGCCCCCTGCCGGATGATGCCTTAAGGCATCATCCGCCCTTAAAGGGTTAATGCATGACTTCAATGTTCATAATTAAAGACCTGAGAAAGTCTAATCTGGGTCTTGTACTGCAGTCAGCGTGGAGGACAGGACCCTGGAGGAGGGTGCGGTATGCTCCCGGGCCTCGCCTGGAGGCGTGCTCCCACACCGCAGATACCCCCCGTTGTTGACATTGTAAATCGCCGGCGCATGAGGTGGCTCTTCCCCTGCGCCCACCCCTCTCCTCCTGCCGCTCTCCAGACTCCTCCAGTAAGCTGGAGGTGGGCAGCACGCCGGGCCGTGTGCGCAATTAGCACCTCCAGGTGGTTGGGTCAGAGCGGAGGGCGAGAGACAAAGCATTTATTACCCATAAAATCCATAGGAAATTTATAGGGCACCTGGAAACAGCTACCTGGAAATTCTGGTATGTCAGAATCTCCTGCAGGAGATTCCGGAAAAATAGTCCTGCCCATAATGAGGTCGAATCATCATGTACTTCGAAATAAGTTTCTTGAATGCTCATTCAATGTTAATTATTTAGAATTAAATGTAATTAATTAGAATCAATCATAACGATTTCATTTACCATCAGAAATCACTGTCATAACACGGGTCTGTGAAGTACATACAGCTACAAGATTCTGACCGACCATACGGATCCGTCGGGCTAAGGTGTGATCGGGAACAATCGGTGTGTCGCTGGCCTCTAGGCTTAATATGTCGAGTTAGTTGTCCTGTTGTTTGCAGGGTTAAAAGGGGGTGTCCAGCAACCAAGACAAGGCTACAACAATGGCTTCCCGACAAGGTCCACAATTGGCTTACGATTGGTGGCAATGTCGTGGTTGCTGGACCCCAGTTCCCGACAACAGTCTATGACAAGGCCACGACAAGGCCCCAAATCCCGACAACAGTCTAAGAAGGCCACAACAAGGCCATGATTAGAAGCTTGTCGGGACCCTTCCAACAAGGATATGACAACATCGAGCATGTTCAATTTTTTCCCACGACTGGACCCTTGTCGTGTAGTGTCATGGCGTGGCGGGAGCGTGTTTCAGAGGTCTACGACAGTAAATTTTGGTGGAGCGTGCACTTCTCGACACACCCTGTCAACGCTGTCGTAAAGCCCCCCTTCTTACAACAAGGCTGCGACAAGCGCCGATTGGAACTTTCTTGTCGGCGCTTGTCGAAGCCTTGTCGTGGTTGGTGAACGCCCCCCTTAAAAGGCGTATCCCACTATCACGATTTGAGCCTCCGACACACTACGATAGCCTTACGACAAACGTTCCGATGAAAAAAATGAAATTTTTATCGGAAGGAACGAGTCTAGCTTTCACGATGGACTCGTTCCTTCTGATAAAAATTTTATTTTTTCATCGGAACGCTTGTCCTAAGGCTATCGTAGTGTGTCGGAGGCTCAAATCGTGATAGTGGGATACCCCTTTTACAGTCTACTCTGCCGCTATAACCACGATCTGCCCTCCTGACCTCCACAGTTTCACATACTTCTCCCAACGGTTCTATCGTTACTTCGCCCCTCACTGCCCGTTACGTAAAAAAAACTGCCCGTCTAATTAGAGGGCTGCTACCATGTGAGAGCGGTAAGCGAGACTCAAGTGACCAGGATAAGAGGCGGCTTCCGTTGAACAAACTAACTAAAGACCTGAATCAACATGCACACCTAGGAGTTGATCCTAGCGGGGAGTACAGGCCAAGGTTAACGATCACCTGATGACTAACTGTTCGGAGGTTAACATGTGTCTAGAGATGTCTTCGAGTTTGCATCGCGTAGTAATTCACATGGCGAAGCCGCGTGAATTATGTAGCGATTGAAACGAGATGGGATCGAGCTCTGACCGTAAACTTGAATAGGTTTCTGAATTTTGTTCACCCCTCATTAACACTAGTGACACAACTCCCCATTTTTTTCTAAATACTCCATGGGCACTGAGTACGACTTCCAAATGTTAATCTATGGCTAAAAAATACCAGGGGTGAGATAGATAGACAATAATCGATGGTTTTGTGGACAGGCGGCCGTAAACCACGAGAGGTTGACGCGTAGTAATACACTCGCTAGCGCTCGTGTATTACGAGGTCAACCTCTCGTGGTTTACAGAGCCGCCTGTCCACAAAATAATCGTTTGTTGCATTTATTAACATCATTTTGAATAAATCAAACCCAGTAATTGCGGTATTAATGGGTATAACAATAGGAACTGTTTCTTTGCTCTATAGCAAAAGGGACTATTTTTCCCGTGTACCATGGTTTTGAGGCCGTATACCACAGTTATGAATCCGTATACCACAGTTATGGTATCTGACAGGTTTTATACAATGGGTCATGGTTTATTGAGTCCCAATACATTTTAAATGGGGTCTTTGTATACGATGGATAATAAAGCTCAATACACAGTAGTTTCATTCTTTAGCTAAAGATTTTTTAAAATGTGTATCTGGGACATGACCCTCCGATCATGGTCCAGACCTGAGCAGATCGGTGTAATGCTTGACGGGCGTTGCCCTTTACTCATCTCCAAACGTCATCATAAAACTCCCCTCCAGCTGCGGGCATTTATAAACCACCCCCCAGCCCTGTGAAACATGGAGCGGGATTCAAGTGCGGCCACGAGAAGTGATATCTTAGAAAATATTGTGCAGCTCTCACTAATGGAAAACACAGTTTCTGTCTGGAAATGTGTATGTACCTTGAGTTGAATATTAGGATACCTCACTGAAGTGGACATACTTTTTATATATTAGGATATCTCACTGAAGTGGACTTTTTATCATCCATCGTATACACAGTCTCCATTGGAAATGTATGGGAATTCAGTAAACCACGACCCATTATATAAAACCTGTCAGATACTGTGGTATATGGAGTCAAACTAGTCGCTTTGTGCTATAGAGTAAAGAAATAGTCCCTGGTGCTATACCCTTTAACATGACAACGACTGGGTTTAATTATATGTTATTGAGGCGTCCATCCCCCCGCCCCCCACCCCAAACAAAACACCATATGGCGGGCCAGTTATCAATGGAATTTACTATTAAAAAAATTTGGCTTGCCATAAAAGAGTTTTAGCTACGTCTCACGCTTATCAATAAGTTATGACAACAGAAAATAATGGTTGTCCCCGACTACAGTGGCGCTGTCTTACAATATCCTGGTGGATGATGGCGGCACTAGCAACCACTCTGTGTCCTATAAACAGTCCCGTTTGTATTCTAGTGGATCCATGGAGAGATCATCCTTTTATATAAAAAAAAATGTATCATGGAATTGAAATCAATATATAACAGATAATAGTTATCCTTATATACCCATGTCTAATTGAACAAATTGGACGTTAATCTACCCAAACAAACAATCTGACCATTTCCTGGTGGATGATGGCGGAACTAGCAGTCATTCTGTACCCTATATGAGTCTCCTATGCTTCTGATTCATACTAGATGGTAGGACAGTTTTTGTGATCCTGAATATGTTGACCGAGAAGCGCTATTCCCCACACACATAAAAGATACTCTCTGTCTGTTAGAAGTTCTGACAACACACACCGCTCCAGCTCCAAGTAAAAAAAACTCCCCTTTTAATCATAACCCAGCTTATATGGAGGAGACAAAAACAAGACCGAGTACAAGTGTCAGTGCCACTGAACTGCAATGGAATTGAGAAAGCCCACTATTTTCAAATATATCACATTGCAGAAAGAAGACAAAAAGATAGCAGAAAGAAGACAAAAAAAACGCAAAGGGAGGCAATTTAATGGTACGTTTTTTTATGAGCTTGTATTTGATATGAGATACTGGGGGAGTGTGGGAGGCTGGACATGGCCTCTGATGCGACCACTGGTGTGGCGCCAGGCGGCTGTAGACTGGTTCCAGTCCCTCCATCCTATGACTAGCCTCCTTGCTGGGATACAGGAGATTCTGTTCATAGTGGACTAGTCTTTGATTCTTGTACCAGTCGGAGAAGGATACATACTATAATAAAGAAAGACATGGTTAGTGTGGCCGAATGGAATCTGTTCAGAGATATTTTGGTCGGAAATACTCACCGAAGTCGTAGACTGAGGTGAGTATTTCTGACCAAAATATCGAGGAACAGATGGAATTCAGACACACTCACTATGTCTTTTTATTACTATATGCCGAAATTCGATTAAAGTGCCATTTATGTACTTAAGTTATCAACCTATTTCAACCTCCGAAATAAGCAAGGCAGCTATGTCAACAGATCACGTGGTACAGTGTGGCGTAAAAATATTTTACGCCATGGTGCGGCCGAACGGTATCTTTTTTCCTATTGCGTAAAAGTGAGACATTCGTGCACCGGTATATAGTAATGAACTTTATTCTGATTGTGTTTAATCATTTGATAAATGTTCATAATCAAAGACCTGAGTAAGTTCATGGGCCAGTCAGAGAAGGATACATACTATAATGAACTTTATTCTGATTGTGTTTAATCATTTAACAAATGTTCATAATCAAAGACCTGAGTAACTTCATGGGCCAGTCAGAGAAGGATACATACTATAATGAACTTTATTCTGATTGTGATTAATCATTTACAAGGAACTCTGGTGAAGAGTACTGGTCGCTTGGCGCCGGAAATCGCCAGAAATCGGACACCAATACCGACTTGACCAGTCCCTGTATCGAGGAGAGGAGGGATATAGGGACTGGGGCTAGTCTAGGCAGAGCGGTGCAGTGTCCTGTCTCTGCTTGTTCCCGAGTGTTTGTCGACTATGTCATCTGTGACTTCTAGTAAACCAGCATACAGTCGTGGTCTAGGAGGCTGATCTCAGAGTAAGGGGATGAGAAAACTACACTTCTAAATTATGTTTTCAGCATTGCTAGAGAAATATCACAAGAGTAGAAGTGTATCTGAACGTCTATAAACAGAAAACAACAGCTGGTTCGAGTTTTAACTCTCCACGAGATTCTTACTCTCGTGGCGTCTCAGTCTCCAGGCCTTGTTTGCTTCACTCTGTTTCTATGTGTGGGAGAATCTCCAAGCAGATCTGACAAAATTCTGACGTTTTATATGTGGTAGGTAAATAAATGTTCATAATCAAAGACTTGAGCAAGTCTAAGGCGGCGGGTAAAAACAAACAGAGCCTGATTAGAAGTAGATGGAGGCACAGCTGTGGCCGGCCACTCCCCGGCCGGGAGCAGACCGCCACTTATTGATCAAGTCACTTGTGGAACTGGCAGAGGGCACAAGTGGAATGTACGGCCTGGGCCAAGACCGTGCGTGTGGGGGGAGAGGAGGAGGGGAGAAGGGTGGGGCAGAGAAGGGTGGATTTAAATGAATCATGTAAATATATGTACAACATGTACATGTATGCACACATATATATTTATACATTATACCGATCTACAGAATATATATGTATATGTGTATGTATAGATTGAATAAATAGATTGATACAATTGGATATAATTCATATACATAAAACAAAGTTGATATTTGAATATATATATATATATATATATATATATATATATATATATATATATATATATATATATATATATATATATATATATTGGTGATTATTATACACCTATGACCGAACGTCTAAGCCTATGGGATATAAAATCCCATAGGCTTAACATTGGGTTCCCGTATGCCACGCTGCCTGGCATATGGAGTTTTATATGCCACTAGTGGCATACAGCATTGTTATCACGTAATATTCCAAAAATCGAGGAGATAGGGTTGGATAAAATCAAAACCTGATTCATTTTAATCGTGGCCACCACATTCCACTTCTGGAGTTTTGGCTCTGGACTTCACTCAGCGTCGCCTCATGAAGTCACTATGCCAAACTCCAGTCTTGGAATACGATGGACACGATTAAACCTCATCCAGTTTTACGATAGTATTGTATTTATCATCCGCCTGTATTTAGCTATGCACTATTTGTCCATACGCAATTGACACCACGATTTTCCCTTTTCCACCTCAGACTCAGGGAATTGAGACCTAAGAGTGTCACATGAGGAGATTATATACCGGTAAATACTCTTTGGAAAATTGTCTCGGACAAACCCTGCCGAAGGTACATAAATGAGTCTCTTCGTGTGAATCCCTCTTAACGATGCCACACTGCATCGCTCGAGTATCCCACGGAAAGCGGAGCGATAAACCCGAGCGGCGTAGTGTTTAACGATGCGTGCTCCACGCATGCGCGGCCGGCAACAGGTAGAAAGGCGCATGCGTCAGACATGAGCCGGAAATACACGTGTAAAAATAACGTTTTTACCTGGAACATGGTATATATAGATGTATATTTGTGATTTGTTGCTGATCATCCTGGCAGGTTCTCAATCCAGCTATTTGTAAAAAGACAGGTGCTGTTAACCTAGTCTTGCTCAAGTCTTAGATTATGGACATTATTAAGAAATAAAACTACGTTGAAACATTTCAATCCTGTATCCCCGCGAGGAGGGGTGATGTAGGTGGAAGGGTAACCATAGGATGCAGGGACTGGAGCCAGTCTATGTACTGGTGAGGAGGAGTGAAGTAGGTGGAGGGGTAGCCATAGGGTGCAGGGACTGGAGCCAGTCTATGTACTGGTGAGGAGGGGTGAGGTAGGTGGAGGGGTAGCCATAGGATGCAGGGACTGGAGCCAGTCTATATACTGGTGAGGAGGGGTGAGGTAGGTGGAGGGGTAGCCATAGGATGCAGGGACTGTAGCCAGTCTATGTACTGGTGAGGAGGGGTGAGGTAGGTGGAGGGGTAACCATAGGGTGCAGGGACTGGAGCCAGTCTATGTACTGGTGAGGAGGGGTGAGGTAGGTGGAGGGGTAGCCATAGGATGCAGGGACTGGAGCCAGTCTACCATTATTCCAGTATTTGTTGGTATCTCAAGAGCAACACGTTACATTTAGTATGAAACATTACCTCACCCTACCATTTTTCTCCACAGGCTTTGTATCAGATTCGATGGGACTGCTTGGTCTGATTTTTTTTTTTTTTTTAATTTTCTTGATCTACCATAGCTACGTCGACAATATGCTGATCTTGATTTCACATACGGGAGCGTGCTGCAATAGATTGTGGGATGATCCAGTAAGAAACATATTCTCTGCCAACTCCGGATACAGCCATTGACTGAGATAGAAAAGAAAAGATTAATTTAATCTAAGTTTCCTGGCCGAGACGATATCATTTCTTTCAAAGAACCCCGTCTCCCCAAAACCTAACCTAATACATAGACAATAAACGATGGTTTTGTGGACAGGCGGCCGTAAACCACGAGAGGATGACGCGTAGTAAACGGAGTACGACGTCACCCGCTCGTGATTTACAGAGCCGCCCGTATTTTTCCCGTATACCATAGCTTTCAGGCCGTATACCATAGATTTGAATCTATAACCATCCGTTATGGTTTCTGGCAGATTTTATATAATGGGTCGTGGTTTACTGAGTCCCCATACATTTTCAATGGGGTCTTTGTATACAATCAATAATAAAAAAACCATATAATTTACAATGTACTTTATGATCTTGTTGGCATCGACCATGATTTTACGGCCACAACAAAGCACCTCTTATCCACACATGTATATCTTTGAAAGCTCATATCAAACACAGAATAGGGAATTACTCTAACGTTATCAATCACAATTGAAGTATCCAGAGAGTATGATTACTTGTAGTAAATGTGACCCATGGGTCTGTTTAAAGCCATCGATTACTCAAACCATGCATGCTTTTATGGGACAAACAGTTTACCAAAAATCAATCTTATTTTGCCTTTGGCGACAGAACGAGTGCTTAACGCAAAACGTGGGTTCAATACAGAAGCAATGTAATAAGCCCAGCTCGTCAATTACACCGTTCTCTATTCAGATTGGATTATTGACGTGAGAGAAGTGACGCCAATGTCAACTCATAGATCATGTATATTTACTGAGATCCATTCACCAGTAAACACTATGCTCATTTATCTATTATCACCAGATTATTTATTAACGGGGGGTCAACAATTTTACAATTTTAGGTTTACAACTCTTGGAACGGGTCCAAATCTCGTGAATCCGTTACGGCAATCAAGTGGTTCCGGAATAGTTAACTAGGTCAGGAGGTCAGAGGTCGTCACGGCGTGACGTCACGGCTGACGTACGACACTTCCGGTCGTAATTAACGTTGCTACAAACGAGTCTAAACACGTAGACCGTGGTAGATGATATATTAAAGACATGGCTTTCCCTGTACTCTGATCTCACAAAAAGAAAGACATAATTGTAAAAAGACATTGAATGTGTAGACGGTAATAACACCTGTGTACACTATTTGCATAGAAATAACAGCCATTGGATCGTATTCGAAAGTCAGCTATATATCAGGGTATTTCAATTTGGAATTCATTAAGTTTAAATGAACAAAAAACAGAATCGAAAAAAGATTTTAAGAGGGCAGTCCTGAATAAGTTGTAAAATGATGGTCATCATACAAAAGAGGATGTAAGTATTTGTGACTCGTGTATACTTTTATCAACTGCAATAATATCATCAATAAAGGTAACTCAACGACAGGAAGTGGTTGTAAATAACGAGTAATATGGCTAGACTGTAAATACTGATGAGCTGTTTGTAACAACAAATGCCATATAAGACTTTAAATGGGTTATGACACCTGTCCGTCACCATATTTATCTAAATTTGTATTTGTGTTTCATTTCTGTATATATATATGCACATTTTCATGACTGGAAGAACGAATCATGTATTCGAATTCACGAAAATAAAAACACTTAAAAAAAAAAAAAAAAGTATTCCATGGTAATCCAGCTCCAATTTGATGTGTCATACATACATATCACCTCAATGATACTTTAGATATAGCCTAGCTAACACAGGATCACTAAAACTGGATACACGCTAATACATTGGCAGGCCTAGCTACCATATGCTTATCTTTTTCCAAGTTAAAACCAAGACAACTATGAGGTTTAGACAGGACAGACTCGTTAATCAATACCCTAGTTTGTTCCAGTAATTTTATCTGTCAAAAAAAAAAAAAAAACTCCTGGAAGTATGCCCGCTGTTCACATTTTAGGTGGAAGGCCATCTGAAAAGATAAGTGCTTCACAATTGGTGTCCATGGGAAACTGCAATACTTTGACTTCTGGCTAGGAGACATTGATGTTCTATTGCTATCTCCAAATAATTCTGGATTCTGATAGCTGGGAACATGTACAAATGAGAAATACTAAAATAATTCCATATCACCATACTAACTTCTATAGGAAGGCCATCTGGAGAAGCTAAATCTTAAGTATTGGTGTCTATGGGAAACTGCAATATTTTCATGAAATCAAATGGCAGAATTCAGTTCTGAGAATAGATATAGAGGGCATTGCGATACCTACCCGCATTCGTCTTTAATAGCCCCGAACAAGGTGTCTTCCAATGACTTGACACACAAACTATGATAATTACTTTTGCTCTTAGAGATCATAGATGTGATTGACCAGATTCACAATGAGGAGGCTCGCACCTGTTTTAATTAGCTCATTATGTTGTGGATCATGCTCGGTAAATTTTCCCATGACTTTGTCTGGCCTCTCTGTGTACCTTCTCACCTCAATCCCGAGACAAAAATGGTAATTGTGTTAATTATAGAGGTAACCGTGTGAACGGGAACCATTCCGCCTCACATATTTCCTTTGCCCGCTCTGAACACTCTAATTTGACCTGATACGATACGCGGGAATGTACATATAATATGCCCCCTTTTATCTATTGGGTCTGATTCGTTAGTACAGTGACTCCGATCTTCCATCGTTCCCTGGGACAGTTTACCTTCTACATTGTTGATTTGCGGTGTCATCCAATCAGCATCTTTTCGTTTGGCTGTCCAGGTTTTATTCGGATAGTTATCATCTAAGAAGGATACTAGCTCGTCTTCTATAAACTGCCAACATTTCTCAGAGTCATTTAAATTCTAAAAGAAGTCCCAGTCTAACATCCAGAACCAGTCAGTTAATTTATCCTTTTCGTACTTTATATCATTTCTTCCCTCGAAGGTTTTTTCGACTCCCGCTATTTTAGGTTTCCTTTTAATTGCATATGAGATGATCACTTTATGGTAAGAAAATGACCCAGGTATCTTATATATATTATTGTGTTGTACATAATTTACAAAACTGTTTGTCCAAAATATTTCCTATTGTATATACCTTGTTTATTGACTTCACTTACTGCCACTGTACGCCTATAAGTTAGGCATAAGGCACTTATCTTGTTAAGACTGGAGTTGTTGGAAGATGGATTCTTACTGAATCCAAACAGTCCTCCAGTATAAATAAAAGCTTTAAAAAAAACCCCCAAAAACAGTGTAACTTTTAATGCCACAAATGCCTGGATTCATTTAGGGCTGGGTTTATATTAACCATAATTAATGTTTTCTGGTCTTATTTGACGATACACTCAGACAATGTTGATTTTTATGTATGCAAAGTTTGAACCTCGTACAGATGATCCTACAGAGATCTTTAATACAGATACCAGTCTAAAAATCATGAAACCTATGCTGATACCAGTCATTGAGTACGCTGATAATATTCAATATTGTATGAGTAAGCAACTTAGATCGAAATTACAAATGTTAGGTAACAAGGCCATGAGAGTAGCAATAGGTGTAAATAAGACTAGGGACATAAGTAGGGAAAAGCTTTATGAAGTATGTAAAATGCGGACACTAAACACAAGAAGGGCTGCTCATTTAGTAACTATGATTCTTTGGTGGGCAGAGGATATATCACATGTTTCTGAAGTACAAGAAAAAAGAACCAGATGAGAAGACTAAGCTAAAAAATACCAAGAATTCGAATTGAAAAATCTCGATATTCACCATTAAATATAGGGAGAGAGTATTGGGACAGGCTACCTAAAGAACTACAAACATTCCCACCTTTTAATATGAGAGTAAAAGAGATATTGCCACAGGTACTGAACCAGGAAGATTTAGAATGAAAGTGATCACACGGTTAACCGGAGTAAGATCCAAAGATTGTTTTGTTATTACAATGTATATCTTTTTCTGTTGTATGGTAGAGTTGTCTTGTCTTTTTTGTATCGTACTGTAATATCTCTTCATGTGACCCCGTTTCGGAAGATCGCCAGATTGTAGGGCGAATAACGTCGTCATTATCTTTTGTTGTTTGAATAAAAAGAAATCTTTAAAAAATTGTGTACACCGAGCCTGGTTAGACATCAAGCTTGACGTCTTCTCAAGTGTGACATTATAGCAGTTAACGTAAGCTCTCTGCCATGATAGTCTTCTCCGTCTAATATGAATATATGCATACCTTTAAGAGGTACATACAAAGATATTCCTTTAAGAGATATATGATTACTGGGCATGTCTAACATGGTGTTTCCTGTAGATGAACCCCTCTGTATTTATGATATTATATATTGAAGATATAATTAGGTAAAAGAACAAGACGATTATACAACAGATGACAAGGCTATCGACTCCTTTTGTCACCTAAAAAAACGTAATGGTGAGGTGGGGGAGGGATGTCATATACAGATGTGTGAATAGACAATAAATGATGGTTTTGTGGACAGGCGGCCGTAAACCACGCAAGGTTGATGGGTAGTGATACACAAGCGCTTGCGAGTGTATTAAGACGTCAACCTGGAGTGGTTTACAGAGCCACCTGTCCACAAAACCATCGTTTGTTGTATTTATTAGCCATCTTTTGGGAAAGATTAATCCCAGTAATTGCCTGCCATATTAAAGGGTATAACAATAGGGGCTATGTCTTTACTTTATAGCACAAAGGGACGATTTCCTCATATACCATGGCTTTGAGGCCATATACCACAGAATTGAATCTGTATACGACAGTTATGGTATCTGACATGTTTTATAATGGGTCATGGTTTTCTGATTCCCTATACATTCTCAATGGGCACTTTGTATACGATGGGTAATAAATGAGTATCTGCAGGTGCACGTAAAGAAATGGACTGTTAATAGTGTAATGAGAAAACAACACTAAGATAATGATCACAAGCATGCCTGGTACATACCCCCAGAGGCCAACATCCCTCTGTGTTGTAAAGGCACAAGTAGACTCGGCAAATTCACCCCTGGTATTTCTGTCCCACAAGCCTAACATTGGGAACTGATCTCCTTGCCCCTACGAGTATTGCAGTCCATTGTCCATATCCTGTACATTGTCCATTCTTTTAGTGTGTACAGGGGTGAGATAAATACAGAAAACAACTCGTTTTGGTCAAAGTCGTTGTTCTCCAACTCATTTGAATGCTACATGATATTCACTCGGCTTTTGCCTTGCTCATATAACTCTGCATCAAACTCGTGGAGAACGATGACTTTGTCCAAAACTTGTTAGTTTCTTCTTTAGTCTCTATTTCTAGCATGAGTGAAAACTACACACGGCATAGAATGTGATCTTTACGCTTATTCGGGAATGCTATCTGTCCCATCGCTGTCACGGGCTGTTTTGATTTTGATCCCAGAGGAGATTTTTTAATTTATCTAACGACCTGTTATCACGACACGGTTTGGTAAAAAGGTGAACAGAGTGCAGTCCCCTTTACGAGTCTTCCTGACGTAGCACACCTGTCCAGGTGCTCCAGTCACCTCACACACAACACTGGGATATTATACAGGGATATAGTGGAAGACGTAGAGGTAGCTCGAGTTTGCGACCACGAGTGAACTCCCGGTTATTTTTTCAACCCGGCTGTTGGCTTGTGCCGAATTTTTTCCCCGGGGAAATCGGGACCCGATTTACGAAAAATCGGGGGCCCGATTTTTCACACGAAAGAATTCCCACAATATATTATACAGGGATGGCAGTTTTCCTTTTTTCCAAGGAAATCTTTGTTTTTATTTTCAGTTCATGAAATAATTTTGTTGTAAAAAACCAAAAGAGGATAAATTGGGCCTCATTCACACCAATAAAAAGTATCAAACCCCCACACACCGCAGCCACATTCCATGGCCAATAGCGATGTCTTTTCCATGTTTTCTCAGTTTCTCTGAAGAAGTAAAGTTCACATAAGAAATATTTGCTCTTTTTTCATGACCGGCTGCAGGAAGTATAGCGCTAGATCTCTGCTAGGAGAGTGGTCCCAGTCACTACCCCAGTCCCAGAGAGCAGCGTATGTGGAGAGGTGCATGTCGTTTGTAGACAGGTCCCAGGCCTGGGGAAGTAAAGGAGAGAAAAATAGCACTGTTCACCAGCCACTGTCAAACTACAGTAAAAGGCTCGAGCCAGACACGCATTGTGCAAGTGCGCTGTCTGGATTCATTTTAAGTAGTGACAGGTCATTTCTTATCGTACATCACAGCTAGACGCGTATCTAGACATGGCAATTCCCACTATTAGCATTTCATAGACACTGATACATACATACGTAGGCGCCTGGATGTAGCCAATGTGATATTGTCAAGAAACATCACGAAACTTCATACGATTCTTGATGTGTTGTCTTGCGGAATGATATCTGAAGCGAAAGACAACAAACGCCATGTAAACTATCATATGAAATTGAGTGATGTTTAGATTTTATCCTACGTCATCACATATTTTTAACACTAATTTAATTGCAGGACCGTGGCATACATGTTCTTATATTTCTTTTATTGCCAGAGACTGTTCGAGACAGGTGGCTCTTCCACTGTGCGATACAGACACACCGTGTTAAGTCTATGGAGATTTATACTAAGGGTAGGACAATAACCGTGGCATACAGTCACACCGTGTTACTGGGCTGGGTTTTCACAATGTGACCGCGGCTGAAAGCCAACCTGGGCTGGGGTTTGACAGTGTGAACATGGGTGAAGGCCGACCCGGGCTGGGGTTTGACAATGTGAACGTGGCTGAAGGCTGACCCGGGCTGGGGTTTGACAATGTGAACGTGGCTGAAGGCCGACCTGTGCTTGGGTTTGACAGTGTGAACGTGGCTGAAGGCCGACCTGTGCTTGGGTTTGACAGTGTGAACGTGGCTGAAGGCCGACCCGGGCTGGGGCCTGACAATGTGACTGCGGCTGAAAGCCGACCCAGGGCTTGTCTCTGAACGCGGCACTGTCGTGTCGGCGGCCCGCGGTCCTTCACCAAGGTCGGGGCTCCACTGTGGTCGCCGAGTGTTAGTCTCAAATTGACTTCACGTGGAGAAAACGAAGGGCGAGAAAACGCGAGAGGACGCGAGACGTGCCTGACACCTCGGGCGTCTCCAGCCAATCCGCCATGTCTATCTTATAATTACCTCCTGTACCGGATCCAGCCAGATCTGCTCCCAACCTGCTCGCCTCAATTTAGTTTACCTCGCTCCTTCTCTTTTTTTTCCCCGCCGATCGTATTTAGTTATAAATAGGGAGTTTTGACAAATGAAGGGAAATTGTTGTAAAACGCTGCCGGATGCTGAGATGAAGAAGCCTGGGTTTGATTGGTAGTCGTTTGTTCCGACTTGTTCTTCTCCTCGTTCATAATCAGAATGTCATATTTTCTTAGAGTCTGACAATATTGGAATAACCATGTGAATTCCCAACGTATCCAACCGAAAAGTGAGCCTGAAACATTGACATAATCATCTATTATTTGACTCAACTTTTTTTTAATTCTACGAATATAGCTCACTATATTCCGATTTGTCTTCTTAGATTGATATTATTTCCATTTATCTCACCCCTGGTATTTTCCCCCCATATACTTAACATTGGGAACTCGTATCCAACGCCTATTGAATAAAAAAAAAATTTCAATGTGGGATTAGGTCACAAATGTTAGCTCATTAGTCAATGTGAAGGGTTCAAGTTTATGTTTACAGCTCGATCCCATCTCATTTGAATCACTACGTAATTCACGCGGCTTTGCCTTGTGAATTACTACGCAATTCAAACTCGATGGGATACGAGCGCTGACCCTAAACTTCCTCTATGATATTGTGGTAATGTGTTCTATATTAGATCAACATCGATAATTTAGCAGGTTAATTTTTAGGTACACTGATATTACCCAAAGACATTACCCACATGGAGACTCGCATGAGACAGACGAGGAGATCTCTATAGGAGTTGTTTACTGGAGACACACATGACAAGGAGAGGGGTATAATAAGTGGTAATTAGTTGGCGCTCGTGCTGATGATCTCCTGCTGCTGGTAAACTCCAGTCTGCAGAACGTCCACACTGACAGAAGGCCGGTTAATAATTAACTCTCATAGACTCAAGCCTCACGATGCGCCGTCATGCATGAAGAGCGTGTCAACTATACTCCGTCTCCCGGAACATTGCCAGTCCTTCTCATACCATGTCCATGTGAGTAATAGTGAGTGCGGAAAAATTACAGGGTGGGGAGGCAATGGACTGTAATCTCAAGATTGTGGGTTCCAGTCCTGCTGTAGCCACTCTTCTCGTTCATCCCCAGCAAGGGTAAATTTACTGCTATATCAAAGGCCAGTCCTTCTCATACCATGTCTATGTGGTGTGGTGTACAGTCACCTTTCTACTTTTTCCCCAGCAGTGGTAGATTTACTGCTATATCAAAGGCCAGTCCTTCTCATACCATGTCTATGTGGTGTGGGAAGTAAAAAAACTCTTATCACGATAAATGTCTAGGGGTGAGATTTCTACCTGAATTCATTACATAGATTCGATCACCACCCTCGTGGTGTAAAAGAACCTTGAGGAAGTCTGGTAAGAACCTGTAATGGTTAAATGGATGTTAAATCAATCCATCCATCCAACGAACCCAGAACATTGCTCATAAATAGACAGTGCCACTTTTGTTGCGAACGTTCAAATCGACATCTTTGCGATAAATATATATTTTTCAGGGGTTTAGGTTTGACTTTTTGGACATTCGTATTGCAGGTATTCCAGTTAACGTGATTGACGTTGATTAATGAATTCAGACAAAGTAATTAGAGTAATGAGCTTAATTTGGCGCTGATTAAGATACGCACAACTCCACCCATATGGTACGGTCACGGTGCATGACTAACTGCTTCAAGTTTTTCGGGGAAATGTCATTGTTCTCCAACTCGCTACGTGATATTTACTCGACTGCTGCCTCGTTCGTATCACTCCGCATCAAACTCATGGAGAATGACATTGACCAAAACTTGGTTTTTTTCTTTGATATAAAACTAAAGTATTCCCCCTGTAAATTGGGATTGCTTCAGGATTACGTACGAATCGGGGCAATAAAGCTTTTAAAGAAAGAAACGTTAGCTTCCCGTAATTTGGGGAAGTTCAAACAACGAGGAAGCCTAGAAAGGACCTGTAATGGTCGACTGGACGTAAAATCAATCTTAACAAACTCAAGTCATCATCCCTGCCTCCTTGTAGAGTTAACATAACAACAGTGAGTTAGAAAAACATAATCAGTAAGCTCAAGGCATTTTAAGGCCAATTTTCAATGAACATAGTATAAACCAAGTCGAGGAAGCTGCGAAGGAAGCTGCTATTGATTCTGTACAGAGCTCTTCCTTAATAAACTACAGTCCCTACTTTTTGTGAATCTGGTTTGTGGCCTTTTCCAGTCGCTTTTCTGGCAATGAATCTTTGAGTTGACATCCATGTCCCCTCAAGTTAATTACCTGAGGATAATCCCCTTAAAGGTGCTTCTTTAGCGACACCTTTTTAATGGTAACTCACTATATATACATCACAGGTTTTTAGTTAGTTTTTTTTTATTAGCAAGTAATTCACCAAGAATTGGTGGTCTTCCATTACAGTGTACAGCAGTCCTGGCACATAGTCTTTTGATAATTATATAAATGTTTAGTACTATTAAAGAATTACACCTAACTAATCAGCAGTACACAGTGAGGGATTGCCTCTCTTAACTCTACAAAGTAGAGTAGTTCTTTTTCCCACAGTTTTCAGTACCAAGAAGACATTCAAGAAGTCAGAATTGCCCACTCAGGGGTCTGCTGGGGTGGACAGCAATTACCAATCTGTTTACCCTCTTGGTTGCCGACCCTCCTCGTGGTGCAGACCAGATATGCTTGCATGCAAGCATAACAAAAGCGACTGGGTTGGGGAGTTAGCTCAGTGGTAAAGAGCACTGGACTTGTAATCCCAAGTTTGCCGGACTTTGTAGGTTCGATTCCACTGCAGCCACTTTTCTCCTTCAACCCCAGCAGTGGCAGCTTCCTAAGTGTCTTACTGTAATTAAGAGTTGTTTATGACGAAGGTAAATGGTGGCTTTGTCAGCAGAAGTAGTGGAGGAAGATAGAACTAACCAACAGCACATTAGACATGTACAGTATGTTCTAGCCCCGAAAACACTAACAAATTTAATTTCGTAATCATTCATTAATAGATATACCTTAATTGTATATGCGTTTAATAAACACATCATTTAATTCTTCTGATGTAGTTAAAAGATTTTTTTTCACGTAGAATCAGCTGGGATATAAAACCTTTACGCTTCGTATATTTCCAACAACTACCAAAAACAGTAATTGACCTTGTCAACCTAGATAAAGTGGACCTAAAAAGTCTGCCCTCGCTCCTTGCCTCATTTAGTTTCTCTAGCGACTTTGTCTCATAGAATTAGGTTGATTCGGTTGGTCTGCAGTGTCCTATGTGGCTTTCATTCAGAGCGTATTCCCTTCTGCCCCATCAGGACACTGGCCACCAGAGCACACTCACGTGAGCTCTAGTGGAATCCGAACTGCGCCAAATCGACTTGCACTCGCCTAGCTGATCTTCTTACTACTAGAGTCAGAATCTCTGTTGGAATCATTCTTCCAGCAGATATCTTGTTATGGCAGTGTATGTCACAACAGGCTATTGTGGTTGGAGATTGTAGTACTATCTACGCCCATTATCCATATTATTATTATTATCATTATTATTATTATTATCATTATTATTATCATTATCATTATTATCATTATCGTTATTATTATTATTATTATTATTATCGTTATTATTATTGTTATTATTATTATTATTGTTGTTGTTGTTGTTATTATCATTATTGTTATCTTTTTTGTGTATTTCTTATAAAGAGGCCATGAAGTTATATTTCGTTATCAATTACCTAAGTAGTTATTAATGCTTTGTAGTGAGTATTCATAGTATATATTCCACATGTCCCGAAAGTGAAAGAGGTGGTGGCCAATCTACTCCGACCGCCTCTCACGGACCCTGGCCCTCAAAGCCACTCCGCAGACGACAGGCAGCGTCTGGTCATGTGACCATTCCGGGTCATGTGATTGGATGACGTGACATAAGGAACGCCCGTAGAGTGTCCAGTGTCGTCTGTCTTTGAATATCAGTGAAGTTGGTCGTTTGTTTGATGTGGTATCCGAATTCCGGACTTATAGAACACAATAACTAAGGAAAGTAGATTTCTGAGGGCTGAGATATCTTAGAAGATGGATGACTGCTTAGATAACCCAGAGATACTATTACTGTTAGAGTTTGTCCCTTTTACAGGGAGAAAATAGTATATCATCAAATATGTTCGTATTCTGTACTCCCACTACGAGGAGAAGAATTCCTAACGAACTAGGCTTAGAGCCTTGAGAATCCACTGGCCTTCCTCCCGTGCTAAAAACACCTCAATGCAACCAAAGATTCCTATAATCTCAATTATGCCACCTAGCGGGAATACTGTGTGCCAGTGGATTCTAAAAGGCTCTAAGCCTTAGAATTCTTCTCCCACAGAGCGCAGTGAGAACCTTGTACAGATTACGACTTAGAGAGTGTGAGATCTTATGAGAGGGCTGCACCCGGAGCCTGTACTCTGCCGGATGTCGTGAACACGCAGGGCTCTTTGAGGGGAGAGAGATCTTGTTTCATGCAGAGTGATGTGAGAATGGTAGCAGGCAATATCTCTCCGACACTCCCAGCACATGGAGACGTCCCTCCGCCCGCTCAGCACTGTCGTGTTACCATGTCCTGCACCAACTCACCTGTGTTCTGGACGGTCTCAAGTGCCAAGTCTGGCTTCTAGGATATGGCCAGTTCAAGCTGGAGACACACCAAGCGAGACAAGGCAACTATTTTTTATATTTTTTTTCAGTTTCTTTATTAGGTCTAGAGTTTACATTCGATACTTTGATATGATTCTTGTTCAGAGAAACACTTTTACCACTAGACCCTCAAAAGGGGCAATTGCCTCAGTTGTCACGGCAACTGGTTTTCATGGCAGTGCCTTTTTCCCATGATTAAACCATTTCTTAATAGTAAGTAATAGTATTGCAATCATATATTATGACAAAGTTATATAACAAAATAAGAATTTTTTTTTTTATCTCTGAATCGCCAACACGAAGTGGCCTATATGTGAGCTTTCATTTCATATTTCACCTTATTATTGCTTGTGATATGCTAAACTATGCGTGAGAGATATTCCTATTAAATAATATCTTACATATATATGTATGTGCGATATCATTTTATAGTAATATCACCCACCAATAATTCAGAAGCAATAATCAGGTGATATATATTTTTTTTTTCTTACTGGATTAGTGACAATTTCCTCCTGTCAACGGAAGGTTATTCTCCAGTCTTTTTTCCCAGTGGAATATGAACCTATACTCTATCTAGGGAGAGAGGACACCCTGTCACTTGGATGTGTTAGTTTTATCTCTTCTGACTTTATTAAATGGATTGAGACTTCAACTGTTCATGTTGAAAATTGTAATACTCTATTTTCTGTGGACTTTTGAATAGTGAATTTAAAACAGAATGCTTGTGCAATGTGTGCTTGGCTGTGTCATGCAGTGTTCATTGAGTTAGTCTTTAGGAAGCCTTTTGGCGGGAGTTGCCATGGAAACGCGACTATAAGTCGTCTGCATGACGACTGAAATTCCATCTGAATACCAACACGCAATCCCCTAATCAATCCAACTCCTAATCCGAGTCCAAAACGAAAAAATGAGAAACCGAAGCCAAAATATGGATTAATTGACCGTGTGGCTTCGTTAGGCTCATAAAAGGATATTTATGACGAATTCGAGTCCTCATATTGGGAATGTCTTAAGACTGAAGATTTCATAATATCTCCTCATTGTGGACCAATCTTCAATATACCGATATTAAACAGGGATGCAAGTTTGCCGCCATATTGACAGATTTCCGAAATTTTAAGATTTTTGATGAAAACGATATAAAACATGAGAGACAGTATGAGGCGTACAGTTGGTTCACTCTCTTACATACGTTATTGTTATTATTACATACATATGGCCGAACGTCTATGAAATACTACCCGCTATTAGGGGTACAGTATAAATAATGTTCGGGCGCACTGAGCCTGTAGTAAATATTCCGGCGCACTCTGACCATCGGGTCAATTCTTACATATAATAAGTTTATAAAATGGCAGTTTTTTTTAATTTTTAGGTATGTAATAATAAGAAAACGTTGTGACTGAGCCCGTAGGGCCTTTTGATGCCCTAAATACGTCCTGCGGCGTCGGGACGTATTTATGGCATCAGAACAACTCGAATGCCCATCCCTTCGGGCTCAGTAACCACGTTCTCTCTTAGTACACAATCAATACAAATCATCAGTAGTGTCAGAAAACGGACACCACTTCATTGACATTCCTGAGCCGGAATGATCTGAATCAATGCAGTAGAAATGAAGTGGAAAGAGAGACAGTGTTGATAACCCTGAGCCTGTTTAATAATCTAGGCTCGTACAAGAAGACCCTTTTCTTTATCTTGTTAAAGGGTTATCGATTGGTAATACTTCAGTTCGTTACAGTCTTAGCCGTCCATAAGGTCGTCCGTAAGTGTTGAATAAAGGCTCTTTTCTGCACCTCATACAAGGGTTATTGATTGATAATATTCAAGTCTGCTCGTTAAGACGGTCTTGGCCGTCCTAAGGTCGTCCATAAGGTCGTCCATAAGGTCGTCCATAAGGTCGTCCATAAGGTCGTCCATAAGGTCGTCCATAAGGTCGTCCATAAGGTCGTTAATAAGGTCGTCCATAAGGTCGTCCATAAGGTCGTCCATAAGGTCGTTAATAAGGTCGTCCATAAGGTCGTCCATAAGGTCGTCCATAAGGTCGTTAATAAGGTCGTCCATAAGGTCGTCCATTAGTGTTGAATAAAGTTCACCCACATAATCGTCGCTGGTTTTCCTTGGCGTACAGAAAATGGTCTTCATATACGAGACTAGTTTATTAAGCGTGCCCCAGGCTCGCTGCGGTCATCCTGGGGCTGTATTCTGAGCAGGACTCCGGGGAGGAGAAGGTGATTGAGACTGAAAGTTTACTGATAGGATTATTTTCACGGGAACACGCCTCGTTCTGGCCTGTCGTCGTGGGACTAGACGCGGGTGAGACGCCGTTCGCGGACTGACTTCCGGTGACACGGGTCTGGGTCGCAGAAATCAATATGGCGCCGCCAGCTGTCATGGCGTCTCTAAAGAACGCAGCGTGGCGCGTCTATCATGTCTACGGGTGCGTCCGTAGACCTACGTCTATTATGTCCACGGCCGTGTTTGTAAACCTACATCTATTATGTCCATGGCTATGTTCACGGGTGTGTTTGTAAACCTATATCTATTATGTCCATGGCTATGTTCATGGGCGTGTTTGTAAACCTACCCCTATCATGTGCACGGCTATGTTTACCCACCGAGCGCATTCGTAAATCTAAGTCTATCATGTTCACAGTTATGTTCACAGGCGCATTCTCAAACCTATGTCTATCATATCCACAACTATGTTCACCTGCTGGGCGCGTTCATAAACCTACATCATCATGTACACGGCTATGTTCACAGGTGCCATTGTAAACCTACGTTTATCATATCCATGGCTATTCATGGGTACGTTCGTAAACCTATGTCTATCATGTCCGTGGCTATGTTCACGGCACATTCATAAATCCAGGTGCATTATGTCCATGGCTATGTTTACGTGCAGGGCGCATTTGTAAATCTAAGTCTATCAAGTCCCTGGCTATTCATGAGTGTGTACGTAAACCTACCTCTATCTTATCCAGGGCTATGTTCACGGGTGTGTTCGTAAACCTACGTCTATCATATCCATGGCTATGTTCACCCACCGAGCGTGTTCTTAAACCTACATCTATCATAGCCAGGGCTCTGTTCACCCGCCGAGCGCGTTTATAAATCTATGTTTATCATGTCTGTTTGTTGATCTCATCCATGGCTATGTTCACGGGTGCCTTTGTAAACTACGTCTATCATATCCACAACTATGTTCACCCACCGAGCGTGTTTGTAAACCTACATCCATCATAGCGACGGCTCTGCTCACCCGCCAGGAGCTGGCGATTCATGTCAGTGTGATTAGAAATTATTAATATGAGACTTCTCGATGTCAGACGTGGCGGCCCCGAGGCAAGGCAGACAGGAGGCTTAAATAACCTGCCAATTTTATGTCACGCCGGGATTATAACGACCCGGCGAGCGATAATAAAGGCGGCCTGTAACACGTGGAGGATCAGCCAAGCTGCTAAACTTTCTTCTCTCCTAGTGCCTCTGTCTCTTCGTTTCCCCCACTCTGTTTGCTGTGTCTGATATATTACTGGATATGGGGATGGGGAGTTGTTGCTTTTTACTATATACCCATGCCGTATATACTGTAAATACGCACCATTTCGAAATATAACGTAAAAATACCGTACAGAACACTGTTCCGTACGGGAAAATATGGAACACCTACCCATATACGTTAATTAAAATATCAGTTGTTAGGCCTCAATGAAGTAATGATTTTCCTAATTTCGAGTATATAGTAAATATAGAACGACCTACCATGCTTGTACAAGCTACAAAACTCGATGATAATTTATGGTTCGTACGGAACTCGGCGTAAACGCCTCGTTCCTATTACGTAGTGTGTATTGCAATATAGATTTCTTTTACGTGGGGAGGAAAATAGTTAAACATTCTCTAAAATACAGAAGGCTTATATTTCTTGTATTTATCCTACCCCTAATATAAAATCCCATAGGCTTAACATTGAGTTTCCGTACGGATTTTATATGCTACTGGTTGCATACAGAATTGTTATCATGTAATTTTACAAAATAGAGGAGGCAGGGTAGGATAAAATCAAAACCTGATTCGTTTTAATCATCGCAATCCACTCCTGGAGTTTTGCCTCCGGACTTCACTCGGATTCATCTCGTAAAATCACTATGCCAAACTCCCGTCGTGGCATACGATGGCCAAGATTAAAACTCATCCAGTGTTACGATAATATCCAAATATACTACAGTGTATGCTTACCTTTCTCAAGTAAGTCACCCTAAACGAATTCTCACAATTCAAACTATCGTTTGGATTCTTCGTTTTTCTGTCTTTTACAATTTTTTTCAAGGTAGCATGGACTTCCCATAGAGGTGTTATTACCACGTCGTATTCATCTCCATTTTATTTTTATAAAGCTTTTTACAACGTCATACACAGTATATAGAGGAGGAAGTTTGAGTAAACCTTGACACGAGTGTGCTATAGTGATTTATTGGCGCAGCGCCTGGTGTTTCATTATAAAGCAATCTTGTAAGTATACATTGTATTCATAGTTTCAATATTGGTGAATTACACACTGCACCCTCTCACTTCCGCTTTCTCTATGTGATTGTAATTTTTTCTCACGAAAAAAAAAGGGTCCTACGTGGCATTCCTGAAGTCGTTCACTTCACGTGACATACGTGCGCCGGTGATTTATCCCGCCAAGATTTCAATTTAGATTCTATAGAAAGGTCTTTGGCGATTTCTGAGGATGGCTTCTCAGTTGAAATTGACTTTCCGTGGGCAGGAGAAGAACCCTAAAGGCCGGGGAGAGGGACTTGACGTGCGTGAAGTGTGTTTGGACGGACCTGGTAGGCATGGATCCTCCTGTAATAAGCTGTGCTCGTCCCTGTCACAAGGTTCTCACTGCCCTCTATGGGAGAAGAATTCTTAACGAACTAGGCTTAGAGCCTTTTAGAATCCACTGGCAAACAGTATTCCCGCTAGGTGGCATCATTGAGATTATAGGAATCTTTGGGTTGCATTGATGTACGTGTTTAGCACGTGAGGCAGGCCAGTGGATTCTCAAGGCTCTAAGCCTAGTGCGTTAAGAATTCTTCTCCCATAGAGCGTAGTGAGAACCTTGTGCAGACTACCACTTAGAGAGTGTGAGATCTTATGAGAGGGATGCACCCAGAGACTGGGTGAGTGGTAGGACACATTGTGCATTATCTTACCCCAGTATCTTTCTCCATAGGCTAAACGGTAGGAACTCATACTCCATAGGCTTAACGGTAGGAACTCATACTCCATAGCGCCAACTTAAGCACTAGTTACTAGCTAATCAATCAGGCAGCATAGCACCAGCGGAGGCAGGAATTCTTGACTGAAAATGGCAGCGCATAACAGTCTCAGTTTGAACCTGTGTCCCTTGTCCCTGGCGACAACAGACTGTACTAGAGTCTAGGCAGAGATTAGTAATCGGTAGCGCCGTGAAAGATCTGCTTGGAGAGTGGTCTGCGGCGTGCTGGGCGCGGCCATGATGGATTCGGCGCCATCTCGGGGGCTGTTAATCCCCGCAGCACTGTGGGTCTGTGACGGCCATCTATCAGCCTGCCAGATGAAGTGTCGTGATCCGTGTTTGCCTCATAATACAAACAGCTGTTTCACCAGACACCCACTCCACCGACCACAGACACTATACGGGATATAGATGGGGTCGTCGGACAGAATGAGTGTTCAAATAGTAATATTCACATTCATCAAACATGATCGAGTGATGTTATCTCTACTGAATTCATTTTAGTAGTACCAGGAAATAGGCCCCAGAAGCCGAGTGCCATAACAGCGTAGGGGTTGCTTGTTTCACTGCACTATTGTTCTTGCACCATTGTTATTGCCAAATAACTAATGGCATAAGTCCTATCTGGCCTCGACACTATGTTATAAACTTCCAACTGAGATACCATTGTTATTCTATTTTGTAAATCAAAGGATACATTTCTCACTTTTATTATCAAACTATAAAAATATCACAGGGATACTCTGCCTTTAGGGTCTAGGACACAAACAGTCAGGTTTAACCGGCCACCAAAGGGGCTCTTCCGTCAGCAGACAATATATAGCGAGATTTGTCACGATTTGGTTGACTTAAGTCATGCTAGGTTTTGAGTACTTGTGTGCATTTTTACCATGGATCATGGTACGATGAAGCACCTTTGCAATTCTTGTTGCGATAGATCGCGGCATGCCATGGTACGTTTGGCAATAGATCGTGAGGTGTCGCAGTGGTGGAACACAAAAATATACACACATCATCACGAAAAAAACAAACCCACCACACACTATATAATGCACAACATATTGCGGCAAAGGAGGGAAGACATTTTAAAGGCATACTTTTAAAGGCATATCCTACAATTCACAGTAGCGTCACCTGGTGATTTTTAAATAATGTCAATTATTAGTCAAAACTGTTTTCTTGGGATTCATTCTAATTTTACATGAATGAATTTAACATTTTGCACAGGTTATCCAATCTTAATAGGTAAAATAGGCCTATTCACATTTACTTGATTTACATAGGAAAGGTTAGATATGTGTTCCACAACACTGGAGATCATCATATTAGATTTTCGGGAAATTGACATGGGTTTTAATTTTCAAGCCAAATTGTCCGATATGCCTTTAAGATATAACAAGACATACCAAGATATAATAAGACAAATCCATGGTGCTGGTGGCACCAGCCCTTTATTTCCCTGGTGTATATACAGAGGGGGATTATATCTGGAATCATCTTATACCATAAACAATGTGAGATACAGTTCTATGTTCTTATGTTCAGGTGCTCATTCGTTAACACTCTCCACGGAATTATCATGGGGACGTGTCAAACACAACCAGGTCTATTAAAGGCTATCTCTAGCTCACATAAAGACATACATAGTTGAAATAGTAAAGGGAGATAGTTTCTCAAAATACACAAACCTATATGATATTGTTATTTCGTACTTCTCGCCGTCATGAAAAAGAAAGGAAACCCAAGATCTGTACTCAGAGGAGAAGTAATACGATTGTCAAGCGACTCTCCTAAATCACCGTGTATTGTAGTCCGTGCTTTCTACTTCTAAACCTCTTTAATATGCTCTTTGTGTGGTTGACTTTAAAGCCGTGGTTTGTCAGTTTACAGCAAGGCCCTGTTCACGGTCAGCATCTCGTACATGCACACAGACACCTGGTTCATGTGTTTTTTGCATGTCTCTCACTTCATTACTTCTACCTGTCCCCCCCCCTCCCTCCCCCACAGGATGTCGCCAGCCTCCGAGCCGCATCCCAGTCGCTCGTCTTTGTCTTTGTCTGTTCCGGCACGCTATCCCCACCCTCTGCTCCCTGAGCCGTGCCCTACGAACTCCGCCTCCCACTCACCTGTGTGTGGGGGAGAATGCTGGAGAACTCGACCCGAAGCGAACTTGACCCGGAACGAACCCGACCCGTTAGAAGAATTCGCTCTTAATGCCCAATTTCCACTAGGCGGTTTTGGGGCATTTGTGGGGCTTCAGTCGGCGACTATGAGCACAAATTTCTAGGAATCTTCCATGTCGCTAAGTGGGTACGCAAAAACGCAAAATCTTCGGCAACTCTCCCCCCCCCCCCGGCTGTGGTGCGTGCTTGATTTGCATACTCAAGTCTATTCCAAATAGGGACTGGTCTCTTATGATTTAATTCTAAACATGTTTGAAATTTTCGGGCCGCTAGTCGCTGACTATGCCCTCCAACCTGCTCTGCAACTGGCGTTTCCCAGCGACTAAGTCAGGCACCAGTCTCTGGGGCAAGAATCTCCTAGTGGGAATTGCCCTTAAGACACTCTAGGAGTAGGGTTTTGTTTCATACACACTAGGCACCCCATTCTGTCACAGCTGGTCGCATGTCTTCCTGTGCCACTGTTTGAGTCTATACATGAGGCACTCTGCTCTGGGTGCCAGTGTCGCTTCTCAGCATAAAACTACACTTCTAGAGGTTTTTTTTGGCACCTCATAGGACTACTAATCCACTCCCCATTTACAGTAACATGCATCTCCATTGATTCTTCTATGTAAAAAAAGCCTAAGAGTAGAGAAACTATAATCAGCTGTTGTACAAATCGATGTCGACATACAAGCGTATTCCCAGTAATGATTATATTTTTTTTTGGAAACAAACATTTCATTCTAGTTTCCCCTCATTTTTTCAGCCATCCTCTGTGGGCCATATCGGGGTCTACGTATTAGAGACTTGTAAATTGGTTTCTATTCTGTCGAGATCTAAATTCGCCTCCAGATCTGTTCCTGACTATCACCCTCAGGGTCCCCCGGGACGTTAAATGAGCAAACAAACCAAACCAAGCCTCTAGGTTTCTCCTTGATATTGCTAATCCCAAATATAGTGATCAGATTGTCACATTTTGTAGAGAATCGTCATGTTGGGTGACACTGTGTGTTTCTATTCATGGTTATATAAGCTAGCAGGGCGAGATCTTCTTGGCCTACATTGATGAAAAACTCCTGAGTTTGTTTGTAAAGATTATAAAGTTCACAAGTACAGATACAGCCAAACTGATGCATAGAGGATGACAATATACAAAAATGGCTTAAGCCGGAGACACACCAAGCGAGAAATGAAGCGATTTCTGGAATCGCTAACACAAATGCCGAATATGAAGCCTATTATTTCATATTTCACCTGAATTTTTGTTTCAAAGACACTACATTATCGATGGGAGATGTTCCTATGAAATAATATCCTGCATGCATGCTACTTTGAGTTGGCGATTCTACAGATCGCCGCTTGGACTCGCTTGCTGTGTCTCCGGCTTTATGCCGGGGACACACCAAACGAGAAACGCAGCGATTTCCGTAATCGCCAACACAAAATGGCGAGTGTATGAGCTATTATTTCATATTTCACCTGATTATTGCTTCCGAGGCACTACATTATGAGTGGGAGATATTGCTATGAAATAATATCTCACATATATGCCACACACATATTGTGTTGGGGATTCCGGAGATCGTTGCCTTGACTCGCTTGGTGTGTCCTCGGTATAAGGCTGGTCCGTGTGAGGGTCATCAGTAAAGTCTAAAATACTACATACTTCATATTTCGCTATGACAGTTAACATAACACTTCTGTAGTATATGTTTCTCCTTGTTGTTGCTCTTTCCGCACATTGTGACGAGATGGTTGTATCGTTGAAAGGTCTGCAGATAATCGTCACAATGGGCGACAGTGCAGGATCTTTTCATAGTTAACGTAACACTCCCGAAGTATATGTTTCTCCTTGTTGCTCTTTCCGCACATTGTGATGAGATGGTTGTTTCGTTGACAGGTCTGCAGAGAATCGTCACGATGGACGACAGTGCAGGAATCTATTCATAGTTAACGTAACACTCCTGTAGTATATGTTTCTCCTTGTTGTTGCTATTTCCGCACATTGTGATGAGATGGTTGTGTCGTTGACAGGTCTGCAGAGAAGTGTCACGATGGACGACAGTGCGGGGATCTATTCATAGTTAACGTAACACTCCTGTAGTATATGTTTCTCCTTGTTGTTGCTATTTCCGCACATTGTGATGAGATGGTTGTATCGTTGAAAGGTCTGCAGAGAAACGTCACGATGGACAACAGTCCGGGGATCTATTCATAGTTAACGTAACACTCCTGTAGTATATGTTTCTCCTTGTTGTTGCTATTTCCGCACATTGTGATGAGATGGTTGTATCGTTGAAAGGTCTGCAGATAATCGTCACAATGGACGACAGTGCAGGATCTTTTCATAGTTAACATAACACTCCTGTAGTATATGTTTCTCCTTGTTGTTGCTCTTTCCGCACATTGTGATGAGATGGTTGTTTCGTTGACAGGTCTGCAGAGAATCGTCACGATGGACGACAGTGCAGGAATCTATTCATAGTTAACGTAACACTCCCGTAGTACATGTTTCTCCTTGTTGTTGCTCTTTCCGCACATTGTGATGAAATGGTTGTATCATTGACAGGTCTGCAGAGAATCGTCACGATGGACAACAGTGGGGGATCTATTCATAGTTAACGTAACACTCCTGTAGTATATGTTTCTCCTTGTTGTTGCTCTTTCCGCACATTGTGATGAGATGGTTGTTTCGTTGACAGGTCTGCAGAGAATCGTCACGATGGACGACAGTGCAGGAATCTATTCATAGTTAACGTAACACTCCTGTAGTATATGTTTCTCCTTGTTGTTGCTATTTCCGCACATTGTGATGAGATGGTTGTGTCGTTGACAGGTCTGCAGAGAAGTGTCACGATGGACGACAGTGCGGGGATCTATTCATAGTTAACGTAACACTCCTGTAGTATATGTTTCTCCTTGTTGTTGCTATTTCCGCACATTGTGATGAGATGGTTGTATCGTTGAAAGGTCTGCAGAGAAACGTCACGATGGACAACAGTCCGGGGATCTATTCATAGTTAACGTAACACTCCTGTAGTATATGTTTCTCCTTGTTGTTGCTATTTCCGCACATTGTGATGAGATGGTTGTATCGTTGAAAGGTCTGCAGATAATCGTCACAATGGACGACAGTGCAGGATCTTTTCATAGTTAACATAACACTCCTGTAGTATATGTTTCTCCTTGTTGTTGCTCTTTCCGCACATTGTGATGAGATGGTTGTTTCGTTGACAGGTCTGCAGAGAATCGTCACGATGGACGACAGTGCAGGAATCTATTCATAGTTAACGTAACACTCCCGTAGTACATGTTTCTCCTTGTTGTTGCTCTTTCCGCACATTGTGATGAAATGGTTGTATCGTTGACAGGTCTGCAGAGAATCGTCACGATGGACAACAGTGGGGGATCTATTCATAGTTAACGTAACACTCCTGTAGTATATGTTTCTCCTTGTTGTTGCTATTTCCGCACATTGTGATGAGATGGTTGTATCGTTGACAGGTCTGCAGAGAAACGTCACGATGGACAACAGTGCGGCGATCTATTTATAGTTAACGTAACACTCCCGTAGTATATGTTTCTCCTTGTTGTTGCTCTTTCCGCACATTGTGATGAGATGGTTGTATCGTTGACAGGTCTGCAGAGAAGCATCACGATGGACGACAGTGCGGGGATCTATGACGATCCGTGGGACATGAAGATGGCGCATATCGAGACGCTAATGGCGCAGGGCCATGCCCAGGATCACATCTCGCGCCTCCACACACGGCGTAAGTCACACCCTTATGCCGGAGACTCATCAAGCGAGTAACGGCAGCGATCTCCAGAATCGCCAACAGAAATTTGCATGTCTGTGAGCTATTATTCAATATTTCACCTGAGAATTGCTTCTCCAATGCTAAATCATCGATGGGAGATGTTATTATGAAAAAATATCTCACATACATGCTATTTTGTATTGGCGATTCCAGAGATCGCCACCATGACTCGCTCGTTGTATTATGCCGAAGACACACCAAGCGAGTAACGGTAGCGATCTCCAGAATCGCCAACAGAAATGTGTGTGGATGTGCGATATTATTTCATAGTAATATCTCCCACCAATAATTTAGCTTCTCTGAAGCAATAATCAGGTGAAATATGAAATAATAGCTCACATATATGCCATTTTGTGTTGGTGATTCCAGAAATCGCCACGTTTCTCGCTTTGTGTTTCTCCAGCTTTAACTACAGTAGAACCCCACCTGACGGACACCCCGCGTAAGCGCACACTTTTGGTCGGAACGAAAATTTGTCCTTCTATTTGATGTTTAATCTAGCCCCACGTTCTGGATCGGGGGAAATATGAAAACCCCGCGTAAGTGGACACCTTGCATTCGCGGACACTTGGCTGGGAACGAAGGTTTGACCGCTTACGTGGGGTTTCACTGGATAACTGACATGTAGGCCTACAGCTAACTTGCCTACCAAACATATACAACTAACTTACCTACCAAACATGTACAGCTAACTATACCGAAAATATATACAACTAACTTACCTACCAAACATATATATATATATCTATATGTATAACTTACCAACTATACAAGCGTACTACCCAAAGGATAAGGTCAAATATCATACCACTATTGCGTGTTCATGTAACAGAAAATTCGAAACAGGTAGTAATTTAGAAATCTTCCTTTTCAACGCAATATATGATAAAGCTGCGAAATAGAATCAGGTTTAATTCACATCCCACTCCATGTTATTAATATTATAAAAGATTGTCTTTGTTTCTTCATTTACCAGCCCGAGATCTTATCGGGTGTTAATAACGTAATTCAACTCAGCTTAAGTTAACCCCTTCTACTATGATAATATCCTAGAATTGGATTGCATAGGGTTGTATCATGTAGAGAGATTGGATAGAAATTCGATAGGATCAGATTACAAAAAATAATCTCATTTATGATAAATTAGTGAGAGTGATGCAAATTGGATATTTTCGAGACGGATACGACTAGGCAGATGGAAACCTTATCGAGGCATTTGTAACACAACTCATATAAATCTGTCATGAAGTGATAAACTTCAATCTAGAAATATGTGTTATTATGTGCTGAATGCACTGCACCACGAGTTTGTCTGCAGAGTAATTCACTCAGCTTCGCTTCTTGAATTAATCTGCAGTGAAACTCAGTGGAGTACAGACCAAGCTATTTCATCTCATGGGTTTCCTTCTAATTATATAACTGAGACCTACTACTATGGGAGATTGAAGTGATGGACAAATAACGATGGTTCTGTGGACAGGCTGTCGTAAACCACGAGAGGTTGACGCGTAGTAATACACGGGCGCTAGCGACTGTATTACGACATCAACCTCGAGTAAATTACAGAGCCGCCTGTCCACAAAACCATCGTTCGTTGCATCTATTATCCATCTTTTCGAATAAATCAAACCTGGTAATTGCAATAGTAAGGGGTATAACAATAGGGACTATTCCTTTGCTCTATAGCACAAAAGGACTATTTTCCCGTATACCATGCCTCTGAGGCCGTATACCAGAGATATGAATCTTATACCACAGATATGGTATCTGACAGGTTTTATGCAATGGGTCGTGGTGCACATACATTCTCAATGGGGTTATTGTATACGATGGATAATAAATGTGTTGTGCGCTCGGCTAACGACTCGTGCAGTGATGCGATCTGCCTATGGTGCAGTAGACACTGACACTACTAACTCTCGTTCAGTTTCTACTAAGTATTTTGGCTTACCATAATGAGGTTTATAGCCTTGTCTCATGATTATCTAAAGATTAAAACAGCAGATAATAGTGGCAACCCCCCGACTACAGTGATGCTATCTTACAATTGCGGATAATGGCAGAACTGGCAATCACTCTGTGCCCTATAGGAGGCTTCACACCATTAACTACCAATTCCATCACCAATTTTCACCACCCAGTCATACGCTCACGCCACTCTCCTGACTGGCGGATGATGACAGAACTAGCAATCACTCTGTGCCCTATAGGAAGCATCACACCATTAACTACCAAATCCATCACCAATATCCACCATCCAGTCATACGCTCTCGCCACTCTCCTCATTGTATTAAACCAGAAGTCCTTCTCCTGAACGAGGACATTTTAACAGGAGCGAATTCGAGTAACGTCACCGGCCGTTTTTTGAATAGAGGCATTGTCCGCATACCGTGGGTGGCATGGCAGGCGCCCGCAATGTGGTTTGAAAGCCATTCAATCTATATTAAACTCGCACGTTTGGCGCCCGTGTCGCGTGGGGAGTGGCAGGGTTTGCTGGAATGGCAGAGATTTTGTCAAGTAATCGCTCGGTCATACCTCCCACTGCCAACACGTCGGCGGCATTTCTGACCACAGAGGTCGAACCGCGCCACCGTGTTTAGGTGATGATCGTGGGGGAGGTCACGGGGTCAAAGGTCAAGGTCACTTACCTTGGCACAGACGTCTTATTGTTTCATTATGCACGGCCTAGACTGGCTCCAGTCCCTGCATCCTATGGCTACCCCTCCATCTACCTCACCTCTCCTCACCAGTAGTTAGCCCTCAACCTACCTCACCACCAGTACATAGACTGGTACATAGACTGGCTCCAGTCCCTGCATCCTATAGTTAACCCTCCATCTACCTCACCCCTCCTCACCAGTACATAGACTGGCTCCAGTCCCTGCATCCTATGCCTACCCCTCCACCTACTTCACCCCTCCTCACCAGTTCATAGACTGGCTCCAGTCCCTGCATCCTATAGTTAACCCTCCATCTACCTCACCCCTCCTCACCAGTACATAGACTGGCTCCAGTCCCTGCATCCTATGCCTACCCCTCCACCTACTTCACCCCCTCCTCACCAGTTCATAGACTGGCTCCAGTCCCTGCATCCTATAGTTAACCCTCCACCTACCTCACCCCTCCTCACCAGTACATACACTGGCTCCAGTCCCTGCACCCTATGGCTACCCCTCCACCTACCTCACCCCTCCTCACCAGTACGTAGACTGGCTCCAGTCCCTGCATCCTACGGCTACCCCTCCAACTACCTCACCCCTCCTCACCAGTACATACACTGGCTCCAGTCCCTGCACCCTATGGCTACCCCTCCACCTACCTCACCCCTCCTCACCAATACATAGACTGGCTCTAGTCCCTGCACCCTATGGCTACCCATCCACCTACCTCACCAGTGCATAGACTGGCTCCAGTCCCTGCATCCTATGGCTACCCCTCCATCTACCTCACCCCTCCTCACCAGTACATAGACTGGCTCCAGTCCCTGCATCCTACGGTTACCCCTCCACCTACCTCACCCCTCCTCACTTGGATTCCTGGCTAATCAAAGACTTGAGCAAGTCTATACACAGACCCGTAACGTATATATATATGTATAGGAGTGGTCGTTGAGTCTTTTTTTTAATGCTATTCCTATGGCCAAACTTGTACCAGAGGTGAGATAAAAAGTAGATCTTCTGAATAGGTAAAATGATTGCTTGAGAGATGACAAGGTTACAATATCGTAAGTTATAATGCATCATGAAAGTTAGTCTGGACGTGCTGAAGTTTCTGAGATATGCTTTAAGAAGAAACAATTTCAGTTGTAATACATTAGATCCAAAATGATTTCCAACATGTTGGAATCGGATTTCTTGGGTTTTAAAAGGAAGCATTGTGTCCATTATTTGTCGTTGGTGGTGTTGTCAGGGAGACGCGTTGTCAGGGAGACGCGTTGTCCGGGAGACGCGTGGCTCATTGTCGTCTGCCGTAAAGTAATTTTCCCGCCAAAATGTGACTGCGCGCGCAGCTGACCAAAGTCAGACTCCATTTTACGGATCACAAGATGATCAATGTGATTGTTCCGATCAGGAATTAACCTTTCAGGGCCCGTTCCCTTTCCTGCATCATTTGTGCAGATTAACCCATCATGCCCTAGACTTCGGGACTGTCTCATTCAGGCTTAAAGGCATATCGGACAATCTCCCTTAGAAATTAAAACCCATGTCATCTCCAAGTATTGTAGAACACATATCTAACTTAAAAATCGGCGGTCACCATGCTAGGTTTGATTTAGATATCAATGTTACGATGATTTTATAATAGAATATATAGAAATTCTAAAAAGTTTTCACATAGTAAAACCCATGTCATTTTCTTAAAATTGTCAGTGATTATAGTACATGTACACTACTACACAATTAAGTCTTAAAACTCATTAGTCACCATCCTTGTTTCTGAAAGAAATTGAAAAAAAACCCATATTTTTCAGTACATTCCCTATGTAAATCAAGTAAATGTAAATTGGCCTATTTTACTTATTAATATTGAATAAACTGGACAAAACGTTAAATTTTCTCTTTTAGAATTAGAATAAATCATAAAGAACCAGTTTTGATTGATAACTGACAAAAATTAAAAATCACCAGGTGGCGCCACAGTGTATTGTAGGATATGCCTTTAAGGGGCAGGATGGCTGTACCGAGTTTCCGTCTGGAAAGTTTAGATTAGATAGTCTAAAGGACAAATTGCACTTTTTTATTTGGCCTCAGCCATGCAGGTTCGTTTGCTGAGAGAATGTATCAATCTATGGCTACCGACTCGGTCACCATAGCAACGGGTGTCATTACTAGAGCGCAAACGAGGCTGGGGGGTAACCATGGTGATTAGTGTGTAGTCCCACTCTCCAAGCGGAGCCAGGCGTATAGACTTTACTCGCTTTTCCCATACGTGTGAGGTGTTCTTGGAGAGTGAATCGGCGTCTGCCTGACCCAGACTCGTTCTAGTTTTAAAGGTCAAGGTCGGAGGTCACAGGGTTGAGGCTGATTAGACTTAGAGGGCAGGTGCTGGTTTGATGAGGTGTCAGGCTCAAAATTACTGTGGGGCAAAATGTGATGGGACTATTTTTATCCCTGACCGAAATATATTATTACAAGGAGAGTTTACAGATACAGCAACCAGTAAGGACATATCAACACGTTTTCAAGGTCACTCAACTTGAACTTGCCACTATCAAAGATATATTTCTCCTTATCTACATTTGATAACAGAGATGTCATTATTCCATTTTTTTTTTTTTCGTGGAAATCCACTTTTTCATATTCAGAATATGTGAATGATGCTCCCTACATCAAACAAAGATCATATTGATTTAGCCTTATTTACGCCAATAAAACAGTGATTTGAACCTCCCCACAGACCCTCAGCCCGATGGCATGGCCGACAAGGACATGTTATCCAAAAAAAATGCCCCAACTTATTTTTTCTTGACTCCCAACTGACATCCCTCTGATAAATTCCTTGAAAAACCATTGAATATTTGTCAGAACTTTTCACGCACATTTACAAGCACAAGCACTGCGGATGTAGACATTCCTGCGTGGGCGTCAAGAATTAACCATCCGCCTAAAAAACATAACTCAATGAAATAAAAAAAATGACATAAAAATGATCCGCTATAGTCTGAATGATCGCAGATAAAAAAAAAGCCAATAGAGGGCAGTGCGATCGGATAACTATCCTTTGTATGCCTTGAATTTTATTTTATTTATTTTTTCTTTTGCCACGTTTATAATACTTTGTTTGCCGTGAAGGATGGAGTCTAAGTTGAAGAAAAGCAGAAAGGAGGTTGCTTTTCGCCGGGGCTGGGTGCTTTTTGATTGGCAATTTCGCGCTGCCACAAAAAAACGTTGATTCACAGGTAGTTATCTCCCGGGCCGGGGCCGAATCGTCCCTAATGATTCTGTCCTGGCGTGCGGAGAGACACAGAAGCCCTCTCAGGGGGTCTTTTCTACTAGATTATATAGGTTTTTAAAACCCGCCGCTATGTGGGAGTAATCGCCGTCTGAGGATCTACTGGCGGGAATCAGGTTGGATCGCGTGAACTGGGCCAGGAATGATGATGGCAAATCGTCACTGAAGCTCCTACAGAATGGCCCCTTCTGCTGTGCTCTGTAAAGTGGGATTCACACGGAGAGACTCATGTACTTGAGACTGGTGTACTTTACATTTTTTCCTTAGTCTCCGATAATTTTCCCTTTGTCTAATAATCTCAGAGCAGAATGCTGAAATTGAGCTTATCCAACGACAAATCATAGTCTCCCTTTTAGAGGGTACATAGTCTCTGGCTTGCAACTTTTTCCCGTTTGAATGGTTCCTTAAGACTCAAGTACCTATGTTCAGGGTACATAGTCTTTAGCGCAGGGCCTTCTTCCCGTGTGAACCCGTGAAAAGGCACACCACTGAGACTAGGGGACCCTCACTATCAGCAAGAGGTACGCCAGTCTCACCAAAACCCCCCAGGTATTAATATTGAAGATATCTAATAGGACAGACACATGGGGGGGGGGGGGGGGGGGAGACAAGACATACGGCCGACAATAGGGGAGAAGTCTCAACCATTCAAAAAAAGACATGGGGAGAGAAAAGGGCAGGAGGGGGAGCATAAACAAAAAAAAAGAAGAAAAAAGGGGAGGGCAACCCATTCAGATTATCTCCGTTTCAACAGTTTATGCCAATCTTTGAATTTCTCAGGTTTCTTCTCCAACTTACATATGTACCACCCCCTCTTTGTCTCCTGCAGTACATTTCCTATAGAAATCAAGTAAACGAAAATTGACCTATTTTGTCTATTTTGGGTTAAGTAAAACTGGAAAAAAACTTAAGTTTTGCTCATTTCGGTTTGGAATATTCCACAAAATACCAATTCCATGGATAAATGTAAATTTTCAAAAATCACCAGGTGGCGCCACTGTTAATTGTAGGATATGCCTTTACCTCGCTAACCATGTGGTCTATGATCCTGGTATCGCCTGAGTTGACTAACCTCCTCTCTGTTCTCTCTCTCCCTGCAGGGCCCGACCCGCCGCCCGTTCCCGCCCGGAAACCCAAGTTCTTCGCCTCCATGCGCCTACCCATGGCGCCCCCTAGGGAGTACACGGGCAGTCACGACAACCTCTCCTCCAAGGGCGATCAAAATGGCGGCGGCGGCGGTGGCGCGGGGAGCGCGTCCAACTCGTCGATCGACAACACGGACCGGTCCATGTCGGACCGGTCGGACCGGTCGTCGTCCTTCAACCGGTCCGAGTCTCTGGACAACAGCAGCCTGCCGCAGAGCTACTCCTTCCCGGAGAGTATGAGCATGTCGCAGAGTGAGACCACAAGCAGCTTCTCCTACCTGGAGAACGCCAGTGACCGCGGCTCGCTCGGCGTCAACGGGCAGGCGGCCAGTGTAGAGACGCTCGACCTGGACCCGCCCGTGACGTCAGAGCGTCTCGAGCCCGGGCCGCTGCTGAATCTCAACGGAAACGGCGCCGATGGCGACCCTAGCGGCGCTGGCGGCAGCGGTGGTGGGGGATACCGGGTCGGGGATGCCGGAGGAGGTGGTGGGTCGGATACGCATCGTGATCGACATCACCACCACCATCACGACAGTCGCAGCAGTCGCAAGCCCGATCGCAGTCTCTATAAAGACGCTGGTCGTAGCGGATCGCGCGACAGCGATCGGGAGCATCGCGATCGTGAGCATCGCGACAGGGAGCATCGCGATAAGGAGCATCGCGATAAGGAGCATCGCGACCGCGGGTATCGGGACAGTGTGCGGAGCGGATACCGCACCAAGGATTACGGGCTGGGGGGAGGGGGCCGGCGGCACGGGGAGGGGCACAGTGGATTTACGACTCATGACGATCAGAGTGGATTATACCGACGCTCGGAGCATCGCGACTTCAGGCACGAGGACGGCACCGCAACCACCGGCCGCCGCAGAAAAAGTGAGTCCGTGTTTACATATCTCAAGATTCGCAGATACTCAACAAGCAACGGATTCATCCAGATTTAGTGTATCTGAATTTTTAAATTTTTTTTGTAAACTGCTTTTTGTTTTGTTTTTTATTCAATACTAATTTATAAATAATTTTCCCCATTTTCTATAGGTTATAAAAGGACACATATATATGAATATGGTATAATGTGTAATATGAAAAGGGACCGCTATGGGTGTGGTAAAGTATTTGATCCTATCCCTCATATAAATCTCCATAGACTTAACATGGTGCGATTGTATGCCATGGTTATACCATGAAATATTTATATATCACGGGTGACAATTAAAAATATGTGACAGGGTAGGATAAAATCTAAACGTCACTCAATTTCATATAATTGTTTACATGGTGTTTGTTGTCTTCCGCTACAGATATCACTCAGCTCTGCTTCGTGATTTCATTACATAGAGACAACTCATGCCATATAGACAATAATACGAAATTTTGTGATGTTTCATGAGAGCATTCTTATGAGAAACTAAAAAGGAAAATAAAAACAGCCAGGACGTTTAGCTCCGGGAAGATCTTATTCACCCCATACCCTACTCAAAAGAAATCCCATCAAAAATTTTCTTAGATCTGGATAATTTCAATGAGTGTCAAATAAAAAGATCGTGGAGCAGATTTTTTGATACCACAGATACCATAGATACTAGAATAAAGTCTCTATGTTGATACTCACTGATGCAGTCAACTGGCCTCCATTATGCAACTAGGCTATCGCCATGACAAGACTAAGCGTCCTGGTACAAGATCCGTATATGTATAACAGGGATTTATTTATTTAGACACTAAACTCTATAACAGGGAATGTTGATGTCAGGAAGGTTACACTGACTCAAGGGACGAACTCTATCTTCTAGTCAACACAGGATCCTCCCTCAGTATATTTATCTACTCTTCCTGTGTGATCATTTTAACGGTTACCAGGGCAACGTAAAGACTAGCATCTGGAAATGATAACATTCAAGGGAATATTGTCTAGAATACTAGAATTTGGGGAAAATATTGTAATACGAATACCAGTTTTAAATAACAATAAGAATTAGGGAAAGAAGCTGTTTGGATGGGAATTTCATTGCATTTGTTTGGAAATCTAAGTCAGATATATGTAAAAACACATTCGCCAAATTAAAAGTGTATTCAGTATGTAGAAGTTGTATGAATAGATAATAGGCGATGGTTTTATGGACAGGTGGCAGTAAACCACGATAGAGTGACGCGTAGTAATACAGGAGCGTCAGCGAGTGGTTTAGATCGAGTAGTTCATAGAGCCGCCTGTCCACAAAACACTCGTTTACAAGTTGTATCTTTTCTCCATCTTCTGGAGTAAATTAATCCCCTGAATTTTCACATTAAAGGGTATATCAAGAGGAACTATTTTTTGTTCTATAGCAGAAATGAACCTACTTCCTCGTATACCAAGGCTGTGAGGCCGTATACCACGGATTTGAATCCGTATACCACAGATATAGTATCTGACAGGTTTTATACAATGGGTAGTGGTTTAGTGAGTCCCTATATATTCTTAATGGGGACTTTAGATATGATAGATAATAAACGTTATTTAACAGTCTCTAATCCGGGCCTACTTCCTTCCTATGTCAGTTACCATACGTCCCTTTACCACAGGTTTGCGCGTCTCTATAGACACCTAATAACCCTCACAGTTTGGTGTCACGCTTTAAAAGGCTCGTCAGCACGAGACGACATGCTGCCTGCTAAGTCCTGTCATAGTGTCACGCTTTGAACGACTTGCTGCCTGCTAAGTGTCAGCTTTAACGACGCCCATCCATCCGTCATGTGAAGTGACGGTAGAAGTAGGCACTTATTGCTCGATCACACCAGGCACTCAGGTCCCATCTCTGTACAACACGGGGTGGGAGAGTGGGGCACGGGAGACCCGCCTCCAGGTGTCCCTGTTTACCTGGGTTCCTCTCCAGTACACTCAGGGTTAGACTTGCCCAAGTCTTTGATAATGAACGTTCATTAAATGATTAATCAAAATCAGAATAAAGCTAGCTAGCTCATTAGTCAATGTGAAGGGTGAGATAAATTCAGAAACCCATTCAAGTTTAGTGTCAGAGCTGGATCCCATCTCGTTTGAATTGCTTTGTAATTCACGCGGCTTCACCTTGTGAATTACTACGCGATTCGAACTCAATGGGATACGAGCTCAGACCCTAAACTTTTATAGGTTTCCTCTATATTATCCTACCCCTAATATAAAATCCCATAGGCTTAACATTGAGTTTCCGTATGCCACGCTGACTAGCATACAGAGTTTTATATGTCACTAGTTGCATACAGAATTGTTATCACGTAATATTCAAATACCGAGGAGAAAGGGTAGGATAAAATCAAAACTTGATTTGTTTTAATCTTGGCCACCGCATGCCACTCCTGGAGATTTGGCTCTGGACTTCACTCGGCTTCGCCTCATGAAGTCACTATGCCAATCCCCAACTCGTGGCATACAGTGGCCAAGATTAAAACTCATCTAGTTTTACGATAATATCCACCATCCAGTCTTACACTCTTGCTACTCTCCTCACTGGCGGATGATGGTGGAACTAGCAGTCACTCTGTGCCCTATAGAGTCCTGGATCGTGTTACTCAGACCCCCTCGAGTTCTGGGCAGGTGGTATCCGCCCCGCACACGACGGGAGCTTGTTATATTGATGTGAGAGGTCGAGCCATGCAGCTTCAGAAAACAGCCTGTCTGTGTATTGAGTCTGGGCTGTCAGAGCCATAACAAAGTATAGCATCTGTGTAGGTAAGCGTGTGGCACGGGAAAACACACAACAATATACAAGGCTGCCGAGAACTACAGTAGAGGGCAATACGGTAGACCTACTTAGAACCCACCTATCCTACCCCTAATACAAAACGCCATAGACTTAACATGGGAATTGTTTATGTCACTGGGTGTGACATAAAATGTTGTTTATGTCACTACTTTCTAATACTGAAAAAATGTGGAAACAGGGTAGGATAAAATCTAAACGCCACTCGTTTGAGCTTGAGTTTATTTATGTCACTCATTTTGCGTCACATAAATAAACTCATACTCAAACTCGTGACGTCTTTTTATATTATTAAATCTCTTTTCTTTTATATTAAATCTTCGTAGAAATTGGTACAAAGTTTAATAACTTTTGATCTAATTGAGATATTGGGAAACGTTTTTTTTTATCCTACCTTTGGTATTTTTTCTTCATATATTTAATATTGGGAACTCATATCCAACGCCCATGAGATATATAGGAAAAATATCCAATGGGGGATTATGTCACAAATGTTATTCCTTTCACCATGGAGTTGTCCCATTACCTTAATTCCATATAAGGAATACAGTAGACAGAGTAGCCAATGACTGCATTCGCAGCAAACCCTGACCTCCTTACATTATATTTTCTCGCGCCTTGGGACGGCTTTGCAGTCGAGAGTTGACCTCAAATCTTAGGGGCCACAACCACCCTCCTTTAGTCAATGTGAAGGGTGAAATAAATTCAGAAACTCATTCAAGTTTAGAGTCAGAGCTGGATCCCATCTCATTTAAATCGCTACATAATTCACATGGATTCACCTCGTGTATTACTACGCGAATCAAACTCGATGGGATACGAGCTCTGACCCTAAACTTTTATAGGGTTCCTCTATATTAATCTCTATATTGATCTACTCTCATATCGGATCCTCTTTAAGGGGTATATAAAATGCAATTAACTTGCACCTTCCTATTGCTGTTTGGTATTGGCTCTACCATCTAGCAGTGCCGAGAGTTGGGAAGCCCGTATAGGGGTCATAGTAAACTTGCTCAAGTCTTTGATCATGAACATTATATGAATCACAATGAGAATAAAGTTAATTTTAATATGTATCCTTCTCTGACTGACTCATGAATCAAAGCGATTCCCAGTGAGGAGGGTAGCCGTAGGATGCAGGGACTGGAGCCAGTCTAGGTTCAAAGCTATTGTGTTATGGAAGCTGCCATCCCCCACCTCGACGCTAAACAAAACACCAAGAGGCAGGTCCAGTTATCAATGGGTTTTATCAAAAATATCTTAGTTTTTTCTCATAGAAGGATTTTAGCCTCGTCTCATAATTATCTATAGATTATGGCAGCAGAAAATAGTGGTTGTCCCCCGACTACAGTTCTGAGACAAGATTGTGTTTCCTTAAAAAACCTGGCTAGCACCCAGTCACTGAGATTAAACTTCTGTATGTCACAAGCTCTGTTTAATTCAGAATCATCTCTTTTTCCGGGTAGCTCCAAAGCCATAGCCTCCAAATCTCAATTGATATTACATGTACCTCAGAGGTGTAAAAGGGAAACCGCACACTCCAGTCAATACTCCATTATGCATAATTTGTCGTTTTAACTATTTTTCAAGAAGAACGAGCTTGCTTTCCGAAGTAAGTGATTATGAGTCGGTGTCTTTAACACGTCCCAGGTGCGGAGTGGGTATCGAGCTGCCAGGCGTTAGAGAGACCATTACGTGTATCGTCAGCCACTCGAGCTGTACTTCTGCCAAGTGATTCATTCACATTCCAGGCACTAGCCCCAACGTTCCGGAGGGTCTCATATAACCCTCCTTCATCGTTCAAGATATTGTAATTTACTACATACCCATGCCGTATATATACTGTAAATACGCACTGTTTCGCCATATAACATAAAAATACCGTACGGAACAGTGTTCCGTACGGCAAAATACGGAACACTGTCGCCATACGCGTTGACTAAAATATTGATTGTTAGGCTAAATGAAATTAATAATTTTTTATCAATCTCGGGTATATAGTAAATATAGAACGACCTACCATGCTTGTACAAGCCACAAAACTCGATAGAATTTACGCTTTCTACGGAACTCGGCGTAAACGCCTCGTTCCGTATATGCCATAAATTGTTATCTCGTTTTGTAGCTTGTACAGCATGGTCAGGACGTTCTATATAAGTACCTATGGCATTATGACCTACATATACTACCCGCTGCTACCCATGACGTATATATTGCCGTACGTCATACTGTGACGTACGGGGTGTGTGATCACGTGACTAGATTGAATTTCGCAATTATTAGGTATATGATAATACGAAAACGTGCTGACTGGCTAGTTCGTCAAAATACTTGGTAGAATTACAGATACATCCCTCTACCTTGGGCATCGGGATGTATCTGATCAATAATTTTACCGCGTATTTTTGACGTATGATGACAGTAATCCAGTTTTCGTATATCACCGAAATCTTCCTGGGAATAGATTTCATTAGGTTCTGTGAGGTACATGGATCCCATCGTGTGAATCCCACCTACCACGTGGGGGGGGGGGGGGGAGATTTATAGTGGATTTGTTTCTGAGGTAGCTGAGTAGACAGGTAGAGGGCTGTATGCGCCTCCACCCTCCATCATCCGTACGTGACCAGAAGGCAGCAGACCCCACGCCACGCAGTGTCATAGTGTCATTTGTCGTCTGCCAACTCCCAAAAGCGCGGGAAAAAAAGTTACCAATGAAAATGATCAACGAGCGATGAAAAGTAAAGCCGTGTGTGTGGGCGATGTGTGTGTGGGCTCCCGGTCGTTACGAGCAAAGCGACACTCACCGAAAAACAAGTTATATAAATAAAAATTAAAAATGAAACGGAGAAAGGTAGCCGAACGCACGCACGCCGCGCGCGCGCACACAAAACGTGAAAATTGTGTAACAAAAATAAACACCAAAAACCGCGGAAAAAATAAACGAAGCAAGTTGAGCACAAGTAGGAGATTAAAAAAGGGAAATTTGATATCAATGATTCAACACGTGGGCATTATTTCGGTTGGAATGGAGGTTAACTACCTCCTTGAGAAAATTGTTGCATCGATATTATAGATCTTACAGAAAAACATTACTTATTAAGTAGATTTTGATAAAATGACCACCATTCTATGGTAAATAGGTCATCAGCCGTCATCCTTACCCATAGACCATTTAGAGGTATCCCATGATTCAGTGTGTATACAGGATCCGATGTTGGCTGGTTTGCGTCGTTGTACAGTCAGAGACCCTTGACCCATATCCCACAATTAGTGCGGTTAAAACGGTTTTTTACACATCTTCAAATCGGAAATCCTATGCCAGAAATATCAGATATTTCTATATGTACATGTGTAATTATATTCAGTTTCTCTAAATAGAAATCAGAAAATGGTCATTCATCGGGGGACAGGCGGCCGTGGTGCGGCCAGCCAGTCGAGAGTGGATCCTTTACTTACCCAGGGCGATATTAGGGAGTTTAGTAATGTCTGGAGGGCGTATGTCTACTTTGCATCTGTACACTTTGCTGTCTGCATAAAGTGCATCCCCTGAGTTTGGAGTTGCTGGTCAGGTTTTGATGTCGGTGTTGGCTGAGCAGCTGGGTTTGGGTCCGATGTCCTTGGTGGAGCTGCTGACAGTGAGCACTAAATGAGCAGCTCTGAGTGACTCAGCCTCACCGCTGATTGTACCTGGACTCAACGAGTATAGAGAAAGAGATGGCGGGAGACCTGAAGGTTTCTTTCAGAGTTATCAGCAATTAGCATCCCCACCACCCAGATCACTAGAGAGAAAACTACCCCAGGGTCGCCTGCTTATATAAGCACCCCCTATACGGCGGTACCCCCTTAGGTCACCATGCTGTCACCATGGAGGATACTCTAAAAGTCACATTTTCAGGAACCCCTTCAGGACCTCATGACCCAGTGTGAAATACAGGAGAAACAGTCATCTCTCTTTGAAATTAATATATCGCACAATTCAAGGGAATTAGTAGAAACCGAACGAGAGTTAGACTTGACAATTTTTATGCCACGATGGGCAGGTCGTGTATCACTACACGAGGCGTAGCCTCGTGTAGTGAGGAGCAGACCTGACAAGAGTGGCATAGACACTGACAAATCTAACTCTCGTTCGGTTTCGTATTTATCCTACCCCGTCTCTGCTTTTGTATTACTAAAAGATAAGTATTGACTCAACGACCAACAGAACTTTTTTCATAGTAGCTGACATCCTGCTCTCTGATTGGTCAATAATGTTATTACTCTAGTGGCATAAAAACACTTTATGTCACGGCCTGCCACATAAAATTTGCCTATGTCAGGTCTATGGCGTTTTTTTTTATTAGGGGTAGGATAATAGATATAAGCTGTAGGCAGGTTTTTTAATTTTGAAAATTGGTCAAATTTCTGGAAGTGACACTTAATTTATACCAGGGATGCCCTTTCCCTCTCTTTCTCTATACTCCTTGCTGTTCTCTCCAGGCGCTACCCCGAGACTCTGCCCTCCTGTTATGGGGGTCAGAGTGCGTCATAAAGCCGTCATCATTATGCGGCGCGTGCTGTATTGCCAAGAGAGGCCAGAATTATGGCGGTCCATGTCGTGTAATAAAGTAGCCAAGAAGACCCGGGTCGCTGATCGATAAAGGGAGCCCAGTAAAGTGGCCGATACTGTGCGATTCATTATATGAGATGGGATGCTGAGCTTGAGGGGAGCACAATATTAACTGGCTATTTTTCGGTATGCGCCACCCGGAACATACAACATATCCGTATGTGCCGGGTATGTCCATACACACCCTCTGTGTGTTTTCTATGGACACTTTGTATTAGGTGGATATATCTGTATGCTATGGGTATGTCCATACACACTCCCTATGTGTTTTCTATGGACACTTTGTATTAGGTGGATTTATCTGTATGCTCCGGGTATGGTGATACACACTCCCTATGTGTTTTCTACGGACACTTTGTATTTGATGGATATATCTGTATGCTGCAGGTATGGTGATACACACTCCCTATGTGTTTTCTATGGACACTTTGTATTTGATGGATATATCTGTATGCTGCAGGTATGGTGATACACACTCCCTATGTGTTTTCTATGGACACTTTGTATTAGATGGATACAGTAAAACCCCTCTTCCGGGACACCCCTCTTAAGGGGACACCCCGCTTTAGGGGACAATTTGCTCGGAACGGAAATTTTTCCCTCTATTAAGAGTTTATTTGAACCCCGCTTAAGGGGACACCCCGCTTAAGGGGACACCCCGCTTTAGGGGACAGTTTTTCGGTACAGAAATGCTTAAAAACCCCGCTTAAGGGGACAGTTTGGAGGGACATCATATCAAAAACACTGAAAATCCAAGTTTATGGTACCCGTTTGTCTGGGACAGACAGTTGTCGCAAACAGAACAATAGACTGAGCATTCCCGAGCGGGCCCGGGCGGCCGGAGTGTGTTTTTTCAAGGTAATAACCACATCTCTAGGGGCTCTGGGCGGGCTACAGTGAGTGGGTATTAGTATGAGCGACTTTCGCACCCGTTGAAGATAGGGGGTTAGAGGCCCGCTTACAGGTTAGCAGTGGGACTTTGAAGGTGCGGTATTCCGTGAGCCGTTGCGGCTCTGGGCGGCTCACGGTGAGTCTTTTTATAGGGCTGCTGAATTCTCTCAGAAGTTACAGGGGGGGGGGGGGGGACATTGAACGGGGGTGTAAAAAGGAGCAAATTTCACAAGGAATGCATATCCATCTTCAACCTCTTTTATCTATTTATTTTTAATTTTGTATACATTTATATTAATTTTTCTTCATTTATATTGTATAATTTATATTTATTTGCTTATTTATTAATAAACCTTTTAACCTAATAACCATCATTTCCTTCTTTTATGTAGGTATTCTCTATTGTATAACCACTGGCATCCTGAAAACCCCGCTTAAGGGGACACCCCGCTTAAGGGGACACTTGGCCCGGAACGGAGGGTGTCCCCTTAAGAGGGGTTTTACTGTATATCTGTATGCTCCGGGTATGGTGGTACACACTCTGTATGTGTTTTCTATTGACACTTAGTATTAGGTGGATAATAAAGAAGGATAGCAGGAATGAGTCATGTTGACTGATATACAAAGATAGGTGTACAACATATTTAAGACACTGATTTGTTAAGACCCCATTCATCCACATATATACTGTGAAAATGAGATTGCGACAACACTTTAGTCTTACGCTATGTGACTAGTGCTAGTGGTGTTGTGTATATAGAATACGGTACATGTGTGAACAAGCATCACCATATTATACCGGATGGTTCCGCAATAGGGCTAAGGGTGTTGTGTATATAGAATACGGTAGTGGTGTGGACAAGATTTACTATACTTAACGAGTATACTCTATACTCATTGCTATGCTATACCAGAGGGTACCTTAATAGGGTCAATGTTGTTGTTCATATAGAATACGGTAGTGGGTTGGACAAGCTTTATAACACTATACCAGAAGGTAACGTAATAGGACTAGGGGTGTTGTGTATACAGAATACGGTACTCCGGGCAGGCTTCTTCTTCTGGCGTGTAAGGTGACGCGGGGATTAATCCATCTGAGCGTTTATCGCGCAGATTATCTCGGCTTTACTCACTTACTACACGCTACATCCTGTAAGAGAGAGCGACTCCACGTACGTCAACACAGCGTGGAGTGGCCGCAGTTTAGACGTCGACAACCACCCCTGGCCGCGGCCCTATCTAGACTAGCCCCGCGCCGGGGGGTGGCCGAGTGTACATCACCCCCCGGAGACAGACACACACTCTCCCCCCACACACGCCCACGCCTCATGCTAGTCTACGGCCACTGATTGGATTACGAGGGTACAGCTCAACAGAGATTGTGCTGGGAGAGTGTGGAGCTCAGTCACTGTGCCTGGAGAGTGTAGAACCCAGTCACTGTGCTTGGAGAGTGTAGAACTCAGTCACTGTGCTTGGTGAGTGTAGAACTCAGTCACTGCGCTGGGAGAGTGTAGAACTCAGTCACTGTGCTGTGAGAGTGTAGAACTCAGTCACTATGCTTGGAGAGTCACGGAAGTCGTCAATATCGTGAAGTGGATTAACTCATTGCATTTCCAGTTTGTTTCCCTTCTGCTTTTACCTCATGTGACACAGGGACAGCATGAAATAGACATCGGAGGGGACTCAGCCTAGTCTATTATCTAAGCCTGGAATAAACGTCCATAGGCTTAGCATTAGGAACTCGTTCTCAACAGGCTTGCGAGTACGGTAACTCATTCTCAACAGGTAAAAAACAGATATTTCCAGGCTAAGATAAAATCAGAAACATTTTCGTGCTTGGTCTGAGTCCCCTTTCGCCATCTCGTTTGGAGTGCTTCAGAATATTCACTCGACTATCACCTCGTTCATATTACTGCGGACTCAAAACTCGATGGCGAACGAGGACACAGACCAAGCACTCATCAGTTTCTTTCTTAGGACTCAGTCGGAGGCTGCAGATAGTATCCCGACACCAGAAAACTGCTCACATCTCTGAGTAACTCGCTCTGTGCGGCTTTTGACCCTTTCGGACAACCATGACATACCTGCCGACATTCCGGGCCGAATACCGCCCACTCCGGGCATGGCGGGGTGTCCTAGAAGCGGGGTTTCACTTAGTTATGGTGCACAACCCAAACGCACATATAATATACGGCATATAGCCTATGATCCATGGGGGCCGCCATGACGCCCCCCGGGTAGGTGTTCTTCACTATTGGAGGTGAAAAAGTAGGTGTTCTTCACTAAAGGAGGTGGAAAAGAAGTGAGTGATAATTGGGAAATGTCACAACTTTAGCCTTGCTCACATATTTATATAAAGTGTTCCATATGGAAAATATCATGTCTTGGGTTTAATCATAATGTCATCCTGCTTTGGGATGGGTGTAGAGAGTCAAGGGAACCATAGTAAAATATTGAAAGGCAGTTGAATTTTGTAAGAACAAAGAGCCAGAATACAGCCTTGTCCCTCGACCACCTGGTGACTGCTTCGTGAACTAACAATGGCTCTGTCCCCTATAGGCTCAGACTGGTCTGACTAGGTTTCACTGTGCTTTCTTCTGTGGAAAGCACCTCATGCGTTATAGGGTTTTGTTTGTTAACATGACACTTTTTTTCAATCATAGTTTCTTTATTGGTCAATTGGTAGGTACAGTAATCCGTATGGTTACATAATTGTGAAACAATTGTTAAATTGTTGGTTAATTCTGAGGCAACAGACTATGTTCACGAGGCAAGCACGCTGCGGCCCCGCACCTTCAGGCGTCACCACTCTCCACTCAGTCAGTGACCACGCAGCACGAGCGTAGTCTAATCAACTGTGGATTCATAATAAAAAGTGGTTTAGAGCTGAAATAGAAACAATTCCTGTATTATTCAACTCATAATGTCTGAATTGTTGGAGTTTCATTACTTTCGACACTTATTTGAATCCGAAATGTGACGTCACTGTATTGGGGAAGAGATTGGTAAACGGAAGCGCCACAAAAGATCTGCTTGGAGAGTGGTGTACTCTAATTCCCCTACAGAGTATGCGAGTGGAGAGCGATTCCCTAATCCTGTGTATGAGTGTGTAGAGCAGCTCGGAGCACCCCTCTCATAAGATCTCACAATGTCTATGTCGTATTCTGTACTCTTACTACGCTCTATGGAGAAGAATTCTTAGCGAACTAGGCTTAGAGCCTTGAGAATCCAGTAACCTGCCTCCCGTGCTAAAGACGTACATCAATGCAACCAAAGGTTCCTATAATCTCAATGATTCCACCTAGTGGGAATACTGTGTGCCAGTGGATTCTCAAGGCTCTAAGCCTAGATCGTTAAGAATTCTTCTCCCATAGAGCGCAGTGAGAACCTTGTACAGAATACGACTTAGAGAGTGTGAGAGGGGTGCTCAGAGCAGCTCGGAGCAGCTCGGAGCATCTCAGAGATGTGAGGAACAGCTGCAGACCAGAATTACTACAAAAAAAACAGGTGCATAATGTTTTAGTCAACAGTGTGAAGTAGGGACACCTCACAGAGTGTGAGGTCAGGGGGGCCTGTGGTGGAGATTGTCGGCAGCACGCAGCAAACAGGAGCAGTTAAGTGGGATTCACACGGAGAGACTCATGGACTGGAGACTGGTGGAACTTAAGTGGGATTCACACGGAGAGACTCATGTACTTGAGACTGGTGGAACTTAAGCGGGATTCACACGGAGAGACTCATGTACTGGAGACTGGTGGAACTTAAGTGGGATTCACACGAAGAGACTCACGTACTGGAGACTGGAGGAACTTAAGTGGGATTCACACGAAGAGACTCACGTACTGGAGACTGGAGGAACTTAAGTGGGATTCACACGAAGAGACTCACGTACTGGAGACTGGAGGAACTTAAGTGGGATTCACACGGAGAGACTCATGTACTGGAGACTGGTGGAACTCAAGTGGGATTCACACGGAGAGACTCATGTACTTGAGACTGGAGGAACTTAGGTGGGATTCACACGGGGAGACTCATGGACTGGAGACTGGTGGAACTTAGGTGGGATACACACATAGAGACTCATGTACTTGAGAGTGGTGGAACTTAGGTGGGATTCACACATAGAGACTCATGTACTTGAGATCGGAGTACTTTACATGTTTTCCCTCTGTTCAATTATCTCGGAGCAGAATGCTGAAATTGAGCTTTCCCAGTCTCTAGGGAAAATGGCGGATCTAATTCACACGGAAGGACACACCCGGTACAAAGTCTCAGACAAGCTTTACCACTGAGACTAGGGAACTCTCATTATCAGTGGGAGGTACGGAGTCTCACTAGAATGCCCGAAAAGTTATAGATAGGTTTTAAATCCAAATTGCTTGAGACTATTACCTTGACAGAGAAAATAGACTCCAACGATTTTCCCTGCTCCCCCTCAGTCTCAGGGAATTAAGACCTGGGGGTGTCACACGAGGAGACTATGTACCAGCAAATAATCTCAGGAAAATTGTCTCAGACAAACCCTGCAGAAGGTACATGAGTCTCTCCATGTGAATCCTACTTCAGGAGACTATGTACCGGCAAATAACCTCAGGTAAAATGTCTCAGACAAACCTTGTTGAAGGTACATGAGTCTCTCCGTGTGAATCCCACTTTAGCACGCTCATACTAGTCTTAACATCTCCAAGGAATATGTCAGTTGACGGTCCACTTAACACGATCAAAGATAGGGCCGTGGGAATGCAGACAACACGCGCTTCCTGAACCACGTGTTAAAGTGGCCACGAGCACGACGCCATGATGGAAAATGGCCGCCGGAACGCAGGCGGAAGTGAGGTTTGAGTGACAGGACAGATACTTTCTCTGATCCTCTCAACCGTCTCACAAATGTAGCACTCTCAGATGACGTTTTAAACACAGTCTCTTTAAAGCAGTGGTGTGTACTTAAAAGGAAACTCACGAGATGAGAATAACTTGTTTCGTACTCCACCACACAGTTTGACTGTAGAATAATTCACGAAGCGAAGCTGAGTGAATTACGTCGCGGCCAAACGAGGTGGAGTGCGGACTAAGTTATTTTCTTCGAGTGGTTTTCTGATTTTATCTCACCCCGTATACATGATCAGGAACATTATCCATTAATAAAATAACTCACCCAATTAGCCATTGAGTATTGGGTACAATACCTTCACAGCCGTGGAGAACGAGTTCCAAACGTTAAGCCTATGGAGAAAAATACCGGGGTGAGATACAAAATGGAATTAAACTTTCATGAGTAGTGATTGGAAGTCAACTTGTCAACGACATAACTTACGGAATTTGTTGTTTCAGGTTAAAACCACCACAAAATTGGATCTTTATATGTAAAAAAATCTAAATAAAGGAAAGTCTGTATAGATCTGATAGAGTATTAAAAGTAGCCAGATATCCACTCTACAAAAAAGGTGTCCGGATATATGGGAGAAATACGTTTGGATACAATTCACGTTTAGAAATAATTCACCATCTCCGCGATATGTCGGCAATAGATCGCAACAAATCGCGCCAAAGGAGGTACGACATGGTGACACTGTAAGATATAAACTAGGAGCAAATAGTATGTTCATCCTAGATGAATGAGCGTGCTATTATAGATGAATAACAATTAAAAGGTATAAGTTAGATTTTTCGTATGGATAGTTTTCTGTAACCCAATTGCACCCAGTCAACTTGCAATTTCTGCAGCTGCCTATTTAGGATCCAAACAAATCAGGCACCAATGGGTCTTGAGGTATTTTGGTATTGAGTGATTGGTCATGGTCAGCTGGGCACTCTGGCTCCCTGCTCTATTCTCAATATCATAGTGAATAGCACACAGATAGTGAAGGGATAGTTTGTATGCAGTACCCTGAAAGTCTATATGGACCCCTCTAAACTCTATATGATATATTTAGCGCGTGCAAGCACGCTCTAATAAAATATACCACAGCAAATCCATCGTGTTGGTGGAACCAACGAGTATGGAACCAGTCCTTTGTAAAGCAGAGGAGTAAAGGCGCTACCAAAGCGAGCAGTGTGTATATCCATTGTAAATGTATAAAAATACAAACACGGTGGAGGACGGCCGGTCGTAAAGCGGTGACGGAAGGCGGCGGGGTGGCTGCGGGCGGCGGGGGGTTAATCTACGGTCTCCGGACCGTCGTCTCCAAAGGTCAGCCGTGTCCGGGGTAGACTTGCCCAAGTCTTTGATAAGGAACATTCATTAATTTTATTTTTTTTAAATGTAGTTGGATAAACTTTTTACTGACTGGTCAAGGAATCAAATCAGGAAAATTTTCAAAAAGAGGAAACAATGAAGAGAGAGTCAGGGAAGCCTAGATAATCCCGGATATCAATCTCCAAACAGATATCCTGGCCAGTAGCAAGAAGACTCTGCATGGAGAGTGCTGAACATGCGTGGCGTGAACCAGCGCCAGAAATCGGTCACCATTACCGATTTGACCAGTCGCTGTATCGAGGAGAAGAGGGGTGGAGTAGGTTGTTAGTAACCATTGTATCATATTTATACTTATCCTACCCCTAATATAAAAGCCCATAGGGTTAACATTGTGAATCCGTATTCAACTATGAACTGGATACGGAGTTTCGTAACCCACTAGTGTATTACAGTTTTTTAATCACATGAGTAAAATATGGACCAATCATAGAGCAGCACCCCAGCATCTGCGAAAGTAGTTTCAGCAGTTTCGTGGTGCCCTCGCGTGTGTTTGTTATTGTTAGGACAGTGACAGTGACGCGATATCGGCATCTACACAAACTCATGCGTACTTGTTAGAGTTTAATTTAATAATTTTTACATTCAGTGGGGGTAGGATAAAATCAAAACCTTATTCGTTTAGTTCAGGTGCCGCCTAGCTCCACTACAGCTCCAATGCTGCTCCACTATCGGCGACGGAGTGCCGGCTGGTCGGCGACCAAAGAATCGCGCCCCAATCTCCAGTGAATCGGCGCAATGTAACAGAGCCTTAAGCCAGCGCTAGCGCGGCGAAAGATCTGGGTGGAGAGTGGCGGTAGCGGGGCGTCCGGTGCCGCGCGTTCTTCTCGTGGCCGGAATGCGAGTTGTGTGCACGGATTAGTCCCGTAAAGGTCGCCCCGTCCCCGCCGCCGGATCGTAAAGCCCAGTATGTCCGTTCTCTTTCTTCTCCAGCTGGCCTGCCGGTCACCCTTTCCGGCACTTATATATATATATATCTAGAAGCTGGTACAGAATAGGACTGAACTTTGTACTCGTGAGTGAACAGACCGTTGTTTGTTTAAATAGTCAGTAGGAGAATGCAAAAGATTTTTTTTTTTCGGCTTGTCACAGAGGTGTTTATTGCCACGTCGTAATAATCGAGAATGTAAAAGAAGAACGTTTTAAAAACTCTTTCTGTTAAAGATACCACGCGGGAACACTTATAGACAAAAAATAAAAAAATTGTAAAAACTCTTTCTGTCCGGGTTTGATGCACTCGGTGAAGCGGATCCTCTAGAACCAGAAATTTTTTGCTGATTTATTCCCAGTATATTGCAACATTATCACAAAATCAGTTATTGCTTCTGACTCATATCATTTTTGGTCTTTCAGCCACTTTTCTCCTTCATCCCCAGCAGTAGTAGATTTACTGCTATATCAAAGGCCAGTCCTTCTCATACCATGTCTGTGTGGTGTGGTGTACATCCACCTTTCTCCTTCATCCCCAGCAGTGGTAGAGTTACTGCTATATCAAAGGCCAATCCTTCTCATACCATGTCTTTGTGGTGTGGGAAGTAAAAGAACTCTCACCTCGGTAAATGTGTAGGGGTGGGATTTCTACCTAAATTCATCACATAGATTCGATCAAACCCAAAGTAAGTTTAATTGAACAAATTGGACGTTAAACTACCCAAACAAACAAAAAAACAATCAGCACAAAACGTCTTGGACACAAGAGGTATAGTGATAATAGTGTACAGCAGGGATGTCAAAGGAAATATTTTTTATGTGGTATTTACTGCATTAGAGAGGCTGAGAAAACTTGAGAAACACATCAATATAGCCACAAAATAGGGCTGAGGGTGTGTGTTGAGTTTCAAACCACTGTTTTATTGGCGTGACGAGGGCTCGATTTACAATTTCTTTGTTTAATACAAAAAAGTATGTATGTAAACTTGGAAAAAATGAAAAACTGCCATCTCTGGTACAATCACTATATGTGTAGATGCACTCTGATTTTGTCTTATCTGAGACAGGTCTCTTAGACAGCATCGCGACCCATATACATAATACCATATACATAATACCAATGCTATAAGGATTCTTTGTAGCGAGGCAAGAATTTGAGATGGTATATTTGGTAGGTATCCTTACAGAAACAAATTTTTAACAATTACACAAAAAAAATGTTTTCAAATTAAAATAGCGGACGAGAAAAACTGCGTATATCCATTTTCTGATGCCCCAGGCCCCCAAACATACTCTTATTTCGCCGCATATTAACATCCTTGTTGAGTGTTGAAAACTGTAGAACTAAGTGTAGATTAATATGTTCAGGTTTTTAATACTTGTGGCTGCGGGTTTACGCTGTGCACCATGTGTCCTGAGAACGGAGGTCATAGCCCCGGGTTAAAACAGAGAAACCTCCACTCAGCACCCCTCAGCCTCTCTCAGCACCCCTCAGCCTCACTCACCACCCCTCTCACCACCCCACCCCCCACCCGTCACCTAGACTTGCTCAAGTCTTTGATGATGAACATTCATTAAATGATTAAACACAATAAGAATTAAGTTCATTGAAATATTTATCCTTCTCTGACTGGGCCATTAATCAGAGACTTGTCCACTATGAACCAAATCTCCTGTTTATGGCCCCAAGCCACTCCCTGTGACCCTATACTGTCTTCCACCCCTCCTCCTCCCCTGTATCCCAGGGAGGAGGGTAGCTATAGGGACTACAGAGACTGGAGCCAGTATCCCAGCGTGGAGGGTAGCTATAGGATGCAGGGACTGGAGCCTGTATCCCAGAGAGGAGGGTAGCAGCTAGCTATAGGATGCAGGGAATGGAGTCTGTATACCAGCGAGGAGGGTAGCCATAGGATGCAGGGACTGGAGCCTGTATCCCAGCGAGGAGGGTAGCCATAGGATGCAGGGACTGGAGCCAGTCTTGTATCCCAGCGATGAAGGTAGCCATAGGATGCAGGGACTGGAGTCAGTCTCCTGTATCCTAGCCAGGAGGGTAGCCGTAGGATGCAGGGACTGGAGCCAGTCTACCCATCACCCGCCGACACTTAAACAAATACCCCACAGTTAGCCATGGGTTATTACCCCAACACCAGATGAACACTGCAGGCACATCTCCAAGCACATCTGGCCTCTCCCAGCACATGCGTTCTACTACAACATGAACACTTTTCACACCCTGAGATCTGTATTTGTTTATTTTCTGCAGATTTATTTATTTTCTTCATGAATGGCAAGGTTGTTTATCTCTCGGTTAGGAACACATGTTTACCTTTCATTGGAATGATGGAGGTACATCAAACATTCAACTGGCGAGGAAGACAACGAAAATATAATTTGATAAAATTGTTCATCTCAACGGAGATTAGACAACAAAGGTTCTGTTCGGAGAGTGAGGGGAAGCCAAACACTTGCTGCTATCCGATTCTTTTAGGGGTAGCATCTTATAGAGGAAACCTAGTGGGTATTTTTTCAGATTCTTTATTAGTTTATTAGAGCGTGCTTGCAAGCGCTAAATACATCATCTAGAGGTTAGAGTGGTTACATTGAACTTTCAGCATGCTTCCAGAAAACTATCCCTTTACTGCATGCTGTTCACTGTGATAGTGATAACAGAGCAGGGAGCCAGTGTCTCAGGGTCTTAGAGGCGTACCCAGCTGACCATGACCAATCACTAAAGACAAAAATACCTCATTGACCCACTGGTGCTTGATGTGTTTGGATCCTAGATTGGCAGTTGCAAAAATGGCAAGTTGACCAGGTGCAAGTGGGATACAGAAAACCATCTATAAACTGAATGTAACCCAAACCTTTTAGTTGTTATTTATTTATAATTGCACGCTCATTCATCTATGATGAACATCCTATATGCTCCTAGTTTTCGTTTAGGGGTAGCATCTTATAGAGGAAATCTTTTTTTTTTTTTTTTTTGTATCAGATTCTTTATTGGTTCATTTTCAACGTGACAATATCCCTTGAAGGTTGTACAGTAATCATGAAATTTTCGCAGAATATAGGTACAACACACAGGTAAAGATCTTAGGTGAAATCTACAGTAAGAGAATGGTGGTATACATTAGTACTTGTACCCACCCTTAACAAGATACAATTGCCTCAGGTCCCCGGCCTTAAAGGGTTAACTGCCATCTCTTAGAACAATGTATCACATTTTCAAGTTTTACATCAGGTAAAGTTCACCCCAACCTGTGTTCACTGTGTCAATGTGGGGATGCTGGTTACCGTCTGTATATTACCCTGAGTAGCCCGCACGCCGGTACCCGACTATACCGCTAGTTCCTGGCCCTTACCCACTTAGAACATCACCTAACAATCTGGGTGCCAGCGTAAACACCATTAGTGTCCATTAGGCGCTGTGTCCAGGCGCAGTCTGTGTGCTTTACGGGTGACCTTCTCCGGTGTCCCGCACCGAGAGATGTGCTTGGAGAGTGTAACGGGACTAGGGGTCGCTGATACCCGCAGGTACACGGGTATACACGGGATCCCGAGGGCGTAGCTTGTAAAGTAACCACTCTCCAAGCAGAGATCCGGCGCTCTACTTCCTGCGGCCGCTTGTATCTCTTCCCCGACCTGCCTGTTTGGGACAAAATCTGTCCCAGCCGCCAGTTTTTTTTTCTTCTCAAATATCCTAAATTCTCAAAGATTTGGGGGTTATTATCTGTTCTACTTATGAATAGAGATGAACATATTTATATCGTAAATGAAATACTCTCATTTCTGATATTATTTATTATTATTTATTTCAAACCAGACACAGTTCCTGGGATTACTTTCTACAGTGGAAAGCACCTTATGTGAAAGCAGGGCTTTGTTTTGTCAACAATGCCCATGTGCTCCTCTGAAGGGGCCGTCTAATCAACTGTGGATTCACATTTTGAAATGGTTTAAATCTGAAAAGGAAACTTCTGGATTGTCTGTGAAGCTCATTTAACAATTCCCATATTAAATAACTCATAATAAATGAGTTGTCTGAGTTCAATAACTTTTGACAGTTACATTGTTTCGAATCGGAAACTTTAGCTGGTTTTCCCTGTCCTTAGTGGATACCCAGGGAACCTGCATTGGGTTGGGGCAGAGATTAGAAAGCGCTAGCGCCGCGAGAGATCTGGGGGAGAGTGTCGCTTGTAGAGTCACGTGTCCGGAACGAGAGCCGTGTTTGTGTGGTACTCCCGGGAGGAGATAACCCGGCTACACGCGCTTCTAAGGCGGTCTTATCAGAACCATGTCTTTATACTGCCATATCGCGATAAAGCACTCAGAATACCTTTTGTCTTGTGCTGTCATAGGAGTCCATTGTCACCCGTCGTCCACTTCCTAGAAGCCTCTATTCCTCAAAGCTCCAGGGCACAGTTTTTGGACTTGAGTTAAGTGGGATTCACACGGTGGGATTCACGTACCTCACAGGCTGTTTGTCTGAGAAAGTCCTGTTGAGATTCGGTACTGGAACATAATCTCCTGTGTGAATGACAGGGTTACATTTTGCTGACACCCTGCCGCCATTTGTGGACACCCTGCAGCCATGGGCGGACACCCTGCCATCATGCGCAGACACCCTGCCGCTAAGCATGTTCACCGTGCGACTATTCTTGGACACCCTGCCACCATGCGTGAACACCCTGGTGCTATGTGCAAACACCCTGCTGTCATGTGCAGACACCCTCCCACTTTGCACGGACACCCTCTCGCTATGTGCGGACACCCTACCGCTATGTGCGGACACCCTACCGCTATGTGCGGACACCCTCCCGCTATGTGCGGACACCCTCCCGCTATGTGCGGACACCCTCCCGCTATGTGCGGACACCCTGGTGCTATGCGCCGACACCCTGGTGCTATGCACAGACACCCTGCTGTCATGTGCAGACACCCTGTCACTATGCACGGACACCCACCCATCATGCACGGACACCCTCCCGCTATTTGCGGACACCCTCCCGCTATGTGCGGACACCCTCCCGCTATGTGCAGATACCCTCCCGCTATGTGCAGACACCCTCCCACTATGTGCAGACACCCTCCCGCTATGTGCAGACACCCTCCTGCTATGTGCGGACACCCTCCCACTATGCACGGACACCCTCCCGCAATGTGCAGACATCCTGAGTCTATGCGCAGACACCCTGTAACTATGCAGACACCTGGCCATCATGCACGAACACCGTCCCACTATGCACAGACACCCTCTTGCTATGTGTGGACACCCTCCCACTATGTGCGGACACCCTGCTGCTATGCCGCTATGGGCAGATACCCTGCCACTATGGGAAGACACCCTGCTGTCATGTGCAGACACCCTGCTGCTCTGCGTGGACACCCTATCTCTCTGTGCGGACACCCCACCGCCAATCGGGACACCCCGCCGCCGCCTCATATCGGTCCTCATATCAACACAACCGAAAATACCCACCTTCAGCCGTATATCTCTACAAGAGCTGAAGATAAGGAAGAATGTCGGATAAAATGAGGCCCGACATCTGCGATCCCTGGAGGCAGTCTGGTTCAACCAGATCCATCATCCGCAGGTCAGCCATGGGCGAGGCGCGCTGATATACACGACATACATAATGCACGTGTTTCCCTGTAGTCTTCAGCATAGATCCCATGTGAACTACACGCCGCAGTCACACAGTATCCGGCATGTTCAGGCTTTTACCCAACTAAAATAGGTCGACATGGGAGATACACTCTATCAGATCAATATATTCATTTATTCATTTCTATTATTATGTATATTTGTATTTCTCTGTTAAAAAAAATACCACTGGATATTCTGAACAATGGATGTTCGTGTTGGACTCAGTATAGACCTTATTTTTCAGTCACATCACTTGATAAAGCACCACAGGACTATCATTTATTCAAACTGAGTTGTTCTTCACTTGCAATATTATTATAAATATATGTATTACGTACAAAGGTAATGTTGTCACACATCTCATCCGATCAGTACTGCAGCTCATGATAAAAAAGGGCTTTATTTTACATTGTAAATCTATTGTACAAAGACTGCCTCCAGTCCCTGCATCCTATGGCTACCCCTCCACCTACCTCACCGCACCTCGCTGGGATACATCCTGGGCCTGTCAGGTGTTAGGGGAAGTCCAAATGTTGCAAAGTAGTTTTAGTTCTTAATTATGTCCATAAGACTAGAGCAAGTGTAATATTGGTGTCCAAAAGCGGAACTGGTGTTTGAGAAGCGCACCCCTCTCATAAGATCTCACACTCTCTAAGTGGTATTCTGTACAAGGTTCGGGTGGACCCCTCTCATAAGATCTCACACTCTTTAAGCGGTAATCTGTATTCCAGTCCATATAAAGCCACTAGAGCGTCAAGTACACAGTATTCCCGCTAGGTGGCATCATCGATATTATAGAAATCTTTGGGTTGCATTGATATATGTGTTTAGCACGGGAGGCAGGCCAGTGGATTCTCAAGGCTATAAGCCTAGTTTCTAGAATTCTTCTGCCATAGAGCGCAGTGAGGGGGGGCTGAGACACAGTGGCCAGGTCATACTCTTTATCCTACCCCTAATAAAAAACTCCATAGGCTTGCTATCGGGTCACTGTATTCAGTCTGGAGTTCAGAAAAATATCGCTCTAGTGGGATACACTTGACAAATGACGTCATTTGATAATGTAGAAGTAATTTAGACGGGCGGGGTAGGATAAATTCTAAACCAAACTCGAGTTAGTAATGTTATTGTTCATCGCACTCCGGCAAGATCGCGTATTACTGCTCTTGGCTTCGCCTCACGCAGTAATACGGGATCTTGCCGTCGTGCGATAAACAACAACACGACTAACTCTTGTTTGGTTTCTCCATAGTACTGGAGGACTGTGACGGTCCAGCAGACCTCCAGTGAGGCTCCCCGGGGTCGGGCGCCGCTAATGGGGAGAGAAGGTCCCCCTCTCTTTGATCTTCCCTCCCCGTGGATCTGCTCCACGGTTTTTACCAGTGACAAAGACACAGAGCTATGAGTCACAGTGGGCGACAGAGTGGACGAGCGGCGGCAACACACAGGAAATACCAACTTTGTACTCTATTCACAATTCTTATATACACTCTAAAGTATATCTGAAGGATGTGTCATTCTTCTGGTTAGTGTCCATCCATAAAGTATGCACGCAGAATTTACACAATGTTTGACCCCCTTAACCCCCCCCCCCCCCCATACCTTGGCATCCCTGATTTATTCTTAACCACCATCTTGTACGCAATGAAACAAAGAAGGGGCACATGCAAAATTAAAAACATTCTGTTCCCAATGTGGTACCACTCCTATTTCACAGAATAGAATGCTGCTCAAAAGTACTTTTCAAACCTATGAACAAGCCAAGAACCTGTCAGTTAAGTCAAGTTGTGAGCCAAGTTGTCAAGAGAAATCAATTGGAGAATTCGACCCGTTTCAGGTAGACATTTTCATATAGAAGGAATGGTCTGACTAGTTAGCTTTTAGACAACAAAAATACCCCAATGAATATAGAAAATAAGTCCAGTTATGTTTAGGTATAGGGTTAAGGTTAGGTTTTCGGTTAGGGATAGAGAAAGGATTAGGGCTAGAGATAGACCTAGGGGAAGGGTTTTCTGTTTGTTTAAAGCCAAGATAACATACTTACTTCTAAATATAGTACTTATCCACAGTTGTAATGAGATACTTGAGTTGTGAAGATTTAAAACGGGTGGAGTTTTTAAAACGGGTCGAGTGTTTTACGAGTCTCCAGTATTCCTGAGATTGCCTCCTGGAGCCTGCAATCTGCAGCTCAGGGGAGTGAAAACCTCATCACACCTCCTGAGGGTGATCTGGAGGCCTTCACAGGGGGTAACACTTCATGAAGAGGGGCTCACGTCAGAGCAGTAGACCATCTCACATCTCTACCCGCCACTAAATCAGCTTTATGTGTTACAACAACCTGCTAGTTAACATTCCCACAGGCATATAGGGTCCATACAGGCCCCTCTAAGGTTTCGGTCGATTTCTAAAACTGCAGAAAATGAGAACAGCTACATTCCTCGAGAATAAAACTTTTGGAGTATCAGGTACCTCCCGTCTCAGACTGGAGAACCTGATAAGCCTATTCTCAAGCATTTTTTTTAATATCAAACATGTTTGATAGTCCGGAATTATTTTATTTTTTTGGCAGTTCGTTTCAAATGTTACCTTCACTCCATGCATCGTTCCACACTTTGTTCAAAAGGATAAAAACATCATTGATTCTTCACCCACGGAGCTGAGAAGTGATCCCTGAAATCCACGTAAACGTTTAAACGTACCAAGGATTATGTACACAGTCTCTGTCTGTATAGGGGCCGGTCTAGAGGCCTCCGATCGTCATTCAAGATGCCTAGCCATAAATCAAGTTTAAATCGAATGAGGGGGAAAAACACGATTGCATTGTTGCTTTCAGAATAGGAAAAGAAACAAATATCTGAAAAATGTTGGGACTAACAATGTGCTTAAAGAGATTTAAAAAAAAAATCAAATCAGTTATCGGGTAAGTAAGGAAATACTACTGTAGTTTTTGCCAAGCTTTAAAGGTGACAACTGATAAGTAAGGATATCCATTCACGTATATGTTAGATATAATCTCTCGACATGGTCATAAATTGTCCGTGACAATGGAGAAAAACATAAAACAATCAATTGAGCGGGTGTAATCAGATCATCCCGGTTTTTGAGGTCTGTCTGTGCTGGTCCACGTCGTTTTATCGGCACAGCTGTCGAGGGTGCACGTTTGTGAGACTCAGGGCCGACGGGTGGTGGTAGACTGGCTCCAGTCCCTGCATCCTATGGCTACCCTCCTCGCTGGGATACTGGCTCCAGTCCCTGCATCCTATGGATATCCCTGCATTCGGTGCATGGAAGAGCGCCTATTGGCGATTGTACTTTACCATAATTGAATAAAAAATAAAAAATCCTATGGCTACCCTCCTGGCTGGGATACTGGCTCCAGTCCCTGCATCCTATGGCTACCTTCTCACTGGGATACAGGCTCCAGTCCCTGCATCCTGTGACTACCCTCCTCGCTGTGATACAGGCTCCAGTCTCTGCATCCTATGGCTACCCTTCTCGCTGTGATACTGGCTCCAGTCCCTGCATCCTATGGCTACCCTCCTCGCTGGGATACAGGCTCCAGTCCCTGCATCCTATGGCTACCCTCCTCACTGGGATACTGGCTCCAGTCCCTGCATCCTATGGCTACCCTCCTCGCTTTGATACAGTCTCCAGTCCCTGCATCCTATGGCTACCCTCCTCGCTTTGATACAGGCTCCAGTCCTTGCATCCTTTGGCTACCCTCCTTACTGCAATACAGGGACTGGTACAATCGGCAATGGTGTTGGATTTCTGGAACTGTTTAGCTCCAGTATTCCCAACACTCTCCTTACATATATCCTGGCTACTGGTCAGGATATCTGCTCGGAGATTATGAGCAGGCAAAATTCATTGCTATGACAACACAGGCGGTCTGGAAACTAGAGGAAGGGAGGGGGAGGGGTAGGAGGAGGTATAGGGTTATAGGGAGTGGCTTGGGGCCATAATCAGGAGATCTGGTTCCTAGTGGACAAGTCTTTGATTCATGGGCCAGTGAGAAAAGGATACATACTATAATGAACTTTATTCTGATTGTGATTAATCATTTAATGAATGTTCATAATCAAAGACTTGGGCATGGGCCAATCAGAAAAGATTATATACTATAATGAACCTTATTCTGATTTTAATTAATCATTTAATGAATGTTCATTATCAAAGACTTGGGCAAGTCTAGGGTGGTGTGTCGACTATTATACTATGTACTACTGTGAGGACGGATTTAAGGCCACTTATAGACTCTACGGCCGGCGCTATAGGCTCAGATTCACCGACCTCGTTTGTCAGTGTCAACCAACGAAGATCTCTAGAGCCCTGAGTGTTCATGGACCCTCCAAGGTCAAACCTGAGTAGACTAAAACGTGGAGGTAGTCATGGTACGACCCAAACCGCTTCGTTTCACGTGTTATTGATACTAGGAGCAAATAGAGTGTTCATCATTGATGAATGAGCGTGCTATTTAAATGAATAACAACTAAAAGGTTAGGGTTACATTCAGTCTATGGATCGTTTTCTGTAACCACTTGCACACAGTAAACTTGCCATTTCTGTAATCAAACATATCAAAAACCAGTAGGTCAATGAGGTATTTTGGTCTTGGATGATTGGTTATGGTCAGTTGGGCATGCCTCTAAGACTCTGAGACACTGGCACTCTGATCCTTTCCCAATATCACAGTGAATAGCACACAGATAGTAAAGGGATAGATTTTTCTCAGCGACACACCCTCTAAAGTCTCGTGCACCAGAAAGAATAATTTCATACTTTTAGTAGACAATCTTTGTATATTATTTTGGGGTGTGGAGTGAGCACTGGACTTTGTTGATTGGAGTCCCACTGCAGCCACTTTTCTCCTTCACCCCCAGCAGTGGTAGATTTACTGCTATATCAAAAGCCAATCCTTCTCATACCATGGCTATGTGATGTGGGAACTAAAAGATCTCTCACCTTGGTAAATGTGTAGGGGTGAGATTTCTACCTGAATTCACCACATAGATTTGGTCAAACCCAAAGTAGGTGTAATTGAACAAATTGGACGTTAAACTACCCAAACAAACAAACAAACAATCCCCGCTTTTTCTAGGGGAAGGGGGGATTGTTCCCTTGTTATAACCTTGCCACTCTTAGTGTACATGTTTATATCGTTTCCTTGGAATCCGGTGGGGACAAATAACTGTCATCAACTTTATCTAGGTCCATTACAGTGCTATACTTGCACAGATTATAGTCATTGAGATTGCTATTGTAGTGCTATGACACCACCTGAAGTGTGAGGATGAAGATAGAATATTGTCACTTTCACTCGGGCATCGTTTTTAGCAGTAGATTTGTCTGAAGTGTAGTCAGAATGTCTCCAGCATCATCCTGATCTAAAGAAGAAACCAACAAGTTTTGTTCAAAGTCGTTGTTCTCCACGAGTTTGATGCAGAGTGACAAGGCGACAGCCGAGTGAACATCACGTAGCATTCAAACAAGCTGGAGAACGGTTTCTTTGACCAAAACAAGTTGCTTTCTGTATTTATCCCACCCCTGTACACACTTACCGAAAATACGATACACAGGATATAGACCATGGAGAATGGACTTTGATACTCATAGGGATATAGAGAACGATTTCCAAATGATAAGCATATGGGACAAAAATCCCAGGGATGAGATAGATGTATGCTCCTTCAGGATAGTAGATGATATGAAGTAAAAACCTTATAACCATTAGGGGCCATCCGTAATGTATGCACGCAGAATTTCTGAAACTTTTGCCCCCCCCCCCATCACAATCCTAAACGCAATAGATCAAAGAAGGAGCCTACGCAAAATCTTCAACATTTTTGACCCCCCCCCTTCACTCCCCTGACTACTTATTTACTTTATGGATGGCCCTATAGAAAAATAAAGGAAATTTAAAAAAAAAAAAAAAAAAAAAAGAAGGAAGAAAATATTAAGGTTGTCTCGATAGGTTGAGGAGTAGGTAATAATCACACAGATGTGGTTTGAAAAGGCTGGTCGGCGTATCTTTGTGTGGCCAGTAGATGAAGGGTTCTTTAACTGAGAGGATTTCAGCTCTGCTGAGTGTCACTGGCTGCTTTATGCCGCCTCGCAGCCAACACATGGTTAACCCAGACAAGTTTTTGTTGGTCATTGCTGCCCGTTTCCTTGGCATGACACAACTCTCAAATTATCCCCTGTCAACTGTCTGCATGAGTTAGCTCAGAGATGCTTCCCTAGACTTGCTTCTCTCCCTTTATCTCACCCCTGGCATTTTTGTCCCATATGCTTAACATTGGGAACCCGTTCTACATGCCCCTACGAGTATTACAGTCCGTTCTCCATGGTCTATATCCTGTGTAACATCCGTTCTTTAAGTATGTACAGGGGTGAGATAAATATAGAAAGCAACTAGTTTTGGTTGAACTCATAGTTCTCCAACTCATTTGAATGCTCGTTCATATCACTCCGCATCAAACGCGTGGAGAATGACGACTTTGACCAAAACTTGTTAATTTCTTCTTTAATACCACACACAAATTGACGTAAATTTTCCAAATCTAAGTATCAGTTTCATGCCCGTAGTTGAGTGGGAGGCATGAGAAATATGGATTAGATTATATTGGAAAATGCCCCGTCGATAGATATTTCAGAGGAAACCTATGAATGTTTGGGGTTCAGAGCTTGTATCCCATCAAGTTTTACTCACATAGTAATTCACATTTGTGACATAATCTCCCTTCGGATATTTTTCCTAAATATCTCATGGGCATTGGATACAAGTTCCCAAGCTTAAGTCTATGGAAAAAAATATACCAGGGTTGTGATTATATTGGAAAATGCCCCATCGATAGATATTTCTTAGTTATATAATTTTAGCATAAAAAGCAACAACAAAAAATACTAGTTATACAATCCTGTGAATTGAATCAGACACCCTTAAGATGTAAACCCGATAGGAGGCTCGTCTCCGCGGAATTCCGGGCAGGTCGGGGTGGCCTGCTCCTGCAGGGTGAAGGTGGAGGTGCTAACACACAGGTGATAAACTGTCGGGTTATGCAGAGCTCGTCCCGGTCTGCACGGGGTAGAGTTTACGGTCGCCCGGCAGTAAATGAGCCCGGCAGTAAACGGGCCGGGCAGTAAATGAGCCCGGCAGTAAACGGGCCGGGCAGTAAACGGGCCGGGCAGTACACGGGCCGGGCAGTAAACGGGCCGGGCAGTAAACGGGTCGGGCAGTAAACGGGCCGGGCAGTACACGGGCCGGGCAGTAAACGGGCCAGGTAGTAAAACGGCCCGGCAGTAAAACGGCCCGGCAGTAAACGGGCCGGGCAGTAAACCAGCAGGGCAGTAAACCAGCAGGGCAGTAATCCAGCAGGGCAGTAAACCAGCCGGGCAGTAAACGGGCCAGGCAGTAAACAGGCCAGGCAGTAAACGGGCCGGGCAGTAAACGGGCCCTGCAGTAAACGGGCCCTGCAGTAAACGGGGCGGGCAGTAAACCAGCCCGGCAGTAAACCAGCCCGGCAGTAAACCAGCCCGGCAGTAAACCAGCCCGGCAGTAAACCAGCCCGGCAGTAAACCAGCCCGGCAGTAAACCAGCCCGGCAGTAAACCAGCCCGGCAGTAAACCAGCCCGGCAGTAAACCGGCCCAGCAGTAAACAGTAAAAAAAACTCAATGGGGGATTGCTACAAATAATAGCTCATTAGTCACTGTGAAGGGTGAGACAGATTCAGAAAACAATTCAATTTACCTTCAGAGCTCGAATTTTGGCAGTTTTCATGAAATGTAAGTAATGATTTGATATGTATGCATATTTCAATGATATATGTCCCAACGTAAGGGTGTATATGTAAGGGTGGTGGGGCCTTACGTCTATATACTGCAGAGATGAGTAAGTGCTAACACCACGAAAGGTCTGCTGGGAGAGTGTGTCGAGCGATGTACCACGTGGCCCAGGATCCAGATCAAGGATCCAGGGCACGCCTAGCGCCCACTACACCACTCCCTAATGGTGGGGATCCTTTAGGGCCCGCAATAGAGACCCCGAGGGTTAAGGTGGCCCGTCGTCTCACACCCGAGTCCCAGGAGACTGGAGAACATGCCCCCGCGGTCCCGTTACATGCCGGGCGTTACATGCTACGCCTCGAGAACATACATGCACGATGCTGACTGGTTTCAGATACAAGCGGCCGTATGCTCCGAGGAGTTGACGCGTAGTAATACACGAGGACTAAGGAGCGTATTATTATATACCTGTGTGCGAATGTCTATGAAATACTGCCCGCTGCTAGGGGTGCAGTAATAATAATGTTCGTGTCCGCTGTGAGTGCGACTTAAGAAGTCATTAAATTGTCGTTTTTTTGTCGATTTAAGGTATATGGTAATAAGCAAACGTCCTGACTGTGGACGAAACGGTTCCTCTTCTCAGTCAGTCGTCAATTTCATACGGCCTTCTGCCTATGGCGTCAGGCAGTATGAAATCGACGACTGACCTCGAACAGGAACCGTTTCGTCCACAGTAAGGACGTTTCCTAATATTACAACGTCAACCTTGAGTGGTTTACAGAGCCACCTGTCCACATAACCATCGTTTATTGCATTTTTATCCATCTTTTCGAATAAATCAAACCCATTCATTGCTCTATCAAAGGGTATAACAATAGAGACTATTTCTTTGCTATATAGCACAAATAGACTATTTTCCTGTATACCATGGCTTTGAGGCTGTATACCACTGTTTTGAATCTTTATACCACAGATATGGTATCTGACAGGTTTTATATGATGGGTCATGGTTTACTGAGGCCCCATACATTCTCAATGGGGACTCAGTATAGATGGATAATAAATGCGGGTCCCGACCATCCATAGACCTGGATGATTTACATAGACTTCTCCAGCCTTTTTTAAAACTTTAGCATTTGAAATTTCTTCCCAAGGTTGTCAGACTTTGTTGATTGAGTCCCACTGCAGTCACTCTTCTCCTCCATTCCCAGCAATGGTAGATTGAATACTATATCAAAGGCCAATCCATCTCATACCCCGCTATGTGGTATGGGAAGTAAAAGAACTCTCACCTCAGTAAATGTGTAGGGGTGAGATTTCTACCTAAATTAATCACATAGATTCGATCACCACCCTTGTGGTATAAAAGAACCTTGAGAAAGTCTGGTAAGGACCTATAATGGTTGACTGGACGTTAAATCAAATGCACAAATCAGGAGAGAATAGTGACTAATGGGACATGGGTAGAAACCATTATGTGATATCTAGTAACGCTCACCAGAGGGCGGGTCGGGGTCACGTATACGTCGCAGCATGTCTGGCTCATACACTATGGATATATTACATACAGACACCTACATTCCTTGAGGCGTCGGCCCTCTTTGCAAATACATGTATTACTGGCCTCGTATCATGGCCATCTTCCCTGACCTCATTACGTAGGATAGACTTGCTCAAGTCTCTGATTATGAACATTCAATAAATAATAAAACTAAATCAGGATGAAGGATGAAACGCAGTATAATATGGATCCCTTCCCTGACAGGCCCAGGGCGAAGAGGGAGGAGGTGGAGGGGTAGGCATGACAGTGATATTATAGAGGAAACCTATGAAAGTTTACGGTCAGAGTTTGTATCCCATCAAGTTTGAATCTCATAGTAATTCACAAGGTGAAGTTATATGAAATACGTAGCAACTCAACTGAGATTGGATCGAGCTCTGACTGTAAACTTGAATAGGTTTCTGAATTTATTTCACCCTTCACATTGACTAATGGGCTAACCTTTGTGACATAATCCCCCATCAAGTATTATTTTCTAAATACTCCACAGGCGTTGGATACAAGTTCCCAATATTAAGTATATGGGGAGAAAATACCAGGGGTGAGCGTTACTGAACACAGGCTGGTGAGAAATACGGCATATGATGTCTTCACCAGCCTCACCTCTGTGTTATCTTTTATTTGTTGTCTATCGGTTATATAACCATAGTTTCCCTGCTCCCTGGTATCGCAATGAATGTACGATCAACGTATATAGAGTCGACCCATTGGTACTACTTAAAGGGCTGGTTTCACCAGCACGATATTTTTGCCTGGCAAGGTCGGACTGTGTCTTGTAGCACCTTGCTGCATCTTGATGAATCGTGACAAATCTTGTATGATCTGGTCATGCACTTATCCTTGTATGTGTAAGGCCTATTATCGCTCAAAGGGGGGTATTCCACTGCAGCAACCCAACCAGAAATTAGCATGGTGACATAGTATTCTCACACGATTCATCCTGACCTAGCGAGTCAACAAATCGGCCATGATCGGCATATATCGCACATCCTGGTGGAATCAACCCCTTCAATAAAGTTTCATGGACTGTGGGCTTGGAAGGTATTGCTATCCAGCTACTTGATTAAACGCTATTTCTGGTTCAAAAAATATCTCTAATATCCATTTTCTCAGAACCAGTGCAGATTTGTCACAGAAAACGTGAGTCTTTAAATTGTCATCGGTGTCGTAAGCAAACTTCAAAAATACTATCATTATCTACGAGTGTAGAGTGATAACCTTCAATAAAAGTCGCAGCATCGCGATCTGGGATTTGGTTCTCGCTACTTTCTCCGGCTGAGCTATGAGACCTGTGTCATATTTGACGTCTTTATTTGAGTTCACGCAGTACCCTGACTGTCAGCTTGACAGCAACGCGATAGGCCATAGTGACAGCCGTCCCCGGTAACTGACAATCACTGTCAACTCCACCCTCACTGTCACTGACTTATTGTGTAGACAGACGTTCAGCACAGCTTAAAAAAGAGACATTTTATAGAACGATCTGTCAGCTTGAATGATCTAGGAGATGGAGAGGGTGTCGTTTCTTTATTATTGATGGCTTTATTGTAGTTTTGAAAACAAATTGTGAGTTGCCGAATGAGATTTCACCTGTCCTCTGTTGTGTTGATAACCACCAAAAGTTTATGAATATGCTCTAACTACAGGTACATTAAACAATGAGAAATGGTCTGTGTATAAATATATATGTGTACCTAGAAGTAGGAGAGTCTATTGAGAAACTATGGTTAATAGAAGCACATAGACATACTGGGGGGGGGGGGGGGGGGGGGGGGAGGTCCTTCGTTCTTGCTTTAACTTAAAGCACATGCATAAGTACCTTAAAGTTAAAGATACTTTTACTTGTTCATTTCTCAGATATCAAGATATTTATGTAAAGAATACATGATAAAAGTCGTATTCTACAGTCTAACTGCGTTGGGTTGTGGCTCATAGTCTGCATTGTTTACTAGTTAGATAATAGGAAAGAAATTCATGAGTTTTAGATGATATTTTTCGTTTCGTGGAATTATTCATTCCTGGTTGGAAAAAATATGATTGGTGATCTTAGCCTATTGTTGGAAGTTTGAAGCAGCCTCTGCATAAATAGCTATGCTACTTTGTTTTACACCTTTTTTTCCATTGTAAGCTATGATTACTATGCCTTTCCTCTGTGAGTCATATGAACACTATGTAGAAATTCCACAATCCCTCTGGGGAATCAGAACGGGAGACATAAAAGTGAAAGACTTCTTAGTGAATTGCTGTGAAAGCAAAGAGGATTAGAACTCAAGTCTATCCAACCTTGAACTTGAAATCCCCCAGACTCAAAGCCTTGTATGGTAATCTAAAGAAAGTAATCTGCAGAAAGCAGACGACATGGGCTGTGACGTCACGACGACGTCATCTCTGACGTCATAAGCTGCGTTCAGCATCTGGTCATCCGCGTTCCTACCGGAAACTCCCACGGAGCTGAGTCTTGTCTCGCTCGGGATCTGAGGCCCAGTGTAGGCTCTAACACTCCTTTTATGTCTATATATGGTCATAAATTGACCCACCACTGACCTTGGTTGCTTGACCTTGACGACACCGGTATATGATAGATTCATGTCGGTTATACCCATCAGGTGGGGTCATATACTCAGACATGGCCGTTTTCCTCCTTTTCAAGGAAATCTTTGTTTTCAGTTTCAGTTTATAACATTCTTTTTTCCTGTGTAGAGCAAAGAGAGAATCAATTGGGTCTCATTCACACCAACGAGTATAGAGAATTGTCATACCAATAAACAGAAATGGGGTTTTAGGGGAACTCAAAAACCTCTGTCGTTTTCGGCAGCCAATGGAAACGGGCTTTTAGGGGAACTCAAAATATCTCCACCTTTTCGTTGGCCAATGGAAACAGGCGTTCTGTCTAAACCTCACCTATACATTATACCTCGGAGAACCTGACGCATGATGGCAGCACCTGTAGACTCTCCTCGGAACATCTCATAATAAATACAGCCAGCTTTGATGAAAGTCAGCCCCACTAAAAAAAGAGGAGTTTGATTGAATGTAGCTGTCTCATTATAGATCTGTTCTGGTGACATGGGGCCGCAATAAGAGCAGGGACTCGCACCGCCCCGCGCTGTATGAGTCTCGGCCTGTCATTAGTGGGCGGCCAGTCGTGGTTATATAGGCCTGTTTTCATTGGCCGATGAAAATGGCGGAGATTTTTTTAGTTCTCCTTATAAACCCATTTCCATTGGCTGATGAAAATGGCAGAGATTTTTTTAGTTTTCCTAAATGTAGCTGTCTCATTATGGATCTGTTCTGGTGACATGGGCCGCAATAACAGCAGGGACTCACACCGCCCCGCGCTGTATGAGTCTCGGCCTGTCATTAGTGGGCGGCCAGTCGTGGTTATATAGGCCTGTTTTCATTGGCCGATGAAAATGGCGGAGATTTTTTTAGTTCTCCTTATAAACCCATTTCCATTGGCTGATGAAAATGGCAGAGATTTTTTTAGTTTTCCTAAATGTAGCTGTCTCATTATGGATCTGTTCTGGTGACATGGGCCGCAATAAGAGCAGGGACTCGCACCGCCCCGCGCTGTATGAGTCTCGGCCTGTCATTAGTGGGCGGCCAGTCGTGGTTATAAAGGCCTGTTTCCATTGGCTGATGAAAATGGCGGAGATTTTTTTTAGTTCTCCTTAAAGCCCATTTCCATTGGCTGACAAAAACGGCAGAGATTCTTTTAGTTCTTCTTAAAGCCCATTTCCCTTGGCTGACGAAACCATTTGAGTTTATTTTAGTTTTCCTAAAAGCCCATTTCCATTGGCCATCACCGATCTACAGACAGGAACCACCGACAGCAGATATTTTTTCGAGTTACCCAGAACTTTTTTAAGTTCTCCTTAAAGCCCATTTCCATTGGTCGATGAAAACGGCAGAGATTTTTTAGTCCTCCTTAAAGCCCATTTCCATTGGCTGACAAAAATGGCAGAGATTTTTTTAGTTCTTCGTAAAGCACATTTCCATTGGCTGACGAAAACAGCAGAGATTTTTAGTTCCCCTTATAAGCCCATTTCCATTGGTCTATGAAAACAGCAGAGATTTTTTAAGTTCTCATTATAAGCTCATTTCCATTGGTCTATGAAAACGGCAGAGATTTTTTTAGTTCTCCATATAAGCCCATTTCCATTGGCTGACGAAACTGGTGTAAATCATTTTAGTTTTCCTAAAAGCCCATTTCCATTGGCCATCACCAATCCACAGTCAGGAACCACCGACAGGCCTTTAGCACTGCTGATGAAAAATCGAAATGGGCTATTAGAAGAAAAACTAGAAAATCTACGCTGTTTTTGTTGGCCAATGGAAACAGGATTTAAAGAAGCCCATTTTCATTGGCCAACAAAAACGGCAGATATTTTTCAAGTTACTCAGAAAGTCTATCGGTGGTGCCACTGACTGTATATCATTATTGATTTATTGGTGAGTGTGTATAGTATGCACTGTTTCTACTATATTTTCTGGGTAAAAACAGATCTAATTGGCATTGTTACATAAGACAAAGATCGGTGCAGAATAAAGGCCTGGTTCCTCCAACATGATGTATTTGCCATGGTGTATCATGTTGAACTAACAGTGTTGCGATATATCATACCTCCTTCCTCATAATACATTGCGCGATGATATGTGTACTTTTTCACAATGTTGTGTGTATACTTTGGTGCTCCACCACCGCGACACCTCAAGATGCATCACGGCAAATATGCACACGATTATTCAAAACCTAGCAAGATTTAGCAAGACAACCAAATCGTGACTAATCTTGCTACATCTTGTGTGTTGGTGGAACCAGCACTTAATCGGCCGATGGAAACGGGCTTTTTACAGGGGTAGGAGACACAACTAGACAGCGCTTTATCAAAGCTCCATGAGTTACCCTGAATGACAAGAGTGATGTGAAGCTTTGCCAGTCTATATAAATCACACTTTCAATTTCGTGCGCGCCATTTTCTCTTTTATTCAATTCCTTTATATCGGGATACGGCTGCTCTAACAAAATCATCAATGGAAGCACAGGGGATAAAAAAAAAACGTTTTTTTTTTTTGTTGGCCATCTTTCTCAGATACCTCCGGGTCTGGGTGCATTATAAGGCCTCATATTGATTATTAGGGATTTTTATTATGGAGTTGCGCGGCCATTACATGGGGACTATAAATCCCTCACCTTGTGCGGACACAGGTGGTCGCCCTATTATCGCTCACTGAGGTGTGACTTAGTGAAGCGACCGTGGGAGTTCCTGGTCCCTCTCCCAACACATTCTTAGTGAGGAGACCTTCAATGGGAAATCTAATGCCCTTAATTAATATCCACATTTTTACTACTAACTTACTATAATGTATGCTGATGATTTGGTCTTATTGTAAAATGGAGGAACATGCATACAGCAGAAAGTCAGATGCAAACAAATTCGGGAAATTATTGAAGAAAGGTATGCAGTGAATCGACTGTTTGTTTGTTTGTTTGTTTGGGTAGTTTAACGTCCAATTTGTTCAATTAGACTTACTTTGGATTTGACCAAATCTATGAGATGAATGTAGGTAGAAATCCTACCCCTACACATTTACCGAGGTGAGAGTTCTTTTACCTTCCACACCATATAGACATGGTATGAGAGGAATTGGCCTTTGATGTAGCAGAAAATCTACCACTGCTGGGGTTGAAGGAGAAAAGTGGCTGCAGTGGGACTCCAATCAACATTGGGATTACAAGTCCAGTGCTCTTTACCACTGAGCTAACTCCCCACCCTGGTCGCTTTTGTCATGCTTGCGTGCAAGCATATCCGGTCTGCACCACAAGGAGGCGAGGCGACTAAGAGGGTGAACAGATTGGTAATTGCTGTCCACCCCAGCAGACCAGTGGATCGTCTAACCAGTAACTATATATATATATATATATATATATATATATATATATATATATATACGAACCGCTCAAGTACACATTGCACCCAACGGAATAAAGGATGGAATACAGCATCAGAGTTCCATATCCTGCAGAACACATTGAAGAAATAAATCGAAATCTATGAAGTAGGTCAACCTTTCGTCTTTATTCCAGCTTTTGTTAAAAGCTGATTAAGATAATTTCAAACATGTATAAACTGCATTCTTAAACTCGTCAATGTTATTGATCACGTGACCGAGCGTTCCCACGATAAGGAGGCCATAAATGCGTTCCATCTTGGCTAACAATAATGTCGGGCTGATTATGCCCGGTTTATGACTGATGCAGCGATAGTAAAACTGGAGGGGAAATTCCCACGAGACACGAGAGTAGATAAAATACCCACTCAAGTTGGCGGAGGTCGTGAGGGATCTCCTTTCCCTTCGAATGGACGAGGAGGAGAAATCATTTCACCAAATGGTTTTTTTTCAAATTCTGTTGCAAAATTAACATGGCAATCTAGATGCGTCCCTGATTTAAAGCGGTGAAATGTAAACATTTTGGAATTTCAATAGGAGGATGAGGGCCTTTAAAGAATGTAACGTCGGAGTCACGAGCAGCACAAAACCCCAATAAATCGAGGCCCAAAGAGCAATCGTGCATTTTTTATGTTTTTGCTCGCTGAAGGGATTACAGGAAAATGGCGATGGGGGTAATTTGGTTTCCATGACAACAAATGTTAATTGGCCTCGCTAGCCCCAACGAACGCCAAGCGTGTCTCAGGAAATGTTAGCCGCAAAAAGGAAGCGCACTGGAAAATTGAGATCAATTAGAATGTGCAGGCTGGCGTTCCAAGATGGCCGTCGCCCAACGCGCATGCGGGGTGCTTGTCTTCCGGTGGCTGTTGACTTCCGGGGAGAAAGGAATTATTGAAGAGTATGCTTCCGGATTCACGCAGTGCATTCTGGTATTGTTGATCCGACAACAAATAACGAATAATGTACAAGGAATGTACCATTTCAGTTTAATCAAATGGGCGGATATATCTGCCATGCATATTCTGAAACCCAAACGGTTGATTCCATTTAAAGGCATATCGGACAATTCATGAATTTTTAAATTTTGTCAATCATCAGTCAGACCTGATTTTACGGGATTTAATCTAATTCTAAATGAGTAAATTTTAAGTTGTGTCCAGTTTCTCCAATTTTAATAGGTATTATAGGCAAATTTACACGTGATGATTTACATAGGAAATATACTGAAAATATTCATTCAAAAACAAGGATGGTGACTTTTAAAACTTAAATGTGTAGTACTATACATCTCCAGTATTCTGTGAAAGTTTGAATAAACCGACATTGGTTTTACTATGTGAAAAGCAACTTCTTAGAATATCTATATATTTTAGTATAAAATTGTCATGATATTGAGCTTTTAATAAAAAACTAGCATGGTGACCCCCAATTCCTAAATTAAATATTCTTAAGTTAGAATGCTTGAAGATCATCATATTCAAATTTGAGGAAATTGTTCGATGTGCCTTTAAGACTTAGTAAAAACATAGCACTCAGTGATTTTAATGCTTATTCTACGTTAAAGGTGAATGATTGATATTGGCCCTGTAATTATCAAAGTACGTGATGGTAACGTCCACCCAATAAATAAACTTAAGCTGTACGAATCTTCCTAACATTGCTCCAACTTTCGAGGACTTCAAAGCATATGGTTCGAGGACAGAAAACCGGAATAAAATCTTTTTACCATCTGCTCACGTTTCTTAAAACATGGTCATCAAAGTTGTGTCGTTCAGCTTTTCATTGTGTTTTGCCTTGAAAGTTTATTTCAGCGGTAAAGAGTTCTATTGAGGCTGCTCCATTACAATGGAGATCAATGGATACGTTTCTTTTCAAAAGTGAAGCAGCCTTCTTTACTAAACGATGCAATTCTTTTCCACTTAGAAGCTGGAACTGCTAAAGCAAATGCAATTTCAAAGCTCCAACAATTTCTATTAAATGTTACTAATGTCTTCATGAGTTAAAATAGATCTGACGGGGACAAAGATTGAATGCTGCGATCGAGCACTGATTGCTAGAAATGAAATGATTTTGAGGTGGTAGGAAGTCAAGGCAGTTTAGTGTGACAGTTAAATTATACATTTGTAAGCCTTAGATATTGAATATCAACATGCGAAACTCAGTATGTAGGAATATTTACAAAGAAGACCTTAGAATTGTTTAAAGTGACACCAGGCATGCTACCCGTTGTGAGGTGGGGAGTTAGCTCAGTGGTTAAGGCACTTAACCACTGAGGTTGTAGGACTTCGAGTCCCACTGCAGCCACTCTTCTCCTTCATCCCCAGCAGTGGTATACTTACTGCTATATCAAAGGCCAATCGTTCTCATACCTTGTCTATGTGGTGTGGTATAGAGTCACCTTTCAACTTCACCCAAGCAGTGGTAGATTTTCTGCTATATCAAAGGCCAATCCTTCTCATACCATGTCTATGTGGTGTTGGAAGTAAAAGAGCTCTCACCTCGGTGAATGTGTAGGGGTGAGATTTCTACCTGAATTTATCTCGTAAAATCGGTCTAGGCCAATGTAAGTCCAATAGAACAAATTGGACGTTAAACTAACCAAACAACCAAACAACCAACGTGGCAATAAGTTCCCGAAATTGAGCGATAAAAGGCTACCTGAAAAATTGACAAGAGTGACTTTAGGTCATTCTACTTTAGAAAACTCTCCACGTCAACTTCAGTAAACGAAGCCAATGCTCACTTCTGATTGGAGAATTTTTTGCAGATTCTAAGCCTCATTAAGGTTCAGTGCCCAATTCCACAAGGTCACAGTGACCTTCACAGAAGGGCTGCTATTGGTTGGAGTCGTCTGCTGGTAGTGCGTAGACGCCTACATCACTAAAATCACATTAAGTTATCCCCTAAAAACACAATTTATAATGTTAACATAATACCCTAGACTAGTTCGAGTCCCTGCATCCTATGGCTACCCTCCTCGCTTGGATACAGCACTGGCTCCAGTCCCTGCATTCTATGGCTACCCTCCTTGCTGGGATACTGGCTCCAGTCCCTGCATCCTATGGCTACCCTCCTCACTGGGATACAGGCTCCAGTCCCTGCATCCTATGGCTACCCTCCTCGCTGGGATACAAGGACTGGTACAATCGGTAATGGTGTTGGATTTCTGGCGCTCCTTAGCTCCAGTATTCCCAACACTCTCCATACAGATATCCTGGCTACTGGTCAGGATATCTACTGGGAGATTGATACTCAGGACTGAACTTTATTGCTATGACAACACAGGCGGCCAGAGAACTGGAGGAGGGGGGGGGGGGGGTAGGAGGAGGTGTAGGGTTACAGATAGCAACCGGGTGGACATATACAGGAGGTTCTGTTCCTACTGGACAAGTCTTTGATTCATGTGCCAGTCAGAGAAGGACAGATACAATAATGAACTTTATTCCGGTTGTGTTTAATCATTGAATGAATGCTCATAAACAAAGACTTGAACAAGTCTAATGATACCCCTGTGCAGATGTGGTAATTTCTCGCATGCAGGGGCCAGGGGCAGGTGGCTTCAGGACCCCCCTCGCCTACAAACCAGGGCGCTCCGTATAGATACTGGCGTGTATCGCATGACTTATTCCCAATAAGTCAATTACACAGTCTTTGTGGTATGAACACTTTACAAAGGCGTTGGAAAGAGCCTTTCTTGAGCTGTATACGGAAGTTGCTGCACAGGACCCAGCAAAAATCAGGTGCTGTAAAGGTAAAATGTCCACACCCTCATCTCCATTGAGGATATTCCAAGATGGCCGAATTTGGGAAGGAGGGAAAGATCTTCCGGAATTAACATCTAAATACACAATTATGCAGTAAGAACGAAATGAATCAGAATTATAAATATGTCTTTATTCATTAAGTACACAGTTGTTTTAGACATGTTTGGGGCTGCATTTTTCTGTCTAAACACCCTCTCATGCTCTAGACTGGCTCCAGTCCCTGCACCCTATGGCTACCCTCCTCGCTGGGATACAGGGACTGGTACAATCGGTAATGGTGTTGTATTTCTGGCGCTGTTTAGCACCAGTATTCCCAACACTCTCCAATCAGATGTCTTGGCTACTGGTCAGGATATCCGCTGGGAGATTGATACCCTATCACTTTGACTTCAATCGAATCACAGTCAGGAGCAGGCGAAATTCATTGCTATGACAACACAGGTGGCCAGGGAACTGGAGGAGGGGAGGGGGAGGGATAGGAGGAAGTATAGGGTTACAGGGAGCGGCTTGGGGCTATAAACAGGAGATTCTGTTCATAGTGGACAAATCTTTGATTCATGGGCCAGTCAGAGAAGGAAACATACTATTATAATAAACAATGGGTCGTGGTTTGTTGAGTCCCCATACATCTTCAATGTGGACTTTGTATGCCATGGATAATAAACAATGGGTCGTTATTTACTGAGTCCCCATACATTCTCGATGGGGTCTTTGTATACCATGGATAATAAACAATGGATCGTGTTCTACTGAGACCCCATACATTCTCAATGTGGTCTTTGTATGCCATGGATAATAAACAATGGATCGTGGTTTACTGAGTCTCCATACATTCTCAACAGGGTCTTTGTATACCATGGATAATAAACAATGGATCGTGTTCTACTGAAACCCCATACATTCTCAATGTGGTCTTTCTATGCCATGGATAATAAACAATGGATCGTGTTCTACTGAGACCCCATACATTCTCAATGTGGTCTTTGTATGCCATGGATAATAAACAATGGATCGTGGTTTACTGAGTCTCCATACACTCTTAACAGGGTCTTTGTATATCATGTATGATAAAATTACGCATCTGACTGATACGCGTGTGTTTTCTCCACAGAAGTGGCGGGGGAGCCGCCGCCGCCGCCGCCGGACGTGGCTCAGCACGACCTGATGATGCGGCTCGGCCTACTGCTCGGGAGCCGCGCGCCCTCCTCATGTTCTCAGACCAGCCCCATCTCCCCGCCACCTGGCGGCAGCGTCCCCAACGAGGACACGAGCGTCTCGTCCCTGACGAGCAGCGAGGCCAACGCCGACAAGACGTCCGACACCAGCCCCATCTCCACACTCACAGGTAGGTCACTCAATCAGTATGTAGGTCACCAACTCAGTATGTGGGTCGCCAACTCAGTTTGTAGGTCGGCAACTCAGTATGTAGGTCGCTAACTCAGTATATAGGTTGCCAAATCAGTATGTAGGTCGGCAACTCAGTATATAGGTCGCCAACTCAGTATGTAGGTCGCCAACTCAGTATGTAGGTCGGTAACTCAGTATGTAGGTCGCCAACTCCGTATGTAGGTCGGCAACTCAATATGAAGGTGGCCAACTGAGTATGTGGGTCACCAACTGAGTATGTAAGTTGCCAACTGAGTTTGTAGGTCGCCTACTCATTATGTAGGTCGGCAACGCAGTATATAGGTCACCAACTCAGTGTGTAGGTCGGCAACTCAGTATGTAGGTCGGCAACTTAGTTTGTAGGTCACCAACTCAGTATGTAGGTCACCAACTCAGTATGTAGGTCGGTAACTTAGTTTGTAGGTCACCAACTCAGTATGTAGGTCACCAACTCAGTATGTAGGTCGGCAACTTAGTTTGTAGGTCACCAACTCAGTATGTAGGTCGCCAACTCAGTATATAGGTCGCCAACTAAGTTTGTAGGTCACCAACTCAGTATGTAGGTCGCCAACTCAGTATGTAGGTCGCCAACTAAGTTTGTAGGTCGCCAAATCAGTATATAGGTTGGCAAATCAGTATGTAGGTCGCCAACTCAGTATGTAGGTCGCCAACTGAGTCGTGACGTCTGCATGTAGGTCATGACGTCAGTATGACATTAACAACACAATTGTGTCTTCAATCATTTAATGACTGATCATAATCAAAGACTTGAGCAAGTCTAGCTCTATGACATCTAGTCACTTGATCTAGTCAGTAGAATCAGGCACACCACTAAGTCACAACAGTAGATGGGCCATGAGAGGGGGTGTTTTACCTGTACATCATCCACATGCATTTACATATTGTCTCCCGCCACTATTTCTATTCTGCGCTGTGTGTGCTCTGTGTGCCCGACACACCTTAGAGACTGTAGATTACCTGACGGGAGGTGTGCTGGGGAGCGGGAGGCTCTGATCTGATTAGATTAGGGAGGGTGGTCCCGGATAGAGCACACCTCTAGCTCGGCTTCTCTCTGAGCTACTCATAGCTGCTCTGTGGTGCTCATAGCTGCTCTGTGGTGCTCGTAGCTGCTCTGTGGTGCTCATAGCTGCTCTGTGCTGCTCAGAGCTGCTCTGTGCTGCTCAGAGCTGAAAGCTTTAGATTATGACAGCAGAAAATAGTGCTTGTCCCCCAACTACAGTGGCGCTATCTTACAATATAATATCCTGGTGGATGATGGCGGAACTAGCAATCACTTATATACTTGTAGTGTTGCGGGAAAATGACAGATCCATGTAAAACATAATATTTACCAGAATGTTGTGTCAGAATATCTCACCAAGGTGAGAGATACAATAAAGATATTAAAAAAAACAAAAAAAACTCTATGCCCTATAGTTGTCAGATACCTCCCAAAAATAGAGAAAAAAATGGAGAAAATTACCCACCGCTGTACATCTGATTACAGTCTATCTGTGTATAGCCGACTAATTAAAGTCCTTGAGCTCGTTGAGTAGACAGGAAATGACCTTAACGAGTCGTAAGCCTCAGGGCGCTGCCTATCACTGAGGCCTATTAGGCTGAGCCGTCTACGCTGTGATAAATGGTTATTTGACATTAAATAAGAAGCGGCCTGCGGCGTATGAGACATTTGAGGGCTGGGAGTGGTGTAAAAATTAACCGGGACACGTCACTCTGACCCACCTCCGTCTGTCAATGTTGACCTCCATTGATACAGCGCCGGGTGGGTTTATGAACGAGGAGGAGGGCTTTCTCTACAGTTTACCCTTCTGAAGAGCGAGAAGTGAAGTGGGATTCACACGGAGAGACTCATGTACCTTCTACAGGGTTTGTCTGAGACATTTTTCCTGAGATTATTTGCTGGTACATAGTCTCCTGAAGTAGGATTTACATGGAGAGACTCATGTACCTTCAGCAGGGTTTGTCTGAGACAATGTTCCTGAGATTATTTGCTGGTACATAGTCTCCTGAAGTAGGGTTCACACGGAGAGACTCATGTACCTTCAGCAGGGTTTGTCTGAGACAATGTTCCTGAGGTTATTTGCTGGTACATAGTCTCCTAAAGTAGGATTCACATGGAGAGACTCATGTACATGTACCTTCAGCAGGGTTTGTCTGAGACAATGTTCCTGAGGTTATTTGCTGGTACATAATCTCCTAAAGTAGGATTCACATGGAGAGACTCATGTACATGTACCTTCAGCAGGGTTTGTCTGAGACAATTTTTCTGTGATTATCTACCGGTACATAGTCTCCCCCAGGTCTCAATACCCTGAGACTGAAGGGGAGCAGGGAAAATCGTCAGCGTCAAGGAACGCATTTACACGGAAAAAGGCTGCAAGCCAGAGACTATGTACCTTCTGAAATGGGGACTATGTACCGGAATTGTCCTTCCGTGTGAATCAGATCCGCCATTTTCCCTAGAGACTGGGAAAGCTCAATTTCAGCATTCTGCTTCGAGATTATTGGACAAAGGGAAAATTATCGGCGACTGGGGAAAAAATGTAAAGTACACTAGTCTCAGGTACATGAATCTCTCCGTGTGAATCCCACTTAAGTATTAGGAGGAGAGGTGTATAGGAAAAATACTTTAACTCTAGGGATAGCTAGGGCAATTTAGGAATGTCAGTCGGGTCACGAAACAAAGCTGTAGAATTGATTTCCTTGGACAGAAAATATGGAAAACACCTCAATGTTGGCCATGGAATAGGGTGTGTGGGGAGGCACAAATTACCGTTTTCTTGGCGTGAACTCTTTCCAACTAAAAAAACAACAACAAAAAAGACTTATTCCAAATCCATCGAACAGTATACCTTCCGGAAGAGCGCGAGAAGTAAGGAAATCAGAGATGGTAGTTTTCCACTTATCCATGAAAATGCTTGTTATTTTTGTCCGGCTTAAAGATAGTATAAAATGTTGGCTTTGGAGCCACTAAACAATAAATACCCTTCTTTTTATCAATTTTTATTTGTATAAAACTTGTGATACAGTTTGTCAGTTACGGTTGTATAGTAAAAATTAAGCATTATTCAGTTCACTGAATTATGATCCTCCCCACACACCCCATGCAGGCCCATACCAATGTGTTTTTCATGTTTTCTTGATCTCTTTCAGGCACTAAATTACCACATGAGAAATATCTTTACTTTTTTTCCCTGACCCCAACTGAAGTCCCTCAAGTATTGAGATAGGTAGGAGGAGAGGTTTATAGGAAGAAAGATACCTTGAAGGATAGCTAGGGCAATTCAGGAATGTCAGTTGGGGTCAGGAAACAAAGCGGATATAATTTTCTTGTGGAATTCACTGCCCTGGAGAGACTGAAAATATGGAAAACACTTCAGTGTTGGCCATGGAATAGGGCTGAGGGTGGAAAGTCCCAGTTCAACTCTCATTCCAACTAAAAGAAAACCAAAAAAACCAAAAAAACTCACTCCAACTCCATAGCGTGCATTGTTTAAGTTATCAAACAAACTCGTTTAACAAAAATCAAAATACATGAACATGTGTGAATAAAATAATTTGATTAAACTTTTTCTTTTCCCAAAATTGGTGATTTGAGAAATACAATTTGTACAGAAAGTAATGGATTAGTTCAGCTTGGGGAACGTCAAGTATAAGTTTAGATTAGATCTCTATGATATTTGGCTTGCTCAGGAATGAGTCAATTTTAAAAATCCGCAATTTACTACATCGAACTCTCACCAGAAAGGTTCAACTTTTAAAATAAATGTAGAATAATTTCCTCTCAAAACGCCGACGGATGTAAGCTCTCTAATAAGCAGGCTGGTTCCTGACGTGACCTTTACCCGAACCCGACTCCGGCGGGGAACCAGCTGAGGCCATTAAGACGCGGTGACGTCACCATCTCGGTGAACGCGAGCGTTCTGGTCATTATGGCGTCTTCATCGCGCACAGCATGCTGGGATGCGTCAGCTGAAGGGAACTTAGAGATGGGGCCCGTTGGATAATCAAATATCTTCTTTTTTTTTCAAAAATTTCTTTATTGATACTCAAGATTATACAGCAGGAATTGTGTTCACATGATATGTCTGTATCAATAAAGTGGCTTTTGTGTCAGCTCTACAGTTGAGCTGATTTTCATCACATAGCCTCTAGTTAGGTACAAAGACAAAGACCCTTTTCTGTACCTCGTACAAGGGTTATCGCTTACTAATGTATTTATAGCTCGTTCACTAAGACAGTATCAGCCGGACATAAAGTCGTCCATAAGTGTTGAATAAAGTTGACCCACATCTTCCTTGAGTGTCTATGGCACACAGAAAAGGGTCTACACGTAGGATCCTATATTATTTAACGGGCCCCTGAATTGTTCAGCCCAGACAAGCAGAAAATATGTTTATATCAACATTGTAAAATATATCTTTGATGATGGCTTTCATTGAGAACCGACTTAACGTCAATTAAATGGAGATTACGAAGGCTTTAAAAATTCTTTCTGGATACATGACAATCTATTACTGTCCTTATCTGAACGTGTTCTTGCTTCTCTGACCAAATACCTGTTACAACACTAGGGCTACTGCTTTGGTCTGATACTGTTTTATGGTTGATGTGGAATAGGATATGACAATACAGTACCAGTGAGGTGGAGCATTAGAAATCTACAAGGTAACTCTCAACGCCGAATGTAGTATGCAGAAACCAAACAAGAGTTAGTCGTGTTGTTGTTTATTGCACAATGGCAAGATCGCGTATTACTGCACAAGGCGAAGCCGAGAGCAGAAATACGCGATCCTGCCGGAGTGCGATGAACACTAACATGACTAACTCGAGTTTGGTTTAGAATTTATCCTACCCCGCCCGTCTAAATTACTTCCACATTAACAAATGACGTCATTTGTCAAGTGTATCCCACTAGAGCGATATTTCTCATTTTTCTGAACTCCAGACCGAATACAGTGCCCTAATGTTAAGCCTATGGTGTTTTTTATTAGAGGTAGGATAATGGCTACGATCATCTCGGCTTAAAGAGGATACAGCCAACGACCGTTACACTTGTAGAAAAGGGCCTAAATAAGGAGTAGAAGTGGGGAAGAGACTGGACTGAGTTACATGAATGACCTTCAACATGCACAATGAGAATGTTGTCAGGGGAGAGTTGAGATCAGGTGACTCTTTGTATTTGACTCGGATTAATCCCGATGCTTTTCAATGTCGTCTGCTCCCGTAGGGTGTAACATGATAGATGTAACGGATGCTGTGATTGGCTAACCGTCCATACAGGAGGCGCGTACAGGTAAAATATGACCCACATTCATTGTTTTACGAGTGACTCCAGCTTGGTTTGTCTCACAGAAACTGCTCGGACATGGGCAGACAATTCTGTTCTTGATGATATTTTAAAATATGTGCTGGATTTTAAGGGCAAAATCCACCAGGCCGATTTCTCACCCGATCAATTGTTCCTGGGGCCTTAAGAGGAAGCTCATGTATTGTAATTATTTAATTCTGATAATAATAGTTTAATAAATGACAATTTTCAAAGATTTGAGAAATTCTAGGGCATCCGATAATAATCGGCGATTGTCTGGCTACGGAATCGGCTACCGTCGGTCCAGTGGAACACCCCCTTTAAGCGGGATTCACACGTCGCAGTGACATATGATTTCTGAGGACGTCAGTTCTATATGGATCTAGTTTTGAATTTGAATTGCAATTGCGTCACCGATATATTGTCCAATTGAAGTTTAGCAAGGAACTACTATATTCACTATTCTGATATGCCCGTTTATGTCTCTGCATCTCTTTGTATCTCTTTGTGTGTCTCTGCCACACTGTCTCTTTCTCTGGGATCAGAAGGTGCGAAATGTATACACAATAATCGATGGTTTCGTGGACAGGCGGCCGTAAATCACGAGAGGTTGAGGCGTAGTAATACACGAGCGCTAGCGTTTGCTGTATTTATTATCCATCTTTTCGAATAAATTAAACCCAGTAATTGATATATTAAAGGGTATAACAATAGGGACTATTTCCTTTGCCCTATAGCAAAAAGGGGCTATTTTCCCGTACACCATGGTTTTGAGGCCGTATACCACAGATATGAATCCGTATACCACATACAATAGTTATGGTACGTTTTTGGGAGATATTCTTGACACCAAAAGGCAGACGTTGTTTATCTCTCTATATGGAATTGAGCGCTCAACTTGAGAGTAAGTTGTAGTTCCTGCCGCGGCAATTTCCCGTGCGGCTGCGTTGCCTTTCACAAGTCGTGTGGTACAAACCCGTATTATCGCCCTCTCTGTGGTCGCCGGGCGACAGCGGACAATGACGCCTGTTCCCGGTCGGCAAACACTTCAGCCAGCTTTGTATGAGAGACCCATTTCTCGGGTTGACATTGTTTGACCTTCGCTGCCCTCACTACATGACCTTGACCTTGTTAGGTCCCAGAGGTCAGCGTAGGTCAAACAGGGCTCAAGTGGGCATTGAGTGTCGGGGCACTTCTTGTGAGGTGGGTTACCCTGTTCCTTTGAAAGGCAAAACGATTTTTTGCTTTTGCCTTTCTCGTCTTTTCACGAGAGACTTCTCAGGTTCTGAGGATGTTATGGTCGGGTCAGAAAGTGCAGCTTTTGTCACTCCTCCCATCTCTGATGCGTAGAATTGGTGTACTTGGTGGTGTATGTGCACCCCTCTCATAAGATCTCACCCGCTCTAAGTCGTATTCTGTACTCTCACTATGTACGACATTAGCCACACACACGTCTATATGTATAACCATTCGCGTTACTCTAGAGGAATCCCATCAAAGTTCTGGGTCACAGCTCGTATCCCATCGAGACATTGACTAATGTGCTAACATCTGAAATATATTGTGCTTTTACGCCAACATTATTGTTTCGTGATATAATCTATACATTTGTAATATAATTAATTCCCCATTGGATAATCCTTTCTAAATACTCAATGGGCGTTGGATACGAGTTCCCAATCTTAAGTCTATGGCGGAAAATGCCAGGGGGGATGTAAAAATGTTAATATCTGACTAAAAAAAACCCAGAAGAAAACACCTTTCCAACGGCTGGTTTAGAACGCAACGGCTCCGGTACAACGGAAAGAATTACAAAAATAAATATCTAACTAAATACAGAAATGGTTTCCCTAGTTCTTCCCTAGTTATGTTAAGGAAGTTTAATTGGCAGTCCCTGGTTGTGTACAGGTGTGTCTGATGCTGTGTGGTGGTGTGCAGGTGGGACACGGCTTACAATGGAGAGGCTCCTTCTAGAAATGAAGCCACCACAATTCTGTGTCAATATCGGGAACTGGAGTAATACGCCATTGCTGAGAACCATTAGAGGCATTCAGAGGGCTTCCATGGAGGGGGGGGGGGGGTGAGTTAGCTCAGCGGTCAAGGTTGTAGTGGTAGTGGTAGATTTACAGTTGGAGTGGTAGATCTACTGCTATATCAAAGGCCAATCCTTCTCATACCATGTCTGTATGGTGTGGAGTACAGCCACCTTTCTCCTTCATCCCCAGCAGTGGTAAATTTACTTCGATATCAAAGGCCAATCCTTCTCATACCATGTCTATGTGGTGTGGGAAGTAACAGAACCCTCACCTCGGTAAATGTGTAGGGTTGAGATTTCTACCTGAATTCATCACATAGATTCGATCACCACCCTAGTGGTGTAAAAAGAACCTTGAGAAAGTCTGGTAAGGACCTATAATGGTTGACTGGACGTTAAATCAATCCAAACAATCAAACAAACAAGCAAAAAAGCTTCCATGGATCGATATACGCTGTTATTTAGAGGTCGAGACCGAGTGTAATTCTGGTGTCAATCCCACAGAAGAGCCACAAATACTTCACAGTAAACTACCTCGTGTTTTAGAGCGTGCTTGCACGTGCTATATACATCGACTAGAGGTTAGAGTAGTCGCATATAGACTTCCAGCCTACAGCATGAAAACTATCCCTTCACTATCTGTTTGCTATTCACTGTCATATTTAGAACAGAGCAGAGTGCCAGTGTCTCAGGGTCTTAGATACATGCCCAACTGGCCATGACCAATCACTCAAGACAAAATTTAAAATACCTCATTGACCCACTGGTGCTTGATATGTTAAGATCCTAGACTCAGGTAGTTGTGAAAATAGCAAGTTGAATGGGTGCAAGTTGGTTAGAGAAAAAGTTATTGTTTAAGAATATTAGATTTCGTTCGTCTCAGCAGCTCATAAGGTCGTCCATATGTGTTGAATAAAGTTGGCCCACATCGTCCCTGGGTCTCCTTGGTATAGTGATATTTCTCAGGCTTAGTGAGAATCACCTGTAACTAAATACTTCCCTAGAGAGGAATCTCTTGAAATTTCTTTTTGAATGAGCAAGCCTTTACTTCTTTAACAATTCCATTCAATTCAATCATTTTCAGAACATGTATGACAAGTGGTCTTTTCCATGGTTGCTCCCTTTTTTTGTTTTTGAATAGAAACTAACTGAATCTTCTATAACAACCTTCCTCACTGTTTTTGTTAAAATTTCGTTGATCTATCCTGGTAGTACAGAGGCGCGCGGGCATATGATCAGCAGCTGTATCTAAGAATTTACAATTATAAGTTGAAATGTTTCTGTCGCGAGGAAGAGAAAATTCACTTGAGACGACATCATAGAACCTCAGTAAATGTAAAAATAAAAACAGGTTAATTTTTTTCTCTTTGCCGGTTAACAACAAAGTGCTTCAAGTACGATTTTAATGTAAATTCAATTATAAAAATTATCTTTCAAATGGGGGCTGGTAAAGGTTCCCCCATCGACCACTGGCCGTATTTTCAGCTGGATTATTTTGAAAAGAACCACGCATCCGCCACTTGTAGTTTGCCTTTAATTTCTACCTTTTTATTGTCTGGAATGTGACTTTGAGGTAAACAGTCAGGTCAGCTCTTTGGTCTTGTTTAGAGAAGTGGCATGGGAGAGGTTAGAGTAAAAAGGTTTTCTGTTGAATTGAAGACGTGTTGAACGTGATTTAGCTCGATTAATGCTAACTAGTGACGAGCTAACTAGATTAGCAAAATTTAATTGTTGTTGGTCGCTGTCAGTGCGATTGGCAATGATGTTTTGTAAACTGTACAAATCGTGTATGTATATCTTATATCTGTATATATTGTATAGGGCATATAGCTATTATGTTATGGAAGCAGCCATCTTGCCCCCGACGCCATCTAAAACACCAATTATCAATGGATTTTTTCAGAAATATTTTTGGCACTTGCCATGGAGGAATTCTAGCCTTGTCTCAATATTATCTATAGATTTTAACAACTGATAACACTGGTTTCCCCCGATTACAGTGGCGCTATCTTAAAATTGCCTGGCGGATGATGGCGGAACTAGCAGTTTTCACAAGGAATTACATAGTGAATCAGACGAGATGGGATCGAGCTCTGACTGTAAACTTGAATGGGTTTCAGAATTTATCTCACCCTTCACATTGACTAATGGGCTAGCCTTTGTGACCTAATGCACAATTGAGTATTGTTTCTAAATACTCAACGGGCATTGAATACGAGTTCCCAATATTAAGTCAATGGGGAAAATTACTAGGGGTGAGTGTAACTGAACACCGGCTGGTGAGAAATACGGCATATGATGTCTTCACCAGCCTCACCTCTGTGTTATCTTTTATTTGTTGTCCATCGGTTATATAACCATAGTTTCCCTGCTCCCTGGTATGGCAATGAATGTACGATCAACGTACAGTAGAACCCCGCCTAACGGACACCCCGCGTAAGCAGACACTTTTGCTCGGAACGGAAATTTTCCCCTCTATTAGATGTTTAATTTAACCCCGCGTAAGCGGACACCTCGCGTAAGCGGTCACCCCGCGTAAGCGGACACCTCGCGTAAGCGGACACCTCGCGTAAGCGAACAGTTATTTCGGTAAAAAAAAAAGGCCTAAAAACCCCGTGTAAGCGGACACTTCCGACGGACAACCTACCAAACATTGATTAATCTGTGTTTTTATAAGCGTGTCTCAGTATATTTAATAGAAAATACATTTATAATTCAAAGTTGAATAACTTCAGATCCAATTAAGATATTGCAAAATGGATTTCAGATTTACCATCCCCTCTGTCTCCCCTACACATCGGTATATATAACACTTCAATATTGGTCCGGGAGAAACTTGAAAACCCCTTCAGCCCGGAACGGAAGGTGCCCGCTTACGCGGGGTTTTACTGTATATAGAGTCCATGGGGAGAAAATACCAGGGGTGATATAAAGCTGCATTGCCATTGACTTGTTGACGGATGGCGTATGCGTGCAGTATACGGTCTGCCCTACCATGTTAGGCTGCTTGTCCAATTTCCTCTCCTCAACATACATGTAAAGCCACCAACGAATCGGTACAGATTCTGACTTCTAGTCCGCTGTCTCTCCGGCAGGTGGCTCTGGTAGGTAACTAGCGGCTGGTTTCCGGTGGGTTATGTACAGACTGCTATTAGTGTCACCGACTACCAGCGATACAAACCAGCGGAGTAATTTCTCCACGAGAACGAGACCGGAAATTAACCCTTTTGTCGCGGAATGTTCCCCAGAAGATCCAGACCTGGACTACGCCAAGGAGGTTACTGCCTCACCTGACTAACAGCACTGCAGGAATTCCCGAGCACTGAAATCTATAGAAGAAACCAACGAGTTGTGGTCAAAATCGCCGTTCTCCACGATGGGGAGTGATATGAACGAGGTGAAAGCCGAGTGAATATCACGTAGCATTCAAACGGGTTGGAGAATGATGACTTTGATCAAATGAGTTGTTTAATGTACATTTATTTATCTCACCCCTTGTACACACTAAAGGAATGGACGAAACACAGGATATATGCCATGGAGAACGGACTGCAATACTCGTAGGGGCATGGAGAACGAGTTCCCACTGTTAAGCCTATGGGACAAAAATACCAGGGATGAGATAAATCGACAATTCCAAGGAGCTTGAGAAAGTCTTGTAAGGACCTGTTATGCTTAACTAGACGTTAAATCAAACCAACCTACCAAATACCAAGGAGGTATATCGCCTCACCTGACGAAAAGATCTGCAGGAATCCTCGATCCCTGAACTCATACTGGAGTCTACATCTCCCGCCATTGAGAATTCTCGTCCTGAAGGTCTTATACACAAGAGACACGGTTCAAATGATCCTACACTAATTAGCATTGGGTTACTTGTGTTAATGAGGGATCCCGATCTGGATTAGACAGCCACCTAGAGTAAGTATTGAAACGCTATTTCTCTCTGGTAACGCTCACTGCTATTAACACCGTATCGATTCTAGTTCAGATAGTACAGCTTCTATCCCAGTGTACCAGCAGTTTATCAACGATCGATACGTTTGTAGTTGTTTTATTGATCTCTGCAGAGGATAGGTTTTTATAGTAAGGCCACCAGGTTTATATCAAATTCTCTACTCTCATCTAACTATGTACCGTAGAACCCCGCGTAAGCGGACACCTATGTACCGTAGAACCCCGTGAAAGCGGACACCTTCCGTTCCGGGCCAAAGTGCCCGGTTGTGCGGGGTTAAAAAAACATCTAAATCCCAATGCCCATCTACCGATTTCGGAACATTCATGTACCTTTGTCGGGGACAAACGGACAGTAATTTGTCTCAGCCAAGGCATCCTAACGGAGTCGGCCATAGTCGGTAGATGTAGGACAGCTAGGCAAGGGTGAGCCACCGATTAGTAGACAGATTTGCTTAGGACTAATATCCACCACCCCATCTTCTCAATGTCCGCAGATCGAGCAAGAGTTACATAATTTGCCTATGACAAGTTGACCGACTCCTATATGATTTGCAAACTAATCGCTCAACCCTGAATCGGTAGATGGGCATCAGGCTTAATAGAGGGAACCGTTACCGTGGGGTGTCCACTCACGCGAGGTGCCCGTTAAGCGGGGTTCTACTTTAAGGGTGGCGTCCACCAACCACGACAAGGCTACGACAAGCGCCGACATGAAAGTTCCAATCGGCGCTTGTCGCAGCCTCGTCGTAAGAAGATGGGCTTTACGACAGCGTTGTCGGGGTGTGTCGGGAAGTGCACGCTCCATCGAAATTTCCTATCGTAGACCTCTGCGACACGCTCCCGACACGCCAAGATATTTAGAATTTAGAAATCTCCCAACTACCAGCATTTGTCTTTAGGGATCATGCATTGGTCATTACCAGCGTGGCACTTATATCCACAGTCTTAATGGAGTGTCAGGGTATTTAATCTATTCTCATCATCCATGCAAGAAAGCAGAGGATATAGAGTAGGGCTTTTATCTAGCTATTTCCTCTAATGTATTCTAATTAAGCTATAAATAACACCACTCTTAATTAAACGACCCAGTCCTATAACGTATGTGTAAATAACCGAGCTCCCGGTAGTAAAACAGGAACGGCGGGTGTCTAGTCGCCATTTCTTTTGAATGTGTCATATCCCATGTCTAACTGATAAGGTTATGATTAGATTTGCATTCTATCTGACGTTGTATTTATACACGACGTTACCAGTATATCTTAACAACCATTGATATGATTTTGTAATTCACTCCCATAAACAGTCTGTTCTCCATGATTGTTCTAGAAGGGTTATTAAATATGTAACATTGTTTATATTCTAGTTGAGAAACGTTTACAATTGAAAAGCCTCGTTACAATAACAAGCACCCCTCTGAAATACCAAGAACGAAATCGTGTCTCAGAAAACAGAAGGAGATTTATTTGAGAGAATTTCCCTCACTCGCTCCTTCATATCGTGTTTCCATTAGCGTCATTACATGATTTAGACAAATAAAGTTTACATGAATGGTGGAAGTGAACGAATATGATCAGAGTCGAAGTGAATAGAGGTATAGCTTACCAAAAACAGAAACCTCACTATGTAATTCAAAATATTGTTTTTTGAGACACTATTCATACTAGGCATAGATATATGATCATCAAATCTGGTATCACACTATAAACTGTTCTGATATCTATGGTCCACAGAAAACACGCTAGAATTTGCCTAGTTATTTTTAACTGTTCAATAGAATGATAGTAGATCAAGGGAATGATTGCCCTTCATGTTTTCTGCGGGACTCCCTCTCAGCATCCCCCTCTTCCGATAGGTAGTCGGGGAGGGGTGGAAACGGCCGGAATTGAGAGGCAGTGAAATACACTGCACTCTGTCTGGCGGAGAGGAGGCCTGCCGATAGATGGCGGCACTAGAAGCGGGCAGACCGGTTCCTCCTAGTTTGGCAACCAACCCCTCTCTACGATGTACGGGTTGGTCGGGTTAAATCCCACTCCTAAATACCTTATAGGTAAAATGCATAACTTATCAGATTGATAATGGAAATTAGCTTATTGGGGGTTCTATTCTAAAGGTACACAGAAAAGGAAATAACAAAATAGTAAATTTACACTCTCCAAGCAGAACGAAAGATCTGGTAGGAGAATAACAAACAGGTCGCACTACTAGGTCAAGGCGACCGCGGATTTCACCCGACCAGAGGCACCCCTCTCATAAGATCTCACACTCTCTAAGTCGTATTCTGTACTCTCACTACGCTCTATAGGATGGGAATTCTTAACGAACTAGGCTAAGAGCTTTGAGAATCCACTGGCCTGCCTCCCGTGCTAAGGACGTACATCAATGCAACCAAAGATTCTTATAATCTCAATGATGCCACCTACCAGTGGATTCTCAAGGCTCTAAGCCTAGTTCGTGAAGAATTCTTCTCCCATAGAGCGCAGTGAGAACCTTGTACAGAATACGACTTAGAGAGTGTGAGATCTTATGAGAGGGGTGCACCAGCTAACTTAGTGTAGCTCTGGTTGCCAGTGTAGGTACCTCCACGCACGGTGATAAGTTCACCGGTTGGCGGCGAGTTGGAGCTGGCCTGAACCCAGCCCAGGTACGCGGTACCTCATGGGGTGCGGGGTACGGGGCACAGGAGAGCCCCGCCCCAACACCCGGCCCCAACACCAGCACTCCGGTGTAGTGCCAAAAACGGTTACCCTGCCAAAAATGGTAATTATCGCCCACTAGTATCTTGTGTGCATGCGCGAACATACGCAGTGATGAAATTTGCCGAAATTAAGCATATCACGACATGTAATTCTCATGTCTAAATACTACTCTTTTCATTTATTTACATTAAAATCACATCAAAATAGTAGTACGTCCGATAGTCCGTGAAATCTGACCGGAAGAGCGTGTGCAGACGCATTCGCGTATTGGGTGGGCGATAATTACCGTTTTTGGCAGGGTAACCGTTTTTGGCACTACACCGGTCTCTATTAGGTCCCACACCAACCCTGGAGACACATACACAATATCATCATGAAACATCACGAAATTTCATATGATTGTTTATATGGTGTGAGTTATCTTCTCGGAATGATATCATGAAGCAGAGCTCAGTGATATCTGTAGCGGAAGACACTGAATGGCATGTAAACAGTTATATGAAATTGAGTGATGTTTTGATTTTCTCCTACCCTGTAATATGTTTTTAACTTCATATGTCACCAGTGGCATATGAATATCTTATGGCATTAACGTGGCATACAGTAATACCATTTTCAGTCTATGGAAATTAAAATGAGGGGTAGGAAAATGACTGGTTTCAGATACAAGCAGTCAGATGCTCTGGGGTATTGAATTTAATTTGAATCACCACATAATTCACGTGCCTGCTCGGGTGGAGAGCAATGATCAATCTGTTCACCCTCTTGGTCACCTCGCCGCCGCGTGGTGCAGACCGGATATGCTTGCATGCAAGCATAACTAAAGTGACCGGGTTGGGGAGTTAGCTCAGTGGTAAAGAGCACTAGACTCATAATCCTAAGGTTGTCCGACTTTGTGGGTGCGAGTCCCACTGCAGTCACTTTACTCCTTCACCCCTAGCAGTGGTAGATTTACTGCTATATCAAAGGCCAATCCTTCTGATACCATGTCTATGTGGTATGGGAAGGAAAAGAACTCTCACCTCAGTAAATGTGTAGGGGAGAGATTTCTAGCTAAATTCATCACTAGTCTGGTAAGAACCTGTATTGGTTAACTGGACGTTAAATCCAAACAATCAAACAAAATCAAACAAACTTCCCTGACTGAGCTTCGTAAGGTTTACCATATAGTCACTGTGTCAGTGGTGCCACCTGGCGACTCCAGTTAGAATCACGCCCCATTTTGGCGGGAGGGAGCCGTTTGTCGTCTGCTGGCCTCGTTTCTTATTCACGGGCTAATTCCACTAATGGACGTCGCTGAAGATTGCCTCTGTGCTACATTAATTTCATTAGAAGATTGTCTGAAGACGAACGATGACTGAACTGAGTGGATGATGTGATATATATATACACAGGTATAAAAGCCGTGATAGTGTTGATGGTAATAGGATTTATACTGTGTCTGTCACTTCAGACGATTTATGGATGAACCGTTTATATATTGATCCTACTATTAGATTCTGCGCCCGTATAATAGAGTGAGTCTCCACTCAAAAAGAATGTAAAACGTTGTTTTATGATGGCATATAAGGGATACTAATATCATGCTTATGAAGTCAACATTATTATCCTTCCCCTAATATAAAATCCCATAGGCTTAACATTGAGTTTCCGTATGCCACGCTGACTGGCATACAGAGTTTTATATGCCACTAGTGGCATACAGAGCTGCTATCACGTAATATTCCAAAATCGAGGAGACTTGATTGACTCCTGGAGTTTTGGCTCCGGACTTCACTCAGCTTCGCCTCATGAAGTCACTATGCCAAACTCCAGTCATAGCATACGGTGGCCAAGATTAAAACTCATCCAGTTTTACGATAATACACAACATTGACTGGTTTCAGATACAAGCGGCTGTATCCTCCGAGGAGCTCTATTATGAATTACAGAAGTTTTTCCATAGAACCAACAGGCTTTACATCTGTCTGAAGCCCACCAAGACCTAGGAAATAATAATGCATTCTCAGAGGAGCTGAACCCTCACTGAACCACACAGAGTTTGTTTAAGTGACTCGAATGTAACCAGAAGGCATGCAGCCAGTTGGAAAACTGTTAGATTGTCATTTTCAGCCTCAGTACACCTTGTGAAATTATCAATCAGTCAACAATTTGTGGGGACTGTTCTTTCCCCCTTCCCAGCCTCTAGCTATGATTTGCCATTGGATCAAGCCATCTTTGAAGTCCTAAACTTAATTTATTTCTCATTTTCCTCGCAATACCCGCTACTGTTTATGCCCATATCTCCCAGAAAACATCGATGTGTCTATACTAAAAAAAATCAGTCGAAATATTTGAAAGGTATTTTTAGTGCACATTTTCTATTTTTTAAATTTTCCTTCAAGATAAATCTACACTATGTCGATTGTATATTTCATTTTATAATATTGTTGCACCTGGTTTTAGATTATACTCAGGTAGGCCTGAAACCCTAGCTCTCGGACACAATATATATGTGCACGTATGCACTGGTTTCTGACCCCTCCTGGTAATACAGGTATTGCCGTTCAGCGCCGCCTAACGGCCCACTGTCTAGTAACGCGGCCGCTCGGACAAACACAGCGATTCCAGCGGTATTCATATAGAGACATACAGCAATCACACCTAAAGTGTGAACTGTGGTTGTGATTGGAGGAGTGTTGTTTTTTGACAGATTAAATTGTTGGAACAAACAAGGGTATTGTACCAACGAGTCTGGGCTGTCTCAACTTCGTAGTTGATAATCATCTTGGTATAAACATGGAAAAAGATAAGCATATAATAGCTAGGCCTGCCAATGTATTATTGTGTATTCAGTTTCGGTGTCCCTGTGTTATCTAAGCTATATCTAAAGCATCAGTAAGGTGATATACATGTATGATACATCAAATTGTAACTGGAATACCATAGAATACAATGCAATCACTCTTATCTCCCTGGAAGTAATGTACACAGGTATTATGAACGTATTACGCTCATACACTCAGTGGTCCCATACTAAAGTATACGTTTCTAGGTGAATGTTTGGCTTCAGCTGTGGCGTAACTAAGCAAATAAGGTGCGACACCGGTCAGTGGAAAAACGCCTATTAGAAAGATTCTGTGTAAAATACAGTAGAAACAGTGCATAAACTGCACCCTCCCCGATTCTTTGATACATACCCGCAGTCAGTGCCACCACCGACAGACCTTTAGGGTAACTCAAAAAATCTCCGCTGTTTTCGTCGGTCAATGGAGACGAGGTTATAGAGACATAAGATGTTGCATAGTTGATGCACAGACAGAAACGTTAGATGCTTGTAGAAACTGTTTCGGGAAATTGACAAATTGCTCTGGAACTGACATGAGAAATGATCAGAATGCCTGGAACCAAAGAGCCCCGTGCTAAAAAAAATAAAAATAATAAAAAATAGAGAAAAAAGAGGGAAATGTGAAAAAAATTAAAGTTTGGTTTTCCAACACACTAAAACACGGAACACGGTTTAAAAACGGAGAAAAAAACCTAATTTAAGTGGACGAACAACACCGTTTTAAGGCGGCGACCTGTTGCAGAAATTTTAGCGTGTAATTTTTTTCTGACGATAAATGGACATCTTCCTTCTGCATTGAATACAATGCAGAAGTCTGATGGCATTACTCACAACTTGCATTTCATTCTCCATCCCGAAATGAGTAAAATGTGAAAGTTCTCAGAGAGATGCATTAACTGTGGTGTGGTGGGCATTGTGCTCTCAACAAAAAAATACCGGAGACATCTAAATGCGGTAGTTGTACTGCTATCATTAAATAGGATCAGAATTCAACGCCTGTAGTTATTCAGATCAATGTGTGCCGGTATCTCTGTCTGAGTCGGCATGTATGTATGTATGTAAAGGGGGGCGTCCACCAACCACAACAAGGCTACGACAATGGCTTTCCGACAAGGTCCATGACAGGCCTACGATTGGAGGCCTTGTCGTAGCCTTGTCGTGGTTGGTGGACCCTAGTTCCCGGCAAGAGTCTATGACAAGGCCACGATAGGCTGCGAGGGCCTTTAGGGGGCTTTTCGGGGGCCTTCCGACAAGGTTACAGCAAAATCGAACATGTTCGATTTTTGCTACAAATGGACCTTTGTCGTGGCATGTCGTGAGCTTGTCGTAGAGGTCTACGATAGGATAATTTGGTGGAGCGTGCACTCCCCGACCACTACGACAAGGGCCCACGGCAGAGAGAACAGACGCCCCTTCTCACGACAAGGCTACGACAAGACGCTGATTGGAACTTTCTTGTCGGGGCTTGTCGTAGCCTTGTCGTAGCCTTGTCGTGGTTGGTGGACGCCCGCCTTTAAGGGGGGTGTCCACCAACCACGACAATGCTATGACAAGGCCTCCAAACGTAGGCCTGTCATGGACCTTGTCGGAAAGCCAATGTCGCAGCCTTGCCGTGGTTGGTGGACGCCCCCTTCAAGCACCTCAAATCTTACTCAAGTGCCTTGGATGACCAGAAGGTTATACTGTCAGTGGCAGAATGATGACCTTGACCAAAACAGGCTACTTTCTCTATTTACCTCTCCCCCTTTACATACTAAGAGAATGGTTGGCGTATATTTAATCTTGCGAGTTGGTTTTTCTCCCGTCAACCCTCCGCGAGTTCAATTGGGGAGACATCATTCTATCAGAAAAAATTCTCACTAAGAGAATGGACGTTGCACAGGATATAGACCATGGAAAACGGAGTGCGATACTCGTATGGACATGGAGAACGAGTTCCCAATGTTAAGACTATGGGACAAAAACACCAGGAGTGAGATAAAAACCTTCGTTGTTACGTCATAGTAGGCTGCATTTTGATGACGCATGACGTAGAGGGACGCTTCCCCCGGGGCTGACGTCTGCGTAGTGACGTCACGAGTGACGTTTTTGCGGGCTGACGTTGCGAGTAACAAGACGAGTTGTGATTAGGACCGTTTTTCCCGCGCTTTCCACTCTCCAGGCTCATTCCACCTGACACCCAATCAGCGTTTTTTACCCACCCGCCGTCACCAAAAGCAAATTGTGATGTTTCTTCAGCCCTGCCCCTCCAATAGGTCACACTGACCCAGATTCGCCATGCTTCTGTAGGGAGAGCAGATCAGGGGCTCGTTTAATAATCTAGGATCGTACATTTTTCTCCTATAGACTTAACATTAGGAACTCGTTCTTTATGCCTTATACTGATAATACTCTCTTTATATAGTTATTTTTGAGCTATCTATATTGCCTCGTTGAGATAAACAGAAAGAGAAACATATTATTCTTTCTGTATATTTTCCTTATGCTTTTTCAAGAAGAGGCACAATGGTGTGCGAACCATAGCTTGGGATATGATTACTTGTAACTAACTTGATTTCGTCTTTTATAGTATTAGTTCAAGTGACAGTAAATTATCTCACCCCTGGTACAAGTTAAGCCATAGAAATAACATTAGGAAAAAATACCTAACAGTCACCCCCGTAAAATGACAATACTACGCTGCGGCCATGGCGTAATGAATGTGAGATGACGTCATATGGATTTGCTATATTTGGTATATTCAAACTATTCTGATAATCTGATGCTATCTAGTGTTGTAGAAAGTGGTGAGATAAATCCAGAACCGCACTCGAATCGTAAAATAGACAATATTCCACTCGTTTGGATGTGCCATAATTGTCACTCGGCTTCGCCTCAATGACGATTCAGGCACATCCAACCTCATGGAGTGTTGTCTATTTATACGATTCTCGATGCAGTTCTATATAATTCCCAAAGAATTGTGTACTCGATCGATATTGAACAAATATTGCTACCTGTGTACTGTCGCTTGTTTTTACAAAAATAGATGATGTAACTTGATGAGACACTGAGAGGGAGCCTCAAAACGGCCCTCTGAATCGATGTACCACTCAGTATAAATAAAGTAATTAAAAAAAGGTCATACTGACCCAGATTCTCCATGCTTCAGTAGGGATAGCAGATCAGAATCAACGTTGAATAAACCAGGGAATTATTCAATGTGATTCCACTGTTATTGCGGCCATATAATCTATCGGGAAAAGGGATTGTGTGTTAATTTCACGCCCAGCAGGTCCGTTTCTTATTAACTTTTAATCCCCAAAGAGGCGCGGGGTAATTGAAATTGAGTTAGTCTATAGAAATGGGAGTCTAACAGTTTCTAATATCATCATGTTAATTGGATGCGTCATTCTGGTCGAATATTCCCCTTTTTGCCCCTAGATTACACAGTTCATTTAATTTGAAATATTTTCAGCGAGCGGTGGTCTATTAGAGATTGAGTTTCCATTCGGCGCCATGCAGTAATGGTATTACTGAATATTCGACTAACTAATCTACTTTACGCGATAAAGCCCCGACTAAATCAGACAGCGAAATAGTTTTAAAAGTTTAAAACTCATTAGTAGGCCTATTCTAAGTTGGGAAGACACTTTTTGACCTACACCTTCCTAACCGCACGTCCTATGGTGTAGGGCTGTAGTGGCAACTCTGTGGGGATTTATCAGTTGACTTTTACCTTTTACTGAACCTTGAAGTCATATTACGAATTTCACTGTGGCACAATCAGTGGCGTTTGTGATGAATATAAAACAGTGTTATGTGGCTGCAGCTATCCCAAAAGTTGGGAAATCCAGGCAAAGCTTGTAGTAATATTTTCTATGTGAACATTGTTTCAATCCCAATCCCAATACAAATACAAATACAAGCTAAATCTAATTTAATTTAATTAAAAACACATTATTCCTTCAACACACTTTCTTTATTGTTCTTTACATTACTGTATAGGTATGCTAGTAAACCTGACAGTCACAGCCCAAAACTCATCATGTATTTTCGAAGCTTGTATTGAACTGGTATTGAACGAAAACAGGCACATTTTGCCTTTTGAACGCCGGTATGAATAAAATGATTAAAAAAATTACTGTTTCGGACCAAGTCAACAGTCGGCATCTGAAACGTACCCCGCCATGGGCATTGTGACATCTAGCTCACTCTTGATTGCACCACGCTACATTTCCTTTGTCCAGGGACACGGTTTTTCTTCTCACCACAACATAAGTGTAGTGTACTGATCACCCGCGAGATGGCACCACAGCATAGCCGCACTGGTCTATGTCGAAGCAGTGCAGGGTATCTGGGAGTCGTTGTGAGCAGCTCGATATCACCCTGAGCAGCTCAGCAACTGGGTATAGCTCTGAGGCGCTGGGTATAGCTCTGAGCAACTGGGTATAGCTCTGAGCAACTGGGTATAACTCTGAGCAGTTGGGTATTAAAGAAGAAACCAACAAGTTTTGGTCAAAGTCGTCGTTCTCCACGAGTTTGATGCGGAGCGATATGAACGAGGTGACAGCCAACTGAATATCACGTAACATTCAAACAAGTAGGAGAATGACTTCTTTGACCAAAACGAGTTGCTTTCTGTAATTATCTCACCCCTGTACACACTAAAAGAACGGACAATACACAAGGCATAGACCATGGAGAACGGACTGCAATACTTGTAGGTTCATGGAGAACGAGTTCCCAATGTTAAGACCGCTAATTGCTGTCCACCTATATCAAAGGCCAATCCTTCTCATACCATGTCTATATGGTGTGGGAACTAAAAGAGCTCTCACCTCGGTAAATGTATAGGGGTTAGATTTCTACCTAAATTCAACTCATAGATTCGGTCAAATCCAAGGTAAGTCTAATTGAACAAATTGGACGTTAAACTACCCAAACAAACAAACAAACAAACAAACAAACACTGACATCAGATCTGATGAGGTCCGATACTGCGCAGTTAAAAAGTACGTGACTTTCTCAACTGAATAACGACAGGACTTAAGAAGGCTGCGACAGTGTGTGGGAAGATAAATCGTGGATATCACTAAAGCCTGTACAGAGAGGCTGACTCTTACATTTACTCTCACGCCACACGAAAGCTGACTGTTTCGTTTTTTCTTCACTAAGCAGACGACACGCACTCCGTCTGCCAGAACACTTATTTCGTGTACTACAGAGACAAGGGCGCCAAAGAAACAGGCCTGCTGCTATCTATAGATACTTTATATATAAGTCCTTAGTTTGTGTTCGTGAAAAGCTACAACAAGCTCTGAATAACAGGAGCATGTTGTAAAGTGTGTGTACAACGATTATGGATACTTTTCCGGTGTTTGCTAATATATATGTAGTATACAGAAACTGGCTGACTGTCTTCGTACGTCAGAAATACGCGGTATCTGATCAATAGATTTTACCAATTATTATGACGTACGAAGACAGTCAGCCTGTTTTTGTATTATCATATACATAAAAAACTGCGTCGATTGTATATGTGAACATGACACCATGATACTAACAGCAAAATTAAGACCGCCAAACTTTGTTGACAATAAATTAAAGCAAAAACAAAAAAACTGGCTAAATTTGACCAAGTTACATGGTCACATACCCCGTACGTCACATTGTGACGTAAGGCCATAAATACGACATGGGTAGCAGCGGGCGGTATGCGTAGGATATGCGGACATAGATATACGATAATAGAGGGAAACTATGTTCCGGTGAAATGAAGTCAAAGTTACGAGGTAAGGCTTGGAAAAATTACTGCCCAAGGCCCTGGCCGCGGGCAGTAATTTTTCCAAGCCTTACCGAGTAATTTTGACTTCCTTTCACTGGTACTTGGTTTCCCTATTCCTATATACCTTCAAATGTGGTTTAATAAGAGACAATCTGATTGGTCTAAATGTCAACCTTGGGTAGTATACGGCAACCTTGGGTAGTATACCAACCTTGGGTAGTATCAGATAGTTACTCCACCCCCCAGAGCGTGGTGTAAGCATAGAGTGTACAGCCATAGGTATATAGGAATATCCTGAACCTATGCCTGATCCTACCAGTACCAACCGCCTGCTATAAATGACGTTTTTGATTATGTCCAGCTATATGAGCTTAACATATCTATATCTCTTGATTTATTTTTATTCTATTGACAATCAATCGTCCATACAAAGTGATTATAAGGAGACATACTGAGTCTGTTATAATTACATCACTTCGAACGAGGTGAATATCTCTGACCAAAACAACACGGAACCGATTCCATTCAGCCTCCCGAAGTATGTTTCCCTATAGTATACATGTAGATTTCTGTCGGGTGAAAGGAAGAGATGGTATTATTACATACCTGTGGTAGTATACCCTACACATACGGCCCGCTCCTAGGTGACGTACGAGGTATGTATGTGGTGTACGGGGCATGTACGGCGGTGAAATCTATAACTCACCCAGAAGCAAAGTTAAAAATTGGATATTTTAAGGTATATAATGATACGAAAACAGGTATACTGTGTCTGTAAATGATAAATACTTGGTAAAATTGACGATAAAACGAACCTCTTCCTTGGCCATTGGTTTGTTTTATCGTCAGTTTTACCGCGAATTTGTCACGTACAGCCACATTCACCCTGTTTCCGTATAATACAGGGGCTCTATCACATACATGTGCGTCACGACTGCCCCTCGTTGTGGTTGGTGACTGATTACGCCGGGCATTATCTCTGATAACAGGTGCCGGGGACCCGCTAATGTCCCTGGTACGAGCCACAGAAATCATACAATGCTCTCCACTTCCCCACCCCCTGAGGGTAATGAGTGTGAGGAGCAGTGCAGAGATTCTCACTCTCCCAGCAGAGGTCCTGCGCTCTACTTCCCGTGGCCGCTTATATCTCTGCCCCAACCTGCCTGTTTGGGCTCAAATCTGGCCCATACGCCAGTTTTCAAAATATCCTAAATTCTTAGCGCTTTGGGAAGTATTTTGTTGTTTACATGTGAATAGATATGCATATATTTATATGGTAAATGATATACACTCATTTCTGTTATTTGTTAGATCAAATCAGGTATAGTCTTAGGGATTACTTTCTTCATTGGAAGGCACCTCATGTGTAACAGGTTTTTGTTTGTCAACATAACACATGTGCTCACTCGAAGGAGCAGTCTAATCAACAGTAGATTCACATCCGGATTGTCTGTTAACCCCATTTAACAATTCCTATATTTCCTAACTCATGATATGTGAGTTGTTCGACTTGTATAACTTTTGACAGTATCCTTGTTTTGAATCTAAAATGTTCGCTGGTCTCCCCTGTCTTTAGTGGATACCCAGGGAACCAACTTTGGGTTGGGGCAGAGACTAAGCCAGCGCTAGCGCCGCGAAAGATCTGGGGGGAGAGTGGGAGATTCTGTCGTGTATTCCATCGGCCCCAGATCCCAGTTATAGCCGTCTTTGTACGAGTGTCCCTGTCTACCATCGACTTTCCACTCAGGACCCACTGTGCCTAATTTAATAGCGCTAATAGCAGAAAAAGGAGATATTGGAAAGGGCCCTGGCTGGGAGACTGAGTCTCGATGCGTTCTATACACTGTTTGATCGACGTCAACACGGGGAGTGGGGGTCTAATTGATGGGTTATTTCGCACGGAGTGTGTCTGTTTGTCATGGCGGTACGCCGGCGGGAGGGTGGGTTGTTAGGTAAAGATTACAGACACACACACTCCCGCAGCTATCACTTTTATTTCAGATGTTTATTTATTTATTTGCCGATGGATAACTAACTGAATGATGATCGATTCATCAACATCAAAGTTGTGGTACATCTAATGCATTATAATGAATTGTTATAAGGGAAGATGATTAAAGAGAATGTATTTACCAATGACACGCTATGCCTTTACTATGAGGACATTATTACGTTGAAGTCCAGAACATACCAGGGTTTCGTTGCTCCTAGAAATGCGGGAAAAGTGTTGCTCCAGTAATATCGGATCGTGTTGTGTGGTATTCTTATTTTCACGTTGTATAGCTACTTTATACAGCACCACATTTTCAGTGATATAGGTGAAAGATTTATTAGATTTTTAATTGAGTATAGTTGGCGACATAGTTATGATGCGGTCCGCGAGGAATCTGGAGCAGTGGTTTCTATTCTGTGATCCGCAAAACGTGGAGCAACGCCCCCTGAATCGTTGGGGTCATAATAAGTGCCATTTGTGATACTTTCTATTGAACTGTTTGCCTTTACCGAGTCAACCAAGTCAACCAAACCTGAGAAGAGTTTTTATCATAATAAATAGGTCCTTATCTCAGCCCTGGTAAAGCTTACCCATAGAAATAACATTAGGAAAAAATACTCAACAATAACCCCCGTAAAGTGACAATACTACGCCATGGCCGTGGCGTAGTGAATGTGAAATGACATCATGAATGGATTTGCTAGGTATATTCGAACTATTCTGATGCTATCTAATGTTGTAGAAATGGGTGAGATAAATCCAGAACCGCACTCGAATCGTAAAACAGACAATATCCTACTCGTTTGGATGTGTCAAAATCATCACTCAGCTTCGCCTTGATGACGATCCGGGCACATCCAAACTTGTGGAGTATTGTCTTTTTATACGATTCTCGATGCAGTTCTATATAAATATTGATTACATTCGATGTGAGTAAGACATTGTATGATAATCGTCCTCTTCTCTTTGATTCCCACTACTGCAGGGCTCCATGGAGAAATGACAGGTAAACATTCCAGTCATTTTGGTTATGTTTCTTGTTTTGGTATAGAGTTAGAACCATTAGCATCATGACCGATTTTGCATGCCTTCACACGTTGACTCTGTCCCTGACATTCTACTTCCCCGTCCCTGTCTGTTAAATCCCATCTGTGGCTCCGTTTTGAACCCCTTTGTGAATTTAGATTGAACCCCTTTGTGAATATAAGATTGTTTCAGAGATACCAAGCGAGAAATGCAGCGATTTCTGGAATCGCCAACACAAATTAACGTGTACATGAGCTATTATTTCATAGTTCACCTGATTATTGCTTCTGAAACGCTAAATATAAGATATTATTATGAAATAATATCTCGCGTACATTCCATTTTGTGTTGGCGGTTCTGGAGATCGCTGCCGTTACTTGCTTGGTGTGTCCCCGGCATGATAGTAATACGGGAGTAGTCATAGACCAAGTTCACCATTTTCACACCAGGGGGCGTCGCGACACTAGGGGGCGTTGCTGGCTGTTCGTTCCTCGATTCACTACCAGGTGGCGGTAGTGTTCCCCGCGTTCCCTTTGATAACGGACTCCTCGACCCTCTGAGTGTACCTGAATGTGTCTAAGTACGGGCTTTATCTAGATTTGTTTGATGCATGGTATACCGATGTGCTTCCCAAGGCGATTACGATCGAGTTCGGTGTTGTTCTTATGATTCCAGGTCTTGTATGCCTCAGTTATAGCTCACACATGCAGAAGGGATTGTTTTAATGCACCAGAAGAGTAAGGGACAAGGGGAATTGTTTATGAGGCAGACTTGCAGACGATAGATCTCGAACTCGGTTCCTATTTACCATAAAGTTAATGCCAGCGCCCCTCTTAGCTGTTCAGTGTCGTTATCTTCATTCACGGTGCTGTCTTATGGAATAGGTCCATGCACCAGGGAGGAAATGTTTGTTATCTACGTAATATAAAATGTCCATAGACAACACATATACCCGGAGCATACAGATATATCCACCTAATACAAAGTGTCCATAGTAAACACATAGGGAGTGTGTATCATCATACCTGGAGCATACTATCATGAAACATCAAGAAATTTCATATGATTGTTTATATGGCATTCATTGTCTTCGCGGAATGATATCTGTAGCTGAAGACAAAAGTGTCAATAGAAAACACATAGGAAGTGTGTATCACTATACCCGGAGCATACAGATATATCCACCTAATAATTCTTGGAAATAAAAGCTGCTTAATTAAAAAAAAGAATACAAAGTGTCCATAGAAAGCACATACGGAGTTTGTATGGACATACCGGACGCATACGGCTATGTTGTATGGTCCATGGGGCGCATACGGATAAAGAGTGCGTGCATACCAGATGCTATGTTTTAGGTGGATATTAAATACACAATATTGACTGGAATCAGAAACAAGCTGCCAGAATCTAATAAATTAGATTATAATACTGTCAAATGAGATTATTTATAGATGAGAAAGTCCCCCACCAGGTTCATGTTGACCCCGTTTCCTGTCGTTAATTGAGGGAGTTGAGTGGGACATCCCGGCCGCGGGTCTGTACCTACAGTCCAGTACCCACCCTGGACCACCTACAGTGACGTCTGGAGACTGTCCAGAGCGGCCTCTAGCAGGAACTCCCCGTATAACACCACGAAAAAACACCGGTAATGAGCCTTATATCACTCCGCCCGTCTCCACTCCGCCCGTCTCCACCCCCACCCGGCCCGCCCCGCCCCCGCTCGGCCCCGCCCGTCCACCGCCCGGCCCGCCTCCACCCCCACCCGTCCCCCGCCCGTCCCCCGCCCGTCCCCCGCCCGTCCCCCGCCCGTTCACCGCCCGTCCCCCGCCCGTCCCCCGCCCGTTCACCGCCCGTCCCCCGCCCGTCCCCCGCCCGTCCCCCGGCCGTCCCCCGGCCGTCCCCCGCCCGTTCACCGCCCGTCCCCCGCCCGTCCCCCGCCCGTCCACCACCCGTCCCCCGCCCGTCCCCCGCCCGTTCACCGCCCGTCCACCACCCGTCCCCCTCCCGTCCCCCGCCCGTCTCCCACCCGTCCACCACCCGTCCCCCTCCCGTCCCCCGCCCGTCTCCCACCCGTCCACCACCCGTCCCCCTCCCGTCCCCCGCCCGTCCTCCTCCCGTTCCCGCCCGTCCCCCGCCCGGCCACCGCCCGTCCCCCGCCCGTCTCCCGCCCGTCCCCTGCCAGTTCCCCGCCTGCCCCCATCCGTCCCCCGCCCGTTCGCCGCCCGTCCCCCGCCAGTCCCCCGCCCGTCCCCCGCCCGGCCCCAGTCACCAAGTCCCCCTATACCGTATTTCTCCCGTTAAACATCGGAATAAGGGACGGAGATATATCATGCGAAGGTATTCGTTTGATGCAGTTGACACCGTATGGATTTTATATTTTAGCGTCGTCCCATATTTTTAAAGTGTAAAAGTTTGAAAAGATTCAGACGGAAATGAAAGAATGGGATGTAGCCCAGTCGCTGTGCGGTGGGACTACTGAATGTCCACGTGTACCGTGTGACGCCGTGTGACGCCGTGTGACGCCGTGTGACACCGTGGAGGGAGTTGACCCGCGGGTCAGATTTACACAGGAGGACACGCAGACACCGGAGACACCGGAGACACCGGAGTGACGGGAGAGACGGGGTGTGAGCGGAATGATCAGAGCGGGAGCAGCTCAGGGCAGAGTAACACACACCAAGACTTTACAGGAAGTTTCAAATTCTGAGCAAACTATTTTGTAAGCCCAGTGAAAATATTATATAGATACTGTTTTAGGGTTATGATAGAAAGACGATGCGTAGCTTTGCTGTTTTGGGGTTAGCCTGTATTAGAGAAAATAACTACATGCACCTAGTCTTTGCAAATTTTCCGATCTGTTAGTTATTTCTGTTTTATTCTTTTATGGGACGAGGATAGACATTGCTACGAGCAACTCCTTGAACTATAGCGCTTGAACATGTTTTCGAATACTGGGATACAGGGACTGGTACAATTGGTAATGGTGTTTGATTTCTGGCGCTGTTTAGCTCCAGCATTCCCAACACTCTCCATACAGATGTCGTGGCTACTGGTCAGGACATCTGCTGGGAGATTGATACCCTCTCACTTTGATCTCAATGGGTCACAGTTAGGAGCAGGCAAATTTTATTGATATGACAACACAGGCGGCCAAGGAACTGGAGGCAGAGGGGGAGGGGTTGGAGGAAGTATAGGGTTACTTTGGTGGCTTGGGGCCATAAACTGGAGATTTGGTTCATAGAAGACAAGTCTTTGTTTCATGAGCCAGTCAGAGAAGGATACATACTATAATGAACCTAATTCTGATTTTGATTAATTATTTAATGAATGTTCATAATCAAAGACTTGAGCAAGTCTAAGCGCGGGAGTGTGTCAGGAGGTGTCATGTTCGATAGGGACACCGTCAAGCGCACGCGCCTAAAGTGATTAATTCACCTCCATTTCACCCACAGACTGATTACCTTTTCCACCCCATCTGCGTTTGAAATGCCCAGAGACAAAAGATCCATTGAATGGATTGTTTCAATCAAAATTAAATCGGTCGCACTTAAATACGTCCTTCAAGCCGTTTTTCCTCTGCTAACGACCGTTGTGATGCTAAAAGAGCTTTTTAATGGTATATCAAGCGGCTTACCTTAGTACAGTAAATACGGTACTTTAGAGCGGAGAGACCTGGACAAGATACTTCCGGTGCAGTGCATGCTGGGTCCTCACTCTCCAAGCGGAGCCTATTTGCCACACACACTGAGCCGAGAACGATCTCCTTCTCACCCGAGTCCGATACTGGATTGGCCACCACCTCCGTCTCCGACTTAAGTGCTAGTTCCACCAACACAGAAGATATAGCGAGATTAGTCACGATTTGGTTGTCTTGCTAAATCTTGCTGGGTTTTGAATAACCGGTGCATATTTGCCGCACTGCATCGGTCTGGTGAAGCACGTGTGCCGCGTTCTTGTGGCGACAGATCATGGTATGCCGCGATATGCTGGCAATAGATTTTGAGGTGTCGTGGTGGTGGAGCAGCAAAATATACACAAGACATCTTGAAAGAGTACACATATCATTACTAGCGAAGTATCGCAACAAAGGAGGTACCACATATCGCAACAATGTAAGATATAACAAGATATGCCAAGATATACCACAGCAAATCCATCTGTTGGTGGAACCAGCCCTTAAGAGTTTGGCCAGATCCAATCGCTTCCTATCCCAAAGAACTCAATAGAAATATCTCGAAGAAGAGTACAATTTACGACATGTGAAAAATAAACTATGAATACTTACCCCAAGACATTATTAGCTTAGATAATTGAGAGCAAAGTCTAACTTCCTGGCCCCTTTATCTAAATACTCAAAAAAGAAAATGATATCACGAATCAGGGTCTTGATAGTAATGCAATCTCCAACCACAATAGCCTGTACTGTAAGACTTCAACCACGACAAAAGATCTGCTGGAGGAATGATTCACTCTTCCAGCAGGAATTCTGATTCTGGCAATAAGATCAGCTTGGAGAGTACCAGTCAAGATGGCGCAGATCGGACTCCACCGGTCTGCCTGGATGGACAGCAATTCTCAATCTGTTCGCCCTCTTGGTCTCCTCACCTCCATGTGGTGCAGACCGGATATGCTTGCACGTAAGCATAACAAAAGTGACCAGGATGGGGAGTTAGCTCAGTGGTAAAGAGCATTGGACTTGTAATCCCAAGTTTGTTGGACTTTGCTGATTCAGGTCCCACTGAAGCCACTTTTCTCTTTCATCCCCAGCAGTGGTAGATTTACTGCTATATTAAAGGCCAGTCCTTCTCATACCATGTCTATGTGGTGTGGTGTACAACCACCTTTCTCCTTCACCCCCAGCAGTGGTAGATTTACTGCTATATTAAAGGCCAATCCTTCTCATACCATGTCTATGTGGTGTAGGAAGTAATAGAACTCTCACCTTGGTAAATATGTAGGGGTGAGGTTTCTTCCTAAATTAATATCATAGATTCAAATACCACCCTTGTGGTGTAAAAGAACCTTGTGAAAGTCTGGTAAGAACCTGCACAGGTTAACTGGACGTTAAATCAAACCCACAAATCACAAAATCGGACTCCACCAGAGCTAACGTCAGTGTGGTGGGCAGTGTAAGTCCGATACCACAACGAGTGGCGCCCCACCGTGGGGAGTCCGCAAACCGGACGGGCGGGAAAGGCGTATACAAGGGGATCATAAGAAGGTAGGGCTTTGACAAGCAGCAGCTTGGAACAAACACTTATCTATCTCGGCTTCGGAGGCGAGGTGCGCTGCCCTGAACTGAGGTGAAATCAATGGAGCCCGGGTTGGCGGCCCTCGTGGAGTGTGAAGGGGGATGATTGGGAGCTTACAGGGTGGGGCCGGGGTGGGTGGGAGCGGCAGGACCCGAGGTGAGATCGTAGACGTGCTCAAGTCCTTGACTATTGTGGACATAATTAAGAAATAAGGTCTGTATTTCTTCATTCACATGGAAAGAAATGTAAGTTTTTCCCCAGTGTTGGAAAAAAAGAAAGATAAAGGTACTTTAAAACATGGGGCATTCCCCCTATATAGCATGACAGGCCCAGGAATCAAAGACTTGTCCGATAGGTATAAAACCTCCGGTAAGACAGTCTCTAGGTGGAGGGGTAGAGGGACTGAAGCCAGTCTAGGTGGAGGGGTAGAGGGACTAAAGTCAGTCTAGGTGGAGGGATACAGGGACTGAAGCCAATCTCTAGGTGAAGGGGTAGAGGGACTGAAGTCAATCTAGGTGGAGGGGTAGAGGGACTGAAGCCAGTCTATGTGGAGGGGTACAGGAACTGAAGCCGTCTCTAGGTAGAGGGGTACAGGAACTAAAGCCAGTCTAGGTGGAGGGGTACAGGAACTAAAGCCAGTCTAGGTGGAGGGATACAGGGACTGGAGCCCGTCTATGTGGAGGGATAGAGGGACTGAAGCCAGTCTAGGTGGAGGGGTGGAGGGACTGAAGCCAGTCTAGGTGGAGGGGTGGAGGGACTGAAGCCAGTCTAGGTGGAGGGGTAGAGGGACTGAAGCCAGTCTAGGTGGAGGGGTGGAGGGACTGAAGCCAGTCTAGGTGGAGGGGTAGAGGGACTGAAGCCAGTCTAGGTGGAGGGGTGGAGGGACTGAAGCCAGTCTAGGTGGAGGGGTACAGTGACTCAAGCCAGTCTAGGTGGAGGGGTAGAGGGACTGAAGCCAGTCTAGGTGGAGGGGTGGAGGGACTGAAGCCAGTCTAAGTTGAGTGGTACAGGGACTGATGCCAATCTAGGTGGAGGGATATAGGGACTGGAGCCCGTCTAGGTGGTACAGGGACTGGAGCCCGTCTAGTGAGATTGCTGAGAGCTGTGTTGTGGCTGTGGTGTTGTTATCCAGATTTGGCGCGCAGTGAGTTATAAGAGGAGCTGCTCGGAGTGGGTGGTGAGGGCTCAGTGTCTGGGTGCGGTCTTATTAGAGTGGACAGAGTCTTGATACACAATGAAGACGGGATGTGCGGGTGACTGATCTCCGCCAGCTGGACTACCAGACCAGGACAGAGGTACAGAGACCGGGCGGGATACAGACAGAAGGCACGCCTTTAATCATTAGACCCAGATCTACACCGGGACATACTAAAGGGGTGATTCCACCAGGACGTGCGATATATCCCGATCATGGCCGATTTGTTGACTCACTAGTTCAGGATGAATCGTGATCAAATATTGTTAAGCTACCCAAACAAGCAAATAAGACAAGTAAAGTAGGAGATAGAGTCAGTGTCTGGACCCCGTATTGTGCCTCGGGACAAAGAAGTAAAGTAGTAGACGTCTAGAGTCTGTATCTGGATCCCGTACGGTTACTCGGGATAGAAAAATAAAGTAGGAGATCTCTAGAGTCAATGTCTGGATTCTGTACTGTGCCTCGGGACAGAGAAGTAAAGTAGGAGACATTTAGAGTCAGAGTCTGGATCCCGTACTATGCCTCTGGACAGAGGAGTAAAGTAGAGTCACTGTCTGGATCCCGTACTATGACCGGGGCAGAGAAGTAAAGTAGGAGATGTCTAGAGTCAGTATCTGGATCCTGAACTGTGTCTCGGGACAGAGAAGTGAAGTAGGAGATGTTTAGAGTCAGTATCTGGATCCCGTACTATGCCTCGGAACAGAGAAGTAAAGTAGAGTCACTGTCTGGATCCTGAACTGTTCCTTGGGACAGAGAAGTAAAGTAGTAGATGTTAAGAGTGAGTATCTGGATCCTGTACTATGCCTCGGGACAGAGAAGTAAAATAGAGTCACTGTCTGTAGTCAGTGTCTGGATCCCGTACTATGACCGGGGCAGAAAAGTAAGGTAGGAGAAGTCAGTATCTGGATCTTGTACGGTTCCTTAGGACAAAGAAGTAAAGTAGGAGATTCTAGAGTCAGTGTCTGGATCCTTTACTGTGCATCGGGACAGAGAAGTGAAGTAGGCGACATCTAGAGTCAATATCTGGATGTGCCTCGGGACAGAGAAGTAAAGTAGAGTCACTGTCTGGATCCCGTTCTATGACCGGGGCAGAAAAGTAAGGTACGAGAAGTCTAGAGTCAGTATCTGGATCTTGTACAGTTCCTTGGGACAAAGAAGTAAAGTAGGAGATTCTAGAGTCAGTGTCTGGATCCCGTACTGTGCCTCGGGACAGAGAAGTAAATTAGAGTCAGCGTCTGGATCCCGTACTGTGCCTTGGGACAGAGAAGTAAAGTAGGAGACATCTAGAGTCAGTATCTGGATGTGCCTCGGGACAGAGAAGTAAAGTAGAGTCACTGTCTGGATCCCGTACTGTGACGCGCGGAGACAGTTGGCGTGACTCGCTCTCACCGCTCACTGAGGCGGCGGCGGCGGCGGCGGCGGCGGCGGCGGACGGTGGAGCGGCTCGGACGGCGCCACACGCTCCTCCCCGCCGTCGAGCTGCTCACTTCACACACACCCAGCCCCGGCGATCTGCTCACGATCTGCTCGCGCCCTGTGATCAGTTCCCAGCCCGGGGCCCGCACCCAGACAAGCGCTCCGGGCAAGCGACATTTGATATCGATTCAAATCCTCCCAGTCAGCGAATGATGATTACAGCCACTAAGACAACAACACACCCACCACCACCACGGCTACGGCTTGAGAGTGCGAGCAGCTGCGACCAACTCACTTTGTGCTCACACTGCGAAGCTCGTGGTGATGTAGAGGCGGGCAGTGAGCTGCTCAGGGGCCCTTCGTGAGCTGCTCATTGTGTGGCGGGGCTGAGTCGTGGACCTGAGCTCATGGAGATGTCATGGAGGTGTGTTTCTCGGGTCAGCGATAACCAGGAGCAGCTCACACATGGAGGACAAGGAGCAGGTAGCGAGCAGGTGCCTCAGAGGGAGATACTCAGAGGAGGGCGGCGCGCCGTGCCGTACGGGAGTATACGCGATCAGCTGACGATAGACTCGTACAGGACATAGACTGTTGTCTTAGGAGTGAGTGCTGGGATGAGCTTATAGACTGTTGTTATAAGAGTGAGTGCTGGGATGAGCTTATAGACTGTTGTCATAAGAGTGAGTGCTAGGATGAGCTTATAGACTGTTGTCATAAGAGTGAGTGCTAGGATGAGCTTATAGACTGTTGTAATAAGAGTGAGTGCTGGGATGGGCTTATAGACTGTTGTAATAAGAGTGAGTGCTGGGATGGGCTTATAGACTGTTGTAATAAGAGTGAGTGCTGGGATGGGCTTATAGACTGTTGTAATAAGAGTGAGTGCTGGGATGGGCTTATAGACTGTTGTAATAAGAGTGAGTGCTGGGATGGGCTTATAGACTGTTGTAATAAGAGGGAGTGTTGGGATGAGCTTATAGACTGTTGTAATAAGAGAGAGTGCTGGGATGTGCTTATAGACTGTTGTAATAAGAGAGAGTGTTGGGATGTGCTTATAGACTGGTGTAATAAGAGCGAGTGTTGGGATGAGCTTATAGACTGTTGTCATAGGAGTATATGCAATCAGCTGACAGTATCCCTGTACAGCAGATAGACTGTGGTCTTAAAAGTGAGTGCTAGGACATTGCTAGCAGTGAGCTTTTAGATTGGTTTCATTGGAGCAAGTGCTCGGAAATTGCTCTCAGTGACCTTATAGACTGTTGTCATAGGAGTATATGCAATCATCTGACAGTATCCCTGTACAGCAGATAGACTGTGGTCTTAGGAGTGAGTGCTCGGAATTCGCTAGCAGTGACTTTATAGACTTTTGTCATATAAGCGAGCGCTTAGAAATTTCTAGCAGTGAGTTCATAGACTATTGTCAAAGGAGTGAGTACTGAGAAATTACTGGCACATAGCTTATACTGTTGTCTTAGGGGCAAGTGCGCGGAATTCCCTAGCAGTGAGCTTATAGACTGGTGTCGGAGGAGTGGATGCTTGGATATTGCTAGCAGTGAACTTATAGACTGTTATCATTGGAGCAAATGCCCAGAGATTGATGACAGTGAACTTATAAACTGTTGTCGTAGGAGCGAGTACTCGGAATTTGCTCGCAGTGTGAACTATATCTTCAAGGCGTTCCTACTCAGTGAGAAGCTCCATTCTCTCTCAAGACTGTGATTCATATCAGCCGGCTTTGGGATAGATTCGGGATTTGTGTAGACGTGTTAACAGCGCAATACATAAGGAGTCTTGGAGAGGAATATATCTAAAATAAATTCCATGTCGGAATTGGTTCCCGCACCCATACAGGGGAGGAGAATCGAACTAACCGGATTTTAAAACATTGACTCGGGATTTGCTCACAAGAACAAACGCGTTTGAATGAGAGTGAGATTTGCGTATAGGATTAGATTTATTCCGTAAGTTGTATCTCTACACCTCGACATGGAGAAACATGGATATCTTCCGGCCATCTCCTTCTTCCGACCTGCTCCAGGTAAGATCTAGCTCATTTCATCTCACACCTGGTACTTTTGCTCCATAGGCTTAACATTGGGAACTCATTCTCCATGCCCTTAAGAGTATGGCAGTCTGTCCTCCATGGTCTATATCCTGTGTGTCATCCATTCTTTTAGTGTGTACAGGGATGAGATAAATACAGAAAGCAACTTGTTTTGGTCATAGAAGTTGTTCTCCAACTCGTTTGAATGCTACGTGATATTCACTCGGCTGTCACCTCGTTCATATCACTCCACATCTAGCTTCTGGAGAGCGATAACTTTAACCAAAACTTGTTGGTGTTTTCTTTAGTCCAGAATTTGTCATTTGAGACATTACCCTGTGTGTTTCTGGAAGTAGACCACTTGATATCTACACACACGCGGTTAAGTCCAATGCTAATATTTCCGAGGTGGAAAGTATTTATTGAGCGCGGGACACACTCACATATGCTGCATAAAGTAGAGATAAGTAACATAGACTTTCAGCTCGCTGCAGAGAACAACCCTTCACTATCCGAGCGCCAGGCTTGGAGACTGGGTAAAGGTGCAGAGGACCAGTGTCCTCGTGACGAGTGCCCAGTTGACCATGACCAGTCACTTCAGAACGAAGTCCTTCTTTGATCCGCTGGTGCGTGTCATATCTGGGCACTGCAAAGGCAGGTGTAGAACAGTCTGGTCGGGTTACTATATCAAGTGAGTTACAGCAATGGCCTACTGAACGGACAACATGCAAAACTTGTATTTATTTACGTTTGGAATTCCACTCCGATTTATCAAAGATAACATACCATTTGACCCGAGTTGGGGAACAACAAATATTTTCTGCTGCCATAAGCGATAGATGATCGTGAGACGAGGCTAAAACTCTTTGATGGCACCCCCTCCCTCCCTCCCCTCCAAATATCTTTAATTAAATCCTTTCATAACTGGACCCGCCATATTGTGTTCTGTTTAGTGTCGGGGGGAGGGGGGGGGGAAGCTGGCCGCATCCATAAAGCAATAGCTATGTGCCCTATTATCGTACAACTGGATGACTTTGAGTATTGGCCACCGTATGCCACGACTGGAGTTTGGCATAGTGACTTCATGAGGCGAAGCCGAGTGAAGTCCGGAGCCAAAACTCCAGGAGTGGCATGCGGTGGCAAAGATTAAAACGAAGCAGGTTTTGATTTTATCCTACCACGTCTCCTCGACTTTGGAATATTATTTGATAACAATTCTGTATGCCACTAGTGGCATATAAAACTCTGTATGTCAGTCAGCGTGGCATACAGAAACTCAATGTTAAGTCCATGGGATTTTATATTAGGGGTAGGATAAAGGGGAGAGAACCACAACCCAGAGGAATACATCAGTCCCTAGGAAATACAACTCGTGTGGGATCTCGGGGGAGTTGAGGATGGGACACATGGTATGCCTGTCTGGTGAGGTGCCAGGACTTCCAGTCTCCGTGAAAATTATCCCCAAAATCACCAGCTTCCTCCAGATATTTACACCGGACTGTTTCCGCGTCGCCGTCCACCTGACAGTCAGTCAATCACCGCCCTGCTTCAATGGCCAGTTCGCGCGCACTCGGCCGGCCGCGCTAAGGTGGATAAAAACCCGGGCCAATCACATTAACTGCGGGCTGGACGGGTTCGGCGCGGGGGGGGGGGGTGTGGGGCGGTGTACGGCGGGCGGAGGGAGGCGGGGAGCAGGGGGCGGGGAGCAGGGGGTGTACGTTGGGCGGCGGGCGGAGGGCCGTGGGCGGCGGCGGGTGGCAGGGGGCGGGCGTAGGGTTGTAGGGGACGGGAGGAGGGCAGCGGTCGGCGGGTGGCAGGAGGCGGTCGGCGGGTGGCAGGAGGCTGTCGGCGGGTGGCAGGGTAGCGGGGGGGTTGACGAGTGGCAGGGGCGGGCGGTGGGTGGCAAGAGGTGGGTGGCAGGTGGTAAGGGGCGGGCAGCCAGGAAGGCAGAGGGGGGAGGGCGGCAGAGCGGCAGGGCAGAGGGCAGTGGGCGGAGGGCGGAGGGCGGAGGGCGGGCGGCAGGTGAAGGGCGGTGTACGGCAGGCGGCTGGTGGAGGGCGGCGGGCGGGGCGGCGCGTGGTGGCGCGTGGTGGCGCGTGGTGGCGCGTGGTGGCGCGGGGCGGCGCGGGGCGGCGCGGGGCGGCGCGGGGCGGCGCGGGGCGGCGCGGGGCGGCGCGGGGCGGCGCGGGGCGGCGCGGGGCGGCGCGGGGCGGCGGGGCGGGGCGCGGGTGGTCGCCGCTTTGATCTCACACATGCCCGCGGGTAACTTGTTTTTGCAGATACACTCAGCAGCTCCTTCAGTTATATCAGGCGTATATTTAGACCGGGGCTGGGGCCAAGCTCAGGTCACAACAGTGCATTGTAGGTGCGAGGGTGGGGCAACTGGATGCGCTAACAATACGTCAACGATGCCTTCATCAGAGGAGTTTATATTATTCACAGCTCTACTTCATTCAGTGGTTTAGTAGCTCAGTTACAAGAGAAAATCAAGTGATTCTGCTCGTGGCACATCGTATTGATTTATAATAATAGATTCAGTGAGATTTTGAACATGAAAAGTGTTTAGTATCCATCTATTCCAAAACTCATTTACCATCAGAACTCCTGTCACAAAAGGGTTTGCATGCTGGAAACACAGAAAAAGAGAACTATATATACATGTGATGGTGTAAATATACACCGAATTACCACCATGTATGACAGTGCTGTGGCATTCGGGCGTGATCTTGACGTACAATAAACTTTGTATTGCAATAGACTTATTTTTGTAGGTGGATGATAAACACAATAAAAATCGTATTATATTCTTTAAGGAAAAAATCTTTTCCTGCATGGAAATGGGACCAAGACTCAGGTTTTGACCAATTCCGGAATTTTTCCAACATCTCCGCAGAGAAAAGTGAAAAATAGGAAAGATTTCCCCCAAGAAAAAAAATGTATGTACAATAACGACTGGTTTTGTATACGAGTTCCTGTAATCTCCTCATAGTTGACGACGTAATATCCTTGCATTCACTCGGATATTACTACTGCTGCTCCCACACAAAACCAGTTATTATTGTGTATGTACTTCTTAATAAACTAAGTGGTTTACGCCACAGATCCGTTCACACGTTACCACATCCTTGAATATTGAAGTGGGAAATTGTAAAAGATAGAATGATTATATTATTGTGAAAGAGGATTGGTGATCACCTGGTGAACGAGATTATGATAGTTATGGTAAATAATTAGGATTAATATTGGTAATAAAACAACATATTAATAAATAATATAGGTCACCTATAGCTTCATAATTGCATGTGTATCTTCTTTAGGGGCCATCCATAAAGTACGTGCGCAGAATTTCCGAAATTTTGGACCCCCCACCCCACCTCAGTGCGTACGTACTTTATGGATGCCCCTTATTACCTGTTCTATCATTATCACTTCCATGATAACAAAAACACCGACTTTAAAAGTTAAAACTCATTAATTAAAAGCATCTATGAATCGAGCTATGGCAATACGTTGTGAAAGGTCCTTTCTCCATTGGTCGGTTATTATGTAGGATACAGAGAAAGGTCAATCCATGATGGGCGTTATAAAGCACGTCGGACAAAACGTGTAGATGTACAAAATGGAGGAGCACCTATTAGCCTGAAGGTCACTGACTGAGGATGATTCAATGTCTGGGGATATCCAGACAGTTATATATCTCACGCATATCATGTATAATCTTACATAATCGGTAATTAACCTGACACGCATAGGCATTTATGATACGTTTTTATCCCAATGTATGGGTAAAATGGTACACGATAAGACAATTTAGACATAGTGGAGTTATGCTCTTAATCATTTAGCTATCCTTTGATGCCTAGAGGCATAATTTCCAAAATTTAAATAATTGCTATATTTTACAGTTTACAGTTAAGTACACGGAGGTAGAACAGGGATCGATTTAATAATAAGAAAGATATAATAAGATAGGCAAGTCTGTAAATTACTGAATGATTCACAATTATTGCCTAATCCACTGAAAGTAGTTCATATACTGAATCTAAAATGTAACTGTATCTGCAATTCTATTTTCAAGAGCGGCTTTATCGGATATCATGTTAAAACAAAAAGCCTTAGGCGTGCAGTGGAAGACCTGCAGAACTCACCTGTGGATTTGATCATCTGTCATTTCTAATTCAGTCTGCATAACACCGGCAATATCAGTTTACTTCTACCTTAATCAGCCCGTGACTCGCACTGCGCTGTCTGTGATAGAAGGGTAATTAGTGGAATATGACCTTATAGAAGGGGCACGGAACGAATATGACCTTATAGAAGGGGCACGGAACGAATATGACCTTATAGAAGGGGTATTGGTGGAATATGACCTTATAGAAGGGGCACGGAACGAATTTGACCTTATAGAAGGGGCACGGAACGATTATGACCTTATAGAAGGGGCACGGAACGAATATGACCTTATAGAAGGGGCATAGAACGAATATGACCTTATAGAGGGGGCATTGAATGAATATGACCTTAAAGAAGGGGCATGGAACGAATCTGACCTTATAGAAGGGGCGTTGAATGAATATGACCTTATAGAAGGGGCGTTGCACAAATATGACCTTATAGAAAGGGCATTGAATGAATATGACCTTATAGAAGGGGCATTGAACGAATATGACCTTATAGAAGGGACATTGAATGAATATGACCTTATAGAAGGGGCATTGAATGAATATGACCTTATAGAAGGGGCGTTGAATGAATATGACCTTATAGAAGGGGCATTTGTGGAAAATGACCTTATAGAAGGGGCATTGAATGAATATGACCTTATAGAAGGAATGGAATATGGAATATGACTTCAGGGTACACAATCAAATTCTCCTTGAAGTGTCACAGACAAAGGAGCTCCAGCGACAACCAACCACTCACCGTATCCCTCTCACCAGCAGAGGTTTAGTCGCAGTATATATAAATCCCCTTCAGGTATTGTGACAGACCATCTGTAAGGAGAGCGTACGCTAATCTCTCTTGGGTTATTTCAGGTACAGTCATTCCATGGCTGTCTAGTATTGGCTGGATTCACACTTGAAGTTAGTAGATGAAGTAAAGAATGTGTATAAAGTTGTGTTTTTCTTAGAGGCTACACTCTCCACCCACATCCTCTACTGACAGTATTAACACACTGGAGGAGTAAGACTACATCATCAGAATATCTGTTCGGAGAGTGTAGGGGAGTAATTGGGTGATAAGGGCTCACCTCCAAACATATCCTTAGTCCTCTGACACAGGCGACATCCTCAAAATATCTGTTGGGATAGTGATGGGGAGTAATCGGGTGATAAGGGGTTCACTCCCAACACATCCTTAGTCCTCTGACATAGGGACATCAAAATAACTGTTGGGGGAGTGTAGGGGAGTAATCGGGTGATAAGGGCTTACCTCCCAACACATCCTTAGTCGTCTGACACAGACAACACCATCAAAATATCTGTCGGGAGAGTGTAAGGGAGTAATCGGGGGATAAGGGCTTCCCTCCCAACACATCCTTAGTTGTCTGACACAGGCGACACCATCAAAACAACTGCTGGGAGAGTCAGGGGAGTAATCGGGTGCAGAGCCTCACAAGGCCATCATTAGAGGCGGGAATCAATGAGATCGTCTGAGGATGGACCTTTAGGGAGCCGGCCCCACCTGGCACCGGCCCCTCCACCCCCCTCACCTCCACCGGGCTGTATGGGGCGCGGGTCTCGTCAGTAGTATATTGTGGAGCGTTAAAAGGACTGGTTCCACGAGCACTATGGATTTGGCGTGTTATATCTTGGTGTAACTTGTTTTATCCTACCCATAATGAAAAAGGCAATAGGCTTAACTTCCTCTTTTTTTTAAAAATTTCTTTATTGAGTCAATAAGTAATATACACGTGTTTCGTTAGTTCACTTCCTTCGACACTTAAACCCAACAAAGTTACAGAAGGCCTCAGCCTGATTATGAGGCTGGTTTTAATGGCCAAGCCATAAAAGTCAGAGATTATATATTTGACATCATGTTTTAACAGGAAAGGAAAAAGAAAAGGTCAACCAGGAAAACAATTTATCCTACCCCTAATAAAAATCTCCATACCTTAACATTGGGTCACTGTATTCGGTCTGGAGTTCAGAAAAATGAAAAATATCGCTCTAGTGGGATACACTTGACAAATGACGTCATTGTAGAAGTAATTTAGACGGGCGGGGTAGGATAAATTCTAAACCAAACTCGAGTTAGTAGTGTTATTGTTCATCGCACTCCGGCAAGATCGCGTATAAGTGCTCTTGGCTTCGCCTCGCACAGTAATACGCAATCTTGCCGTCGTGCAATAAACTACAACATGACTAACTCTTGTTTGGTTTCTCCATAGTATATAATAGCATACATGATGTATAACAGTAAGAAGAGAATACTACTTTTCATTTTCAGGAATCCCGGGTAATACAGAATGAGGTATAGCTGTAGTTAGACTAGACTTGCCAAATTTTAGCTCTCATATTTGCTTTAGTTAGGGCCTTGAACATCACATAAGATTGGCTGAGCGTATTCGGGTGAGCGTGCAGTAAAGTGCTATTTATTGCATGAGGGTTACAAATGAATTATTGGAGACGGGGTAGGATAAATACTAAACTGAACTCGAGTTAGTAGTATGAGTGTTTATCGCACTCCGGTCAGGTCGGCTACTCACTGCGCTTGGCTGATTAATACCTCGCGCAGTAATACACCACCTGTGCGCTTTGTGGTCACCAGCAATATGGCGTACTGTGTCCGTTGTCAGGGAAATTTGCATAATTTGGAGGGGATTTTAAACCGGAAGTCACCAGATGACTCTGAGAATGGCAGAGGGTCAAGTAATGGAGGTTCCATTAAACCGGGGTCACACCAGGCGGGAAATGCAGCAATTTCCGAAATTGTGAAATTTAATTTTAAAAAGCACTTGCAGCTGCATACCTCATTGCCATATCACACACACACACACACAGACGCTGCAATTGAATACTCCCTTTTTGCTCCCATCCTCTTCGTTGAGTTATAAGGAAAGATATATGGGATGTATCACAACGTCTGGTTTGTAATGTGTACCTGTTATTTTGTGTCCTGTAAGGTATTTATTGAGTCGAGTCCTCATACATTTTCAATGGGGGCTTTGTATACGATGGATAATAGAAGGTATTTCTTGAGGTTGGCGAGGATACTGCGGCGGGTATAAGAGAAGCAACTAAATCGATATTCATTTAGCAGCACGTGTTGTGTGGCGCCTGTGAACCTTCCCGCTACAGGCAGGTATCGGAGTGTTTTATAGATAACACATTCTCCATATGTACGCATCTCATATGTAACATACAGCAAATAAAATAACGAGTTAGCGGCTTCTACCTTCTACCTCTCTGTGATCACAAATGAGCGGACAAGATACATTAAAACCCCGCTTCTGGGACACCTCGTTTAAAGGGACACCCCGCTTAAGGGGATACTTTGATCGGAACGGAGGGTGAACCCTTAAGCGGGATTTTACTGTATATACACAATATTAATTGGTTTCAGATACAAGCGGCCGCATGCTCCGATATCATTACAGCTCTCACATGCAAAAACAGTTTCATCTTCTTCATTGCTTTTTGTATTTCAGACATTCTTGTGAGTTTGGGTATTGTAATCAATTGTCTTTTCTTTAGATAAACGTATCTGGCGTGAGTCTTCTCCCACCGCTATGCAAATTGTCTTTTCTTGTATGTTGTGTTTTCACCCCTCTGATAAGATCTCACACTCTTTATGTCGTATTCTGTACTCTCACTATACTCTATGGCGAAGAATTCTTAACAAACTAGGCTTAGAGCCTTGAGAATCCACTGACCCGCCTCCCGTGCTAAAGACATACATCAATGCAACCCAAAGATTCCTATAATCTCAATGATGCCACTGTGTGCCAGTGAATTATCAAGGCTCTAAGCTTAGTTCTTATGAATTCTTCTCCAATAGATCCCAGTGAGAACCTTGTACACAATACGGCTTAGAGAGTGTGAGATCTTATGACAGGGGTGCAGCCCCATCGTGTTGGTGGAACCATCCCTTTAGCCTGATGCCCATCTACCGATTCAGGGTTGAGCGATTAGTTTCCAAATCATATAGGAGTCGGTGAACTTGTCGCAGGCAAATTATGCAACCCTTCTCTCGACCGGCAGACATTGAGGAGATGGGGTGGTGGATATTAATCCTAAGCAAATCGGTCTACTAATCGTTGGCTGACCCTTGCCTAGCTGTCCTACATCTACCGACTATGGCCGATTCCGTTAGGATGCCTTCGGTGAGCCAAATTACCGTCCGTTTGTCGCCGACAAAGGTACATGAATGTTCCGAAATCGGTAGATGGGCATTGGGCTTAACTGTGGATTCCAGGCTGAGAGAAACTGTAACGATCCACCCTCGATGCCCATCGTCACCTGGTGTAGATTTCCTCTCCTCCACTCTTTACTGTTTGTTTAGAGTACCTCGGCACATACTCCTCATCGCGGTCACGATTTGGTCCTGCCAATGTCACCCCACTGTGGATGTGGCTTTTTGCCTCTCAAACGAAAAACAAGTCCTCGTACCCAGATGTGGCTGGCTCTTGAACAACAAATAACAGCAAGTCGTCTTTGTATAGGATCCTCAGTAGACTGGACGTGCCATGTGGCTTGGCATTCATTTGTTTTTCTCTGACAAAATATCACATACGTGAGGATCCACTGAGAACTTATTTATGATGAGACTCTCTAACTGTGATTCCAAAACAATATGAAAAACATATGTCTAGCGGTGATCAAGAGTGGAAGAGTTGTGGGGTTTGAGTCCCACTGCAGCTGCTATTGTTCTCCTTGTTCTCCTTGTTCTTCTTGTTCTTCTTGTTCTCCTTGTTCTTCTTGTTCTTCTTGTTCTTCTTGTGCTTCTTGTTCTGCTATATCAAAGGCCAGTCCTTCTCATATCATGTCTATGTGGTGTGATGTACAGCCACCGTTCTACTTCACCCCCAGCAGTGGTAGATTTACTGCTATATCAAAGGCCAGTCCTTCTTATACCATGTCTATGTGGTGTGGGTAGTAATAGAGCTCTCACCTCGGTAAATGTGTAGGGGTGAGATTTCTACCTAAATTCATCTCATTGATTCGATCACCATCAAACCCAAAGTAAGTCTAATAGAACATATTAGATGTTAAACTCCCCAAATAAACGAACAACAACAACCAAAAATCACCATTTCCTAATCGGTAGCGTGTGTCCTAGTTTGACAGAGAGATCTTTTGAACTAGATTGCACAAATCTAAAATTCTGTGAGCAGGTATCGCCTCCAGTCATTGTCATTGGGAAGGTGAATTATTCAATATTATCCACACGGATTGTTTTTATGAGTTCCTAATGACATGGAAGAAGACGAGAAAAAAAAACCCGCCAAAACTCACAAGAAGTTTATCTTCAGAAAAGTCACCTGCCAAAATTACTCGGAAAGGGAAAATCCTTACAGTTTTTCTTTTCACAAGAGATTCTTTTGTTCAGCCAGCCTTAAAAGCGTAGGATTTCTTTTTCATGAAAAAGCGTCATGATTCTCTGTTAGTCCCTGACGCAGAGGTGTGGCTTTTAGGGTCCCTATATCATTCCGCTGTTACCACGGCAACGCAGTCAAAAGGTTGGGAACTATTTTTTTCAACCTCCTCAAGATCACAAGGTTTGGTGTTGCCGGCACTCTCCAAGCACAAAGCACGAAATCGTAACAATGGAGTATCGGTAGAGGTTCGGCTTGGAGAGTGAGGACCTGATAACGGAACCGGAAACGAGTGGCGAAGGTCCCCGCAGAAACTGCCCAACACGAAATCTGATTCGATACTCAGAGAAAAAAGGAAGAGAAACAAAAGCAAAGGAAAGACACTCAGAGAAAAAGGGAAGAGAAACAAAAGCAAAGGAAAGAGAAGTGGACACCGTGGGCCTTGAGAAGCATGCGATATGTCTTCTCAGCCTAGACAGGGGCACTTCAGGGAATCACGTGACTGGAGTCGTGGTCATGTGATCCCCGCGTGAGAGACCGCGTGAGGGAAGTTTATTTCAGAGATGGTTTGGAAATTGCCGAGTCATGGCGAAAGGAGGATAGTTGTCAAAGGGATCAGCAATTAAGGCCAATACACATCTACCGATGTGTCGATTTACTGCTATATCAAAGGCCAATCCTTCTCATACCATGTATATGTGGTGTGGGAAGTAAAAATACTCTCACCACGGTAAATGTGTAGGGGTGAGATTTTTACCTGAATTCATCTCATAGATTCGGTCAATTCTCTATATTATGGTTATAAGTTAGCTAGCTAGCCTCTTGTTTACAGCCCAAACAGAATTTAAAATCGAAGCTTTTTTTAAGCTGGTATTGACTGAAAACAGGCAGTTGTTGCCTTTTCAATGCCAGGATAAATAAACTGATCTAAAAAAAACAAAAAAAACCTAAAGTCTAATAGAACATATTAGACGTTAAACCACCTAAACCACCTAAACCACCTAAACCACCTAAACCACAACAAAAACGCCAATGAGCACGGAAGCATAGACGTAGGATGCTTTTTTTTGTGGCAATTTTTATCAGGGAATATCTGTGTACACAATCACCGAATTCGGCTATAGAGCGGTTCTTCCATTCGGTCCCTTGCCCCTACTCCTCATTCTAATGGTGGGTGTTAAACTGAATGGGCAGTGAGTACCATTTTTGTGTAAAGCCCAATGCCCATCTACCGATTTTGGAACATTCATGTACCTTTGTCTGCGACAAACGGACGGTAATTTGGCTCACCGAAGGCATCCTAACGGAGTCGGCCGTAGTCGGTAGATGTAGGACAGCTAGGCAAGGGTCAGCCAACAATTAGTAGACCGATTTGCTTAGGACTAATATCCACCACCCCATCTCCTCAATGTCTACCGGTCGAGAGAAAGTTTACATAATTTGCCTACGACAAGTTCACCGACTCCTATACAATTTGGAAACTAATCGCCCAACCCTGAATCGGTAGATGGGCATCAGGCTTTAGTCTTTGGTATGACGATGCGCTGCTCGATGCGCTTCCTACATGCTAGAGACGTGAACCTGAGAGGTAGAGGGAAGTCTAGGAGAAGGAGAAGGACTCCCGGGCGCCTTCCCTGTGCCTGTCGGGCTGCTGAGTGCCCACATGGCCGACTCCTGACTGATTTATGTGCCCATTATAGAGCAGAGTAGACTTCTAGGAGTATATCCACTCCACTGAATAGGACTCGGGACGATGGCTGCCCTATGGGAAGAGTTTAGGTCCTACCCTATATTATCTCGTATCACTCTCACAGAAGATGTTTCGCGGTGCTAGCGCTTACTTATCTCTGTCTCAACCCAACGCGGGTTCCCTGGGTATCCACTAAAACATGGTGACTGTTAAAAGTCATGAAACTCAAACAACTCATATATTATGAGTTGGGAAATACTGGAATGGTTAAATGAGCTTCACAGACAATCCAGCTGTTTCCTTTTCAGCTTTGAACCACTTTATATTGTGAATTCGATTAGACTGCCCTTCAAGGGAGCACATGTGTTATGTTGACAAACAAAACCCAGCAACACATGAGGTTCTTTCCACTGAAGAAAGTAATCCTAAAATTATGTCTGGTTTGACAAAACAAATAACAGAAATGAGTGTATATCATTTTACCATAAAAATATGTGCATCTCTTTTTACAAGCAAAACACAAAATACTCCTCAAAGCATTCAGAATTTAGGATATATGAAAAATTGGCATATGGGCCAGATTTCGTCCCAAACAGGCAGGTCGGTGCAGAGATATAAGCGGGCGCAGGAAGTAGAGCGCAGGATCTCTGCTAGGAGAGTGATCTCGTATTCCCTGAGACGGAGGGAGGGGGTGCAGTGCTACACCCTGTATGGGGTGCACGGTAAAGGTTATTGTCCTTTCCATACGAGGAGAGGTGGGGGAGTGATCTAGGCTGGACACGTGACCTTTAGGGCTGTGTCTCATTGGTCTGCGATACCACCTGCTCTATAGTCTAGGAGGTATATCTGTTATTTAAAACCGGATCGAGGATGCTCTCAATTTGATACGATCACTCTGGACGTGATTTGATAATTGTTTACGTTTATCTTTTTTTATCAAGTTTATTATGGTTATCGGAAAGAAAAAGAAAAAGAAATTCTAAAAATAAACGGTCTCCACACATCCCCATGGGGAAGAGGAGATTGACACAACAAAGAAAGAATTTTTCTCTCTTATTATGGTTATCAATTCACAATAGAAAAATGTCCTGGCTCGGATTGACAGTTCTTCCGCCCGTTGCTCGTTGTTGCTTTTTACAGTCTTGGGAAATAGGCCATTCACCATTGCATATGTGGATAAACTCCGAAAGATTTCATGATGGTCACTTACATATAAAGGCACATATGTGTACCGATACCACATGTTTTTTGTGTGTTTTTTTTCATCAAAGAGCAGTTCTACTCGCAGGCAGATCTTCCACTGTCTTACAACAGCGTTTGACACTCACATATGTGTTCACATCATTTGGTAATCTGAATTATCAAATATTGAACAATTTAGTGAGTTGATGATTTAGTAAATACATGGAGTTAGTTAATGTGCAAGGACGTTCGATGAACTTCGCTAGAAGCCATTATACTGCTATACAAAAGGCCTATCCATCTCATACCATGATTATGTGGTGTGGGAAGTAAAATAAATCACCTCGGAAAATGTGTAGGGGTGAGATTTCTACCTGAATTCATCGCATAGATTCGATCACCACCCTTATGGTGTAAAAAAAGCCTTGAAAAAGTCTGGTAAGAACCTGTAATGGTTAACTGGACGTTAAATCAAACAAGCTAGAAGCCATCATAATGTCAGCGGTAGTGAAGGAATCGCACATAATTGAAAAATATGGCGACGTTTCGACTGCATGGTTTTTATACGAAATCTGAGATAACTTGGAAATCACAGAAGGAAACTCATCAAAGAAAATCTAAGTCCGCTACGAATGAACTCAATTCACAGTCTTTCTAACTACAACACCCACTATTTCAATATAGGTAGGGCTGATGTGACGATATTTGGGGTCCTAGATTCCGACAGACAGAAAACCAATACGCAGATACAGGGTTGGCCTTGCTATATAATCTATTCCAAATAAATCTGTGCGCAAAGTTAATCTAATTGAACAATGATCGCAATCTCGGTGTACGATCTCCCAATGTTATTGAGAACTGTTTTTCACCGAATGGCCTGAATGGATATAGAAGTAGACCGCTTAACATGTACTGGCGAGCTGTGTCCAATGGAAAAAGAAAATTGGATATTAAAGGTGGGCGTCCACCAACGACGACAAGGCTACGACAAGCGCCGACAAGAAAGTTCCAATCGGCGCCTTGTCGCATCCATTTTGTAAGAAGGAGGGCTTTACGACAGTGTTGTCGGGGTCTGTCGGGAAGTTCACGCTCCACCAAAATTTCCTGAAGCTCCCGACATGCTATGACACTCCACGACAAGGGTCCGGTCGTGGGAAAAATAGAACATGCTCGATGCTGTTTTAGCCTTGTCAGAAGGCTCCTGACAAGCTTCCAATCATAGCCTTGTTGTGGCCTTTTCATGGCCTTGTCGTGGCCTTGTCGTAAACTCTTGTCAGGAACTGGGGTCCACCAACCACGACAAGGCCTCCAAACTTAGGCCAATCGAGGACCTTGTCGGGAAGCCATTGTCGACTCGTAGCCTTGTCGTGGTTGGTGGACGCCCCCCCTTTAACAACCCTTACAAACAAACAAACAAAGTCTACAGAAAGAAAAATAAAATCACCAAACATGAAAAGATGAATCTCAGCGCCTGTGTGTGTTTGTCCGGGGAGTGGTGGCGGCAGGTGGGTGTGGTCCAGCCGCAGGTCCCAGCTTGCCGCAGCACACGGCGCCATGGCTGCCGGGGACTGGGGACGGACAGGTGTGCCGCTAATTACCTCGTCTTACCTGCACAGAGAGGCAGGGCCGGTCCTCAGGGAAGAAACGAGCCAAGGACACTCACAGAGTCAATACTGAACCCCCCTCCACCTGCCAGCCAGCCAGCCACGCAGAGCAACAGGACATGTTACCAGCCTGGAAAACCTGGAAAAGCCTGGAATTATGCTGTTGGGTTTTCCAGGCCTGGAAAAGCCGGGCATTCTTACAGAGAGCCTGGAAAAATCTAGAAGAGCCTGGAAAATTTAGTTTTGCATAACAAACTGTTTTTTTTGCTAATGAAATTCTGGTCATTATAATTATGCTTTTGGGTTTTCCAGGCCTGGAAAAGCCTGGAATTCTTACAGAGAACCTGGAAAAACCTAGAAGAGCCTGGAAAATTTAGTTTTGCATAACAACTGTCTTTAGCTAATGGAATTCTGGTCATTATTAGCTTTCCTTAAATATAATTTCAGTGATTTAGATTATTTGTCTTCATATTCAAAAGTGGCAAAAAAACAGAGAAAAGAATATTGACAATATCTATGTGATATGATGTGTGATTGCTGTTAATAATCTCCACGACTGTCCTCAACGCTTCGTCAAGCCCTTCCGTATGACTTGATGAGGAGTAAAGGTCAGGATTCTGTCAGCATATTCTGCTGTGGGTTATTCGGGGTCGAGTGTTCACGCCTGTGATGTTTATAAGACGGCGCCTGTCCACCAGATGTGGTATTCAGAACTCACTGCTCACCATATCCCGCCATGTATTATCCACCTCATACAAGGTGTCCATAGAAAACACATAAGGAGTGTGTATCACCATACACAGAGCATACAGACACCCTAATACAAAGTGTCCATAGAAAACACATAGGGAGTGTGTATTATCATACCCGGAGCATACAGATATATACACCTAATACAAAGTGTCCGTAGAAAACACACAGGGCGTTTGTATGGACATACCCGGAGCATACAGATATATCCACCTAATACAAAGTGTCCATAGAAAACACATAGGGAGTGTGTATCACCATACCCGGAGCATACAGATATATCCACCTAATACAAAGTGTCCATAGAAAACACATAGGGAGTGTGTATCACTATACCCAGAGCATACAGATATTTCCACCTAATACAAAGTGTCCATAGAAAACATATAGGGAGCGGGTATCGCCAAACCCCTACACATTTAGCGAGGTGAGAGTTCTTTTAGTTCCCACCCTACATAGACATGGTATGAGAAGGATTGGCCTTTGATATAGCAGTAAATCTACCACTGCTGGGGGTGCAGGAGAAGATTTGCTGCAGTGGGACCCGAACCCACAAAGTCCTACAACCTTGAGGCTACAAGTCCAGTGCCTTAACTACTGAGATAGCTCCCCACCGCTAATGGGTGGGGAAATATAAGAAGGCCCTCAGGTGCCAGAGAGGGGAAGCCACTGAAAATGTGAGAAGAAGCCACATGGCCAAATCAGAGGGACTGCTATAAATAACGGGTTTCAGAGCCCGCAGCGATAGGAGCGGCCATGGTCCTTAACCCTTTGGCTACGCTATGATACCTGGAGGCACACCTGGGTCTATACGCTATGATTCCTGGAGGCATTTCCAGACCTAGTATGCTATGATGCCTGGAGGCATTCCCGGGCCTAGTACACCATAATGCCTGGCAGCATTCCTGGGCTTAGTATGCCATGATGCCTGGAGGTTTTCCTGGGTTTGGTACGCTATGATGCCTAGAGGCATTTACAGGCTTAGTATGATATGATACTAGTAGGCATTCCTAGGCTTAGTATGCTATGATGATTCACAGGCTTAGTACGCTATGATGCCTTGAGGCATTTCCAGACCTAGTTCGCTATGATGCCTAGAGGCATTTCCAGACCTAGTACGCTATAATGCCTGGAGGCATTCCTGTGCTTAGATTGCTATAATGCCTGGAGGCATTCCTGAGCTTAGATTGCTATGATTCCTGGAAGCATTCACAGGCCTAATTCGCTGTGATACCTGGAGGCATTCCCGGGTTTAGTACGCTATAATGCCTGGAGGCATTCCTGACCTTAGATTGCTATGATGCCTGGAGGCATTCCCGGGTCTAGTACACTATGATGCCTGGTAGCATTCCTGGGCTTAGTACGGGACGTCAGCCAGGTTACTGTAGAAATCGCCAGCATATAATACTAGTGGGTTAAAGTGATACTACAGCAGCGTTTTTCAAGGTGTGTATTTGGCACTAAGCAGCATTGCGAGAGGGCTAATAGAGTAGGCTGGAGTTCTTGGCGAAGTCACCTTTAGATAAAAGCAAAATCCATGGAGATGAATTTACTGAAGCCACTTACTACTTTGTCCGAGAATTATCCTGGCAGATCGTGGAGCGCCTAGTGCTCCATATCGCCCCGGTCTGAGCTATATGTGACGGCGCTCGCGGGCTTTTGAGAGGAATTTCAGACGCGACAGAGACTACTCTCGGTACCGAGGTGCGTAAAGATGGGAGCCCACATTGTTGGGAATGAGATTGGACACATGTCGTGCATAGGCAGGAGCAGCACCTCGTAATTCAACCCGTGTGTTTTACACTCGTGTTTGTCAGCGTCGACGAGCTCAGAAAGGAGGCTCTCAGAAAGTGACGTAGTGACGTCAGAGTTGGTGACGTCACGAGGACGCCATGACACCTGCGTCTGTTGGAACTAAAAGGTTATCAGCGTAGATTTTTGTTCGTTTATTCATTTATTGTAGAGTGCTTCATCTGTATTAGGTGGTCTTCCAGTACAATATGTTTTCCCATCAGGGTTATTACTATATACCTGTGTGCGAATGTCTATGAAATACTGCCCGCTGCTAGGGATGTAGTATAAATAATGTTCGCGCCCGCTGTGACAGCCGGCCGTAGTGAATCGCAGTGACTCTTCTTAGAGCAGAAAAGTTAATAAAACGCGGTTTTAAACGAGTAGGAGGTATATAGTAATAAGAAAACGTAGTGACTGAGCCCGTACGGTGTCCGTTCTTGGTCATTTGATGAAACAATACGGCCCGATGCCGTAGGCGTGAGGGCCGTATTTTTTCATCAAATGACCTCGAACGGCCACCCGTACGGGCTCAGTAACCTAGCCTGGATGCCTGGTCTATGTGCCCACTCACATAAAAGACCAGGTAACGCCCGCCATTTTCTGGTGCATTGGCCGCCATGTTTATGCTGGTTTACCCGCTAGAGGGCACGGTGAAATCTGTTATATAGTTTAAAGAAACATTGTAATAAGTATTCTTCTATCTTTAGAAACGTTGCCATTCCTTTATCATATATATTTCCATGCATTTCAAATGAGTGTAGATAAACTATCTGAGAAATCTCATGATGCAGAGAGGTTGTGCTGGTTCTCTTTGCCACAGCAAATCAGTGAGGAACCATTGAAAGGTCAAGGTCGATCACACGTTGCTCTCGGTAGGGGTTACCTGTCCCATATTTCATTGGAGCAGGAAACCAGTCTAGGTTATCCGTAATTACATATAGACAATTTATATAATACTAATAGTGGTAATGATAGTTCTTTGACGGTTGAATGTCCGAACGGTATACTTTAAAGGCATATCCTCTACAATTCACAGTGGCGCCACCTGGTGATTTCTAGATAATGTCAATTACTAGTCAAAACTGATTTCTTGGGATTCTTTCTTATTCTACATCAGTAAATTTAACATTTTGTCCAGTTTATCTAATCTTAATAGGTAAAATAGGCTAATTTACATTTGCTTGATTTACATAGGAAATGTACTGAGAAATATGGTTTTCTTCAATTCTTTCAAAAACAAGGATGGTGACCTATGATTTTAATACCTAAATGAGTAGTACTATACATGTACTATATTCTGTGAAAGTTTGAGGGAACTGACATGGGTTTTACTATGTGAAAAAATACTTTTTAGAATTCCTATATATTCTAATATAAAATATCATAATATTGATCTATAAATCAAAAACTACCATGGTTTTTTAATTAGATATGTGTTCTACAACACTTGGAGATCATCATATTAAATTTTCAGGAAATTGACATGGGTTTTAGTTTTCAAGCCTAATTGACCGATATGCCTTTAAACTAAAGAAATAAACAAACAAAAGCATTGGTCTTTCCTATTAAACCCAACGTGATGAACTCGGAGCAAATCTTAGCCAATCGGTCCGGATGTATTAACTTAGCCCCAGACGTATTAAAGGGTATTAGTAATCTAACCGGCACCTATACTAAAAACGCGCATCGCGATTTAAGTAGACAGGTCTAGGAATTAAGTTACTTAGTCTACCCGGAGTCTCCCCTTTCTGGTCTCTCCAGGGGGTGAGGCAATTAAGCGAAACCCTCCCGCGGGAATGGCAGGAGCTCCGTATTATATTAGGCTGATTACGGATTGTCGCACATAGATGCACCCAGGAATAAACTAGGAGCGTGAGAGAGGGAATGATACCTTAAGTAGGTGTCTTTTTGTGCTGTCGAGGATTGCGCCAATTAAAAAGAGAGGTGGTGTGAGAGCGTGTCATGAGGACGACTGTCTCACATCGAAGTCTACACTTGATGTAGAGTGCTGCTATTGTGGATAATATATTTAAGTTATAGGCCAATAGGGGGTAGATCTATCTGACTTATTTACCGTTAAGGACTTCAGAGACAGTATTTTACTATGTATCTGGATTTGATTATAGCTGACCTCAGCGTAATTAACGATTCCTATTTGGATTTTTTTTTTTTCTCTTTTTTTTTTTTAAGGATTCCTATTTGGAGTCTGGCATTGAGTTTAATTCCCAGAGAGCATGGACATAGAAAAAAGAATCTAAAAGAATCTGAAATTAAGGTGATATTAAGAATACGAGGCAGATACACTTCCGTACACAACCGAAGGAAAACATATCATAAAAAATATAAAGGTAAAAAACGGCTGACACAAGCATGTATTTGTTTGATAGATAGCAACATAATTCAATTTTAACAACTCACTCTTGTCCTCTCCCCTCTTTGTTCATGCATAGAGATGGGAAAAGGTCACCACATTGACAAAGCTTTGCAGGAGGGAGGTTGTCAGTTGTCAGGTGAGGAGGGGGAGGGGAGTTATACTAGGTTTACACTGGGCCACGGCAGCCACGGCGGGCTACGGCAGCCACGGCGCCCACGTTTTGCCAGTATAGGGTTTCATTTTGTCCACGGTTCCCTATATGGCAGGCTGCAGTTAGTCACATCCCTCTGGTCTTATTATTGGGTCTGCTGGGGTGGACAGAAATTACCAATCTGTTCACCCTCTTGGTCGTCTTGCCTCCTTGTGGTGCAGACCGGATATGCTTGTACACAAGCATAACAAAAGTGACCGGGGTGGGTGGGGAGTCGGCTCAGTGGTAAAGAGCACTGGACTTTGTTGATTGGAGTCCCACTGCAGCCACTTTTCTCCCTCACCCCCAGCAGTGGTAGATTTACTGCTATATCAAAGGCCAGTCCTTTTCATACGGCATCTATGTGGTGTGGGAAGTAAAAGAAGTCTCACCTCTGTAAATGTGTAGGGGTAAGATTCCTACCTAAATTCATTACATAGATTCCTTGTGGTGTAAAAGAACCTTGAGAAAGTCTGGTGAGAACCTGCAATGGTTAACTGGACGTTAAATCAAACCAAAAAACCAACAAACACACTGAATAAATTTATCACATTTTCTTTTTCATTAAAAGAAAATTAGAACCAGTATCATCTCCACCGAGGCCAAGTTTTTCAGATACATCATTAAAGGCATATCCTACAATTTGTAGTGGCGCCAACTGGTGATTTTTAGATATTGACAATGTTATGTTCAAGCTGGTTCATTGTGATTCATTCTACTTCTAAATGAGTGAATATAACGTTTCATCCAGTTTATCCAATCCTAATTGGTAAATAAAACCAATTTGGATATGACTGATTTATATAGGGAATTTGCTAGAAAATAGGGTTTTCATCAATTTTCTCTAAAACAACCTATTGTTTTTTTAACTGAAATGTGTAGCACTATAGATCTACTATATTCTCTGAAAGTTTTAAGAAAATTACATGGGTCTTGCTATCTGAAAAGCATCTTAATAGAATTTCTATATATCCTATCATATTATCACCACACCAATCTCTAAATCAACATCCAGCACGCTGACCCCCAATTTTTAAGTTAGATATGTCTTCTACAATACTTTGAGCTCATCATATTCAATTCTCAGGAAAATGACATGGGTTTAAATTTTCAAAGCAAATCGTCCGATATGCCTTTAAGGGGGTGTTCCACTGGACCGACGGTAGCCGATTTCGTAGCCAGACACTCGCCGATCATTATCGGATGCCTTGAATTTCTCAAATCTTTGAAAATTGTCATTAATTGAACTATTATTATCAGAATAAATTAAATTACAATACGTGAGCTTCCTCTTAAGGGCCCAGGAACGATTGATCGGGTGAGAAATCGGCCTGGTGGAGCACACCCTTTAAACTGGCATTTCTGGTTGGATGTATAAGCGCAGTGGATGAATGATTGCAGTGTGTACTCGGAGACACTGTCGTGAAGCGGTGGGAGCCTCGTGAAGCGGTGGGAGCCTCGTGAAGCGGTGGGAGCCGGCCTAATGGCTCCACTGTAAGTGCCCATCTGGTAGCAGTGTGCGCGCGGGGCACTGCGCGGGGCCAGTGGCTTCCTCGCGCTCCGGAACTGACCACTTAAACATCCAGACGTGCAGCTGGTCCTCAGAGGTCATGACCTCCTTTAGAGATTAGAGCCACTTTATTTTTTCAAGCAATGAAAATTTATTGCTAGCCTTTTGGTATCCACCTCATACAGAGTGGTCATAGAAAACATACAGCGAGTGTGTATCGCCATACCCGGAGCATACAGATACATCCACTTAATACAAAGTGTACATAGAAAACACATAGGGAGTGTGTATCACCATACCCGGAGCATACAGATATATCCACCTAATACAAAGTGTACATAGAAAACACATAGGGAGTGTGTATCACCATACCCGGAGCATACAGATATATCCACCTAATACAAAGTGTCCATAGAAAATACACAGGGAGTGTGTATCACCATACTCGGAGCATACAGATATATCCACCTGATACGAAGTGTCCATAGAAAACATATAGGGAGTGTGTATCACCATACCCGGAGCATACAGATATATCCACCTAATACATACACAATATTGTTTTCAGATACAAGCTGTGGTATATGCTCCGAGTAGTTGACGCGTAGTAATATCCGAGTGCATACGAGGATATTGCCCAGAGTCAACCCCTTGGAGTTTGAGTCAGGGAAAAAAGTAGAAATATTTTCAAGTAGATTTTTCTGCCTCGGAGAGACCAGGAAAACTTGGATAATATGATCTTGTCGGCCATGGCATGTGCGGGAGGTCCAAACCACTGTTTTATTGGCGTGAATGAGGCAAAATCAATGTCATCTTTGTTGTACACAAGGAAAACACATATAACACATACTGAATATGAAAAAGTGGATTTCCACTGAAAAATGGAAAACTGATATGTTCTAATGCCCTTATTATAGATCGCCGGTCATTCAATATTGATCAGTCAATGTCCATTTATTCCCGATGTATATATTTGGCATGATCTGAACGGTTCCCTAGAATCATCTAAGATGGAAAGAGATGATTGAGGAACCGAGATATCGAGAATTAACAGACATGAGATAAAGATAGATGAAGTCAAAGACTGGGAGTGGATTCTGACAAGATGATAAGACCGCACTCGGGCGGCAATAGAAACGTTAGCACGACTCATTTGTGTCGCCATTGATGTACTCGCGACGATGTATCAATCGATGACGTCAGAGCCAGCGTCCCTCTCAGCGTCTCAGGCAGACGCAGCTGTTAGGTGGCCAAATTACAGACATGCGCACACACATACTTCCGGCCGCAACCACTCATTGAAGCGAACGATACCACTCTCCCAGCAGATCTTTCACGGCGCTAGCGGCGCTCATCTCTGCCTCAACCCTATGACGTCATACGCTGGGTACCTTCTCACGACAGGGGGGAACCAGCTTATATTTCAGATTCCAAACAAGACATCTGTCAAACAACTCGTATATTATGAGTTGGGAAATAAAGGAAATATATACACAATATTGACTGGTTTCAGATACAAGCAGCCGTATGCGCCGGGGAGCTGATGCGTAGTAATATCCCAGCGTATGCGAGGATATTGCGGAGAGTCAACTCCGAGGAGCATACAACCGCTTGTATCTGAAACCAGTCTATATTGTATTTATTATCCACCTTTTCTGGACAAGTGGCATGTCAATATCAGTTCGTTTTAGCTATGCACTATTTTTCCATACGCACTATTTTTCCGTATGCGCCAACCGGAGCATACAACATATCCGTATGCACCGGGTATGTCCATACAAACTCCCTATGTGTTTTCTATGGACACTTTGTATTAGCTGGATAATAAAGATGGATACTGGCCGAAGCACTCTCCTAGCAGAAATCCTGTGCCCCGTTGAATAAACTAAGGACCTACATAAAGACCCTTTTTCTGTATGCTAAAGACAGGCAGAGACGATGTGGGTTAAATTTATTCAACACTTATGGAAGACCTCATGGATGTCTGATACTGTCTTAGCAAACAAACTTAAATTCATGTATTATCAAACGATAATCCCTGTGCAAAAGGTATGGACAATTGTCTTTATATGTAAGATCCTAGATTATTCAACGACCACTGCGCTCTACTTCCAGTTGCCACTTGTATCTCTGCACCGATTACCCTGGTTCCCGGGGTATCCGCTAGGAGGCACGGCGGAAATGTTAGTCGATCGACACAGGCGGGTACCAGCCAATGCACCGACCTGCCAGTTAAGGACAAAATCTGCCCCATCTGCCAGTTTTTCAAATATTCTAAATTCTTAGCGCTATGGGCAATATTTTGTGATGTACATGTATATAAAGATGCACATATTACATGGTAAATTATCTACACTCATTTCTGTTATTTGTTATGTCAAATCAGACTTAGTCACAGGGATTATTTTCTTCAGAGGGAAGCACCTCATGTGTTGCAGGGTTTTGTTTGTCAACATAACACATGTGCACACTCGAAGGGGCAGTCTAATCAACGAGTATACTCGTTGGTCTAATTAAACGAGGATTCACATTATAAAGTGGTTTAAATCTGATAAAGAAACTGCTGGATTGTCTGTGAAGCTCATTTAACAGTTCCTATATTTCACAAATCATAATTTTAGTGGATACCCGGGGAACCAGCTTCGGGTCAGAACAGAGATTAGTAAAGAACTAGAACCCTTGGAAAGCCGTCTCACTGTGCAGCCCTGTGAACTAGTGGTGCGCATGTGCCGGTTCCTACAGGGGAGCAAAACATCCGGTTGACGCTTCTAACATGTCTGACTAGATCTGCTAATAATGTACCCTGGTACCCGGGGTATCCGCTAGCTGGTAACCGAAAGTCCACCTCCCCTGTATCTTGAAAACGCGTCCGCCCTATAGGCTCAACGCTGAACGGCCATGAGTGGGCTTTCCAGGGGTTCTAGTTCTATGGTAAGCGCTTGCTGCGCGAAAGTTCTGCTGGGAGAGTGGGACCAAATCGGGAGAGTCTGTGAAACAAGTGGTTTCACCGCCAGTCGATGTGTGGATGGGGGAGAGACAGGAGGAGCGGGTTGTAATAGAAGAATTGATTACAGAATAGATGATGATGCGTGTGTGTGTGGTGTGTGTGTGAGTGTGGTGTGTGTGTGTGTGTGTGTAGGTGTGTGTGTGTGTGTGTGTGTGTGTGTGTGTGTGTGTGTGTGTGTGTGTGTGTGTGTGTGTGGTGTGATGGAGAGTGGGACTGGAGGGTGGGACTGGAGGGATGATTGTGTGTGGTCGTCAAAGCGCACCATCGCTTCCAATATTATTGTAGTTGGGAGGTTTTAGAGAGTGGAGACGGGGAGTTCTTTACTGGTGTTCGCGCTCCGGTGGTTACCACACGACGTAGACTGGCTCCAGTCCCTGCATCCTATGGCTATCCTCCTCACTGGGATACAGTCCCTGCATCCTATGGCCACCCTCCTCACTGGGATACAGGCTCCAGTCCCTGCATCCTAGAGCAACCCTCCTCACTGGGATACTGGCTCCAGTCCCTGTATCCTATGGCTATCCTCCTCACTGGGATACAGTCCCTGCATCCTATGGCCACCCTCCTCACTGGGATACAGGCTCCAGTCCCTGCATCCTAGAGCAACCCTCCTCGCTGGGATACAGGCTCCAGTCCCTGCATCCTATGGCTACCCTCCTCGCTGGGATACAGGCTCCAGTCCCTGCATCCTAGAGCAACCCTCCTCGCTGGGATACAGGCTCCAGCCCCTGCATCCTATAACTACCCTCCTCGCTGAGATACAGGCTCCAGTCCCTGCATCCTATGGCTACCCTCCTCGCTGAGATACAGGTTCATGGGCCAGTCAGAGAAGGATACATATTATAATGATATTTATTCTGATTGTGTTAAATCATTTAATAAATGTTCATATTCAAAGACTTGAACAAGTCTTTGCAGACTGGCTCCAGTCCCTGCATCCTATGGCTACCCTCCTAACTGGGATACAGTCCCTGCATCCTATGTCTACCCTCCTCACTGGGATACAGTCCCTGCATCCTATGGCTACCCTCCTCGCTGGGATACAGTCCGTGCACTCTATGACTACCCTCCTGTTTGGATAGAGGGACTGGTGCAATCGGTAATGATGTTGAATTTCTGGCGTTGTTTAACTCCAGTTTTCCCAACACTATTCATACAGATATCCTGGTTACTGAAGGAGGAGGTATAGAGTTACAGGGAGTGGCTTGGGGCCATAAACAGGAGATTCTGTTCATAGTGGACAAGTCTTTGATTCATGCGCCAGTCAGAGAAGGATACATACAATAATGAACTTTATTCTGATTATGTTTAATCATTTAATGAATGTTCATAATCAAAGACTTGAGCAAGTCTACACACGAGGCACCCCGCAACATGAAGCGTGCACAGGTTCACGTGATTTTACACTTGTCAGGTGATTGTAATTCCGCAGAGGAAGCATCTAAATAAACGTATATTCTTTAAGGAGGTTAACTGGGAATGATTTCAGGGTCGTTTACTGGATTGGGGGATGAGGTGGGGGTGTTTTTTGAGGCATTTGATAATAATTTACAAAAAAACACCCCGCGATTTTTGTTTTAGATAGCAAGCGTTTATTTCAGTTTCCATCAGACATTTCATTTTCGTCTTCTTACAAACAATTCTTTGAATCACCAATAAAAGGAGTATACTACCATTGTATCTGATATCAACATTACACATGTCAGATAAAGGTGGATAATAAATACAGTATGGACGGGCACGAGATAGCGGCCATATTCTCCTCGTAGTTGACTCTCCCCGCAATATCCCTGCATACGCTCGGACATTACTGCGCGTCAACTCCTCGGAGCATACGACCGCTTGTATCTGAAACCAGTCGATACTGTGTATGTACTACCATACAGGATAGGAAGCGTCCAATTACGTTAGTATCTTATCGTGAAATGAGTTATTGATCAGAGGGAATCCCGTCAAGTTTCTTCTCTTTCTTTTTATTTGAGCAAGTCTTTTATTAATCTCTGGACATTATCATACGGCTTACAACTTTCAGCTTTGCCAAACAATTCTCCGTACATTCAATGTTACCTTGTGGTCATTTCCATTGCTCCCCTTTTTTTTGTTATACCAGTTAACTATATAAAACCAAAACTACCTGAACATCATTTAGGCTATTCTGGAACTAAACCTTTCATCTCATGAGTGTCCTGTACTAATTACGCGGTTGCCATCCTTTTCCGTAAAGTTTCTAATGGTTCAAGTAGCAGCTTCGAGTCTCTCACATTGTAGTGTTATGGTTTTATAGACGTTTAGTGTTCACTCTCACCCGGAGTTGATTCAGGTCCGGAATGACTCGAGTGTCTCAGCGTGTTTCTCATAGAACTTCTCTGATTGTCGCTACATGGCCGCACTTTCCCACTTTGCCTGTGAGCGCAGTCAGAGATATCGATAATTCAACTCATTCCCCTCTGTTAAAAGCTAAAATACGAAACGATCCGTCGACGAGAGTGCGCCATTGACGAGTTATATGATTAATTTCGTTATCTCTCAGTCGAAGGCAAGATACCTTAAGTTGGGTCGATACAGGGGCCCGTTTAATAATCTAGGCTCGTGCAGAAGACCCTTCTCTGTACCTCGCATTAACGTTACCGTTTAATGATATCTAAGTCTGTTCTCTAATTTTTATGCCCCAGTCACACTGGCGTAAAAAACGGCGTTTTTCCGTGTACGCACGTCTACGTTCTTCTACGCATTTTGAAATTTACAAATGCGCGGCTATGCGCGGGAAAACGCGGAGATGCGTAGATGAAAGTCGGAATGCGTTGAAAAACGCCAGCATACGTACAAAAGCGTAAAGAAGCGTTGATGAACGTTGAGAAGCGTACTAAAACATTAAAGCAAACCAAACAGATACGTTCCAAATCCGTAGCTAATACGTACTCCCCACCAATTTAAATACGTAGAAGAAACGCCGAAATTTACGCCAGTGTGACGGGGGCATAAGGCCTTTATCAAGCTGGCACCGGCTAAGTGGTAGGGGTGTTCGCCTCGAGCATGGGAGGTCGCGGGTTCAAACCCCGGTCAGGTCATACCAAAGACTTACATGAAAATGGTACCCACTGCCCATTCGGTTTAACACCCGCCATTAGAATGAGGAGTAGGGGCAAGGGCCCGAATGGAAGAACGGCTCAATAGCCGAATTCGCTGATTGTACCCACAATATTCCCTAATAAAATTATTGAAAAAAAAGGAAGGTCACATATTGTAATGTTTTCAATTCTGATAATAATGGTTTAAAAAATGACCATTATTAAAGACGTGAGAAACTCTAGGGCATCCGATGAGGATCGGCGAGTGTCTGGCTACCAAATCGACGACCATCGGTCCAGTGAAACACCACCTTCAGACAATATTAGACAGTATTAGATTTGATTTCCGGAACCATATTGCTCTCATCATTAACTTAAGGAAAGTAATTGCAGGGACCATCACCATTCCGTTGGATATCCGTGTCAATTTTCCACAAGGTCGTCCATAAGTATTGAATAAAGTTGAACCACATCGTCCTTCGGTCTTTACAACATACAGGAAAGGGTCTACCTGAACGATCTTAGTTTATTAAACGGGCCCCAGTTTAGTCTGGTGTAAAACAAGCTCAGCCGGCTCGGGGAGTTTAGTTCCGAGGCGATCCACCAGACGGCGTGACGTGCCGAGGTCGGCGTTTCATAACGGCCGAGTGAAAACCTTTACGGGGAATTCACTTCTGTGGACTATACAAGGCATGAACGTTATGTTAGTTATTCTGCTATCTCTTCAAATTGCACATTATACGAAACTTCAATCATTCCATTATACCTTAGGTTGCTCTTAAATGTGTGGTGTATTTATACAATGCGACTTCAGGGGAACTTAATCATGGCACTGGTGTCATTAGATTTATCATTTCATCTCAACTCTGGTATTTATGTAGGAATAACATTGGGAGCCCGTTCTCCATCCCCCTACAGGTATTGCAGTCCTGTTCTCCATGCCCCTATGAGTTTGTTCTCCGCCATCCATCGCGGAATACGACGTGTTATTTAAACCTCTAACTCCTGATGAATATAATATATATGTTCCCGGTAAACATGATGAGGAACAGAGGTGTGTTGTCTTTTCTTGTAGTATCAAAGTTGACAAGTTGGCCAATCCTTCTCATACCATGTCAATGTGGTGTTGTGTACAGCCACCTTTTTCCTTCATCCCCAGCAGTGGTAGACTTACTGCTATATCAAAGGCCAATCCTTCTCATACCATGTCTATGTGGTGTGGGAATTAAAAGAACTCTCACCTCGTTAAATGTGTAGGGGTGAGATTTCTACCCACATTCATCTCATAGATTCGAGCACTACCCTCGTGGTGTAAAAGAACCTTGAGAAAGTCTGGTAAGAACCTGTAATGGTTGACTCGACCTTAAATCAAACTAACCACAAACTCCGTTCTCTCTCTCCTTACAGTGGCCTCTTCAGAAGGCGACCGGAACCCGCCCTCGGGCATGCGCATGACCTACAACCCGACCTTCTCGCCCACGTCACGTGACCCCAGCTCGGAGAGCGTGACGTCACTGATGAGCTCGAGCACCGGAAACAGCGCCAGTCCGCAGAACACGCCGCAACAGCAGCGCCCCCACTCGATCACAAGTGAGTCTAACCGCCTATAGTCGTTTGTCACCTCGCTGTAGACTCTGCTGCCTCTCATAGTCTGTGTGTGTTTTAAGGGGGGCGTCCACCAACCACCACAAGGTTACGACAAGCGCCGACAAGAAAGTTCCAATCGGCACTTGTCGCAGCCTTGTCATAAGAAGGGGGCTTTATGACTGCGTTGTCGGGGCGTGTCAGGAAGTGCACACTCCACCAAAATTTCCTATTGTAGACCTCTGCAACACGCTCCCGACAAGCCATGACACAACAAGGTTCCAGTCGTGCGAAAAATCGAAAATGTTCACTGTTGTCGTAGCCTTGTCGGAAGGCTCCCGATAAGCTTCCAATCGTGGCCTTGTCGTATACTCTTGTCGGGAACTGGGGTCCATCAATCACGACACGGCCTCCAGTCGTAGGCCAATCGTGGGCCTTGTCGGGAAGCCATTGTCGTAGCCTTGTCGTGGTTGGTGGACGCCCGCCTTTATTCACCTGGTGCTGCTGGATCTCGACATTTTACAGGGTTTACTTCAGACTTCAACCGTTCAGTAGATTTTCAGGCAGATTTTATCTTCACTCGTATTCTAGAAGTCGATTATTGTCCCTGACTCTTAGCATAATTTCTCAGAAAATGTCAAAAATTTATTCAGATAAAGTCCATAATCTCTAGTTTTCAGTCCCCAATATGTTTGCGCGGCCTATAGTCGTCTGTCAGCTCGCTGTAGAATCTACCGCCTTTTTTTACAGTTTCTTTATTGCTTATCATCATGTTTCTGAAAGAGACAAAGATCTTTGATTGTATATAAAACATTTGAAAACATTGAAAAGAATTGACTGAAATAAGTCTACGAAAGTGAAAAGCTAAATCATTGATAGTCCCTATGTACCCTTAGGGTCCCCTGGGACGTTAAACCACAAACAAATTGCTTTCCATGAGGTCCGTGAGGTTGATATGAAATCAGTATCAATGCGGTTGATGTAGCATGAATTAAGAGTGAGGGTAATATGGAATCAGTATCAATGAGCTTGATGTAGGATGAATTAACAGTGAGGGTAATATGGGATCAGTATCAATGAGGTTGATGTAGGATGAATTATGAGAGCATTATACATTTCTATATTCTTTGCTTACCAATGTCTGTCTTTCCTGTGTTTGGATTGAACACCCATCCATCCCCTCCTCTGTCTACTTCTTCTTGCAACAATAATAAGTATTGTAGAAAAAAGATAGCAATTTCTTTTACATACTGAAAACCTTGCTTACAAAGCAGGAGAAATGTCGCTTAGTGACAACAAAATATGGCGACCTTTTGTTCAGTGTCGCCCGTCCTTTGGTGGTGTGTGCAGCATCTGCCTACCACACACACTGCTCTTAGACAGTAAGCCTTGCGTCTAGTGCTGCCCCCTACTGGGCTCTACAGAACTTCAGTCTACAGACACTAGGTGGCAGGTCAGTGTCCACTGAGGCCATTCCAGTTGGAATACAGTCACTATACTTATAGACAAATAAGTGAACTAGGCTTTCTATAGACTTCTTTTCTTAAAGAATGAAACGACACTATACTTTTACTTTGTACTTACTTTACCAACACCAATATAACCTCTAATCCTCCCATTCTGAACTAACCAGACTGTCTCTTTTCTTCCTTGTTTGTTTCCTCCAGAAGACGAGGATGAAGGAGGTAAGTGCTGCTGCTGCTGCACTCTAGTGGCTTGTCATTGTACTTATTTCTGCCTGTCTCTCGACTGTTGGCGGGAGCTGAACCTCCCATAGCGACCAGGGGCCCGTTGAATAATCTAGGATCTTACATAAAGAGCCTTTCCTGTACCTTGTACATCTGTTTACTTGTGTGAAGCAAAAGGAAAATAAATTGGGCCTCATTCAGACCAGTAATCAGTGGTTAAAATCTCCCCACACACCCAAGCTCCATTCCCTGGCCAATAAACGATGTCTTTTCAATATTTTCTCAGTATCTCTGAGGCAGTTAATTCTACATGAAAAATATATCCTCTGTTTTTTCATGACCCCAACTGACATTGCTGGTACAAGGGTTATGGTTTGATAATATTTTAGTTCGTTTGCTACCACACTATCAATCATCCATGTGGTCGTCCATAAGTGTTGAATAAAGTTAACCTACATCTTCCCTAGGTCGCTATTACGTACAGAAAAGGGTATACGTGTAGGATCCTAGATTATTCAAAGGGCCCCAGACATTTATTGCTTCTGTCAATATTTGACGTCTGATTTTAAGTGACATTTATGAAACAAATATTTCATATTTCACCCTCGGGCCAATAATATTTGTGAGGATGCATCTCATGAGGGTAGAATTAGAACCTTTAGCGCGAGGTAAATGTGAATTTATTTTTAGATATGAATTTATCCTTAAATGTGAATTTATTTGTAAATTTGAATTTATTCTGGAAAACACTAAAAGGGGTGGATAAGACGCTTTTGTAGCAACAGACTATTGGAAAGTCTCCCAGCAACGAGTATAGAGAATACTCGTTGCTCCCACAGGCCAGACGACAACGCGAGGCTTCAGCTTTCTTCTTTCCCGCCATTTTTCCTCTTTCTGATACACGGCCTCCTCTTCCTCCTCCTCCTCGCGGCTCCATCTGGCGAGAACGCTCAATCATCATTCTCCAAACAGATCCGCGCACATTCACCCCACACACCCGGCACGTCACACAGCAGCAAATACATTTACAGGGAGACAGATGTGCTTGGAGAGTGAGCGCGATGTCGTCTGCTGCGCATGCGCCCGGCTTTGTTCCGGTGGGAGCGTGCGCAGAATGAGATGCGCAGCGGGAAGGAAGCGTCTCCGGAGAGGAACGCTGGGCTGGAGAACGCTGGAACTGACGCCAACATGGCGGAAAGCGTTGGAGTGATCAGCATCCTATTTCAGAGATAGTCCTGCGCTCAAAATAAGAAACCACCCACCGCTTCTGTCCACAACACTGCTTCCGCAGAATACATTTAAATTTCATATGATTCAAGGCAATTTAGTGCTGTAGATATAGGCGCGCATGTGTGTGTTGTATAGTGTAGAGTGCTTCGTTTTGTAGGCATATTCACGTAAGTATTCATGTAGACATTTTTTCTAACCGCCAACTCATACAGGAAACGCGGCGAAAGGATATGTATGATATTCATGTAGACTTGCTCAAGTCTTTGATCATGAACCTTCATTAAATGCTGAAACACAATCAGAATAAAGTTCATTATAGTATGTATCCTTCTCTGACTGGCCCATGAATCAGATTTAGATGAAAGTGAGAAGGTATCAATCTCCCAGCAGATATCCTGACCAGTAGCCAGGATATCTGTTTGGAGAGTGTTGGGAATACTGGAGCTAAACAGCACCAGAAATTCAACACCATTAGCGATTGTACCAGTCCCTGTATCCCAGCGAGGAGGGTAGCCATAGGATGCAGGGACTGGAGCCAGTCTAGTATTCATATTGTGTGAAGATTTTATGAAAGTTGTTCATTCGTTATTGTAAATTGGTTCTCTATAGAAGCTGGAAGAACATGGCTATATCGTTGTCTGTTTCTTATGCAGTTTTTAGTTATACAACATTAAATATCTACAGTCTCCGTAACACAATCTTCTCTAGTTAATAGGTACACAAAAAGATGCAAATTCCTGTATCGGGGTCCATATTAGAAGCAGAATTCACACAGTGAGTTATAGATGATGGAAGTATACACGATATGATTGAATAGTACGCTGGAAGCAGAACCAAGGGAAAAAAATGCACCAACCAATTCTGTCCCATTGAATAAGTTATAGCATCGCTGTTTTCGGCTTTGCAGTGTTATAATACACGGTCTTTCAAAAGGTATTGAATCATTAATTCTGATGGTGATTGATTGCGGTGCTGTTGTTCTCTCCAATAATGAAGGTCGTTTGTAGGTGAGGCTAGGAAGCTCGGCCTTGTAATCATGGTGTCTGACGATTCCGGCTCGCGGCTGTCTCCCCTGTCGTGATTTATTACGATGTATGCGTTTTAGACCTTAGAGCCCACGAGAATGGCGTTGCGCTGGTGCTTGCCCATACAATACCAATGTTCCTTCCGCACACCGCAAACCAGCTCCAGAGAGTGTCACTGTGCGTTACTTACAGTTCCAGTTCTCCAAGCGCAATCTTTGTGTCCGTCCAGTAGAGCAGAATATATGTACCCAGCCGCGGAAATCTGCTTGGAGATTGAGCCCCACGTCTCTCCAAGGTAATAAGGTGTGGTTTTTTTTCCGTCTGGTAAAGGTCAGACGCCGGGTAGAGGTGACATTGACCTTCAAACCTTCCTCTGACCTTGAATTGATAATTCCTGTCACCAGGGGTAAATGCGTCGCCACTGGCCGGCGAGGGATGAGGCGGGGGGGGGGGGGAGAGTGTACACCTGAGGCTGTGTTTGGAGACTGCTCCCGCAGAGGTGACCTTCCAGAGTAGATTGTTTCCGGTTCCGGTATAAAAGGCAGACGAGAATAACAAAATGGCGGGAAACCATCCATCATTGATGTCCGTGTTTTTGATATTCACATGCCGTATTTGCGGACAAGCGCGTGTTTGGATTAAAAATAATTGGATCTGGTATAGACTTGATACGCTCCTCTGAGCATCTAAATCTAATCCGTGGCGATTTCCTTTCGGAAACGTTCATTAGGACAACAAAGGCTGTGCAAAAAGAACACACACTCACAGATGGTCCTATTTAAAGTGTCGCTCTATGTTCCACCGGCTCCCCACCCTGAAAAAAAGACTCCATCTTTAAGAGGACTCTTTGCAGATAATAGTCTAAATGGATAAGTAATTGACGTTACAGATGGTATTTTCCTGCTCCATTATGAAGCAAGGGAGGCAGTTGGACTTTGAAGTCCTTGGAGAGTCGTTTGTGGTGTGTCCATTGTTCTGAGACGGTGCCTTGCAAGACGGAGGAGTACAGTGCCAGTCATCAGGGTCTATTGTTGGCTGGGCTTCTATAGTCAGGACGAAGATGGTGCTATACAATAATACATACAGGCTAACTGCTTTCTGATTAACATTGGACATCAATGATACAAGAAAATGTAGATGAATTTGGATGCATCTCTCGTTTCACATACTATCATGAAACATCACGAAATTTTATATGATTGTTTGTATGGCGTGAGTTGTCTTTGCGGAATGATATCACGAGCGGAGCTTAGTTATATCTGTAGTGGAAGACAATAAAGGCCATGTAAACAATTATATGAAATTGAGTGATGTTTAGATTTTATCCTACCCCTTCATATGTCATGCATGGCATATAAATGTTTTACTGCATGACCTATGGTATAAGTCTATGGGGATTGCATAAGTCGATGGAGTTTTATATGAGGGGTAGAATAAATATCCTACCCTGTCACATGTTTTTAACTTTATATGACACATGTGGCATATAAATATTTTATGGAATAACCGTGGCATACAGCCACACCATATTAAATAGAGATTTATATGAGGGGTAGGATAATAACCGTGACATACAGTCACACCATGTTAAATGGAAATTTATATGAGGGGTAGGATGATAACCGTGGTATACAGTCACACCATGTTAAGGTTATGGAGATTTATATGAGGGTAGGATAATAACTGTGGCATACAGTCACACCATGTTAAGTCTATGGAGATTTAAATGAGGGGTAGGATAATAAACATAGCATACAGTCACACCATGTTAAGTCTGTGGAGATATATATGAGGGGTAGGATAATAACCGTGGCATACAGTCACATCATGTTAAATCTATGGAGATTTATATGAGGGGTAGGATAATAACCGTGGCATACAGTCACACCATGTTAAGTCTATGGAGATTTATATGAGGGGTAGGATAATAACCATGACATACAGTCACACCATGTTAAATCTATGGAGATTTATATGAGGGGTAGGATAATAACCATGACATACAGTCACACCATGTTAAGTCTATGGAGATTTATATGAGGGGTAGGATAATAACTGTGGTATACAGTCACACCATGTTAAGTCTATGGAGATTTATATGAGGGGTAGGATAATAACCGTGGTATACAGTCACACCATGTTAAGTCTATGGAGATTTATATGAGGGGTAGGATAATAACCATGACATACAGTCACACCATGTTAAATCTATGGAGATTTATATGAGGGGTAGGATAATAACCATGACATACAGTCACACCATGTTAAGTCTATGGAGATTTATATGAGGGGTAGGATAATAACTGTGGTATACAGTCACACCATGTTAAGTCTATGGAGATTTATATGAGGGGTAGGATAATAACCGTGGTATACAGTCACACCATGTTAAGTCTATGGAGATTTATATGAGGGGTAGGATAATAACCATGACATACAGTCACACCATGTTAAGTCTATGGAGATTTATATGAGGGGTAGGATAATAACCGTGACATACAGTCACACCATGTTAAATCTATGGAGATTTATATGAGGGGTAGGATAATAACCATGACATACAGTCACACCATGTTAAGTCTATGGAGATTTATATGAGGGGTAGGATAATAACCGTGGCATACAGTCACACCATGTTAAGTCTATGGAGATTTATATGAGGGGTAGATACACCCCTGGTGTCCCATAGCCGTTATGGTGGCGGTGCATACGGGAGACCGTATCGCCCGCCTACCATCCCCTCCCCAGTCCCACTGAGGACTGGCTGGAGTTTGTAGATATCCCATCATGTTTTACTTCCCTCTCCCCAGAGAAAAACGCACAATTAGTGATTGTCACTCATCAGGATTATTACGTTTCTTTTTTTTATCTCTCTCAGGAAAATTTCATTGCTGCCACGCCTATGGGTGTTCAGTGGTTTATTGGATCATCGCCCAAGTGGAGGTGTAGAGCATTGGATTAGTAGCAATATAGACAAGGCTTATCACTGCTCCAGGGTACGGATTACTTAGAGTGAAGACTCTGTAGAATATTGACAGGTGAAAATAAAATCAGAGACGTTCCACACGACAGAAGGCGTACCGGGACTGTTTCTCTTGATTAAGTGAGAGGAATCGTGACAGAAACTCGTCTTTTTCTGTGTTTACGTCTAACACTTCAGGTTACTTCATTCTCTGATCTCGGCAATTCTCCGTTCTCTGACGTTTTTGACGACTGTATTGTTCCAGAACGACTCACTGTCGACTAAAATCCTCCAAACAGCCCCATGTATTCTCCTCCACATACATCCTCCCTCCCTCCTTCACTACCTGCCTGCCTCCTTCCCCCCTCCCTCCCCATTCCCTCCCTCCCCAGTCCCTCCCTCCCCATTCCCTCCCTCCCTGTCTCCCTACCGCCCTGCCTGCCTCCCTACCGCCCGCCCTCTCTCCCATCCCTCCTTTCTCTCCATCTTTCCCTCCCTGCCTCTCTCCCACTCTCTCTCTCTCTCTCTCCCTCCCTCCCTTCCTCCCTCCCTCCCCTCTCTCCTCCCGCCCACGTCTCCCTCCCTCCTTGCCTCCCTTCCTCCCTCCCTACTCCCTGCCTGCCTCCCTGCCTGCCTGCCTGCCTGCCTGCCTGCCTGCCTGCCTGCCTCCCTGCCTCCCTTCCTCCCTCCTTCCCTCCCTGCCTGCCTGCCTGCCTGCCTCCCTCCCTCCTTCCCTTCCTCCCTCCCTCCATCCCTCCCTCCCTCTTTCCCTCCATCCCTGCCTCCTTCCCTCCCTCCCTCCCTCTCTCCCTGCCTCCCTCCCACCCTCCCTCCCTGCCTCCCTGCCTCCCTCCTCCCTCCTGCCTCCCTCCCTCTCTCCCTCCCCCCTTCCCCATCCACTTTGTATCTCTCCCCTGGACGGTGATTTCACTCTCCCTCCACACACTATGCTCCTGGCGGTGCGCCTGGTGAGTGGAGGTACACTGAGAGCGGAGTGAGCAGCTCGCCATTCACTCAGCACGACTCGGGATTGTTTCCCGGGCATCAGTTAACCCCCACGTCTTTATAACATCTCCACCAGCCCGAGCCCTATCTACCGCCGGCCTTATCAGAAAGCTAAGCCTGATAAGCTTTAAGCCTGACAGGAGGCACTTCGCCCGTTAATTCCACGCGAAAGGCTTGGTATATAAGGCTCGGCCCGTAGGGGGTCAATGAGTCGGTCCTGTATGGCAAGCCAGAGTGAATGGCGACTATCGCAGGGTATTCCTATAAGTAAATCAATATAGAGAAGCCTATTGAAGTTTAGGGTCAGAGCTCATGTCCCATCGAGTTTAAATAACGTAGTAATTCACAAGGCGAAGCAAGCAAAACTTGAATAGGTTTCTGAATTTATCTCAGCCTTCATATTGACTAGTGGGCTAACCTTTATTACACAATAGTCAATGGGCGTTGGATACGAGTTCCCACTGTTAATCCTATGGGGAAAAAATACGAGGGTGAGATAATAGTATGTTCCCAAATTCAGATTCAGCTTTAAACTGCCTAGATGCTCCTCTTTGGAAGAACAAGTTACCATACAGTGTATGTGTGTGAGGGGGTCGGGGGTTCTATTTCATGTATAGGGCACGTAGCTATTGTGCTATTTAGGCGGCCATCTTGCCCCCCCCCCCCCCCACGACGTAATCCAAAACACCAGGTGGCGGGACCAATTATCAATGACTTTCATCGAAAATATTTGGTTGGGCTTGCCATAGAGGAATTTAAGCCTCGTCTCGATATTATCTATAGATTATAACAACTGATGATAGTGGTTGCCCCCCGACTACAGTGGCCCCATCTTTTAATTTCCTAGCAGATGATGGCGGAACTAACAATCACTCCGTGCCTTATATTAAACTGAATTAATCTCTGAACTGAAATAAATACATCTCCTGTTCTGGATACATGGTAGAATGGCTTGTCATAGTGGTGGGAGCTGGGTGGGAAGTGGGTGCAGTGCAGGTGCAGGGTAAGCCTGGGTGAACAATGTGACACATGACTTCAGCCACGCCTGCTCCGACGTAGATACCGCCGTGATTGTCTGTCTGTGTGGTGTTCCCCGGAGAGGTGTGTATGTGTGGTGTTCCCCCGGAGAGGGGTGTATGTGTGGTGTTCCCCCGGAGAGGTGTGTATGTGTGGTGTTCCTCTAGAGAGGTGTGTATGTGTGGTGTTCCCCCGGAGAGGTGTGTATGTGTGGTGTTCCTCTAGAGAGGTGTGTATGTGTGGTGTTCCCCCGGAGAGGTGTGTATGTGTAGTGTTCCCCCAGAGAGGTGTGTATGTGTGGTGTTCCCCCAGAGAGGTGTGTATGTGTGGTGTTCCCCCGGAGAGGTGTGTATGTGTGGTGTTCCACGGAGAGGTGTGTATGTGTATGTGTACATTATGCGATGTACATGAATCTCAGCAGGATTGGTCTGAAACACCCTGTGAGGTACGTGAATCTCAGCAGGATTTGTCTCAGACAAATACCCTGTGAAGTATGTGAATCTCAGCTGGATTTTTCTCAGACAACATCCTGGGAAGTATGTGAATCTCAGCAGAATTTGTCTCAGACAAACACCCTGTGAGGTATATGAATCTCAGCAGCTTTCGTCTCAGACAAACACCCTGTGAGGTACATGAATCTCAGCAGGATTTGTCTCAGACAAACACCTTGTGAGGTACATGAATCTCAGCAGGATTTATCTCAGATAAACACCTTGTGAGGTACGTGAATATCAGCAGGATTTGTCTCAGACATACACCCTGTGAGGTACATGAATCTCAGCAGGATTTGTCTCAGACAAACACCCTGTGTGGTACATCAATCTCAGCAGGATTTGTTTCAGACAAACACCATGTGAGGTACATGAATCTCAGCAGGATTTATCTCAGATAAACACCTTGTGAGGTACGTGAATATCAGCAGGATTTGTCTCAGACATACACCCTGTGAGGTACATGAATCTCAGCAGGATTTGTCTCAGACAAACACCCTGTGAGGTACATGAATCTCAGCAGGATTTGTCTCAGACAAACACCCTGTGAGGTACGTGAATCTCAGCAGGATTTGTCTCAGACAAACACTCTGTGAGGTACATGAATCTCAGTAGGATTTGTCTGAGACAAACACCCTGTGAGGTACGTGAATCTCAGCAGGATTTTTCTCAGACAAACACCCTGTGAGGTACGTGAATCTCAGCAGGATTTGTCTCAGACATACACCCTGTGAGGTACATGAATCTCAGCAGGATATGTCTCAGACAAACACCCTGTGAGGTACGTGAATCTCAGCAGGATTTGTCTCAGACAAACACCCTGTGAGGTATATGAATCTCAGCAGGATTTGTCTCAGACAAACACCCTGTGAGGTACGTGAATCTCAGCAGGATTTGTCTCAGACAAACACCCTGTGAGGTTCGTGAATCTCAGCAGGATTTGTCTCAGTACATGAATCTCATCGTGTGGATCCCGCTTCAAATTGGTTAAAATTGCCCGTCTTTAGGGCGTCCATTCCGTTGAGAAACTCGTACTCAACATGCTGAGGAGTATGGTAAATCTTAAGGCCCTTTTCCACTGGCCGACGAAAATGCTGTAGATATTTCTAGTTCTTCTAATAACCCATTTCCATTTTGCGTCAGCAGTGCTAAAAGCACGTCGGTTGTTCCTGACTGTATATCAGTGATGGCCAATTGAAATGGGCTCTTCGGACAACACAAAAAATCTACACCGTTTTCGTCGGCCAATGAAAACGGGCCTTTACTCACAGGGCAGTAAGCAGATAGATATTTCCAGGCTAAGATAAAATCATAAATGTTCCTGTTTTGTCTGAGACACCGTTCACCATCTCGTTTGGAGCGCCTCAGAATATTCACTCGGATATCGCCTCGTTCCTATTATTGCACTCTCCAAACTCGATGGCGAACGGGAGACAGACCCAACACTCATCAATTTCTTTCTTGGTCTCTAACACCCACCCGTGTACATGCAAATAGGAACTAACATTTTTTGCATCGGCTTGCCATAGAGGTGTTTTTACCACGTACTGTTAAAGCAAATAGGAATTAAGCTCATGCCCAAAAAAACTACAGTAAAAAAACCCGTCATAGGTAGCGCTCCACAATCCCACGATCGATGGCAAAACTAATCAGCAAAAGAGTTTCAATAGATAAAAGACGAGAAAAAAACCCAGAGAACCTAAGACGGAGAAAAAATCCTAACAAAGCCGCTATCTCTTAGCCAAATGGCCTACTCGGTATTACAACAATAGGAGAAATATGATTTCCGTGAAAACACTCAATGCAGTGCTCCTTTATGCGTTGTACATTGATTCTACTCGACGCTGATGGCCATACTATATTCTGTTGTTCTTTCACCATATCATATTCTTATATTTCCCGTTGTGTGTTTTATTTTCCGGGTCGTATTTTCCGGGTGTAAGGCTATAGAGAATAGTGTGCCCTGATAGCCTTCTGAACTGGAACCCTGGAGGGATTTATTTAATTATTTTATAATTTCTTTTAGTTTATCTCCATCAGTTTTACCACTATGGGTAGTTCTTCCACTGTGGTTCCATGTCAATATATAGATCACATGGTGACAACAATACATCATATGGTCTCAGGGTAACACAAGGTGGTGACAAAAAGGTGACTTTACAACAACATTAACACGATGTCTCATGAAATCAGGTTTGATGAGTATGAATGATGTTGATGAGATGATATAACCAGGTATAAACAAATGGATATCAACCGTATGAATATCCTGACGAGATAAGGATGATGGCTGACGAAAGGCTACAGAGAATAGAGTCAGCATGTAGAGGGTTAGCATGAGGATTGATCAGTCACAACGATCATCAGTGGGGCACTGCCTCGAGGTGTCTGCTGTAGCGGGGCGGGGAGGGTGCAGGGGGAGGGGGCATGGGGGAGGGGGGGCATGGGGGAGGGGGAGACAGGGGGAGGGGGAGGCACAGGGGAGGGGATGGCGTGGGGGAGGGAGAGGGGGACGGGGCATGGGGGAGGGGGAGACAGGGGGAGGTGGGCGGGAGGTGGAGGCACGGGGGAGGGGAAAGGTGGGAAGGGAAGGGGGGGGGAGACAGGGGGAGGGGGAGGCAGGGGGAGGGGGAGGCTACAGGGTGGGCAAAGGGAGGGTGCAGGGTGGGCAGGGGGAAGGAGAGGCATGGGAACAGGAGGTAGGGGAAGGCATGTGGGAGGGTAAGGGATAGGCAGGGCAGGGGGAGGGGGAAGGCATGTGGGAGGGTAAGGGGTAGGCAGGGCAGGGGGAGGGGGAAGCAGGGGGAGGGGAAGGGGTAGGGGGTCTATTGTGGTTTCTGGGCAGTGCGTGCAATGCCAGTTTCCGGTTCACCCACTAGATGTCGCTCCTGTCCGACTGTAGGCGGCGCTCACGTGTCAAGAGCAAATCTCCCAGCAGATAATTGCTCCTGTATCATGTAGAAAGGTAGGCAAAGGACGAAGATTGTGCTTGGAGTCGAGTCGGAAATCAATGATCATTTTCTGTGGTTTTCAATCAGTGGAATGGGGAAACGGGAAAGCTGGATATTACTTGAGAATATGGGTTTGTATCTTTTACGACGTAGATGCCGTTCTATACGACAGTCAACTCGTTAGCTGGCGCGTGACGTCAGTAGACGCGCATATATATAAATATATATCAATAAATATATATCAATAAATATATATCAATAAATATATATATATATATATAGTTGAGATACAGACCCAACTATATCTAACTATAAACAGTGGCGCCACCAAACGGACTCCTCTGAACTACTGGCGTCACAAGCGCTACCACCGGTCACGCAGTTTGTTACTAACGTCACCGCATACCGCCACTTCTCCAACACATTTTTTTTGTTAGATGACAACCAGGAATCCTGGTAGCATTATCGTTTTTTCAGCTAGGTCATCAACTGCAAGCAACAAAAAGGACTTTTAAGTGCACCAGGAAGTGTACCTTTACCATTAAGGCAAAATAAACGTGATAAATAGTCAGGAACAACATTTTCTAGAGATGGGACATGGCTGGACTTCAAATGAAAATTAAAAATAAACGAAAGCCAAAAGAGCTCCCCTGGAGTTTGGACTCCGGATATCACTACGCCAAACTCCAGTCGTCGCATACGGGAGCCCAGATTAAAACTCATCCGGTTTTACGATAATATATATACATGTATATATATATATATATATATATATATATATACATGTATATATATGCGCTATTATGGATGAAGACGTTCGTGTAGAGGGCCCTCTGAAGTAGTGCTTGGTGACCCTCTCTCTGCCTCAACCACGATCGATCCATATTCTTTACCTTTGAAGCCTGAGCAAACATTACTCCCGTACCCATCGTAGGGCATGACATTCTATAGACGAACTCGGCAACCAGCTTCAAAGGCGAGTGACAGACGAGCGTATGATTTTATCAATACGGAAAGTTTATCCAAGTTTTTGTATTCATGTTTCTGTCGCCAAAGCCTTTGTTAGTGTTTAATCTTTAACACAATCACAACTCGTACATCTTCCAGTTACTTACATCTAGAGAGGATGCATTCAATGGAGGCAGTATTCATAGAAGAGCCTGACAGAAGTCGTGTTCCTCATACAAGGCAACTTCCACCCATTTGAAGCAGGGTTCCCACCATGGGATTCACGTACCTCACAGAGGGTTTGTCGGAATCAAATCCTGCTGAGATTAATGTGCCCAACAGGGTGTTTATCTGAGACAAATCCTGCTGAGATTCACGTACCTCACAAGGTGTTTGTCTGAGACAAATCCTGCTGAGATTCTGTACCTCATAGGGTGTTTGTCTGAGACAAATCCCGCTGAGATTCACATACCTCACAAGGTGTTTATCTGAGACAAATCCTGCTGAGATTCACGTACCTCACAAGGTGTTTGTCTGAGACACAATCTCTATATCCCTGATACATGTTTTTCCCCTGCAATTATTGGCGACATTTACCCCTTAAAAGGAACAGAATCTCTTGAGATTTTGAACCCTGTGAGGTACATGAATCCCAAAGTATGACTCCTACTTAACAAGGAACAGAATCTCATGGGATTTTGAACACTTTGAGGTACATGAATCCCACCGTGTGAACTCCACTTTAAGGGCTAAGTTGAGTTCACACGGTAGGATTCATGTACCTCACAGGGTTCAAAATCTCATGAGATTCTGTTCCTTTATAAGAGAAAATGCCACCAACAATTGCGGGGAAAAAACATGTCTCTGGGAAATGGCACCCTACAATTTAGACGAAGAGATTGTATTCGAATACAGAATCTCAGCAGGATTTGTCTCGAACAAACACCCTGTGAGGTACATGAATCTCATCGTGTGAATCCCGCTTAAAAGGCACCCTTTTTATGACCTCAAACTGACTGGGGTTCCACTCTAAGTGACAGGGTGCATGCCGCGGCCTCTGCTCGGCTTTTTTTCATTTGGGATGTCACATTTGCGATTCCCTTAGAACTCGTTTGATAATCATTCCTATCTCATCACACACGCACTCTCCAACTTCCATCGAAATTTCCTGAAGCTAGAGCCATAAAAGCACTCACAGAAGTACCTATAGGCGTCCCCGGTGCTTTTATGGGCGGAGGTACGCACTTCAGCTGTCTGTGTGCACCCTACAAAAGTCAGACGACATTTAGAGGTGTAAAAGGCGGGAAAGGAAGTCCGTTATACGGTCGTGTAGTGGGATAAGAATGGCTGAATCTCAAAGGTGAGAGCTAACACTATTTGTAAACCCTACTCCGCCCTCAACGCTCGCAATACGCCCATAGAACTTAGCCAAAGAAACGGTGGTGACTGGTGGTGGAGAACCCACCTATTATCGCCCATTATGACGTCATGTGATGGCATCCCATTCTCCCATTTAAGACACTCGATCTGAGAAAACTCCTTAGTTCGGGTGAAACGAAAATAAATACGTTGATTAATTAGTAACTAGTTAATTTGGCAAGAATTGTCCACTTCTCCTTTTTGCGGGTTTTTAAGTTGTATTTCATAATAATGGGTGGTTCTTCGTGTGGCTGTGATCCTGTGACTGGTTAATCAAACAAGAATTGTATTGAATAATTATCAAACAACTTATGTATATGCTATAAAGACCAGATGTCTGTGTCTAACTGAAAACCATGAGATGGAAGTCTAATACATTTGGGCGGATCTATTTGTAAATTGTGTCTAGATCTTGGAGAATACCATCTCCAGAAAGTATTGTCTGGAGCAAAGATGTGCTATTGTAGTCTACGGACAATGTAATCTAACAGTATAAGGGTCCTGGAGGTGTAAAACTGGAAATATACTTTTATATTATGTAAGCTTAAAAAATCATTGCATAATCAAATCTATGACATGGAATTGGCACTTAACAATATGCACACATACAAATGTTTCGAACAACAAACAGTAATTTCACTTGGAAAGGAAGTAACATCAATATGTTGATAAAGAAAGACAATGAAGGAAAAGGATAGGGCAGAAATGTACATGTATAACGAAAACCTCATGTATATTTGTAGTTTCTAGGTTTTACTGTAACACTTAGTGTCTTTGTATCGGAATTCCGCAGTTAGGGATGTTACACAACATTCTAACTTTCCATTTGTCACTCTTCTTGGTCGGAGGTAAGTGTGACGTTTCCCCCGCCGTGAGGAACTCCGAAGATGACGTAATCGTGTCCATGGCGACGGTCAAGGCCATTGTACTCTTGATTAGGTGCTTTGGGTTTTCTAGGGACACAAATAACTCGTCATTGTAGACCTCCTTTCTAAGAAATTCCATGCGTGTGACATCGACACAAAGACGGTCAGTGAACCAGCTCGATTTATACATATTAGAAGTCCGCTATTTAAAGACAAATGCGGGTAGGTATCGAAACGCCCCCCTGGTTTAACACTGGTGCTGCCATCTGGGGCCATGATAATATAGCAGTTTCTCATAGACACCAATAAATAAGCACTTACCTTCTTCAGATGGCCTTCCCATAGAAATTAGCATGGTGACATAGTATTTTTTTTAGCATTTCTCATTTGTACATGTTCCCAACTATCAGAATCCAGATTTATTTGAAGATAGCAATAGAAGATCAGTGTCATTTAGCAACAAAGTAAAAATATTGCATTTTCCCATCGACACCAATAGTTAAGCACTTACATTTTCAGATGGCCCTCCCATAGAAGTTAGCATGGTGACATGCTATTTTTTTGCATTTTCTATTTGCTGATATATAGAACTTGCATTATCCTGAGTTATTTGCAAATGTCAATAGAATTTAGAAATCACCCAACTACCAGTATTTGTCTTTAAAACTTTCCCTGCAGCACCCAGTTCCCCTGCTCAGCATTACACGGCAGGCATTGCCTGCATAAACAGCGGTTCTAAGGCCACCACTCTCATAAGATCTCACAGTCTCTAAGTGGTATTCTGTATTCCAGTCCAAATAAAGCCACTAGGGCGCTAAATACACAGTATTCCCGCTAGGTGGCATCATTGAGATTATAGGAATCTTTGGTTGCATTGATGTACGTCTTTAGCACGGGAGGCGGGCCAGTGGATTCTCAAGGCTCTAAGCTTAGTTCGTTAAGAATTCTTCTCCCATAGAGCCTAGTGAGAACCTTGTACAGAATACCACTCAGAGAGTGTGAGATCTTATGAGAGGGGTGCTAAGGCAATATAGCAATGTCACATGATGTGTCATGTGATTTGGGCAATTTACCTTGGTAGCTGATGATATTTTGTTATACCAAATCAAAGCTCAATATGGATCTATACCTTGTCAAAACTTTTAATTCAAACGATTATTTTCTTACTTATTGAAGTTTGTATATAAGTATCAATGAATCCTCTAGGATGCCTGGAGGCATCTTCCTTTTGTAGTCAGGGGAATGCCTGGAAGCATCATGCTGCAATTAAAGGGTTGATCTATAAATGAAGGCTACATTAGAGGGCTGTATAGGTTTGGCAGTTTGAATGTGTTTGGCGGCAGCGTACTCCTACAAACACAGACCCAGTCAGTGGTGAAGAAATAAACAATAATCGATGGTTTTGTGGACAGGCGGCCGTAAACCACGAAAGGTTGACTCGTAGTAATAAACGAGCGCTAGCGATTTATAGAGCTGCCTGTCCACAAAATCATCGTTTGTTGTATTCATTATCCATCTTTTCGAATAAATTAATGCCAGTAATTGCCATATCAAATGGTATAACAATAGGGACTATTTCTTTGCTCTATAGCAAAAGGGACTATTTTCCCCGTATACCATAGATTTGAGGCCGTATACCACTGGTTTGAATCCATATACCACAGTTCTGGTATCTGACAGGATTTATATACAATGAGTCGTGGTTTACTGAGTCCCCCTACATTTTCAATGTGGACGTTGTATACGATGGATAATAAACAATGGGTCGTGGTTTACTGAGTCCCCGTACATTTTCAATGTGGACTTTGTATACGATGGATAATAAGATGGAGATGGCGGGCACCTGTTTGTCCACTCTGTCCGTTGACCTGGATATCCCCTCTCCTCCCTGATCTCCCCTTCATTGCCGGGATGCCCTGCCTCTCCCGTGCACGGCCGTCTAACTGACTCCAGGCAGGCTGCATTGAAGGCCGTGCTGCTGTAGGGGGTGGATTGATCGGCCGCGGATCGCCCCGTGTCGGGGGAGCCCGCTCGGCCAGGTGAGGTAATTGATTTACAGCCGGGCATTAGACCCGTACAGGTGAGACAAATGGCGCCTCCCGGTGTCGTGTTGGTGGGGGGAGGGTGATGGGAACGTTCACGCAGGTGTAGCTCGCACGGTACTGCACACGTTACACCCACGTTACTGCCCATGTTACTGCCCACGTTACTGCCCATGTTACTGCCTATGTTACTGACCATGTTACTATGCACGTTATACTGCCTTGTTATACTGCCACGGTACTGCCCACGTTACTGCCCATGTCAATGCCCACGTTACTGCACACGTTACTGCCTATGTTACTGACCATGTTACTATGCATGTTATACTGCCTTGTTATACTGCCACATTACTGCCCACCCTACTACCCATTTTACTGCCCATGTTACTGTCCATTACTGCCCTCATTACTGCACATGTTACTTCCTACATTACTGCCCATATTACTGCCCATGTTACTGCCAATGTTACTGTCCACGTTACTGCCTACATTACTGTCCACGTTACCTCCCACATTACTGCCCACGTTGCTGCCCACATTACTGCCCATGTTACTTCCCTCGTTACTGTCCTCATTACTGCCCACTATACAGCCAATGTTACTGCCCATATTACTGCCCATATTACTGCTCATATTACTGCACACTTTACTGTCCATGTTACTTCCCTCGTTACTGTCCATATTACCTCCCACTATACAGCCAATGTTACTTCTCACATTACTGCCCATCGTACTGCCCAATTTACTGCCCACTGTACTGCCCTTGGGTCAGGAAAGAAAGTCCGCTCGTGATATCATTCCGCGAAGACAACTCATGCCATATAAACAATCATATGAAATTTCGTGATGTTTCATGATATTACTCCAGGTTTGGATTATATGCTGTTGATAAAATTCTGCAGATTTATGTGTTGCGATATAAATTAGGAAGTGGCTATAAACTGTGATAAAATATAAATCATTGCACTGTTCTACTGGAAGTGTGTTGCAAGCATCCGCTGCCTCCTTAAAGACATCCATTAAGCACGGAGAAATGACTCGGGGAATATTTGCCCGTTCCGGAGGATAATTCCTGCTTCTATGACAAATACGACAAGATGGAGTGCCAGTCGCAGAGAAACCATACAGGACACGGAGTTGGTGCAGATTAGGGTGTAATGTACAGCCAGCTTCCATCGAGCTCCAAGCGCACTGCATCCGCGCCGCTCTCCCAGCAGAGATCCTGCGCTCTATGTTCCTGCGGCCGCTCATATCTCTGGCCCAATCTGCCTTTTTGGTATAAAATATGCCCCATATATATGCCAGTTTTTGGAATGTCCTAAATTCTTAGTGCTTAGGGGAGTATTTTGTGGTTTACTTGTAAATAGAGATGCACAGATTTCTATGGTTAATGATATACACTTATTTCTGTTATTTGTTATGTCAAGTCAGACATAGTCATTGGGATTACGTTCTTCCACTGGAAAGCACCTCATGTGTTGCAAGGTTTTGCTTGTCAACATGTCATATGTGGTCACTTGAATGGACAGTCTAATCAATTGTGGATTCACATTATAAAATGGTTTAAATCTGAAACTGTTGGATTGTCTGTGAAGCTCATTTAACAATTCCTATATTTATCAACTCATAATATATGAGTTGCTTGAGTTTCATGACTTTTGACAGGTGCCTCGTTTTGAATCCGAAATGTTATGAGGTCACTGGATTGAGGCAGAGATTGGCGCTAGCGCCGCAAAAGATCTGCTGGGAGAGTGCATCCACTCCGATTGTCGAGCGCTGGTGCCGGCCTTCCCTGACAATGTTCGACGAAGCACCGGGAACCAGCGCGTGCCTCCATTTCCGGCTACAATGACTCAGCTAAAAACGACTGGATGTGTCTTAATCAGACCGTGTACACACGGGCGGCGCCGATCGACCGACATTTCCACACCGTGTTCATATTAACACCCGCTAAACGATCGCATCACGTGACAGACGGCCCACACTTCGAAAATCGATCCCTGTCTCAACCAGAGGAGGTGTGAAGCGTAGCGCCCCCTATCTTTTTGAGCGGTAATAGAGAACCAAAACAAAGCACCGCGAATGCTCTGACAGGCTGCTATACAACTCACACAGAATACCATCTACAGATGTTTTAGAGCATATCCAGGGATAGATGCAATACCAAAAGGTCCATAATACTTTGTTTTGTTGCTCCATTGCTTATTTTAGATGTGACATATTTTAAAATTATGCAAATCGACCTGCACTCACTTGACAGGTGATGTAGACTCCTATACAAAAATAGTGTAAAAATGGGCTAATTAAGAACAGCTACTACATACTAACTGTTAGAGCTCTATCAAAAATCTTTTCAGATATTGATAGAGTGGCATCTAATGTATTCTAAACCACAATAGAGCTCAATAGAGCTCCACGTTTTATGCCTGTTCTGTGCTGTGGAATACAGCCTTATTGCTCATAGGCTAGGGCTTGATATAGCCAGACACAGTGCATTGTCCAGAGCTCCTTCCCCTCTGCTGTCATGTTTGAAAGTGGCGCTCAAAGCCTGCCGCGACCGCATATATGAGTCGGCCCGGTATAGGGGGCGCTGCGCTTCACACCTCCTCTGTGTCTCAACTGAGCCCATGATGATAGCTTAGCCTTGTGTATGCGAGGGGGAATGTGTCGGTTACGTTTAAAAAAGTACAAGTGTGGCAGTTTGGTGAAGATGTAGGATATTTCATCAATTCCTATCGAGTTTTTGTAGTTACAGCATGGTTATTATCGTCCCTGTTACCCTAGGGGCACTCGTAAGTGTCCCTAGGCTTCGCAAGAACCTTAATTCTCCTTCATACTTCTACCAAGGTAAGCAATCGGATAATTACCTATATAAATACGATATGACTAAATATATATAATGTTTGGGGGCCATCCATAAAGGACGTACGCACTGGGGGAGGGGGAGGAGTGCAATTTCTTTTTCTTTGAATATTTAGCTTCGCTCTATTTATTAAACCGAAAGAGTTACAGTAAGTTCGGGTAGAAAATACATGTGAATTTCCATCGGTGCATAATGGACCATCCAAAGGGTTACAAGTGATTGCAATTTTGTGTGTGGAAATTTTGCGTATGCGTACGACATGTACAGGATTGGGAGGGTGGTCAAACCTTTCAATAAATCTGGGTATATTTCTTTTTATTTCTTATGGTATTGCCTTCCACAAATTGCCATGTGAACATCTATGTGACATTTAGCTTACCGCTGTAATACTATCTACCATATAATGAGTGTAATCTCTACAGATATTGTAATCAACAATTCCTCAACGGCATTGCTATGAAAGCCAGCTGTTATGGCTGATAGACTTACTCTAGTATTGTCAAGAGAAGACTAAGTCAGGTATATGTGAAATTAGAAAAGGAATGTAATCATATTACTACTGACAATAAAGCTGGAAACACACTAAGCGAGTAACGCGGCGATTTCCGGAATCGCCAACACAAAATGGCGTATATATGTGAACAGTTATTTCATATTCAACCTGATTATTGGTTCAGAGACGCTCGATTTTCATTGGGAGATATTACTTTGAAATAATATTGCACATACTATTGTAAAACTGTATGAGTTTTAATCTTGGCTACCATATGCCATGACTGGAGTTAGGCATAGTGTCTACATGAGGCGAAGCCGAGTGAAGTCCGGACCAAAAACTCCACGAGTGGCATGCGGTGGCCAAGATTAAAATGAATCAGGTTTTGATTTTATCCTACCCCGTCTCCTCGATTTTGGAATATCACCTGATAACAATTCTGTATGCCACTAGTGGCATATAAAACTCTGTATGCCAGTCAGCGTGGCATACGGAAACTCAATGTTAAGCCTATGGAATTTTATATTAGGGGTTAGGGGTAAATTTCTGTTGGCGAGTCAGGAGATCGCTGTCTTGACTCGCTTGATGTGTCTCCTGCTTTAGAAATTTGAACCAACAAAAATTGAAGTACATGGATGGTACCTATGACTAAATAGACACAATATATATTAAAGTAATGTACGTAACTTATCCGCATTACGAGTACAGGTACTTCTCAACCATCCTCGTTTCCTCATTCCAGCCCCACGAGGCACACTATAAATGCAGCTTCTGGAGAAGTGTGCACTCGGAAAGCGATCGGTTTGAATCGATTCGCCGTTTTCTCTCCTCGAGGCGACATAACACGCACTGCATTGAGGCGTCGACGACCGTAACGGGAGAGAATTAATGAATGGAACCGCCGTGATTTACACAAAAGAAGAGAGCGCCCACTGTGTTGTTTTAACGGTATTACTCAAAATATCAGTCTCCTTTATGCCTGGTCACAACGGGAGGAGTAGAAAAAAACCGGTGGGGCCTTTATGATAAGTTATTATCGTTATTCTTTTGCAGGCACGCGCTGTGAAGGTAGCGTGGTGGAAGGGGAACATGTTTATTAATCAACTTTTAGGGGGAGCGGACGATGAAGAAAGCTCATCATAAAGGAACACGGCTGTTGCATGATGGTTCAAATTTGATGTTGATGTGGATCATGCGAGGCTTTCTGTGCTGCCAATCAAGCCCCCAGCCCCAGACAACACCCCCCCCCCGTCTCCCCCCCCCCCCCAACACACACACACACACTTAGACTGGCTCCAGTCCCTGCATCCTATGGCTACCCTCCTCGCTGGGATACAGGCTCCAGTCCCTGCATCCTATGGCTACCCTCCTCGCTGGGATACAGGCTCCAGTCCCTGCATCCTATGGCTACCCTCCTCGCTGGGAAACTGGCTCCAGTCCCTGCATCCTATGGCTACCCTCCTCGCTGGGAAACTGGCTCCAGTCCCTGCATCCTATGGCTACCCTCCTCGCTGGGATACAGTCCCTGCATCCTATGGCTACCCTCCTTGCTGGGATACAGGCTCCCGTCCCTGTATCCTATGGCTACCCTCCTCGCTGGGTTACTGGCTCCAGTCCCTGTACCCTATGGCTACCCTTCTCACTGGGATACCGGCCCCAGTCCCTGCATCCTATGGCTACCCTTCTCACTGGGGTACAGGCCCCAGTCCCTGTATCCTATGGCTACCCTCCTCGCTGGGAAACTGGCTCCAGTCCCTGCATCCTATGGCTACCCTCCTCGCTGGGATACAGGCTCCAGTCCCTGCATCCTATGGCTACCCTCCTCGCTGGGAAACAGGCTCCAGTCCCTGCATCCTATGGCTACCCTCCTCGCTTGGATACAGGCTCCAGTCCCTGCATCCTATGGCTACCCTCCTCACTGGGATACAGGCTCCAGTCCCTGTATCCTATGGCTACCCTCCTCACTGGGAAACTGGCTCCAGTCCCTGCATCCTATGGCTATCCTCCTCGCTTGGATATGGTCCCTGCATCCTATGGCTACCCTCCTCGCTGGGATACAGTCCCTGCATCCTATGGCTACCCTCCTCACTGGGATACAGGGACTGGTACAATCGGTAAAAGGGCTGTTTAGCTCCAGTATTTCCAACACTCTTCATACAGATATCCTGTCTACTAGTAAGAATATCTGCTGGGAGATTAATAGCCTTTGACTTTGATCCTAATCAGGTCATAGTCAGGAGCAGGCGGAATTTATTGCTATGAAAACACAGGCGGCCAGGGAACCTAAAGTGGGGAAGGGGCTGGGGTAGGAGGAGGTATAAGGTTACAGGCAGTGGCTTGGGGCCATTAACAGGAGATTCTGTTCATAGTGGACAAGTCTTTGATTCATCGGCCAGTCAGAGAAGGATGCATACTTTAATGAACTTTATTCTTATTGTGTTTAATCATTTAATGAATATTCATCATCAAAGACTTGAGCAAGTCTAACACACACTGTGCGTGTGGCGTTGGGTATGACACTCTCCTAGCAGAGGTCCTGCGCTCTACTGACTGAGGCCGCTGATATCTCTGCCCCAACCTGCCTGTTTGGGTCCAAATGTGGCCCATACGCCAGTTTTTAGGTCAAATCAGACGTAGTCATAGGGATTACTTTCTTCAGTGGAAAGCACCTCATGTTCCGGGCCAAAGTGTCCACTTCCGCTGTGTTTCCGCTTACACGAGGTTAAAATAAACATCTAATGGAGGGAACCGTTCCGAGCAAAAGTGTCCGTTAACGCGGGGTATCTGCTTACGCGGGGTATCCGTTAGGCGGGGTTCTACTGTATATCCCAACTCATTATATATTAATTGTTTGAGTTTCATAATTTTTTACAGATGCCTTGTTTTGAATCCGAAATATGACGTGACTGGGTTGAGGCAGAGATTAAAGCGCCAGATCCACTAAAGCGATTTTCCATGCGAATTTGGGTTTCGCAGACGTTCGCAAACGTTCCCATGGACATACGAATACCTTGTGAAAATATTCAATATATTGAATATCATCGCATGGGATTCGCACAGTCGCATGGATCACAGACTCATTTGCTGGCGCTTAACGCTAGCACCGCTAAAGATCTGCTTGGAGAGTGGCGGTGTGAGTTGGGATGGGAGGGTGGGGGGGGGGGGGAGGTGGGGAGGCAGCCGTCTTGGGTAAAACACCAACAATTTGTGTTTCTTCTCATTATCGCCCAACAGCGTCCTCAACGGCATTTCAAGGTTTTTCACCTTCCATGGCAATTGGTGAAATTGGTGATTTTTTCCCCGGCCGTAATCACTTCTCCTCGCAGTCGTCCACTTCTCTTTTTGCGGGTTTTTACCTCGTATTTCATGATATTGGGTGGTCCTGCGTGTGGCTGTGAACCTCCGTTTTTAATGTGGAAAACCATTTTCAGTCAACTCGGCAAAGGTAAATGTCATTTTGTAGTCAGTTTCCAACCACAGTTTGCGCCAGTTTTTTTTCATCGTTAAAGAAGAAGTGGTCTGGCTCATATGGCACTGTTATAGTCAATGTTTTGCTGCATTAAGTAATGTGTATCACAGTCAGTATGGCGTTTATACTTTTCTGAAAATGTCTTTTAATTCAAACAATCATTTTTGTTATTTATTGAATTTTGTATATAAGTATCAATGTAGCCTCTAAGATGCCTGGAGGCATCGTCCTGCTGTAGCCAGGGGAATGCCTGGAGGCATCATGCTGTAGTTAAAGGGTTAAAAAAAAGCACAACCAGGGCTATTCTGAACACACTGCATTCCCTAGATGATGCATCTACTTTTATGCTGTACAGTCGTGTTTGATGTTCAGGACACATTGACTCGCTATACTCTATAGTAAGAATGTCGGTTTTGAAGCCTAAGGGGTTATCAATACTCCGACTAATCCTTCAACAGGAGAAAAAGCCCCACAGACTTGCCAGCGGTACCCTTTCAGCCCTGACAGGCCCTCAGGCGACGCCAACAAAGAGCCCTGAGCGCTCGCCTGTCGGCGGGGGTGTTCCCGCCGGATTTAACAGCCATGACGTGTTGTCGATAAGGCTGTTCTGGCTTCCTCCCCGGGGGTACGTCAGTGGTGAAGGGAGGTGCTTAGAAGAGTGGCCTTTAGAGGGACAGCGGCCACCCCAACCCCACTGATAATGTGAGCGATATAAAGTTCTAATTAAAAGGCACACAGTGCAGGGTTTTTGGGAGTTTACAACAAATAATGGGATTTTGGTAATGAAAGGTATATCCCAAAGCACACAGGATCTTTTTATGACAAGTACGGGCAATTATATGCCACACGAGGGGGCGCTTATATATATACAATGCGTGTTAAATACTTATTGAGTATAAAAGTTGCTGTTAAAACTATTACAATATCCCCTGAGCAAGGCTTTTACTGGATTGATTGAATTAACTGCATAATACAGGCTAGACTGGTTTCAGTCCCTGTTTTCTAATCCCACCCCTACCCTACTGACCGTGATACAAGGCCAGTCAGGGCAGGTATGTGGTAGTTCAGGAAATTCCCTGAAATCGGGGATTTAAAAAACATTTAACACAGAAATATTGTCGTCAATGATTAAACGCCTTAGTAGATCCTGTGTATGTCAACCCGATATTATTTCTAGATCCCATATCCCTGCTCTCCCTGTAAACGTCCAGGATCTTCAGGGTTTTCCCTTACAAGCTGCCAATAGATAAAAATGGATGAAAATTCCTGAAATCCCTGAAACAATAAGGGGAGTTACCATACAGAGCACTTGAAAATGCATAGTTAATACCGGGAACCAGCTTCACAATACACTCTCCCATGCAGATATTTGGTGCAATGTCAAAAGGGCATAAGAGATAGGGTTCTGGTTGGAGAGTACATACACTGTAGTACCAGTCCTACTCACCAGGAGAAACAGTTATCATCGTTTTTGAGTTCCCAGTAAACTTGTCGGTTGTAGTTGGGGGCGGGGAAAAGGCACCGTCTCCTCAAATAACTTTTGAATTTCTTTTCTTTTTATTCTATGACAAGCCCCTTTATTCCTCCCTCCCTCCCTCCCTCCCTCCCTCCCTCCCTCCCTCCCTCCCTCCCTCCCTCCCTCCCTCCCTCCCTCCCTCCCTCCCTCCCTCCCTCCCTCCCTCCCTCCCTCCCTCCCTCCCTCCCTCCCTCCCTCCCTCCCTCCCTCCCTCCCTCCCTCCCTCCCTCCCTCCCTCCCTCCCTCCCTCCCTCCCTCCCTCCCTCCCTCCCTCCCTCCCTCCCTCCCTCCCTCCCTCCCTCCCTCCCTCCCTCCCTCCCTCCCTCCCTCCCTCCCTCCCTCCCTCCCTCCCTCCCTCCCTCCCTCCCTCCCTCCCTCCCTCCCTCCCTCCCTCCCTCCCTCCCTCCCTCCCTCCCTCCCTCGCTCCCTCCCTTTTATTTCTTAAAACATGTATACATTACTTGTTGAAACCGAAATCATGGCAATGCCATGCCTACTTTTAATCCTTATTCTATGACAAGCCCCTTTTTCATATCAACAGACATATCAGGGTGGCAAAGCACAAATGTTATGGATTCTCGGTTAGTAAAATGACTTCAGGGATTTTCTACATGGGCTGCTGGCATCCCTACAAGGAAAATATTATCTTCATTTTGTTGAATCAGTTCATGAATGCTCATAATCAAAGAAATGAGCAAGTCTAAATCTAGGCTCATACATTTATTAGCCAACTGAAGGTACAGTCCCTCTAAAACCCATCCATCTGTGATGCGGCGACCCTGAACCCTCACCCCCGCGTCATGTTCAGTTTGACCTGACGTCATGTACGTCATTGTTTATGACGTCATTAATGTGACGTATGGACCACGGTTGACTGAGCACGTTAAGGTCATTAGTAAATGGATGTATCCATGGGACGATGGACTTCAGCCAAGAGGGGTGTGCACCGGAATTAATGTTCTTGCGCTCTTTAACTGATGATGCCCACTGCTGTGCAATCATTCTGTAAATGGACGTGTGTGGCACAAAGTATCTCTCGTCTTTTTTTTCTTTATAGGATTTCTATTAAGGTCTGTAACAATACATGTTCTTCTACTCCAAACTAGGCATTGGGGTTACAATATTTAAATATGTGGTGTGGGAAGTAAAATAACTCTCACCTCGGTAAATGTATAGGGGTGAGATTTCTACCTGAATTCATCTCATAGATTCGATCAAACCCAAAGTAAGTATAATTGAACAAATTGGACGTTAAACTACCCAAACAAACAACATTTAAACAGGTTCTAAATAACATGCTGTTTGTAGCCTCTGCGTATACAATCTCATGAGAACAATATTCACAGTAATATGTAACTTCCCTTATTAACGATCAGTGGTTAATTATGAGATGAGAAAGGTTGGTGAACGTCATTTCCAAGGTAAGAATATCACTACATCTGTAATATCAATAGATTAGGTTAAGGCCTTTCTCCGCTGTGCGATTGGGGGAGCCTGCGATCAAGTACCTCCAGTATGAGACTCAGCCAGTCTGAGACTGGAGGAACCGGCTTGGTGTACCGCATGTACCTCGGATCGCAAGGTAACATTGATTCTGTGTGTGGACTACCCCGCTTGCGACTGGAGCGCTTGCGATTCTAGGTACTTTAGTCTGAGACTGGGCGTACCATATATCAAACATGTTTGATATTTAAAAACGCTTGCGATCCCGGGTACATGCGGTACCCCCAGTCTGAGACTGGGTGTACCGGTACGCCCAGTCTGAGACTGGGGGGAAACTTGCAGTCTCCACTGTGCGTTTTTCCGAGTTGCGATCCTGGAGGTACGCTCAGTCTCAGACTGGGCGTACCTATGTACCTTGGATCGCACAGGGCTTTATTATCAACACCGTTGACCATAGCAACCAATTAACGCATTCCCCTAATACTTTCCATCGTCCACCCCTTTAACTTGGCTGTACAACATCAACCACCGACATCGTATTCATCGTCTCCATCGGGCCTAGAAGGTGTTGACTGTGGGTGGGGCGGGTAGTGCCCCTCTTCTCTCGTCCCCACCTTGTACACGCCCATCCACTCGTTTGTGCCCCGTTTTTCCTGCACGTTCCCCCCGGGGATATTTCTCAGGTGTGTCTGTGTGTACCAGGCGGTGGGGTGTGGTGGAGGGGGTGGGGAGGTGGGCTGCTGACTGGGCAACTTGTAGAACTCGCCACCTTTCACCAATCACGCCTCCCGATCTCACTCCGAGGCCACTCATTAGAGATCAAAGACCAGCGTAACCCAGCAGCGCGCGGCACACGGAGAACAAGCGGCTCTTTGTTACACGGCCTGTGATTGGTCGGCTCCGTACCGCCGAACGCTTTGAGTCGCGCTTGTCATAGCCGCAGGGAAGGAGAGGGTGATTTGTTACAAGCTGGGGAGGTGGGGTGTATAGGTACGGGGGGATTTATTTGGGTGGGGATACCAGGTTGTTTAGAGTTAATTACCGTACAACAGAAACACCTGTCATGCCCTCGTTCAGTCTCCTAGCAGATGTTTAATGGCAATAGCGCTTACTAAACTTAACTCTGCTTCAACCCAACGCTGGTTCTGGATTTCCATTAAAGAGAGTGGGAACTAGCCAACATTTTAGATTCAAAACAGGGCAACTGTCAAAAGTTATGACACTCAAACAACTCATATGTTATGAGTTGGGAAATACTGTAATTGTTAAATGAGCTTCGCATAAAATCCAGCTGTTTCTTTTTCAGCTCTAAACCACTTTATAATGTGAATCCACAGTTGATTAGATGAACCAATTAGACTACCCCTTCGAGTAAGTGCATGCGTTATGTTAACAAACAAAGCCCTGCAACACATGAGGTTCTTTCCACTGATGAAAGTAATCCCTAAGACTTTGACTGGTTTGACAAAACAAATAACAGAAATGAGAGTATATTATTTACCATATCAGTTGTACATCTCTATTTACAAGTAGAACACGAAATGCTCCTCAAAGTGTTCAGAATTAAGGATATATGAAAAACTGGCGTATGGGGCAGATTATGCCCCAAAGAGGCAGGTCGGTGCAGAGATACAAGCCTTGAAGCGTGGCCTATGTGTTCACTCACATATAAGGCCAGGTTACACCCGCCATTTTTGGTGCATTATGGGTAACTCCTCCATTTTCACACTGGTTTACCTGCTAGTGGGTGTGGCGAAATCTGTCATATTTTTTAAAGAAACATTCTGATAAGTTGTCTTTCATCTTTCGAAAGGTTGATATATTACTTTATTTTGTATCATCGTACATTATAAACTAGTATTAGTAACTTATTTGGGGAACCTCGTCAGGGAGAGAGGCACTCTCCCAGCAGAGATCTTGTGTCCTACTTCCTGCAGCCGCTTATAAGCGCTAGCGCCGCAAAAGATCTGCTGGGAGAGTAGGAAAGAGGTTGTGCTGGATATCCTTGCCACTGCAAATAAGTGGGGAACCAGAGAAAGTTCAAAGTCGCTCACTTGCTGGGGCTCACCTGTCCCATATTTAATTAGTGCAAGGAACCAGGCTAGGCAGAGATACAAGTGGCCGCATAGTCCGTTTCCAGACCGCGCCGCCTAAGTTTTACAGTTCGTGAAGGTCGAACAGAGCAAAACTCCTATTTGCCCGTTCCCTCTGCCTGGGGGGAGAAAGGAATTTCATGATTGGCTGTTCTAATTTTAGCCACTTGTTACTGGCAAATCAGTAAGGGCAGCTCAGTACCAGCGGAGGCAGGAATCCCTGTCTTAAAATGGCAGCGTATATAACAGTCTTAGTTTTGAGCCTGCGTGCCCTGGCCCTGGCGATAACAGACTGTACTAGAGTCTAGTGGCCGCAGGAAGTAAAGCACAGGATCTCTGCTTGGAGAGTGATCCTCACTCAGTACCTCACTCACCACCCGAGGTACCAGTCAACACTGAACACGGGAACAACGCCCTCCGGCATACAACAACCGTTCACAGAAACATTGACGTTAAAAACAGAACGCCTCCATATTGTCGACGCCGGAGAATTTAATCAGAAACTGAGATAGTTTCCGCGAGACGCGGCAGGGGGAGGGGCGGGGGGTGCTCTCGGGGGTTTCCGGCGAGTGACGGACGAACCCGAACCACGACCCGCGGCTGTTCCCAGGAATCAACTCAAAGCCGGTTTGTTTGTGTGTGTTTGTGGAGTTTTGTGTTTTCTGGCGGTGTTTTTGGTGTTTTGAGTTAAATCTGACACCAGGGCCGCGGCTGTGACTTGCTGACTGGTGACCTTGAGGTGATGACCTCTGCTGTTTCAATGCTAGTCTCTGAAGGCAGGTTTCTAAAACCAGTCTTAAGTCGGGAACTTTAAATGCCGTTGTTTAACGTGAATACTCATACACCGACACTCATACATCAACTTATATCTGAAACCAGTCTATATTGTATTTATCATCGACATTTTCTGGACAAGTGACATGCCAATATCAGTTCGTTCCAGGTATGCACTATTTTTCCGTATGCGGCCCCCCCCCCCCCCTCGAGCATACAACATATCTGTATGCTCCGGGTATGGTGATACACACTCCTTATGTGTTTTCTATGGACACTTTGTATTAGGTGGATATATCTGTATGCTCTGGGTATGGTGATACACACTCCCTATGTGTTTTCTATGGACACTTTGTATTTGATGGATATATCTGTATGCTCCATGTATGTAGATACACATTCCCTGTATATTTTCTATGGACACTTTGTATATGTTGGATATGTCTGTATGCTCCGGGTGTGGTGATACACACTCCCTATGTCTATTCTATGGTCACTTTGTATTAGTTGGATATATCTGTATGCTATTGGTATTTCGATACACTCTCCCTATGTGTTATATATGGACACTTTATATCAGGTGGATATATTTGTATGCTCTGGGTATGGTGATACACACTCCCTAATGACACTTTGTATGAGGTTGATATATCTGTATGTTCCGTGAATGGTAATACACACTCCCTATGTGTTTTCTATGGACACTTTGTATTAGGTGTATATATCTGTATGCTCTGGGTATGATAATACACATTCCCTATGTGTTTTCCATGGACACTTTATATTAGGTAGATATATCTGTATGCTCAGGGTATGGAGATGCACACTCTTTATGTGTTTTCTATTGACACTCCAAATGTGAACACTCCACATGTGTTTTCTATGAACACTTTGTATTACGTGGATATATCTATATGCTCCGGGTATAGTGATACACACTCCCTATGTGTTTTCTGTGGACACTTTGTATTAGGTGGATATATCTGTATGCTCCGGGTATAGTGATACACACTCCCTATGTGTTTTCTGTGGACACTTTGTATTAGGTGGATATATCTGTATGCTCCGGGTATGGTGATACACACTCCCTATGTGTTTTCTATGGACACTTTGTATTAGGTGGATATATCTGCATGCTCCGGGTATGGTGATACACACTCCCTATGTGTATGTGTTTTCTATGGACACTTTATATCAGGTGGATGATAAATAAGGTGATCATCCAGCGACAATTCTGTAGCAGACCTGTTCCTATCATCTAAACACCACGAGGTAATGAAGAGCCTGTCGTTGTGGATGCAATCCTTTACACACAAAGCCTAACCTCCATTAACACGCCCGTCCCGGAGATGAGCTATAGGCTCTATTTCAGGCTTCTTTAGGCTCGTTCCCGCAGTGACTGAGCGGGACCTGACGCCGCTGATGGTGGTTGGCAGTTGGCGGGTTTCGGGCCACCGACTCGTAATGCCTGCACAGCACACATGACACCTTTATGTTTGTTTAGGGTCAGTTCCCAATCTGTCACTGTCGGGCAGGGAAAATTAGTTTTCCCTCTCTATGATCTAGAGTAAAAAGGAGATAAACATTCGTTTATTCCCCTCGCTGTGTGTTGTGGAATGAGAGCATAGCTGGTATTGGGATGAGGTTGTTGTGTTTAAGACAGGTCTCATTTACCACCCCTGTGCTTTATGTGGATGTCAGTGTCTATCACAAACACACTTCTTCTGCAGTAATCGCTTATTCCAACCGCATATGACATCCCATCTCATCAACCCCTCACCATACCCCCTTTGGGACTCTGTCTGTCTGTCTGTCTGTCTGTCTGTCTGTCTGTCTGTCTGTCTGTCTGTCTGTCTCTCTCTCTCTCTCTCTCTCTCTCTATATATATATATATATCCCTTTCTCCCTCTCTCTCTCCCTCCCTCCCTCTCTCTCTCTCTCTCTCTCTCTCTCCGTCCCTCCCTTTCTCACTCTCTCCCCCCCTCCCTCTCTCCCTCCCTCTTTCTCCCTCCCTCTCTCTCCCCCTCTCTCACTCCCTCCCTCCCTCTCTCCCTCCCTCCCTCCCTCCCTCTCTCCCTCCCTCCCTCTCTCCCTTCCTCCCTCCCTCTCTCCCTCTCTCTCCCTCCTTCCCTTTCTCCCTCTCTCCCTCCCTCTCCCCTCTCCCTCCCTCCCTCTCCCTCCCTCTCCCTCCTTCTCCCTCCCTCTCTCTCCCTCCCTCTCTCCCCCTCTCCCTCCCTCTCTCTCCCTCTCTCTCCCTCTCCCTCCCTCTCCCTCCCTCTCCCTCCCTCTCTCTCTCCCCCTCTCTCTCTCTTTATCCTGCACTTCATAGAAATCTACCATAAATAATTTATATGCCACTGTTGAAGTTAAAAACATGTGACAGGGTAGGATAAAATCTATGCATCACTCAATTTCATATAATTGTTTACGTGGCATTGATTAAGTGTGGTAAGGACCTATAATGGTTGACTGGACGTTAAATCAAACCAAACAAACACACACAAATCATTACCTTTTGCTACGGATTTCACTCAGCTTCGCTTCGTGATATCATTCCGCGAAGACAACTCACGCCATATAAACAATCCCATGACATTTTGTGATGTTTCATGATTATATAGACCTGTAGACATATGGTCTGCTCAGAATTCCTTTCGGGACAGATACATTTTTGTATGCATCAGGTTGATTTTATTAGATATAGTCAATACGGACACGTAAGTAGCACGTAGTCACGAGTACGTGGTCAAAGTACGTGTTCAAATTCAGCGCCGTCTCTGACGCAATTACAGCTCATTCTTGGCTGTCTCGCGAGAATGGCAGCATGAATATATGTCGCTTAAGTGAGATTCACACAGTAAGATTCATGTACCTCACAGGGTGTTTCTGTGAGACAAATCCTGCTGAGATTCATGTACCACACAGGGTGAGATTCATGGACCTCACAGGGTGTTTGTCTGAGACAAGTCCTGCTGAGATTCATATACCACACAGGCTGAGATTCATGTACCTCACAGGGTGTTTGTCTGAGACAAATCCTGCTGAGATTCCTGTACCTCACAGGGTGTTTGTCTGAGACAAATCCTGCTGAGATTCATGTACCACACAGGGTGTTTGTCTGAGACAAATCCTGCTGAGATTCATGTACCACACAGGGTATTTGTGTGAGACAAATCCTGCTGAGATTCATGTACCTCACAGGGTGTTTGTCTGAGACAAATCCTGCTGAGATTCATGTACCTCACAGGGTGTTCGTCTGAGACAAATCCTGCTGAGATTCATGTACCTCACAGGGTGTTTGTCTGAGACAAATCGGGTTGAGATTCATGTACCTCACAGGGTGTTTGTGTGAGACAAATCCTGCTGAGATTCATGTACCTCACAGGGTGTTTGTCTGAGACAAATCCTGCTGAGATTCATGTACCTCACAGGGTGCTTGTCTGAGACAAATCCTGCTGAGATTCATGTACCTCACAGGGTGTTCGTCTGAGACAAATCCTGCTGAGATTCATGTACCTCACAGGGTGTTTGTCTGAGACAAATCGGGTTGAGATTCATGTACCTCACAGGATGTTTGTCTGAGACAAATCCTGCTGAGATTCATGTACCTCACAGGGTGTTTGTCTGAGACCAATCCTGCTGAGATTCATGTACCTCACAGGATGTTTGTCTGAGACAAATCCTGCTGAGATTCATGTACCTCACAGGGTGTTTGTCTGAGACAAATCCTGCTGAGATCCATGTACCTCACAGGGTGTTTATCTGAGACAAATCCTGCTGAGGTTCTGTACTCGAACACAATTTCTTCATCTAAATGGTAAGGTTCCATTTCCATGAGACAAATTTTTCACCTACAGTCGTTGGCGACATTTACCCCTAAAAAGAAACAGAATCACATGAAATATTGAGCCCTGTCAGGTACATGAATCCCACCACCGTGTGAATCCCACTTTATGACACAGCATAAAGTGACGTGCATGAAAGGCAATAGGCGGAGAGGAGGTGTTATCCATCAACAAGATAAAACTGAAAGGAAACGCGACCAACGCCAACCGTAAAATCTCGAGGGGAAGGTTGCAGGAAGAATACGCAAAGGGGAGACTTAGCCACCCACAGAAAGGTGATTAATGTGCCACAAATAGGAATACGGTATCAGAAGACTGGTAACATTAGCCAGCAATTCCTGTGACATCGTAGAACGCGTGTTAAAAAAAATCCCTTTCCACAGAGGCACACAGCTCCGTTGCCATTGATGTCACAGACCTTTCAGTTTTATTCTTCTGAAGCCTCTGCAGCAGTTTTAGTGTGACAGAGAGTCTCCTCAATAAACTGCGAGTTTCCATTCGGAAATGAAGGATTATAAGATGGACGTCAACTTGAGCGTGACTTTAGTGGGCTGAAGGTAGATGCTAAGGACATTTGCCAGGTACTAAGGGCATTTGGACATGCATGTGTTTCTAACTTACCCTGGTATAAACGTTCATAGGTTTAACACTAGGAACTCGTATTCAACAGGCTTGTGAGTACGGTAACTCATACCCAACGGGAGATAAACAAATAAATATTTCCAGGCTAAGAGAAAATCAGAAATATATTCCCAGTCCCCGTTCGCCATCTCATTTGGAGCGCTTCGGGATATTCACTCGACTATCACCTCGTTCATATTACTGCAGGCCCCTAACTCGGACAACTGGCGAATGGGGACACAGACCCAACACTCATCAATTTCCTTTTTTAAGCCTTCATACACATAGCCGTAGTTGGAGCTCGTGAAACTGGACCCAGTCGAGCTCTAAAATAACGACGCGAGCAGCTCAGATGACTCGCCCAAGAAACTCAAAGAGCAAATGGGAGCGTGGATTGTTTCTGAATTCCGCAGGGAATAAATAGCATTCGGACAAAAGAAAGGGCCGCTCCTGGGGTCCGGGCAAAATGAGGAATGTTTTTTTGGAGGAGAATATTTGAGAATGGAATGACTTAACCAGCTATGCCAGGTCAACCTTATTAGTCTGCACTGGCTCAAAGCCTTGATGTACGGGGGGGGGGGGGGGAGTTACATAGGTTCTGTGTGATACTAGTGGTGTTAAATATCTAACATATTTGATATTTAAAATATTGCTTGCGACTGGGCGTACCTGGTGTCAGTTTAGTAATCAAGGATCGTTCTTGTAGACCCTTTTCTGTATGCCACAGAGACCCAGGGACGATGTGGGGCAACTAAATTCAACACTTATGGACGACCTTATGGACGGCTAATACTGTCATAGAAAACAGACTTGAATATTATCAAACGACAACCCGTGTACGAGGTACAGAAAATTATCTTCCTGTATGAGCCTAGATTATTGAACAGGTACCTCCAGTCTGAGACTGGGCGTACCTAGGTACCTCCAGTCTGGGGTTAGGCGTACCTAGGTACCACCATTCTGAGACTGGGCGTACCTAGGTACCTCCGGTCTGAGACTGGGCGTACCTAGGTACCTCCAGTCTGAGACTGGGCGTACCCAGGTACCTCCAGTCTGAGACTGGGCGTACCCAGGTACCTCCAGTCTGAGACTGGGCGTACCCAGGTACCTTCAGTCTGAGACTGGGCATACCTAGGCACCTCCAGTCTGAGACTAGGCGTACCTAGCTACCTCAGATCGCACACTGTGACCTGGCCATTAAAAGTGTGTTAGTGGTCGAGGGAAACATCACAAACCTTACACGATAAATGTCATCATAGATTAACCGCACTGTCCGCTACCTGCCTATTAAAACTTCCTGTATGGGTGGTTACAATGCGGGGAGTCCATTTACCGCACATTACACTGACAACCCGACTAGTCTAACATAGTGTGCTGATCGTCCGGCTTTACCTATAGTGACGACACCTCTAAGAGCATGGGAAATGTAGTATTAGGAGAAATACATTCATGAGTGTTTGGTATATGTCCCCGTTCACGATCGAGTTTGGAGCGTGTAGTAATATGAACGAGGTGATAGCTGAGTAAATATTCTGAAGCGCTCCAAATGAAATGGCGAATGGGAACCAAGCATGAATATGTTTCTGATTTTTTTTAAATTCGAGCAGCACTCTCCTTTATTCATCCTCATAATACATTTACAAAATTATCAGTTCTTTCCCCATGTCCAAAAATACTTTCTCATTTCCAAAATTCGATAAAACCGACTCTGTAAACATGTGTTCATTCCAACGATGAACAATTGACTATCATTTTGGCTACTTTATCCTAGTATGGAAATATGCATCTGTTTATCACCTATTGAGTATGAGTTACCGTACTTACTAGCCAGTTGAGAACGAGATCCTGATGTTAAGCCTGTGGATTTTTATACCAGGCTAAGATAAAAAATTGGTCTGGTCATGCGTATGGCTGAAGAACATACCACAGGCCAAATTCATTTAGGTTTGAAATTTCACGCTTCCACCTAGCGATGAGTAGAGTTAGCGACAGGCTAGTCAGCTTCTGTTTTGTCTCAAAGTGGATAAAAACGACGGTGGCATCGCTGTCAAAAGCTCTGTGCTAGACACTGGTGTGGGCGGCAAAGCGCTGGAAGAACGACTATTTTGTCGATTGCAGTGTCCAACAATAAAAAAAAAAGTTTATAGACTGGGAAACCACTAAGATACAGGGTGGGGGAGCAGTTGCCAAAAATACATGTTGTTGCAGAAATAGCCCCAAATATCCTTATGAAACATCTCTTGGTAGATCGTTTGGGAAGATAGAGGTTGGTATGGCTTAGCGATCTGTGATATGAAAATGAATCCCTATAAATCATGTTTATGGTCGAGATTATTTGAATTTATTCCCTGGCATGTCACTTCAATTAAGTAGGGGTTAAGCAATGTCCATAGACGATTTCTTAAGCAAGTTTTAGGAGGGTGGTTTTGGTCCGAGAAATTCAGGTTAACTTTAGACTGTAGAACCGTCCCAATGCGCTATTAACACTATGTAAGGAAGTCAGGGTGAAGGTCGTGGTTTACTGAGAATGCAGTCATTGGCTGCTGGGTCAATCCAGGCCTTCTATGTTCCTTATATGGCAGTGAAGGAAATAGTAGAAACTGAACGAGAGTTAGACTTGTCAGTGTTTACGCCACGACGGGAAGGTCGTGTATTACTACGCCAAACATTAGCTGAGCGTAGTGAGGAACAGACCTGACCAGAGTCTAACTTGAGTTCAATATTTCCTATTTATCCTACCCCGTCTCCATGACTAAATGATATTAGGAAAGTCTGACTCGATTCTGTCCATGTTTGACAGCTGTCAGAATTTCTGCTCTGCAGCCGGAACTATTTACACAGGTGAATAAGGACTGATCGCTGATTGGTCATTTCTTTGATTTCTCTAGGTACACAAATTTTACTCTATGTCATGGCACGCCACATGAAATTTGCCTATCATAAATCAATGACAATGGGGACAACTCAATGCAGCTTAGTCGGCATAAACTCTTGTGTCTGTAATGAACAGTTTGATACTGAGGACTGGTCTGTGTTCACCGCGCCCTTATCTAATCAGGGCTGACAGGGTCTCTATTCTCTCAGGTGCGATGTCACTTGAGTCTGTCTCCTGTGTACTACGTGAGTGTCTCTGAGACGGAAACGCACGTGGAATAAAAAAAAAAAAATAAATAAATAAATAAAATCAAGATGACTCCTGGACGCGCGGGCAGCGGCGGAGTTGTATTTTTTTTTTTTTTTTTTTTACAACAGTCTGCTGAGAATACTAAGAGAATTGAGTTCAGTCTGGAGTGTTTCTTTCATTGTTTGAACGCACTGCAAGGATTCCCTGACTGACTCGGTCTTCCCACAGACACGCTGACAGGAGAGTGGTACGGAACACAGCCCCCACTACCGGACCAGCGAGAAGATCCTTTGTGATATTCAATATACGCGAAGTTCTATAGTACTAAATAGTCCTTACTATAGAGGAGCCAGATTATGGAATGACTTGTCACCCAAAGCCCAAAAAAGCAAAACAAAAGAAGAGTTTAAGAGTCATCTTTGAAATGTGAATGTGTAGAGTAAAGAAAATTTTTTCGGATGAAATCGGTGCAATCGGCGGAAATCGGGGCCCGATTTTATCAACCGGAAGAGTTTTTTACAAATGCGTATGTTTAATGTAGCCATGTTGTACTATTTTTCATTTCTCATTATCATCACATATATCCGACACATCCTTTTCTATGATGTATGTATTTTTTATATAAAGATGCTGTTCATATAATGTATACCTTGTGCATGGAGTGCTCTGAAAAACTAACTGACATGAGATGACACTCTTCTCTAATACAAAAAAAAAAAAAAAAGCCAGATACTACCAAGCCACGGAGATTTAAAGAAGAAACCAACAAGTTTTGATCAAAGGCGTCATTCTCCACGAGCTTGATGTGCAGTGATATGAACGAGGTGACAGCCGAGTGAATATCACGTAGCATCGAAATGAGTTGGAGAATGACATCTTTGATCAAAATGAGTTGCTTTCTGTATTTATCTCAAACCTGTACACACTAAAGGAATGGATGACACACAGGATATAGACCATAGAGAACGGAATCTAATACTCATAGGGGCATGGAGAACGAAACCTATAGCTTTCAAAGCTTTAATATGTGGTTCTACACATTTGCAATATTCTGTGAACGTTTGGAAGAGAATGACATTGGTTTTTTTTATGTGAAAAGCAACTTATTGAAATTTCTATACATTATGTTATAAAATCATCATTTTAATCTCTAAATAAAAAGATAGCACGGTTACTTTTGAGTTTTAAGTTAGATACATATCCTGCGACACCATGAGATCACCAGATTATATTTTTAGAAAAATTACATGAGTTTTATTTTTTAAGCCAAATTATCCGATATGCCTTCAAGAAACTATCAGTTTACACGCTACTTGAAAAGTGAACATTGTGCGATATTATCATGAAACATCACGAAATTTCAGATGATTATTTATATGGCATGAGTTGTCTTCGCAGAATGATATCACGAAGCGGAGTTGAGTAATATCTGTAGCGGAGGACAATTAACACCATGTAAACAATTATATGAAATTGAATGATGTTTAGATTTTATCCTATCCTACCCATGTCTTTAACTTCATATGTCACCTGTGGCATATATATATTCTATGGCATAACCGTTGCATACAGTCACACCATGTTAAGTCTATGAGGGTTTATATGAGGGGTAGGATAAATGATGCAACTAATCACAAAACACAGGTTCTGTTAACCAGTAATAAGCGCTTCTCACTCTGCACAGAACACCACAGAGTACATAGCTGTGACTCTTCTGGTTAGCCTCAGGGATACTACATTGAGATTTCTTTGTGTAACCCAACGCAAAAGGGGCCAGTCACATACCCATTGTGGTAATGGAGAGGTAATGCTTACATTGTTCGGCTGTGCATTTTAAGGTCACAACCTGGGCCCTCACCTGGGGTTAAGATAATCTACATGCCCCTGTGACTACCCCCATGACGTGAAGAGTGTGGGTATATGTACTTTGATCACACCCTGACAGGCTTATGAGGGCTCCTGACTTACCCAACCTCTGTAATTACACAGAAATGTAGTTGCCGTCAAAGTATTGTCATAGCTTATAGTATCTTGTAAAGGGCTTGTTCCACCAGCACGATGGATTTGCGATATCTACATAGAACGACCTGGCCAAAACGAGATGGGGAATTGTTGCTTTTTACTGGACGAGACCCCAGGCCGAGTTCTGTAAAAAATATCAATTCCCATCGTGTTTTGTAGCATGTATAAGCATGGTAGGTCATTATATATTTATTATATACCCAAAATTAATCAAATCTTACCACATATTGGCATAGAAGACATGTCTATGTGAAAGCCCACACACTGCTCATGTTTCAACGTGTGCAGTATAACAGTGTACTGCATGCACTGCATCTATCGTGACAAGAATTACGAAGGTACTTCATTATAACGATACTTTGCGGCAAAAATGCACGCAGTTACTCAAAACCTATAAAGACTTAACAGGTCAACCGAATTGTGACAAATCTCACTATATCTTGGGGGTGGGGAGTTGTTAGCTTGTAACTTGTAACCCCAAGGTTGTAGGATCGAGTCCCACCCCCAGCAGTGGTAGATTTACTGCTATATCAAAGGCCAATCCTTCTCATACCAAGTCTAATTGAACAAATTGGACGTTAAATTACCCAAACAAACAAACTTCTCATACCATGTCTATGTGGTGTGGGAAGTAAAATAACTCTCACATCGGTAAATGTGTAAGGATGAGATTTCTACTTCAATTCATCACATAGATTCAAATACCACCCAGAACCTTGAGAAAGTCTGGAAAGGACCTATAATGGTTGACTGGACGTTAAATCAAACCAAAGAAACCAAACAAACGAAACAAATCTCACTATATCTTGGTGGAAGAGCCCCTCGATGTACAGTACTGCTGTCTCAGCACCTCCAGTGGCAGCAGTAACCTGAGAGCTGTGCCCTATTAAACAGCTCACTCTACAGGAAAACCTCGAGTTCTGATCTCTAGGGCAATTCTTCTGCTTCCTCAACACGATCTCAACCTTAAGCAGGAAAGTGCAGGATACCCTGACATCCAATTAGCGTCATATTGCAGAAAGAAAGAACATCACAGATAGGAAGTGAGATGGTACAATTTTCATCGCCGGAATACAGTTTTACTTCCAGCCACATCGCGACCCTGGACTATGTTAGACAGGGAGAGAAGCCAGACTGATACTGAGAAGCCGTACTGATGGTGTTGCGATGGGCTGAGGCATTAATCTAGGATATATATATATATTTTTTTTTAATTATTTTTATTTCATTCTGTGTGTACAGATCTTCCATGTTATTGTTCATCGCACTCTGGCAAGATCGCGTAATTGACTGGTTTCAGATACAAGCGGTCATATACTCCGAGGAGTTGACGCATAGTGATATCCGAGTGCATGTGAGAATATTGCGCAGAGGCAACTCCGAGGAGTATACAACCACTTTTATCTGAAACCAGTCTATATTGTTTTTATTATCCACCTTTTCCTGACAAGTGGCGTACCGATATCAGTTCATTTAGGTACGCACAATCTTTCCATACGCACTATTTTTCCGTATGCGCCGGCTTTTGCAACCTGGAGCATACAACATATCTGTATGCTCTGGGTATGTAGATACACACTCCCTATGTGTTTACTAAGGACACTTTGTTTAGGTTGATATATCTGTATGCTCCGGCTGTGGTGATACACACTCCTTGTGTGTTTTCTATGGACACTTTGTATTAGGTGGATATATCTGTATGCTCCGGGTATGGTGATACACACTCCCTATGTGTTTTCTATGGACACTTTGTATTAGGTGGAAAATAAAAGAGGAAAGTGTGTTCCTGATCTTAAAGCTGGTCATTCCTGCTCTTGACTTAGAGGTCAGGCTGGGTGTTAATTATCTTGTGTACTCACATTAAGTGCAGTATCATGAAACCAGTCCTTTGACAACGGCCAAAGAAGTGTCCTGGATTAAAGGCATATCGGTCAATTAGGCTTGAAAATTAAAACCCATGTCAATTTCCTGAAAATTTAATATGATGATCTCCAAGTGTTGTGGAACACATATCTAATTTAAAAATTCTAAATCACCATGCTTTTTTTTAATTTATAGATCAATATTATGATATTTTATATTAGATTATATAGAAATATTTTTAACATACTAAAACCGATGTCAATTTCCTCAAACTTTCACAGAATATAGTATAAATATATATAGTACTACTTATTAAGGTATTAAAAATCATAGGTCACCATCCTTGTTTTTGAAAGAATTGAAGAAAACAATATTTCTCTAATACATTTTCTATGTAAATCAAGCAAATGTAAATATGCCTATTTTACCTATTAAGATTAGATAAACTGGACAAAATGTTAAATTTACTCATGTAGAATTAGAATGAATCCCAAGAAACCAGTTTTGACTAATAATTATCATTATTTAGAAATCACCAGGTGGTGCCACTGTGAATTGTAGGATATGCCTTTAAGATCCCAGTGAGATATTTTTACGGCAGCACACCTAACGCTTTGGTATCAAGTAAAGGTTGAAAGTCAATCTACCCCTCAGTAAGCCCCTAATTTCCACTTGTCATCAGGCGTGGGCACTCAAAGTTCAACAATCTAAATATAGTGGAGTACGCATGTAAGCCAAGACACTGGGCTCCATCTACAAGGCTGGGAGTTGGTCATCCTCTGGAGTACAGGTACACGAAGCAGGTGTTTGTTGCTCAACAAGGCCCATATCTGTGACCTCCTTGTGCAGTAAATGTCGCCACTGTTGTTTTTCTTTTCAAATGAGCTTAGATCTTTTATTTTTAGAATGTAGACACCATAGGTTGTTCATTGCATCATAATATACTCTTATTTATCCAGTATTATTTTTCTGGTTTGAAAAAGGAGACAGCATCAACATATATGGTTATCATTTAATAATATTTAAGTCTGTTCGCTAAGACACTCTTAGCCATCCATAAGATCGTCCGTAAGTATTAAATAGAGTTGACTCACATCTTCCATGGGTTTCTATGGCGTACTTAGTAGAAATTGAACGAGAGTTAGTAGTGTTACTCAGGTGGGCTTCTCACTACACTCGGCTAACGCCTCGCGCAGTAATTCGCCATCTGCCCATCCTGCGATAAACACTAACACTACTAACTCTCGTTCAGTTTAGTATTAATCCTACCCCGTCTCCAATAATTCACTTGTTACCTGCGTGCAATAAATAACACTTTACTGCACGCTCGCCAGAACACCGTCAGCCAATGTTAAGCCTATGGCGTTTTTTTATTAGCGGTAGGATAAAGAAAAAGGTCTACATGTAGGATCCTGGATTATTAAACTGGCCCCAGTCCGCGTGTTTGGTCGTGTTTGGCCGTGTTCACACTGCGCTTTCCTCGATCGGTCCCCGGAGAGTCCGTGTGTGAATCGACTCCAGCCAAGCCTCGTTCTGACTGAGTCCCCGATGGGCGCGCCCTCTGGGGGGCTAAATGAGAAGCTGGCCATCTCGTGGGAGTGATGAGGTTTTGTGTCTACTTAGAAAGGAGGATTCAGTCCAGCCTTTGAGATGTATTGCTCATTGAAATCTTAATAAAGACTCTGGTATTTAGATCAGGGAGTTTTATTTATTTATCTGGTATTTGTCTCCGTAGGCTTAACCCTTTGCCGCCGGGTGATGCCCCAAGGGATCTTTTCTCCGAGATATATGGAGACTTCATATAAAGGAAAATGGAAGAACAGACATAAAATTTTCACAGAATGTAGGGACGATTATTTATAAACATGTACCGAAAATAACACAAAAAAGTCGGTCAGGTGACCTTTCAAGATGCAGGCTGTGGTGTGGCATTAGATGCAGCGCAGCCTTGATCTATATTTCTATGCACAGTTATACTTCCAAAATCAGTTTGTTTACGCTCAATAAAATGAAACCCTGTTTTGATAATAATTCCTCCGTCATTTTTGTGATTTATTATGAGCGTTGAGAGATTAAAGTTGCTGGCTATAGGGACCTCTGCGCCTCTCCTTCCCACCTTAGACTGGCCTCAGTCCCTGTGTCCTACCCACCATAGACTGCCCTCAGTCCCTGTGTCCTAACCACCTTAGACTGGCCTCAGTCCCTGTGTCCTACCCACCATAGACTGGCCTCAGTCCCTGTGTCCTACCCATCTTAGACTGGCCTCAGTCCCTGTGTCCTACCCACCTTAGACTGGCCTCAGTCACTGTGTCCTACCCACCATAGACTGGCCTCAGTCCCTGTGTCCTACCCATCTTAGACTGGCCTCAGTCCCTGTGTCCTACCCACCATAGACTGGCCTCAGTCCCTGTGTCCTTCCCACCTTAGACTGGCCTCAGTCACTGTGTCCTACCCACCGTAGACTGCCCTCAGTCCCTGTGTCCTTCCCACCTTAGACTGGCCTCAGTCACTGTGTCCTACCCACCTTAGACTGGCCTCAGTCACTGTGTCCTACCCACCATAGACTGGCCTCAGTCCCTGTGTCCTACCCACCATAGACTGCCCTCAGTCCCTGTGTCCTACCCATCTTAGACTGGCCTCAGTCCCTGTGTCCTACCCACCATAGACTGCCCTCAGTCCCTGTGTCCTACCCACCTTAGACTGCCCTCAGTCCCTGTGTCCTACCCATCTTAGACTGGCCTCAATCCCTGTGCCCTACCCACCTTAGACTGGCCTCAATCCCTGTGCCCTAACCACCTTAGACTGCCCTCAGTCCCTGTGTCCTACGCACCTTAGACTGGGCTCAGTCCCTGTGTCCTACCCACTTCTCCCTGTCTGCCTACCGCCAGCCTTACCCATCTCCCTCCCCTCTCCCTCCACTCCCCTCGCCCTGGCTGAAACAGGACCCGCTAAGGGAAGCTTATATATTCATTGAATGTTCAAAATCAAAGACTTGAGCGAGTCTATCTGGCGGCTACTGTAGCACACAGGACACGTCCACCCGCCTGCCGCCTCCCCGCCTGCCGCCTCCCCGCCTCCCCGCCTACCGCCTCCCGCCTCCCTCCTCCCCGCCTGCCGCCTGCCGCCTGCCGCCTCCCGCCTCCCGCCTCCCCACCCCACCTCCCGCCTCCCCCCTCCCGCCTCCCCCCTCCCGCCTCCCCCCTCCCGCCTGCCGCCTGCCGCCTGCCGCCTGCCTCCTCGCCGCCTCCCGCCTCCCGCCTCCCCCCGCCTCCCCCCGCCTCCCCCCTCCCGCCTCCCGCCTCCCGCCTCCCGCCTCCCGCCTCCCCGCCTCCCGCCTGCCTCCTCCCGCCTCCCGCCTCCCGCCTCCCGCCTCCCCGCCTCCCGCCTCCCGCCTCCCGCCTCCCGCCTCCCGCCTCCCGCCTCCCGCCTCCCGCCTCCCCGCCTCCCGCCTCCCGCCTCCCGTCTCCCGCCTCCCGCCTCCCGCCTCCCACCTCCCGCCTCCCGCCTCCCGTCTCCCGCCTCCCGCCTCCCGCCTCCCGCCTCCCGCCTCCTGCCTCCCGCCTCCCGCCTCCCGCCTCCCGCCTCCCGCCTCCCGCCTCCCCGCCTCCCGCCTCCCGCCTCCCGTCTCCCGCCTCCCGCCTCCCGCCTCCCGCCTCCCGCCTCCCGTCTCCCGCCTCCCGCCTCCCGCCTCCCGCCTCCCCGCCTCCCGCCTCCCGCCTCCCGTCTCCCGCCTCCCCGCCTCCCGCCTCCCGCCTCCCGCCTCCCGCCTCCCGCCTCCCGTCTCCCGTCTCCCGCCTCCCGCCTCCCACCTCCCGCCTGCCGCCTCCCGTCTCCCGCCTCCCGCACTCCGTCAGCGGTGTGCCGGGATCTGCCGAAACAGTCCCCTCAGGTTTCACCCCGTCCCTAAACAAAGCAGGCCGGACGGGGCCTTGCCTTATTCAGCACCTTCAGGTCAGCCCATTCAGCTGGGAGGAGATGTTGCAGTGTACATCAATAGCGTCACATCTACGCGTCACACTGCCGTACATTCAGTATAGACTCCATACAAGGTCGAGGGGATGTCAGAGCATACCTTTAGCAAACTCTGACATGGCTTTCAATGGTTGTTTCAGCTTTACAGTACAAACATGTAATTTCATATGAGAATGTAGTGATATAGGACATAGCTATTGTGCTATGGAGGCGGATATCTTGCCCCCGACGCCATTCAAAAACAACAGGTGGCAGGACCAATTATGGATGGGGTTTATCAAGAATAGTTTTAGGGGCTTGCCATGGAGGAATCTCACATGGAGTGAATATGAGATGACGTTAGCTATTAACTAATTGGATTTGTGAAGTAATTTGAATTATTCTTATATTGTGATACTATACAATGTTAGTGAAAGAGATGAGATAAATCCAAAACCGCACTCGGATCGTAAAACACATAATACTACACTCGTTTAGATACGCCGTAATCTGTATTTATCTCATCCCTGCACACACCAAATGAATGGACAATGCACAGGATATAGAGCCCATGGAGAATGGACTGCAATACTCGTAGGAGCATGGAGAACGAGTTCCCAATGTTAGGCCTATGAGACATAAATACCAGGGGTGAGATAAATACACAATACTGACTGGTTTTAGATACAAGCGGCCGTATGCTCCGAGGAGTTGACGCGTAGTAATATCCGAGCGTATGCGAGGATATTGCGTAGAGTCAACTCTGAGGAGCATACAACCGCTTTTATCTGAAACCAGTCTATACTGTATTTATTATCCACCTTTTCTGGACAAGTGGCATGTCGATATAAGTTCGTTTTAGTTATGCACTTTTTTCCCTTACGGACTATTTTTCCGTATGCGCCACCCGGAGTATACAACATATCCGTATGCGCCGGGTATGTCCATACACGCTCCCTATGTGTTTTCTATGGACACTTTGTATTAGGTGGATAATAAAGACTGCGGGGTGCGGGTACTTACACTTGGCTCCCTGACAAACAGTCATTGTTTCATGTGTTCAACATCTTCACAGAGATGTCAGTTTTCCAGTTTATCCGTGGAAATCCACTTTTTCACATACTTTTTTTCCCGGGAAAACGCCCGGAAAGGAATTTGATATTCATATGTAATTGCTTTAACTTTTGTCAAACAAAGATAATATTAAGTTAGCCTCATTTCTGCCAATAAAACAGTGGTTTGAAACTCCCCAAAGACCCTCCGCCCCATGCCATGGCCGACAAGGGTATTTTATCCACGTTTACCCGGTCTCTCTAGGGCAGAAAAATCCACATGAAAATACTTCCACTTCTTCAGGGGAAATGTTGAAAAAAACCCATTATACTCTTCATTTTTGTTCAAGTATTTTTCATTTTGAGGAGAATTCATATAGCCATAAGTTATTATTATTCAATCTACTGAGCAGCATCATATGTGGAAATGTTTTGAAGTAGTTCTATATACATAGAAAGAAATCTCTTTATGCATAACACAATAGCATTTCAGTACATACATTCATATATACATAGACATGTAGTTTCAAAGGGGAGCTGAGTTCCTTTCTTGTACATTATAGTTGTGTGTTAACAGGAAGATTCATTTTATATAGGTCTATACATATCATTGTAATGTAAGTATATGGATTCCCTTTCCGTTTCCTGAAGTTTCATCTTTTCAAAAGTTTCTCCTAAAAGAGAAAAAAACTGTTATAAAAGTATTATTTCTATTAGCTTCTGTAGGCATTGAAAGGTGCTGTAACTGATCCCATCACACAATGACTTCAGTTAACTTTCAAAATACACCCACACTATGTAAATATATTGGCTGGTTTATGAATTACCCACACAGGAGTCAGATTGGCTGTTGTTAAGGGCTGATTCCACCAGCTAATCAGGCTGATTTTCAATGATCGATATAATAAAGGGCTGATTCCACCAGCACGATGTTTTCTGTCTCACAAGGTCAGGCTGTGTCTTGTAGCACCTTGCTGCATCTTGATGAATCGGGATAAATCGTGTAAGAATTGCTCTTTCATTTATCCCTGTGTGTATAGCTCCTAAAAGGGTGCTATTTCACTGCTGCGATTCAACCAGATATTCGCACACGATTCATCCTGACCTAGCGAGTCATCAAATCGGCCATGATCGGGATAGATCGCACTGTTCGGTGGAATTACCCCTTCCACCAACAAAAATCTTTTGGCCTGCCAAGGTTGGGCTGTGTCTTGTAGCACCTTGCTGCATGAATCGTGATACAGCTTGTCAGATCTGGTCGTGCACTTATTCTCTGTGTGTAGCCCCTATTATCGCTCAAAGGGGCAGTATTCCACTGCAGCAGTTCAATCAGATATTCTCACACGATTCATCCCGAACTAGCGGGTCAACAAATCGGCCATGATCGGCATATATCGGGCGTCCTTGTGGAATCACCCCTCTAACTGTACGTCTTTTTTTCTGTCGCCCAGTGTCTCTAAAGTAAAATGGTTAATCTACTGATTTCGGAAAATTGATGTACCTTTGTCAGCGACAAAAGAACGGTACTTTGTCTCAGGCGAGGCATCCTAACGAGTCAGCCCTAGTGTGGGGCAGCTAGACAAGGGTCAGCCAATGATGAGTGAACCCCCTTTGAGTTTTTCTTTTGCCGCCGATAAGTTGTCAGTCGATGTTCCTAAATAGCTCACCAAAAGTTCATCAACATATTGATAAACCCAGTTGGCGACAACGGAACATTGGAAATACCCCCTGTTCGGGTGGCTGAAACAGGTTACATAATTTGCCTGCGACAAGTTCACCGACAACTACACGATTTGGGAACTAATCGTTCAACCCTGAATCCGTCATGTGCATTGGACTTTAGTAGGGGCTGAGGAGCGGGGTTCTGACAGAGGTGTCGCCGTAGTTTGCGGTTTATCCGGCAGGAGGTGTTCACCACAGGTCGCCCTGCGGTCCACCGTCTGCCCGCCGGGTTACCACAATCTCCATTCACCACAGGTCGCTTTATTTGTTGCCCCATTACGCAGGTTGTCGCCGGGTCCTCGGCCCGCGATCCGCTCCTGATTGGATCAGGCGCGGGGTGTGAGGGGCACCCGGACGGCACCTAGTCTGGGGCCCGTTTAATAATCTAGGCTCGTACATGGATTCCCTTTTCTGTACGCCATAGAGACCCAGGGACGATGTGCGCCAGCTTTATTCAACACTTTTGGATGACCTTATGGACGGCTGGTACTGTCTTAACGAACAGACCCGGGACCTGTTTCAGTAGTTTCGTGACATTAGGCCTAGACAGACATCAACAGCAGCACCAACAGTGCAAGCAACAGCGGACTTTTTTTTTATCGGGTTTCAAAACGCATGTCTCTGTTGATGTCAAATATCAGTTGATCGGAGCAGCCAGTTTTCTTCATATTTGGAATGACTATAGGTTATATATACCCCTTACTCGTCGTAAAAGTTGATTGCTTAATTCCTACGGGAAGTGAGAAAAGATTGTCTAATACATGTACTTTTGAAACCGGACACACCATGTTTAGGGTCTCTCTTGTCCTAAGTGCCGCAAGTTGTGTTGATCTGTCCGTATGGTGTCACAGACGCCACATAGACATGTCACGAAACTACTGAAACAGGTCCCTGAATGTTATCAAACAATAACCCTTGTACAAGGTACAGAAAAGGGTCTCCATGTATGATCCTAGATTATTCAACGGGCCCCTGGTTCCCTGTCCAAATGAATAATAGGACAGGTAGAGGTATATTCAGAGTGACCTTGAACTATGCTCATCAAGCCTCTCTCCCTCACGAGATCCCCAAATAAGTTATGCGCGTTTGTTTGAAATGATTCACCATACAAAATGAACTAATATCTACCTTTCAAAATATAAATGGCAATACAAAAGGAACAAACATCTATCTTTTAATATATAAACTATATTTTACTTATTTGGTATTAAAATAACTCAAAGGAACCGAATTGAATTGATAATTGTCAATATTTGAAAATCACTAGGTGGCGCCACTGTGTATCGTAGGATATGCCTTTAAGAACAGAGACTGAGGGAGACAGACAGGCCTGAAAGAATTAGTACATGTGTACGTAAACCATGTCTAACTATACACCCGGCATTACCAGTAGACAATTCCACGCCTCTCCTATGAGAAAACCCCCTCAGCGTGCCAAGCCTGCCACCCTGAGGTGTCCTGTGGCCGGGGTAATTGATTTTGTGTCAGTTATGACTGCACAGGGTATCAGGTACTGACATCCTATTAGTATCCCATGCAGAGACCCCAGAGAATATGGTCTTACCTCCCTTAAATGAATATCGTTATTTCTTTTGGTGAGTCTCGAGAGTTGAATGCGTAATTTACCAGCAAAATAGTTGCAAGCAAAACAAAGCATAAGCAGATAATGCTTCAACTGAACTTGTAATTATCTCATGCATTTTATAGATCTCATTTAATCAAAATCAACATTGAAAAGAGACGTTGTATAGGGTTTGTACAAAGCCTGGAAAACCGTGAAAAGCCTGGAATTATGGTTTTGAGTTTTCCAGTCCTGGAAAAGCCTGGAATTCTTACAGAGAGCCTGGAAAAACCTGGAAGAGCCTGGAAAATTAAGTTTTGCATAAAAACTTATTTTAGTCTATGACATTCTGGTGACTGCCTTTATGATTTCAGTGACTTAGATTATTTGTCTTCATATCTAAAAGTGGCAAAAAAAGTATATTGACGATATCTATCCCAAACCACTGAAATTCCACAGGTAGAAATCAAGATGAATGCTTAAACTAAACTTGGTGATGAATTAGATATGGTTCTAAAAACAGTGACCAGATATCATATGATTGTTTTTATCCATTCGCAGGTATTGATTCACATTGTTATATGCCTGGAAAAAAACATATTAGAGCCTGGAAAAGCCTGGAAAAAGCCTGGAATTTTATTGGCCTGTCTATGTTCGAACCTTGGTTGTAATCTTGACACTGCACACTTCCTCTGTGCAGCTCCTTTATAATTCTCCTCTTATGATTTGGTGATTAGATTGCAGTACCTGAAACAAGGAACATTATTTTATTGCCTTTTGCGTGTGTTCCTTCCACCAAGTTCCTCATACCATATCGTTTATTGTTTTAAACAATACTTATATGACAGGAAAGAAAATGAGGAATGTTGGCTTAGTTCTAAGTCATTTATATTCACCAGTGGAGAAATCTATCCGGTAATGAACTTTGGAACTGGACCATGTTCTTGGCTTTCACAGGAACAGGGGCTGGGGATTTAGCTCAGTGGTTAAGGCCCTGAGGACTTGTAACCCCAAGGTTTTAGGACTGTGTGGTTTCGGGTCCCACTGCAGCCACTCTGCTCCGTCACCCCCAGTAGTGGTAAATTTACTCTTATATCAAAGGCCAGTCCTTCTCATACCATGTCTATGTGGTGTTGTGCAGCCACCTTTCTCCTTCATCCCCATCAGTGGTGAATGTACTGCTATATCAAAGGCCAATCCTTCTCATACCATGTCTAAGTGGTGTGGTGTACAGCTACCTTCCTCTCTCACGGCCAGCAGTGGTAGATTTACTGCTATATCAAAGGCCAGTCCTTTTCATACCATATCTGTGTGTTGTGGGAAGTAAAAGAACTCTATCCTCGTTGAATGTGTCGGGGTGAGATTTCTACCTACATTCATCTCATAGATTCAATCACCATCAAACCCAAAGTAAGTCTAATAGAACATATTGGACGTTAAACTACCCAAACAAACAACGAACCAATCACAGAAACACATATGACTTCTGAGCCTGTGGACATTCAAACCAGCCTGTGTTGGTTTTATGAGATTTGCACAGTTCACCTATGAAGGTCCTCCTCCCGTGTACCCTCCCGGGCCCAGCCGACCTTCACCCCGGTGTTGTCGGTTCACGGTCCCGTAGTGAGGGGTACTTGAGGGAACCCACATCTTGAAACTCCGCGAAGCATGTCCTGAAGGGCCCCCTACCGGGAGCGGCGCGCAACATGCGGGCCACAGCAGGGCACTTTGAGGGAGAAGCTCCTAAATAGCAGCAGTCTACTATAACTGCCCGCATAGAGTCTGATTTAGGAGATGAGGCCCCAGGGATGTGCAGCCACAAGCCTGCAGACCGCTTCTTCCAGTTATTAGGCAGAATAGAGAGGATTTTCAGTGGTCAGCGTGGAAGGCCTCAAACCTACCAACTGTACCGTTGCCCGTCTCTTTGATCTTCCAGAGATGTGAGTTTTCCAGTTTTCTGTGGAAATCCACTTTTTCGTATTCAGTATATGTAGTAGTTTTCCCTTGTATCAAACAAAGATAATACTGATTTAGCCTCATTTACGCCAATAGAATGTTCAGTGGTTTAAATCTCCCCACAGACCCTTAGCCCCATGCCATGGCCGACAAGCACATACTAAGTTATTCCGGTCTCTCTGAGACAGAAAAATCCACTATTGTGTATATATTCTCCCATAATCAGTTTGGTTACGCTCCCTAAAATGAAACCCTGTTTTCGTGTATTGTTTGTAGACTTTCTGCTCTGGCAGCCACTTTATGGTCAAATTTCGCTTTTTATAATTTATACCGAGAGTAGACAAAAAAAACAGTGATGGAGTGATTACGAGGGGAATGCTGCATATATGTATAAAATCTAGGAATGCCGCCCCTATTTAATCGGCGTTTTTTTTTATCTTCTGTTTCATCTGACAAAGAGGGCACATGCCTCGCTGGCTGTGGCTCTTTGTCTGCCTTCACCCAGTAGACATTGTAAGTAGGCGTCGCCATTCCACTGAGGGCGTAATAATTTATGTAGAAGAGATATTTTAAGTGTTGTTCCTTTGTTGTGCACAAAAACCTAGTTGATTTTCTCTTGGCTCCAAAATGCCGGTGGATATCTGGGGGCGTAGTGTAGCACTCGCAAATCGGGGGACTACCTTTCAAAGGGGAGTTTCAGTCAAGTGTCGTCAACTGTTTATTAAAGGCAGTATTTCGTCGAGCGGTGTTAAGTCATGACATGGCAGTAAATTGTCCCGTGTATTGTATGGACAGGAAGAGCACCTCCCGTATACATTCTCCTGGTTAACCCTTTTAAGTGGGTGTTCTACTGGACCGACGGTAGCTGATTCCGTAGTCAGACAATCGCCGATTATTATGGGATGCCCTAGAATTTCTCAAATCTTTGAAAATGGTCATTTATTAAACTATTTTTATCAGAATTAAATAAATTACAATACGTGAGCTTCCTCTTAAGGGCCCAGGAACAATTGATTGGGTGAGAAATCGGCCTGGTGGATTTGGCCCTTTACTGCAGCATGTTGCCTCCAGGCATTCCCTTGGTGATGGCAGCATAGTGCCTCCAGGCACTCCCTTAGTTATGGCAGCATAGTGCCTCCAGGCATTCCCTTAGCTGCGCCAGCATGATGCCTCCAGGCATTCCCTTGGCTACAGCAGCAAGTTGCCTTCAGGCATTCCCCTAGCTACAGCGGGAAGATACCTCCAGGCATATTAGAGGCATCATTGATACTTATATACAAAATTCAATAAATGAAAATATAATTGTCTGAATTGAAAGAAATTTTGACAAAGTTTAAGAGCCATATCGACCTTTGATTTGGTATAACAAACTATCATCGGTTACCACGGTAAATTACTCAAACTGCATGATACATCATGTGAGATTGATATTTAAAAAAAAAGGTGCCTACCGTAGCAGGGCTGTTTATGCGACAATGCAATGCTTAGCAGGGGAACTGGGTGCTGCAGGGACAGGGTTAAAGACTGCAGGGGTGTCAGTTTTCCTTGTTTCCGCGGAAATCCATGTTTTTATTTTGAAATGTGCAATCCCTTTCCTTGTGTAAAATGAACATATAACAACACAGAGTAGAGAGATTCAACTACTATATTACTCATATCAGTAACAAGCCTTAATTCCCAACTCTACCTACCGCAGAGCCTTCTTATAAGCATATGTTTAGTAGTAATAACTCTACTTGTATCTAATACATGTTCCGTGTTTTGGGTGGATATACGTCAGGTTTAATCCCTAAATTGTCAAGGGAAATATTTCCTTGTTTTTTTCTGACCCCAACTGACATCCCTGAGACTGTGTTGTCCACACTCCACCCTACACTACGCTATCACAAGGGGACTTCCCAACCAGGCATTATCATCTTACCTCTGTTATTTCTCGTTTGTGTAGAGCGGAAGGATGCCTTTTGTTAACTTTTGACCAACTTGTCATTCTCAGTGAGTAAAAGAATAAATAAAATCGTACAGGATGCAGCAGTGAAATGGTCCCCAAGCGGAGTCGCGACAGGCGGACTAGTTACAGGGTCCCCCATGAATGCCAATAGGGTGCCTCCTAAATATTGTAAACTGCACTAAGGAATGAGTATGGAGTCCATACATCAGTGTACTTCCACTAATACGACCACCGGCAGCGTACAGACAGCGACTGGTCTCTTTAGGTGGAATATGTGAAACATGAATTACCGTATTCCAAAGCCCGCCCTCTTAAAATGTGACCATTTGGTGTTTATATCATTACCTACGATATTACCAACATATAATCGTATAATTTTCACCACATTTTCTTCTATTAGAGTTTAGAGACACATTATTGTTTTGAGTAGGGGGTTAGAACTCTATATAGTAGTATCTCCCTGAAATATCTTAATCTCTCTAAAAGTAGGAGAAATATATCTCTTTGGGAAGAACCAGAAGAGTTCAGAATAGATATTAGTTCTACCTAGCATCGAACATTTAGTCTGATTTTATTTTTGACGAATGCCTTTATTGATTTCAGTCATGTTTGCATATGTGAGTCAACATTAGCTTTCCTCCATATGTTATGGTCTTTCTACTTGAACATCTGATATGTCTTTAGTTCATACTGCTTGTATTTTATTTCTTTCCTACTACTGCCAAACTATATCATCACCAGCAGCAAAAGGCACTCAGCCTTAAAAGTACTTTGGATCTTGTCCTCAAAATTGAGAAGAAGAAGTCTAAAACGAATCCACGACTTGGAAAAAGCAGATTTATGGACTCAAATACATGATTGATTTTATCTTTCATTTAAGTGCCAAATTAGGGATGGATGGATAGTCAAAACGATTTAGGGAAAAGAAACTGAAACCGTTTTAATACATCAATAATTAAGAAGGGTGCTTCTCAATCGCTATTTTTGGGTGCTCTCTGATGTTGCGAGGCAATTTATGGCGAGTTGTAAGGAGGAGGGGAGCGGTGGGGCGGAGGTTCCTGGAGCCCACCACCTCGCCGTCACCCGTCCCTGTCCCATCTCCTCCTTTCAGTGGGGACAAGGACCTTCCCTCGTTCCCACGAGGACTTATCTCCCACACAGGCCGGCCAGGCATCTCCGTCTCATTGCCTCGACATTTCCGAACGCCCCCGGACCTAGACTGGCTCCAGTCCCTGCATCCTATGGTCACCCTCGTTGGGATAGACTGGCACCTGTCCCTGCATCCTATAGATACCCTCCCTGCTGGGATACAGGCTCCAATCCCTGCATCCTATGACTACCCTCCTCACTGGGATACAGGCTCCAGTCCCTGTATCCTATGGCTACCCTCCTCACTGGGATACAGGCTCCAATCCCTGCATCCTATGACTACCCTCCTCACTGGGATACTGGCTCCAGTCCCTGCATCCTGTGGCTACCCTCCTCACTGGGATACTGGCTCCAGTCCCTGCATCCTATCGCTACCCTCCTCACTGGGATACAGGCTCCAGTCCCTGCATCCTATGGCTACCCTCCTCACTGGGATACAGGCTCCAGTCCCTGTATCCTATGGCTACCCTCCTCACTGGGATACAGGCTCCAGTCCCTGCATCCTATGGCTGTCCTCCTCGCTGGGATACAGGCTCCAGTCCCTGCATCCTATGGCTACCCTCCTCTCTGGGATACAGGCTCCAGTCCCTGCATCCTATGGCTTCCCTCATCACTGGGATACAGGCTCCTGTCCCTGCATCCTATGGCTACCCTCCTCACTGGGATACAGGCTCCAGGCCCTGCATCCTACGGCTACCCTCCTAACTGGGATACAGGCTCCAGTCCCTGCATCCTATGGCTACCCTCCTCACTGGGATACTGGCGCCAGTCCCTGCATCATATGGCTACCCTCCTCGCTGGGATACTGGCTCCAGTCCCTGCATCCTATGGCTACCCTCCTCTCTGGGATACAGGCTCCAGTCCCTGCATCCTATGGCTACCCTCCTCACTGGGATACTGGCGCCAGTCCCTGCATCCTATGGCTACCCTCCTCACTGGGATACTGGCGCCAGTCCCTGCATCCTATGGCTACCCTTGCTGGGATACAGGGACTGGTACATTCGGTAATGGTGTTGGATTTCTGGTGCTGCTTAGCTCCAGTATTCCCAACACTCTCCATACAGATATCCTGGCTACTGGTCAGGATATCTGCTGGGAGATTGATACCCTCTTACTTTGACCTCAATCAGGTCACAGTCTGGAGCAGGCAAAATTTATTGCTAGGACAACACAGGCGGCCAGGGAACTGGGGGAGGGGGAGGAGGAGGGGTAGGAGGAGGTATAGTGTCACAGGGAGTGACTTGGGGACATAAACAGGAGATTCTGTTCATAGTAGACAAGTCTTTGATTCATGGGGAAGTTAGAGAAGGATACATATTATAATGAATTTTATCCTGATTTTTATTAATTATTTAATGAATGTTCATAATCAAAGACTTGGGCAAGTCTACCCCGGACCCTCCACACACACATCATCAGTTATGGCCAGCACTTACTCCCTCTACCTGCCTTTATCTCACCCCTGGAATAAATGTCCATAGGCTCAACATTGGGATCTCCGTGGTCTATAGTCAGTGTGTTGTCCATTCTTTAATGTGTAAAGGGGTAAGATAAATACAGAAAGCAACTCGTTTTGGTTAAAGTCGTTGTTCTCCAACTCGTTTGAATGCTACGTGATATTCACTCGGCTTTGCCTCGTCATGTTACTCCGCATCAAACTCGTGGAGAACGACGACTTTGACCAAAACTTGTTGGTTTCTTCTTTGTTATGTATCACGCCATTACTGCGTGTGCTTCCTCAAAGAGTCTTTGTCTCAAGGAGTACACCATTCAGTTGGCGGATCTCAAGTATCCCGTAACTCACCAATATGTTCGTTTCCGAACGCCCCCATCCCTCTGGAGTCCTTTGACTGTCGCTTGTACCTGGTTGGTTGTTCGGTACGCCAGGGAAATAAGCGTGCGGACCCAGCGCACACACAGGCTGCCTGCCGCCAGGGTTTCCTCCAGTACTCTGCCCTCCAGTAGGTATGCCAGCATCCCCCCCCCCCCCCCCCACACACACACACCTAACGCGCATCGCAAACGTCTGCTCTGGCATGATCTGATCGTCGGTAGCCTTGACACGCCGTGGTATCGGGTATCTTACGTCATTGCAACTGGTCTAGAATGCATGTCAGAATGTTCCAGGAATGATAGTTTGAAAATCTAAGGCTTTTTTTATAAGTAATTTTTAGGGGATACTGTGTTACACAATCACCGAGTTCGGCTATACGACCGTTCTTCCAATCGTTACTTGGCTTCGCCTCGATGACGATTGTGGCAACCCAAACTCATGGAGTACTGCCTATTTATACGATTCTCGATTCAGTTCTGTATAAATCCCCATCCCCGATTTCTCCGCACATCCCTCAGTGCCTCCCGACCCCCACTAAAGCACCCCACATATACGTCACATACAAACGTGGTGCGCAATTCGTTGGCGGGGTAATGGGACACTTCGCTTCTGCCGCCACTTCTCCATCCATCTCTCCCCCCCCCCCCCCGCATGTCCACTGCTAGCACTCTCCTGCGGGTTCAACTGGTGAGTATACAAACCCATACCTGTTGGCTACTGCTGAAAGGCTGCCATCACATCCACAGGTCCATGCACCAAGACGATTCTGCCTTTCTGATGTCTGTGTCAATACTGCCTGGTCATATGCCCTGACAGTGCAGCATTCCCTGATGTCAACATCATCCTGCCATATGCTTCAGAAATGCTGCCTCCTGATACACAGCAGTACCATATGGCTTGACAATACTGCCTCGTGCTATACCTAAAGCAACACCAGCTTGCCACATGCCTTGACAATACTGCCTGGTGATATACCTAAAGCAACAGCAACTTGCCATATGGCTTGACAATACTGCCTCGTGATACACCTAAAGCAACACCAGCTTGCCACATGGCTTGACAATACTGCCTCGCGATACCACCACAATCAACACGACCTTGCCATATGCCTTGACAATACTGCCTGGTGATATACCTAAAGCAACACCAACTTGCCATATGCCTTGACAATACTGCCTCACGATATACCTAAAGCAACAGCAACTTGCCATATGCCTTGACAATACTGCCTCACGATATACCTAAAGCAACAGCAACTTGCCATATGCCTTGACAATATTGCCTCACGATATACCTAAAGCAACAGCAACTTGCCATATGTCTTGACAATACTGCCTCCCAATACGCTGCAATCAACACCACCCCGCCATATGCCTTGACAATACTACCTCCCGATAAACCACAATCAACACCACCTTGCCATATGTCTTGACAATACTGCCTCCTGATAAACCACAATCAACACCACCTTGCCATATGCCTTGACAATACTGCCTCCCGATATGCTGCAGTCAACATCCCCCACCACATGGCTTGACAATACTGCATCGCGATATACCTTGATCAAGACCACCTTGCCATATGGCTTGACAATACTGCCTCACAATACACCTTGATCAAGACCACCTTGCCATATGCCTTGACAATACTGCCTCCCAATATACCACAATCAACACCACCTTTCCATATGCTCTAATAATACTGCCTCGCCGTATATCTGTATCGCAGCACCACTTCTCCATATGCGCCAATAAAACTGCTCCCTACATATACTTCATATCTACACCATCTCTCCATAAGTGTCCCTCGTGACCTCCTTCTTGTAGACCAAGACGAACACTTACTCTTCAATTACATCCATTAACACAATGTATCGCATTCCAGCCATGCAGGAAAGCTCGTCACTCAACCCCCTGTCATCGCCACCCCAGCGTGCATGCCATCAGTAAGGTCTCACCATGCATCTTGTTTCTTCCGTAAAAGGGGCCTGTGAGACAAAAAAATCAGAGGAAAGCAAACGAGTAAAGCAATCAGTAGAAGTGCACTCCCCTGTCATCAGCTGTTTGTGTCCTGTTATAACACTCCTCTTCTTCTTGTACTCTTCTTCCCATCATCATTTTCACATGAGATGGAAATACGTCGACCTAGTGGAAGAGGGGAGAGGAGTTAGCTCAGTGGTTAAGGCACTTATCTCACCCCTGGAATAAATGTCCATATATGCTTAACATTGTGAACTCGTTCTCCATGCCCCTACAAGTATTGCAGTCCGTTCTCTATGGTCTATGTCGTGTGTGTCGTCCATTATTTTAGTGTGTACAGGGATGAGATAAAAACAGAAAGCAACTCGTTTTGGTCAAAGAAGTCATTCTACAACTAGTTTGAATGCTACGTGATATTCACTCGGCTGTCGCCTCGTTCATACCACTCTGCATCAAACTCGTGGAGAACGAAGACTTTGACCAAAACTTGTTGGTTTCTTCTTAAGGACTTGTAACCTCAAGTTTGTGGGTTCGAGTCCCAATGCAGCCACTCTTCTCCTTCATCCCAAGCAGTGGTAGAATTACTGCAATATCAAAGGCCAATCCTTCTCATACCATGTCTATGTATTGTGGTGTGCAGCACTTATCAAGTACGGTCCAGTCAGACATGCACGGCCCATTCCGCAAGCCACACAGAGCAAAAATCACAAAATTAATGTGAATATATACAGAAGGAACTATACAGTTAATGACGCGATATTTATCTAAAAATAGTTACGGAATCAAAATTCTTTGAAGGTGATTTTTTAAAAAGATGACTGACAGGGCAGGAAAGTCAGCAGCGAGGAAATATAGCAGGGCCGAACCAGCAAGAATGGATCAGCTTTGCGCAAATCTCACTTGGAATGGTGATAAAAGGTAAAATATCATGAATTTGCAATATTTCAAGGTGTATAATAAAGGGAAAATAGACCCGGCATTTGATCTTTGAATGAATACTCGTTCGTTCAATAAAAAAAAAATATATATTAAAAAAAAAAGGACTCGAAAATACGTCCCTTGGCCTAATGGCTTCGGGGGCAAGTATTTGCCAAGTCTGTGAGGTGGTGAACATTCCCAGATTAATTACCAGCTCAATTTCCCCGCTCTCTATACGCCTGCCGCACACACTACCAAACACCACCTCTCTACAAAACCCGCCGGGGAAATCTTCCCATAATTTCACATTAACCTTTCCATACATTAGAGTTTCCATTAGATCCTCTTTGAAACCCTCTCACCAGTCAGCCAGGCACTTCCGCCCCGACCTGTACCATAAAAATAAAACACGTAAAGACGGCGACCCTCCATCACCTCCGACCGCAGCGCCGCGTTTCCCGCCGCTAAGAGGCTGGTCCGCACCTACACTGGCCGCCAGAGCCACACTATGTTAGCTCTGGTCAGATTAAATCTGCACCTACACTGGCCGCCAGAGCTACCGTAGTCCATGTCTACACTGGCCGCCAGAGCCACACTATGCTAGCTCTGGTCAGGTTAAATCTGCACCTACACTGGCCGCCAGAGCTACCGTAGTCCATGTCTACACTGGCCGCCAGAGCTACCGTAGTCCATGTCTACACTGGCCGCCAGAGCCACACTATGCTAGCTCTGGTCGGGTTAGATCTTTGTCTACACTGGCTGCCAGAGCAACACTATGTAAGCTCTGGTCGGGTTAGATCTTTAACTTCACTGGCCGCCAGAGCCACACTACGTTAGCTCTGGTCGCGTTAAATCCGTGTCCATACTGGCTGCCAGAGCTACACTGCGTTAGCTCTGGTCGGGTTAAATCCGTGTCCATACTGGCCGCCAGAGCTACACTGCGTTAGCTCTGGTCGGGTTAAATCCATGTCTACACTGGTCACCAGAGCTACACTATGTAAGCTGTGGTCGGGTTAGATCTTTGTCTACACTGGCCGCCAGAGCCACACTATGTTAGCTCTGGTCGGGTTAAATCCTTGTCTACACTGGCCACCAGAGCTACACTACGTTAGCTCTGGTCGCCTGTGTATTCTGCCGCTAACAGACTGGTCCGCACCTACACTGGCCACCAGAGCCACACTACGTAAGCTCTTGTTGGATTAGATCCGTATCTACACTGGCCGCCAGAACCACATTATGTCAGCCCTGGTTGGGTTAGATCTTTGTCTACACTGGCCGCCAGAGCTACACTATGTTAGGTCTGGTCGGGTTAAATCCGTGGCTGCCTTGACCCACTACGGGGACATTTCTGTTACTATCCATCCAGACCTTTTGTACTGCTTGGAGAGTGTGTTTAGTCATAACCTCGAATCCAATTCACCATTTTGTTATATCCTTTTGTGTGTATCTTCTGGAATAAACCCACAAAGAAAGCTAGACATAAATATCAATTAATTAAGCTATGAATTCCACTAAATAAGTATATCTGCTTTAGGAGTCTACATAAAACAGAAGGCGCACACATCCGTATGGGATTTATCCCGACCAAGCTCTATGTAGTAGACAGGGGTTGGCTTCCAATGTAGTCGGCTGAGCATTGCCTTTGCCCGCCACTGGCTGCCTTCCTGCATGGCGCTGGTGTGTGAGATGGAGTGGTACGTTAACCCTTTGGCGCCGGATAATGCCTTAAGGCATCGCCGCCCATGGCCGGATGATTCCCTAAGGCATCGCCGTGTGTGGCCGGATGATGGCTTAAGGCATCATTTTCTAAGACTTACAAAATCATAGTTTATGTGTAATAACTTTGTAAATAATTGATCAATAATGATGAAATTTTCACAGGATGTTGGTATAACATTAGCCTTACGATTTTGAAATACTCATAAAATAATATCAAAGACCACGTGTTTTATCACGTGATCAAAAGTGAAATTATCATAATTGGCCTGAAAAGACCCCGTCCCCTGGCGGTATGTACTAACACCCTACCTGGCCTTACAGGCATTGCTTTGTCATAGGTGCCCGGCGTGAAAGGGTTAATGAACGGTTCAGTTCATCTGTCATCCCGTCTCCATCTTCCAGTGGCACCATGAGCATGCCTGTAGGTATAAAGGACTGGTTCCACCAGCACCTGGATCTGCCTATTATTGAGCGCGGGAAATCGCGCTCATATACGTCATCTAGATAGGTTAGAATGCTCACACAGGCTTTCGGCTTACTGCAGAGAATCTAACACTTCGCTATCCATGTCTCAACTATAAAGGCCTGGGTAAATGAGCAGGGGTCCAGTATAACAGTCTGACCATATCCATGCCCCACTACTGACTTGGTTCCTTTAAATAGAACTTTCATGGCTGAGTGACCATGTCAAAGTGTGTGCATTCAATGCATATATCATATGGACAGAAATCACATTTCAATGGACTATGATAATAGTAATAGTGCCAAATATATGGATGTTCCAGATGATACCCCATCTGAAGATGTCAAAATAACTCTTAGAAGTAGATGGAAAACAGGTGACAAATATGTTAGTAAAATGAAGTACCCTCAAGCAAAACAAACTTGAGTGCATCAAGCGCTAAGGGGCTATCAAAGAGCAAACTGAGTGGCATAGCTGACCTATTAGCCAGAGAAGTAGGGCAGTTGACCAAGACCCTAAATGAATAATTTAGGCACAACCACGACAAGGTGAATGTGATCTGTTGCATGCTAGACCAGGCACAAGTCAAAATCAAAAACGTTAGCCAGAAAATGAAAAACATCTCAAAAGAAATATACCAAAATATTGATATTCTCTTACTTTTATTTTATGAGATTTCGGTATACCGCGCTCTTCCATTATGAATGGAAATAACATATGCTCCTAGTATCTTGGTATGTCAGTATCATATCTTGGTACAACTCAGTCAGTCGTCGATTTCATACTGCCTTCCGCCTTTCGCGTCAAGCAGTATAAAATCGACGATTGATCTCGAACAGGAACCGTTTCGTCCACAGTAAGGACGTTTCCTAATATTACCACGTATTTTCATGTAATACTGCACTGCTGGCGTTCTTATCTTCCCATTGCGAGGCGCCTGTCAAGGGTTTGAAAGCCAATCTGAGAGGTCCTTGGGCAGGCGGAGAGAGGCATCCAGTTGTGACGTGTCAGTGAAGTGGGCAAAGAATACAAAGTGTAGTGTTTAAATTCGCATCGTAAATGCGCGTCAGGGGGAAATTACGGGTCGCTGTTTGCTTCTCCATGGTGCATATCTATTAACTATGAGCAAATGGTATACGTTCATCATTGAAGAATGAGCGTGCAATTGTAAATAAACTAGGAGCAAATAGAATGTTCATCATAGATGAATGAGCTGCAATTATAAATGAATAACAATTGAAAGGTTTGGGTTTGATTTAGTCTATGGATAGTTTTCTGTAACCCACCTGCACCCAGTCAACTTGCCATTTCTGCAACTGCCTGAATCTAGGATCCAAAGATATCAAGCATCACTGGATCATGAGGTATTTTGGTCTTGAGTGATTGGTCATGGTCAGCTGGGCACACCTCTAAGACCTCGAGACACTGGCTCCCTGCTCTGTTCTCACTATCACAGTGAACAGCATGCAGATAGTAGAGGGATAGTTTTCTGGAAGCACACTGAAAAGTCTATGTGACCACTCTAACCTCTAGATGGCGCTTTAATAACAATTAAAAGGCTTTGGTTACATTCAGTCTATTCATCGTTTTCTGTAACCCATTTGCACCCAGTCATTTTTTACATTTCTGCAGCTGGCTGAGTCTAAGATCATATTAGATTTCTCCGAATAGGCAGTGAACTTTGCAACTAGGGGCAAGTAGTATGTTCATCATTGATGACTGAGCGTGCAATCATAAGTGAATAACAATTAAAATGTTTAGGCTACATTCAGTCTATGGGTCATTTTCTGTAATCCACTTGCACCCAGTCAACTTGCCATTTCTGTAACTGCCTGAGGATCCAAACATATCCAGCACCAGCAGGTCAATGAGGTGTATCGGTCTTGGATGATTGGTCGTGGTCAGCTGGGCATGCCTCTAAGAGACTGTGACACTGGCATCCTGCTCCTTTCCCAATATCACAGTGAATAGCATGCACATAGTGAATGGATAGGTGTTTCTGCAGTAAGGTGGAAGCCTATATGACCACTCTAACCTTTAGAGTGGATAGGTTTTTCTGCAGTAAGGTGGAAGCCTATATGACCACTCTAACCTTTAGAGTGGATAGGTTTTTCTGCAGTAATGTGGAAGCCTATATGACCACTCTAACCTTTAGAGTGGATAGGTTTTTCTGCAGTAAGGTGGAAGCCTATATGACCACTCTAACCTTTAGATGATGTAGATAGTGCGTATACAGCACGTTCAAGGTATTATGGTCCATAGAATATGTCTTTAATGTGACATAGAACGGGATCATAATGGGTTCACTCGCAACTTTTTATTATCATACACCTACAAACAGGTGTACAAATGTCATTTTAAGTACTTGCGCTGTAAACTACGGGCACAGTGCGCCCGAACATTCATTACGTCTCAGTGAGCCCGAAATGTATTTAAACTAACCCCTAGCAGCGGGTATTATATCATAGGCGTTTGGACAGAAGTGTTTAATAATCACCAATATATGATATATGTAAGGTGGATAAAAGATACAACATAGACTATGATTCTGGTATATTCTTCACAAGAACATTGAACTGTGACATATAATCCCTTATTAAATCTGCAGTAGAATCTGATTTGGATGAATGACGGGTTCTAATACATAAATGGGTTTCTGTAGGATGTTTTGTAAAAGCGTATACAATGCTCAGAATGTGGCAAGAGGATTTGTAACGGCAGTTCCCTGCAGCATGGTTATCTCTGCTGGATGTATTAAATATTTGTTTTTTGTTATATTCACAACGAAACAATCTACAATGTCTGTGAAGTAATCCCGATATATTAATAGGCCTTTATTTCAGTATCTAACATATGAAATAATCACACGAGAAAGCTCAGCTCTGAAATGATCAGAAATTAACCATATAAAGTAATAGGCTGATATTCGTCTTATAAACAGACTGCTGTCGATATGATTAGAGTAGACATACAGAGTACTGACACTGTAATTACAGTAGGGAGATGGTTTATCGTAAAAATGCCGCTGGCGACACGGGTGCCCGTCGGTCGGTCCTAAAATGATGATCCCGCTACTTAGTAGATGGAGGGACAACAATATCTGGTAATTCCATGCCGAGACTAGACGGGTATTAAATATTAACCTGGCACACGACTGTCAGCGGCCCGATCGTGCCAGCGTGACGCCTGCCCTCAGAACCGTAAACCGTAAACGTGCTCAAGTCCTTGTTTATGGACTGCAATATGGATTAAGGGGCAGTAGTATGGTGGAGGAGCAGTAGGCTAAAGGGCAGTATGGTAGAGGGAGAGTATAGTAGAGGGGCAGTATGGTAGAGGGGCAGTATGGTGAAGGGGCAGTATGGTGAAGGGGCAGTATAGTAGAGGGGCAGTATGGTGAAGGGGCAGTATGGTGAAGGGGCAGTATGGCGAGGAGGGGTTACTATGTTGAGGGGCAGTATAGTTTAAGGGCAGTATGGTGGAGGGGCAGCATCTTTTATCGGTGGCCCCCTGTCGGTCAGAAATCGTATTTCAGTCGTTTGGTGTAGACTCAAAGACCAACGCTTGAAGGCACTGTTTCCAGATCCTAACTCAGTCGGTGGGGTGCATAATCGTATATCTGTCGGTAGGTGTAGACTGATTGGCTTAGGACTAATACCCTCTACCCCCTCTCCTAGAGGGTCGCGGGTCGAGCGAGGTATTACGTAATTTGCCTGCGACAAGGTGACCGACTCCTATACGATTTGGGAACAAATCGTTCAACCCTAAATCGGTAGATGGGCATCCGGCTTAAAGCCCAATGCCCATCTACCGATTTCGGAACATTTATGTACCTTTGTCGGCGACAAATGGAGGGTAGTTTGTCTCAGCCAAGGCATCGTAACGGAGTCGGCCGTAGTCGGTAGTTATAGGACAGCTAGGCAAGGGTGAGACACCGATTAGTGAACCACCTACTAAAATAGGAAATATTGGATAGATAACCATGAAATCTTCGCCGAATATAGATATAAAACCCAAGTAGAGATTTTAGGTAAAATATGTAATATGATTAATGATTACATATTCGACCACATCCTAAAGTTATAGATTTCTTACAACTAGCCTGAGGCTTCCCGCCCCCTGGTGGAATGAATTAGCACGAGTACCCGCCCTTAACCACATAGACTATCGCCTCCTTAAAGGGTTAAGTAATAAATACACCATATTGACTGGTTACAAGATACAAGTGGCCGTATGCTCCGAGGAGTTGCGGCGTAGTAATATCCAACGGCATGCGAGGATATTGCGTCAACTCCGAGGAGCAAACAACCGATGTCATCTTAAACCAGTCGATATTGTATTTATTATCCACCTTTCCTGGCAAGGGGGTACTGATATTAGTTCATTATAGGTACTCACTATTTTTCCGTATGCGTCCCCTCCCTCAACCAAACAACATATATCCGTATGCGCCGGGTATGTCAATACACACTCCTTATGTGTTTTCTATAGTCACTTTGTATTAGGTAGATAATAAAACTGCTTTGTAACTTCCCTTAACGCCTGACAGGCCCGGAAGCAATGTTCAGTCACTGGGGTGGAGGGATAAGGGAGGCGGAGGCAGCTCAGGTGGAGAGTTATAACACAGGGACTGTGGCCAGTCTACCTGCTGGTAGCTTCACGGCCAAATGAAACGTGAGCAGGGGACAAAGCTGATGAGGGCGTGCATAGGTCCCAGTAAACAGAACCTCCTTCATCCTACACCATGTGTACATATTAACCATAAACGGTATATTTCTGGTGTGTTTTTGTTGTTATCTAAAGGACCTGCAAGGGGTGAGGAGTTAGCTCAGTGGTTAAGGCACTGGACTTGAAATCCAAAGGTTGTGGGTTTGAGTTTCACTGCAGCCACCTTTCTCCTTCATCCCCAGCAGTGGTAGATTTACTGCTTCATCAAAGGCCAGTCCTTCTCATACCTTATCTATGTGGTGTGGTGTACAGCTACATTTCTACTTCACCACAGCGGTAGACTTACTGCTATATCAAAGGCCAATCCTTCTCATACCATGTCTATGTGGTGTGGTGTACAGCTACCTTTCTTCTTCACCCCCAGCAGTGGTAGACTAACTGCTATATCAAAGACCAGTCCTTCTCATACCATGTCTGTGTGGTGTGGTGTACAGCCACCTTTCTCCTTCATCCCCAGCAGTGGTAGATTTACTGCTATATCAAAGGCCAATCCTTCTGATACCATATCTAGGTGGTGTGGGAACTAACAGAATCTCACTTCGGTAAATGTGTAGGGGTGAGATTTCTTCCTGAATTCATCACATAGATTTGATCACCACCCTTGTGGTGTAAAACCAGCGAGAAAAGCTGAACCATGAGTTAGTCCCTATATACCTCAGGGTCCCCTGGGACGTTAGATAAACAAACAAACAAACCAAACCAAACCAATCGCTGCTGCTCCGTGATGTTCACAGTAGTATTGAGGCAGACCCCGACATATAAAAAGCTCCCTTAACCCGGCTTATTGGGTTTATCACTGAAAGATAAAACTGGAATATGTAACACAAATTGTACTCAATAAAGTTACTTGATTAAAAAAACACAACAAAAACAGGTGCTCTTAAGGGCTTGGAGCTGCTCGGAATTGCTCAGAGTCGCTCTTTGCGTGTAGACAATGCACTGACGTTCACTCCTTACGCCGCTCAGCCCAGGAATGCCTCTAGATAACTCTGAGCTGCTCTGAGCTGGACTAGACATGACTGACCAGATCAATGTTCATAATCAAAGACTTGATTCATGGGCCAGTCAGAGAAGGAGACATACTTTAATGATCTTTATTCTTATTGTGTTGAATCATTTAATGAATGTTCATAATCAAAGACTTGAGCAAGTCTGCTCTTATGTTAGTGTATAATAGAGCGTGTCTTAGACTAGCCTCCGTCCCTGTGTCCTACTCCTACTGCTGCCTACCGCCACCGCACGCCCTTCTTACCCCTCGACCTACTCTCCCGTTGGCCTGGCTGACATAGGAGCCAGTCAGAGGAACCTTACACATTGTAATTTATTTTATTCATTGAATTTATGTTCATAATCAAAGACTTGAGCAAGTCTAAGCGTGTCTTAGGCCCTGACCGGCCTCACACGACACGACCACACAGCCGAGTCGCGGGGCGGCTAAAGGCCTCCCCAAGTCAGCCACTTCTCCATCGATTCAGCCACCAACCGCCACGTAGCAGCAACGTGCATGCCTCGCCGACATTACCGCCACCCGCGCAATCGCTATCAAATTGTACCCACAGCCAGCAGCAAATTGCTGCTTAAACTCACAAAGTACACTGAGGGGCAGAGAGTCGGAGCACGGGGAACTGCACAGGGTTGCAGCAGGTGGTTCAACCTGACACTCTCCCAGCAGAGATCCTGCGCTCCACTTCCTGTGGCTGATTATATCTCTGTTCCAATCTACCCCCAAAATCTGGCCCATGAGGCAGTGTTTAAAATATCCTAAATTCATTAGCGCTTTGGGGAGTATTTTGTGGCTTACTTGTTAATAGAGATGCACATATTTGTATGGTGAATGATATACACTCATTTTTGTTATTTGTTCAAATGAGACACAGTAAGGGATTACTTTCTGCAGTGCGAAGCACATCATGTGTTGCAAGGTTTTATTCGTCAACAAAGCCCATGTGCTCACTTGAAGGGGTACTGTAATCAAGTGTGGATTCACATTATAAAGTGGTTTAAAGCTGAAAAAGAAACGGGTGTATTGTCTCTGAAGCTCATTTAACATTTCCTATATTTCCCAACTCATAATATATGAGTTGTTTCAGTTGATAACTTTTGATAGATGCCTTGTTTTGAATCCGAAATGTTGGCGGGTTCCCCATGTCCTTAGAGGTTACCCGGTCACCAGCGTATGACGTCATTGGGTTGAGGCAGAGATTAACGCTAGTGCCGCGAAAGATCTGCTGGGAGAGTGCGTTTCTGAAGGTTTTCGTTTAATTATGCATACCCGCAGTGAATGCCGCTCAGAATATACTGCCAATCTTTGTGAGCCGAGAGAGGAGGGAGTCGACATGATGGCGCGGGAGTGGGGAATTCAGGCTTCATTACTGATAGATGCGAGCTGTACATCCGCGGATAGAATTCCAAGATCGTATTTCTGTCCCATTGTATATGAAATCCCATGTGTGTGAGCTGCTCTTTAGCTGTAGGATCAGGGTCAGGGTTGTACACATGACAACCATGGTTTATATGCCAACATATAAGGTTAATATGACTTTGACATGAGGGTTAGGATTTCATTGACATCCAGATATCCTCATGGGCCCATACAGACAAACCTGGAAAGATCAGCTTACTCAAGGGATGCCTGTGTTCAGGCTTTATCATTCTCAAGGGAAAATATATAATCGATGCATTATTTTAGATTTGACATGGCATTCATTGTCTTCCGCTACAGATATCATTCAGCTCTGCTTCGTGATATCTTGCCGCGAAGACAATGAATGCCATATAAACAATCATATGAAATTTTGTGATGTTTCATGATAATATGTTCCATTTCTATTACCAGGGAGGTCATTTACACATACATAGAAGTTTATATACCAATATACCGTACCTATAACTCAAAGAGATCCACAGACCTCCATTCACCTGCATACAAACCGGGAAAATACATCCATATAGAAAAGGAGGGGAGTATAGCGCTGTAAAAGCTGCCCAATAGGAACTTGTTCTCCATGCCCCTATGAGTATTGCAGTCCGTTCCCCATGGTCTATTGTTTCATATATCCAGTGGCTTCAGTTCTTTTAGTGTGGACAGGGGTGAGATGAATACAGAAAGCAGCTCATTTGGGTCAACGTCGTTTTCTCCAACTCGTTTGAACGCTACGCAATATTCACTTGGCTTCGCCTCATTCGTATCACTCCACATGGAACTTGTCGAGAACGGCCGCTTTGACCAAAACCTGTTGGTTTCTTCTTTAATCTTGGTCGAGAAGTAAAGTGTTTTCAGTTCTGTTAGTGTGTACTGGGGTGAGATAGAGAAATTGACTCATTTTGGTCAAACTCGTCATTCTCCGACTCATGTGAATGCTACGCAATATTCACTTGGCTTCACTCCACTTTGGACTCGTTGAGAACGGCCACTTTGACCTGATGGTTTCGTCTTTAGTCTTGGTCGAAAAGTAAAGTCCCTTTGTTTTGGTAGAAAGGACAATGTGTAACATCATATGTTTTCCTTGCTTTTATTGACCTACTTTGTGCCTGTTATAACATTGTTTTATCTCTTGTTTTTGCAGGTGAGTATCTTGTTACACTAAACGTAGGACGTGGTGCAGGTAAGACGAAAGATTCTCAATGTGGAATTAGTAGCAAGTAAAGTACAAGTGTGTAGGTCCACGACTGTTAACGACCAGCAACGTATACATCAGACCTAAAACTTTCAATGTCTAATGTCCCATAAAATATGTATTTAATGTGTCAAAAGATCCGAGAGCGGGATCGCTACATATGTTCTTTTCAGGATCATTACACAGAATACTAATAGCATGAGCAGTACTTGGTTCATGAATAATTCAGTTGGTTATTTGTGACAACAAATGAACCATATTTTTTCTTTTTATATATTGACCATATTCATTAAATATACAGAATCAGGAGGCTTGCTGACTGCATTGTTAAGAAACTATAGTCTAGTATATACATGAAAACTACTTATGAACTTGAAATGTCGTCCAGATCTGTTGAATGTTGGAACTTGAAAAGAGGGACCCTAAAACCAGAGAAGTCCTACACTAAAATAAACCCCTAATAAATATTAATTACACTAAACCCCGTTCTGAACATTGATACACCCTGCTTTTTTTAAAATAGAATTTCTTTATTAACCTTGATCTTGTACTGGTATCCAGCGTATGAAGGTTTACAGTAGTGGTTAATAAAGGGGCGTGAGTGTCAGTCATATACAGGTAGGCTGGTTTTCATCACCCTGCCCTCGGGTAGACGATATTCCCTTTGATTTATATAATTTTCTGACCAGCCTTACTAGAAACACTCAAGTATTTTCTGGCAATTCAAATAATCATGAAAAAAGAAAAAAGAAAAACTGGAATTTCTGCCCTTCTAAAGAATTGACTGTTTCCGAAGAACTTGTATTATATGCCCTTGTGAGAGATGACCTTGTGACCTTGCCATGACCTCCGTGACCCCTTAGCGTACGGACACGCACGGAAACCTGCGTATTCGTGTAGCACTGTTCTTGTGGTTGTACAGGATACAATACAAGGTGAAGGTCACTCAGTGCACTTCATGTTGTAAGAATCATGCTGATTGGTCCTCACGGCCTCGCTTTCATGTAAGAATCATGCTGATTGGTTCCCACAGTTCCATTTTCATGTAAGAATCATGCTGATTGGTTCCCACAGTTCCGGTTTCATGTAAGAATCATGCTGATTGGTTCCCACAGTTCTGGTTTCATGTAAGAATCATGCTGATTGGTTCCCACGGCTCCTGTTTGTGTTAGAATCATGCTGATTGGTTCCTATGGTGCCTGTTTCGTGTAAGAATCATGCTGATTGGTTACTACGGTTCCGGTTTCGTGAAAGAATCATGCTGATTGGTTCCCACGGCTCCTGTTTGTGTAAGAATCATGCTGATTGGTTCCTACGGTTCCAGTTTCATGTAAGAATCATGCTGATTGGTTCCTACGGTTCCAGTTTCATGTAAGAATCATGCTGATTGGTTCCTACGGTTCCAGTTTCATGTAAGAATCATGCTGATTGGTTCCTACGAATACGCACCTTTTAGCTCTCAGTGTGCGCGAGGCTGAAGGCATACTGTCGTGGTCACGTGGTCAAACTCACCCATCACCGGAAGTAAACACCACCAGCTCCACTCACGGCCACCAGGTGGCCGGTCACGTGACCATTGTCCGGCGACTTAAGGCTGCCCTCCTCCATCACTGTCCTCACTGACCCTAATGGGATCGAACCTGCAACCCCGGTCTCCCCCCGGCCTGCCCCCGCGGGCCATCCGTCTGTAGCCCACGCCCCCGCCCCCCCCCCCCCCCCGCCCCACTCCCTCCCCCGGCCACTGCGACAGGACATCTATAACCCTGCCATCTCCACATCTGCATAATTCACCTCTGGCCGGTGCATTCCAGCCTGCGTGCGCATTGTGTTGCGGGGACTGTGGCGCCCTCTGTTGGGCACACAATGGGAGGCGGGTACACCGGATATCCGGTACGGATGTGTGTGTGTGTGGGGGGGGGGGGGGAAATTGCGCACGGGACCTGGGAGTACGGAAGTACTGCCGGAGTGGTCATGTGAACCGTACAGGAGACGGCTCACCTCTCACAGCATCTCACGCGTAGAGCAGCTCACAGAGCAGGTCTATGTAGGCCAGTGAGCTGCTCGTCCTAACTGTAAAGTCAGTGAGTAACTAGTCTTTTAGATACTGGTCTACCAACCCATTTACCATTAGAGGATACTTGAGATTTATTCGTCAGTGAATTATGAATATGATCACTTAACTGTGAGCTGGAGAGAATACTAGTTTATTACTAATGTAGTGGACCGCTAGGTGGTGGTAGGTGATCTCACAACAGGGCCTAGTCTACCTACCCAGCGGTTGGAGACGAGTCGCTACCCCGTGCTTGTACTCTCCCCACAGGTTGGTTCAGGTATCCCTAGTGAAGCTGGGAGATGCGCAATCTACAACCTAGGTTAACCTAGAACACAAAACCAGACTATGGCCACTTCAGGTACAATATCTTTATTGAAACCTGCAGATCTACAGTAGCTTAACACGGATGTGTTAAGTAGCGCAAGGGGAGAGGATCTGTTCTCTCCACCGCTGAAAGGTTTCCGGAGAAACCTAGCAGTCTCTGAGGTTCCAAGCGTTCACTCAACAAAGAGGCTCCGCTCGCAACCTGTCGACCCGCTGTGGACTATATATACTATACTGAGTTACGTAATGCAGGCGACCCCATAGTTTTTGCATACACAGGTCCGCCAGCTTTACCGCACAACAGGGATCGGCACTCGTGGCACCTAGCATTAACTGAACGTACCACTGTTCGACTACCCTGACCCCTACACTAATAAATAAGGTACACATAGCGCATGTTGAGTTTACACAAAATATAAATCGGTAGACATGGTCTAGCATTATCACTATCATGTCACTTGCATGATATATCTAAGCAATTATAAGTCTGTGTTCTAGCTGGTTGAAAGGTGCTAAGACGCAAGTCCATGTATCACCCTTGTGGGCGTAACAAAAGTTTTATGCAAAAACTTTTACTGAGGTAGGGGAGGAGGGAGGTGGTAAGTGTGCCGGCTGTTCAGGCGTGGGTTGGCGAGTGCCTGGTCCCGCGAGACTGCTGCTTCTGGTCACATGCGGTCATGTGGTCACATCCGGTGACTTCCCCGCATGCCCCCTGACGTTTCTTATTTAAACTTATATATCTCCAATATATCTCCATATTATAGTTAGGTCATCTTCTCAAACACATGGGCAGCATGAATACACATACCCGGAGCAAACAGATATGTTGTATGCTCTGGGCTGCAAAACCCGGTGCATACTGAGAAATAGTGCATATTGAGAAATAGTGCGTACCTAAAATGAACTGATATGGGTAGGCCACTTGTCAGGAAAAGGTGGATAACAGATATAATATGAGCTGGTTTGGACGCGCAGTAATATACGAGGATATTACAGAGTCTACTCCGAGGAGAATACGACCGCTCGTATGTGACACCATTGGTTATTGTGTATGTATGAGGCGGAGTCTCAGGGCCATGTTATGAGGTGCTGAGTGTAGAGGAGACGGATGAGGGAGTAGCTCGCCGCCCGCGGAGCAGCTCAGGGCGGGCAAGGCGAGCCGCGGTCAGCTGACAGGCGCCGCCCGCCCTACACCGCCCGCCCTACACCGCCCGCCGTCCGCCACCCGCCGTACACCACCCGCCCACCATCCGCCACCCGCCGCCCGCCGTACACCGCCCGCCGTACACCGCCCGCCGTCCGCCACCCGCCGTACACCACCCGCCAACCATCCGCCGCCCGCCACCCGCCGTACACCGCCCGCCGTACACCGCCCGCCGTCCGCCACCCGCCGTACACCACCCGCCAACCATCCGCCGCCCGCCACCCGCCGTACACCGCCCGCCAACCATCCGCCACCCGCCGCCCGCCGTACACCGCCCGCAGTACACCGCCCGCCGTACACCGCTCGCCCTACACCGCCCGCCCTACTCCGTCCGCCCTACACCGCCCGCCCTACACCGCCCGCCGCCCGCCTTACACCACCCGCCCACCATCCGCCCTGCTACCGCCGCCGCCCGTCACCCGGCGTACGCCGCCCGCCGCCCTCCGCCCGCCCACCGCCGCCCGTCGCCCGCCGCCCTCCGCCCTAGGCCTGCTGCCCGCCGCCCGCCACACGCCGCCCGCCGCCCGCCGCCTGTCAACCGCCGCCCGCCGCCCGCCGCCCGCCGCCAGCCACGCTCTGTTTTATACATGAAGACAAGGAAATAACCAAGATGACACCCGGAACAGATTGATCACCAGAAGAAATATAAAAAGTGTCTGCTCCGAGTTGTCTCACTGTAAGAGTATAGCGGTGCCTTATTGGCGCTAGACCAGGCTGAGGTCATGAAGGGTATCTCCTACGTACAAAGTGCAGCCGTCAGTACATTGTGAGTTCTCATTAATGGAGAACAAAATAGGCAATATATCTCACAGTGGCAATACGAAGGGATCCTGCAACCATGAGGAAGCCTGAATTTTATCCTTTTGCACTTGGAACAACAAAAGTTGAAGTTCAGCCGCAGTTTTTGCAATAACTTTTTACCATTTGTTTAGAGAGTATTGTGAATAAACTTTTACATGGTGCAATGTATGGCTATGGAAAGGAAACTCACCACATTTCCAGACAGCGCCTGATTCCCTACGGCTGTATTAGCCCGGTCCCCAGGTGGTCTCCGGTAGTAGTAGTAGTATATAGAAATGGGAGTACAGGCGCAGCGCTATGGAGGTCTCTCATAGACGGCAGCGCTTCCCGGGGTCATTCTCAACGGGAATCCTAAAGCCGCGGAGTAGATTTACTTACTCACGTTTAGAACAAACGAGGCCAGACCACGGTGGGAACGATGGCCACTCGATCATTCCCCTGCCATCTCAGACATAGTCTATAGAGGGTGGTTTTGGCCAAAGAAATTCAGGTCAACTATAGACTGTAGAACCGTCCCAAGGCGCTATTAATACTATGTAAGGAGGTCAGGGTGAAGGTCTTGGTTTGCTCTGAATGCAGTCATTGGCTGCTGGGTCAATCCATGCCTTCTATATTCCTTATATGGCAGTGAAGGGAGAGGGACAACTCCATGCAGCTATAGAGGAAACCTATAAAAGTTTGTATCCCATCAAGTTTGAATAGTGTAGTAATTCACAAGGCCAAGCCTGTGGATTGGGATTCAGCTCTGACTGAAAACTTGAATAAGTTTCTGAATTTATCTCACCCCTCACATTGACTTATTGGCTAACATCTATACCATAATCCCCTACTTAGATTTTTTTTATAAATACTCTATGGGCATTGAGTACGAGTTCCCAATGTTAAGTCTATGGGGAAAAAAGATACCAGGGGTGAGGTAAGAAAGAAACAACGCCATTGAGACGACAAAGGAATCCTAGGCGATAAGTCTTATAGTGACGCTTATGACGTCATATCCGGAGCCGGTGACGTGGTCACGTGACGTAGATCGGTGTCATGTCACGTTGTCAGGTAATTTCACGGAAACGGCGACGTTTGTCTCGTCGTTAGGCGCATGGCGAATCTGACTAATAAACAGACGTCACAGACTAATCTGCAGACCGCCAGCCAATCAGACACGCTCTCCCGATCACGTGGTCGAGGAATGAGAGACGCAGGCGTCTCACAATCTACACGGATACAACGAGTTATCCGGTGAATAGGCCCATCTGCCTACGGAGGTGTGGTTCAGGTCCCACGGCAGCCACTTTTCTCCTTCACCCCCAGCAGTGGTAGATTTACTGCTATATCAAAGGCCAGTCCTTCTCATACCATGTCTGTGTGGTGTGGTGTACAGCCACCTTTCTCCTTCACTCCCAGCAGTGGTAGATTTACTGCTATATCAAAGGCCAATCCTTCTCATACCATGTCTATGTGGTGTTGGAAATAAAAGAACTCTCACCTCGGTAAATGTGTAGGGGTGAGATTTCGAGCTTAATTCATTTCATAGATTCGACCACCACCCATGTGGTGTAAAATAACCTTGAGAAAGTCTGGTGAGAACCTGCAATGGTTAACTGGATGTTGAATCAAACCAACAAACCAACCAACCATACCAGACATGTTCCCTCTGTATAGATGAGTAATATTCTTTGGTGGTAACATGTTATTTTTATTATAATCTATTGCCCATGGTATACAATAGGGCGCCTGTTCATATAACCATAATGAGAAAACTAGGTGGGAAAGCAGTTTTTCCCAATTTTTATAAACAAAACCCATATAGCAAAAACCTATATTGGTATGGTAGAACTCGTTAAGACACCTTTATTGATATAATAATCTTAACTGTAAATTGAAAATTAGGAGCGGTATCCCTGAAAAGTGAATTTTTACCAAAAATGCATCTTTTGAAAAATCGACCTATGTACTGTACTGCATTAAGTGTTGTTCTTGTAAAAGGATAATACAAGGAAGAACGACGGCGATTGTATTCTTATCCACATTCTGAATTTATATTAGAAAAATAAAATAAAATAAAATGACCAAGAAAAAATTAATCTCATCCCTTTAGAGAAGTTATCATGAAAAGAAAGACATCACAATTCTTGCTGCATGACACAAAACATAGATCTGAAAGGTCAATGCGGGTTTTATTTTCTTTAGCTTCGCAAATCAGGGCGAGGTTTCATGGCCTCAGGACCCCACTCAGTGTCCCGTGCACACACACAGAGGCCGAGGTTACCCCTGTATACAAAAACATCACTGGAACCTGTATATTCAATGCCCCAATCCGCGCGCATAGAAACAGACCTTGGTTTGCCGGTCGCGTGCTTGTTCATTCAGTTTCCCGAGGCCCCCTTGACGCCGCCTCTTCCTTTACTATGTCTGGTCTGGGATCGATATTACTGTGAAGGGGCACGGGAACATGTATGGTAAAGCGCCCCAGGAATGTGTATTTGAAAACACAGCGGGAAAAAAAATGCCACTTTGTCCATGTCTGAGACAATGCAGCGAGGTCTTTGGGAGCGGGTAATGGATATTCTGCTGCAATTAGAAAGTAGCGAGGCTTGTAACAGTTGGAGGGACTTAAGCGACCGTAAGTGGGCTCCGAACAAAACGGCGGTCTTGTTATATTGCCTACGATCAATACATTGTGTTTACTGACAGCCTCGACGGCCACTCAGCCTCACACAATATCCGGCGACAGGTGGATTCAAGGATCTGTGGTGTGCATGGTCACTAGCGGTATGAAGATATTCTGTAATATCCATGTACAGTGAGCAGCTTTATAAAGATATTCCGTAATCTACGTGCATAGTCACTAGCGGTATGAAGATATTCTGTAATATCCATGTACAGTGACCAGCTTTAAAAAGATATTTATTATCCATCGCATGCAAAGCCCCCGTTGAAAATGTATAGGGACTCAGTAAACCAAGACCTATTGTATAAAACCTGTCAGATATCATAACTGTGGTATACGGATTCTAACCTGTGGTATACCGCCTCAAAACCATGGTATACGGGAAAATAGTCCATTTTGCTATAGAGCAAAGAAATAGTCCCTATTGTTATACCCTTAAATATGGCAATTACTGGGTTTAATTTATTCAAACAGATGGATAATGAATGAAACAAACGATGATATTGTGGACAGGCGGCTCTGTAAATCCGTATGCCTCCCCCCAGAGCATAAAACATAACCGTATGCTCCAGGTATGCCCAAACTGACTCCCGGTATGGTGATACACACTCCCTGTGTGTTCTCTATGGACACTTTGTTTTGTGTGGGTATATCTGTATGCTCCGTGTATGGTTATACACACTCCCTATGTGTTTTCTATGGACACTTTGTATTAGGTGTATGATAATCTGTAATATACGAGCCCCCTGTTCATATAACCATAGTCTGTCGTATTCATTATCCATCTTTTCAAATAAATTAGACACAGTAATTGCTATATCAAAGAGTGTAACAATGGGAACTATTTCTTTGCGCTATAGCACAAGGGGACTATTTTCCCGTATGCCATGGTTTTGAAGGCTGTATACCACAGATTTGATTCCGTATACCACAGTTATGGTATCTGACAGGTTTTATACAATGGGTCGTGGTTTACTGAATACCCATACATTTTCAAAGGGGACTTTGTAGACGATGGATAATGAAATAGACATGAAATCTCTAACACCTCAGACTATAGCAAATATTGTTAACATTCACAAGAGATGCTCTTGGAATACAGCAGCATACAGCAGCCCCCAGAAATTCACATTAGAGTAACCAGTAAACAATACGCTAATGTTAGACCAACATCAAAGTGATAAAATATAAATCCTCCTTTTTTCTTATTTTCAATGACATGTATTTAGAAATAATAGTATTCAGATTTTTTTCTGTATCTCACCACACTCTGAACGATGACATTCATGGAGGTGTGATGCCTTCCCACAGTTGGCTTACTGCAGAACCATCGAGCGCATGGAAGCCAGTCAGTGGCTTCCTCACTGTGTAGTGGCTCCCGCAATGGCTTCATTCAACACGGCCACTGGCTTCCCCACATGTTAATGATGTATCTGGCCCGAGTAATTCCGTTTCTGGTGAGAGGCCATAGAAAGCATAAGCACAGTTCTGAAGGCAGGATTTCTGCTCACGTACAAGGACATTTCTACATTTCCCGCTCTGTCGAACAGGGCCCGCGTGGCCATGTGGTGGTAGCAGACAGGGGGGTGTTGCTAAATGCAACCTGGCCTAGTATGAAATTATTTAATATTGTGCGGTGTTTTGTCATTGGGGATGGATGTGTCCCAGAGCACGACCAGTCCCCCCTGGAGACCGGGGAATGGTGAGTACCGTATTGAGAGGACTACAAGTCTAGTCATTGGAATAATGTTAAAAAGTTATACGTAAAAATCACCCCGGTAAAGTGACAATACTATGTCAAAGTCGTGGCGGAGTGATGGGATGTGGCGGCATAAGGAACTGGCCAATCAGTGGCCAGGATTTCAGAGAACAGAGAAGACATCAACATGGAGATTTATTCGCTCCTAACTGGATTTGCGAAATGATTTGAATTATACTGATATTGCGATGCTATATGTCATTGAAAGTGGTGAGATAAATCCAGAACCGCACTCGAATTGCAAAATACACAATACTCCACTCGTTTGGATGGGTTGTAATCGTCAATCGAAATTGCCTCGATGACGATTGCGGCCCATCCAAACTCGTAGAGTATGGTGTTTTTATAGGATTCTCGGTGCGGTTCTATATAAGAGTTTCCCATTGAGAGGGGTGAGTTCAGGGTGTGGTGGATGAGCCGTAATCGTCACTCGGCTTTGCCTCAGTGATGATTGCGGCCCATTCAAACTCATAGAGTATGGTGTTTTTATAGGATTGTTGATGCGGTTCTATATAAGAGTTTCTCATTGAGGGGGGTGAGTTGAGGGTGTGTTGGATGAACCGTAATCATCACTCGGCTTTGCCTCAGTGACGATTGCGGCCCATCCAAACTCATAGAGTATGTTGTTTTTATAGGATTGTCGATGCAGTTCTATATAAAAGTTTCTCATTGAGAGGGGTGAGTTCAGGGTGGATAGGCCGTAATCGTCACTCAGCTATGCCTCAGTGACGATTGCGGCCCATTCAAACTCATAGAGTATGGTGTTTTTAAAGTATTGCAATTCTATATAAGAGTTCCCCCATTGAGAGGGGTGAGTTCAGGTTGTGTTGGATGCGCCGTAATCGTCACTTGGCTTTGCCTCAGTGACGATTACAGCCCATCTAAACTCGTAGAGTATGGTGTATATATAGTATTCTCGGTGCGGTTCTATATAAGAGTCCCCCATTGAGGGGGGTGAGTTGAGGGTGTGGTGGATGAGTCTTTTCACGTCCGCCTGCATCACGTCCCCGTACAAAGCCCGGGCTGGCTCCACGCTGCTTGCCCGCGGTCACCTCAAACACTGCGACGGCCGGCGGGCACCGGGCCGGTAAGATCTGCGCCAGCGGGCCCGCAGTCGCCCGAAGGAGCCGGCCGACAGGGGGCGCGTCACGCCCGCCGGTCACGCCACTTCCGGCCGTCAGTGAAAAGCGCGGGAAACATCAATCACGCTACAGTCCCTTCCAGAAGTCAGGTTCGAAGTACAGTCCCCTCCAGAAGTCGGGTCCGAAGCACAGTCCCCTCCAGAAGTTAGGTCCGAAGCACAGTCCCCTCCAGAAGTTAGGTCTGAAGCACAGTCCCTTCCAGAAGTCAGGTCAGAAGCACAGTTCCCTCCGGAAGTCAGGTCTCGTTGGTGAGAAGGGGCAGATCAGGGCCTCGAGTGGGTTGTCACAGCCCCAGTCCTGTTTTATTATTCATCATATATACAAAGACCCCATTGAAAATGTATGGGGACTCAGTAAACCACCACCCATTGTTTATTATACATCGTATACAAAGACCCCATTGAGAATGTATGGGGACTCTATACAAACTACGACCCATTGTATAAAACCTTTCAGATACCATAACTGTGGTATACAGATTAAAATCTGTGGTGTACAGCCCCAAAGCTATGGTATACGGGGAAAATAATCCCTCTTTGCTATAGAGCAAAGAAAAAGTCCACATTGTTATACCATTTAATATGGCAATCACTGGGTTTAATTTATTTGAAGAGATAATAAATACAACAAACGACGTATATGTTGACAAGCGGCTCTGTAAACCGCTTGAGGTTGATGGTATGCCCCGAGGAGTCGATGTGTAGTAATATCCGAGTGCATGCAAGGAGTATACGATCGCTTTTATTTGAAACCATCCTATATTGTATTTGCTATCTACATTTCCTAACAAGTGGCTTACCGATATTAGTTCATTTACGTATGCACTATATTTTTCATTCACACTATTTTTCCATATGCGCCAGCTTTTGCTACCCGGAGCACATGACATATTTGTATGCTCCAGGTATGTAGAAACAAACTCCCTACGTGTTTTCTATGAACACTTTGTATTAGGTGGATATATCTGTATGCTCTGGGTAGGGTGATACACACTCCCTATGTGTTTTCTATGGACACTTTGTAATAGATGGATAACAAAGCTTAAGAGGTCGGAGGTATCAGTTAGAGACCATACAAGAAAACGACGTTTAGCGCAGGCTCCTGAATCACGTCCCTTTGAGGATGGCGCCAGGGCCGGGTGCAGATTCAGGAGTAGGCACCTTGCGGATGGCTCAATATCTCTTTTTCCAGGTGTTGTTGTTTTCCCAGTGAAGCATGATCGAGGAACGTGTCCAAGAGCCCACCGGCGGGGTGCCTAAATGGGAACTTAGCACCTGATACGCAGGGAACACGGAGATTTAGGCGCAGGCGCTATTTACAATGCAGCAGCCGACATTTAAACGAAAGGGATTTAACTCACCTCCCGCCTCCCGCCTCCCGCCTCCACCAATAGCAAAGGGACTTAAAATCATATCAAACAATTCACAGTGGCGCCAGTTGGTGTTTCTGAGTATTGTTAATTATCTGTCAAATTCGGTTCTTTGTGATTTATTCTATTACTCAATGAGTAAATTGAATGTGTTTTTTTATAGTTTATCCAATCTTAATAGGTAAAATAAGCCAATTTACATTTGCTTGATTTACATCGGAAATGTACTGAAAAATTTGAGGTTTCTTTTTCAATTCTTTCAAAAACAAGAACGATGACCTATGAATTGTAAAACTGTTATGTGTAGTAATTTACATCTACTGTATTCTGGTTGAGTAAAATGGCATGGGTTTTACTATGTGAAAAACAACTTTTTGGAATTTCTATATATTCCATTACAAAATGAACATAATATTGATCTCTAAATAAAAACAAAAATAGAATGGTTGCCCCCGATTTTCAAGTTAGATGGGTGTTCTACATCACTTAAAGTTAATCATATTCAATTTTCAGGAATATATCATGAGTTTAGTTTACAAGTAAAATTATCCGATATGCCTTTAACACCCCCCCCCCCCCCCCCTAGCAGCCTGAGCGCCGCCTGTTGGCGCGAAAACCTATCACCTGAACTACGGGTGTCGAAAAAGCACCGCGACACCGACCACTGAAAAATATCCCAGAGTGCCTCAGTGAAAAATGGCGCTGTCCGCGTCGTCTCGAGGGGGCGTCGGCTGTCACGACCAACGCGCCTAATTTACATCTTTAAATAAAGGGAAAGCTTTTCTCACCCCGCGAGGACTGAGCAATCACCACCGACGTCTAGGCTCGTGTGTTTGCCTGAACCGGGACACATTTGGAGATGTTTACGATGCATTGTACCGCCTTGCGATTTTCAAGCCAAATTATCCGATATGCCTTTATTGTATTTAATCACAAAAAAAATCTAATTTTTATTTCAATATATAAAGGTGTGACTAGATACAGTATAACTTAAAGATGAAAACAGGTGTGAACCAGGTTGGTACCTGATAGCTGACCCACATCGGGCAAAACATCAATACTATTCTCCGATCCCGCTGGACACTTCCGGTTCAAAATACCCTCCAAATTATGCAAATTTACCTAGCAACGGATCGATCCGCCATCTTGCTGGTGACAACAAAAAGCTGTCGGAGGCTAAAATGGCGAAAAAACTATATTAATCGACCTTTTTCTGTGCTATATGAACCTGTAATTGTTGAAATCAGATTTTTTACATTACTCAGACATGAAATAAATGTGCCAACTTGAATAAATATCGGTTGTTTCAACGATTTGTTGATATCGCGTTTATAGTCTAAACTGGGGCTTAGTACCAGATAATCATTTGATCTGAAATTGCCAGGGAAGTCTAATTCTGGCAGAGGAAATGCGTCAGAAGTACTTAAACATCCTCACACATTAAATAATATCATAAATTGACGTCCGAACGGCTCCACAGACTTAGCATTGCATAAGTGCTTCTCCAAAATGGCCGCCCAGGGTGTTCGTAGCGCCACCTACTTCCAGGCCAGATCGGAGAATAGCCCTACTTCGCGATAAAAACGTGTCGGGGAATATCTACTGCTGCCGATATCGGACTTCAAAGAAGCCGATTTTATTCTGGTACAGCTGGGATGTTTCTGTATCTACCATCGCGTCGGCTGCCCGTCAGTGAAAGCCCGTTTGTAATCCCGCGTGAAATGGCCGGGCATTATGGGGGCCATCTCCAGGCGACACCAGTGGTGTCACATGAAGGTATTCCACAGCGCCATCTAGCTTCTATCTGCTGGGATTTTAGTGGCTATTTCGTGAAAATACCCGTGTCAGATCGGAGAAAGATGACTAACCGCCTCCTATCACAGGTCATGCAGGGGTCAAGAACAGATAGTATGAGGGACTCGTATTTGCATAATTCGTCTTGTGACTTCCGGTTCAAAGTGACCAGCAAATTCACCTGACAACCGGTCAATCCGCCATCTTGCTGTCTAAAATGGCGAAAAAGTATAATAATCAGCTTTCTTCTGGGTATTCTGTACATGTAATAATTGAAATATGATAAATAGGGAAATATGATCAATTGCAGCATCTAGACATAATATAAACGTGCCAACGCGAAGAAAATCGGTTGCTTCGGCGATTTGTAGACATCGTATTTAGAGTATAGTACATAAGAATGTCAGAAACAATATTTTACCTTATTTTACACTCTGATAGGGATTTATTGTCACCAGCAAGATGGCGGACATGTCCGTTGTTAAGGGAATTCAAAGGGTATTTTAAACCGGAAGTCGCCAGATGACTCGGAGAATGCGGCATCTAGCGGTCGGTTCTCAGATGCTCACTGCGCAGGCGCCGCTCACCTCACTTCCGGCCACTCATGCGCACTGTGGCCGCCACCGACTTCCGGTATCAAGCCTCGCTATCAGCGAGACCGAAATCATGGACGACAGCCAAGTGGGCGATAAAGGGGGAGATTCGCCCACTTTTCCTGCTATTTACAAATTACCAGTGCTGCCACCTGGCCACACACCGAGCCTCCCCCTCATCCTCTGCTCATTTAAATGTGCATAAAAAGTCGCACTCACATCATGCAATATTAATGTTTTCTGGGCGAGCTCTGGCCAGCAGTCGTGGTGTTGCCTAATGTTGTTAGTTAAATTTCCCCAGTGCCCCGGGGAGGTGGGCAAAACCTAGCAGCAGCAGAAGCAGCAGCACAGTTGTATGCCAGCGTTTCCTAATTACATTGAAGTTGTGAAGTTGTGTGGTTTTTTTTACCTGCGTGTTTCCATTTGTTTACGCCCCAGGCGAACTGCTGATAGTCGTCAGGATAATCTGTCTGAAATAATTACCTCATTCTTATCTCTGACTGTTAATAGGTGTGTTCGGCTCCTGTTTGCAAACGACTAGAATCTTCTACTTTCGTAGAGTAGGCGGTCACACTGACACCAGTATTTTCAGAAATCTGCCCAGGAAACAAGACTCATATGTCTTTTCCTGTTTCATAAAGGCATATCCTACAATTCACTCTAGCGCCACCTGGTGATTTTCAAATATACCCATTCATCCATTGAAATTGGTGATGTGTTGCGTATTCCAAACTCAAAAGAGCAAATATTTAGTTTTGTCTGGTTTGACCAAATCCAATAGGTAAAATAGGCCCTTTTTCATATACTTGATTTATATATGAAATGTACTGAAAAAAGATGGTTTTCTTCAATTCTTTCAAAAACAAGAATAAGGAGTAGGGGTCTAGGGCCCGAGTGGAACAACAGGCGTATAGCTGAATTCGGTGATTGTGTGACACAATATCCCCTTTAAAATGTTTTTTTTTTTAAATTCTTTTGATATTGAAGATATTACAAGCACAATGGTTTGGGTGATATTTCGACATCTAACACACACCACTCTCTTAAAGCATCATCTGACACTTTACATCACAAATACTTCAACCAACATCAGATTTATAATATCTTAGAGGATATTTGGAATGATGAAGAACGGGCATAACACATGGCATGGAGATATAATATACTCCTGATATTTTCCACCATAGAATTAACATTCAGAACTTGTATTCAACGCCAGTGGAGTATACAGAAAAAGTACTCCATGGGGATGATGTCGCAAATGTTCGCCAATTAGTCAATAATAGGGGTGAGATAAAATCTGAACCGCACTCGAGCCATAGCCACTGTATATATGCCATTCATTTTGGTATGCTACATAATCTCACTAGGCTTTGCGTCATGATTACTCCACAACCCAAACTCATGGCATATTTTCAGTATCTATGGATCTCGATACAGTTACCATCTAGTCCATTAGCCTCGGCACCCCTGTATATACATATGCATTGATTAAAGTTAAAATTCAGATGGCCAAAACATAAAATTGCGCCTGTAGCATAGAGAGATATATATGGCATCCATTTATTCAAATATAGAATATTCTGATTCAACTTTCCGATACGGGATCGACCGCACGTTTGACTATCTGATACGGCCATTTCCCCCCCTGATGATATTACTGTAATTAGGCTCTCGAGCTGTGTATACATTCTCTCACCCTCCCCTTTGACATCAAACATCAGACCGAACACTTAAAACAGCCGTCAAGTGTAGAGCGTGCCAGATCGGCGTTACTGTGAGCTGGCCATCTGTCCACTAATGAACCACCTCGTAGCGAGTGCTATTTTTAGTACGTGAGCGACTCCGAGCGACTGCGTGTGATGATAGAGGAGCCAGGGTTTAATGGAGATCTGCCTCAAAACATACCTCCCAGCTTTACATTGATCAACACTGCCTACACTAACCTAGACTGGCTCCAGTCCCTGCATCCTATGACTACCTTCCTTGCTGGGATACAGGCTCCTGTCCCTGCATCCTATGGCTACCCGCCTCGCTGGGATACAGGCCCTGCATCCTATGGCTACCCTCCTAGCAGGGATACAGGCTCCAGTCCCTGCATCCTATGGCTACCCTCCTCACTGGGATACAGTCCCTGCATCCTATGGCTACCCTCCTCGCTGGGATACAGCACTGGCTCCAGTCCCTGCATCCTATGGCTACCCTCCTCGCTGGGATACAGGGACTGGTACAATCGCTAATGGTGTTAGATTTAGCTCTAGTATACAGATATCCTGGGTACTGGTCAGGATATCTGCTGGGAGATTGATACCTTCTCACTTTGACCTCAATCAGGTTATGGTCAAGAGCAGGTGAAATTTATTGTTATGACAACACAGGTGGCCAGGAAACTGGAGGAGGGGAGGGGTAGGAGGAAGTATAGGGTTACAGGGAGTGGCTTGGGGCTATAAACAGGAGATTCTGTTCATAGTGGACAAGTCTTTGATTCATGGGCCAGTCAGAGAAAGATGTATACTACAGTTAAACCCCGCTTAAGGGGACACCCTCCGTTCCTAGTAAAGTGGCCCCTTAAGCAAGGTGCCCCCTTAAATGGGGTTAAAATGTCTAGGGGCCATAAACAGGAGATTCTGTTCATAATGGACAAGTCTTTGATTCATGGGCCAGCCATGAACTTTATTCCGAATGTGTTTAATCATTTAATGAAAGTTCATAATCAAAGACATGTGTCCTGGGCCAGTCATGAACTTTATTCTGATTGTGTTTAATCATTTAATGAATGTTCATAATCAAAGACTTGAGCAAGTCTACCCCAACCCATCAAAAAGGTTATCAGCTTGTGCAAGTTCCATGCTGAACGATGGAGAAAAACTGCTCATTTAGAGTGATGTATTTAGGAGACTTGTTGGTTATCAGTGATAAATAAGCTACCTGTGAATTTCACTGCCGCTCATCAGTCATTTCGGGCTGTGGGTATATGATAGTTATGCATGATAAGACAGTCGTAGCAAATGAAATATGTTTTTTTTATGTTATTATGTGCTACTGGAGATAACTATTGCTCACCAATTTCAGATCGATTACGCTAACGAGAATGTGGTCACGAAATGAAAACTTCAACCGTAGTTCCCTGCTTGTAAATCATTTTGACCCACCCTGTGTTGAAAACTTCAACCGGAGTTCCCTGCTTTTAAATCATTTTGACCCACCCTGTGTTGAAAACTTAAACCGTAGTTCCCTGCATGTAAATCATTTTGGCCCACCCTGTACCTCCACTCTGAGGTATATAAAGGGAAACTTCCACTATAACGTGCCTATACACGATCTATCACGAAAATCTGGAAAAGGCTGCTTTAGAATACTACTTAAAAAGGCCAATGCCTCATTCTATTCTGGTCCAGCGCTGCAGGATTTTATTGAAATCCGCGGGTGGAGTTTGTTGTATACTGCCAATAAATCATTTACAACTCAAAAAATTCGAGTATTACAGGAGAACTGATTCACTTTGCTGGTATGACCGTCAACGACAACTCGTAGGTAACTCAATCACTGCCCACTCCAGACTCGACCATTAATATCCTATTAGCGACACGGTGTTCAACGCCTCCTGGCGGCTTTCAGAGACGGAGGAGCTGCATAGAGCACAGAGTGATTGCTAGTTCTGCCATCATTACATTGTAAGATATCAGCATTGTAGTCGGGGGACAACCACTATTATCTGCTGTTATAATCTACAGGGATGCCAGTTTTTAATGTTTCCATTGAAATTCATGTTTTCATTTCAAAATAAAAATATATTTTTCCTTGTGAAATATTGACATACCAACTGCTAAATAACCCAATTCAGCCACAGCCCATGATTCCCACTGAACCTCCCCACTGACCCATGTAGATGGGTTTTCCCCCGTTCCCTTGGTACCTCACTGTAATGGCCATGTGATGTAAATTACTACTCTATTCAAACTTGATGGGATGCGAGCTCTGACCGTAAGATTCCATAGGTTTCCTCTATATTATTATATATACCTGTGGCCGTATGTCTAGCTGCCCGCTACTCCTGGCGATAATTTATAGCCGTACGTCGCACTGTGACGTACGGGGTATGTGATCACGTGACTTGCTAAAATTCCGCCATTTTTAGGTATATATGATAATACGAAAACAGGCCGATTGTCATAGATCGTCAAAATACTTGGTAAAATTATTGATCACATACATCCCTCTGCCTACGGCATCGGGATGTATCTGATCAATGGTTCTACCACGTATTTTTGACGTACGAACACAGGAAGCCAGTTTCTGTATAGTATCATTCTAGCACGCCGATTCCCCGGAGCCTGTGACAGGGGGGGGGGGGATTCTATAATCAGATTAAAGACACACATTGGCAATAGATAGATGTGCAGCGCTTGTAAAAGCTACGTGTGTAGAGTTGTAATGTTTGTTTTAACTCAGTGCCTTGAACGGGACCGTGGATTCAGACAGCTGTCATGGCCGTATCCAGTTACTAATGATGCACTCCGACAGATCAGGAAATATAAATAATCTCCGACAAATCCCAGACTGCGGGCCTGCATAGAGAGTCGACAGATAAACCAATATAACATTGTGCGGTTTGACATAAATGTATGCAAGAACTCACAATGCAAACACAAGTCTCCCGAGTCGCATAATCCAGGAAATGTACACGCAGCCACGGTCAAGAACAGCGCTCCCACTGGTGTGCTGTAGGTAGAGCGATGATATCATCTAGCAGGAACCTGTGTGCTGCGACCTCAATAGCACCAATATCAAACAGTACTCCTATATTATACTAAAACAGCAGGAAGGAATTTTTCTCATATCCATACATACATATATATGTATATTTATTATATACCTGTGGTAGTGTATCCTACACATACAGCCCACTCCTACCCATGTCGTATTTATATCCGTACGACACCTAGGTGACGTACGGGGTATGTATCTGACGTACGGGGCATGTACGGCAGCGAAATCCAAAAACTCGCAAAAACAGGAATACTGTGGCTGTACGTGATAAATACGCGGTAAAATTGACGATAGACCGATGCCGAAGACAGAGGTTCGCTTTATCATCAATTTGACCAAGTTTTTGTATGATATGTATGATAATACCTTTACATTTTCATAAATACAATGACCATAATCTGTCATCATAAGATATCTACATTATTACATGTGCACTTTTATGTAATATGCATTATAATTAATGTTGAAGATTCAAATAACAGTGATTCATTAAACATCAGAAATCACAATGATAGATACCTTCCTAACAGGAAGTCACTGTTCTATGCTCTGTCACTGTTCTGAGTCATATACGGTTTACACCTGATGGCAGTCGCCATTGTGTAGCAGCTCCTTCCTGTCTTGATGTTGACCATACGGCAGCCATGTAGTGAATGGCATGTTTACCCTCATTATCACACACTCTAATTCGCAGTCTGGCCACATGGGAGCAGGGCACGCTGACATGACACCTGAGTTGTTAGTGACATGAGCGGCCCTCCTGACATGTGCGACAGACCAGGATGAGACTGGTCAATCCTCATTGGTTGCTTCAACAGCCAATCACAGCACAGAGTTTAAAAGCTTACCCTGAAGTAAGATGTCACCTGCTTTCTGTATATAAGCTGGATGAAGTTCTTGACTCATAGTAGTACATAGTACATCTGTGGTTGAGTTCTTACTCCCTTCTTCTTTAGGTCCACACCTAGCTAGTCTAGGCCACTTGGCTTTACATACTGTTTTTAAATGAACCTTAAATCAGTAACGGGGCCTCGTGGTGATCCCATCGCTTACTTCGAACAGCAGGGTTCTCATGTACTGTGTAAAAAAAATTCTCCGGATTTTAAATGATGTTAGATTCTTTTTGCTGATTATGTACTTAATATCTCACAATGCTTTTAAATGATCCAACACGTTTTACGATAGGATTACATCGTTCCAAGCCACATTTGAGACTAGATGTAGCTTCCTTCTCATACCATGTCTTTGTGGTGTGGGAAGTAAAAGAACTCTCACCTCCGTAAATGTGTAGGGGTGAGATTTCTACCTGAATTCATCTCATAGATTCGATCACCACCCTTGTGGTGTAAAAGAACCTTGAGAAAGTCTGGTAAGGACCTAAAATGGTTGACTGGACGTTAAATCAAACCAAACAAACAAACAAACAAGATGTGGCGTGGTCAAAGGATACTTTTTTTTCCTGATCTCGAACTCAGTTATGAATGAATCCCATTCAAAGCTTATGTTGATACTGACAGGTGTGCATGTTTACAGTTCTCAGAATACTATAGAGGAAACCCATGAAAGTTTAGCGTCAGAGCTTGTATCCCATCGAGTTTGAATCGGGTAGTAATTCACAAGGCGAAGCCGCGTGAATTATGTAGCGATTCAAACGAGATGGGATTGAGCTCTGAATGACTTGAATGGGTTTCTGAATTTATCTCACCCTTAATATTGACTAATGGGCTAACATTTGTGACATTATCCCCCATTGGATATTTTTCCTAAGTATCTAATGGGTGTTAGATACGAGTTTCCAATGTTAAGTCTATGGAGAAAATATCTGGGGTGAGATAAATGTTTATGTAGCTGCTTCTTTAGAACATTGTATTGGCCGATGTAAATAAAGGCAAAAAGACACACAATGTATCATAAAGAAAAACTAGTGTGAAGGAGAAAATGACTCGGAAACATTATGGCTGTATAAAAACGTTTATTTGATGGGCTCTTTAAATCAGACCTACAAATATTAGTGGTGTATTTTTTTATTTCAGATCCATACACACGCTCCACAACCATTACCTACTAAAACTGTCTCTCTCGAATGCCATTACCTACTCCTTATAAAATCATTAGCTATCGACGATAAATTGTTGTAAATTCCACAAATCTTGGGGCAGCCTGAAGCTTATGCTGCCATGATACATGGCATAATTATAGGATGTAAACTATAAGCCCCACAATAGGACGTGCCCCCACACACGCCTATCTGTCCGCCACATGCACATGCATCATGCACATGCATCATGCACATGCATCATGCACATGCATCATGCACATGCATCATGCACATACCCTGGCCCTGGTTCTGGTATTGTTCGCATACTTCGGCACTCCCCTACGCCATGCGTGCAGGTCGTTTTATAACCCAACCCCTGCGGTAATGTTGTAGCAGATTTTGAAAACGAGTCATCCTGGTACCCTGCCAACCTGGCTGCACACATGCTACACTCTGAAGGGTTTTAATAAATGTCCCACTGTGGCCATCAATACCAGATCCTTCATTCTTACACACTGGGTTAGAGATTGATGTTTTATCCTACCCCTAATATAAAATCCCATAGGCTTAACCTTGAGTTTCCGTATGTCACTCTGACTGGCTGGCCTACGGAGTTTTATATGCCACGAGTGGCATACAGGATTGTTACCACATAATCTTCCAAAATCGAGGAGACGGGGTAGGATAAAATCAAAACCTGATTCGTTTTAATCTTGGCCACCGCATTCCACTCTTGGAGTTATGGCTTCGGACTTCACTCGGCTTCGCCTCATGAAGTTACTATGCCAAACTCCAGTCGTGGCATACGGTGGTCAAGATTCAAACTCATCCAGTTTTACGATAGTACCTCTTCATGATATGAAACCCGTCTTTTATAGGCCTGCTGGGGTGGACAGCAATAAACAACCTGTTCACCCTCTTGGTCGCCTTGCCTCCGTGTGGTGCAGGCTTGAAATGCTTGCACGCAAACATAACTAAAGCAATTGGGGAGTTAGTTTAGTGGTAAAGAGCAATTGACTTGTAATCCCAAGGTTGTATGACTTTGTGGGTTCAAGTCCCACTGCAGCTACTCTTCTCCTTCATACCCAGCAGTGGTAGATTCACTGTTATATCAAAGGCCTGTCCTTCTCATACCATGTCTATGCGGTGTGGGAAGTAAAAGAACTCTCACCTAGGTAAATGTGTAGGGGTGAGATTTTTACCTAAATTCATCTCATAGATTCGATCACCACCCTTGTTGTGTAAAAGAACCTTGAGATAGTCTGGTAAGGACCTATAATGGTTGACTGAAGTTAAATCAAACCAATCAACCAAACCAACACACCTTCATAATAGGAAACCCTTCATAAAGCGACCGCGTCCTACATAAATCGGACATCCTCCTCCTCCTCAGAGTTCACTAACTGGGGTATTTCCCTAGTTCCCACAGCGCTCGCGTGGTGGCGCTGCGGTCGCGCGGGTTTTTCGTGACGTCACGCGGCGGCATCGTGTGCTGGTTCCCGAGAGCTGCTAGCCACCAGCGGCAGCAGCGGCAGCGACAGCGGCGTCAGGAAGAGTTGGCGCCAGCAACGCTGGAGCAACGCTGGAGCAACGCTGGAGCAAGGCAGGCAGGCAACAACGGCTGGAAGAACCCCCTCCTGCCTCTGTCCACTTCCTCCAGAGCCAGTCGTCACCACGAGCTGCTCAGTCGGGGCTCTGTGTACGTTCGTGCAGTGCGCGTGAGTACAGACCATAAGCTGCTGATTGGAGACGGGACGCTGGACACCGGAAGCCCTCCTCCTGGACCCTGGCACAGTGGCGCCGTGCTGCGGGTGTTATTTAATGCCGTGGATTTACCGTCGTGTTACCTTGGCTGATCCGGGCCTACACTGACCTACTGGTGGGGAGAGACTGGTACAGAGATAGGCACCAGGCGGGAGGTGTGTGGGGAGTGTGTGGTGACTGAGTGGAGATTCAGGGCTGTCCTACCCTGAACACACGCCAGAGGGCAGGTGTGTGTGCCCCCACTGGTACCCTGTCTGGATCCGCCATACGTCGCGCGTCTGACGTCATATAACGGACACTGTGCAATACGTCGCGCGTCTTACGTCATACGATAGACGCTGTACCATACGTCACACGTCTTACGTCATATAACAGACACTGTGCCATACGTCGCGCGTCTTACGTCATATAACAGACGCTGTACCATACGTCACGTGCTACAACACCAACAACAACGCCTGGTGTCTATATCCCGCGACAGTGGACGCTGTGACGTCAAATTAACCGTAAAGGCAAGGTATTCTCCTCCCCGACCTTTAGTCCTACAGGCAGCAGTCTGCCACACGGAACCTGTGCTGGGAGATGCCGCGGACGGGCGACTGTCATCAAAGCGGATCCCGGGGAACACGTGTTGACTCAGGCTGCGGATCGGTCCGGCGGATCTCGATGTGAGGGAAGTAAGAGCTGGCCTACCACCACACTACGCTCCACCAGCCAGCCAGCCAGCCAGCCGACCATCTAACCATCCCCAGCCTCCTCCAGCGACTAGTTTACACGCCCTCCGCCAGGGGCACCGCCCGCTGGACCAGAGCGAGGCTCTAGGAGGCGGATCTGAGGACGAGGCTGCTCCGCGAAGCGCCTGGAGTGGTGCTGGTCGCAGTGCCGCCTGGTGGTGGTAATGGGCGAGGTGTTCGGGGGGGCGGCTTACTTCCGCCGTGTCCCCCGCCAGGTGGGGTGAGTGTTTTAGAAGCCTGGAGCAGTTCCAGATTCTCCCGCGTTGATCAATGGGCGCTGCCAGGTGAGGCTTTAAGTCAGGGGCCGTGTGCAGAGTGCCAGGCGGGCTGGAGGGACCCCAGACAAACCCACGCCGTATCTATACAGCCCAGCGCGCCTGCCTATCACCCGCCCCACTATCACCCAGTCAACACGTCGCCGCCCCATCCTGCCAATCAATGATAAGCACTCGGCAAGGGTTGTTTTTTTATTACCCATGCCCACAGTGACAGCCAACACCCGCCCGCCCCTACGCGCGCGCCGCCGGTCCGAGGTGCGGCCAGTCTCCGCCAAGTCTCCATCGTCGTCTCACCGGAGAGACCGTGCCGGGAGTGACGAGCGTGGAGACCTGGAGGGTAACGTGGAGCACCTGTCAGGGGTTCGGTCACCACGCCTCCTCCTGACCTGCATGCCAGGGTACGGCCTCCCACGTGCATTGCTCCACGGTTTGCGGATCGCAGAATAACGACGCAAGATCGGGTTGCTCCAGATTCTTTGCGGATCGCATCATAATTATGCCGCCATCTATATTCACTTGAAAATCTAATGAATCTTTCACCTATGTCACTGAAAATTTGGTGTAAAAAGTAGTGATACAACGCGCAAATAACAATACCACACAACACATATTACTGGAGCAACGCTTAAATTTCCCATTTCTAGGAGCAACAAATCCCTGTCCTGCATGCCAGGGTACGGCCTCCGCAGGTGGGGCGCACATTGGATGTCTTTTAAGGGAGAGGGGTGAATGCCATGGGCTGACCGCGGAATAAAAGCAGTGGCAGGTAGCCTCCCCAGACCCTCCCTCCCCCGACCCTCCCCCACTTCTCCTGTGTGTGACTGGAGTAGCCAACGAGCAGAGGACAAGGGGTGGGTCAGTGCGAACCCTAGTCTGTTTTGTGACATGGTGATGGGTGGTTTTACTGACGTGTTGAGATGACCTACAGCCTCTCCATCTCTCAACCCCTGACCCCACCGTGTGGTCTGCACTCCCCAACCCCTCAGACCTACCCTACCCCACCCCATAGTCCTACTCCACCCCACCCCACCCCACACAACACTGCCAAGAAGCACCACCATCGTGACTCGCTTCTGAAACCATCATCCCGTTTCTGTTTTGTATTCATATATCCTTTTTTTTTACGTGAATTCAATTTGCGGAGCTTTGATAAAAAAAAGAGTCACCAAAGAAGCTACTGGCTTTGGAATTGGTCCTGCACCAGGACATAACGTTGTGGGTGGGTGAGGGGAGTACTAGACTTGCCCAAGTCTTTGGTTATGAACTTTCATTAACTGATTAAATACAATCAGAATAAAGTTCATTATAGTATGTATCCTTCTCTGACTGGCCCGTGAATCCATGTATATATCCCAGTGAGGAGGGTAGCCATAGGATGCAGGGACTGGAGCCAGTATCCCAGCGAGGAGGGTAGCCACAGGATGCAGGGACTGGAGCCAGTATCCCAGCAAGGAGGGTAGCCACAGGATGCAGGGACTGGAGCCAGTAAGGAGGGTAGCCATAGGATGCAGGGACTCGAGCCAGTCTAGGTGACTACCAACGACACCCCAGCACAAGTGTGGCCTAATCAGTCACACGGGATTAGCATAATGAGTGCGGTTTAACCGCGGATCATGAGAACGTCCCCTTGACGTGGTTATATATCGTGGCAGCGGATTTACGTAAGATAATCCTGCTGGGCTTGGCGCCGGATAATCCACATACAACGCGCTCTACACGCACTGGAGGAAGATGAATGGAGGACCGATGGCTGGAGGAACACTGTGTCCCTCCCGTTGGCGTGACACAGCATAGGCATTAATGTACATGACCTCAGCCCCACTGACTCTACGGTGATTAGATACAGAGGCCTCCTGCGTGTAGTGTTATAGCCCCATCATCTAATAATCTCTCTCCAGCGTTAGAGGCGTCACCATCTCTCCCCCCTCCCAGTACAGCTGTCACGGCCCCCCTCTCAGTACCAGACACACAGGGAGGGAGTTAGCGCCATGCCGGGTGCGTGAGCGATATTGAGCGATACCGTTCCCATTCACTCACCACCAGAGATTGCTGGTGGCGGCGCCAAAGCCTGCAGCCCCCAGCAGCATACTGCCCACCACCTCCACCATCTCCACCACCCCCCCGTGTTTCTACTACCTCCAGGGCGGCGCCTCAGGGTAAGGAGGGAGGGAGGGAGGGAGGGTGGAGAGGACCCTGGAGGAGGCTTTCATCGCTCAGCAGCACGCATGCACGGTCCCCCTCCTCTTCTTCTCCTCCTGCTCCTCCTGCTGCTGCTAGTGGTGGTTCTGGGTGTGTGTGTAGGGGTGGACGGTGAGGGCGCGGGGTGAGAGCGGCGCCCGGAGTCACCGACACGGCGACGGCAGGTGTAGCGCCGGGCGGGGCGGGGCGGGGCGGGGCGGGGCGGGGCGGGCGACGGTGGTAGTATGAGGCGTGGCGGCGTCACGTATGGACGTGCTGTGAGTGGGCGCAGCGGCGGCGGCGATCGGAGGACAGCGACCGGGGACAGCGGCGGCAGCAACGGGCGGGCGGGCGGGCGGGTGGGTCTCGAGGCGAGGCAGGCCCTTCACGAGTTGACATTCATCCATCCCGGGCACCGCCTGACAACCTGTTGGTCGGCGGACGGACGGGCGGGAGGACGCTCTCACAGTCAGCCCGTGCTAGTGAGCCGCGTGTAGGCTGCCCGGCTGTGGTAGGAGTAGCCACTGTGGTGTGCGTGCGGGGATATAACCAGGCAGCCCCCAGGCAGCCCCAAGCAGCCCCCAGGCAGCCCCAGGTAGCCCCCAGGCAGCCCTAGGCAGCCCCCTGTCAGCAGTGGTGGCTTTAAGCAGGTATGTCCAGACTTGATGACCATATTCACCAGCACTGGAGACCTACTGGAGACCTACTGGAGACCTACTGGAGACCCAGGCTTCATCCCCTTCACTCGGTGACACCAGGGCCTGTACCTCCCGTACCCGGTACAACTACTACTACTACTACTACCACTAGACACGCACGGGATCCACATCCACATCCAGGCTGACCTGCGATCATTCATCTCTACTCCACGCGGTGCCCTGGATTAGCACCGAGCCGGTGTCTGTACATGGATCCTGTAGCGTGATCCCACATGAAGGGTCAGGGACTGGACATCAAAGAGGCCATCGCGGATCCCTCTGATCTGCCAGTGATCCGCCACGAGAGCGGCCCTGAATTAGCGCCTCTCACGAGGAGATAGGACGAGTGTATGTGTGCGTGTGTGTGTGCAGCAGTGGCCGCCTCTGACTGCAGCGGTGTTTTTTTTCTATTTTATAAAAACAGTGAAAAAGAGGGAAAGCCCCCCTAGAAGCTTACCTCTACCAAGGAGTATACTCCTTGCTACTACTATAGACTTGCTCAAGTCTTGGATTATGGACAATTAAGTATTTTGCAGTGTGACTGGTCCAGGAATCCAACCCCCAGGAGGGGTGAGGTAGGTGGAGGGGTAACCATAGGACACAGGGACTGGAGCCAGTCTATGTACTGGTGAGGAGGGGTGAGGTAGGTGGAGGGGTAACCATAGGATGCAGGGACTGGAGCCAGTCTATGTACTGGTGAGGAGGGGTGAGGTAGGTGGATGGGTAACCATAGGATGCAGGGACTGGAGCCAGTCTACTACTACCACTACTATACAACCTGTTTCTCAGTGCTGTTACTGCCCAGAGGTGCCTCTGAGTTGATCTGACGTTCATACCACCCCTCACAACACGCGGAGGTGTTGCCAGTGACTGTAAACTGTCAGCTGTGTGTCTTCCTACTTTACGACCCCGCCCTCCCTCCCTCCCGGCCCGGCCCTGCATGTCAGTGGTGGGTCTCGGCGAGTGACTGAGCCTCCCGCCACGTTACGTTAACTCAGCATCGCCCACATTGACCCGGCACAGGGCCCGGTGCGGCCAGTCAGCGCGGACCTACAGCCCACTGTGTGTCTGAGTGGGGGACCGACGGGCATTGACCCACTACCACAATTACTGTTACTCCTTCAGTGGTTTATACACAGTGTTATTGGATTGTCACCAGATTATAGGAATAAGTCAGCATTGGACACCACTACATGAGGATGTTAAAAGACATGTGTCTTACTACGTGAGACAGCATTGACCCACTACGACTACTAGTACTGTTACTCATTCAGTGGTTTATACACAGTGTTGTTGGATTGTCACCATTACCAGGTTATAGGAATAAGTCAGCATTGGACACCACTACCTGGGGATCTTAAGAGACAAGTGTTTCAATATGTGAGACAGCATTGACCCACTACTAGTACAACCACGACTACTTCGAGTTCTGCTACTACTCCCTCAGTGTTTATACACAGTGTTATTGGATTGTCACCATTACCAGGTTATAGGAATACGTCACCATTGGACACCACAACCTGAGGATGTTAAAAGACAAGTGTCTTACTACGTGAGACAGCATTGACCCACTACTACTCCTACCCATATTGCTACCCCTTGAGTGGTTTATATATACCCAGTGTTATTGGATTATCACCATTACCAGGTTGCGGGAATACATCACCAATGGACACATGAGGATTTAACAAACCAATGTTTTACTACATCAGTGTACCACATACCAGCCTGTGGGTATTTATGAATGGGGACCGCTGTACCATGCTTATTACTCACTTAATGACCGGGCCCTAGGAGATTACAACCCTGAGGATGTGATTGCGCCTACTGAGTGCTACCGCGGATGATAATCACCTGTTTCAGGTATGCCGCACAATGTGTGTGATTACTGAGGACCAAGCAGTATTTACATTGGAGTACCGGCCTGGGATTTGAGTACGTTTGTTGATGACTGGAATTTACCACCGACGGTTTGCCTCACGAAACGCCATGGTGACCTGGCGTCCCTGTGACCCGGTTTGGCCGCGACACCTGCCGGGCTGGCGTGGTACCACAACCTGATGGTTTTACTTCCCGAGTCATGACTGGGGCTTACTACTGCAGGTGTATTTTACACTCGGCTATTCTCATCCAAACCGGGATATAACATCTCTGGATACCTGTTACAATGTTGCTCCATTATCACCAGCAGTCTTCATTCCCTTACGTATAGGAATGGCAATTGTTGTGTCTCGCTTCACTGAGACTGTGTTTTTTTTCACTCCCGCTACCGCCAACGCCGCTTGTTTTTGACCTCGCTCACACACGTGAGGAATGTGGGTGGAGAGTGTAGCCCATTGGAGACCTCCTGCGTCTGTCGTCACACCGGCACTGTGACAGGTCGACATTGGTCGGCGACCGGCGGGTGAATAGGGTCAAGGCCACTTTATTCGCGTGACCCCCACACTTCCCCCATCCAGGGTGGCAGGGATATAGGCCAGTGGAGTGCTGGGAAAGTTGAGACGGCGATTGTAGGGTGCGGGGAACGGTATGCGGAGGAATGTGAACAGTGGCAGACGACATTGAGAGATGTTTACTGAGCCACGATATTTCAGAAGACCCCTTGAACCTAAATGTATCACTCTATGAGCTTTGTAGTATCCAATATGGATTTAGGTGTGGGGTGATTGAAGCAGACGACATTTGTCTCGACTGAAAACAGTCGCTGGCTACATAAACCAGCCAATGTTTACCGAGTAACTGTAGTAGAAGACCGCAGTCGCTAAGAACCCACACCCACCCCTTGCTAACAGGTTAGTTTCCATAGTAACAAGACCACATGGCCATGTGGAGTGGACACTGGTCAGTTTCCAAGGTGATCTATGGACGGGAGGTGGTCCCCGGCCAACACCCGGGGCGCCCCCTGGTGGGCTGTACAGAATATAACCACTAGCAGACGACATTCTGTTAGAAACCATGCCGCGCCACCGTAAGAACGCCTACTCACTGAAAAGGAAGAAAGATTTGAAGGCGATAATAACACGTCCTTTTCCTGGGCACGATTGTGGACGTGACATTGGCAACGCTGGGTAAAACTTCAGTGGACATTTTTAATCAGTTGAAATAGCAAGAGGTGAGGTTTGGTGCACTGCAGGAGGAGGAGGAGGAGGTGGTGATGCTAGGTGGCGACTAGTTTATCACTGCCAAAGGTCATGTGACACGGAAGCTGGGTTGTGACCTCTACTGACCTCTGGCCTCTTGAGACAGACTGTGCACCACGTGCGGCGACCATTACCGGATTTATGGATCATACATCGATAATGCAGTGTTAACCACTGGGACTGTTACAAGAGTATCCGCTCTGGGAACCAGTATATTCAATTATATATGAAACGGATGGTGTGTGGTTTTTAATATTCTCCTGGGATATAATGTGGAATCGTTGGATATAGACCATTGTATGAGTGTTTAAATTGCTCCTGAGCAAAATAATCCCTGACGGAAGGGGGTGAGACTACCAGATACGGCTGTGTGTGTGTCGGCTTTCCCGCCATTTCGAGGTGTCAGGATTTTTGATAAATGTCGTCTGCTCACCTCAGTTCGCACCCACGCCGCTAGGGGGAGTACTGCTGACGACGACTGACACCACGAACCTCCCTACACCAGTATGGCTCAGCCAACAACACAGCAGAGAAGGAGGCATCCACGGAATTTCTCATGAACATTTCCGAATATTGTGTCAAAGAGAATTTGTCACGGGAGGTTACGCATGGCTGCGCACAACGACAGGGAAATGGTGAAGTAGGCTGGGGAAGGGATTATTGGTGATATATATACCTATGTGAGGAATGTGGGCGTTTCCCTGAGTCATTGTACTATGTAGATACCTACAGTTTGAAGAGACCACACCAGAACTAGTCAGAATACATTGTTTAAACACTCCTCCTGTTTATAGTGTATACTACAACATCCCACAAACACACCAACTTAAACCACAGAACACCTGGCATTATATATATATATCAAAATGTGGTTTGCAGTGTAATTATACTTGATCAAAGAATATACATGCCTATTCTATTCTATTAACGTACCTGAGACTCATTAGTCTTAAAGAGTTTTGTGAATACCTCCTTCAAAGGCCAACATATTTGCTGGGTGGTTAAACATTGTGGTCGCCCGTCCCTCGGTGACTGCGGTTTTTGTAGGTCACCACCACAGCGGATGACCTCTAGTCGTTGGTAATGACCTTTCAACAAAAGAGGGCGGACCACCTTGTCGACAGGTCACACCTGGGTGGGTTACAAGGCTCCTATTTCCTGTCTTGAAGCAACGCCATAATCAGCAACACTCAATGAGATTTCCCCATCAAAGCCAATATAACCTCCTCAGTAATCTCAAAAATAAGAAAAGAGCTCAGGTTGATTTTTAGAGGAAACTCTTAGATCTGAAAGAAAAAAATATTCCTAGATATAACGGTGATTTTAACTTGGTTTATATATGAAAGTAATTGATTTTCAGTAAGAAATATTGATTTTGTTTCTAAAGCAGACGACATTTCATAGAAAGAAGTATTGAGCAGACGATAATTCACTAAAGTATTGATATTGTTTCTAAAGCAGACGACAATTGAAAAAGCGCGGGAGAGCCAGGTGTGCATTATACAGCAGTCTACGGGTTTGTTTGTACAGTACACGCGGGTCAACCCTTCGCCTGCGGGCGTGCCTCAGGAAAACACTCCGTGATGGCCAACAAAAATCTGTGTGCATTAGGAGAAGCACAACAACTTGGGAATACCAGAAACCTACCTCTTTACATTGATGCTGCAATAGAGAGTGTGTATACATACAATGAAGCATCGGGTCTATCAGTGTGAATAACTTATATGTCAGAGAGAAAGTGTGTTACTATCCAGTATACATAGAGGATTACCCTGAAAGCCTGGTATAATAGAGGTGGGTGACACAGGAATAGACCATTGCGTGTTTTTATATAACACCCTCATTGTGTGATTATCCGATACCCATCGTCAAAGTGAAACACTTTGTGTGGGTGATATAGTGCAGGAATAATACCAGCAACAGCTGATGGTGGGTGCGTACACAGCAGTGCATTGTGTCAGTGTATAAGGGCACAAAGCAGATTGATATAATGGAGATCGGGGGGTATAAGGGCGGCGGTGAGCGTGGCAGTGTGATAACCGCAGAGCAGAGCTGGTCAACGCGGGATCCACCACCAAACCCGCAGCATCGTGGCCACCACCCCCACCACCCCCACCACCCCCACAAGTACCAGCCACCCCCACCGCTCCCAGCCTCTCACTACCACCACCATCACCAGCAGCACACCTGGAACAGTCGGGACCACCCCTCCTCCACCATTTCCGGTTCCGGGGGCAGCCGACTTCCGGCCGGAAGTGGCGCTCCGCGGACCGGAAGTGTGCGGACTTTACCGCGGTACGCCTACCACGAGCACCCCCAGATGGCAGCACCTGTGCGTGAACGAGAACGCGAACGAGAACGGGATAGGGATCGTGATCGGACGCCGCCGAGACGCAGTCTGTCCCACAGTCACACTCTGGGTCACCCGCACCGGGACCGGCATCGTCGGGACGCGGCATCGCCGAGCCGCGGGATGAGCCTCCAGGAGCACCGCACGTCGAGCCCTCACCGCCTGGAGTACGTGTACCCGCCGTGGGACGCGCGGGACGCCTACGGCCGCTCCTCCCCGCGGCACGTGGTCGCGTCTGACGTCAGCCGGCCCCGGTTGACCGTCACGCCGGCACAGGGGATCCCCGGGTCACGTGCGGGCTTCTACGATAACAACAACGACCCGTACGGCTCCAGCCCCACCGCCAGGGGCTCCCCGCGCGCCCGGGGGCTGCTCGGGGGAGAGACGCCCGGTGACGTGCGTCCGGCGTCCCCGAGGTCACGTGAGAGGCCCGGGCGTCCCCGCAGGAGGTCGGGGTCGCTGTCCGAGGACGGGGAGGGGCGGGCGCGTCGCTCCGAGTACCGCCCGTCCACCCCCGCCTACGTGAGCCTGCCCGTCGGGGTGGGCAGCCCCGGGATGGGCAGCCCCGGGATGGGCAGCCCCGGAATGGGCAGCAGTGGCGGGCGCCCCTCTAACCTGAAACTCATCAACTCGGCCATGCTCGCTGCCCACTCGCTGCCCAACGAAGCCGAGCTGCTCGGAGCCCGCAGCCTGGAGAGGCTTCACTACCAGCTCCTGCGAAACCAGGCCCAACTGGAGGCCCTGGAGAAGCAACGTCAGCGCCTGCAGGAGACCTACCAGAGGTCGCAGAGCCCCACGCTTAGCCTGCGCCTCCAGGGGGCCTACCAACACAGTCAGAGCCCGCACAGCCAACGCAGTCTCAGTCCGACTATCAGTCTGCACACACAGCGCAGTTTGAGTCCGACTATCAGCCTGCACAACCAGAGGAACCTCCGAGATGCTCGAGGGGAAGAGGAGGAGGAGGAGGGGGAGCGGGGCCGGAGGAGGGTGATTGAGAGCCACGCCGCCGGGAAAAAGGACCGGGGGAGGGTGCGGGGGCTGGAGGATGAGGAGGAGGAGGAGGGGGGTGAAGAGGAGGAGGAGGAGGACGGGGTGAGTGGCAGCTTTGAGAGGCTTAGGCTGGTGGATGATGTTTTAACCTCTAGCATTAACGGCAACCAGGAGTATGCCAGCAGTACCCTGGAGAGCGGCTACTGCGAGAGTACCGACACCTGGCCCTCTCACCATGACAACAACAATGGCGGCCGGGGAAGCCATCACCATGACAACACGCCGCCTGCCCCGCCGGCCCCGACCCCGGTTGGCCCAGACCCAGGAGCCACCGACCCCCGCCTCCAGCTGCACACGAGTGGGCCGGGCGCGGGCAGAGAGGATCAGACCCTCATAGACCCAGGAGGAGGAGAGGTAGAGGTACCACCGAAACCAACATGTGGCACCATCTCCCAGCGCAGTCTTAGTCCGTACCGGGAGCACGGGTACGCGTCGGACAGTAGCGGGCGGAGCGGGCGGACTGGGTCCCCGCCACCCCCGCCGCCGCCGCCGCCGGTCACTGTAGCCGGGACGAACCATGGGGGCAGTGCGACCACCCCGACCCCTGCCGGCACCACCTCCGCCTCCAGCCCGCCCACAACGGCCGCCCCCACCCCGCTCATCTCCAGGGACCGGCCGTGGTCGGCCGACGCGCACGGCAGCCGCGGGCTGGCCACGACCATGCTTCGCACCCGGCGGAAATCAGAACAGTTCCGCATGAACAGGCGCGAGAAAGCCAAGAGCTGGACGGCCGAGCTGTCCCTGCCGCCGGGGCAGCTGGAGGGGCTGTCCCTGCTCCCCCCGACCCCGCCCTCCTCCGGGGGCCGCGGCACCTCCCCCGGGGTCTCCCACGAGAAGCAGGACAGCGGTATCGGGAGCCTGAAGCGCGCCGATTTACGCCTGCGCTCCACGGCGAGTCTCAACAAGCTGGGCACACACGGGAGCCGGGCCTACCTGGCCGCCGACCCGGGGGCCGACAAGGCGCCCAAGAGCTACAAACGGTGGGTGGAGCCGGCCGACCCGAACAGGGTCGTCGACATCTTCCGCGACCGCCCCGACCAGGACGACGATCCCGACCTCGATGACGACGAGATCCTCTGCCAGAACGAGGCTCTAATCGTCGGCGACGATGACGACGACGACGACGACGGATTCGATAGCTTCGATATCTCCGACTACTACCACCAGGAGCGCCACCGGAGCGTGGACGCCGAGTCGGGGGACTTCTCGTCCTTGTCGCTCGGCAGAAACACCTGGGGGTCTCAGAGGAGCATCGGCACCCTATGCGGGCCGCTTTCCCTCGCCCCGGAGCTCTACCCGGAAGCGCTCTTGCAGCAGAAAGCGGGGTCGACGACCGCCGCCGCCCGCACGGACCAGATTCATGGACGCTCGGGCGTCAACTCGCCGCTAGGGTTAGAGTTCCAGCCGCACAACAGACGCGCGCGTCTCTATGGTAACGAGGAGGGGCTAGGCGCTGCCCCACGTGATCACGGCAGCGTCCACCAGCCGCCAGGGGGCAGTAGTGTCCGCCCCGGCGTTCACGACGCGACCGGAAGTGGTTCCAGCGTCGGCGCCAATAAGTACTGGAGTTGGAGCTCCAGCGCGCATGCTCAGGAGGAAGCGCGCGGTCGGGCGGTTCCGGTTCCGGTGAGCGGAAATGGCGGCCATTATGGCGGTACGAAGCACTGGAGCTGGGCCGACCACGAGGACAGCAGTGTGTATGAGAACCTCCCCCCGCAGCGCGGGAGTAACGCTAACGGAGGAACTGCATCCTCCAGGGCGCCCACCCGCACGCTCTCCCTACCACGTGATCCAGGGGGGCAGAACGGCGGGCGCATGCGTCTGGGCGCCATTGGACGGCCGCACAGCGCCGACCGGATACGGCTCCACGCAGCGACCAGCTCGCGGTCGGTGAGCGAGGCCTTGGAGAACCACCGGAAACTGGCCGACCAGTACATCAAAGGCTACCACCGGGCGGCCGACAAGGACCCGGAGAACCAGGGGAGTGTGCCGGCTCCTCCAGTAGAGGAGCCCACCACGGCTACGACCACCCCCGGGGACACGACTGCCTCGAGCAGCACCCCGTCGGAGGACAGTCACGTGCCCACGGATACCACCCCGCCTGTGTCCAGTGACGAGGTCACTGATGTCGCCCTTACCTTGGCGATGCCGTCGTCGGGTTCCCTGTGTCACCTGACCTACGACTACTGCTGGACTAACCTGCAACACGAGCAGATCCCCCGCCAGCCCCCGCTACACGCGGACACCGGTGAGTAGCTCATGTGACCTTCTCAATGCATCTGTACGTTTAGGCCACTCAAAAAAAAACTTGTTTCTCATCACAAGCCATGAAAAATATGACGAGGGCGCTTTTTTTTTTTTTTTTGCTATATCAAAGATGGCTTTTGAAGTGTCAGAAAATGGGCCTCAGACATACAACCCTGCATAAGCAGCCACCCTCCCATCCAGGCCAAAGTGGCCGCTTACATAGGGTGTCTGCTTATGCAGGGTTTCCAGATTTTTACTGGCTATACATTTAATGCATCCCTGACATCAGGAGCTTTAATTTGATACTAAATACACATACCTTTCATTATTTCTATCAAGGTTCATCTATTTAAAAAGAAATCTTCTAAAATCGCTTTTTCTGATGCGCGCGATGATGAGAAACAAATTGTATATTTTTGAGTGGCCTTAATGCTTCACTTCACTTTTCAGATGGAAACATTTCTATCTTTGCCAAATTGGCAGGTTCATTTGAGGAAAGGCTCTTACAAGTATGTAGTGATGAAGGAGGAGGGTTACCAGGGTTTACACATCTACACGTTTACCGCTTCACTTCTCAGATGATGCCGACAATTGCACGTCTCAGCAAAATGGAACCCTATAATTCAGACGATGAGATGGTGTTCGAGTACAAAATCTCAACAGGATTTGTCTCAAACACCCTTTGAGGTACATGAATCTCAACACGATTTGTCTCAGACAAACACCCTGTGAGGTACATGAATCTCAGCAGGATTTGTCTGAGACAAACACCCTGTGAGGTACGTGAATCTCAGCAGGATGTGTCTCAGACAAACACCCTGTGAGGTACATGAATCCTATCGTGTGAATCACACTTCACTCTTATGGGGAGGCTACTAGAAAATTAAAATGGAGGGGAATTAGACATGTATACATTGTATTTATTGTTTCTGAAGATGTGCATATTTACTTCTCATGGACATAAGTTAATGTTTAATTCAGACTAGGATTGTATAATTTGAACACGATCCGTAGTTAAGTGATAAGAATGTTAATGACGTTCACATGCCTACAGGCACTGAAGTATCTGGGTGGGGAGTTACCTCAGAGGTTAGAGCACTAGACTTGTAAACCCAAGGTTGTAGGACTTTGTTAGATCGAATCCCACCCCAGCAGTGGTAGATTTACTGCTATATCAAAGGTCAATCCTTCTCATACCATGTCTATGTGGTGTGGGAAGTAAAAAAACTCTCTTTTCAGTAGTATAATGTTGAGATTTCCACCTAAATTAATCTCATGGATTTGATGAAACCCAAAGTGAGTCTAATAGAATATATTGGACGTTAAACTACCCAAACAATCAAACAAATGAACTTGTACTCCAGAGGCTTTCAAGTATGGTAACTCATACTCAATGGGCTATAAACAGATAAATATTTCCAGGCTTAAATAGAATCACAAACATATTCGTGCTTGGTCTGAGTCCCCATTCACCATCTCATTTGAAGCGCTTCAGAATATTCACTCTGCTTTTGCCTCGTTCATATCACTGCGCGCTCCAAACTCGATGGCGAACAGAAACACAGACCAAACACTCATCAGTTTCTTTCCTATTATCAACAATTCCATTTCACCACTTGTTGTGATTTCCGTACACCGAAGAAAAAATAAAATATCCTGGCCATTAATGACGGATTTAAACTAGATGCTGTCAGCGTCAACAGCCCGGAGCTAATTGAAACATCCGCCAAATTCCCCCCGAGTCCGACACCCTCAAAGCTGACTCTGTCATCTCAGCTAATTGTTTCCTGGGCTTCAGTGGTTTTGTATTGATGAAGCGCACACTCTATTTCATCCACCAGAAAGGAGGGATATTACATTTATCTGTTGATGTTTCCAAACACATGCTGCTCCCATGTGCTATACCAGAGCCTCTGCATATTGAGAGAGCAACATATGGTTCTATTGCTGATATCTGCGAGTAAATGAAGGGGAGGGGGGTCCAACTCACCATATATACATGTACATAACCTAGATGTTTATGACTCCAACCGACATCTCTGTTTAATGGAACATCATGTTAGGTTAGGTCAGTGGTAAATAGCACTGGACTTTGTTGATTAGAGTCCCACTGCAGCCACTTTTCTCTTTCAGTGGTAGATTTACTGCTATATCAAAGGCCAATTCTTCTCATATCATGTCTATATGGTGTGGGAAGTAAAAAAGAAATCTCACCTTGGCTGGGGTGAGATTTCTACTTGAATTTATCACATAGATTCGATCACCACCCTCGTGAACCTTGAGAAAGTCTGGTGAGGACCTATATTAAATGGTTGACTGGACGTTAAATCAAATCAAACAAACAAATAAACAAACAAACAAAGAGAGCACTACTGATAAACTAGCCCATGAATTGCTAGTTTTGCCGGATCTCTGGGGTGGGGAGTTAGCTCAGTGGTTAGAGCACCGGACTTGTAACCCCAAGGTTGTAAGACTTTGTGGGTTCGAGTCCCACCCCCAGCAGTGGTAGATTTACTGCTATAACAAAGGCCATCCTTCTCATACCATGTCTATGTGGTGTGGGAAGTGAAAGAACCCTCACCTTGGTAAATGTGTAGGGGTGAGATTTCTACCTGAATTCATCACATAGATTCGATCACCACCCTAGAGGTGTAAAAGAACCTTGAGAAAGTCTGGAAAGGACCTATAATAAATGTTTGACTGGACGTTAAATCAAATAAAAAAAACAAATAAATAAACAAACAAACAAAGAGAGCACTACTGATAAACTAGCCCATGAATTGCTAGTTTTGCCGGATCTCTGTGACTTCAGACACAGACACGCCCTCCTCACGTCCCTGTTCGTTCTCCCTCGGTTTCCGATCAGAGTACCACGCATCACGCCGCGCCGATAACCTTTACATCATCCATAAAACCGCCATGCCATCCAAATTGTTCTTTTCATCGCTGCGTCGAAAATTCATTTTCCAAGCGAAAGAAAGCGAGCCGCTGCGGCATCATCAGCGACAATAACCAACTCGATGTGCAGGAGATCGCTGATAAAGAATCGCTCGCACGTTCTCTCGCCCGCTGTTTGCGCACGACGGGCAGAGTGCAGTAATTGTTTTTGGCTCCGAAAATTGAATAGGCTGCACTTTGGCCTGTTGATGCAGTAATGGGACATCATTCCCCTAACGGCAGGCGGGATGATGGCCTTGATTAGGCCGAGTCGAGCCTAAAACTCCCCGCATTAACCATATTGAATCAGCCTTACTTGTTTTATGGCAGGATTGGTGTGTAAACGTGGCAGACGACTGCGATCTGTAGGCTCTATACGAGGAGCCCTACATCTGGGACCTGTTTCACTAGTTTCGTGACATGTCTGTGACACCACACAGACATTGGGGTAGACTGGTCTCAGTCCTGTATCCTGCCCCTCCACCCCTTCTGAGTGACACATTTGATTCATGGGCCATTCAGAGAAGGACACATACTATAATGAATTGTATTCCGATTTTCTTTAATCGTTTAATGAATGTTCATAATCAAAGACTTGAGCAAGTCTAACATTGGGGTTGTCTAGTTTTGTGACAACACAAGTAGCTGCCCTTAGGAAAAGACAGAGCCCAAACATAAGAATCAGACAACTCTACACATCATGGACCTGTTTCACTAGTTTCGTGACAAAAGTGTTAGACAGACATGAAAAGCGGCACCAACAGTGCAAGCAAGAACGGATAAAACAAAGTCGATTGTCTAGTTCTTATGAAACTGGACACACCATCTAGACGCCATCTAGACATGTCAAGAAACTAGTGAAACACTCAAACAGGTCCCTGGTCTTTCACTGTGGTATCTCAAATATCGCTCCAGCGAAATGCAATATACGGTTTTGAAATATCTCAGATAAAGTGGTATTAGGTTCCCTTTTGATACTCTCGATTTTGTTTATTGAGAAAAAAAAGTTATGAGTGTTTGGTCTGTGTCCCCGTTCACCATCATATATTGAGTGCACAGTAATATGAACGAGGTGATAGCCGAGTGAATATTCCGAAGCACCCCAAAGGAGATGGCGAACGGGGACTCAGACCAAACACAAATATGCAACAGTGGAAGATCTGCTCCACGTAGACCTCTTCTTTTTTGGAATTAAAAAGATTAATATATGTTTAGTTTCTCCATATTATACGCATTTCCTGTATCTGAATATCTTCGTGAATCTTTTTCTAAAGATAGCAGAAAAGATCCTCCACTCGTGGTAGATGTCCAAGTGAACATTCCAGAGAAAATAATCACAGAAAAAAACACCGGAGTATTCCCCTACTCATTGAGCGCCCTACATCCGTGCCTCCCCACACGCTCCCCTCACCGGTTCTACACTCCATGTTCATGTAGAATACAGGCGTTGTTTTCTGTCTACCACAAGACGGCGGTGAGATATGAGGGGGCGAATCTAAAACGCCGCAGCTGATTCCGTTTTTCTCCTCTGCTTGGTGTTTTTTGTCCGTGCTGTTGGAGCTCGGCGCTGGGAGGAGTGGTAGAACACTCTCCTAGCATAGATCATGCGCCTTACTTCCTGCCTTGCTTGTATCTCAGTTTGGGGTCAAAATCTGTCTTATATCCTTGGGGGCCGTTGAATAATCTAGGATCATACATAAAGACACTTGTCCGTCCCTTTGTACAAGGGTTATTGTTTTATGATATTTAAGTTTGTTTGCTAAGACAGTATCAGACATCCAGAAGGTCGTCCATAAGTGTTGAATAAAGTTGACCCACATTGTCCCTGGCTGTCTATGGCATACAGAAAAAGGGGTTTTATGTAGGACTCTAGATTATTCAACAGGGCCCAGTTTATCTGAAATTCTGAGCATTTTGGGGAGTATTGTGTTTTATTTGTAAAAAGTGATGCACATGTTTATATGGTAAATTATATACACTCATTGTTGTTATTTGGGATGTAGAATCAGGATTAGACTATGGGATTATTTTTTTCAGTAAAAAGCACCTCATGTGTTGTAGGGTTTTGCTTGTCAACATGATGCATGGGCTCATTCGAAGGAGTAGATTAAATCAACTATGGATTGACATTATACATGGTTTAAGGCTGGAGAAGAAAGAGCTTTATTGTCTGTGAAGCTCATGTAGCAATTCCTGTATTTCCAAACTCATAATATATACAAGTTGTTTGAGTTTCATTATTTTTGACGGTTACCCTTTTTTTATATCCAAAATGTAGTTTCTCTCTGTGACATTACTGGATAGACTTGCTCAAGTCTTTGATTATGAATATTCATTAAATGATTAAACACAATAAAAATAAAGTTCATGACTGGCCCATGAACCTGTATCCCAACGAGGAGGGTAGCCATAGGATGCAGCGACTGGAGCCAGTCTAATCACTGGGTTGAGGCAGAGATTAGTAAGCGCTAGTGCCGCGAAAGATCTGCTGGGAGAGTGGTGGTAGAGCTGTTGTGGTAAAGGGGCGGAGAGTGTAACACACTGTGAGGTCAAAAGACAGGCAGCGGATTCACTGCTACCAGACCCGTCTATCTATACACGGGATACACAGGTACTTTGTGCTGCTGGCGGTACTACTGAAGGCCTGGGTTATTCTCCGTTGAGTGTAAAGTGTGAACTGATATGGCCAGTGTTATACCCACAGTGTATCCTTACAAAACCACCAACGGAGATGCCACACAAGCTTCTATACAATGATACAGACTGCAGTTGTTATTCACAAAATCAGACTTTCATGTATAGTATTGAAGCATTGTATCAGATATTTTGACAAAGATGTCAGTTTTCTATTTTTTCTCCGTGGAAACTTACTTTTTCATATCCAGTATATGTAACTGCTTTTCCTTGTCTCAAACAAGGATGATATTGATTTAGCTTCATGTACGCCAATACATCCTCAGCCCCATGCCATGGCCGATAAGGACATATTATCCAAGTTGTCCCAGTCTCTCTGTGACAAAAAATCTATATGAAAAATATATCCACTCTCTTCCCAGACCCCAACTGATATCCTGCATTTAGAGTGTCCGTTTTGTAGTATTGTAATACTCATGTAATTTATGCAGTACCATTGATACTTAGGCATCCTTTTTTATTCCCATTGTATCAGAATGGATAGATCCACAGTCCATAGCACACATATGGAACTCTGAAATGGGAAATGTGATTTAGAGGATTCGACCCATGTTGAACACCAAGGTTGTTGCTCCATGTTTTGCAGATCGCAGAATAGCAATCCAAGTTGAAAATCATTGTTCCAGATTTTTTGCGGATTGCATCATAACTATGTCGCCATCTATATTCAATTGAAAATCTAATGAAACTCTCACCTATGCCACTGAAAATATGGTATTGTAAAAAGTAGCGATACAGCATGAAAATAAAAATACCATACTGGAGCAACGCTTTTCCCACAGTTCTAGGAGCAACGGCCCCCAGGAAAGGCAGTCCGGGGGTTGTTTGGTGCTGGGAGAATATGTGGCTGTCCGTGACCATTGGTGGGGCCTTAATCACCAACCAGATTGTTTGCGGATCGCATCATAACTATGTTGCCATCTATATTCAATTGCAAATATGATAAAACCTCCACCTATGTCACTGAAAATATGGTGTTGTAAAAAGTAGCGATACAACATGAAAATAAAAACACCACACGCCACAATCCGATATTACTGGAGCAACGCTTTTCCCACATCTCTAGGAGCAACAACCCCCAGGAAAGGCAGTCCGCGGGATGTTTGGTACTGGGAGAATATGTGGCTGTCCGTGACCATTGGTGGAGCCTCAGTCACCAATCATCTCCTGCTCCCTGCTGACCGCTGCACGGCGCTTGTTGGAGGCCGCGGGGCGGAGGGCAGTCAGGGGGAGGGAGGGGGAGTACAATGACCTCCACCAGGCGCCGCCACCCTCACCTCACGCCCATTTATCCCACCCACCCACCCCAATCTCCACACCCCCCACCCCCATACAACACCATCCCTGCGTGCGAGGTTCGCTACAGACCACTGAAGCCTTTCTAGACCAGCACAGGTGAGTTTAAACTAAGCCCAGAACAGAACGTCAACCATAGATGTATCTCGCTGTGATGGTGTGATACTTAAAGACCATCACAAATAGCCAGCGTTTATAGACAATACTCAATAACCATTTGTTATATTTGTTACATGATAAAGACAATGGAAAACGGACTGCAATACTCGTTGGGGCATGGAGAACGAGTTCCCAATGTTAAGCCTAAGGACATTTATTCCAGGGGTGAGATAATACCTGTATAGGCCACAGACGGATAGGGTGATCCCCCTGCAGCTTTCATCACATACAACACAGACCGTTTATTCAGCATTGATTATCATATAGGATAACGGCCATAACAGAATTGATAACACACAGCATGCAGAGGGTGGCCAGCGACCACCCCTCTTATAAGATCTCTCACTCTCAAAGTGGTATTCTGTACAAGGTTCTCACTATGCACCCCTCTCATAAGATCTCACACTCTCTGACTCGTATTCTGTACTCTCACTACGCTCTATAGGAAAATAATTCTTAACGAACTAGGCTTAGAGCCTTGAGAATACACTGGCCTGCCTCCCGTGCTAAAGACGTACATCAATGCAACCCAAAGATTCCTATAATCTCCATGATGCCACCTAGCGGGACTACTGTGTGCCAGTGGATTCTCCAGGCTCTAAAGCTAGTTCATTAAGAATTCTTCTCCCATAGAGCGTATTGAGAACCTTGTACAGAATATCACTGAGAGACTGTAAGATCTTATGAGACGGTGACCACCGACCCGCCCCACCCTCGTTTTTTTTTTTTTAAATACTTTTATTTATCCTGTGCAGCACTCAGCCAGTTTGTCGGCTGGTTTCCATGTGCCAACAGTTACATTTACAATAATCATCTTGTATTTCCATTTACAATTTGAGTACATGCGTATATATAATGAACAAATGAAAATCAAATTACATAGATATATAGATATTGTACTACCTTATTCTATAGACACCGTTTAGAGTGTCTTGCAATAATGGTTTGACATATGGTCGATGTTTTGTAAGTAATCTAATACATTTCTCTTCATTTTGGATAAGTCCATGTACCCACAATGCAGCTCCCTGCCGTCACGTGCACAAACATGGCGGCCGCCACATGGCTGACCGGAGGTGTGTCCACCGCGCAGTGTCTCCTGGGAAATCTCGCACCTTCTCGCGCGTCGCGTTAAACTAGCTCAGCGTCCTGACGGGATGAATCTAGTGGGTCGTTCTGCCCGGGCGTCGTCGGCCTGTCGTCTGCGGGAGGGGCGGGGGGGGGGGGGGGTGGCACCTGGGTGAGTGTGTGGGGTGGGGGGGGGGGGTGGGTGGGAGTATGTGTGGTAAGTGAGGGTGTGGTGTAATGGTCAGTGTGTGGGGTGTGAGTGTGGGGTGTGTGTGGGTGTACGGAGTGGGGTTTGTGTGAGTGTGTTAGATGTGTGTGAGTGTGTGGGGTGAGAGTGTAGGTTGAGGTGTGGGGGGTGTGAGTGTATGGGATGGTGGGATGGTGGGGTGGGAGTATGTGTGGTAAGTGAGGGTGTGGGGTGGTGGTCAGTGTGTGGGGTGTGACAGTGTGAGGTGTGATAGTGTGGGGTTTGTGTGCGTGTGTGGGGTGTATGTGAGTGAGTGTTGGGTGTGAGTGTGGGGTGGATGGGGTGTGAGTGTGGGGTGGGTGGGGTGTGTGTGTGGGGTGTGTGTGTGGAGTGTGAGTGTGGGGTGTGTGTGTGGGGTGTGTGTGAGTGTGGGCTGTGAGTGTAGGGTGTGTGTGAGTGTGGGGTGTGCGTGTGTGGGGTGTGTGTGTGGGTGTGTGCGTGTGTGAGGTGTGATAGTGTGGGGTTTGTGTGGGGTGTGAGTGTGTGTGGGGTGTGTGTGTGGGGGTGTGTGTGTGTGGGGTGTGAGTGTGGAGTGTGAGTGTTGGGTGTGCGCGTGTGGGGGGATGAAACTGAGTGTGTGGGCTGTATGTGTATGGGGTGGTGTGGGGTGGGTAGGGCCCTGGGTGTGTGACTGTGTGGTGTGGGGTGGTGGGGCAGGGTAGATCCCCCCGGTGAGTGGTGGTCCTACCCGCCCCGGTCACCCTCCTCCAGGCCCTGTGTGGGTGTGGGGTGGAGGTGGGGGTGATGTGTGTAGTGTGTGGGGTAGTGGTGAGTGTATGGGGTGTGTGTGTGGGGTGGTGGTGGGGCAGGTTAGACCCCCCAGTGAGTGGTGGTCCTACCCGCCCCGGTCACCCTCCTCCAGGCCCTGTGTGGGTGTGGGGTGGAGGTGGGGGTGATGTGTGTAGTGTGTGGGGTAGTGGTGAGTGTATGGGGTGTGTGTGTGGGGTGGTGGTGGGGCAGGTTAGACCCCCCAGTGAGTGGTGGTCCTACCCGCCCGGGTCACCCTCCTCCAGTCACCCTCCTCCAGTCACCCTCCTCCAGTCACCCTCCTCCAGGCCCCGTGGGTGTGTGGGGTGGACGTAGGTGTGATGTGTGTAGTGTGTGACTGTGTGGGGTGTGTATGGGGTGATGGGATAGAGGTGTGGGGTGGTGGTAGAGGTGGGTAGATCCCTCAGTGAGTGGTGGTCCTACCCGCCCGTGTCACCCTCCTCCAGGCCCTGTGTGGGTGTGGTGCGTGGAGGTGGGTGTGATGTGTGTAGTGTGTGAGTGTGTGGGGTGTGTATGGGTCTGTGTATTGGGTGTGTGGGGTGGTGGTGGGGCAGGGTAGATCCCCCCGGTGAGTGGTGGTCCTACCCGCTCGGGTCATCATCCTCCGGGCCCTGCCGGTCGTTTCTCAGCCCTCTCGCGGGACGTGGCCGTATTGTTAGGTTAAGCAGGGCCTGCATACATGATCACCTCAGCCCTAGACAAGGCGCTCATAAACTAGGCACCTGCACTGCTCATAGCATTCACCTACACACACGCCAATTCCAGAACTTTATCTCCATCATCTGCAACAGGGGGAATAACGTGGAATATGGCATTAAAGAAACATGATATATGTTATATTGTTAAATGTATAATCATAGATGCTGGTACGGAATAGCGATGGCTATTGGGGACATACACCAAACACGAAAATGCTTCTGATTTTATCTTATCCTGGAAATATTTATTTGTTTATCACCCGTTGAGCATGAGTTACCATACTCGCAAGCCTGTTGAGTATGAGTTCATAATGTTAAGCTTATGGACGTTTATACCAGCCTAAGATAATTCTGCATGACACTTAGGATAAAAACACAGGCAATAAAAAGAGGGAAATGTCACAGCATTATTCATGTGGAGACCTGGTGTGCCTATTAAGATGCAGCCATCGGGGTAGACTGGCTCCTGTCCCTGCATCCTATGGCTACCCTCCTCGCTGAGATACAGGCTTCAGTCCCTGCATCCTACGGCTACCCTCCTCACTGGGATACTGGCTCCAGTCCCTGCATCCTATGGCTACCCTCCTCGCTGAGATACAGGCTCCAGTCCCTACATCCTATGGCTACCCTCCTCGCTGGGATACAGGCTCCTGTCCCTGCATCCTATGGCTAACCTCCTCACTGGGATACAGGACTGGCTCCTGTCCCTGCATCCTATGTATACCCTCCTCGCTGGGATACAGGGACTGGTACAATCGGTAATGGTGTTGGATTTTTGGCGCTGTTGAACTCCAGTATTCCAAACACTCTCCATACAGATATCCTGACTACTGGTCAGGATATCTGATGGGAGATTGATACCCTCTCACTTTGATCTAGGAGAAATGTATTGCTATGACAACACAGGCGGCCAGGGAACAGGAGGAGGGGAGGAGGGAGGGGTAGGAGGAGGTGTATGCTTACAGGGAGCGACTGGGGGGGGCATATACAGGAGGTTCTGTTCCTACTGGACAAGTCTTTGATTCATGGGCCAGTCAGAGAACATACTATAATGAACTTTTTCTGAATTTGTTTTATCATTAAAGAATGTTCATAATCAAAGACCTGAGCAAGTCTACCATCGGGGGTGGCTAGTATTATCCTACCGCTAATATAAAATCCCATAGGCTTAACATTGACTTTCCGTAAGCCATGCTGACTGGCATACAGAGTTGTATATGCCACTAGTGGCATACCGAACTGTTATCACGTAATATTCCAAAATCAAAGTGACTGGATAGGATAAAATCAAAACCTGATTTGTTTTAATCATGGCCACCGCATGCCACTCATGGAGTTTTGGCTCCGTACTTCGCCTCATGAAGTCACTATGCCAAACTCCAGTCGTGGCATACAGTGGCCAAGATTAAAACTCATCCAGTTTTACGATAGGAGGCATGCTGAGGGTGCAGTATGAGGGTCACAGGTGTTAATTCACTCCATTAGCATACGTCCGCTATAATATAACAACGACCTCAAGCCACGAGCAATTGGGAACTGCTCGCACATGCTCAGCCTGGCTGCCGGCAGGTGGTTCCTGGCTCCCGCCTGCTCAGTATGGATGCTCAGGCGGGCTTCACAATACCATCGTGTATGCGTAACGACTCATTTATGCTCGTCAATTCCTTGTGGACCCGTTTTCATTGCAAGTGCTCGTTTAAGGATTGCACAAAGATGCACACTTTGGCAGATCTATGCATGTGCGTCTGGGATACTGTGGAGAAAATACCACTAGGTTTTTTTTGTTTTCTTTTTATTCAGGAAACAGATTTAACGATAGGACAGAGGTCGCCTAATGTAATTAATGGAAAAGTTTAAAATGATGATGGTGAATGGGAGTTAGCTCAATGGTTGAGTCACTGGACTAAAATTCCAAGGTTGTGGTTTTGAGCTGCATCATCATCCCCAGTAGTGGTAGATTTACTGCTATATCAAAGGCCAATCCTTCTCATACCATGTCTATGTGGTGTGGTCTGCAGCCACTCTTCTCCATCATCCCCAGCAGTGGTAGATTTACTGCTATATCAAAGGCCAATCCTTCCCATGCCATATCTATGTGGTGGGGGAAGTAAAAGATCTCTCACCTCACTAAATGTGTAGGGGTGAGATTTCTACCTAAGTTCATCACATAGATTCAATCACCACCCTTGTGGTGTAAAATAACCTTCAGAATGTCTGGTAAGGACCTACAATATTTGACTAGACGTTAAATCAAATCAAACAAACAAACAAACAAAAAGCATGCTGGAAGTCTATATGTGACCACTCTAACCTTTAGGCAATATATGTAGATCACCACCCTTGTGGTGTAAAAGAACCTTGAGAAAGTCTGGTAAGAACCTGTAATGCTTAACTGGAAATTAATGGGGAAAAAAACTTTAAAATGATGAATGCTAGTTGGAAATGAAGCAGTGTAGAAGTAGTAAAATGATGGAGGTTCTGAAGTGCCTTACAGTAGTCCTTTAAAGTAACCAATCAGAGCTGGCGTTTGTCTTTCTCGGAGCAATTTGAAAGGCGGCAAATGGAAGCCACTAATTAGAATGACGTCAGAGTAAAGGATGGTCTTTCATATTTCATTTGTCTGCGTGCTATTGTGTGCCAGACAGCAGTGGCAGCCATATGTTTATCTGAATCCGCTGAATAGGATTACTATTCCTCATTCATGAGGTCTTCCCTCGTAAATTCCCTCACTATATTGGTATGAAGTTTGACTAATTTTTCCATGAGGATTGCATCGACAATAATCGATGGTTTTGTGGATAGGCGGCCATAGACTACGAGATTTTGACGCGTAGTAATACACGAGCGTCAGTGATTTACTGATCCGCCTGTCCATATAACCATCGTTTATTGTCTATGTAATCCACATTATTGCATTTATTATCCATCTTTTCGGATAAATTAAACCTAGGAATAGCCATATTAAAGGGTTTAACAATAGGAACTATTTCTTTGCTCTATAGCACAAAGGGACTATTTTTCCCGTATACCATGATTCAAGGCCGTATACCACAGATTTGAATCCGTATACCACAGTTATGGTATCTGGCAGGTTTTATATAATGGGTCATGGAGTCCCCATACATTTTCAATGGGGTCTTTGTATCATACGATGGATAATAAAGACCATTCGGCTACCATTATTTACCAGTGGGTAGTTAGTAGGGGTGGCGGTGGAGTGCGGGGGGGATCTATGGAGTGCCTCTCCGCTCTACCACCGCCCGGAACTGCAGGCCCTGGTGCGCTCTAGGCAGTGGAAGCAAATTGCTGTATCCGTCTGTCAGTAGCGAGCGGCCATCATTTACTGGCCTGCTGGGGACAAGAGGGATGGGCGGGCGGCTGGCAGGAGGCTGGGGCAGGTTAAGGCCCATTCCCACTACGCGATTTCTGCCCCTGAGACTACTGCCGGGTATAATCGCCTGGAAACCACAGTCGCACAGCGGGTGGGAGGGCATAGTCGTCGACTCTGCCCTGATATATTTCAAACATGTTTGAAATTGAATCGCAAGAGACTGGTGCCCTTTTCAGAGAGAATCCAGTTGCCGTCTCAAGCCAGAACAATGGGGGTTAGGGCAATAGTCGCCAACGATTTTGCCATTTTGCGTTCCCACTTGGCGACTCATGAAATTCTTAGAAATTTTGGCTGATCGTCGGCGACGGGTGCCCTCTGAATGCCCCAAAATCGCTTAGTGGGTACCGGGCTTTAGTGTAAGGTGGAGGAGAGGGGGCGGTCCGAGCTGGCTGGGGTGCTGCGGAGAGAAGGGGAATGGCTTAGACTATCTCTCTGTCGCCGACCTGAATAATACAACAGGACTATCTGCTGCTCCTCTCCTCCTGCCCCGCTAATTTGCTCCAGGTCTGGAAGGCAGTGTCGGCTTGTGGCAGCCCCCCCCCCCCCCCCCCCCCCGCCCCCGCCCCCCGTACACAGCCCCCCCCCCCCTCACCACCACCGCTGGCACCTTACCACCTTCTGCAGCCAGCACCCCCGTCTATCGCCAACACAGCACATGTCTAGTGTTACACACAGAAAGGTGAAATGAAAATTGCTCCCAAGGTAACTTATCCTCGCACCTATATCTACATACAGCGGTAAAAAAAAACCCGGGAGGTTCTGAGAATGTGGGGAAATGGATCAGAACAGATATGAATGTCTGTGAAGTGGGGAGATGGGTTTTTAGGAAAGTAAGGGAATAGGTATGATAAGATTGATAGGTATGTAGTTGTAAAAATGGACTGGAGCACATTTCTTTCCAATGGGGGACGGTGTAGGAAGGTCTCTTCTGCTGTTGTAGATGTGTCTGGGAATGCTGAGGCTTTGATAAAATACCTCCCATATTTTATGTTGGAGAATCCATAACAACATTTCTATTCCCTATACGATATACCTGTGCCACTTTGCTTCGTATCCAATAACAGTTAAATATAGATAACAATAACATTCATATACCAATTACGATATTGTGCAAACTATAGTTCGAAAGAGTCATCACGTATGCAGTAACTAGATATGCAATTGTATATAAATCCCGAGAATACTATTCTGGACAAAACTATATACCTATGAGCGAATGTCTCACTTTTACTGACCAGTGGTACAGATTTTTTTCGGCACTGAGTGACGAAAGAATATTCATACGTCCCTCCCTACCACGTGACCACTCACTCTGCTACATAGTGAGTTGTATAATAATCTGTTCCTCGATATTTTGGTCAGAAAAACTCACCTCGTTCTCCGAACTCGGTAAGTATTTCTGATCAAAATATCCCTGAACAGATTCCATTCAGTCACACTAACTATGTCTCTATACATTGCTTGAGAATTTTCCGAATTCGGAAACATATTATCGATGGTGTCACTTGAAACTTCACCGCCAAACTTTAGACTAATCACTGGGGGTATCCGGTGTTCCATATTTATAACCGAGGTCGAACTGCGATAGAAAATTTATTAGCGCAATGAATTGTTCTGTGATACATATTCCGTAATGAGGAATTCCGTGCATAGTATGGCATATTGTTCTATATTCAATATATACCTGAAATCAATGACATTTCGCCATAAATTAGCATAGGAACTAAGCGAAGTCTGAATTCCACTGAAATCTCTACTTGTTCCGTATAACGATTTATCTCACCCCTGGTATTTTTCGCCCATATGCTTAACATTGGGAACTCGTTCTCTATGTCGATATGAGTATTGCAGTATGTTCTCCATGGTCTATAATGTCATATATCAAGTGTGTCTTAGGTTCTTTTAGTGTCTACATAGGTGAGATAAAGAAATTGACTCATTTTGGTCAAAGGCATCATTCTCCAACTCATTTGAATGCTACGCAATAGTCACTTGGCTTAACCTCATTCATATCACTCCGCATCAAAGTCGTGGAGAACGACGACTTTGACGAAACCTTGTTGGTTTCTTCTTTAATCTTTGTCGAAAAGTAAAGTTCCTTTGTTTTGGTAGAAAGAACAACGTTTAGCATCATATGTTATTCTTGCTTTTATTGACCTATTTTGTGCCTGTTATAACGTTTCTTATCTCTGTCTTTGCAGGTGAGTATCTTGTTACACTAAACGTAGGACATGGTGCAGGTAAGACGAACGATTCTCAACGACCAGCAACGTATACATCAGACCGAAAACCTTTATTTATTAAAGTGTTTTTATTTATTGTGGAGTATCCACTAGAGTATGTAACACGGTTTTCAGTAGGCTCCAGTGGCCAAGAAAACTTCAAATTAAGAAAAATCATTAATTTCATTTGGTTAACAAGTAATATCTTAATAAACGTTTACGGAAGTGTTCTGTATTTTCCGCACGGAACAGTGTTCCGTACGGTATCTTTACGTTATATGCCGTTGCGTATTTACAGTAAATACGGCATGGGTATGTAGTAAATAAGCACTGGTATATGATGAATATTCTTGCGACTACAGAAGATGTAGCTATTGACCAAGGGTCTTACCAAAGACTGTAGGCATACAATCTTCGGCCTTATACGTCTGGCTGTGTGTTGTTGTGCTGGAATGGACCGTTAGGGAAGAACGACAGGGGCGGGTAGTGCATGCTCAGATGAAGAAAATCGTTACTCTCATTTGTATCCGACCTCGCCCGAGTCCATGCTCTGTCTAGGCTCGGTTGCGCATGCGCGGGTAGCAATAATGGCGCAGGAGTGATGCATTATGGTCATTCGGTCGCTTTAATTCCCTACGTAGCCATTGTTACTCGCCCAGATAGCCTCCCCATTCCATCACCACCCACTCTCTTTACCACAGTCCTTACCCTTCCCCCATACCACACCCCTCACGCTACCCCCATACCACACCCCTTACGCTATCCCCATACCACACCTCTTACGTTACCCCCTTACCACACTCCTTATGCTACCCCCATACCCCACCCCTTACGTTACCCCCATACCACACCCATTACGCTACCCCCTTACCACACTCCTTATGCTACCCCCTTACCACAACCCTTATGCTACCCCCATACCCCACCCCTTACGTTACCCCCATACCACACCCATTACGCTACCCCCTTACCACACTCCTTATGCTACCCCCTTACCACAACCCTTATGCCACCCCCTTCCCAAACCCCTTACGCTACCCCCATACCACACCCATTACGCTACCCCCATACCACACCCCTTACGCAACTCTTACCATACCCCTTATACTAGCCCCATACCACACCCCTTATGCTACCCCCATACCACACCACTCATGCCACCCCCTTACCACACCCCTTACGCTACCCCCTTACCACACCCCATACCCCACTCCATACCCCTTACACTACCCCCATACCACACCCCTTATGCTACCCCCAAACAACACCCCTTATGCTACCCCTTCACCACAACACTTATGCTACCCCCTTGCACTACCCCTTTACCACACCCTGTAAGATACCCCCTTACCATATCCCTTATGCTACCCCCTTACGACACCCAACACTCCACTCAGTACCCCATCCCTTACCACTCCCCATACCCCATCCCCATACCCTACCCCCTTACCCCACACCTTTATCACAGCACATATCCCACTTACCCTACACCCTTACCTCACACCCCTTACCACACCCCCTACCTTACCCCTTTACTACATCCCATACCCCACACCTTTACCCCACCCCATACCCCACCCCCTTACCCCACACCCATACCCCACACCCATACCCCACACCTTTACCCCATCCCCATACACTACCCCCTTAACCCACACCTTTACCACACACCCTACCTCACCCCTTTACCCCACCCCATACCCCATACCCCATACCTCCCCCCTTACCCCCCATCATCCCCGCCCACCAGCCCCACCCACACGCTGCACGGCGGGCCGCAGCTGTGTGCGGACAGCCTCGTCTCCCTGTGGATGCGCAATCCGTTTTTATCGACAGCACCAGGTCGGATGACCCGCTCGGCGATCACCCACCGAGTGTTTCCCGCCATTAACAGCTCGGCGCTTAATCCGCCAATAGGGAGGCGCGCCTCCGCTTACCATGGTAACGGTATGATATTCACCGAGACTACCAGGCGTAGCACGGGGCGGGGGCGGGGCGGGGGCGGGGCGGGGGACGGAGGGAAGTTTTAGTATTCAGTCCGGAGCGCCATCGCGCTGATCTACGACATCCTGGATGTCCTGCCGTGAGTTTACATGCGAATCTCTACTTTTTTTATGTCGGTTGTGTTTTTAATGACTTTCGTCATTGTTCCTGGCCTCTGCACCTTCTTAGCTCACCTTAACCCCAGTAAAACGGTGTTTTTTTTTTCTCTTTTTCTCTTTTGTCACCAATGTGGCCATGTTGAACACTTTGGGGTCATAAATAATTTTTAAAAAATGTTTCCCCCATAACTCGGTAACCCAGAGCCACGAAAATATAGAATCATTATGTGGGCATGATTTGGAAAATAGAAATGGCGACAATGACTACTCTGATAGAGGTGGAAGGAAGGGGTCACGATTATTTTTTTTTTTTTTTGGGGGGGGGGGGGGGGGGGGTACATGTACGTATTTTCAACGTTGGAAATCAGTAGATTAAGTTAGATTTACGACCAAAGGTATCTGAAACATTCAAATTAGCTATTGGGAAAAAAGAGTTCCAATCCATAAAGTATGTACGCAGAGTTTCTGAAAATGTTGACCTCCCCCGACCTCCCGATCTTATACGCAATAAAACAAAGAAGGGTCATACGCAAAATTTCCGAAATGTTCTACCCCACCTCCCACCCCCAGCCCTCAGTGTCTACGCCCTTTATGGATGACCCCGAAGGAGACCCAGAGGGATCCACAAAAGAAAGACCTTAACCGGAGTCCAAGAGGTCGGAGTTGACCCAGCGGACCCTCAGCGATCCAATTGGAGTCGTGGAGATCCGGTGCCGGCTCCGGGGAGATCCCGGGGGGATTAACGGCAGGCGGGTAATCCGACGGGACGCGAGCGGTCGTGGATCATCGCCCCCGGGCGTGTTAGACACGGCGGGGGGCCGGGGAGACGATGGATCACCCCGGCAGGCCCCGCCCGCCCGGCCTCGCCCCGCCCCACTCTCCTAGCAGAGACCCTGCCCAGCCCCGCCTGCCCCGCCACACTCTCCTAGCAGATACCCTGCCCGGCCCTGCCCCATCCGGCCCTGCCTAGCCTCCCCCAGCCCCGCCCAACCCCGCCTGCCCCGCCCCACTCTTCTAGCACATACCCCGTCCCACCCCGCCCAGATACCCTGCCAAGCCCCGCCCTGCCCAGCCCCGCCTGCCCCACCCCACTCTCCTAGCAGATACCCCGCGCTACCCCGCCCCGCCCTGCCCCACTCTCCTAGCAGAGACCCTGCCCCGCCCAGCCTCACTCTCCTAGCAGAGACTCAGCCCTGCCCCACCCCACTCTCCTAGCAGAGACCTCGCCCAGCCCCGCCCAGCCTCACCCAGGTCCCTCCCACCCAGCCGGGCCCCGATTGGTGCCATCAGTCTATGTAGTGGTGCCATCAGTCTAGGAAAAATGCCATCGGTCCGAAGAGGTACCATCAGTTCGGGTGCCATCGGTCCGTAGTGCCATCGGTCTAGTAATCACCCCGCCTCGCCCGGCTCCACGCTCGTACGGCCGGCCGCTCGCCAGCTCCGTCGGGTCTAATTAAACGGCGCCGGAGTATGTATTAGATTTATGTGATGGTGGAGATACGCGCGGGTGATGTATCAGATAACGAGCGCGGCAAGCTCATAGTCGCGCGTAGATAATAGAGATTGCTTGTTGTCGGCGCCGGTCCCGCCACCCCCGCACATATATAATGCACGGGCCGCCCGCAGAGCCGTGTGGGAATCGTGTACACTGCGCCGCTCCGTAGGGTGCTCAAGCGGCGCAGTGTGATGGGATCTTTACCGGTTGAAGGGTGAAGGGGGGCGTCCACCAACCACGACAAGGCTACGACAATGGCTTCCCGACAAGGTCCACGATTGGCCTACGATTGGAGGCCTTGTCGTGGTTGGTGGACCCCAGTTTCCGACAAGAGTCTACGACAAGGCCATGACAAGGCCTCTATTGGAAGCTTATTGGGAGCCTTCCAACAAGGCTACGACAACATTGAGCATGTTCGATTTTTCTCACGACTGGACCCTTGTCGTGGAGTGTCATGGCATGTCGGGATCGTGTCACAGAGGTCTACATAGGAAATTCTGGTAGAGCGTGCACTTTCAGATATACCCCAACAACGCTGTCGTAAAGCCCCCTTCTTACGACAAGGCTGTGACAAGTGCAGATTGGAACTTTCTTGTTGGCACTTGTCGTAGCCTTGTCGTGGTTGGTGGACGCCACCCTTGATATATGTCATGGTCAATGGAGACGGGTTTGAGAATCCACTTTCCTGCCTGCCATGCTAAAGACGTACATCAATGCAACCCAAAGATTACTGTAATCCCAATGATGCCACTTAGCAGGAATACTGTGTGACAGTGGATTCTCAAGGCTCTAAGCCTAGTTCGTTAAGAATTCTTCTCTCATAGTGGGTAGTGAGAACCTTGTCCAGGATACCACTTAGAGAGTGTGAGATCTTATGAGAGGGGTGTGTGGTGAGAACCTTGTACAGAATACCACTTAGAGAGCGTGAGATCTTATGAGAGGGGTGCGTAGTGAGAACCTTGTACAGAATACCACTTAGAGAGAGTGAGATCTTATGAGAGGGGTGTGTAGTGAGAACCTTATACAGAATACCACTTAGAGAGAGTGAGATCTTATGAGAGGGGTGTGTAGTGAGAACCGTGTACAGAATACCACTTAGAGAGCGTGAGATCTTAGGAGAGGGGACGAGGGGGAGTCACAGTATGGGCGGGTGTAATGTATGGCACGAGGCGGCAGGTCGTTGGCGGGAGGCTAATAGGGTATTGTGTCTGCTTCATATGATGTCAGCGTGCTTATATGAGGTGTCTGTGAGGGTGGTAGGTATGATGTAGACCCTCAGTGTAATATATACAGGGCACACAGCTTCTGTGCTATGGAAGCGGCCACCTTGCCCCCGACGCCATCCAGAACTCCAGTTATCAATGGATTATATCAAAGGTATTTCTTGGTGCTTGCCATGGAGGAATTTTAGCCTCGTCTCAATATTATCTATAGATTGTAGCAACTGATAACAGTGGATTTCCCCGACTACAGTGGCGCTATCTTACAATGTCCTGGCGGATGATGACAGAACTATCACTCTGTGGCCTATAGCCCGGGGACGGTCTGTTTAATGTGCAGTGCCTCGGGTCGTCTTGTGTTTTTTGGTGGCGTTGTGTATAAGTGTCCAGTGTAGCTTGAGACTGTAGTAATTAGACGTGCCCAAAACGCAGGGTATGCACAGAGGACCAGTGTGCCCAGAAACCAGTGGAGCTGGAGTTAGACTTGCTCAAGTCTTTGAGTATGGATACCATTGAAAAATAAAACTATGTTGCAACATGTGGATTTCCTCAAACGCCTGACAGGCCCAGTAGGAAGGGTGAAGTAGTTGGAGGGGTAGTCATAGGATGCAGGGACTGGAGGGATAGCCATAGGATGCAGGGACTGGAGGGATAGCCATATGATGCGGGTACTGGTGGGGAAGCCATATTATACAAGGACTGGAGCTAGTCTAAGCTGGAGTGTAGTGGGCGCGTGGAGGGACCGGAAACTGCTGTGGGGGCTGGCATGAAATGAGCAGGTTCCGGTCCGCTGAGCGCAGAGAAAAGAGCAGCTCGTGAAGGGAGCTACTCATAGAGGGAGCTACTCGTAGAGGGAGTTACTCATAGAGGGAGCCACTCATAGAGGGAGCTGGTCATAGAGGGAGCCACTCATAGAGGGAGCCACTCATAGAGGGAGCCGCTCATAGAGGGAGCTGCTCATAGAGGGAGCCGCTCATAGAGGGAGCCGCTCATAGAGGGAGCCACTCATAGAGGGAGCTGGTCATAGAGGGAGCCACTCATAGAGGGAGCCACTCATAGAGGGAGCCGCTCATAGAGGGAGCCGCTCAGAGGGAGCTGCTCATAGAGGGAGCCGCTCATAGAGGGAGCTGCTCATAGAGGGAGCCACTCATAGAGGGAGCCACTCATAGAGGAAGCCACTCATAGAGGGAGCTGCTCATAGAGGGAGCCGCTCATAGAGGGAGCCGCTCATAGAGGGAGCCACTCATAGAGGGAGCTGGTCATAGAGGGAGCCACTCATAGAGGGAGCCACTCATAGAGGGAGCCGCTCATAGAGGGAGCCGCTCAGAGGGAGCTGCTCATAGAGGGAGCCGCTCATAGAGGGAGCCGCTCATAGAGGGAGCCGCTCATAGAGGGAGCCGCTCATAGAGGAAGCCGCTCATAGACGGAGCTGCTCGTAGACGGAGCTGCTCGCTAGGGGAGTGCCCGCCCGCCCGCTAGGGGGCGTGTGATGAAGGGCCCGTGAAGGGTGCCGGGACGAGTGGATCGCCGGGCGTTATCATTATCACATGATGTGCTCACAGACTGCACCAGTTGACCGACATGTTCAGCCAATTGAGCAGCTCACTGAGTGACCCTGTTTACCTACTTCAATCTTCCATGTCTATCTCTGCCTGCTGGTAGCGTGGTGGGTTTTTTTCATGCTGCTTCCAACCTGGAGAGCTGACCTAGTTTAGTGTTGAACATTTCAACCTGTTTGTTGAGTGAGTTCCTATACTGAAGAACTAGGTTCAGGTGGGTTCGCTATATTTTGGTTGTCTGAAATCTGATATATTTTTTTTTGTGAATTTACCTGGATCCGGATATATAGTTGCTCTCCCCAAATGTGTGACTGGGTACGAAAAGGTTTTGTCCCAGGAGATATGTATTTTTATGGGACAAAAAGCCAATAACAGAATCGCTATGTCTTCACCCACTAGATTTTCTTATCATGCACCTAAAAAATATAGGTTGGGGGATTATATTTACTTGCGAAGTACACTATGGGCACAATGCACCCGAACCTTCACTACGTCTCAGTGAGCCCGAACTTTATTCATACTGCACCTCTATGAGCAGGTAGCATTTCATTGACATTCGACATGGTGTATGATACTAGAGAGGAAACCTACGAAAGTTTAGGGTCAAAGCTCGTATCCCACGGAGTTTGAATCCCGTCGTAATTCACAGGGCGAGGCCGCGTGAATTACGCTGCAATTCAAACCAGAGGGATCGAGCTCTGACTGTAAACTTGAACAGGTTTCTGAATTTATATCAGCCTTCACATTGACTTATGTGCTAACCTTTGTGACACAGTCCCCCATTGAATTGTCTTTATCTAAATACTCAATGAGCGTTGGATACGAGTTCCCAATGTCACTCTTTTTACTAGTGAAAGAACTTCTATTCATAACATAAGTATATTTTTTTTATTAGTAAGACGTGGCTATAACACCTCTGTAGTAAGCCGGAAAAAAAAAAATTAAAAAAAAAATTCATAATAAGTCTATGTGGAAAAAAATACCAGGGGTGAGATACTAACACAGTCAACCCAAAACCAAACCCTGGCTGATGATGGCGGAACTAGCAATGACTCTGTGCCCTATACGTATACGCTTGGCGTGTAATGTACGAGGTATAGGGGCCTTATGAGCCTCCTTTGGGCGTTACGGTCGCCTTGTTAATAGGTTATACGCTCAGAGACCTCGTGATGCCGAGACGGGAGCCGCCCTAAAGACCGCCGCCATCACTCTCCCGCCTAAAGCAGCATCTTCTTTTCTCAGTGGCGGGAAAAATAAATCACCTCCTGTGAGGCTCATCTCCCCCCCCCCCCCCCCCTCCCTGCACATCCCTTCTGAGTGGTGCACGTTAAGTGGGATTCACACGGAGAGACTCATGTACCTTCAGCAGGGTTTGTCTGAGACAATTTTTCCTGAGGTTATTTGCTGGTACATAGTCTCCTGAAGTAGGATTCACATGGAGAGACTCATGTACCTTCAGCAGGGTTTGTCTGAGAAACTTTCCTGAGATTATTTGCCGGTACATAGTCTCCTGAAGTAGGATTCACACGGAGAGACTCATGTACCTTCAGCAGGGTTTGACAATTTTCCTGAGATTATTTGTTGGTACATAGTCTCCTCGTGTGACACTCCAAGTTCTCAATTCCCTGAAACTGAGTGGGAAGGGACTACTCTGAGTACTTACTGTATGTTGGTGCAGCACCCCTCTCATAAGATCTCACAAGTGGTATTCTGTACTCTCACTACGCTCTATAGGAAAAGAATTCTTAATTCTTGAGAATCTACTGGCCTGCCTCCCGTGCTAAAGACGTACAAGCCAGAGACTATGTACCTTCTGAAAGGGAGACTATGTACCGGATTTGTCCTTCCATGTGACTAAGATCCGCCATTTTCCCTAGAGACTTGGAAAGCGCAATTTCAGCATTCTACTCCGAGATTATTGGACAAAGGCAAAAATTATCGGCGACTGGGGGGAAAATGTAAAGTACACTAGTCTCAAGTAAATGAGTCTCTCCGTGTGAATCCCACTTTAGAACACAGCTCCGGAGATTGAGGTATGCATGGAAATGTGTGCTTATCTCCCAAGCCCCGTCTTAGTTCCATACGAGGGGATCGGGGGTGGGAAGCCAAAGCGATTAAATCATTTGCAAATGGATCATGATTATCTACGCGTCTACAAGGTGCTACATTGGGGTGCTACTCCATATTGATGTCGGGGTTGGGTTTTTCTACTGGTGTCCTGGCTCGTTAAGATGGTGGTTTTTTTACGAGATCTTCACCAAGTCAAGGCCCAGCTCCATCTATCAAATGAAGGATATTAACCTGCGTGGAATTACACGCAGCCTCTTGTCTGAATGCGTGTTATCAGAGGACAGGGTGGCTTCGTTCTAGACTGGATCCAGTCCCTGTGTGAGTGTGTACTTAGGAGAAACCAAACGAGAGGTAGTCGTGTTGTTGTTTATCACATGACGACAATGTCGTGTATTACTGCGCGAGGCGAAGCCGAGTGCAGTGATACACGACATTGCCGGAGTGCGATAAACAACACGACTAACTCGAAGTCTCTCAAATACTTGGTTTTTATTGATGTATCTATATGAATTAATAGAACACAAAAAAAATGTATATATATATTTTTTAGATGTAACATCCTATCTGTTGTACAAAACAGATTGGTTGAATGGTTGAATTGTTCCTGGGTTTTGTGTTACGAATGCTAGGAATGGAACTAAAGTATTGTATGTGACATTACAAGTCAACTATATCTCTTATTCTAAAGCTCATACATATGCTAGTTTGCTTCATGAACATCATGATAGAGTTTTCTTGATTATAACAAAAAAAAGATAACTACATGTTTCTTAAATAATCTGAAGCCGTACTCCACAGAGCGTGATAATCTCACAGCGTCTTCCGACTCATCTCATATTGAAGGTATTAAAAAGATATCGGCAAGGCCTATGTTTGCAAGGCCAAAGAAATCCGAACCGCGGCTCTCTCGTTTCTCTCTGATGCAGCAAGAAAACCAATCTCCGCCTCGGTCATTGCGGCCCCTCAGACAGTACGGCCCTTCAGACAGTACGGCCCCTCAGACAGCACGGCCCTTCAGAGGCGTCACCTCACTCTCCGAGCAGAGATCCTGCACTGCCTTTTATGAGACAAAATCTGGTCCATATGCCAGTTTTTCATATATCCTAAATTCTGAAGCTTTCAGGGGTATTTTGTGTTTTATTTCTAAATAGAGATGCACATATTTATATGTTAGATAACGTACACTCATTTCTAATTGTTTGTCATGTTGAACCAGACACAGTCTTAGGGATTACTTTCTTCAGTGGAAAGTACCTCATGTGTTATTGGGTTTGTTTTGTCAACATGGGTAGCCCATGGCCGTAGGGTCAGGGGCGGTCATTGCTCCACCTAGCGCACTCCCTCTGCACTCGCGCTCCCTGCGCGCCCCCTCGTGCGAATCACGTGAACCATTAGGTCACGTGGTGAAGCACGCTCTCACACTCTCTCTCACTCTCTTCTCGCGCTTCACTACGTTCAGACGCACACCAATTTTCTCCGCTATTTTTGGCCTACATCGCTCGCGGCATCGGATACTCCACGAGTATCGGCCCGAGGTCGTTAAGGTTTCAAAGTACGGTTAATTGTTTGCCAGAACAACGTGAGGATGCCGAAGACACGAGCAGGCCCCAGCACATCGCACGCCGATGCGGAGGCCGAAGTAACGTCGGAATCCACCCAACGGCCGTCGGAGGAGCACGTGGACTCGGCCTCCGAGGTAGGCAGTGTTAAGACGGTTAGGCTCGTGGCCGTGGAGAAAGGCCTCGCCGACTTCAAAACGGACATGAAAGATCAGATCGGGGGAGTCCTGGCCGCCATCAACCGGCTGGCGGAACAAAGGAACAACGACCGGGCCTCACGGCCACCTTCCGTCCAGTCGGCCGTGGACCGACGCACCAACGAGTGGGCCGAGGACCAGGCCGCACGGGTCCTGCCCCCGCCACGCCAGTTGAGGGAGCGGTATGCGGCCGACTCCTACATTCAACGCGAGCTGGACCGTGAGGCCTTCAGACACGACAGGACTACGGGTAAGCTCCATTCGGACTTAAACATCTCTCGCTTGACCTCGAAGCCATTTATGTTTGTGGACCGCGAGGGCGTATTTACACTGTCTCAGAAGCTGGAGGTGCGGGGGTCCCTAGGGCCGATGGAATACGTTAGCGCGTTCCTCGGTCTGCTGGGGGACGACCGAGCCGTGGAGCCCGCGGACCGGGACCATATGTTTAAACATCTCCACCAGGTGTCCATCGACGCCCAATCCCGACCGTGGGCCGGGGTGAGGCGATGGAGCCAATTTGTGTTCGACCAAATCGAGGCCGGCAGGCTTAGCTGGTCCGACTACGGTCTGATACAGGAGGAGCGGGTCCGGCTTGCCATGACGACCTCGACCCGGTCGGCCGGCCCGGAGAACACAGGGAAGGACAAAGCCAGGGAGCTGCCGTGCCGGCAGTTTAATTCGGAGAGAGGGTGCAGGCATCGGAGCGGGCACGAGGACGGGCCCGTGAAATGGGTTCACATTTGCTCGTTCTGCGATTCGGTGGGGAAACAGTGCGGGCACTCGCTCCATGCCTGCAACCGCAAACTGGGGTACACCATGGGTTACGAGTCCCAGCCGGTAGCCCCTCAACCAACACGCCGCGGGCAGCAGGGCGGATACACCCCGCAGGCCGGATACACGATGAGGGCGGCCGACCCCGGACCGGATGCCCTCTACCAACATGGACTTCCGCAGCCGGCAAAAAACGGGCACGGTGCGCCCCGGGAGTAACCGGAGCGCACCCGATCACAGGATGCTCACGTGCACCCCCCACCCGGGCTCCCGGGGTCAGAGGGTACGCGGCACGTGAGATCACAGAGACGTCCAGTGCTGAAACAACACGGGGCAGGAAATCGCCAACGGCCACGTGGGCACAGGTGGTCAGCGGCCGCCTCCCGGTCGGCACCCTCCCACGTGAGGCCACCCCGACACGTGACGTCACACACGGGGTAAGGATTCCCCCACGTGACGGGGAGGCAATACACAACAAGAATAACAACACGACTCCGCAGGTCCACGTGGCCGTGCCGGTGGGCGTCCCCCACCCGGGTGCGACCGGCCACGGGGCCGAGGACGGACCCCCTCCGTGCGCGCCCCCGGACTTCGCTAAGCTCGAGGAAGTGTGTCGGACCGGGATCATTGCCGCCGGGACTCGTACGGACCCGGAGGCGTTCAGGGCACATCGGCGCGCGGAATGGCCGCGGATGCAGGACGGCGCCCCGCCGGCGCACGGCCACATCTACGAGGCGGTGCGGGCCTCGGGCCTGCCCAACGCGATGTGTACCAAGATTACTCTCCCCACGGACCTACGGTTGCGGGCGTGGGAGAAATACCTCACGGGCATGCGGGGGAAGCAGGAGCTGCTGGGCTTCATACGATACGGCTTCCCCCTAGGATACCTCGGTCCCGCGACGGATACCAGAGGGGTGCCTAACCACCCCAGTGCCACCGGGTACCCGACCGAGGTAGGGCAGTTTGTGAAAAAGGAACTGTCGTTCTCCAATCTGCTCGGCCCGTTCTCCGACGCCCCGTTCAGCCCGTGGTGCCACGTGTCTCCCCTGATGTCGCGGGAGAAGCGGGACTCCGAGGCCCGGAGAGTAATAACGGACATGACGTTCCCGCGGCAACAGAGCGTCAATGCCTTCGTGATGAAGAACTCGGTCTACGGGGAGGAAAGGGAGCACAGCCTCCCTACCATCGACGGGTTCGTGTCCCGCCTCCTGAGATCGGGCCCCGGGGCCTACATGGCCTCGATCGACATCGCGAGGGCATACAAGAACTTCCGATGCGACCCCCTGGACTGGCCCCTCCTATGCTTCATGTGGGACGGCGGGTACTATTGTGATACGGCCATGCCGTTCGGTGCCCGCGCGTCCTCGTACCACATGCAGTGCGTAGCGGATACCATAGTGGAGATTCTGGCCGGCAAGGGGGTCGAGGGAGCGATGTATCTCGACGATCTGATCATCATATCGCCGTCGAAGGAGAAAGCCGCGGCGGACTTCGCGACCGCCCGGGAGCTCTTCCGCGAGCTGGGTCTCCCTGAGGCCCGGGACAAAGCCCAGGAACCGTCGCAGGTGGTCCGGTGGCTAGGGATCGACATCGATGCCGCGAAGATGACGCTATCGATCCCGGCAGACAAACTGCAGGATGTGCGGCAACACGTGGCGGCCGTCTCCCGGAAGCGGTCCCTCACGAAGCGGCAGCTCCAGTCGATACTGGGAAAAATACTACACGTCGCAAAGTGCATCCGGCCGGCAAGGGCATTCGTCAGCAAGCTCCTCGAGGCCCTGCGAGGCATGTCCGGATTCTACATCAACATCTCGTCGGACATGCGGCAGGACCTCGACTGGTTCTCGAGATTCGCTGACGGGTGGAACGGACGTGCCTTGATCCCCAGGGGCCCCCCGACGAAGTGTATCACTGTAGACGCCTGCCTCACCGGTGTGGGTGGGACGGACGGCCGCCTAGCGTACTCCGGTCAGGTCTGCCCGGTCGGGGACCCGGTGGAGTGTATCTCGGAGCTCGAGGCCCTAAATACCATATACGCCCTCAACACGTTCCTCACTGACCGGGACCGAGGCACGAGGGTGGAGGTGTTCTGCGACAATATGGGGACTGTCCAGGCGCTCACGTCGGGGCGGGCACGCAACCGGGTCCTCGCAGAGTGCGCGCGCCAGGCCTGGATGGTACAGGCGAAATTACAGGTGGACCTCCTGTACACACACATCCCGGGGGTGCTCAACTCGGTCGCGGACGCCCTCAGCCGGTCGCACCTCACCTCCAGAGACAATGCTAGAGCTGAACGTTACATGTCATTTCATAATCTAATGCCTGTTGTGCCTTGTAACCACGCCTCATTTGTGCCTGTCCTCCGGCTCTCCTGCAGATCCGGCGCTACGTTGTCTCCAGCAGAGGGCATCTGCGCGGCAAGCCGCGGCGCGTGCCCCCGGCACGGTCGCGAACCAGCGAAGCGCCGTATCAACCTACATCGCATTCTGCCGGAGGACGGGCACGGACCCGCAGCAGCCGTCGGTCAGCCTCGTCACGTCGTATCTGGAGTACGTCCGGGACCACGCCCCCTCGCCCGCGACCGTGGCCAACCACTTGTCGCACCTACGGTCGCACCTGCGCCTGTCCGGGGGCAACGTCGCGGCGACCGAGGACGCGAGAGTAAAGAGGGCCATCGACGCAATGAAGAGGGACAAGTCCTACACGCCGAACATCAAGCCGCCCATCCCGATGCAGGCCCTCAGGAGCGTCCTCGGTGGACTAACGGCCACGCCCCTCGACCGGTCCACCAGAGCGGCCTGCCTGCTGATGTTCTTCGCGGCCCTGCGGCAGAGCGAGGTCGCCCCACCATCCGTCCGAGGATTCGATCCGGACAGGCACCTAACTCGCGGGGACGTGAAAGTCACGTCAACTCACGTCACCGTCAGGGTAAAAGCGGCGAAAAACCTCCAGTGTGTTGGAGAGGAGAAGCACGTGGCTCTCCAGCCCTCTCCCGACCGGAGGTCGTGCCCTATGCAAGCCGTGCGAGAGATGATCGCGGCCGTTCCCACGTCTAGCGACCGAGACCCGTTCCTGATGAACGCTGATCGGTCACCGATAACGACCAGGTCGCTGACGAGGGAATGGGACAGACTTACGGCTCTGGCGGGGATCCCGGCGAAAACCTACACGTTGCACAGCCTGAGAAAGGCCGCGGCCACTCAGGCCTTCCAGGCCGGGGTCCCCGAACTCTCCATCCAGAGATACGGGGGGTGGCGCTCGAACGCTCATAGGAGCTACATCCGAGTGTCGAGTGCCACGCAGGTTAACGACTCTCTGATAAAGTCAATTAACAAGTGACTCCAACCTTTTCCCACCCTCCACGCCACTTTTTTCATGGGTTTTTTGGCGTTTTTATACACACTGTATATTCATATATACCATTATACTTTATACATGTATATCCATATGTATTATACTATTACATATCAACATACGTAATACATTATACCTTATCACGTATAACATATAACATATTACCATATATGTACCATATCTACCAATATGTTATCATATAACATAACATATCTTCCATATGTATCTTGTTATCTTTAAGATATTACTATCACGTATTAATATCTTCTCTCTTCGCTCATAAAATTAAAATAAATTTTATTTGCCCAACCTCTGCTTTATACTTTTGTGTTGCGGGATAAAGGGGTAATGGGTAGCCCATGGCCGTAGGGTCAGGGGCGGTCATTGCTCCACCTAGCGCACTCCCTCTGCACTCGCGCTCCCTGCGCGCCCCCTCGTGCGAATCACGTGAACCATTAGGTCACGTGGTGAAGCACGCTCTCACACTCTCTCTCACTCTCTTCTCGCGCTTCACTACGTTCAGACGCACACCAATTTTCTCCCACCCACCCTCTCCTCTATCTTCCTACTCTCGTAGGGCGTTTTTATACACACTGTATATTCATATATACCATTATACTTTATACATGTATATCCATATGTATTATACTATTACATATCAACATACGTAATACATTATACCTTATCACGTATAACATATAACATATTACCATATATGTACCATATCTACCAATATGTTATCATATAACATAACATATCTTCCATATGTATCTTGTTATCTTTAAGATATTACTATCACGTATTAATATCTTCTCTCTTCGCTCATAAAATTAAAATAAATTTTATTTGCCCAACCTCTGCTTTATACTTTTGTGTTGCGGGATAAAGGGGTAATGACACATACATGTGCTCACTCAAAGGGGCAGTCTAATCAAATGTGGATTCACACATCATAAAGTGGTTTAGAGCTTAAAAGAAGCAGCTGGATTGTATATGAAGTTCATTTCACGATTTTCCTATTTCCCAACTCTTAATATATGAGTTTTTTTAGTTTAATAAATTTTGATAATTACCCTGTTTTGAATCCTAAATGTTGGCTGGTTTCCCCTATCTTCAGTGGCTACATGAACATGTACTTGGAAAACCAGATCTGCTGGGAGAGTGGCGCCAACTGGGCCCCCGCCCCGCGCATGCGCTCACACACACGCCTGTCGCTGCACACTGCGCCGCTCGGGTTTATCGCTTCACCTGAGTTTGTCGTAGGATGCTCGAGCGATGCAGTGCGCTGTCGCCTCTCCCTCTGATTTCAGGAAGGAATCTCGGGGTCAGAACCTAAATATCCATATCTTGCCTTGATCGTGGTGAGGAGAGGCTATTTAGGGAGCGGCCGAGCGTCCTCATTGAAGTTAATGGGAATTACAGAGTGTAAAAAGTCACCACACTGCGCCTGCGTCGAGATTGGATCTTCACAGGGTTTCTGTTGGGTTACGCCTCGTGGTGCATTGTGGGTGTAATGTTGCCACTCCTGAATCAAAGAAAACTAGAAGCAAATGGTAGGTTCATCATTGATTAATGAGCGTGCAATTATAAATAAATAATAGGTTTTGGATATATTCAGTCCATGTATCATTATCTGTGACCCAGTTTCAGCCAGTCAACTTGCTATTTTTTGCAGTCTAATATCCAAAAGTATCAAGCACAATTAGGTCAATGAGGTATTTCCGTCTTGAGTGATTGGTCATGGTCAGTTGGGCTCTAAGACCCTGAAACACTGGCCCTCTGCTCCTTTCACAATATCAAAGTGAATAGCATGCAGATAGTAAAGGGATAGATTGTCTTTGCAGCAGACTGGAAGTCCATGTACACACTCTAACCTTTAGCATATATTAAGCCAGGAGACACCTGAGAGGGGTGCGACTTCCTGTTAAACCAAGTGGTCAGGGGCCATCCATAAAGTACGTGTGCACTAAGGAGGCCTGGGGTTGGGGGTGTACAAAATCTTGGAAATTCTGCGTACATACTTAATGTATGGCCCCTCACGGACTTGACAGGCCACGTACTACTCTGTTTAAAAAGAGCCTTATTTATCGCGGAATGGAACATTGGAACGAACTCCCGTATGATGTGCAAACTGGCTCACTTTATAGCTATAAAAGATATATTAGGCAAAAGTTGTATTCAAAGTAGTTGTATAGCTGGAATTCTCCCGATCTCATACTATTGTTGTACCTATTCCACATCATTACCTCATCCAAAATGTGTACATATTGTAACTAACTTGAAGAGACTTGTTCCTGACCTGAACCAGAGTGGCCAGAGTACCTGCTATGGCAGAGGCCATTTTATGTACTTTTGTGCAAATAAAAAAAATATAGAAAAAAAATACCAGCGGTGAGATTAAGGGGAATATCTAGGACGCATTCTTCAGTGCGGAAATGAGTGGCGAACATGAAGAAAAATACCAGAACACTGACATCATTACACTAATTACCTCAGGTTTAACGGCAATCCCCTGAGCACCGGACTTGTAATCACAAGGTTGTTGGACTTTGTTGATTTAAGCCCCCCTGCAGCCGCAGTGGTAGATTTACTGCTATATCAAATGCCAATCCTTCTCATACTATGTATATGTGGTGTGGTGTGCAGCCACTTTTCTCCTTCATCCCCAGCAGTTGTAGACTTACTGCTATATCAAAGGCCAGTCCCTCTCAGACCATGTCTATGTGGTGGGGGGAGTAAAAGAATTCTTACCTGGTAAATGTGTAGGAGTGAGATTACTACCTACATTCATCTCATAGATTCGATCAAATCAAAAGTAAGTCCAATTGAACATATTGGACGTTAAACTACCCAAACAAACATTCCCCTGTTTTAGAGAATAGGTTGAGCACCTGCCAAGTACAGCCAAAGTTGGTAGAGTTAAAAACACTATGGGTGTTTCCCCTGAGTTACTTTCTAAATATAGATGTAACTAAAACAGGTAAAGGGCGAGAATTGAAACGTACACTGCTATGTTTTCCCTTCCTATTGTGTGGCCACTTTTCGAAGAAATGTAAACTTAGAATTCCCAACCCTTTTGCTGTCTATCTGTGTCAAGTGTGAACATGTATTGTTTCCATGGGCTTGGGGCGAGGTCCAAGATCGAGGCCGAGATAACAAAAACATAGAATTGCTTGAGGCCGCGACTGAAGGATAAAAGCACAATATTCCATTATCCTCCATTTTTTGTACTCTTTTCCCTCACATAAGCGCTAAATGTCAATTCAACTTAGATAACTTTACAGAGAAAAATACAGTAGTACATCCTCAAGTCATTTGGCTATACAGTAAAACCCCGGGTAAGCGGACACCCTCCGTTATGGGCCAAAAGTGTCCGCTTACGCGGGGTGTCCGCTTACGCGGGGTTTTCAAGTTTCCTCAAACCCAATATAAATGTGTTATATACCGATAGATAGGGGAGACAGAGGTGAAAATAGATCTGAAATCCATTTTCTGATATCTTAATTGGGTCCGAAGTTATTAAACCTTAAATTATAAAATGTTTTTTCTATGAATATACCCACACACACTGATAAAAAGGACAGATTAATCTATTTTGGGTAGGGTGTCTGTCGGAGGTATCCGTTAAGCCAAACGAAATTGATGAATTTCGGGTATATAGTAAATATATAACGTCCAACTATGCTTGTGCAGACGCCTCGTTACGTACAAACCGTAAATTGTCATTTCGTTCTGTGACTTGTACGGCATGGTTAGGACGTTCTATATAAGTACAATTATTGTTCAGATACATCACTCCGCCTTCGGCATCGAGATGTATCTGACGTACCTTTGACATATTTTTAACGAAGACAGTAGCCCAGTTTCTGTATAGTATGTATCCGTAGCTGACACTAACAGGGGGCAGCTCAGAACTGTAGCATTGTGTATTAAATTCAAGGCTATCCGCACCTTTAAACCACACACAACCTCACACGGTGCTCGGCGGGCGTGGCTTATATCTGGTTGCTATGGTTTTCGGAGGACACGCCCATAGCACTCCCGTGATTGATAGGTGTAGTTTTCGGAGCTGCTCGCAGTTGCTCCTACAATTCAGTCTCCAAAAGAGCAGCACCTCCTTCTCCTTTCATCTCTGTCCTCGTAAAGCGTACAGTGTAGTGTAGAGCAGAGACTCTGAGACGTCGACCGTCTAGAGGACTTCTGCTAATTGTCTGTATACTGGAGGGTGGAGAGCATGAGACGGCAGCCTTTGACTCCTCTAACAAAGGCTCGCTCACAAAGCCTTAGTAGGGATACCTCTGATGGGCCCACTGCATCTAGAAAATGGAATATCAAACACCCAAAGTAATATAGAAAAACATCAAGAAGTGTCATATATATATATATATATATATATATATATATGTGGATGTATATTTTCCACCTAATACAAAGTGTTTATAGGAAACACATAGGGAGTGTGCATGGACATATCCGGCGCATACAGATATATATCCACCTAATACAAAGTGTCAATAGAAAACACATAGGCAGTGTGTATCACCATACCCGGAGCATACAGATATATCCACCTTATACAAAGTGTCCATAGGAAGCACGTAGGGAGTGTGTATGGACATACCCGGCGCATACGGATATGTTGTATGCTCCGGGTGGCGCATACGGAAAAGGTAGTGCGTATGGGAAAATAGTGCATAACTAAAACGAACTGATATCAATATGCCACTTGTCCAGAAAAGGTGGATAATTAATACAATATAGACTGGTTTCTGATAAAAGCGGTTGTATGGTCCGCGATGTTGCCCCTGCGCAATATCCTTGTAACATAACTGTATGCTCCGGGTAAGTAGATTTATCCTACCCCTAATAAAAACGCCATAGGCTTAACATGGGGTTTGTTTATGTCACGGGTGTGACATAAAGTGTTCTTTATGCCACTACTTTCTGATACTGAAAAAAATAGGAACAGGGTAGGATGAAATATAGACGCCACTCGTTTGAGTTTGAGCTTATTTATGCCACTCATTTTGTTGGCTCCGTAATGTCACTCGTCTTCGACTCGTGAAATTATGGAGCCAACAAAATGCGTGGCATAAATAAACCCAGACTCAAACTCGTGACGTCTCTTGATAATACGCTGCCCGTGTGTTTCCTATGGACACTTTGTATTAGGGGGAGAATAGACTGCTATTCCCAATATACCCGCTACAGCTATGCTGTCTTGTATAAACTGACTCAGGTAATCTTCACTAAGGTACACTTTATAAGTTGTACGTACATCTAAAGAGCCCTCGTCGTTCTGTTGCTCATACCCCTACGTTGTGGAGGCGAAGAGAGCAGGTTAAAACCTGCTCAAAGGAGGTAGAAACGTGTACGCATCAAACGACTTGTGTTGGATACTTTGTCTCTATCATAGGACACTGTCTGCTTGATTCATGCCAATGCTACACAAGAGGACTGTCATTAAAAGTCATCTGGAGAATATATTCTCCGCTCAGTTACTTTTATGCTAGATACCCGTTATGCACAGGCAAATGACTTCTTTGGGGTTCGACTGATTTCACCAGGTTTCTAGAGAAACCTTTATACATATGTTCATGTACTTGAAATATCCTCCAAAAAGGAAACATTTTAGTCTTGAAATCACTGCTAGTTTGTGAAACTCTTTGCTAAAGACAGTAGTCCTTGGCTTGAGGTAAGTTTTTAGCCGTATACTATAGGGCACAGAGTGATTGTTAGTTCTACCATCATCCGCCGGGAAATTGTAAGAGTAGTCGGGGGACAACCACTATTTTCTGCTGTCATAATCTATAGATAATCCTGAGACGAGGCTAAAACTCTTTTATGGCAAATGACAATTTTTTTTCAAAAATAAAAATCATTGATAACTGGACCAGCACCCTGGTGTTTTGTTTAAACGTCAGGGGTGCAAAGTGGATGCCCCCATAACACAATAGTGCCCTATAGAAAGGTGTATTCTGCCTCTGTGTACTCGTATTCTGCCTCTGTGTACTTGTATTCTGCCTCCGTGTACTTGTATTCTGCCTCTGTGTACTTGTATTCTGCCTCTGTGTACTTGTATTCTGCCTCCGTGTACTTGTATTCTGCCTCTGTGTACTTGTATTCTGTCTCTGTGTACTTGTATTCTGCCTCTGTGCACTTGTATTCTGTCTCTCTGTACTTGTATTCTGCCTCTGTGTACTGGTATTCTGCCTCTGTGTGCTTGTATTCTGTCTCTGTGTACTTGTATTCTGCCTCTGTGCATCTGTATGCTGCCCCTCTGTACTTGTATTCTGCCTCGTGTATTGTGTAATGATAGAACGGAGAACCTGTACTCTTTGATAGACTTACAATGTTTCACAGAGAATGGTCACAGCGTTTGATCTCTGTGATCAAAAGGCAATGACGTGGTCGTCTTGGCAGGGCACCGAACCCACGTCGCTTCATATAGAGACAGGGCGGTTTTATCAGATTCAGATTCATCTTCTGACTAGGCCACAGACCGGAGGATACTACATGTGGTGGATTTGTTATCATAAAGGAAACATGGGAAATATTACGGTCAGAGCTCATATCCCACCGAGTTTGAATAGCGTAGTAAATCACAAGGCGAATAGGTAGTGTATGATATTACAGAGGAAGCCTATGGAAGTTTAGGGTCAGAGTACGTATCCCATGGAGTTTGAATCGCGTCGTAATTCACAACGCGAAGCCGCGTGAATTACGCTGCGATTCAAATCAGATGGGATCGAGCTCTGACCGTAAACTTGATTAGGTTTCTGAATTTATCTCACCCCTCACATTGACTAATGGGCTAACATTTGTGACACAATCCCCTATTGAGTATTTCTTTCTAAATACCCTATGGATATTAAGTACGAGTTCCCAATATTAAATCTACGGGGAGATACAAGGGGACGGATGATGTAAAATTGTGTCTAAATTGCAGAGTGTGCCTCGTCTTGAAGTGATTCTTACACAGGTTGAGCGATAATGAGGGATATACCTCACCACGCCACAACTACCTTGTACGAGTGGCTGGAACACACACTGGCAGTCTGCGACAATTAATTCCCGATAGGTACCTAGCGAACGAGACGGAAGAAGAGCGATAGACCGACGGTGTTGCTACCACCAACCAACACCAGGGGGAGCGAGATGGAAAGTAATGTATGTGGACCAGGAAAGCGCCTCGCTGGAACTAATTAGAGACTAATGATTCCGCTACATCAAAGAGTGCGACAAGATGTGGGCTGAGTGTGGGAACAGAAAGGGGTGTGAGGGCGGGTCAGGCGGGGTAGTCTCGGCTTGGAGAGTGTAGGAGGGTGATTAGAGGGAGAGTGGAGGGGGAGTGATGTCTGTTTGGGGACCGGTGCGGTTTTTTCTGCCCAGTCTTTTCAGGATTAACGGGTGGGGTATCGGGCGGTGCCTGCCTCTCCGCGGCCCGTCCCCGGCACACGACCGACCAAGGAGGGATTATCATCAGCTCGCATGGATCCCTTTAGACTTGCTCAAGTCTTTGATTATGAACATTCATTAATTGCGTTCTATATTTACTATATACCCGAAATTTTAAAAAAATTATTAATTTCATTTTGTTTAACAAACAATATTTTGATAAACATGTATGGGAAGGTGGTCCGTATTTTCCTGTTCCGTACGGTTATATGGCGAAACGGTTCGTATTTACAGGATATACGACATGGGTATATAGTAATTATATAGAACGTCCTGACCATGCTGTACAAGCTACAAAGCGAGATGATGATTTATGGTTTGTACGGAACGAGGCGTTTACGCTGAGTTCCGTACAAACCAAAAATTTTTTTTTATTGTGGAGAATATTTTATTTTCAACTTGTACAGGATATATACACACAAGTATTTTAGCAGCCATAAAGAAACAGATACATTTCTAAATGATATAGGGTTGTCATGCACTGGTATAAAAAAAATTATAAATTTCATTTGGTTTAACAACCAATATTTTAATAAACATGTATGGGAAGGTAGTCCGTATTTTCCTGTTCCGTACAGTATATTTACGTTATATGGCGAAACGGTGCGTATTTACAGTATATATGGCAGGGGTATATAGTAAATGATTAAACAAATTCAGAATGAAGTTCATTATAGTATGTTCTCTGACTGGCCCATAAATCAAAGACTTGTCCAGTAGGAACAGAACCTCCTGTATATGTCCCCCGAATCGCTCCCTGTAACCCTCCCCCTCTTCCTTCCCGTCCCCTTCTCCAGTTCTCTGGCTGAATGTGTTGTCATAGCAATAAATTTCACCTGCTCCTGACTGTGACCCATTCAGATCAAAGTGAGAGGGTATCAATCTCCCAGCAGATATCCTGACCAGTAGCCAGGATATCTGTATGGAGAGTGTTGGAAATACTGGAGCTAAACAGCGCCAGAAATCCAACACCATTACCGATTGTACCAGTCCCTGTATCCCAGTGAGGAGGGTAGTCGTAGGATGCAGGGACAGGAGCCAGTCTAAGTTCCCTTATGTATAGATTTCTGGTTGCTGCTCCTGGCCCACTATATTTATTGATTTTTGTAACGTATGCTCGGGAGTCCCCCCGCTGCTACAAATTGGGTCATGTGCTTGCTGCTTAGAAAAACGATTACCAATGTTGTTTGAGAAGGGATATGAGGAGGTATTTCTTGTTGACTGGAATATCATCTCGAAATGCTGGCCTCTTGAGATCTGGGGGTAGCTTTCCTCTACGTCCTAGTAGTGGCCTAAACCACATCAACGTTATCTTGATTGTGATAAAACTGGGGAACTATATCGATACCTGCACAGCAGGTGCACATATCAAACCTTCAGCTGAAAGTGCCCCATTAATATGGAGAAACCAAACAAGAGTTAGTCGTGTTGTTGTTTATCGCACGACGGCAAGATCGCGTAGTACTGCGCGAGGCGAAGTCGAGAGCTGTAATACGCGATCTTGCCGGAGTGCGATGAACAATAATACCACTAACTCGAGTTTGGTTTAGAATTTATCCTACCCCGCCCGTCTAAATTACTTCTACATTAATAAATGACGTCATTTGTCAAGTGTATCCCACTACAGCGTTATTTTTCATTTTTCTGAACTCCAGACCAAATACAGTGACCCAATGTTAAGCCTATGGAGTTTTTTATTAGGGGTAGGATAAGGGACCCGCCGATATGGCAGTCATTTCCCCATGCATAATGACACAACATGGGAATAAACGCTACCGGGTCCACATAGACGTACAAGGAAATGATAACCGGGAATGTCTCCTCTTTTTCGTCTGTGGCTGCTCATGCAGAAGAATGCTACTTCTGTAAAATTGTCAGAATATCATCAAGGTTTTTTTCTCTCTCTGGTCATTACTGCCTCCCCATAGACGCATCCTACACGTGTTGATGCTGGCTTTAGCCTGGAACAGCCATTGACGTGTGTATTGCCTGAGGGCGAGTCTGTCTGTTTGTATTTGAAGCGCAGTATATCAGCCATACACACTGGAGTAATAGATCCGCTTTCTCACCGATCACAGCAAGAAAGATCTGCCTAGAAATTAGACACGGCGACTGTCGATAGGAGGCACTGCTGTTAAGATACGACTTTTATATCATAAGATAAGACTTTTATATCTTAACTTTAATCTGGGAATCCTTTTTTTTTCTTTAATCTGAGAATCCTCAGAGATATTCCTCGGGAGGAGGAAACACAAAAACCTGCCACTCGGCTCTGTGTGTTTGCAGCCATCTCTTAGGGCATGGGGAGGAAACGCTTTTGACAGTATATCGCCAGTTTTATAGTTGTCTAAAGCGCGATCCTATTTGTACGTTTTTATATGCACAGAAACTACAGTGCTAAGATTATAATGGAAATGAATGCAGACACTAATGGAGGTCCGAGTTCTGTGATACGTACTATCTACGTTTTCCTCTTTTCCAAAGGCATCCTTGTTTTCATTTCTAGTTTACAAAATTCTTCTTTCTTGCGTAAAACAGAGAGAGAATAAACAGTGGTTTGAACCTCCCCACACTCCCAAGCCACATCCTCTGGCCAATAGCTATTTGGTTTCCATGTTTTCTCAGTCTCTCTTTAGCAGTGAATCCCAAATGAAAAATATTTCCTCTCTTTTTCATGACCCCCAACTTATATCCCTTTACTATAGAGGAAACCTATGAAAGTTTAGGGTCAGAGCTCATATCCCATTGAGTTTGAATTGCGTAGTAATTCACAAGGTGAAGCCGCATGAATTATGTAGCGATTCAAACGAGATGGGATCAAGCTCTGAGCCCAAACTTGAATGGGTTTCTAGATTCATCTCACCCTTCACATTGACTTATGGGCTAACATTTGTAACATAATCCCCTATTGCATATTTTCCCTAAATATCTTATGGCGATGGATATGAGTTCCCAATGTTAAGTCTATGGAGGATAAATACCAGGGGTGAGATGATATGGAGAAACCAAACAAGAGTTAGTTGTGTTGTTGTTTATCGTAGGCCGGCAAGATCGCGTATTACTGTGCGAGGCGAGGCCGAGAGCAGTAATACGCGATCTTGCCGGAGTGCGATGAACAATAACACAACTAACTCGAGTTTGGTTTAGAATTTATCCTACCCCGCCCGTCTAAATTACTTCTATTTTAACAAATGATGTCATTTGTCAAGTGTATCCCACTAGAGCGATATTTTTAATTTTTCTGAACTCCAGACCGAATACAGTGACCCAATGTTAAGCCTATGGAGTTTTTTATCAGGGGTAGGATAAAGAACTGCTCTAAAAGAAATACACTGTTGTTGATATCTGTAACAGGCCACCTTTTAGTGGAATACAGAATTAGTATCAGAAATACATCTGAGGGATCTTTGTGCCCCATCAGAACCTAAACGAAGCTATTCAACTGGCAGATTCTGCTGTATTTATTAACGTTATTTTGGGATGAATACAGATTAGACTTTTAGATAGCAGCTGCTCGATTGGCAGCGATGTCAGAACGTACTGAGCATAAAGGCCTTGATTTTAAAACGACGGGCTTTGCTAGAAGGGTGTACACTTTATGAATATCGACCTGGCTGAAAAACAAAGGCTCCATCAACAACGTTGAAAGGCTTCAGTTTAGATTAAATGTTATGAAACACTGTGTATAGCCATATTGATATAAAACTGCCAACGTGAATAGAAAAGGATAGTGACATGAATAGTAACGGAAATAATTCAATCGACTTTCAGTAGAATAACTTTTAAGAAAATTATAATCGCAAAAATAAATTAATGTTTGCTGATGTAATAAGAACAAGCATATAAATATTAAAGAAGAAACCAACTAGTTTTGGTCAAACGAATTGCTTTCTGTATTTATCTCACCCCAGTACACACTTAAAGGATATAGACCATGGAGAATGGACTGCAATACTCGTAGAGGCATGGAGAACGAGTTCCCAATGTTAAGCCTATGGACATTTATTGCAGGGGTGAGATGAACGTATATACATGTATCTATAGATAGAAAGGCTCTATAGCCTTGGCAGATACACAAGTATGCGGCCCACCCTATACGCCGTACGGGACATTGTATGTACAAATAATACGCTCAGTATTCCGTGCTCACATTCCATCCTATTTATGTTGTTAGGTACGTCCAACCTTCTCTGACACACCATCATGAAGACCAGCCCCGGGAATTCTTCTCACATCACCTGGGTGTGGCGAATCGCTAGACTTGCTCAAGTCTTTGATAATGAACATAAAGCCTCATTCTCATCTATTGTGGGCTTCCTTGACCAACCTTTATGTGTATTATTTATTCAAACTCTTTTCCTTAATTTCTAGCCGGGCAGTGGTCTTCTACCATAGACTTCCTCTGAATGTCTTTCTATGTTACGGTATTGAGACTGGCCGTCGCTCCTTTTGGTCCACCAGAGGCGGATGGGTAGACTTGCCCAAGTCTTTGATTATGAACATTATTAATGATTTAACACAATCAGAATAAAGTTTATTTAAGTATGTATCCTTCTCTAACTGGCCCATGAATCAAAGACTTGTCCACTATGAACAAAATCTCCTGTTTATGGCCCCAAGCCGCTCCCTAAAACCCTATTCCTCCTCCTACCCCTTCCCCCCTCCATTCCTCCAGTTCCCTGGCCGCCTGTGTTGTCATAGCAATAAATTTCGCCTGCTCCTGACTGTAACCCGATTGAGATCAAAGTGAGAGGGTATCAATCTCCCAGCAGATATCCTGACCAGTAGTCAGGACATCTGTATGGAGAGTGTTGGGAATACTGGAGCTAAACAGCACCAGAAATTCAACACCATTACCGATTGAACCAGTCCCTGTATCCCAACGAGGAGGGTAGCCATAGGATGCAGGGATTGGAGCCAGTCTAGGGAATCTCCTGCATCTAGTTGTAGTCTCCTAGTTATGCTAGGTTTACACTGAGCAATGGCGGCCCCAGCAGCCATGTTTTGCCGAAATGTAGGACACCGTTGCAGATGGTCACGGAGCCATTAAGTGGCATTTACACTGAGCCCCCGGCAGCCAATGTTTAAGGGCTCCGTTTTATCCATGGTTCCCAGAACAACTGGCTGCGGTCCGCTTACCTGTACGGCCTGAATCGGACGGTCAACTCCTCAAAGTTTTATCCACGGTTCCCTGTATGGCTGCCTACATTTGGTCACATTCAGTCACGTTATGTGATGTTCATCACATCTCATGGGGGACTAGTACGTTCCTCAATAGCACCAGGGCAAATCTTTTGTCATTTCAAAATTCTTCCACAGCGGCCATGGCAGCAAGGGCGTGTGACGGTCTGTAGCGTTTGTCCATCCCGTTCCCCTGAGTCATGTCACATCCCTCACGTTTGTGTCCATGGTGCTCCACATTCACAGGGCCCAATGGAACACTGAAATGTGGCTGCCGTGGCCTGCCGTGGCCCAGTGTGAACCTAGCATTATTAGGCGAGTAAAATACCCCCATACCGTATCACATCCGAGGAACTTGGTATTCCACAGGTCATCCTACCAAGGGTAGGGACTCACTAAGAGGGGACCCCCACCTACCACGATAGGCCACGACATGCTTCCCGATCGCTACGATTTGAAATGGCGAAATCGTGACCTATCTGGAGGTCCCTGAATCGTAGACCTCTGTTGTGATCCAATCGGTGAATCATACGCGCTGACCACGATATCTTCCTGATAGGCTACGAAACCCAACGACAGGCTACGAAATTTCCAACATGTTGGAAATTATCGGGACCTCTACAATTGGCGTTTTCATCGCAGCCTATCGTGAGCTGTCGTAAACGGAATCGCAGAAACCTGTTCCACCTACCACGATTTTGCTAGACCTCACGCTAGAATCGGAATGGTGTCGGGAAGGCCGTCGTAAGGCCAATCGGGACCAGAATCGTGGTAGGTGGGGGCAGGCTTTAAGGGTTTTTTTAATCACTGAAGTAGTAATGAAATTCATTATTTCTCAGGAACTACTTTGTTCATATTGGCTCTCATTCCCCATTGTTAATAAAACTCGGAACTCATCCATTCCAATCCCAGTGCTGCCTATATGAGTATCAGATATTAAAAATACCTCACGATATTCAGCGGCACACAAAGACAAAGCGGGCCTGATAAGGCAGCTCCAATCATTCATGACTTGTCTCCGAGCAGGGCCTACTTCCTGGTCCTTATCCCTCCTTCCCGGGGAGATAAACAGGAAAAAAACCGCAGATATTACCCGGAGCGGGGTTGGTGAATGGCTTGTTAGGGAAAGTACTCTTTCCAGGTGGTACGTAAGGTTGGAGAGAAAAATACTGCTGTATTCCCCTGCGGCAGAGGAGATTCAGAATCTAACTGGTATACCCAGATTAAGGCCCGTTTCCATCGGCCGACGAAAACGGTGTAGATTTATCTTAGTTCCCCTAAGAGCCCATTTCCGTTAGCCGTCAACGATCTACAGTCAGGAACCACCGACAGACCTTTAGCACTGCCGATGGAAAATAGAAATAGGCTTTTAGGAGGACTAAAAAAAGCTACACTGTTATCGCCGGCAGTGGAAACGGGCCTTTAGAAAGATCCCACCTGTGTGTAGATCAATATGACCAGTATTACCAGGCTCAAAGTGCCCTCGTCTATAGACGTGAGACCTCGGTTAGGGACACCCTTAGTGCAGTGTATCGATTAATTGATAATTCAATTTGTTAGTAATAAAAAATCTGCTGTCTGTAGTCATGTACATAAGGCTGTGATGCCTGTGTTTGGAGAGCTATAGTTCTGTACATAAGGCTCTGGTACCTGTGCTTGGAGAGCTATAGTTCTGTACATAAGTATGTGGTACCCATGCTTGGAGAGCTATAGTTTTGTACATAAGGCTGTGATGCCTGTGTTTGGAGAGCTATAGTTCTGTACATAAGGCTGTGATGCCTGTGTTTGGAGAGCTATAGTTTTGTACATAAGGCTGTGTTACCTGTGCTTGGAGAGATATAGTTTATTACATAAGTTGCCAGTGCTTGGAGAGCTATAGTTTTGTACACAACCCTTTGATACCTGTGCATGGAGAGCTACAGTTTGGTACATAAGGCTGTGACACCTGTGCTTGGGGAGCTATAGTTTCGTAAATAAGGCTGTGATACCTGTGCTTGGAGAGCAATAGTGTTGTACACTATCCTGTGATACCTGTGCTTGGAGAGCTATAGTTTGGTACATAAGGCTGTGATGCCTGTGCTTGGAGAGCTATAGTTTTGTACATAAGGCTGTGATGCCTGTGCATGGAGAGCTACAGTTTGGTACATAAGGCTGTGATGCCTGTGCTTGAAAAGCTGTAGTTTGGTACACAATCCTGTGATACCTGTGCTTGGAGAGCTATAGTTTTGTACACAATCCTGTGATACCTGTGCTTGGAGAGCTACAGTTTGGTACATAAGGCTGTGATACCTGTGCTTGGAGAGCTATAGTTTGGTACATAAGGCTGCATTACCTGTGTTTGGAGAGCTATGACTTTGTACATAAGGCTGTGATATCTGTGCTTGGAGAGCTACAGTTTCGTACACAATCCTGTGATACCTGTGTTTGGAGATCTTTAGGTCTGTGATACTTGACGCTGAATCAGTACCTGCTTAATCCTGGTCGCTCGAGCGACTGATTAGTTTCTGATCCATAATGAGAGCCTACAAGAAATTCAATCAGAGAATCACTCTTCATTGTGCGGTAGTGGAGACTCCCGAGTGCATTACGACACAGGGAAAACGGTGCAGAATGAAATCATTACAGACGGCGGGCAATGGCCGATTCCAGACGAGAAGCACAACCCGCGGGAGTTAGTTACAGTGATTCAGACGAGATGGGATCAGCTCTGACCCAAAACGGGAATAGGTCTCTGAATATATCGCACTCCTCTGATTGGCTGACATTTGTTATACAATCTCCCATTGAGTATTGTTTTCTAAATACATCATGGGCATTGAGTACGAGTCCCAATGTTAAGTCTATAGGTAGGAAATATACCAGGAGAAAGGTAATAACTGGAGCCCTACGACATGATGTCTTTATAGGTATGCTGTGGATGTTTAGCCTTGTGGATGGACACTGGCCATTCTATCATTTATTATATACCCATGCAGTATATTTGATAATTACGTACTACTGCTCCCTATGCAGTATAAATTATATACTGAACCCTGTGCAGTACACTGTTAAACTGGACATATTGAAATATCAGCGTGTGTGGGCATTCATGCTGACATATCTTCTATGCCAATATATGGTAAGATTTTATTAATTTTGGGTATATAATAAATATAGAACGACCCACCATACTTGTACATGCTACAAAACTCGATGGGAATTGATGTTTTTACAGAACTATAGATGTGAGATTCTGTAAATGATTTTACAGAATCTCGTTTTGTAGCATGTACAGCATAGTCAGGCGGCTCTATCATTTACACACTGGGACTTTAACCCTAGCTTTATTAACCACTGTCCCACCCAGCAGCAGAGTTCATACTGTGTTAAGTACCCGCATTTCACCAGAACTGAAATGGGAATGAAGTCCAGCTTTCAGCCTGACAGTGGTGCCCACAGATCCACGGATCCTAATGTGCCGGGAGCAGGTGACCTGTCACATGACAAAGGGGTACGTGTCAACTGTCACCGGCTGTGGCGGGTCTGGGCGGGGTGGCAGGCCGCTGACGGCTCAGACGTGGTCGTGGGGCTGGACATGGATGCGGACAGAGGAGCTCAAACTGCGGCCATCAGAGATAAATGCTAGATTGGAAGGCCTTTAAGAAAAATGCAGCCTAATACTGGCCGCAGTTACTGTGTCCTATAAAATGCAGCCTAATACTGGCCGCAGTTACTGTGGTTATATTAAATACAGCCTAATACTGGCCGCAGTTACTGTGTCCTATAAAATGCAGCCTAATACTGGCCGCAGTTACTGTGGTTATATTAAATGCAGCCTAATACTGGCTTCAGTCCCTGTGTCCTATAAAATGCAGCCTAATACTGGCTTCAGTCCCTGTGTACTGTAAAATATAGCCTAATACTAGCCTCAGTCCATGTGTCCTATAAAATGCAGCCTAATACTGGTCTCAGTCCCTGTGTCCTATAAAATGCAGCCTAATACTGGTCTCAGTCCCTGTGTCCTATAAAATGCAGCCTAATTCTGGCCTCGGTTACTGTGTCCTATAAAATGCAACCTAATACTGGCCTCAGTGCCTGTGTCCTATAAAATGCAGCCTAATACTGGTCGCAGTCCCTGTGTCCTATAAAATGCAGCCTAATACTGGCCGCAGTCCCTGTGTCCTATAAAATGCAGCCTAATACTGGCCGCAGTCCCTGTGTCCTATAAAATGCAGCCTAATACTGGCCGCAGTCCCTGTGTCCTATAAAATGCAGCCTAATACTGGCCGCAGTCCCTGTGTCCTATAAAATGCAGCCTAATATTGGCCGCAGTCCCTGTGTCTTATAAATGCAGCCTAATACTGTCAACAGTCCCTGTGTCCATTCTTTCCCTTGCCTCACCTGACATCCTTTGCTTTAAAGAAGTGGATCTACATGAATTGCCCTCAATTTCATGTGGGTTGCTCCCCATTGATTTGAATTCATATAATGGGTAGCATCATCTGCTAAGGGCCCATCATAGCTGTTTATACATTGATAGTTCCTTGTTGTTAAGATATTTTCGCTTTGAATGAAAAATGAAAAATGCCTGGCAAAAGCAACAATCGAACTCCAGAACCCGCCGAAAGTGCAGCCAAAGGTATTTCGCCTGCCACATTGAATTGCCTTAATCTCAGCCAGGAAATCTTAAGTGAATTAGTTACATGTATGATGCAAACCCCTCAGGGATTATTGGAAGTTGAAGGTAAACCGGCTTGTTGTACACGACTCCTTCTTAGATGGCATATAGAGTTACACCGTGTGGTTAATCCTGGGTTATTAGTCGTACGGCATTCATTAGATTCTCCTTTTAAAGATATTGAAATGTCAACCTCCACGAAGTTTCCGTATTAGGGAGTGGGGGGCGGCAGGGATCTGTAATAATAAACTCATCAGGATACCTATTTGCATTTAGAGTGGATTTCCAGCCCAGCCCAGTTTTATCAGGTTGGATCCTGAGAGGGTATTCAGTCCGGGCATAGAAACACTGAGCATATTCTATTATACTCCATTGGAATCAGTGATAACGCCAAGTAGTTTATATTGACACACGCGTTAGACCTTATATTACAGGGTTCGCACAGAGCATGGAAAACCTGGAAAAGCCTGGAAGTATGCTTTTGGGTTTTCTAGGCCTGGAAAAGCCTGGAAGAGCCTGGAAAAATTTAGTTTTGTATAAAAAATATTTTTTTAGTCTTTGAAATTCCAGTCATTATTAGCTTTCCTTAGCTACGGTACCTGACTATCTGTGAAATATAGCATTGGTGTGATTTGTCTTCATATTTAAAAGTGGCAAAAAAATAAGAAGAATTTAAGAAGGTAATGCTTTAATAACTCTATTCTCACATGACACATTTTAAGCCAATAAGATGTCAGTATTCAAGTTTGCCCTTATCCGTAGGAGCATTTCCTACAGGAATCCTACTATCCTACAGCCATAGATTGGAGCACTGGGATCCATAGGCCCTCTAACTGAGTGTGCTGTGGGTAGCTGAATTCAGAATTTTGAAAGATTACAGAACAAGTCTATCTAAGATCTAGATTTTAAGGAACCTGGAGTCTATATTGTATTGTTTTCAAAACATACTCAATTTCTTGAAATTTTCATATCTTTGGGACTAAAATGAAAATCCTCCATGTAGGCAAAATCCTACAATCTGGCATCTCTGGAGTTCCTAACGTTAAGCCTATGGAGAAAAATACCGGTGTGAGATAAGAGATAAAACATCTAGGTTCTACCCTAGAAGCCGTTGTCAGTGCCTCCACATCCCCACAGTACGGGGCTGGGCCCGGTATGTCGCCGACCTTGCCCCCGGGTCTCCGGGCCTAGATGCTGTACAGCGTTGTGATGACAAAAGCCACCCAGCTGCTCCCAAGGAGGGGATTATGTGCCACCCCCTGTCGACCCCCCCCCCCCCCCCCCAAACACCATACCGCACCGGTATGTGTAGACTAGCCTCCGTCCCTGTGTCCTACTCCTACTGCTGCCTACCGCCACCGCACGCCCTCCTTACCCCTCCACTTACTCTCCCCTTTGCCTGGCTGATTCCTGAGCCAGTCAGAGGAACCTTACACATTGTAATTTATTTTATTCATTGAATTTATTTTCATAATCAAAGACTTGAGCAAGTCTACGGTATGTGTGCTCCATCAGGGTAGACTTGCTCAGGTCTTTGATTATAAACAGTCTTTGTAAACATGATTGAAGAAAATCAGAATAAAGTTCATCAAGATATTTATTATCCACCTAATATAGAGTGTTCATAGAAAACACAAAGGGAGTTTGTATGGATATACCCGGCGCATATGGATATGTTGTTTGCTCCGGGTGGCGCATACGGAAAAATAGTGCGTATGGAAAAATAGTAATTAAGATGAACTGATGTCGACATGCCACTTGCCCAGAAAAGGTGGATGATAAATACAATATGGACTGGTTTCAGATAAAGCGGCCGTATGCTCCTCGGAGTTGACTTCGCAATATCCTCGCATATGCTCGGATATTACTACGCGTCAACTCCTCGGAGCATACGGCGGCTTGTATCTGAAACCAGTCAATATTGTGCATGTATCCTTCACTGTCTAGCCCTTGTATCCCAGTGAAGAGGGTGAGGTAGGAGGGGTAGCCAAAGGATGTAGGGACTGGAGCCAGTCTACCACCAGGGGTCCGCTCAATAATCTAGGCTCATATGTGAAGCCCCTTTTCTGTACCTTCGTCTAAGGGTTATCGTTTAATAATATTTAAGTCTGTTCTCTAAGACAATATTAGCTGTCCATAAGGTCGTCCATAAGTGTTGAAATAGATTTGACCCGTATCCTCCCTGGGTCTCTATAGCATACAGAAAAGGATCCTAGATTATTAAACGGGCCCCAGGATAGTGTTAGTAGTACCGCAACGCATTATTATGCAGGTCACTACTGGGGCAGTACAGATGGGTATCTGTCCAAAGGGATTTGTGCCGCTATATAAATCTGCGAACAAAAACAATAATGATGTATGAGGTTTTTGAATATTTCTACCAGTACGAGCAACCTGGCTTGACTTAGGGGAGTGATTTTGACGATATTGAAAGCACTCCTGGTTAAAAACCTCAACTATTTAGCTTCCCTTTTGATTATTTCCCACTTTTATATAATTTCTGTACATAAAACTTGATGAAAGGCTACAGGGTACTTACTCAGCTCATAAATAGAGATGACTATATCACCTGCCATCTTAAAATCGCTCCAGTTTGTGTGCTTTATTATTCTGACGTCTCAATCCACACCAGAATCCCAAAGAGAGCGATTTAGTGGATTGCATAATACTATGTATACTATACTGGATGGGTAGAAGTGTATTATTCAGAAAAGAATTCCCCCATCGACTTTCAATCATACAAGCCGAGGGAGGTAGCCCGGCGTATGGAATAGATATATAGCTATAATGCTGTTTCCTACATAAATTGCTCTAATATTGCTGTAATGCTGTATCCAACATATATTGCTCTAATATTGCTGTAATGCTGTATCCAACATATATTGCTCTAATATTGCTGTAATGCTGTATCCAACATATATTGCTCTAATATTGCTGTAATGCTGTATCCAACATATATTGCTGTATCCAACATATATTGCTGTAATGCTGTATCCTACACATAGTGCTGTAATGCTGTATCCGACATATATTACTGTAATGCTGTATCCTACATATATTGCTGTAATGCTGTATCCTACAAGAACTATATATGGAGGGATGAACATCTATTGCACGTGGTCTAAGCCATCACCAGAATTTATAAAAGAAAACTCACGAGATTTTCATCGGGTGGGTTTCTGATTTTATCTCACCCTGTGTATCATTATTATTTGATAAAATAAATCACCCAATTAACCATTGAGTATTGGGTACGCTACCTTCACTGCCGTGGAGTATGGGTTCCTAACGTTAAGCCTATGGAGAAGAATACTGGGGTGAGATAAACAGACATTTATCCTACCCCTAATATAAAATCCCATAGGCTCAACATTGATTTTCCGTATGCCACGCTAACTTGTATACGGAGGTTTGTTTGCCACTAGTGGCATACAGAATTATTATCATGTAATATTCCCAAATCAAAGAGACGGGTAGGATAAAATCAAAACCTTATTTGTTTTAATCTTGGCCACTCCTGGAGTTTTGGCTCCGGACTTCACTGGCTTTGCCTCATGAAGTCACTATGCCAAGCTCCAGTTGTGGCATACGGTGGCCAAGATTAAAACTCATCGAGTTTTACGATAACATGCATACCCCTGCCGCCCACAATACCGCACACCTGTCCCTCAACCACCACCCCCACTTATCCACTCCCTCTGCCAAGGTTCCCAGGATTATGATGTTTATGTCACCCCGCCCCCTACTTCACGAACCCCCTCATCCTGGGAGAGACGGGGGTGGAGGTCAGCACCCCTTGACAGGCAAGGAGGGGAACCCGATCGACCCTGGAATGCACCCCAGCCGCCGCCGCACCGCTCACCTCACAGCTCCCTGTCTAGACTGGCTCCAGTCCCTGCATCCTACGGCTACCCTCCTCCCTGGGATACAGGCTCCAGTCCCTGCACTCTATGGCTACCCTCCTCACTGGGATACAGGCTCCAGTCCCTGCATCCTATGGATACCCTCCTCACTGGGATACAGGCTCCAGTCCCTGCATCCTACGGCTACCCTCCTCCCTGGGATACAGGCTCCAGTCCCTGCATCCTATGGCTACCCTCCTCACTGGGATACAGGCTCCAGTCCCTGCATCCTATGGATACCCTCCTCACTGGGATACAGGCTCCAGTCCCTACATCCTACGGCTACCCTCCTCGCTGGGATACAGGCTCCAGTCCCGGCATCCTATGGCTACCCTCCTTGCTGGGATACAGGCTCCAGTCCCTGCATCCTGTGGCTACCCTCCTCGCTGGGATACTGGCTCCAGTCCCTGCATCCTACGGCTACCCTCCTCACTGGGACACAGATAATGGTGCTTGGATTGCTGTTTAGTTCCAGTATTTCCAACACTCTCCATACACAGCTCATGGCCGCTCACTTTGATCTCCATCGGGTCACAGTCAGGAGCAGGCGAAATCTATTGCTATGACAACACAAGTGGCCAGAGAACTAGTGGGGAGGTTTAGGGTTACAGGGAGTGACTGGGGGGACATATACAGGAGGTTCTGTTCCTACTGGACAAGTCTTTGATTCATGGGCCAGTCAAAGAAGGATACATACTATAATGAACTTTATTCTGATTGTGTTTAATAATTTAAAGAATGTTCATAACGAAAGACTTGAGCAAGTCTACCCCCTGTCTCCTCCCTCGACAATGTCAATATTATGCATGTATGTCACTTTTTGAAGGGGAGGTTTGTGGAGGCCACTGAGCGATGGAAGGGATGACCCAGTTTGCGGACACGTTGAGACATGTTCTCGCGAGGGACCACGTGATCATCCCGCTCGATTTGTATCACGTGACTATCCCGCAGGCTGAGACGCTGAGTCAAGGCTGGTTAGAAGGGAGCGGTCAATAATTGTGGCTGTGGGAAGGGGTGCAGTTTTTAGGAGGGGGGGGGGGGTAAAAAAATTTTGGTATTCCAAGGGGGGTGGCCAACTTTTCTTTGGGTATTCCAAGAGAGGAGGGGCAATTATTTTTTTATATTTCCATGGGCCGCAACATTTTTTTTCTGACCATTCAGTGTTCCAATAACTGTGCCCACCTGCCATGATTAATGGCTCTCCCTACTTAGCTACCGACCAACGATGTGGTGTGGGGAGTAAAAGAACTCTCACCTCAGTAAATGTGTAGGGGTGAGATTTCCACCTGAATTCATCACAAAGATTCGATCACCACCCTTGTGGTGTAAAAGAACCTTGAGAAAGTGTGGTAAGAACAATGTAATGGTTAAGGTGCACTCCTCTCATAAGATCTCACACTCTCTAAGTGGTATTCTGTATAGGGTTCTTACTACGCTCTATGGTAGAATAATTCTTAACGACCTAGGCTTAGAGCCTTGAGAATCCACTGGCCTGCCTCGTGTGCTAAACACGTACATCAATGCAACCCAAAGATTCCTATAATCCCAATGATACCACCTAGCGGGAATACTGTGTGCTTGGCGCTCTAGTGGCTTTATTTGGACTGGAATACAGAATACCACTTAGAGACTGTGAGATCTTATGAGAGGGGTGCACCCGAACCTTGTACAGAATACCACTTAGAGAGTGTGAGATCTTATGAGAGGGGGTCCACCCGAGCCTTGTACAGAATACCACTTAGAGAGTGTGAGATCGTATGAGAGGGGGTCCACCCGCACCTTGTACAGAATACCACTTAGAGAGTGTGAGATCTTATGAGAGGGGGTCCACCCGAACCTTGTACAGAATACCACTTAGAGAGTGTGAGATCTTATGAGAAGGGGTGTACCCGGACGTTATATCAAACCAACCAACTACAGGCCAACGAGTGGAAGCCTTGTGACATATTCCAGTTGCTCGGGAGCTGGCAGCCACTGCAACACGCTCAGAGGTTTTCATTTTGGCAGGAGGGAGGCGGCTGAAGCCTTGAGAAATACATAAATAAGCGATGAGGGTGGGTGCTCTGTCGATCGATCGTTTAAACTGCGGGCCTGATACGATCACTAGCAGTGGCGAGAATGGCGGATTACAGAGCGGCTCCGCAATGCAGAGACTTACCAAGAAAGAAAGGGATTAAGAAAGAAATTGATGACTGCTTCGGAATATCCACTCGGCTATCAGGGTCGTTCATATTACTGCGCACTCCAAACTCGAAGGCAAACTAGGACACCTACCAAGCACCTCATATAAATGTCCATAGACTTAGCATGGTGTGACTGTATGCCACGGCTATGCCATATCATATCTGCATGCCACAGGTAACATATACAATTAAAAACACATGACTGGGTAGGATAAAATCTGAACGTCAATAAATTTCATATAATTGTTTTCGTTGTCCTCCGCTACAGATATCACTCAGCTCCACTCCCAGATATCATTCCTTGAAAACGACTCACGCCATATAAACAATTGTATGAAATTTCATGACGTTTCTTGATAGTATCTGATTTTATCTCAGCCTGGGAATATTCATCTGTTTATCACCCGTTGAGTATGAGTTACCGTACTGGCAAGCCTATTGAGTACGAGTTCCTAATGTTAATCCCATGGACGTTTATACCAGGCTAAGATGAAAACGCAGGAAAAAAGACTAGTATACAAAAAAGAGAGTCCTAGATGATTGATCCTGCCTGGCCGGGCGCGGGTGATTTGCATGTGACTGCTCTGGAGGTGTGGTGGGAGGAGGAAGACAGGGGATGGCGCTCCCCACGGCCCGGTAACCATGACAACACTGCATCACGTGACAATTGGTGGTCAGTTGCCGCTAGGTGGCGTCTCGGGTTGCATGTCGGGACGCGGTCCCGGACGGTGGACAGGTCGTGCAGGGCACGTGCAGCACGCATGGAGCACACGCTGTGTCTGGGCTCGTGGGTTACACGACCCAAAACGAACCCGACCCGCAGTTGTCAGGAGAACTCGACCCAAAACGAACTCGACCCGCAGCTGTCAGGAGAACTTGACCGAAAACGAACTCGACCCGCAGCTGTCAGGAGAACTTGACCCAAAACGAACCCGACCCGCAGCTGTCAGGAGAACTCGACCCAAAACGAACCCGACTCGCAACTGTCAGGAGAACCTGACCCAAAATGAAGCCGACCCGCAGCTGTCAGGAGAACTTGACCCAAAACGAACCCGACCCGCAGCTGTCAGGAGAACTTGACCCAAAACGAACATGACCCGCAGCTGTCAGGAGAACTCGACCCAAAACGAACTCGACCCACAACTGACCTGTTTTGGAGAAATCGATTGGAGAACTTGATCCATTTCAGATACTTATGAATAAGACATTTTCATATAGAAGGAAAGGCCTGACTATTTAGCTTTTAGACAAATAAACAAGTCCAGTTATGTTTAGGTATATGGGTTAAGGTTAGGGTTAGGGATAGGGTTAGTGGTAGGGACAGTGAAAGGGTCAGGGTTAGAGGTAGACTTAGGGGAAGGGATTTCTGTTTGTTTTCTTTCCCAGAGAAGACCAAATTTGAAGCAAAGATAACATACTTACTACTAAATATAGTTGTAATTACGTACTCGAGTAGGGAAGATTTAAAACGGGTTGAGTTCGCTATGGGTCGAGTTCTCAAAACGAGTCGAGTTCATTGCGGGTCGAGTTCATTGCGGGTCGAGTTTGTTACAGGTTGAGTTCTTGAAATGGGTCGAGTTTGTTGCGGGTCGAGTTTGTTGCAGGTCGAGTTCATTATGGGTCGAGTCCTTAAAACGGTTCGGGTTTTATACGGGTCGAGTTCTCCAGTATTGCGGTGGACAGGTCGTGCAGGGCGCGTGCATGACGCATACAGCTCAGGCTGTGTCTGGGTTCGTGGAGGGAGCAGCTCGTGGAGGGAGCAGCTCGTGTAGGGAGCAGCTCAGTGGAGGGAGCATCTGGGACAATGTGAGACGTCGTGCAGGCAGGAATCCCCGAAACAGAATGCAGGTCATCGCTTCAACCAACCTGCCATCAGCGAGTTTACCAGAACACCTAGACGCGCTCCATACATTGAGGATGGACAAATAAAGTGATGATATCAAGAAACGTCACGAAATTTCATATGATTGTTTACATAGTGGGAGTTGTCATCGCGGAATGATTTTACAATAAGGAATGTAGGCAGAATCGGTAGACAAACATTGTTTTACTCTTATATCATTTTTCTATTATACACCTTTTCCTGACAAATTTGGTGCTGATATTAGTTCATTAAGGTACGCATTATTTTCTCCTACGCACTATTTTTTCCGTATGCGCTGGGTTTTGCAGGTGGATATATACACAATATTGACTGGTTTCAGATACAAGCGGCCTTATGCTCCGAGGAGTTGACGCGTGGTAATATCCGAGCGTATGCGAGGATATTGCGCAGAGTCAACTCCGAGGAGCATACAACCGCTTTTATCTGAAACCAGTCTATATTTTATTTATCATCCAACCTTTCTGGACAAGTGGCATGTCAATATCAGTTTGTTTTGGTTATGCACTATTTTTCCGGACGCACTATTTTTCTTTATGCGCCACCCGGAGCATACAACATATCCGTATGCGCCGGGTATGTGCCTACAAACTCCCTATGTGTTTTCAATGGACACTCTGTATTAGGTGGATGATAAATATCTGTATGCTCCGAGTATGTAGATACACGCTGCCCATGTGTTTTCTATGGACACTTCGTGGATAATAAAGACCACCAGTTGTATATTGTGGAAACACACAACAGGAAGCAATACCCTCTAAGCCCCCATACAGACATATAACCGCCAGTTGTGTATTGCGGAAACACTCAAGAGGAAGCAATACCCTCTAAACCCCATACAGACATATACGGGCAGTTGTATATTGCGGAAACACCCTACAGGAAGCAACACCCTCTAAACCGCCATACAGACACATAACCGCCAGTTGTATATTGGGGAAACACACAACAGGAAGCAATACCCTCTAAACCCCATACAGACATATACCCAACAGTTGTATATTGCGGAAACACACTACAGGAAGCAACACCCTCTAAACCCCATACAGACATATAACCGCCAGTTGTATATTGCGGAAACACACAAGAGGAAGCAATAGGAGGCAATCCTGCCCGGCTTCTGAGCGTTTTGCCGCGCGCAGTAGCGTTTTGGGCCTTTGTTTGTGTGAATAGGGCGGGCGGGAGGGGCGGCAGGGAGTCGGGCATATTACCTTACATATTGATGCGCCATGCGGCCCGCCTCACTTAGACCACAGATGTATATGAGTATTGCATGACGCCACCCGCGCATGCGCTGTCAACTCACATTGCGCATATTGACGTCACTTCCGTCTTTTGTGGCGTTCCTCGGCCTTGCGCTGGGTGCCGGCGGTGGGTGATTTACTGTGTCTGTGGTACCAGCAGGTCATATTGCCCATGTTGTTGTTGGGAATGGCCAACCCTACGGATTTATATCCGAGTGTATTAAAATCATCCTCGGGGGGACGTTAGGGTGGACAGAACGGATTGCCTGTGCTCGATTCATGAATTCATGCATTTAGAAAACGAGAGAGGGATACAGAATACATGAATGGCATAGAGTTAGATATCCGACTCAATACCGGCTGCATGGGTATTGCTGTGCCATTTGTATTTCGTATCACCAGGTTATGGTGGCTTCTCCCAGGTGATATTACAGATAATCTGAAAGATACTCTTGTTTCTTATTCATCAATATGCAGCTAGAGACAAAAATAATCGCATGATTGTGTTCTTCCATACAGTCGCCCAAATACAACAACAAATGACAAAACCAACAATACAAAACTGGGCAGAAAGCAAATATTATATGCAGTTTCTTTCATCTGTCACTCAATGGTGGTTCTTATTAGGAGGATATGATAAACGAAACTCGCCATGTTTGAAGTATCCTGAAATATATTTTGAATTACATGTTAAACTTTTTTTTTTAGAAAAGTGTAGTTTCTTTCTTGTGCAGACGGCTAATTACTATAGGAGATGTTATCACCAAACGGGAACTACCATTTCATTAGGGTTGTGCCACCAACCTCCCACCTCCCCTAGCAACTGGCCTGAGCTACCAGCATGTCTTTCTATGGGAGTTGATTGAATGCTAAGAAGCAGTCACGCAATCACATTTATATGTTGAAGGAGGTTACTCGACTTCGAAACACGAAATAATGCACGTATTCTTCATTCTTCAAATGGCTTCGAGAAGCCACCTTAATTCCAACACCTCCGATTTACACAAATTGGGGTGAGGAGTTAGCTTAGTGGTAAAGGCACTGGACTTGTAATCCCATTGTGTGGGTTTTAGTCCCACTGCAGCCACTCTTCTCCTTCACCTCCAGTAGTAGATTTACTGCTATATCAAAGGCCAATCCTTCTCATAACATGTCTATGTGAATAATAGTGAGTACAGAAAAATAAGGGCCAATCCTTCTCATACCATGTCTATGTGGTGTGGGAAGTAAAAGAACTCTCACCTCGGTAAATGTGTAGCGGTGAGATTTCTACCTGAATTCATCACATAGCTTCGATCACCACCCTCGTGGTGTAAAAGAACCTGGAGAAAGTCTGGTGAAAACCTGTAATGGTCAACTGAACGTTAAATCAAACCCAGACACTCTAAATACTCCATTGTTTTTTTCTAAATACTCAATGTTAAGTATATGGGAGGGAAAAAAACAGGGGTGAGATAAATGTGGTTATTTCAAGTATTTTTTAATGGCAAGATTTGCGGAAACCAAGGTTTACGATTTTCTTCAGGATAGAAATAGCTTTTAAAGTGATGCTGCTGTAGCCTTTACGAAGAAAAGCAATATCGAACCATGATAACTACCAGCTGCATGGAGTTGTCCCTATGCCGTCACTGCCATATAAGGAATATAGAAGGCATGGATTGACCCAGCAGCCAATAACTGTATTCACAGCAAACCACGACCTTCACCCTGACATCCTTACATAGTGTTAATAGCGCCTTGGGACGGTTCTACAGTTTATAGTTGACCTGAATTTCTTGGGCCAAAACCGCCCTCCCAGGAACAGCGCCAGGTGTATCGAGACGTACGGTGGTCAGTTTTAACCAGCGTGTTGACCTTCACTTCCACGGAGATATGACCTTGACATCAGCAGGTGACCTGGTCATCTGAACTGGTCATCTGACCTGCCATGTGAAGCACCTGAGCCCACAGGCTAGACTGGCCTCAGTCCCTGTGTGAGTGTGTCCTACCCGCCTCCGCCTCCCTGCTAAAGCTGGACACACACCAAGCGAGTAATGCAGCGATTTCCGGAATCGCCAACGCAAATGGCGTATGTGTGAGCTATTATCCTACCCCTAATAAAATCGCCATAGGCTTAACATGGAATTTGTTTATGTCATGGGTGTGACATAAAGTGTTGTTTATGCCACTACTTTCTAATACTGAAAAAATATGGAAACGGGGTAGGATAAAATCTAGACGCCACTCGTTTGAGGTTGAACTTATTTATGCCACTCATTTTGTTGGCTCCGTAATGTCACTCGTCTTTGACTCGTGAAATTATGAAGCCAACAAAATGCGTGGCATAAATAAACTCAGACTCAAACTCGTGATGTCTCTTGATATTATTTCATATTTCACCTGAGTATTGCTTCTGAGAATATAAATCGTGGATGGGTGATATTACTATGAAATCTCACATGCACGCTCTTTAGTGTTGGCGATTCCAGAGATCGCCGCCTTGACTCGCTTGGTGTGTCCCGGTATCGCATCTCCTCCCCTTACACCCCCTTAGCCTGGTTGATTCCTGAACCTGTCAGAGGAAGCTTACACACTGTAATTTATATTAATCATCAGGGATGCAAGTTTTCCAACAAGTGACCAAATTCCGACATTTCATATACACCGGCAACACTAGAATACATTTCTCAACACATAACCATTCCCTTCCAAAATATTATTAGAAATGATTATTTTCTATAAAAAAATTTAATTTCCGATTTTTTCCCCAGTCCCAACTTTCATCCCTGAATCAGTTAATGTATGTTCATAATTTATAAGACCTGAGCAAGTCTAGTCTCAGCCCGACTCACAGTCACACTCACACTCACACCCACACTCACACCCACACCCACACTCACTCTCACACCCACACTCACACTCACACTCACTCTCACACTCACACTCACACCCATACACAGCTACCTCCTGACAATCCACATCCTGCTCACATCACGCCCTGGTCATCTCCCGTCCGCCCCTCACATGACCTTGACCCCATTGACCCTCCCTTGACCTCTGACGGGCGTGGTTGACCTTGACTCTGACCTTGTGAAGTGTCCACTTAGTTTCCTGCAGGGCTCTGGGTGCCAGAGGTCTTTGGTGGGATGGACCCGAGTTTATCTGTGCATGTGACTGATATTACTGGGGACTGGAGACAGGTTTCTCGTATTACTCTCCGTGTTTCACACTCTCCAAACACATGCGCAGTCTCCAAACACATCTCTACACACGACCAATCCAGCAGCCAGTGCAAATATATCGCCCTGTGAGAATACCTATATCCACAAACGTGTTAGAAGGGTACGGCTGAAATTATACGGCACTTTCATTTTCATGAATACAATTTAAGTCTGACAAAGAGATCCAGCGACGATGTGGTTTAACATTATTCAACACTTATGGACGATCTTATGAACGGCTAATACTGTCTTAGCGAATAGACTCAAATATTATTTAACGATAATCCTTGTACGAGGTACAGAAAAGGATCTACATGTACGATCCAAGATTATTAAACGGTGCCCAGGTGGCAGAACTGGTCTCTTAGGCATACAGAAAGGGGCCTTCATGTACGATCTTAGATTATTAAACGGGCCCCAGCCTAGAGTCTGCTCAGTAGCATGGACCTGTCGACCACGAAGTCTCAGGTCTCCACATCTTGGGCCCAGTCCTCTCAGGCCCACACCTTACCCCTTTCCTGACCCTTCCATATGTTTTCCAGACTGGTACTCCAACCCTCTCCCCACCTCTCTTTGTTGTCCTAACGCCTAACAAGGGATTTCTAAGTACCGGAAACCACAGCCTGCAGCATCTGTATCTCATCAAATGGGATGCTATTGCAGTTCTCATGGACTTAAAATATGCAAGTCTGTATTGAGTAGATTTATTCAATTCTGTCAGGTCAAGGGTTATTTTTTTTTATTTACTGGGTGAAGGTATTAGAAATCCACTGATCATATGAGTTTGCAATTTCTTAACAGATATACTTTCAGAATTTCTTTATGCTCCTGTTTCAAGTGCCAAACCACTTTGCATATGACCATATATGGCATAATCTGTTTCCGTATATGGGCTGGTCTCATTTAATGTGGAAATAGGTTAGGTTCAAACCATTCCACTTCTGGTTGTGCCTCTTAAAGAAATTAGAGCATGAAGGAAGTAGAAACGCTTACGGTTGCTGTTTTGGGAATTTAATTTGGAATCAGTAAGATTTACTAGCATGATTAAAGTAATTTATCTGCAGTGGAGGCAATCAGAGAATCTCGGAGCCACTCTCCGACCTGATGTGTTCTCCTTAGGAACGACTTAACTGACCCCAAACCTCTGTTAGGAGATTGGCGGAGCACCGCGACACGGGCGGTTATTTCGTCATTCCATGACATCGGGAGACTGGTAATTGTCAAAGCAAAGCTGCCTTTATGAAAAAAAATAAACCAATCTGATGTAGATCTTTTGGATTCGCTTTGATGGCGAGTGATTGTTTTAGATCAGAGAATTGCCGTCGTCTTGGCTTAGCGGCGATCGTTATGGGAGTCGGTTTTCCGGTGGAAATTTGATTAATTTCAGAAGTAATGTTCATGGCACAGTCACAGTTTACTGTAGCACCTCGTAGTAATGAGTTCCAAAGAAAAGTATTTGGTAAGATTTTTAAATGATAGATGAAAAGAGAGCAGGATTGGAATAGATTTACGTTTACCAAAGGTCAAATCCAACCGATAAATACTATTTATTCCTAAACACTACGGTATTGATTATTCAATGTGCCCACCTTCGTAACTTACTGGAGGGAGACATTTATGTTCATCTCACCCCTGGCATTTATGTCCCATGGGCTTAACATTACTAACTCATTCTTCATTGTCCTTTGAATATTATAGTCCATTCTCCATGGTCTATGATGTCATATATCGAATGTGTCTTCGGTTCTTTTGTTGTGTACTGGGGTGAAATGAATACAGAAAGCGACTCATTTTGGTCAAAGTTACTGTTCTCCAACTCATTTGAATGCTACGCAATATTCACTTGGCTTCACCCTCTTCATATTACTCCGCATCAAAGTTGTGGAGAATAATAACTTTGACCAAAACTTGTTGGTTTCTTCTTTAGTCTTGGTCAGAAAGTAATGCTCTTATGTTTTGGTAGAAATATGAACTAGTAGCATCATATGTTTACCTTGCTTTTATTGACCTATTTTGTGCCTGTTATAACGTTTTTTATCTCTGTCTTTGCAGGTGAGTATCTTGTTACGCTAAACGTAGGACATGGTTCAGGTAAGACAAACGATTCGCAATGTGGAATTAGTAGCAAGTCAAGTACAAGTGTGTAGGTCCACGACTGTTAACGACCAGCAACGTATACATCAGACCGAAATGTTTTTATCTATACTGGAGTATCTACTAGGGTATGTGACCCTGTTTTCAGTAGGCTCCAGTGGCCAAGTCAATTTCATATGATATTTCTCCTTGCAATATTTTACAACATATCTACAATTCGGATCACAGTCATCCATGGAGTAGTCCAAGCAGATTTACATAACTACAATTTAGGTAGTTATGATTTTAGCAATAAGGTGACAGTCTGTTTTCCATGGTGTATGACGCCATGTATCCCGTGTGTCGTCCATTGTTTTAGTCTGTACAGGGGTGAGATAAATACAGAAAGTGACTTATTTTGATCAATGTGATTGTTCTCCAACTCGTTTGAATGCTACGCGATATTCGGCGTCAAAATCGTGAAGAATGACGACTTTGACCAAAACTTGCTGGTTTCTTCATATCATAGTCGGATCGGAATTTATAATGAGATTGCAAATGCATGTTTTATTCATTGACTTTTCCTATCTCTGAAATACGAACGAAAACATATGCATCAGCGGGACTTTTCTTGGAGATTGTATTGAAGCATTATGCCTGATAGGATCTGGGAATCCCAAAAGACATCTTTCTACATCAAAGCCGACTGAACACAGCTCAAACGTACCACTTTAAAAACTAGAACCAGGGACAACAGTGACCCCAGTCAGGGAAGGGTATCTGTGGGTCGACCGCTGACAATCCCGTTACCTCCGTCACTGATCCCAAACCAGACACCACCACTACCACAGCCACAAGGAAGGCGGGCCACTGTCTGAGACCTCGACCTGCCCACCTCCTCCCCCACCTCCTCCCCCTCCTTCTCCTCCTCCTTTTCCTCCTTCTCCTCCTCCTCCTCCTCCTTCTCCTCCTCCTCCTCCTCCTCCTCCTCCCCCTCCTCCTCCTTCTCCTCCTCCTTCCCCTCCTCCCCCTCCTCCCCCTCCTCCTCCCCCTCCTCCTCCTCCCCCTCCTCCTCCTCCTCCTCCTCCTCCCACTCCTCTTCCTCCTCCTCCTCCCCCTCCTCCCCCTCCTCCCTCTCCTCGTCCTACTCGTCCTACTCCTCCTCCCCCACCTCCTCCTCCTCCCCCCCTCCTCCTCCTCCTCCTCTCCCTCCTCCTCCCCCTCCTCCCCCTCTTCCTCCTCCTCCCCCTCCCCCTCCTCCTCCACCTCCTCCTCCTCCTCCTCCTCCTCCTCCGCCTCCTCCTCCTCCTCCTCCTCCCCTCCTCGTCCTACTCCTCCTCCTCCTCCTCCCTCCCCCTCCCCTATACCCCATTTCCATTGACCGATCATTCAGCACTAATCTGCAGTCAGGAACCACCTACAGATTTATTTTGTATATACAGATAAACTATGCTACCAGGCCACCACATGCGGATCTTTTCACTGACAGACAGAATCAAAATGATTTTATTTCATCGGTGTTCCCCAAGATGTTAATTAACATTAATCGGTATGTACCCGGGACGTACAGCGGAAACAGTCAATAAAATGCACCCTCACCGATTATTTGATACCGACGTACTGTCGGTGTCACCAATAACAGACTATTAGGAGAACTCATAAAATCGGGGCCATTTCCGTCGGCCTGTGGGAACGTGGTTGATATTGCCAGCGCTCATTGGGGAGAAATAAGGCTGAGTGCTGTCATATGTTGAGCTGAGCGCCCTGCAGTATGGACCTGTCAACAGACCAACGTTTGCCTTCTCTGCTGAGCGGTTCCATCTCGTGATGGGGAAGTCCCAACACTGAGATAGAGTTCTGGTGTTTGAACCGCTGAAAATAGATGTTCGGAAATATTATTCCGTACTCTATTATTAATCTTAACATGGTTGTGGAAAATAAAATACATGTATGCTGTAAATGAATATACAATATATATATATATATATCCTCCCTGAATATACAATATATATATAATCCTCCCTCATAGTTTGTACACCTTATTTGTGGTGTTATAAAGGGCAGATAAATATGTGTCATTCAATCAGAATTTTTTTCCAGAAGACTTTGTTTCTCTCGAGGAATAGAGGAATAGAGGGAAACCAAGTTACCGGTGAGAGAAAGTCAAAGTTACGAGATAAGGCTCGGAAAAATTACTGCCCAAGGCCTTGGCTGCGGGCAGTAATATTTCCAAGCCACACCAAGCGTTATCGTTTATAATATCTGTTTAGATTATCTCGGGAGAATTGATAGTGGTTGAATCATATTCTATGGTATCCCAGCTCCAATTTTGTGGGTCACACATGAATATTGCCCAGTAATAATTCAGATATGATTTAGATAAGACAGGAACAGCACAGGCGGCTGTACAATAATACATTGTCAGGCTTGGCTATCATATGCCTATCTTTATTCTTTTTTAATTTGTCTTTATCTATTTACCCTAGAGTACTCAATTAGGACAACAGTAAGTCCTATCTTTATCTATGAAAGAAACCGAGACAATTCGTTACTGCAGTGCCATAGTTTGTTCCAGCTTTCATATCTTTGGAAAAAAAGTCTTGCAATCACACCCACCGTTCATCCTCTAGGTGTGATTGCTGTGTCTGTCTAGATGGCGTGGCGAAATCTGTTATATTTCATAAAGAAACATTCTAATAAGTTATCATTCATTTCTGAAAGGTTGATATTACTTTTTTTCATATAATTTTTATATAAAAAATATATATATATCTCTAGCACTTACGTGCGTGTCATTGAGATGATTTTTTTCCCCTTCATATAATCATACATTATAAACAAGTATTTGTAAGTTATTTGGGGAACCTCGCGAGGGAGAGAGGTTGTGCTGGTTATCCTTGCAACTGCAAATATGTGGGGAACCAGCGAATGTTCAAAGTCTCGCGCTAGTATTACGTAGCAAGGCGTTACCAGTCCCATATATCATTGTGGCAGGGAACCAGTCTATGGCAACACCTATATTAGTGGACAGAGCAAATACAAATAAGCCTCAGGGTGAAGGTAAGGCCACATGGTCCATAGCTGAGCCAATTGTATGGACTCACCTGAGCGTATGATCAAATCAAATCGAGGGGCATTGTGACCATACCCGACACCAACAGTGTTGCCGGAGCATCAGATACTTGTTCTAGTGTGTGCGATACGTAACATAAATACTGCACGATGGGGGGAGTATAGAGGATGATACTCCCTGGGGTCGTGTGTACTGCTGGGGTCACGAAGGGCAGGTCGGCAGCGGGCCAGTGGAGGTGGGTGTACACAAGGAGATCTATATCTGTTCAGTGTTGTCGTAAGAAATGTTGTACTGCCTCTTGCCTGGCGTGAGCGGTCGACAGAACGGATGAGATCTAAGGTAGGGAGAGATACGGTTTGGTAATGTAGGTAGACGAGGCTTAGCAAGTAAACACTCCTTTACCCACCGATATAAAGATACGGTTTGGTACACACCTCCAAAATGTCTGCAACCCGAGTATTTTTTTATTTTTGTCTGGGAACTTTTCTGGCATAAATCGGTACGCCGATTTGTGTTAACCGCTCCCCGATTTCATCCAACACTTTAAAATTTCGGAAATCGGGGCCCCGATTTTATCCCCCCAATTTTTTTTTGACAGGGGACACTCGTGGTCGCTACATCCTACCCGCAACGTCTAACCAACTATTTTTTTATTGTTTTTTTTGTTTTAATATTCATTGACTATCTATCTGGACTGTTGTGTAGGAGCCCAGACAAGGTATAGATATTTCAGGGATGTCAGTTTTCAATATTCAATTGAAATTCATGTTATCATTTTCAGAATAGATAATATTTTTCCTTTTGTAATGTATTCTCGTCTGCTACTATTGTAGTGTAGTTTCCTACTGCCACCTCTGAATAAGTCTGTCTCGAAGCTACGATGACAGTTATTAAGTGTATCAAAGACATGCATTTAAAAGATTGGAGAATGACACACATAATCTCAAACCTATATAGTCAAAGTACTGAACATCTATCTCCAGAAATGGTGTTTTGTGAACGGCTATCTGCGGTTTCAGCGGGTCCACTTTGGCTCCCTATAGATACAGAATAATGGCGATTCTTGTTGATGCCATGTCGTACCGAGCACGAGATAGTGATTGCTAAACGTTGTGAGGGGCGAGGGGCTGCTATCCACAGGTACAGCCCCAAACCATGTGCAGACAGGAGACGTTTGGAGAGATAACAGGAATGTTTGAGCTGGCTGACCTCACTGTGGGACGAGCTGAGGTATTAGAGGCACCGCACTCCATGAAATCTCAGCTGTGTGGACACTCTCCTAGCAGAGACTCTGTGCTCTACTTCCTGTGGCCGCTTATATCTGTGCCCCAACATACCCCAAATTCTGGCCCATACGGCAGTGTTTAAAATATCCTAAATTCTGAGCGCTATGGGGAGTGTTCTGTGGTTTGCTTGTAAATAGAGATGCATATGTCCATATGGTAAATATTAAAAACTCATTTCTGTTATTTGTTATATCAAATCAGACAGTCTTAAGGATTACTTTCTTCAGTGGGAAGTACCTCATGTGGTGCAGTGTTTTATTTGTCAACATGACACATGTGCTCACTCAAAGGTGCAGTCTAATCAACTATTATGAAGATGTTTAGAGCTAAACAACAAACAGCTGGATTGTCTGTTAAGCTCATTTAACAATTCCTCCATTTCTCAACTCATAATACATGATTTTTTTAGTTTCATAACTTTTGACATATGCCTTGTTTTTGATCTGAAATGCTGGCTGGTTCCCCTTGCCCTTAGTGAATACCCAGGGAACCAGCATTGGGTTGAGGCAGAGATTAGCAAGCGCTAGCTCCGTGAAAGATCTGGGAGGAGAGTGCAGGGATGTTTTAGTCGGTTTACTTCACTGGGGAAAGACACTGAGGTATTAGAGGCGCCAGACTCCATGAAATCCCAGCTGTGTGGGTGTTCTGAGCCACTGACCTGTTGTAGAAGGATGAGATTCAGTGCTCTGTGGTTAAAGTAGGAGAGATATTGTAGCCAGGGCTTTCAGATTGATGAAACTTGCTAATCTATCCAAGATCACGTTTGAAATGATTTCTTAAGTTGGACACCTTCATTTAGATACACTTACCAAAACACACATTCCCATAAAGCTAGTTTCATATTAACTTCTTGTACATGGAAAAGGTAGCGAGTCATGGCGTCTTTCATACAAATTAGTATTTCTTAATGATGTTTGTGGAAATTATTTACGGATAACAGAATACAAAATACAAGAAAAATTTCATTTTGTTGGCCTTCTTTACCTTATAGTACTTAATCGGAATGCTATAGCAAATGCTAACTTCATGAGTCCCAGAATAAAGAGACAACCTGATATATCCATGGCTTGCGTTTTCTCATATTTTTTCTCGTTTATTACATAGATGGCATACCTCAGCCGAGTAGTTATTATTAGATCTGGAAGCATTCGTTCACACGATTCCCTTTGATAATACCGTCATACCTGACTGACTTTGTGTTGGCTCGGGTCAGTCATGCGTGTCGGGCTTCGTCTCCTTCTCACGCTGCCAGATTGAGAGACGAGAGAATTATATCAAACTCCCAGATTCATTCTTTGGCTATAGCAAAGGCCAATTTAATTCAAATTTGTTTGGTTATTGGCAAACATCTGGCAGCAAATTAATTCCCAAATAGTCTTTTCTTTACTGAGCCTTACTATGGATGTTGTGGTTGGTGTGGTGATATAGATAGATGGGTTTATTATTGGCATGACAATATGCCACGTGTGAAACTGAGATGGTAGAAGGGATCATGGAAATTTGATGCATCTTCAAGGAATAGGAAGAAATATTAATTGCTGCCAGTTGGCACTCTGTCATGGTACGTTACAATCATGGCTACGAAGGACAAAAACAATCTATTCTTTGGTATAACAAAGATAAATACTCGTACAATTCCCTTGATAAGATACTAAGAAAATACAGCATGAATCTGCCATTTTTTTATTGGCTCCCTTCTAAGAAAGCAAGGATTATGTGAGAAAAAATAAACAATGGAAATACTTTTTTTTCTCGTGCAGATATCCTTACCTCTCAGTCATGCACGAATCGTATTTTCTTGGGAGATAACATTCTGAAGTAGCATTAGCCTCAGCATTACCTCGTTCTCCAGAGGAACAGGAACACAATCTTATGAGGATTATTGAATAACCTGGCATAAAATTGCCATTCTCACCCATTCCCCAAACCTTTTTTATCCTGCTTTTGAATATTCTCCTTGGCGTTGGCGCGCTAAGAAAACGGCGCCAATCGATGAGAAAACAAAGAGGGAAGCACGGGGTTAATAACTCATGAGGGCTCTGCACCAGGGCTTTGTCATTACTGGCCTTTTTCCAGGGCCGACACACGGGGGAGTACTCGTATAATATACAGATTTTAACAGGGTGTGTCCACCAACCGCGACAGGGCTGCGACACGCGCAGACAAGAAATTTCCAATCGGTGCCTTGTCGCAGCCTTCTCGTGAGGAGAGGAGTTCTGCAACAGCGTTGTCGGGCGGGGCGTGTCGGGAAGAGCAAGCTCCACCTAAATTTTCTACCGTAGACCTCTGCGACAACCTCCCGACATGCCACGACACGCCACGACAAGGCTCTAAAATCGAACATGTTCGATTTTGTCATAGCCTTGTCGGAAGGCCCCCGACAACCTCCCGACAAGCTTCGTGTCGCAGCCTGTCAGGGCCTTGTCGTAGCCTCTTGTCGGGAACTAGGGTCCACCAACCACGACAAGGCTACAACACGCCTTCCAATCGTAGAGCTGTCGTGGACCTTGTCGGAAAGCCGTTGTCGCAGCCTTGTCTTGGTTGGTGGACGCACCCTCTAAGTGGGATTCACATGTAGAGACGTATTTGGTCTCAGAGACCCGGCTTTGACAACCGATGAAAACCAGCCGAGAGGCTGACGGTTTGTCAGTTTATTGGAAGACGGGAAATGTACACTGATCAATTCAAGTCTCAATTGAAGAGGAAATTGTCCAATAAAAATTGATTTAAAAAAAAATACAACTTAAAAAAAACACCTGAAACTGGTGTACTTCCCCGAGTCTCAAGTGGGATTCACACGATGGGATTCAAGTACCTTACAGCGCTCGAAATCTCATGCGATTTTGTTCCTTTTTAACGGGAAATGTTTTTAACAATTACAGGGAGGAAAACATGTCTCAGGGAAATGAATCTCTATGATTTAGATGAGTATAGAATCTCAGCAGGATTTGTCTTAGAAAAACACCCTGTGAGGTACATGAATCCCATCAAGTGAATCCCACTTAAGACAATTCTCGGTTGGTACAAAATTCTCATGGCAAAGTGCTTTGATCAGTCTCAAGGGAAAATGGCGAATTTGATTCACATGGGAGGACACACCTAGTACCTGGTGAATGGCAGCGTTTTGTACGGGAATGGGGGGTTGAATCAGGGACCAGGAAAGTTAATAAAACGGAGTTTTAAACGAGTAGGAGGTGTAGAGTAATAAGAAAACATAGTGACTGAGCCCATACGGTGTCCGTTCTCGGTCATTTGATGATAAAAGACGGCCCTCCCGCCTGCGGCGCCGAGCCGTATTTTTTCATCAAATGTCCTCGAACGGCCGCCCGTACGAGCTCAGTAACCACGTTTTCTCATATTATTATATACCTGTGTGCGAATGTCTATTAAATACTGCCCGCTGCTAGGGGTGCAGTAATAATAATGTTCGTGCCCGCTGTGACTGCGACCTTCTAAGTCATTGAAATTGCGTTTTTGATTATTTTAAGGTATATAATAATAAGCAAACGTCCTCACTGTAAACGAAACGGTTCTTGTCCTTGGTCAGTCGCCGATTTCATACGGCCTTCCGCCCATGGTGTCAGGCCATATGAAATCGGCAACTGACCTCGAACGACAAACGTTTCGCCCACAGTAAGGACGTTTCCTAATATTATCAAATGACAACCTCTCGGTCGAGATCTCCTTGGACCCTGCAATTGTCGACATAGGTTATTCAACAGACCCCTGTTTCCTCTCATAGAACTAATTGCCTCTGTTATTTAAACTCAGGGATGTCAGTTTTCCCTGCTTCCGCGGAAATCCGTGTTTTCATTTTTGAAATGTGAAATCCCTTTCCTGTGTAAAATGAAAATATAACAACACAGAGTAGAGAGATACAACTGCTATATTACTCATATCAGTAACAAGCCTTAATTCCCAACTCTACCTCCCCATAGACCCATCTTAGCAGCATATGTTTAGTAATAATAACATTACTTGTATCTAAAGCATTTCCGGTGTTTTGGTGTATACATATATCTCAGGTTTAAACCCTGAATCGTCATGGGAGATATATCCTTGTTTTTTTTCTGACCCCAACTGACATCCCTTGTTATAGAAGACCTAAACGGAAATGCTGAAGATGCATGTCTGCTAAAAGGACCCGACGGAGGAGGTCTGGATGAGGACTAGATGAGCAGCACCTGCCTTAGTTTGGGGATAATCTGACGCCATGATAATCCACCGAGGTTGGCCTCTGATGCTCAGGAGCCGAGTAGAAGGCTCTCAGGTTCTGCTGTGTAACCTGACCACCCTCGCCTCCTCACCTTATAACGCGGATCTCGCTGTGAGATGATCCTGGCTATTGCTATACAGTATAAATCTCCAATCAACCAAATGTCAAATGCTGTTTCAAAAATTCTTTTAGGGCAGAGATAAAAACATTTTATCATCTGCCCCAAAAGAATTGGGGAAAAAAAAAAAAAAAGCTGTTTCATTATTTGTTCATTACAAATTTATGGAAACTGCTGAAATGATTATTTGACAAAATGATATTTATTTTCTATATTATATACTATGGATGGGGTTGTAATAGATCTACCTCAAGCTAGATGCTATGAGGAGTTTTATTTTCTATGTTATTTAATCTGTCATTTCTGCCAGTGTAAATATCTCTGATCTTTTATTTCACATAGGAAAGAAAAGAAGAAACCAACAAGTTTTGGTCAAAGTCATCGTTCTCCTCTAGTTTGATGCGGAGTGATATGAACAAGGGGTAAGATAGAGGTACATAGACAATAGTTTCGAGGTGAAGCTGCGTGACGATTATGGCACATCCAGACTAGTGGCGTATTGTGTATTTTACGATTCGAGTGCAGTTCTGGATTTATCTCATCCCTTATAACATTAAACAGCATGAGAATATTAGAATCATTAGAATATACTTAACAAATCCATATGACGTCATCTCACATTCACTACGCCACGGCCGTAGCGTAGTATTGTCACTTTACGGGGGTGATCGTTGAGTATTTATTCATAATGTTATTGCTATGGCTAAACTTATACCAGGGGTGAGATAATAAAAGAAATTCCACCCTTTTTAGCCGCTCTTCTTAACGTGAACCAGCGGCAGTACAATCATGTAGCACTATAGTTAGGATGAGCTGCTCTATAGCACTGCCGTATTGGCTCATCAGGCAACACGCCGTATAACAACATTAACCCTGTGCTTAGTGTTGTGATCTGACTGGTAATCTAACTCAAGTCCTGATGGCTCCCTGACCGGCCCGAACCCCCAGCGGGACTCAGGCAGGGGCTGGCCGTGGGAATCTGATAAGAGGGTGAAATGGGGACTGGAGGAGATCAAAGAGTGATATCAACCTCCCGGCGTATATCATTGCCCGATTGTGTTGCCCTAAAGAATGACAACTCTGCAATGTTGGGGTAAGATTATATCACTTCCCATTTCAATGTCTCTGTTTTATGAGTTTTGTCTGTATAGTATGCACATAAAAGGAATTGAAGGATCACACTGGGTTTGGTGAGATAGGAGTAAGTATCGTATATGTGTCTGAATCAATTTCAGTTTTTTGGCGGCACAATTCCGACTCATAATTGCACCACCTTTAATCCCCTGTGGTGTACTCCTATTCTATTACTGCTTGCTCTTATACTGATGGTAAACGGTACTGCAGTTATGCTTTAAAGGGGAGTTTCTATCTCTCTTCTTATGTCCCAGGAACGACTTTACATCTACGATTATGTAAAGTCTAGAGGCCTAGACTAGCTAGGTTTAGACCTTAAGAGCAAGGGAGCAAGAACTCAAACACAAAGGTACTAGAGGGAAACTATGTTCCGGTGAGCAAAAGTTCAAAGTTACGAGGTAAGGCTTGGAAAAATTACTGCCCAAGGCGTCAGCCGCAGGCAGTAATTTTTCCAAGCCTTACTGAGTAATTCCTATCCTTCCCTATTCCTATATACCTTCAAATATCGATAAAAATGCTTAATTCTTTACCTGAAACACTTCCGAAGCAAATGGCCACCCTTATCGAGTAACCACAACAGCTATTGTTTCGTCCCGCTACTGTATTGTATCACGTGATCAGAGCCGGACGAAAATGTCAGAGCGGGACGAAAACATGAGAGCGGGACGAAAACGTCAACCTCGACACATAACTTATTTTTAATGCACCCCCAAGCAGCGGTATGTAACTCTAGCTAATTCAATAATGGGTATATAGGAATATGTACTACTATGAGTCAAGGACTTAACTGATTTCAATGCCAGATCGTTCAGCTTATACACACAGCAGATGGCGATTGATACAGGGCGAGCTTGTAAGCTCTGTGCTGTGATTGGGCTGTGATTGGCTGTTGAAGCAACAGCTAATTACGATTGACCAGTCTCATTCCGGTCTGTCGCACATACCAGGAGGGCCACTCATGTCACTAACAACTCAGGTGTCATGTCAGCACACCCTGCCCCCATGTGGCCAGACCATGAACTAGAGCTAGCGATAATGAGGGTAAACATGCCATTCACTACATGGCTGCAGTATGGTCAACATCAAGACAGGGAGGAGCTGCTACAAAATGGTGACTGCACAGTACAGTCATTTTGGTACTGATAGATACAGGCAATTTATCTCTTCACATAGAAACCAATAAAATGGATCACGATAGGCCTGTAGAACCAGAACTGTACAGTATGTGATAATGTTGCCAGTGAGGCATTAGCAATAGGGACTGCCTGGGCATACCTGATATGGGAGGACAACAGTCAATAGGCCAAGATTTCCTGTTACTCAGCAGTGTCCCTAGGCTCGCAGGAACCTTAATTCTCCATACTTCTACCAAGGTAAGTAATCGGATAATTACCTATTCTTAACTTGATGGTAAATAACTAACGTTAACCAATAACAGAAACTAACTGAGACTCAAAAAAGAGTAGAACTAGTCAAATTTCTGTGGTAGCGAACTGTTTCTCAATGTAACCCCAAGAATCTTCTTCATATACCTTTACTAGGAAAAGGAATAGGAATGATAAAAATTGTTAGATTCAACAGGGGTGTCAACCATGTAATTAGTACAGGGCACATATGAGACGAAAGGTTTAGTTCCAGAATAGCCAAAAATGATGTTCAGGTAGTTTGGGTTTTATATAGTTAACTAGTATTAAAAAAGAATAATATATGATAATGTGGAGAGATTAATAAAAGACTTGCTCTAAAAACTAACTGATACAGACCAACCTTTTGGTGGAGGGGCTCTTGTCTGTAGAACACAGGACCAGACAGACAGTGTAGGCTGGTGACCGTGTCGGATATCCAGGTGGTGATCAGGTGTTTGTCCCAGGTGCACAGGTAGACCCGCCCATTCTCCCATCTGAGGGCCAATTGTCCTGCGAAGACAAGAGAAGTCTATCGCCGACAGATAATACCCATCGTTCACATGAACGGGACATGGACTGGAGTTAGCTCAGTGGTTAGGGCACTGGACTTGTAATCACAAGCTTGTGGGTTCAAGTCCCACTGCAGTCACTTTTCTCCTTCAACCCCAGCAATGGTAGATTTACTGCTATATCAAAGGCCAATCCTTCTCATACCATGTCTATGTGGTGTGGTGTACAGCCACCTTTCTCCTTCATCCCCAGCAGTGGTAGGTTTACTGCTATATCGAAGGCCAATCCTTCTCATACCATGTCTATGTGGTGTGATATACAGCCACCGTTCTCCTTCATCCCCAGCAGTGGTTGATTTACTGCTATATCGAAGGCCAATCCTTCTCATACCATGTCTATGTGGTGTGGTGTACAGCCACCTTTCTTCTTCATTCCCAGCAGTGGTAGATTTACTGTTATATCAAAGGCCAGTCCTTCTCATACCATGTCTATGTGGTGTGGTATACAGCCACCTTTCTCCTTCATCCCCAGCAGTGGTAGATTTACTGCATTATCAAAGGCCAATCCTTCTCATACCATGTCTATGTGGTATGTGGGAAGTAAAATAACTCTCACCTCGGTAAATGTGTAGGGGTGAGATTTCTACCAACATTCATCTCATAGATTCGACCAAACCCAAAGTAAGTCAAGGGGCCATCCATAAAGTACGTACGCACTGAGGGGGGGGGGGGGGTGTATAAAAAATTTCGAAAAATATTGCGTATACTCCTTCTTTGTTCTATTGCGTACAAAATCCGGAGGGGGGTGGTCAAAACTTTCAGAAATTCTGCTTACGTACTTTATAGATGGCCCCCCATTGAACAAATTGGACGTTAGACTACCCAAACAAACAAACAAACAAACAAACATGGACTATCCTCCGGCCTATTCCTCATCAGGACCCAGAAAACATGGTTCTCACACCGAGCTCCGACAAGGTGGCATATTTATTTTTGCTCACACACATCAGCATAATCGAGTTCTGCTTGCCTTCGTGGTGTTCTTTTCAATGGCGACCCTTTCTTTTTTTTGCTGTTGGGCCACTTGTGCCAATCCCTCATGTGTTGGTGTTATTGATTATTCAGACTCTTTCGCTGCAGTATTTATCGCTCAATTTTGCAGGATCCTTTGACTTGTGCAAACTGCCCAGGACGTCACCCCCAGCCAGCTGCCAGAGATTTGTTTTCTGGTTTGTGTTGTTGTTGTTGTGGGCACGCTCCATAAAATACATGATAATTGCACAGTTTAATTGTTCACATAGCGAGGATCCATTTTTAGATTTGCTCACCAATCTAAAAGTCAAGGGCTTTAATGATGGCAGTCATTGGAGTGAGATTCCATTCACAGGAGGGTAACACTGCGTGAAAACCTCCAGTTTATATATGTATACACCCGGCGTATATATGTATGATTTTGCGTATACATGGTAGTCCTATTTTCCGTTGTGTATACGCCTTATCTAAAGACGTAAAATGTATATGACCCGCGTATACATGTCTCGCACACGATATTTCTCTTCATATACGCTTTGTGGCAAATACAGCCATTACGCTGATGTATAGAAGAGGAAACCTGTCAATATACAGCCAATACATGCACTTACGCGATGGCATATATATGAATAAACTGGTGGTTTTAGCGCAGTGTATGTATGTCAGGGTTTACGGACTTCTACTTTTCAGTGTGTTTTCTACCTTTTCACTCAAAGCAAGGCAATATCCTCACCATATTCTCCATATTTAGAATTTTGCAATAACTAAGGCCGATTTATAGATAAATTAACCATTCCTATCTAAATATTGTTTTTATGTCGCCTTGAACATAAAATATCCATAAATTCGCTAGAGTGGCTTTATTCAACCTAAACTTTCAGCTAGGTTGAGAATGTGCACATCTCAGCAAGTGTAATCTTGCACTGAATATTTACAGCCATATGATTGGCTAGAAAGGGGCAAATTTAAGGTCAACTGGTCCCCCACCTCTGACTAGCTGATGACTAGGGAACTAGTGTTAGATCTGGGCTGGTTCGTCAGTCAACCGCGAGGTGGCTCAGCGAGTTTCAACCTTTTTGTTCTACCCCTATTGCAAACCCTTTATGTAAATGACAACAGAGAAAATGCAGCTCCCAGATCAGACTGGTTCCCTTCTGCAATGAACAATGGGACAGGTAACGCCTCATGCTGGTTCCCCGGTTATTTGCTGTAGGGGAACCAGCACAACCTCTCTCCATCACAAGATTCCCCAAATACTTTATTTACACTTCTCTACAATGAATGACAATTCAAAATAAAGTAATGACAACATTTCCAAAGATCAAAGATAACTTATTAGGATATTTTTTTTAAAAGCTAACAGATTTTGCCATCTGAATGCAATTCCGCAATGCACCAGAATAATGGTGGTAGTTGCGAGGCTTCCAGACTATTCCCTGTTTCCACCTTTTTTTCCTACTCCTACTACAAACCCTGTATGTAAATGAAAGCAGAGAAAATGCAGCTCCCTGATTCGCTCATTGACCATGTAAATTTACCCTGGGATGTTTTAACTGGTCCCCGGCGAGCTGGCTGTTATTACATCACGTGACTGAATAATCCTATCTGCTGAGCGCAATCTGCGCATGCGTCGCCAGAGATCCCTCAGACACAAAACCGAGTCTCTCTTCCAAATAGGGACCAAAGCAAAGACAATACCGGAAATGGAGGCGTTTTACGTCACACACGGGAACGGGAGCAGACGACAATTGGTCAGCTGATCACGTGCTCACAAAGGACGCCGCCGGAAGTGGCCGGTATCGGTGCCACGGGGGCTTATTTGAGGATCGACTCGTAATCAAGTTGGTCCCTGCCGGAAGTGAACAAGAGGAACGCGCAGGGCAGACGACAAACGCCCGGCGTCCCTGCGGACGGATCACGTGACCCACCCGCCATCTTGTTCTGTGCTGGTTACGGACCGCTCCACATATTGCTCTGCCATTCGCCGGGTACCAGCGAGCATTACCCCTGACGGCGTGCTCCCGTGGAACTCTCCAAGCAGATCTTTCGCGGTGCGGTCGCAGGAACTGCCACGCAGGATCTCTGCTAGGAGAGTGCACCCGTTGTTCTCGTTTCCTCTTGATTTTTGACGAGAAAAGCCGAGAGCCTGCTATGTGTAGTCACCGCTTGACGTCTGACAGCAGATTATCATTTGTGTGATGGCACTAGACGTGCCATAACTCATCGCCACGCCAGGAGCTGTCTGTCAACTTTATTCCCCTTCAATATTTCTCATGGGACTCACTGACATCTCCCCATCCACTAGACTGGCTCCAGTCCCTGCATCCTGTGGCTACCCTCCTCACTGGGATATTGGCCCCAGTCCCTGCATCCTATGGCTACCCTCCTCGCTGGGATACAGGACTGGCCCCAGTCCCTGCATCCTATGTCTACCCTCCTCACTGGGATACTGGCTCCAGTCCCTGCATCCTATGGCTACGCTCCTCGCTGGGATACAGGCTCCAGTCCCTGCATTCTATGGCTACCCTCTTGTGGGATACAGGGACTGGTACAATCGGTAATGGTATTGGATTTCTGGCGCTGTTTAGCTCCAGCATTCTCAACACTCTCCATAAAGATATTCTGGCTACTGGTCAGGATATCTGCTGGGAGATCGATAACCTCTCACTTTGATCTCAATCGAGTCACAGTCAGGAGTAGGCGAAATTTATTGCTATGACAACAAAGGCGGCTAGGGAACTGAAGGAGGGCAGGGGGAGGGGTAGGAGGAAGTATGGGATTGCAGAGAGAGGCTTGGGGCCATAAACAGGAGATTTGGTTCATAGTGGACAAGTCTTTGATTCATGGGCCAGTCAGAGAAGGATACATACTTTAATGAACTTCATTATTATTGTATTAAATCATTTAATAATTCATAATCAAAGACTTGGGCAGGTCTACCCTTCTACCTCTGGTGGACCAAAGGAGCGACGACCAATACTCAATACCGTAACGTAGAAAGACATTCAGAGGAAGTCTATGGTAGAAAATAACTGCCTGGCTAGAAATTAAGGAAGTGAGTTTGAATAAATTATACACATAAAGGTTGGTCAAGGAAGCCCACAATAGATGAGAATGAGGCTGGCGGGAGGGAAATGAGATTACCCCTCCGTGAGGAGCATGTACTTGACCCCCGCGAAAGGTCAAAGTTGGGAACCGAATCCATTTGAGGCAATTGGTTTGAAGGCATCGCGCCTCGGGCGGCAGGGAGATGTGACTGGAGTGTGGGTTTGGTGCTGCCTTCCAATGGGTTCGTTATTTGGGTACGATTCGTGGGCTTCCTCAGTAAGGCTTGTATTTACCTTTTATCATCCACCTAATGCAAATTGTCCATAGAAAATACATAGGGAGTGTGTATGGACATACCCGGAGCATACGGATATATCCACCTAATACAAAGTGTCCATAGAAAACACATAGGGAGTGTGTATCACTGTACCCGGAGCATACAGATATATCCAACTAATACAAAGTGTCCATAGAACACGGCAAAATAGTGCGTAATGAAAAATAGTCCGTACCTAAATTGAACTAATTGCGCCACTTGTCAGGAAAAAGTGGATTATAAATAGAGTATAGACTTGTTTAAGATGAAAGCGGTTGTATACTACTTTTGCTGATTTTACGCAATATCCTCGCATACGTTTGGATATTACTACACGTCAACTGCTCGGAGCAAATTGGACCTTAAAATACCCAAACAAATAAACTCGGTCAATATTGTGTATGCAAATTTGTTTTTAATCGGTTTGGATTAAAAGTGTATTTTGCCTCGTATTTTAAATCTTAAAAAATATATTGTGTATATATGCAGGACTGATCATAATCCGATCCCTTGGATGGGTTTTAGCTTTTATTACACTTGGTAAAAAAGACACTGGACCACATCATTTCACATGATTATGACCTAGAAACGAGCCATTCAGCTTCTATCGCTACCAACACACACGAACTGTTTTCCTCTTCTAGTCTTACCTCCAAACACCATCATTATAATATGAAAGGCTTTCCCTATCCTGACATGCCGATATGATCTATGATGAAAGCCCTTTGTCGTACATGATCCTGAGATAACCCCTGAAGCCCCCTCCCCCCTCCTCCTGCAGCCCGTCTCAACTCCAGGGTATCTAGAGACTTCTCCGCGGCCACCCTTTGTCCTCCAGTGACTGGTATCTAACCCTAGACGGTCTGGAGGAGGGACACCCACCCTGGCACCCCCCCCCCCCCTCCCCCTGATGACAGCCACCAGGCCGGCGACCGATCCCTTTGACAAGAGGGGCGTTCGTAAAATAAGATACTAGTGGAAGCACCCGGGCACTGTGAACCCATGTTATCCACCCTCACCCGTTCTGTTTTTCCATCGTTGTGTCTATTGCCTTTTTATTCTATCCCTCATATAGATCTCCATAGACTTAACATGGTGTGACTGTATGCCACGGTTATGGCATAAAATATGTATATGCCACGGTGACATATGAAGTTAAAACATGTGACGAGGTAGAATAAAATCTAAACATTTGTAGATGGTAAATTTGTAGGGGTGAGATTTCTACCTGAAACAATCAAATTGGTTCACAGTCCACAAAAAAACCAGACATGCTGATTTGGGTATTCAAACTTTATTGTGGGATTCATTTAACATCGAGATGGGAAGGGGGAGTTCCATAAATTATTTGCAACGTTTCGTCCCTATTGATGGGACTTCATCAGGCAATTAAGTTGTTTAATTTTAAACAATCATATACAATTTTGTGATGTTTCATGATATTACATGTCCAACACGTTATGTTTGCGGCCGGTTCTAACTGAGGCTCGGGGGGGGGGTAGATTATATATTAATAACAAAATATAGTAAACCTATACGGCACAGAGTGATTGCTAGTTCTGCCATCATCCACCAGAAGATTGTAATATATCGCCACTGTAGTCAGGGGGGCGACCACTATTTTCTGCTTTCGTTATCTATAGATACTCGTGAGATGAGACTAAACCCCTTCTATGGCAAACCCCAAACAAATATTTTGGATAAAATCCATTGAAAACTGGACCCGCCACCTGGTGTTTTGTCTAGCGCTATAGGTCAAGATGGCCACCTCTATAACACAATAGCTATGTGCCCAGTACAAAATTATATGTTATTTACAAATTCCAAAATACAGAAGATGGTATACAGACAAGGTAAAATAGGTAATGCATCTTCTTCTTTTTTTTGGGGGGGGGGGGAGGGGGTGGTATATTGATGTATTTCTACACACATTGCCTGTAGAAGTCTACTAAATGTAAGACAAAACGTTGCAAATGATGGTATATTGATGGGGGGATGGTATATTGATGTATTGCTACTACATGTGTATTATGGTTCCAGTCGGCTCCGTGTCTAGCACGGGATGGTGCATAATAACAGGACTGTATATCTCGTGTGAGTAGTCTATGCGTTCAGACCTCCCCAAGTCAGACTGATGAGGAAACCTCACGTGGGAACTATTTCAGTCCGCCCACTTTACCACCGTCCACTTCCACAAAAACAACTGGTCATTCCACGGCGAGTTGAGACGGGGAGACCCGCCCTCCATCGGTGACCGATTCGACGGCCAGGCAACAATAGAATTGCCTTTCTCTGCCACCGGGACCTACTCACTCTCCTCCACTCTCCCAGCACCCCGGTGGTAACCTGAAGGTGGGCCCTGATCACTCTCCAAGCAGAGATCCTGCGCTCTACTTCCTGTGGCTGATTGTATCTCTGCACTACCGACCTGCTTGTTTGGGACAGAATCTGTCCTATTTGCCAGTTCATGAAATATCCTAAATTCTTAGTGCCTTGGGGAGTATTTTTGTGTTCTACTTAGTAACTGGAGATGCACATGTTTCTATGGTAAATAATATACTCATTTCTGAAGTTTGTTATTTCAAATCAGACATAGTCTCTGGGATCATTTTCTTCAGTGAAAAGCACCTCATGTGTTATTGGGCTTGGTTTTGTCAACAAAACCCATGTGCTCACTTGAAGGGCCAGTATAATCAACTTCGGATTTGCATAATAAAGCAGTTTAGAGCTATAAAAGAAACAGCCGGATTATCTATCAAATTCATTGATAAATTCCCATATTTCACTACTAATAATTTAGGAGTCGTTCGACTTTCATAACTTGTGACAGTTGCCTTGTTTTGAATGTGAAATTTTAACTGGTTCCCCATGTCCCTAGTGGATACCCGGGGAACCAGTGTTGGGTTGAGGCAGAGATTAGCATGCGCTAGCGCCGCAAAAGATCTGGGAGGAGAGTGGGAGCTGACCCCTGCGCCTGCTGAGCAGCTCCGAGCAGCTCCGAGTAGCTCCGAGCAGCTCCGAGCAGCTCCATGGGGCGTTCATATAAAGGCCCATTCCCACTTGGCGATTCTTGCCCCTGAGACTACTGCCGGGTAAAAACGACAGTTGCACAGCGCGTAGTCGGTGACTATACCCTGATATATTTCAAACATGTTTGAAATTTAATTGCAAGAGACTTGTGCCCTTTTTAGAGAGAATCCAGTCGCAGACTCAAGCCTGAACAACGGGGGGTAAGGCAATAGTCGCCGACGATTTTGCCATTTTGCGTTCCCACTTGGCGATTTGACAAATTCCTAGAAATTTTGGTTGATAGTCGGCGACTGATGCCCTTTTAAGGCCCCAAAATCGCTTAAGCCCGATTCCCACTAAGCAACTTTGGGGCATTCAGTCAAGTTGCCAAGTGGTAACACAAAATGGCAAAATCGTTGGTGACTATTGCCCTACCCCCCCGTTGATCGGGCTTGAGTCAGCGACTGGATTCTTTGTTAAAAGGGAACCAGTCTCTTGCGATTCAATTTCAAACATGTTTGAAATATATCAGCGCATAGTCAGCAACTATGCCCTACCACCCACTGTGTGACTGCGGTTTCCCCGCGATTATGCCCGGCAATAGTCTCAGGGGCAAGAATTACCAAGTGGGAATGGGCCTTTAGTGGGAACCGGGCTTAAGAAGCTCGTGGCTCAAAGACTGGGCGGGATAATAAGCCGGCGCCGAGCAATACACAGAGCGGCGGGTCAGCAGGGCAGGGCCGGGGACTGCTCGCAACTGCTCGCAACTGCTCGATGCGCCCCTGTAAGTGGGACATGAGGGCGGGCGGGCCGCCGCCACGACCAGCATTAGCTTTTACCTCCCAGACAATAAAGTTGGTTTTATGCTGGCAGAAATGGGATGTAATTATAACCGCAGGCTTACGACTCCATGCCCCAATTTCGTGAAGGTAACTCTTTCTTCGCTTGCTTTCTGTCGATGGTTCTGTCTTCAAAGGTAAGAGCAACGAGTATAGAGAAAATATATAGAGTTTCTATGCTCATTGGTAGAGGGGAGAGAGAGGGAGACAGGGAGGGAGACAGGGAGAAAGAGAGAGATGAAGAGGGAGAGAGACAGAGAGGGAGGCAGAGATAGAGAGGGAGAGGGGGGTCTAAGAGAGAGAGAGAGGGAGAGAGAGAGGGAGACAGGGAGAAAGAGAGAGATGAAGAGGAAGAGAGAGAGAGACAGAGAGAGAGAGGGAAAGGGGGTCTGAGAGAGAGATAGAGAGAGAGAGATAGAGAGAGAGATAGAGAGAGAGAGAAAGAGAGAGAGAGAGGGAGACAGGGAGAAAGAGAGAGATGAAGAGGAAGAGAGAGAGAGACAGAGAGAGAGGGAAAGGGGGGGTCTGAGAGAGATAGAGAGAGAGAGATAGAGAGAGATAGAGAGAGAGAGAAAGAGAGAGAGAGAGAGAGAGAGAGAGGGAGAGAGACAGAGAGAGAGGGAAAGGGGGGGGGGGTCTGAGAGAGAGAAAGAGAGAGAGAGCGCGCTGGAGAATTATACTATTGTACAGAGTCACCTGAGGTAGCCTAAATGATGAAAGGAAAATGTGATTTTTTTTTATTTAGTTTATATTTATTTAGTCATAACTCAGTTGTGTATTGCGTGTGATTTACATTCTTGAAAATTGAATATTTATAAAATGTCACTCTTGAACTTAAAATGTCATGCTCTCATTCAGTCATGTTATTTGTACCTGTAATAATGTCTTGATCTTTGTCTTTGCAGGTGAGTACCTTGTTACACACTACAGTCTAAATGATACAGGTAGGTGGGTTTGTCACAGGTCAAGGAAGGCCAATTTAAAGACACTAAACTCCACAGCTGTTAAATGATGAAACCCATCATGTAGAGAGCTGCCGAAAAGGCTGGACGTAGAATGAGTTCTTCCATATAAGGGCAGTGGTGATACTATACGGAAACTGGCTTACTGTCTTCGTACATTAAAAATACGCGGTAAAATTATTGATCACATACATCCCGATGCCGCTCGACGACCGAGAACCGCCATCCGTACGGGCTCAGTAACTACGTTTTCTTATTACTATATACGTCTTAATCGTTTAAAACGCCCTTTTATTGGCTATACAAAGATCACTGCAATTCACTACGGCCCGCTGTCACAGCGGGCGCGAACATTATTTATACTGCACCCCTACCAGCAGGCAGTATTTCATACATGTTCGGCCATAGGTGTATAGTAATACAATGTACTTGAAATCCGGTCCTTTGTTCCTTGCCCAAGATTGACAAGTATACCGTTCCACTAGATCAGCCCCAATGCATTATGATGAAAGTATGGATCCCAGGATCCTTCCCAAATGAATTCCAAACCACCAGTCATACAGTGATACGTCTAATTCGCTACAACGACAACATCCCCTGTGCTACATCTTTAACTCGCTACATTGAGAGAGAAATTAGTTGATTTTAGGATGAGTCAGAGGAGGAAAGGTCTGTCAACGGTATTAATAAGATGAATCTGCCGCGCTGTCTACAAGAGGCATTCATCTGGTAATGAGACAAGTAAGGTGCAGGTCATTGGCCCGTAGGTCGGTTTTCTCGCTCTGTGTCAGCAGTAGACTGGCTTCAGTCCCTGCATCCTACGGCTACCCCTCCACCTACCTCACCCCTCCTCACCAGTACATAGACTGGCTCCAGTCCCTGCATCCTACGGCTACCCCTCCACCTACCTCACCCCTCCTCACCAGTACATAGACTGGCTTCAGTCCCTGCATCCTATGGCTACCCCTCCACCTACCTCACCCCTCCTCACCGGTACATAGACTGGCTTCAGTCCCTGCATCCTATGGCTACCCCTCCACCTACCTCACCCCTCCTCACCGGTACATAGACTGGCTTCAGTCCCTGCATCCTATGGCTACCCCTCCAACTACCTCACCCCTCCTCACCAGTACATAGACTGGCTTCAGTCCCTGCATCCTATGGCTACCCCTCCATCTACCTCACCCCTCCTCACCGGTACATAGACTGGCTTCAGTCCCTGCATCCTATGGCTTCCCCTCCACCTACCTCACCCCTCCTCACCAGTACATAGACTGGCCCCAGTCCCTGCATCCTATGGCTACCCCTCCACCTACCTCACCCCTCCTCACCAGTACATAGACTGGCTCCAGTCCCTGCATCCTATGGCTACCCCTCCACCTACCTCACCCCTCCTCACCAGTACATAGACTGACTTCAGTCTCTGCATCCTATGGCTACCCCTCCACCTATCTCACCCCTCCTCACCAGTACATAGACTGACTTCAGTCTCTGCATCCTATGGCTACCCCTCCACCTACCTCACCCCTCCTCACCAGTACATAGACTGACTCCAGTCCCTGCATCCTATGGCTACCCCTCCACCTACCTCACCCCTCCTCACCAGTACATAGACTGGCCCCAGTCCCTGTATCCTATGGTTACCCCTCCACCTACCTCCCCCCTCCTCACCAGTACATAGACTGGCTTCAGTCCCTGCATCCTATGGCTACCCCTCCACCTAACTCACCCCTCCTCACCAGTACATAGACAGGCTTCAGTCCCTGCATCCTATGGCTACCCCTCCACCTAACTCACCCCTCCTCACCAGTACATAGAATGGCTTCAGTACCTGCATCCTATGGCTACCCCTCCACCTACCTCACCCCTCTTCACCAGTACATAGACTGGCTTCAGTCCCTGCATCCTATGGCTACCCCTCCACCTAACTCACCCCTCTTCACCAGTACATAGACTGGCTTCAGTCCCTGCATCCTATGGCTACCCCTCCACCTAACTCACCCCTCTTCACCAGTACATAGACTGGCTTCAGTCCCTGCATCCTATGGCTACCCCTCCACCTACCTCACCCCTCTTCACCAGTACATAGACTGGCTTCAGTCCCTGCATCCTATGGCTACCCCTCCACCTACCTCACCCCTCCTCACCAGTACATAGAATGGCTTCAGTACCTGCATCCTATGGTTAACCCTCCACCTCCTTCACTCCTTTATGCCCGGGCCTGTTAGGCGATAGGGAAAGTCTATATATTGGAAAGTAGTTTTATTTCTAATGCTAGGTTTACACCGTGTCCCTGGGTGATCCATGGCAGCTACAATTACACCACAATGTGGGGGACCATTGCAGATGGCATGGAAGCATGAATATGTGTTTATACCATGATCCTGGCAACCCTTGGCAACCACTGTTTTGAGGACATTCAAGGACCCGGTTTCGACCATGGTGCCATTCATAGCTGCCTATATTCGCTCATGTCCATCACTTTTTGCCCGCGGTTCCCTGTGTGGCCGCCTATGGTCACTCACGTCCATCATGTTCTGTCGACGGTTCCCTGTGTGGCCGCCTACGGTCTGTGGCAGTCATCACGTCTCATTACGATTCTCATTAACACCGTGATGTACCCTGGCTGGTGAGACAAAATCTTTGACCGAACCTCGCACTCTCCCGGCAGCTCCCAGAGACTCCTGGTGGACAGGGTATGCTACAGTCTCTTACGGCATCTGGTCCTTTCTCCCGCTATTGTCCCATGTCCTTCCCGGTGCTTCCCCAGTGCTCCACGGTGCTGCACTGACGGGGAACTGGGACTGCGGGGAACGTGGTGTAAACATAGCATTAATAATGTCTATAATCAAAGACTTGAGCACGTCTATGTGATGTGTTCAGCGACAAATTGACGCCCCTCACTACACAATGACCCTAATGAGGCCTCGAGCTCGCGTGGCCCTGATTGAAATTAACCAGCCCCAAGGTGAAGTAGAGCTGAGCTCCTCTGAGCACACCTGATGGCAGCCACAGTGACTCTCCACCAGGAGTTCTGCCATCTCCGTGAGCACTCGGCCATCTCCGTGAGCACTCGGCCATCTCCGTGAGCACTCGGCCATCTCCGTCAGCACTCGGCCATCTCCGTCAGCACTCGGCCATCTCCGTCAGCACTCGGCCATCTCCGTGAGAGCTCGGCCATCTCCGTCAGCACTCGGAATTCTCCGTAAGAACTCGGCCATCTCCGTGAGAGCTCGGCCATCTCCGTGAGCACTCGGCCATCTCCGTGAGAACTCTGCCATCTCCGTAAGAACTCGGCCATCTCCGTCAGCACTCGGCCATCTCCGTGAGAAATCGGCAATTTCCTTAAAAATTCGCCAGCTCCGTGAGCAGCTCGGCAATTTCTGTGAGAACTCGGCCATCTCCGTTAGCACTCGGCCATCTCCGTCAGCACTGGGCCATCTCCGGGAGAAGCCCGGCCATCTCCCTAAGAATTCGGCCATCTCCGTCAGCACTCGGCCATCTTCGTGAGCACTCGGCCATCTCCGGCAGCACTGGGCCATCTCCGGCAACACCTCGGCCATCTCCGGCAGCACCTCGGCCATCTCCGGCAACACCTCGGCCATCTCCGGCAGCACCTCGGGTTTATTTGGTTACGGGCCGGGTGTGGAGAAGTGGGCGGCTGAGGGCTGAAGGATCACTCTCCGCGCGTTTCAATTCGATTTGCTTGCCCTGAGAGTGGGCGCGGCACATTAGTAAGAACGTTAAGGCCTCCTTCTGGTGCCGGGGACGGGATGGCGATCGGAGCTGTCGTTTCCCGCCCTGAGGAGGGCTTATAAAGGTCGGGGTGGCGCTTTTCAGCAGTTCTCAGCCATTTGTCAGGCTTCATTTCACGCCTCTACAAACGTAAATACCGATCTCTTCCCGCTGAAACACCAAGACACTAACTCACATTGAAACACCAAGACACCAACTCACATTGAAACACCAAGTCACCAACTCACATAGAAACACCAAGTACCCAACTCACATTGAAACACCAAGACACCAACTCACATTCACCAAGACACCAACTCACATAGAAACACCAAGTCACCAACTCACATAGAAACACCAAGTCACCAACTCACATAGAAACACCAAGTCACCAACTCACATAGAAACACCAAGTACCCAACTCACATAGAAACACCAAGTCACCAACTCACATTGAAACACCAAGACACCAACTCACATCGAAACACCAAGACACCAACTCACATTGAAACACCAAGTCACCAACTCACATTCACCAAGACACCAACTCACATTCACCAAGTCACCAACTCACATTCACCAAGACACCATCTCACATTCATCAAGACACCAACTCACATTGAAACACCAAGTCACCAACTCACATTCACCAAGACACCGACTCACATTCACCAAGACACCTACTCACATTGAAACACCAAGTCACCAACTCACATAGAAACACCAAGTCACCAACACACATTAAAACACCAAGTCACCAACTCACATTGAAATACAAAGACACCGACTCACATTCACCAAGACACCAACTCACATTGAAACACCAAGTCACCAACTCACATTAAAACACCAAGACTCCAACTCACATTCACCAAGACACCAACTCACATTGAAACACCAAGACACCGACTCACATTGAAATTCAAAGTCACCAACTCACATTGAAACACTAAGTCACCAACTCACATTCACCAAGACACCGACTCACATTCACCAAGACACCGACTCACATTGAAATACAAAGAATTAAAGAAAACTATAATTTCCAGTACAATTCCTGTATAAATCAGTCAAATGTAAATTAGCCTAACTTACCTAATGGGTTAAGTCAAAACTGATAATATATTATTATATCATTTTGTATTAAAGTCAAAGTCAAAGGAACCGGTTTAAATGTATAGTTGTCAGTATTTGGAAATCACTAGCTGGCGCCACTGTGTATTGTAGGATATGCCCTTAAATGCACAGAAACATTAAAAAGCAGACGACATTTTCTATAGATGGCCGTCCCCATAGCACAATAGCTATGTGCCATATAAGTAACATATCATTGGAGTGAGTGGACGAGATTAAATATCCCACCCAGTGCCACCGTGAAACCCAATAGCTTCCTCCCCCCAACCCTCACCGATCAGATAACATGAGCTGGGAAATGAATTTCCTCCTCAAGAAATCCGGAGTTTCTTAAGCAGAAGATGAGATTGTCCATTAAGACTGATGATAAAATGTCAGTGTAAAGTTCGCCATTAATCATAAAATCACAAATATACAATATCGCTGGGAGGAAGGGGATCCCAGTAAAATCTTATTTCATGTAAACTTTTCCATTTACTTACATTTATTCGCATATCGTAATACATTACGGGTTTGTCATCCGCGTAACTAGGATCAGGGAAATAAATGCTTGGCACAGCCATAACCGTGGTGCCATTCTCATTAATAGCTGCGATAAAAGATGGTTTATCATGAAGGTGGTGGTGCCTGGCAGTCGCTTACTCAGCCTTAGAGGTCGGACATTTACAAACTAAGTGGCGTCTATGATAGTTTTAAAACTACCTTCGCCGAATTCTGGCCCGAAAATGGTCTTTTTATGCCGCGTTTCCTCACCGGTCTCGCCCGCCATTTTGTCGGCCATCTTCAAAGCGTGTGCGTTTTGTCACGTGACCACGGTCCGGATTGCTTCCTTAATCTTCCGCGAGGTGGCCGTGAGGTGGAGATTTATCATGGCGTTCAATTTCACGGCCTGGAGCGTTCCCGCCAGTAAAAGGGCGTTATAAATTGGCGCCACACTGCCGTGGACTGACGTCTCGTGCATGGCGCGTGTGTGTGTGGTCTGCTGCACGTGCACATGCACGTGCGCGGTCAAGTCGTGATGCTTACACTATTGTAATATGGAGAAACCAAACAAGAGTTAGTCGTGTGGTTGTTTATCGCACGACGGCAAGATCGCGTATTACTGCGCGAGGCGAAGCACAGGAAATTGTCTTCCGTAAAGACAAATGCGGGTAGATGTCGAAGCGCCCCCTGTTTCTACTCAATTTAACACTGGTGCTGCCATCTCGTTTCATGAAAATGTAGCAGTTTCCCATAGACACCAATAGATAAGCATTAACCTTCTTCAGATAGCCTTCTCATAGAAATTAGCATGGTTTAAAATTTTTCATTTGTACATGTTCCCAACTATCATAATCCAGAATTTTTTTAAGATAGCAATAAAACATCAGTGTCATTTAGCAACAAAGTCAAAATATTGCATTTTCCCATAGACACCAATAGTTAAGCACTATAATTAAACACATAGGGAGTGTGTATCACCATACCCGGAGCATGCAGATATGTCCACCTAATACAAAGTGTCCAGAAAAAACCACATGGGGAGTGTGTATCGCCATACCCAGAGCATACAGATATATGCACCTAATACAAAGTGTCCATAGAAAACACATAGGGAGTGTGTATCGCCATACCCGGAGCATTCAGAAGTATGCTGTGGACTGCAAAAACCGGCGCATATGGAAAAATAGTGCCTATGAAAAAATAGCATGTAACAAAATGAACTATATCGGTACGCCACTTGTCAAGAAAAGGTGGAAATAAATACAATATAGACTGGTTTCAGATGAAAGCGGTCTTATGCTCCCCGGAGTTGACTCTGTACAATATCCTCGCATGCGCTTGGATATTACTACTCGTCAACTCCTCGGAGCATACGACCGCTTGTATCTGAAACCAGTCAATATTGTGTATGTATTGTGTATGTATCCGAATACTTCATGTACAATACCTTTTCATGTCCACAAAAGGTATTTACTTCAGAAGTAGAGTTTTATTTCAATCAGAGCAGAGAAGAAAACCGACTTGTTCTACATACAAACATCTGAAGATCTAAGATCTAAGAAGTGGCATCGGTCGGTTCTTGAAATAGGAAGCGGAAAACTTCTACAGTAAACAACGACCACAAACTTTTCCGAGTGGAGATTGAATCTTATAAAACCAAGAAAATCAGGGTTAACGTAAAAAATGTTGTAAACAAAACAATAAAAAATAACCACTGGAGAGATTTCTCATGCGGGCTATCTTAGCATAACTATATATCATTTTCATAATTGACATAATACTCTAACTGTCATATCAATAACTTCCTTATTATAAATATGCCGTCCAATAAGGCCGGTATAATATTTTATTCTTCCTAATAAAATTCAATAAAATTTTATCCTCCCGAATCATAATGGGCTAAGTATATAATTTCATATAGCAAATCTCTCCTCAATACTGCCACCATCATTCAATACAAATTCATGATTTAAATCATTGAAAAAGACATTTTCTTGTATATATTCATACCTATATTCTTTGGATATAAGTAGACTCCGGTCATAATTATATGCTAGACGTAGTCCACTAGGCTACTGTATAGCCGTAAAGTAACAGCCCCCAGCCACATAGATACTAATACAATGTTATTACCCCATCCATTCACCCTGCAACCTTTCCCTTTCCACTCCGCCAATATAACCCCGTTGGCGGACAGAGTAGCGAGTCGTAATGGCGTCTATCCGACCCTTCCAACCCACCGAGTCACTTGTCAGACTGGCAAAGTGCCCGCTCGCAACAGGTTCCGCTCGCTATACTATTGGTTTTATGGATGCATCTCTCCCTGGGCATACTTGCGGTGGCTCTCTCCATACTTTCCCTGAGACTATCTTTTATTTATTATATACCTATGCTGATAAGTCACACACATACCAACCTCTGGTACAGTATGGGTATTTTTATCATACCACACAGTGTGCTGGTATGGATTTTAATACATACATATAACGAATACGCAATTGATGCAAGCGAGTAATATCATGAAACATCACGAAATTTCATATGATTGTTCATATGGCATGAGTTGTCTTCGCGGCATGATATCACAAAGCAGAGCTGAGTGATATCTGTAGCGGAAGACAATGAATGGCATATAAACAATTATATGAAATTGAGTGATGTTTAGATTTCATCCTACCCTGTCACATGTTTTTAACTTCATATGTCACCAGTGGCATATAAATATTTTATGCCATAACCGTGGCATACAGTCACACCATGTTAAGTCCATGGAGATTTATATGAGGGGTAGGATAAAGCAGTGTATGGAACGATTGATGATATAAAAAAAAAGATAAAATATCACTGTAAAAATTTCACAGACAACAATAGTTAAATATCATCAAAATACGTACATGTATTTAGAGAATAAAATTATTCATTGTTAACTCCTTTCAGCCATCTCTACCCATGCTATTTCCATAAATAATTTGTATCTAAAATCTGATTAACTCGCTAAATATTACACTATCCCAATCCATACAGTTTGAATTGACAACACTAATATAGATCTTCTCTGAGAAATCCGATATTGAATGCCATCAGTTTTCATCGTAAAATACACAGTCTAGTCAAATACTCGAATCTGTTTGAGTTATTTTTCCGGTATCTCATATAGACAGCTCTGTATATGGTCTGTAGATTTCACATGTCGGCCTAGGACTGTACGAATCAATGGCAGATATAAAGCCCGTTTCCATTAGCCGACGAAAAAGGCGTCGATTTTTTTTTAGATTCCCTTAACATCTGTTCCCTTCGACTGGTTTTGGTCAGCAGTGCTTAGGGTCCGTCGGCGGTTCCTGACTGTAGATGGGTGACAGCCAATGGAGACACGATTCAACTTTAAGGGGAACTAAAAAAAAGTCCACACCTTTTCAGTAGCCCAATGGAGATGGGCTTATACTCAGCATTCAACAGATGTAGTCTGAATCCTGGACTCAGAAGATCAATGATAGATCTACATCAGGTATGCTGACCAACAACGTCTGCAGTCAACCGTGTCCACTGTTACAACCCACCAGGTGGCGGTCAGTGCTACGCCATGCATGCAGCATGCAGCACCACCAGGGACCTGTTTCAGTAGTTTCGTGACATTAGGCGGAGACAGACATCAACAGCGGCACCAACTGTGCAAGCAACAGCGGAAACAATTTTGTCGGGTTTCAAAATACATGTCACAGTTGATGTCAAATATCAGCGGATCGGAGCGGCCAATTTTCTTCATATTTGGAACGATTATAGGTTGTATGTATCTCTTACTCGTGATAAAGTTTCATTGCTTAATTCCTACATGAAGTGAATTTGTTTAATACTTTTGAAACAGGACACACTGTGTTTGGGGTCTGTCTTGTCCCAAGTGCCGCAACTTGTGTTGATCTGTCCGTATGGTGTCAGAGACGCCATCTAGACATGTCACGAAACTACTGAAACAGGTCCATGGTGTGGCGGTAGTGGCGGCAGGGCAGCAGGCAGGTAGCAGAACCAAGCGCCCTATAAAACGCCCTATATATAGGGTCTTTATATGAGCCAGGTCTGCACTAAGAATCACCAGGTGTCAGAGATCGAGTCGGCAGAGTTGAGACTAGGATGATAGAGGTTAGGCGCGATGGGAGATATTGACTTGCGGAGCTCGGCGCGATGGGAGACATTGACTTGGGGACCGGTGCCAATGCATGCTTTCTTGTTCTAACCTGGAGATGTCCTGTCTCAGGCGTACGGCGGGCGGGGTGGGGGCGGGCGGGAGGGCGGGAGGCGGGCGGGCGGCGGGTGGACGGGCGGACTGGCGGGTGGGGCGGCGGGCGGGCGGCGGGCGGGCGGCGGGCGGGCGGCGGGCGGGCGGCGGGCGGGCGGCGGGCGGGCGGGCGGGCGGGCGGCGGTCTCGGGCGGGTAGACGAGCGGGCGGGCGGGCGGCTGGCTAGCGGGCGGGCGGTGGGCGGGCGGGTAGGTGAGTTTTTTGGGGCGGGCTCGAGCGGGCTATCTGGCAGTGGGCGGGCGGCGGGTGGGTGGCGGGGGACGGGCGGCTGGCGGACGGGCGGGGGGTGGGAGGCGGCAGTGAGCGGGCGGACGGGCGGCGGGTGGGTTTTTTGGGGCGGGCTCGGGCGGGCTATCTGGCAGTGGGCGGCCGTTGCTGATTTGGCAGGCTGTTCGTCTTATTGACAGTGTTTGATCCGGGTGCAGACGCGGCCAGACACTGCCTCACTCGTTATAAGCCTTTTAGGCCTGGCCTGGCGAGGCGAGGCCGGCCTAGGCTTGATGGATGGGAGTTGATTTAGGGCTGAGACCGTTGATTGATAGGCTTAGTTAGGCGTCCTGTACATGTGGCCTTGTCGACAGGCGATGCTCTGAGAACATTCATCGCAGGGAGTGTTCATTTATCACCGACCACCGTCGCCAGTCATCTAAGAAGGCTGTTGAAATTTGAAGACGGTGATGGAGAGACTGGGAGATGAAGTGCCGACTCGGGCCGTGCTAATGACCACGCTCTGTCAACGAGACCTGTTGGCGACCACCGCCATTCTCCGAGTATCAGATCAGAACTCTTAATCAGACGGAATTCAATCAAGTGTGGATTAATTATTAGTGCAGGTGGAAAAGAACATCAATGGTGAGGAAATGGACCGTTTTCTGTGTGCCATTGTCCTAGTCATATTTAGAACACTTGTACTGAATAATGACGTCCATACATATTTTCAATTATTTTGATAAAAAAATTGAGAAAGTCTATGATTTTTGTAACATAGAATACCGTTTTTAGTAATGGCCCCAAAAAATGCCTGAAGTCATTCATCGTCCCCTGCTTGGGAGTGCCTCAAGGCATTACTCTGACTGATAGAGTTAAGCGGGAACCTTTGTAGGAGGTACAAAAAAGGGTCGACATGAACGATCCTAGATTATTCAACAGACGCCAGATCTTTGTATGTAAGTATGGAGGTCAAGGCAAGGGAAGCTGCAGTTGTATGATATTATAGAGCTCTGCAAGGGATAAGCAAGTGGGCCTATTTTTTGTATGAGAGTATAAGGTGGGATGAAGCAAGTGGGCCTATTCTCTGTATGAGAGTATGAGCTGGGATGAAGAAAGTGGGCTTATTCTTTTATGAGAGTATAAGCTGGGATGAAGCAAGTGGGCCTATTCTCTGTATGAGAGTATGAGCTGGGATGAAGAAAGTGGGCTTATTCTTTTATGACAGTATAAGCTGGGATGAATCAAGTGGGCCTATTTTTTGTATGAGATTATAAGGTGGGATGAATCAAGTGGGTCTATTCTCTGTATTAGAGTATAAGCTGGGATGAAGCAAGTGGGCCTATTCTCTGTATGAGAGTATAAGGTGGGATGAAGCAAGTGGGCCTATTCTTTGTATGAGAGTATAAGCTGGGATGAAGCAAGTGGGTATATTCTTTGTATGAGAGTATAAGGTGGGATGAAGCAAGTGGGCCTATTCTCTGTATGAGAGTATAAGGTGGGATGAAGCAAGTGGGCCTATTCTTTGTATGAGAGTATAAGCTGGGATGAAGCAAGTGGGTATATTCCTTGTATGAGAGTATAAGGTGGGATGAATCAAGTGGGCCTATTCTTTGTATGAGATTATAAGCTGGGATGAAGCAAGTGGGCCTATTCTCTGTATGAGAATATAAGGTGGGATGAATCAAGTGGGCCTATTCTCTGTATGAGATTATAAGGTGGGATGAAGCAAGTGGGTATATTATTTGTATGAGAGTATAAGGTGGGATGAAGCAAGTGGGCCTATTCTTTGTATGAGAGTATAAGCTGGGAAGAGGAAAGGTAAACTGATCTTTGTATGAGAGTATAAGGTGGGATGAAGCAAGTGGGCCTATTCTCTGTATGAGAGTATAAGGTGGGATGAAGCAAGTGGGCCTATTCTTTGTATGAGAGTATAAGCTGGGATGAAGCAAGTGGGTATATTCTTTGTATGAGAGTATAAGGTGGGATGAATCAAGTGGGCCTATTCTTTGTATGAGATTATAAGCTGGGATGAATCAAGTGGGCCTATTCTCTGTATGAGAGTATGAGGTGGGATGAAGCAAGTGGGCCTGTTCTTTGAATGACAGTATAAGGTGGGATGAGTCAGGTGGGTCTATTCCTTGTATGAGAGTATAAGCTGGGATGAAGCAAGTGGGCCTATTCTCTGTATGAGAATATAAGGTGGGATGAATCAAGTGGGCCTATTCTCTGTATGAGATTATAAGGTGGGATGAAGCAAGTGGGTATATTATTTGTATGAGAGTATAAGGTGGGATGAAGCAAGTGGGCCTATTCTTTGTATGAGAGTATAAGCTGGGAAGAGGAAAGGTAAACTGATCTTTGTATGACAGTATAAGGTGGGATGAAGCAAGTGGGCCTATTCTCTGTATGAGATTATAAGCTGGGATGAAGCAAGTGGGTCTATTCCCTGTATGAGAGTATGAGGTTGGATGACGCAAGGTAGACTGATCTTTGTAGGAGATTATTTTATGCAGGAATGAGGCAAGTGGGGCCCTGTTTGGATGAGAGAATGATCTGGATGGAAGTCAGGCGTCGTCATAAACTGGAAGCTCATCTCATAAATCCTCCTCATCAGACCCACATTAATATCCATCCCCGGGATAATTCCCATATGTTCGCTGAGTTTCAATCGCGCCCATAAATGAACGATTGCCGGCGAATCATTACTTCTATGATCCACCCAGTCATAGCTTTCCCATTACACTCTCCCAGCGGATGTCGGCCTCTGTATACGCATACGGAGGAAGCGGCTGTGCCTGGGGAGTGATCTCATTAATGACGAGCGAGATCACGTGAGGACCCCGGTCTGTGAGGAGACCACTCTCCCAGCAGAGATCTTGCACTGTACTTCCTGTGGTCGCTTGGAACTCTGCCCCAACCTGCCTGTTTGGGCTCAAATATGGCCCATACGCCAGGTTTAAAAAAATCCCCCATTCCTAGGGCTTTTGGGGGTATTGTAAATAGAGATGAACATATTCATATGGTAAATAAAATACTCTCATTTTTGATATTATTTATTTCAAACCAGACACAGTCTCTAGGATTACTTTCTACAGTGAAAAGCACCTCATGTGTTGCAAGGCTATATTTTGTCAACAATGCTGTGTGCTCCTCTGAAGGGTCAGTCTAATCAACTGTGGATTCCCATTATAAAATGGTTTAAGTCTGAAAAAGGAACAATTCCAACATTTCCATACTCATGATATGTGAGTTGTTTGACTTGTATAACTTTTGACAGTTGCTTTGTTTTGAATCTGAAATATTGGCTGGTTTCCCCTGTCCTTAGTGGATACCCAGAGAACCAGCGTATGACATCACTGGATTAAGCCAGATCTAGCGCCGCAAAATATCTGGGGGGAGAGTGTGAGGAGACCGGGCGCGCGCCATTACCTTGCCGGGATGGATGGCCGGGCGACCGGTGAAGATGTCCGCGGGGACCGTCCCTTATGCTGCCTCTATGAGTCTATCCCCAGCCGGGCCCACAATAGACCAGTCACAAGTGGAGCGCTTCCCGTTAATCTATGGCGTCCCAGCAGCAGCGGAGATTTTTACACTTTAGCGGCTCGATTCGTCTCACTTACAGGCCACTTCCGACAGGATATCCAGTATACAATTTGCAGTAAAAGCGCATCAATTTGTTGTCATTGAAACAGATAAGCTCCAGGGCTTGAACCTCAAAAACTCCCCCTTTACTTTAACGAGAATATTTATTTTTTGCTCGATAAAAACGCGGCACATGTCAATGTAGATGATGGTATTCCGGTTTAGCTGCTGTTGATCAACGTCCATATCCGTACATTTATCCTATAGTGGTGATTACTGAATCACGAGGGGGGGGGGGGGGGGGGGCTTGGGGACCCGTACTCGTTATACGCCTATATATCCGCGCCGTACTTTAAGCATGGCTGGCAGTCGATGAAAGCTGAGTAGATTATTTAACACCTCCCATTTTTCTTTTTTTTTTAAAGTTTCTCCTGGGGTGGATGCTACCCACTGATAATAAAGATTACATATTTCATCGTCTCCAGCGAGCGATAACTCGCAGCGCCGCCTAGCGAGCGTCCCGTTAACGCTGCGCGCGCACTTAATGCGACAATGGCGCATGCGCGTGGTGACGTCACGCTCGGGTGATTAGCGGCCAAAATGGCGGCGTGTCGTAATGCACTGCGCCGCTTCTCGTTAGAGAACACTACTTCTCTTGCGGATATCAATCAGCCGGTGCATCACGTGACCCGTCTCGCGAGAGTCTCGCGAGACTCAGCCTAGGGGGCATAGAATGATTGCTAGTTCCGCCACAATCCGCCAGGAAATTGTAAGAAAGCGCTACTTGAGTCGAGGGACAACCAGTATTTTCTGCTGTCATAATCTAACTATACTGATGAGACAAGGCTAGAAATCCTTTTATGAGAAACCCAAAAAGATAATTTTGATAAAAATCCATCGATTACTGGACCTGCCACCTGGTGTTTTGCTTAGTGTTGGGGGGCAAAATGGCTGCTTCCATAACACAATAGCTACGTGCCCTTTTTCCTGGAATTCCATCTGAAATGAGTTCAATCCGCGCTCAAACTGCCAAAACCACTTTTCCCCATCGGATTTCCTCAAAAAAGTGTTTTGACTCCTTGACATGTTTGAGTGTTACTTACCAGGAACCCTTCAATGACTGCATTTGGAGCAATCCATGACCTTCGACCTGACCTCCTTACATGTTATTTATAGCGCCTTGGGACGGTTCTACAGTCTATAGTTGACCTAAAATCTAGTAGGCCACAACCACCCTCCTTTTAGCATAAACTAGACTATGCTACTAAAATATCCTAAAACTAGTGGCAGACAGACACACTGATATTGGTACGTCTAAAGGCAGAATTCCACTGGACCGACGGTAGCCGATTCCGTAGCCAGACAATCGCCGATTATTATCGGATGCCCTATAATTTCTCAAATCTTTGAAAATGGTCATTTATTAAACCATTATTATCAGAATTAAAAGAATTACAATACGTGAGCTTCCTCTTAAGGGCCTAGGAACAATTGATCGGGTGAGAAATCGGCCTGGTGGATTGTGCCCTTTAACTGGGAGTATTACCGGGAGAATCCCTAGTCCCCTGTGCCTACCACGTCGACCATTAAGCCCGGTAATTATTATGCCTGATTCCCTCTTGGCGATTTTGGGGCATGTGCGGGGGCTTCAGTCTGCGACTATGGGGACACATTTCTGGGAATCTCCCATGTTGCTATATGGGAACACAAAAATATAAAATCGTCTGCAACTCTTGCCCCGCCACCCGGGGTGCGTTCATACGTCATCGACCCAAGACCATCCCTAACAGGCACTGGTCTTTTGCGATTTAATTTCAAACATGTTTGACATTTCCGGACCACTAGTCGCTGACTATGCCCTCTGTGCGACTGGCATTTTCTGGCGACTAAGCCAGGCACCTGTCTCATGGGTAATAATCTCCTAGTGGGAATAGGCCTTAACCCCGTCGCAACCCCTAATACCTCCCGGGCCAGCCGAGTGCGTTTCGCGCTCATTGATCTGGCCGAGTCCATCCCACTTTGTCATTCTTTTCCGAAAGTGCCCATCGCATGGCCCCGATAGGACCGACTGATAATCGGGGTCACGTCCTGAGTGCCTTTCCGAAAGTGCTCAGCTTGACGGATGGGGCTGTCCCGAGCAGTTCCGAGCAGCTCCGAGCTGCTCCGAGTACCCCCGATCTCTTATAGACCGCTGTGAATCCGCGGAACGGCACAAACGGCGAAATAGATGTTGGTGGTAGAAGGGGTCGGGCTTGTTAGGATGGCAGTATTGTAGTCGTTATGGGCTAGCTTTATGGTGAGCAGGGGGTGTTCGGAAACGTAGCACGAGCAGTATGAGGGTGACGATGAGCTTGGAGTTGCTACTCCCTGTAATCCTAGGGCACCTGAAAACAGTGCCCTAGGCTCGTAGGAACATCAATTCCCCTTCGTTTCTGAATCATTATTGGTGGTATATGGTACTGAGATGGGCACTGGTAGTATGCGGGTGGTAGTGGTTATCATCTTAGCCGGGTATAAACATGTATACGCTTAAGATTAGGAACCCGTACACAACAGATTGGCGAGTATGGTAACTCATATTCAATGGGTGATGGACAATACTTGATACGTTTTTATCCTAGACTCAGGCAGTCGCAGAAAGGGCAAGTTGGCTGGGTGCAAGTGGGTTACAGAGAATGATCCATATCATTGGAATATATCCAAAACCTTTCAATTGATATTTATTCATAATTGCACGCTCATTCATCAATGATAAACATACCATTTGTTTCTCGTCTGTGCACCTGACTGAGTGATGAATCGTCCTCTTAGTACACATGTGTAAGACTGAGCCGCTCTCGCCTCAACATAACTTTCCTAGTAATACAGGAACCACCCCGGTTTTAAAACCAGATCCACTTCATCCTAGTCAGCTCTCAGAGTTATACAAAGCTGGTCGAGTGGTGTCCGTTTCTCAGAGAAGCTCTTTGTAAATCAGGTATGACTGAGTGGGCTGAAATTTAAAAAATAAATAAATTTTAAAAAACCGCCTCAGTGAACAGGCAAAATGTCCCAACATCTGCAGGAAACTTCTTGTTGGGTGTCTGTACATGGGATTTTTAGATACATTGTATTTGTGGTTTACATATTTCAGAACAAATGTCAAGCGGGTTATATGGAAACTGGCTTACTGTCTTTGTACGTCAAAAATACGCGTTAGAATTATTGATCAAATACATCCCGATGTCGAAGGAAGAGGTATGCATCTGATTAATGCACCTGGACATATCTAGAAATTCGATTTAAATGTTTAATTCAATGTCAATATAGTGTAGAATCCGCACAGCACAGCCCTACCTCTACCCACTATCAATACCAGAATGGGGATCGTTCTTAAAGGAACCACTGTGTGCCTTTTATTCTATTTCTCCGCGTTTCATTACGTCCCTCTTAAAGTAGCCATGATAACTGCAGTCCCCGTCCTGATTCGGTTATTGATAATGACAACAGTATTCCCGCCCGTCTTCTTTTCCGCTCCTCAAGCAGATGTTCTTATCGCTACCTATAGCGCCTAGCCTGCCAAGGTTGTGCTGGGAGAGTGGGGAGGGCTCCTGGGACGGTGCTAGAATTTCGCGGGAAATTGCAGACGACATTTAACTATAGATGTGACGTCACAGCCACTTGAATATCAGAGACCCTGGAGTGGATGGTGCAGGATAATTGGATCAGCAATCTTCAAGGCGGGGAATAAACACAAATCGCTCTCAGTCACGAAGGCGGGAGGATTTCGAGACAAAGGGAGCTGTGAAATATACAGTCTGCAAAGTGTTACACCTGCACAGAGCACTAGCAACCTACTAATTAGGTGGATCTCCCTTGGTCTATTCTCAGGCAGTTGATGAGGTTCTCGATGTATTCCCTGATAAAGGCTGTGTACAGAACATGATTTTGGCCCAATTAGTTGAAGGAGAGAACTGAAAGGTATATCGGATAATTTGCCTTGAAAATCAAAAACCATGTCACTTTTCTGAAAGTTGGATATGATATTGGCTAGGTGTTATACAGGTACTTGAAAGGGTCTTCATGTACGATCCTGGATTATTAAACGGGCCCCTGGTTGTAATGAGCACCAACAGGGGCCCCAAATGACATCCCTGAGATTTGTACATGAAGACCCTTTATGTATGCCAAGGAGACCTAGAGACAATGTAGGTCAACTCAATTCAACAGATATGGATGACCTTATCATTGGCAAAGACTGTCTTAGCGAACAAACTTAAAAATGATTAAATGATAGCCCTTGTATGAGGTACAAAAAGAGAGTCTTCATTGTTAGTAACGTGTGTGCAGATAGTTATCTAAATGAGTGACTCCAAGACTTCGTCCCGTTACAAGCTTTATTGCTGGTGTTACTGCAATGACCGCTAGCTGCGGACTCACTGACTATCAATACATCGAGATCAAGGTTATATGCTGGCTCCGTGTTTACCAAGTGGAGGCGACGGTGTTGATTGTAACCAAGGGTCGCCTCCAGTGGCGTGTTACACAGAACCAGCATGATTAGTTAGGCCAAGGGAAAGTGTATGATTCACATACAGAGAAATTTGAACGTAACATCATGTACAATCCTAGATTATTCAACGGGTCCCTGGTTGTCTGTTCAGGCAGAGATGTCAGTTTTCCATTTTTCCGCGGAAATAAACTTTTTCATATCCAGTATATGTAATTCATTTTCCTTGTGTCAAAGAGAGCTGATATTGATTTAGCCTCATTAACGCCAATAAAACAGCAGTTTGAACCTCCCCACGGACCCTCAGCTTCATGCCATGGCCGACTAGTAGATATTATCAAGGTTTTCCTGGTCTCTCTGTGGCGGAAAATCCACATGAAAAATATTATACGGAAACTGGCTTACTGTCTTCGTACGTCAAAAATACGTGGTGAAATTATTGGTTCCATACATCCCGATGCCGTAGGCAGAGGGATTTATGGGATCGATAATTTTACCAAGTATTTTGACGTACGAAGACAGTCAGCCTGTTTTCGTATTATCATATACCTAAAAATGGCGAAATGTTACCTAGTCACGTGATCATATACCCCGTACGTCACAGTGTGCCGTACGAGTATAGATACGCCATGGGTAGGAGCGGGTAGTATACGTAGTTGATACAGCCATAGGTATATAATAATTCCGCTTTTTTTCTTGACCCGCACTGACATCCCTGTAATCAGGGTATACCTCACTTGTCAGCGCAAAGAGCATCCAGGTGTTAAAGCAATCTCCCCCCAGGTGTGACCCCAAGGTGTCGGGGTGCTCCACCTGTCGTCTCGCCCTCAGGTGCCGGGCCCGCACCCCATCACACCTGCGACAGAGACACGTACACAACCAACCACTTCTACTATACTACCCCCTCTGCCCTTAACAACCCCCAGGAATGTACATTTTTACCCTCCATTTAAAAAAACAACAGAACTCGGGCCCTGGTTTGCATGCGCATTAATCTTACCTCCGCGCCCATACGGATTTATTCAGAAGTCTTTTTACTGGAGTCAAAAGACTCGTTTTTGTTCATTTATTTATTATCCGATGGTAAAAAAATATAAATCCAATTGCCAGATCGTGCGCGTATTGTGTAAACAGCTCACAGGAGATTTCTGTCGTGTGGGGCTGGGGCGGGGTGCTTGTGGGGGACTTTCCTGGATGCCAGGCATTCTCTGGACCTGTAAGGGGGAGTGTGGGAGGGGGTTAGGACGAGGGAGAAAAACGGTGAATGGAGAAATATCCCTCACTTCTACGTGAAGCATGTATGTGCATGTTCTAGTGGCGCTGGTAAAAGAGAGGAAGCGGCGAGACATGAATGGTATTTCGGGGGAAGGAGGGAGGTGTAGGAGCGTTGAGTGTGGCAGGGATGAGTATTTGAGGAATCGGACGCTTGAGCCTTTTACCGTTTGCGCCCGCTGTAAATATAAAATGTGCCAATTTATATTTCCCTTATTTACATAGGGAATATACCGAAAAAATATGGTTCTCTTCAATTCTTTCAAATACAAGCTTAAATGTATAGTACTACCTACATCTACTATATTCTGTGAAAGTTTGAGGAAAATGACACGGGTTTTACTATGTGAAAAACAACCTTTTAGGGCTTCCTACTGAGGACACCGTACTTCTACCAACACAAAGGGGCGGGAGGGGGCGGGGGCAGAGGGTATTTTCTCTCATATATGCCGGGTGTGAAGTACAGCCAAGACACGTCTGTCGTATATAAGGCCTGGGCGTATATAAATGAAAACAAGTCAATATTCAGCCAATACATGCACTTCCGTGATGGCGTATAGATGAATAAAACGGTGGTTCTCGTGCAGTGAGATGTATGAAAAGAAAGTACTATCGTAAAACCGGATGAGTTTTAATCTGGGCTCCGGTATGCGACGACTGGAGTTTGGCGTAGTGATGTCCGGAGCCAAAACTCCAGGAGTCGCATACGGGAGCCCAGATTAAAACGAATAAGGTTTTGATTTTATCCTACCCCCTGTGAACGATATTTTTATGTGAGGATAATAACAAAAAACATGATAAAAACTTTCTGAAGTCCTCCATATAGCTCTCCTTGCTGCTCTGAAGGCGCTTGGAACTACTTTCAGCTGCTGATCTCTGATCGGTCCATTTTTTGTACGCTCCTAGGAGCGATTTTTTATCCGTATGCGACATACAGGCGCATACGGAAAGTCAATGTTAAGCCTATGGGATTTTATATTAGGGGTAGGATAACAAATAAATCACCTTTGAAAAAACAAAAAATAAAAAAATATTAAATTTCCAGCAGGATGACGTGGATTTTAATTTACAGGCCACATTGTCCGATATGCCTTTAAGGCCAAAAAGACGCCCATTGCTCACCGTTATTCTCAGCTAGCCAAGCACGAAATCTGTAATGCCTGCACATTGATATTCAGCCTTCTGCCGATGGTCTTACATAATGCCACATCTGTCAAGTTCGTGCAGAATAAAAGGCCGAGACGCACTCTAGACGATAATGCGGTCTGCGGTTCTGGTATAAATATTTCAGCAGGTACCTCTTGTGCAAATTAAATGAATAGTGAAAACTAAATCTCAGTGAAAGGTAATCATCCCCAATGAAAATAGCCATCTGCGGGTCCCAGTACTCCACATGGCAGGAAAATACCAAATTCTGCCATATCTATTCATGCAACTAAATATAAATAATATAAACATAGAAGGTAGTTTGTGTTGCAACTACCTGAATTAAATAGAGATGTGCTGACTGTGCACAAACAATTATGATTAAAGCAGCTATGGTATATCTTTAACCATTGTGATGTATCGACTAATGTTCAGTCCATAAAGGACAAAGTTGATTAAGTACCAGACAATCCTAGTCAGGCTTGTGAACACCATTATGAAATAAGAACTATTAAGAGAACGGGAAGGGCAGTCATGCAGTGACTGTAATCTGGTTAATGTAAGATGTATTCATCTCATCTCATCTCATTATGAACAACCATAACCTGTGGTCATCTACTCAGTCATTTACATAAATACTAATTTTATTGTAATCTCAAACACGAGGGACCGGGCGGCAGAACGGTTCAAACCGAGCCCGGACATCATACAACTGTATTTGATGAAAACCCTAATAAATATGATTAAAAAAAAACTAAAAAAAACCTACAATATATCCAGTAGTTACTCGTTTTGTGATAACTCTTCTAACAAAGTAAAATACCAAATTACCTGTGGAAGGATATTTTTTGCACAATGTATATTGACTCTTTCTTTATATATCACCCGTGTTTTTTTCCCTCATTTCTCATATGTCTGTACATTAGTGGGGATTGAATACCACTTGTTGTTTGCGATATTAAATCCTCTCACATTTCTTACGCAATAAGTGAGATGCATATTGTGTGACCGTACAGCGAGCAGGGGAGTCTATTATTGGACACACATATGTACATTTTTATTGGGTTTTTTTCTATTCTTCTATTTTTTTATTTGTACAAAAATAAGTACAAGGCGAGGCCTCTGTGGGCAGATATTCTGGCCAGGCTTTCTAACCATGCAACAGGTTTTGCGACAGGAACATTCTGTCTTTAGTTAATGATATTGACAATATTTATATATTATCATGAAACTCCACGAAATTTCATATGATTGTTTATATATGTCTTCGCAGAATGATATCATGAAGCAGAACTGAGTGATATCTGTAGTGAAAGACAACGAATGCCATTCAAACATTTTTATGAAATTGAGTGATGTTTAGATTTTATCCTACCCCATCACATGTCTTTAACTTCATATGTCACCAGTGGCATATAGATATTTTATGGCATAACCGTGGCATACAGTCACACTACGTTAATTATGTCGAGATTTATATGAGGGGTAGATTTTATCTTAGCATATCTATCTATTTATCACCCGTTGAGAATGAGTTACCGTAGTCGCAAGCCTGTTGAGAACGAGTTCCTGATGTTAAGCCTATGGACGTTTATTCCAGGCTAAGATAAAGTGGGATTCACACGAAGAGACTCATGTACCTGAGACTGGTGTACTTCACACCTTTTCTCTATTCTCAGGCAATTCTCGTTTGGTAAAAAATTCTCATGGCTAAGTACTTTTATCAGTCTCAAGGAAAAATGGCGAATTTGATTCACATGGGAGGACACACCTGGTACATAATCTCAGACATAGTCACAGTGACCACTCACCTTGGGCTCAATTACCCTTGATGTGAAGGGTGTTACAAACATGTAATTATGCTTGCTGGCCTCCTATTGGCTAGGGCAGGTACATGGTCGCAGCAGGTCCATTTGTCTCACCAAAATGTCCCTATAGAATTTAAACCTGTTTAAAGTAAAAATCTCCTGAGATTCTGTTCCTTGTTAGGGGTGATTGTCGCTGACAATTGCAAGGGAAAAAAGTTGTCTCAGCAAAATGAAACCCTGTCATTCACACGAGGAGATTGTGTTCCAGTACCAAATCTCAACAGGATTTGTCTCAGACAAACACTTTGTGAGGTACATGGATCCCACCGTGTGAATCCCACTTAATGTCTGAGACTAGGGGAACGGTGTGAAGTACACCCGTCTCAGGTACACCAGTCTCTACGTGTGAATACAGCTTTATACAGAGGTCCAGTGGTGTGGTGAGAGCAGGGCGGAGTCTCGGTAAAAACGGCCCGTACGACACTAGGGACCAGGCTGGTGTGGACACAAGGCACGGCCAGTTCCCAGGCGCGACACTGGATGGTTTTTAACGGACCCCCGTCCGGGGTTGAGCTGTCTCCGGGCGACGTGATGGATGAGAGGCTGCTCCGGGCCGGTCTGCAGGTGTGTGAGGTGTGTGTAGGGGGTGTGAGGGGTGTGAGGGGTGTGTAGCGGGTGTGAGGGGTGTGTGAGGGGTGTGAGGGGTGTGTGAGGGGTGTGTGAGGTGTGTGAGGGGTGTGTAGGGGGTGTGTAGGTGTGTGAGGGGTGTGAGGGGTGTGAGGGTGTGTGTAGGTGTGTGTAGGTGTGTGAGGGGTGTGTAGGTGTGTGTAGCGGGTGTGTGAGGGGTGTGAGGGGTGTGAGGGGTGCGGTGAGGTGCGGGAAGGGGGGATGGGAGGTAGGTTTCATGTTGTATGTTATATTATCCACCTAATACAGACTGTCCATAGAAAACACATAGGGAGTGTGTATCACCATACCTGGAGTATACGGATATATATCTCCACCTAATACAGACTGTCCATAGAAAACACATAGGGAGTGTGTATCACCATACCTGGAGTATACGGATAGATATATCCACCTAATACAGACTGTCCATAGAAAACACATAGGGAGTGTGTATGGACATATATTTTATTATGTTTTTTAGGAGTTTTATTTATACTGGTGGAGCTGAAGAAGGTCATTGCTGGTTTCCATGCACCACCAGTATTACTCAGGGTCCAGCTCAAGGCAATCCCACAATGCATTAAAAGTTACTGCTTGAATTAATGATAATTGAAAAATTGGACGTTAAACTACCCAAACAAACAAACAGATGTAAAATTCAGTAGGAACCAGGCCTTAGTGTACGTGGTATATGACAGCATTTCACAGCTTCTGTTATTCACAGGAAACTGTTATTACAACTAGCAATTTCTATAATTCCCTATATTTTCAGGTTTCTCAATAGATTTAACAACGTACGTGTAGTTTTGTGAATTGTTTGATTGGTCTTTTCCGGCGTCTCCCCGAGGTTGGTCTCCTCTCCTCATGTTTTGGTGTTGTTACAGTGGAATTCACACGGTGGGATTCATGTATCCCACTGGGTTCAACATCTCATGAGATTCTGTTCCTTGGTAAGTGGAATTCACACGGTGGGATTCATGTACCTCGCAGGGTTCAAAATTTCATGAGATTCTGTTCCTTTTTAGAGGTGAATGTAGCAAACTATTGCAAATGAGAAAACACGGGAAATGGAATCTACAATTTGGATGAAGACATTGTGTTCAGGTACAGAATCCCAGCAGGATTTGTCTCAGACAAACACCCTGTGAGGTATATGAATCTCAGCAGGATTTGTCTCAGACAAACACCCTGTGAGGTACATGAATCTCAGCAGGATTTGTCTCAGACAAACACCCTGTGAGGTACGTGAATCTCAGCAGGATTTGTCTCAGACAATCACCCTGTGAGGTACGTGAATCTCAGTAGGATTTGTCTCAGACAAACACCCTGTGAGGTACATGAATCTCAGCAGGATTTGTCTCAAACAAACACCCTGTGAAGTACATGAATCTCAGTAGGATTTGTCTCAAACAAACACCCTGTGAGGTACATGAATCTCACCGTGTGAATCCCACTTACTGTTCCACCCCTGCTCTGGTACGTCCCCGGTCAAAATCCCCCCAATGGGACGTTTTCACCGACCAGACGACAATACGCCCGTTACTAAGCGTGACCAACTGACGCCTATAGATCGCTATTTCTCCCCTCTCTTTATCGCCCGAGGAGTCACTTGTCAAACACAATCATGTTCATGTCGTTCTGTCAAACGCAATCATTTTCCTGTCGCTCGTTCTGGAAACTTGTCCTTGGATAACCTGTTGTAGAAATGAATTAAAATGGTCGACGACTACCGAAGTCAACAGAGAAACACACAGAGGCTCAGCGAGAACCAATGTGTATCTTTGTTATTTATTCCGTATACATTTCAGAGTAGGATCATGATAAACCTTAGACAGACTGGACTTCCGTATACAAATACAAACTGGCGACCCATATGATCTCGAGTGTGTTTTTAAGGAAAGATTGATACTGAATAAATGATTACGATTAAAATCTACATTGGCGATACTGGCAGGGTTCTCCTTATATTTGTGTTATTTAAAAGTGATATTAGAATTACCAAGCAGTCATATCATACAGACACATTATCACATATTATCACATGTCATACCTTAAGATATCCATCTTCTTTACTTTTGCTTCTCGATGATTTGTTACCATACGCCACATACATACCCCGTATGCCACGTACATACCTTGTACGCCACGTACATACCCCGTACGCCACGTACATACCTCGTACGCCACAAAATACCTCGTACGCCACATACATACCTCGTACGCCACGTATATACCCTGTATGCCATGTACATACCTCGTACGCCACATACATACCCTGTACTCTACATACATACCCCGTACGCCAAGTACATACCTCGTACGCCATGAAATACCTCGTACGCCACGTACATACCCTGTAATCCACGTGCATACCCTGTACGCCACCTACATACCCTGTACGCTACCTACGTGTTGTACGGCCGTAAAGACGACATGGGTAGGAGTGGGCAGTAGTTGGTATATGATAATATTAAGAAACGTCCTTAGGCGTAAGGCAGTATAAAATCGACAACTGAGAACGAGAACCATTTCATCCACAGTAAGGACGTTTACTTATTACTATATACCTAAAATAGATGAAAAATAGAACACCGCTTTAATGACTTACTAAGTCACACTCACAGTGGGCACGAACATTATTACTACTGCACCCCTAGCAGTTGGCAGTACTTGATAGACATTCGCACACAGGTATATAATAATATAAAGAACGAGGGCAGCCAATACTTGGACGGATCTATTTCAACGCATCCCACTTATGGATGTTCGAGGTGTGTGCTTTATAAACTCGGTCGTGATCGCCTTAGTTAGGGCAGACATGGCCCAGGGACCTGTTTCAGTAGTCTCGTGACATTAGGCCTAGACAGACATCAACAGCGGCACCAACAGTGCAAGCAACAGTGGAAAAAGACTAGCAAATATCAGAAGATCGAAGTGGCCAATCTTCTTCATATTTGGGATGATTATAGATTATATGTATCCCCTACTCATGTTAAAGTGTCATTGCTTAATTCCTACGAGAAGTGAGCGAAACTCTGTGTGTCATCGACTGCAATCTTGTGATCTGTCCGTATGGTGTCACAGACGCCATCTAGACATGTCACGAAACTACTGAAACAGGTCCCTGGTGTTCGTGGGTGTGGGATCGCGGTGACAGGTGTAAACAGGTGTAAACAGGCGGCAGGTGTGGCGGTGACAGGGGCAGGGAGTGCGAGCCCTTCATACGCCGAGGTATGTCTGAGGGGCAGGTCGGAGGCTGGGGTTTATATATTATTCCCATGGCCACCCTGGGAGTGGGTCCCTCCCGGCGACAGTTCTGACGGCTGGCGGAATAGTCTGCCCTACAGTCTATAGGTTCAGTATGATGAGGCCCCCCCCCCCCCCCCCCCCGCATCAATCCATCACTATGTCTGCCGAGACCGAGACTCAAACTGCATCTCCAACTTCTGATCCTTTCCTGAACTCATACTGGGGACTTATCCTACCCCTAATAAAAAAAACCATAGGTTTAACATTGACTCAATGTATTTGACATAGCGTTGGATAAAGTGTTATTTATGCACCGAGGTGAATAAAAAAACGGTCCAATCAGGGACGACATAAAGAAAGTAGATCCGGCAGCATTGATAACTACTAACATGGATTGTTACAAATATTCTCTGTATATCGGTGAGATGGGGGAGGATAAATACGAAACCAAACTCGAGTTAGCCTTGTCAATGTTTATACCACTCTGGTCAGGTCTGCTACTCACTAAACTCGGCTAACGCCTCGTGTAGTAATACACAACCTGCCCATCGTGGCATAAACATTGACAAGGCTAACTCGAGTTTGGTTTCTACTAATTATTCTATGTTTAAAAGCATATCCTACACTACACACAGGAGCCACCTGCTGATTTATATATGGTTGTTTGTTTGGTTTGATTGAACGTCCAGTCAACTCCTTCTTTGTTTTATTGCGTACAAAATCGAGTGGGGGGTCAATATTTTCGGAAATTTTGCGTATGTTCTTTCTCTGTTCTATTGTTTACTATATACCCATGCCGTATATACTGTAAATACGCACCGTTTCGCCATACAACCGTAAAAACACTGTACGGACCACTGGTCCGTACACTAAAATACGGACCACCTTGCTATACACGTTTATTAAGATATTGGTTGTTAGTTAAATGAAATTAATGATTTTTTTTATAATTTCGGGTATATAGTTAATATACAGTTAATATATAGTTAATATACAGTGTGTATATAGTTAATTTACAGTTTGTACGGAACTCGGCGTAAACGCCTCGGTCCGTACAAACTGTAAATTACCATCTCGTTCTGTGAATTGTACAGCATGGTCGGGACGTTCTATATAAGTACTGGGTGGGGGGGAGGGAGGGGAGACCACATTTTTTTGATAGAAATTTGACGTACATTACTTCATGGATGGCACTATAGAGCTGGTATAGAAATCAAACAGGTCGAAAGGTGACCTTATGACACTGCAGCTGGTAGACCGCCGAGTTATTAGACGTAATTATATTCAATTACAAGCGGCTGGCGCGTGACTATTAACGTAATTCGGCGACCTTTTTGGTAGTCACAATGTCGACGGAGCAGGTGTTAAGAAGAGGCCGATTTAACGTAATCAATTAGGATAATAGCGTCTGGTAATGGCGAGTGAGGGGACTATGTAACACAGGGCCGGGGACCTGCTGTGGAATGATAATTACCTTTGTTCCATACGGGCGCTGGGCTGTGTGGACAACCAAGTGATGTGTATGAAACTGGGGCCCGTTTGATAATCTAGGATCGTACAGGTAGTATAAGAAAACGTGGTTACTGAGCCCGTACGGGTGGCCGTTCGAGGTCATTTGATGAAAAAATATGGCCTGACGACGCAGGCGAGAGGGCCATATTTTTTCATCAAGTGACCAAGAACGGACACTGTACGGGCCCAGTCACTACGTTTTCTTATTACTATATGCCTCCTAATCATTGAAAACGCCGTTTTAACAACTGTATAAAGCCTATGCCATTCACTACGGCCCGCTGTCACAGCGTGCGCGAACATTATTTATACCACACTCCTAGCAGCGGGTAGATATTAATATATATACTTATTTTTTTATATTTAATCATTGAAAACGCCGTTTTAACAACTGTATAAAGCCTATGCCATTCACTACCCCCCACGGCGGGCGTGAACATTATTTATACTACACCCCTAGCAGCGGGTAGTATTTCATAGACGTTTGCTCACAGGTATATAATAATATATGTATTTATTTTTCCATATTTCAAATTGTTAGCACTTGCTGATCAATTCAAACCAGCATTAGCTGATGATGAGGCTGTATAAATATCGAAAATTTGAAAAACAATGTAGGGCCTTTTCTGTATGCCCTAGAGACCCAAGGACGTTTAATTCCCAACAGGACTTCCATGAAGAAATAAAGAAGAAACCAACAAGTTTTGGTCAAAGCTTCGTTCTCCACGAGTCTGATGTGGAGTGATATAAACGGGGTGATAGCCCAGGGAATATCATTTAGCATTCAAACGAGTTGGAGAACAATAACTTTGACCAAAACGAGTTGCTATCTGTATTTATCTCACCCCTGTACACACTAAAAGAATGGACAACACACAGGATTTAGACCATGGAGAACGGACTGCAATACTCATAGGGGTATGGAGAAAGAGTTCCCAATGTTAACCCTATGGGACAAAATTACCAGGGATGAGATAACATCATTTTCTCAGCCCAGGTTTCAGTGTGTCGATCACAACCATGCAAATGACACGAGACAGGAAATAAATCTGGCTAGCTTTGGCCTAGAATCATCTTCATTTCATTGGCTCAAGGTGTGGTGGCCCTTTATGTCTAGGACTGTGAAAAGATTGCCATCTGCCGAAAACAAATACACTACGGTCTGACCTTATAGCATGTATCTCCCTGTGGGCAGATCATCAAAGATTCCCGGGTCGTTTCTTCGATGAGGGAAGGTCGTCAGGACTGCAGACCACAGGGAAAATGAGTGTCAATGTAGAACAGAGACATTGGTCTTCAGAGCGAGTCTGTGTACAGAGCGGGTCGAGGGGGAGCTACAATCCTCTGACTCCTGCACTCTGACTCCCTTTGAGACTGTGTGCTGGACCCTGCATGGAGTTGTCCCTATGCCGTCACTGCCATATAAGGAATATAGAAGGTATGGATTGACCCAGCAGCCAATGACTGCATTCAGAGCAAACCACGACCTTCACCCTGACCTCCTTACATAGTGTTGATAGCACTTCGGGACGGTTCTACAGTCTATAGTTGACCTGAATTTCTTGGGCTGAAACCACCCTCGACTTGTCCATGTCAAGGAGCTTTCCACAATAAGAAATTTATCTCACCCCTGGTATTTTTATCCCGAATGGGTAGGTGAATGGAGATGTCATTGGGATTTGGGATTTTATTCTCTGCCCCTACGAGTATTGCAGTCCATTCTCCATGGTCTATATCCTGTGTGTACTTTCCACATATTTGTCTCATCCCTGCTGTAAACCCTGCGTGAGGAAGATGAAAAGCACACATTCTGGACTCCTGCACCACTTACCAATGCCATGGGGTCAGCCGCCATGAGCAAAGCAATCTAGCGTGTGAACCTGCCATTGCAACGTATCTGGGCGCTGAGGTGGACAACTATGATTAATCTGTTCACCCTTCTGGTCGCCTTGCCTCCACGTGGTGCAGGCCGGATGTGCTTGCATGCAAGTATAACTTTAGCAACCTGGGTGGGGAGTTAGTGGTAAAGAGCTCTCAACTCATAGTCCCAAGGATTGTTAGACTTTGTGTTTTGGGTTCCACTGCAGCCACTTTTCTCCTTAACCCTTCATCTCCAGCAGAAGTAAATTCCCTGCTATATGAAAGGCCAATCCTTTTCATACAATGTCTATGTGGTGTGGTGTCCAGCCACCTTTCTGCTTCATCCCCAGCAGTGGTAGATTTACTGCTATATCAAAGGCCAATCCTTTTCATACCATGTCTATGTGGTGTGGTGTACAGCCACCTTTCTGCTTCATCCCCAATAGTGTTTGATATACTGCTTTATCAAAGGCCAGTCCTTCTCATACCATGTCTATGTGGTGTGGTGCACAGCCACTTTTCTCCTACACCCCCAGCAGTGGCAGATTTACTGTTATATCAAAGACTAATCCTTCTCATACCATATCTATATGGTGTGGGAAGTAAAAAAAAAGCTGAGATTCATACCTAAATTCATCTCATAGATTCAGTCAAACCCGAAGTAGGTCAAACAGAAGATATTGGACGTTAAACTACCCAAACAAAACAAACATCTGAGCGCGGAACCACGCTCAATAAAAATGATAGGGGATACCAGGGAGGGAAATCAAAAGCATCGCTGGCATTTGTTGAATTCGATAACAATTACATTTTTGTGCTCACACAAAAATGGCGCTCGTTGCGAGGCTGATTCGTCTCCGGCAAATGCAGATAGATGGTGGAAAGTAGCGAGCGCTGAGAGGTTCAGCGATGGTTCTTTAAGACATCTCCATTCGTTCCTCTTAGGCATCTGCGCTTCCTCTTCAGTTCTTGCTGCTCTGTGAGCATTTTTGTGTGATTTTTGTAAAAGGAGATTCAAATCACGTTCTACGAGTCCTATCATCCATCCCTTTTCAGCTGACCTACTTTCTGGCCAAGAAATTTTTCCATTACCTTTCCTTTGATTCTCTCATGGTAATCTCTTTTAATCTAACAATGGCAATATGTTATTCAGAATTGATAGGAAAGTCAGTGACATAAGTCTGTCCGCGTATTACTGAGCAGTAGAGGAATTACATATTATCCTACCCCTAATATAAAATCTCATAGGCTTAACATTGAATTTTCATATGCCACGCTGACTGGCATACATAGTTTTATATGCCACTAGTGGCATACAGAATTGTTATCATATAATATTCCAAAATCGAGGAGGCAGGGTAGGATAAAATCAAAGCCTGATTCGTTTTAATCTTGGCCACCGCATTCCACTCTTGGAGTTTAGGCTCCGGACTTCACTCAGCTTTGCCTCCTGAATTCACTATGCCAAACTCCAGTCATGGCATACGGTGGCCAAGATTAAAACTCATCTAGTTTTACAATAGAACTGCATCGTGAATCCTTTAAATACACAATAAGTTTGGATGGGCTGCAGTGTCATCGAGGCGAAGCCGAGTGACGATTATGGCCCATCCAGTGTGTATTGTACAATTCGAGTGCTGTTCTGGATTCGTCTCACCCCTTTCAATGACATTAAATAGCATCACAATATCAGATTGATTCGTAAACCCAGTTAGAAGCTAATAATTCACCATGTTGACATCTTGTCTGCTCTCTGAAATCCTGGCCGCTGATTGGCCAGTTCCTTATGACATCAGCTCCCATCACTCGGTCATGACCATGGTGTAGAATTCTCACTTCACTGCGATGATCGTTGTGTATAATCTTTTGATGTTATTCCTATTGCTAATCTTGTACAAGGGGTGACACAAGTCCTGCAGGCGTTTGAGTACTCAATGTAGTGTTGCTTTCCCCAGAAGGTAGGATTGTCTTTAGAGATGTATTTTTGTAGGGAATCGAGCTAAATGTCGTCTGCCTCTGCTAATCATTCTCCCGCCAAAATGTTAAGAATGCTAATGTACTTGTCTAGTCAACGATGTCCTTGTTGTTCACTGAGGAAAATAGCATGCCCTAAATGCTTTATGTACCATCAACAATTACATGTCAGACACCATATAAACCCATGCTAGTAGTGCTACATGATATTTGCACCACCATTTTCTGTTCTGGTTTGTGAGACACATGAACAATATTGACTGGTTTCAGATACGAGCGGACTTATGCTCCGAGGAGTTGACGCGTAGTAATATCCGAACGCATGCGAGGATATTGCCCTGAGGCGATTCCCAAGGAGCATGCCACCTCTTTTATCTGACACCAGTCTGTATTGTATTTATGATCCACCTTTTTCTGAGAAGTGGCCTGCCGATATTAGTTCATTTTAGGAACGCACTATATTTTCCTAAGCACTATTTTCCCGTATGCACCGGCTTTTGCAGCCCGAAGCATACAACATTTCCGTATGCTCCTGGTATGGAGATACACGTTGCCCATGCGTTTTCTATGGACATGATGTATTAGATGGATAGTGAAAATTATTAACATTTAGTCTTCTGCAAAAGAAGATTCTGTTCATTGGGCTGCGGGTTTGTAGGCTGGGGACTAGGTGTGGTTTAGGCTGGGGACTAGGTGTGGTTTAGGCTGGCAACTAGATGTGGGGTAGGCTTGGGACTAGCTGTGGGGTAGGCTGGGGACTAGGTGTGGGGTAGGCTTGGGACTAGCTGTGGGGTAGACTGGGGACTAGGTGTGGGGTAGGCTGGGGACTGGGTGTGGGGTAGGCTGGGGACTAGGTGTGGGGTAGACTGGGGACTAGGTGTGGGTAGGCTGGGGACTAGGTGTGGGGTAGACTGGGGACTGGGTGTGGGGTAGGCTGGGGACTAGGTGTGGGGTAGACTGGGGACTAGGTGTGGTTTAGGCTGGGGACTAGGTGTGGGGTAGGCTGGGGACTAGGTGTGGGGTAGGCTGGGGACTAGGTGTGGGGTAGGCTGGGGACTAGGTGTGGGGTAGGCTGGGGACTAGGTGTGGGGTAGGCTGGGGACTAGGTGTGGGGTAGGCTGGGGACTAGGTGTGGGGTAGACTGGGGACTAGGTGTGGGGTAGGCTGGGGACTAGGTATGGGGTAGGCTGGTGACTAGGTGTGGGGTACACTGGGGACTTGGTGTGGGGTACACTGGGGACTAGGTGTGGGGTACACTGGGGACTAGGTGGGTGGTAGGCTGGGGACTAGGTGTGGGGTATACTGGGGACTAGGTGTGGGGTACACTGGGGACTAGGTGGGTGGTAGACTGGTGACTAGGTGTGGGGTATACTGGGGACTAGGTGTGGGGTACACTGGGGACTAGGTGGGTGGTAGGCTGGGGACTAGGTGTGGTTTAGGCTGGGGACTAGGTGTGGTTTAGGCTGGGGACTAGGTGTGGGGTAGACTGGGGACTAGGTGTGGGGTAGACTTGGGACTGGGTGTGGGGTAGACTGGGGACTAGGTGTGGGGTAGGCTGGGGACTAGGTGTGGGGTAGACTGGGGACTGGGTGTGGGGTAGACTGGGGACTGGGTGTGGTTATACTGGGGACTAGGTGTGGGGTAGACTGGGGACTAGGTGTGGGGTAGACTGGGGACTGGGTGTGGGGTAGACTGGGGACTTGGTGTGGGGTAGGCTGGGGACTAGGTGTGGGGTATACTGGGGACTAGGTGAGGGGTACACTGGGGACTAGGTGGGTGGTAGGCTGGGGACTAGGTGTGGGGTAGACTGGGGACTGGGTGTGGGGTAGACTGGGGACTGGGTGTGGTTATACTGGGGACTAGGTGTGGGGTAGACTGGGGACTGGGTGTGGGGTAGACTGGGGACTAGGTGTGGGGTAGACTGGGGACTGGGTGTGGTTTAGGCTGGGGACTAGGTGTGGGGTATACGGGGGATGAGGTGTGGGGTATACGGGGGATGAGGTGTAGGGTATACGGGGGACTAGGTGTGGGGTATACGGGGGATGAGGTGTGGGGTATACGGGGGATGAGGTGTAGGGTATACGGGGGACTAGGTGTGGGGTATACTGGGGGTGAGGTGTGGGGTATACTGGGGATGAGGTGTGGGGTATACGGGGGATGAGGTGTGGGGTATACGGGGGACTAGGTGTGGGGTATACTGGGGATGAGGTGTGGGGTATACGGGGGATGAGGTGTGGGGTATACTGGGGATGAGGTGTGGGGTATACGGGGGATGAGGTGTGGGGTAGGCTGGGGGTGAGGTGTGGGGTATACGGGGGATGAGGTGTGGGGTATACGGGGGATGAGGTGTGGGGTATACGGGGGATGAGGTGTAGGGTATACGGGGGACTAGGTGTGGGGTATACGGGGGACTAGGTGTGGGGTATACTGGGGATGAGGTGTGGGGTATACGGGGGATGAGGTGTGGGGTATACGGGGGACTAGGTGTGGGGTATACTGGGGATGAGGTGTGGGGTATACGGGGGATGAGGTGTGGGGTATACTGGGGATGAGGTGTGGGGTATACGGGGGATGAGGTGTGGGGTATACTGGGGATGAGGTGTGGGGTATACGGGGGATGAGGTGTGGGGTATACGGGGGACTAGGTGTGGGGTATACGGGGGATGAGGTGTGGGGTATACGGGGGATGAGGTGTGGGGTAGGCTGGGGGTGAGGTGTGGGGTATACTGGGGATGAGGTGTGGGGTATACGGGGGATGAGGTATAGGAAGCCGGGTCCTGAACCCGTTATTACGCCGGGAGCACACCTGGGCCGGGTACAATTACCTTACCTCTACTCACGGTAGGGGGCAGGTCGGTCGTGGACATCCAATCCCCACCTTCCGGCCATCAAAGGGTCGCTCGTCTCAGGGGCAGGGCGTTATGCTAATTACAGGTGGGCCAATGACCGTCCTCACAATACATATTTATAGCCTTATCATTCTGCCCGACTTTAGGTGCATTTTAAGAGCTCGCGTAACTATTTTTGTGGATTTCTTTATTATTTTATTTTATTTTTTTCACTCAATAAAGGATCTAACGACTACAAGCAAATCACGCTCTTCCTCGCGTACCCCTCTCATAAGATCTCACACTCTCTAAGTGGTATTCTGTACAAGGATCTCACTACGCTCTATGGGAGAAGAATTCTTAACGAACTAGGCTTAGAGACTTGAGAATCCACTGGCACACAGTATTCCCGCTAGGCGGCATCATTGAGATTATAGGAATCTTTCATGCTTATTCAAGCTTATTGTTAAAGTAAGAAATTTTGATAATAGATAAGAAGAAAAAAGAAGAGGGGAGTAGAATATAAGATGACCACATTTCAAGAGAATAGAGGCACGTGTTAGTATTGAGGATCATACTCTGGAAATCTTGATAAATTTTGGGCAATACAAAGAAAACTTTGTGATATCCAAATATATTTTGTTATTTTGATATCCAAATATATTTTGTGGGCAAAACAAGAAAAGGAAATATAAATGTACAACTTCTGACAAATAAACTCCCTGAAACAAACAAAAAGAAAACAAAAAATTCCGACGGATATTAAGTTAACTCTGTCATCACAATAACATGTATGCAGTCAGCAGTGCAAAGTCAAAGATAAAAAAGATGAAAATCAGCTTCGCTATGTTCTATGATGGTTAATTTTGGTGGTATTGTTTTCGATTAGCCGTGTTCAATATTAGACTGTAATTACCGCCGTCTTCAGGTGGTGGAAAATGGCGGGAAAATGGGCAAAGTCGTCTGCTACAAAGGAGCACACGTGTGTGCAGGGAGAGCTTTGTCCCTGGTCAATGATGGATCCATAGTCACGGACTCGCTTTGTTCTGGACAGTTCATTTAGGATTTACCTTAACGAAAATCTCTTCACCTTTTCTAGGAATAGAGGGAAATTATGTTCTGGTGGGAGAAAGTCAAAGTTACGAGGTAAGGCTCGGAAAAATTACTGCCCAAGGCCTTGGTCGCAGGCATAATTTTTCTGAACCTTACCGAGTAACTTTGACATTCATTTTTGCCTTTGTTTCCCTATTCCTATATACCTTCAAATGTATATTGATAACAATAAATAGCGTTATTTGCTTACCCGCCATCAAGCACAAAGCAAGATCCTACCTCGTCGAATAACTTGACACTCTATGTTTTCTCCCCACTGCGCTTTTCTTATGATTTTGGTAAGAGACAATCTGACTGGTCTAGACGTCAGCCTTGGGTAGTAAACGCAAGTTATTCCACCCTCCGTAGTGTGGTGTAACCATAGAGTGTTTGGTCATAGGTATATATATATATAGGAATCTTCAATTCATGATTTAGAAAAACTGGAATCTTTGCATTCTCTTTTTTTAGTGTGATACGACGTAGGAGCATACTCATGACCTATAATTTGGTTGTCATAATTGAACTAACATTAACAGGACATATGTACTTCATTAATGTACATCAAGTCATTGAATTGTTCTCTTGGACTTTTTGTTAACACCGTTTGAAATTGCTGTGCTTGAGAAGATGGGAACTCTTTTCTGGCGTGGCATGTAAAGTTTCTACGTTTGCAATGATTTGTGCAGAAACTGAGCAAAGTCTCATCTTAAATGTCTGATCAGTAGCCTGTGAACCTGATGCTTCGTTTCCTCTCTTGTTCTGGTTCAGTGAGGACTCACGTGGTATTCTCTGCTTTCACAAAGAGGGGTGGGGAGTTAGCTCAGTGGATAGAGCACCGGACTTGTAACCCCAAGGTTGTAAGCCTGTGTGGGTTCGGGTCCCACCCCCAGCAGTGGTAGATTTACTGCTATATCAAAGGCCAGTCCTTCTCATACCATGTCTATGTGGTGTGGGAAGTAAAAGAACTCTCACCTCGGTAAATGTGTAGGACTGAGATTTCTACCTGAATTCATCACATATATTCGATCACCACCCTCAAACAAACAAACAATTTCACAAAGGTTTCAGGTAGAAACAGCGACCATGGTCTCCCGGTTTTAAACCTCTGTATTTTGATACCAGTAGGAAATATCGCTGAAGAAATGACCATAGATGTGCCCCGACTCTAACAGGCACAGCATACCCACTCCCGACATACACACTCCCGACATACCCACCCCCGGCATACCCACTCCCGACATACCCACTCCTGGCATACCCACTCCTGGCATACCCATTCACGGTATATATTAAGGGCTGATTCCACCAACAGGATTTTTCTATGCCTGGCAAGGTCGGGCTGTGTCTTGGAGCATCTTGCTGTATCTTGATGAATCGTGATACATCTTGTAAGATCTGGTCGTGCACTTACCCCTGAACGTGTGGCCCCCTATTATCGCTCAAAGGGGGCTATTCCACTGCAGCGATTCAACCAGATATTCTCACACGATTCATCCCGACCTAGCGAGTCAGCAAATCGGCCATGATCGGCATATACCGCAGGTCCTGGTGGAATCGCCCCTTTAGACTACCTTATTATTGATATGGTCAAACACCAAATAGAGTAGTTTCAATTTAAATAAAGTAATAAATTGAAAGAAGGCACAACCAAAGACAAAGAAATAAAGTTGAATAACAGGATATTATTTATTGCTTACTTAGATTCACAACGTTTCGGATGCTTGTTGATCCTTCATCAGGTATATCAAATAAAGTAGTTTCTATTTGAGAACAAAAGCCCATCTTCATATATGATACTGCTCATGCACCGGACCATTGACTATTTGGATACCAACAGATTTGGTTATGAAAATAGCCGCATATATACAATAAACATCGCTGCTGTGTGTAAATTCTAAGCGATGACTCTTTTTAAGGAAAACTCAGCAAGCTTGGCTCATGCCCTAAAAAAGCTACATGCTTGAAATACATTTAAGACGGAAGATACAGACATCCAAGAAATGTGTCCGTTAAAAAAAAGTTTCAGAAAGAAAAGAAGTAGTCCCCATGTTCTGTGAATTATACATCTCGCTCCTGGCGGGTGGGTGGGTCATTCACAAACCACGTTCTTTCATTCCCCATGACTGCTCCGCCAGAAGATACACATTTTAGTCTTTTTCATCAGCGTAAGAATGCAGGGGAAAAAACGAGGAGAATTCAGTTGTCGTGGGAAAGTGGGGCTCAGTGACTATGTTGTCAGCGGTGTCGGGTCGTTGGCGGATTTGTGTGGAGCAGCGCTGTTATTGTTTGCTTAGAATTGAAGTGTTTACTCTCAAAACGTAATGCATTTTATCGTGTTTTCTGAAGTCAATGTGAGGAGCATACCTGTTAAGCCTATATCTAAAGCGGCCGGGGGTGGGGAGTTACCTCAGTGGTAAACAGCACTTGTCAGACGTTGTGGGTTAGAGTCTCACTGTAGATTTACTGCTATATCAAAGGCCAGTCCTTCTCATACCATGTCTATGTCATATGTGGTGTGCAGCCACCTTTCTCCTTCACCCCCAGCAGTAGTAGATTTACTGCTATATCAAAGGTCAGTCCTTCTCATACCATGTTTATGTGGTGTGGTGTGTAGCCACCTTTCTCCTTAATCCACAGCAGTGGTAGATTTACTGCTATATCAAATGCCAGTCCTTCTCATACCATGTCTATGGGGTGTTGTATTCACTGCTATATCAAAGACCAATCCTTCTCATACCATGTCTATGTGGTGTGGTGTACAGCCACCTTTCACCTTCACCCCCAGCAGTGGTAGATTTACTGCTATATCAAAGACCAATCCTTCTCATACCACGTCTATGTGGTGTGGTGTGCAGCCACCTTTCTCCTTGGATGGCTAGCTACTTTTTGGATGGCCCCTGTGTTGCTGGTGGTGTTTGTCACACACCATGTTTGTTAATTCTTCCCGCGCGTGTTGTAAGTGGCCTCCGACTGAGACCCTCACACCGTCGCGGTGAAGGAACGAGATTTCGCGGCCCCGCTTTTCACAGATCGGCGACAAATTAGCAGTAATGAAAGGAGCGTTAAATCATTTAACCTCCGCCGCGGGGAGCCACCGTCTTCCGCTTCCGGGCAGCCCCCGAGGCATGCCGGGAGTCGAGACGCCGCCACGGCTGGTACCTAGCGGGTACTGTAGTAATAATGTAAACGTCGACGGGGAACCAGCCTTTCGAGGACGCTTCAGCCTTTAGCACTCTATTCTCCAAGCACATTCGTTGTTAATCGCGCCGCACGTGCGTCCACCATGAATGTGGGGGGAGAACTCTGTAGACCAGCATTAATTACCCACTTAATACAGAGTCTCCTTACTTAGCCTATGGAGCCTACAGATCGCTACTGAGGAGAATACGGAAAGCCGTACTCTCCTAGGAGAATACGGCTTTTTCGGCCACCTGACAGGCTCTCTTACCATGTCTATATGGTGTGGGAAGTAAAAGAACTCTCACCTCCGTAAATGTGTAAGGGTGAGATTTGTACCTAAATTCATCTCATAGATTCGATCACCACCCTCGTGGTGTAATAGAACCTTGAGAAAGTCTGGTAAGAACCCGTAATGGTTGACTGGATGTTAACCAATCAAACTGACGGGCATCGTAGGAACTATTTTATATAAACAATGCACTACGCTTGCGTCGAATTTCTAATTATTTACAAGATTTTTTCCTAATAATCCAACCGAAAGTTGAGTAATGAATACAGCATTCCCATGATTTCGATCTATGTGGCCCTATTCTCCTTAATCTTGACACTTCGCAATACTCCTCGCTATCGCTCGCTACTACTACCTATCGATTACGCGAAGAATACGACCACGCAGACCGAAATCATGGTAATATTGTGTATATATTTCCCCCGTATGTTAGCGCTTCTAGTACGATTTTCCCGATAATTTCACCACATTCAATCTCTTTTACGACACATACTGGTGCGCGGGTGTTGTTGCTTTTACTGCATGTGATGGCGTACCGGCTCCTGGCCCTTATAAGGACGGGTTCGGGTCGGAGCGCGGGCTTTTCCGACAGCTTGCAGGGAGATGCCGACAGCAGACGACAGAAAAGCGCCGGGTATAGAAAGGGCGGGAAAACGGGGGTCGTTTCCGCGCCATCCGTGCTAACAACCAGGTCGTCCTTTTAACGGGGGCCCGAGGCTGAGCTTTCCCCACGTGCTCACAATAGATAACCAGGACAGATGCTTACAGGTCACCCCGTAGACTGGCTCCAGTCCCTGCATCCTATGGCTACCCTCCTCGCTCGGATACAGACTCCAGTCCCTGCATCCTATGGCTACCCTCCTGACTGGGATACTGGCTCTAGTCCCTGCATCCTATGGCTACCCTCCTTGCTGGGATACAGGCTCCAGTCCCTGCACCCTATGGCTACCCTCCTCGCTGGGATACTGTCTCTAGTCCCTGCATCCTATGGCTACCCTCCTCGCTGGGATACAGGCTCCAGTCCCTGCATCCTATGGCTGCCCTCCTCGCTGGGATACAGGGACTGGAACAATCGGTAATGGTGTTGGATTTCTGGCGCTGTTTAGCTCCAGTATACCTAACACTCTCCTTGCAGAGATCCTGGCTACTGGTAAGGATATCTGCTGGGAGATTGATACCCTCTCACTCTGATCTCAATCAGGTCATAATTAGGAGCAGGCAAAATTTATTGCTATGACAACACAGGCGGCCAGGGAACTAGAAGAGGGGAGGGGGAAGGGGTAGGAGGAGGTATAAGGTTACAGGGAGCGGCCTGGGGCCATAAACAGGAGATCCTGTTCATAGTGGACACGTCTTTTATTCATGGACCAGTCAAAGAAGGATATGATCTATATTGTGATTGTCTTTAATCATTTAATGAATGCTCATAATCAAAGACTTTGTTTAATGGGCCATTCAAAGAAGGATATATACTATACTGAACTTTATTCTGATTGTCTTAAATCTTTTAATGAATGCTCATAATCAAAGACTTGAGCAAGTCTAGTCACCCCTCCCTCCTCCCCGGTAAGCCCCAGGTGCTCCTGCCCCCCCAACCCCCCCCCCCCCCCTCCCACGGCCCTCGCCGCACGTGGCCTGTAGTCTCCTCCTCAATTGTCAAACCTTGTATTAATCTAATCCGCGGCCGTCTGGAAATGGGGAATGGGAGGCGGAAATAAAACGCCGGGTGAGGTATTGTAAACCTGACAGGGGTTTAACCTTAAAATCCGCGCGTTCCCCGTGTTAATAAATGGTCCGCCGTGCCGTTCCCTGTGGGCATGTTTCTCCTGGGTACGTGACCGGGAATAATTCCCCGCTCGCCGGGTTCGAGTCCCACCCCCTGCAGTGGTAGATTTACTTCTATAACAAAGGCCAGTCCTTCTCGTACCATGTCTATGTGGTGTGGTGTCCAGCCACATTTCTCCTTCATCCCCTGCAGTGGTAGATTTACTGCTATATCAAAGGCCAGTCCTTCTCATACCATGTGTATGTGCTGTGGTGTACAGCAACCTTTCTCCTTCACCCCGAGCAGTGGTAGATTTACTGCTATATCAAAGGCCATCCTTCTCATACCATGTCTATGTGGTGTGGGAAGTAAACGAACACTCACCTGGTAAATGTGTAGGGTTGAGATTTCTACCTGAATTCATCACATAGATTCGATCATCACCCTAGTGGTGTAAAAGAACCTTGAGAAAGTCTGGTAAGAACCTACAATGGTTAACTGGATGTTAAATCAAACCAAACAAACAAGCGATCTGTTGAGTTCCCCGACATTTCCCGCCAGTTAAAGACAAATGCGGGTAGGTATGGAAGCGCTCCCTGTTTCTACTCAATTTAACACTGGTGCTGCCATCTGGTTTCATGAAAATATAGCAGTTTCGCATAGACACCAATAGATAAGCACTTGCCTTCTTCAGATGGCCTTCCCATGGAAATTAGCATGGTGACATAGTCCTTTTTTTAGCATTTCTCATTTGTACATGTTCCCAACTATCATAATCCAGATTTAATTGAAGATAGCAATAAAACATCAGTGTCATTTAGCAACAAAGTCAAAATATTGCATTTTTCCATAGACACCAATAGTTAAGCACTTACATTTTCAGATGGCCTTCCCATAGAAGTTAGCATGGTGACATACCAATTTATTTGAATTTTCTATTTGCTGATATATGGAGCTTAAATTTTCCTGAGTTATTTACAAAACTCAATAGAATTTCGAAATCACCAAACTACCTATCTAAGACAGTGGAAGATCTGCCTGCGAGCAAAACTGCGCTTTGATGAAATAAAAAAAACAAAAAACCAGCATTTGTCTTTAAATTACCGTGGACGTGTCTCGAACGTGGCACTGACATATTCCCCCCGAAACCCAGCCAGCCGGTGCGGTGCGGAGACCGGAAATGACGTTTGACTAAAAGGGCGGGAAATAGCAGACGACTTTGGGACGCCGCCCGCGAGACGCCGGTGTCTGACGTCACGTCAGTTGTTGATATCTCTGATGGTGAAAGGAAGCGCCATCGGGACCTCAAATAGACATGGCAGCCGTAGAAATCACTATACCTCCCGTCATGTTTAATCTGACGATCAAAGTTGTTGTTTTTTCTGTGCCAGTGGAGGAGTCAGGGGCCTGTTTAATAATCTAGGCTCGTATATGTAGACCCTTATCTGTTTGCCATGGAGACCCAGAGACGATGTGGGTCAACTTTATTCAACACATAGTAGAAACTGAACGAGAGTTAGTATTGTTACTCAGGGCTGAGATAAATTCAGAAACCTATTCAAGTTTAGGGTCAGAGCTTGATTCCATCTTGTTTGAATCGCTACATAATTCACGTGGTTTCATTTTGTGAATTACTACGTGATTCGAACTTGATGGGATACGAGCTCTGACGCTCTGAACTTGCATTGGTTTCCTCTTTACTATACCATGGCTTTTATATTCCATTGGACAAGATTCTTGTGTGAATTGCTCACTGCTGAAACCTAGGGATTCATTTGTACACTGCGATGATGTCTTAAAGGGACCGGTAAGTGGAGTATTACATCGTGTTAAAGGATACGCAATGCGATGCTGGAACTTACACCTAAATTAATGAATTTATATTGCTAGATAGTCAACCGTTACTGTAGGAGAACAGATGAGTGCCAAGCGTTGGTTTCTATAAAGTTGAATATGAAGCATAATGGGGATTTTTAGGGGTGGGGAGTTAGCTCAGTGGTTAGGGCACTGGACTTGTTACCCCAGGGTTGTAGGACTTTGTGGGTTCAAGTCTCGCTGCAGTCACTTTTCTCCTTCATCCCCAGCAGTGGTAGATTTACTGCTATATCAAAGGACAGTCCTTCTTGTATCATGTCTATGTGGTATGGGAGCTAAGAGAACTCCCACCTCGGTAAATGTGTAGGGTTGAGATTTCTACCTAAATTCATGTCATAGATTCAATCAAACCCAAAGTATGTTAAAATTGAACAAATTGTACGTGAAATTACCCAAACAAACAAACGATGGAGATTTTGGTCCCTACATATCCTCAGCGTCTCCTGGGACGTTCAACCACAAACAAACAATGGGGATTTAGGTAAAGAGGTATTGGTATGTCATTACCTCATTCTGAACAACCCCCGACCCGGAGAGGAGTGTAGAACCAGAGAGGTATACATGCAACTTTCACGTAACCTGTCTCTTGTTATCTTAATTAGATCGATAGTTATCATACTTTACGATGATACTGGCCTAGCTCACCCCAATCATCATAGCATTATCACTCTGTGCCCGCAACGGAAGTACTATGCCCGCAATGCGACACTATAGTGTACATGCCACCTGGTGGTATTTTTATGAAGTTCCAGCTTGTTGTTGGCTGTTGTTTCTTTTGTTTTTTTTTGTTTTTAATTTAATTTTTTTTAATTCTATAATTAAGATGAACAAACGACGTATATATTCGCTCATTATCGGGCGTTCTTCCATATACCTGTCCAAAAAGCACATAATATAGTCAACGGACATACCAAAGCATATCCAACTGGCAAAACATGGAAATATAGAAGTAATGTGTTCTTCGTTCACTGTTTCAATAGTGTTCTTGTTTGATTTCTATCGGATAGTTCAGAATCTCTGGGTTAGAAAACAGCTGGTCATGTGACTCAGCCCTAAGAAAAGTCAGTCTTGATGTCCTTCGTACTGCCCGTAAAGCAGGGCAGTATTTTCTGTCTTTTGAGGCATTATCATGTCATTGGACACTAGAACTAGACGTGATGTACGATATATAATAACAAATACTTCACACGAAAAAGTTATCTAATTCTGTTTTCATCATTTAGATACATTTACGGCGTTAATAATCCTATTGTCATAAGATAATCATTCAAGAACTGCGGGAGAGTTTATTCTTCTTCGTATTGTTAAAACTTTTTCTGCTTTCCTCTATTTGCAATTCGATCGGTAATAGATTCCAGATCCCTATTGTGATCGGTAATAGATTCCAGATCCACATTGTGATCGGTAATAGATTCCAGATCCACATATTCAAAGGACTATTTCTATATAATATTTACTCCCAACATTGCCACGTTAATACCGGGGACACACCAAGCGAATCAATGAAGCGATCTCCAAAATCGCCAGCACAAAATAGCATATCTGTGAGATATTATTGCATAGGAATATATCTAACCGATAGTTTGCATATCACAAGCAATAATAAAGTGAAACATGAAATAATAGCTCACATGTACACCATTTTGTGTTGGCGATTCCGGAAATCGCTGGATTACTCACTTGGTGTGTCTCCAGCTTAAGTGTACTTATAATTTGCACGAAGGTAGGGGGGTGGGGAGTTAGCTCAGTGGTTAGAGCACCGGACTTGTAACCCCAAGGTTGTAAGACTTTGTGGGTTCAAGTCCCCCCGGCAGTGGTAGATTTACTGCTATATCAACGGCCAATCCTTCTCATACCATGTCTATGTGATGTGGGATTTAAAAGAACTCTCACCTCGGTAAATGTTTAGGGGTGAGATTTCTACCTGAATTCATCACATAGATTCGATCAACACCCTAGTGGTGTAAAAGAACCTTGAGAAAGTCTTGAAAGAACCTGTAATGGTTGACTGGACGTAAAATCAAACCAAACACACAAGCATGCACGAGGGTAGAGGAAGTCCCGCCATATGAATGTCAGTCTGGATGGCCTCTCTCAAGTCACCATGAATATTCCATCTGGTCCTCCTCTGCCGCCTCCCCCCGCCCTGACCCCGGCGCATCCCGACCCAGGCCCCTCCCGGCCCCACCCCTCATTAAACATGCTCACCTTGACCACCAGGCCCGTCACTCACGTCCTCATTTCCGGCCTCGCTTTGGTTTTCAACCCGCCCTGACCTCACGTCCAGTAAAGTTTAGTTACGGGGCTTCGTGCCGGCCCCAAGTCGGCCAGCCAACTTTCAGAAGGATCCCTCAACAACATCCAACTTTCAGGATACATCTTCTGTAGGTACTTATTATAACATATACAGTAAAACCCCGCTTAAGGGGGCACCCTCCGTTCCGCGCAAAGTGTCTCCTTAAGCGGGGTGTCCCAGAAGCGGGGTTTTACTGTAATTTATCTCATCTCTTGTATTTTTACCTGTAGACTTAATATTGGGAACTCCTACTCAATGCCCATTGAATATTTAGAAAAAAAGATGCACAATGGGGGATTGCGTCACAAATGTTAGCCAATTAGGCAATGTGAAGGGTGAGATAAATTCAGAAGCCTTTTCAAGTTTAGGGTCAGAGCTTGATCCCATCTTGTTTGAATTGCTACGTAATTGACGCGCCTTCGGCTTGTGAATTTCTACGCGATTCAAACTCGATGGGACACAACCTCTGACCCACACACAGCCTAATATTCATATACCACTTACACTGGTTGATTTGGATGAAACCCATACTAGACCCATGTGCATAGCCTACTTTTCACATACCACTTATACCGATCAATTTAGACGAAACCCTCATTAGACCCATGCCATAAGCCTACTTTTCACATACCACTTACACCACCAGTTAGTTTGGAGGAAACCCTTATTAGGCCCCCATGCCCTAGCCTACTTTTCACCTACCACTTATACCAATTAATTTGAACGAAATCCTTATTATACCCATGCCATAGCCTACTTTCCAATACCACTTACACCAGCTAATTGGGACAAAACCCTTATTAGCCCTACTTTTCATACACTACCTGCACCAATTGATTTAGATGAAATCCTTATAAGCCCCGCGTACGTAGCTTACGTTTCACATACCACTTACACCAGTGAATTTGGACGAAACCCTTATTAGCCCCACGTGCATAGCCTACTTTTCACATACCACTTACGCCAGTTAATTTAGACGAAACCCTTATAAGCCTCCCATGCCCTAGCCTACTTTTCACATACCATTCAACCAATTAATTTGGACGAAATCCTTATTATACCCATGCCATAGCCTACTTTCCATATACCACTTACACCAGCTAATTGGGACAAAACCCTTATTAGACCTACTTTTCATACACTACCTGCACCAATTGATTTAGATGAAATCCTTATAAGCCCCGCGTGCATAGCCTACTTTTCATATACCACTTATACCAATTAATTTGGACGAAACCCTTATTATACTCACGTCATAGCCTACTTTCCAAACACCACTTACAACAGTTAATTTGGACTAAACCCTTATAAGCCCCACACATAGCCTACGCTTCACATCCCACCTACACCACCCGTAGAGTGTAATTAAAGCCCCGCCCGGCGCGTGCGGTGTATGGCCGTCATCTCCTTGTCTATTCCCGCCCGCACTCACGCCCAGCTTAACGAGCTCATCACGTGGCAGTGAGAGGAGCTGCTCAGAGCCGTAATGAGCAGCTCTGAGCAGATCCTAATGTAAGCGGGCGGGTCAGTATCAGGCGGTGTTAGGGATGTCATAAAGCACCTCACCTCTACAGCAGGTGTTACGCTAATGGGCCCGTATCTTTGACCCCAGCACCCCGGTCTCTGCCTGCCCCGCCACCCGTATAACTCAACCCCTGCCGCCCGCCCCTGTGTAGACACAGTTACGCCTAGACTTGCTCAAGTCTTTGATTATGAACATTCATGAAATGATTAATCACAATCAGAATAAAGTTTATTTTAGTATGCATCCTTCTCTGACTGGCCGATGAATCAAAGACTTGTCCACTATGAACCAAATCTCCTATTTATGGCCCCAAGCCGCTCACTGTAACGCTATACCCCCTCCTACCCCTCGCCCCTCCCCTCCTCCAGTTCCCTGGCCGCCTGTGTTATCATAGCAATACATTTCCCCTAGTCCTGACTGTGACCTGCTTAAGATCAAAGTGAGAGGGTATCAATCTCCCATCAGATATCCTGACCAGTAGCCAGGGTATCTGTATGGAGAGTGTTGGAAATACTGGCACTATACAGCGCCAGAAATCAACACCATTACCGATTGTACCAGTCCCTGTATCCCAGCGAGGAGGGTAGCCATAGAATGCAGGGACTGGAGCCTGTATCCCAGTGAGGAGGGTAGCCATAGGATGCAGGGACTGGAGCCTGTATCCCATCGAAGAGGGTAGCCATAGGATGCAGGGACTGGAGCCTGTATCCCACCGAGGAGGGTAGCCATAGGATGCAGGGACTGGAGCCTGTATCCCAGCGAGGAGGGTAGCCATAGGATGCAGGGACTGGAGCCTGTATCTCAGCGAGGAGAGTAGCCATAGGATGCAGGGACTGGAGCCCGTATCCCAGCGAGGAGGGTAGCCATAGGATGCAGGGACTGGAGCCAGTCTAAGTTACACCCTGTGTGTCTAATCTTCCCCAAACATGCCCCATGCGGGTACCTTCCGATAAGAGTCCATCCCCACCTGAACCCGCGCACCGTTAGGCTTAAAGAAGCACTTCAGTGGAGCCACTACACGACTACTGCCCGGAGCTCGTCCATCACAGGCCCATTGCAGTCTCACTCACACATTCACTAGCATACAGTCACCCGGACACTATACTATCCCCGCTTTTAACCGGCCCCTTTCCGTCGTGTCGCCGTCGCCTTAGCCCCTAATCAGCCCCACCTGCGACACCGTCCATCGCCTGGCCGCATACCCCCCGCCCCGTCTGCCCCTACCACGCCCCGTCTGCCCCTACCCCGCAACCCGCCCTCCCCCACCCCCCATTCCAGCCCCCCATTCCACCCTCTCCCTCCCCCCGCCCCCAATCCAGCCCTCCATCCCACCCTCTCCCTCCCCGCCCCCCATCCAGCCCTCCATTCCACCCTCCCCCCCCCCCCCCATCCAGCCCTCCACTCCACCCTCTCCCTCCCCATCCAGCCCTCCATTCCTCCCTCTCCCTCCCCGCCCCCATCCAGCCCTTCATTCCACCCTCCCCCCCCCCCCCCATCCAGCCCTCCACTCCACCCTCTCCCTCCCCATCCAGCCCTTCATTCCACCCTCTCCCTCCCCGCCCCCATCCAGCCCTCCATTCCACTCTCTACCTCCCCTTCCTCCCCATCCAGCCCTCCACTCCACCCTCTCCCTCCCCATCCAGCCCTCCACCCCGCCCTCTCCCTCCCCATCCCGCCCTCCATCCCACCCTCTCCCTCCCCATTCCACCCTCTCCCTCCCCATCCAACCCTCCATCCCACCCTCTCCCTCCCCATCCCGCCCTCCATCCCACCCTCTCCCTCCCCATTCCACCCTCTCCCTCCCCATCCAACCCTCCATCCCACCCTCTCCCTCCCCATCCCACCCTCTCCCTCCCCGCCCCCCATCCAGCCCTCCCTCCAGCCCTCCCTCCTGCCCCGCCTTCCCCGTCACGTGCTGGGTGTCAGGTCCCAATCAGGGCTCTGGGCGGGCGGCGAGCAGCTTGTGAGCAGTTGTCGAGCAGGTCAGACCTGGTCTGAATACGGCGAGCTGCTCCTAGGTGTGCGCCGATCTACTCAACCCGTAATAACAGTAATATAGGAGAACTGTGTTACTGTATCTTTATTACCCACAAAGTGTCCATAGAAAAGACATAGGGAATGTATATGGATATGCCTGGAACATTCAGATATGGTGTATGCTCCGGGTGGCAAAAGCTGGTGCTTGCGGAAAAATAGTGCATATAAAAGAAATAGTGCGCACCTAAATTAATTAATATCAGTGCGTCACTTGTCCAAAAAAGGTGGCTGATAAAGACAATATAGACTGATTTCAGATGAAAGCAGTTGTATGCTCCTCGGAGTTGCCTCAGAGCATACAACCGCTTGTATCTGAAACCAGTCGATATTGTGTATTTATTCCATGATTACCGACTTTTAGATCAGTGTAAAAACACAACGAGGTCGAAGATGGAGGTGTTTATTTACACCGATCTGAAAGAGGTAATCATGGAATACAGATACAATAATGCTGTTTACCTATTATTATATATACCTTAAACTGTCCGGAAATATTCACATTTTACCATACATATATGTTACCGAGGCGCTATTAATACTATATAAAGAGGTCAGGGTGAAGGTCGTGGTTTGCTGTGAATGTAGTCATTAGCTTCCGAGTCAAACCACGCCCACTATATTCCTTATATGGCAGTGAAGGGAGAGGGACAAATCCATGCAACCAACCAACCAACAGTAACGCATCTTACATGGTCTGATATAAAATGTGTTTCTCTGACATAAGTCTCTACGTCCACCATTGCTATGTAGAATGTTGTTTTATGTTTCTGTAGGCAGGCGAACATTGCTCTTATCAACACGAGTTTGTAAACATGATTTTTCATCATGGTTTCTTTTACAAACGCACCTCATATTCAGAAGTTTGTATTTATGATTAATTTCCCGTGATTAATCGTGGCTTTTACATCAGGGCTCATAAGAAAACACTGTAGCCTCATCGAGTTGGTTTCCGTATTCATTACAGCGATGTGTCATTATGAACGTTACTTCACCATTAAGTGTGACACTTCTTCTCATTAACTTATCATTGACGTGGAAATATTACTGCCGGAAGACAACAGCTAATCAGCGACATTTTCTGCTATTTTGCCAATCCTTCACAAAAACAACAGCAGTTTTAGTTTTACTGAAATGTTAAATCTGATATTTCTTGTTATACATGTAGAATACGTCTAGATGCTGTTTCCAGTCTAAATTCATCAGTTACTTTTTACAATATTGGTGTTTAGTCTCCTTCATACTACAGTAGAACCCCGCCTAACGGACACCCCGCGTAAGCCGGCACCCCGTGTTAACGGACAGCCTTGCTCGGAACGGTTCCCTATGTTAGATATTTATTTGAACCCCGCGTTAACGGACACCCCGCGGAAGCGGACACTTTGGCGCGGAACGGAGGGTGTCCGCTTACGCGGGGCTGTACTGTACTTATATGTAGATGCTATGTTTATCATACCCCTGGCGTTTAAAACGAGTAGGAGGTGTATAGTAATAAGAAAACGTAGTGACTGAGCCTGTACGGCGTCCGTTCTCGGTCATTTTATGAAAATTTATGACCCTGACACCTGCGTCATCGGGCCGTATTCTTTCATCAAATGACCTCGAACGGCCATCCGTACGGGCTCAGTAACCACATTTTCTCATGTCAATATTAGGAAACGTCCTTACTGTGAACAAAACTGTTCCTGTTCGAGGTCAGTCGTCAATTTCATACTGCCTGACGCCATAGGTGGAAGGCAGTATAAAATTTGACGACTGACTGAGAATGAGACGCGTTTCATCCACAGTGAGGACGTTTGCTTATTATTATGTACCTTAAATCGATAAAAAAACGACATTTTAATTAATTATTAAGTCACACTCACAGCGGGCCCGAATACAATTATTACTCTACCCCTAGCAGCGGGCAGTATTTCATAGACATTCGCACACAGGTATATAGTAATACGATTCTCGATGCAGTTCTATACAAGAGCGCTATATGCAATTAAGATTGATAGTGATTATATGAATTAAATTCCGTCTAACACTAAAATTCCGCACAGACGTCCCTCTCAAACGAGCATTACAAACGGCCCATGACCTGGTCAGAATATCCCGCTCTTTTCCTCGCTCGTTTCTTGTGACTCGCTCTATTTACACGCTGGTACATCTCCGCTGGAAATGCCAATATAGCACCCGCACCGGGAACCAGCTGAATCTCTACCGCCGCTGGGTCCGGGCGGGCTTCCGGGCCCATGACGAATGGGGCAGGAAGTGACAAGCGATCAGGGAAAACAACAGAGGCTGGGGTGGGAAAATGGCGGCTAGCAGTCGTCAGGGGGGGAGGTGGGAGGTGGGGGACAGAGACACGGGCGGCCAATTTCCTGATGAATTAGGAAACTAGGGGCGGTATTGATTTAAGGTCTAGTGTCAGGAAGCCCACGATAAAACGTCCTCTGCCTGCTCTACCCTGCTAAGTGCTGGGCGGTGATTGGCTGGCGGAGGTCACGTGGTCACTGCTTGATGGTCTACCGAGAAGGAGGTCAAGATGAGGCTGGTATATTGACTGGGGCTCAAGAGGAAAATAAACAGAAAATGGTCATTGTATTAAAGTGGTTATCTATTGTGCTTCTCTATGTACAAGGCGTTGGCTCAGTGGTTAAGGTACTGGACTTGTAATCCCAAAGACGTGGGTCCGAGTCCAATTGCAGCCACTCTTCCCCTTCAACCCCACAATGGTAGATTCACTGCTATATCAGAGGTCAATCCTTCCATGTCTATGTGGTGTGGGAAGTAAAAGAACTCTCACCTCTGCAAATGTGTGGGGGTGAGATTTCTAAGGCACTGGACTTGTATCCCCAAGGTTGTAGGACTTTGTGGGTTCTAGTCCCATTGCAGCCACTCTTCTCCTTCACCCCCAGCTGTGGTAGACTTATCCTTATCATACCATGTCTATGTGGTGTGGAAACTAAAAGAACTCTCACCTCGGTAAATGTGTAGGGGTGAGATTTCTACCTGAATTCCTCTCATAGATTCGATCACCACCCTTGTGGTGTAAAAGAACCTTGAGAGGGTCTGGTAAGAACATATAATGGTTATCTGGATGTTCAATCAAACCAACCAGCCAACTCTATATACAAATAAATAATATGTAGAATGAGGATTCTAGTAGGTTCCCATGCTCTTTTCATTCTGTAAGCAGGATTCGATATTCTAAAAACAGGGATGCCAGTTTGTAGGATTTTGCCTACATGTAGGATTTTCATTTTAGTCTAAAAAATATGAAAATTTCATGTATGAAAATTGTATGTTTTGAAAACAATATAGACTCCAGGTTCCCTTAAATCTAGATATAAACTTGTTCTGTAATCTTTCAAAATTCTTAATTCAGCTACCCACAGCACACTCAGTTAGAGGGCCTATGGATCACAGTGCTCCAACCTACAGCTGTAGGATAGTAGGATTCCTGTAGGAAATGCTCCTACGGATAAGGGCAAACTTGAATACTGACATCTGATTGGCTTAAGATGTGTTATATAAAAATAGAGTTATTAAAGCATTACCAAGTCTAAAAGAATATAGAACAGAAAGTGTGTGGTAATCATTCTTAAACTATTTTCTTTGAAGAGTACCCCATTTAGTGCAGAACTACACAAATACCCATTCTCATAGCAGATATCTAGCCATCCTATACTGCCAGTCCATGCCCAAGGATCTGCTAGGAGAGTGATGGGGATTCCCCATACACCATGTGCGTTTTAGGTGATACATAGACTGGCCTCAGTCCCCATGTAGGAATTTGTCTTGACCCCCACTGGCATCCCTGTAAAAAGAGAAGAAATCGAACCGAAAGGTTTGTTCAAAATACCCACCTGCTTAATTAACATGCGCCGAAACATGATGAAAAGGGAATTTCTTTACACAATCTGTTATCATACAAAATTGTTTAAATGTACTCATTCTATCTAAGAAATGTTAATAGAAATATTCCCACTGACTCGGTGATGGTTAGGTCTGCATTACATCAATAACCTTTGTTTAATTACCGACATGTTTCAGTCCGTTATCATCCTATTTAAAATCAGGAGTAAAGAAATTCAACATTCCTATTTTACAAACAGAAAGTGGATACCGTTGAAAACAGATCCAGTGATTGTTTTCTGCAAACGGCATTGAAATGCTCCCTCATCAGCCTCAGAGTTATCAGTTTCCAAGTTATTAGACGAGGTGGTTTTTAAAGTTGAACGTTTCAGATGTCGTTCAACACAATAGAAATTGATATTTCATTGGCTTTTAGAAATTTATCCAAGCGGTGAATTTCAAGTATTTGCATTTTCCATCCCCGAAAATATCATTACAGTCAAGTAATTGGACCATCTTAATATGCAGATTAATCAGCGGTCCTCGATGAAACACTGAGTGGTATAGGAGAGAAATACTATCGTAAAACTGGATGAGTTTTAATCATGGCCACCGTATTCCACGACTGGAGTTTGGCATAGGGACTTCATGAGGCGAAGCCGAGTGAAGTCTGGAGCCAAAACTCCAGGAGTAAGATTAAAACGAATTAGGTTTTGATTTTATCCTACCCCATCTCCTCGACTTGGAATATTACGTGATAATAATGCTGTATGCCACTAGTGACATATAAAACTCCGTATGCCAGTCAGCGTGGCATACGGAAACCCAATGTTGAGCCTATGGGATTTTATATTAGGGGTAGGATAATTCCTTATATGCCTCCCTGGCCTATAGCTGAGAAGTGCCAAATGACGGCCTCCTCCGTTTCGCGCGCTTTCCACTCAGCGGACATTTAAGCAGACGACAACTGAGACGCGTTCAGCCTTAGAAAGGAGGTCACGAAGCCTATTAGTACCGCCAATTTCAGGCTCATCAGCAAATGAAAAAGTCTCTAGCTACTGTTCACATAATTACTTAAGCCTTGGGGTAACAGTTGTCTCCAGAATTTCGAAATAATCCGTAGTGAGGCTTGCCACAGTTCAATTCATAGAATATTTCCAGTTTATTAGGCTTTGATACCTCATAGATTGCATATGATTGTCCGTAACGTGTTCTTAGCACAATCTCACAATCAATCGAAAACTTCTTAGGCAGAGCTAGTCTCATAGAACTCTGTTCTAGCGTGGGGAGTTAGCTCACACTTGTAACCCCAAGGTTGTAGGACTTTGTGGGTTTGAGGCCCACCCCCAGCAGTGGTAGATTTACTGCTATATCAAAGGCTAATCCTTCTCATATCATGTCTATGTGGTGTGGGAAGTAAAAGAACTCTCACCTGGTAAATATGTAGGGGTGAGATTTCTACCTGAATTCATCACATAGATTCGATCACCACCCTGTGGTGTAAAAAAAACCTTGAGAAAGTCTGGAAAGGACCTATAATGGTGAACTAGACGTTAAATCAAACCAAACATACAAACAAACTCTGTTCTAACAGAGCAGGCTGTCCTGATAATACATGAGCCCTTGAGCCGCTGAAGATATAGCAATCCTACACTATTCACCAGTAGTAGGAATTCCACAAGGAAGCCGTATATTTTGACGTAATGGGTTTCGGAGCAGTGTACTTATGTGGGCAAAAACTGATCCTATGTAAGAGTGACCCAAACAGTGTAAGGCTCCTTGTCATCCTGTTTGAGTGTGGGGATATCTTCATCTCATTCCTAATATTTTTGTCCCATAGGCTTCTCCAAGCCTCTACGAGTATGCTCCGAGGAGTTGACGCGTAATAATTAGTAGAACCCAAACAAGAGTTAGCCTTGTTAATGTTTATGCCACGATGGGCAGGTTGTGTATTACTACACGAGGCGTTAACCGAGTGTAGTGAGTAGTAGACCTGACCAGAGTGGTATAAACATTGAGAAGGCTTACTAGAGTTCGGTTTCGTATTTATCCTACCCCATCTCACCGATATACAGAGAATATTTTGTAATCATCCATGTTAGTAGCGTGTTGACACTCATCGGAGGATGGCCACATTTATCAATGCTGCCGGATCTACTTTCGTCATCTCTTCCCTTATTGGTCCGTTTTTTATTCACCTCCCTCGATGCATAAATAACACTTTATTCAACGCTCCGTCAAATACACTGACTTAATATTAAATCTATGTCGTTTTTTATTAGGGGTAGGATAATGTCCGAGCGCATGCAACGCCGAGGAGGATACAACCGCTTGTATCTGAAACCAGTCTATACTTTATTTATTATCCACCTTTTCCTGAAAAATTTGGTACTGATATCAGTTCATTTAGCTATACCCTATTTTTCCATACGCACTATTTTTCCACATCCGCCGGCTTATGCAACCCAGAGCATACAGCATACCTGTATGCTCTGGGTATGTAGATACACGCTACCCATGTGTTTCTATGGACACTTTGTATTATGTCGATAATGAGAATTTTTATCATCCATCTAATACAAGATGTCCATAGAAAACACATAGGGAGTGCGTGCTTTCTCTCAAGGAAATGAGATCAGAAAACTACAGTACTAAACTTTGATTTGAGCATAAACGGAGATAAATCATAAGAGAAGAAGCATATCTGTCTATGGATCTGAAAAAAAACCAGTTTGAGTTTATTACCACACGAGAATCTCACTCTCGTGGCTCTTCAGTCTCAAGGCCTAGGTCTGGTTCACTCTGTTTCTATGTGCGGGAGCAACTCCAAGCGGATTCGACAAAATTCTAACGTTTTATATGTGGTAGGTAACCATGCAGCGTCAGTCCTGCTGTGAACGTGCATTTCCCGCCTTTAGAACTCACACAAGCAGACGACATTTGGTCGCTGAGGACTGTGACCGGGCGGCGGGAAACACTCAGCTAATTGGGAGACGTCAACTTAATGCGGGATGTCCGGTCTTTGGTCGGCTTCTTGATAAATGCGTCCACACTCCCCGCCATCTAGACTTGCTCAAGTCTTTGATTATGAACATTCATCAAATGATTAAACACAATCAGAATAAAGTTCATGACTGGCCCATGAATCAACCTGTATCCCAGTGAGGAGGGTAGCCGTAGGATGCAGGGACAGGAGCCAGTCTAGGATCCCTTATACCTGTATAGATTCCTGGTTGCTGCTCCTAGCCCGCTACCTGTATGGAGAGTGTTGGGAATACTGGAGCTAAACAGCGTCAGAAATCTAACACCATTACCGATTGTACCAGTCCCTGTATCCCAGCGAGGAGGGTAGCCATAGGATGCGGGGACTGGAGCCTGTATCCCAGCGAGGAGGGTAGCCATAGGATGCGGGGACTGGAGCCTGTATCCCAGCAAGGAGAGTAGACATAGGATGCGGGGACTGGAGCCAGTATCCCAGCGAGGAGGGTAGCCATAGGATGTAGGGACTAGAGCCTGTATCCCAGCGAGGAGAGTAGACATAGGATGCAGGGACTGGAGCCAGTCTATCCGCCATCGAGCTTAACGACCGCCGCGCAGAAAGGCCCGGCAACGAGCATAACCAATGTCGGCGGACACAAGGGCCCGGGAACGAGCATAATGCATGGAAAGAGAAGCGGATTAGCTGATAGTGCGAGTGAGAGCTTAAAGGCATATCGGACAATTAACGGTGGCGCCACCTGGTGATTTTTTAAATATTGCTATTATCAATCAAAATTTATTCCGTGGGATTCATTCTAATGCCAATTGAGTAAATATTTGGGTTTTTTTCAGTTTATCCAATCCTAATTGCTAAAATAGGCAAATTGCTTGGTTTACTATGTACTGGACAATTTTCTTTAATTCTTTCAAAGACAAGGACGGTGACCTATGAATTTTAAAACTTTAATATGTAGTACTCTACATCTACTATATTCTGTGAAAGTTTGAGGAAGATGACCCGATTTTTACTATGTGAAAAGCAACTTTATATATTTTCCATATATATTCTATTGTAAAATTATCATAAAATTGATCTCTAAATGAAAAACGAGCACGGTGACCCCCGATTTTAAAGTTAGATATCTGTTCTACACCACATAGAGATCATCATATTCAATTTCCAAGAAAATGACATGTGTTTTGGGTGGTTTTTTTTTAATACGAGCTTGGCTCTTCTTTATTAATCCTCAATTTGAATGGAGTTTACAGGTGGATAATACCACAATGAATAATCAAATATCCGTATTTGGCTACATGTGTGGTATCCATTGAACAACAATGTGAACGCTGATTCAAGAAAATGTTTGTTATGACATTTAAAAATCTGTTAAGAATATACTATTATTTCAGTGATAAGCCTCACCATTCCATTGCCTAAAATAACATGGGTTTTAATTTTCAAGTCAAATTGTCGGATATGCCTTTAATTCACAGACCCATAGCGGGCGTTGTAGCGGCCACACGCTACGGAACGAGTTTCACAAAGAAGGTGGGGACCTAGACGAGTAATCTTGATAAAGTTTCGCCGATGAAAAGCTGACTTCTGGATTGTGATTTCATCCTCCACGCCCCGTCGTTATTGATTGTGATAGGATCAGAAACTGTTAGATTTACCGACAGGGAAGATGGTAACACAGAAAAATCACTTTCATTACGATAATTAAAGGAATTGCTTGGATCTTGGCCTGTGACATCTTTTCTCAATGTGTTAGTTCCACCACGTTTCATAACGGTTATTATGCTGAGCGATCAATAAAGGGCAATCCATAAAGTATGTACCAGAATTTTTTTAATCTTTGACAGGAAACAATCAAGTTTTGGTCAAAGTCGTCGTTATCAACGAGTTTGATGCGGAGGGATATTCACTCGACTGTCGCATGGTTCATATCATGTAGCATTCAAACGGCTCGGACACTTTGACCAAAACGAGTTATTTCCTGTATTTATCTCACTGTCTCACTTATCCCACTAAAAGAATGGATAACGCACAGTATATGGTCCCATGATGAAAGTGAGTAGCATGCAGATAGTGAAGGGATAGTGTCTTTGCAGTACACTGTAACCTAGACTGGTTCCCTTCCCTAATGAAATAAGGGGCAGGTAACGGGTTCCTACGTCCTTCACCTAGACTGTAGTATATCTCCGCCGGGCCCCCTAGTGGATACCCCGAGAACCAGCGTATCTGGTGGTCTGCCAATGGAGGCGTTACCAATAATGCACCACGAAACTGGAACCCGTTACCTGGCCTATAGTCTAACTAGGCCAGGCTTCCAGGCTAACTGGAACCCTATGTGACCACCCTAACCTTTAGGCAATATATATATATATATATATATATATATATATATATATATATATATATATATATATATATATATATATAAGCAACTTATATAGGGCGTGTAAGCACGCTCTAAAGAAACTTGGTCCGCACTCAACCTCATTTGACTTCAGAGTAACACGAATCTGAGTGAATTGCTCCGTGGTCAAACTCAGTGGAATGCGGACCAGGTTATTTTCATCGCGTGAGTTTCCTTCTAATTTCCATGTTCTCATCTCGGTTTTCCTGTCTTTGCAGCCACGGCTCCGGGTCAGATCGAGGAGTTGTCGTTATTCAGGGACAAACGCAGGTCCTCCATCCGCCGGTCTGCGCGCGCAACTCTCGGCCGGAACTCCGACACGAAAGGTAACCATGGCAACCAGAGCCGCACCACAAACACCCGCTACATCCGATTCAGGAAGTACCTCCGCCGAAATGATTGAAATCTTATAATTGAGGCTGTGATCATGAAATGCATGGAGCTCTGGGAATGGTGCCCAAATGAGAATGGGATCTTTGTTGGGGTGTTTAGGAAGCTATGTTGATGATTCTACATTTGAAAGCGATTGGAAATTCCAGCTTTTTTTTCTCGCTCCTTTGGAGAAATTAACATTCTTGCTGCCATTCGAGATTGTTTCGTTGCATGCGTAATAATTCCCAAATGATCCGATTGGTCTTTATAGTTTGTGGGTGTGGGGAACGTATGGAATTAAAATTGGCGTTATTCTTCTAAGGCTTTTTGGATGTGGGTGGTATCTATTGGTTGACTAACTTTCCTGATCATCTTAGTGTGATTGGACGATGAAAATAATTATAAATCATACCTTTTTGATCTTAGCTTAAATCATATCCAGATAATACCCCCTCTCCCCCTCCTAAAAAAAGAAAGAAGAAAAAATCTATCACCTGATGAAGTGCTATAAACTAGCCCAAAACGTTGTGATCTTTTGATACACTGACTACCGCTGAACTACCACCTTGGTCATCAATATAACAACTTCAAAAGAAATCACTGTGTCTGATCCTTTTGTGCTTTTCACCCTACTTCAAAAATACTTTAATTAAAGAAAATTATCCATATAATACTACCAGAGATGCCAGTTTTCTCGAGTATTTCATGTGTATAAATTCTCATCATATTTGAGTGGATATTGGGAAACTTTCCCTGTCTTCTCCCAGACCAGCATCTTTGCATTACCATGGGGCTCAAAATGAAGACGTCCTACCTCATAAAGTCTGATAGAACATATTGGACTTAAAACTACCCAAAAACATCAACGTTAAACTACCCAAACAACAACAACCTAACGGCTTGGGGAATCCTCTGTCAATTTTACTGTCTTTCAGCGATTAAACTACCCCCGAGATAAGAATCCCTTTATAAACTAAGAACCTCTACAGCACCCGTCTACATGTTTTCACACTCCGTTCCCCACGTACGCCTCTGTATTAAGAAATGTTGTCAGAGGTTTATAAAAACTGTGATGGCGACCTTTCAGACTGTGTTGTCTGTTAAGGATTAAATTTGTGTCCACGCTGCAGACTAAAGGGCTGATTCCACCAACACGATGCATTTGCCGTGTTATATCTGGGTATGTCTTGTTATATCTTACATTGTCACGACATGTCTTACCTCCTTTCCCATGACATATGTGTACTTTTTCGCGTTGTTGTGTGTATATTATGGTGCTCCACCACCGCCACAACTCAAGATCTATTGCCGACATATCGCAGCATACCACGACAAGAATGCGGCGAAGGTGCTTAACCAGACCAATGCTTCCCGGCAAATATGTACATGATTATTCAAAACCTAGCAAGATTTAGCAAGATAACCAAATCGTGACAAATCTCACTATATCTGGTGTGTTGTTGGAACCAGCACTTAAAGGGCTGATTCCACCAGCATGATTTCTATTTTTGCCTGGCAAGATCGGGCTGTATCTTGTAGCACCTCGCTGTATCTTGATGAATCGTGATACATCTTGTAAGATCTGGTCGTGCACTTCCCCTGCGTATGTAGCCCATATTATCGCCCAAATTTGGCTATTCCACTGCAGCGATTTAACCAGATATTCACACACGATTCATCCCGACTTAGCGAGTCAACAAATCGGCCATGATCGGCATATATCGCACGTCCTGGTGGAATCACCCCTTTAATTCACAACCTCTGCCATCAGACCCGATACAGAATCTTATCATCATGAAACACAGAAAAAAACGATACCTGTATTTCTTTACTGGCGTGATCATGGAACTAGAATTTAATTAAAACTCCTACCTCAGTAAGACCCTCACAAGTTCACCGTTCCAGGAAACAACTTTTGTCCTGTGGGGAAATGGTTTAACAACTTTAAGCGGGGGATTAAGTCTGTCTTTTATCATTGCTAAAGGGGTTCAGTACGCCAGCGGTGCCATGTGGCCTCTGTACAAGGGAGCAACATTTTATACAAGCCATAGTGGTTGACAGAAAGTCGGGGGCCCGTTTAACAATCTAGGATCGTACATGAAGACCCTTTTCTGTACCTCGTACAAGGATTATCATTTAATAATATTTAAGTCTGTTCGCTAAGACAGTATTAGCCATCCATAAGGTCGTCCATAAGTTGACCCACATCGTCCCTGTGTCTCCATGGCATATATATACACAATATTGATTGGTTTCAGATGCAAGTGGCTGTATGCTCCGAGATGTTGAGGCTTAGTCATATCCGAGCGCATGCGAGTCAACTCCGAGGAGCATACAACCGCTTTTATCTAAAACCAGCTTATATTGTATTTTTCTGTACGCAATATTTTTCCGTATGTGCCCCCCGGAGCATACAACACATCTGTATGCTCTGGGTATGTAGATACATGCTCCCAATGTGTTTTCTATGAACACATTGTATCAGGTGGATATATCTGTATGCTCCGGGTATGTAGATACACTCCCTATGTGTTTCCGGTGGCCAGTTTGTATTAGGTGAATAATAAGGTCTATATGTACGATCCTAGATTATTAAACGGGCCCCAGGCGCACCCCTCTCATAAGATCTCACACTCTCTAAGTGGTATTCTGTACTCTCACGAAGCTCTACAGTGAAGAATTCTTAACAAACTAGGCTTAGAGCCCTGAGAATCCACTGGCCTGCCTCCTGTGCTAAAGATGCATCTCAAAGATTCCCATAATCTCAATGATGCCACCTTGCGGGAATACTGTGTGCCAGTGGTTTCTCAAGGCTCTAAGCTTAGTTCATTAAGAATTCTTCTCCCATAGAGCGCAGTGAGAACCTTGCACAGAATACGACTTAGAGAGAGTGAGATCTTATGAGAGGGGTGCACCATAACCTCAGAGGTGACCCCACTTGGCGCGCTGAGCCCTTTTGGCGGGAATCTGCCGCTACTTCTACTACTGTGTGTTCTGTTGGGTTAAGTTGTGACCACTTGTTTCTAGGGAAAGGCACCTACCAACGGTCAGCCTCTCGGCCCGACGTTACAGAGCCTCCAGGTACCCCCCGCTTCTACAGCTCTTAAAGGGGCACTCTCACCCATCACCTACACCGGGGACACTTCTACTTCAACTCCAATAGTTCAATATCGTCAATAGTTCAATATCTTGAAACCCAATCAAAATCATATTTAAATTTCTGTGGATTTCTCAGAGGGAACCTTCTGGAATGATTATGTTACTTAGAAGTTTGGCTCAGATATCAAATGGATGTGTTTTGACAAAGGAGTGGAGGATTTTAAGTGATCGGTGAGAGTGCCCCTTTAATATCCGTGCAGCATATTGCTGTTGTTGCCACCTTTTAACCTCACCCCGGTGTTCTCCGTGCCACACTGCTGCCTGCCCTGCTCACTGTAGACCATCACCCTCACGTTAACACCCACAATATTGTGTGCGCCAAGAATGTGTCTGGTATGCTCCCGCTTTGTGATTTGTGAAAATGGATGAAAATACTAGGAACTATAGTATCTACTGAAAATTATTTTTAAAAAACAAACATTAAAAAATTAAGGAACTAACTCACAGTTTGTGCAGTATATGTGCCTGACGTAAATAATTTGTGGCATTACAATGGAAATAAATTAAAAGATTCTAATAAGATTGGTGAGTGTGAAAAGTTTATTAAAAGTGGGCGTCCACCAACCACGACAAGGTTACGACCATGGCTTCCCGACAAAATCCACGACAGGCCTACGATTGGAACCCTTGTCGTAGCCTTGTCCTAGTTGGTGGACCCTAGTTCCCGACAAGTGTCTATGACAAGGCCACGACAGGCTGCGACTGGTAGCTTGTCGGGGGCCTGTCGGGGGCTTGTCGGGGGCCTTCCGACAAGGTTATGACAAATCGGACATGTTCGATTTTTGCCACGACTGGACCATTGTCGTGGAGTGTCGTGGCACATCACTGGTTTCCTCGATATCACTGTCGTAGTGTGTCAGTACCATGGACGCCTTTTTTACGGGAACCAGCAACGTCTACGACACACCCCGACAACACTGTCGTAAAGCCCCCCTTCTCACGACAAGGCTGCGACAAGGCGCCGATAGGAACCTTCTTGTCGGCTCTTGTCGTAGCCTTGTGGTGGTTGGTGGACGCCCGCCTTAACTACTTGTACGGTCGCGCTTTGCTCAGCCTGTATTCGCCTGTTCACCAGAGGCAGCCGCGGAATGCTTCAACGCGCTGCCTTTTGTCGATGCGCTGATCGCGATGATAATGCCGTGGTGTTTTTCTACGGGCCCCGGGGAGCGTCCCTTGTCGTGCTGAGTTTTAACGTGCACGTAAAACGAGGAGAACGACGCCAAAACGTGCTGCTCCCGGGAAGTACGTTTTGGGGAGCTGCTCTCAGGGCAGCATGGCTGGCGAGATGCTCTCGGGGCATCACAGCTTCCCGGGGCAGTACGCCTGGCGAGGTGCTCTGAGGGCCGCATGGCTTCCTGGGGCAGCATGGCTGCTGAGCTGTTCCCGGGGCAGTATGGCTGCTGAGCTGTTCCCATGGCATCATGGCTGGCGAAATGTTGCTGGGGCAGCACAGCTGGCGAGTTGCTTCCCAGGGCAGCACCGCTGGCCGGATGCTCTCTGGGCAGTACGGCTGGCGAGGTGCTCCCAGGGTAGCAGGCTGGCCAGATTTTGCCGGGGCAGCACAGCTGGCCAGATGCTCTCTGGGCAGTAGGGCTGGACAGCTGCTCTCAGGGCAGCATGGCTGGCGAGTTGTTCCCGGGGCAGCATGGCTTCCGGGGTCAGCATGGCTAGCAAGGTGCTTCTCGGGGTAGCACGACTTCCCCGGGCAGCACGGCAAGCATGCTCCCGGGGCAGCGTGCCTGGCGAACTGTTCTCAGGGCAGCGCGGCTGGCAAAATGTTCCCGGGGCAGCACGGCAAGCATGCTCCCAGGGCAGCATGCCTGGCGAAATGTTCCCGGGGCAGCGCGCTTGGCGAACTGTTCTCAGGGCAGTGTGCCTGGCGAAATGTTCTCGGGGCAGCGTGCCTGGCGAAATGTTCGTAGGGCAGCATGGCTGGCGAGCTGCTCCTGTGTAGGAGGATTACTGTCATTTTGCGTCCTACCAACAGAACCAGATCACTGGCCCGTTTCCATTGCCCGACGAAAACGGCGTGGATTTTTTTAGTTCCCCTTGAAGTCTGTTTCCATTGACTGATTTTGATCAGCAGTGCTAGGGGTCCATTGATAGTTCCTGACTGTAGATCAATGACGGCCAATGGAAACAGACTTTAAGGGTAACTCCAAAAGTCTACCCCGTTTTCGTTGGCCACTGGAAATGGGCTTATATATTGGAGTTAGTGATCACTAATATGTGGGTGTTGATTATTACTAACACACCTAAGTTAGTCGGTACTAATACATGGGAGTTAGGAATTACTGAAATGTTGGGTTAGTGGCTAATATATCAGAGAGAGTTGTCACTTAGTGATCAGTGATAGTTACGAGGAATAAATGGGAGATAGTCATCACTAATATGTGGGGGTGGTAATTACTAATCTGTCAGATACACATGGGAATTAGTGATCAATTCTGAATTGGTGATAACTAATTCTTTGAGTTAGTGCTGCATTTGAGTTGGTTATTACGATCACTAATTCATGGGAGATGTGATCACTAATGTGTGGGAGTCAGGTTTTGGAGACTGCTGTGTCCTCCCACCACCTCCATTGTGACCTTTTCGCTGACCTCAGGGTGACCTTCTGTTGACCTCTGCCCTTAGTCTGACCCCTTGGTTCCAGAGGTCATATTACCCTTTTCCGCCCTGTGCGTGATACAGGCGCTCTTTATTTTCAGCTAGGGGCCATCCATAAAGTACGCAGAATTTCCGATTTCCTTTTTACACCCACCCTCCCCCCCTCACACACACATACCCTAACAATTTTGTATGCAATAGAACAAAGAAGGAGCATACGAACAATGTCCAGCCCCCTAAGGTAGTACGTACTTTATGGATTGCCCCTTGTCAGTTTGGACCATACACATCCATAATCCATGGGGATGTTAAATAAGTCATGCCAACACCAAATTATCATTCAAAACGTGCGAATAGTGTCTTATGTGAAGTAAAGCCCTTTATCTCACCCCTGGTACATGTTTAGTACAGTAGAACCCCGCCTAAGCGGATACCTTCCGTTCCAGGCCAAAGTGTCCGCTTATGCGGGGTGTCTGCTTACACAGGGTTAAAATAAACATCTTATAGAGGGATCCGTTCTGAGCAAATGTGTCCTTTAACGCGGGGTGTCCGTTAGGCGGAGTTCGACTGTAATAGGAATAACGTTAAAACATTATACGCAACGATCACCCCCGATACAGTGACAATACTATGTCATGGTCGTGGCGTAGTGACGGGAGATGACGGTATTAGGAACTGACCAATCAGCGGCCAGGATTTCAGAGAGAAGACAAGACATCAACATGGAGATTTATTCGCTCCCAACTGCGAAGTAATTTGAATTATTCTGAAATTGTGGTGATATTTGATGTCATTGAAAGGGGTGAGATAAATCCAGAACTGGAATAGAAACACAAAATACACAACACTCCACTCATATGGATGTGCCGTTATCGTGACTTGGCTTCACCTCGATGATAATTATGGCCCATCCAAACTTGTGGAGTATTGTGTGTTTTGACGATTCTAGATGCAGTTCTATATGAGTCTGCCTAGTTTGCTTTCCCACTTCATGATTCTTGGGTATTTGATAGATAAATGGGTGTGTCCTCACCCTGGTTATTCTGCTCGTTAATGTGGAGAGATTGATTGTGCTTATTGGTGTGATTTGAATCGCTCGTTCGTGGCTTCACACAAACCCTGCATGTTCATGTGCGTCTGCTTGCTGGCCATGGTTAGTTCGTCTTGTAGCCAGTAGGGGACAAGGCATGGTATTATCACACCAGGTGGCGCCACCGAACAACCTGTGCGGGTTGAACGCTAGAGTGGGATTCACACGGTGAGATTCACGTACCTCACAGGGTGTTTTTTTCTTAGACTAATCCTGCTGAGATTCTGTACTCCAACACATTTCTTCGTCTAAATTGTAGGGTTCTATTTCCCTGAGACATGTTTCCCTCCTGCAATTGTTGGCGACATTTAAGGTACAGAATCTCATGAGATTTTGAACCCTGTGAGGTGCATCAATCCAACCGTGTGAATTCCACTTAAGTTGTACAGTTGCCTCTGTACTGCAATGTGCTTAAAATCTGGGGATTTTTATGACACTGTTAAGAGTTTCCTTTCATAATGAGGGAATTAAACGTAAATAGTTGGTTTATGATTACAAATGTGTGAGTTTGATTTTAATGGATGCACATTTTTATTTTAGTTTTTTCTTTGTAGAACAGTATTCTCACATGTAACCACACACTAGTTTTTAACCCCGTGATATTCGAATACCGCTGTCACAGTTCCCTTGAGTGGCTACTTTTTGTACACGTTTTTATAATTATTTATCACGTACAACGTTCATTTATCTGCTAAATCACCTGTAATGCTGAATAAAGATTAATGAGACGTGGCAAAAACACCTCTTATTAAAATAACCCAGACGCTACCTTGATAATGACAATTTCCTGTCACTTTATAACCAAACTTTTGACGACCAAAAAAAAGGTAGTTATAAATAAAAGCTGGCTTATTAGCTTCTCATAATCTCATATACATAGGAGTTTAACATTTATAATCACGATATATCGTTTATAGCGGTGAGATTTAGAGTAATGTATTTAAGACATAGTGCTGCTTCTCAGTTAAGATACATCTGTACTAAGAATCACTCAATGACTGTGAGAACTGACTGATATTTTCTTCGTTTCAGTTCGCTTTGCACCGATTCGACCACCTCAGATTCACTTGAACCCAATTAGTTTCGAGGTGCCCCACCAGGAGGACTGTCCCATCTTCATCGGTCGGGAATGGGTGTTTAAAGAAATAGAACAGGTAATGTACTCACTACTCTATGCCTTCAGAACCCGACAGTGGTAGATTTACTGCTATATCAAAGGCCAGTTCTTCTCATACCATGTCTATGTGGTGTGGTGTAAGCCACCTTTCTCCTTCATCCCCAGCAGTGGTAGATTTATTGCTATATCAAAGGCCCATCCTTCTCATACCATGTCTATGTGGTTTGGTGTACAGCCACCTTTCTCCTTCAGCCCCAGCAGTGGTAGATTCACTGCTATATCAAAGGCTAATCCTTCTCATACCATGTCTATGTGGAGTTGTGTGCAGCCACCTTTCCCCTTAATCCCAGCAGTGGTAGATTTACTGCTATATCAAAGGTCAGTCCTTCTCATATCATGTCTATATGGTGTGGTGTACAGCCACCTTTCTCCATCATCCCCAGCAGTGGTAGATTTACTGCTATATCAAAGGCCAATCCTTCTCATATCATGTCTATATGGTGTGGTGTAAGCCACCTTTCTCCATCATCCCCAGCAGTGGTAGATTTACTGCTATATCAATGGCCAATCCTTCTCATACCATGTCTATGTGGTGTGGTGTACAGCCACCTTCCTCCTTCATCCCCAGCAGTGGTAGATTTACTGCTATATCAAAGGCCAATCCTTCTTATACCACGTCTATGTGGTGTGGTGTACAGCCACCTTTCTCCTTTAATCCCAGCAGTGATAGATTTACTGCTATATCAAAGGCCAATCCTTCTTATACCATGTCTATGTGGTGTGGTGTACAGCCACCTTTCTCCATCATCCCCAGCAATGGTAGATTTACTGCTATATCAAAGGCCAATCCTTCTCCTACCATGTCTATGTGGTGTGGTGTACAGCCACCTTTCTCCTTCATCCCCAGCAGTGGTAGATTTACTGTTATATCAAAGGCCAATCCTTCTCATATCATGTCTTTGTGGTGTGGTGTACAGCCACCTTTCTCTATCATCCCAAGCAGTGGTAGATTTACTGTTATATCAAAGGCCAATCCTTCTCATACCATGTCTATGTGGTGTGGTGTACAGCCACCTTTCTCCATCATCCCCAGCAATGGTAGATTTACTGCTATATCAAAGGCCAGTCCTTCTCATACCACGTCTATGTGGTGTGTTGTACAGCCACTTTTCTCCTTCATCCCCAGCAGTGGTAGATTTACTGTTATATCAAAGGCCAATCCTTCTCATATCATGTCTTTGTGGTGTGGTGTACAGCCACCTTTCTCCATCATCCCAAGCAGTGGTAGATTTACTGCTATATCAATGGCCAATCCTTCTCATGCCATGTTTATGTGCTGTGGGAACTAAAAGAACTCGCCTCGGTAAATGTGTAGGTGATAGATTCATTCAAACCCAAAGTGAATCTAGTAGAACATATTGGACATTAGACTAACCAAACAAACAAGCAAACAATCCGTACATTTATATGAGGAACATCATGTTTTCTACACAATAGAGTTGAATTTGTATCACTTGAATTAAATAGATTGTAGGTATTCATGAGAGTTATATTTGGTGAGGGTTGATATGAAAAAGGCTGGTTATACTGGTCTCATGTTTGTGTTTTTAAAGGAAGTCTAAAGGTTTTTTCTTTCTTTTCTTTTACTTTTAGCATTGCTCCCTTTATTTCCTTTCTCCTAGCAGAAGTTATACTTTTTCTTTAAAAACATGACTGTTGGCCCTAGAAATGAACAGAAAAGAATATTCAAACAAAGTGCTTCAGTAATTTCTTTTTATTAAATAGGCAGTGTATCATTGGAGTAATCTTAAGAATACGTTATAATTGAATATTCTATATTATAGGGAGGAGTGTCGACACCACACTCTATCGTATATACACGTCGTATCGTTAACATGGATAGTTTATGGATACAACTCGTGATGTACTCCGGGTCATGTCGACCCTCATTAAAGAGTGTGCGGAAAGTAGTAAACACCCACTCACTAGTGACACCTGGTGAGAAGGTGGAGAACTGCCGTCATAAACTGTACACAGACACCACACAGGTGTCGGCACCTCATAGGCTCAGACTGGTTTTTATAAATGTAAAAAGCAAACGGGAAAAAATGTAAAGATTAACAGAATCGAGAAGGAGGGTGTAGTTGAATAGGATTGCAACTTCTATATTTATTTCTTTATGGGGATGTTGCTGTTGTAAAATCATATAAGACAGATATAAACAATTTATTAACAATTGAAACGTGCCGTAATAGTTTGGTTAGTGACTCTTGGGCTACTCAATAATAAATTTGTTTCTCATCACCGGATGCATCAGCATTTTCTTTCTTATTAAGATGAAATTTGATGGAAAATATGAAAGGTATGTGTATTTAGTATCACATTAAGGCTTCTGATGTCAGGGATGCATTCAACGTGGTATTATGTGTATCTACGTATTCCCAAATCCGTAGTGTTTATATCTCTCTGCATACTGCCTACACAACCAATAGTTCTGTGCTGCCACATATTCGGAGTTTAGAGTGAGAGGGCAAGATAGGACCTAAATAAGTGTGACTGAAGCCTATTTTATGACTTTTCAAAAGCCATCTTTGATCAAGCCCTCATCATATTTCTCATGGCTTGATGATGAGAAACAAGTTTTTTGGTAAATTCAGTGGCCTTGGTCGTATGTAGTTTTTGTATTATGCTGACACTTTATAAATTGCCGGCCCATGGCCAGTTCAAATAGTCTGAGTAGTATATGGAGAGTTGGGTTTTTCTCAGTGTCTCAATGTCCCGTATCCACCACGTACCATAAACTGGCTTCAGAGTTCAGTGGAAGTGGAAAATACAGGGGATGCAAGTTTTCCAATAAATGACGGAATTCCAACATTTCATACATCTACAACATTCGTACTTTTAGAACATATACCATTTCATAGTAATTCTGTAACAAAATAAAGATATGAATTATCATATTTTCACATGTGTTTTAAATTTCCGATTCTTTTCCTCAGTCCCGATTTTTATCCCTGAATATAAACAAGACTAAATAACGCCTGGTAGACTCTCAACAGGTGTGGAAATTTCCGAACAAATATAAGATCTTATATTGTTTTGCGATACACCAAAACCTTACGTATATCATTTTTGTGCATTTTGACGGTACGCCATGACCTTACAGTATTGTTTTTTCTTTCTTTCAGGAGTTGATGTCGGACAATGCGGCCAAGAACCGCGGAACTGTGATAACGGGGGGAGTGGGCTTCGGCAAGACGGCTATTATAGAACTGTTGATAGAGTATAGCTGCTTCGGAAAGGGCCAAGGTGGACTCGTAGAGCGAGGTAAGTGCCTCAGTCTCATTCGGCTCAGTTCTCGCTACTCTCCGGCACAGAGTGATTGCTACTTCTGCCATCATCCGCCAGGAAATTGTAAAATAGCGCCACTGTAGTCGGAGGACAGCTACTTTTTTTCTGCTGTTTTATTATCCATCGTATACAAAGCCCCCGTTGAGAATGTATGGGGACTCAGTAAACCATGACCCATTTTTTTAAATCTGTCAGATATCATAACTGTGGTATACGGATTCACATCTGTGGTATACGACCTCAAAACCATGGTAAACAGAAAAATAGTCCCTTTGTGGTATAAAGCAAAGAAATAGTCCCCATTGTTATACAGTAACAGTTATATAATTGTGTGCTTTCTTGTTTCTCCTCACTTAATGAATTAATTAAGCTACTTTCTTTATAAGCTTTAACACTTTCCTATGTAATACTAAATGTTAGTACTGATCTGGTGGTTTTTAAAATGGCGAAGCGTACAGTTCTAGCTACCGCATATATATATATATATATATATAAAACTATAAAAAGCTAGTATATATATATTAAGCTACTTTCTTTATAAGTTGTAACATTTTCCTATGTCATGCTAAATTTTAGTGCTGATCTGGTGGTATTACTAGTTCTTTTTCACAATACATACAACATGGGTATTAATTCTGTGCTCTTGTTTCTCCTCACTAGAACTGAACGAAGTGAACGGCAAGGACCGGCCGCTGCAGAACGGCACGCTGGCGACGAGTCGGCCGTCACAGAACGGGGGTCTGTCCGCCCACAGTCCCCGCAGCTCCACGCTTAGCCTCTCGAGCAGCCGTCACCAGATCACGGCCTCGCTGATGAGCCTCGCCTCGTCCGTCACCTACGACTCGCTCAAGTCCATCGCCTCGCAGGTGGTCGCCTACCACATCTGTCAGGCGGACAACAACGTCACATGCATGGTAGCCGAGTTCGTGTACAGTCTCGCTGCTATGCTTACCACGGCGCCGCATTTATCAGCCTACAAGGAGTTGCTCCTACAGGAGCCGCATCTACAGAACATGCTCACCCTGAGAGAGTGTGTTCAGAACCCGTCAAAGTCTCTGGTGCAGGCCGTCTTGGAGCCGCTGAGCATGTTAAAACGGACTGGGAAGATACCGGCCGAGATGTGTGTGATTCTCATCGACTCGCTGAATGAGGCCGAGTTCCACAGGCCCGATTACGGGGATACCATCGCGTCGTTCCTCACCAAGCACATCTCCAAGTTCCCGGCCTGGCTCAAGGTGGTGGCCACCGTCCGGACGGTGCTGCAGGACCTGGCCAAGTTCCTGCCCTTCCACAGGATCAGTCTCGATAAGGTGGGGATTTTTCTTAAATTTCTTTCTATTTTTGTAAATCTAGTGTGTAGACAGTATTATCTCACCCCTGGAATTAATGGCCATAGGTTCACCTTTTTTATCATTATTATTATTATTATTATTATTATTATTATTATTATTATTATTATCATTATCATTATCATTATCATTATCATTATCATTATCATCATTATCATCATTATCATTATCATTATCATTATCATTATTATTATTATTATTATGATTATTATTATTATTAAAGAAAAGATGTCTCCTCACCTTTGTGAGCTTTTCAGACAGCTCTTTACATCACAGTACCTTTCTCCCAACTAGGGCATCAAATTTTCCTTTGACAAGAGATATAATAAGATATGGTGTACAAAGCAAAAGTGTACAGAGTTTTTGTATGTGATGGAGATAATGATATGATAATTTGCAAATCCTAGTACATTATTACATCTGCAGATAGGAATTCTTTTAATTCTTCCTTTGATTTACATTGGGAATTCGCTCTCTATGCCCCTACGAGTATTGCAGTCCGTTCTCCATGGTCTATATCCTGTGTGTTGTCCATTCTTTTAGTGTGTACAGGGGTGAGATAAATACAGAAAGCAACTCGCTTTGGTTAAAGAAGTCATTCTCCAACTCGTTTGAATGCTATGTGATATTTACTTGTCTGTTGCCTCGTTCATATCACTATTCATCAAACTCGTGGAGAACAACGACTTTGACCAAAACTTGTTGGTTTCTTCTTTAGTATGTGATGAATAATAAAAGTATGGATTCGATTATCTCCCAACTCCCGTACATATCTCTGAGACAGTAAATTCCACATGAAAGATATTCCCTGTTTTTACATGATCCCAACTGACATCCCTACCCGATACTCCCCTTTCATTAGATACAACTGCCTTATACTACATCATATAGTTTTACTGTTTATGTTTCAATCTTCCTCGGGTTGCCAAAGCAAGTCTGTTGTAGTGTTGTTTTTTTATTTTATTTTATTTTATTTTTTAGTGTTTTGCAAGTATCGATTGTCTCCTGACTTACAGGTTGTAGCCAACGAGCAGATCCACCGAGACCTCCTGGAGTACATCCACCACCGCATATCCTTGAGGCAGTAAATTTCACATGAAAGATATTCCCTGTTTTTTCATGATCCCATCTTGATTGTCTCCTAACTTGCAGGTGGTGGCCAACGAGCAGATCCACCGGGACCTCCTGGAGTACATCCACCACCGCATGTCTCTGAGGCAGTAAATTCCACATAAAATATATTCCCTATTCTTTCATGATCCGATCTGACATCCCTGTACAAGTTCTGACTTGTTTGTCTCCCGACTTTGTTTTTTTTATTATGTTTTTTTTTTTTCAATTGAATTATATACTGTTTTACAAGTATCGATTTGTCTCCTGACTTGCAGGTGGTGGCCAACGAGCAGATCCACCAAGACCTCCTGGAGTACATCCACCACCGCACATATCTCTGAGGCAGTAGATTCCACATGAAAGATATTCCCTGTTTTTTCATGATCCCATCTGACATCCATTCTGATTTGACTCTCTCCTGACTAGCAGGTTGTAGCCAACATGCAGATTCACCGGGACCTTCTGGAGTACATCCACCATCGCACATATCTCTGAGGCAGTAGATTCCACATGAAAGATATTTCCTGTTTTTTTTCAGTAAATTCCACATGAAAGATATTTCCTGTTTTTACATTATCCCAATTGACATCCCTGTACAAGTTCTGATTTTATTGTCTCCTAACCTGCAGGTGGTGGCCAACGAGCAGATCCACCGGGGCCTCCTGGAGTACATCCACCATCGCATATCCCTGAGGCAGTAGATTCCACATGAAAGATATTTCCTGTTTTTTCATGATCCCATCTTGATTGTCTTCTAACTTGTAGGTTGTGGCCAACGAGCAGATCCACCGAGACCTCCTGGAGTACATCCACCACCGTGTGAACACCACACCAGAGATCCGCAACAACATCGCCATGAACACTCGGCTCGACCTGTCGACGCAGAACAAGTTCTGCAGCCACGTGCAGACCCTCTCCAGGGGCTGCTTCCTCTACTGCAAGCTCCTGCTCGACCTCATCGGGCAGCGCCACCTGGTGCTCAAGAGCTCCAACTACAAGATCCTGCCGGTGAATCTCTGTGAGGTGTTCCTGCTGAGGTTCAACCTCAAGTTCCCCAGCATCCGCTCCTTCGAGAAGGCCTCGCCCATACTCAGCGTGTGTCTGGCCTCGCTGTACCCGCTCACGCAGAAGGAGATTTTTGAGGCGATTAATTCGGGGCACCTGCATGACTATATTCACTGGGAGGAGTTCCTCAGAAGGATGGAGGTTCTGGCCGAGTTCCTGGTCCAGCGAAATGACGGCACTTTTATGTTCTTCCACCCGGCCTTCAGGGAATGGTTGATACGCCGAGATGAGGGCGACAACACCAAGTTTCTGTGTGACCTCAGGTAAAGGTTTATTTTTCTGCTTACTCATCCTCACCATTTCTATTTACTGTCTCTGAAGGGATGCCAGTTTGTAGGATCTTGCCTAAATGTGGGACTTGTATTTGAGTCTAAAAGACTAAGGTTTTCTCGGAAAGTATCTGCTTGATACCAGTTTGTAGGATTTTGCCTACATGTGGGACTTGATTTTGAGTCTAAAGGAATAAGGTTTTCTCGGAAAGTCTATGTAGGATGCCAGTTTGTAGGATCTTGCCTACATGTGGGAATTTTATTTGAGTCTAAAGGCCTGAGGCTTTATCGGAAAGTATCTGCTTGATACCAGTTTGTAGGATTTTGCCTACATGTGGGACTTGATTTTGAGTCTAAAGGAATAAGGTTTTCTCGGAAAGTCTATGTAGGATGCCAGTTTGTAGGATCTTGCCTACATGTGGGAATTTTATTTGAGTCTAAAGGCCTAAGGCTTTATCGGAAAGTATCTGCTTTATGTCAGTTTGTAGGATCTTGCCTACATGTGGGACTTTTTTTTCGTTTTTTTTTAATCCTTTATTTAGGCTGGTCAAATTCAGTACAAAAGTTAAATGGTTTTGAAATTCGGCCAGCCCCATGTTTAAACAATCACCGTGATAACTTTGTGTGTCATGTGAGGCTTGGTATAACAAGAACAAATTACAATGACAAATAGTACATTATATAAACTAATATTTGCACTTTCATTTGAGTCTAAAAGACTAAGGCTTTATCGGAAAGTCTATGCAGAATGCCAGTTTGTGGGATCTTTCCTTTATGTAGGACTTTTATTTGAGTCTAAACGAGTAGGGCTTTTATTGAAAGTTTCTGGTCATTTTGGAACATATCAAAGAATATCTTCCATGGTGAATGTACTCGCACGGTAAATCGTATGAGCACCCATAATTACCAGAAAAAAGTGCGCGCTTCCACCGCCGGCTATGCTTATATGATATTTCCCGATTTTCCCTGACCTCCATTTCGGCAAGATTCAGTTGTTCGGTGGGATCAGCGCTTAAAAGAGATGAAAATTCACAGAAATTGTATATGTTATGGGTACAGTATAATTTTCTGGTTACCTGGAATTTAAATCTTAGGTAAACTTGTTCGATAATCGTTCAACATTCTGAATTCAGCTGCTCCATGCACACTCAGTTAGAGGGTCTATGAATCCCAGTGCTCCAACCTAGAGTTGTAGGATATTGGGGTTCCTGTGGGAAATTCTCCTACGGACAAGGGCAAACTAGAATACTGACATATGATTGGCTTAAATTATGTCATGTGAGAATCGAGCTTTTGAAGCCTTTACAAGTGTTAAAAAATCAGAGTAATGCCTAAAGATGCCTAAAGATATTTTGCAGAATTTAGAACTGATAATGAGTGGTAATCTCTTTTAAATAATCTTCCTTAAAGAGTACCATATTTAGTGGACATAGACCTACTTTCCTAGCAGATATCCAGATATCCTATTCTGGCAGTCAATGCCCAAGCACCTGCTAGGAGAGTGATGAGAATTCCCCTATACCACATGCGTTTTAGATGATACATAGACTGGCCTTAATCCCCATGTAGGATTCTTTCCTGACCCCAACTGGCATCCCTATCTCTGGTTCTCTATTAAATTAAGATAGTTGTAGCCAGTAAGGTTTCCGTCACTCCTTTTGAAATTTATAAAAGAAACAAAAAAAACTATATCCTCAACACTTTCGTTTTGTCCACACAATCTAGGTCGCGTGACGTGCTAGTCCTCCTAGCTTTTATTGTGGCGACTTTTTATGTTTCTAGACGTTAGAATTTCTGTTCCCGCTCAGTTCCTGCAAGTTCCACCAAAAACTTCACATTTGCCTATTGTGGTCCATTTGTGGTCCATTTGTGGTCCATTTGTGGTCCATTTGTGTGATCTAGAAGACAGGAACTAAATCTACAAAAACGCGAAAACCAAATTTCAATTAATTTGCACATCTTCGTAGCTACTGATGCATTGACAAGCTTTATATAGATATCTTCAACACAATCTATGAACAAAAACAGAACCAAGAGCATTTAAAACCAATGGCAATATCCATACGCCCTCCAGAGGTTACTAAACTCCCTACTATCGCCCAGAGTAAATACAAGTTCCGCTCGCGACTGGCTGGGCACACCACGACCACATGAACCATAGTTTTCCCATTTATATTTAGAGAACCTGAATATAATTTCGGATTAACATGTAAAAATAGCTGAAATTTCCATTTCTGACATCGGATTTCCAAATTGAAGATTTATAAAAACCGCTAAACTGCAATAATTGTGGGTTACGGTTCAAGGGTCTATCACCATACAACGTCGGTAAGCAGCGAACACCGGAACTTGTAAACAGACTGAATTATGGGATACCTCAATAGGGCCTATGCAACTTCGACATGCATCTGCCCTTGACTGTGGTCTGATTGTGACCTTGCAATGTGACCTTGCAACGGTCTGTCAGAGTAAACAAGGGTGACATTCTAACCACGTGGGCCTTTGTCCTTGTCTTCTGCAGCGAGGCGGGTTGCGATTATCGGTAAGGCTTCAGTGGTAGCTCGTGCGTCTCGTAGACTGCCTCAGTTTTATGCAGAGATTAATCTCATTATTTTCATTTACCATCGCATCCATAGCGTATTGGTTTTCCTCCTAGGTGAACGTTCTTTCTGTCTCTGTCTCTCTTTCTTTCTTTTTTTTTTCTTTTTTTTTAATTTTGTAAAAAAAAAATCTTTTTTTTTTTTTTTTTTTTTTTACCTATCTGTCTCTCTCTCTGTCTCAGGCTCCGTGCTTCTTCGTCCCTTGTCTATATGTACCATGTCTGTGGATTGTGTGTAGTGTCAAGTTTGTTGTCTTTGTCATGTGTGAATGTTCACTGTTGGGGGGAGTGGGGATAAATGTCCTTTTGCAAAGTGCTATTAAGCCTACAGCTGTATTCTGACAACACACTTTACATGTTGTAAGGCTCCTACTCCTCCTCCTCCTCCTCCTGCTCCATATCTTTGATTAGGACATACTGCACCTTCACAGAATTTCCGTTATTCTTTCATACACTACATGTATTCTCTGGTGGTTCAGTGTTTAGAATGTCGTTAGTGAGACAGTTCCACAGAATGCGCACCACTCTGTTCTGAATGCCACAGTCACTGCACCGCGCAATCCTCATCTACATAGAGAAAGGAATTTTTTGTTATCATAAGAGAAAGGATTTTAGAAATCAAGATGTAAAGCCCAATGCACATCTACCGATTTCGGAACTTTGTTGTACTTTTGTCGGTGACAAAGGAATGGTACTTTATCTCAGGCGAGGCATCCTAACGGAGTCGGCCCTAGTCGGTAGATGTTGGTCTGCTAAGCAAGGGTCAGCCAACGATTAGTGAAACCCCCGCTTTAGATGATCTTTTGTTGCCGACGTGTTGTCAGTCGATGTTCCTAAATTGCTTGCCAAAAATTTATCAACATGTTGATAAATCCAGTCGGCGACAATGGCGCATCGGAAATACCCCCCGTTTGGGTGGCCCACATGGTTATGTAATTTGCCTGCGACAACTATACAATTTGGGAACTAATCGTCTCGACCCCGAATCGGTAGATGTGCATTGGACTTAATACATACCATGATTAGATTGATGACTCCTTAAGATGGATGATATATGATGCTATGGAAATCCTCCTAAAACAGTCTCATACGGATTATTTCTCAGTTAAATATACCCTACACTTTTCGTATCTTTATATACATATATTTTTTGAATTTATATTATAAGTTAAATTTCACCCTGATAAGAAATATGAATAACTTTTCAGGTAACTTTTGAAATCACTTTCCTTCAATATCATTGATTTTTGCATGAAACTATGTTCGCACAAAAATTTAAGCAATATATAAGTTTACATCTGTGAATGCATTGGTGATTGGCTCGAAATATATATTTATGATATAGCGCACATTGATATATGAAAATGTAATATGGGATTTTTCCCGGTTATAATAAATCAGGGTCCGGGTAAGAGCCCTGGGGCCTGTTTAATGAATCTAGGATCGTACATGGAGACCCTTTTCTGTAACTCGTACAAGGGTTATCGTTTGATAACATTTAAGTCTGTTCGCTAAGACAGTATTAGCCGTCCATAAGGTCGTCCGTAAGTGTTGAATAAAGTTGAACCCTGGGTCTCTATGGCATACTTATATAGAACTGCATCGAGAATCGTATAAAAACACAATACTCCATAAGTTTGGATGGGCCGCAATCATCATCAAAGCAAAGCCGAGTGACGATTACAGCCCATCCAAACGAGTGGAGTATTGTGTATTTTACAATTCGAGTACGGTTCTGGATTTATCTCGCCCCTTTCAATGACATTAGAACAGCATCACAATATCAGAATAATTCAACAATATCAGCAAATTACTTCTCAAATCGAATCAATCTCCATGTTGACATCTTACCTATTCTCTGAAATCCTAGCAGCTGATTAGCCAGTTCCTTATGACGTCATGTGTCCAGACCTCTTACTAACATTAAAAAAAATATTTAAAAAAATAAAAATGTAAAAATGTAAAAAATAAAATAAATGTAAAAAAAATAAAAATAAAAAATTGAATTTTTTTTTTTTAATTGAAAAAATAACAACACCTAACGTGAATTGCGTGTTCAGGAACGGGCACGCGCTGCTGGCCTTCAAGCTGTCGCGGATCGACGCGCCGCTGTCGTCGGAGAAGACCGTGGAGCTGGGCCACCACATCCTCAAGGCGCACATCTACAAGACGGTGAGCAAGCAGCGCGGCTACTCGTCGCGCGACATGCAGGCCTACTGGATGGCCATCAGCGCCGAGAGTCTGAGCGCCGCCATCGCCGCCCAGCACAACCTCTTCTCCCCCAACGTCAAGGTGAGCCGCACTCTACTGCCAATTCACCATTTATTTATTTTTATTATTTTCAGATACCATAACTGTGGTATACGGATTCAAACCTGTGGTATACGGCCTCAAAACTATGGTATACGGGAAAATAGTCCCTTTTGATATAGAGCAAAGAAATAGTCCCTATTGTTATTACCTACTATATTTAATACCCTTTAATATGGCAATTACTGGGTTTAATTTATTCGAAAAGATGGATAATAAATGCAACAAACGATGATTTTGTGTACAGGCGGCTCTGTAAACCACTCGAGGTTGACGTCGTAATCCACTCGCTAGCACTCGTGTATTACTACGCGTCAACCTCTCGTGGTTTAAGACCGCCTGTCCTCAAAACCATCGATTATTGTCTATGTATATATCACTCTGCCCACATCCCATGAGACTCAACCCCCTGTATTTTCTATGGACACTTTGTATAAGTTGAGTAATATTGTATATTTATAACTGCCCACTCCCCATGAGACTTAACCCCGTGTATTTTCCATGGACACTTTGTATAAGTTGGATAATATTGTATATTGATCACTGCCCACATCCCATGAGACTCAACCCCATGTATTTTCTATGGACACTTTGTATAAGTTGTGTAATATTGTATATTTATAACTGCCCACTCCCCATGAGACTTAACCCCGTGTATTTTCCATGGACACTTTTTATAAGTTGGATAATATTGTATATTGATCACTGCCCACATCCCATGAGACTAACCCCATGTATTTTCTATGGACACTTTGTATTAGTTGTGTAATATTGTATATATATCACTCTGCCCACATCCCCCGAGACTTACCCCATGTGTATTTTCCCACCGCCCACAGGTGAGTCGCCTGATCCTGCTGTCCGGCGCCAATCCCAACGTGCGCACGAGCTTCCTGAACAACGCGCCCGTGCTGTGCATCGCGGCGCTCGAGGGCTTCATGGACATGGTGACACTGCTGCTCGAGTTCAACGCCCTCGTCGACCTGACGGGCGACGACGGAGTCAGTCCGCTCTGCTACGCGGCGCAGCGCGGCCACATCGAGGTCATCCGCCACCTCGTCGCCCGACGAGCACGGGTAAGGAGCAGTTATATAGATAATGATAGTATTAGGAAACGTCCAGAATGTGGAAGAAATGGTTCCCGTTTGAGGTCAGTCGTTGATTTCATGCAGTCTGATGCTGTAGGCAGAAGGCTATATGAAATCTGACTCCGTCGTTGACCTGACGGGCGACGACGGAGTCAGTCCGCTCTGCTACGCGGCGCAGCGCGGCCACATCGAGGTCATCCGCCACCTCGTCGCCCGACGAGCACGGGTAAGCAATTATAGAGATCATGATAATATTAGGAAACGTCAAGAATGTGGAAGAAATGGTTCCCGTTTGAGATCAGTCGTTGATTTCATACAGCCTGATGCTGTAGGCAGAAGGCTATATAAAATCTGACTCCGTCCTTGACCTGACGGGGGACGACAGAGTCAGTCTGCTCTGCTATGTGGCGCAGCACCGCCACCTCGTCGTCCGACGAGCACGGGTAAGCAATTATATAGATCATGATAATATTAGGAAACGTCCAGAATGTGGAAGAAATGGTTCCCGTTCGAGGTCAGTCGTTGATTTCATACAGCCTAATGCTGTAAGCAGAAGGCTATATGAAATCTGAATCAGTCGTCGACCTGACGGGCGACGACGGAGTAAGTCCGCTCTGCTACGCGGTGCAGCACGGCCACATCGAGGTCATCCGCCACCTCATCGCCCGACGAGCACGGGTAAGCAGTTATGTAGATCATGATAATATCAGGAAACGTCCATAATGTGGAAGAAATGGTTCCCATTTGAGGTCAGTCGTTGATTTAATACAGCCTGATGCTGTAGGCAGAAGGCTATATGAAATCTGACTCTGTCGTCGACCTGATGGGCCCTATTTGATAGACATTGGCACATAGGTATTTATATAGAACGACCTGACCATGCTGTACATGCTACAAAACAAGACCCCAGGCCGAGTTTTGTAAAAACATCAATTCCCATCTTAGGGGAACTCTACTATGCAACTCATCGTCCACAGGGTGTCAAAACTCAAAGGATTTAGAAACATTCAGGGAACTCTATGCTCCTACGAGTATTGCAGTCTGTTCTCCATGGTCAATATCCCATGTGTTGTCCATTCTGTTAGTTTGTACAGGGGTGAGATAAATACAGAAAGCAAGTCATTTTGGTCAAAGTCGTTGTTCTCCAACTCATTTGAATGCTATGTGATATTCACTCTGCTGTCGCCTTGTTCATATCACTCCGCATCAAACTCATGGAGAACGACGACTTTGACTAAAACGTGTTGGTTTCTTCTTTATCATATTGCCCCTTGAGTAAATATCCATAGGCTTAACATTGGGACCTTGTTCTCCATGCCCCTACAAGTATTGCAGTCTGTTCTCAATGGTTTATATCCTGTGTTTGGTCCATTATTTTAGTGTGTACAGGGGTGAGATAAATACAGAAAGCAACTCGTTTTGGTCAAAGTAGTCATTCTCCAACTCGTATGAATGCTATGTGATATTCGCTCCGCTTTTGCCTTTTTCAAATCACTCCGCATCAAACTCATGGAGAACGATGACTTTGACCAAACCTTGTTGGTTTCTTCTTTAGTATCTATGCTGTGTCACAGTTTGATTAATCCCCGACACGCTGGTTTCAGTTGAACCACATCGATAACAGCGGTCAGTGCCCCCTCGTGCACGGAGCACTGCAAGGACAGCTCGATGCAGTTAATGTGCTGCTGCAATGTGATTGGTCGACGTGCACCGATCACCGACCAACCAGAAACGAGGCGCTTCAACAGGCTCTGGTGGCAGCAGCATCCAAGGGACATGTCAAGGTCAGTGAACATATTTTTGTTTTATTATTATTATTCATTTATTTATTTAGCCTGCCCGCGCTCAGTACGGACTGGTTTGCGTGCGCGAACTGTGATTCCAATTTACATCATAATACTGTAACTACACAAATCTACAGGTATTTAGATTTCACAAACGTAAATTTAACACATGATCAGATATACATTTCGCTAGATTATATCTAGCTATCTTAATATATTCCCTTTTTACAAACAAGGGTAACAATATCTGACGATTTCCAAACTGCTTAAGTAGAGGAAATGAAAAGTAATATAATAATGAAACATACCATAAAATATTTTAAAAAAAGGGAGCAATACTGGCTGTAAACAAAAAAGACGTACTCTTCTGGCATATTGCTAAGTAAAACAAATGATTCACCTAATCGAATGTACCACTGTTACTTTGAATGAATGTTACTTTGAATAATAATAGGGGAAAATGGTATAGAATTATGTGTCTTCTAGACGCATGAAGTCACTGGTTATTCGTGGATACTCTTGGCATAAAACCTGATTTATAAACATTTCTAATTCAAAGAAATAACCCTTTATACATGGTTAATTGTTGAGATCTGTAAGTTGCATAAATTTTACATATATATTTGAATTACGTGGCGAAGCATGCTTATATAGCCAACCGGAAAAAAAACCCACAAAAAACCTGATTTATATATAGTTAAATATTGAAAAATAACCCTTATTTGCAGCGTTTGTTGTTCAGATCTGTGAGTTGTTTAAATTCTATATACATTTGAATTGCAAGGCAAAGCACACTTCCTATATCGAACCAGTAAAAAAACCAACATTTTTTCATTTCAAGGTAGCATCGAGCTGGAGACCTTTTTCAGCCTCGTCCATAATATAAAAAACCCTGATATTTATAGCCATTTCTATATCAAATAAATAACTCTTCTCTACCTGGTTTATATATACTTATATATTATAGAAATAACCCTTATATACAGCGTTGGTTGTTAAGATCTGTGAGTTGTATAAATTTTATATACATTTGAATTGTGAGGTGAAGCACACTTCCTATATCGAACCAGTAAAAAAAAAAAAAAATTCATTTCAAGTTGGCATCGAGCTGGAGACCTTTTTCAGCCTCGTCCATAATATAAAAAACCCTGATATTTATAGCCATTTCTATATCAAATAAATAACTCTTCTCTACCTGGTTTATATATACTTATATATTATAGAAATAACCCTTATATACAGCGTTGGTTGTTAAGATCTGTGAGTTGTATAAATTTTATATACATTTGAATTGTGAGGTGAAGCACACTTCCTATATCGAACCAGTAAAAAAAGAAGAAAAAAAATTCATTTCAAGTTGGCATCGAGCCGGAGACGTTTTTCAGCCTCATCCATAATATAAAATAACCAAAAAAAATTATATTCATAGACATTTCTATACAAAAGAAATAACCCTTCTCTCCCTGGTTCATCCTTCAGATCTGTGAGTTCCTGCTGGACCTGCACCAGGTGGCAGGGTCAGGCTTCGGCATCGACATGACGGACACACTGAGCGGGGAGAGTGTGCTGACCACCGCCTGCCTGGCCGGCCACGAGGACGTCGTCAGCATGCTGCTGCGCCGCGGGGCCTCGCTCGACGGCACCAACAACCGCGGCATGCCGCCCCTACTGTGCGCCGCCAAGGCCGGCCACTGGCAGCTCGTCGACCTGCTGCTGCAGCAAGGCGCGCCGCTCGAGCAGAAGGACAAGCACGGACGCACGGCCGTCATGGTGGCCGCAGCGGAGGGATTCCTCGGAGTCGTGGACATGCTCCTCGCAAAGGGTGGGTAGTCAGGGTGGAGTATGATATAGAGGAAACGTCGCAAAGGGTGGGTAGTCAGGGTAGAGTATGATATAGAGGAAACCTTACAAAGGGTGGGTAGTCAGGGTGGAGTATGATATAGAGGAAACCTTACAAAGGGTGGGTAGTCAGGGTAGAGTATGATATAGAGGAAACGTCGCAAAGGGTGGGTAGTCAGTATAGAGTATGATATAGAGGAAACCTTACAAAAAGGGTGGGTAGTCAGTATAGAGTATGATATAGAGGAAACCTCGCAAAGGGTGGGTAGTCAGGGTGGAGTGTGATATAGAGGAAACCTTACAAAGGGTGGGTAGTCAGGGTAGAGTGTGATATAGAGGAAACCTTACAAAGGGTGGGTAGTCAGGGTAGAGTATGATATAGAGGAAACCTTACAAAGGGTGGGTAGTCAGGGTAGAGTATGATATAGAGGAAACCTTACAAAGGGTGGGTAGTCAGGGTAGAGTATGATATAGAGGAAACCTTACAAAGGGTGGGTAGTCAGGGTGGAGTATGATATAGAGGAAACCTTACAAAGGGTGGGTAGTCAGGGTAGAGTGTGATATAGAGGAAACCTCGCAAAGGGTGGGTAGTCAGGGTGGAGTATGATATAGAGGAAACCTTACAAAGAGTGGTACTCTGTATATATTATGATATAGCGGAAACCTCGCAAAGGGTGGGTACTCAGTATGGAGTGTGATATAGAGGAAACCTTACAAAGGGTGGGTAGTCAGAGTGGAGTATGATATAGAGGAAACCTTACAAAGGGTGGGTACTCAGTATATATTATGATATAGAGGAAACCCTACAAAGGGTGGGTAGTCAGGGTAGAGTGTGATATAGAGGAAACCTCGCAAAGGGTGGGTAGTCAGGGAAGAGTATGATATAGAGGAAATCTCGCAAAGGGTGGGTAGTCAGTATAGAGTATGATATAGAGGAAACCTCACAAAGGATGGGTAGTCAGGGTAGAGTATGATATCGAGGAAACCTCGCAAAGGGTGGGTAGTCAGGGAAGAGTATGATATAGAGGAAATCTCGCAAAGGGTGGGTAGTCAGGGAAGAGTATGATATAGAGGAAACCTTACAAAGGGTGGGTACTCCGTATAGAGTATGATATCGAGGAAACCTCGCAAAGGGTGGGTAGTCAGGGTAGAGTATGATATAGAGGAAACCTCGCAAAGGGTGGGTAGTCAGTATAGAGTATGATATAGAGGAAACGTCGCAAAGGGTGGGTAGTCAGTATAGAGTATGATATAGAGGAAACGTCACAAAGGGTGGGTAGTCAGGGTAGAGTATGATATAGAGGAAACGTCACAAAGGGTGGGTAGTCAGGGTAGAGTATGATATAGAGGAAACCTTACAAAGGGTGGGTAGTCAGGGTAGAGTGTGATATAGAGGAAACCTCGCAAAGGATGGGTAGTCAGGGTAGAGTATGATATAGAGGAAACCTTACAAAGGGTGGGTACTCAGTATAGAGTATGATATAGAGGAAACCGTACAAAGGGTGGGTAGTCAGGGTAGAGTGTGATATAGAGGAAACCTCGCAAAGGATGGGTAGTCAGGGTAGAGTATGATATAGAGGAAACCGTACAAAGGGTGGGTAGTCAGGGTGGAGTATGATATAGAGGAAACCTTACAAAGGGTGGGTAGTCAGGGTAGAGTATGATATAGAGGAAACCTCGCAAAGGGTGGGTCCTCAGTATAGAGTATGATAACGTGGAAACATCGCAAAGGGTGGGTAGTCAGGGTGGAGTATGATATAGCGGAAACCTTACAAAGGGTGGGTAGCCGGTATAGAGTATAATATAGCGGAAACCTTACAAGGGTGGGTAGTCGGTATAGAGTATGATATAGAGGAAACCTTACAAAGGGTGGGTACTCAGTATTTATATAGAGGAAACCTCGCAAAGAGACTTGGGTGGTGTTGGTGTTGGTTTTATAAATCTTTCTTCATGCTACTTGCCGTACTTATATAGAACGTCCTGACCATGCTGTACAAGTCACAGAACGAGATGATAATTTACGGTTTGTACGGAACGAGGCCTTTATGCCGAGTTCCGTACAAACCGTAAATTATCATCGAGTTCTGTGACTTGTACAAGCATGGTTGGACGTTATATAGTTACTATATACCCGAAATTTGAAAAAAAATTATTGATTTAATTCTTAACAACCGATATGTTAATAAACGTGTATGGCAAGGTGGTCAGTATTTTAGTGTACGGACCAGCGGTCCTTACAGTATTTTTACGTCATATGCCAAAACGGTGCGTATTTACAGTATATACGGCATGGGTATATAGTAAAGAGTATTTATATAGAACTGCATTGAGAATCGTATAAATAGACAATACTCCATGAGTTTGGATGGGCAATAATCGTCATCGAGGCGAAGCCAAGTGACGATTATGGCCCAACCAAACGAGTGGAGTATTGTGCATTTTACGATTTGAGTGCGGTTCTGGATTTATCTCACCCCTTTCTATGACATTAATTATCATCATAATTTCAGAATAATTAAAATAAACTTAGCAAATCCATGTGACGTCATCTCAAATCCACTACGCCACGGCCGTGGCGTAGTATTGTCACTTTACTGGGGTGATCGTTGAGTATTTTTTTCTAATGTTATTCCTATGGCTAAACTTGTACCAGGGGTGAGATAAAATATAGAGGAAACGTCGCAAAGGGTGGGTAGTCAGTATAGAGTATGATATATTATATGAGCCTGGTATAAACTTCCATAGGCTTAACATTAGGAACTTGTTCTCAGTGGGATTGGGAGTATGGTACTCTTACTCAACGGGTGATGAACAGATAAATAACGCCAGGCTAAGACAAAATCAGAAACATATTCATGGTTGGTCCCTGTTCACCATCTCGTTTGATGTGCTTCGGAATATTCACTCGGCTATGGCCCTTTTCATATTACTGCGCACTCTAAACTCGATGGCGAACAGGGACACTCCAAACACTATTTAATTTTGTTTAATACCCAACGGGTGTTGGATACAAGTTCCGATGTTAATCAAGGCCTTTGCCGCGGGCAGTAATTTTTCCAAGCCTTACCCAGTACCTTTGACTTTAACGTTGGCTCCGTAATGTCACTCGTCTTCGACTCGTGAAATTATGGAGCCAACAAAATGCGTGGCATAAATAAACTCAGACTCAAACTCGTGACGTCTCTTGATAGTAACCATAGAGTGTTTGGTCATAGGTATATAGGAATACCGGGAAGTAAGATGTGAATACTGACGTATGGTGTGTGTGATCTCCACAGGCGTGGACCTGACGACGGAGGACCGCGAGGGGCTGACCCCGCTCTGCTGGGCCTGCCTCAAAGGTCACCTTCACTGCGTGCAGGCGCTCACCGAGCGGGGCTCCTCCATCGACCACACAGACAAGAACGGGCGCACGCCGCTCGACCTTGCCGCCTTCTACGGCGACGCCGAGGTGGTGCAGTACTTGATGGAGCGCGGCGCCGCCATCGAGCATGTCGATAACAGTGGCATGCGGCCACTGGACCGCGCCATCGGCTGCCGCAACACGGCGGTTGTCGTCTGCTTCTTGCGGAAAGGCGCCAAGCTGGGGCCGGCCACGTGGGCCATGGCGGCGGGCAAGCCGGACATCATGGTGCTGCTGCTCAACAAGCTCATGGAGGATGGAAATATACTCTACAAGGTCCGTCATGGTTTTATTATCCATTATGTATACGAAGACCTCGTTGAAAATCACGACCCATTGTTTATTATCTATCGTATACAAAGACCCCATTAAAAACCACAACCCATTGTTTATTATCTATCATATACAAAGACCCCATTAAAAACCACAACCTATTGTTTATTATCTATCATATACAAAGACCCCATTGAAAATCACGAACCATTGTTTATCATCTATCGTATACAAAGACCCCATTAAAAACCACAACCTATTGTTTATTATCTATCATATACAAAGACCCCATTAAAAACCACAACCCATTGTTTATTATCTATCATATACGAAGACCCCATTGAAAATCACGAACCATTGTTTATCATCTATCATATACAAAGACCCCATTAAAAACCACAACCCATTGTTTATTATCTATCATATACAAAGACCCCATTAAAAACCACAATCCATTGTTTATTATCTATCATATACAAAGACCCCATTAAAAACCACAACCCATTGTTTATTATCTATCATATACAAATACCCCATTGAAAATCACGAACCATTGTTTATCATCCATCGCATACAAAGACCTGATTGAAAACTACGACCCATTTTTTATTTTCCATCATATACAAAGACCCCATTGGGAATATATGGGGACTCAGTAAACCATGACCCATTGTTTATTATCCATCATATACAAAGACCCAATTGAGAATGTTAGACCCCATTGAAAAACATAACCCATTTTTTACCATCCATTGTATCCAAAGACCCCATTGAAAACCATAACCCATTGTTTATCATCCATCGTATACAAAGACCCCCATTGGGACTGTATGGGGACACAGTAAACCACGACCCAAAATATAAAATCTGTTAGATACCACAACTGTGGTATACGGATTCAAAACTGTGGTATACGACCTCGAAGCCACGGTATACAGGAAAATAGTCCCTTTGTTCTACAGAGCATAGAAATAGTCCCTTAAGTTATGCTTGTTGATGTGGCAAATCCTGGGTTAATTTCTTCATAAAGATGGATATTTAAAATAAAATTAAAAAAAATTAAAAAAAGATGGATAATTACAACAATAAATACAACAAGCTGTGTAAACTACTCGATGTTGACGTACAGTTCATCTCAGTTACGTTTAGTAGGTTAATAGACTAACATTAACATTATGTTATGTAGAAAAACCGCATCAAGGACGCGGCACACCGCTACCAGTACGCCCTGAAAAAGTTCCCCAAGGAGGGGTTCGGGGAAGACGTGAGGACGTTTCGCGAGCTGAAGGTCAACCTGCTGCTTAACCTCTCCCGATGCCGGCGGAAAATGAACGTGAGTTTCTTTATTATCCGTCTAATGTAAGGCATCCATAGAAAACACCTAGCGAGTTTGTATGGACATATGTTTATTACCCACCTAATACAAAGTGTCCATAGAAAACACATAGGGAGTGTGTATCACCATACCTGGAACATACAGATATATCAACCTAATACAAAGTGTCCATAGAAAACACATAGGGAGTGTGTATCACCATACCCGGAGCATACAGATATATCCACCTAATACAAAGTGTCTGTAGAAAAAAACATAGGGAGTGTGTATCACCATACCCGGAGCATACAGATATATCCACCTAATACAAAGTGTCCATAAAAACACATAGGGAGTGTGTATCACCATACTCGGAGCATACAGATATATACACCTAATACAAAGTGTCCATAAAAACACATAGGGAGTGTGTATCACCATACCTGGAGCATACAGATAGGTGACTGGTCAACTCGTCCCTTAGTCAACTCGTCCCTTAGTCAACTCGTGCTTTTTTGGTCAACTCGTCCTTTACCCTAGTCAACTCGTCCTTTTTGTTTTCCAATTGTCTTACACCTATATATAACTGAATTATATAATAGATAACAACTATATGATGTTAGGTAGCAATTGTTTACCTGAATTTGATATTAGTATGAGTACATTCCATTTTCATTTCATAAGCATATGAATACATTCCAATTTCATTTCATAAATTTCAATCATGAAAATACATTTGCACCTGAGTCACATAGTATTTTATCACAGTATGATTTTAGGATAACATTTCTTTTTATATTTTATATTGGTCACTGAAAAACTTTATTCTAACAAAATCAGACGAATGGTTTAGATTTTAGAGGCTTATGAAATTGTGTAGCCTATAATAGGCCTACTGCATGTTGTCAACCCCCCTAAAATATTTGAAATTTCAAGAAACATTATAAAAACTCATAATTTGAGAAATATTAATATTATATGGTGACATATGTTATATTTGACCCCAAACACCTTTATCACATATTAGATTTGAAACAAAAGCTCTGAGCCATATTTGGGTGTTGGGCCACACAGGGGTGTCAGACAACACAAGGGGTGTTGGACAACACATTTTTAAAACTACTCAGAACAATGAATAAATAATATCAGTAACTATAATCCTTTAAATTCTTAATGAAATGATAGAAATCTACGGTTATTTTTCAAACAAACCACTCAATTGCTGATAAGAAACAATCCCAAAATCATGACTTAAATCAGAGCATGTTGTCTGACACCCCAATGCAGATTGATGTGTACAGGGAATTTTAAAAGTTAGCTTGACACAAAGTCAGATTGTCAAATGAGAGGAAATCCACATTAAGAATCAACAGTTTATTTGACTTGAATAAAAGCTTTATTTGTGTTCAGCGCATGTTTCCGAACATTTTGATGTATATACATCCAGGAATACTCCATGTTTAATGAAAAAGGACGAGTTGACCAGAAAAAGGACGAAAAACCCGAATTGACTAAGGTACGAGTTGACTAAGGCACGAGTTGACTAGCATTCTACAGATATATCCATTTAATGCAAAGTGTCCATAGAAAAAACATAGGGAGTGTGTATCACCATACCCGGAGCATACAGATATATCCACCTAATACAAAGTGTTCATAGCAAACACATAGGGAGTGTGTATCGCCATACCCGGAGCATACAGATATATCCACCTAATACAAAGTGTTCATAGCAAACACATAGGCAGTGCGTATGGTTATACCCGGTGTATACTGATATGTTGTATGCTCCGGGGGGCGCATCCGGAAAAAAATAGTGCGTACAGAATATAGTGCATAACTAAAACAAACTGATATCGACATGCCACTTGTCCAGAAAAGTTTACACCACCTATGTTACACTATGATACTACGAATAGATATCTGCAGTATACAGTATCAAATGGCTGAGCTGGTTCTATTTTATAATTCCGTGTTATACCTGTAAGTGAATGATAAATCTCAGTTAATCCTCTTCTGTTTTTAAGGATACGCTCTCGGCTATAGATCTGGCGACGAAAGCCTTGGAGATCAAACAGCAGTCGTTCGAGGCGTACTACGCGAGGGCGAGGGCGAAGCGTGATGATAGGTAAAGTTCTAGTTTGTTATTAAGGTAAAAGACATAACACTGCGCTAATTACCTTCGGGTTAAAAACTCAAAGCGTAAAGTGTGGGACTTCTTGACTGCCATTCAGATGTATAATGGCCTGTTTTGATTCGTGTTAAAACTTGAATCAAATTGAATAATATATAGCAAACCTTTATTGAGGACAGCGTATTATTTTCAAAGTGCAATCAATCCATAGAATACTCGATAGTATATCATAACGAAGAACTATACATCAAATCACTGGTTCCAGGTTATTTTTACAGACAATACAGTTCACACTAATCTCTGGTTCCAGGCTATTTTTTAAGACAATACAGTTCATACTAATCTCTGGTTCCAGGCTATTTTTACAAACAATGGAGCTTACACATATCACTGGTTCCAGGCTATATTTACAGACAATACAACTCGCACTAATCTCTGGTTCCAGGTTATTTTTACAGACAATACAGCTCATATCAATTACGGGTTCCAGGCTATTATTACAGACAATACAGCTCACACTTATCACTGGTTCCAGGCTATACAGCTCACAATAAACTCTGGTTCCAGGCTATTTTTACAGACAATACAGCTCACAATAATCTCTGGTTCCAGGCTATATTTACAGACAATATACATTTATCACTAGTTCCAGGCCATCTTTTTGAAGACAATACACCTCATATTTATCACAGGTTTATTGTTAAATTTTTGCAGATAATACAGCTCATATTAACCACTAGTTTCACGTTATATTTTTCAGACAGTACAGCTCCTATTAACCACTAATTTATTTCTATATTTTTTCAGACAGTACAGCTCGGCACTCTCCGACCTGATGGAGGCGCTCAAACTTGCCCCCAACAACCGGGAGCTGCGGCGCCTCCTGGTGAGAGTGAAGGAGGAGTGTCGGGAGCAGGCCAAGCTGGAGCAGGCGGGGACCTTCACGTCCCTGCCTGACCTCGGGGATCGGCCTCCTCAGGGGGACATTCCCGACATCGTCCCGGCCAGCGACCAACAGCAGCAGCCGGGGCTGAGGCCGGAGAGGGTCCGGGAGGAGACCGCCTTGTAGGGGCAGCGGGACCGGGGAAGGAAACCGCCTTGTAAGGGCAGCGGGACAGGGGAAGGAGAGGGGCTCATCGGGGCAGCGTTACAGGGCAAAGAGACGGCCTTGTAGGGGCAGACTGCCAGGGCATGGGAGGCCGTTCGGGACGGGTGGCGGGGAATGAAGAAGAAACCAGCAAGTTTTGGTCAAAGTCGTCGTTCTCTATGAGTTTGATGCGGAGTGATATGAACAAGGCGAAACCGGGTGAATATCATGTAGCGTTTAAACGAGTTTGAGAACAATGACCTTGACCAAAACGAGTTGCTTTCTGTATTTATCTCACCCCTGTACACACTAAAAGAATGGATGACACACAGGATTCAGACCAGGGATAACGGACTGCAACACTCACAGGGGCATGGAGAATGAGTTTTGTATGGAGAAAAAATACAAGGGGTGAGATAAGAGATAAAGAGACTGGCAGGCGGAGCGAAGACGGCTTCCTACGGGTTTATACATTGAGTGGCAATGTCTGGATGGATTTAACAGTACTGGGCTTCAATAGTGAATGGTCGAAGGTGTCTGTTATATGTGAGTATTATAGAGGAACCCTATGAAAGTTCACAGTCACAGCTCGTATCTCATCGAGTTTGAATCGCGTAGTAATTCACAAGGCGAAGCCACATGAATTACGTAGCGGTCCAAACGAGATGGGTTTACGCTCTAACTGCAAACTTTAATAGGTTTCTGGATTTATCTCACCCCTCGTATTGACTAATAGGCTAACATTTGTGGCACAATCCCCCATTGAGTATTTTCATTCTAAATACTCCATGGGCGTTGAGTATGAATTCCCAATGTTAAGTCTATGAGGAAAAAATATCAGGGGTGAGATAATACAGTAAAACTATTTGATGGTGTGAGATTAGGTTGGAGAACCGACAGAGAGATAGAGTGAGTAAAGTAATGAGAGAGGCGGTGGACGAGCGTGTAAGGCAGCAGCTATTTTGGATGTTGAAAGTTATCCTTCCAGTGTCCCTCACGGTATCCCGCTCTCCACTCACCGGTACCTTTTAATGGCGTACAGTAGAAGCATGCATGTGTATGTTCACCACGTGTCAACATCCACGTGTCAACAGTCACGTGCATGTGAAGAATACCACGTGTTCCCTACCGGAAGGACGAACAGACAGAGAAACAATACTCTCGCACATCTTGTCAAGCGACCTATTGTCTTATAATTACTATACATATACATGTACATGATGATAAACACACACATATATATATATATATTTCTTCTGCTGTAATAGTGTACAGATTTCCTTGTCGATAAAAACATAAGGACCCCTTTCCCTCTGCCAGTGGGAATAAGCGATTTGTATCCTATCTACTGTGTTCTCTAGGGTCACTAGTTGAGTACCTCTGTTCAGACGGCGACTGTTTCTTAGAAGTAACAAAACTCCCGTCAACGCCTGTGGTTCTAAACGCCCCTGGCTGTGTGAATAGTGACTGGATATTGTATAGGGGGGCTTTCTCAAGGTGACCATGTATTTGTTCCATTGTGATGACATTATTGCTATTGGAAACCTGAACAAAATTCCCTGATGTGCTCTAAGCTAGGTATCTTTTCATTTTAGTATTTATTCCTCGATCCTGGGAATACAGTGTCATGTTCCAAGAGGAAATTATCAAAGGAGCCCACGATTTATTTCCTCAGCGAGTTTTCTTTTTAAAGTCTTTCATAGTTATTTGTATCCTTAAAATGAGTTGCCAAGCAACAGGGCGTTTATGGAGTCAGTAGACGTTGAGATGGGAGTTTGAATAAAGTACGTAAACAAACTGATTGTTGGACTCGACACAAAGAGATATTAAACATTCTTATGTGCCAAGTATTGTTATAATCAAAAGCTGCCAGAAAGGGTGAACCATTGATAAATGCGTATCTTTTAACCACACTGTAAAAACCCAACAGCTATTGAGCTACCCTTGACGATACAGTGTTGAATTCTGTGTCCCTTCTCACTGGGTGAGTGAATAATCAGGTGTACCGCATATATTATGTATCTGCCAGTGTTCTCAAAGTCTCAAATCGTAATACTCAGTTGTTATTGTGAGACCCAACTCGAGTCTAGTTTGCTGATTAATTATTCATGAGTCATTTCGTGTTGTCATTCCTCGCCCTGAAGCCTCCAAATGATGATTTGTAAATAGTGCATTTTTTTAAAAGGAGCTCTATGAGATGGGGTATGATAAAGGCTGACTCCACCACCACCCCTAAATGGGGGCTGTATATTTGTGTATATTCTGTACAAAAGAAATAATAGGAAAGGAAAATTGCCGACACATATAGGATGATTCTAACCAAGCAATGCATTTCTCCCCGATTTTACCTCCGTGTATTGATGTGTGTAGCATTTTGGGGGTCGTGGGAAAATTTGTCATATGTGGACGTCGGTGGCGCCACCTTGTGGGATTATCGTTAGTTATGTGGTGACACCTAGTGTCCATGTTTAGATTTATATGGCTTCTGCACTTCATAGTTCAATACCACCCACTCCCCCCTCTTTAAGGTAACTGCCTGTGAACTATATTGTACAAACAACTTACCATTGTTTTTACTCAAAATACTAAGATAGTATCGATTATCGGAGAGCCGTTACTTATAAATATTTGCCTACTTTGTTATTTATGATTATCGATTAAGAATGCCAAAGTACGACTTCTCATGCTGAGTGTACCTCAAGTAAAGTGGGCTTGTGTTAGTAAGAAGCTTGAGTTCTGTATGACTTGATGTCTTTGTTTATTTTTTATTTTGTTTGGAATCTGTATAGCAAAGACTGCGAGCCGTCCCATTTGTTTTGATGCACTGCTCGCGACAAGCATAGCTTACTATTGTGATTGATGGTAGCTTCTTTTCGTTTCGATCAAGAGAAGGCAGAAGTAAAGCTTGGTTAAGTATGATTGTAATATTGCAATTGTGATGTATCAGTAAAGAGAGCTCCTCACTGAGAATCAAACACTACTCCGCGCCTTGTCTTCTCTGTATCTTCTGATTTTATTATCCATCGTATACAAAGTCCCCTTTGAAAATGTATGGGGACTCGGTAAACCACGACCCATTGTATAAAACCTGTCAGATACCATAACTGTGGTATACGGATTCAAACCTGTGGTATACGGCCTCAAAACCATGGTATACGGGAAAATAATAGTCCCTTTTGCTATAGAGCAAAGAAATAGTTCCTAGTATTATACCCGTTAACACAGCAATTACTGGGTTTAATTTATTGGAAAAGATGGATAATAAATGCAACAAACGATGATTTTGTGGACAGGCAGCTCTGTAAACCACTCGCTAGCGCTCGTGTATCACTACGCATCAACCTTTTGTGGTTTACGGCCGCCTGTCCAGAAAACCATCGATTATTGTCTATATCCGTCATCGGTCGGCCAGTGAATGACAGCGATGCCAGTGTTCAATGTTTCCGTTGAAATTCATGTTTTCAGTTTCAGAAGAAATAAATAATTCCTCGTGTAATATTGATATACCAACTGCTAAATTACCCAATTCAGCCACAGCCCATAATCCCCCACTGAACCTCCACACTGACCCATGTAAAAAGTTAAGCTTTCCCTTGATCCCTTGACTCCCCACTGTAATGCAGATGTAATGGGTAAACCCTGTATTTTGGAATGAAAGATATTTCAATGTTTTTCTTCTGACCCCAACTGGCATCCCTGCAACAATAAACCTACGATAGAAATAATTATATAGAACCTGATCAAGAATCGTACAGAATCACAATTCTCCACGAGTTTGGATGTGTATATGTGTGTGTTTGGTTGGCATGGTTACCATATATGGGGTTTCGAAAGTCAGCTGATTGAAATTTTGAATATAACTATATTTCGACACCATTTGCCTATGAATACTTAGGTTGGCTTTAGATTTAGGCCCTAAAAAAGTAAATTTGTGTGGTTACTATGGAAACAGAATCTTCACATAGAAATTCCACATTTAGAGCAAAAGCAATATCAGAAATGAAAAGAACAGCACAAATTACTCCCAAGCAGACATATTCGAGGCTGTTTACAAGGGTTTGCCAGGAAAGTGCATTTCTAGACCTCTTTTCAGGATAATATCTATCACTAAATGGTCAAGTATCAGGTGCAAGGCTGACTGACTGGACAGTAGAACAGGGACCTGATTCAGTAGTCTCGTGACATTAGGCCTAGACAGACATCAACAGCGGCACCAACAGTGCAAGCAACAGCGGGAAAAGAAAAATATCAGAAAATCGGAGTAGCCAATCTTCTTCAAATTTGGAACTATTATAAGTTGTATGTATCCCCTACTCATGTTAAAGTGTCATTGCTTAATTCCTACGAGAAGTGAGTGAAACTCCGCGTGTCATCGATTGCAATCTTGTGATCTGTCTATATGGTGTCACAGACGCCATCTAGACATGTCACGAAACTACTGAAACAGGTCCCAGGTTTGCTAAATCTATGGCAAGTGGTTCTGAATGCCACATGATCAGGTCTGTCCCATCAAATATGACATTCTGAACACAGTGTATTTAGGTCTGTCCCATCAGATTTAAGAATGTAAATACCACATTTAGCTATTATCAATATCTAATAGTTTCCCTTTTCTTGTAGATTACATTATACATAAATAAAGCGGTGATTCCACCGAGCACCCAAAACTTGCCGAAATGGAAATTGGAAAGTTTTGTATAAGCATAGCTGGCGGTGGAAGCACACATTTTTTTCTGGTAATTTCGGATGCGTATATGATTTATCAAGCGAAAAAATTCACCATATAAGATATTCTTTGATACATTCCAAGGACTTCAGAAACTTTCCGATAAAGCTTCTAGTCTGGTGGAATCACCTCTTTAGGGAGCAAGTCAGTAGTATGGCAGGGGATATGGTCAGGCTTGATACGGGGCTTCTGATCATTTCACCAAACCTTTATAATTAACCCTTTAAGGACGGCCACCTGTGTCAGAGCTGTCACAATAAGGATGGGTGCTAGTGATAGTGTCTATCTCTAAAGGACGAACACATTTTGAATAAAGTCCTAATTTGATGTACCATCACATGATATTATTGGTAATTGATAATATTTCACTTATTTTAGTTTACTAATATGAATTTTGATATTATACCTACATTCTCTGAAGATTTCATGTATACTGATAAATTATTTCCTTGTCAAAATCGTTTTATCGGTTTAAGAGAAATGATGCTTTAAGGCATTATTCGGTCCAGGCCAGTTGATGCCTCAAGGCATTATTCAGCCCAGGCCAGTTAATGCTTCAAGGAATCATTCATCCTTAAAGGGTTAATTAGTATAGGGTTAGCTTCTGTTGCAGCAAGCTGAGAGTCTATGTGATCATTCTCACATGAAGGCGGCATATAAGAAAACGACCATTTTACATATGAATACGCCCGGCGTAAATAGGTATTCTTTTACATATACAAGTTGACCTATTTTACGTCCTGTATACGCCTCATCTGTAGGCTTATATAAGCGTCCATGTTGCGGTCATATATACCTCTTATATACGCCTGATTCTGTTGTATATACCCCACTATCGAATAGTTCCAATCACTGCCACTTGGGGACACCACTGTAGTATATCTCATTTTGCCATTAATCATCCAAGTCTATATTAAATGAAAAATGCAATCTTATATTAACAATTCATTTTATAAAACCTTTATAAAACCTGATTGAGTATAAATTTATTAATTACACATAATAAACCCTGAATTATGTTGTCTTATTTTTCCTTAAATAACAGGATTTCAGGGAGCTGGCCCGCTGACTATTTCAGCATTTATAATAGTAGCTTTTAATGATTTAGCTGTTAAATACCTTCTATATATCTATAAATACCATCAGGTAATTCTGCTTGGCATCTGGATATGAGAAAATTGAGTTGGATAGTTGAAAAATTGCATTTGTTGTTGACTTTCCAAGTAGGACACCAAATTGTTCTCTACAGAGTACAGAATTAGATAATGCTATGATCAAATCTTTCAATTCTTTATTTTCTTTCAAATTGGGGACAATAACACAAACAGATATAAACAAAACAATTGACATGAGAAAGAACAAATAAGTGCTAGTACACAAATGAAGTAGTAAGATCGAGCCAGACGATATGATACATGAACTAATACTATTCCCTGCTTTCCCATGTCTTTTCACGGCATTTTGTTACAAATATAACAACGCACGTATTTGCCAGTACATAATCGTCGTAGGCTTGTTTGTGGCTCAAACGTACCACTACGTGGCGCCACTGCAGCGCCATGTTACAATATTGCAGTCATACCCTCCATCTGTTACAATATTGCAGTCATACCCTCCATCTGTTACAATATTGCAGTCATACCCTCCATCTGTTAGTCCTTTTATCTACCTCGACGTTCCCACTGAGTGCTGCCGTTTTTTTCTGCATTCAGTGAAACACGAGACAAGAGTAACTGCCCAAAGTCGATCTTCTATACAGCTGCCAAATGAACAATGACAGTACATCACAGGGCATTGGCAGGAAAGAATACAAGACATCCACAATATAAACATATTTCAATTTTTTTTTTAATTTTCAGTTTACATTCTTTCTACCCCATGTTCCTACCTTTCATGCATCTGGTGTTTGTGCCAGACACCTAGAATCTGCCACCTTGTTCTACTACCTATTACAGGAAACTGATGGTATGTTTACACTTCGCTACCGCTCGTAGATTACTACGCGTCTGGTCCTCAGAGATTACTGCTGCTTGTATGGGGCAATCCATAAAGTATGTACGCAGAATTTCTGAAATTTTTTACCCCCCACCCACCCTCCCGATCTTGTACGCAATAGAACAAAGAGGGACCATACGCAAAATTTCCTAAACTTTTGACCCACCTCCCTCAGTTAGAACGTACTTTATGTTATGGTTATGGTACCTTACTTGACCAGTTAATATTGTATATATAACCACCGACAGCCCTAGGTTTCAGGCAATATAATCACTAGAACTTTCTAAGATGGCGTCAACGTGCCCGAGTGGTATGATATATTAGCTGTTACCCTGATTAATCTTTATGTACACATATTTATATAGAACTGCATCGAGAATCGTATTACGATTCGAGTGCGGTTCTGGATTTATCTCAACCCTTTCTATGATATTAAACAATCACAATTTCAGAATAATTTGAATATATACTTAGCAAATTCATATGACGTCATCTGAAATTCAATACGCCACGGCCGTGGCGTAGTACTGTCACTCTATGGGGGTGATCGTTGAGTATTTTTTTCTAATGTTATTCCTATAGCTAAACTTGTACCAGGGGTGAGATAAAGGTGAAGAACTGCTCTGCATGGAGTTGTCCCCCTGCATTAACTGCCATATAAGGAATAGAGTAGACCCAGTAGCCAATGACTGCATTCAGAGCAAACCACGACCTTTACCCTGACCTCCTTACATGATATTTATAGCGCCTTGGGACGGTTCTACAGTATATAGTTGACCTAAAATCTAATGGGCCACAACCACCCTCCCAAAGGCGATTTGAATGATTCAACCATCCTATCTGAGCTGATAATCATGATAGTGCTTTGACAAGTGGCAGATATCACAAAAAAGGGCTTATTGCAACTTTCCTATTCTCATAACAAAACAGTCCATTTGACTTCTACTGTGAGTACAACAAAAGCTAAGGTACCAAAATGCCTGTGAAGGAAGGCTCTGCTCGATTTAACTTCCATATGAAACTCTACGAAATCTTCGCTCATATTCAAGAAGTAAAACTTTTTCCCTAACTTTTAACATGATTTCTAGGAAAACATGTCAAAAATGAAAACAGATATATTATCTCAATAAATTCAATAAATTCGAAATATATATGACGCTCATAATCTCTTGTTTGATATGACACCTTATGCAAATCTGTATCTATCTTTACAGCCTAAGTTATGAGCATTTTTGTATATCAAATGAAAAAATAACTAGTTTTCAGTCCCCGATATGGTTTCGCGGCCTATAGCTATATATGGAAGGTAACTCACTGGAGTTAACCCGAGTCAGTTCAGGTTGGCAGCCGAACACTGCCCGTGTGCGTGTGTTCGCGGAGGTGTGGTATATATACCGTGCTGGGAATCACTACCTGTCACTGTCTGTGGGCCCCAGGTGGCGTGCAGGTCGCGGAGTCTTCAGCACGGACACTTTCACTTTCACTTTACATCCATCACACAAGAGATCATCATAGAATTACGTGTGAGATCCAAGAACCTCCTCAGGATCTGATCTAGGGTACCACAGACTCGGAAGGATATCTCACCGACTGGCTATCACAAGTCGTGATTTATTCTGATATCTGAATATTGTATCTATTCTACATCACTCGGATCGCTGATATTTACGTTTTGATGGGAATCCATATCTGGTGAGTTTGTTACCTCCCACATATAAAACGTGTAGATTCAGGTCGGATCCGCTTAGAGTTTCTCCTCCACATAGAGATAGAGTGAACCAGATCTAGGACAGGAGATTGAAGACCCACGAGAGTGAGAATCTCGTGGAGAGAAAAACTTGAACCTGCTTCATTGTTGTAGATCATTACACAGACATATTTTCTTCTCTTATAATTTATTTCGAGCCATGTCCAAATCAAAGTTTAGTTCTGCAGTTTTGGTATCTCGTTTCCTTCAGAGAAAGCAATGAGTTTTAGCTGGTGTGAATCCATAGAGTTCTGAACGTCGATGACAAGTACATGTACCTGTGTTGTGGCAAATTATACCCGTTTGTCAGTTGGCTGGCTTCACTGCATATATATGAGGATAACAGACACCTTGGGTGTGTCAGGACATAGTTACACGAAGACATTCTGCTCCATAGAGCCTCCAGAGGTTACTAAACTCCCTATTATCGCCCCGGGTAAGGCAAAGTTCCGCTCCCGATTGACTAGCCACACTACGACAACATGAACCACAGTTTTCTGATTTATAATTGGAGAAACTGAATATAATTTCGGATTTCCATGTAGAAATAGCTGAAATTTCCATTTCCGGCATCAGAATTTCAATTTGAAGATTTCTGAAAACCGTTAAACTGCATTAATTCTGGGTTACGGGTAAAGGGTCTATCACCATACAACGTCGGTCACCAGCGAAAACCGGAACTTGTAAATAGACTGAATTCTGGGATACCTCAATAGGGTCTATATATGTTTCAGTGCTGGGACACCACAAGGAAGTCATGGCTGATAGAACATCGTGATTTTGTATCACTGACACAACATTATTGAATCTGAATTGTTCAGCCCAGAAACTCCAGGAAATTTGCAATCCAATTAATTCATGAAAAATGGATTCTAAGGTGCCTCTAAGTGAAGACTATGCTTTCGACCTTATGGACTATCTCAATTATGATGAGAAGTTGGAGTGGTTGTTCAATTCGTCTGATTTTAATCACTCCATGGAGTTCTATATCGACGACATAGACACAGATCAACTAATTAACAGTGTGACCTCTTTCATTAACGACAATCCACAATCATCCGAACCCCCGGAACCGATGACGTATGCATTAATTGTGCTCTATACGACCTCCTTCCTGTTTGGACTTATGGGGAACGTCATGGCTTTGTGTGTGGTCTACCGGTGCCGATTCTTCAATCAGACAACGACCCTGTTGCTAGGCAGTCTATTAGTTAGCAATCTTCTAGTCGTTACCGTCTGCCTACCCTTTACCATGGTAACGCACGTGCATGGGGAATGGCTGCACGGGAAGGTAACATGCAAACTGCTGCCCTTTATCCAAGGCACCTCTGTCTTCTCCGGCATGTTCATGTTATTTATATTGACCGTACAGCAAACATGTGGCAAGTCGCACCCGTCTACCGTGCGGCGTGTCTTAAAGGGATACCGTACGGTGCTTATCGTGCTTGTAGCTTGGGCGGCGGCCCTATTGCTGTCTTCACCCCTACTGTATGTATCAGAACTCAAAGTGTTAGAGATCATGGGCCTTATGACGGTGAAGATGTGTCAGGAGGTGTGGCCACACGAACGCTCACGTCACCTCTACAACGTCATCATCTTCCTCACCACCTACGTCATACCCTACGTCATTTTCAGCGTCTCCTACGCGCGGAGAATCCTGGGAAGGAAGTCGAGGGATCGCGAAGAGCACCAGCTAAACGATCGTCAGCCGCAGACCACAGAAAACAACGCTGGAGAAGACAGGAAGGATTCAACTGAGGATTCAACCAAAAATGACGTCATAAATGATCAGACGATCACGCAAAAGCGCGGGAACGCTCAGCTCTTGGTCGTCTGCCTTGCCGTCATTTTCGCGGTTCTATGGTTACCGTACCACGTGATCATCATCTACCTCGACCTTCACGTGGAGAACAAAACTGTGACGTCACTCGGCGCCCATGTTTTTCCCGTGGTGCAGTGGTTGGCGCTGTCGAACGCGGCGTTCCATCCGGTGTGTTTTTGTCTCCTGGCGCCGGACTACAGGAGAGTCTTGCTGCAGGCTTGTCTGTGCAAGGCGAGCAGTCAAACGAGCTGTTCGGAGGAGGGGCTCTTTGTACAGGATGGGCTCTTTGGACCCACCTCCCAATGCAACTCGCATTTCGAGGAGGACAGTTGGGCCACTGATGATGACAGTAATGAGGTGGTCGACGTAGTGACAGTTCTGTAGACATTGTGTACTAGATGTTACTAAACTTCCTATTATCGCCCTGGGTAAGTAAGGCCTGGCATCCACCTACTACATAAGAAATTTAGACCTACCAATATGGCACCGATACAAAGAGCAAATATCAGAGACATATCAGGAAGGTGCAAAATCGTAGACATATGTCTAGACATGCCAATCCACCATGCATCGTAAGGGTTTTTCTTCGGTGCCAAATCACAGAAACGTGGTCAACTGCCCCAATATTAGGTGACCTTCTGACGCGATTTTGTTTTATTTATCGGGAGGTGCATCGTAGACCATATCGGAGCCATATCGTAGTAGGTGGACGCCGGGCCTTAAGGTTCCACTCCCGACTGGCTGGCCAGACTACGAAGACATGAACCACAGTTTTCCAATTTATGATTGGAGAAACTGAATATGATTTCGGATCTACATGTAGAAATAGCTGAAATTTCTATTTCTGGCATCGGATTTCCAATTTAAAGATTTCTGAAAACTGTTAAACTGCAATAATTGTGGGTTACAGGTCAAGGGTCTATTACCATACTATGTCGGCAACCAGCGCACACCGGAACCTGTAAAAAGACTGAATTATGGGATACCTCAGTAGTGTCTAGGAATTTTAGCATTGTACAATGATTAACATTATCGTAAATTTTGTTGTTAATATTGAGAGAATTATATTTTACTTGAATGTGTCAGCTGTTATAGTTGTGAGTAGGTGGTATTGTACGATCAAAACGCAATATATAGGGCACAGAGTGATTACTAGTTTCGCCATCATCTGCCCGCCAGGAAATTGTAAGATAGCACCACTGTAGTCGGGGGACAACCACAAGTTCCTGATGTCATAATCTATAGATATAAAATCGTGAGACGAGACTAAAACCTTTTTGTGGCAAACCCCCTTTTTTCATAAGATCCATTAATAACTGGACATGTCACCTGGTGTTTTGTTAACGTTGAGGTGGGGGTTAAAATGGCCGGCTCCATAATACAACAGCTATGTGCCCTATAGCATAAAACCCAATGCCCATCTACCGATTTCGGAATATTTATGTACCTTTGTCGGCGACAAACGGACGGTAATTTGTCTCAGCCAAGTCAGTAGGCTGGAGTTGGTAGATGTAGGACAGCTAGGCAAGGGGGAGCCACCGATTAGTGAACCACCTCCTTCAGATATCATTTTGTCATCGGCAGGTTTTGGTTTCTATGTTCCAAAATCGGTGGTGAAAAGTTTATCAACATGTCGATAAATCTAGTCGCCGACAACGGAGCGTTGGTAAATGGGGCTTGATTGGGTTACGTAATTTGCCTGCAACAAGTTCGCCGACTCCTACGCGATTTGCGAACTTATCGTTCAACCCTTAATCGGTAGATGGGTATTAGGCTTAAACGTGAAAAGGAAAAAAGTAAAAGGAAGTAAGCAGTGACATGGTTGATAGACGTGACAGAGATTGGGCTGGGGACCTTATTGATGTATGGATGATAATCATTTTATGGATATCATCCTTTTTGAATGGTATTATCAAAAGTGTTTCTTTTTTCTTTTTTTTTAAAGTCTTTATTCAATTTCTCCTACTAGAGGAGTTCTTCCAATTGAGATACATGAAGAGTACAACCAACAAGTGTAGGTAACATCAAAGTACTTCACAAAAGTTTTTGAAAGAAAGGAAAAAGGAAAAGAATAAAAGTAATGAGATGTGATGTAGGTGTTACTATAAGTCTTCATCAGTTACAAGCGCCATCAAGTTTGATCTCATAAATATCATGATCAATATAGTCCTTATATAGTCCATATGTCTACCTCACGGCCAGACATATCAATTTTAGAACAGTCCTAAGATGTATTTGTCAATTATTTACTGTTGAATAAGATTTCAATTTCCGTTTAAAGTCCTCCATGCGATCGCAATGTTGTACATCCGGTGTAAGTTGATCCCACAAGCACACACCTCTGTAATATGGGCTTCTCTCGTATCTACTCGTAGTGTGTCTCTTTCTCCTAAATTTAACCTTCAAAGCACTTCTGGTATTCCTCACTCCATCCTCAATATAATCTTAGTTTTTTGACAATTTGAACATCCTTGTTAATAGTTGATTTAATAGGTCTATCGTGTAGTTTCAGAATCATGGCTACAGTAACTGTACCGTAAGTAGTATATAGAAACGGGGTTACTTTGAACGCACATGAAACATGCACAGATATATCTGGTCAACAAAGTTACTTGTTACATTTAATGTACCCCCACACTTACCCTGTTTTCATATTATCATATACTTACAAGGCCACTCCAAAACAAAGCCTGTTTCTCATCATTTCATTTCTAAGATGAACCTTGATAGAAATTATGAAAGGTATGTGTATTTAGAACAAGTTAAAGCTCCCGATGTCAGGGATGCATTCAAGGTGGCGTTATATGTATCTAGGTATTGCCCAAACCGTGGTATGGGGGAGATATTAGGAGTTAAGAGTGAGAGTGCAAAACAGAACATTTATGACGCTTCAAAAGCTATCTTTGATCCAGCAAAGAAATTTTTTAAAAAGCGCCCTCGACATAATTTAAATGGCTTGGTGATGAGAAACAAATCTTTTTTTGAGTGGCCTAAATGATACATATCTAGCTTGATTTCTCTTTGATCTGCTCTGTGCATACGTCTCAGTGTGACGTATATTATAAATACGGCATGGGTATGAGCGTACTTTCATAGGTATATAATACTATAGTGAAAGGCGTTCAAGTGATGTTGGCGTTGTATTAGAACTTCTATATTGTTTTATTTTTCATGCTAATCCTGTAATTAAGTGTGGTTACATTACATTGATTGTCGCTCAACCAAACTTTACTTATATATATGTATATATATATATATATATATATATATATATATATATATATATATATATATATATATATATATATATATATATATATATATATAATGCTATAGAAATGGATATTATGTTTAAAATATGATTTCGGACATTATTGGTGGTGATATTTAGGTTGAGAACGTTTGGAAATTCATTTGGCATTATCTATACAGGTTTCATTGATGTTGATGTATTTCTTTCTTTTTCGTTCAGGTAAAGAAAATATGACAAGTACATTCGCCGTAGTTGGCGTTCTTCCTAGCACAAGCCGTGAAACATGAACATACATACAATCATATACATCATAGATTGAGAGAAGGAAAGAAAAAAACATATATATTTGTGCAGTGCTTGAGTCCTTATTTCCCCCATTTGTATTGTTCTGTTGTCTCTTTGACCTGTGAAAAGTTACATTATAATGTTTTCCCTCAAACTCATTTTCATTTCTCGCACAAACTAGGTTATTCATTTATGAAAATAATCGCCATTCCCTGAGATTTCTGGAAAATCTGCAATGTCCTGCCGGTGTAACCCAGCGTTTACATTAGACGACTAAATATGTGGCGACTGTAGATCGTCAAGCCAGTGGTGGTAGTGTCCACCTGAAAAGTCATCGACCTCAGAATGTATCAGAGCGTTTACACTGGCGATTATAAGTTTTCACAGAATCACCGCCCATGTAGATGACTAATTCAAGGCCGCTTGAAATAGTCGCAGGCGTCAGAGTGTCACACTGGCATAAAAAAAACAATGTTTTCCTGTTTCTGCATGTCTATGTTCTTATAAATATTTTGAAATCTACAAATACATTGTAAAATGCTGTAAAACATGGAGTTACTTAAAAGAAAGTCAGAATGCATAAAAGAATGTGAACAGTACATTGAATATATGCAATGTCAGAATCAGTTTTAAGAATTTTGACGTTTTCTCTATGCATTTTTAATGCATATATGAACATGGTAAAATACCCCAATACATACAGAAGCATAAATAAGCACTGGTATATATGTTAAGAAGCGTACAAGAAGGTAAACAGAAACGTAGAAAATACATAGCTATAACATGGTGTCCAACTTCTTCTGATATGTAGGAAATATGTGGAATTTAACTCCAGTGTGACGGGATTGCCTAATTAGATGTAAAAACGTGGATTTGTGTGGTGACTACGCGAAACTTGCATCCTTTCAAGTATGTAGAAAAAACGCCAAAACTTACGCCAGTGTGACTTGGGTATACAAAAGAATAGATATGCATAGACAGGAAAAGCGAAACTCCCATCCTTTCAAATATGTAAGAAAAAAATGCCAAAACTTGCTCCAGTGTGAATTGGACGAATAGATGTGCGTAGACAGGAAAACGCAGTGTTTTCACGCTATTGTAAACTGGGGGATAAACATCTCTGACGTCAGTCGACTGCTCATCAGCTGCGAGCACGTGCTGCCGACACGTGTACTACCAGGACCTCATCAACGTGCGAGCCAGTATCAACGTGTGAGCAGCTCCTAGTACCTCCCCTCTGTCTCACATCCCTGGTGAAATATTCTCACACCGTGTAGGATTTCTGATTGAAAATATGTCTTAGTAAAGATATTGTCAAAATTAAGAGCATAACATTCCCGTTATTGTATGTATCATTATCAATAAATCGTTATATTTTTGGTTATATATTTCATGTGTTTATTTTGTTTCTAATTTAGCGAGTTAGCTATTATATCTGACCACTGTTTACTTGTAACGAAACTAAAGTATATCCTGATTATGAAAACTTGACTTTGCTATAGTATTCAATAACATTACTCGACATCTGGGTCTAGCAGAATGGTAGACTCTGCACTAAATTGCCTATGTTCTACATAGGGATGAACTTTCTTTATAGAAACACCAAGTAGTTGATAATATATGGAGACATGGTTAGTGTGACTGAATGAAAACTGGTCCGTATTGTTTGTATCGGAAATTTTCACCGAGTTTGAAGAAAGAGGTGAATATTTCTGACCAAAGACAATAAGGAACAGAATTCAGATACACTCACTATGTTTCCTTATTATCACATGCCTGGAAATCATTCAATTCAATTCAATTTATTCAAATCAGACTGTTTCGTACAGAATGGAGTTTACATCATAAATGAAAGCAATTTGACAGTAATTACAAGCAAAAGAACAAGATGCAAACACAGAAGCATAGAACTCCATTCTGGAGATATTGACATTATCTAGATGTATACAGTTGTTTGCGACAGCGGAAGATCTTTCCCACGAAAGAACTAAATGATTTATTGCTAAATAAAAAATAAATAAATAAATAAAGCAAAGAAACACAAGAAGAGAAAAGAACAAACTAATAGAATTACAAGGTCTATACTTACATGTATGATTAGGGCATATAAGGGCAATTTTACAACAAGTCACGTGGTACGGAGTGCGCGAACTATTAATTCGTCCACAGTGTGCACGAAGGAAATCCGTACAAGGCAATTATCTGTCGCCAGAGCTAGAGGGTAGGACGATTCTCTAAGGTGATTATTTCTTCATCCCCCCTGGACGGTGAGACAAATACAGGTGTGAGTAATCAGGCTGTCAGAAGGTACTATGGAGAAACCAAACAAGAGTTAGTCATGTTGTTGTTTATCGCACAACGGCAAGATCACGTATTACTGTGCGAGGCAAAGCCGAGAGCAGTAATATGTGATCTTGCCGGAGTGCGATGAACAATAATACGACTAACTCGAGTTTGGTTTAGAATTTATCCTACCCCGCCCGTCTGAATTACTTCTACATTAACAAATGATGTCATTTGTCAAGTGTATCCCACTAGAGCGATATTTTTCATTTTTCTGAACTCCAGACCGAATACAGTGACCCAATGTTAAGTCTATGGAGTTTTTTATTAGGGGTAGGATAAATATTCACATCTTAATACTGTCTTCGTTAGCCTCAGGTAAGCTGTAGGAAATATGTTCATTAGGTGTTTCCTTCTAAGAAACTGCCTGAGGAATGTAGGTATAATATATACGGGCTATACCCGAGGTGAACCAGTAATCATCAGGTCCCATAAAACTGAAGTCAACGTCGACACCAATTTCTTGGAAGCACTCATGAAAGCAGACGTTGGTACCACGGTGACTGAGTTACCATGGCAACCATCAAGAATAATGTTGGTGAAGTTTTATTACATTTTCGCTCATGCATACCGTTCTTTGGATAATGAGACTGGCTCTCTCGGCAGAATGAAGCCTGATGCGGGCCACGTGATGTGTGAAATAACATGCCTCAGTCTCACGTTCACGTACCACACAAAAGAGAACCCATCTCGCTTTGCCGGCGCTCCTTCCGGTTCCGGTTTGACACGTCATTTCCGGTATGGTTGGCGCGTGTCTACATGTACGCGTGTATGCTAAATATTTCAGTGACAGCATATACTGTTTATTACTTGCCTAAATTGAATACGAACCACAGTTCTAGAAAGGAATGGCAGACTTGTTTGTGTCTCTACACTTTAGATTGGCTCCGGTACATGGTTTTTGACACGTGGACGTATGGCTTCCCTGTCCCGATGTTTCCTAACGGCCAGGGCTATCAGGTATCTCGTGGCTAATCTTATACTCACCTACCTGTACTCGTCTGTTTTGCGACAATTTAAGGCCTGGCGTCCACCCACTGTGATAGAAATTTACACCTACCGACATGGCTTCATTACAAAAAGTAAAAATCCGAGACTTATCGGGAGGGTGTAAGGCCACTCAAAAAAATATACTTGTTTCTCATCACCAAGCCATAAAAAATATGACGAGGGCACTTTTTTTTTTTTTTTTGCTGGATCAAAGATGGCTCATTATTGTATGTATCCTTCTCTGACTGCCCATGAATCAAAGACTTGTCCACTATGAACCAAATCTCCTGTTTATGGCCCCAAGACGCTCCCTGTAACCCTATGTTTCCTCCTACCCCTTCCCCCTCCCCTCCTCCAGTTCTCTCTCCGCCTGTGTTGTCATAGCAATAAATTTCGCCTGCTCCTGACTGTGACTCGATTGAGATCAAAGTGAGAGGGTATCAATCTCCCAGCAGATATCCTGACCAGTAGCCAGGATATCTGTATGGAGAGTGTTGGGAATTCTGGCCCTAAACAGCGCCAGAAATACAACACCATTACCGATTGTACCAGTCCCTGTATCCCAACGAGGAGGGTAGCCATAGGATGCAGGGACTGGAGCCAGTCTAGTACGAGGGGTTCCATAGACTATGAGCTTGCTGCAAACCAATCCTTTACTATCCACAGGCCAAAACTGAGGTTTTGTCAAAAGAGTCAGGGACCCAGTATGTGCTTTGAGCATATCCCTTCCTCTACCACTGACCTGGTTCCTAGAGCTAGATTTAGGTCAGAGAACATTGGCTTTTTGTTTACAGTTTTATTGAAGACAAGAGGTAATGCCTCTGCTCAAATAGAAACAGATATAACTTTACAATACATGGACACTTCATGGTGCCACATCTCATGACAATAAATTGACTGTATCCCATTTAAACTGTTCAACATGATGGGACACACCCTACTTTATTGGTTTATAAAATAACCTTATTTGGGTTCATGATGACATTGTTTCTGCCGATTGGGCCAACTACACCCGGGTCACGAGGACAGCGGCAAAATGCGTCATTAGCAACCAATCAGATTGGAGGTTGACTGAGGTCGGCGGCCAATCGGATTGAGGCTCGAGGAACAAAGCCCAGCTGGGTTTGTGGTCGGGATCGGCCACTTGTGGTCGTGTTACCGTTTGGTAAGCCTCGTTTGTCCCACACGGACACGCCCTAATATGATAATAAACTCTCTAACCGATGGCTCTACTATATGATACTTAACTGTTATATCTGACGGGACACACCCTTATTATATGCTTTTTTTTATTGACAATTTCAATTTCTACAATAGCAGTTCTTCCAGTTGGAACAGGGAGCTGTTTCAAAACGTGGGTTAAGGCTATGGTTTTGAAACAGCTCCCTGGCAGGAGAAAAGATAGAAAGAAAAGAAAACCCAAAAGAGTAAAAGCAGGAGAAATAAATAAAGATAATATGCTGGCATAGAAACTATTCAGAATACAGACATACAGACAGACAGTGACAGAGACAGACAGGAAATCAGATAGAAACATACATCAGACAGACAGGAACACAAGCAGGGAAAATGTCAAAGAGTCAGACATACAGACATACATACAGAGACAGACAGACTACATATGTACAGACAGGGACAGAGATAGACAAGCAGTGATACAGGTGAGGTAGGGCACCAAGGAGGGTTGTCAGTGATGATACAGGTGAGGTAGGGCACCCAGGAGGCATATCAGGGGTGATACAGGTGAGGTAGGGCACCCAGGACAAATGTCAGGGATAATACAGGCGAGGTAGGGCACACAGGAGGGGGGTCAGGCGTGATACAGGTGATGTAGGGCACACAGGAGGGTTGTCAGGGATGATACAGGCGAGGTGGGGCACACAGGAGGGTTGTCAGGGGTGATACAGGTGAGGTGGGGCACACAGGAGGGTTGTCAGGGGTGTTAAAGGTAGGGTAGGGCACCAGGAGGGATGTCAGGGGTGATAAAGGTGGGGTAGTGCACACAGGAGGGTTCTCAGGGGTGATACAGGTGAGGTAGGGCACACGGGAGGGTTGTCAGGGATGATACAGGTGAGGTAGGGTACCCAGGAGGGATGTCAGGGGTAATACAGGTGAGGTAGGGCACCCAGGAAGATTGTCAGGTGTGGTACAGGTGAGGTAGGGCACACAGGAGGGTTGTCAGGGATGATACAGGTGAGGTAGGGCTCACAGGAGGGTTGTCAGGGATGATACAGGAGAGATAGGGCTCACAGGAGGGATGTCAGGGGTGATACAGGTGAGGTAGGCACCAGGAGGGATGTCAGGGGCGATTCAGGTGAGTTAGGACACACAGGAGGGTTGTCAGGGATCATACAGGTCAGATAAGGCACACAGGAGGGTTGTCAGGGATCATACAGGTGAGCTAGGGCACCAGGAGGGATGTCAGGGGCGATACAGGTGAGGTAGGGCATACAGGAGGGTTGTCAGGGATGATACGGGTGAGGAAGGGCACCCAGGAGGGTTGTCAGGGATAATACAGGTGAGGTAAGGGACCCAGGAGGGATGTCAGGGGTGATCCAGGTGAGGTAGGGCACACAGGAGGGATGTCAGGGGTGATACAGGTGAGGTAGGGCACACAGGAGGCATATCAGGGATGATACAGGTGAGAAAGGGCACCCAGGAGGAATGTCAGGGATGATACAGGTGAGGTAGGGTACCCAGGAGAGTTGTCAGGGGTGATAAAGGTGGGGTAGGGCACACAGGAGGGTTGTCAGGGGTGATACAGGTGAGGTAGGGCACACAGGAGGGTTGTCAGTGGTGTAAAAGGTAGGGTAGGGCACCAGGAGGGATGTCAGGGGTGATAAAGGTGGGGTAGTGCACACAGGAGGGATGTCAGGGGTGATAAGGTGGGGTAGGGGACACGGGAGGGTTGTCAGGGATGATACAGGTGAGGTAGGGTACCCAGGAGGGATGTCAGGTGTGATACAAGTGAGGTAGGGGGCCAAGAAAGTTTGTCAGGGATGATACAGGTCAGATAGGCCACAGGAGGGTTGTCAGGGATGATACAGGTGAGGTAGGGCACACAGGAGGGTTGTCAGGGATGAAACAGGTGAGGCAGGGTACCCAGGAGGGATGTCAGGTGTGATACAAGTGAGGTAGGGTACACAGGAGGGATATCGGGGGTGGTACAGGTGAGGTAGGGCACACAGGAGGGTTGTCAGGGATGATACAGGTGAGGTAGGGCTCACAGGAGGGATGTCAGTGGTGATACAGGTGAGGTAGGGCACACAGGAGGGTTGTCAATGGTAATAAATGTGGGGTAGGGCACCAGGACGGATGTCAGGGATGATACAGGCGAGGTAGGGCACACAGGAGGGTTGTCAGGGGTGATACAGGTGAAGTAGGGCACACAGGAGGGTTGTCAGGGATGATACAGGTGGGGTAGGGCACCCAGGAGGGATATCAGGGGTGATACAGGTGAGATAGGGCACACAGGAGGGTTGTCAGGTGTGATAGAGGTGAGGTAGGGCACAGAAAAGGGATGTCAGGGATGATACAGGTGAGGTAGGGCACCCAGGAGGGATGTCAGGGATGATACAGGTGAGGTAGGGTACCCAGGAGGGTTGTCAGGGATGATACAGGTGAGATAGGGCACACAGGAGGGTTGTCAGGGATGATACAGGTGAGGTAGGGTACCCAGGAGGGATGTCATGGGTGATAGAGGTGAGGTAGGGCACACAGGAGGGTTGTCAGTTGTGATAGAGGTGGGGTAGGGCACAAGGAAGGATGTCAGGGGCGATACAGGTGAGATAGGGCACACAGGAGGAATGTCAGGGGTGATACAGGTGAGGTAGGGCACACAGGAGGGATGTCAGGGGTGATACAGGTGAGATAGGGCACCCATGAGGGATGTCAGGGGTGATGCAGGTGAGGTAGAACAAAAAGGAGGGTTGTCAGTGGTGATAACGGTGGGGTAGGGCACACAGGATGGTTGTCAGGGGTGATACAGGTGAGGTAGGGCACACAGGAGGGTTGTCAGGGGTGTTAAAGGTGAGGTAGGGCACACAGGAGGGTTGTCAGGGGTGTTAAAGGTAGGGTAGGGCACCAGGAGGGATGTCAGGGGTGATAAAGGTGGGGTAGTGCACACAGGAGGGTTGTCAGGGGTGATACAGGTGAGGTGGGGCACACGGGAGGGTTGTCAGGGATGATAAAGGTGAGGTAGGGTACCCAGGAGGGATGTCAGGGGTGATACAGGTGAGGTAGGGCACCCAGGAAGATTGTCAGGTGTGATACAAGTGAGGTAGGGTACACAGGAGGGATATCGGGGGTGGTACAGGTGAGGTAGGGCACACAGGAGGGTTGTCAGGGATGATACAGGTGAGGTAGGGCTCACAGGAGGGATGTCAGGGGTGATACAGATGAGGTAGGGCACACAGGAGGGTTGTCAGTGGTAATAAATGTGGGGTAGGGCACCAGCAGGGATGTCAGGGATGATACAGGCGAGGTAGGACACACAGGAGGGATGTCAGGGGTGATAAAGGTGGGGTAGGGCACACAGGAGGGCTGTCAGGGATAATACAGGTGGGGTAGGGCACCCAGGAGGGTTTTCAGGGGTGATAAAAGTGGGGTAGGGCCCTAGGAGCGATGTCAGGGGCGATACAGGTGAGGTAGGACACACAGGAGGGTTGTCAGGGATGATACAGGTCAGAAAGGGCACAAAGGAGGGTTGTCAGGGATCATACAGGTGAGCTAGGGCACCAGGAGGGATGTCAGGGGCGATACAGGTGAGGTAGGGCACACAGGAGGGTTGTCAGGAATGATACAGGTGAGGTAGGGCACCCAGGAGGGTTGTCAGGGATAATACAGGTGAGGTAAGGGACCCAGGAGGGATATCAGGGGTGATCCAGGTGAGGTAGGGCACACAGGAGGGATGTCAGGGGTGATACAGGTGAGATAGGGCACCCATGAGGGATGTCAGGGATGATACAGGTGAGGTAGGGTACCCAGGAGAGTTGTCAGGGATGATACAGGTGAGGTAGGGTACCCAGGAGGAATGTCAGGGGTGATAGAGGTGAGGTAGGGCACACAGGAGGGTTGTCAGTTGTGATAGAGGTGGGGTAGGGCACACAGGAGGGTTGTCAGGGGTGATACAGGGGAGGTAGGGCAAAAAGGAGGGTTGTCAGTGGTGATAAAGGTAGGGTAGGGCACCAGGAGGGATGTCAGGGGTGATACAGGTGGGGTAAAGCACACAGGAGGGTTGTCAGGGGTGATACAGGGGAGGTAGGGCAAAAAGGAGGGTTGTCAGTGGTGATAAAGGTAGGGTAGGGCACCAGGAGGGATGTCAGGGGTGATAAAGGTGGGGTAGGGCACCAGGAGGGATGTCAGGGGTGATACAGGTGAGGTAGACCACACAGGAGGGATGTCAGGCGTGATAAAGGTGGGGCAGGGCACACAGGAGGGTTGTCAGGGATGATACAGGTGAGGTAAGGGACCCAGGAGGGATATCAGGGGTGATCCAGGTGAGGTAGGGCACACAGGAGGGATGTCAGGGGTGATACAGGTGAGATAGGGCACCCATGAGGGATGGCAGGGATGATACAGGTGAGGTAGGGTACCCAGGAGAGTTGTCAGGGATGATACAGGTGAGGTAGGGTACCCAGGAGGGATGTCAGGGGTGATAGAGGTGAGGTAGGGCACACAGGAGGGTTGTCAGTTGTGATAGAGGTGGGGTAGGGCACAAGGAGGGTTGTCAGGGATCATACAGGTGAGCTAGGGCACCAGCAGGGATGTCAGGGGCGATACAGGTGAGGTAGGGCACACAGGAGGGTTGTCAGGGATGATACAGGTGAGGTAGGGCACCCAGGAGGGTTGTCAGGGATAATACAGGTGAGGTAAGGGACCCAGGAGGGATATCAGGGGTGATCCAGGTGAGGTAGGGCACACAGGAGGGATGTCAGGGGTGATACAGGTGAGATAGGGCACCCATGAGGGATGTCAGGGATGATACAGGTGAGGTAGGGTACCCAGGAGAGTTGTCAGGGATGATACAGGTGAGGTAGGGTACCCAGGAGGGATGTCAGGGGTGATAGACGTGAGGTAGGGCACACAGGAGGGTTGTCAGTTGTGATAGAGGTGGGGTAGGGCACAAGGAAGGATGTCAGGGGCGATACAGGTGAGATAGGGCACACAGAAGGAATGTCAGGGGTGATAAAGGTGGGGTAGGGCACACAGGAGGGTTGTCAGGGTGATACAGGGGAGGTAGGGCAAAAAGGAGGGATATCAGGGGTGATACAGGTGAGGTAGGGCACACAGGAGGGATGTCAGGGGCGATAAAGGTGAGGTAGGGCACACAGGAGGGTTGTCAGGGATGGTAAAAGTAAGGTAGGGCACACAGGAGGGATGTCAGGTGGGATACAGGTGAGGTAGGGCACACAGGAGGGATTTCAGGGGTGATAAAGGTGAGGTAGGGCACACTAGAGGGTTCTCAGTGGTGATAAATCTGGGGTACGGCACCAGGAGGGTTGTCAGGGATGATACAGGCGAGGTAGGGCACACAGGAGAATGTCAGGGGTGATACAGGTTAGGTAGAGCACACAGGAGGGTTATCAATTGTGATAAAGGTAGGGTAGGGCACCAGGAGGGATGTCAGGGGTGATAAAGGTGAGGTAGGCACACAGGAGGGATATCAGGGGTGATACAGGTGAGGTAGGGCACCAGTAGGGTTGTCAGTGGTGATAAAGTTGGGGCAGGGCACCAGGAGGGATATCAGGGGCGATAAAGGTGAGGTAGGGCACACAGGAGGGTTGTCAGGGATGGTAAAAGTCAGGTAGGGCACACAGGAGGGATGGCAGGGATGATACAGCTGAGGTAGGGCACACAGTAGGGTTGTAAGGGATGATACAGGTGAGGTAGAGCACCAGTAGGGTTGTCAGGGGTGATACAGGTGAGGTACGGCACACAGGAGGCTTGTCAGGGGTGATTCAGGTGAGGTAGGGCACACAGAAGGGATGTGAGGGTGATACAGGTGAGGTATGGCACACAGGAGGCTTGTCAGGGGTGATACAGGTGAGGTACGGCACACAGGAGGCTTGTCAGGGGTGATACAGGTGAGGTAGGGCACAAAGGAGGGCTTTCAGGGAAGATACAGGTGAGGTACGGCACACAAGAGGCTTGTCAGGGGTGATACAGGTGAGGTAGGGCACACAGGAGGGTTGTCAGGGATGATATAGGTCAGGTAAGGCACCCAGGAGGGTTGTCAGGGGTGATAAAGGTGAGGTAGTGCACACAGGAGGGATGTCAGGGGTGATACAAGTGAGGTAGGGCACACAGGAGGGATGTAAGGGGTGATAAAGGTGAGGTAGGGCACACAGGAGGGAAAACAGGGGCGATACATGTGAGGTAGGGCACCAGTAAGGTTGTCAGGGGGGATACAGGTGAGGTAGGGCACGCAGGAGGGTTGTCAGGGATGGTAAAGGTCAGGTAGGGCACACAGGAGGGTTGTCAGGAGTGATACAGGTGGGGTAGGGCACCAGGAGGGATGTCAGGGGCGATACAAGTGAGATAGGGCACACAGGAGGGTTGTCAGGGGTGATACAGGTGAGGTAGGGCACACAGGAGGGTTGTCAGGGGTGATACAGGTGAGGTAGTGCACACAGGAGGGATGTCAGGTGTAATATAGGTGAGGTAGGGCACACAGGAGGGATGTCAGGGGTGATAAAGGTGAGGTAGGGCACACAGGAGGGTTGTCAGTGGTGATAAATGTGGGGTAGGGCACCAGGAGGGATGTCAGGGGCGATACAGGTGAGGTAGGGCACCCAGGAGGGATGTCAGGGGCGATACATGTGAGGTAGGGCACACGGGACGGATGTCAGGGGCGATACAGGTGAGGTAGGGCACACAGGAGGGATGTCAGGGGTGATACAGATGAGGTAGTGCACACAGGAGGGATATCAGGGATGAAACAGGTGAGGTAGGGCCCCCAGGAGGGATGTCAGGGATGATACAGGTGAGGTAGGGCAAAAAGGAGGGTTGTCAGTGGTGATAAAGGTAGGGGAGGGCACCAGGAGGGATGTCAGGGGTGATAAAGGTGGGGTAGGGCACACAGGAGGATTGTCAGTGGTGATAAAGGTAGGGTGGGGTACTAGGAGGGATGTCAGTGGTGATAAAGGTGGGGTAGGGCACATAGGATGGTTGTCAGGGGTGATACAGGTGAGGTAGGGCACACAGGAGGGTTGTCAGGGGTGATACAGGTAAGGTAGACCACACAGGAGGGATGTCAGGGGTGATAAAGGTGGGGTAGGGCACATAGGATGGTTGTCAGGGGTGATATAGGTGAGGTAGGGCACACAGGAGGGTTGTCAGGAGTGATACAGGTGGGTTAGGGCACCAGGAGGGATGTCAGGGGCGATACAGGTGAGATAGGGCACACAGGAGGGTTGTCAGGGGTGATACAGGTGAGGTAGTGCACACAGAAGGGATGTCAGGTGTAATACAGGTGAGGTAGGGCACGCAGGAGGGATGTCAGGGGTGATAAAGGTGAGGTAGGGCACACAGGAGGGTTGTCAGGGAAGGTAAAGGTCAGGTAGGGCACACAGGAGGGTTGTCAGGGAAGAAACAGGTGAGGTAGGGCACCCAGGAGGGTTGTCATTGGTGATAAAGGGGAGGCAGGGCACCAGGAGGGATGTTAGGGCATCCAGGAGGGACGTCAGGGGCGATACAGGTGAGGTAGGGCACACGGGACGGATGTCAGGGGCGATACAGGTGAGGTAGGGCACCCAGGAGGGACGTCAGGGGCGATACAGGTGAGGTAGGGCACACAGGAGGGATGTCAGGGGGTGATACAGGTGAGGTAGGGCACACAGGAGGGTTGTCAGTGGTGTTAAGGGTAGGGTAGGGCACCAGGAGGGATGTCAGGGGTGATAAACGTGGGGTAGGGTACACAGGAGGGTTGTCAGGGGTGATACAGGTGAGGTAGGGCACACAGGAGGGTTGTCAGGGATAAAAAAATGTCAGGTAGGGCACACAGTAGGGTTGGCAGGGATGATACAGGTGAGGTAGGGCACCCAGGATGGTTGTTAGGGATGATACAGGCGAGGTAGGGAGGTAGGGCACCAGGCGAGGTAGGGCACCAGGAGGGATATCAGGGGCGATACAGGAGAGGTAGGGCACCAGGAGGGTTGTCAGGAGGGATACAGTTTAGGTATGGCACACAGGAGGGTTGTCAGGGATGGTAAAGGTCAGGTAGGGCACACAGGAGGGTTGTCAGGGGTGATAAAGGTGAGGTAGGGCACACAGGAGGGTTGTCAGTGGTGATAAATGTGGGGTAGGGCACCAGGAGCGATGTCAGGGATGGTAAAAGTCAGGTAGGGCACACAGGAGGGATGTCAGTGATGATACAAGTGAGGTAGGGCACACAGGAGGGATGTCAGGGGTGATAAAGGTGAGGTAGGGCACACTAGAGGGTTGTCAGGAGGGATACAGTTTAGGTGAGGCACACAGGAGGGTTGTCAGGGATGGTAAAGGTCAGGTAGGGCACACAGGAGGGTTGTCAGGGGTGATAAAGGTGAGGTAGGGCACACAGGAGGGTTGTCAGTGGTGACAAATGTGGGGTAGGGCACCAGGAGGGATTTCAGGGATGGTAAAAGTCAGGTAGGGCACACAGGAGGGATGTCAGTGATGATACAAGTGAGGTAGGGCACACAGGAGGGATGTCAGGGGTGATAAAGGTGAGGTAGGGCACACTAGAGGGTTGTCAGTGATGATAAATCTGGTGTAGGGCACCAGGAGGGTTGTCAGGGATGATACAGGCGAGGTAGGGCACACAGGAGAATGTCAGGGGTGATAAAGGTTAGGTAGAACACACAGGAGGTTTGTCAGTGGTGATAAAGGTTGGGTAGGGCACCAGGAGGGATGTCAAGGGTGATAAAGGTGAGGTAGGGCACCAGTAGGGTTGTCAGTGGTGATAAAGTTGGGGCAGGGCACCAGGAGGGATATCAGGGGAAATAAAGGTGAGGTAGGGCACACAGGAGGGTTATCAGGGATGGTAAAAGTCAAGTAGGGCACACAGGAGGGATGGCAGGGATGATACAGGTGAGGTAGGGCACACAGTAGGGTTGTAAGGGATGATACAGGTGAGGTAGGGCACACAGGAGGGATGTGAGGGGATGGTAAAGGTGAGGTATGGCACACAGGTGTGTTGTTAGTGGTGATAAAGGTGGGGTAGGGCACTAGGAGGGATGTCAGGGGCGATACAGGTGAGGTAGGGCACACAGGAGGGTTGTCAGGGAAGGTAAAGGTGTGGTAGGGCACACAGGAGGGTTGTCAGGGGTGATACAGGTGAGGTAGGGCACACAGGAGGGTTTTCAGTGGTGTTAAAGGTAGGGTAGGGCACCAGGAGGGATGTCAGGGGTGATAAAGGTGGGGTAGGGCACACAGGAGGGTTGTCAGGGATGAAACAGGTGAGGGAGGGTACCCAGGAGGGATGTCAGGTGTGATACAAGTGAGGTAGGGTACACAGGAGGGATGTCAGGGGTGATACAGGTGAGGTAGGGGACCCAGGAAGATTGTCAGGGATGATACAGGTCAGATAGGCCACAGGAGGGTTGTCGGGGATGATACAGGTGAGGTAGGGCACACAGGAGGGTTGTCAGGGATGAAACAGGTGAGGGAGGGTACCCAGGAGGGATGTCAGGTGTGATACAATTGAGGTAGGGTACACAGGAGGGATATCGGGGGTGGTACAGGTGAGGTAGGGCACCCAGGAGGGTTGTCAGGGATAATAAAGGTGAGGTAAGGCACCCAGGAGGTATGTCAGGGGTGATACAGGTGAGGTAGGGCACCCAGGAGGGATATCAGGGGTGATACAGGTGAGATAGGGCACACAGGAGGGTTGTCAGGTCTGATACAGGTGAGGTAGGGCACAGAAAAGGGATGTCAGGGGTGATAAACGTGAGGTAGGGCACACAGGAGGGCTGTCAGTGGTGATAAATGTGGGGTAGGGCACCAGGAGGGATGTCAGGGACGATAATACAGGTGAGGTAGGGCACCCAGGAGGGATGTCAGGGGTGATGCAGGTGAGGTAGGACACAGAGGAGGGATGTCAGGGGTGATACAGGTGAGGTAGGGCACACAGGAGGGATATCAGGGATGATATAGGTGAGGTAGGGCACCCAGGAGGGATGTCAGGGATGAAACAGGTGAGGTAGGGTACCCAGGAGGGTTGTCAGGGATGATACAGGTGAGGTAGGGTACCCAGGAGGGATGTCATGGGTGATAGAGGTGAGGTAGGGGACACAGGAGGGTTGTCAGTTGTAATAGAGGTGGGGTAGGACACAAGGAAGGATGTTAGGGGTGATACAGGTCAGGTAGGACACACAGGAGGGATGTCAGTGGTGATAAAGGTAGGATAGGGCACCAGGAGGGATGTCAGTGGTGATAAAGGTAGGGTAGGGCACACAGGAGGGATGTCAGGGGTGATAAAGGTGAGGTAGGGCACACTAGAGGGTTGTCAGTGGTGATAAATCTGGTGTAGGGCACCAGGAGGGTTGTCAGGGATGATACAGGCGAGGTAGGGCACACAGGAGGGTTGTCAGTGGTGATAAATGTGGGGTAGGGCACCAGGAGTGATGTCAGGGTCGATACAGGTGAGGTAGGGCACCTAGGAGGGATGTCAGCGGTGAAAAAGGTGAGGTAGGGCACCAGGAGGGATGTCAGGGGCGATACAGGTGAGGCAGGGCACCCACGACGAATGTCAGTGGTGAAAAAGGTGAGGTAGGGCACCAGGTGGGATGTCAGGGGCGATACAGGTGAGGTAGGGAACGCAGGAGGAATGTTAGGGGTGATACCGGAGAGGTAGGGCACACAGGAGGGAAGACAGGGGTGATACAAGTGAGGTAGGGCACACAGGAGGGATGTCAGGGGTGATAAAGGTGAGGTAGGGCACACAGGAGGGTTGTCAGTGATGATAAATGTGGGGTAGGGCACCAGGAGGGATTTCAGGGGCGAAACAGGTGAGGTAGGGCACACAGGACGGATGTCAGGGGTGAGACAGGTGAGGTAGGGCACACAGGAGGAATGTCAGAGGTGATAAAGGTGAGATAGTGCACCAGGAGGTTGTCAGGGGCGATACAGGTGAAGTAGGGCACACAGTAGGGATGTCAGGGATGATACAGGTGGAGTAGGGCACACAGGAGAGGTGTCAGTGATGACACAGGTGAGGTAGGGCACTTAGGAGGGATATCAGGGATGACACAGTTGAGGTAGGTTACACAGGAGGGATGTCAGGGGTGACAAAGGTGAGGTAGGGCACACAGGAGGGTTGTCAGGGATGGTAAAGGTCAGGTAGGGCACACAGGAGGGTTGTCAGTGATGATACAGGTGAGGTAGGTCACACAGGAGGGATGTCGGGGATGGCAAAGATAAGGTAGGGCACACAGGAGGGTTGTCAGTGGTGATAAAGGTGGGGTAGGGCACCAGGAGGGATGTCAGGGGCGATACAGGTGAGGTAGGGCACACAGGAGGGTTTTCAGGGAAGGTAAAGGTCAGGTAGGGCACACAGGAGGGTTGTCAGGGAAAATACAGGTGAGGTAGGGGGCCCAGGAGGGTTGTCAGTGGTGATAAAGGGGAGGCAGGGCACCAGGAGGGATGTTAGGGGTAATAACGGAAAGGTAGGGCACACAGGAGGGAAGACAGGGGTGATACAAGTGAGGTAGGGCACACAGGAGGGATGTCAGGGGCGATACAGGTGAGATAGGGCACACAGGAGGGATGTCAGGTGTAATACAGGTGAGGTAGGGCACACAGGAGGGATGTCAGGGGTGATAAAGGTGAGGTAGGGCACACGGGAGGGTTGTCAGTGATGATAAATGTGGGGTAGGGCACCAGGAGAGATGTCAGGGGCGATACAGGTGAGGTAGAGCACACGGAACGGATGTCAGGGGCGATACAGGTGAGGTAGGGCACACAGGAGGGATGTCAGGGGTGATACAGGTGATTGTGACATAAGGCACACAGGAGAGTGGTCAAGGATGATACAGGTGAGGTAGGGCACCCAGGAGGGATGTAAGGGGCGATACAGGTGAGGTAGGGCACCCAGGACGAATGTCAGGGATGATACAGGTGAGGTAGGGCATCAGGAGGGATGGCAGGGATGATACAGGGAGGTAGGGCACACAGGAGGGTTGTCAGGGGTGATACAGACGAGGTACGGCACACAGGAGGCTTGTCAGGGATGATACAGGTGAGGTAGGGCACAAAGGAGGGCTTTCAGGGATGATACAGGTGAGGTACGGCACACAGGAGGCTTGTCAGGGGTGATACAGGTGAGGTAGGGCACACAGAAGGGATGTGAGGGTGATACAGGTGAGGTAGGGCACACAGGAGGGATGTCAGTGGTGAAAAAAGGTGAGGTAGGGCACCCAGGAGGGTTTTCAGTGGTGATAAAAGTGAGGTAGGGCACCAGGAGGGATGTCAGGGGCGATACAGGTGAGGTAGGACACACAGGAGGGTTGTCAGTGATACAAAAGGTGGGTCAGGGCACCAGGAGGGATGTCATGGGCGATACAGATGAGGTAGGGCACACAGGAGGGATGTAAGGGGTGATACAGGTGAGGTAGGGCACACAGGAGGGATGTCAGTGGTGATAAGGGTGAGGTAGGGCACACAGGAGGGTTGTCAGGGATGAAACAGGTGAGGGAGGGTACCAAGGAGGGATGTCAGGTGTGATACAAGTGAGGTAGGGTACACAGGAGGGATGTCAGGGGTGATACAGTTGAGGTAGGGGACCCAGGAAGATTGTCAGGGATGATACAGGTCAGATAGGCCACAGGAGGGTTGTCGGGGATGATACAGGTGAGGTAGGGCACACAGGAGGGTTGTCAGGGATCAAACAGGTGAGGGATGGTACCCAGGAGGGATGTCAGGTGTGATACAATTGAGGTAGGGTACACAGGAGGGATATCGGGGGTGGTACAGGTGAGGTAGGGCACCCAGGAGGGTTGTCAGGGATAATAAAGGTGAGGTAAGGCACCCAGGAGGTATGTCAGGGGTGATACAGGTGAGGTTGGGCACCCTGGAGGGATATCAGGGGTGATACAGGTGAGATAGGGCACACAGGAGGGTTGTCAGGTCTGATACAGGTGAGGTAGGGCACAGAAAAGGGATGTCAGGGGTGATAAACGTGAGGTAGGACACACAGGAGGGCTGTCAGTGGTGGTAAATATGGGGTAGGGCACCAGGAGGGATGTCAGGGGCGATAATACAGGTGAGGTAAGGCACCCAGGAGGGATGTCAGGGGTGATGCAGGTGAGGTAGGACACAGAGGAGGAATGTCAGGGGTGATACAGGTGAGGTAGGGCACACAGGAGGGATATAAGGGATGATACAAGTGAGGTAGGGCACCCAGGAGGGATGTCAGGGATGAAACAGGTAAGGTAGGGTACCCAGGAGGGTTGTCAGGGATAAAAAAGGTGAGGTAGGGAACCCAGGAGGGATGTCATGGGTGATAGAGGTGAGGTAGGGCACACAGGAGGGTTGTCAGTTGTGATAGAGGTGGGGTACGGCACAAGGAAGGATGTTAGGGGTGATACAGGTCAGGTAGGACACACAGGAGGGATGTCAGTGGTGATAAAGGTAGGGTAGGGAACCAGGAGGGATGTCAGGGTGATAAAGGTGGGGTAGGGCACACAAGAGGGTTGTCAGGGGTGATAAAGGTGTGGTAGGGCACACAGGAGGGTTTTCAGTGGTGTTAAAGGTAGGGTAGGGCACCAGGAGGGATGTCAGGGGTGATAAAGGTGGGGTAGGGCACACAGGAGGGTTGTCAGGGATAAAACAGGTGAGGGAGGGTACCCAGGAGGGATGTCAGGTGTGATACAAGTGAGGTAGGGTACACAGGAGGGATGTCAGGGGTGATACAGGTGAGGTAGGGGACCCAGGAAGATTGTCAGGGATGATACAAGTCAGATAGGCCACAGGAGGGTTGTCGGGGATGATACAAGTGAGGTAGGGTACACAGGAGGGATGTCAGGGGTGATACAGGTGAGGTAGGGCACACAGGAGGGTTGTCAGGGGTGATACAGGTGAGGTAGGGCACACAGGAGGGTTTTCAGTGGTGTTAAAGGTAGGGTAGGGCACCAGGAGGGATGTCAGGGGTGATAAAGGTGGGGTAGGGCACACAGGAGGGTTGTCAGGGATAAAACAGGTGAGGGAGGGTACCCAGGAGGGATGTCAGGTGTGATACAAGTGAGGTAGGGTACACAGGAGGGATGTCAGGGGTGATACAGGTGAGGTAGGGGACCCAGGAAGATTGTCAGGGATGATACAAGTCAGATAGGCCACAGGAGGGTTGTCGGGGATGATACAAGTGAGGTAGGGTACACAGGAGGGATGTCAGGGGTGATACAGGTGAGGTAGGGGACCCAGGAAGATTGTCAGGGATGATACAGGTCAGATAGGCCACAGGAGGGTTGTCGGGGATGATACAGGTGAGGTAGGGCACACAGGAGGGTTGTCAGGGATGAAACAGGTGAGGAAGGGTACCCAGGAGGGATGTCAGGTGTGATACAATTGAGGTAGGGTACACAGGAGGGATATCGGGGGTGGTACAGGTGAGGTAGGGCACCCAGGAGGATTGTCAGGGATAATAAAGGTGAGGTAAGGCACCCAGGAGGTATGTCAGGGGTGATACAGGTGAGGTAGGGCACCCAGGAGGGATATCAGGGGTGATAAAGGTGAGATAGGGCACACAGGAGGGTTGTCAGGTGTGATACAGGTGAGGTAGGGCACAGAAAAGGGATGTCAGGGGTGATAAACGTGAGGTAGGGCACACAGGAGGGCTGTCAGTGGTGATAAATGTGGGGTAGGGCACCAGGAGGGATGTCAGGGGCGATAATACAGGTGAGGTAGGGCACCCAGGAGGGATGTCAGGGGTGATGCAGGTGAGGTAGGGCACACAGGAGGGATGTCAGGGGTGATACAGGTGAGGTAGGGCACACAGGAGGGATATCAGGGATGATACAGGTGAGGTAGGGCACCCAGGAGGGATGTCAGGGATGAAACAGGTGAGGTAGGGTACCCAGGAGGGTTGTCAGGGATAATGCAGGTGAGGTAGGGTACCCAGGAGGGATGTCAGGGGTGATAGAGCTGAGGTAGGGCACACAGGAGGGTTGACAGTTGTGATAGAGGTGGGGTAGGACACAAGAAAGGATGTTAGGGGTGATACAGGTCAGGTAGGACACACAGGAGGGATGTCAGTGGTGATAAAGGTAGGGTAGGGCACCGGGAGGGATGTCAGGGGTGATACAGGTGGGGTAGGGCACACAGGAGGGATGTCAGGGTGATACAGGTGAGGTAGGCCACACAGGAGGGATGTCAGGGGGTGATAAAGGTGTGGTAGGGCACCCAGGAGGGTTTTAAGTGGTGATAAAAGTGGGGTAGGGCACCAGGAGGGATGTCAGGGGTGATTAAAGTGGGGTAGGGCACCAGGAAGGATGTCAGGGGCGATACAGGTCAGATAGGGCACACATGAGGGTTTTCAGGGATCATACAGGTGAGGTAGGGCACCCAGGAGGGTTGTCGGGGATAATACAGGTGAGGTAGGGCACCCAGGAGGGATGTCAGGGGTGATGCAGGTGAGGTAGGGCACACAGGAGGGATGTCAGGGGTGATACAGGTGAGGTAGGGCACACAGGAGGGATATCAGGGATGATACAGGTTAGGTAGGGCACCCAGGAGGGATGTCAGGGATGATACAGGTGAGGTAGGGTACCCAGGAGGGTTGTCAGGGATGATACAGGTGAGGTAGGGTACCCAGGAGGGATGTCAGGAGTGATAAAGGTGAGGTAGGGCACGCAGGTGGGCTGTCAGGCGTGATACAGGTGAGGTAGGGCACACAGGAGGGATGTCAGGGGTGATACAGGTGGGGTAGGGCACCAGGAGGGATGTAAGGGGCGATACAGGTGAGATAGGACACAGGAGGGATGTCAGGGATGATTCAGGTGACATAAGGCACCCAGGAGGGATGTCAGGGATGATACAGGTGACATAAGGCACACAGGAGAGAGGTCAAGGATGATACAAGTGAGGTAGGGCACCCAGGACGAATGTCAGGGATGATACAGGTGAGGTAGGGCACTAGGAGGGTTGTGAGGGGTGATACAGGTGAGGTACGGCACACAGGAGGCTTGTCAGGGGTGATACAGGTGAGGTAGGGCACAAAGGAGGGCTTTCAGTGATGATACAGGTGAGGTACGGCACACAGGAGGCTTGTCAGGGGTGATACAGGTGAGGTAGGGTACACAGGAGGGATGTCAGGGGTGATACAGGTGAGGTAGGACACCCAGGAGGGATATCAGGTATGAAACAGGTGAGGTAGGGCACCCAGGAGGGATATCAGGGATGACACAGGTGAGGTAGGGCACACAGGAGGGATGTCAGGGATGATACAGGTGAGGAAGGGCACCAGGAAGGATGTCAGGGGCGATACAGGTGAGGTAGGACACACAGGAGGGTTTTCAGTGGTGATAAAAGTGAGGTAGGGCACCAGGAGGGATGTCAGGGGCGATACAGGTGAGGTAGGACACACAGAAGGGGTTGTCAGTGATGATAAAGGTGGGTCAGGGCACCAGTAGGGTTGTCAGGGGTGATACAGGTGAGGTAGGGCACACAGGAGGGTTGTCAGGGATGAAACAGGTGAGGGAGGGTACCCAGGAGGGATGTCAGGTGTGATACAAGTGAGGTAGGGTACACAGGAGGGATGTCAGGGGTGATACAGGTGAGGTAGGGGACCCAGGAAGATTGTCAGGGATGATACAGGTCAGATAGGCCACAGGAGGGTTGTCGGGGATGATACAGGTGAGGTAGGGTACACAGGAGGGTTGTCAGGGATGAAACAGGTGAGGGAGGGTACCCAGGAGGGATGTCAGGTGTGATACAATTGATGTAGGGTACACAGGAGGGATATCGGGGGTGGTACAGGTGAGGTAGGGCACCCAGGAGGGTTGTCAGGGATAATAAAGGTGAGGTAAGGCACCCAGGAGGTATGTCAGGGGTGATACAGGTGAGGTAGGGCACCCAGGAGGGATATCAGGGGTGATACAGGTGAGGTAGGGCACCAGTAGGGTTGTCAGGGGGGATACAGGTGAGGTAGGGCACACAGGAGGGTTGTCAGGGATGGTAAAGGTCAGGTAGGGCACACAGGAGGGTTGTCAGGGGTGATACAGGTGGGGTAGGGCACCAGGAGGGATGTCAGGGGCGATACAGGTGAGATAGGGCACACAGGAGGGATGTCAGGTGTAATACAGGTGAGGTAGGGCACACAGGAGGGATGTCAGGGGTGATAAAGGTGAGATAGGGCACACAGGAGGGTTGTCAGTGATGATGAATGTGGGGTAGGGCACCAGGAGGGATGTCAGGGGCGAAACAGGTGAGGTAGGGCACACAGGACGGATGTCAGGGGTGAGACAGGTGAGGTAGGGCACACAGGAGGAATGTCAGAGGTGATAAAGGTGAGATAGTGCACCAGGAGGTTGTCAGGGGCGATACAGGTGAAGTAGGGCACACAGTAGGGATGTCAGGTATGATACAGGTGGAGTAGGGCACACAGGAGAGGTGTCAGTGATGACATAGGTGAGGTAGGGCACTCAGGAGGGATATCAGGGATGACACAGTTGAGGTAGGTTACACAGGAGGGATGTCAGGGGTGACAAAGGTGAGGTAGGGCACACAGGAGGGTTGTCAGGGATGGTAAAGGTCAGGTAGGGCACACAGGAGGGTTGTCAGTGATGATACAGGTGAGGTAGGTCACACAGGAGGGATGTCGGGGATGGCAAAGATAAGGTAAGGCACACAGGAGGGTTGTCAGTGGTGATAAAGGTGGGGTAGGGCACCAGGAGGGATGTCAGGGGCGATACAGGTGAGGTAGGGCACACAGGAGGGTTTTCAGGGAAGGTAAAGGTCAGGTAGGGCACACAGGAGGGTTGTCAGGGTAAATACAGGTGAGGTAGGGGGCCCAGGAGGGTTGTCAGTGGTGATAAAGGGGAGGCAGGGCACCAGGAGGGATGTTAGGGGTGATAACGGAGAGGTAGGGCACACAGGAGGGAAGACAGGGGTGATACAAGTGAGGTAGGGCACACAGGAGGGATGTCAGGGGCGATACAGGTGAGATAGGACATTCAGGAGGGATGTCAGGTGTAATACAGGTGAGGTAGGGCACACAGGAGGGATGTCAGGGGTGATAAAGGTGAGGTAGGGCACACGGGAGGGTTGTCAGTGATGATAAATGTGGGGTAGGGCACCAGGAGAGATGTCAGGGGCGATACAGGTGAGGTAGAGCACACAGGAGGGTTTTCAGGGAAGGTAAAGGTCAGGTAGGGCACACAGGAGGGTTGTCAGGGTAAATACAGGTGAGGTAGGGGGCCCAGGAGGGTTGTCAGTGGTGATAAAGGGGAGGCAGGGCACCAGGAGGGATGTTAGGGGTGATAACGGAGAGGTAGGGCACACAGGAGGGAAGACAGGGGTGATACAAGTGAGGTAGGGCACACAGGAGGGATGTCAGGGGCGATACAGGTGAGATAGGACATTCAGGAGGGATGTCAGGTGTAATACAGGTGAGGTAGGGCACACAGGAGGGATGTCAGGGGTGATAAAGGTGAGGTAGGGCACACGGGAGGGTTGTCAGTGATGATAAATGTGGGGTAGGGCACCAGGAGAGATGTCAGGGGCGATACAGGTGAGGTAGAGCACACGGAACGGATGTCAGGGGCGATACAGGTGAGGTAGGGCACACAGGAGGGATGTCAGGGGTGATACAGGTGATTGTGACATAAGGCACACAGGAGAGTGGTCAAGGATGATACAGGTGAGGTAGGGCACCCAGGAGGGATGTAAGGGGCGATACAGGTGAGGTAGGGCACCCAGGACGAATGTCAGGGATGATACAGGTGAGGTAGGGCATCAGGAGGGATGGCAGGGATGATACAGGGAGGTAGGGCACACAGAAGGGATGTGAGGGTGATACAGGTGAGGTAGGGCACACAGGAGGGATGTCAGTGGTGAAAAAAGGTGAGGTAGGGCACCCAGGAGGGTTTCCAGTGGTGATAAAAGTGAGGTAGGGCACCAGGAGGGATGTCAGGGGCGATACAGGTGAGGTAGGACACACAGAAGGGGTTGTCAGTGATGATAAAGGTGGGTCAGGGCACCAGTAGGGTTGTCAGGGGTGATACAGGTGAGGTAGGGCACACAGGAGGGTTGTCAGGGATGAAACAGGTGAGGGAGGGTACCCAGGAGGGATGTCAGGTGTGATACAAGTGAGGTAGGGTACACAGGAGGGATGTCAGGGGTGATACAGGTGAGGTAGGGGACCCAGGAAGATTGTCAGGGATGATACAGGTCAGATAGGCCACAGGAGGGTTGTCGGGGATGATACAGGTGAGGTAGGGTACACAGGAGGGTTGTCAGGGATGAAACAGGTGAGGGAGGGTACCCAGGAGGGATGTCAGGTGTGATACAATTGATGTAGGGTACACAGGAGGGATATCGGGGGTGGTACAGGTGAGGTAGGGCACCCAGGAGGGTTGTCAGGGATAATAAAGGTGAGGTAAGGCACCCAGGAGGTATGTCAGGGGTGATACAGGTGAGGTAGGGCACCCAGGAGGGATATCAGGGGTGATACAGGTGAGGTAGGGCACCAGTAGGGTTGTCAGGGGGGATACAGGTGAGGTAGGGCACACAGGAGGGTTGTCAGGGATGGTAAAGGTCAGGTAGGGCACACAGGAGGGTTGTCAGGGGTGATACAGGTGGGGTAGGGCACCAGGAGGGATGTCAGGGGCGATACAGGTGAGATAGGGCACACAGGAGGGATGTCAGGTGTAATACAGGTGAGGTAGGGCACACAGGAGGGATGTCAGGGGTGATAAAGGTGAGATAGGGCACACAGGAGGGTTGTCAGTGATGATAAATGTGGGGTAGGGCACCAGGAGGGATGTCAGGGGCGAAACAGGTGAGGTAGGGCACACAGGACGGATGTCAGGGGTGAGACAGGTGAGGTAGGGCACACAGGAGGAATGTCAGAGGTGATAAAGGTGAGATAGTGCACCAGGAGGTTGTCAGGGGCGATACAGGTGAAGTAGGGCACACAGTAGGGATGTCAGGTATGATACAGGTGGAGTAGGGCACACAGGAGAGGTGTCAGTGATGACATAGGTGAGGTAGGGCACTCAGGAGGGATATCAGGGATGACACAGTTGAGGTAGGTTACACAGGAGGGATGTCAGGGGTGACAAAGGTGAGGTAGGGCACACAGGAGGGTTGTCAGGGATGGTAAAGGTCAGGTAGGGCACACAGGAGGGTTGTCAGTGATGATACAGGTGAGGTAGGTCACACAGGAGGGATGTCGGGGATGGCAAAGATAAGGTAAGGCACACAGGAGGGTTGTCAGTGGTGATAAAGGTGGGGTAGGGCACCAGGAGGGATGTCAGGGGCGATACAGGTGAGGTAGGGCACACAGGAGGGTTTTCAGGGAAGGTAAAGGTCAGGTAGGGCACACAGGAGGGTTGTCAGGGTAAATACAGGTGAGGTAGGGGGCCCAGGAGGGTTGTCAGTGGTGATAAAGGGGAGGCAGGGCACCAGGAGGGATGTTAGGGGTGATAACGGAGAGGTAGGGCACACAGGAGGGAAGACAGGGGTGATACAAGTGAGGTAGGGCACACAGGAGGGATGTCAGGGGCGATACAGGTGAGATAGGACATTCAGGAGGGATGTCAGGTGTAATACAGGTGAGGTAGGGCACACAGGAGGGATGTCAGGGGTGATAAAGGTGAGGTAGGGCACACGGGAGGGTTGTCAGTGATGATAAATGTGGGGTAGGGCACCAGGAGAGATGTCAGGGGCGATACAGGTGAGGTAGAGCACACGGAACGGATGTCAGGGGCGATACAGGTGAGGTAGGGCACACAGGAGGGATGTCAGGGGTGATACAGGTGATTGTGACATAAGGCACACAGGAGAGTGGTCAAGGATGATACAGGTGAGGTAGGGCACCCAGGAGGGATGTAAGGGGCGATACAGGTGAGGTAGGGCACCCAGGACGAATGTCAGGGATGATACAGGTGAGGTAGGGCATCAGGAGGGATGGCAGGGATGATACAGGGAGGTAGGGCACACAGAAGGGATGTGAGGGTGATACAGGTGAGGTAGGGCACACAGGAGGGATGTCAGTGGTGAAAAAAGGTGAGGTAGGGCACCCAGGAGGGTTTTCAGTGGTGATAAAAGTGAGGTAGGGCACCAGGAGGGATGTCAGGGGCGATACAGGTGAGGTAGGACACACAGGAGGGTTGTCAGTGATACAAAAGGTGGGTCAGGGCACCAGGAGGGATGTCATGGGCGATACAGATGAGGTAGGGCACACAGGAGGGATGTAAGGGGTGATACAGGTGAGGTAGGGCACACAGGAGGGATGTCAGTGGTGATAAGGGTGAGGTAGGGCACACAGGAGGGTTGTCAGGGATGAAACAGGTGAGGGAGGGTACCCAGGAGGGATGTCAGGTGTGATACAAGTGAGGTAGGGTACACAGGAGGGATGTCAGGGGTGATACAGTTGAGGTAGGGGACCCAGGAAGATTGTCAGGGATGATACAGGTCAGATAGGCCACAGGAGGGTTGTCGGGGATGATACAGGTGAGGTAGGGCACACAGGAGGGTTGTCAGGGATGAAACAGGTGAGGGAGGGTACCCAGGAGGGATGTCAGGTGTGATACAATTGAGCTAGGGTACACAGGAGGGATATCGGGGGTGGTACAGGTGAGGTAGGGCACCCAGGAGGGTTGTCAGGGATAATAAAGGTGAGGTAAGGCACCCAGGAGGTATGTCAGGGGTGATACAGGTGAGGTTGGGCACCCAGGAGGGATATCAGGGGTGATACAGGTGAGGTAGGGCACAGAAAAGGGATGTCAGGGGTGATAAACGTGAGGTAGGACACACAGGAGGGCTGTCAGTGGTGGTAAATATGGGGTAGGGCACCAGGAGGGATGTCAGGGGCGATAATACAGGTGAGGTAGGGCACCCAGGAGGGATGTCAGGGGTGATGCAGGTGAGGTAGGACACAGAGGAGGAATGTCAGGGGTGATACAGGTGAGGTAGGGCACACAGGAGGGATATAAGGGATGATACAGGTGAGGTAGGGCATCCAGGAGGGATGTCAGGGATGAAACAGGTAAGGAAGGGTACCCATGAGGGTTGTCAGGTATTAAAAAGGTGAGGTAGGGAACCCAGGAGGGATGTCATGGGTGATAGAGGTCAGGTAGGGCACACAGGAGGGTTGTCAGTTGTGATAGAGGTGGGGTAGGGCACAAGGAAGGATGTTAGGGGTGATACAGGTCAGGTAGGACACACAGGAGGGATGTCAGTGGTGATAAAGGTAGGGTAGGGAACCAGGAGGGATGTCAGGGTGATAAAGGTGGGGTAAGGCACACAGGAGGGTTGTCAGTGGTGATAAAGGTAGGGTAGGGCACCAGGAGGGATGTCAGTGGTGATAAAAGTAGGGTAGGGCACACAGGAGGGATGTCAGGGGTGATAAAGGTGTGGTAGGGCACACGTGAGGGTTGTCAGGGGTGATACAGGTGAGGTAGGGCACACAGGAGGGTTTTCAGTGGTGTTAAAGGTAGGGTAGGGCACCAGGAGGGATGTCAGGGGTGATAAAGGTGGGGTAGGGCACACAGGAGGGTTGTCAGGGAATAAACAGGTGAGGGAGGGTACCCAGGAGGGATGTCAGGTGTGATACAAGTGAGGTAGGGTACACAGGAGGGATGATACAGGTGAGGTAGGGGACCCAGGAAGATTGTCAGGGATGATACAGGTTAGATAGGCCACAGGAGGGTTGTCGGGGATGATACAAGTGAGGTAGGGTACACAGGAGGGATGTCAGGGGTGATACAGGTGAGGTAGGGGACCCAGGAAGATTGTCAGGGATGATACAGGTCAGATAGGCCACAGGAGGGTTGTCGGGGATGATACAGGTGAGGTAGGGCACACGGGAGGGTTGTCAGGGATGAAACAGGTGAGGAAGGGTACCCAGGTCAGGTAGGACACACAGGAGGGATGTCAGTGGTGATAAAGGTAGGGTAGGGCACCAGGAGGGATGTCAGGGGTGATACAGGTGGGGTAGGGCACACAGGAGGGATGTCAGGGTGATACAGGTGAGGTAGGCCACACAGGAGGGATGTCAGGGGGTGATAAAGGTGTGGTAGGGCACCCAGGAGGGTTTTAAGTGGTGATAAAAGTGGGGTAGGGCACCAGGAGGGATGTCAGGGGTGATAAAAGTGGGGTAGGGCACCAGGAAGGATGTCAGGGGCGATACAGGTCAGATAGGGCACACATGAGGGTTTTCAGGGATCATACAGGTGAGTTAGGGCACCCAGGAGGGTTGTCGGGGATAATACAGGTGAGGTAGGGCACCCAGGAGGGATGTCAGGGGTGATGCAGGTGAGGTAGGGCACACAGGAGGGATGTCAGGGGTGATACAGGTGAGGTAGGGCACACAGGAGGGATATCAGGGATGATACAGGTTAGGTAGGGCACCCAGGAGGGATGTCAGGGATGATACAGGTGAGGTAGGGTACCCAGGAGGGTTGTCAGGGATGATACAGGTGAGGTAGGGTACCCAGGAGGGATGTCAGGAGTGATAAAGGTGAGGTAGGGCACACAGAAGGGATGTGAGGGTGATACAGGTGAGGTAGGGCATACAGGAGGGATGTCAGTGGTGAAAAAAGGTGAGGTAGGGCACCCAGGAGGGTTTTCAGTGGTGATAAAAGTGAGGTAGGGCACCAGGAGGGATGTCAGGGGCGATACAGGTGAGGTAGGACACACAGAAGGGGTTGTCAGTGATGATAAAGGTGGGTCAGGGCACCAGTAGGGTTGTCAGGGGTGATACAGGTGAGGTAGGGCACACAGGAGGGTTTTCAGTGGTGTTAAAGGTAGGGTAGGGCACCAGGAGGGATGTCAGGGGCGATAATACAGGTGAGGTAGGGCACCCAGAAGGGATGTCAGGGGTGATGCAGGTGAGGTAGGACACAGAGGAGGGATGTCAGGGGTGATACAGGTGAGGTAGGGCACACAGGAGGGATATCAGGGATGATATAGGTGAGGTAGGGCACCCAGGAGGGATGTCAGGGATGAAACAGGTGAGGTAGGGTACCCAGGAGGGTTGTCAGGGATGATACAGGTGAGGTAGGGTACCCAGGAGGGATGTCAGTGGTGATAAGGATGAGGTAGGGCACACAGGAGGGTTGTCAGGGATGAAACAGGTGAGGGAGGGTACCCAGGAGGGATGTCAGGTGTGATACAAGTGAGGTAGGGTGCACAGGAGGGATGTCAGGGGTGATACAGGTGAGGTAGGGGACCCAGGAAGATTGTCAGGGATGATACAGGTCAGATAGGCCACAGGAGGGTTGTCGGGGATGATACAGGTGGGGTAGGGCACACAGGAGGGTTGTCAGGGATGAAACAGGTGAGGGAGGGTACCCAGGAGGGATGTCAGGTGTGATACAATTGAGGTAGGGTACACAGGAGGGATATCGGGGGTGGTACAGGTGAGGTAGGGCACCCAGGATGGTTGTCAGGGATAATAAAGGTGAGGTAAGGCACCCAGGAGGTATGTCAGGGGTGATACAGGTGAGGTAGGGCACCCAGGAGGGATATCAGGGGTGATACAGGTGAGATAGGGCACACAGGAGGGTTGTCAGGTGTGATACAGGTGAGGTAGGGCACAGAAAAGGGATGTCAGGGGTGATAAACGTGAGGTAGGGCACACAGGAGGGCTGTCAGTGGTGATAAATGTGGGGTAGGGCACCAGGAGGGATGTCAGGGACGATAATACAGGTCAGGTAGGGCACCCAGGAGGGATGTCAGGGGTGATGCAGGTGAGGTAGGGCACACAGGAGGGATATCAGGGATGAAACAGGTGAGGTAGGGCACCCAGGAGGGATGTCAGGGATGAAACAGGTGAGGTAGGGTACACAGTAGGGTTGGCAGGGATGATACAGGTGAGGTAGGGCACCCAGGATGGTTGTCAGGGATGATACAGGCGAGGTAGGGAGGTAGGGCACCAGGCGAGGTAGGGCACCAGGAGGGATATCAGGGGCGATACAGGAGAGGTAGGGCACCAGGAGGGTTGTCAGGAGGGATACAGTTTAGGTAAGGCACACAGGAGGGTTGTCAGGGATGGTAAAGGTGAGGTAGGGCACACAGGAGGGTTGTTAGTGGTGACAAATGTGAAGTAGGACACCAGGAGGGATGTCAGGGATGGTAAAAGTCAGGTAGGGCACACAGGAGGGATGTCAGTGATGATACAAGTGAGGTAGGGCACACAGGAGGGATGTCAGGGGTGATAAAGGTGAGGTAGGGCACACTAGAGGGTTGTCAGTGGTGATAGATCTGGTGTAGGGCACCAGGAGGGTTGTCAGGGATGATACAGGCGAGGTAGGGCACACAGGAGAATGTCAGGGGTGATACAGGTGAGGTAGGGCACACAGGAGGGATATCAGGGGTGATACAGGTGAGGTAGGGCACCAGTAGGGTTGTCAGTGGTGATAAAGTTGGGGCAGGGCACCAGGAGGGATATCAGGGGAAATAAAGGTGAGGTAGGGCACACAGGAGGGTTGTCAGGGATGGTAAAAGTCAGGTAGGGCACACAGGAGGGATGGCAGGGATGATACAGGTGAGGTAGGGCACACAGTAGGGTTGTAAGGGATGATACAGGTGAGGTAGGGCACACAGGAGGGATGTCAGGGGTGATTCAGGTGAGGTAGGGCACAAAGGAGGGCTTTCAGGGAAGATACAGGTGAGGTACGGCACACAGGAGGCTTGTCAGGGGCGATACAGGTGAGATAGGGCACACAGGAGGGATATCAGGGGAAATAAAGGTGAGGTAGGGCACACAGGAGGGTTGTCAGGGATGGTAAAAGTCAGGTAGGGCACACAGGAGGGATGGCAGGGATGATACAGGTGAGGTAGGGCACACAGTAGGGTTGTAAGGGATGATACAGGTGAGGTAGGGCACACAGGAGGGATGTCAGGGGTGATTCAGGTGAGGTAGGGCACAAAGGAGGGCTTTCAGGGATGACACAGGTGAGGTAGGGCACACAGGAGGTTTGTCAGGGATGGTAAAGGTGACATAGGGCACACAGGAGGGTTGTCAGTGATGATACAGGTGAGGTAGGGCACACAGGAGGGATGTCAGGGATGGTAAAGGTGAGGTAGGGCACACAGGAGGGACGTAGGGGATGGTAAAGGTGGGGTAGGGCACCAGGAGGGATGTCAGGGGCGATACAGGTGAGGTAGGGCACCCAGGATGGATGTCAGGGATGATACAGGTGAGGTAGGGCACCAAAGAGAGATGTCAGGGGTGATACAGGTGAGGAAGGGCACCCACGACGAATGTCAGGGGTGAAAAAGTTGAGGTAGGGCACCAGGAGGGATGTCAGTGGTGAAAAAGGTGAGGTAGGGCACACAGGAGGGTTGTCAGGGGTGAAACAGGTGAGGGAGGGTACCCAGGAGGGATGTCAGGTGTGATACAAGTGAGGTAGGGCCCCAAGGAGGGATGTCAGGGATGATACAGGTGAGGTAGGGCAAAAAGGAGGGTTGTCAGTGGTGATAAAGGTAGGGGAGGGCACCAGGAGGGATGTCAGGGGTGATAAAGGTGGGGTAGGGCACACAGGAGGATTGTCAGTGGTGATAAAGGTAGGGTGGGGTACTAGGAGGGATGTCAGTGGTGATAAAGGTGGGGTAGGGCACATAGGATGGTTGTCAGGGGTGATACAGGTGAGGTAGGGCACACAGGAGGGTTGTCAGGGGTGATACAGGTAAGGTAGACCACACAGGAGGGATGTCAGGGGTGATAAAGGTGGGGTAGGGCACATAGGATGGTTGTCAGGGGTGATATAGATGAGGTAGGGCACACAGGAGGGTTGTCAGGAGTGATACAGGTGGGTTAGGGCACCAGGAGGGATGTCAGGGGCGATACAGGTGAGATAGGGCACACAGGAGGGTTGTCAGGGGTGATACAGGTGAGGTAGTGCACACAGAAGGGATGTCAGGTGTAATACAGGTGAGGTAGGGCACGCAGGAGGGATGTCAGGGGTGATAAAGGTGAGGTAGGGCACACAGGAGGGTTGTCAGGGAAGGTAAAGGTCAGGTAGGGCACACAGGAGGGTTGTCAGGGAAGAAACAGGTGAGGTAGGGCACCCAGGAGGGTTGTCATTGGTGATAAAGGGGAGGCAGGGCACCAGGAGCGATGTCAGGGATGATAAATGTGGGGTAGGGCACCAGGAGCGATGTCAGGGATGGTAAAAGTCAGGTAGGGCACACAGGAGGGATGTCAGTGATGATACAAGTGAGGTAGGGCACACAGGAGGGATGTCAGGGGTGATAAAGGTGAGGTAGGGCACACTAGAGGGTTGTCAGTGATGATAAATCTGGTGTAGGGCACCAGGAGGGTTGTCAGGGATGATACAGGCGAGGTAGGGCACACAGGAGAATGTCAGGGGTGATAAAGGTTAGGTAGAACACACAGGAGGTTTGTCAGTGGTGATAAAGGTTGGGTAGGGCACCAGGAGGGATGTCAAGGGTGATACAGGTGAGGTAGGGCACACAGGAGGGATGTCAGTGGTGATAAAGTTGGGGCAGGGCACCAGGAGGGATATCAGGGGAAATAAAGGTGAGGTAGGGCACACAGGAGGGTTATCAGGGATGGTAAAAGTCAAGTAGGGCACACAGGAGGGATGGCAGGGATGATACAGGTGAGGTAGGGCACACAGTAGGGTTGTAAGGGATGATACAGGTGAGGTAGGGCACACAGGAGGGATGTCAGGGGTGATAAAGGTGAGGTAGGGCACACAGGAGGGTTGTCAGTGGTGATAAATGTGGGGTAGGGCACCAGGAGGGATGTCAGGGGTGATAAAGGTTAGGTAGGGCACACAGGAGGGATGTCAAGGATGAAACAGGTGAGGTAGGGCACCAGGAGGGATGTCAGGGGTGACAAAGGTGAGGTAGGGCACACAGGAGGGTTTTCAGGGAAGGTAAAGGTCAGGTAGGGCACACAGGAGGGTTGTCAGGGATAATACAGGTGAGGTAGGGCACCCAGGAGGGTTGTTAGGGATGATACAGGTGAGGTAGGGCACCAAAGAGAGATGTCAGGGTTGATACAGGTGAGGTAGGGCACCAGGAAGGATGTGAGGGGATGGTAAAGGTGAGGTAGGGCACACAGGTGGGTTGTTAGTGGTGATAAAGGTGGGGTAGGGCACTAGGAGGGATGTCAGGGGCGATACAGGTGAGGTAGGGCACACAGGAGGGTTGTCAGGGAAGGTAAAGGTCAGGTAGGGCACACAGGAGGGTTGTCAGGGATGAAACAGGTGCACCAGGAGGGATGTTAGGGGCGATACAGGTGAGATAGGGCACACAGGAGGGTTGTCAGGTGTAATACAGGTGAGGTAGGGCACACAGGAGGGATGTCAGGGGTGATAAAGGTGGATAGGGCACACTAGAGGGTTGTCAGTGGTGATAAATCTGGGGTAAGGCACGAGGAGGGTTGTCAGGGATGATACAGGCGAGGTAGGGCACACAGGAGGGATGTCAGGGGTGATAAAGGTTAGGTAGAGCACACAGGAGGGTTGTCAGTGGTGATGCAGGTTAGGTAGGCTACGCAGGTGGGATGTCAGGCGTGATAAAGGTGAGGTATGGCACACAGTAGGGATATCAGGGGCGATACAGGTGAGGTAGGGCACCAGTAGGGTTGTCAGGGGGGATACAGGTGAGGTAGGGCACACAGGAGGGTTGTCAGGGATGGTAAAGGTCAGGTAGGGCACACAGGAGGGTTGTCAGGGGTGATACAGGTGGGGTAGGGCACCAGGAGGGATGTCAGGGGCGATACAGGTGAGATAGGGCACACAGGAGGGATGTCAGGTGTAATACAGGTGAGGTAGGGCACACAGGAGGGATGTCAGGGGTGATAAAGGTGAGGTAGGGCACACAGGAGGGTTGTCAGTGATGATAAATGTGGGTAGGGCACCAGGAGGGATGTCAGGGGCGAAACAGGTGAGGTAGGGCACACAGGACGGATGTCAGGGGTGAGACAGGTGAGGTAGGGCACACAGGAGGAATGTCAGAGGTGATAAAGGTGAGATAGTGAACCAGGAGGTTGTCAGGGGCGATACAGGTGAAGTAGGGCACACAGTAGGGATGTCAGGGATGATACAGGTGGAGTAGGGCACACAGGAGAGGTGTCAGTGATGACACAGGTGAGGTAGGGCACTCAGGAGGGATATCAGGGATGACACAGTTGAGGTAGGGTACCCAGGAGGGATGTCAGGGATGACACAGTTGAGGTAGGTTACACAGGAGGGATGTCAGGGGTGATAAAGGTGTGGTAGGGCACACAGGAGGGTTGTCAGGGGTGATACAGGTGAGGTAGGGCACACAGGAGGGTTTTCAGTGGTGTTAAAGGTAGGGTAGGGCACCAGGAGGGATGTCAGGGGTGATAAAGGTGGGGTAGGGCACACAGGAGGGTTGTCAGGGATAAAACAGGTGAGGGAGGGTACCCAGGAGGGATGTCAGGTGTGATACAAGTGAGGTAGGGTACACAGGAGGGATGTCAGGGGTGATACAGGTGAGGTAGGGGACCCAGGAAGATTGTCAGGGATGATACAAGTCAGATAGGCCACAGGAGGGTTGTCGGGGATGATACAAGTGAGGTAGGGTACACAGGAGGGATGTCAGGGGTGATACAGGTGAGGTAGGGGACCCAGGAAGATTGTCAGGGATGATACAGGTCAGATAGGCCACAGGAGGGTTGTCGGGGATGATACAGGTGAGGTAGGGCACACAGGAGGGTTGTCAGGGATGTCAGGTGTGATACAATTGAGGTAGGGTACACAGGAGGGATATCGGGGGTGGTACAGGTGAGGTAGGGCACCCAGGAGGATTGTCAGGGATAATAAAGGTGAGGTAGGGCACACAGGAGGGTTGTCAGGGGTGATACAGGTGGGGTAGGGCACCAGGAGGGATGTCAGGGGCGATACAGGTGAGATAGGGCACACAGGAGGGATGTCAGGTGTAATACAGGTGAGGTAGGGCACACAGGAGGGATGTCAGGGGTGATAAAGGTGAGGTAGGGCACACAGGAGGGTTGTCAGTGATGATAAATGTGGGGTAGGGCACCAGGAGGGATGTCAGGGGCGAAACAGGTGAGGTAGGGCACACAGGACGGATGTCAGGGGTGAGACAGGTGAGGTAGGGCACACAGGAGGAATGTCAGAGGTGATAAAGGTGAGATAGTGCACCAGGAGGTTGTCAGGGGCGATACAGGTGAAGTAGGGCACACAGTAGGGATGTCAGGGATGATACAGGTGGAGTAGGGCACACAGGAGAGGTGTCAGTGATGACACAGGTGAGGTAGGGCACTCAGGAGGGATATCAGGGATGACACAGTTGAGGTAGGTTACACAGGAGGGATGTCAGGGGTGACAAAGGTGAGGTAGGGCACACAGGAGGGTTGTCAGGGATGGTAAAGGTCAGCTAGGGCACACAGGAGGGTTGTCAGTGATGATACAGGTGAGGTAGGTCACACAGGAGGGATGTCGGGGATGGCAAAGATAAGGTAGGGCACACAGGAGGGTTGTCAGTGGTGATAAAGGTGGGGTAGGGCACCAGGAGGGATGTCAGGGGCGATACAGGTGAGGTAGGGCACACAGGAGGGTTTTCAGGGAAGGTAAAGGTCAGGTAGGGCACACAGGAGGGTTGTCAGGGTAAATACAGGTGAGGTAGGGGGCCCAGGAGGGTTGTCAGTGGTGATAAAGGGGAGGCAGGGCACCAGGAGGGATGTTAGGGGTGATAACGGAGAGGTAGGGCACACAGGAGGGAAGACAGGGGTGATACAAGTGAGGTAGGGCACACAGGAGGGATGTCAGGGGCGATACAGGTGAGATAGGACACACAGGAGGGATGTCAGGTGTAATACAGGTGAGGTAGGGCACACAGGAGGGATGTCAGGGGTGATAAAGGTGAGGTAGGGCACACGGGAGGGTTGTCAGTGATGATAAATGTGGGGTAGGGCACCAGGAGAGATGTCAGGGGCGATACAGGTGAGGTAGAGCACACGGAACGGATGTCAGGGGCGATACAGGTGAGGTAGGGCACACAGGAGGGATGTCAGGGGTGATACAGGTGATTGTGACATAAGGCACACAGGAGAGTGGTCAAGGATGATACAGGTGAGGTAGGGCACCCAGGAGGGATGTAAGGGGCGATACAGGTGAGGTAGGGCACCCAGGACGAATGTCAGGGATGATACAGGTGAGGTAGGGCATCAGGAGGGATGGCAGGGATGATACAGGGAGGTAGGGCACACAGGAGGGTTGTCAGGGGTGATACAGACGAAGTACGGCACACAGGAGGCTTGTCAGGGGTGATACAGGTGAGGTAGGGCACACAGAAGGGATGTGAGGGTGATACAGGTGAGGTAGGGCACACAGGAGGGATGTCAGTGGTGAAAAAAGGTGAGGTAGGGCACCCAGGAGGGTTTTCAGTGGTGATAAAAGTGAGGTAGGGCACCAGGAGGGATGTCAGGGGCGATACAGGTGAGGTAGGACACACAGGAGGGTTGTCAGTGATACAAAAGGTGGGTCAGGGCACCAGGAGGGATGTCATGGGCGATACAGATGAGGTAGGGCACACAGGAGGGATGTAAGGGGTGATACAGGTGAGGTAGGGCACACAGGAGGGATGTCAGTGGTGATAAGGGTGAGGTAGGGCACACAGGAGGGTTGTCAGGGATGAAACAGGTGAGGGAGGGTACCCAGGAGGGATGTCAGGTGTGATACAAGTGAGGTAGGGTACACAGGAGGCATGTCAGGGGTGATACAGTTGAGGTAGGGGACCCAGGAAGATTGTCAGGGATGATACAGGTCAGATAGGCCACAGGAGGGTTGTCGGGGATGATACAGGTGAGGTAGGGCACACAGGAGGGTTGTCAGGGATGAAACAGGTGAGGGAGGGTACCCAGGAGGGATGTCAGGTGTGATACAATTGAGCTAGGGTACACAGGAGGGATATCGGGGGTGGTACAGGTGAGGTAGGGCACCCAAGAGGGTTGTCAGGGATAATAAAGGTGAGGTAAGGCACCCAGGAGGTATGTCAGGGGTGATACAGGTGAGGTTGGGCACCCAGGAGGGATATCAGGGGTGATACAGGTGAGGTAGGGCACAGAAAAGGGATGTCAGGGGTGATAAACGTGAGGTAGGACACACAGGAGGGCTGTCAGTGGTGGTAAATATGGGGTAGGGCACCAGGAGGGATGTCAGGGGCGATAATACAGGTGAGGTAGGGCACCCAGGAGGGATGTCAGGGGTGATGCAGGTGAGGTAGGACACAGAGGAGGAATGTCAGGGGTGATACAGGTGAGGTAGGGCACACAGGAGGGATATAAGGGATGATACAGGTGAGGTAGGGCACCCAGGAGGGTTTTCAGGGAAGGTAAAGGTCAGGTAGGGCACACAGGAGGGTTGTCAGGGAAAATACAGGTGAGGTAGGGGGCCCAGGAGGGTTGTCAGTGGTGATAAAGGGGAGGCAGGGCACCAGGAGGGATGTTAGGGGTGATAACGGAGAGGTAGGGCACACAGGAGGGAAGACAGGGGTGATACAAGTGAGGTAGGGCACACAGGAGGGATGTCAGGGATGATACAGGCGAGGTAGGGCACACAGGAGAATGTCAGGGGTGATAAAGGTTAGGTAGAGCACACAGGAGGTTTGTCAGTGGTGATAAAGGTTGGGTAGGGCACCAGGAGGGATGTCAAGGGTGATACAGGTGAGGTAGGGCACACAGGAGGGATGGCAGGGATGATACAGGTGAGGTAGGGCACACAGTAGGGTTGTAAGGGATGATACAGGTGAGGTAGGGCACACAGGAGGGATGTCAGGGGTGATTAAGGTGAGGTAGGGCACACAGGAGGGTTGTCAGTGGTGATAAATGTGGGGTAGCGCACCAGAAGGGATGTCAGGGGTGAAAAAGGTGAGGTAGGGCACCAGGAGGGATGTCAGGGGCGATACAGGTGAGGTAGGGCACCCACGACGAATGTCAGGGGTGAAAAAGGTGAGGTAGGGCACCAGGTGGGATGTCAGGGGCGATACAGGTGAGGTAGGGAACGCAGGAGGAATGTTAGGGGTGATACCGGAGAGGTAGGGCACACAGGAGGGAAGACAGGGGTGATACAAGTGAGGTAGGGCACACAGGAGGGATGTCAGGGGTGATACAGGTGAGGTAGGGCACACAGGAGGGTTGTCAGTGGTGATAAATCTGGGGTAGGGCACCAGGAGGGTTGTCAGGGATAATACAGGCGAGGTAGGGCACACAGAAGGGATATCAGGGGTGATAAAGGTTAGGTAGGGCACACAGGAGGGATGTCAAGGATGTCAGGGGTGAGGTAGGGCACACAGGTGGGTTGTTAGTGGTGATAAAGGTGGGGTAGCGCACTAGGAGGGATGTCAGGGGCGATACAGGTGAGGTAGGGCACACAGGAGGGTTGTCAGGGAAGGTAAAGGTCAGGTAGGGCACACAGGAGGGTTGTCAGGGATGAAACAGGTGAGGCAGGGCACCAGGAGGGATGTTAGGGGCGATACAGGTGAGATAGGGCACACAGGAGGGATGTCAGGTGTAATACAGGTGAGGTAGGGCACACAGGAGGGATGTCAGGGGTGATAAAGGTGAGGTAGGGCACACTAGAGGGTTGTCAGTGGTGATAAATCTGGGGTAAGGCACTAGGAGGGTTGTCAGGGATGATACAGGCGAGGTAGGGCACACAGGAGGGATGTCAGGGGTGATAAAGGTTAGGTAGAGCACACAGGAGGGTTGTCAGTGGTGATAAAGTTTGGGAAGGGCATCAGGAGGGATGTCAGTGGTGATGCAGGTTAGGTAGGCTACGCAGGTGGGATGTCAGGCGTGATAAAGGTGAGGTATGGCACACAGGAGGGATATCAGGGGCGATACAGGTGAGGTAGGGCACCAGTAGGGTTGTCAGGGGGGATACAGGTGAGGTAGGGCACACAGGAGGGTTGTCAGGGATGGTAAAGGTCAGGTAGGGCACACAGGAGGGTTGTCAGGGGTGATACAGGTGGGGTAGGGCACCAGGAGGGATGTCAGGGGCGATACAGGTGAGATAGGGCACACAGGAGGGATGTCAGGTGTAATACAGGTGAGGTAGGGCACACAGGAGGGATGTCAGGGGTGATAAAGGTGAGGTAGGGCACACAGGAGGGTTGTCAGTGATGATAAATGTGGGGTAGGGCACCAGGAGGGATGTCAGGGGCGAAACAGGTGAGGTAGGGCACACAGGACGGATGTCAGGGGTGAGACAGGTGAGGTAGGGCACACAGGAGGAATGTCAGAGGTGATAAAGGTGAGATAGTGCACCAGGAGGTTGTCAGGGGCGATACAGGTGAAGTAGGGCACACAGTAGGGATGTCAGGGATGATACAGGTGGAGTAGGGCACACAGGAGAGGTGTCAGTGATGACACAGGTGAGGTAGGGCACTTAGGAGGGATATCAGGGATGACACAGTTGAGGTAGGTTACACAGGAGGGATGTCAGGGGTGACAAAGGTGAGGTAGGGCACACAGGAGGGTTGTCAGGGATGGTAAAGGTCAGGTAGGGCACACAGGAGGGTTGTCAGTGATGATACAGGTGAGGTAGGTCACACAGGAGGGATGTCGGGGATGGCAAAGATAAGGTAAGGCACACAGGAGGGTTGTCAGTGGTGATAAAGGTGGGGTAGGGCACCAGGAGGGATGTCAGGGGCGATACAGGTGAGGTAGGGCACACAGGAGGGTTTTCAGGGAAGGTAAAGGTCAGGTAGGGCACACAGGAGGGTTGTCAGGGAAAATACAGGTGAGGTAGGGGGCCCAGGAGGGTTGTCAGTGGTGATAAAGGGGAGGCGGGGCACCAGGAGGGATGTTAGGGGTGATAACGGAGAGGTAGGGCACACAGGAGGGAAGACAGGGGTGATACAAGTGAGGTAGGGCACACAGGAGGGATGTCAGGGGCGATATAGGTGAGATAGGGCACACAGGAGGGATGTCAGGTGTAATACAGGTGAGGTAGGGCACACAGGAGGGATGTCAGGGGTGATAAAGGTGAGGTAGGGCACACGGGAGGGTTGTCAGTGATGATAAATGTGGGGTAGGGCACCAGGAGAGATGTCAGGGGCGATACAGGTGAGGTAGAGCACACGGAACGGATGTCAGGGGCGATACAGGTGAGGTAGGGCACACAGGAGGGATGTCAGGGGTGATACAGGTGATTGTGACATAAGGCACACAGGAGAGTGGTCAAGGATGATACAGGTGAGGTAGGGCACCCAGGAGGGATGTAAGGGGCGATACAGGTGAGGTAGGGCACCCAGGACGAATGTCAGGGATGATACAGGTGAGGTAGGGCATCAGGAGGGATGGCAGGGATGATACAGGGAGGTAGGGCACACAGGAGGGTTGTCAGGGGTGATACAGACGAGGTACGGCACACAGGAGGCTTGTCAGGGATGATACAGGTGAGGTAGGGCACAAAGGAGGGCTTTCAGGGATGATACAGGTGAGGTACGGCACACAGGAGGCTTGTCAGGGGTGATACAGGTGAGGTAGGGCACACAGAAGGGATGTGAGGGTGATACAGGTGAGGTAGGGCACACAGGAGGGATGTCAGTGGTGAAAAAAGATGAGGTAGGGCACCCAGGAGGGTTTTCAGTGGTGATAAAAGTGAGGTAGGGCACCAGGAGGGATGTCAGGGGCGATACAGGTGAGGTAGGACACACAGGAGGGTTGTCAGTGATACAAAAGGTGGGTCAGGGCACCAGGAGGGATGTCATGGGCGATACAGATGAGGTAGGGCACACAGGAGGGATGTCAGTGGTGATAAGGGTGAGGTAGGGCACACAGGAGGGTTGTCAGGGATGAAACAGGTGAGGGAGGGTACCAAGGAGGGATGTCAGGTGTGATACAAGTGAGGTAGGGTACACAGGAGGGATGTCAGGGGTGATACAGTTGAGGTAGGGGACCCAGGAAGATTGTCAGGGATGATACAGGTCAGATAGGCCACAGGAGGGTTGTCGGGGATGATACAGGTGAGGTAGGGCACACAGAAGGGTTGTCAGGGATCAAACAGGTGAGGGAGGGTACCCAGGAGGGATGTCAGGTGTGATACAATTGAGGTAGGGTACACAGGAGGGATATCGGGGGTGGTACAGGTGAGGTAGGGCACCCAGGAGGGTTGTCAGGGATAATAAAGGTGAGGTAAGGCACCCAGGAGGTATGTCAGGGGTGATACAGGTGAGGTTGGGCACCCAGGAAGGATATCAGGGGTGATACAGGTGAGATAGGGCACACAGGAGGGATGTAAGGGGTGATACAGGTGAGGTAGGGCACACAGGAGGGATGTCAGTGGTGATAAGGGTGAGGTAGGGCACACAGGAGGGTTGTCAGGGATGAAACAGGTGAGGGAGGGTACCAAGGAGGGATGTCAGGTGTGATACAAGTGAGGTAGGGTACACAGGAGGGATGTCAGGGGTGATACAGTTGAGGTAGGGGACCCAGGAAGATTGTCAGGGATGATATAGGTCAGATAGGCCACAGGAGGGTTGTCGGGGATGATACAGGTGAGGTAGGGCACACAGGAGGGTTGTCAGGGATCAAACAGGTGAGGTAGGGCACCCAGGAGGGATGTCAGGGATGAAACAGGTAAGGTAGGGTACCCAGGAGGGTTGTCAGGGATTAAAAAGGTGAGGTAGGGAACCCAGGAGGGATGTCATGGGTGATAGAGGTGAGGTAGGGCACACAGGAGGGTTGTCAGTTGTGATAGAGGTGGGGTACGGCACAAGGAAGGATGTTAGGGGTGATACAGGTCAGGTAGGACACACAGGAGGGATGTCAGTGGTGATAAAGGTAGGGTAGGGAACCAGGAGGGATGTCAGGGTGAAAAAGGTGGGGTAAGGCACACAGGAGGGTTGACAGTGGTGATTAAGGTAGGGTAGGGCACCAGGAGGGATGTCAGTGGTGATAAAAGTAGGGTAGGGCACACAGGAGGGATGTCAGGGGTGATAAAGGTGTGGTAGGGCACACAGGAGGGTTGTCAGGGGTGATACAGGTGAGGTAGGGCACACAGGAGGGTTTTCAGTGGTGTTAAAGGTAGGGTAGGGCACCAGGAGGGATGTCAGGGGTGATAAAGGTGGGGTAGGGCACACAGGAGGGTTGTCAGGGATAAAACAGGTGAGGGAGGGTACCCAGGAGGGATGTCAGGTGTGATACAAGTGAGGTAGGGTACACAGGAGGGATGTCAGGGGTGATACAGGTGAGGTAGGGGACCCAGGAAGATTGTCAGGGATGATACAAGTCAGATAGGCCACAGGAGGGTTGTCGGGGATGATACAAGTGAGGTAGGGTACACAGGAGGGATGTCAGGGGTGATACAGGTGAGGTAGGGGACCCAGGAAGATTGTCAGGGATGATACAGGTCAGATAGGCCACAGGAGGGTTGTCGGGGATGATACAGGTGAGGTAGGGCACACAGGAGGGTTGTCAGGGATGAAACAGGTGAGGAAGGGTACCCAGGAGGGATGTCAGGTGTGATACAATTGAGGTAGGGTACACAGGAGGGATATCGGGGGTGGTACAGGTGAGGTAGGGCACCCAGGAGGATTGTCAGGGATAATAAAGGTGAGGTAAGGCACCCAGGAGGTATGTCAGGGGTGATACAGGTGAGGTAGGGCACCCAGGAGGGATATCAGGGGTGATAAAGGTGAGATAGGGCACACAGGAGGGTTGTCAGGTGTGATACAGGTGAGGTAGGGCACAGAAAAGGGATGTCAGGGGTGATAAACGTGAGGTAGGGCACACAGGAGGGCTGTCAGTGGTGATAAATGTGGGGTAGGGCACTAGGAGGGTTGTGAGGGGTGATACAGGTGAGGTACGGCACACAGGAGGCTTGTCAGGGGTGATACAGGTGAGGTAGGGCACAAAGGAGGGCTTTCAGTGATGATACAGGTGAGGTACGGCACACAGGAGGCTTGTCAGGGGTGATACAGGTGAGGTAGGGTACACAGGAGGGATGTCAGGGGTGATACAGGTGAGGTAGGACACCCAGGAGGGATATCAGGTATGAAACAGGTGAGGTAGGGCACCCAGGAGGGATATCAGGGATGACACAGGTGAGGAAGGGCACCAGGAAGGATGTCAGGGGCGATACAGGTGAGGTAGGGCACCAGGAGGGATGTCAGGGGTGACAAAGGTGAGGTAGGGCACCCAGGAGGGTTTTCAGTGGTGATAAAAGTGAGGTAGGGCACCAGGAGGGATGTCAGGGGCGATACAGGTGAGGTAGGACACACAGAAGGGGTTGTCAGTGATGATAAAGGTGGGTTAGGGCACCAGTAGGGTTGTCAGGGGTGATACAGGTGAGGTAGGGCACACAGGAGGGTTTTCAGTGGTGTTAAAGGTAGGGTAGGGCACCAGGAGGGATGTCAGGGGTGATACAGGTGAGGTAGGGCACACAGGAGGGTTTTCAGTGGTGTTAAAGGTAGGGTAGGGCACCAGGAGGGATGTCAGGGGTGATAAAGGTGGGGTAGGGCACACAGGAGGGTTGTCAGGGATGAAACAGGTGAGGGAGGGTACCCAGGAGGGATGTCAGGTGTGATACAAGTGAGGTAGGGTACACAGGAGGGATGTCAGGGGTGATACAGGTGAGGTAGGGGACCCAGGAAGATTGTCAGGGATGATACAGGTCAGATAGGCCACAGGAGGGTTGTCGGGGATGATACAGGTGAGGTAGGGTACACAGGAGGGTTGTCAGGGATGAAACAGGTGAGGGAGGGTACCCAGGAGGGATGTCAGGTGTGATACAATTGATGTAGGGTACACAGGAGGGATATCGGGGGTGGTACAGGTGAGGTAGGGCACCCAGGAGGGTTGTCAGGGATAATAAAGGTGAGGTAAGGCACCCAGGAGGTATGTCAGGGGTGATACAGGTGAGGTAGGGCACCCAGGAGGGATATCAGGGGTGATACAGGTGAGGTAGGGCACCAGTAGGGTTGTCAGGGGGGATACAGGTGAGGTAGGGCACACAGGAGGGTTGTCAGGGATGGTAAAGGTCAGGTAGGGCACACAGGAGGGTTGTCAGGGGTGATACAGGTGGGGTAGGGCACCAGGGGGGTTGTCAGGGGTGATACAGGTGGGGTAGGGCACCAGGAGAGATGTCAGGGGCGATACAGGTGAGATAGGGCACACAGGAGGGATGTCAGGTGTAATACAGGTGAGGTAGGGCACACAGGAGGGATGTCAGGGGCGATACAGGTGAGGTAGGACACACAGGAGGGTTGTCAGTGATACAAAAGGTGGGTCAGGGCACCAGGAGGGATGTCATGGGCGATACAGATGAGGTAGGGCACACAGGAGGGATGTAAGGGGTGATACAGGTGAGGTAGGGCACACAGGAGGGATGTCAGTGGTGATAAGGGTGAGGTAGGGCACACAGGAGGGTTGTCAGGGATGAAACAGGTGAGGGAGGGTACCCAGGAGGGATGTCAGGTGTGATACAAGTGAGGTAGGGTACACAGGAGGGATGTCAGGGGTGATACAGTTGAGGTAGGGGACCCAGGAAGATTGTCAGGGATGATACAGGTCAGATAGGCCACAGGAGGGTTGTCGGGGATGATACAGGTCAGGTAGGGCACACAGGAGGGTTGTCAGGGATGAAACAGGTGAGGGAGGGTACCCAGGAGGGATGTCAGGTGTGATACAATTGAGCTAGGGTACACAGGAGGGATATCGGGGGTGGTACAGGTGAGGTAGGGCACCCAAGAGGGTTGTCAGGGATAATAAAGGTGAGGTAAGGCACCCAGGAGGTATGTCAGGGGTGATACAGGTGAGGTTGGGCACCCAGGAGGGATATCAGGGGTGATACAGGTGAGGTAGGGCACAGAAAAGGGATGTCAGGGGTGATAAACGTGAGGTAGGACACACAGGAGGGCTGTCAGTGGTGGTAAATATGGGGTAGGGCACCAGGAGGGATGTCAGGGGCGATAATACAGGTGAGGTAGGGCACCCAGGAGGGATGTCAGGGGTGATGCAGGTGAGGTAGGACACAGAGGAGGAATGTCAGGGGTGATACAGGTGAGGTAGGGCACACAGGAGGGATATAAGGGATGATACAGGTGAGGTAGGGCACCCAGGAGGGATGTCAGGGATGAAACAGGTAAGGTAGGGTACCCAGGAGGGTTGTCAGGGATTAAAAAGGTGAGGTAGGGAACCCAGGAGGGATGTCATGGGTGATAGAGGTCAGGTAGGGCACACAGGAGGGTTGTCAGTTGTGATAGAGGTGGGGTAGGGCACAAGGAAGGATGTTAGGGGTGATACAGGTCAGGTAGGACACACAGGAGGGATGTCAGTGGTGATAAAGGTAGGGTAGGGAACCAGGAGGGATGTCAGGGTGATAAAGGTGGGGTAAGGCACACAGGAGGGTTGTCAGTGGTGATAAAGGTAGGGTAGGGCACCAGGAGGGATGTCAGTGGTGATAAAAGTAGGGTAGGGCACACAGGAGGGATGTCAGGGGTGATAAAGGTGTGGTAGGGCACACAGGAGGGTTGTCAGGGGTGATACAGGTGAGGTAGGGCACACAGGAGGGTTTTCAGTGGTGTTAAAGGTAGGGTAGGGCACCAGGAGGGATGTCAGGGGTGATAAAGGTGGGGTAGGGCACACAGGAGGGTTGTCAGGGAATAAACAGGTGAGGGAGGGTACCCAGGAGGGATGTCAGGTGTGATACAAGTGAGGTAGGGTACACAGGAGGGATGTCAGGGGTGATACAGGTGAGGTAGGGGACCCAGGAAGATTGTCAGGGATGATACAGGTTAGATAGGCCACAGGAGGGTTGTCGGGGATGATACAAGTGAGGTAGGGTACACAGGAGGGATGTCAGGGGTGATACAGGTGAGGTAGGGGACCCAGGAAGATTGTCAGGGATGATACAGGTCAGATAGGCTACAGGAGGGTTGTCGGGGATGATACAGGTGAGGTAGGGCACACGGGAGGGTTGTCAGGGATGAAACAGGTGAGGAAGGGTACCCAGGTCAGGTAGGACACACAGGAGGGATGTCAGTGGTGATAAAGGTAGGGTAGGGCACCAGGAGGGATGTCAGGGGTGATACAGGTGGGGTAGGGCACACAGGAGGGATGTCAGGGTGATACAGGTGAGGTAGGCCACACAGGAGGGATGTCAGGGGGTGATAAAGGTGTGGTAGGGCACCCAGGAGGGTTTTAAGTGGTGATAAAAGTGGGTTAGGGCACCAGGAGGGATGTCAGGGGTGATTAAAGTGGGGTAGGGCACCAGGAAGGATGTCAGGGGCGATACAGGTCAGATAGGGCACACATGAGGGTTTTCAGGGATCATACAGGTGAGTTAGGGCACCCAGGAGGGTTGTCGGGGATAATACAGGTGAGGTAGGGCACCCAGGAGGGATGTCAGGGGTGATGCAGGTGAGGTAGGGCACACAGGAGGGATGTCAGGGGTGATACAGGTGAGGTAGGGCACACAGGAGGGATATCAGGGATGATACAGGTTAGGTAGGGCACCCAGGAGGGATGTCAGGGATGATACAGGTGAGGTAGGGTACCCAGGAGGGTTGTCAGGGATGATACAGGTGAGGTAGGGTACCCAGGAGGGATGTCAGGAGTGATAAAGGTGAGGTAGGGCACACAGAAGGGATGTGAGGGTGATACAGGTGAGGTAGGGCACATAGGAGGGATGTCAGTGGTGAAAAAAGGTGAGGTAGGGCACCCAGGAGGGTTTTCAGTGGTGATAAAAGTGAGGTAGGGCACCAGGAGGGATGTCAGGGGCGATACAGGTGAGGTAGGACACACAGAAGGGGTTGTCAGTGATGATAAAGGTGGGTCAGGGCACCAGTAGGGTTGTCAGGGGTGATACAGGTGAGGTAGGGCACACAGGAGGGTTTTCAGTGGTGTTAAAGGTAGGGTAGGGCACCAGGAGGGATGTCAGGGGTGATAAAGGTGGGGTAGGGCACACAGGAGGGTTGTCAGGGATGAAACAGGTGAGGGAGGGTACCCAGGAGGGATGTCAGGTGTGATACAAGTGAGGTAGGGTACACATGAGGGATGTCAGGGGTGATACAGGTGAGGTAGGGGACCCAGGAAGATTGTCAGGGATGATACAGGTCAGATAGGCCACAGGAGGGTTGTCGGGGATGATACAGGTGAGGTAGGGCACACAGGAGGGTTGTCAGGGATGAAACAGGTGAGGGAGGGTACCCAGGAGGGATGTCAGGTGTGATACAATTGATGTAGGGTACACAGGAGGGATATCGGGGGTGGTACAGGTGAGGTAGGGCACCCAGGAGGGTTGTCAGGGATAATAAAGGTGAGGTAAGGCACCCAGGAGGTATGTCAGGGGTGATACAGGTGAGGTAGGGCACCCAGGAGGGATATCAGGGGTGATACAGGTGAGATAGGGCACACAGGAGGGTTGTCAGGTGTGATACAGGTGAGGTAGGGCACAGAAAAGGGATGTCAGGGGTGATAAACGTGAGGTAGGACACACAGGAGGGCTGTCAGTGGTGATAAATGTGGGGTAGGGCACCGAGAGGGATGTCAGGGGCGATAATACAGGTGAGGTAGGGCACCCAGAAGGGATGTCAGGGGTGATGCAGGTGAGGTAGGACACAGAGGAGGGATGTCAGGGGTGATACAGGTGAGGTAGGGCACACAGGAGGGATATCAGGGATGATATAGGTGAGGTAGGGCACCCAGGAGGGATGTCAGGGATGAAACACGTGAGGTAGGGTACCCAGGAGGGTTGTCAGGGATGATACAGGTGAGGTAGGGTACCCAGGAGGGATGTCAGTGGTGATAAGGGTGAGGTAGGGCACACAGGAGGGTTGTCAGGGATGAAACAGGTGAGGGAGGGTACCCAGGAGGGATGTCAGGTGTGATACAAGTGAGGTAGGGTACACAGGAGGGATGTCAGGGGTGATACAGGTGAGGTAGGGGACCCAGGAAGATTGTCAGGGATGATACAGGTCAGATAGGCCACAGGAGGGTTGTCGGGGATGATACAGGTGAGGTAGGGCACACAGGAGGGTTGTCAGGGATGAAACAGGTGAGGGAGGGTACCCAGGAGGGATGTCAGGTGTGATACAATTGAGGTAGGGTACACAGGAGGGATATCGGGGGTGGTACAGGTGAGGTAGGGCACCCAGGATGGTTGTCAGGGATAATAAAGGTGAGGTAAGGCACCCAGGAGGTATGTCAGGGGTGATACAGGTGAGGTAGGGCACCCAGGAGGGATATCAGGGGTGATACAGGTGAGATAGGGCACACAGGAGGGTTGTCAGGTGTGATACAGGTGAGGTAGGGCACAGAAAAGGGATGTCAGGGGTGATAAACGTGAGGTAGGGCACACAGGAGGGCTGTCAGTGGTGATAAATGTGGGGTAGGGCACCAGGAGGGATGTCAGGGACGATAATACAGGTGAGGTAGGGCACCCAGGAGGGATGTCAGGGGTGATGCAGGTGAGGTAGGGCACACAGGAGGGATATCAGGGATGAAACAGGTGAGGTAGGGCACCCAGGAGGGATGTCAGGGATGAAACAGGTGAGGTAGGGTACCCAGGAGGGTTGTCAGGGATGATACAGGTGAGGTAGGGTACCCAGGAGGGATGTCATGGGTGATAGAGGTGAGGTAGGGCACACAGGAGGGTTGTCAGTTGTGATAGAGGTGGGGTAGGACACAAGGAAGGATGTTAGGGGTGATACAGGTCAGGTAGGACACACAGGAGGGATGTCAGTGGTGATAAAGGTAGGGTAGGGCACCAGGAGGGATGTCAGTGGTGATAAAGGTAGGGTAGGGCACACAGGAGGGATGTCAAGGGTGATACAGGTGAGGTAGGCCACACAGGAGGGATGTCAGGGGGTGATAAAGGTGGAGTACGGCACACAGGAGGGTTGTCAGGGGTGATACAGGTGAGGTAGGGCACACAGGAGGGTTGTCAGTGGTGTTAAAGGTAGGATAGGGCACCAGGAGGGATGTCAGGGGTGATAAAGGTGGGGTAGGGCACACAGGAGAGTTGTCAGGGGTGATACAGGTGAAGTAGGGCACCCAGGAGGGTTGTCAGGGATAATACAGGTGGGGTAGGGCACCCAGGAGGGTTTTAAGTGGTGATAAAAGTGGGGTAGGGCACCAGGAGGGATGTCAGGGGCGATACAGGTGAGGTAGGACACACAGGAGGGTTGTCAGGGATGATACAGGTCAGATAGGGCACACATGAGGGTTGTCAGGGATCATACAGGTGAGGTAGGGCACCCAGGAGGGTTGTCGGGGATAATACAGGTGAGGTAGGGCACCCAGGAGGGATGTCAGGGGTGATGCAGGTGAGGTAGGGCACACAGGAGGGATGTCAGGGATGATACAGGTGAGGTAGGGTACCCAGGAGGGTTGTCAGGGATGATACAGGTGAGGTAGGGTACCGAGGAGGGATGTCAGGAGTGATAAAGGTGAGGTAGGGCACACAGGAGGGTTGTCAGTGGTGATAAATGTGGGGTAGGGCACCAGGAAGGATGTCAGGGGTGATGCAGGTGAGGTAGGGCACCCAGGAGGGATGTCAGGGGCGATACATGTGAGGTAGGGCACGCAGGTGGGATGTCAGGCGTGATACAGGTGAGGTAGGGCACACAGGAGGGATGTCAGGGGTGATACAGGTGGGGTAGGGCACCAGGAGGGATGTAAGGGGCGATACAGGTGAGATAGGGCACACAGGAGGGATGTCAGGGATGATTCAGGTGACATAAGGCACCCAGGAGGGATGTCAGGGATGATACAGGTGACATAAGGCACACAGGAGAGTGGTCAAGGATGATACAGGTGAGGTAGGGCACCCAGGACCAATGTCAGGGATGATACAGGTGAGGTAGGGCACTAGGAGGGTTGTGAGGGGTGATACAGGTGAGGTACGGCACACAGGAGGCTTGTCAGGGGTGATACAGGTGAGGTAGGGTACACAGGAGGGATGTCAGGGGTGATACAGGTGATGTAGGACACCCAGGAGGGATGTCAGGGATAATACAGGTGATGTAAGGCACCCAGGATGAATGTCAGGGATGATACAGGTGAGGAAGGGCACCAGGAGGGATGTCAGGGGTGATAAACGTGGGGTAGGGTACACAGGAGGGTTGTCAGGGGTGATACAGGTGAGGTAGGGCACACAGGAGGGTTGTCAGTGATAAAAAAGGTCAGGAAGGGCACACAGTAGGGTTGGCAGGGATGATACAGGTGAGGTAGGGCACCCAGGATGGTTGTCAGGGATGATACAGGCGAGGTAGGGAGGTAGGGCACCTGGCGAGGTAGGGCACCAGGAGGGATATCAGGGGCGATACAGGAGAGGTAGGGCACCAGGAGGGTTGTCAGGAGGGATACAGTTTAGGTAAGGCACACAGGAGGGTTGTCAGGGATGATACAGGTGAGGTAGGGCACACAGGAGGGTTGTCAGGGATGGTAAAGGTGAGGTAGGGCACACAGGAGGGTTGTCAGTGGTGACAAATGTGGAGTAGGACACCAGGAGGGATGTCAGGGATGGTAAAAGTCAGGTAGGGCACACAGGAGGGATGTCAGTGATGATACAAGTGAGGTAGGGCACACAGGAGGGATGTCAGGGGTGATAAAGGTGAGGTAGGGCACACTAGAGGGTTGTCAGTGGTGATAGATCTGGTGTAGGGCACCAGGAGGGTTGTCAGGGATGATACAGGCGAGGTAGGGCACACAGGAGAATGTCAGGGGTGATACAGGTGAGGTAGGGCACACAGGAGCGATATCAGGGGTGATACAGGTGAGGTAGGGCACACAGGAGGGATGTAAGGGGTAATAAAGGTGAGGTAGGCACACAGGAGGGATATCAGGGGTGATACAGGTGAGGTAGGGCACACAGGAGGGTTGTCAGGGATGGTAAAAGTCAGGTAGGGCACACAGGAGGGATGGCAGGGATGATACAGGTGAGGTAGGGCACACAGTAGGGTTGTAAGGGATGATACAGGTGAGGTAGGGCACACAGGAGGGATGTCAGGGGTGATTCAGGTGAGGTAGGGCACAAAGGAGGGCTTTCAGGGAAGATACAGGTGAGGTACGGCACACAGGAGGCTTGTCAGGGGCGATACAGGTGAGATAGGGCACACAGGAGGGATGTCAGGTGTAATACAGGTGAGGTAGGGCACACAGGAGGGATGTCAGGGGAGATACAGGTGAGGTAGGGCACACAGGAGGGATATCAGGGATGATACAGGTGAGGTAGGGCACCCAGGAGGGATGTCAGGGATGACACAGGTGAGGTAGGGCACACAGGAGGGATATCAGGGATGACACAGTTGAGGTAGGGCACACAGGAGGGATGTCAGGGATGACACAGGTGAGGTAGGGCACACAGGAGGTTTGTCAGGGATGGTAAAGGTGACATAGGGCACACAGGAGGGTTGTCAGTGATGATACAGGTGAGGTAGGGCACACAGGAGGGATGTCAGGGATGGTAAAGGTGAGGTAGGGCACACAGGAGGGACGTAGGGGATGGTAAAGGTGGGGTAGGGCACCAGGAGGGATGTCAGGGGCGATACAGGTGAGGTAGGGCACCCAGGATGGATGTCAGGGATGATACAGGTGAGGTAGGGCACCAAAGAGAGATGTCAGGGGTGATACAGGTGAGGTAGGGCACACAGGAGGGTTGTCAGGGAAGTTAAAGGTCAGGTAGGGCACCCAGGAGGGTTGTCAGTGGTGATAAAGGGGAGGCAGGGCACCAGGAGGGATGTCAGGGGTGATACAGGTGAGGTAGGGCACCAGGAGGGATGTCAGTGGTGATACAGGTGAGGTAGGGCACCCAGGAGGGTTGTCAGGGGTGATACAGGTGAGGTAGGGCACACGGGACGGATGTCAGGGATGATACAGGTGACATAAGGCACACAGGAGAGTGGTCAAGGATGATACAGGTGAGGTAGGGCACCCAGGAGGGATGTCAGGGATGATACAGGTGAGGTAGGGCACCCAGGAGGGATGTCAGGGATGACACAGGTGAGGTAGGGCACACAGGAGGGATATCAGGGATGACACAGTTGAGGTAGGGCACACAGGAGGGATGTCAGGGATGACACAGGTGAGGTAGGGCACACAGGAGGTTTGTCAGGGATGGTAAAGGTGACATAGGGCACACAGGAGGGTTGTCAGTGATGATACAGGTGAGGTAGGGCACACAGGAGGGATGTCGGGGATGGTAAAGGTGAGGTAGGGCACACAGGAGGGATGTCAGTGGTGATACAGGTGAGGTAGGGCACACAGGAGGGTTGTCAGTGGTGAAAAAGGTGAGGTAGGGCACACAGGAGGGTTGTCAGGGGTGATACAGGTGAGGTAGGGCACCAGGAGGGATGTCAGGGGTAATACAGGTGAGGTAGGGCACACAGGAGGGTTGTCAGGGAAGTTAAAGGTCAGGTAGGGCACCCAGGAGGGTTGTCAGTTGTGATAAAGGGGAGGCAGGGCACCAGGAGGGATGTCAGGGGTGATACAGGTGAGGTAGGGCACCAGGAGGGATGTCAGTGGTGATACAGGTGAGGTAGGGCACACTAGAGGGTTGTCAGTGGTGATAAATCTGGGGTAGGGCACCAGGAGGGTTATCAGGGATGATACAGGTGAGGTAGGGCACACGGGACGGATGTCAGGGATGATACAGGTGACATAAGGCACACAGGAGAGTGGTCAAGGATGATACAGGTGAGGTAGGGCACCCAGGAGGGATGTCAGGGATGATACAGGTGAGGTAGGGCACCCAGGACGAATGTCAGGGATGATACAGGTCAGATAGGGCACCAGGAAGGATGTCAGGGGTGATACAGGTGAGGTAGGGCACACAGGAGGGTTGTCAGGGATGATACAGGTGAGGTAGGGCACACAGGAGGGATGTCAGGGATGATACAGGTGAGGTAGGGCACACAGGAGGGTTGTCAGGGATGATAGAGGTGAGGTAGGGCACACAGGAGGGTTGTCAGGGATGATACAGGTGAGGTAGGGCACCAAAGAGGGATATCAGGGGTGATACAGGTGAGGTAGGGCACCCACTACGAATGTCAGGGGTGATAAAGGTTTGGTAGGGCACCAGGAGGGATGTCAGTGATGATACAGGTGAGGTAGGGCACCAAGAAGGGTTGTCAGGGATAATACAGGTGAGGTAGGTCACACAGGAGGGTTGTCAGGGATGACACAGGTGAGGTAGGGCACAGAGCAGGGATGTCAGGGGTGATACAGGTGAGGTAGTGCACATAGGAGGGATATCAGGATGATACAGGTGAGGTAGGGCACCCAGGAGGAAAATCAGGGGCGATACAGGTGAGGTAGGGCACACAGGACGGATGTCAGGGGTGATACAGGTGAGGTAGGGCACACGGGACGGATGTCAGGGGCGATACAGGTGAGGTAGTGCACACAGGAGGGATATCAGGGATGATACAGGTGAGGTAGGGCACCCAGGAGGGATGTCAGGGGCGATACAGGTGAGGTAGGGCACACAGGAGGGATGTCAGGGATGATACAGGTGAGGTAGGGCACAAAGGAGGGTTGTCAGGGATGATACAGGTGAGGTAGGGCACCCGGGAGGGTTGTCAGGGATGATACAGGTGAGGTAGGGCACCAAAGAGGGATGTCAGGGGTGATACAGGTGAGGTAGGGCACCCACTACGAATGTCAGGGGTGATAAAGGTTGGGTAGGGCACCAGGAGGGATGTCAGTGATGATACAGGTGAGGTAGGGCACCAAGGAGGGTTGTCAGGGATAATACAGGTGAGGTAGGTCACACAGGAGGGATATCAGGGATGATACAGGTGAGGTAGGGCACACAGGACGGATGTCAGGGGTGAGACAGGTGAGGTAGTGCACACAGGAGGAATGTCAGGGGTGATACAGGTGGAGTAGGGCACACAGGAGAGGTGTCAGTGATGAAACAGGTGAGGTAGGGCACACAGGAGGGATATCAGGGATGACACAGTTGAGGTAGGGCACACAGGAGGGATATCAGGGATGATACAGGTGAGGTAGGGCACCCAGGAGGGATGTCAGGGGTGATAAAGGTGAGGTAGGGCACACAGGAGGGTTGTCAGGGATGGTAAAGGTGAGGTAGGGCACACAGGAGGGTTGTCAGGGATGATACAGGTGAGGTAGGGCACACAGGAGGATTGTCAGGGATGACACAGGTGAGGTAGGGCACCAGGAGGGATGTCAGGGGTGATACAGGTGAGGTACGGCACCCAGGAGGGTTTTCAGTGGTGATAAAAGTCTATACTATACTATTGTCATGGCGTAGTGAATAAGAGATGACGTCATGTGCGATTGACCAATCAGCGGCCAGGATTTCAGAGAGAAGACAAGACAAGAGAATGTCCCTAACAGTGACAAGGGTAAGATAAATCCAGAACCGGACTCTGATAATAAAATAAACAGTACTCCACTCATTTGAATGAGCCATAATCATCACTCGGCTTCCCCCCGATGACGATTGCGGCCCATCCAATCTCATGGAGTATTGTGTACTTACACTATATTCGATGCAGTTCTATATAAATATGATAACTGGGACGGTAAATGAGACATAACTACATCTACCTCCCTATTGTAGCGTTGCTATGGAAACGAGAAGAATACCCGCTAACGACTGTCTCCTGGACACATCTCCGGATGCAATCATACTTTCACCTGGAGCCCCGAGCGACAAGCACGATACTCCCCCCCACTCCCTCCCTCCAGGGGATTAACCCAGATGGCAGTCTCAAGGCACTCCCTCCGCCACGTCCGTCCACTGCACAATGAGCAGGAATCTGATTGCTGGATTAGGCTCCATCTAATACTCCTACCAGGTATGGGGAGGATGGGGCACAGGTGAGGGATTATTATCCAGGAGGAGCAAATTGAATGCTGACCCCTTCAGACCTTAGTCATGACTGATATGTTGAGGTACAGCCAAGTGTGAAATCCGGCACCAGACAGTCCGTGTAAACTAGGAGTAAGTAGTATGTTCATCATTGATGAATGATTATATATGAATAAAAATTAAAAGGTTTGAGTTACATTTTATCTATGGATAGCTTTATGTAACCCACTTGCACCCAGTCAAGTTGCCATTTCTTCAGCTGCCTGAGTCTAGGATCCAAATATATGAAGCACCAATAGGTCAATGAGGTATTTCGGTCTTGAGTCATTGGTCATGGTCAGCTGGGCATACTTCTAATACACTGAGACACTGGCACTCTGCTCCTTTGCCAGTGGCACAATGAGTAGCACAAAGATAGTGAAGGGATAGTTTTCTGGCAGCACGCTGGAAGAGTATATATGTGACCACTCTAACCTCTAGGTGATGTATATACCGTGTGCAAGCACGCTCTATTAAATCTATCATATACCTGCGCCAGTATCTTACACAAATACCAACCTCTGCTAGGTTATTGGTATTGAATTTATACCAGCAGAGTATGGTGGTATAAAATGAAGTACCGCCCTACTTTGAATAGACGTTCTGGTTGGCTGAAAAAAATCACACTGACCTATTTATGACATAATGCACTGATGTATAATTACTGAAAAGCGGCAGTCAGCTAATTTATGTGTGCAAAGGATCACGGGAGTTGAGGGGGGAAAGTATAAAATGTGCTTGGAAAGTATCCCGTGCTCGACTAAGATGTCAACAGATATACCAGCGTAATTTTTTTTTTGGGGTGTAAAGAAAAGTTTATTGACATTGTAGATTCATCAACAGACTTGACCATCTTGCATCATCATCCTACCCCTCATATAAATCTCTATAGACTTAACATGGTGTGACTGTATGCCACGGTTATTATACTACCCCTCATATAAATCTCCATAGACTTAACATGGTGTGACTGTATGCCACGGTTATTATCCTACCGCTTATATAAATCTCCATAGACTTAACATGGTGTGACTGTATGCCACAGTTATTATCCTACCTCTTATATAAATCTCCATAGACTTAACATGGTGTGACTGTATGCCACGGTTATTATCCTACCCCTCATATAAATCTCCATAGACTTAACATGGTGTGACTGTATGCCACGGTTATTATCCTACCCCTCATATAAATCTCCATAGACTTAACATGGTGTGACTGTATGCCACGGTTATTATCCTACCCCTCATATAAATCTCCATAGACTTAACATGGTGTGACTGTATGCCACAGATATGCTTTAAAATATTTATATGTCACGGGTGCTAAATGAAGTAAAAACATGTGACAGTAGGATAAAATCTAAACATCACTCAATTTCATATAATTATTTACATGACAGTTGTTGTCTTCTGCTGCAGATGTAACTCAGCTCGGTTGCCGCAAAGACAACTCATGCCATATAAACAATCATATTGTAAAGTCTTGGGCCCTACTTGCGTAAGGAGTAGACCTTAAGAGAAAAAGTCAGAACACAAAACACAGAAGTACTAGGTATTACTCGGAGTCAGAACCTGAGACTTACTATTTATTGACAGGAGAGGGTCCTTGTTTTATACATAATATGCTTGGCATCTGTGAGCTCTGCACTCTCATTGGTTGTTGTACCAACAGCCAATAGGGGATGACCAAACCCGTTCCGGTTGAGCACCCGTTCTAGTCTGTTGCACATGTCAGGAGGCTGCTCATGACACTGAACATCTCAAGGTGTCATTTGTAGAGTGCCCTGCCCTCATGTGGACATACTGGGAACTAGAGCTGAGCGATAATAGGGGTATTATATGCCATTCAAAGCATGGCAGCCGTAATGTAAACATCAGGGAGGAGGTAACTAACAAAAGTGGTGAATGTTCCAATTCAGTCAATTTGTTTCTCAATAATTAGGGGTAATTTAGATAATTACTTTCTTCTCATAGAAAACAATATTACTTGGCCACGATAGGGATGTATAGACCAGCAAATTACAATATGAAATTTCATGATGTTTCATGATAAGAAGTCCGTAGATCTAGTCCATAAAGGACAACATGAATACAATAGGCTTGTAATGGAGAAAAAGCTAGTATATAATGTATGAAGTGTTTTGCCCAAAAGAGTATATAATGTATGAAGTGTTTTGCCGAGATGACTGTATAGGTGGGCTTTTTCCTATTATTGCCTTCTTAAGAAATACATAAAACATGGCAAGTCTTTTAACGAGATGCCAGCCATAATCTTTTATTCAAGGGTGATTAGGCAAACTTCTGGTTGCAAATTGATCTTGTGTTCAATAGTGTTAATATAACATGAAAATATTGTTCATTGGTAAAGTTATTTCACAACTCTCCACGGGAGAGTCTCCTCAGGGAAGCCTCGGAGCCTCATATTATAAATATTTTTAAGGAAATAAAGAAGAAACCAACAACAAAAAGCAAAAATGTGGTCAGGTCGCCTAATAACTATACAAGCAGTGTACTACAGTAGGATATAGCCATAACCTAAAGACCAACCGTCCACCTGCTAATAATGTTTTCTTTGTTTTACACAAGAACTAATAATCATATACTGAATAAGAATGGATTTCATTGGATAAGTGGAAAACTGCCAGCTCTGATTGTCAGGGGTAAATGGGATGGTTCTTCTTCAACGCTTTTAAAGAAAAAACCAACAAGTTTTGGTAAAAGTCATCGTTCTCTACGAGTTTGATGCAGAGTGTTATGAATGAGGCGACCGCCGAGTGAATAGCAGATTGCGTGCAAATGAGTTGGAGAACAACAACTTTGACCAAAATGAATTGCTTTCTGTATTTATCTCACCCCTGTACACACTATAAGAATGGATCACACAAGATATAGACCATGGAGAATGGACCGCAATACTCGTAGGGGTATAGAGAACGAACTTTGAATGTTAAATCTCCAGGGAAAAATACCAGGGGTGAGATAATAAGAAGGAACTGCATCAAGATCCATAGCTAATGAAGATATGCCATGACTTGCATGGCTGCTGAGTTTGTTGCAAACAGAAAGGAATGGCGTGTACTCGTAGGGTCATGGAGAATGAGCTCCATTGTTAAGCCTATCAGACAATAATACCGGGCATCAAATTAGATATCTATCGCTAGATTTACTCGCAATTCTATAATCATGTATATATTTTTCCATTTGGTAATAATGACTTCAGCCATTCCCACCCAACAGAGATGTCAGTTTTTCATTTTCCCGTAGAAATCCACTTTTTCAAATACAGTATAAGTAATGTCTTTTCCTTGTGTCAGACAAATATGATATTGATTCAACTTCATTTACACCAATAAAACAGTGGTTTGAACCTCCCGAAAGATCCTTGGACCCATGCCATGGCTGACAAGGACCCATTGTCCCAGGTTTCCCGATCTCTAGGGGCGGAAAAATTCACATTAAATGTTTTCACTTTTTCCCTTGATACCAGGATACGATACTCACATGAAGTATAGAAAGGATTGAGGATCTCACAACAGAAGAAGTTTTGTTATAATATTTCTTTAATCTATCCCATCGGATATTCGGATTACATAAGCGAGGGTTAGGTATAAGTCTGTATATCCTTACATGATACATACTTCATTAGCCATTGAAGACTTTGTAGCTAGAGAGATGTACATACAAACCGGTTATTGTACATTTTTATACAACACTGAAGCGCCTGAATGCGAAGCCATTCTGCAAGGGAATTGGAATCTATGTATGCCATATTCCGGATACAATGACAGTGATTGTATACAATGTAGGATTAAACATAGATAGAGGACAACATGTAAAATTTTCCAACACCCGACGACCTTCAGCTGTCAAAGGCAAGAAATTCGTAATTCTTGGGTTGGTGACTATTGTGGCCGATATTGCATAATCGAGCATTACCAGGGACCTGTTTCAGTAGTTTCGTGACATGTCTAGATGGAGTCTGTGACACCATACAGACAGATCACAAGACTGCAATCAAAGACACGCGGAATTTCACTCACTTTCAGGAATTTAGCCATGAAATTTTAACACGAGTAGGGGATACATATAACCTATAATCGTCCCAAATATGAAGAAGATTGGCTGCTCCGACCCTCTGATATTTGCTAGACTTTTTCCACTATTGCTTGCACTGTTGGTGCCACTGTTGATGTCTGCCTAGGCCTAATGTCACGAAACTAGTGAAACAGGTCCCTGATGACTATTGGCTAGACAATGTACAGTCATCACGTTTTAGTCGTCCAATGTAAACGCTGGATGAAGCAACCAAAGCTACCTCTGACAGAGGATGCTACACTTCAAGCGCATCTGTGATGTCTGTGCTCTCATTGTACCAACAGCCAAAAGGGGATGACCAAATCCGTTCCGGTTGAGCACCCGTTCCGGTCTGTTACACATGTCAGGAGGTCACTCATGACACTTGAACAACTCAAGGTGTCATTGGTAGAGCGCCCATATTTTCTTATACATGTATTTATATTTTCTCCAAATATAGTCTAACGTTATTCACTTTTGCGACGCCGGTGACAATTGTTGGTTATAGAGGTATGCGAGTCAATCACTTCCATTCATACAGCTAATAGGGGATCTGTTCCGGTTGAACGCCCGTTCCGGTCTGTCGCATGTGTCAGGATGCCACTCATGACACTAAACATCTCAATGTGTCATTGCTAGAGCACCCTGCCCTCATGTGGACATACTGGGAACTAGAGCTGAGCGATAATAGGGGCATTATATGCCATTCAAAGCATGGCAGCCGTAATGTAAACATCAGGTAGGAGGGATCTAATCCAAAATGGTGACTGCTCCAATTCAGTCAATTTGTTCCTTAATAATCAGGGGTAATTAAGATAATTACTTTCTTCTCATAGAAACCAATATTACTTGCCCATGATAGGGATGTACAGACCAGAACTTTACAATGTGATTTGATAAATGCATCTTGACCCAATATTACTAAGTCTTTGATGACTATCACTCAGAATGTCTTGAGAATAGCTGTTGATCGGAGCTGGCTCCTTCTCCCCCTGGTACCACGGCACTCGGACACAGGACAAAACTTAATTTCCTTATATTTAATCTCAGCGTATACACCACATGGGCATATAGGGCACAGAGTGATTGCTAGTTCCACCATCATCAACCTGGAAATTGTAAGATCGGGCCACTGTAGTCAAGGGACAACCACTATTTTCTGCTGTTATAATCTATGAATAATCATGAGATGGGGCTAAAAATCCTTTTATAGCAAACCACAAAAATACCATTGATAACTGGACCCGCCACCTGGTGTTTCGTTGAGCGTTGGAGGGGAGAGAGGTGATTGCCTCCATAACACAATAGCTATGTGCCCTATATATACCCCACCATATTGGTCGTGCAGTGATGTACAAGCATACTGTGATATAGCGGGTATATATATACATGAGTATACTGTGATATAGCAGGTATACATGTTCTAAAGAAGAAACCAACAGGTTTTGGTTAAAGTTTTTGTTCTGCACAAGTTTAATGCAGAGTGATATGAATGAGGCGACGGCGAAGTGAATATCACATCGAGAACATCAACTTTGACCAAAATGAGTTTCTTTCTGTATTTATCTCACCCCTGTACACACTGAAATAATGGATGACACACAGGATATAGACCATGTAGAACGAACTGAAATATTCATAGGGCCATGGAGAAGGAGTTTCCAATATTAAGCCTATGGGACGAAATTACCAGGGATAAGATAAACGAGTATACTCACTGCATGAAACTAACCAGTTTATTCCTATATATATATACACCATCGCAGAAGTGCATGTATCAGCTGTAAATTGACTTGTTTTCATATGAATACGTCCATAATTCGTGCCAGCATATGAGGCGTATACAAGACTATTTCCTTTTAAATACAGATGCGTCTTGGCTGTATTTCACACCAGGCATATATATGAGGAAATATCCTCTATGCAGCATGTATACGCCAGGCGTATACATGATACGTGGGTCTTGGTAGAGGTTCCACCAACACTAACCCGCCAACCCCCGCAACCCCCTCCGTTCCCCACTCATTTGAGTTGGTAGAGGTATAGGTAGCCTCAGTGAGAAGCCTGTTTGTAGGCGGGGGTTAGGCAGGGTTTAGGCGGGGGTTAAGCAGCTGCGGCGGCAGTGTATATAGTGTCAATGTCTATAGTCTCAACTCCTTAAGGGATTATATAGGGGAATACCCAGAACCCTACAGAAGAGTGGTGTTTTCAAAGTGAAATATAGACAACATAATGCAGGGTTTATCATGTGTAATTAATCAACGTATACTCAATCAGGTTTTATAAAGGTATTATCAAATGAATTGGTAATATAAGATTGCATTTTTCATATAATATGGACTAGGATGGTTAATGGCAAATGAGATATACTATATATGTTTATATATATAAATTGGTTAGTTTCATGCAGTGATTGTGATGTAGCGCTATACATGTACACGAGTCCCGGCAGCAGTTTCAGTTTCACTCTTCAGCACCATCTGCCCAGCACCCTGGGAGGTACGCCCATTCTGATTGGTTGCTACAGAGCTCATTAACTCTGGTCCATTGCGATGTTAGAACGGACCTGAAGCTGCCAGTCCGACCCGGAAGTGACGTCACTCCCATGATGCACCGCACTGACGGACGCTGTCCGAACGCGGTGCAGCCAATGACCACAGAGAGTACACATGTCTCTGCACGACAATTGTAGTTATAGTACTCAGACTATATATATACACAATAATGATTGTTTTGTGTACGAATGGCCGTAATCTCCGAGTAGTTGATGTGTAGTAATATCTGAGCAATTAGCGAGGATATTAGGTCGTCAACTACGAGGAGATTACGGTCATTCGTATACAAGACCAGTAGTTATTGTATTTATTACCCACCTACAAGATTAATAACAAATCTATTGCAATTAAAAAGTTTTTGTAAACCATTTAGTTCCATACATCACAGCACTGTCAAGTGTGGCAGTAATTCGGTGTAGACTTACACCAATGACATAGTTCGCCATTAACCTGTGAATTTAGCATGCAAAGTGTGTTATGACAGTGATTTCTGATGGTAAATGAGATTATTATGATTGATTCTAAATAATTAGCATTGAATAAACATTCAAAAGACTTATTTCGAAGTACATGATGATTCAACATCGAAATTGCAAATATATGAACGCGTATTATAACTGAACTAAGAGGCAGGGAGGAGATACAAAACAACTATGATATTTACACTCTCCCAACAGATCATTCGTGGCGCTAGCGCTTACTAATCTCTGCCACACCTACCTACTGTTAAACAATCACTTTAATCATAGCAGTAATAGATCGACTCCATACCATGCAAATTCAAATTAATGGGGTAATTCTACCCATATTTTCTTATACATGTATTTGTATTTTCTCCAAATATAGTCGTCTAACGTTATTCACTTTGGCGAAACCGGTGACAATTGTTGGTATGCGAGTCAATCATTTCCATTCATTACCAGATGATTATTGCATCTATTTTTTGTTTAAAATCCTTTTTGCTCACAGTGACATAATTGATATTATGTCGAGGGAAATTTGTAATTGCCAGTGAAAACTGATATAGATGCCTCGACTTGCTAGAGCATGCATTCCTCTCCATTTATTATAGCGTGCTTGCACGAACTATATATATCGCATAGAGGTTAGAGAGGCTCCATATAGACTTTCAGTGTACTGCATGGAAACTATCCCTTCACTATCTGTGTGCTATTCACTGTGATGTTGAGAACAGAGCAGGGAGCCAGTGTCTCAGTGTCTTAGAGGCGTGCCCAGCTGACCATGACCAATCACTCTAGACCGGGAATGCCTCCGGGCACCACGGCACACTATGCCCGGTGATCTCTCTCATTGCAATATGGCGAAGCCAAAGGATTAATCACAGTTCTCTTTCAAGTGCAGCCATAATGATTCTAAAAATAGCATCCATTGGCCCTCAGATAATGACGTCATCATAGGTCCTGACACATGACGTACTTGACGAGGAGCGGCGGAAGCGGAAGTACCTGCATATAGTCCGGGGAGCGACTGCGCATGCTCCTCCTGATAACGTCACGGCACGTCCAGCGGAGTGGTTTCGGCGCCGACAGGAAGTGCAGTGCCCACCGTAGCGCTTCCAACTTCAGCCGCTTGGAGCGCGAGCGTTCCGACATGTTGAGCAGGTCTGTGTGTAGCGCGTCGTCGCCGTTATCCTCGCTATCCGTGTCAGCCTCCCCGCTAGGGGGCGTGTCCACGTGACCGGAAGTGGCGGGAATAGCAGCGCAAATTGTGGCCATTTTGTCGCGTTCCTCTCGGCTGACGTTCCATCCGGCGCCCACCAGCGTCGCCACGATGTCGTAGTACTTCCGGTTCATTAGACGCATGAGCAGAGGCACTTCCGGTGCGCCGGTATTATCGCGACACACGCGGTCCAGGTCCAGGTGGGCGCCATATTGGATGAGCAGTCGCACGCCGGATACGCTGTTGGCGACGGCAGCTTCCGCCAGGGGGAGCGAGCGGCAGGACTGGTCCTCCAGAACCGGAACTAGATCCACGCACGCGCCTGCGCGTAGGAGCAGCTCCAGGGCGCGCGGGTCCCGGCAGCTGGCGCTGTTGTGCAGCGGGGGCAGGTCACTTCCGTACGCGTCAACGTCACATCCGTTGTCTATGAGCATGCGCATTAGCGTCAGGGCCTGCGCGCGGCTCCGCTCGCGTCCGTCGTCGGAACGCCACTCGTGAGACAGGTGGTGCCACTGCGGCAGGCGGTAGTAGTACACGGCCGCCAGGAGGGGCGTCGACGGGATCGACTCGTTGTTGTGGCCGACGATGTTCACCTCAGCGCCCTCTAGGAGCAGGAGCTGCACACAGCGCACGCTCCCGGACACGGCAGCCAATAGGAGCGCAGAGTTGTGGGTCAGCGGGTCACGTGCGTTGACGTTTGCCCCCTGGGCCACCAGGTGGCGTAGCAGGTTCTCGTCGCCGTTGTTGGCGGCGTGCATGAGGGCGGTGTGCGAGAAGCCGTGGTCACGTGCGTCCTGTGGGAAACAGAGATGCCCATATATGGTCATATGTATGCAAAGTAGTTTGTGGTTTTTTTTGGGGTTTTTTTTATTTATGAAGCACTTACATTCACCCAATTGGGAGTTCTTATATTCAGTTGCATCAACAATATTTACAGCATTAACACCTAGGTAAATTAGTGGGAAAACAAGAACATGTACGAGACAAGATTGGGGTTTAGACGGGAGCATAAACAAACGTTGGAAGTGTACGTGATTTAATATTGGCCTGTAACACTGACTTTAATTATACTAGCCTCAGAGTATGCACAATCAGTCTTGTCACAATGTAAACCCACTCTGTGGGTATCAAGCGCCAGATCCACTAAGGCGATTTTCCATGCGAATTTGGGTTCGCGACATACGAATGCCTTGCGACAATATTCAATATATTGAATATCATCGCATAGGATTCACACAGTCGCATGGATCGCAGATGTATTCGCTTGGTCTCCTTAGTGGATCTGGTGCTTTAGAAAGGCACGGAATCTTTGCACTGGAGCAGCGGGAAGATGGAAAGTGATCACTCCATACGGTTATTCACTCCAGGATAAATAAAAGTATTCCCACTATATGGCATCATTGAGATTATAGGAATCTTTGGGTTGCATTGATGTACGTCTTTACCACGGGAGGCAGTCCAGTGGATTCTCAAGGCTCTAAGCCTAGTTCGTATAGAATTCATCTCCATAGTGCGTAGTGAGAGTACAGAATACCACTTAGAGAATGTGAGATCTTATGAGAGGGGTGCACCCAAACCCTTCGTTTTGATGTTATGCTCACGACCACTGTTACTTTTGTCAGTTTTTTCTGTCTGCGTCCTATACTTATATGTTTTGTGAATTGGACATTATGGATGAATTCAAAACCTAATAGCTGGTTCTTTAGACTAGTAACTTTTTACGCTCCATGAGTGACATTGTGGTCTGATACCTGGAGCAGAATCTCATAGATCTTCTCCCTATGTCTGTTTCTAATAGGCAGCCAAAGTTAACCTGCTAAAACGGCAGATACCCGTGCTCAAAACACCATTTCCGGTGGCCAGTAAAAATGGGGCTTAGTGCCAAATCCAAGGGGTTGGAGGCTAGAATTTTGTTTTTGGTCTCCTTTGTTACTTTTGAAAATAAGTTTACTACTATCATCTCTGAATAATTCTATCCCGAAGCTATGATGACAGTTGTTAAGTTTATCAAAAATATGGATCTAAAAGATTGGAGAATGACACATATAATCTCGAACCTATATAGTCAAAGTACTGAGCGCCTATATCCGGAAATGGTGTTTTGTAAACGGGTATCTGTGGTTCAGCGGGTTCACTTTGGCTCTCTATAGTCTTGGCAGTTAAGCCTGTTGTGTGAAATCTGTAATTATCATGTCTTTTGTACGCCTGACATCGGGATTGAAAATCATGTACTTGTATACGAATGGTTAAATGTCAATAAAATCAGTTTTCAAAAGCAAAAAATGTACTACTATTTTTGTGCAGAATAAAAATTTTTTTTAAAGTGTGGATCCCCCTCGTCTACCCCCTCCTCACCCGGAAGTCGAAGCAGTCGATCTCAGCGCCACCCTCGAGCAGAATGCGCACTCCCTCGAGCCACGACTCGCGCGCCGCCTGGTGTAGGGCGCGGAAGTTGTCGTGCAGGACGATGGAGCCGAATGACGTGAACGTCTCGCGCTTCTGACGTAGCGTCTCGTTCACGTCCCAACCGGAAGTCACCATGCGCCGCAGGGACGCCTCGTCATGCGCGGTGCACACGTCGCACAGGAAGCGCCGCCGCATGGTGCGGTCTGAGGAGGCTGGAAGAGAGCAGGTGGAGATCTGAACAGATAACCTGAAGAAGCTGATTAACCCACTAATTACCTACCACATATAAAACGTGTTAATTTCTGTAATATCCGCTTGGAGAGTCTCCCGCACATAGAGACATAGTGAACCCAGTAATGGAGACTGAAGACCCTCGAGAGTGAGAATCTCATGGAGGGTTGAATTCGAACCTGCTCTTCTTTTTTCTAGATCGATAGACAGACATGCTTTCTCTCTTATGATTCATCTCGATCCATGCCAAAATCAAAGTTTACTATTGTAGTTTTCTGATCTACTTTTCTCATGAGAAACCAATGAGATCTCAACTTTCGCTGGTATCAATCCAAATAACTCTGATCGCAGATGATCAGCTCAAGCACCTGTGTCTCGCTTAATGATTACCATGAGTTTATGTTAGTTTCCCGTTCACCCGCTAGGCGGCACGACGGCAATTAGGAATCGTTAAAGGGGGAGGTGTTAAAAGTAGGGGCACCACTAATTACGACACGACGAAGTCGCTAATTGACACCAAAAAAGAATTTGGTGAGTGATTGGTCTGTGTCTCAGTTCACCATCGAATTTGGAGCATGCTGTAATATGAACGAGGCGATTGCCGAGTGAATATTCCGAAGCGCTCCAAACAAGATTTTTTTGAGTGTTTATTGACATAGTGACGTCATCGTGCATGCGATGTGTTTCAGATACAGTCAAATAAAAGCAGGTCATTTATTACCTCGATAAATTAATATTATCCTAATTTTTGAACTGATGATTAAGCACTTAAAACTTTCATTTCATTTCTTCGATTTTCTGTCCCTCCTTCATCTTTGCATTTTCATTCTCACTTTTATTACCATTTTCTTCTCTATTATCACTTTTATATACAATAAATTCAAATTTGGTCGTACGACCTCAGACCTTGGCAACATTGTGATTCTTTCTTTTGTTAATAATCATGTCTTAAGAAATACTCATAATCTATCCAGATGCAGAGACCTCATACATACTTATCAATACCATTATTACTATAACTGTTGGTCTCATGACCTTATTAATCCTTTATTCTAGATACCTTTCTTAATTGAAAAGATCATTTCAAGTATAGTTATGATCTGGGTGAGAGTGGCTCAAAAATAGCCTAAAAATTGGAACTCACATGGACAATAATACAAAAGACATGAGGACATTACCAGATATACAGGACATTAGATACACAAAGACACATACACATATACACATACATGTATTGAGATGGAGAACAGGGACTCAGACCAAGCACGAATATGTTTCTGACTCTACCTTAGCCTGGAAATATGTATCTGTTTATCGCCCATTGCGTACAGGGTTCGTACATAGACAGCCCAATAAAACCCCAGGCTTTTCCCAGGCTTATCCAGGTTCTGATATTTTGTCCAGGCACATAACAATGTGAATTAACATTTCTTCATTTTCCTTACTACCTGTGGAATTTCAGTTTTCTGGGATAGATATCTTTTTTTTTTTATTTCTTTTTTTGCCTTTTTAAAGTATGAAGACAAATAGTCAAAACCATGCTATATCATTAGCAATTTGTTATACATGGTCAAATAAAGGATTTTTGGAACTATTTAATCCAAGTCACTGAGATTACAATGGCAGTCAGGTAACATAGTTAAGGAAAGTTAATTATGACCAGAATTTCATAGATTGGAAATTTGTTTTTATGCAAAGCTAAACTTCCTCGTTTTCCAGGCTCCCTGTGACAATCCCATGCTTTTTCAGGCCGGGAAAACCCAGAAGTATAATTCCAGACTTTTCCAGGTTTTCCAGGCTCTGTACGAACCCTGTGAGTACGAGTTACCATACTCGCATGACTATGGACTACGCGCTCCTAATGTTAAGCCTATGGACGTTTAAACCAGGCTCAGGTAATGTTGTTCCCACAGACAGCAGGCAGTCTGGTTGGCAGCAGGCGGCGGTTTGTTAATAGATCTATGATCGACCTAGAAAATAGTAAAATATTCACAAGACCTATTAGTGTAGCGGTTGTTTCCCTTCTTATAGATACGCATCACACAAACAATATACACACAATGCAGACGTATGCAGTACTCTTCTGGTTCCTATCACCAAGGGACAATTCGAAACGCATGGCCGAAGGGTGTGGTTTACTGTCATTTATGAATGGCGTGAATATATATATATATATATATATATATATATATGTACTACATTATATATATAGACAGACAGACAGACAGACAGAGAGAGACAGAGAGATAGAGAGAGAGACACACAGACAGAGAGACAAAAGTAGAGAGACAAAAACAGCAGCAGACAGAGAGAGAGAGACAAAGACAGCAACAGAGACATAGAGAGAGACAGACAGCAACAGACAGAGACAGACAGCAACAGAGACAGACAGACAGACAGACAGACAGAGAGACAGAGAGAGACAGACAGACAGAGACAGACAGACATAGACAGAGAGAGAGACAGACAGAGACAGACATAGACAGAGAGAGAGACAGACAGACAGAGAGAGACAGACAGACAGAGACAGAGACAGACATAGACAGACAGACAGACAGGCAGACAGACAGAGACAGACAGACATAGACAGAGAGAGCATTTTAAGACACCTCATCATACCTATATATATAAAGATTACCCAGATCTAAGCTAAGCTACTATTATGGGGGATTAATTAGCGCAGACCCTCACCTGAAGACCACCTGAGTGGAGTTTCCTCCTCATCCTCCTCATCCCACCGACTGAACTCCACGTCACGAACCACCAAATCCATGACGTCACGTCAACGCGCTCTGACGTCACTCGGCGTTATTAAGACCCGGATGTCAGCGCCAGTTGTCGGCTTTTGACGACATTGTTGTCGCTGGTGCCTGTTTCTGGCATGTCGTTAAGCTTGCCGTAAGGTAAGCCTAATGAAAGTACCATGGCCTTGTGGAAGTTGATGGCATGATGTGGGGAGGGGGGTGGATGAGATGGATGTGTGTGCACGTTAACACCTGCAGAATATTCAGCATCTCCGGGCTCGGACGGTAAACATATCGATCAGCAAACATTCCTGACTGATTATTCTCCAAGCGGCATGGCGAGTAAGATGCAAGGAATGTCGTCCTATTCAAAATCATGCCATGTCTTCAGTTTTACAACGTAGTCTTCTCATAGCTCCAAGCTGTCGTATTTATGAGCTCTGAATCAAAGAAAAATGTCGGCTGCTGTGAAATGACACAAATGTCGTCTGCTCGGAACTGTATGAATGACTCAGCTCCGCTCGTTGAGTCCAGAAAACAGATTAAATATTCCCACGTGTTCTAAATATAACTCTCCTGTCGGCATGTGTACATGTTACTGCCCAGCAGCTACTGGTCGTCACTGGACCGTATCCGTCGCCTGTCTCAGCCGTGTCCAGTCATCCATGGCCACACAGAGATGTGGAGCTGCAATATAGAGAAGCCACAGGTCATCCTCCTGATGCTAGAGGGGCCACCGGCAGGCCTTTCAGTGCCGTTACGGTCTGCTTCCTACAGACGGGCCGGGTATTTATCTCTACTCGACCGTGTCCGCTGTAACGGTCGATATGGCCGGTGTAGCGTGCACTGGTGTGCCTGGATTACCGACTCAGGGACCAGGGATGTGTTTTTAAAACTAAGAACGACCAAATAATTGATCTTATCCTACCCCTAATAAAAAACCGCCATAGACTTAACATAGGGAAATTTTATGTGGCAGGCCGTGACATAAAGTGTTTTTATACCACTAGAGTAATAACAATATACACCAATCAGAGAGTAGGATGTCAGCTACTATGAAAAAAAGTTCTGTTGGTCATTGACTCAATATTTATCTTTTAGTAATATAAAAGCATAGACGAGGTAGGATAAATACAAAACCGAACTCGAGTTAGACTTGTCAATGTCTATGCCACTCTGGTCAGGTCTGCTCCTCACTACACTCGCCTACGCCTCTTGTAGTAATACACGACCTTCCCGTCGTGGCATAAACATTGCCAAGTCTAACTCTCGTTCGGTTTATACTAATTATCGTTGTCTTTGTTGCATTCTCGTTACATAATGTGATTTGTCTTTATGGAGGACGGTCTTACAAGACGATCAGGGAAATATCTTTATTTTTTGTTTTTTGAAAGGTAACAATTTTTGCCTCTTTTAGGACCGTTGCTAGGTGGGTTATATCCTTCATAACAGAACGTCTTCCAGTAAGCGAGAAAAAAAGTAAACAATAAAAACTGTAAAAGATATCCTGGAGACCCAGGGACCATGTGGGTCAACGTTATTCAACACTTATGGCGCAGATGCAACAAGTCTCGATAAAACACTCAAAAACTAGTTATGATTGAAGAGAATGGATTCTTCGTGGTATACCTCACTCATTGTTCCATAGAGCAGAGGAGAGAATGAGCTGAAGAGAGAAGTACACTGGACACCAGAGCAATTTTTTTAGTCCGTTGAATAATATAGGTTCATGAAGACCCTTTTCTGTACCTCACACAAGGGTTATCGTTTGATAATATCTAAATCTTTTCGCAAAGACAGTATTAGCCGTCCATGAGGTCGTCCATAAGGCCTGGCGTCCACCTACTACGATAGAAAAATAGACCTACCGATATTGCACCGACACAAAAAACAAATATCGGAGACATATCGGGAAGGTGCAATATCGTAGACATATGTCTACACATGCCAATCCACCATGCATCTCAATGGGGTTTTTTTCGGTGCCTATTCGCAGAAACGTGGTCAACTGCCCCGATATTAGGTGACCTTCCAACGCGATTTTGATTTTCTATCGGGAGGTGCATCGTAGACCATATCGGAGCCATATCGTAGTAGGTGGACGCCGGGCCTTAGTGTTGAATGAAGTTGACCCACATCGTCCCTGGGTCTCCTTGGTGTACAGAAAAGGGTCGTCATGTACGAGCCTAGATTATTAAACAAGCCCCTGGTTCAGAGTAACGGGTATCTAATGTCATTGAACCGGAAGCAGAAATAATTACATTCACATATAGCTAAACGTTTCATTATTCCTCAAAATGTGGAATATAGATTATCTTGAAATTGCTCTTAGAGTGAAATAAGAAAACACTCCTTTCAGAAAGTCCATGTTCATGATTGATATCATAAGAATATCCCCCTTGTCTTAAAGGCATATCAGACAATTTGTTTTGAATATTTAAACCCATGTCATTTTTCTGAAGATTTAGTATGATGAGCTCAAAGTATTGTAGAACAAATATCTGAATTAAAAATCGGGATTCATCATGCTAGATTTTGATTTAGAGATTGATATTGTGATAATATCATAATAGAATACATAGAAATTCTATTTAGTTGCTTTTCATATATCAAAACCCATCTCATTTTCTTAAAACTTTCAGAGAATATAGTAGATGTATAGTACTACACATTTCAGTTTAAAAAAACAATAGGTAACCATCATTGTTTTTGAGCGAATTGAAGAAAAACATATTTTTCAGTACGCTTCCTATATAAATCAGTCATATTGGCTTAAAGGCATAGCGGTCAATTTGGCCCAGAACTAAAACCCACGTCAATTTCCTGAAAATTGAATATGATGATATCCAAGTGTTGTAGTAGACAGATCTAACATAAAAAAAAATAAGGGTCACCATGCTTGTTTTTGATTTAGAGATCAATATCCTGGTTATATTACAATAGAATATATATAAATTCTAAAAAATAGATTTTCATATAGTAAAACCCCTCTCATTTTCTCCAAACTTTCACAGAATATAGTAGACACATAGTGCGACACATATGAATTTTAAAATATATAGGTCACCACACTTATTTTTCAAAGAATTGAAAAAAATCATATTTTCAGTACATCTCCAATGTGAATTAAGCATGTGTAAACTGCTCCATTTTACTTATCAAGAATGGATGAACTGGACGAAACGTTAAATATACACATTTGGCAATCAAATGAATCACAAGGAACCAGTTTGACTGCTAATTGACAACATTTAAAAATCACCAGGTGGCGCCACTGTAAATTGTTCGATATGCCTTTAATCAGGATCAGATATACTGGACAAAACATTATATTTACTCATTTAGAAATTAAGGAATCCCAAGGAACTAGTTTGAACATAAAACTGTCAATATTTAAAAATCACCAGGTGGCGCCACTGCAAACTGTAGGATATGCCTTTAATCTGTCTTAGTGTAACCGGAAGTGGGATCTGCCCGCCCATAATAATTGTCTACACTTACCCCCCCTGGAGGCAATTAGGAGAACCAAGTCTTCACCACCTGCGCATAGAGAATGCAGCGATATCTGTTCTAATGACAGAACCCAAGCCCCCCGGCACATATCGCACTGGGGAATTGAAGTGATTATTCATTTCGTGTTGCCATTCAGAAGATTCCACAGAGATATGAATGCTGTTCTCAGAATCGGATAACTAATCTTAGATTTACCTGGAAGTAACAGGCAGCCTTTTCTCATCTGACGCCGTGTCCGTCTACACCTGGTTCAGGTGTGTAGGCACACCTGCTGGCGTCACGGTTGCCTGGTTACCGCGTGGTCACAGATCGATTCACTCTCACAATGAGCTGCTCATGACTGCGCTCATTCTCACCAGACGGCGCCACTGTGACGGCTTAGAGGCATATCATAGAATTCACGTTGGCACCACCTGGTAACTTTTAAATAATGTCAATTATTAGTCAAAACTGGTTTCTTGGGGTTTATTCTAATGCTAAATGAGTAAATTTAACATTTTGTCCAGTTTATCCAATCTCATTACGTAAAATAGGCCAATTTGCATTTGCTTTACATAGGAAATGTACTGAGAATGATGGTTTTCTTCAATTCTTTCAAAAACAAGGACGATGATTTTTAAAACATAAATAAATAGTACTATATGTACTATAGTCTGTGAAAATTTGAGGAAAATGATATGGGTTCTACTATGTGAAAGAAAATACTTATTTATGTTTATTCTAAGAATCTACAAAAATTACTCATCTTTTGGGTCAGTAACTACCATTTACGGTATTTCACTGGCAACTGGGGTGCCAGGAAGTGCCATACATTTTACGGGTGACCGTAATATATTTCTGACTGCAAATCTTACCTGTACTAAACAGGTATTCCACATGCAGTGCCATGTGGAATACCTGTCTCACCCTGGTCAGAAGTGAATGAACTTACACCCTGGACTTGAAAACTCTGAAAACTTGAACATTATGCTTGCATATCTATTTTCAAGGAGGAGAGCTCTTTTTGTTGCTCTCATGTTTAAATAAAATGGTGTTTACTCAGGGTGGCTTTGATCCCTCGCCGCCGCTATCCGTTGACGATCCACCAATGGCGCCCACATTCTCCTTCCCCGGTCGCATTGCTTCCTTCAATTCAGTTATTCTGCAGGCGGGATTCGTATTCAAGGCCGCAAGCTTCACATTTGCGCATTGTAAAAGAATGAAGGTCAAAAGACCATGCATTAACGGACAAAAGTCAGACAAGTCGTGAAAAAAACGAGAACAAACTTTTTCTCTGGAAAAGGGTGTAGAGGCGGTGAGGGATCCTCTCAGTGACGTAGTCCTAGGGGCAGCGCCCTCTATGTGAGTGTGGTTGTGGCCCCTAAGATTTGAGGTCAACTCTCGACTGCAGAGCCGTCCCAAGGCGCGAGAAAATATTATGTAAGGAGGTCAGGGTGAAGGTCGGGGGTTGCAGTCATTGGCTACTCGGTCTACTGTATTCCTTATATGGAATTAAGGTAATGGGACAACTCCATGGTGATGTTGTCCTCAGCTACCTCTGATGTGGGAAGGTCCAGCGATGGGAAGGACCTCTATGGTGTAGTTCCTGAACTACCTCTTTATTAGTTTGGCAACCAAGCCCTGTCTATGATATGGGGGTTGGTCGGGTTAAATCCCACACGGGATCAGTCGGGGTGCGCCTCCACCCAGATAGTTTTGTTCTGTGTAGGTTCTAAAGGCAGAAATACTTAATACAAAGTATTCATAGCTTAAAAATTTGATAAGGGATCCTAGCTTTATGTTTATTGCATTTAATAAATACACACAAAAGAAAATAACAAAATTGTAAATTGGCTTCGAAGTTACAACACCCTCCAAGCAGTACAAAAGGACTGGCAGGAGAGTAACAGACATTTCCTACCCTGTAGTGTGACCAATATTCACCAGATGGCGTATTCCTGGCTAAAGGTGTAACTACTACACAGGTGGGAACCAGCAAAGGGTCAAGGCGGCATCGGGATTTAACCGACCAGAGCTAACTTTTGTAGCTCTGGTTGCAGTGTACCTCTTTATATGCTTATAAACGAATGATCCTTTATAATTCATATATATATATCATCTTTTCTGGTGTTATGTATTCCTATATGGCATGTTTAGCAATTGCTTTAGCTTTTTTTTTAGTATAATATGATAGTCTATAAAAAGATACTGTGTACTCATATATGAATGCAACAACTTGCGAAAACTCACAACTCGATAAATGGTTCTTTTTTTTCTATGAAAATATCAGTTATGATAAGATTTATTTTCTATATCTGATAAGTCACCTCTGGCCTTAAAACGTATGGAGTATCTGTGAAATACATGGCAAAGAGCTGTAGTGTTTGTTTGTTTGTTTGGATAGTTTAACGTCCAATTTGTTCAATTAGACTTACTTTGGGTTTGACCAAATCGATGAGATAAATGTAGGTAGAAATCTCACCCCTACACATTTACCGAGGTGAGAGTTCTTTTACTTCCCACACCACAAAAAAGTGGCTGCATTGGGACTCAAACCAACAAAGTCCAACAACCTTGGGATTACAAGTCCAGTGCTCTTTACCACTGAGCTAACTCCCTATCCCGGTTGCTTTAGTTATGCTTGCGTGCAAGCATATCTGGTCTGCACCACAGGAGGCGAGGCGTCCACCTACTACGATATGGCACCGATATGGTCTACGATGCACCTCCCGATAAAAAATCGCGTTGGAAGGTCACCTAATATTGTAGCAGTTGACCACTTTTCTGTGATTAGACACCGATATAAACCCCATACAATACGTGGTGAATTGGCATGTCTAGACATATGTCAACGATCTTGCACCTTCCCGATATGTCTCCGATATCTGCTTTTTGTATCGGTGCCATATGGGTAGGTCTGAATTTCTATCGGAGTAGGTGGACGCCAGGCCTAAGCATTATGAGGACCATGCTACAAGAAAAGCTCTCAGTTCCTCATCCAATGAGGATGACTAAACACATTATACCACTGATAGATGGGGCACCTGTCTCACACCCACTACCATGGGGCAGACTCACTCTCCTACCACATCTTTTATGGCGTTAGTCCTAACTAATCTCTGCCAGAGAGAAACAAAATTTCGGATGAACACATAGACCCTATTGAGGTATCCCATAATTCAGTCTGTTTACAAGTTCCGGTGTTCGCTGGTTGCCGACGTTATATGGTGATAGAACCTTGAACCGTAACCCAGAATTAATGCAGTTTGACGGTTTTTAGAAATCTTCAAATTGAAATTCTGATGCCAGAAACGGAAATTTCAGCTACTTCTACGAGTAAATCCGAAATTACTTTCAGTTTCTCCAATTATAAATCAGAAAACTAGGGTTCATGCGGTCGTAGTGTGGCCAGTCAGTCGGGATCGGAACGTTTACTTACCCGGGGCGATAATAGGGAGTTTAGTAACCTCTGGAGGCTCTATAGGCCAAGTTTCCAGGCTAGTCGGTGCAGAGATACAAGCAGGGCAGGAAGCAGGTCGCAGGGTCTATGCTGGGAGAGTGAGGCAGACCCGGAAGCAGCGAGGCGTGACCGTGCAGGAGGATGTCGTCACTTCCGGTGCGTGGTACTGTGCTTCTTTCCTAGTCGCGAACTCAGACGCTGAGTCCTCATTTCAGTGAAGAATCTTTTTTTTCATTTTCTTTTATATTACATTAAGTGTAAAAACGCTACAACTCCTAGAAAGTACTGTATAATCAACCTTTATTTCAACAGTGATCACAGCATACAATTGGTGAATACTGGACTTCTGGTCAACGTTTTGTTACAGTTATGTAACTTCTTCATACAAAATACAGACCTCTCATTGTTCTTGTTGCATTGTTCTTCTGATCCCGATATAGACCAATCGTATTAGTTCTTGAGGGTCTTTGGTCAGGCTTTGATAGATGTTTGGTGTGTCCAACACTTGCTTTTTTTATGATCTTATAAATAATACCATCCTGCAGGTTGGACCTTTTTATGGGTATTTTTCTCACCCCTGATATTTTTTCTCCATAGACTTAACATTGGGGGCTTGTATCCAACACCCATTGAGTATTTAGAAAAAAAATACTCAATGGGGGATTATGTCACAAATGTTAGCCCCTTAGTCAATGTGAAGGGTGAGATAAATTCAGAAACCTATTCAAGTTTGGGTCAGAGCTGGATCCCATCTCGTTTGCATTGTTACGTAATTCACGCTGCTTTGCCTTGTGAATTACTACGCGAACTAAACTCGATGGGATATGAGCTCTGACTGTAAACTTGAATAGGTTTCCTCTACAGTCTTCTCTTGACCCCAGCAGCTGTTGTCAAGTGCTCAAAGCTACTGTCTGTATATATATATAAAGTGTCAGTGTCCTATTCTCTTTCTTCTTCGACCTCAATAAATCATGGTTATATTCCAGAACTCATAGTCCAACATCACTTTAAGAAATTACCAGGATACAAAAATGAATTTCCGTGTCCTTGATTAAATGGTTTCTTTTCTCATATTTCATGTTTTTTATGGGTCAAGTTTTTTACGGGTCGAGATTTTTACGAGTGGAGTTCTCCAGTATTGGACTGCATCATCGGTGTTGAATCTGTTGCTACTTGATGAAAGCACTGCTGTGCTGAGCGTGGCGTGTGGACTGGAGCGGTCTGACTCAGAGCCGGGAAAACCACACGCCCATCACCTGGCCGGGGAATCCCTGCAGCTATACTCCAATAAATAAAACAACACAGTGTTAAAAACTAAGACATCCCTTCTAGAAATTAATAGGCCTCAGGGGAACAGCTAGAATTAACCTTACCATTGGAATTGCTAGCGCTGATCTCAAACACAAAACATATATGTTTTTTTTTATGAAATTTCAGTTGAAAATTGTTAACATGTAAATATAGAATAATATGAAAACTGGCATACCTGTTGCTACACTTTTTTTTTTCAAGATTCAACATTTATGTTCGATGACCAACATCGCTCTTCCACATAATAGATAATGTGTATAAGCCATTTTTCACTGGCCAACGAAAACGGCATCAATTAATTAAGTTCTCATAAAAATTGGTCGGTGGTGGCCAACGACTGCATTTCGGGATGTAAAAACCAGTGAGGGTGCAGTGTAAGCATTGTTTCTGCCGAATTTGGCAGCTTCATACCTACGGAATAGTCCTCCAAACTCTAAGTGGTGGTCTTATTGCATAATCGATTCACAATTAAATGGTGAGCACTTCTCTGCATGTCAGTTTCCATTCACGACAACCAATGGCTTTGTAAACTACTCAAGGTTGACATTGTAATACACTCGCTAGTGCTCGTGTATTACTACACATCAACCCTCATGGTTTACGGCCGCCTATCCACAAAACCATCTATATCTTGCATCTTTTGGAAGGTAAATATTACTTTATCTTATATCATCGTACATTATCAACAAGTACTAGTGAATTATTTGGGAAACCTCGTGAGGGAGAGAGGTTGTGCTGGACCTCCTTGCCACTGCAAAATAGCGGGGAACCAGTGAGAGTTCAAGGTCGCTCCCTCGTTGGTCTAGCTGGGCGTTACCTGTCCCATGTTTCATTGGGACAGGTAACCAGTCCAATTCATCAATGATGAATATACCATTTGCTCCTAATTTTTAAAACATGACCATCAGTAATCATTGTATGAATTCCACGTCATCGTTGCATGTAACATTCTCGTCAATGTGCTCTGATGATATCTCCCTCGATCTCCAAGGTCCTCACACCACTTTTTTTGTTGTTGGTTTTTTTTAGCAAGTTTTTATTTCCATTTGTGTAATACAGCAGTTCGTTTCTTTGGTTATACCTTAACTATGCATGATTTGCTCACATTGTGTGTTTCAGGTGGTCTGTGTTCAAGCTCACATACTTTCTTTTAAATATTGGTATTATATTGACCAGCTAAAATGATGTTAAAAAAGCTTGATTGTCTACTTACTATGCTTCAGGTTGCCACCATTTAACATTCTCTACTTGACAAGTCTTTCCATTGCTTCATTAAACACTCCACGTTTGGTGTAGCAGTGAACTTCATTCCCACAGTTCCCTAAGTCTTATAAACTAACTGTAAAGTGGGATTCACACGGTGGGATTTATGTACCTCACAGGGTGTTTGTCTGAGACAAATCCTGCTGGGATTCATGTACCTCATAGGGTGTATGTCTGAGACAAATCCTGCTGAGATTCATGTTCGTCACAGGGTGTTTGTCTGAGACAAATCCTGCTGAGATTCATGTACCTCACAGGGTGTTTGTCTGAGACAAATCCTGCTGAGATTCACGGACCTCACAGGGTGTTTGTCTGAGACAAATCCTGCTGAGATTCATATACCTCACAGGGTGTTTGTCTGAGACAAATTCTGCTGAGATTCATATACCTCACAGGGTGTTTGTCTGAGACAAATTCTGCTGAGATTCATGTTCCTTATATAAATGGTAGGGTTCCATTTTCCTGAGACAAGTTTTTCCCTGCAATTGTTGGTAACATTTACTAAAAAAGAAAAAAAGAACAGAATCTCATGAGATATTGAATCCTGTGTGGTACATGAATCTCACCGTGTGAATTCCACTTAACAAGGAACAGAATCTAATGAGATATTGAACCCTGTGAGGTGCATGAATCTCACCGTGTGAATCCCACTTAACAAGTAACAGAATCTCATGAGATATTGAACCCTGTGAGGTACATGAATCTCACCGTGTGAATCCCACTAAAAGGCGTGCACGAATCACGAAGTTTCCCAGGGTGTAGGGAAAGGTAAACAGCGGAGGACGTTCGGGAACCGGCGTGAGAGTGGTCTGTGACTGACCTGCCCCCCTCGGCGAGATCTGGAACTATTCGGTCGGTAAACAGTCCTGGGGAGCAGCGTCAAAATAGTGTTTACCTTGGGATTTCACCAGCACCTTTTATGTTACTCACATGTACCAGCATGTGACTAAACGTCAGAAATCAGAAATTGAGAGGGAAGTTAAAGGAATATCGGATAATTTGGCAAGAAAATTAAAACCCATGTCATTTTCCTGAAATTCAAATATATAATGATCTATAAATGTTGTAGAACACATAGCCAATTTAAAAGTCGGGTGTTTATCGTGATTTAGAAATCAATATTATGATGATTTTACCATAGAATATATAGAAATTCTAAAAAGTTCCTTTTCACATGGTAGAACCCATGTAATTTTCCTCAAACTTTCACAGAATATATTAGATATATAGTACTATGTATTAAACAGTTTCAGTTCTAAATCTCTAATCATCCATCTTTATTACTCACCTATTACGGAGTCTCCGTAAGAAATATATAGAGCACCTGGAAACAGCTACCCGGAGATTCTGGTATGTCTGAATCCCCTGCAGGAGATTCCGGAAAAATAGTCCTGTCCATAATGAGGTCGAATCATCATGTACTTCGAAATAACTTTCTTTAATGTTCATTCAATGTTAATTATTTAGAATCAATCATGATAATCTCATTTACTATCAAAATTCAATGTATTAACACACTTTGCATGCCAAAAGCATAGGTTAATGCCGAACTATATTATTGGTGTAAGTTTACACCGAGTTACTGCCACGCTTCACAGTGCTGTGGTGTCTGGAACTAAATGTCCTGCAGAAACCTTTAATTGCAATAGACTTGTTATTAATCTTGTAGGTGGGTAATAAATACAATAATGACTGGTTTTGTATACGAGTGACCGTAATCTCCTCGTAGTTGACAACGTAATACCCTCGCTAATCACTCGGATATTACTGCGCGTCAACTACTCGCAGATTACGGCCACTCGTACACAAAACCAGTCTTTGTTGTGTATGTAGTTAATCGAGAAATTTGTCCAGGATTATCATCTTACTTAAATAACTTAATTCACCTTTCCTTGATCCAGAAAGAAGAAGCTGAAGTCCATGAATTAATATGGGAAAGAAAGAAAAACTCTTTGAACTCAAAGGTGGATGTTTATTCTGGCGTAGTGATACAAAAAGAAGTACGCGAAGTACGCAAAGCCCAATGCCCATCTACCGATTCCGGAACATTCATGTACCTTTGACGGCGACAAACGGACGGTAATTTGTCTCACCAAAGGCATCCTAACGGAGTCGGCCGTAGTCGGTAGATGTAGGACAGCTAGGCAAGGGTGAGCCACCAATTAGTAGACCGATTTGCTTAGGACTAATATCCACCACCCCATCTCCTAAATGTCCGGCGGTCGAGCGAAGAGCTACGTAATTTGCCTTCGACAAGTCGACCGACTCCTATACGATTTGGTAACTTATCGCTCAACCCTGAATCGGTAGATGGGCATCAGGCTTTAAGCGATATCCCACCCCTACGTTGTGAACTGTGAGCCCTCTGTGTCATCGTGTGTGGGTGGGAGATGTGAATGGGTCCAGAAGAGAACAGGACATCTCTAATAACACCCACTTATCTGTGATACATTCACTGATCGGCGCTGGTGTATCTACTCACAAATCGCCACAAGTGAATTGTTCCGCAATCAGTTGTTCCCTGTACTTGAGTATAAAGTGTATGAAATATTTATTTTTGGGGTAAATTTCTTTTATTGATAGAAGATAGATACTATCCCCTTCTACGGGTATAGCATAAATTAAGTTCTTCGGGCCGTTTTATTTTTAGTAAAAAACCTCGAACTACTACAGGCCCATGCAGTAAATATATTTTCTCATATTACCTCTGCACAAATACCTACTTTAAGATATTTTTCTACCGTCATCATCTCATTTTTCCGCATTAGTACGAATCGCCAGTTAAGGAGTCACTGTCTCTACAAAACCTGATTGGACTTAATGGCCGAAAGAACTCAAAGTTTATGGAGTTGTTGTTCATCGATTTCCCCTTTTACTATCTGTGAATTATTGTAACCACCAAACGGAAGATCAGGAATACCGAGTTTGGAATAAAAAGCAAAAATCTCCTGCTTGCATGGCCCTAGTAAACACCCTAAAAATGTGGCGAGTGGGGATCTACTTAATATTTGATATTACTATGTGTAATACATGGTGGGGAAAAACCAGATTATCAAAGACTCAATATAAATACACTCGTATGTTGACATTACAACCAACGTGTTACTTGGGTACCTATCTTTAGTGAGCATATCTAAATGTTTATCTCACCCCTGGATTAAATGTCCATAAGCTTAACGTTGGAAATCGTTCTCCATGCCCCTTCAAGTATTGCAGTCCATTCTCCATGGTCTAAATCTTGTGCATCATCCATTCTTTTAGTGTGTACAGGGGTGAGATGAATACAGAAAGCAACTCGTTTTGGTCAAAGAAGTCATTCTCCAACTCGTTTGAATGCTACGTGATATTCATTCAGCTGTCGCCTCGTTCATATCACTCCACATAAAACTCGTGGAGAACGACGACTTTGACCAAAACTTGTTGGTTTCTTCTTTATTATGGATAGGTTGCATAACCCATCCGGTTATATTGTATAGTCGATTGTTGGACATATAGTTAAGACACAAAAACCGTTGTATTTATTGTTTTTTATTTAATTATTGGAGTTTACTTGTGGACATACTTATGATCCCATTGGTATCCATTGTACACCCATTTATTGAGTAAAGTTATATGCAAAAATCTTGGATACTGGACCCTGTGGGAGATTAAGAAAGAAACTGATGAGTGTTTGGTCTGTGTCCTCGTTCGCCATCGAGTTTGGAGTGCGCAGTAATATGAACGAGGCGGTAGCCGAGTGAATTTTCTGAAACACTCCAAACGAGATGGCGAATGGGGACTCAGACCAAGCACGAAAATGTTTCTGATTTTATCTCAGCCTGGAAATATCTATCTCTTTATCACCCGTTGAGAATGAGTTACCATACTCACAAGGCTGTTGAGAACGAGTTCCTAATTTTAAGCCTATGGACGTTTATTCCAAGATAAAGGGGTTATTTCCCCTAACAGTAACTCCAGTCAAAATAAAAGCTTTTAAAAAAAGATAACAAGATAAAAATAAACCAGTAGCACTGGTCGACCTGTATGACCTCTGTGGTGCAGTGAGGGTGGAGCAGCTCGGAGTTAAATGTCCTCCACTTATATGTGACTCACATGTTGAGCAGCTCTAATGACCCTGGGCCGGTGCGAGCGTACGCGCTCAGTACAAACTGGTTAGGTTTTTTAAAGGTTTTTTTAAAAGGTTTTGATGATTGGCCGACCTATCTACAACTCACTCTGTTATAGGATGACTAGAGAAGAAACCAACAAGTATTGGTCAAGTCGTCAAAATGACATTAATTCTTTTAGGCCCAGCATCCACCTACTACGATATGGCACCGATATGGTCTACGATGCACCTCCCGATAAAAAATCAAAATCGCGTCGGAAGGTCACTTAATATCAGGGCAGTTGACCATGTTTCTGTGATTAGACACCAATAAAAACCCTATACAATGCATGGTGAATTGGCATGTCTAGACATATGTCTACGATAATCCACCTTCCCGATATGTCTCCGATATTGACTTTTTGTATCTGTGCCACATCGGTAGGTCTAAATTTCTATCGTAGTAGGTGAACGCCGGGCCTTAGTTTGTACAGGGGTGAGATAAATACAGAAAGTAACTTGTTCTAATCCAACTCATACCTACCCTGAGGTTCAGTGTTATATCCATTCGTCCATTTTAAATATCCATGATGCTACACCTTACATGTAATTATCATGCTAGACTCCCCACACAAAGTTATAGGCACAGCCTAAATAGGTACACAACATTACTAAGGTAACTATTTCTATTTGCTTCTTGAGATTCTCAATGCCTAAACTTTACGAACGCACCCGCGGTGAGCAAGGATCCACTTCATTCTCCAAGCATTTGTTTTTATGACTGAACTCAACACGAATACCAGACCTCTGCTTTGAGAGTGTTGGGGTGGGATGATTCACACACCACTCTCTATAGGTTACACAAAGCCTGGGCTCTGCTGGCCCCACACCCACGCGCCTACACTGGCCCCCTGTGATTTCCCCCGTACAATAGAGCCGCCCACCTATCTCACAGGCGGGCAGGTTCTCTGGAGTCCACACAGGAGCCTTCAGTTGCTGGGAGGGGACGCAGGAGGGCAGACGTGAGTCATCCAGGTGTGTCTAGGGTGGACAGACGACCGCAGAAAGCGACACACACCTCACACGGTCGACACACACACAACTGTAAGTAATTTCTCTGTTATCATCTCACCCCAGATATTTTTTCTCCATAGACTTAACATTGGGAACTCGTATCTAACGCCCATTTAGGAAAAATATCCAATGGGGGATAATGTCACAAATGTTAGCCCATTAGTCAATGTAAAGGGTGAGATAAATTCAGAAACCCATTCAAGTTTAGGGGCAGAGCTCAATCCCATCTCGTTTGAATCGCTACATAATTCACGCGGCTTCGCCTTGTGAATTACTACGCGATTCAAACTCGATGGGATACAAACTCTGACCCTAAACTTGAATGGGTTTCCTCTATATTATTATATACCTATGTCCGAATGTATATTAAATACTGCCCGCTGCCAGGGGTGCAGTAATAATAATGTTCGTGCCCGCTGTGACTGCGACTTTGTATGTCATCAAAATGGTGTTTTTTCACCAATTAGAGGTATATGATAATAAGCAAACATCCTTACTGTACACGAAATGGTTCTCGTTCTCGGTCAGTCTTCGATTTCATACTGCCTTCTGCCTTTGGCGTCAGGCAGTATGAAATCGACGACTAACCTCGAACAGGAACCGTTTCGTCCACAGTAAGGACATTTCCTAATATTATCATTTATTATATACCCATGCCGTCTATTTGATAATTTATACATGCAGTCTATTTGATAATTTATATGTGCAGTATAAATTGTATATTGAACCCTGTGCAGTACTTATATAGAACGTCCTGACCATGCTGTACGATTCATGGTCATTTACGGTTTGTACGGACCCAGGCATTTATGCCGAGTTCCGTACAAACGGTAAATTACCATCGAGTTCTGTGACTTGTACAAGCATGGTTGGACGTTATATATTTACTATATACCCGAAATTGAATAAAGATTTCATTTGGCTTAACAACCAATTTCTTAATAAACATGTATGGCAAGATGGTCCGTATTTTAGTGTACGGACCAGTGGTCCGTACAGTATTTTTTACGTTATATGGCGAAACGGTGCATATTTACAGTATATACGGCATGGGTATATAGTAAACTGTTATACTGCACACGTTGAAAGATCACCAGTGTGTGAGATTTCACGTAGACATGTTTTCTATGCCAATATATGGTAAGATTTTATTAATTTGGGGTATATGATAAATTATTTATGGAACGAGGCCTGAGGCTTCGTTCCATAAATACCAACAATTCGCCATCTCGTTTTGTAGCATGTACAGCATGATCAGGTCGTTCTATATAAATACCTGTTTGCGAATGCCTATCAAATACTGCCCGCTGCTAGGGGTGCAGTAATAATGATGTTCGTGCCCAGTGAGACTCCCACTACATAAGTCATTAAAATGGCTATTTTTTCATCGATTTGGGGAATATGATAATAATCAAATATCCTTACTGTGGGCGAAAGCGAGGTGTCCAAGAAGTGGGGTTTTACTGTAGTAATCATAAGTGTTGGTCCCTACTTTCAATATTCACCAAAGTATGCTATGTTTATATATTCTTCAGCGGTCCTTGTGCTATTGCTAAATATATCAACTGTGTTGAATGCTACAGGCACGTTAATCATTAGTGAAACAATAAATCTATTGTTCAACGCATTCTCATGCAACAAGTTCCCATTCATGTTTTTATTCACGTATAAGACATACTTCCTAGCGCCCTACAACAAGACTACATATAGACCTATGTTACAACAGTCGTCGTGCCTTGCCTGGAGCCATGCCCTTAGAGTCTATAGTGTACTTAACACCAAAATAGAAAGAAACCAGGCCAGTCCTAGCTCCCGACCCTGGAACCCATTTTATTCAAAGGTCACAGTCAGAGTGAGAACAGCTGATGGAAAGGAGTTTCATTTAGTCTATGCACAGACTGCCCTTAACGTTATGTAAGGAGGTCTAGTAAATCTATATATGTTAAAAGGCTAATATGTTGACATATGGTGTTATTTTATGTCATAGGATTACAAGAATTCGGGTCTACAAGTATTTATATAGGACGTCCTGACCATGCTGTACAAGCTACAAAACGAGATGATAATTCACGGTTCGTACGGAACGAGGCCTTTACGCCGAGTTCCGTACAAACCATGAATTATCATCTCGTTTTGTGGCTTGTACAAGCATGGTAGGTCGTTCTATATTTACTATATACCCGAAAATTAAAAAAAGAAATTAATTTCATTTGGCTTAACAATCAATATTTTAATAAATGAGTATCGGTAGGTAGTCCGTATAATAGTATCCAAAGTAACCAGTACAACGTTTCACGGAGTACAGTGCATTCTGTGTATAGTTACTATAGACCGGGGAGCAGTATGTATTTACTCTGACTTTGTGCATAGGTATATAATAATATATACGGCATGGGTATATAGCAAAGGCTATAAACAGTTTGCATGCATGGTTAAGGGATTTAGATGTCCAAACAAGACTAATGCGGCAGAATAATAAGTAGTGACAGACTCTAGCAAACAGATGTGGGATTTATTTAATGTATGTATGTACTATTAGGTTATTTATGCTATCCAGTGCAAGTTTTAGTAGATAGGGGGAAGAGGTGTTGTGGTGAAACAAAAATCCCCCGCATGGTATGAGAGTAAATACTTGAATGAATACATGTATATATATAGGGCACATAGCCATTGTGCTATGAAGGCGGCCATCTTGCCCCCGACGCCATCTACAGTGGCACTATCTTACAACTTCCTGGCGGATGACGGCGGAACTAGCAATCACTCTGTGCCCTATATCTATATAGTATTTACTCTCATACCATGCCTGGGAGTTTCATTTAGTTAATTTAGGTGAGCAATAGTTTATCATATGCGCTATTTTTCCGTATGCACCAGCTTTTGCAATCCAGAGCATACAACATATCTGTATGCTCTGGGTATGTCCATACCCACTCCCTATGTGTTTTCCATGGACATTTTGTATTAGGTTGATATATCTCATGCTCTGGATATAGTGATACACACTCCCTATGTGTTTTCTATGGAGACTTTGTATTAGGTAGATATATCTGTATGCTCCGGGTATGGTGATACACACTTCCTATGTTTTTTCTATGGACATCTTGTATTAGATGGATATATCTGTATGCTCCGAGTATGGTGATACAAACTTCCTATGTGTTTTCTATGGACACTCCGTATTAGGTGGATATATCTGTATGCTCTGGGTATAGTGATACACACTCCCTATGTGTTTTCTATGGACACTTTGTATTAGGTGGATATATCTGTATGCTCTGGGTGTGGTGATACACACTCCCTATGTGTTTTCTATGGACACTCCGTATTAGGTGGATATATCTGTATGCTCTGGGTATAGTGATACACACTCCCTATGTGTTTTCTATGGACACTTTGTATTAGGTGGATATATCTGTATGCTCCGAGTATGGTGATACACACTCCCTATGTGTTTTCTATGGACACTATGTATGAGGTTGATATATCTGTATGCTCTGGGTATGATGATACACACTCCCTATGTGTTTTCTATGGACACTCCGTATTAGGTGGATATACACAATATTGACTGGTTTCAGATATAAGCGGCCGTATGCTCTGAGGAGTTGACGCGTAGTAATATCCGAACGTATGCGAGGATATTGCGCAGAGTCAACTCCGAGGAGCATACAACCGCTTTTATCTGAAAGCAGTCTATATTGTATTTATTATCCACCTTTTCTGGGCAAGTGGCATGTCAAAATCAGTTCATTTTTATTACGCACTATGTTTTTGTACGCACTATTTTTCCGTATGCGCCACCCGGAGCATACAACATATCCGTATGCGCCGGGTATGTCCACACAAACTCCCTATGTGTTTTCTATGGACACTTTGTATTAGGTGGATAATAAATATCTGTATGCTCTGGGTATAGTGATACACACTTCCTATTTGTTTTCTATGGAGACTTTGTATTAGGTGGATATATCTGGATGCTTCCCACAATTCACGTCAGACCACTCCTCTGAAGCAGTGTGTGTCAGCGAACTGGCGTGAACGAATAGTTCTGCATGGCTGGTGAAATGGCGGCTTCGCGAGATCTATTTCTAGGACATTCCCAAAGGACATCGCACGTAGCCTAGATTTTATCCGAACATCTTTTTTTCACTCACAGCTGCATGTTTAAGTTAGAGTTTAAGTAAATTCAGACTTACATAATTATATCCCTGCTGTCAAGCACCTCACCAGGCAGTAAACCATGACTCATAATCATAAAATTGTATCCCCATGGAAGAACTGTTTGTAAACAGAATGAAGAAAATAAACATTATTGATAAAAAAAGAAAAAAGATATGACTCACAACCAAAGGTACGTGAGAATCTTCTCCAACCTCGTTTCGTTATCAAATTATTCCCTTGTCAGTACTGGAATGTATCCTCGCTTCTTTGTAATGATTCAGTATATCTTAAAGGAATATCAGCTGGGGGCATGAAATATTACTAAGAAAGAAAGAGGAAATATTTTTCATGTAGAAGTTACTGCCTCAGAGAGACTGAGAAAACATAGAAAACACCTGGCCCCTGTTTGGGCATGTGCACGGAAGAACACCTCTGTATGGAAGGGATTGTACAACGTCCTCAAAATTCTCATTGAATAACAAAATACAAAATAAAACACACTCCATCATTGGCCATCGTTTTAAACCATTGTTTATTGGTATGAATGAGGCTCCATTTATGCTCTTTGTTGTACGCAAGAAAAAAGAATTTTATATACTGAAAATGAAAACAGGGATTTCCTTATAAAAGAGGAAAACTGCCATCTCTGATATTAAACCTTAGGAAACCTCGCCTAGTTGTGCCGGCTGTGATGTCTGTCTCTGTGGGTGAATTTATTGCGTGAATGTGTTTGAGGCACCCCTCTCACAAGATCTCACACTCTCTAAAGGCCCGTTTCCATTGGCTGACGAGGATTGCTTAGACTTTTTGAGTTAGGCCCGGCGTCCACCTACTACGATATGGCTCCGATATGGTCTACGATGCACCTCCCGATAAAAAAAAATCAAAATCATGTCGGAAGGTCACCTAATATCGGGGCAGTTGACCACGTTTCTGCGATTAGACACCGATATAAACCCCATACCATGCATGGTGGATTGGTATGTCTAGACATATGTCTACGATTTTGCACCTTCCCGATATGTCTCCGATATTTGCTTTTTGTATCGGTGCAATATCGGTAGGTCTAAAATTCTATCGTAGTAGGTGGACACCAGGCCTTACACAGAAAGTCTGTCGGTGGTGCTACTGACTGTGCGTGAGTAAAAAAAAAGTCGGTGAGGGTAGTAGATTTCCCTCAGTGACCTAGATTTCACTGAGTGGTGGGTGGTGCCACATTGCATAATCTAAGCAGAACAAGTCGTGGGGCATTTCACGACCTTGGTTGTTTCCATTGACTGATTTTGGGTCAGCAGTGCCAAAAGTCCGTCGGTGGTTCCTGACTGTAGATCGGTGATGGGAAATCGGCCAATGGAAACGGGCCTTAAGTCCTATTCTCTACTCTCACTACGCTCTATGGAGAAGAATTCTTAACGAACTAGGCCTGCCTCCCGTGCTAAAGACGTACATCAATGCAACCAAAGATTCCTATAATCTCAATCATGCCACCTAGCGGGAATACTGTGTGCCAGTGGATTCTCAAGGCTCTAAGCCTAGATCGTTAAGAATTCTTCGCAGTGAGAACCTTGTAGAGATGACGAGTTATAGAGTGTGAGATCTTAGGAGAGGGGTGGTTTAAGCAGCCGGATCTTCCTGGTTGACGTCTTACCTCACTACAAACATCTTTTTACGTAACCGTCTATTTATTGTCCTCCATAAACGACCTATAAGTTAGCCAAGTGAGGAGAGATATCAGTGGGGCGTTCGCCATCTCTATATAAAGTTTTGTTACTAACACTAGCGACTTCGACTTCGTCGTGTCGTAGTTGGCCCCTACCCCCCCCCCCCCCCCCCCTCAACCAACTCTGCCTTAGCAGAGACACTAAGTCTTTATTTTACCTTGTAAAATACCTTCTATATATATACTAGAGATCAAAGTAAAATATTCTTGGACTTGGAAAGACCGCGGTTGGAAAAATATCGTTATTCACCACTGTACCTTGGTAACAAAAATTTGAGAGCTACTACCTTATAATATCCGGATAATCAAAGGCAACTCCTACCGTAAGATGTATGTAAAATACTTTCTTCTGAAAAACCCTAATCTATGGTAACTTATGGAACACTGCTCTGGTCACAGCATTACTCAATATTAATAAGAACTATGTTCTATCATAGTCTTGTAATGTCTTTGTATTCTCCTGCACGTTCTTGTCCGTCGTAAATGTTTCATATGGAATTGCAGGTAAAATCGCCCAACTAAGGTGATTTATAATCTTCTGCAGTTGAAGAAAAAAAAATTCACCTGAACACACCATTTCATAGAATTTTGCTGCAACTGCAGTGAACTCCCTCAGTCGGCTTCGCACGTGCCTCCTAGTATGGGAACCAATCAGCATGATTCTTACATCCCGGGAACCAATCAGCATGATTCTAACACCACTGGAACCAATCAGCATGATTCTTACATCGCGGGAACCAATCAGCATGATTCTTACATCGCGGGAACCAATCAGCATGATTCATACACACCACTAAAACCTTTAAAATCTCATTGCCTTATCTCGGGGGAAGGAGGAAAGTTCAGTCCTACATTATTTGTTCAGTATGGCAAGATATGAATCTTAAGGATAAACATTCAAAAAGAATAGCAAGTTTAAGTTTGTCACTACATGAGAACCCCACTCTATAATGCGGCCCTTCAGTCTCCAGGCCTAGGTCTGGTTCACTCTGTCTCTATGTGTGGGAAACTCTCCAAGCGGATGCGACAGAATTTACATGTTTTATATGTGGTAGGTAATTATACACCCCACCCCTTCTTCATGTACTAGCCACACCTCCACCCCAACCATTCACCTTCTCCCTCACCACTCCCCTCACCACATCCCTCACAACTCTCCACTCTCCCAGCAGATCTTTCGTGGTGTTTGCATTTACCAATCTCTGCCTCAACCCAGTGACGTCATATACAGAAACTACATTTCGGATTAAAAAAGAGTAACTTTTTTTTTTTTTTTTTTTTTTTTTTTTTTTTTTCCGAAAAATTGGGACAAATTTCCATACCCACCACCCCCACCAGGGAACAGGGCAGGACCAAACCAACATCTACCTCCAAATTTTTCCAAAGGAAAAAGGTTTGAGAAAATATATGACCACAGCCTCTTCACCCAGAGCGACTAAAAGTATGACCAAGTTTGGTAGGTCCATACACTGACTTTGGTAAGCATGGATACCAACTCGGAAAAATAAAAACTCCGCATTGCTCTATCCAACCCCCAGCTAAATAAGCCTGACGAGATCTCACGATCGAAACTGCTGATGTAGGGAACCACAAGAACTAATGAGGTTCCTTTTTTGTAGCACCAAACTCTCACTAGGTAGGACTAAACTTCTGGAAGGAACAGTAGTCCATACTTTTAGAGGTGACTGTAAACCCCCACCAGTACAGGGACCAGACTGATCACCACCCCTAGAGGGCAGCACAGACACCCCTGACAGGGTGCCTGTACCATGCCAACTGAGGGAGTAAGAGAGCCACCGATTGGGGGACACACACGCCACTCCAATCACTAACAGGGATTTGACCACATGATCAGATCACCCAACCGGTGCCAAGCTTACAGACAGGACCCAGAGATATTTCCACTATATAAGGTGGAGCAAACCCAAACCTGGTCATACATCAGCAGTCGCTTCAGCTGTACGCCACGTCAACACAACATTAAAAAAGAGTAACTGTCAAATGTTATGTAACACAGACAACTCATATTTCTTGAGTTAAAAAAATGTTTCCTAGTCAATCTAGCTATTTCTCCTTCAGCTTTAAACCGCTATATAATGTGAATCCACATTTGATTGGACTACCACTTCAAGTGAGCACATGTGACATGTTGAAAATAAAAACCTGCTACACATAAGCTGCTTTCCAATGAAGAAAATAACCCCTAAGACTACGCCTGATTTGACACTGGCGTATGGGATAGATTTTGCCCCAAACAGGCAGGTCGGTGCAGAGATACAAGCAGGGCAGGAAGTAAGGTGCCGAATCTATGCTGGGAGAGTGACAACTTTCTGGATCTCTGCCAATGTGACACGTCTCCCCCCCCCCCCCCCCCCCTTCAAGGTGCACGGTGCAATCCCTACTGAAGGACTACACTTATATCTTTCTATTTTAGAATAGAGGATCATAGCAATGCTAGGCTGTATCTGTCGGCGGGATGGCGCATTCTTTTTCTAGACACTGACGTTATTCATCATACCGTATGAAATGACCTACAGTCAGTTGATTCGCGAATCGTGAATCCGAATCGTGAATGGAGACCGAAAATACACTTTAGGAAGAAAATAACTACATAAATAATAGTTGAGGAACGCCTTTATGAAGGTAAACTGACCAGTGTGACACAAACAAGCATATTCAGAAACATTCAAAATACTATTTACTTCAACTTAGAGGTTTAATCTTTGAGAAAAGATGTCAAAATTGGTCATTTTCTTTCCTAAAAGAGTGTCTTCTTTTTCAGGTTAAACAAAATAATTAAGTTTGCTTAATGTTTCTTGGAAACTGGTTTTTGACTTCCTGCAACGGACCATGGGAAATGAAATGATCCTCTCAGAGGCTGATTCCACCAACACACAAGATATAGCGAGATTTGTCATGATTTGGTTGTCTTGCTAAATCTTGCTAGGTTTTGAATAATGGCGTGCATATTTGCTACGATGCATCGGTCTGGTTAAGTACCTTGGCTGTGTTCTTTTCGCGATAAGCCGCAGTATGCCGCAATATGTCGGCAATAGATCTTGAGGCATCGCTGTGGTGGAGCACCAAAATATACACATGACATCGCAAAAAAGTACACATATGATGGCGTGCGACATGGCACGACAAGTAGGAAAGATATCGCGACAATGTAAGATATGGCAAGACATACAAAGATATAACATGGCAAATCCATCAAGCATACTGCTGCTAGGGGTATAGTAAAGCCTATAAGACATCGACATTTGTTCATCCCGACCATCGGCTCTATGAGAGTTGGGAATAAAATGTTGATGTCTTATACCTTTAAGACATCGACATTCCCCATCATATTCCCCATCATAAACCTCTTATGTTATAACCTTGTAAATGACCCAGGATGGACCCGGGCCGGCCGATAGGTAATAATGCAACATTGAATAACTTCTGTTCTATCTAAGATATTAAAACACAGTTTTCAGATCTATAATCGCTTATGTCTCCCCTACAAATCGATATAAAGCACTTATACATCCGACTGGGGGATAGCTAGTATGCCTATTTAAACGGCCTGCTCAGAATCGGGAACAGTAGGCAAAAGTGCGTACATGGAAATCTTAAGGTCGGGGAAAGTCGGTCATATCTGACATGGTGGTAATGCCCGACGCGTCGGGAAAGGTAATAAAATCGGGTCGGTGAAGTGCATACATCGACCCGATTGTCGCAGATTGTCACATACCCAACGGATCCGTCGGGCAAAGGTAGAATCGGGCAAAGCCGTCGGGTCGATGCCTTATAGGCTTAATTCTGTACATACCTTTTTCTAAATACTGAATGGGCGTTGAGTATGAGTTCCCAATGTTAAGTATGGGGGGGGGGGAAATACCAGGAGTGGGATAAAAAAGATGGTTTCCAATAAAGACATTCATTAAGCAGAAAATAGGGATAGCTTAGTCAGGTGCATCTAGTCATTGGATGGGGGTGGGATTGGGAGTGACGTATAACCAGTAAATACATAATCTAATGAACACACCTCCATTACACATCTACGGAAGTTCTTTATCCGTATACCTAATATGGCCTCAGAGGCTGTGTTTACTATCGGTAGGATGCATGTACATTGGCCGTATTTATATGCAGCTCACATCACCTAGCATGATCTGCGCCATGTCTTCCTCTTCGTTTTTGTTTTTTTTAGTTGTCTTTTTTTATTTGTATTTGAGTTGCCCCTTTACGAACTGCTAGTTACACAGAACAATCTTCACTTGAATACAAAAACCCCTCTTGTCTACTTTACCCTTGGAAGACCGGAAGTGACATCATGGTGACGTCCTATTTCACTCTCCTAGCAGATATCCTGCGCTCTCCTTCCTGCGGCCCTTAGCAAGCCCTAGCGCCGCGGAAGATCTGGGAGGAGAGTAGTCCTATTTGTTTTACCTTACGTCTACCTACATCTGAATCGTCCTTTTTTTGAAATTCTGTGATCAAGTTTTCTGAAATGTGACCTCATACCTCCCTACCCTACGCGAATGTTGTGGTTTTTGAAGACACGGAAGGCAGAGTGGAAACAAGTGAGTGTGGTTTGGGAATTCCCGGTGCTGTGGTGTGTGTGTGATGTATATTAGGCTGTAGCTTCATCGCTATCTCTCATTCTCTCACCAGGAGTCGGCAGAACTGCAGTAGAAGCTGACATGGACATCTCCACACTGTGCACCACGCTGGCCGTGCTGTTCATCTCACTGCTACATCTCACCTGCTCAGAGGAGGATCGTAAGTAGCCCTTCATTATTGAGCTACTCAGTGAATTACCCAGGAGTTCGTTTGTTTGTTTGTTTGTTTGGGTAGTTTAACGTCCAATTTGTTCAATTAGACTTACTTTGGGTTTGACCAAATGTATGAGATAAATGTAGGCAGAAATCTCTTTTACTTCCCACACCACATAGATATGGTTTGAGAAGGATTGGCCTTTGATATAGCAGTAAGTCTACCGCTGCTGGGGGTGAAGGAGAAATGTGGCTGCAGTGGGACCTGAATCAACAAAGTCCAGTGCTTTTTACCACTGAGCTAACTCCCCACCACGGTCGATTTAGTTATGCTTGCATGCAAGCATATCCGGTCTACACTACAAGGAGTTGAGGCAACCAAGAGGGTGAACAGATTGGCAATTGCTGTCCACCCCAGCAGACCCATACCCAGGAGATTATGTATTTAACGGATTGGGCTTTAAAGGCATATTCTATAGTTCACGGTGGTTTCCATGGTTAAAAGTCAGGGCTTAGCAATGATTGCACATTGAAAAGTCAGGCCTTGACATTTGTCCATGGTATAAAGTCAGGGCTTAGCCATCAATGTCTCTCCATGATGGAAAGTCAAGGCCTAGCCATTGTAACATGCTAAAAATGTCAGACTTTGACATTTTCCAGCAGTGAAATGTTAAGCTTAGCCATTGTTGCATGCTGAAAGTTACACTTGGACATTTTTTTATACTGAAAAGTCAAGACAATTTTACACTTGATTGGGTAAATTTAAAATTGATTGGGTAAATTTAAAATTGATTGGGTAAATTTAAAGCTGTTGACCTTTTTTGGGCTAGCATAAGAGGGGGGGGGGGGCAGGCGCCCCTCCTGCCCCCCCCCCCCCCGTCTATTCTGACGCCATTGGACCTATTGTCAAAATGAAAATTGCTCAATGAAAAAATCTCACCCCTGGTATCTTTTCTCCATAGACTTAACATTGGGAACTCGTATCCAACGCACATGAAATATTTAGGAAAAGAATCCAATAGGGGAACATGTCACAATTGTTTGTCCATTAGTCAATGTGAAGGGTGAGATAAATTCAGAAACATATTCAAATTTAGGGTCAGAGCTCGATCCAATCTCATTTGAATCACTACGTAATTCATACGGCTTTCCCTTGTCAATTACTACGCCATTCAAACTCGATGGGATACGAGCTCTAACCCTAAACTTGCAAAGGTTTCCTCTATAATATTAACATATATTTGCTTAGATTAATGTGTCTCCGTGACGTCCTACCATGATGATATGCATCACCAATAATGCAAAAACGGTGAAGGGAACAGTAAATATTCAGAAGTAGCACTGGTAGCAGTATTCAATAGGTCAAACACCAATCTTTCACATCCGTGCACTATGGTCTTGATCCTGGTGTCTTATAAGGGTATGTCAACATGCTATAACCGGGAGACTACACTCGTGACAGTAGTGAGATAACACAATTAATTATACGATAAAACCACTAAATAAAACCTAAACACAGGACGTGCATACGGCCACATGACATGACACACATTTCACGTGAGCAAATCATCTCAAGTTGTTCCTGGATGGAAATGGCGCCAACATCCTTGATATACATAGATATGTACGTACATCTATAAACTCAATCTATAACTTTCCTGTGTGTGCGGTGATAATGCATTGGTATCTTAAGTGGGTGTTCCACCAAACAGGTGTTCTGCAGGCTGGTTTTTACCCCTCTGCCGACGTGGCTCGCCGGGTCCGACCACCTGGCTTTATCTCATCCCTGGAATAAATGTCCATAAGCTTAACATTGGGAACTCGTTCTCCATGCCCTTACAAGTATTGCAGTCCGTTCTCCACGGTTTATATCCTGTGTGTTGTCCATTCTTTTAGTGTGTACAGGGGTGAGATAGATACAGAAAGCAACTCGTTTTGGTCAAAGAAGTCATTCTCCAACTCGTTTGAATGCTATGTGATATTCACTCGCCTGTTGCCTCGTTCATATCACTCCGCATCAAACTCGTGAAGAACGACGGCTTTGACCAAAACTTGTTGGTTTCTTCTTTAGTCCTTAACTCTGCAAAATGTCCAAGCTATTCCACCAATTCCCCTTATTCTAGCCGCACTAATGACCACAAGACGCACACACCTTGGACATTGGCTGCACTGTGGTGCTAGCCAAGTTCCCCACTCATCTGAGAGGGAGCGGGTCAAATGCTCCTCTGCACACTGCGCTGCTCTTGCTATGCAAAACCTGTATAGTGAGCGAAGCAGTGTGGTGCCATATTGGGATTTGTATGGGAACGGTGATAATGGTGAATAATGCGCCCAACGGAATAATTGAGGTAAATAAAGATAAGCCTTGATGTTATGAATGTGTATCGCACACACTGGCACTAAAATTCAAACTGTCTGAATTTTCAGTCTCTGCTCGCGGGTTAGCACTGGCGGCTCATGCCTGCTCCATGTTGACAGCATTTGTTGTGGTATAGGGGACAGAGCCATTGTTAGTTCATGAAGCAGCCACTAGGTGGTCGGGGGACAAAACCTGTATTCTGGCTCTTTGTTCTTACGAAATTCAACTGCCTTTCAATGTTTTACCATGGTTCCTTTGACTCTCGACACCCATCCCGGAGCAGGATATCATAATAATTAAACCCAAGATGTAATATTTTCCACATGGAACACTTTATATACATATGTGAGCAAGGCTAGAGTTGTGACACTTCCCCATTATCACTCACTTCTTTACCACCTCCATCAGTGAAGAACACCTACTTTTGCACCTCCATTAGTGAAGAACACCTACTCGGGGGGCGTCATGGCAGTGCCCATGGATCATAGGCTATATGCTGTATAGGCTTGGAACTGTCAATGTGGATCCCAGGAAAGCTCATGGCGTCATCAGCTGGCCAGCCGGCCACTGCCAAAAATCAATTGAAACAGTCTTTGGCCGGCCATTGCCAGTGATGCTTTGCAGGAGGCATTTTACAATTTTGCATTCAGAACGGCCAGCCAGCTGGCTGGCCTACTCAGCACATCTTGATGGAACAGTGTCAAAATAGGCTTTTGGCACTGCCCAGTGGTCGGAGACCCTGAGCAGGCCAGCAGATGTTGGCCGGCAACAGGGATTTGGAGGCACAGCGGTGGGCCGTTTCCCATGGTTCTATCGTCATAGGCACTGTGTTTCCCATGGTCCTATCTACATAGGCACTGTGTTTCCCATGTCTCTATCTACATAGAAATTGTGTTTCCCATGGTCCTATCTACATAGAAATTGTGTTTCCCATGGTCCTATCTACATAGAAATTGTGTTTCCCATGGTTCTATCTACATAGCCACTGTGTTTCCCATGGTTCTATCTACATAGAAATTGTGTTTCCCATGGTTCTATCTACATAGAAATTGTGTTTCCCATGGTCCTATCTACATAGGAACTGTGTTTCTCATGGTCCTATCTACATAGGCACTGTGTTTCCAGTGGTTCTATCTACATAGGCACTGTGTTTCCCATGGTTCTATCTACATAGGAACTGTGTTTCCAGTGGTTCTATCTACATAGGCACTGTGTTTCCCATGGTTCTATCTACATAGGAACTGTGTTTCCAGTGGTTCTATCTACATAGGCACTGTGTTTCCAGTGGTTCTATCTACATAGGCACTGTGTTTCCCATGGTCCTATCTACATAGGCACTGTGTTTCCCATGATCCTATCTACATAGGCACTGTGTTTCCAGTGGTTCTATCTACATAGGCACTGTGTTTCCCATGGCTCTATCTACATAGGCACTGTGTTTCCAGTGGTTCTATCTACATATCAACTATGTTTCCCATGGCTCTATCGTCATAGGCACTGTGTTTCCCGTTGACAGATGCGCTGGAGGTGCTGAAGCGTGCCCGGCGGGTGAAGCGGGTCATCGGGGGCATGCAGGTGGACGTTGACGGCAGGTGGCCTTGGGTTGCCCACCTGGACGGGAAGATCGCCTCCAACTTCCTCTGGGGGATGCCCATAGGATACACCCACCTCTACTGCGGGGGCACCATCCTGGGTTCCCGCTGGGTGCTCACTGCGGCTCACTGCATTAGGATGGATGGACATCCGTAAGTATGTCAAGTGATTTACATGTAGAGCACATAGCTATTGTGCTATCGAGGTGGCCATCTTGCCCACAGAAGCCATCCGAAACACCAGGTGGCAGCACCAACTATTCCTATATACCCATTTCCGAAACCTCTATTGTTACATACCGCTGCTGGGGGTGCGGTAATTATAGGTTATGTAGTGAGGGTCACGTTTTCGTCCCAGGCCGATGTTTTCGCCTCAGGCTGACGTTTTCGTCCTGGGCAGACCATGTGATATTAAGAGCGTCGGGACGAAAACATAGCTGTTGAAGTTACAGCACTCGACAAGAGTGGCCATTTTTCTTGGGGCTATCATAGGTAAAGAAATAACCATTTTTATTGATTTTTGAAGGTATATAGGAATAGGGAAACCAAGTACTGGTAAGCAAAAGTCAAAGTTACTCCCCGCGGCTGACGCCTTGGGCAGTGATTTTTCCAGTCCTCACCTCATAACTTTGAACTTTTGCAGAACAAATGCAGTGGCGCTATCTTACGATTTACTGGTGGATGATGGTTGAACTAGCAATCACTCTGTGCCCTATTCAAGTCCTGGTGTGTTTTTACTATATATTAATAATTAAGAAATGTCACCAAACAAAAGTACGCTTATCGCTTATAGTTTGTTGTTTTTTATATCCTATTATTTATCTTGACATATACCTCAGTCATATGTTTTTCTTGTACAGCCAACAACTTATTTTGATTGTTCAGTTGCCATATAATACACATTGTACTGTTTTACATCTTAACCTATAGATTGGGTTTGCATTGATCAGGTTAATGTTACATTCAATTTTACATAACAGAATCGTTCTAGATTTTCTGGCCGGGTACACCGCTATTACGCACAGATTATTGGTTGAGGAATGCAATACTGAAGTATCTCTTATTGTTCAAATGTGCCAATATTACACTCAGGCTCACTGCATGTTTATATTCCTTCTTTCTCCAGAGAGAGATCAGAATGGCCGAAGTATTGGCATATCCGGGCAGGTGAAAATGACAATACGGTAAGATACTAATTACTGCCTGCGGCCAAGGCCTTTGGCAGACATTTTTCCAAGCATACACTGCCCAAGGCCATGGCCAGCAATGTTTCTGAGCCTTACCGAATAACTTTGACTTTTGCTTACTGGTACTTGGTTACCCTATTCCTATATACCTTAAAATATCGATAAAAATGATTATTTCTTTTCCTGCGATAGCCCCAGAAAAATGGCCACCCTTATTGAGTAACTGCAATAGCTAAGTTTTCGTCAAGTTTATGTCACGTGGTCAGACCGGGACGAAAACGTCAACCTGGGACGAAAACGTCAGCCTCGCTACATAACTCATAATTACTGCACCCCTAGCAGCAATATGTTACTATAGAGGTTTCGGAAATGGGTATATAGGAAATTGAATTACTACACGATGCATAGGATGTTGTGCTGAAATCAGTCTGCAACTAACAGCGATGATTGTAAATCATCGCAGTAAAAAAGGTCTGTGAAAACGGGCTCATTCATACATCACAATCTTATAACAGCGCATATTACATACATTTCATAGAGGATACCCTTGGAGAACTATTGAAACTTATCATCATATACTCAACTTTTTCTCGTAGTCGCAGCTTTTCCGATCTATCTAATATTACATTGTGGATAATTAAAAATTATAGGTAATTTACAGTGGACATTGGCGATGGAGCCACCAGGTTCGCGGACGCTCATCGCAGGGTTTTTGAACTTTTGATTTTCTATTCCTAGGGCTTTTAGCCTTATGCCCTACGGCAAACTTGTACATTATTCTGTCTCGGAAAAATATTTGTTAATAAATTTTTCCTCCAAACAAATGTCCACATTAGTTAATTGTAATCTCTTTCCTTTCAGCCGTCTGTTGGGGACAGAATACGGAGTTGGTTAAGATTTATTCAACCCAGGTGGAGAATATGGAATGTCCACGCCGATAGAATCATTGTTCACCCGGATTACAGTGAAGGCGGTATGTTGAGTCCTGGTCATCTTCTGCATTGTAATTAATTAGAAATTAATAGTAATTTTCTGACGGGCTGCCCACTCCTTGCTATACCACCTCGCCTCAGACATCTAGTCGAACACTCGTCACACCACGTGACTCCACCGCTGCTCACGTCACTTGACTGCTACTCGCTACCTCGAGCACACGTATAATTTACCCACCCACCCACACCTTTATACTGCTGCTAAGCAGTTACTACCAATGGGTAGGGCTAATTAACTCTCAAAGACTCAAAAAATCTGAGAGACTCATATCATTCACTGATGTAATTCCACTATGGTGTTTTATCTCATAATCGTCTTTTATCATATCGATACAACATTGAAATGTCTTATCAACTTTTACAATTCTCATATTTATTGATACTCCTATTTACCAACTTCTTAACAATTCACATGTTCTTACTCCATTGTAACAATGTGCTATTTTGACATGTTCTTTTATTATAATGTTTCTAGTTGTAATATTTAACACCGTAGAATCACCCCCAAAGTCCAACGTCTTTGGGAGAAGAGGTCTGTTTTTTTTGTTTTTCTAAAGACATTTCGGACAATTTGCTTTGGAAATTTAAACACATGTCATTTTCCTGAAACTTGAATACGATGATCTCTATGCTTTGTAGAACACACATATAAAACTTTGGACTCGGACGACATGATAATTGCCAGTTTAATAGAATTTTCTTGTCATTGAAATCACGCTGTGTGTCTCCTGAATTTGCCTTTTAATGTCTGAATCAACATGACTCGTGATTGCAAATGCTTAATAGTGTTTTGTGTGTATGCTTAACCCAATCAGTCCGAGCAATGCCTTGAGGCACTCCCATGTAGGGGATGAAGAATGGCTCCAGGCATTTTTGGGGGGCCATTACTAAAAACAGTATTCTATGTGACAAGATTCATAGATGTTCTAAATATTTTTTCAAAATGACTTGAAAACCCTATGGGCATCATTAATCAGTGTGAGTATTCTATATATGTAACTAAGACAATGCATATTGAATGCTCCTTCCGGTACCATTGCCATAAGAGCATCGTCCCCTGGGGGTATATTTCTCTATATTTGTTGGACTTGCCATGCGGGCCTCCCACTATGGGGTCGGACTGAAAGTGTTGATAGTGTTTTGTGTGTCTTGTAGATACATGGAAGAACGATATAGCCCTGATCCGGCTGCGAACTCCGCTACCCGTTAACTCGCCCTCCAACCCCACCATCAAGACGGCGGTGCTGCCCCCTAGTGAGGTGGCCGACTGGCCGGCGGACGGCGAGGAGTGTGTGATGAAGGGCTGGGGATGCGAACAAGCGGGTACGTCCTACTAATTATTAGGCCACTAAAAAAACAAACTTGTTTCTCATCATCAAGCCATGAAAAATATGACGAGGGCGCTTTTTTTTTTTTGCTAGATCAAAGATGGCAGACATACAGTAAAACTTTGTAGTTGACAACGTAATATCCTCGCTAATCGCTCGGATATTACTACGCGTCAACAACTCGGAGATTACGGCCACTCGTACACAAAACCAATCATTATTGTGTATATCCACCTAATTGAAAGTGTCCATTGAAAAAACACATAGGGACCATGTATCACCACACCGGGAGCATCCAGATATATCCACCTAATACAAAGTGTCCATAGAAAACACATAGGGAGTGTGTATCTCCATACCCGGAGCATCCAGATATATCCACCTAATACAAGATGTCCATAGATTTTTATCCGTCAGTTATGATGAATATCAACTGGTTTCCATCGGATCCCTTGGTATAACGCAGACCCTTCGTTTAGTCTAACTGTATGTGATTTGTATTCATTGTTATCTACAGGAGGGAGAATTAGCGAACACTTACAAATGGCGAGAATGCCCAAGATGAACGATGACCTCTGTCGTGGAAAGTTTGGCAATCTGGACCTCACAACGAGGCTGTGTGCCGGTTACAGCAACAGGGGCATCGGGATATGTGCTGTAAGTCCATCCACAACCATTTATTACCATATCATATGAAATTTGTGATGTCTCATGGTATCATTACCCACCTAAAGGGCCAATTCCACCAACACACACGATGTAGCAAGATACGGCCCGATTTGGTTGTCTTGCTAGATCGGGCTAGGATTGAATCATCGTGTGCCTATTTGTCGGGATGTTTCTTGAGGTGTCGCGGTGGTGGAGCACCAAAATATACACCCGACACCACTCGCCTACGTTTTGAGACAAGTGAGACACTACAAGACATACCAAGATATACCACGGCAAATCCATCCTGTTGGTGGAATCGGCCCTTAATACGGAGTCTCCATACTAAGCCTATGGAGCCTACAGATCGCTACTGAGTAGAATACGGAAAGTCATATTTGTGATGTCTCATGGTATCATTACCCACCTAAGGGCTGATTCCACCAACACGATAGATTTGCCGTGGTATATCTTGGTATGTCTTGTAGTGTCTTACAGTGTCGCAATGTGTCGTACCTCCGTTGTCGCAAAACGTAGCCGTGAGGTGTCGGATGTATGTTTTAGTGCTCCACCACCGCGACACATCGCGACAAATGGGCACGCGATCACTGAAACCTAGCCCGACTTAGTATGGAGACTCTGTATTGGATGGTTAATATAGAAAGACATGGTTAGTGTGTCTGAATGGAATCTGTTCAGAGATATTTTGGTCAAAAATACTCACCGAGTGCGAAGAATGAGGTGAGTATTCCTGACCAAAATATCGAGGAACAGATGGAGTTCAGACACACTCACTGTGTCTTTTTATTATCATATACCTAGGAATCATTAAAAATGCCATTCTACAACTCACTAAATAGAACAATGAGTGATCACGTGGTACGGAGGGTAGTATTATATATATTACGCCACAGTGTGGACGAATGAAATCATTATTACTAGGGCGTATATATATGACATTCGTCCACCAGTATAAGATAATAAATATTAACTACATGGTAATTAACTACATGGGGATATACCCTACATTTGTGTCATGAAATAAATCGTTTGCTTACCTTAGGCTTCTGTCTCTCCATAAACATGAATAAACAAATGTTCCACATGTGTATACACGTGGTATATCACAAGGATGGTAAAACCAGTACATTTCTGTTATCAAGTTATTTACTGTCCATTCCAATACAATTGTTTTGTTAAATGGTCATTGGCTGATATCCACCAATCATATGCTTCGTTACAGGGGGATTCGGGCGGTCCGTTGGTTTGTAAACGGAACGGTGATTGGTACTTGGCGGGTATAGCCAGCTACACAGCCGCCAGAACACCAGAAAACTTTCCTGGGGTGTTCACCGACGTCTCGAAATATGTGCCTTGGATCAGAAGAACTATGGCCCTCAATAGTTAATGAGACCTTCGACCGATAGACAGCTAACGTTCACTGTATTGGGATTCATTTTTTATCATTTACGGTATACAAAGTCCACATTGAAAATGTATGGTAAACCACGACCCAGTGTATAAAACTTGTCAGATACAGTGACTGTGGTATACGGATTCAAATCTGTGGTATACGGATTCAAATCTGTGGTATACTGAAAAAAAAATTGTCTCTGACACGCACGTAAGTGCGAGAGGGATATATATTTTTTATAAAAACTAAGTATACTGAAAAATAGTCCCTTTGTGCTATAGAGGCAAAAAATAGGCCCTATTGATACACCCTTTAATATGGCAATTCCTAGGATTAATTCACTCAAGAAGAGCTAGCGCTCGTGTATTACCACACGTCAACTTCTCCTGGTTTACGGCCGCCTGTCCACAAAACCATGGTTTATTGTCTATGTAGTGGATATCTCTACGTCCAGAGCCCATTATTTTACAGCCAACAGAAACTACCGAGAACTGACACTAGTAGATTGAATTACGATTTAGGGATGTCAACACATTGGATGTCAGTCAGCACGACTGCAGGATGAGCTGTATTGTAATCCGTTCATGCGTTTAGCCTACTTCTGTTCATAACTGACAAATCGGATCTCGGTGTACCCCAAGATGACATACATGACATAAATCTGGACATACATACGCCCCGATGTAGATTGTTAACACTATGGGCAGCCAAGCATTCCCGATAATCAGGGGTTAAATGAATACAACTTGGATGTCAGAGGCAGTGTTTTCACCATGTGGAGGGGTTATAAATCATGGTATTGGAAGCTGCTATTTGATTTTATCAAACACCTAATACAAAGTGTTCATGGAAAGGGAGTGTGTATGGATATACCCAGTGCATACGGATATGTTGTATGCTCCGGTGGCGCATTCGTAAAAAATAGTGCATATGGAAAAATAGTGCATAACTAAAACAAACTAATATTGACATGCCACTTGTCCAGAAAAGGTGGATGATAAATACAATATAGACTGGTTTCAGATAAAAGCAGTTGTATGCTCCTCGGAGTTGACTTTACGCAATATCCTCCCATACGCCCGGATATTACTACGCATCAACTCCACGGAGCATATGACCGCTTGTATCTGAAACCAGTCATATTGTGTGTATATTACAAAAGACATTTGCATAGCATTCGCATAACGGTGGCCCTATGGTACATGCATAGAATACCTACGTTGCAGAAATAGTACATGTATATTGTTTGGGTCAAAGACAAAATTAAAAATGAATTAAAAACTGTCAGATGTGATCTTTTGAGGTAAACCTATGCAACTCTTGATGCTGCTTTGTACTGGTTGAAAGGTAACACTTGAATAAGGGAAGCCTGTAGCTTTTGTGACTGCAGAAACAGAGCTGCCCCTTCATGAATGTACCATTATATTTACATACTTTTGTGTGTGATAGATGTAAAAAGTGCACTACTTCCATCACTAAAATATCATTTGAATATGCCGGCTTAACAATAGTGTGTCAGTCCCTAATTGCATTGTTGGGCAAAACAAAAGGCCCTATTGATGAACCCTTTAATATGGCAATTCCTGGGATTAATTTACTTGAGAAGAGCTAGCGCTCTTGTATTACCACACGTCAACTTCTCCTGGTTTACGGCCGCCTGTCCACAAAACCATGGTTTATTGTCTATATAGTGGATATCTCTACGTCCAGAGCCCATTATTTTACAGCCAACAGAAACTACCGAGAACTGACACTAGTAGATTGAATTACGATTTCGGGATGTCAACACATTGGATGTCAGTCAGCACAACTGCAGGATGAGCTGTATTGTATTCCGTACATGCGTTTAGCCTACTTCTGTTCATAACTGACAAATCGGATCTCGGTGTACCCCTAGATGACATACATGACAGAAATCTGGACATACATACGCCCCGATGTAGATTGTTACCACTATGGGTAGCCAAGCAATCCCGATAATCAGGGGTTAAATGAATACAACTTGGATGTCAGAGGCAGTGTTTTCACCATGTGGAGGGGTTATAAATCATGGTATTGGAAGCTGCTATTTGATTTTATCCAACACCTAATACAAAGTGTCCATGGAAAATACATAGGGAGTGTGTATGGATATACCCGGTGCATACGGATATGTTGTATTCTCCGGGGGGTACATAAGGAAAAATGGTGCATACGGAAAAATAGGCCATAACTAAAACGAACTGATATCGACATGCCACTTGTCCAGAAAAGGTGGATGATAAATACAATATAGACTGGTTTCAGATAAAAGCAGTTGTATACTCCTCGGAGTTGATTCTACGCAATATCCTCGCATACGCCCGGATATTACTACGTGTCAACTCCTAGGAGCATATGACCGCTTGTATCTGAACTCAGTCAATATTGTGTGTATATTACAAAAGACATTTGCATAGCATTCGCATAACGGTGGCGCTATGGTACATGCATAGAATACCTAGGTTGCAGAAATAGTACATGTATATTGTTTGGGTCAAAGACAAAATTAAAAATGAATTAAAAACTGTCAGATGTGATCTTTTGATGTAAACCTATGCAACTCTTGATGCTGCTTTGTACTGGTTGAAAGGTAACACTTGAATAAGGGAAGTTTGCAGATTTTGTGACTGCAGAAACAGAGCTGCCCCTTAATGAATGTACCATTATATTTACATACATTTGTACATGATAGATGTAAAAAGTGTACTACTTCCATTACTACAATATCATTTTGTATTATACTAAAGAATATGCAAGTTTAACAATAGTGTGTCAGTCCCTAATTGCATTGTTGGGCTTTTATTGTACATAGTTAATAATGTTTACATGGAAACAGTTGTATATATATATGAATCAAATATTTGCACCAATTGTGAAATGCCCTCGAAGATTTTACCCTACCACAATGTGAGGCTGGACCTCATATTTGGTCTCGAGGTAGGTTTTCGTTTTAATATTGTACATATATGTTCAATAAAAAATATCAATTATATTTGGCATATTTTTTATTTATTTGATCACAACGTTGAGGACGAATACCTGTGTGTGTTTGAGATCGCCGAGGGCATTAGGCCTGGCGTCCATCTACTGTGATAGAAATTTAGACCTACCGATATTGCACCGATACAAAGAGCAAATATCGGAGACATATCTGGAAGGTGCAAAATCGTAGACATATGTCTAGACATGCCAACCCACCACGCATTGTATGGGGTTTTTATCAGTGTCTAATCGCAGAAACGTGGTCAACTGCCCCGATATTAGGTGACCTCCCGACGCGATTTTGATTTTTTATCGGGAGGTGCATCATAGACAATATCGGAGCCATATCGTAGTAGGTGGACGCCGGGCCTTAGGCTAAATTGAATTAATTTTTTTAAAATCAATTTCGGGTATACAGTAAATATAAAACCCCTCTTTCCATATAAATGGTATACAGGGTATGGTAGGGAGCGGAAAATTTACTTTGTTACATTGTTCCGTACGGCAACATACCGAACATTATCTCACCCCTGGTACAAGTTTAGCCATAGGAATAACATTAGAAAAAAATACTCAACGATCACCCCCGTAAAGTGACAACACTACGCCACGGCCGTGGCGTAGTGGATTTGCTAAGTCTTTTCTAATTATTGTGATAGTTTGATGATATCTAATTTGATAAAAAGGGGTGAGATAAATCCAGAACCGCACTCGAATCATAAATAGACACAACTCCACTCGTTTGTATGGGCCGAAATCGTCACTCGGCTTCGCCTCGATGACGATTGCGGCCCATCCAAACTCGTGGAGTATTGTCTATTTATACGATTCTCGATGCAGTTCTATATAACTTCCCCATATGCGTTGACTAAAATATTAATTGTTATGCTAAATTGATTTTTTTTTTTTTTTTTTTACCAATTTCGGGTATGCAGTAAATATAAAACCCCTCTTTCGTATAAACCATAAATTGTCATCTCGTTTTGTAGCTTGTACAATCATGGTAGGTACGTTCTATATAAGACCAGCTTTCCTAGTGCACATTCATCACGATAGAGGGCGCAAGCTGTGGATCATTCCGTTATTGCGTTGAGCATCTCTGACAACAAAATCGGTCGCCTCTACAGCCAATATGACTGAGAATTCCACGCATCTTATTGGATTTTATTATCCATCGTATACAAAGACCCCATTGAAAATGTATGAGGACTCAGTAAACCACGACCTATTATACAAAACCTGCCAGATACCATAACTGTGGTATACATAGTCAAATCTGTGGTATATGGCCTCAAAACCATGATATACGGTAAAATAGTCAATTTGTTCTATAGAGCAAAGAAATAGTCCCTATTGTTATAACCTCTAATATGGTAACTACTGGGTTTAATCTAATCGAAAAGATGGATAATAGATTGCAACAAACGGTGGTTTTGTGGACAGGCGGCTCTGTAAACCACTCGAGGTATTATTGCGCTCGTGTATTCCTACGCGTCAACAGAACCATCATTTATTGTCGGTATAATATAACGGACGGGTATAAACGAACTGTAACTTACATGCGTGAAGTAATCAATGATCTCATGTGCGACAGGTCTTGTGACAACTCCTCTGCCGCGACACCTAGTGGGCAGCGGAGAAAACAGATATTGCACCACTCCGGGTAAGTCCCGCTGGCCTCCTTTGCTATCTCCGCACCCGCTGTACAATAAGCCTGTGCAGGTACAGGGACCCAGTGTGCGGTGGAGTGTAGCGATGGGCACGTGAATTTTGGACGACTAAAGGCATATCGCACAATTTGCCTAGAAAATTAAAACTCATCTTAAAATTTTAATATGATGATCTCGTAGTGTTGTAGAACACATATCTAACTTAAAAATCGGGGGTCACCGTGCTATTTTTTTAATTAGAGATAGATATCATGGTAATATTATAATATGATATACGGTAATTCTAAAAAGTTAGTTTTCACATAGTAAAACCCATGTCAGAACTATATTTTAATATAAATTTCCTATATAAATCATAAATGTAAATTGGCCTAATTTACCTATTGGGTTTGGTTAAGCTCAATGATATGTTTTACTATACTTATTTGATATTAGTATAAGTCAAAGAAACTGGTTTTAATTGATAATTGCCACCATTTGAAAAACACCGGGTGGCGCCATTGTATATTGTAGGATATACCTTATTTAAATAATGTCAACTATTAGTCAAAACTGGTTTCTTGGGTTTATTCTAATTCTACATGAGTAAATTTAACATTTTATCCAGTTTATTCAATCTCAATAGGTAAAATAGGCCAATTTGCATTTGCTTGATTTACATAGGAAGTGTACTGAGAATGGTGGTTTTCTTCAATTCTTTTAAAAACAAGGATGGTGACCTATGATTTTTAAAACATAAATAAGTAGTACTATATATTGTAACTCCGACCGGGTCCTCCGCCATAATATGTACTATATTCTGTGAAAGTTTGAGGAAAATGACATGGGTTCTACTATGTGAAAAAATACTTTTTAAAATTTCTACATATTATATAAAACTATCATCATATTGATCTATAAATCAAAATCTAGCACGGTGACCCCCCGATTTTTAAGTTAGATATGTGTTCCAAAACACTTGGAGATCGTCATATTAAATCTTCAGGAAATTGACATGGGTTTTCATTTTCAAACCAAATTGTCCGATATGCCTTTAACGGATGCATTGAACGTGGTTGCGAAATCGTCGGAGCGGGAGCCGCGAAGTCTTGTGCAATCCTCGGGTACCCGGTTAAAAGTCCCGCGCGCTTCGATCCACGACAATCACCTGGGAACTCTAGGAGCACATTGACGTGGAGACTATATCGTCAGTGGTTCACTTCGCTCGCAGCACGTTTTAGATATTCACAGACTAACCGTGAACCAATAACCATGTCTACCTACCAGGACGAGTTCATCACGGATTCCAATGTGGAGTCGCACACTCACCCCGTATCGTGTGCGACTCTCCGCAAGAACGGCTTCGTCATGATCGACGGCTTCCCCTGTAAAATAGTGGAGATCAAGACGTCGAAGCCCGGCAAGCACGGCTCGGCCAAGGTGAGATACGATCCTATTATTATTATGGAGAAACCAAACAAGAGTTAGTCCTGTTGTTGTTTATCGCACGACGGCAAGATCGCGTATTACTGCGCGAGGTGAAGCCGAGAGCAGTAATACACGATCTTGCCGGAGTGCGATGAACAATAACACGACTAACTCGAGTTTGGTTTAGAATTTATCCTACCCGACCCGTCTAAATTACTTCTACATTAACAAATGACGTCATTTGCACGGCTCGGCAAAGGTGAGATACGATCCTATTATGAGAAAACGTGGTTACTGAGCCCGTATGGGTGGCCGTTCGAGGTCATTTGATGAAAAAATATGGCCCGATGCCGTAGGCGTGAGGGTCGTATCATTTTTTATCAAATGACCGAGAACGGACACCGTACGGGCTCAGTCACTACGTTCTCTTATTACTATATACCTCCTACTCGTTTAAAACCCCGTTTTATTAACTTTTCTGCTCTAAGAAAAGTCACTGCGATTCACTACGGCCCGCTGTTACAGCGGGCGTGAACACTATTTATACCACACCCCTAGCAGCGGTATTTCATAGACATTCGCTCACAGGTATATAGTAATATACCACCCCTCATATAAATCTCCATAGACTTAACTTGGTATGAATATACATTTATGCAACCCCTAATATAAAATAACATAGGCTTAATATTGAGTTTCCGCATGCCAAGCTGACTGACATACGGAGTTTTATATGCCACTAGTGTTATCATGTAATATTCCAAAATCGAGGAGATGGGGTAGGATAAAATCAAAACCTGATTCGTTTAAATCTTGGCCACCGCGTGCCACTCCTGGAGTTTGGGCTCCGGATTTCACTCAGCTTCACCTCATGAAGTTACTATGCCAAACTCCAGTTGTGGTTACGGTGACCGAGATTAAAACTGATCCAGTTTTACGATAGTATGCGACGGTTATGGCATAAATCATTTATATGCCACGGGTGACATATGCAATTAAAACCTTGTGACGGGGTAGGATAAAATCTAAACATCACTTAATTTCATACAACTGTTTACATGGCGTTCACTGTCTTCTGCTACAGATATCACGAAGCAGAGCTTTGTGATATCATTTCGCAAAAACAACTCACGCAATATAAACATTCATATGAAATTTCGTTATGTTTCATGATATTATTACCTATCTAATAGGGAGTCTCCATACCAAGCCTATGGAGCCTACAGATCGCTACTGAGTAGATCTTGGAAAGCCCTATTCTCCTAGGAGAATACGGCTTCTCGACCACCTGACGGGCATTATAGGAACTATATATTTGAAAAAATGCACGGCGCTTGCGTCGAATTTCTTATCATTCACAAGAATTTTTCTTAATAGTTAGTCAAAAGGTGAGTAATAAATACAACACTACCATGATTTTGACCTGTGTGCCCGTATTCTCCTTGTAGCAATACAAAGTGTCATAGGAAACATCGAGGGAGTGTGTATCACCATACCTAGCGCATTCATATATATATACGTCCACCTAATACAAAGTGTTCATAGAAAACACATGGGGAGTGTGTATCACCATACCCGGAGTATATGAGTATATCCACCTAAAAGAAAGTGTCCATAGAAAGCACATATGCCGCTTGTATCACCATACCCGGAGCATACGAATAAATATTTCATTAATCTGATCGATCACCTGATGCGGCATAGTGATGACCTACTGCAGGTGTGGTTGCTAAAAGCAGCGCTAACTTATTAAAAAGGCTACGCTCCACCGGGCCTGCACTATGAGTGTACCAAACATGCTTATATATATATATATATATATGTATTTCTATATAATACTATAAGTCACTAGTATGACACTGTTTGTTCTGTACAAAACATAATTCTTTCTAACCAATGCGAACTCACCGAAAATTGAGAGAAAGAGTACTTATATAGAACGTCCTGACCATGCTGTACAAGGTACAAAATGAGATGATAATTTACGGTTCGTACGGAACGAGGCGTTTACGCCGAGTTCTGTACAAACCATGAATTATTATCAAGTTTTGTGGCTTGTACAAGCATGGTAGGTTGTTCTATATTTACTATATACCCGAAATTAAAATATATAAATTTCATTTGGTATAACAACCAATATTTCAATAAATGTGTATGTGTAGGTGGTCCGTATAATCCTGTACGGACCATTGGTCCGTACATTATTTTTACGTTATATGGCGAAACGGTGCGTATTTACAGTATATGCAGCATGGCTATATAGTAATATCGTAAAACTTGATGAGTTTTAATCTGGGCCTCCATATGTGACAACTGGAGTTTGGCGTAGTGATATTACGAGGCGGAGCCAAGTGATATCCGGAGCCAAAACTCCAGGATCGAGTTTCATACGGGAGCCCAGATTAAAACAAATAAGGTTTTGATTTTATCCTACCCCCTGTGAACGGTATTTTCATGTGAGGATAGTAACAAAAAACACAATAAAAACTTTCTGAAGTCCTCCATATAGCTCTCCTTACTGCTCTGAAGGCGCTTGGAACTACTTTCAGTTGCTGATCTCTGATTGGTCCATTTTTATGTACGCTCCTAGGAGCGATTTTTTATCCGTATGCGACATACAGGCGCATACGGAAAGTCAATGTTAAGCCTATGGGATTTTATATTAGGGGTAGGATAAAGAAAAATATTTGATATAAAACATTTCAATATTCCCCATGTTTGTGCCTATTTCAGGCCCACATCGCCGGATTCGACATCTTCACCGGAAGACGTCGCGACTCCATCTTCTCCACCCACTCCAAGGTGGAGGTTCCGGTGGTGAAGCGCTCCGAGCACGAGATCTCCTTCATCGGCGAGGAGGGCTTCATCAACCTCTTCAACGAAGACATGACCATCCGCTCCGACCTGAAGCTCACCGAGGCCTGCGCCACGAGCCTGGAGGCGGCCCGCAGGATGGTGGAGGCGGCCGAGAGGGACGAGACCGGGAGGACCCGCGTGTGCGCACTGCTTATATCCGCCGTGGGCGAGGATTATATCAAGGAGGTGAACATTAAGAAGGAGTGAGCAGCTCAAGGCTTGTTGCTGTGGTTTTTACAAATTTGAAAAAAAAAAAAAAAATTAATTAATTAATTTTTTTTTTTTTTTTTTTTTGTTCAGCCACAGAACCGCTCCTCCCTCTGTGTGGATGTCACCTCGCGCACCGCGAATGGGTCGTTGAACCTCGGTTATTATTGTCACGGATGCTTCACCCTTTTATTTTACCCCTGCTATGATTTTGTCCATAGACTTGACATTGGGAACTCCTATCCAACGCCCATGAGATATTCAGGAAAAATATCCAATGGGGGATTATGTCACAAATGTTAGACCATTAGTCAATGTGAAGGATGGGATGAATTCTGAAAGCTATTCAAGTTTAGGGTCAGAGCTCGAACCAATATCGTTTGAATCACTATGTAATTCATGCGGCATGATTCAAACTCGAATGGGATACAAGATCTGACCCTAAACTTTCATAGGTTTCCTCTTTAAAATCTATACTTTTCTAGAAACATAAAGACTGATATAAAGGAGGATAAATCTATGAATGCCTCTCAATGAACTGCTCAACCATTTCAACATGTGTTACATAGTCATGCAATTGCAATGACTATACTACTAGATTATCTATGTGGCCTTAGTATTTATGTATAGCCAAGAATCTCTACGAAGAAGATAATAAATCGGGTGAAATGTACCCAAAGAAAATGTTCATTTGATGTTTGTATGCTTTTGTAATGCACAGTTGTAGATTCCACTGTATTCAGACTGTCATATCTCATGGGACAGACTTGATTAGTGGTATTTTTGCCATACCTATCCCTTTCTAGTGGCAGCTCGTCACTAACATGTCTCCTTTCCCTTGTCTGCTTTTATCCTACCCCTAATAAAAAACGCCATAGGTTTAACATGGGTTTTGTTTATTTCACGGGTGTGACATAAAGTGTTGTTTATGTCACTACTTTCTGATACTGAAAAAATGTGGAAACGGGGTAGGATAAAATTTAGACGCCACTCGTTTGAGTTTGAGTTTACTTATGTCACTCATTTTGTAGGCTCCATAATTTGACGAGTCGAAGACGAGTGACATTACGGAGCCAACACAATGCGTGACATAAATAAACTCAAACTCAAACTCGTGACGTCTCTTCATAATACATACTAACAGACAGGGACAGAGACAGAGAGATACACAGATAGACATACAGTATACAGACAGGAACAGTGCCAGGGAGACAGGCAGACAGACAGGCAGCTGGAGGCAGAAAGACAGACAGACAAAACCCAAGAGAAGTAGACAGCTACATATTTACTACATAACTGGCCTCAAAGCGGGTGAGGCTAATAATGTACCTTTATAAGGTTGTCTTTTATCAAAGAAAAGGTCATCTAATTAAAAAAAGACCATTCTGAAAATATATCATATACTGATTAATGCAATAGTATATAGGAGGAGCGCCTATATAATATCTCATTACAAAAAAGAAATCATTAAAAATCGTAATCTACTGCTATATTTCTACAATCCTTTTAGCTAATGGCAGCAATAGGGCAGCTTCCATCAAGGTCTGGAAAGCTTTTACAGAGTTTGTTTGTTTGAGAAGGTTAACATCTAATTTGTTCAATTCCAATTCGACTTACTTTGGTTTATTCTACTAATATTTGCATATATCCTGTTGTAATGACAGAGTATGCTACTTGGGTGATCTAGGCATTATGCTTTTTTCGATTATATCTTATTGAAAATCTAACATTCCCTAAGGAAGTGAAAAATGTGTCTCATTTTTCTTTGCTGTTGCATTTGTTGAGAATTCCTTTCTGTTTTTTACTGGCCAGACAATGTAGAATTAGATGTTTTACACTCAACAGAATGTTGCATGTCTGGCACACAGCTCTACTAATTGCCTTGTAGGAGTTGCTCATGTGTCAGTTTGGTGTAACTGGGAGCTGTTTCAAAAGCCGGGGGGAGTAAACGGGAATGGCCACCGCCAAAGCGAGAGCAATCAACGGCATTAAAAGCAAGAGTTCTAAGGTCTTGTTTCAGAACTGGCGTCGCTGTTGAGATCCGAGTGCCGTTCAGTATGCCAGCATAACAAACGAGACATTTAATAAATCACTATATATCGAATGATTTAATAATTCCAAATTATTCCTCGTATTTTTCCCCACATTTCAGTTTTATTTGACGCTTCTATATGAATTCTTAGCGGAGTTTCAGAGCCTAACTATTGAAACGGGTACTACCACTGTTGGTGCCGCTTTGGTCCAAAGTGCCGCTCGCTGTTAGCGAGGTGCCGCTATTTGGTTAGTGAGAGCAACTACGAGAGTTTTTTCAACTAATGAAACAGCTCCCTGGTCCGCAGATTGGTCAGTTTCAACTGTTCAGTTCTTGTAGGGCTGTCTTATCTAATGGGCTCCGACTGTTTTGCTTAATGTGTTTTTGGCTACTTTATTTGTAGCTTCATTTCCATCCATTCTGATATGCTGCCCAATGGCTTGTAGCCAGTAGAGGCTGAAAAGACTATAAATTTCTTGTGTTGTGACATCTTCATCCAAGTCAAGGCATACAATATTGCATTGGCCTCAGCAGTGAAGATGGTGCTTTTGCCATGGAGGGCTTTCTTCAGATTACCTAAAGGGGTGTGGACTCCAAACCCAACACAATTTACTTTCTTTTGAGCCATTGGTACCGGTACATGGTCTTGGAAGCACTTGCTCATGGTCGGGAATTCCTTGAGATAGACAATTTCAGGGGTGTCGCTTTTCTTATTCTTTGCTAGGTCAAAGAGGATTGATGGTGTTTCCTGATCCCATGCGGTTTCAGGTGGCCTCTCAGCTCTTATTCTCTTCCTTGGGATGCTTGGTTCTCGGTACCGACTATACGTCTTTAACTGCCTTTAACGGCCTGAGAAAAAATATTTGAGGCCTAATATGTTTTCACTGTTCTATTATATTCTTCAATAACAGAATAACCTGGGTATTGAAAATTTTCAAAAATGGTTGGCTGGTTGGTTTGATTTAACATCCAGGTGGTGATCGAATATATGTGATGAATTCAGGTAGAAATCTCACCCCTACACATTTACCAAGGTGAGAGTTCTTTTACTTCCCACACCACGTACATAGACATGGTATGAGAAGGATTGGCCTTTGATATAGCAATAAATCTACCATTGCGGGGGATGAAGGAGAAAAGTGGCTGTACACCACATTACATAGACATAGTATGAGAAGGATTGGCCTTTGATATAGCAGTAAATCTACCACTGCTGGGGATGAAGAAGATAGGTGGCTGTACACCACACCACATAGACATGGTATAAGAAGGATTGGCCTTTGATATGGCAGTAAATCTACCACTGCTGGTGGTGGGACTTGAACCAACAACGTCCTACAACCTTTGAATTAGAAGTCCATTGCCCCAACCATTCAACAATGACAATAAATACCACTCCATAGACCCTATTGAGGTATCCCAGAATTCAGTCTGTTTACAGGTCCCGGTGTGCGCTTGTTACCAACGTTGTATGGGGGTAGAACCTTGAACCGGAACTATTGCAATTTAACGGTTTTTATAAATCTTCAAATGGGAAATCCGATGTCAGAAATGGAAATTTCAGCTATTTCTACAAATAAATCCGATAATAAATATAAATGGGAAAACTGTGGTTCATTTGATCGTGGTGTGCCCAGCCACTCGCGAGCGTAACTTGTATTTACCCTGGGCGATAATAGGGAGAATAGTAACCTCTGGAGGGCGTGTAGCTGGACAACCTTCTTCCTGGTGTTTCTCTTCTCAGTGGGTCTCTTTATTTTTAGTTACCAATTCATTGTGACATAAAACACTCACTCAGTACTTTTATATATCTTGTCTTTATTGAAAAGACCCTTTCAGTATACACTCTGGGATAAACGATATGTACATACCGTGCTCTGTATTCCAGCACTTCTCTATTTACACCCGTCTACTGGACACAAACATCTCAACTCGGCAAGAAACTATTGCCTCGTGAATCACACCAGCGTACAACTAGTTCATCAACTTCCCAACGAGGACACGGGCTTGGCACCGTTCTCTCCGCTCCGGGCAATTTCAACTCACCCCATTCCATCATATAACGTAGAACATGTCATACAGATATATATTCGTAAAATCTTTATATCGGTATTTCACCCTATTATCGCCCATGAATTATCGACTTAAAACTTCATTCTAAACATACGTTGCAATCTTGACTTTTCATAATAAAGGTTGTGCCAGTTTTCATATATCTCAACAAATCCGATTATATAATAGATTATCAAGTTTCTTGAGGATATTTAGTCTTTCAATCTCCCAATACAGTTATAATGATATATGCGTATTTTTTTTCTCGGTATATCTTGGTGGAGCTTCCTGTTAAGCTGTGAAGAAGCATATAGAGATAAAGATTACTATGCAGAAAAGTCCACATAGTTTAAATTCCCCATCTGTTTATTATATATATGAATTGTTACCACACATTGGAATCATATTATAACTAAATCAATATATCACACAACTATTAGATTCCTCCCATGGTTCAATCATTTAACATACATATGTGAATCGATGGGAGGCTCATCATAAAAAAAACAAATATAAGCAACACAGATACATCAATAATGTACAGAGGCGGCCTAGATTCTAACTAGGTCTCACACAACACAGAATAAGTACACAATGGTAATTACTTGTAATCTGCAGGAAACAAACAAACAAACAAACAAAAAAACATGCAACTTTATCTCACCCCTGCTATTTTTGTCCCAGAGTCATCAATACCAAATGGACAATATATATATCTGATTATAGAATTGCAAGTAAATCTAGCAATTCATATCTTTTATCTCACCACTGGCTTATTATTGGGAACTTGTTCTCTATGCCCCTGCGAATATTGCAGTCCGTTCTCTATGGTCTATATCCTGTGTGTTGTCCATTCCTTTAGTGCGTACAGGGGTGAGATAAATACAGAAAGCAACTCATTTTTGTCAAAGAAGTCATTCTCCAAATCATTTGAATGCTACATGATATTCACTTGGCTGCTGCCTCATTCATATCACTCCGCATCAAACTCATGGAAGAACAAGGACTTTGACCAAAACTTGCTGGTTTCTTCTTTAGTATCCAAAGTCAACCCATGATTAGAAGCGAACAGAAAATATGTGTGTCGGGAAACCTACCAGAAGTTTCTCTAAGGGTGAGTCACATCTATACAAGGTTAACATGAAGAAACTGCCCCGTGCTCATTTACACTGACGCTATCGCCACAATAGGCTGCTTCCAAACTATGAATTATTCAACAGTATGCGTCATTTCTATAGTGAAAACAACGGTTTGTCAGTATGGTGTGGTGGCTATCTGTATCGGCCAACCTGGGCCGAGTTAAATCACTGTGTAGGTACGAGAAAACCGGTAATAGACATGAAAGCTGTTAGATTAATGAGACGTAGCAATAACACCTCTTATGTAAGCCAGATGCTGCAAAAGAAAAAAAAAAGAAAAAAAAAAAAGAAGAAACGTGTCACACGTAGGTATGTATGAGGACACGTTATCATGGCTACGTGTTACTACGTGTCTCCTATGGACATCAGTCGTCATAATAAAAAAGTGAATTCCGGTAAAATACTAGAAATATTTCATGATTTATATGCGATTATTTCTGATTAAATGCACACATAGCAATTCTCAGTCTGCTCTTATAGGATCTGAAGCTGAAAGAAAGTCCCATCACCTTCCCCTAATCTCTTCGCTATATCCACATTTCTTAGCATACTGTCACATTATTCAGGGTTATTCATCACAGCTTGCACAACCGCAATACTCAAACCTTATCAAAAAGGTCTGCACTAGATAATCCAACCCGAAGCTTACCGTTGACTGAACATCCTGTTTATCTGTAATCAGTTGTCTTATCCACAGCCTTCATGAATTCACTGCGAGGGCAATAAATGCATTTTTCTTTTACCTTTCCTTTAGGAGGGTCCATTCAAACACTTCAGTCACTATGTATATTATAATTATCATGATAACCCAATAATGTACATGTAATCATGTTAGCATTGAAATCACCGACAGAGTAAACCTCTATTCTTCCAAACTGAAGATAGTAGAACAAAGAAATGAAGCTTTTCAAAGAAAAAAAATATATATTAGCGGGATTCTAAAATCCCATCGCAGAAAATTAAATAAAAAGAGAGAAACAAGTTGGATACAATGCTTAATCTATATGGCAGCACATAGATTTTGATAATCCGAAATTTGCGAAAGAATAGTATCCAACTCTGACTGCCAGGCATCGGCATGTGCCTCATGATGTGAAGTCCAGAGGAGTGACTCGTAACTGCTCACAGCGACTCGCAACTGCTGGCAGCAACTTGCAACTCTTCGCAGCAACTCGTTACTGCTGGCAGCGACTCGCAACTACTGGCAGCAACTGGTAACTGCTCACAGCGACTCGTTACTGCTGGCAGCAACTTGTAACTGCTGGCAGCGACTCGCAACCCTTCGCAGCGACTCGTTACTCTTCGCAGCGACTCGTTACTGCTGGCAGCGACTCGTTACTCTTCGCAGTGACTCGTTACTCTTCGCAGCAACTCGTTACTCTTCACAGCGACTCGTAACTGCTGGCAGCGACTCGTAACTCTTCGCAGCTACTCGTAACTGCTGGCAGCGACTCGCAACTCTTCGCAGAAACTCGCAACTGCTCACAGCGACTCGTAACTGCTCAGAGATGCTCGTAACTACTCGCCCCCGAAGTGAGACTGTACGTGGGCCTCAAAGATGCGCTGCTCCATGCCGAGGTCGAACTGCTCGTGACACATGGGACAGACGGGGCCGTAGTGGCCATCCACATGGGCCTCGAACACGTGCTGGGGGAAGTCGGCCGGGAAGGTCATGTTGCACGCCGGGCACAGCTTCTGCGGCTCGCCGTCCGCGTCGTGAAACCTGCGTCAATGTTAAATTAATCAATGTTATTGGGATATAATATATAACTGGATCGAGAATCGTATAAATACTCAATACTACACTCGTTTGGATGCGCCGAGGCGAAGCCGAGTGAGGATAACGACACATCTAAACGAGTGGAGTATTGTGTATTTTACGATTCGAGTGCAGTTTTGGATTTATCTCACCCCTTTCAAGTACATTAGGTAGCATCACATTCTCAGAATAATCAAAATTATTTAGCAAATCCATATGATGTCATCTCGCATTCACTCCGCCACAGCCGTGCCATAGTATTGTCACTTTACGGAGGTGATTGTTGAGTATTTTTATGTTATTCCTATGGATAAACAGGGGTAAGATAATACACATGGCGGCCATGTTGTATATTTAAAGTGCACAGAACCTATATATAATATATACATATTGAAACCTACCCTCCACACACACATCCCACAACCTCACGGTAGTCACTGCCCTCTGCCCACCTCTCATCCCCCCCCCCCCCCCCCACACACCCCACCTCCCCGCAGTCACTGCCCTCTGCCCCCCTCTCACCCCCCACAAACACACACCCCACCTCCCCAGTCACTGCCCTCTGCCCCCCTCTCACGCCCCCCCACACACACCCCACCTCCCCATAGTCACTGCCCTCTGCCCACCTCACACACCCCACACCCCCACACAAACCCCACCTCCCCGCAGTCACTGCCCTCTGCCCACCTCTCACCCCCCACACACACACCCCACCTCCCCGCAGTCACTGCCCTCTGCCCACCTCTCTCACACCCCCACACACACCCCACCTCCCCACAGTCACTGCCCTCTGCCCCCCTCTCACGCCCCACACACACACCCCACCTCCCCACAGTCACTGTCACTGCCCTCTGCCCACCTCTCACACACCCACACATACATTCCCACCTCCCCGCAGTCACTGCCCTCTGCCCACCTCTCACGCCCCTCCCCACACACAAACCCCACCTCCCCACAGTCACTGTCACTGCCCTCTGCCCACCTCTCACACACCCACACATACATTCCCACCTCCCCGCAGTCACTGCCCTCTGCCCACCTCTCACACCCTTCCCCTCACACAAACCCCACCTCCCCGCAGTCACTGTCACTGCCCTCTGCCCACCTCTCACCCCTCCCCACACACACCCCACCTCCCCGCAGTCACTGCCCTCTGCCCACCTCTCACACACCCACACATACATTCCCACCTCCCCGCAGTCACTGCCCTCTGCCCACCTCTCACACACCCACACATACATTCCCACCTCCCCGCAGTCACTGCCCTCTGCCCACCTCTCACACACCCACACATACATTCCCACCTCCCCGCAGTCACTGCCCTCTGCCCCCCTCTCACACCCCTCCCCTCACACAAACCCCACCTCCCCGCAGTCACTGCCCTCTGCCCACCTCTCACACACCCACACATACATTCCCACCTCCCCGCAGTCACTGCCCTCTGCCCCCCTCTCACACCCCTCCCCTCACACAAACCCCACCTCCCCGCAGTCACTGTCACTGCCCTCTGCCCACCTCTCACACACCCACACATACATTCCCACCTCCCCGCAGTCACTGCCCTCTGCCCACCTCTCACACACCCACACATACATTCCCACCTCCCCGCAGTCACTGCCCTCTGCCCCCCTCTCACGCCCCTCCCCACACACAAACCCCACCTCCCCACAGTCACTGCCCTCTGCCCACCTCTCACACACCCACACACACACACCCCACCTCCCAAGTCACTGCCCTCTGCCCCCCTCTCACGCCCCACACCCCCACACACACCCCACCTCCCCACAGTCACTGCCCTCTGCCCACCCCCCCACACACACCCCACCTCCCCGCAGTCACTGCCCTCTGCCCATGCTCATGCCCCCCCACACACCCCACCTTCCCGCAGTCACTGCCCTCTGCCCACCCCCACACACACACACCCCATCTCCCGGCAGTCAGTGCCTGGCTCTCACCTCTCCTCCTCGGGGTCGGCGGGCTCCAGTGGCGGGGGTCCCTCATCTTCATCACTGGAGTTGTCTTCCAGGAACATGTTGAGGCCCTCATGGCGACCTGAAGTGAACAGTGAAGGCGACAGTGTGAAAACAGCAGAAGGCTAACTCTGTGATGGTGTGAAAACGACAGAAGGCTAACTCTGTGACGGTGTGAAAACGGCAGAAGGCCAACTTTGTGACAGTGTGAAAACAGCAGAAGGCTAACTTTGTGACAGTGTGAAAACGGCAGAAGGCTAACTTTGTGACAGTGTGAAAACGGCAGAAGGCTAACTCTGTGACAGTGTGAAAACGGTGGAAGGCTAACTCTGTGATGGTGTGAAAACGGCAGAAGGCTAATTCTGTGATGGTGTGAAAACGGCAGAAGGCTAACTCTGTGACAGTGTGAAAACGGCAGAAGGCTAACTCTGTGACAGTGTGAAAACGGTGGAAGGCTAACTCTGTGATGGTGTGAAAACGGCAGAAGGCTAATTCTGTGATGGTGTGAAAACGGCAGAAGGCTAACTCTGTGACAGTGTGAAAACGGCAGAAGGCTAACTCTGTGACAGTGTGAAAACGGCAGAAGGCTAACTCTGTGACAGTGTGAAAACGGCAGAAGGCTAACTTTGTGACAGTGTGAAAACGGCAGAAGGCTAACTATGTGACGGCATGAAAACGGCAGAAGGCTAACTTTGTGACAGTGTGAAAACGGCAGAAGGCTAACCCTGTGACGGTGTGAAAACGGCAGAAGGCTAACTCTGTGACAGTGTGAAAACGGCAGAAGGCTAACTTTGTGACAGTGTGAAAACGGCAGAAGGCTAACCCTGTGACGGTGTGAAAATGGCAGAAGGATAGCCCTGTGACGGCATGAAAACGGCAGAAGGCTAACTCTGTGACAGTGTGAAAACAGCAACAGGCTAATTATCTGTATGTGAAACTATTACATTTACCAGATTGAATTGACTAGCCATTACATATTTCCTTCCGTTCTATAAAGCTCACATTCTAATAACTTGTCAGAGTGAGTTTCCATTTTGCCCGAGGATGGTGCTACGTTTCAAATTATCTGTATGTGAAACATACAGGCTCTATCCCTTGGCTGAATTGATCATATTACTTCTACTTAATAGGCCGCTGGAGGTGACCCTAGGTTACGATCAACACGGCCGCCGCCACATGGTAAACATGGAGCCGGCATATAACCAGGATCTCAATGTACAGTCGGCAGTCCACTCAGTTTAGCGCATTGCAGTAACACCACCAATAAAACTTGTAACAGGATGAAATCTTATAAGCATTCATTTAGTTTATTATTATATACCTATGGCTGTATCAACTACGTATACTGCCCGCTCCTACCCATGGCGTATTTATATCCGTACGGCACACTGTGACGTACGGGGTATGTGATCACGTGACTAGGTAACATTTCACCATTTTTAGATATATTACTAGCGACTTCGTCGCGTCGTATTTGAAATAGTTACCGTATTATGAGGGCTTAGTGGCGCCCCCTACTATTAATACCGGAAACTACCAAAATAGTTCCCAAGCATCATTTCATGTGACACCGATTTTACCGACTACCAGCGCAATTTTTCTCGTTGCCGATCACGGGGCAAGGCAATTAGATAACTACAGTTCTAAATTATGATTTCAGTAAAGATAGAAACAAATCCTAAGGATAGAAATAGATCTGTGTAGAGAAACACAAAAAAGAGAAGCAGGATTCAGTTAAAATACTGCACGAGAATCTCACTCTCGTGACCCTTCAGTCTCCCACCCTAGATTGGATTCACTCTTTCCCTTTGTGCGGGAGATTCTCCAAGCGGATTCGACGGAATTCTACCGTTTTAAATATAGTAGGTAATAATACGAAAACAGGCTGACTGTCTTCGTACGTCAAAATACATCGAGATGTATTGGACCAATAATTTCACCGCATATTTTTGACGTACGAAGACAGTAAGCCAGTTTCCGTATAGTATTCACATACAATAGTAACAATATCAATTAAAGAACGTACCACGGTCGTTGAGACACTTGACGGCAGCTACCTTGGCGGAGGGCAGCACGGTGGGCTGGATGGGCGCCGGCAGCGGGGTGAGCGGGGTCTCCAGCACGGGCGGCGCGCCGTCCTCCAGCTCCGGCACAGCCACGGCCCCGGCCGCTCCCGCGTCGACCTGCAGGGAGGAGGGGGAGGGCGCGGTCAGTACCGAGCTGCTCGTAGGAGGGCTGGCGGGCTTGGCACTGCTGCCACCGCCGCCACACTGGTTGTTATTCTCGTCCTCATCACGGGCGGCAGCTGGGGAGGAGGAGGAGGAGGAGGAGGAGGGGGCAGCTGCTGCCCACTGCTGCTGCCCACTGGGGGAGTCACGTGGTGGTGGGGAGTCACGTGGGGGGTCACGTGGTGGTGATGGGGGGTCACGAGGGGAGGGGTCGTTGGGGTTGCGGTGGGCATGGCGGCATACGTCAGGCACGCTCTGCTGGGGCGGGTAGGTGAAGGTCACCGGGCGCTCGTACGGGTTCCCGTAGCGGAGGGGCGGGCCGGCGGGCGGCAGGCTGTAGGCGGGGCTGAACGGGTTGAAGTGGGCGGGGTAGGAGGCAGGGGCGGGAGGAGGGTCGTGTGGCAGGGTCTGGGCCGGGTACACCACGGTAGGGTAGGTCACAGGGTGGTAGCCAGGTACCGGGGCGGTGGGACTCACGCCGAACGGGGGGTACGGCTGGGGCTGGGTGTTCTGGGGTGGGGAGGGCATCTGAACAGGGCTTGGATAGCTCTGCGGGGTTAAGGGGCGGGGCGTGGCCAGGCCTGGCACCTGTCAATCAGACAACCAGAGGCGGGGGTCAACAACGCGGGACAGCCAACAAGAATTTACTGCGTGGGCCAGCTAGAGCAGACGACAATTTTACTGCCTCACAAACTGGTATTAAACCATGAAACACTCTACATCATGTTAAAGGCATATCGGACAATTTGGTTTGAAAACTTAGGCCACTCAAAAAAAACAACTTGTTTCTCATCACCGCGCGCATCAGAAAAAAGGATTTTAGACGATTTTTTTTTTTTTTTTTTTTTTTTTAAATAGATGAACCTTGATAGAAATTATGAAAGGTATGTGTATTTAGTATCAAATTAAAGCTCCTGATGTCAGGGATGCATTAAATGTATAGCCAGTAAAAATCTGGAAACCCCGCGTAAGCAGACACCCCGCGTAAGCAGGCACTTTGTCCCGGATCGGAGGGTGTGCACTTATGCAGGGTTTTACTGTATATCTGCCATCTTTGATTCAGCAAAAAAAAAAGGAAAAAAAGCGCCCTCATCATATTTTTCATGGCTTGGTGATGAGAAACAATTTTTTTTTTTTAATGGCCTTAAACCTATGTCACTTTCCTGAAAATTCATTATGATGAGCTCAAAGTATTGTAGAAGACATATCTAACTTAAAAATCGGGGGTCACCAAGCTAGATTTGATTTGGAGATTGATGTCGTGATAATACTATAATAGAATATATATGGAAATTCCATTAAGATGCTTTTCACATAGTAAAACCCATGTAATTTTCTTGAAACTTTCAGGGAATACAGTAAATTATAGTACTACACATTTTAATTTAACAAACAGTAGGTCTTGTTTTTGAGCAAATTTGAAGAAAACCATAATTATCCTAAATTGGTTTAATTTGCCGATTAGGATTGGATAAACCGGATGAAACGTTATATTTACTCATTCAGAAGTAGAATGAATCCCACCAAGGAACCAGTTTGAACATAAAACTGTCAATTTTTAAAAATCACCAGGTGGCGCCACTGCAAATTGTAGGACATGCCTTTAACAATGCTATCAGGGCGATTTAGGCAAGGTAAAAAATCATATTTTCGCGTGAAATTTCAGATATATATTCATTGTAGATTATAAGACAGAAATTTGTGGTAGAAATTGAATAATGAGATGATCAGAAATTGTATGAAAACATACCTGTATGGGCTGTGATTCAGCAAATGCCTGAAAAAACAATGTAGGGAAGAATGCAATAAAGAACCGGTTTATCAAAGAGAAGTGCATACATAACGCCCATATATGAAAAACACTAATAATCCAAAGATTAACTCTTACGAAAACAGGTTTTACAATATTTTACGAGAAGATAAGTATGGGGCCATTCATAAAGTATTGACGTAAAATTTAAAAGAATTTGACCACCCCCCATCACCAGTGCGACCGTTTGGTTTAGTTTGTTTGTTTATTTAAAGTCCCAGGGGACCCTGAGGGTATCTAGGGACTAACTCATGGTTCAGCTTTTCTCTACAAGGGGTCTAGGGTTTTTACATGGGTCAGTGGGGAGGTTCAGTGGGGGGTCATGGGCTGTGGCTGAATTGGGTTATTTAGCAGTTAATGTGTCAATATCATAATAGAAAAAATATTCTTTTATTCTTAAAATAAAAACATAACTTTCAATGGAAACACATAAGGAGTGTGTATGGATATACCCGGCGCATACGGATATGTTGTATGCTCCGGGTGGCGCATACGGAAAAATGGTGCGTATGGGAAAAATAGTGCATAACTAAAACGAACGGTATTGACATGCCACTTGTCCAGAAAAGGTGGATAATAAATACAATATAGACTGGTTTCAGATACAAGCGGTTGTATGCTCCTCGGAGTTGACTCTCCGCAATATCCTCGTATATGCTCGGATATTACTACACGTAAACTCCTCGGAGCATACAGCCGCTTGTATCTGAAACCAGTCAATATTGTGTATATAGACTGGTTTCAGATAAAAGTGGTTGTATGCTCCTCGGAGTTGACTCTACGCAATATTCTAAGCGTCAACTCCTCGGAGCATACGACCGCTTGTATCTGAAACCAGTCAATATTGTATATTGACTCGGTAGTTCGGGTATTCGTGACTGACAAACATGGTGACGTACCTGGCGGTCGCTGGCGCTGAGCTGCTGGATGCGAGCCTGTTGCTGCTCGATGATCTGTTTCTGCTCGTGAACTCGCTCCTGCAGGGCGCGTACCTTCTGCTCGTGCTGCCGCCACACATCCGCCATCTCATCATCCTTCCGCTCCACCTCGCCTGAACGAAACCAACAAAAACCAGTCACATATCTGCCACAATACTGATACAAAGGTCCATAAAAATGTGAACAATGATGTGACTGTGTCCTGAAGAAGGGTAATAATGCAGAATCGTCGATAGTAGGTCCAGATATCTAAAGTCCACCTTGTGATGAAACTTTTATGTTTTCTACCAAGTATATGATATATATATGACATACAGTAACCCCATGCTATATTAGATTCTATATAGCGGGATAAGGCGGGAAGTATCACGTGACAGCAGAATTTATAAAAAAACAGATCAAGGAAACTAACTCATACTCATTAACCCCACACACACCGATCATAATATACAACATCAACACATCATCTTAAAATCTTTTCTTTCTTAGGGTGGTGTGGGTAGGGCATCTGTCCCCTACAACACTCCGTGTTGTCCTTGGTAAAATCTCAATTTTACTTCAACTTACTAGGTAAGTCTCCCAAAATTCTACTATTTTACCTCGGCAACACTCAAGTGTTTCCGGGAACCGATGAGAGATTTATAGGTTATGTTTCCTTGAGATGAGAAAAAACTTCCCAACCCAGCAACTGTCAACACAACAACCATTAATTTAACTTGATAACTCAAGTAGTATCATACTGGGTTACTCACTGTCATTTATTGTCGTAACAGCGTCCCTTGGACTGCCGCCGTGTCCCTGACTATTGGTTTGTTATAGTGGCGTCGGAACGACTCCTCCGACCGCCAGCCAGTGTGAATCATTAAGGTGTTCAGATTCACCCCACTTGCAGCCACTGCTGATGCAGCCGCCCCCCCTCATGGAATGCCATTTCTATTTGTCTGTATCAATCCCTGCCTTTTTCAAAATGAATAAAGTCCACCTTGCCAGGGTTTTCCTGGAAATGGCTTTGTGAGGTGGCAGAAAGCTCACAAGTAACTGCTTCTCGGCCCCCCTTTTTTCCTTTGATCTCTTGATATATACAGAAAGTGATCGTAGTGGGCAGATTTCCGGGCAATCCGGAAATCTCCTCACTATGATCATGTTGAGCGGGTCACCCAACTTGTTAGACTTCAGGAGTCTAGATAACATGAAGATAATAGTGTATCATTGGCGTAAATGAAGCTACAGCATAACCCCACCTAAGGCGACACCCTCCGTTCCGAGCAAAGTGCCCCCCTTAAGCAGGGTTAAGATAAACTAAATGAAAATTTCTGTTCTGAGCAAATTGTTCCCTTACACGGGTGTGCCCTTAAGCGAGGTGTCCCAGAAGTGGGATTTTACTGTACATATACTGAATATGAAAAAGTGTATTTCCACGGAAAAATGGCAAACAAAATAAAATTTCTGTTCTGAGCAAATTGTCCCTTTAAGCGGGGTGTACCCTTAAGCGAGGTGTCCCATAAGTGGGGTTTGACTCTACATATTCTGAATGAGCAAAATACACCAAACTTTCAATGACTCCTTATTATTTCCTAATTAAGAACAGTCTAGATCGGTTTATAGGGAATATCTTTTTAAGTTATTTATGAATAAAAAGAAAAGTGGATTTCCACGTAAAAATTGGGGAAAATCTCTGCCGTCTTACTGTTAAGATAAACTAAATAAAAATTTCTGTTCTGATCAAATTGCCCCCTTAAGGGGAGTGTTCCCTTAAGCGAGGTGTCCCACTGAGAAGTGGGATTTGACTGTACATATACTGAATATGTAAAAGTGGATTTCCACGGAAAAATGGGGACTTACTGTAGTAGTATTTCTGGAGCACTGCGATCTTCTGCTTCTCGTCGTGGTACAGCTGCTTGTACTTCTGCTGCTTGGCCTTGCGCAGTGCCACCTCAGTGGTCAGATCCTCGACCACCTTCACGTGGTCCGTCTGCGGCGGAGTGGACACGGTCGGCGGAGTGGTCGGAGCGGGCGGGGTGGGCGGCATGGCCACGGCCAGTCCTGCGGCGAAAAACTGACACATTTAGGCCACTCAAAAAAAACAACTTGTTTCTCATCACCGCGCGCATCAGAAAAAACGATTTTAGAAGATTTTTTTTTTTTTTTTTTTTTTTTTAAATAGATGAATCTTGATAGAAATTCTAAAAGGTATGTGTATTTAGTATCAAATTAAAGCTCCTGGTGTCAGGGATGCATTAAATGTAAAGCCAGTAAAAATCTGTAAACCCCGCGTAAGCAGACACCCCGCGTAAGCAGCCACTTTGGCCCGGATCGGAGGGTGTCCACTTATGCGGGGTTTTACTGTATGTCTGCCATCTTTGATATAGCAAAAAAAAAAAAAAAAAAAAAAAAAAAGCGCCCTCGTCATATTTTCCATGGCTTGGTGATGAGAAACAATTTTTTTTTTTTTAGTGGCCTTAACTCTTTTTTTTTCATTTTTTTTTTTTTTTCTAATTGAGCAAGCTAATATCTACATTCATTTTTTCCCGTGTGCATAGTCATGATTTTCAATCTTGACAAACATTTTAAATCACATATGAAGTATAGAGTTCAGCACCAACCATAGATTTTAAGGTAGCATCGGGTGTATATAGAAGTGAATCTGCCCCTTATTCTTAACTCTTTTTTCTTCTTCAAAATTTAAAATATGAATTGGCCTTATCCCAGTTCTAACGGAAATGAAAGTCTGGGGCCCATTTAATAATCTAGGATCGTATGAACACATGTAACCTCCTTTTCAGAGAAAGCATAATAAAAGAGAGCAATGCTCAATTAAAAAAACAACAAATAAAACAAAAAAAATCTAGGATCGTACATGAAGACACCTTTCTGTTCCTCGTACAATGTTTATTGTTTGATAATTTATATGTTCGTTAGCTAAAACAGTCTGAGCCGTCCATCGGTGTTGAATAAAGTTGATCCACATCGTCCCTGTATCTCTATGGCATACAGAAAAGGGTCTTTATGCAGGGATGGCAGTTGGGGTCAGAAAAAACATTGAAATATTTTCCATTGCAATTTTCCATTTAATGATATGCATTACAGTGGGGAATCAAGGGATCAAGGGAAAGCTTTTACTTGGGTCAGTAGAGAGGTTCAGTGGGGGATCATGGGATGTGGCTGAATTGGATTATTTAGCAGTTGGATTGTCAATACTACACAAGCAAAAATATTTTTTTATTCTGAAAATGAAAACATGAATTTCAATGGAAACATTGAAAAATGGCATCTCACTTTGTGTACGATCCTAGATTATTCAACGGGCCCCTGGTTTATTTCCTGTCAACCCATCTTAAAAGCGCCACTTATGACAGCATGATTGTGATGTTAGACCTCTAATATCTCCATCCCTCTCAATACTATGCAGCCTGAGGATTCTCATGGATGAAACCGCTGTTGTTTTCAACAGTTTATGAGTGTTTGTTTGTGGTCTAGCTTCCGAGGTGACCCTCAGGGGGTATAGGGACCATAAGTACTAACTGAATAACAACTACAGTCTCAGTGCGATAAATGCTCAACGTTAACTACATTCTTAAGCCAATAAATGAGCTAATAAATTAAGCTTCGACTAATAAATTATCAGCAAGGTCAAAAATGCCTGGTCACACTCAACAAAAAGTCCATTAATAATGAATAATAGGATTTGTTTTTGGTAGTTTAGCGTTCAATTTGTTCAATTAGACTTGGGTGATAGGGACGTAAAATTCTACTGCATTTGTACATCCGTGATTGAAGCATAATCTGCTGATAAAGAAGAGTGGGAAAACGACGTAACTCAACAAATACACTAATTTAGTTTATTTAGTTTGGACTTCATTTCAAATATCAGTATTTATATAGAACGTCCTGACCATTCTGTAGAAGGTACAATACGAGATGATAATTTACGTTTTGTAAGGAATGAGGGGTTTACGCCGAGTTCGGTACAAACCGTAAATTATCATGGAGTTTTGTGTCTTGTACAAGCATGGTTGGACGTTATATATTTACTATATACCCGAAATTAAGAAAAATCATTAATTTCATTTGGCTTAAGAACTAATATTTAATCTACGTATATGGTTAAGTGTTCCGTATTTTCCCGTACTGAACAGTGTTCCGTACAGTATTTTTACGTTGTACGGTGAAACGGTGCGTATTTACAGTATATACGGCATGGGTATATAAACAGGGATGTCAGCAGCCCTTGAGAAAAATCCCTGAAGTTATTTGCTGGGACAAACTCACCCCCCCCCCCCCTTCCCCCACCAGACTACAATGCTTACTGGGAACTCAAACGAGTAAAGCTGTATCCCCTGGTGATTAGAACTGGTACTACAGTCTGGGATCTCCAAGCAGAGTCCTACCATCTATGTTCTATTGATTTTAAACCAAATATATGCATGGGAGATTGTAATATTGAGCTGGTTCCTGGTATTAGCTATGCATTCAAAGTGGTTTGCATGGTAACAGTGCAAGGGTTTCAGGGATTTCAGGGATTTTCATCCTGGCATTATCAATGGGAAGCTTCTCAGGGAAAACCCTGAAAATCATGGAAGTAATAATGCACATATTTAAAGGGAAATTGGGTGTGTGGGGTACTTGAAACAATATGGGGTCGACATACACAGGTTCTATTGAGGTTTTTGAGTAGTGAGGACAATATTTGTGTGTTCTAGAAAAACCCTGATTTCAGGGATTTCCCTGAACTCTGACATCCTTGTATAATATAGTAAAGAGTTAAGGCTGAGGCTTCCAGTCCACTACTGGCTTCAAGACCAGATCCAAATGCTCTTTTATTCTGATGAAAGCCAAGCTTGGGTGCAAACAAACTTCCCGTTATTTCACACAAGGATCCCTGTTGAACATGCCATGGGAGTAGGAACCAGTCACCGTAACACAGACCATGCTATCGTAAAATCTCTGATGGTCTCGGGAAACATTTTATTATCCACCTAATGCAAAGTGTCCATAGAAAACGTGTATCAACATACCCGGAGAATACAGATATGTTGTATGCTCCGGATGGCAAAAGCCGGCACATACAGAAAAATAGTGCGTATGAAAAAATAGTGCGTACTTAAATGAACCAATATCAGTACGCCACTTGTTAGGAAAAGGTGGATAATAAATACAATATAGACTGGTTTCAGATAAAAGCGGTTGTATACTCCTTGGAGTTGCCTCTGCGAAATAACCTCACATGCGCCCGGATATTACTACACGTCAACTCCTCGGAGCATACGACCGCTTGTATTTGAAACCAGTCAATATTGTGTATGTATGACTCATATAGGACAGAAATGTTAGTAAGATTAAAAACAACCACGAAAAACAGTTAAATGATATCATGAACAGGTCAATCTAAGCAAGGTGCCGGCAGCTACCTTCCACGTCATCATATTCTGTCATTTCAAACGATTCCTCGCTCGCAGACCACTCTTCTGTAACAACACGAGCATTATGAGGCTTTATCTCACCCCTGGCATTTTTTCTCCATAGACTTAACATTGGGATCTCTTATCCAACGCCCATGAGATATTTAGGAAAAATATCCAATGGGGGATTATGTCACAAATATTAGGCGATTAGTCAATGTGAAGGGTGAGATAAATTCAGAAACCCATTCCAGTTTAGGGTCAGAGCTCGATCCATTCTCATTTGAATCGCTACGTAATTCACGCAGCTTCGCTTTGTGAATTACTATGCGATTCAGGCCCGATGGGATACAAGCTCTGACCCTAAAGTTTCATAGGTTTCCTCTACAGTGACAACTCTAAGCACCAAACAAATTGCATGTTTTAATGATTCTCATAATAAACCTTTTTCCGCAGGCCAGTGTCGCAACTTATTTGCTTGGTTACACAATGCCTGTAGCCAAACAAACACCTGGCAACGTATTCTTTGGCATTGGATCGCTGAGTTTATGAACGTAATACGTCTGTACACTATTTCCATAGAAATAACAGCATATTGCATTGTATTCTATGGTAATCCAGCTCCAGTTTTGTATATCATAAATGCATATCACCTCAGTAATACTTTAGATGTCACTTAGATAAAAAAAACAATAAAAAAAAACTGTTATACACAGAAATACAATGGTAGGCCCAGCTATCTTGTTCCAAGTTAAAACCAAGACAGTGATCAACTCGGCCGTGTTTGTCCGAGTGAAGGTCTAAGCAAAGAACTTACTGTTAGTTGGTGTTGAATGGAAACACCTGGGGCCCGTTTAATAATGTAGGCTTGTACATGAAGGCCCTTTTCTGTACCTTGTACCTTGTACAAGCGTCGCTAAGACAGTCTTAGCTGTCCATAAGGTCGTCCATAAGTGTTAAATAAAGTTGACCCACATCGTCCCTGGGTCTCTATGGCATATAGAAAAAGAGTCAACATGAACGATCCTAGATTATTGAACGGGCCCCTGCATTGTTTTCATTAGAAACCAGTGGTTGGATTCATTTCACTGAGTGGTTCGTATCTTATCGTGCTCTCAGTCAGGCCCTTGAGATTTGCTTACGTTGCAGATTTGTTGTTTCTTCGGTGTCTCCTCCATCGCTATCTACCCATGATAATTACCCATGTATTATTATATACCTGTGTCCGAATGTCTATTAAATACTGCCCGCTGCTAGGGGTGCAGTAATAATAATGTTTGTGCCCACTATGACTATGACTTAATAAGTCATTAAAATGGCGTTTTAAATTATTGTAAGGTGTGTTATAATAAGCAAACGTCCTGACTGTGGACAAAACGTTTCTCGTTCGCAGCCAGTCTTCGATTTCATACGGCCAGAGATTGGTTTGTTAGTTTGATTTAACCAGTTAACCATTGCAGGTTCTCACCAGACTTTCTCAAGGTTCTTTTACACCACGAGGGTGGTGATCGAATCTATGTAATTAATTTAGGTAGAAACCTCACCCCTATACATTTTCCCGAGGTGAGAGTTCTTTTACTTCCCACACCACATAGAAATGGTATAAGAAGGATTGGCCTTTGATATATCAGTAAATCTACCACTGCTGGGTGTGTAGGAGAAAGGTGGCTGTACACCACAACATATAGCACGGTATGAGAAGGATTGGTCTTTGATATAGCAGTAAATCTACTACTGCTGGGGGTGAAGGAAAAAAGTGGCTGCAGTGGGACTCGAATCAACAAAGTCTTACAACCTTGGTATTACAAATCCAGTGCTCTTTACCACTGAAAATGTTTCGCTCACAGTAAGGACGTTTATCCTACCCCTAATAAAAAACCGCCATAGACTTAACATAGGCAAATTTTATGTGGCAGGCCGTGACATAAAGTGTTTTTTATGCCACTAGAGTAATGACATTATTGACCAATCAGAGAGCAGGATGTCAGCTACTATGAAAAAAGTTCTGTTGGTCGTTGAGTCAATATTTATCTTTTAGTAATACAAAAGCAGAGACAGGGTAGGATAAATACGAAACGGAACTCGAGTTGGACTTGTCAGTGACTATGCCACTCTGGTCAGGTCTGTTCCTCACTACGCTCAGCTACGCCTTGTGTAGTAATACGCGACCTGCCCATCGTGGCATAAACATTGTCAAGTCTAACTCTCGTTCGGTTTCTACTAATTCCTCATACTATTAAGATAGATAAAAGTTTTAAAATAAAAGAAACTTGCTCACCTGGCCACTTGGTGGTGCTGGTGCCGGTGTCGTTGGTCTGTTGCCGGGTACCAGTGCCCACGTCGGCCGTGGCCACCCGCGACACCGTACCCACGTCGGTCGTCCGCACGCGCCTGCGCGTCGACCCCGCGTCTGACGTCACGGAGGAGACGCTGGCGGGCGGGGACAGGGACGCGGCTCCCTGAGCCTGCTCCATCTCCACCGGCGGCTCCGAGGACAGCGACGGCTCCGAGGACAGCGACGGCTCCTTGACCACCGCCACCGAGCGCTTCACTGCGGGTAACAAAAGTTGAGGGGTTTTTTTTGTCGTTTTTTTTGTTAGAGCAAATCTTTATTTCCAATCTCAATTTACAGTACTTGTCATCAGCATCTTAACCGTTATACATCCAGCACTGTCTTTACCAACATACACTATAGTCATTGTTCCTATGGTCACTACTCAGATTACTCACTTTTTTTTCCTTTTGTTTTTAAATAATTTTTTTCCTTATAGTACCCTTCGTGAAATGGGTATTACACACTTACTGACTTAACTTTTATCCATAAGTTATTTAGGTTGCCACTCTTGTATTATGTACTTATTATACCATTTGTTTTCAAATGTTCTTCTTATCAGAAACAGGTTGTCATTGTTCGATTATTGTTAAGGAGTTGGGTTATCCTTCAGAATAGCTTGCCCATTACTCTCTTAGGGTGATAGAGAAAAGAATTAACCCTGGTCTTTGACTTTATCTTGTCCTAGTGTTATATATACCGTTCATAGTTCTGATAACATTCTTCCATAGTTTGTAGGTCTAAACAGTTTTTTTTAAATTCTGCCGGATGGCAGGTTTTTTTCTTCAGAATTTCTTACTATACTGTATCCATATAACAGTACATTATTTCTGATTCCAGTTGATGTCAATATAGTGGGATTACAAGTATAATAATGCTGGTTTCAATCGGTTCCATGTCTTCCATGAAGGCACATTATCTAGAAGGTTAACCATAAGTTCTTTATATTACGGTACATATATGTCTCTTGGTATCCTACCCATATATGATTATGCTTGCATTATAATAGACGGGATCAACAAGAAATGGCAAATAAAGATGCAAAGACTGCAGAACAGAGCCTTGAGAATAGTGTTGAAAGACCACTTCATGATGCACACTGTTGAACAGTTAGTTACATGAATTAACAAAGGTGAAGCTCTTAGAGAGAAGAAGACAAGAACTAACCCTATCATACATGAGGAAGGTTTATGTAAAAGTACATGGGGTGATAAGTACCAGTGAACCTGAGTCAGAACTAGCAGTAGAGGGAGACACTCAGAAAAGTGTAAATAGTAGGTGTCTATGTTAAAAAAAACGCAACTTTAAACTGAAACAAACTTTATGCATGGCCCCAGAGCAATTTGGAAAGAAAATGTTTTGAAAAGCAATTGTTTCATTCACCAGCATCCTGCATGTCGATATGCTGTTATGCGCTCTGACTTATCATCGCATGTTCCCCCAATGAATCCCACATTTAGCACACGCGCAGCTGATACTCACACTGCTTGGTGAGTTTGCGGATGTCCGACTCCAGTTTACGAGCCTCCAGGTACTTGGTCTTGTACTCGTCAGCCCCCATGGAGAGACGGTCCTTCAGTTCTGCGACTTCGCGACGGAGGTCACTCTCCATCTGCTGGTGGTGTGTCTGGAGAAACATAACACATCCAAGTGAACATTTAAGGCAAGGGTTTGTTTGTTTGATTGGGTAATTTAACATCCAATATGTTCTATTAGTCTTAAGACGTGGCTAAGGTGTCACTTGTTCGAGCTACAGCATCAAACTGATGGAGCAGTCGTCTGCTCGCGTTATTTATAGTCAGACCACTCGCTACCATAGCGACGTTGACAACAGAACAAGGCGTGACGTGGCGCCTGTTGTTGACTGAATGACATCACGGTTCCAAGGGGGGTTTTCCTGGATTGGTGTGATGTAAAGGGTGGGGAATCCGATTGTTCTGGACTCCCATAGCGGTTTCACTAGGTGCTCTTCAGGCTCGAAAATATGACAAGCAGGTAAAAGAAAAACCAAAACTATATGTTCTATTAGACTTAATTTGGGTTTGACCAAATCTATAAGATGAATTTAGGTAGAAATCTCACCCCTACACATTTACCGAGGTGAGAGTTCTTTCACTTCCCACACCACATTGACATGGTATGAGGAGGATTGGTTGTTGATATAGCATTAAATCTACCACTGCTAGGGATGAAGGAGAATAGTGGCTACAGTGGGACTTGAACCCACAAAGTCCTACAACCGTGGGATTACAAGTCCAGTGCTCTTCACCACTGAGCTAACTCCCCATCCTGGTTGCTTTAGTTATGCTTGCATGCAAGCATATCCGGCCTGCACCACGTGGAGGCAAGGCGACTAAGAGGGTGAACAGATGATCATTGCTGTCCACCCCAGCAGTGCAATGGATATGCTGTCGAAGGTAAAATACATGCCCTGAAATATACCAGCCTAGTGTTATTCTCGCCCCTTTAGTACGCTGATGCTTTTGGGGCCAGCCAATATGACATCATTTTACAGCTATTTCCAGTAAAATATCAATGTTACCATGATGACATTTTACCACAATTCCTAAATAATATTGACCATTTATAGTTGTACATAGGATTGGAGAATATCATCAAAATATTTGCATTATTTCATTAAGAAATTCAAGACATGACTTTACTCAGGAAGCAGCTTCATTAAGAAATAGCAATTACTATAGTTTAGTGAGTGATGCCTCAAGGAATCATAGCGTACTAAGCCCAGGAATGCATCAAGGGATCATAGCCTAATAAATGGGTTGAAAACGAAAAGCAGAAAATAAGAACAGTTGAACTTTAGGAAAGGCCAAATTCCAACTAAATAGTTAAAATATGTTAAAAAAGCGTCATTGGCCATGGGATAGGCCTGGGGTGTGTAGGGGAGGTTAGAACTACTGTTATTTGGTGTGAATGAAGCCCAGGTTATACTTTCATTGGTTTACACAAGAAAACAAATCATAAACTGAAAATGAAAACAAGGTTAAGAATACAAGGCAGAGACACCTCTATACACAACCAGCCAAAAAAAAAAATTAAATTTTTTCCCGAAGGATTTCCTTGCAAAATAGTAAAGCTGTGATCTGTGTTTAGAGAGGCTTGCGGCACGTACCACTCGTTTGTGGAGCAGCTCGTTCTGTTTCTTCATCTCGCCGTACTCCGTCTTCATCTTGGAGTAGCGCTCGCGGAGGTGAGTCTGCGCGGTCTTGAGGGCGTACAGCGAACCCTGCTCCTCCTCCGCGCGCCCCTCCGCTTCGTGCGCCTGCGCAGACAGGTCCTCCACCTTCTGCGACAAAAGACTCAGCTCCTGCCACACACAACAGGAACAGCACGCGTGTCACAGGGGTTCACCATCTCTTCATACTTCAAGTTCTTCCCAGTTTGTTTTTTGGGGTGGCTAGACTATTTCTTCATACTTCGATTTCTTCCAATATTTTTTTGCTTTATACTATTTTTTCTGCATACTTCAATTTCTTCACAGTTTTAAAAGAAAATTTTTTTTTATGGCTTTTCTATTTCTTCATACTTCAATTTCTTCCCAGTTTTCTTTTGTGGCTTTATTATTTCTTCATACTTCAATTTTTCCCAGTTATTGATTTTCTAAAATCATTTCTTCATACTTCGATTTCTTCCGAATATTTTTGGACTTTTTTGTGGCTTTATCATTTCTTCATACTTCAATTTCTTTTTCGGTGGCTTCACTATTTCTTCATATTTCAATTTCTCCACAGTTTTTTTTGGGTTTTTGGGTTTTTTTTGCCTCGTATTCTAAACTCAATTTCTTCCCAAGGAAGCATCCTCATTACAGACGGACACTTTATGCCTTCCCTCTGTTATAATTATTCATACGTCAATTAAAAAAACCCAGTTTTGTTCTTGCCACGTCCTCAATATTAATACCATGCATCAATTCAAAGCTGCTTAAGAGAAGCTGAACCTGGATGATGCCTGGACTAAGGGCTTCCATATACAGTACTGCCTTTCTATGAACAACTAGACACATCTAGACGAATTTGGATTTTTATCATTGTTCCCCGTATTAATATGAACAGCAAAGGGTATCGTAATTTTTAGGTGGGCGCATGCTCTACGACAAATGATTTAGTCCGGAATGATCAGAGGTGTTATGCTATGGAACCTCCTGTCAAAGTGAATCATTCATCGAATGATCAACTCTTGCTGTCACAATTTGTGATATACAGTATAACTCCGCTCCGACACCTCGCTTAAGGGCCCACCCCGCTTAAGGGGGACAATTTGCTCAGAACAGAAATTTTCTTATTAGTTCAACCCCGCTTAAAGTGACAACCCGCTTAAGGGAACTCTTTACTTGGAATAAAGGGTCACCCCTTAAGCGGAGTTTTACTGTATGGACTAGCGACTTCGTCACGTCGTAATTAGTGGCGCCCCCTACTATCACTACTTGGAACTATCATTTACTTGCAACTCATTATTTCATGTGACGCAGATTTTGCCGACTATCAGCGAAATGTGATCTCATTGCATTTTCTCAAGAAAAGGAGATTGAAAAACTACCGATCTAAATCATGTTTTCAGTATGGCCAGATACAAATCCTAAGGATAGAAGTACATCTGTGTTGACAAACACAAAAAAGAGTAACAGGATTCATTTAAGAGATTCTCACTCTCGTGGCTCATCACTCTCCAGGCCTAGGTCTGGTTCACTATGTCTCTATGTACAGGAGCAACTCCAAGCGGATATGATGAAAATTCTAACGTTTTATATGTGGTAGGTAACTAACGCACCTTCTCGTGTGCCTTCATCACAGCCTGCAGCTCGGCCTTCTCGTCCAGCCATTTAGTCTTCTCCGCCTTGTGGCCCTTCTCGAGCTGCGTGTAACACGCCTGCAGGTTGAAGGCCTCCGTCTTGGACCCCTGTCACAGCGATAACAACAAGAAGCACGTCAAAGTGGGAATCCAGAGTTGTATATACATCTATAATTCTATACGTTAGCTGAATAAAGAGAATTTAGTTTTTTAATTTACAGGGTTGCCAGTTGGGGTCGGAAAATAACATTGAAATATTTTTATTGCAATACAGAGTTTACATATTACATACACATAATCAACGGAAAGCTCAAGTTTTTACATGGGTCAGTGCGGAGGTTTAGTGGGGGATCATGGGCTGTGGTGGTAATGAAGCAGTTGGTACGTCACGAGGAATATTTTTGTTCATTCTGAAAATGAAAATATGAATTTCAATGGAAATATTGAAAACTGGCATCCCTCTCATCAATAAAGAAGAAAAAAATAATTCATAATAGAAAGTCACTAATATAGAAATCCATATGGGACTCTTGAACTGTTACAGAATCTAATAGTCTCTTTTCCAAGCTTGGGGGTCTTAATTAATCTTTTCAAAAATGATCATCAAGTCACAAAGGAAAAAAAGACTACTATGATGTCTTAGTAGTGGTTGTGGTTCTAAAGGCATCCAATATTAGCTATTCCTATATACCTATGGCTGTACACTCTATGCTTACACCACGCTCTGGGGGGTGGAGTAACTATCTGATACTACCCAAGGTTGGTATACCACCCAAGGTTGCCGTATACTACCCAAGGTTGACATTTAGACCAATCAGATTGTCTCTTATTAAACCACATTTGAAGGTATATAGGAATAGGGAAACCAAGTACCAGTGAAAGGAAGTCAAAATTACTCGGTAAGGCTTGGAAAAATTACTGCCCGCGGCCAGGGCCTTGGGCAGTAATTTTTCCAAGCCTTACCTCGTAACTTTGACTTCCTTTCACCGGAACATAGTTTCCCTCTAATATAGTGGGAAAGTCCATACTTAACACCCAAGGGCTACAAATACTCTTATTTACTATACACCCATGCCGTATGTACTGTAAATATGCATCATTTCGCCATATAACGCAAAAATACTGTATGGACCACTGGTCTGTACAGGAAAATACGGACTACCTTCCCATACATGTTTATTGAAATATTGGTTGTTAAGCCAAATGAAATTAATGTGTTTTTTAAATTTCGGGTATATAGTAAATATAGAACAACCTACCATGCTTGTACAAGCCACAAAACTCAATAATAATTCACGGTTTGTACGAACCGTGAATTATCATCGCGTTTTGTAGCTTGTACAGCATGGTCAGGATATTTTATATAATTATCAGAAAGAGTTGATAAGTAGGTCAGATGGCGTACCTCAAGGTCAGCCGACATTTTGCTGATAACCTGGGTCTGGGCGAGCGTCTCTCTCTTCATCATGGACACCATGGCGTCGGACGCTGAGAGTTTGTCTTCCGCATGACGAAGGCCATCCTCGAGTTCTGCTAGTCGTGTCTGTCAGGTAAGGAAATACTACACATCAACACCGGCGCAACTCAGCATGCTATCTATAGCATATATACGTGTCTAGGACAGTATTGACTATTATGTGCTGTTATCTTCTTCTGCTTCATAGTTGCGGTAGCAGCCACGTATATCCAATGTTAAGTCGATGGAGAAAAAATATCAGGGGTGAGATAAAGCCTCATAATGCTCGTGTTGTTACAGAAGAGTGGTCTGCGAGCGAGGAATCGTTTGAAATGACAGAATATGAAGACGTGGAAGGTAGCTGCTGGCACCTTGCTTAGATTGACCTGTTTGTGATATCATTTAATCATATTTCGTGGTTGTTTTCTATCTTACTAACATTTCGGTCCTATATGAGGCATACATACACAACATTGACTGGTTTCAGATACAAGTGGTCGTATGCTATGCGGAGTTGACGCGTAGTAATATCTGGGCAGTTGCAAGGATATTGTGTAGGGTCAACTCCGGGGACCATACAACTGCTTTTATCTGAAACCAGTCTATATTGTATTTATTATCCACCTTTTTCTGATAAGTGGAGTACAGATATTAGTTCATTTAGGTGCACGCTATCTTTTATATGCATTACTTTTCCGTATGCAACGGCTTTTGCAACCCGGAGCATACAACATATCTGTAAGCGCTAGGTATGGTGATAGGCACTCAATATGTGTTTTCAATGGACACTTTTCATTAGGTGGATAATAAATGTACTATGTAAAAAAAATAAAAAAAAGTACTATGTTGTCAACTAACCCCTCACTTAAAATGGTACCTGGTACAGAAACGTTTCGTGAATGAGGGATAGGAGAGGGACAGAGGGACAGATGGATGGATCGAGGGAAAGAAGGCGAGTAAGGGTGGATGGGATGAATGAGAAAGGAAAAATGAAACGTAGAGTGAGGCCGAGGACATATAGACATGCTGACATAGTCATTAGACATCATTTCTCCTCTTTACTTGTCTGCATTATCTGTGTTTATCGCTCATACAGTCTGTACTTATTCCTAATTCTTTTCTAATAGAAATGAAGTTTCAAAATTTTCAAAATTGGAACAGTAAGAGTTTTAACACATCTTTTTTAAAAGACAGATATGGTAGAGTTTATACACTTTCCCACCAAACAAAACCTCTGTTTGGAGGATGTGGAGACAGTCATCACCGTTTCCAGGGCTTCCCAACATTGTTGATTCTTTTCACAATGGTTGCTACGGTTATAACAAGGCAACAGGCTGGTATCAGATCGAATTCTGGTCAAATTCAAGGTAGCGTCGGCCGCAGTAGCGGTGTTTCTGCCTCGTTCACTTATTTATCATGAGTTTTAACACATGTCTAATTGGTCAGGGATGTCAGTTGGGGTCAGAAAAAAACAAGGAAATATTTCCCATGACAATTCAGAGTTTAAACCTCACATGTATACACCAAAAACACCAGAAATGGATATAAGTAATGTTATCATTACTAAACATATATGCTGCTTTGAAGATTCTGTGGGTAGGTAGAGTTGGGGATCAAGGCTTTTTACTGATATCAGTAATATAGTAGTTATATCTCTCTACTCTTGTGTTGTTATATGTTCATTTTTCACAAGAAAAGGGATTTCACATTTCAGAAATGAAAACACGGATTTCCGCGGAAACAAGGAAAACTGACACCCCTGCATTGACATAAGGGAAATAGATCATATATACTGAGGGATGTCAGTTGGAATCAGGGAAAAAGGTGCACATATGTTCATATGGAATTTCCTGCCTAAGGGGGACCTAGAAAACATGGAAAATACGCAGGTGTTGGCCATGGAAAGGGGTTGAGGGTGTGTGGGGAGCTTTAAACTACTGTTTTATTGGCGCGAATGAGGCTCAATTTATGCTATCTTTGTATTACACAAATATAAATAATCACATAAACTGGAAATGAAAGCAAGAAAAAAAAAAAAAAAAAAAAATGAAAGCAAGAATTTCCATAGAAAAGTGGAAAACTGCCCTTTCTATATACTGAAAAAAGAAAAAGTGACTATCCATGGAAAAATGAAAAACTGGCATCCCTGATTGGTGGTGTTGCCTATACCACTCAATAAGCGCGAGACGTACCTGATCACCAGAAGTGGAGCTCTCTAGGGCCTCCATCTTGTTCTTCTTTTCTAGGAGGAGTTTCTGCAGCCGCTTCACCTCTTCACTGAGTTCGCTCACATATTCCTTCTGCTCCGTCAACTTAGATCGCTCCTCCTCTATCGTCTTCATGTACTTCTGCATGTTGCTCTCCGTTGATGTGAAATGATTCTAAAATGGAATTGATAATGATTGAAGTGCTGGTTCCACCAACACTCAAGACATAGCAAGGTTTGTCACAGGGTTGACAGTTGGGGTCAGAAAAAACATTGAAATTTATCTCAGGCTTAACGTTAGGAACTCGTACTCCACGGCCGTGAAAGTATCGTACCTAATACTCAATGGCTAATTTGGCGAGTTATTCCAGCAGTAAATTATGTTATACGGGGTGAGATAAAATCAGAAACCCACTCGATGAGAATAACTTGGTCTGTACTCCACCTCATTTGACCGCTATGTAATTCACTCAGCTTCGCTTCGTGGATTACTCCGCAGTCAAACTCGGTGGAGTACGGACCAAGTTATTCTCATCTCGAGGGTTTCCTTCTAAATCTTTATTGCAATACAGGGTTTACGCATTACATACGCATTACAGTGGGGAATCAAGGGAAAGCTCAAGTTTATATATGGGTCAGTGGGGAGGTTGAGTGGGCGATCATGGGCCGTGGTTGAATTGAATACTTATATCAGTTGGTATATCAATATTACACAAGGAATCATTTTGTTGTTCTGAAAAGGAAAACATGAATTTCAATGGAAACATTGAAATCTGGCATCCCTGTAAAATGCCATGATTTGGTTGTCTTGCTAAATCTCTCCAAGTTTTGAATAATCGTGTGCATATTTGCCGCAAACCATCGGTTAGGTTAAGCACCTTTGCTGTGCTCTTGTTGCGATAGATCGCGATATGCCGGCAATAGATTGCGAGCTGTCACAGTGGTGGAGCACCAAAATATACACACGACATCGCGAAAAAAATAGATGTATCATGTGTGACGCGTCACAGCAAAGGATGTAAGAGATATCGCAATACTCTAAGATATACCAAGATATAACAAAATATAACAAGCCAAACGCATCGTGTTGGTGGAACCAGCATTAAGACATGGTCAACTCCTACTCAAAGACACGTTTAAGTGATTGAGTCCAACTCCCGGATCTCAAACTTTAGCGTTAAGGATAAAAACCATGCGAGTAGCAGTTGGTAAAAAGTATAATAGCCCAATGAAGCTATAAGTAATAAACTATTGACTGAGAAATTTCAGATGCAATCCCAAGATGAAAGGAGACTAACACTACTGTTAGGATTAATTTGCGGTCTTATCAGAACAAATGTGATAGAATTTCAAAAACATGATGACTCCTAACGATGAGCAAGAACAACTACTAAAAAAGACATCCCCTTGGAGAAACCTCGGCTTGACAAATATAGATGGTCGCCTTTATATCAAGGTATAATGATATGGACTTCTTCAAGTCTTAAAATACAACAAACTGACTCAAAAAAAAATCTTTAAGGCAGTGGTAAAAAGTGGTTATCAAGTAAAAAGCTTAATCATATAGTGACTCGAAACTTGAGACTTTATACCCACCAAAATGAAATTTTATACGAAATTGATCTGTTCAGCGTTTATTTCATACATTTCAGTGTTATTCAAGAACAACTAAACACACTTGTAAAAATATTGTAACAACAAAACGGATCAAATTGTACTGAAGAACAATGTGAAAACGCTGAGAACAATAATAAAGATCTTAAAAAAAGGCCATATTTCAATCTTACCAAGGACTTTTTAGGGCAGAAAAAATAGAAAGTATAAGGAGCACATTGACTTTACACAAGAATGATATCTTGGGCAAAGTTCCCATAAAAGGCCACCAGAGTGTGAGGAGAAAAATGGAAAACATATATAGTTAGCAGGTCAACATAGAAACATTATCCTACCCCTAATAAAAAAAACCGCCATAGGCTTAACATTGGCTGACTGTATCTAGGCGAGCGTGCAGTAAAGTGTTATTTATTGCACAAGGGTAACAAATGAATTATTGGAGATAGGGTAATATAAATACTAAACTGAACTCGACATAGTAGTGTTAGTGTTTATCGCACTCCGGTCAGATCGGATATTCACTATGCTCAGCTAACACCTCGCACAATAACATGTGACCTGCCCGTCGTACGATAAACACGACTAACTCTCGTTCAGTTTCTACTAAATATTGGATGGCTATGGGCTTCCCTGATTCATTACTCTATTCTCCAGGGATGCCAGTTGGGGGCAGGAAAATAAATGGGAATATTTTCCTTGCTGAATTTGCTGCCTTAGGTAGATCAACTAAACATAGAAACAAGTAATTTTTAGCTATGGCATGGGGCTGGGCATCTGTGGGGAGGCTCAAACCAGTATTTTATGGGGCATGAATAAGGTTTGAATAATGTTTTCTTTGTTTTACACAAGAAATAATAATTCATATACTGAATAAGAGTGGATTTCATTGGATTTCACTGCCACCTCTGATTCCCGGGGGTAGATGGGATGGTTTTTCTTCATGCAACGCTTTTAAAGAAGAAACCAACAAGTTTTGGTCAAAGTCGTCGTTCTCCACGAGTTTGATGCAGAGTGATATGAACAAGGCAGCAGCCGAGTGAATATCACGTAGCATTCAAACGAGTTGGAGAACAACAACTTTGACCAAAACGAGTTGCTTTCTGTATTTGTCTCACCACTGTACACACTAATAGAATGGACGACACACAGGATATAGACCACGCGGAACAGACTGCAGTACTCGTAGGGACATGGAGATTGAGTTCCCAATGTTAAGCTTATGGGACAAAAATACCAGGGTGAGATAATAAACAGTTCTCACCTTGAAGAGCTCCTTTTCCTGCTCGAGAGTCTTGTTCTTGCCGGTGAGAGCGTCTTTCTCGCTAATCAACGCCTTAATCTTCTCCTGGAGACTGGAAATATAGTCGTCCTTCTCCTCCATTTTCTTCTCCAGATTGGACTTTTCCTGATGAAGACAGATATTTAGTTGTGGGGGCCATCCATGCAGTTTGTACGCAGAATTTCTGAATTGTTTTTACCCTCCCTCCCATCTTGTACGCAATAGAACAGAGAAGGAGCATACACAAAATTACCGACACTTTTTACCACCCCACCGCCCTCGGTGCCTATGTACTTTAAAATTGCTAAATGTTAGCACGATAAAAGGTACTTAATTATTGAATCTAGAATGCTCTGTCCCCCATACGAAATGATACCTTTATCATTTATCTAAGATACATTTAGTGATTGCAGCTTATGTAAAGATTTAATTGATCTACTAAGGTTTTTAACTTTCTAAATGAGTGTGACAAGTTGAGGTTAGCCCCACAGTCCTGGTCCAAGCAGAGGTTGTGTTACCTTGGAGACTGCGTCGAGCTTGTCGCGCAGACTGTCGTGGATACTGGCGTTACTGGCGCGCTCCTTCTCCAGCTGGCCGCTGCGGTCCTGGGACGCCGTCAGCTGCTCCCGGAGTGACTCGCTCTCCTTACGCGCCACCGTCGCAGACTTGTCACACGCCACCACCTTGGCCAGCAGCGCGTTACGCTCACCCTCCAACAGCTTCATTTGCTGTTAGAATATAAATAGAGATGTCAGTTGGGGTCATAAACTTTTTTTTTTATGTGGAATCTACTGCATCAGAGGGACATGGAAAACAGACCTTTATTGGCCATGGAATGGGGCTAGGTGTGTGGGGAGGTTTGATCTACTGTTTATTGGTGTGAATGAGGCCAAACTTAATTTCTCTGTGATGTTGTTGGAGCCACAAACCAAAGGATACCCACAATTTGTTGAGTCTTGTTCATTTATCATTCATGGATAGTTATACAACTGTTCAACATTTTCTGGTTGATTAACACTTATAGTTCCTACTAGTTTCAGCAGTAGTGCCTTGGTCAGGGATATGTGAGTAATTTCTCTTTGTTTTAGACAAGAAATATGAATTTTATAAACTGAAAAGAAAAACAAGGATTTACTCAGGTGAGATATAGAGTGAGATGTTGATGGCGACTGACCTTTTCGTCCTTGGCGCGCTCACACAGAGCCCGCTCCAGGTCCTCCATGAGAGCGGCGCGGCGCGTCTTCACCATCATCAGGTCGCCCTCCTCCACCTCCACGTAGTCATCCGTCACCGGCTTCTTGAACTGGAAGGGCGTGCTGGCCCCGCGAACACATCCCTTCCCCGACACGTAGCAGAACTGGTAGAACTCACCGTCGTCTTTGGGCAGGTAGGGAGCTGTGACCGACAAAACAAACGTCAAGTTTGAGATATCTCGGTGCATGGTATTATTAGGAAACGTCCTTACTGAGGATGAAATGGTTCCCGTTCAAGGTCAGTCGTCAATTTCATACAGCCTGATGCCATAGGTGGAAGGATGTATGAAATCGACGACTGGCTGAGAAGAGAATCGCTTTGTCCACATTAAGGTTGTTTGCTCATTATTATCTAAAAGAATCTGACTTAAATCGAAGAAAAAACTTGACTCAATGACTCATTGAGATGCAGCCACATCCCACTGACCTCCCACTGATAATGAGGGTCCCCTCGTCTCAATGGTAAAGCTTCACAGATAATCTGTATAAAGATTGTCATTCAGTGTGAATCAGATCCGCCATTTTCCCTAGAGACTGGGAAAGCTCAATTTCAGCATTCTGCTCTGAGATTATAGGATTGAGGGAACATTATCGGAGACTGGGGAAAATATGTAAAGTATGCCAATCTCAAGTACATGAGTCTCTCTGAGTGAATTCTACTTTATAGATTTCAGGGATGCCAGATGGGGTCATGAAAGAAAGAGGAAATGTTTTTCACGTGGAATTTAATGCTTCAGAGAGACTGAGAAAACATGGAAACCCATAGTCATTGGCCATGAAATGGAGCTGGTGTATGTGGGGAGGTGTGAATCACCGTTTCTTGCTGTTAATGAGGCCCGATTCATACCATCTTGTTCTGCACAAGAAAAAAATTTCTTAAACTGAAAATGAAAACAAGGATTTCCTTGGAAAAGAGGTAAACTGCCATCCCTGAGATTTGTATCATAAATCTATATATAGTCTATATGTCCTGTTTCTGTATCGGGTTTTTGTATAAGCTGGTACAAGCACAATCTTGCTCTCATTTGTTTAGAATCTCTTATGTGTCATCTTCATTCATCATATACTCGTATTGATTGTGTTCATGTACATTTATATCCTCTAAAATGTAACAGACAACTTGTCTCTAGAAACTCTAAGTACAGATGCAACAATGTTCTACAGCAAACGGTTGTATTTGAATATTATTAATGCTTCTATCTTACTATGTTATTTTTGTGTAGTTATTTTTACTATATATCATACTGGGTTGATGGAAGAGCGAGGTTATATGTACCTACGAATCAGAACCCAATAAAAAAGATATGATTATTGAGACATGGCTATAACACCTCTATCATAAGCCGATGCTACCTTGGAGGAAAAAAATCCCAATTAAAAAAAAATAATTTAAAAAAATAATAATAATAATTAAAAAAATAAATAAATGAATAAATAAATAATAATAATAATAATAATAATAATAATAATAATAATAATAATAATAATAATAATAATAATAATAATAATAATGATGATAATGATGATGATGATAATAACAACAACAACAACAATAATAATAATAATAATAATAATAATAATAATAATAATAATAATAATAATAATAATAATAATAATAATAATAATAATAATAATAATAATAATAGTAATAATAATAATAATAATCAAGAAGACTGACCCTGGAAGACGACCCTGTTGTTGAACTCTGACCCCGACTTGTAGACGCTGGGCATGGGCGACATCTGGAAGCAGACATACTCGCGGGAGGAGGACCAGCCCACACGGAACAGCCCGATGAAGTCGTCGACCGACACGATCAGCGCCGACGTGATGTTGTAGTCGCAGACGATGTGCGCGTCGGTCGGGTACACCTCGGCGATGTTGTGGAAGATGGCCTGCGCATAGTCCGGCTTCTCCTCGAAGCGGGGTTCGTCGGTGGCTGAGTCTATGTCGATACGCTCAAAGTCAGATTCCGCCATGGTCCTGGAAGGAAGGTCAGAAGTGGTCTGTTAAGTGGTGATTCCACCAACATACAAGACATAGCGAGATTAGGCCCAATTTGGTTGTCTTGCTATATCGGGCTAGGTTTGAATAATCGTGTGCCTATTTGTTGTGAGGTGTCTTGAGGTGTTGCGGTAGTGGAGCACCAGAACACACACATGACACTGAGCGCTATACATATCCCAACATAGGAGGCATGACATATCACTACACTGTAAGATACTACAAGATATACCACAATATACTTTTTCCTTTGATTATGGAACTGTTCTCTGTCTATATGTCCTGTTCCGTATTGTCATTTTCAAACCAATCTCCACCTACATACATGAATCTAAGACATGTACATGTACACAAATCCCCACTTCCGCCTAACTATCGTGATTGGGTCCACATTTGTATTAGCATGGACAGTGTATCTCTAGAGTTGTATGTCCATGGTATTAGAATATAGCAAAGCAATGGTGTTGGGTTGTTTTTTGTCTTTTTTAAAATTCAGGTCGGTTTGCTTACACGCACTGTCGCGGTCTACCAACTGCCTCTGAACACAAATACAAGTAACAGTTTTTGCTAGGCAGCTCTCAGTAGAGTGAAATACTGGTTTGGTTCTATAATTATAGATACAGATGTGAGACGAGGTCTGCCCCCAAAGCTTGGTCCTACCTTGAATAACAGTTTAGAACTTTATTATATACCCATGTAGTACATTTGACAATTACGTACTGCTGCTCCCTGTGCAGTCTAAATCGTATACTGAACCCTGTGGAAGGAAGTCCCCCAGGAGTTGGCGACAGGGAAAGGCCTTTTTTTTACATCATGATATACTAGACTATAGTATCGCTATTCAAAATCATATCCGCTACTATGGGAATTTCTTTTTCTTTTATTACACATATAAACTAAACTTTATTTCTAATGGGGCCGAGGCAACTTTGCTAGGACTGTGTGCTTAGTAGCACCTTTTAACTAGATGCCTGAAGAGACACTTGTTGAAACTGTTATCTGCGTAAACCATACACAGAAATCATATAAGTTACCACAGGTTGTTGATGCGTTAATCAAATCTATAGTAGCTTGCCCCCAACATCGCTACCATAGCTTTGTTGACACTGTGATATTATGTCACTAATCGATAATTTGATGATGACATAGCAGCCGACTTCACTTGAAAATGGCATTCACACGGTAGCGTTGAAGGTGAACAGAAGGGCTTAGAGCCTGTCTAGTGCATATTCGTCGGAACCAATCAGATCTTGTCAAACTGATGCTAGAAATAGAACAACAAACCGCGTTATCCCTTTCACAACCCAGCTAGGAAATCCAGGTCGTCAATATCTGATGTGCTCTCTTTGACCATCATGGACGTATGTCTTTACTCTGTGCCGTACAAACCAGACTATTGTAGGCTGCACTGTGATTGGTTCCGATGAATACGCCCTAGACAGTGGTGTTAGCCTCGTTTAGTCATTTTATTGTCGTTGGTCGTTTGGTTGTTGAATACAAAGGAAAGCATGGCGATTCACAACAAACAAGGGAGAATATTAATTCCTAATTCTGCTGCCGAAATGACTTCCTAATGAGAAACATGTAACAGGCGAGGGATCCATGTGATCTGTGTATGAGGCGTTGGCCTTTCAAATTTCAATTCTAGCTTTTTCTTTTTATCTCTGTTCACCTGATGAATTCTTTTTTTTCACCTAATGAAGGCGGAATCTACATTATTTAACTTAATCAACTAGCAAATGATGGTGTTTGTTCAGTTTGTGTTACTTCACATCAAACTTTATTTTACTTATTTTATTCTTCTAGCATCACGTTTCAAGGTAGGCACGTCGTGGCTCATCAAGCTTAAAAGTTCTGATGTGTCCCTCCAAAGCGCGATAAAGGATAAATTCGAGATAAGGATACTTTTGTTGGTTTGATTGGTTTGATTTAACATCCAGTCAACCATTATAGGTCCTTAACAGACTTTCTCAAAATTCTTTTACACCCCAACGGTGGTGATCGAATCTTTGTGATGAATTCAGGTAGAAATCTCACCCCTACGCATTTACCGAGGTGAGAGTTCTTTTACTTCCTACACCACATAGACATGGTATCAGAAGGAGTGGCCTTTGATATAGCAGTAAATCTACCAATGCTGGGGGTGGGACTGGAACCCACAAAGTCCTACAACCTTGGGGTTACAAGTCCGGTGCTCTAACCACTGACCTAACTCCCCACCCCCAGATAAGGATACAGATGTAAACGACATGGCAGATGGTAATGACATCAAAGATAATCATAGAAATGAGACTGTCATGACCGATAATCATATAGACAATTTCACTGGTCATATAACATAGGGACTTACATGAAGTCAACTTGAGAGTGACATTATTCTCTAAATATATCACGGAATTATCTGAATACATGGCTAGGGTTATCACTTGTTTGAGCACTGTATCTAAGTGACGGAGCTGTCGTCTGCCCGCGTTATTTATAGTCAGACCACTCTCTACCAAGGCAACATTGACAACAGAACAATGCGTATGGTGACGCCAGTTGTTGACAGTGTGACATCACGGTTCTGGAGGGTGTTTCTCCGGTTTGATGGAAGATCGCACGTTATGCGTTGCGAATAATGTTGTCGTTAAAATGTTTTCCGAATAAAAAAAAGAAAAGAAAGTGATGTTTAGAGGGAGAATCCCTTTGTTTAGGATTCTCACAGGCCTCCCAGTGCTCCGCTTTCTCAATATAGGTTTTGTTATAGGTTTTGAAAATAAAAAATAGGTTTTTATAGGTTGTTCAAGGCCGACAATATAGGCTTTTATAGGTTTTTGGGTTAACATAATCAGCATAAGAGTCAAAATATAGTGAATCGCTTATTTTTAGTTCTTGATTTCTAAAAAATGTAACTAGTACTAAATTGCAAGACGTCAGGATGTCTGGCTCATCAGGTTATACCCAGCAAGCATGTATATGTGTGTTGAGTTTCCAACAGGCAAACCAGCCTGGCAAAAAGTCACACCAACTGTTGATTCTTAAACACTTTTATGATCTCTTAAATAAACTGATCATGTAGATTTCTTGTCATTTGACAATCTAACATTGTGTCAAGATAACTTCTAAGATTTCCTGTACACATCAATCTGCATGGCAGTGAAAATATAGGTTTTTATAGGTTATACAGGTTCCTTGAAAAAAAAAAAAAGGCTCAAGAATCAAAATATAGGTTTTTATAGGCGTCACCATGTTTATCAAATTTACACATTTCATGGTTCCTACATGGGTACAGAAAGACATGGATACCTTCCTTTCTTTGATCATGTAAATCTTAAATATATTTGCTGTCTCAAAATTGTGTTCTGGCAACATGCTCCTGTTGTTTTATTGTTGTTGTTTTTAAATTGAAGGAATATTTTGTTTCCTCTTTCTAACTCTGTCTATCTTACTAGGTCATTCATAATTTTAAGTAGTCACCCTTTTGTTTATTCCCATTGTCTTTCTTCCTATTCTTTTGCAATGTCATTTCCTTGTTTTCCATTAACTTTATCACATTCTTTGATTATATAGAGGCCATCCATAAAGTATTTACGCACGGGGGGGGGGGGAATTAAAATTTCGAAAATTTTGGTTATGTTCCTGCTTTGCTCTATTGCATAAACTATTGGGAGGGATGTGGGGTGGGGGCAAAAATTTCAGGAATTCTGCTTGCATACTTAATAGATTGCACCATAGGTCAACATCATTGTCCATAGCCATCCTTTCTTAATGGAGACAAAGCATAAAACGCAACATCAGTGGTGAAAAAATGTGGTTTGCTTTCTTGGGTGCCATCCGATATGCAGCAAATCAAACAGATTAGGCAATATATGGAAGTGAATACTCCTATCTTGTTCAGAATCCAGTGCACTGAAACACACGCCTCGTCTAACGATAATATATGGAAGTGAAACCACGAGAATGTTATCGTATTATTATGTCTGCGATTACAGTGTGGTACCTCACGAAATATCCGGGCGGAAACCGGAACGTTACTTCTTCCTTTTATAGTGATTTCAAACGCCATTTTCTCAACGAATTTCATCCTTACACTTGAAATTGTTATATCTAGAATATATCTAGCTTGTGTGAAGGTCACGAAAGGTCACACAACAACCTGTGTGTCTCCCTTTTATCCTGGGCCACAAAAGAGTGCCCCTTGTTGAGTGGGAATAAAACTGATTTCAGAAATAGTATCAAGTATTTCTCTTAGTGAAAATGAAAGATATTCGTAAACCACTTCCCGAGTTCTGGTGGTCTAATATGTTGTTACAGAAATAACTAAATTGTAATCTATAGTAGGCTACGCTACGGTCAACTTGTTAAGGACTATGGAGGAAACCTATGAAAGTTTAGGGTCAGGGGTTGTATCACATCGAGTTTGAATCACGTAGTAATTCATAAAGCAAAGCCCCGTGAATTATGGAGCGATTCAAACGAGATGGGATCAAACTTGAATGGGTTTCTGGATTCATCTCACCTTTCACATTGACTAATGGGGTAACATTTGTGAAATAATCCCCCATTGGATATTTTTCCTAAATATCTCATGAACGTTGGATACGAGTTCCCAATGATAAGTCTATGGAGAAAAGGTAGAAGGAAGATATTCCCATTAACTCGGGATAGGCGAGATCCGTTTTGAGTGACAAAGTAAAAGGGAGACTTCTTTTACCTCTATGGAGAAAAATACCAGGGGTGAGATAATATCATGAAACATCACGAAATTTCATATGGTTGTTTATATGGCATGAGTTGTCTTCGCGGAATGATATCACAAAGCGGAGCTGAGTGATATCTGTTGCGGAAGACAATGAATGGCATGTAAACAATTATATGAAATTGAGTGATGTTTTGATTTTATCCTACCCTGTCACATGTTTTTAACTTCATATGCCACCAGTGGCATATAAATATTTTATGGCATAACCGTGGCATACAAGCACACCATGTTAAGTCTATGGAGATTTATATGAGGGGTAGGATAACTCACCATGGAGTTGTCCCATTACCTTAATTCCATATAAGGAATACAGTAGACCGAGTAGCCAATGACTGCATTCGCAGCAAACCCCGACCTTCACCCTGACCTCCTTACATAATATTTTCTCACGCCTTGGGACGGCTCTGCAGTCGAGAGTTGACCTCGAATCTTAGGGGCCACAACCACCCTCACTACTAACATAGAACTGGACCATGGCCCTGCTAATACGAGTTGAAACAGAAGACATATTTCTACTGATCATAATCTATAACGCATTAAATTTAAAAATACGAGGCGAAGTACACTTCTATTCCAAACCGAAAAAATATATCTATGATGAATTATACCGAACTTGGATGAAGTCGCTAGTTTCATCCTCATTGGGGTTCTTTCCATGTTTCTATTAAAATGAATCTTTTTTTTTAGGTAGAAATTTCATCCTCGTATAGTAAACATTAAAATGAATCTTCATTAGAAGCTAGCATCCCAATGAAAATATCTCATAAAAACAACGAGATTAATAAATGGAGTACTTACTCATTGCTGTGTACAATGTCACAGACGGCTGGGTGTTCTTATTTGATACGAGATGTTTGAGCGTTATGCCTCAATTGGAGTCGGTTTACAAAGCAGTTTACTTTGTGTTATATACACACGTATAACATAGACGACCCACAGAGGCTGGAAATATGCCAGTTTTATCCCGACTGTTCTCGAGGAATAAATACACCTTATTGAGAATAAGTAATACAACACATTAGGTTTGTTTCGCTCTGTTTCAGGATTTTGAATCCATGTAAACCTGTGAATCGGTAACGTCAGCGTGATCCAAGGGGAAATCCAGGTCTATAAATAGCACAGCCTGGTTTCGACTCTAAAACCAAGTGCGGGGACCAAGGGTGTCGAGGGTACAGGGACCATGGCGAAAAAGGACCTGTATCATCGATGTGAATTCCAGAAATAGAGACTTAATTTACACCAAAAACTGAGAGAATACCAGAGATTTGAATCCAATTATTGGTTGGGTAATTTTAATAGACTGAGTTTACGACTGACCTTCATTGTGAATTAAGTGCGAGCTTACACAGGAGGATATATAGGAAATAGGAAGCGCAGTTTCATCAAGATCATAATTCTGTTTGTATAGCATTCAATTTTACCTATGCCTCCAACGTGTGAATTGGTGGATTTTTTCTTGAACATATATTTTGTTCAGGAGGAGAGCTGCCGTGATATATAAACATGATTGAGTGAGCGTTACTTTCTATTGGTTCAGGGTTTTCACTCCCCCCCCCCCTCCTTTGTTTACCCCACTCCTTTGCTGAAAGCATTAAATGGTATCAATATAATTATATACGCCATTATGGATTAGTAGTACAAATCCCCAGACTTACAATCAGAAATGAAAGTCGGGACTAAAGAAAACATTGTTTGAAATTTTATTAAAATTATTAACAAAAAGGCCGACGATTTATTATTTGTACCTAATCGGCAAGACTGGCAATCCCATCGTTTCTCATGTCTAATATATAAGGAAGTATGGAGTACAGAAGTTTTTTTCTGAAATTTACCAATTTACAAGAGTTTCAAAAAAAGAGAGACAACTCATCTACTCCATCTATTTCACTACCCACCACCCATCATCAGACAAGACGTGGCAGTCTAGTGACACATTTAACCAGATACAGTAAACAGGAAAAAAAACAGCATGACAGGAACACACCTCACTCTAATGACTCTACACAGAGGCAGCCACACCTCATACTGAGTACTCAACACCTCCGGCACGTTTTGGACCCATTTAATGTATGACCCACCTAATACGGAGTCTCCATGCTAAGCCTATAGAGCCTACAGATCGCTATTATTACCCACCTAATACGGAGTCTCCATGCTAAGCCTATTGAGCTTGAAGATTGCTACTGAGGAGATTCCGGAAGGCCATATTCTCCTAGGAACTATTCCGTATAAACAATGCATTCTCTGATCCAGCCTGGAAGTAGGTGGCGCTACGAATCCCCTGGGCGGCATTTTGAAAAAGCCCCTTTGCAATGCTAAGCCTATGGTACCGTTCGGATGTCCATTTATGATACTATTTAATGTGTGAGGATGTTTTAAATACTTCTGAAGCATTCTCTTGGTCACAATTACACTTCCCTGTCAATTTCAGACCAAATGATTATGTGGTAACCTCAGTTTATACTATAAATGCGATGTCAACAAATCGTTGAAACAACCGATTTTCTTCGGGTTGGCACGTTTAAATCATGTCCGAATAATGTAAATGATCCCATTTCAACTATTACATGTAAATAATGCAATGGAGAAAGTCGATTAGTATAGTTTTTTGCCACTTTAAACTCTGACAGCGCTTTGTATTCACCAGCAAGATGGCGGATTGATCCATTGTCAGGAGAATTTGGAGGGTATTTGAACTGGAAGTCACCAGCTGGATCGGAGAATGGCGCTTGCGTCTAATTATTATACAAGAATTCTTCCTAATAATTAGTCGAATGGTGAATCGTAAATACAACATCAACATGATTTTGATCTGTGTGGCTGGGTTCTCCTTGTAAGTTGACACTACGCAATACTCCTCGTTATCCCTTGGAGTAGTACTATGTATTAACTATGCAGAGACTACGACCACGCAGATCCAAATCATGGTAGTTAGAAGGAAACTCACGAGATGAGACTAACTTGGTCTGTATTCCACCGAGTTTGACTGCGGAGTAATTGACAAAGCGAAGCTGAGTGAATTACTCTGCAGTCAAACAAGGTGGAGTGCGGACCAGGTTATTTTCATCGAGTGGGTTTTTTATTTTATCTCACCCTGTATAACATCCTTTATTGATGAAATAACTTGGCCAATTAGCTATTGAGTATTGGGTACAATACCTTCACGGCCATGGAGTATGAGTTCCTAATGTTAAGCCTATGGAGAAAGATACCGGGGTGAGATAATATTGTGTATGTATCCACTTATAAATACTCTGGTATATAGGTCGACTAGAACCAGTGAAATTATTCTCTGAACGTGTCAATAATGATGATGACGACAATGATGACTTAACACGTTTTATTTCTGGACGTCATCAAGTGAGTCAATAACTATTGGACAATGAGTCAATGTCAGAATTCAGAGTGTAGACAGGGGACAGGGGTTTGTAGACAGTATAGTGTAGATACCAGATACTATAGACTCAGTCTTCTGAGACGGAATCAAGGAGCTACCAGATTCTAATATGCACGAAAGGAGGTATATGTCTATATATAGTCTAAATAGTCTCTAAAACCCTAACATTTCACAGGGATAGTGGCAGTGGTAGTGATAATGAGCAGGGGTGTACCGGGGGGGGGGGGGGGGCACAATGATGATCCCAATGATGATCTATTCCAACTGAAAATTTTGTATTGGTACCTACACCGATGCCTATTTCTTCTTTTTTTGAGGTGGGGGGGGGGGGGGGGGGGGGAGGGGGCACATTCTCAGGGGAATATGAGTATGGTAGTATCCAGTGTGCCCCCTAGATACACTCTAGTTTCGGTGTCATTTAACAAAGCAACTATGTCACCTAAAAATACTCTAAATGTCAAGCTCTTTGGGAGCTTTGCCTCCTGTACATTGACCCCTTCTAATCATCTAAAGTAATCTCAGGTCTGTGACCAACTCATTCACTGGAAAAAAACTCCTGAATACAGATTGTATAACGTTAATTCCTATAAACCCATTTCTGAAACCTCTATAGTTACATACCGCTGCTGGGGGTGCAGTAATTATAGGTTATGTAGCGAGGCTGACGTTTTCGTCCCAGGCTGACGTTTTCGTCCCGGGCTGTTGCAGTTACTCGATAAGGGTGGCCATTTATCTGGGGCTATCGCAGGAAAAGGAATAATCATTTTTATCGATATCTTAAGGTATATAGGAATAGGGAAACCAAGCACCGGTAATCAAAAGTTCAAAGTTACGAGGTAAGGCTCGGAAAAATTACTGCCCACGGCCAAGGCCGTGGGCAGTAATATTTTTTAGCCTTACCTCGTAACTTTGAACTTTTGCTCACCGGAACATAGTTTCCCTCTAGTCCTTCTAAGGGCTCTGCCCAAAGGACCACCAAGAGGGGCCTTGCCACTGGACCCCTACTGATCTTCCTAGGTAGTCTCAGGTATGTAACCCCCTTCCCTGAAATAAAATACTGGGAACAACTGGGGATTTGCCCACTGGATCCCCAGAAGGGTTTTGCTACTGGACCCCTGACAATCTCCCCTGGTGTGCAAATCCACTTCCTCGAAACATAATCCAGGGTACAGCTCCATATACCACTAGACCCCTGGCAATCTTCCCAGGCAGTCTCAGGTATGTATCCCCCCCCCCCTCCCTGAAACAAAAACCTGAGGACAGCTTGTGTAATCTATGAAATCCAAATGTTTCCTGGGGCTTCATTACCTGGACCCCAGGAGGGGCTTTCCTGCTAAACCACTACCAATACTCCCAGATAACCTTGCCGATAACCTGGGTACAGCTTTACGAATCAAAGTGACCTTGGGGGTTTTGCCCCCTAGACTCCTGGCAATATTCACCAATAGGCTTAGATGTGTAACTCCCCTCCCTATGACTAAATCCAAATGTTTTTGCCTGGACTCCCAGAGGGGGCTTTGCTGTCACACCCTGTCAATAATCACAGATATCCTGAGATGTGTAACCACTGCCGCCGAAACAAAAACCTGGGTACAGCTCATATAATCTATAAAATTCAAGTTCTTCAGGGAGCTTTTCCCCCTGGACCCCCAGGACAAGCTTTGCTGCTGGATCCCTGACAACATTAATCCTGACACAAAGGTCCTAGATACAGCTTATAGTCTATAAAATCCAAGTGTGTTAGGGGGCTTTGCCCCACTACCCCCTTGGAGGACTTCTTAGCTGGACCCCTGGCCATCTTCAGAGGTGTGCTCCCCCCCCCCCCCCCCCCCCTCCCAGAATGAAAATCTTGGGCATGCCCCTGGTGAGTTGAGAGTTCAAACTATAGGAGTTTAATTGCTTTGTGTCAACTCATATTGTTAATCTATATTTTCTGTTTCACAGTTCTTTTGTATAATCCTAATTCTGAAACCTCAGAGGCAACTTTGCCCATGGTGGAAAGGTGTTGGGAATAGTATGTGATTATGGATGGATATCCTGTTAAGGCAGCATGTATAGAAACCCACTGAAATAGTCAAACAACTACAGAGTGCTATTACACTGGGAAGAGTTCCTGTTTCCTGATTAATGAGGACAGGTTTCTGCCAGGGATACAAGATGCCTATTGCCACGTTTTCACATGATGATTTTGACTGATTATGGCATCTAGCACCACACGCTGACTATTTGATACTTTTGGGCAGGTAATCATCAGGTGGAACAGGGGAAAACAATTTCAGGTCAATGATTTCTCTCTCCTACATCAAGCAATTTGCCACCACCTGATAACATTTTAGCTTACCAATTAAATGTATCTGGGTATGGTACATTTAATCAGTAACAGACAGCAGGTTCACACTCTGATTCTGAATGGTCACCTCCCATGAAAAAGAAGGCCTTTCTCTCAGCAGTGATGAATTCTACTTAAACCTATTCACACATGTAGGTTCTGTTTGTTTGTTGGTTTGATTAAACGTCCAGTTAACCATTGCAGGTCCTCACCAGACTTTCTCAAGTTTCTTAAAATTACACCACAAGGGCGGTGATCGAATCTATGAGATGAATTTAGGTAGAAACCTCACCCCTACACATTTACCGAGGTGAGAGTTCTTTTACTTCCCACCCTACATAGACATGGTATGAGAAGGACTGGCCTTTGATATAGCAGTAAATCTACCACTGCTGGGGGTGAAGGAGAAAAGTGGCTGCAGTGGGACCCAAATCAACAAAGTTTGACAACCATGTGGGAACCTGCTAGTGTGAGTATTGCGCAAGTTGAAATACTGCAAGGTGGGCTCCTGAATGTGTTTTATCTTTTACCTGGAGGTGGAAGATGTGGAGTAACACAATGAGGAAGATGTTGATTTTAATAGTAACCCACCAGAGCAGACTATATCTATGCTTGATCAAAACGTCAGCATTGTGTGTGATTGGTTGGTCTAAAGTGACGGTTACTACAGTGAAGGTACCCATAGGTTTTCAGTGATCTAGGAAATCAGGAGTTTTGTCTTATGTAATATCTCCCTCTGAATTAATGGTGTATTACAGATTATTATATACCGGTGCACGTATATCTTACAATTACTTACCTCTACTAAGCAAATAGTAACTCTAAAATATTATCAAATATGTAATAACTATTATGTTATGTTATCTTACATAAGAAAGAAAATGGGGGTGGGGGTCAGAAAGTATGGCCTTATCTTTTGGGGGTGGTTTGAAAATGTGACGAAGTGTGACATGGGGGTGGGGGACCTAAAAATACCCTAAAAAGTGTGAAATCACTTATTGACAGTCCTATATGGAGATGAGAGGTGAATACTTTATCTAATCTAGATCTATTCAGAGGGATCAGCGTAATGACACTGTCACAGTGTCAGTAAGTCACTCAGTGAGTCACTGTGGGACGTTACGTTGTGACAGAACGTAAAAATGACATGCTGACAAATTCAACCAATAAATACACGCACTCTAATGTCAACTTAATCAATATGATATAGAGGAATATCTTATCATTGGTGATTATCAAACTATCCATTAGAACACCAGCATTGTGATTAGTGACAGGGAGAATGAATCAGATTCAGAATTCAGAGTGGATACAGGAGTTTGTAGACAGTGTAGTGTAAGAAACTAATTACTAGAATCTAGATCTAGATCTAGATATTGACACAGAAACCAAAGAGCTACCAGATTCTAGAATCTATGCATGAAAGGATATCTATGTCTAGATCTAGTCTAAACATTGTATAAAACGTTAAACTGGATTCAGGCAGGCTTAATAGCTACTTCCATTCCTACCAAACAAGAAAACACCAACGTTATCTCGTTACAAGGACAGTTGTTTGTTTTGTCTCTCATTCCTTCTGCCATGATCGTCTCACCAAAACAGAACCCCTCGCCTTTTGTGTTTACTATTTACCACTCGTATTTATGCTTATGAAATCCGCTCACCTGCCTGTTTTTGATATGTCTCCACGTATTAAGGCTCTTGGCCTAGCTTTCTATAGTAATGACAATCGTTCCTCTTGCTTCCTAAGTACTCCACAGGGCTTTGCACGTAAGTATGACGCGTCCGAAACTCACGTATACCTTCCGCCATGAAGGTGCAATATTTTGGTGAATGACGTCATAACTAAACAGGTGCCCTGCGCTGCTCGGATTGCTACTCGACAAAGTCTTGTTAGAGCGGTGCAGTGTGCAACTGACCCCAGCGGAAGCAGTCACAAGGGTCATATTCTAGTCTCTTTCATAGACACTAGGTGGCGCACAGATTAGCCCGGTGCGCCTCCCAGTGTCTATGAAGGAGACCAGTCTCAATTTATTTATGAAACTCGATCCAAGTACATGGATATTGCATTTCAGATTGTTGATAATGATATAGAGTATCATGTGATCGCCATTAAAAGTTATATGATAATTCACAATGTATAAATTGGTTACACTTCATTAGAATAAAGGCAGAGGTTAGTCTAAGTCTGTTTATATGTATCCATAGATAACTAATTAATACTGCTCATTAAGATAACAAATACACAGATTTTTCTACAATTTCACTTATTTCTACCTTAAAATGAATCCAATATATATATCTGCGAACAGCCCCAGAATTAAATCCTTTTCAGAAATTAAAAACGATCAATAGAAACGGGATACTTTGGTGATACTTGACCATAGGTGCAGATTATTAATTCCTCCTTCATTTTATACAATTTCTCTAATCCAATTTAAACCAATCTTATATTAAACATAAAAGTTGATTCTCTCATAATAAACCCAAACTTGTCATTGATTTTGAAAAAAATATAAACCATATGGTTTTACAGGTGATATGATATCATTACCAAAAAGCAATCAATTTTAATATCACATCCCTCGTTTGTGACAACCCTGCCTTTCACTCCAACAATATGAAGGCCAGTAGTCATTGCATTTTTTTCTCGTGTAGAAATAAAAAATCAATATTTTACTGGAAAAACGTGTTAGACTTGAACATTTGAATCAGGACATAAGCAGTCAAGTAACTGATATAACACTGGGGCCATCCATAAATACATAGCATACGCGGAATTTCTGAAATTATGGCCCAAGGGGCCCGTATTACTAAGACTTTATGGCCAGCATTATGGCCAAATGGGCGAGTTTGGAGATCGGTTGGCCATCGAGGCGTATTACTAAAAAATCACGGCCGTAAATGGCCAGCTGTTATGGCCAAAGTTTGGCCATCGCGTTTGAGCACGTCCCAAGAACGTTTAATGTCTCCAAACTTATAATGGCAGCCTACCTAGCAGCAGCAGCAGCAGGGGTTGTGGCTCCCAAAAAACATAGAAATGAGAGGGTTTTCCGGCCACGCATCGATAGGTTGTTATTAGATGATAATGTAGGAGTAATAGAGAGACTTAGGATATCTACAGATCAGTTTCAAAGACTATCAGAACAATTTGCGGCCTCTATCTATGCCAGAACAACAGGAAGAAGCCACTCACCTTCACCAAGTATTCAAGTAATTCCTCCTAGATCATTAATCTATGCATATTACATAAGTTATATGTGCCAGACAAGGCACAAATGGTAGCGGTGGCACCCCTATTCCGCTCCATGGTACAGTCCAGACCAGAGAAGGTGAGAATGGTAGTTACTAACTTGTTATGGGCAGAAGGTTTGTTGGTGCTGAATAAATACTGGATCATTTTATACATGCTACCAAGTAACGGGAATTGGACGCCTTGAGCCTTTTACCGTTTGAGCCTCCAGTCAACGCGAAAACGTGGACGCCTTGAGCCTACCCCGTGGACGCCTTGAGCCTACGGTACCCCGTGGACGCCTTGAGCCTACCCCGTGGACGCCTTGAGCCTACCCCGTGGACGCCTTGAGCCTACCCCGTGGACGCCTTGAGCTCAAGGCGTCCACAGAAAGGCTCAAGGCGTCCAGGGCTCGAATCGTCCCGGGCTCAAGGCGTCCATGAACCCAAGTAACTATTCTCACAAAATCCTCAAACAGATATAAAACCTGAACAAGTAAGAGTAGGTAAATCTATCTTTCATTGTTTAGCCCCCCCTGGAAACATTAAAAAAATCTATTTTTCATTTAACTAAATCCGGACAGTGTGAATGGGATACATGTAAATGGGGGAGTTTCAATTTATGCCTATCATGTTATTTGAATAGAAAATGCGAAATCCGAATGAACAAGTCGACAAGATGCAGAACATGCTATTGCAAATAATACTTCTTTGAAACAACATTTGGCGATTCGGTACATACACATGTGTCTTATAACAAGGATAACCAATATTTATCAAAATTACCTTTATTACATAGTTATATATGCCCTTTACATTCACATGAACTCATTTTTTTCATATTTACAAGAGGAAATATGCATAAGAGTTAGTTTGTCATATTATGACCGTCTCAGAAGTACAGGGAATAGAAATAAGTCTAAACCACCGCTAGAATCCATTGCACTTTATGATACATATATATTACCTCTAGTATGATACAATATCCATGACTTGAGTAGAAAAATAGCCTAAACTACACACTGGTCAAGGGCCAGTGAAAATAGAATTATCTCTCAGACGTCATGAGACTTAGCAGCATTTCTACAACAGGATCATCTGGAAATATATAAAAGGAGATTTATTTACATGAGTAATCATATCTGGGCTACTTCCTGGTGTTCATAATCAATACGATAATAATAGGAATTATCGTAAAACTGGATGAGTTTTAATCTTGGCCACCGTATGCCACGACTGGAGTTTGGCACAGTGACTTCATGAGGTGAAGCCGAGTGAAGTCCGGAACCAAAACTCCAGGAGTGGCATGCGGTGGCCACGATTAAAATGAATCAGGTTTTCTTTTTATCCTACCCCGTCTCCTCGATTTTGGAATATGATGTGATAACAATTCTGTATGCCACTAGTGGCATATAAAACTCCGTATGCCAGTCAGCATGGCATACGAAAACTCAATGTTAAGCTTATGGGATTTTATATTAGGGGTAGGATAAAGAGGGAAACTATGTTCCAGTGAGAGAAAGTCAAAGTTACGAGGTAAGGCTCGGAAAAATTACTGCTCAAGGCCTTGGCTGCGGGCACTATTTTTTCTGAGCCTTATCGAGTAACTTTGACTTTCTTTCTCCGAAAACTTGGTTTCCCTATTCCTATATACCTTCAAATGTAGTTTAATAATGAAAAATAGCATTATTTGCTTATCCACCATCAAACCTGAAGCCAGATCCAACCTTAACAAGTAACTTGACACTCTATATATTTTTCCCCACTGAGCTTTTCTGATTGGTCTAAAAGTCAACCTTGGGTAGTAAACGTAAGTTATTCCACCCCCGTAGCGTGGTGTAACCATAGAGTGTTTGGTCATAGGTATATAGGAATAATAATGATATTAAAAGAATATACATATGTGATAAGAAATGGGCCATCTATAAAGTATGTACGCACTGAGGAGGGTGGGGGGGGGGGGGGGGGTTAACAGAATTTTGTGTATGCCCATTCTTTATTCTATTGCGTCTGAGATTAGGAGTTGGGGGGGGGGTGTTTGTTTCATTGTGGTTTAACGTCCCAGGAGACCCTGAGGGTATAGGCACCAAAGGAGGGGGGGGGGGGGGTAAAAATTTCAGAAATTCTAGGCATATACTTTATAAATAGCCCCAAAGAAATTGATGAGTGGTCGGTCTGTGTCCCTGTTCGCCATCGAGTTTGGAGTATGTTGTCATAATTCGGACATCCATTATTCACGTGGAGTCTAGAATTGGAGGGCTTTTTACCATCTTTACAATAATAATTTTATTCCTATTTCCATTCAAGGCCGAAAAGAGCAAGATAAAAAAGGAAAAAAAACAGAGCAAGATACAGTCACGTGAAGATAGGCTGCAGGACAGACTCTCACCTTTAAAGCTGATTTTGGGGTTGGCCATCTTCCGCTCCAGTAAGTTATCGATGAGGATCCGCAGTTCTTTGAAGATCACCGCCGTCCGCGCGTACGCCTGTCAAACATGAAACACGCAACCGTATTAGTGTCTGCAAGCAAAGATTTGTACCAATAAAAAAATGTTATAGTCTTAGCCACTAAGGGCGCTGTCTAATGTGTATTCGTCGGAAGCAATCAGATCTTGTCAAACTGATGCTATGAATAGAACAGCGAACCATATTATCCCTTTCACCACCCAGCTAGGAAATCCAGGTCGTCAATATCTCGTCAATGCTCTCTTTGACCATCACGGACGTATGTCTTTACTCTGTGCTGTACAAACCAGACTAATGAAAGCTGCACTGTGATTGGTTCTGACAAGTACAAACCAGACTAATGAAAGCTACACTGTGATTGGTTCTGACGAATACGCACTAGATAGTGGTGAGGGGCAAGAATATCTAATTGCTGTCTTGTGTTGTTTTCCCAGTTTTTATTTTGTTCTGCATCAGGAATGTTTTATGAGGATACCTATACTAGTTATGATAAGCCTGTATTCAAAGATTCTCTCTAACTTGGCCTACATAGGTTGCAACAATAACATATTGTCCCTAAAATAATCCCTAAAAAGTGCCCCCCCCCCCCCCCAGATAAAAAAGGACAGGAGTATTTGAGACGTGGCAAATGACACCTCTGGATAAATCCGGTGCTGCCTAGTTAGTGAAAACTTCTTGAATAATAATAGAAAAAAGATTAGGATAGGAAGAGTTGATTATTGACCTTGAACTTGATCCACGAGTCTACGGTGACAACCTTCTCTCGGTGCATGACTTCGATGTCACCCCCAAACAGCAGCAGCGGGTAGGGTGTGATGAGCGTGGTGTCCCGCAGGTAAATCTGTGTGTGTCGCACCTGTAACATACAATACGCACCAAGTTATAACTACTCAAGAACTATTACCAAACAGCAGCGGTCAGTAGGGTGTGATGAGTGTGGTGTCCCGCAGGTAAATCTGTGTGTGTCGCACCTGTAACATACAATACGCACCAAGTTATAACTACTCAGGGTCTATTACCAAACAGCAGTGATCTGTAGGGTAAGATGGGGTCGGTGTCCCGCAGGTAAATCTGTGTGTGTCGCACCTGTAACATACAATATGCACCAAGTTATAACTACTCAGGGTCTATTACCAAACAGCAGTGGTCAGTAGGGTAAGATGGGGTTGGTATCCCGCAGGTAAATCTGTGCGTGTCGCACCTGTAACATACAATACGCATCAAGTTATAACTACCGAGGAACTATCACCAAACAGCAGTGGTCAGTAGGGTAAGATGGGGTTGGTGTCCCCCAGGTAAATTTGTATATATCTGTTCATCGATTTGAGGAATACAATAACAAGGAAACATCCTTACTGTGAACAAAACAGTTTGTGTTCTTGGTTAGTCATCTATTTTATACTGCCTTCCACCTACGGTGTCATGCAGTATGAAATCGACAACTGACCTTGAACGGGAACCGTTTCGTTCACAGTAAAGACGTTTCCTAATAGTATTATGGCTTTACCTTCTGATAGACAAACTATTCGTGGATGGTTAGTAATCTATGGTAATTAGAGAGCAGACTATCACACTACCTTCTGATAGACAAACCAGTCACAGATGGTTAATAATGTATGGTAAACAGAGAGCAGCTAGTACTATAACTATACCTTCTGATGGAGAAACTAGTCACAGATGGTTAATAATCTACGGTAATTAGAGAGAAGATAGTACTATGACTCTACCTTCTGATGGACAAACTAGTCACAGATGGTTAATAATCTACGGTAATTAGAGAGAAGATAGTACTATGACTCTACCTTCTGATAGACAAACTATTCGTGGATGGTTAATAATCTATGGTAATTAAAGAGAAGATAGTACTATGACTCTACCTTCTGATGGACAAACTAGTCACAGATGGTTAATAATCTACGGTAATTAGAGAGAAGATAGTACTATGACTCTACCTTCTGATAGACAAACTATTCGTGGATGGTTAATAATCTATGGTAATTAAAGAGCAGATAGTACTATAACTATACCTTCTGATAGACAAACTATTCATCGATAGTAAATAATCTATGGTAATTAGAGAGCAGATAGTACTATAACTCTACCTTCTGATAGACAAACTATTCATCGATAGCAAATAATCTATGGTAATTAGAGAGCAGATAGTACTATGACTCTACCTTCTGATAGACAAACTATTCGTGGATGGTTAATAATCTATGGTAATTAAAGAGCAGATAGTACTATAACTATACCTTCTGATAGACAAACTATTCATCGATAGCAAATAATCTATGGTTATTAGAGAGCAGATAGTACTATAACTATACCTTCTGATAGACAAACTAGTCACAGATGGTTAATGATGTACGGTAAACAAAGAACAGTTAGTACTATAACTATACCTTCTGATAGACAAACTTTTCGTGGATGGTTAATAATCTATGGCAATTAAAGAGCAGATAGTACTATAACTCTACCTTCTGATAGACAAACTAGTTACAGATGGTTAATAATGTACGGTAAACAGAGAGCAGGTAGTACTATGACTCTACCTTCTGATGGACAAACTATTCGTGGATGGTTAATAATCTATGGTAATTAGAGAGCAGATAGTACTATGACTCTACCTTCTGATAGACAAACTATTCGTGGATGGTTAATAATCTATGGTAATTAGAGAGCAGGTAGTACTATGACTCTACCTTCTCCTGATAGACAAACTATTCGTGGATGGTTAATAATCTATGGTAATTAGAGAGCAGGTAGTACTATGACTCTACCTTCTCCTGATAGACAAACTATTCGTGGATGGTTAATAATCTATGGTAATTAGAGAGCAGGTAGTACTATGACTCTACCTTCTCCTGATAGACGACCCAGCCGTTGACATTAAGACGTCGGTTGATGGAGGTCGGGTGGCACGTGGCCGGTCCACGCGGAGTCATGGCGTAGCACAGGGACCTGGAGTTCGTGGCTGCCGCATCTATCTTCTGGTCATAACTCACCCGGGCTACGTTTGAGTAGAGCCCGGCAGCGAGCACAGCCTTCAGCAGCGGTATCTGTTTGTTGGACAGCGGGGGTGCTGTCACCGTGATGTCATGGACCGACGTGGACCCATCCATGGGACCGAACCCAATGGTCATGATGAGTCGAATCAGGTCCCTTGCAAGGTTCTGTGGTGGCAAGAAGATAATTAAGGGACGATTCCATCGGGACATGTGATATGTGCTGATCATGCCCGATTTGATGACTCACGAGGTGCGTGAATATCTGGTTGAATTGCAGCAGTGGAAAAGCCCCCTTTCAGCGATAATTGGGGCTATACACATGCAGCAAGGTGCTACAAGACACAGCCCAACCTTGCGAGACGAAAAAAAATTGTGCTGGTGGAATTAGCACTCTTCTACAGAGTTGATTCTACCAAGCAACTGATCTATGCCGAAACTGTGCCGAAATGGAGATCGGGTAGGTTCAGAAAAAAATCGTATAAGCTGGCATAGCTGGTAGTGGAAGTGCCCAATTCATTACTGATAGTTTCAAGCACTGGTGTGATTTATCGTGCGAGTACAATCACCATGAAAGATATCATACAATATTCTTTGGTATATATTCTGAAGAGATCAGTAACTTTCTGAAAAAATCTTAGTCTGGTGGGATCAACACTTTATAGGGTCAATTTTTGGTAACTGCAGAAGCAAGTTTTCTTTCTATCTTATGTAAATTGCGATATGTGAAAAACAACAATATCATTTTAATCAGTGATTTGATAAATACAAGTTGACATATCTATCAAGAAAATTGCACAACTGCATTATTTCTGGTATGATATGACACAGACTTCTTAATTTTCAATTGCTAATTGCATATAAATGATTAATTATTTCAGCAATCCCAATACATGACCTCCCGCTAATTTGTTAGTTACAATGGCATTTATTCAGTATTCACAAAATGGCTACATCTATACAAAAGTGATTTTTTTTGCCATAGAGGTGTTATTGTCTTCATAATACATAACAAAAAGTGTGGAATGATTGTAAATGATGCAGACAATATTAATATCAATTATGGCACCTGAAGAAGGTCAGCAAACGGCCAGTCCACGGCTGACTTATTAGTATGTGTGTATCAACTCATTCTTAAAGGATTACGACTCTGTAAAACGTCTATGAACTAAGGCCACTCAAAAAGTAAACCTTGTTTCTCATCACCGCGAGCGTCAGCAAAAACGTTTTTAGAAAATTACAAAATGCATCTATTTTCTACTTGTATACATCCAGAAAAAAGAAAAAAAAGCGCCCTCGTCAAATTCTATGTGGCTTGGTGATGAGAAACAATTTTTTTTATAGAGTGGCCTAATAAAGGAAACTGAAACGAAACAAAAAATCCACTTGGTTTATTTGGATTAAGGACTCACGTCAATGTCGATGAGGACGTTTCGTTTCAGGTAGAGCCGGTTACACAGCTCCATCTCTGCCTGTTTGCCCTTCACCTGAGTCGCCTTCCACCTGCAATCACCACCTCACGGTTAACTCCCATGATAAGTGTTGCCACTTGTTCCTACCCCTAATATGGAATCCCATAGGCTTAACATTGAGTTTCCGTATGCCACGCTGACTGGCATACGGAGATTTATATGCCACTAGTGGGATACAGAATTGTTATCAAGTGATATTCCAAAATCGAGGAAACGGGGCAGGATAAAATCAAATCCGGATTCGTTTTAATCGTGGCCACTGCATTCCACTCCTGAAGTTTTGGCTCCGGACTTCACTCGGCTTCACCTCATGAAGTCACTTTGCCAAACTCCAGTCGTGGCATACGGTGGCCAAGATTAAAACTCATCCAGTTTTATGATAATATTACACAGGGGTGTTAGTTGGGGTCAGAGAAAAAAGTGGAAATATTTTCATGTTTTATATGAGGGGTTGGATAATAAGTAATTTGTGCCGCATTACACTGCGTATTCCTAGCCCTGATGTAAACAAGGCTGGGTGTTGGTTGGTTGATTTGTTGATTTAACGTCCAGTTAATTATTACAGATTCTTACCAGACTTTCTCAAGGTTCTTTTACACCACATGGGTGGTGATCAAATCTATGTGATGAATTTAGATAGAAATCTTACCCCTACACATTTACCGAGATGGGAGCTCTTTTACTTCCCACAACACATAGACATGGTATAAGAAAGATTGGCCTTAGATATAGCAGTAAATCTACCACTGCTGGGGATGAAGGAGAAGATTTGCTGCAGTGGGACTCGGGCCCACAAAGTCCTACAACCTTGGGATTACAAGTCCAGTACCTTAACCACTGAGCTAACTCCCCACCCCGCTGCAGCTGTGAGACGTACCTGACGAAGGCGTTGTAGAGTGTGAGCTGGTCTGCGTTGGCTGTGGCCAGACTCCGGCGAGCAGCATCGGCTTCCTCCCGCTTCCCCATGGGAGACGCGAAGGGCGATTTGTCTGACATGGAGGCCGCCATCACAGCCTGGAGCCAGAAGTCACAATTTTTAAGAATTTTTTTCATCAATTTTTATTTATTGATCATTGTGTGATACATATAGTTACATCAGTCCTTTTATAGGATTATGCAAATACAATCAACAAAGTGGCTGGGGATCTCAGTCGAATCATAAACTGGTTTTAATGATCTGGCCACACGCTATATATATATGAGTGGCTATCTCTTGGGGCGAGATTTTACAAAACATAAAAATAAAGATATAAGCAAATTGTCCAAGTCATATCCTAGGTACCACAATACAATAAAAAAAATTGTACAAAGATACAACGATTATAATGAAGATGATACATAATGTATCTACCAGAGATATCAGTTGGGGTCAGAAAAAAAGTCAATCGTTCACAAAATCTGAAGATACAAATAAACTGGTAATAAAGTGATAAAGCTATCCTTGAGATGTAGACTTAGAGGACTTTTCCGTGGCAAGCTAGGTAGTGTGGTGGATTAAGTAATTTATGCCGCATTACACCCAATACTCCTCGCCCTGATGTAAACAGGGCTGGGTGCTAGAGGCTGCCGAGAAAATTATCTTTGTTTTACTCGAGGAAAATGATTTCTATATACTGAAAATGAATAGGTGGAAAACTGAATTCACTGTATATTCTACATTGGGCAAGCTCTGCTTTTTTTTATCTTTGCTAATACAACGTAAAATACAACCATCAATGTTTGAAGTTAATTTTGAGTTATGCCTGAAATGGATTTCCCTTATTTTCTCTTTTTTCAGTGGCCTACCACACATTTTATAGGGACACTGATGAAACACTTTGATAATACTGCGAACAACTGTATGATAAAAGTGTTTGCCTTGAACATGGGAGGTCGGCGGACAAATAACAGTCGGGTCATACCAAAGACTTATACAAAAATGGTACCCACTGCTCATTCGGCTTAACACCCGCCATTAGAATGAGGAGTAGGGGGCAAGGACCTGAGTGGAAGAACGGCTGTATCGTCAAACTTGGTGATTGTACACACAATATTCCCTAAATTGTTTAGAAAAAAAAGAGACACCTACCACAGGCTCGAGGCAGCCGAAGATTGCACCGAAGATGAGCATCTTGCCGATTCTTACGTTGACGGGCAGAGTGGCGAGGTGAAGGCCGAGGGGGGTGAGTGCCGCCTCGGTCGGCTGACATGCGCCCACCTCACGCAGCACGCCCATTGCACGACTCACGGACTGGGTGGGCGGGGCATCTATCGCCAGTCCTAAAAACTCTACTGGGTTCCCCAGCTCGCATTTCTGTGCGAGAAGGGATGAAAAGGAATGCTCAATGAGGAATCAAATATAGTAACATGTACAGGTATGTGTGAAATGTATGTGTGGCGTACGTTTTTTTCACATCGGATACAAGAGTCTCCCTTCTTCCATATTGAAGTGGGTTGTTTATAGGTAGAAGAAGGGACATAGAAAAAATATAGATTAATCTGAAAATGAAGAGAATCGTCGTAGATCTATCTTCAAGCATCCATTTTTTATCTTTATAAGTTTGGTGTAATGTTCATCAATATGCTCTGTGTTACTATTTTGTATCAAACCCTACTGTTGTGCCTATTATGTTAGTAGAGTAGTGTATCAATGTTTATGTATGAACTTCGAGCCAACTGCACAGACACACATTTAAAGAGAGGCTTCTTAGGGTTTTCTATGAGTGGTTGATTGAGCAGATTACAATAATATGCTTCTCTGAATGAATCAAGTTAATAATTCGTTATTAATGTTAAATGAATACATTTCATGCACCTCATTAATATGTGATTTCAGAAACATTGCCGATGGTATCATCAACTGATGTACTAATTTCATAATGAAAAGTGCACAGATGAGAAGAGATGGCCTAGACAATTTTCTTCTATGCTATTGTTACTATCATGTATGCATATAGTAAACTAAATGAGTGACTCCAAGACTTTGTCCCGTAACAAGCTTTATTGCTGGTGTTACTGCAATGGGCTGGACTCACCTGCCAACTGACCGGACTGACTGGTGATAACGGTTATATGCTGGCTCTGTGTTTACCCCGTGGGGCGACCGTGTTGATCGTAACCAAGGGTTGCCTCCAGCGGCCTATGACATAGAGCCAGCATGATCAGTTAGGCCAAGGGAAAGTGCCTATATGTTTCACATACAGATAATTTGGAACATTACACTATATGTTGGGACTTAGGTACAAACTAACAAAGTAAAAAGTCATTGAGTTTTACCATGATGTGTAAGCAAAGTTCTTCAAGTGGCACTCGGAGTATTTCTGGCACTGAGTAAGACCGGAAAGTCTCATACCTGGAACAACAACATATAAATTATGAATACTCATGACAAGATATTACCAGCTTAGATAACTGATAGCATAGTCTAACTTACTGGACACTTCATCAAAATACTCAAAAAAGAAAATGATGTGAGACAAGGTTAAGTCTACCCCCTAGCTTGATGCTACCTTGACTAAGAGTTTAGAACTGTACCTAACCACCGTAACTAAGTACACTGGTGTGTGTGACCTCATCGGATGATGTCACACCTGCACCTCTACAGGGTAAAAAAAATAAAAAATTTAAAATGATAACCTGAATAAGGCGCTTCGAGAGTACTGCAATCTCCAACCACAATAGCCTGTACTCCGAGACTAAAACCACAACAAAAGATCTGATGCTGCAAATTTTGTACTGAAAGGAAACATCCTGTAACATTTATGCATCAATAAAGAAATTTGTGGAAAAAATAGAAAAGTTACTGACTTGGCCTTGGTGTAGAGTCTGAAGCAGAATCCCTCCTGTACGCGACCCGCTCGGCCCTGGCGCTGACGAGCGCTGGCCTTGCTGACGTACACCTCGAGCAGCGCGCTCATCTGACTGCCCTCCATGTAGCGGTTCTCCTTCACCTTGCCCGAGTCGACGACGAACACCACATCCGGGATGGTGATGCCGGTCTCTGCGATGTTCGTGGCGATCACGATTTTACGCACCCCGTGAGGGGGGATCTCGAAGGCCGAGCTCTGGTCCTGAGATGACAGCACTGAATGCAGCGCCACGATACGGTACCTGTAAGCAAACACAAGGATAGTATAGCAGCCTTTAAACGAACTCTAAAAAGCCTCTGGGCAACCTAATTGTTAAGGTTTTGTACTAGTTTCATCATCAATCATCAATATTGCACACCGCCGTAGTATAGCAATGTTATCACTATTGTTATCATATTACCATGATTACTTCTATTAATACCCCTATAATTTGGATAAAAACCTACCAATGTACATACTTGCTATCATGTATAGCGCCAACACCCACTGCACTGCCATTGGAAGATCTGGCCTGCTGACCAGAAATGTTCAATTTGAAAAAAAAACAACATAGCAAGTGTTTCCAATTCCCCTGGCATTTTTCCCCATATACTTAACATTGGGAACTCGCATCCTACGCCCATGGAGTATTCAGGAAAAATATCCAATGGGAGGATAAGTTACAAATGTTAGCCCATTAGTCGATGAAGGGTGAGATGAATTCAGAAACCCATTCAAGTTTAGGGTCAGAGCTCCATCCCATCTCGGCTAAATTGCTATGTAATTCAGGCGGTTTCGCCTTGTGAATTACTACGTGATTCAAACTCGATGGGATACAAGCTCTGACCCTAAACTCTATATAGTATATAGAGGATATAATGAGGACCCATTTCAGGTTAAGTAATGACTTTCAAAGAATTAATGAAAGGCGAGACTGGGGAAAAAGTCGGAAAACAAAACCCTTAAAAAAACAACATTTTTGCAATAGGGATAGCACATCGTCATTCTACAGAGAATGGCGCCTAGGTGTGTGTGGAGGTTTGAACCACCGTTTATTGGTGTGAATGAGGCCCAATTTATTCTCTCTTTATTCTACACGAGAATAAAAAAATTGATAAACTAAAAATGAAAATAAGGATTTCCTTGGAAAAAAGGAAAACTGCCATCTCTGAAAATAAAAGAAGAAGAATAGGCCTTTTTCCATAGGCCGGTGTCGCACGTTATCTGCGTGGTTACGCAATACTTGCAGCCAAACCGACCCCTGGTAACGTATACTTTAGCATTGGATCACTGAATGTATGAGCGTAATACGTTCATAATACCCACCTACATTATTTCCAGAGAAATAATAATCATTGCATCGTATTCTTCTGTATTCCAGCTCAAATCTGGCATGTCACATATGCATATTGCCTCAATATTACTTTAGATATAGCATAGATAAGACAGGATCACCGAAATTGAATACCCATTAATACACTGGCAGGCCTAGCTCTCATATGCTTATCTTTCTCTAAACTAAAACCCAAACAATCATCAACTATAAAGTTTTGACAGCTCTGACTCGTTGATACAATACCCTAGTTTGCTCCAACAATTCAATCTGTCAAAAAACAACACTCCTGTAATCACACTCACCATTCACACTTTAGGTGTGAGTACTGTGTGGCTTTACGGGCAAGTGGCCGGACTTGGCCGTGTTTGTCCGAGCGGCCGCGTTACTACACAGTGGGCCGTTAGGCGGCGCTGAACGGCAACACCTGTATTACCTGTGAGGGTCTGCGAAGTGTCGGTCGCCGGAGAGCAGCTCGTGGAGCTCCTGAATCTGCGCGAGGCCCGGCATGAAGACGAGCACCGCGCCGTCAACGTAACCCAGGTCAGGGTCATCATCCAGCTTCTTAATCAACTCCTACAAAACATTATAGATTATGAAGACGTGGCTCTATGATAAGCCAATGCTACCTTGAAAAGAAATTTAATAATTTTTTTTTTTAAATTTGAACTCGTATGTGCTAGGCCTGAATCTGCGCGAGGCCCGGAATTGTAAATTGATCATGATTCTGCCAACTGCTCACACTCATATTCATCTTACTCAGAGAAATAGTCGAACACTTGTGTAACCATTTCACTCCGACGCTTCTGACGTGTTACACCAAGTGACCTCCAACTGGACGCCATTCTGCTTTTCCTTACTGAACCACACGGACTGTCTTATACAATTTTCCCCACCCACCCATACCAATGACTTTATACATCTTATCTCTCTTAGCTGTCTTAGCTGGTCATCATCTAGCTTCTTAATCAACTCCTAAAAAACATTATAGATTATGAAGACGTGGCTATAACACCTCTATGACAAGCCGATGCTACCTTGAAAAAAAAACTATTAAAAAAATATTATACTCTTATGTGCCAGGGCTCAAAGGACGGACAAGATGATAAAGTGGGATTGGGAGAGGTTTGTCATATCCTCTAGATGATTTATTGATAAGTAAAATAAAAGAAAAATGAGAAAAATTTTGTTGAAAAGCAGAGCGTCTATAAGTCAGTGTGGAGTGTTCAAGAGGTAATAGCAGGTAGTATCTCTCCTTCTGACAGTATTTTGGGGTGTTTTGTATGTGATACTATGATGGTCATATAAGTCTAGGATCTAGGGGCAAAAACTAGTTTTTATAGTACAGTAATATAAATGTTCATTTACTTGTTGTGGTTACTAAAATCTGTCCCTCGTGCTGCAAATATGAGTTTTTCTTCACAATGCTAGTGTCAGAAATAGTACCTGTTATTTTGCTTGAAGTTTCCGGGAATTTTTTTTGTCTAATTATAGCAAGAACAGTAAAGACTACAAGACCAGTCATCAGACATTAGCTGAAAGAAAGATGTTGGGAGAGTAGGGGTCTAGGGCCCGAGTGGAAGAACTGCTGTATAGTAAATTCCTTGATTGTGTAACACAATACTCCCCAAATCAAAATTCCTAAAATAGATCACAATACCCGTGTTGCGCCTTTAAGAATGAGCTGACTACTAAAAACAAAAAATTCTGAAGATCGCATTAGGTGTCGTAGAGTTTTTTTTCAATAATGAAGTGAGTACTGACCAGGATAAGTTCATGGTTGATCCGTTTGGGGTTCATCCGTGTGACAACGTTGCGTGTGTGACGGCTGTACTCTGTGGGGTCCAGGTTACTCTGGTAACGTCAGACAAACAAATAGTTAGTGACATGAGGCAATGAGCCAACAAACAGTGGCACGAGGCAATGAGCCAACAAACAGTGGTAAAAGGCAATGAGTCAACAAACAGTGACATGAGGCAATGAGCCAACAAACAGCGGCACGAAGCAATGAGCCAACAAACAGTGACATGTGGCAATGAGCCAACAAACAGTGGCACAGGCAATGAGTCAACAAACAATGCCACGAGGCAATGAGCCAACAAACAGTGAGTGATATGAGGCAATGAGCCAACAAATAGTAACACAAGGCAATAAGCCAACAAATAGTGGCACGAGGCAATGAGCCAACAAATAGTAACACAAGGCAATAAGCCAACAAATAGTGGCACGAGGCAATGAGCCAACAAACAGTGACACAAGGCAATAAGCCAACAAATAGTGGCACGAGGCAATGAGCCAACAAACAGTGACACAAGGCAATGAGCCAACAAACAGTGGCACGAGGCAATGAGCCAACAAACAGTGGCATGAGGCAATGAGCCAACAAACAGTGGCACGAGGCAATGAGCCAACAAACAGTGGCACGAGGCAATGAGCCAACAAACAGTGGCATGAGGCAATGAGCCAACAAACAGTGGCATGAGGCAATGAGCAAACAAACAGTGGCACGAGGCAATGAGCCAACAAACAGTGGCATGAGGCAATGAGCAAACAAACAGTGACATGAGGCAATGAGCCAACAAACAGCGGCACGAAGCAATGAGCCAACAAACGGCGAGGTGAAGTCTCTTACCAGATCTACGTCCTTCATGTCCTCTTTGGTCCAGGCTAGTTTCGTCTTTGCGCTGGTTCCCCGCTTACCGGATACATCTACTGATGCTGTCTCCTCCTGCAAACCAAGGTCAAGGTCACTTCTACACGCATTCTATACAAAGCTGTGTTATAGGCCGCGCAACCATATAGGGGACTGTTAAGTACTTATTATTGACTTGGTATATAGATTCTCATAATGAGATACAGATTTACGAAAGGTACCAAATTGTTCCTAATATTATGGGCTTTATATTCACATATATACTGAATTTACTTGGGAAAAAACCCTTGGGAACGCATCATAGGCGCTATTGGAGGACGTACCATAGATTCTACCCGACGAGGGCTTTATCAAAAAGTTTCTGGTCTATTTGGAATGTATCAAAGAATATCTTATATGGTGAATGTACTCGCACGGTTAATCATATTAACACGTGAAATAACAAGAAAAAAGTGCACGCTTCCACCTCCAGCTATGCTTATAAATACAATATTTTCCGATTTACCCTGACCTTCATTTTGGCAAGTTTCAGTTGCTCGGTGGAATCAGCGCTTTAGAACTTTTGCACTACTCACGAGTTGAAGCTGGTCAGGCCGCAGGCAGTACGCGGAGTCCTCCTCCAGTTTGTAATTCGTCTTCTCAATGATGTCCTCCAGGTGGTACACCTGTCAAGGCCAAATCAAGGTCAAACTTACTTTAAATCTAGACAAAGACTGGGTAAGAAATTACTTTCTTTTTTTCAAAATCTTAGTTCCACAAGATCACCAAAGGTCAAAGGCCACAACCAAAAGGTCTTTTACAAAATCTTAATTCCACAAGATCACTTACAGACAAAAAATACCTGGGGTGAGATAAAGGCACATTCTGCCTAACCTGACCTCCAGGGTAACCAATAAACCTTTTAACCCTTTAAGGACGGCCACCTGTGGCAGAGCTGTCACCATAAGGACAGGTGCTAGTGATAGTGTATATCTCTAGAGGACGAACACATTTTTGATCAAGTCATAATTTGATGTTCCATCACGTGATATTATTAGTAATCAACAATATTTCACTTATTTTAGCTTACTGATATTGATTTTGATGTTATAGATACATTTCCTGAAGATTTCATGTATATTGATAAAGTATTACCATGTCAAAAACAATTTTATTGATTTAAGAGAAATGATGCCTTGACATCATTAGTCCTTAAAGTGTCTGTGACTTCTGTTGACTGGGTGGGGCAGGGGGAGGCAGGGTGGGGCAGGGTGGGGCAGGGTGAGGCAGGGTTAGGCAGGGTGGGGCAGGGTGAGGCAGGGTTAGGCAGGGTTAGGCAGGGTGGGACAGGATTAGGCAAGGTGAGGCAGGGTTAGGCAGGGTGAGGCAGGGTGAGGGCAGGGTGGGGCAGGATTAGGCAAGGTGAGGCAGGGTGAGGCAGGGTGAGGCAGGGTGGGGCAGGGTGAGGCAGGGTGGGGCAGGGTGGGGCAGGGTGAGGCAGGGTGGGGCAGGATTAGGCAAGGTGAGGCAGGGTGAGGCAGGGTGGGGCAGGGTGGAGCAAGGTGAGGCAGGGTGAGACAGGATGGGGCAGGGTGAGGCAGGGTGGGGCAGGATGGGGCAGGATGGGGCAGGGTGGAGCAGTATTGGGCAGGGTGGGGCAGGGTGAGGCAGGGTGGAGCAGTATGGGGCAGGGTGGAGCAGTATTGGGCAGGGTGGAGCAGTATTGGGCAGGGTGGGGCAGGGTGAGGCAGGGTGGAGCAGTATGGGGCAGGGTGGGGCAGGGTTGGGCAGGGTGGGGCAGGGTGAGGCAGGGTGGAGCAGTATGGGGCAGGGTGGGGCAGGGTTGGGCAGGGTGTTGTTACCTGGACGGGGAAGGTTCGGCCCGGGATGTGGTACACGGGACAGTGCTGGAAGTAGGCCGAGAACTTGTCGCTGTCCACCGTCGCCGACATGAGGATGACTTTGAGGTCACGCCGCTTCTCCAGGATCCGTTTGAGAATGATGAGCAGAAAGTCTGAGTTGACGCTCCGCTCGTGGACCTGCGCAACAGAGGAGACGGAGAGATGAGCATTACAGCTGTTGGTTGTTGTTTGTTTGGGTAGGTTAACATCCAATATGTTCTATCTGACTTACTTTCGGTTTGATTGAATCTATGAGATGATTTAGGTAGTTGGTTGTTGGTTTGACTTAACATCCAGTAAACCATTGCAGGTTCTCACCAGACTTTCTCATGGTTCTTTTACAACACGATGGTGGTGATCGAATCTAAGTGATGAATTTAGGTAGAAACCTCTCCCCTACACATTTACCGAGGTGAGAGTTCTTTTACTTCCCACACCACATAGACATGGTAAGAGGAGGATTGGCCTTTGATATAGCAGTAAATCTATCACTGCTGGGGATGAAGGAGAAAAGTGGCTGCAGTGGGACTCAAAGTTTAGTGCTCTTTACCACTGATATAACTCCCCACGCCAGTCGCTTTTGTTATGCTTGTGTGCAACCATATCCAGTCTGCACCAATCTCACCCCTACACATTTACCGAGGTGAGAGTCCCACAAACTTGGTGTTACAAGTCCAGTGCCTTAATCACTGTGCTAACTCCCCACCCCCTATCACAACTGGATGGCTGACTGCTGTGTTATGCCATGCCTCGTTCCATACAAACCGTAAATTATCATAGTGTTTTGTACCATGTAAAGCATGGTAAGGTCGTTGTATATAAATACTGTTTACCTAAATGAACTAATATTGGTATACCACTTGTCAGGAAAAGATGGCAAATGAATAGAATATTGACTTGTTTCAGATAAAAGCTGTTGTATGCTCCTCAGGGTTTTAGTTTCATTGTGATTTATGCCTATTTAACTGGATGGTTAATAATACAATATTGATTTGTTTCAGATATAAGTGGTTGTATGCTTCTTGGAGCAATATCCTTGCATGCCCTCAAATATCACTATACATCAGCTCCTCAGGATTGAAGTATCTATGTGATTCATGCCTATTTTACTGAGTGACGTCACATACCTCGTCAACGACGACATGGGTGACGTCACTCAGCGCGGGGTCGAGTTGCAGCTTCCGGAGTAGGACGCCGGTAGTACAGTAGAGAAGCCGCGTGGTGTCGCTGCGGGCCGTCTCAAACCGGATCTGGAAGCCGCAGAAGGTGCCTCGCTCTCCAACCCGAGTCTCTCCGAGCTCTTGACTGACGCGCGTCGCCAGGCTCTGCGCTGAGATCCGGCGGGGTTCGGTCACCACCACGTTACCTGCTGGGGCCTCGCCCGCCAGAAAGTCCTGTAATCACAAAACACTGCAAGGTGAGAATCAGTGGTGAAAAAACAAAACAAAGTGAAGTTTTTATACTAAATGCCAATTCTTTTTCTTTTACAATATTGCCTGGAGAAGTTTGATTAAGCGAGACGAAACATTGCAACCATCCCCATAATACCGCCCCTTATCTTGATATATATTTATCCCCAATAAAACCAATTTTAATAAAAAACCACCTTGTCTGGTTTTCTGCGTAATTGTTCAACAAAGTTAAGTTTTTATACTAAATGCCATTTCTTTTTCTTTCTTTTATTGGTCGTTGAAACAAGAACTGTTTATTCATAAGATTTCTTACAACTGTAGTACACAGGAACCTCAGGACAAAAAGGGTGGAAACATTTTTCTGTGGATTATCTGCCAGACCAGGAAAACTTGGATAATATGTACTTGTCAGCCATGAGCTGTATACTATAAAATAAGATTTACTTTTCGCACAGGCCTCAATAATAAACTGTGTATTATAAGAATAAGATTTACTTTCTACAGAGACCTCAATAATGAAATGTGTAGGCCTACTATAGAATAGGATTTACTTGTTCTGTACAATGCATGATACTAATGGAGAATGACAAGATGATGTATTACCCGTTTGTAGTGTAAGATCACCCTATTTGATTCTGTAAAGGTAGATCACACCAACTTTTTTGGGTAATTACTCTTGCAGGATAAATAAAATTGAAAAAAAATATTTTTAATTGAAAAAAAATAATTTAAAAAAAAAGAATAATTTTTTTTTTTTAAATTATAAAAAAAAAAAGAACTGACCTCAATAATGAACTGCGGGATTTGTGTACTCTTCCCACTGCCCGTCTCGCCGGCGATGACCACCACGTTATGCCGGCGGATGACATCGAGCAGCTGGTCTCGGTGGTGGTAGACTGGGAGCTCGCGGCGCGTGGCCAGCAGAGCCTGGTACTGCTCGCTCTGCACGCGGCGTGCGAACGTCTCCCTCGCTCTCCGCACGTCGAAGCCTCCGCCTCGCACTGCCACCGGCACCGGTCTCTCCGGGGAGGCAGTCCGCGAAGCTTTCGGCGAGGCATCCCACTCCTGAAACATGCAACAATCATGGAGATTATTTTATTTATTTACTTTTTTTTTTTTTTTTTAGAAAATATTCTTATACAGAGATCGAGTTCGTTATCATCATCTGAATTACAGTTCGCCTGGCAAATAAAGGGATTTGATAAGTCTTGATGTCGCATATCATTTTGAACTTACACAGAGATCAACTAAAATTATGTGAGTTGTAGGCACAAATACAGTGACATTTCAAATCAATGACGACATTAAACTGTCTATCAAATCATTAGGTTTAAGGCACTTTTGCCAGTATGCAGTATAAAATTAACAAATTACGTATACCTTACCCCAGGGGGAATAAGGGTTTATATTATATGTCAGAACCACTCACCAGATGTCACCACTTATCACCCCCATTGGTCTCATGTCACCAGGTGAGTCTATCACTTCCGTTCATGCAACAGACTACAAATGACTCCATTGATATAAGGCATGGGTATATAGTAAATGATATTCCTATATACCCATTTCCGAAACCTCTATAGTTACATACCGCTGCTGGGGGTGCAGTAATTATAAGTTATTCGTCCGAGGCCGACGTTTTCGTCCCGGGCTGACGTTTTCGTCCCGGCCTGACCATGTGATATAAAGAGCAGCGGGACGAAAACTTAACTATTGCAGTTACTCGATAAGGGTGGCCATTTTTCTGGGGCTATCGATATTTAAAGGTATATAGGAATAGGGAAACCAAGTACCGGTAATCAAAAGTCAAAGTTACTCGGTAAGGCCCGGAAACATTACTGGGCCTTACCTCGTAACTTTGAACTTTTGCTCACTGGAACGTAGTTTCCCTCTATTCCTCAATGTCACCTTAGACCACTACAACAAATCAGCCAGTAGAAAGAGACACATCATGTGACAGAAAGTCTCACAAGAAACATTTTTTAAATAAAAGTGCATCGTTATCATACCTCATCACTTGCTAAGTCTTCCCATGTTGCCTCTGCCTCTTCAGGTTCCTCTTTCTTCTCTCTAACCGGACTCTTGGATTTAGCTGGTTTGTCTTTATCGTCTGGTTTATCCTTGTCCTCCAGTTTCAGAGTTTTTATGAGTTTGGAAATATACTGATCTCTTGGCTGAAATGAAAGTTTGTTATGAAAGTTTGTTTATCAATTCCTAAACGTTTTCATATTAAAAATGACAAAGATTACAAACACATTTTGCATAAAAGATATACTGAAGGGAGATATTTAACCATTATTCATAGATAAACTGATGTGTATTTGGAATTATTTCATCCTCTCCTATACAATATCAATACGGCCACTCAAAAAATACTTGTTTCTCATCACCAAGCCATGAAAAATATGACGAGGGCGCTTTTTTTTTTTTGCTAGATCAAAGATGGCTTTTGAAATGTCATAAAATGGGCTTCAGACATACAGTTAAAACCCTGCATAAGCGGACACCCTCCAATCCGGGCCAAAGTGTCTGTTACGCGGGGTGTCTGCTTACGCGGGGCTTCCAGATCTTCACTGTTTAAACGTTTAATGCATCCCTGACATCAGGAGCTTTAATTTGATGCTAAATACACATACCTTTTATAATTTCTATCAAGGTTCATCTTATTTTTAAAAAAAACCAAAAAAACTTCTATAATCGTTTTTTTTCTGATGCACGCAGTGATAAGAAAAAAAGGTGTTTTTTTAGTGGCCTAACATTTCTAATAAATGATGTTCGATTACCACTCAAACAGCTAGATTACTCCTCCACTCTCACTTCTTTTCGGTGGTTATGATTAACCATGGGACACTTTGTAGACGGGATAATCGTTAATAGCGATTATTAAAGAGTCAAGACGGTTTTCAAGATAAATACAACGACCATTGGCCCAAAGGCTTTGATAATTATCGCCAAATGTATGATAATTAGACTATGATCTCAAAACAGTGGCTATTAATGATTATCGCATCTAAAATACAGGTCCCATGGACAGTGCATTTTTTTTTTTTTTTTTTTTTTTTTAAGGTTTTTATTTATACTTGAGTGAAAAACAGCTTGGCATAACAACGCCTATCCTCCGCTGGCTCCAGATTTTATGTCCATGGATTAACCTACACATTAAGTTTTTATAAAAAAAATTATTTTCCTCGATTTTGATCCTAGAGGGGAGAACTTTAGATATTGAAATTGACCTTGGGTCTGACCTGACCTTGTTCTCCTCGGCCTTGACCTCTTGTTTGGCCTTGTCCTCGGCGTCCTGCCACTCGAGCCACACGTCGCGGTACGGAGGGGGCAGCAGCTGGTACACGCGCTGCACACACAACCAAAGTGGTATGAGATCCAATGACACACAAGATCATTATCCTACCCCTAATAAAGAATGCTATAGGCAAATTTTGAATGCCTTACACCCGTTGAAATCTCCGCCATTTTGAAATTTGTTATGTTTTTCTACTGATTTATTCGTGACTCCGGAGATTGCCGTCAAAATTGAAACAAATGGTCTCCGCCATTTTCAAATATGTGTGTTTTTTATTAATGATTCATTGGTGACTCCGGAGATTGCTGTTGTTTGAATACCATACACCCGTCAAAATTGAAACAAATGGTCTCCGCCATTTTCAAATATGTGTGTTTTTTATTGATAATTCATTGGTGACTCCGGAGATTGCTGTTGTTTGAATACCATACACCCGTCAAAATTGAAACAAATGGTCTCCGCCATTTTCAAATATGTGTGTTTTTTATTAATGATTTATTGGTGACTCCGGAGATTGCTGTTGTTTGAATACCATACACCCGTCAAAATTGAAACAAATGGTCTCCGCCATTTTCAAATATGTTTTTTTCCAATGATTTATTGGCGACTCCAGAGATCGCTGCTGTTTCTCGCTTTATGTGTCCCCGGCTTCAGCTACATGTAAACTGCAAGACTCCCCACGCGCGACCAGACACACATCTCAAATTCTATCCTACCCCTAATAAAAAACGCCACATGTTTAACATTGGGATATCATATTCAGGCGAGGGTGCAGTAAACTGTTATTCATTGCACAAGGGTAATAGGAAAAATTGACCAATCAGTGGCCAGAAGGTGAGCGACGTCACACTAATGCGGTCTATGAATTGTTGACAACCTTTGGCCTTACTTGGCAATTTGGCAGCCACAAACTTCACTCGCTTGAGCAACTTGAAGGAACTAGAATGGCCAATTATTTTAACCCTGATTAAGGGGACACCCCGCTTAAGGGAACACCCCGCTTAAGGGAACAGTTATTTCGGTACAAAATGTTTTCTTAACCCTGCTTAAGGGGACACTTTGGAGGGCCAGAGGAGTAGTGACTGACCTGACCCTTACACAGGCGGTACAGCGCTAGTGTCGACGCCAGGTGCTCGGACTCCATCTTGGTCTCCGTGACGATGTCCGGTGTCACGACCACATCTGCCGCCTCCTTCCGCTCCACCTTACACCTGCCAGCCAATTAGATTCATTCTCAGTGACAGCAAGGCTCCAACTTTTGTTTGTTTGGGTAGTTTAACATCCACTTTGTTCAATTAGACTTACTTTGGGTTTGACCGAATCTATGAGATGATTGTAGGTAGAAATCTCACCCTTACACGTTTACTGAGGTGAGAGTTCTTTTACTTTCCGCACCACACAGACATGGTATGAGAAGGACTGGCTTTTGATAGAGCAGTAAATCTACCACTGCTGGGGGTAAAGAAGAAAAGTGGCTACAGCTCTTTACTACGAAACCAGCAACTTGGATATCATTTGACTGCCATGTAATTCTTGAATTAATCTGCAGTGGAACTCAGTGCAGTGTGGACCAAGTTAATTCATCTAATGAGTTTCCTTCTAATAATGTATGTAAATACACAATATTGACTGGTTTCAGATACAAGCGGTTGTATGCTCTGAGGAGTCGATGCATAGTAATATCCGAGCGTATGTCAACTCAGAGGAGCATGCGACTGCTTTTATCTGAAACCAGTCCATATTGTATTTATTATTCACTGTTTCTTGACCAGTGGCGTACCAATATCAGTTCAGTTAAGTATGTACTATTTTTCCCTATGCACCAGCTTTTGCAGCCCAGAGCATACAAAATATCTATATGCTCCAGGTATGGTGATACACCCTGCCTATGTGTTTTCTATGGACACTTAGTATTAGGTGGATATATCTGTATGCTCCGGGTATGGTGATACACACTGCCTATGTGTTTTCTATGGACACTTAGTATTAGGTGGATATATCTGTATGCTCCGGGTATGGTGATACACACTCCCTATGTGTTTTCTATGGACACTTTGTATTAGGTGGATATATCTGTATGCTCCAGGTATGGTGATACACACTCCCTATGTGTTTTCTATGGACACTTTGTATTAAGTGGATATATCTGTATGCTCCAGGTATGGTGATACACACTCCCTATGTGTTTTCTATGGACACTCTGTATTAAGTGGATAATAAAGTTCCTTACGTGGATCTCCACAGGTTCTGGGGAGCCTTCTTTTTGGAGTATGCGGGCGGCGGACTCTTCTGCTCGTGTTTTCTCACCCAGTCTATTAAGAACTGTTTCGGTGATTTTCCGGTCCACTGCTTCTTGGTGTATTCAAAACTTCTCTTGTCTATAATTGGCGGCGGTTCCTTAGCGGCTGTGAACAAAAGAATAACAACAAGGTCAAATGGGGCTTTAGCAAAGGTCATGCTAAGGTCACAGTGGAATCCCAAAGGCAAATATGCTGATAGCGATTTAGTTGTAGGCTATGAGAAGCAAAAAGAGAAGGAATGGGATCATGATCGAGGGAAGAAATAAGGGATAGAATGAGGGAAGTATAGAGGGGAACAAGAGGGATTGAATTTATTTCCAGAAAACTATCTAATTGGGGGATGCTCAAGACAGAGATATATTCGAGTACCCTGTAAAGGAACTACAGGTGCACTACGCGCTCGTCCGAGATTATGTTACGGTTTTTAAATCATAGTTATTGCTAAAATATGACGGTACAAGCTATAAGGGTGTGAGTAAAACAGACGGATACAGAGCAATTATACAATGTATTTATCATTCACCTTTCCCTAACAAGTGGGGTACGGATATTAGGTTATTTAGTGTATGCACTATTTTTTCATATGCATTATTTTTCCATATCCGCCGGCTTCTGTAGCTCGGGGGATACAGCATATTTGTATTTCTATGAACACTTTGTATTAGGTGGATATATCTGTATGCTCCGGGTATGGTGATACACACTCCCTATGTGTTTTTCATGGGCACTTTCTAATGGGTGGATATATCTGTATGCTCCGGGTATGGTGATACACACTCCCTATGTGTTTTCTATGAACACTTTGTATTAGGTGGATATATATGTATGCTCCGGGTATGGTGCTACATACTCCCTATGTGTTTTCTATGGACACTTTGTATTAGGTAGATATATCTGTATGCTCCGAGTATGGTGATATACACTCCCTATGTGTTTTCTATGGGCACTTTGTATTGGGTGGCTATATCTGTATGCTCCGGGTATGGTGACACACACTCCCTATGTGTTTTCTATAGACACTATGTATTAGGTAGATATATCTGTATGTTCCGGTAGGGTGATAGACACTCCCTATGGTGATACACACTCCCTATGTGTTTTCTATGGACACTTTGTATTAGGTTGATATATCTGTATGCTCTGGGTATGGTGATACGCACTCCCAATGTGTTTTCTATGGACACTTTTTATTAGGTGGATAATAAAAATGGAGACTGATAGGAATATAGACTGGCAAACAGGAGGGAGTACATAGAGACGGGTTTACCTTTAGGTTTTGGTGCTTCGGCTGCTGCCTGTTCCTCGAACAAGGCGAAGGCTCCCATGGCCTCGTCCGGCTCCCCAGGCTCAGCCGGTGCCTCAACAGGCGATGCTTTCTTCTTCTTCTTTTTCTTCTTTTCTTCCTGTTCAGGTTCCTCGTCTGTGAACTTAAGCTGTGAATTAAATGCTGGATCATCCTCAAGTTGACTCATTTCTGGAAGGGAAATAAAAAAAATCAGTGTCATTTTACTGACTTCAAAAGTCATGAGAGGATCAAATCATAAAAATATATGATTGTTAAAAATTATATAAATACAGAAAAAAGATATTCTGCTGCAGGTCTTTTGAATAGGGTTATCACCCAGTTTAATCGCAATTAAAAGGACAAAGACTCTACCCATAGGATACCCTTTAAAATAATAAAGAATAAAAAATAACGGATAACGAAAACAATGAACTCTGAGTATGGCAACCTGGTAGTCAGGATAGAGTCAGGTATAAATGTAGTAAGGAATAGATTTTTTGATTTTTTTTATTTATTGGCCATTTCTGTACATTACAGTTCTTCCAATGGTCTATAAAAACACCGGCTTAGTGCAATTCATCTAGACAGTTTTATAAAAAATAAAAAATATGAAGAAAGAGCAAACTGTTAATGACCACCAAAATAAAATTAAGCTAATGCTGTAATCTTTGTAGGTTATGATAGCATATACCACACTGGAATAGAACAATAACAATTTTGCGAAAAGAAAAAAAATTAAATCACAAAATGGAAAAATAAATGTTTTCTCTGAGAGTTTTGGAAGCCACTTTTGAATGATTAAAAAGGAGACAGAGAAGAGAAGCACCTTGAAGGTAAGATCTGATGTTGGCCGAGGCTTGTTTCTGGGCCGCCTTGTCTCCGTCCTCCTTCGCCATGGCGGCTGTTCCCTTCGCATCCAGTAGTTTAGCCGTTAAGATTAGGTATCGGTCATTCTGAAACGTTGACAGGCAAACTATGAGGGAATACACGTTCTAACAAGAGCTAAGTGTGCATATTAAAAATAGAAATATTGGCCTTTAAAGACCAAATTAGCAGGTGTACGCATTTAAAACTCAATACAGTTCAAAGGTCTGTCAGTAATTAATTACTATGATAACAAAGAAGCCCCCCGGGAGTTGGCGGGAAGTGAAGGTATGGGGAAGGGAATATTAGGGAATACTCACTCCAATAATTGCTGTAGCGTCGAAGTTTCAAAAGTGGGCAGTAAAGTGGGTGACAAAACCATTTTTGAGGAGACAGATATTTACTGCACAGGGCATATAAGGCACAGAGTGATTGCTAGTTCTGCCATCATCCACCTTGAAATTGTAAGGTAGCGCCACTGCAGTCGGGGGACAATCACTATTATCTGCTGTTTTGTTCTATAGATAATCGTGAGACGAGGCTAAAACCCCACTATGGCAAGCCCAAACAAATGTTCTAAATAAAATCCCTTGATGACTGAACCTTACCCTATAGACAATATTTGTAAATCAATATGTCAATCATCTGAATAATGCATATAACTCTAGGTTTATTTGAGATACTGAGAGACAATTTTCTAATACATTCCTGTCTTGACTTTACTATCACTTTGGTATAACTGTAGATTACCCTGTAGATTACACAATACCCCAAGACGTGCAGCAATTTGACCCCCTCTCGGTCCCATTGTGTGTATACTTCTTGGCATGTAGCATTCACTCCTGCCGCAGCACTCACCACTGCCTGACGCCATAGGCAGATGGCAGTATGAAATCGACAACTGAGAACGAGAACCGTTTCGTCCACAGTTGAGACGTTTGCTTATCATTATATACTTCAAATAGATAAAAAAAACACACCATTTCAATGACTTATTATGTCACAGTCACAGCGGGCACAAACATTATTATTACTGCACCCTTAGCGGCGGACAGTATTTGACACATTCGCACACAGGTATATTATGATAAAGGCAAGTCTCCTGGTTTATATAAAGCCTATAAGACAGCGACCTGACTATTGTGCCCGATCACACCTTTCCCCGACGGATACGTCGGGTCGGGCAGAATCGGGTCGCTGTATGCACTTCACAGACCCAATTTTAATTGGGTCGGGCATTACTAGCATGGGGGTAATGACCGACTCTGCCCAACCTTAATCGTGTCGCTGTACGCACTTTACCGACTGTTCCCATTTCTGAGAAGGATGTTTGAACAGGGATGCTACCTATCCCCTAGTCCGATTTACAAGTATCTTATATCGATGTGTAGAGGAGACAGAGGCGATGATGAATCCGAAAACCGTTTCCCAATATCTTCATCGGATATTAAATTTTGAATTATTTTCTATGAATCCACACCAGCGGCCTATGGCTCACCCTGGCTCGGCTCCCGGCGGCTCTCTTTGATCCCAATCAGGTCGGTTTACAAGGTCATAAAGTTGAGAGGTGTGATCGGCAAGCGTCCATGAGGGTATAAAACAGCGACATTTTGGTTCCCGATTATAATCGGTGATCGGATTGGTGAGAATCTGGAAAATGTCGCTGTCTTATGGGCTTTACATAGATGGGGATATGTTAAGGGTAGTGATACTTCATCCACTAGGCTGCCTGATATAGTGATACGTACAGGATTGTGAAGGTCCTCAATCTCCCTGGTTTCACCTTCGTCGTCAGAACTGTCGCGGTCAGCGTATCTGAGGATCCAGTCCTTCATGCCGTCCCCGCTCTCTGCCATCCGAGATCCTGGGCGCTATCAACAAATAAACATACGCATCGATAGACCATTTTCCTCAGACTCGATGTTATAATTTCGGATTTACATGTAAAAATAGCTGAAATTTCCATTTCTGACATCAGATTTCCAATTTGAAGATTTATAAAAACCGTTAAACTGCAATAATTGTGGGTTTACGGTTCAAGGGTCTATCATCATACAACGTCGGCAACGAGCGAACACCGGAATCTGTAAACAGACTGAATTATGGGATACCTCAATAGGGTCTATATTATCTTTGTTTGATGTAAGAAAAAGCAATTACATATACTGGATACGAAAAAGTGGATTTATACATAACATATGGAAAACTGACATCTCTGATAATCCAAGAGGAGGACTCCAGATATCTGCTATCTCATATCTTGTATGGACACAGTTGAATGGATCCTACCTGCACAGGCCTGGGGCCACTCGCCTGAGGAACCACCACCACTTGTGGCTCCATCTGGTGGCGCATATCGGCGACGGCCAGCTTGGTGGCCTGGCCAGCCTCGGTCTCGTCAAAGTTGAGACGCCGCTTCCGGTCCTCCGCCATCATCATGGCCGCCGAAAAGCCCGCTGGTAACTGGTCTGTCACAGTCAAAATCAATGTGTTATTCTGAATGCCAACAGACATCTGGTATATCTATAAGCAAAACTCCAAGTTTTCTAAGGTTTGGGGTAAAAAAAAAGATGCTGGGATTGATGATTAGGGAATGAGTCACTGTATACTTGTATAGGTCTTTGGATATAAACAATTATTAAGTTGATGAAATCAAGCTACTTTAATGTTTGTTATCTCAGCCTGGTATTTTTCTCCATAGACTTAATGTTAGGAACTCATATTCCATGGCCATGAAGGTAGTGTACCCAATACTCAATGGTTAATTGAGTTATTTATTCTATTAACTAATGATATCATATAGGGTGAGATCAAAAGCTCGGTGGCAAAGTGGTAGGGGTGTTTGCCTCGAGCATGGGAGGTCGTAGGTTCAAATCCCGGTCGGGTCATACCAAAGACTTACACAAAAATGGTACCCACTGCCCATTCGGTTTAACACCCGCCATTAGAATGAAGAGTCGGGGGCAAGGGCCCAAAGGGAAGAACGGCTCAATAGCCGAATTCGGTGATTGTACACTCAATATTCCCTAATAAATATTATTAGGGAATAATAAAAGTAACAGATGAGGAGAACTCACCGTTGGCCACGTTCAGACAGAGCCAGTCGAGGGCGTCCAGCAGGTCCCCTCCATACTGCACTGTGTTGGACATGGCCGCCTCGATGTGCGCATGCGCGAAGCCCACCTTAGACAGACTCATGTAGAAGTCCTGTCAATCAAATACAACACAAGGAACTTTACTCAATAGACACATAATTACAAGGCTGAATCAACAAGAGCGGAGTGAGCATGTTAAAATACAATCGTTGGCCTCTAACACTTTAAGGGTGGATGGTGCCTTTAGGATGGATCTATATATGAAATTGTTTTTCAAAAGGAAAAATTTAATAATAAACTGGAAGTTTTCACAGAATGTAGGTGTAACATCGTATGTACATTCGTCCCCATGCAGATAGAAATATGTCCATAAAGGAGTGCTTAAAAGTGGACCTGTGACTCAAAAAGTCCCCTCAAAACTGATATCTCTCTTCTTCTTTTTTAATTCATGTCAAAATATTTAACACTAAAACTGTAAGATATTATATGGCTATAAAACCTTCAGTTCAAAACAGAAATGATATTCATACATCTACTTAGTTAGCTATAAAAAGAAAAAATGTGGTCAGGTCTCCCGAACCTAGAAAGACCAACAGTCCACCCGCTAATACGAAAATGTAGTCAACATCTAAGCGTTCATTTTGCCGGAAAAATAGGATAGGCTTTTTCCCTTGGGGCAAATGATTGTATTGGACATGATTATACGTATGACATGTATTGGTGTTATAAAGTGGTGGTCCAGTGTATACATTACTATTGTGTATGTTCTGAGCACAAGTCCTTTCCTCTAAAGTAAAGAACACTTAAGGAGAACCTAACAATAACATTTCAAACGTTTATCTATCAATCGTTCAGCACAAGTTTAAACGATCCTGACGGTAAGGCCTTGCACGCACCAACGCCGATAGTCTATGATAGAGCTCCCGATAGGCTACAATTGGAAATGGCAAAATCGTAGTCTATTGGGAGGTATTTGGAAAAGGCCTTGAATCGTAAAGCTCTATCTCCATGGCTACGATTAGCTACTAACAGACTACAAAAAATCCAACATGTTGGATCTTATCAGGAGCTCTACGATTGGCGATTCCATTCGCAGCCTACCGGTATCTAATTGTGGGCTATCATAGAGTCAACCGTAGAAACATGGTTCACCGCCATGATTTTGTCTGACCTCCTGATGAATTTTTATTCCAGTCGGGAAGTCAATCATAAGGCCTATCGGCACCAGAATCGGAGTTAGTGGGTGCAAACTCTGGACCGAGACAAGTTACGGTATGAGTTTGGCTTGAGGTGACCAGTTGGGTGCAGACACTCGGTGCAGGACTCACGGTGAGTTTCTTGGATGAGACACGGTGTGACGCGTGGCCAGCCATGCGTGTCCGGTGATAGTTCTCCTGGATGAGTTCTACGACGGCAGCCTCCTTTGCCGCCGGCAACTGGACCTGGACATGTATAATGATTAGGCATTATTGTATGGTGTATAAAATCACTATACATATTTTTTTTAGCACAGAATTCAAAAAAAGGTTAAGGGGACTTTTGGGTAACTCTAGGTTGGCTTAATGCGGGCAAAATTTGTAAAACAGTTTATGATCTGTTAAGAGTAGATTAGACATTTTTGATAGAAATAAAATTAACATTTCCTTCGAGATAAGAGTTGATAAAACATAAATTTGTACATTGTAGAATGTAAATAAGGAGTCGGTGGGTGGGTGGATGAAAAAATTACCCGGAGAAATTTGGTACGTGTGTGCCGCACAAAGTAGGAATGAAGATGACGTGGTGTAGAGGTAGTATCACAGGGCGCCAGCATCAAAATTATTACCAATTTACAATCAGTCTACAATGTGTCGACCACACCAGTAAAAAGAAAACACGATGAAACTACTCAAGTAACATCTCTGAGTGAATATCTATTCTACCTCTATCACAACCCAGTCGTGAGTTTAATGTGGAGACTGTTTATACACATGTGATGTATATATTTATATCTGTATTTTCATCCTGGGAATGTATGCCCGGATTTTAAAAATGTAGAACTTACTTTCAGGAGACCATCAGTATCGCCTTTCAGCTGGGACTGTTGTTGGCTGTTAGCAAAAGAGTAACTTTTCTTGGCTGAAATATAGGAAAATTTGAATTTGATACGAGCTCTGACCCTAAACTTGAATAGGTTTTCTCTATATTGTATGCACTTCATCGATTGTTAATTTCTAGCAAATGCACGATATGATGAGACTTAAATTCTTTTATAACATGTTTGATTAGTGATGGTATGTGGGAATATTGGACGCTACGCTCGGTAGCCAGCACGCTTTGGACGCTACTCTTCGTAGAAGGGACGCTACGCTTGGTTTTTGCAGCGAACCGCCTAACACACAATGACAAACTGTTTTTCGCACACCATTAGCTATCTATTGACGTTTATTCGAAGTTCCTACATCAATTATTGACAAAGTTCTGACATAAATTTAAAAAAAAAAGCGTACAATCCGTCCGCCACCTGCTGAAAACCGAGGCGTGCTGTCCAGATACCGTATGAGTATACTTCTTTGCTTCTTCTGTGCACATATTTTATATGCAGCAATATCATATTTATTGCCATATATATACTCCCATTGCCACTTAGTGTAACACACAACAAAAGCCTTACAATTTGTCCATTTGTATTCCAGTTGGCTACAAAAAGTATCAGCACCATGTCAATATCAATAATTCCTATTTTTTTTTATGTTACTAACTGGTCCCCATTTCTTTTTTTTTAGGAAAGGGTGCCCGTAGTAGGCTACACGGCTACACATGGTCATCCAAAGCAATGTCTGTTCCCTTTAATTCTGCTACTTTTGTGCTGACACCTGGTTGTAGACATGCAGAATTGCATTCACTGTTATCTGGTATACGGTTTCCAAACATAGTCTAAGGGGTACCCTTTAAGGTGCCGATAGTACACTTGACCACACACTCCACTACTCTCTAGTCAAAACTGATTTAAATTAAAGAGTCATCTCCAATAATATTGGACCAAGTCCGTATTCACAACAACCACATGTATACGCAGAACTCTTAACTCACAGGGCACTTGATATCAGTATGAATCTACGTTTAAAGACGTGTTTGATCGAGATACAACTCTATTCATTTGGGTTCAATAGGAATGAAAAGAGTTTACACTGACTCACTGACTGACACTCAGTGACAGCTGGAAAAAATCAAAACAATGGGCGAAAATACAAGAATATTGAATAAACCTACATTTTGGATCCCGATCCATTCGTTTTGGTTCATCAGGGGGTGGTTTTTCGGCCTTCACTTTCTTCTTCCCCATTTCTGAGGTAAATGTATCGCTTGATATGGATAATATGACAATTTATTAGCAGAATGAGAAAAAGAAATGCCAACAGTGACCGGCAAACTCAGCATGCAGGGCGCAGACATATATACGCACTCTCCCAGCAGATAATTTCATAGCGCTAGGCTGTGTCAGTAGCCTGTGATCTATGTTTGAAGAGTGGAAGTCTACTTCCGCTGGTTCCCTGGTGATCCTCCAGGGGTCTCTACGAGCCACAAGAGCATACTGTAGTACGTCCCGTTGTCGCCAGGACTATTTCTCCCAAAGGCGGGTGGTTTGTGAACTGACTCAGCAAGTCCGGTGATTTATTTCACTCTTAAACTCTTTCTTGCATCTAGGATAAATAAACTCTATCTTATTTTCAGTCAATCCTTATCTTATAAGCTAGTTATTATCATTTATCATTTCATAATTTATAAGTAGAGCTTCGCTTGCGACGTTACAGCCAACGGTGCACGGTAACTGCACACACCATCTGACTCGAGGTAAAACATGAAACAATGTTTCTTGAAAGTGCTCTTTAATTAGGTGCTAGTTTCAATGACAGTAATTCACAAAAGCTGGATACAAGATATTGAACTTCCTCAAAGAAACTGTCTTATGACATAGCCACTCACTGGTTCATACCAGTTCTTTCTTATAAGAGATTTCAATTCACAAGATCAACATGTTATAAAACTCCAATCTTTAGTTTCAATAAACTATGAGTCTCAGTCCCAAATAGTTAATCCATGTGAAGTCCAAAGGTCATGAAGAGCTTTAGTCACCTTTCAGCATTCACATTAACATGATGGTTGTTCTTATTACAATCCAATGTCCAACTCCTATGGTAGTGAGATCACTTTGTGTATTCTCCCTATGAGAATCAGTCCGCAGACCGTCGGTAATCTTCAGACCCACGGAGCAGCCTTTTCCACATACATAGGGAGCCAAAGTGAACCCGCTGAAACCACAGATACCCACCTACAAAACACCGTTTCCGGTGGCCAGTAAAAACGAGGCTTAGTGCTAAAGCTATGGGGGTTTGAGGCTAGACTTATGTTTTTGGTCTCATTTGTTACTTTCGAAGTGAAGTTCATAACTATCGTCTCTGAAAAACTTTGTTTCAAAACTACGATGACAGTTGTTAAGCTTCTTAATAATTTGGATCTAAAAGATTGGAGAATGAGACATATAATCTCGAACCTACATAGTCTAAGTACTGAGCGCCTATACCCGGAAATAGTATTTTGTGACCGGCTATCTGTGGTTGGAGCAGGTTCACTTTGGCTCCCTATCGGTAAAGCATGGCACACATTCCTAGACACAGGGAAAGCTCCCTATCCAAACCTAGCAGGGCGACCCTACTCCAGGTAGAATAAGGCCTCCAGCACACACAGGAGCGTTGGCAGTGCTCCCATGCAGCAAGAATCACTCACACAGCTGAGTATCTACCAGATGGTGCTTTATTATTGTCCAGCACTGATCATGCAACTCTCCAATATCCCCAGCTATCAACCAATGGGCTAGCTGCTTCTACATCACGTGAATAGCCATACCTTATACAGTACATTGCTTTTGACTCTGCCTCATACACCTTCATTAATTATCATAATTCATCATTAGTATTCGTACATGCACACAGTGCACTGTTGAATTAATAGTTGATGGTTCACAGTGGTTCTCAAAATTGATCTGAACAAGGGATAGCATCAGTTGGAGTTCTGCTGCCAGAGTCTTTCAGAAAAAGGTTGTAGACATGCTCCATGTTTTTTTTTTGTTTTTTTTTATTTAGTTAAGCAAAAAACAGTTCTTTATTTCAAAAGATCTTCCACTGCTAGCACAGTCCTCAGCAGTATATGTACATCTAGATATCATTGGTTCACAAAAGAGAAAGGAAAATATCTCAGGGTGACTGGTGTGAAAAATATCTCTGATGACATAATAATCTACTCAGCCACAGGCAGGTGGGGAGGGTGCACCCCTCTCATAAGATCTCACACTCTCTAAGTGTTATTCTGTACAAGGTTCTCACTATGCTCTATGGGAGAAGAATTCTTAATGAACTTGGCTTAGGACCTTGAGAATCCACTGGCCTGCCTCCTGTGCTAAACACGTACATCAATGCAACACAAAGATCCCTAGAATCTTAATGATGCCACATAGCGGGAATACTGTTTATCCTACCCCTAATAAAAAACTCCATAGGCTTAACATTGGGTCACTGTATTCGGTCTGGAGTTCAGAAAAATGAAAAATATCGCTCTAGCGGGATACACTTGATAAATGACGTCATTTGTTAATGTAGAAGTAATTTAGACGGGCGGGGTAGGATAGATTCTAAACCAAACTCGAGTTAATCGTGTTATTGTTCATCGCACTCCGGCAAGATCGCGTATTACTGCTCTCGGCTTGGCCTCGTGCAGTAATACGCGATCTTTCCGTCGTGCGATAAACAACAACCCGACTAACTCTTATTTGGTTTCTCCATAGTACTTGGCACCCTAGTGGCTTTATTTGGACGGGAATACAGAATACCACTTAGAGAGTGTGAGATCTTATGAGAGGGGCGGCTCCATTGGGTAGAATTATTTGTCGCTGTCTAATTTGTAAAACAAAGTGATGATGCAGGTGACAAATAATACCAGTCCTATACTCGGCAGAATGTGTCTTGCTGATGAGAACTGGGGAGTTGGTTCCTGAAGGTCATGTAGGAAGCCCTTGACCTCTTGCCACGAGCCGTTGTTGGGGGCAGCATCCGCCCCGAGAATGGAACACATGATCTGGTAAAGCTGAACGCTGTCAAGTGCTGCAGGACGCATGCCTGGGCGGAAGTTGGGTCCAGCGGCTACGAATATTCCACTCATGTTCAGATGATCTGAGTCAAATCCATGAGTGGACCCTATTGAGTGATATTTACCCAAGACTGGAGAATCGGGCTGCAAGAAGATTTAAAACAAAAGATGATATTATTCATCAGTCATCCTCATATTGATATGCTTTACAGGTGGGGTGCTTTTCGATCCCATCCCCTCTGATTCTATACATAATTCACGCAGCTTCACCTTGTGAATTACCATGCGCTTCAAACTCGATGGGATACGAGCTCTAACTAACCTTGAATAGGTTTCTGAATTTATCTCACCCTTCACATTGACTAATGGGCTAACATTTGTGCCATAATTCCCCATTAACTTTTTTTCTTCTAAATACTCAACGGGCATTGGATATGAATTCCCAATGTTAAATCTATGTGGAAAAAATACCAGGGGTGAGATAATAAGTCATAGCCCTCGTACCTTAGGAATATATGATGTAAGGTAACATTTTATGATCTTCCTAAACTCTCATAGGTTTCCTCTATACTTACCGTTATGGTCGCATACCCAGTGTCGGTGATGGTAATGATGGGTGCCACGAGGCGGTGGCCCTTGTAGTGTAGCCGGGAGGGTATGTCCTGCTTCCAGTAGACGGACAGGTGTGGTACGTCACTCAGGGCCGCATAGATCTGAAGAGTATAGGGGACAGAGCCATTGTTAGTTCATGAAGCAGTCACTAGGTGGTCGGGGGACAAAACCTGTATTCTGGCTCTTTGTTCTTACGAAATTCAGCTGCCTTTCAATGTTTTACCAAGGTTCCTTTGACTCTCTACACCGATCCCAGAGCAGGAAGATATAATGCTAAAACCCAGGACATGATGTTTTTTTACTTGGAACACTTTATTTACATATGTGAGCAAGACAAGAAAAGTGACATTTCCTAATTATCACTCACTTCTTTTGCACCTCCATTAGTGAAGAACAGCTACTTTTTTACCTCCTTTAGTGAAGAACACCTACTCGGGGGGCGTCATGGCGGCGCCCATGGATCATAGGCTATATGCCATATAAGGGACATTGCCACCTGACAACTACTGGCTTGACAATATTTAGTCGCCACGTAATCAGTCAGCTAAAGGCCCGTTTCCATTGGCCGACAAACATGGTGTAGATTTTCTGTGTTCCCCTCATAGCCTATTTCCATTTTGCGTCAGCAGTGCTAAAGGTCCGTCGGTGGTTCCTGACTGTATAGCGGTGATAGCAAATGGAAATAGGCTTTTAGGAGAACACAAAAAATCTACACCGTGTGTGTCGGCCAATGGAAAAAGGCCTTAATGTAATATCAATATCTCACCCCTGGAATACATGTCCATAGGCTTAACATTGGGAACTCGTTCTCCCTGCCCCTACAAGTATTGCAGTCCGTTCTCCATGGTCTATATCCATTCATTTAGTGTGAACAGGGGTGAGATAAATAGAGAAAGCAACTCGTTTTGGACAATGAAGTCATTCTCCAACTCGTTTGAATGCTATGTTATATTCACTCGGCTGTCGCCTCGTTCATATCACCCCACATCAAACTCATGGAGAACGATGATTTTTGACCAAAACTTGTTGGTTTCTTCTATATTATAAGGGGCCATCCATAAAGTACGCACGCAGAATTTCTGAAATTTTGGACCCCCCACCCCCTCTCCCAATCTTGTCCGCAATAGAACAGGAGGGAGCATACGCAGCTTTTTCAAAATTTCTGATCCCCCCTCCCCTTGGTGCGTACGTACTTTATGGATGGCCCCTAGGTGGCGTTGAACGGCAACGCCTGTATCTGAACGGTACTCACGGAGTGTGCCCTGCCTTCCTTTGGCCAGATACTGACGACACTCCCGGAGGTGAGGATGTGATGCACGTCTGACATGTCGAGCACGGCGGTGACATTCACAGAGTCCGCGTGGAGATAGATGTGTCCGTGGTCAGACACTACCAGCACGTTCAGCACGTCTGTAACAGTGGCGTCTGTGTTATTGTGTAATAAAATTAACATATTGACTAGGGGTGAATGTTTGCCCTTAAATAACCTCTAAATTCACCTTCAAATAGAAACCCACATCACCGTCCTAAAGTTGACTATGATGGTCCTATAGGACACAAGGATAACCTATTAAGTGAGCGTGACCTCGTTAGTTTTATTTTATCCTATGTTATGATGATATTGCAATATTGTACTATAGACTTATATTGTACTATATTATATCAAGCTGGGTTGTCAGGGAAAATCCGGAAGATTTTGGAAGTAATGATGCACACATATATAGGGAAGTCGGATATATGGCATTCTACGAGAATTCTAAAAACGATATGGGTTTGACACAAACAGGTTTTAGTAAGGGTTTTAGATAGTGAGACAATATTTCTGTGGCCTGCTGGGGTGGACAGCAATGATCTTGCTTGCAATGTTACTTGCATGCAAGCTCTAAAGCGACCAGGATGGGGAGTGGTTAAGAGCATTAAACTCATATTCCCAAGGTTATCGAACTTTGTGGGTTCTACTCCCACTACAGCCACTCTTCTCCTTCACCCCCAGCAGTGGCAGATTTACTGCTATATCAAGAGGCTAATCCTTCTCATACCATGCCTATGTGGTGTGGGAAGAAAAAGAACTCTCACCTTGGTAAATGTGTAGGGGTGAGATTTCTACCTAAATTCATCTCATAGATTTGGTCAAACCCAAAGGAAGTCTAAGAGAACAAATTGGACTTTAAACTACCCAAACAAACAATATTTCTGTATCTTATAAAAAAGTCCATGATTTCAGGGATTTCTCTGAACTCTGACTTCCCTGATTCACTGTAACAATATTGTTACATTCCAAAATATCTGCATGTGAACCATACAGGCTCTATCCCTTGGCCTAACTGATCATGCTGGCTCTACATAATAGGCTGCTGGAAGTGACCCTTGGTTACAATCAACACAGTCACCCCCACGTGGTAAACACGGAGCCAGCATATAACCTTGATCTTGATGTACTATCGTCTGTCCGACTAGCGTAGCACATTGCGGTAACACCAGCAACAAAGCTTGTAATGGGATGAAGCCTTGGAGTCATTCATTTAGCGTACTATTCATACCTGATAGTAATAATATGCATGCTTTTGACGCCAACCTGCTAGCCGCGTGGGTGTTCCTGTGACAGTCCTGTTGTCAGCCCCATCCAGGAGAAGTGTGAGAGCTTCATCGAGTGTCTCGAGAACCTGCAGAGCCTCGCTGCTACCAACCCCGTACTTGTGCTGGATACCGTCAGGTTGTTCCTGGTATATAGCTGGGGGAAAGAGCATTCTTTATCTTCTCATTTAAGATACAATTAAGAAAGGAGACAGTGAATGAGGATTTCTCACAGGTTGTTCCTGGTATATTGCTGGGGGAAAGAGCATACTTTGTCTTCTTATACAAAATAAGATTTAGAAGTGATAGAGAAAGGAAAAAGTGAATGATTATCTCCTACACAAAATATCTCTGAACAGAGATTCCATTTTAAAGGCATGTCGGACAATTTTACCTTGATATGATGATCTCCAAGTGTTGAGGAACACATGCCTAACTTACCAATAGGGGGTCACTGTGCTAGTTTTTGATCGAGAGATCAATATCATAATAATATAACAAAATGGTATATATAGAAATTCTAAAAAGTAGTCTTCTACATTGTAAAACCCATGTCATTTTCTCCAAACTTTCACAGAATATAGTACATGTATAGTACTATATATTCAGTTTAAAAAAATCATAGGTCATCATCCATGTCTTTGAAATAATTGAAAAGAACTATGTTTTCAGTATGAATCTATGAATCAGTCAAATGCAAATTTCCCTAACCAACCTATTGGGTGAAGTCAAATTTGATAACATTTTACACTCCAGTCAATTTGTATTAGAATAAGTCAAAGGAACCAGTTTGAATTGTTTATGGTCATCACTTAAAAAAAACCAGATCTCACACTCTCTAAGTGGTATTCTGTACAAGGTTCTCATTCGCTCTATGGGAGAAGAATTCTTAACGAACTGGGCTTAGAGCCTCGAGAATCCACTGGTACATTGAGATTATATGAATCTTTGGGTTGCATTGATGTAAGAGGCCTATTCCACCAAAAAGGCCCTCAGCAGGCGGGTTTTTGCCCTCCAGCCGGCTATTGCCGCCGGGGCCGGCCGCCCGGCCGCCCCTAAACCCCTAAATTCTAGGAGCTGTTCCACCAAAGCCCCACAAAGCGACCAACAGGCGTACACAAGGCGCCCGGCGAGCGCCCATAGAGCCGGCCGGACCCGGCGCGGCGATACACTCGCAGCGGGTTCCCTATTGCCGTCTGGTGGACGTTGGCGGCACTAACGCGCTATCCCGCGGTTCTCTATCGATCCGGTAGACGGCGCGGCGTGCGGCGATACACTACGACGCTCTGAACCCGCGAAAGTCACGTATCGAGCGCAGCAGTGTGTCCGCGAGTCGGGATTTGTACGGGAACGGTCAGAAAACGAGAAATAACCGCGGAATTACAGGTTAAATCGAACAATGAAGGTAAAAAAAGATAAGGATTGATGTTATGAATGTGTATATTTGATACTGGTGCTTATATTTTGCTCAAACTGGCGCAACTGTCCGAAATATCGGTGTCCCTGTATAGGGATACCGTCCGCGGACCTGTCACGCTCAATGTTGATGGTGTATATCGTAGTATATGCGGGCGAGCGGTCAACGCGCCCCCGGGGAACAGCTCTCCGTGTCACTCTCGATGTCGCTCTTTGCACGCCAGCCGGCCCGCCGGGAGCTTAAAATCAAATGGATCAGTTTTCCCCTGGCAGGGCTTGTGGGGGACGTTGCGCTCATAATGCCCGGCCGCCCGCCCGGCCTTCTCTGTGGTTATCACTATATTTTGGTGGAATACCTCCAAAATTGGCTGTTGCACCGAGTATTGTCCCCGGCCGGCGGCCGGCGGCCACCAACAGGTCAGCCGATACCGCCCGGCTACGGGGTTTTGGAGGCACGGTGACCGGCAGGGGCCGGCTGTGTGGGGCCTGTGAGCTCTCATGAGCTGTTCCACCAAGCAGATTATCGCCGCCGGCGGGAGGTTTGGGCTGGCTATTGCCGCCGGTCGCCAATAGGCGACCACAAGGGGCCCGGCCTGGGCTTGTGCCTCCTTGGTGGAATAGGCCTCTAAGTCCTTAGCACGGGAGGCAGGCCAGTGGATTCTGAAGGCTCTAAGCCTAGTTCGTTAATAACTATTCTCCTATAAAGCGTAGTGAGAGTATAGAATACCACTTTGAGAGTGTGAGATCTTACGAAAAGGGTGCAAGACTTACCGACAAAGTCCACCTTGTCCTCGGCCAGTTGGTGGACAGCATCCTCTATGGCAGCTGCCATGTGGCTTCCGTTCATGTAACCTGTATACGGAATACACTGCTCGCTCGTCAGATGTATGCCCCCAATCGTCATCTCACAACCAGGCCAGTGATACAGCCTCACCCGCCTGCCCTAGTGAAGAACAACGTTAACTGCAGTTAATTCACCAAGGTTGGTGGTCTTTCATTTAAGCAACGAGTATAGAGTATACTCGTTGATTTAAGCAAAAGGCTACATCCGGAAAGTGTACAAGTCAAGTTTGTTGCCAGTCAGTCACACAAGAACAAAAGAATTGGTGAAAATGAGGTAGATGAGACATGCTATTTGAGGTAGATGAGACATGCTATTTATTACCCACCTATTACGGTCTCCATATGAAATTATAGAGCACCTGGAATTAGCTTCTGGCATGTCGGAATCTCCTGCAGGAGATTCCGGAAAAATTGTCCTGTCCATAATGAGGTTGAATCATCATGTACTTTGAAATAAGTTTCTTGAATGTTTATTCAATGCTAATAATTCATAAGTGTGTTATGACAGTGATCTGTGATGGTAAATGAGATTATTATGATTGATTCTAAATAATTAGCATTGAAGGAACATTCAAGAAACTTATTTTGAAGTACACAATAATTCAACCTCTTTATGGACAGGACTATTTTTCCGGAATCTCCTGCAGGAGATTCTGACATGCCAGAATCTCCAGGTAGCTAATTCCAGGTGCCCTATACATTTCCTATGGAGACTCCGTAATAAACTGCAGTATACCACAATCTACACTGACAAGAATTGCGATGGTGCTTCATTGTACTGATGCATTGTGGCAAAAATTCATGTGACTAATCAAAACCTAGCAGGACTTTTTTTCAAAGATTTCTTTATTGACGAGTTTGTTCTTTTATATTTCTTTTCATGTACATACATTTCAAATCCTGAACTCCAATAAAGTGGCTGTTTGTCTCAGCTTTACAAGTAAGCTGTTTTTATCACCAGAGCACTAAAAATGTCAACCAAATCGTGACAAATCGTGTGTGCTGGTGGAAGAGCCCCTTTTTTTTACCATGAACAGAGGATAATGAGCTATAAGAGCACCTCACTACTTTTGGCCTATCACCTCCAGCCCTATCATCTAATCCCATCTAAAGGGCTGGTTCCACCAACACATGGATATGCCGTGGTATATCTTGTTATATCGTTCAGTGTTGCTATATGTCATACCTCCTTTGTCGCGATACATCAAACATGATGGAATCCTTACTTTTTCGAGATGTCATGTGTCACAATATGTCACGCGCTAAGATATGTGTACTTTTCCATGATGTTGTGTATACTTTGGTGCTCCACCACCACGACACCTCAAGATGCATCGTAGCAAATATGCACACGATTATTCAAAACCTAGCAAGATTTATAAGCAAGACAACCGAATCGTGGCTAATCTCACTATATCTTGTGTGTTGGTGGAACTAGCACTTAACCTCCACAGAATTAGCTGACATGGTCATGTCTCTCAAAGCGTGCCTTTGCACACAATTGCAGAATATTCATTTGTCTCTCTTGACCACGTGAACGCCCCCTTACCTGTTTTAAAGCAGTGACCCAGATAGGTTGGCCATCGTCCCACCACTTTGGATTTCTGTCATTAGGCCAGTTAAGGTCAATCTTGAACGAGTCATCACTTTCAACGTCGTAAATGTTGTTGCCTATCATCCCATGGCTTTCAGGGTACAAACCTATGACAGGAGCACAATTTGAAAGAAAAGAGGAAATAGTTGTAGGAGGATTTTCTGCCGCAGTGACAGAGAAGGCATGGAAAAGATTTTAATGTCAGTCCCTGCATGGGGTTGAAGGCTTAGGAGAAGTTCTATCCACTGTTGTATTTTTGTGAACGAGGCTCAATAAATATTATCTGTACTATACATGAGGAAAAATAATTTTATATACAGGAAATTAAAATGGTGGATTTCCAACAATATCTTTTTAGATTTTCTTTTAAAAAAAAGAGTATTTTGAAAGGGGATGTTTTTTTTCTCTCGTAATTTTATGGCGTGCAAAGGGAATATTCTGAAGAAAAAAAAAACGGGGGTGGGTGGGGGGGGGGGGGGGGTATTTCTATGTATTAATGTGGCGTGGGGAGGGGTTGGGCTGTTTAAACGCTAATTTATATACCAACGCCTAGCCTCAGGATTACTTTCTTTTGTGTTTGAGGCGAGACAGTTTTCCGTATAGTATTATTTCCATAGCAGAGAGGAATGGGTTTTTAAAAAACAAAATTTACACAATCCACAATCCAAATCCACATAGTAATTATTAAGGAGTGACATCAGTAAAGGAATATCGTTGTGTTCATTATTATATATCCATGCAGTATATTTGATAATTACGTACTGCTGCTCCTTGTGCAGTATAAATTGTGTACTGAACCCTGTGCAGTACACTGTTATACTGAACTCGTTGAAAGATCAGCAGTGTGTTGGCTTTCACATAGAAATGTCTCCTATGCCAATATATGGTAAGATTTTATCAATTTTTGGTATATAATAAATATATAACGACCCACCATGCGTATACATGCTACAAAACTCGATTGGAATTGATGTTATTTACGGAACTCTGCCTGGGGCCTCGTTCCGTAAAAAGTAACAATGCCCCATCTCGTTTTGTAGCATGTACAGCATGCTCAGGTCGTTCTATATAAGTACCAACCAGTAGCGATACAGTAATAGTTAGGGAATGACTCCGCGGGGAAACAGGGCCTCAGTTGGTCTGCTCTGACGCCGTTTTCTGCCATTCGCTGAAGAGAGGACAGTTCCGCGTCCCACCGCATACCGTCCAGCAGCACAAGCAGCACCTGCAACGACCAGCAGGGGCCCGTTTAATAAACTAGGATCTTACATAAACACCCTTTTCTGTACCTTGTACAAGGGTTATCGTTTAATGATATTTAAGTTTGCTTGCTATAAGACAATATCAGCCGTCCATAAGGTCATCCATAAGTGATGAATGGTATATCATCTTTGGCGGACTTATACTTTATCCTACCCCTAATAAAAGACGCCATAGGCTTAACATGGGATTTGTTTATTTCACGGGAGTGACATAAAGTGTTGTTTATGCCACTACTTTCTGATACTGAAAAAATATGGAAACGGGGTAGGATAAAATCTAGACGCTACTCGTTTGAATTTGAGCTTATTTATGCCACTCATTTTGTTAGCTCCGTAATGTCACTCGTCTTCGACTCGTGAAATTATGGAGCCAACAAAATGCGTGGCATAAATAAACTCAGACTCAAACTCGGTGACGTCTCTTGATAGTACTTACAATGGTCCAAAATGTGGTAAAAAGAAAAGAGGAACCATTTGCATTTACCCATTAACCCTTTAAGGGCGGATGATGCCTTAAGGCATCATTTGCTGGATATCTATGAAATTGTTTTTCAAAGGGAAATATCTGAACAATTACCTTGAAGTTTTCACAGAATGTAGGTTTAAGATCGTATATTTGATTTCTATATGATAGAAATAACAATATTAAGGATAACATATCACATCACGTGATAAACCTTCGAATTCTGAGTTCAGAGGGCAATGCCCCAGTCCCCTAAATGTAGCCGTCCCCAACCCTTAAAGGGTTAATATTTCAGTGGGTGGTGGGACAGTCTCGGGTTTGTGACTGACTACCTCAACGAGAAACCATCGTCATTGTTCTCCTACTTGTTTGAATGCTACTTGATATTCACACGGCTGTCGCCTTGTTCATATCACTCCACATCAAACTCGTGGAGAACGATGACTTTGATCAAAACTTGTTGGTTTCTTCTTTAATGTCTGGTACTACTGATTAATTCTCACCTTGTTATGATGGACTTGACTTGCCCAGGTTTCCGGGACACAGAAGAGCACCATCATGATCACCATTAACTGCTTCATATCAGGAAGATTGGAAAACGCTCCCCAACAGACCAGCATTGTTATAGAAATGAGACCTAAAAGATAAGAGCATCTGTTGTATGGATGATATTTACAGAGTTGTCTTCACGGAATGATATCCCGAAGCGGAGCAGAGTGATAACTGTGGCAGTAGATAATAAACGCCATGTAAACAATTATATTGTGCAAGTACTATGCATAAAGATAAAAGTATTGTCAGTTTTATCATTTCTAACGTATTCTTTGTGTATCATTATGTAAAGTTTTGGTCTATACACCCCTATCGATACCTCCTGTCAATAAAGAGTTAGGTTCTGACATCTGTGTTTGAGTTCTTACTCCTTTCTCTTAAGATCTACTCCTTACACAAGTAGGCCTCAAGACTTTACAATCAGTTTGGATTATTTTCTCTCTATTAACATGCCCTTATGTTACATGTATGGTACAATAGAGACATCAACTACACTTCATACAGAGGCTGTCATTCTCATACAGTTCGTAAATAATGTTTCCTGCTTATTCATCCCCCTTTTATTTGAGCTGCTATAGCTAAAGCCCACATAGTACAATTTCGACAATACCATCAGAAAAAGAGTATGCAGTTGTTATCATGATAGCAGTGTTTCACTGGAAGAACTGTTAGTATAACGGAAGTGAATAAAGCTTTGAAAAATATTAAGTTATTATATATTATTATTATTCACTTATTTTTTATCTACCACCTTGATTAAATATGATTGTACATGATAGAAAGGTCCCATGTGTGTGTTTTGTTTTCAATTCAGCAGATTTTAGTATTACATTTTTGCAACTGGAAAAAATCATAAGCTAAATGTGTTGAAAATGGGTTGTAAACTCGAATGGAAATATGGTAAAGGCACACCCTAACTCGGGTCCAGTATAGTAGCCTAGATATTTGGAACACTGGACACTAACCGCGCATTATATCTCACACAGGTCCCAATGATGCATTTGGGTCAATGGGATAACATAATAATGTGACCTCGCTGCTACTGTATGTTATAGGACACCTAATCACTCATGGCACTCAGATATGTTGATTCATTAGTCTAGTCACACGACTCTCAATGTATGAGGGACTTGACAGACTCTCTATAAATGACTCGAGATCAAATCATGTTTATATTCAATATAAAGGTGTAATCACCCACCAATTTATGTATCTGGAATATTGTGGACATTGGAAAGGAAGGCACACAGTAGTATCTTCAAAATGATTCTATTAGGAAAAGGAGTACACAGAAAATAATAATTAAAAAAAGGCTAAAGCCCCATTAAACTCCACAAATGCTGCAAACAGTAACACATGTTATCTCACCCCCGGTACAAGTTTAGCCATAGAAATAACGTTAGGAAAAAATACTCAATGATCACCCCCGTAAAGTGACAATACTACGCCACGGCCGTGGCATAGTGAATGTGAGATGACATCATATGGATTTGCTAAGTACATGTATATTCTACTTATTCTGATGCTATTTAATGTCATAGAAAGGGGTGAGATAAATCCAGAACTGCACTTGAATCATAAAATACTCAATATTCCACTCGTTTGGATGTACCATAATCGTCACTCGGCTTCACCTCGATGATGATTGGGGCCCGTCCAAACTTGTGATGTATTGTGTATTCATACGATTCTCGATGCAGTTCTGTATAATTCTGCTAGATGAAAGCCACTTACCGGTGTGTCCTGGGGGATGGTGCTGTGTGTGATGCTGCCTCCTCCTCTGACACCTGTCCCTGTGGTTGTGTGATGTTTATTTACTGTGGGTTGCTGCCCTTGTCACTGACCCCATATCCCCAACACAGGTCGGTGCAGTACCTGCATGGGTCCTCTCACCAGGGCGCGGGAGGATGCACTGAATCTCCGGGAGGAGAGTGATGCCAACTTCCCCTGCATATCAATCTCCAGTTATCCGCTAGGGGCATCGGTGGGATAAAGAAAAAAACCAACAGGTTTTTGTCAAAGTTGTCGTTCTCCATGAGTTTGATGCAGAGTGATATGAATGAGCGACAGCCGAGTGAATATCACGTGGCATTCAAATGAGTTGGAAAACGAGTTCCTTTCTGTATTTATCTCACCCATGTACACACTAAAAGAATGGTCGATGCACCGGATATACCGAGGAGAACGGACTGTGATACTCGTAGGGGCATGGAGAACGAGTTCCCAATGTTAATCCTATGGGACAAAAATACCAGGGGTGAGATAAAAGGATAGTACCCTACGGCGTACACAGTCGAGAACCAGCCAACACTGCATACTAAACTCTAGAGGTCAATACACTGCATACTATCATCATTCCCATTGCTCCAAGCAGAATCTTTGTCAGAGAACTACCTCAAAGTTTTCCAGATCAGATGAGAAAACATGTATATATATATTCGTTCAATGCTGTATCTTTTTCTATTACCTGGAAATCGATCTTTTTTTATATTAGTAGTGACTTTAAGGTGTGACTAATATCAAATATCTTTGGATGAGAAAGGTAGGTATTACAATCAGCCCGAGTGGTTGTCCAACAATTCAACCCATGAGGCACGCTGGTTCCTTTTGTTGTTTACATGCACTACGATTAATCGTAGGTGATCGGTAGATGCACTACGATTCATCGTACGTAGGTGGTAGATACGCTATGATTAATTGCATGTGAGCAGTAGATGTTCTAGAATTAATTGTATATGATTAATCATTCTTGAGCAATAGATATGCTATGATTAATCGTACTTGGGTGGTAGATGTGCCACGATTAATCGCTTGTAAGCAGTAGATTTTTTTTTTCAAACATTTCTTTATTGACTTCTCATTTACAATATTTCCAATCGCTATGGTACAGAGTATGTGGTCAGTCAATAGAGGGGCCTATGACATCAGCCGCATATTTGGGCGGCTGGTTTTAATTGTCAGGCCAACTTGTACATAATTGTGTCGATGCGCCACACATGGCAGTGATTTACATCTATAAGACTTTCCATGATAATTACATTTTCTTTTATGCCAGGTGGCTAGTCCGGAGTTCCCGCAAGGAGGGGTCTGTATACCTGCAGCCCCCAAAATAGTATCCAAGTGGATAGTACCTTCATATTTGCAATCTAGTATAGTACAACAACTGATATCTTGTATGATCATTTGGCAATAAACATAAATCATGTTGAAGCTCTCTAGATGCGCTACTATTAATCGTATGTGAGTAGTACAAACATTACAGCTAATTGTACATGAGTGGTAGATGCGCTACGATTGATCGTACATGAGTAGTAGATGTGCTAGGATTAAATGTACATGAGTGGTAGATGGGTTACAATTTATTGTACATACGCGCTAGGATTAATTGCATGTAAGCAGTAGATGTGCTACAATTATTTGTGTGTGAGCATTAGAGGCATTATGATTAATCATACTTGAGCGATAGATGTGCTACGATTAATCGTTCGTAAACGGTAAATGCGCTACAATTAATCGTACGTGATTGGTAGATGTGCTACGATTAATCGCACATGAGCGGTAGATGCGCTAAGATTAATCGTATGTAAGTGGTGATGCGCGGGGCTTTCAGTGAATATCAAAACGTAACAGAGTGACCATCGCATGCATCACTTCTGTTAATAAAGCCAGTGACATTCCCCCGGATCGTTGAGAGACTGTGCCACAATAATTATTCCGGCCTTAATAATTCTGGCCTTAGCAAGTCTATGAGACCGATACACATCTAGTTCCCTGCTATTTGTTGACGTTTCATGGTGCTGGAGATTGCATGGTTAATGTGTCACTATCAGATTAATTGTTTTAGAATCCCGCCAGGAGGTATGTGAATAACACATAACACTACAGTGCATAATAACAAAGGCGTTTTTGGTTATCATCATCATGTGAGTGGAAACACTCTTATATGTCAGTTAGGGCTTAGTAACTTTAAGAGGCTCTAATAATCAGAAATATAGTGTCATCTAGTTAAGTCATATTTTATAATATGCTTATATATAAAGAGAGTATGTGAGGTATTCAAGAGAGTGAAGTGAAATGATTATCGATAGTTCTAATGGACTGTTGGTTTCATACACAGCTTTTGCAACCTGGAGCATACAACATACCTGAATGCTCCGGATATGTAGATACACGCTGGCCATGTGTGTAGGTGGATAAAAAAAATATATAGGATGGTTTGCGTATGGAGGGTGTAGGCAATATACAATATATAAAGGGATGGTTTGTGTATGCTGGGTGTAGGCAATATACAATATATAAAGGGATGGTTTGTGTATGCTGGGTGTAGGCAATATACAATAGATATAGGGATGGTTTGTGTATGGAGGGTGTAGACAATATACAATATATATATAATGGTGGTTTATGTACGGAGGGTGTAGACAATATACAATAAAGGGATGGTTTGTGTATGTAGGGTGTAGACAATATACATAATGGTGGTTTATGTATGGAGGGTGTAGACAATATACAATAGATGAAGGGATGGTTTGTGTATGTAGGGTGCAGACAATATACAATAGATATAGGGATGGTTTGTGTATGGAGGGTGTAGACAATATACAATAGATATAATGGTGGTTTATGTATGGAGGGTGTAGACAATATACAATAGATAAAGGGATGGTTTGTGTATGCTGGGTGTAGACAATATACAATAGATATAGGGATTGTGTATGCAAGGTGTAGATAATATACAACAAATATAGGGATGGTTTGGGTATGCAGGGTGTAGATAATATACAACAAATACAGGGATGGTGTGTGTATGCAGGCTGTGTTCAATAGGCAGTGTGTGACTTATATGAGACTGTCCATACTGTCGACACTGAAGCCTGTTGGTTCCAGGTATATGGATAGGCGACCCCCAACACCAAGTCAAATACCAAGAAGGCAATTTTGCTAAAGTCTTTACCAAGTTTTGACCTTGTTTTGTACTGTGTTGAGTGTAGTGAAAGGTTAGTTCTCTATGACATTTTGAGATAGTGATTTCGTTTTTCTTGTTGGTTTTTTTTATCAGTTTTTAATAGTATATTGGTTTTTTATAGGTGACACAAACAACACGTTCAATGGTGAACTAGTAGCTGTGTGAAATAAGCATTAAGACCAACTCCATAGTACATGTATTTTGAAGCAAACTGTAAGGCTGGAATATATGTAGATCTTCCTTCAATGTAGCTCGAGTTATAATTTTTATTTCATGTACTTAAAACTAGTAACTACACAAACTTCGTTGGCCACATGATTGTAATAGACGTAGTCAAAACCAACCTTGTTGTTGAATTGCGACCAATAAAATTAATTCATTTATTTACATGTATATTCATTGCAGACTGCAAAAATCAATCTATGCAACCTTATTTATTTAAATACTTCCAGGTTTTTCATATACCACACGACAATAGTATTACCATCATTATGTTTATTTGCATAAATTAAAGCCATCAGTCATCACAATCAAACTAAATCCCGTTCACATCATTCAAAAGACAAAAACTATTTACATATTTACAAAGGTGCCCGTAGGTTTAATGGTGATAATTAAAGTAAATAATCCTCTAGTTTTCACCATAGAAACAAGTTTGAATATAGTGGAAAGTTTTCTCAACAATTGTAACATAGGCCTGCACTACAGAGGTTGTCTGGTGTCAGGCATGCTGCATTTAAAGACGTGCACCTGTTACAAGGTCAGGTAAATAAAGGGTTAATTGACTTTCTCGACTGATTCACTAGCCTACTCCTGTTGAGTCAGGTAATGTGAATAGAAGGACCAGGGTTTCGCGTGCTTTGATTAAACCAGGGTTATTATTAAAAAAAAAAAAAAAATTAAATATTCAATTTTTTTTTTTAATTATTAAACCAGGGAGCTGTTTCAAAAGTGAAAGTGAGGTCTCGCCAGCGGCACGTCGCATTTCAAAGCGAGAGGCCGGCAACAGCGAGAGGCACTTTGAATTAAAAAGCGGCAGCAAAACTGTTACCAATACCCAATAGCGAGCGGCACCTCCACCTCGACAGCAACACTTCAAGAACATGGAGAGTTGTTTAGCTCTCGCTTTGGCGGTGAGAACTCTCGTTTAGACCCTCCCTACTTTTGAAACAGCTCCCTGGTATCTACGGGCAGCGTGATACATGATACAGGTCTCGGTGCGTGTTTTTAGTAGAGCGGAGGCTGCACGAAGCGCTCCTCCATGTCCTTGTTCTGCGCATGCTCCTGAAGCTGCGCCATGATCTCAGACTCGTACTCTGCTGGCACGGGCCTCTTACGAATGATCCAGTCGTAGATGTCCCAGTCGTTGGTGGGCTCGTTGATCAACTTGTCGTAAATGTTGAGCTGTTCCTCGGTCATAGCGGACAGGAAGCGGCTGGCGTACGTACTGCAATGTAAGAGCCAATATTGTCATGTCTTAAAAAAGATATCTGAATCAGGCACATAGGATAATTGTTTGTTGTTTGTTTGTGTAGTTTAATGTCTCGGTTACGTCCTTTTGAGCCTGACTCATTACAAACACGCAGAATAATAATTTGGAAACCTGGCCTATGTGTTTACTCACATATAAGGCCATATAATGCTGTGTATCATGGTCAACATAAGAGAATAACTATCCTAAAGTTGACTGAAAAGGGAGCCAAAGTGAACCCCTAAAACCTTAGATACCCGTGATGAAAACAGCATTTCCAGAGACCAGTAAGAACAAGGCCTAGTTCTAAAGCTATGGGAGTTTGAAGCTAGAATTTCATTTTTGGTCTCGTTTGCTACTATTGAAAAGTAGTTTACTACTATCATCTCTGAATAAGTCTCTTGAAGCTACGGAGACAGTTATTAAGTATATAAAAATATCCATTCAAAAGATTGGAGACTGGAATTGAGCGTTATCTAAATATTGACTATAGATTATAATAGTATAAAATAGTGGTTGCCCCCTGACTCCGGTGGGGCTTACAATCTGACGATATCCTGGCGGATGATGGCAGAACTAGCAATCACTCTGTTCCCTATCTAGATTGGCCGCCACCTCTATCTACACTGTGTTCCAACTTAGAGGTAGGTAAGGTTAAACCCTGGCTGTGTCCACAAATTCTCACTCTCAGACCACACAGCTTTCTTTATTCTTGGATTCTGAGAGCTGAAATACTCATGAAGAAATATTCATAGCTCACAAAGTTAGGGATAGGGATAGGGTTAGGGATAGGGTTAGGGTTAGGATAGGGATAGGGATAGGGATAGGGTTAGGGATAGGGATAGGGTCAAGGGTAGGGTTAGGATAGGGATAGGGTTAGGATAGGGATAGGGTTAGGATAGGGATAGGGATAGGGTTAAGGGTAGGGTTAGGGATAGGGTTAGGGTTAGGGATAGGGTTAGGGATAGGGATAGGGATAGGGATAGGGTTAGGGTTAGGGTTAGGGATAGGGATAGAGATAGGGTTAATGGTTAGGGATAGGGTTAGGATAGGGATAGGGTTAGGGTTAAGGGTAGGGTGTTCTGTCTGTTTTCATCCTCATTGAAGACCAAATTTAAGGTCGAGTTCTTATAACGGGTCCAGTTAGTTACGGGTGGACTTCATTCCGGGTCGCGCTCTCCAGTGTTCCAGGCCGGGGCTCTCACCTGAGAATGATGCCGTTCTCCAGCATGCCACGTTTCCGGCTCTGGTAGAGGAGGCGTGCCCGCTTCAGCTCCACCGACTCGCCGGCGCGGGGTGTGTAGGGCGGGATGGGCACGTTCACCTCGTCCGCCGCGTGGTCCAGCTCCCCGTCCCACCCCCCATCCTGCCCCGCTCCCTCACCGCCGGCGCCGCTCAACCCCCGCACTCCTAGTACAGAAACCTGCCGGCATGCCGAGGCCTAGAAGAGAAAGTCAATCATTTCTGTAATAGCTGTTTTTCCGTTCAGCGCCGCCATGCGGTCATGTTGCATGGCAACGCGACCGTTCGGCCAAACATTGCGCTGACTGCGACCAAGGCTTTCACACATAGGGCGTGGGTGGCGGGTATGAGTGCAGAGGTGTTGTTTTCTTCCAGATAGGAGTGTTAGAACAAGTTAGGACACTCTCAAAACAAAGACAGGTTGTCCACACTTCAGAGTTGATTATTGTCTCAGTTTTTATATATTGATTTAGTTGATACAGAGCTTATTGACATGCCCAAAGAGGAACATACTAAGAGGGACATTCTAAGAGGGACATTCGACTCTTGTATTTGTCTACTATGTACATATCATTCCCATTTCCATCTCATTCATTGCATCTATCACTCTTTATCAATCATTGTGGAAGAATGGCAACTATGCCAAACCTGGTGATGAATGTAAAAAGCCATTTCCCTAATAAAGAATTGAAAAGCAAAACAAAACCCCACAATAAAATACATCGGTAAACATCATTACACATCACTGTTGGCCATGGATTGTGTACTAATTCCATGGTACAAAAACTCTCTTATGATAAAGCAATTATATGCAAAACAATTACTTTGGACAAATATATTTAATCATGAATCTAAAACGCCATACATTATGATTTAAAGATGAACCAATCTTAAGAAATATATTTATTTGTCATCTCATATAACACTACCCAAGTGAAATATATAATGATTTTATAAGGTATCAGATGGGTTATAATATATAAATAAATATATATATATATATCTATCTATATATATATATATCTATATATATATATAACAGATGCATGTGCATTATATATATATATTCCATTATTCCATTATATATATATATATATATATATATATATATATATATATATATATATATATATATATATATATATATATAAATACATATATATATAAAAATATGATGTATGTAAATGACATTCCTGATGGGACAAAAGTAAGATGTATAGGTTGGATTCCATATGCAAGGGTGAGTATATGTAACATGAATTCTATAAGTATATCTAAATGATATATTAAGTATTGTTGAGCCGATATGAATGTTAAACCCACCAAATTGTAGCTGGGATACCATAGAATACGATGGATTCAATGTATTGTCTCTAAAGATAATCTAAACGTAATCTACGAACATATTACCCTTATACACTCAGTCCTCCAATGCTAAAGAATATGTTGCCATGTGATGGCTTGGCCGCAAGCATTACGTAACCAAGTAGATAAGGCACGTCGCCGGCTAGTGGAAAAAGGCTATTAGGCCTTATAAGTCTTTAATTTTACACCTAGACTAGAGTAGAGACCCAATCCAAGGCCTCCCAAACTGGCAAAAGGGGTAGGCTCAATGCGTCCACGAAAAGGCTCAAGTCAAGGTGTCCAGGGCTCACATCGTCTATAAACTTTATATATCTTGCTGCAAAATTAGATGTACATCAAATTTAATCATGATAATGTTCCTATGTCCGACTTATGTAACTGGCACTGACACAGAATGTGGCGCTCTGTAAGGGAGATGTCTGAGCGATAATTGGTGAAGTTAAGGGATTTTAGTAAAATGCAAAAAAAGATAACATGTTAGAGTGTGTCATATGTTCTCTCTTGAAAGTAATGGCACTAATACTCACGTTAAAAATTAATTTCCAGCTTGCGATGCTGCACAGTCGATTCATTTTGAGTTGTGATGAGTGCGACCTTCCCGGCGTTTTGTTTTCGTAACACGTCCAAGTTCTACTGAATACGACAGATGGCGCTTCGGTGTGTTTCAGACTGGTCCCACACTGCACCGCTAGAGCAACCTTCAGAAACTCGTTTTGCGGTACAATAAACCGGAGCGGCGCAGTGTGGACTGGTCCCTTCTCTTTGCTAAAAAAACTAGAAGGAGGTGGTGAAAGGTACCAGTCGAGGCCGCTGACGAGTGGTGGCGCCACAGAACGGCCCACAGTGTTATCCGGGCGCGTAAACTTATACTGCTTGGAGAACTACGAGTTTTAGAATTGATTTAAATGTTGGGTTCCGAGACTATGGGGTGTAGCCAATGGGGAGATTTAGAGGCACAGCGAGGGTACTAAGGAAAGGTATTCATCCAGTCTTTCCAACGCATCCCTGAAATACTGCATTATATTTGATGGGGCTGTCTAGAATATATAGGGCCTAAATGACACCATGCTGTTCCCCCCTACCCCCTTGTCAAGTTTCATATTGTAGCGGATGATATTAGGTGGTTCAGGGAACTTCAATAGAAAAAAAAGTAACTTACCAAGACAGACGTTTTAAATCTGTTTTCAACATTACTTTCTATTGACTTTAACCTTTTAAAGACGGGGTCTGTGACAGAGCCCTGTTGGTTGGGGCGGGTACTTTAGATTGGCATAACTCCAGGGGACAGGTCAATTTTTGTCTAAACCCATATTCCATTAATTGATCACGTGATATGACACATCATTCTTATTTATATTATTTGTTTTACCAAATACTATATCATAGGTATATTCTATGAAAGTTTCAGATATGTTGATCAATTATTTCTTCGTAAAACAATGAAATGGTAAATATTACTAAATTTCATAAATAATGCCTCAAGGCATTATCCGCCCTGAAAGGGTTAATCATGGACTGTATACAACATTAACCTCTCAAATTCACACACCTACATACTCGGACACTGCGTTTACATATGATACACATGCTAATTGACCAGTTATCTACTTACACAGTTACTCCCACCCCACCCTGTCAACCATCTACCGGACATCTCTATAAATAAGTCCAGTTCTGATTTTGCATTTTTTAGATTAATTTCCGAGGGTTCTAAAATCTGTTGTGGTGCTCGGGAGGAGCTTCGGTCGTACCCGACACCCAGCCACTACACTAGTAACACAAGAATCCAAGAGAAAAAAACCCTGAAACCATCCTAAAACAAAATGTAGATCAGAAGTTATAACCCTGACTGAGTCATACATTAATTCTTGGTGGTTTTTTTTCTTTCGAAAATGAAAAAAAAAACCCACAAAGAAAGACATAAAAAAATCAAACACATTATATTGTGTACTGATGTAAATCACCCCCAAAACTTGGAATCAAGACTGACAAATGAAAAGCGGTTTGGTACGACCATGCGTACTGCTGTATTAAAGAAGTTTATTGTGTCCGATTACCATGATAACATGTATGAGGCATACCCCATAAGGGTAAATCATAATATTAAGAACAAAGTAGAAGCTCAACATATAAGTAGCTGCTACTGAAGACAAGTAGACTTTGTACTCACAAAATGCATCAAGTTATCTAGAGACCTTCAGCATACAATAACAAGACTTGTGAACATTCACTTTAAAATCAACCACGGCGAGGCTGGTTTGGTGTTGCACTATTCATTAGACGAAGAAGCTTCATTATTAGATACTATCAAGAGACGTCACGAGTTTGAGTCTGAGTTTATTTATGCCACGCATTTTGTTGGCTCCATAATTTCACGAGTCGAAGACGAGTGACATTACGGAGCCAACAAAATGCGTAAACTCAAACTCAATCTCAAACGAGTGGCGTCTAGATTTTATCCTGCCCCGTTTCCATATATTTTTCAGTATCAGAAACTACCCGTGACATAAACAAATCCCATGTTAAGCCTATGGCGTTTTTTATTAGGGGTAGGATAAAAGGTACACTTCTTTGTACATGTAATAATGTTTACAGACCGCGCCGTCTAAGGCTTACGTTCCGTAAGAGTCTAAAAGAGCACATCTCCCATTTGCCAGTTGCCTCTGCATGATGGGAAAAAGGAATTTTGTGAATGGCTGCTCTAATTTTAGCACCAACTCAAGGCTGAGATTACCACGATTCTGGTGAATCATTATAACTCTCCAAGCTGATTTATTTGGTACATGCCCAGTAAAAGGTACTCTAGGACCTATGCTTGAAGAGTAATACTCTGGTTACTGGCAAATCCCTCAGGGTAGCTGAGTACCAGCAGAGGCAGGAATCCCCGACTCAAAATGGCACCCTCTAACAGTCTTAGTTTGAGCCTGTGCGCCCTGGCCCTGGCGATAACAGACTGTACTAGAGTTTACACTATTCGTTAGACGAAGAAGCTTAATTATTAGATACAAGATGGCGTGAGGACTTCTTTGTACGTGTAATAATGTCCAGAGGACAAATACATTTTTTCTTTTAAAGCGTTCTCGTTCATACTGATTCTATTGAAATGAAATATCATATCACTGCTACAATACATTGTACCAAATCATGTGATCAAATGCACCGTATAACAATTAATCTATTTGAACCATGAACAACAAACAGGACTGCTTATACATTTCTATAAAATATTATAGAGGATACCTATAAAAGTTTATGGTTAAAGCTCGTATCCAATCAAGTTTGAATAGCATAGTAATTCACAAGGCAAAGCCACATGAATAACGTAGTTAAATCTCATCCCATATAACATTATCAATTAATAGAATAACTCACCCAATTAGCCCTTGAGTATTGGGTACACTACCGTCACAGCCGTGGAGTACGAGTTCCTAATGTTAAGGCTATGGAGAAAAATACCGGAGTGAGATAAGGATTCAAACCTGAATAGGTTTCTGAATTTATCTCACCCCTCATATTGACAAATTGGCTAACATTTGAGACATAATCCCTCATGGGCGTTAAGTATGAGTTTTCAATGTTTTAAGTGTGTGGGGAAAAATTACCAGGACTAAATTAACTGCTTTTTAAGCATCAGTAGTCGCGATAGTCGGGTACCCGTTCCCGATCTTTAACTAATTCTATGGGTTCTCAATGAATGCAGAACTGTCAACTTGTTTCCACATTACCGTGGTCAATCATAAAGGCAAGTAGGGCATATATGTTTTGAAAAAAATTTCTGGGATATATAAGTTAAACATTTACTGGAATATATAAGCTAAATTAGAATTAAATCTAAAACCCCCCAACTTTTTGCATTAAATTCGCTGGCTGTGCCAGTTCAATTTTGCCGGATATCATTTGCTCAGTAGTGGCTAACACCAACGCTATGTCCGTGAAATGAATTAGAATTAAAAAGTAAATAATACCTATTGAAATTGGATAAAACTGGACGAAACATTACTCATTTAAAATTAGAATAAATCCCCCAAAAGAATTTTTGACTGATAATTGACATTATTAAGAAATCACCAGGTGACGCCTGCGTGAATTGTCCGATATGCCTTTAAAAGTTGAAAGGTTGCGTGTCAGAGCAGCTAAACAAGGATTAAGTTGATATGGCATTGCCATACTTTCGGTTTGAACAAAAATAGCACACCCTCATGGCCCCACCCGCTAGTAGGTATTCATTGAACCGTTTTTTTTTTTGTTTTTTTTTTTCAATTTTTTATTAGGGAACTGCATTTTACATTCACTGAAATTCGGCAGCGCTGCCGTTCTTCCATTCAGGCCCTTACATATTTGGGACTTTCTTGTTGGTGTATCCTCCGATACTTTCCGACAATTTAATACATCCAGTGGAGATAATCTCTACAATAAGTGTGATGTTAATGAGATGGTGATGGTGGTGAAAAAGTATTAACTCTCATAGTACAATAGTATTTTATGGATCACATTCTTTTAGACCTAATACCATTATATACAGGGTCCAATCCTTTTCTATCAAACGGGTGCCTGGGCAATATATAAAAAAACAATACTGTCGCCGGGTGCAGACCACATCTGACCAGTACGGGCCCCACCCGCTAGTAGGTATTCATTGAGCCATAACGGGTGCCTGCGCAATATATAAAAATACACTACTGTCGCCAGGTGCGGACCACATCTGACCAGTTCACCACAGGGTATTGAGGGTATCGAGGGTATAATTATTCAGGATTCATGAAGATATTACTGTAATGTATTATAATATAAGCTGCAAAAACCGTTCCCCGTCTCCCCTAATATATTTCGGTCTTGACCTACAGGTCAAACCGAAATAATAAACAATACTATGTAGCAGCCAATTATAATCAATAACTGCTTTGTACACTAGTCTGCACTCATTGCAGTATAGTAATAATTATTTTGCATATTTATAATTACGCTTTTGTTTTGAGGAGTATGATGAGTTTTATGATTAATTTGTTGGTTTATATGTTTGAGGTCCACCTATATGTTCCGTACAAGTACTGCTATCTCTATACCTATAGGCTGTTCTTACTTATTGCCCAGCGTACACCACTTTATTTGCTGAAATAAACTATTGTCATTTAAGAAATGGTTAGATAATTACAATTTCTAATTTTGCATTTGTATGCAGATGCCATAATAATACATAATAATGTATTCATGTAGAGGTACATCAAAATGACGGGGTATTTAAAAGCAAATTCTCAAAAACCATAACGATTTTTACGCAGGAACACAAAACATGGAATATTTTCAAACAGGAATGTTTGTGTTCATATTTCTATGGGTACTTTATTCAAGAATTTTCTGGAATCATATCAGTTTCATATGGCACCTTTTTTTGCACAATTGTTCTACAATCAAGTGGTAGAAATACGAGTATATATGTGACTGTGGTAGAGTTTTACCCTACCACCTTCATCAATAGTCAAAGAATGTCTTGGTATATTTCTTTACAATTCCTAGGAGATGGTCTTTGGTTTATGAAGGCATCTCTAGTGCGAGGAACTCATCTCTTTTGTTGAAAAACTCTCCAAGTTTCAGCTTTCCATATCTGTGTGAAGAAAAAACAGTAGATCATAAAGTGGCCGAATTCATCAGTTTAGGTGTGTTTCTGTTGTTTGCGTAGTTTAACGTCCAATATGTTCTATTAGACTAACTTTAGGTTTGAAGGTGATGGAATCTATGTAATGAATTTAGGTAGAAATCTCACCCCTACACATTTACTGAGGTGGGAGTTCTTTTACTTCCCGCACCACATAGACATTGTATGAGAAGGATTGACCTTTGATATAGATGTAAGTCTACCACTGCTGGGGATGAAGGAGAAAGGTGGCTGCACACCACACCATATAGACATGGTATGAGAAGGACTGGCCTTTGATATAGCAGTAAGTCTAACACTGCTGGGGATGAAGGAGAAAGGTGGCTGCACATAACACCACAAAGACATGGTATGAGAAGGACTGGCCTTTGATATAGCAGTAAGTCTACCACTGCTGGGGATGAAGGAGAAAGGTGGCTGTACATCAAACCACATAGACATGGTATGAGAAGGACTGGCCTTTGATATAGCAGTAAGTCTACCACTGCTGGGGATGAAGGAGAAAGGTGGCTGCACACCACACCACATAGACATGGTATGAGAATGATTGGCCTTTGATATAGCAGTAAATCTACCAGTGTTGGGGGTGAAGGAGAAGAGTGGCTGCAGTTGGACTCTAATCAAAAAAGTCCTATAACCTTGGGGTTACAAGTCCAGTGCCCAGTGCCTTAACCACTGAGCTAACTCCCCGCTCCCGTTATGTGTGTGTGAGAGGGGATGGTTGTCGTTAGGTTGCTATATAGCGACACTAATTGACAGAGGTGTGCGTCAATGTACCTGTACTTCCTAATTAACACTGAAATGCTAATCATGTATAATTCTATCTCATTTCATGGTCTTTCTAAACATTAAAATTACTTTGTCTCAGATAGAAATGGGAACGTCTTAGAGTATTATTGACGTGGGTGTCTGAGCCATGAACAATCCGTGACGATATGCAAAGGTCTGCGTTGAATTATCCTTAATCACAATTACCAGGGGAAAAATTACCAGAAACACCATACAGTGTACAACCATCTATGTTTTTTCATGAATAACATTCTCCTCGTTTTCTTATAGATTAAACAAAAATTCTTCTTCACGAACATTACTGAGGATGTATGTTAGATTGAAGATCATAAAAAAAGTAAAAATGTAACACTGATTGTAAAATCAATAAAAATTGGAAACACAAGGCAACACTTGGGCATTCTTGGTTAGTGGCTTCGACCATAACAAAAAAGTTAAAGAAATATAGAATGACTTACTCCATGTAATCGAAGTCGATGGTGGATATTTCTGCCTGGACGAGGGCCCAGACTCCCCACAGGTAATGAGCCATCTGTACAGTGAACATGAAAGTTACAATTACATACTAAAGAAGAAACCAACAAGTTTTGGTCAAAGTCGTCGTTCTCCACGAGTTTGATGCGGAGTGATATGAACAAGGCGATAGCCGAGTGAATATCACGTAGCATTCAAACGAGTTGGAGAACGACTTCTTTGACCAAAACGAGATGCTTGCTGTATTTATCTCACCACTGTACACACTAAAACTATGGACAACACACAGGATATAGACCATGGAGAACGGACTGCAATACTTATGGGGGCATGGAGAACAAGTTTCCAATGTTAAGCCTATGGACATTTATTCCAGGGGTGAGATAATTTATCATATACCCATCCAGTATATTTATTATTTACCCATGCAGTATATTTATTAATGTATATACTCATGCAGTTTATTTGATAATTACGTACTGCTGCTCCCTATGCAGTATAAATCGTGTACTGAACCCTGTGTAGTACACTGTTATACTGCATACGTTGAAACATCAGCAGTTTGTGGGCATTCACGCTGACATGTCTTCTATGCCACTATATGGTAAGATTTTATCAATTTCTGGTAAATAATAAATATATAATGACCTACCATGCTTGTACATGCTAAAAACTAGATAGGAATTGATGTTATTTACAGAACTCGGCCTGGGACCTTGTTCTGTAAAAACAACAATTCCCCAGCTCGTTTTGTAGCATGTACAGCATGGTCAGGTCGTTCTATACAGATACTGTAAACACGCACCGTTTCACCATATAACGTTAAAATACCGTACGGAACACTGTTGTGAATAGCAAATATGAATCACTTTTCCATATGCGTTGCCTGAAATATCAGTTGTTCGGCCAAATTCAGGTACTTTCAAAAATTAATTTCGGGTATATGATGAATATAGAACGACCTGTCCATGCTTTTACAAGCTAAAAAAGACTCGATGATAATTTATGGTTCATGAGGTGAGGGTATTTATCCTACCCCTAATATAAAATCCCATAGGCTTAACATTGAGTTTCCGTATGCCACGCTGACTGGTATACAGAGTTTAATATGCCACTAGTGGTTTACAGAATTTTTATCACGTAATATTCCAAATTGAGGAGACGAGGTAGGATAAAATCAAAACCTGATTCGTTTTAATCGTGGCCACTGCATTCCACTCTGGAGTTATGGCTCCGGACTTCACTCGGCTTCGCCTCATGAAGTCACTATGCCAAACTCCAGGCGTCGCATACGGTGCTCAAGATTAAAACTCATCCAGTTTTACGATAGTCAGGTTAATTGGTTACTGGAGAACTCGACCTGAAACGAACTCAACCCATTTTGGAGCATTGGTTTAACGTCCCAGGGGACCCTGAGGGTATATATAGGGACCATCAATGATTTAAGCTTTTCACTTTCGTAGATTTATTTCAGTCATTTCTTTTCAACGTTTTCAAATATCTTATAAACAATCAAAGAGATTTGTCTAAAATAAGATACTTACTTCTGAATATAGTATTTATCTACAGCTGCATTACTAAGATACCGTGAAGATTTACAATGAATCGAGTTTGTTACGGGTCGAGTTCTTTACGGGTCGAGTCCGTTTCGAGTTGAGATCTCCAGTTTTTGTTTGATTTATGGGAATTTTTACTGTAATAGTTGGGAAATGACATCACGGTGAGATCGTATCGGGGAAGATCTTCAGATAATTACTTATAACGATCGAACGGTTGACTTAATTACTTTCCCCAGCATTCTCCTGTAATGAGACATTCTGAACCCATCGTGACGCTTTTAATGGGGATATAATGGTTTTTCTAACAATAATACGGTTATTTTTTTTAATTTTTAAATTTTTTTTTTTACAATTTATGGAAGAACTGGGTCTTTTTTTGAGAGAATAAATTTTGCCGAATTAAAAAAAAAGTGTATCTTGCAAACTGACCCAAATGAAAAAAAAAATGGAGACAGGGGCGTCCGTGTCCCCTATGACATAACTCTAAAGTAAATAAAATCGTGTAAAAACCTACCAGGGCGAACTTGTTGACCAGGACGTAGAGGCGCTCTACGTCGGTGTCGGTGATGGCCTCTATTTGTCCACTCAGCTCCGCCTTGTGCTCCAGGTAGATTCGTAACCATGGCAACTGCTCCTCTTTGGACGGGTACCGACTGAAGTCCACCTCATCAACGCCTGAAAGTACCACCAATCACACATTTGTCAATTCATCACGGACACAGCATGTTGAAGTCTATTTGTATGGCGTTTCTCAGGTATTTTTAAAATTTCAAATCGCGTAATAAGATTTCAGCGAAGCAGCTGAGGTTTGGTGTGACCAGTCCGCAGACGGGTCAGTTTCACCTGTTCAGTTTGTGTCAGGTTATCTTTCTTAACGGTCAGGCTCGTTGCCACTACAATCTCTTGTACTTTGCCATATCTTTTGAATGTGCTCCTTGGCTAATGGTTTCAGAGCTGTGTGTGGAACTGTGTGGGCTCCAACTCGTTTTTTTGTTTTTTTAAAAGCAATTTTTAAGGGGATATTGTGTTACAACACAATCACCGAATTCGGTTATACGACCGTTCTTCCACTCGGGCCCTAGACCCCTACTCCTCATTCTAATGGCGGGTGTTAGCCGAATGGGCAGTGGGTACCATTTTATCCTTTAACATTTGTAAATAAACATAGGTAATGCATCATTTTCATCATGCACTAGTTTTTATTTTGATAGCCAAATGAGCCTCAATTAAATCCACACTTGCCATTTAAAGTATGTATGTGGTTTCTGAATGCAGTGGAGCTATTTCCATTAAAATAATAGAGTAGAATCTAGACTGGCCTCAGTTCCGGTATCCTACCCTCCCCCTCCCCCCCCCTCCACCTTAGCCGGGACACAGGGCCTGACAGAGGAATGATATTAAAAATAATATATAAAGTATTTTACCCTAATTAATCTAATGAATGTTTGTAAGTCTAGATCTAGTCGAGATAAAATAGAGGTCGGTATAGAAAGATAAATGATGTTGTCCTCTCTATTGACAAGATAAATACTTTCATGTATATTTTTGCACAAAAACGGAAAGTTGTAAGTTGAAAACCAAAGCTCGGTGGCCAAGTGGAAGGGGTGTTTGCCTCGAGCATGGGAGGTCGTGGATTCAAAGCCTGGCTGGGTCATACCAAAGACTTACACAAAAATGGTACCCACTGCCCATTCGGCTTAACACCTGCCATAAGAATGAGGAGTAGGGGTCTAGTGGAAGAACGGCCATATAGCGGAATTCGGTGATTGTCTGACACAATATTCCCTTAAAAATTGCCCAAAAAAAACCCCCAAAAAACAACCTGGCAGACTGTCTAAATGTTACATTAAAACAGTGATTAAGGGAAAACGAGTCTAGTGTGGTAGGATGATGGGGCATGCCACGTTTAGTTACAAAATTTACACTAAACGAGCCTGTAAGGTTTAGGTATCTTATTTCAAACTCAAATCATTACAGACCATCAATAACTGGGGTTAAAAACACGAGATGAAGATAGGTAAACTTTAAATGAGTCATTATTGTCGCTATCAAAGGCATGTATGAATTTGTTATAGTATGTGAGAGGGTGGGGGAGTCGAAAGGTATGGGCAAAATCCGTAATTCCCTTGTACTGCCTGCCTCTTCCTATTATCCTATCCCTAATAAAAAAACTGTCATCGATTTAATACAGGCAAATTTCATGTTGCATGCCATGACATAGAGTAAAATTTATGTACCTAAAGAAATACAAAAATTGACCAATCAGCGATCAGGAATTATTCACCTGTGTAAATAGTTCCGACTGCAGAGCAGAAATTCTGACAGCTGTAAAACATGGACGGAATCGAGTCAGACTTTCCTAATATCATAAAGTCGTGGAGACGGGGTAGGATAAATACGAAACCAAACTCATGATAGACTTGTCAATGTCTATGCCACTCTGGTCAGGTCTGCTCCTCAATACGCTCAGGTAACGTTTCGCGTAGTAACACACAACCTTACTGTTGTGGCATAAACACTGATAAGTCTAACTCTCGTTCGGTTTCTACTAATTAACAAGCAGGCACACTGTCCTTATAGGGCCCATATATTGAATAAAATTATTGTTAAACAAAAAAAGCCTAACCGGGGAAAAATATGAGAATAATTTTAAAACATTGGTGTAAAATACTAAAACCTCCTACCTGAAGGAACTCAGAAAGCTACTACATCAGATAAATTTAAAACGGCTAGTAAAAATTATATTGTACAAATTTTTATTCAAGAAGAGATGGATCTTTTAGACTGAATTGTTTTGATCAGATAACAAGAATTTCGTATGATTGTAATTTTTTACATGTGAAATTTGTTGTGAACTCTCAATCTTTGTTATGTGGGTAAATTCTGATGAGTGTCTGTATGTTATGTCCATTTATCTTGGCCTGGAATAATTGGTTTGTTTGTTTGTTTGGTTTGATTTAAGGTCCAGTCAACCATTATAGGTCCTTACCAGACTTTCTCAAGTTTCTTTTACACCACGAGGGTGGTGATTGAATCTATGTGATGAATTCAGGTAGAAATCTCACGCCTACACATTTACTGAGGTGAGAGTTCTTTTACTTCCCACACCACATAGATGTGGTATGAGAAGGATTGGCCTTTGATATAGCAGTAAATCTACCACTGCTGGGGGTGAAGGAGAAAAGTGGCAGCAGTGGGACTCAAATTAACAAAGTCCAGTGCTCTTTACCACTGAGCTAACTCCCCACCTCGGTCGCTTTTGTTATGCTTGCGTGCAAGCATATCTGGTCTGCACCACGAGGAGGCGAGGCAACCAATAGGGCGAACAGATTGGTAATTGCTGTCCACCCCAGCAGACCACCTGGAATAAAGATCCATAGGACACAGACCAAACACTCATCAATTTCTTTCTTAGTATTGTCCCCTGACCACTCTGGGAAGAGCATCCTCTGACGACAGTTTGCTAAAATAAGTGGAATATAATTGATTACCAATAATATGACGTGATGGAACATCAAATTATGACATTATCCAAAATGTGTTCGTCCTCTAGAGATATGCACTATCACTAGCACCCATCCTTATGGTGACAGCTCTGCCACAGGTGGCCGTCCTTAAAGGGTTAATTTAAAATTTGTATTGGTCACTCCGTCTTACCGACGTTTCCGTGGCGACAGTCAGTTTCCCGGGTGAAAGCAAAATAAAATTGTTAACATTCTACTCCTCGTTTTTGGAAAGAATATAAGATTTTAGATTGAAGATAAGAATGACAACTCTGTAAGGTCAGAGGGTACATCAGGATGTCACGGTGGGTGCACACGGTCACGGAGGAGTGCACACGGGGACTTGTGAGTAAGCATCCCACCTGCCATTTACGTCGGCCATCTGGGTCATTGTATAGAAAAATGTGCAATTGCAGTTTCAGAACAGAAAAGAAACAATTTTTTATTTTTTGACAAATCTTATTTCTTATAAGGTAAGTTGTTGATATATTTCTTAGTGTACTTATATAGAACGTCCTGACCATGCTGTACAAGCTACAAAACGAGTTCCATACAAACCGTAAATTATCATCGAGTTTTGTGGCTTGTACAAGCATGGTTGGACGTTATATATTTACTATGAACCAGAATTTAAGAAAAATCATTGATTTCATTTGGCTTAAGATCTAATATTTTAGTCTACGTATAGGGAACAAGTGTTCCATATTTTCCTGTACGGAGCACTGTTCCCTTCGGTATATATAGGTATATAGAAAAAGTAGGGTATATGGGTATATAGTAAATGTTTTTACAGGTTTCGATGACTCCTAAGCCGAAGGTGTGGACAAGAAACCCCTAATGATATGCAGTTTTTGTTAAATTATGTTCTCTGTCCATGAAAAACAACTCTGTCAGGTAAATACAAATACTATGAGCTTCTGTAGGATGTAGGAAGGTAATGAAGTTGTCATCTGACTTTATGACCCGCGCCTGGTTCCAGTGCATGCCCAAGGGTGGCAGTATTTCATATATCTTTGTGGAACTCTTTAATTCATATCCCTGAATCATTGCTAGCTGGAGTATTATTTGTCACATTATAATTGTCCATTATCCTAATGCAGGGATGTCAGTTGGGGTCAGGAATAAAAGTGGAAATATTTTTCATGTTTATTTACTGCCTAAGAGAGACTGAGAAAACATAGAAAGCACCTCGCTTTTGCCAAGGAATGGGCTGATAGTCTGTTGGGAAGTTCAACCCACTATTTTATTGGCGTGAATGAGGCTCAATTTACATTATCTTTGTATTATACAAGAAAAATAACTTCTTAAACTGGTAGTGAAAAAATGGATTTCTACGGAAAAGTGGAAAACTGTCATCCCTGCTAATGGGCACTATCTTGATGGTGTCATAAATATAATAATGACCTATACAGTAGAACTCATCCACTTGGCTCATAACAGAGGGGATTCACCTATATTTAGTGCAAACATATATATACAGGTTTACTTATGGTAAATAATTATATTTAATGACTGCTATGGAAGGTTGACTGATATTTTCGAGTCACAATATTTTAGTGCATAGATACAGATAATTTATGCATCAATAAGTCAGGTCATATTCTGCTAGTTACTATCTACACATCTGCTATAACTCGGGAATCCCTGTAGATGAATATCTTGCGAAACTAGAGGATTACCTTATCCGTAAATATTTAAGTCAGTAAAAGTTTAAACTTTATGAAGACTGGGTTCACCATCACAGGCCCCATCCTCTTTCCTCGTAGGACCAGATCGCAACAGGAAGTGAGAAACTTGTTTGTGTAGTTTTACGTCTCGGTAGGCAAGTTATGTCCTTTTGAGTCTGACTCATTGGTTGACCTTTCTGGTTCTTGAAAGGTATATCAACTCAACTTTGGTCTACTTGTAGCAGTGGGACCCTATGCCCGTTTTATAGTGCTGCCTCACTGAAGGGCTGTGCCGCAGACCATTGACACAGCATTCCACCGGTCACATTATACACTTAAACGGCAAACCACTAATAAAGCCTACCATCAAACCAAGTGGAAAGCAGTTGAGTTGTACTTGTTGACCAATTCATATTACCTCATTATATATCATTTCTGTATGGTGTTCTTCTCAAACAATAAATGTACACTCCACCATGAGAGACCCTTGGGCATGATGCCCTTTGGGAAGTGTCAGGTCCCGACAGAGCTATGATAGGTGTGGAGTGTGTCAGGGCGTGAGACCGGTATAAAAGACGAATGAAATCCTCAATAAAACGAATCCTCTCTGGGACTTTTAATGACTACACTTGTTTTGGACTACTCTTTCTTACAGTTCTGACAGCAGACGGCCTGAACTCAGCCCGCCTGAACTCTCTCTCTCTGAGATGAGGTACGACGGGATAATGCGTAAGGAAGCACAGGACCACCATAACATGCAGAGCTGAAATATGGAGCTGCAATATGTACCACTCCAACACACACCTCACTCCACACACCAGTATGGATGTACATTGTAATTGTAGCACTTATCTATGATTGTCTCAGTATCCTATCTCGCCAACATGAGCCAGAAGTACATGACTTATTAGACTGCCTCCAGTCCCTGCATCCTATGGCTACCCTCCTCGCTGGGATACAGGCTCCAGTCCCTGTATCCTATGGCTACCCTCCTTGCTGGAAAACAGGCTCCAGTCCCTTCATCCTATGGCTACCCTTCTCACTGGGATACTTAGGAGAAACCAAACGAGAGTTAGTCATGTTGTTGTTTATTGCACGATGGCAATGTCGCATTTACTGCACGATAAACAACACGACTAACTCAAGTTTGGGTTTAGAATTTATCCTAACCCGTAACAATAGATAAGAAATAACATAAAACTCACTGATAATCAATGATAATCATTGGTCGCTTTTCAAATGACGTCATTTGACAACTGTATCCCACTAGAGCGATAAATTTCATTTTCCTGCACCGTAGACGAAATACAGTCCACTAATGTTAAGCCTATGGAGTTTTTTATTAGGGGTAGGATAAAGGCTCCAGTCCCTGCATCCTATGGATACCCTCCTCGCTGGGATACAGGCTCCAGTCCCTGCATCTTATGGCTACCCTTCTCATTGGGATGCAGGCTCCAGTCCCTGCATCCTATGGATACCCTCCTTGCTAGGATACAGGGACTGGTACAATCGGTCATGGTGTTGGATTTCTGGCGCTGTTTAGCTCCAGTTTTCCCAATACTCTCCATTCAGATATCCTGACGACTGGTCAGATATCTGTTGGGAGATTGATACCCTCTCACTTTGATCTTAATCGGGTCACAGTCAGGAGCAGGCAAAATTTATTGCTATGACAACACAGGTGGCCAGGGAACTGGAGATGGGGAGGGGGGAGGGGTAGGGGGAGGCATAAGGTTACAGGGAGCGGCTTGGGGCCATAAACAGGAGATTCTGTTGATAGTGGACAAGTCCAATTCATGGACCAGTCAGAGAATGATCTATACTGTAATGAACTTTATTCTGATTGTGTTTAATCATTTAATGAATGTTCATAATCAAAGACTTGAGCGAGTCTTATGACTTATGTATGCACGTCTGTGTGTGTTGGGGAGTGGGGAGGGGGTAGGGTCAAATGAGCGCTTACAAAGCTACCTCCAGGGAGTTGGCCCATTCGGCTAGGTCTGTCTATCCGGGAAGACGGCTGGTTTTTATTCATTTAGTCTTATTATCCATCTCACATTTCTAAGTTTATTTTCAGGTAAAATAAAGCTGGTTAAAATAGATCTGTCACAGAAATATCAGGAAACAATTGACAAAACAATTTATCAGGAAACAATTGACATAACAATTTACAGAACTACAGGTGGTGCCACCATTTACAATATTGATTTACTAATTATTAATCAACATTTACTAAATTAAGCGTGCATACAGGTCAATGGGTTCCTTCCTCCCCCTTTTACCCTAACCACCAACCTTCCCTAAAAACACAATGAGGAAGCACAAGGACAATGAAGTTGACGAGTTTGTTTGTTTGGGTAATTTGTTCAATTAGACCTACTTTGGTTTAAGTTGACGTTTCGATGTAGACTTCTGTAACCGAGTCCTGCCTGTCTATACAGAACCTGGTCACACCTGACGTGCTGCCAACTCCCATACGCACCTAGACGCGCTTCAGTCCCTTTATCTCACCCCTCATATTTTTGTCCCATAGGCTAAAAAAACATACCAGGGGTGAGATACTATGGAGAAACCAAACGAGAGTTCGTCATGTTGTTGTTTATTGCACGACAGCAAGATCGTGTATTACTGCTCTCGGCTTTGCCTCGCATAGTTATACGCAATCTTGCCAGAGTGCGATGAACAATAACACGACTAACTCGAGTTTGGTTTAGAATTTATCATACCCGGCCCATCTAAATTACTTCTACATTAACAAAGGACATCATTTGTCAAGTGTATCCCACTATGGCGATATTTTTCATTTGTCTGAACTCCAGACCGAATACAGTGACCCAATGTTAAGCCTATGGAGTTTTTTTTATTAGGGGTAGGATAAAGGGACTGAAGCTGGTAATCAAGTTTTTGTCCTATAGCTTCAGAGTCAGTCTCAATAGGACGTAACTAGCCTACCGAGACGTAAGACTATACAAACAAACAAACAAACAAACCATAGGCTCAACATTGGGAACTCGTTCTACATACCCCTACGTATATCACAGTCTGTTCTACACGGTCTATATCCTGTATAACGTCTATTCTTTTAGTGTGTACAGGGGTGAGATAAATACAGAAAGCTATTCGTTTTGGTCAAAGTTAATGTTTTCCAACTCGTTTGAATGCTATGTGAAATGCACTCGCCTTTTGCCTCGGTTATATCACTCCGCATCAAACTCGTGGAGAACAACAACTTTGACCACAACTTGTTTGTTTCTTCAGTAGTCCCCTATGCCTACCCTGACCCCTCCAACTACTACACCCCTCCTCACTGGGATACTGACTGGGATACTGGGCCTGTCAGGCATTGGGGGAAGTCCAAATGTTGCAAAGAGGTTATACTTCTTGAATATGTCCATAATTAAAAACTTGATTTAGAAAACGTGGCTAAGAACACTTCTAACCCCAACCGAAAAAAAAAAATAAAAAAAATTAAAGACTTGAGCAAGTCTAATATGCACTGTACTGTAGATGAAGCTTTGTGGACTGTTGTAGCGTTCAGTGGCACTATGCGTGAGAATACACAGCAACATGTATATACCGGTGTTCCCGTTCAATCTAGGGCATTGTATTAAGGAGTCAGGACTGCCTGAATTTCATAGTTGATAATTGTCTTGGTTTTATCTTGGATAAAGATAAGCATATGATAGATAGGTCTGTCAATGTAGTATTGTGTATCCAGTATTGGTGTTCCTGTGTTATCTAAGCTATTATCTTAAGTATTAGTGGGGTGATATCCATGTATAACACACCAAATTGGAGCTGGAATACCATGGAATACAATGCAATTGCTGTTAACGTTAGCAGGTATCATAAATGTATTACATTCATACACTTAGTGATCCAAGCTAAAGAATACGTTTCCAGGGGGTTGTTTGGCTGCACGCACTGCGTAACCAACCAGATAAGGTGTGACACCGGCCTGTGGAAAAAGGTCCATCAGGCCAACAAGATGGCAGCCAAGCCAGTGCCAGACCAGTGCCAAGATCCACCTTCTTGTCTATTATCTCACCCCTGGTACAAGTTTAGCCATAGGAATAACATTAGAAAAAATTACTCAATGATCACCCCCATAAAGTGACAATACTACGCCATGGATGTGGCGTGGGAAATTTGAGATGACGTCATATGAATTTGCTAAGTATATTCAAATTATTCTGAAATTTTGATGATATTTAATGTCATAGAAAGGGATGAGATAAATCCAGAACCACACCCGAATCATAAAATACACAATACTCGTTTGGTTGTGCCTTAATCGTCACTCGGCTTTGCCTCGATGACGATTGAAGCGAATCCAAACTTGTGGTTAATTGTCTATTTATACGATTCTTGATGCAGTTTTATATATATAGGCAACACCAGCATGACTGCTTTCTATTTGTATAGTTCAAATATTCTGGTTATTCATAGATCTCTACCACTTTATTTTGCATTAATCTTGTTTATACTATGAGTGGGCAAATATAAAGCATGCCTGGAAGTAATTGTTGGTATTTTCATCTTATCATAACCACCAATTAGCCTACATGTCACAAATTATCAACAATCCTGTGTGTAGTCTATTCTTTTTATGTGTACAGGGGTGAGAGGAATACAGACAGTGACTCATTTTGGTCAAAGTTGTCATTCTCCAACTTGTTTGAATGTTACGCGATATTCACTCGGCCTCGCTCATTCATATTACTCTGCATCAGACTCGTGGAGAATAACAACTCTGACCAAAACTTGTTGGTTTCTTTTTTATTACTTACCGCTCCATTCTGCGAAGTGGTTTCCGAGATCAAACGCTTCATAGTTGAAGGCTCCGTACTCGTAGTCAATGAAGCTTGTGATACCTAGATATAAAGAAAAGAGTTTTGATATTTCACAGACATTTTGAGAAGATATACCACCATGAAGAAAAATGGGGGAGCATTTGATCAATTTAAAAATCAGTTCGCCTATCTTTTATAGAACGTTTCATGTGAATCATCAACCAGCACAAGATCAAAATACAATGTCGGCAACCAGCGAACATTGTAAACAGACTGAATTATGGGATACCTCAATAGGGCCTATAGGCTGCATGGGTAGTTTAAACAGGGCATATCCTTTCTTGTTTCCCAGGTCATCCGCTAGACGGATCACAGGAAATTCCAGTGCAGACACCTCATAAAGTCTGTAAAGTATGGTAACTCATACTCAATGGGTGATAAATGTCATAGTATTGTTCTGATTGTGTTGTGAGACCTAAAGATATGTTGTGAAACCGAAACTAGGGGAATAAACAAACGGCATTCTACAGCGAATAAATAAGAGTAAGGGCATTCTACAGCATCATGGTGTCTGACTTCTTCCTCACTTCTTCACTTCCACAAATAATACAAATTCCTATATAACCAATATTGAACTAACTAGAGTTACATACCGCTGCTGGGGGGTGCATTAAAAATAAGTTATGTGTCGAGGTTGACATTTTCGTCCCGCTCTGACGTTTTCATCCCGCTCTGACCATGTGATACAATACAACAGCGGGACAAAACAATAGCTGTTGTGGTTACTCGATAAGGGTGGCCATTTGCTTCGGAAGTGTTTCAGGTAAAGAATTAAGCATTTTTATCGATATTTGAAGGAATATAGGAATAGGGAAACCAAGTACCGGTAAGCAAAAGTCAAAGTTACTCGGTAAGGCTTGGAAAAATTACTGCCCGCGGCTGATGCCTTGGGCAGTAATTTTTCCAAGCCTTACCGAGTAACTTTGAACTTTTGCTCACCAGAACAAAATTTCCCTCTAATACAACAACTCAACAATAAACAGATGAATATTTCCAAGCTATGAAAAAATCAGTAACATATTTGTGCTTGGTGTGAGTCCCCATTCACCATCTCGTTTGGAGCGCTTCAGAATATTCACTCGGCTATCACCTCGTTCATATTAGTGCACGCTCCAAATTCGATGGCAAACGGAGACGCAGACCAAACACTCATAATTTTCTTTCGTATGAGGTCATGATTCCAAGTAACACACAACAGAATACTTGATATGATGCAGGGGAAGTGGAGGACTAGAAACCACATAATGACTAGGAAATAGTTTTGAATCTATCATATTGATAATTTCGATGTAACACAACTTATTCACTGGAAGAACTGTATTACCAAACAGGAGTGAAATAAAACTCTAAAAAAAAATCAAAAAAATCTAGTATCATAATCACCGCTCACAAAGTCCACAGGACACAACAATCACTATTAAAGTCCGGTAATAATACATCATTTTTAGGTCAGGCATCAAGGGATAATGCTCATGTCGGATATTGGTGGAGTAGCGAGAAAGTTTGTGAGAGTCAACCCAAAAAGAAACCGACATCAGGGCACCAGCTAGTAGCTATAAATAATTCTTCCTCGTTGTACGATTTCTAGAAACCAGGTCAAAAGAACACGTGCGAGTTGGCTTTCAGTCCGGTCGTAAAACTTGATGGTTGACCGCGTTCAAACTACAATATAGGTTTTAAAAAGTGGGTCGGGGGGGGTTTCTGATAAGAAACGGTTCATGTCGCCGGGCGCACTGATATACATCATGTGGTTTCACTTGGCAGTTATAGGTCAGACTGTATATACTCGCCCAAGTCGGAGCTGGGAAGATCCAGAATGCTATGGTGCAAGTTTCACTATGGTAATTGTCTGTCAAGTAAATTATATCATGATCTACTGGGAGAGTGGTCGTGTCAGTGGTATGTGGAACAATCGAGAGCCGCGTCACACACATATCATGATCTACTGGGGTCCCAGTTGGTGGGGCACGCAACTATTAAAGCTGCGACTTAGGGTCCTCATCAATTTCACCCAAATAATTTTGCGTTTCACAAATTGAAATTAAAAGATTATGAAGACGTGGCTATGACACCTCTAACACAAGCCGATGCAAAAAAAAAAGTGGGTTGCTGGTGGGCTATGTCCCTGGCGGGTCGGCCGCGGTGTATGTCCGTCACTCGGTCTTACGTGACCGGGCTAGAAAACAGGGGCCTGTTTCAGAAAATTATACTATTTTAATATATATTTTTTTGGCCGTTGTTTCGCGCTGGAACGTCTCATGGTTTCGATAGTAACTTTAATCTCATCAGGCTTTTTAGCTTTATTATTTCCAGGGTCGCCATTCATGATTTCTTTGAATGAATCGGCATTTTTTATGGTGTCCTTTTGACACTTTTTTTTGTTGTTTTATCGAGTGTGGTTACTTCCACTCGTTTTTTAGTACCGAGAATATTTAAAAGCAAGGAATCTTCGTTGTCTGGCTGAGGAATCGGGATCAATCAATCTTGGGAACTCCTTCGAGGAAATCGGGGCGCCGATTTCCGTAAATCGGACCCAGATTTCCCCGATTTCCAAAAAGGAAGAAATCGGCACCCCGATTTCCTCGAAGGGGTACCCAACATTGATTTATAAGATATCAACAGAATAAAGTTTTACGAGTCAATCATGGGTTCTCCTGTGGTGAGATCGATGTAGTATCATTTCTAGTCCTAGTGAATACAACGGAATAGTCTATTGCTGTAAATGCGGCAAAAAAAAAAAAAAAAACTGAATATGGATGAAGAAGTAAGGTAAACCTGGACGGACCTTTGTCCTTGTTATAGACGATGTTTTTTAGAAGTAGGTCGTTGTGACAGTAGCAGATCGGGGGGCTCAGCGGAGTCAGTGCTGCCTCCATTCTGTCCAGCTCGGTCTCCAACTCTGCCTTCGTCCACATTCCATCCTTCATTCTGCGAAATAGATACAAAATAAACTGAAATCTGAGCACCGCATATACTCTTGTCCCAAAATTGCTGAAAACCTTTAAATGATATTTGAATAAATACATGGATGTTTTCATTGTGGAAAACATGCTTCTTTCATTGGCTTGAATGAGGCTAAATCTTTGTTTTACACAAGGGGGAAAACATTAAATATCCTGAAAATAACACGGAGCAGATTTTTTGTCGTAGACGGAGAAGCGCAGCTACCAGTTACATTGAGGTCACAGGATGTTTCACTGTCTTCAGAATATTGATGTCAAAAAAGTTGTTGATCTGTAATAAGCACATATTCCACCAACTATATGCTTTTTCGATGCAAGGCCGACCTTTCAGCCGAGGCATCTGGCCATTGCCAGGTGGACAGTCTGCCAGAACGGCCTCTCAGTGCAGCACTCTTCCACCACATCTCCCCATTCCAGCCGGCCGGTTGGTGTATGGTCAGTGTACGGCCGCCTAGCATGCGCTTCCACCGGGCCAATGTCAGCAGCGGCAGGCCGGCGTGCCAGCAGATCTGCAGCCAGTGCCCTACTGACGCTTCAGACAGAGGAGATGTACGGGGAGGATGAATGCATGTCAATTTCCCCACGGAATACTGCAGTTAACCGAACAATGAAGGTAAATAAAGATAAAAAAAAAAAAAAAAAAAAAAAAAAAAAATTAAGATAAGCCTTGATATTATGGATGTGCATGGCACTCTGGTGCTAAAATTCTACCCAAATTACCGAAACTGTCTGAATTTCTGGTCTCTGCTCACGGGCTTGCTCTCCCGGGAGCCGCCCAGGCTCTCTCATTGCCGTGTTGGCGGCTTACTGTCGATGCTGGTCCCAGCAGAACTTGTGGCGGGTGCCGTGTTCTTATCAAACCCATCGGCCAGCTGTGCAGTTCCAGCTTGCAAAAACTAATAAATCAGTTCTTGTCAGCTGGGAGAAATCTCACCAGGCCAATGAGAATTGGTAGACCATGTGGGACGTCGCGTAAAAAATCTAGCTGGTGGAACAGCATGGAAAAGCTATTTCAGCTGGCCAGTGGCTTGGAGCCCCAGCAACCTTGAGGTGAAGTGCTGGAACTAATAGCAAGCTGTTGCACCAAGCAGACCCTTTTTTTTTTCATTTCTTTATTGGTCATTACGGCGTACATTTCATATGATCTGTTTGACATTTACATTCAGTTATTTGACGTCGACCAATAAAATGACATCCCGTCAGCCTGGCTGTAGTGCCAACGGCTGGTTTTCATTGGCTGTCATCAGCATCCATCATAACAATATCCGATGGTGTATTCAGTTCCCCAAACAGGGCGTTATAAGAACAAAACATTAACCATTATCTAAATGTTGGATATATCTCGCCTCCTAGCAGTAGTTGGGTACTATATTTTAATCATATGACATCATTTACAAATTAAATTAAATTGGTATAATATATCTTTGGTCAAACTTTTATATAACGGGTAGGTCGGAGTATTTCTAGTTATTGCTGTTTGATTATTCCAGAACTTGGCCCCCATATACTCCACACTTCTCATGTAGATCTGGCAATTCGGTTGTAAAGTTTTCAATACTGGAGCATCATACAAACGAGTATTCATATTACGCGTATCCCTATATACTAAGTCTTGTGACCTCCGATACGTCAGGTTCATTGGCACTGACAGTTGCTTACACCCTAGGACCCTCAACAGCTCTAAGCCAGATCTGTTGGTAAATACTGTGTGGTTGGTGTACAATGTTTTGGCCTGGTTGGTGGAACATGTGCTTCACACAGACTAGTTTTAATGAGTTGTTGAAGAGACAGTATAGGGAACAGAGCCTTTGTTAGTTCATGTAGCAGTCACTAGGTGGTCGGGGGACAAAACCTGTATTCTGGCTCTTTGTTCTTACGAAATTCAGCTGCCTTTCAATATTTTACTAAGGTTCCTTTGACTCTCTACACTGATCCCAGAGCAGGAAGATATAATGCTAAAAGCCAGTACATGATGTTTTTTAAATGGAACAGTTTATTCAAATATTTGAGCAAGGCAAGAAAAGTGACATTTCCCAATTATCACTCACTTCTTTTGCACCTCCATTAGTGAAGAACAGCTACTTTTTCACCTCCTTTAGTGAAGAACACCTACTTGGGGGGCGTCATGGCGGCGCCCATGGATCATAGGCTATATGCCCTATAATAAGTCATTGAGATGTCATAGAAAGAGATGATTTAATGAGTAGTTGAAAAGATAGATTAGATTGGCAGGCAGGTTGATTGGCAGGCAGGGAGGTAGGCAGGTTAGCTTCACAGATGGGCAGTTTCATACCCTGATGAGGCAATATATAACAAGTCATTGAGATGTCATAGAAAGAGATGATTTAATGAGTAGTTGAAAAGATAGATTAGATTGGCAGGCAGGTTGATTGGCAGGCAGGGAGGTAGGCAGGTTAGCTTCACAGATGGGCAGTTTCATACCCTGATGAGGCAAAAGTGGATTCACATGGGAAAATGGAAAGCTGCCATCTCTGGATATATCACCCTGGTATTTTTCCCCCATATACATTGAGACTTGTGTCTAATGCCCATGGAATATGACAGAAAAAATACTCAATGGGGGATTATATCACAAAGGTTAGCCCATTAGTCAATGTGAAGGGTGAGATAAATTCAGAAACCTATTCAAGCTTAGGGTCAGAGCTTGATCCCATCTTGTTTGAAACACTACATAATTCACGTAGCTTCACCTTGTGAATCATTATGCGATTCAAACTTGATGGGATACAAGCTCTGACCCTAAACATTCATAGGTTTCCCTTATAAAATGATATACACCAATCTTATAAAACCAGTCAGTGTATTTTCTGTAGCTCGACTGTCTGTCAGTGGACTGCCTGTCCATCATTAGTCTTTACCAATCAGTCAATTCATCACCGTGCTTCTCATCATCGATAATTTATCATTCCCTACTCAATTAGTCTAGTCAATCTTCTTCAGTCAGTCCATTGGTCATTTGCTTAGTTCTCTTTGATCATTCCAGGCCTCCCAGTACCGCTCTTCCTCAATATAGTTTTTTTTTAAGGTTTTGAAAATCAAAATATAGGTTTTTACAGGTTTTTTTAGGCCAAAAACATAGGCTTTTACTAGGTTTTTAGGGTTAACATATTCATCATCTAAATATAGTGAATTGCTTATTTTCAGTTGTTGATTTATTAAAAAAAATATGTACCTAGTAGTAAATTGCAGGACGTCAGGATGTCTGGCACATCTGGTTTTACCCAGCATGCACATGTGCGTGCTGAGCTTCCAACACATAAACCAGACTGGCAAGAAGTCATAGAAATTGTTGATTCTTAAACATTTTTAAGATCTCTTAAATACACTAATAATGTGGATTTCTTGTTATTTGACAACCTGACTTTATGTCAAGTTAACTTCTAAAATTTCCTGTACACATCAATCTGCATGGCAGTGAAAAATATAGGTTTTTAAAAGTTATATAGGTTATTTAAAAAAAATAAAGGCTCAAGAATCGAAATATAGGTTTTTATAGGTTTTATAGGTATTAAAGGTTTCACTGGGAGGCCTGTCATTCTCTTGTGCCAAGAAACATATTTCTTAAATGTTCATTTAAACTGTAGATGAAGACGCTCTTTTTCGTTATGCTTACCTTTCATTCTTGGTGGGGTCTGTGAAGTTGTCGGGAATAAGGCTGAGGAACTGACGACATTTTGTGAAGACTACAGGCGTGTGGTCCACAGTGACGGGGTCTCCCAACTTGTCGGTTAAACCCAGTTTCTCGGGATCAATCAGGTGCATGGCCGCCATACTCTTCGTCACACATCTGGTATAATTAAAATTAACATTATGATGATTTATGTTATACAGTAAACCCTGTTTAAGGGAAAACCCTCCGTTCTGAGCAAAGAGTCCCCTTAAGCTGGGTGTCCCCTTATGTAGGGTTTTCAGTTTGTCGATAATTATGCTATGTAGTATATAAGAGGGCTGGCTAGTGCGTATTCGTCGGAACCAATCAGATCTTGTCAAAGTGATGCTATAAATAGAACAGCGAATCGCGTTATCCCTTTCACCATCCAGCTAGGAAATCCAGGTCGTCAATGTCTGACATGCTCTCCTTGACCATCATGGGACTATCTCTTTACTCTGTGCCGTACGGACCGGACTAATGAAAGCTGCACTCTGATTGGTTCTGATGAATACGCACTAGTCAGTGGTGGAATACCTGTATACAGGTGATAATATGGCATAGAAACACTGCTATAACCACACAGACACCCCACAAACGCCTACCTGACGCCAACAGGAGCCTACACAGACCATTGCCTGGAATCTGATTGTCTAGACACCAGTCTACCTGCCTCACACACTCATCATAAATAAGCAATCAAGATAATCTGGAGTGCTGTCACCAAACTGTCCTCTCTGCCTTTGATAAGGTGTTACTCCAAAGTATTCCCTTGAATGAGGTTAGGAAGCATTCTCTACCGAAATGACTATCCCCTTAAGCAGAGTGTCCCCTAAAGCAGGATGAAAATAAACTTTGTGTTCCGAGCAAATTGTTCCCTTAAGCGGGGTGTCCCGGAAGCAGGGTTTTACTCCAGATATATAACAAGGCACACCAGCCGAAACTAGTAGGAAACAGATCAGTGAACAATTGTGACACAAGTTGTAACATCCCAATAAAAACTTGGAACATAACAGACTACATCTTGAGTATGATTTGATTTGTGGCTGAGATACCATCATCTTATGTTATAGAAAATTCCAAGACAATTATTAACTATGAAGTTCAAATTTTTTTCAATGCGGCCTATGTGGCCTAGACCACCTGGCTAGGACCGTGTGCTTTTGAGCACCTTTTAACTTGATGCTTGTTGAAACCGTGTTATCTGGGAAATCCATTTTGTTGACGCCCTGTCAGCTGCTTAGTAACTTGCCCCCCAACATCGCTACCATAGCTTTGACAGTGTGACATCACGTCACTAGGCGAAGATTCAATGATGACAGCACAGCCGACTTTACCTGAAAATCGGCACTCACATGGTAGCGTTGAAGGAGCACAGACAGGCTTTGCCTCATTATGCCAATAACTATGAAGTTCAGACAACCCAGAATCTTTAATACAATGCCGTGGATTGTTCCGGCAGTCTAATCTGTCAAAAGAACAACACTCTTGCAATCACACCCACTGTTCAATTAGTGTCTGTCTCTATAGGCATGAGGTGGACACGGCCATATTTTTCTGAACGAATGCCTATGTGAAGAACTCACCATTAGGTGGCATTAAACGGAAACACCTGTATTGAAATGGCATTGTGCCCAGCTCAGCATTACCTGTAGATCTCTGGTGTGCGGACGTTGTCGTCATCGAGGCACACTCCTGGGACGAAGCCATACACAATGCCGTTGTTGAAGCGAGCAATGCAGGGAGCGGCACACTTGGCCGCGTGAAGAATCTAAACAACAAAACAATAAAAAAAAAGTTGTGGCAAGCATGTAGGTTTCACATCTCTTGAACTGACTTTGTTTGGTCAAGGATCTATAAGAAGTATGTTGTAACTGTTGCATGTACTCTGCACCGAGAGTTGAAGATTTAATCTGACACGAACTAGCAACCTCCCTCTCTGTTTTCATTTGCTTGGTGGCCAAGTGGTAGGGGTGTTTGCTTTGAGCATGGGAAGTTGGGCTTCAAATCCTGGTTGGGTCATACCAAAGACTTACACAAAAAATGGTACCCACTGCTCATTCGGCTTAACACCCGCCATTAGAATGAGGAGTAGGGGTCTAGGGCCCTAGTGGAAGAACGGCTATATCGTCGAACTTGGTGATTGTATACACACAATATTCCCTTGATAAAAATTGTTTAAAAAAGAAACGATATAAAAAGGAGTGAAGCTTGTGAAGGGAATATTGCCAAGAGTCATAGTGAATAAACAGAGTAAGGGCTGACTATTTCTCTGAGTTCAATGTTGTATATCATGTTTTGTGTGACATGGCATAACAAGAATGGTCATTTTGACAATTTCAAAACCAATAGACAGTGTTACAAAAATAATTAATGGTAGAGGCGAAAGGACCACCTACAATAAGATCCCCATACATACTCTACTACTGTTATCTTTTGCATTATCAGAGGTGGAGATACATAACCGTAACATATAAAAACATCTGGTCATCATCACATCAATTTCCTGCTACAGGGTCATTCAACAATACCTTAAATACAGTAAATGAATGTAAGTTTGTTTGTTTGTTTAGTTTAACATCCGGTCAACCATTATAGGTCCCTACCAGTCTTTCTCAAGGTTCTTTTACACCACAAGGGTGGTGATCGAATCTATGTGATGAATTCAGGTAGAAATCTCACCCCTGCACATTTACCGAGGTGAGAGTTCTTTTACTTCCCACACCACATAGACATGGTATGAGAAGGATTGGCCTTTGATATAGCAGTAAATCTATCACTGCTGGGGGTGGGACTCGGACCCACAAAGTCCTACAACCTTGGGATTACAAATCCAGTGCTGTAACCACTGAGATAATTCCCAACCTCCTGAAAATAAGTAAATTAGGGGTAAATCCTTCTTTTAGATACCTACTTGCATGTTTGTGAGTTCCCGTTCTCGGTCAATGATAAGTTCTGTCTTCGCTCCATAGATACGGATAACAATTGCTTCTTCTTTTTTAACATCTGTGCTCAGATAGCAACCTATAAGTTTGTTTGTGATCCCCTCTGTGAAGATCTGGAAAGAGAAATATCTACTAATACAATATCTATGAATTTTACTGTGTTCAAAGTCAAGAATGATGGACCATCACATTTAAACGAACAGCCTTTGTATCAAAGTGTGAGGAATATAGATGTAGAATATAATGCAATAAAGTACCCAGTTCAGTAGGTAGTTAATATAAGGATGACATACATTACAAGCAGTAGTGTCAAAAGTTTAACATTTATATCCCAAGTACTGTGCCTCTAATGACTGCTACCCAGCCAACCATGACATACTCAGCCAGGCCTCACAAGTTAGTACCCTCCATAAAAGAGTCTTGGTCTGATAACTACACAATTCTTTAAGAACCATCTTGACTATTATGAAATCTCATAGGTAAAGTATTCACCCCTGATCTCCATTCAGGGGTGAACAGCTGTTCTATGTGAATTGGTGAGGCACTTTGCAGTTGGGGAATCAGCGAGGAAGACTGAACAAAATGGCTGGACTTGAGAACCATCCAGGCTCCACTGGAAAAGTACCTCTAAATACACAGTTAAAACATAAGAAACAATTGTTTTGAAGGTTGGCAAAGACAAATGGCTATATATTTATTGATTTGATTTTTTTTTATATATGTCAGAGTGTGCGCAGTATGAAATGACTATCCCGGTCGAGGGCTCTATGGCAGAGGAACCTGGCCCTGGTTGGGACAGGGCCGGGTACACTGGCTAGAATCCTCATTGTTAGTACAGTAACCCTGTGGTCAGATCAGTGTTGATTCACAGTTTAGGTCATAAAAAAGGTTGTCATTTCTTTGTTTAGTTGAAGGCAGACTATGTCCAGCTCTGGCTATCGAAAAAAATTGTTGGTTGTGTAGGTGGTAAGCGAAAGATATTCCGGCTGCATTCACACAACTTTATATGTTTTAGACAAATATATGAATATTTTTTTCTATGCAGCTTAAAATCCACAAAAAAAAATCAACATACTGAATGTTCCATAATGAATATTATTTTTTAAATCAATAAATTAGGGTTGAGGGACTTGCAAATCAATTGAAATAGCTGGAGTTTGTATATGATATAACCTGAAAGTGTATATGTGATTATTTTAACTTATTTTGGTTCGTTCTAAATGATACATCGACTTATAAGGTGAGTTGTTGATATATTTCTGAAAGAAACCCCGCTTAAATGTACATGTTTTTACAGGTTTCAATGACTCCTAAGCCGAAGCTGTGGACAAGAGACCCCTAATAATGTACATTTTCTGATACTGCGTATTTATCACGTACAACCACAGTAACCCTGTTTCCGTATATTATTATATACCTATGTCTGAATGTCTATTAAATACTGCCCGCTGCTAGGGGTGCAGTAATAATAATGTTCGTGCCCACTGTGACTGCGACTTTGTATGTCATTAAAATGCCATTTTTTCACCAATTAAAGGTATATAATAATAAGCAAACGTCCTCACTGTAGACGAAATGGTTCTCGTTCTCGGTCAGTCTTCGGTTTCATACGGCCTTCCACCTATGGTGTCAGGCAGTATGAAATCGACGACTGCCCTCGAATAGGAACCGTTTCGTCCACAGTAAGGACGTTTCCTAATATTATCACTTTGAGGGCAGCTACTACTCCCATCCAGTATCTAGGTTTGTGGGTCAACAAAATTACCATGGTCGGAATTACCTCAACAAGTGGCCTAGAGTAATTAAATCACAACAACCAGGTATTTATACAGTATCAACACCTGCGTTAGGGAATGCTCCTATGTCATAGTATCCTCAAAGGACCCTAACCCTGTATCCTAGTTAGTATTCTTGATCTTAAGGACAACATCACACTCACAGCGAGGATGTTCTGCATCACATGCAGTACATCTATGGTCATCTTTGCACCCCTTGAAAACATAATTACCATCTTGATAATTGATACATATCAATGGCTTACCATCCTTTCCTTTGGACTTGCTCAATACCTTCTTTACCTGTTGGGAGATTTTTTGTGTTTGACCTCCTGTGTAGGATCAGCCTCCAAATATTGAGTAGCTAAGTCCTGGTCACCAGCAGTGAGATACCCCTCCATGAAAACTTTTTTATGAATCTCAATATTGTATTTTACCAGCGCTGCAGTTTTATATGTACGGGTATCGGCTTTTTCACAGAGAAAAGAAATGTGGCCTAAGATGCCTTCAACATCCTTTCCCTCCTCAAACAATTCAAAAGCCAAGGTGCCCAGAGCATGGCCACCCACTTTCTTGCATTCTGCTTTTGTAGAAGACTTGTGATCATCCTTCCAATTTGTGGGGCATCTCGCACCAGTTGGCTTATTGTGCTTCGCATAACACGCCAAGCAATATATCATATGTGATGCCATATCTGGTCAATACGGATGCCTCTCCTTATTGACCGATTTTCCCCGATATAAATATCAAAGCGAAGCACTTCTTGGAAAGCGTACGGCAGGTATTTGATACAAATATAAACCTACATGCCCAACATTATAGTATTTACAGTTTTATTGGCAGTACGATGGATGCACATGTCTGAGATTCAATAGAAAAGATTTCCAACAGAAACCAAAGAAGGATTTCAGAAAAAGAGAAAGAGATAAAACTGGATCACACCAACTTAGTTCATATTAGCATATGCCTATTTGAGAAAAGGCCATATATATTCCTCCTGTTTCTAGTTCAGTAGTGTTCATTCCTAAAGTGAGAGTTCCACCAACTAGGCATTCTTTCTATGCTGGGCTGACCTCTCAGCCGAGCTCCTACCCAGCACCTGGTTTCCTGCTGGCCTAAGATAGCATTTATTTTTTACCATGCTCTTCCACCAACCACATATTTTAGCCGACCGATGGCCACACGGCATCCAAACACCAAGACCCCGCGCAAGGGAGGAGATCGGCTGAGAGGGGGCAGTGGCACTGTCTAGTGGACATTGGCCACATTAACGTGGTAAACAAGTTCCCTGTTCATGTGCCTCAAATGTGTCTTCGTACACTGCACAGCTCAAGTCTGCGCAAAACCTGCAGATCAAGCGAAGCAGTGTGCCGCCATGTTGGGATTTTTATGGGAACAATGAGAGCCTGTCAATTTCCTGCTGAATACGGCAGTCAATTGAATATTGAAGGTAAATAAGGATAAGGGTTGATGTTATGAATGTATGGCACACTCTGGTGCTATAATTCTGCCCAAACTACCGAAACTGTCAGGATTTTTGGGGTCTGCTCGCGGGATTGCTCTTCCCAGGTGCAGTGTTGGTGGCATGTTGTTGAAGTGGATAGCAAAGCTTGCGGCGGGTGCTGCACTCTCATCAAACATATCGGCCTGCCATGCAGTTCCAGCTGGCAAAAACTAATAAATCAGTGTTTGCCAGGTGTGTGAAATCCCACCAGGCCGGCGAGAATATGTAGACCTGGTGTGATGCTGGGTTCAAAACCTAGCTGGTGGAACAGCATGGAACAACTTTTTTGAGGCTGGTGGCCTGTAGCCCCAGCCAACACTCATCAACCTTGGCCTGATGCTTCAACAAACTCCATAGGGAGCCAAAGTGAACCCGCTGAAACCTCAGATACCCATTTACAAAACACCATTTCTGGATGTAGGCGCTCAGTACTTTGCCTATGTAGGTTCGAGATTACATATATGTGTCATTCTCCAATTTTTTAGATCCAAATTTTTGATAAACTTAACAACTGTCATCATAGTTTCGAAACAAAGTTAATCAGAGACGATAGTAGTAAACTTCATTTCAAAAGTAACAAACGAGACCAATAACAAAAGTCTAGCCACAAACCCCCATAGGTTTAGCACTAAGCCTCGTTCTTACTGGCCACCGGAAATGGTGTTTTGTAAACAGGTATCTGTGGTTTCAGCAGTTTCACTTTGGCTCCCTATTGAGAGCGAATTTCACCCGGCAAGAGGCAGTGCCTGTTGGAACGACTGGCTAAGCCGTTCCACCAAATAGGATGAAACCTTGTCAGTATTGCTGGCAAACGCTGTATGGTTGATGTGTGGTTGGTGTACCACGTTTTTGCCGGGATGGTGTATTTTAAACACACGCTTAGGCAAACATATCCAGTGATTTATATTGTTGGATGTTTTTATCTATAAATACCATTAACGGGTAAAACAGCTGTTCTATATCAACACGCGAGTCACTGTGCAGTCGGAAACCAGCGAGAAAAACGAAACCAGCGAGAAAAAAGGCAGCAACCTCCCCCCCCCCCCCCCGCAACACTACCCCTAAATACACATATATAAAGTAAGAGCAAGCTGTTTAGTAGGTATGATACACATTATTGAATATAAATTTGTTTCATAAAATACTTGACATGTATCATACATGTCAAGTCTCACTTAGTCTGTGCAGTAACAAATACTCACAATCGCTAGTAGTAGTGTGCAGCAAACCGGTCTAAATTTAGATCTAGTACTAGCCAATGTACTCGACCCTATCCCTAAAGGATGAGGGATGAATACTTCCCCTATCAGTATCACCTAATCTAGTAGTACTAGTAGTACTAGATCTAGATCTAATCCTGGTACTAGATCTAGTAGTACTAGTAGTAGTACTAGATCTAGATCTAATCCTGCCAGATTCCTGGTACTAGATCTAGTAGTAGTACTAGTAGTAGTAGTACTAGATTCTAGATCTATATCTAGATCTTGGCAAGATTCTTCACGACCAATTATTTAAATATCGCCAACACCCACCATATATTTCTGATCCTCTTCAGCCCATTGTGGTCTAACACTCTTCAGGATGTGTACGGCGCTTTGTTTCAATTGGTTTTCATCGGCAGTGTAATCAACGTGTATGAGTTGTGGTGAACCCATGTTGTCGGCGATTCCCTCCTACTCCGCCTGAGGCCCGGTCCAACGTTAAAACCCGTTCTTTGTCGGCAAGATTGAGACTTACTCTACTGGTCGATATCAAGCTTTCATGAGTCGCAAAGAGAGAGAAGTGTCCTTACTTCCATGTGCAGAGAACTCAAAAGAATAGACTGTTATCCGTACGTTTGCTATACAAACGCCGACCACGAACAAACGCTACACTGACACACCCTTTGCATGCAGAGCTTACGCTGGTTCCCCTCCCTCGCTATCCACTGACTATGACCAGCTGACATCACCAGCGCAGTTACAGTGCTTTCAGCTTTGCCAGGCAGGCTCTAAGGTCAAGGTCGATTGACTGCCACCTCAGTGGGTATCTACGGTAGGCACCTCGAACCAAGTACATTTGTTCTGTCATAAAGCTGTACTGGTTATGTGTATGTTCGTATAGCAGATTTGCTTGGTTTTTTAACTATAGTCTATGGTTTAATTGTGGTGCATTTTCAATGGTGACTTTGCATACCATGGGTAATAAAATTACTAAAAAAAATTCTGATACAGTGACTGAGTGACTGGTCGACCCGCCCGCCCACGGCCGAAAGTGTAGCTACTGTTAAAGAGAGCGCCGAAAGTGATGCCGATGGGCAGTATAAACATGGGTATTTTGATTGGGTATCAGACGATTCGCACTGGCAAACAATTCCCACAGAACGTTTCGCACTGTAAACAAGCCGATTTCTACGTTTGTCACTGTGTGTATTGACACACGAATACGCACTCACTCAGTCACTGCCGGGGCGGCGAGAGCGCCCGCAGTCGGCATCGCCTGCCGGATCCTCACGCCTGTCTCCCGTCAAACTTGCTGTGCCCATTGCTGAGTCAAAGTTACCATAGCCATGGGGTTACTTTGACCCAATTATCTTCTTACCTATTTAAACTCAAATTGGGGTTTCGAATGTGATTCGCTTTTAGCCCCAGGGGGAACCAGCCTAGATTGGCCGCCACCTCTGTTTACACTACGTTTCAACTATTAAAGCTTATAAAGCAATTAATCTCTATTAATTAATTCAAAAGAATAGGCCCCGCCCTCCACATGGCTGAGCATGTGCAGAACGGGACAACCTAGGGCATTTATTCACTGGGAGTAGCATGGGGCGCTGTCAGGCCTTGTGTACATGTACCCTGAACAACTTTGAGGCAATGGTCGTCTATAGGAGCTCTGCTCCAATGCTAAAGCATGGTAGTGTTAGGGCATCGTTACCTGCGCCGACTGTCAGACTGGAGCTATAAAACCGACAGCTAGAGGGCTGAGGGCAGTCAGTCAGATCTGACACTCAGCAATGTACACACAGCCGTGATTACCAACCATGACAAGCACTAAAGGCAGTACAATGTCCACAACAAGAAAATATGGTAACTAAAACAATATATGCTCAATATCTATGTATATCTGTGAACCTGTATCTGTGGATCTATATTTACTCAGGTTAATCTCACTGTATTTTGCACACTTTGTAATGAATATGCAAGGCCAGGTGAGAGAAAGTTAGCAGGGCAGTGAGCCATGACATGGGGGTCAAGGCTGGACTGGTCCTGTAAAGGTTATTTGTAAACATGATATTTGTTGGAGGGAGGGAAGGTATCTATATAACTCTGTGTATCATGTGTCTCTCTATATATCTGTATGTGTATCTGTATGGAAAACTATTCATAATACTGCATGTAATAACTGCACTCTTTGGGGATTCATGCAATGTAAGATCTACCCTCCATACTTCACCTGTAGCTCCCACCCTGTGGACTGACCACCATGCCCCTGAGTGTGGGTCCTATATACCCCCACACAGCGCAGACTGCGACATGGGGACTGGGTGAGCGGTCAGTGGCAGGTGCTTCACACACTAGCTGCCCTCTCACACAGTGAGAGGGCGGCGTTATATTTTTTGAAATTATCATTAAGATTAGTTCCCGTATTTCAGCTTTAAAGAGGTTGGTAACGTTAAACCCTGGGCATGTCCACGGATTCTCACTCTCGAACCAAATAAGTATGTTCTACATGGATTCTGATATCCCAAATACTTGCAAAGAAATCTCCACATATTAATATATTGATAAAGAACCTTATCTCTGTGGCCATTTTATTAAAAATACACATTAAAATAAGATGAGAACATGGAAAAGTGGCTTCCAGGGTAAGAATGTGGGTCATGGCAGGGTCAAGGGGGCATGGTCAGAGAGTGGTCGGACCACACAGTAAAAATAGATACACAGAGTAAAAATAGAAACCAACCCCTAACAAACCTCCCTTACCCACTGCAATGGCATAAGATACCCGCTACCACGCCATGTCAAGGCCCCTGTCAATTTAACGTGACCAGAGCTAACGTAGTGTAGCTCGGGTGGCCAGTGTAGAACCAGCCATGCCTCTGCGGTTGTTCCAGTTTTAGCCACCAAGAGCAAGTATTAAAGGCATATCCTACAATTCACAGTGGCGACACCTGGTGATTTTTAATTGATGTCATTCATTAGTCAAAACTTGTTTATTGGTATCCCTTCTAGTAATACAGGGGTAAATTGAACATTTTGTCCAGTTCATCCAATATCATTAGGTAGAATAGGCCAACTTACATGTGCTTGATTTACATAGGAAATGTACTAAGAAATATAGTTTTCTTCAATTCTTTCAAAAACAAGGACGGTGACCTATGGTTTTCAAAACCTGAATAAGTTGCTCTATAAATACATGTTCTATATTCTGTGAATATTTGAGGAAAATGACATGGGTTTTACCATCCAAGTCCGTGGTTTTACTATGTGAAAAGATAATTTTTAGAATTTCTATATAAATTCTAATATCAAATGATCATAATATTGATCTATAAATCAAAAACTAGCATGGTGACCCCCGACTTTTAAGTTAGATAAATGTTCCACAACACTTGGATATCATCATATTACATTTCCATGGGTTTTAGTTTTCACGCCAAATTGTCCGATATACAATTGTACATGATTTCAAATGCATATTAATCACGTTGATTGTACCATGGACCAACGAGTAATTATATACTCGTTGCATGGACATAAAACATGGACTGGAAACGGTGCTGCCGCGAGACGGTGACTTTAATACTTACACACGCCACGGTGTAGACTTGCTCAAATATTTGATTATGAGCTTTCAGTGAATTATTAGAATAAATCAATATAAAATGCATTACACCGTGTAAGCTTCCTATAGCTGGCCCAGGATCAAGTGTCATCTGTGAGGTGTAGGGTAGGCTGGGGGGGTGGGGTGGGGGCAGAGGTAGGACGAAGGACTGAGGCCAGTCTAGCCACAGTGTTGTGCTTAGTTCTGTGAATTGCCACTAGATGGTGTTAATATATAGGCTACCTAATGCATTACAGTTATTACAGGGATTTCTGTAACAACTTATAATTATAGTTCTATCTTTATTTTGAGTATTATAGAAAGATGATTGAAGTATGTAATGAATGGTGTACAGATTATGGGGCTTGGATGTTTAACAGTTATTCAAATCAGGTGCTATTTTTGACATGATTTTTATACTCTAAGATAAAGTGAATCTGCAGTGACAATAAAGTTTCCCGTTTTTCTGAGATATTTAAAATCAAGATAGAAACAAAATGCAAGTCTCTCAGAAAGGCCTGCAATAACTATTTTGCAAGGGCAAGGTCTCATAAGGCTGAGGCACTTTTAAGCATTTCATCTCAGGGGATACTTTTGAGGGTTTTTTTTGTCAGGCAACACTCTCAGACATTGTCATTCTGTCATGACAGAAGGAAGAAGTTTTCCAATTTTCTTAGATACTTAGAATAAAGATAGAAGCACAATTCAGAGTGTCCCAGAAAGGCCTTTTAGTCAGAGCACAAGATGTGTTTCTCATCAACTTGTCTCAGTACCAAATAGGAATACAAGACAATCTGCAACAGCTACCTGTGTCTTGAAAAGACCAAAATTCGAGATGTATTAAAAAAGTATGTGATAAAGCCACTAAAAAAAACAACCTTGTTTCTCATCACCGCGCGCATCAGAAAAAACGATTTTAGAAGATAATATATAAATAGATGAACCTTGATAGAAATTATGAAAGGTATGTGTATTTAGTATCAAATTAAAGCTCCTGATGTTAGGGATGCATTAAATGTATAGCCAGTAAAAATCCGGAAACCCCGCATAAGCAGACAACCCGCGTAAGCAGCCACTTTGGCCTGGATCGGAAGGTGTCCGCTTATGCGGGGTTTTACTGTATGTCTGCCATCTTTGATATAGCAAAAAAAAAAAGAAAAAAAGCGCCCTCGTCATATTTTTCATGGTTTGGTGATGAGAAACAAGTTTTGTTTTTTTAGTGGCCTAACGTGGTGCACTTCTCCGGAACTCATTCCCTCAGATAGAAGGAACATTGACGCATACTTGACTTTCAAGCTGAAAATGAAAAAGAATGCCACCCCAAACATTGCTTCAATTCTGATTCTGACTCTCATACAAGCTATAATATTATCTGTCTTTGAATAATCTTTTATATGTATTTAAGATGAATTACCCACTACCGTGATCACAAAGGCAGACACAGCTATGAAATAGGTCTGATGTAGTATTTACAGTTGTCTCAATGCCATATGCTATGCTTCATATTATAGAAACTACAGAAATTTGTTTGTTTGGGTAGTTTAACGTCCAATTTGTTCAATTAGACGAAGAAAGTTCAATTTCACACAGAAATGATTGTAATAGTTCAATAGGTCATCTATTGATAGAAGGAAAGTTGACTCTTGGTATAAAACATTGGTTTATTAAGAGAAATATTATCGACATATATGTGTAATAACTCACTGTAGAAATTTAATTTACCTGTGTTCCTCAGCTGTAAGGGTGGAAAGGCTGACTTCCCCTTACAGGACAAATATTTATATAGAACGTGATAAAAATGATTTGCGTTGATTCGGGCGTCTCCGCGTTCCCGGTGGGGTGTGGGTGACTGTTCGGATCGGGCAAAAAAATTTTCAGTGACCTAATTAGACAGCATGTGACTAGCATTGGCCAGTGGATACCTTCCTTTGAAGCTGACCGGAATAAATTAACTCACACGCCACCCGCCGGCCGAGAGAACGCCATCACATACCAGCAGTCGCTCGCCGATTACACGTCTATTTCACCTAATTTATATAGAACGTCCTGCCCATGCTGTACAAGTCACAGAACGAGATGGTAATTTACGGTTTGTACGGACCGAGGCATTTATGCCGAGTTCCGTACAAACCGTAAATTATCATCGAGTTCTGTGACTTGTACAAGCATGGCTGGACGTTATATATTTACTATATACCCAAAATAAAAAAAAAGTCATTAATTTAATTTTTAACAACCAATATGTTCATAAACGTGTTTAGCAAGGTGGTCCGTATTTTAGTGTACAGACCAGTCATCCGTACAGTATTTTTACATTACATGTCAAAACGGTACGTATTTACAGTAAATACGGCATTGGTATATAGTAAAGAATAAAAATCCCCACCCTCCAAAAAGAAAACAAAAACTTACTAGGTGTGCGGGAAGTTGCAGAACATTCCAAGTGAGCTGTATGCATTTTTAGATTCAACAATAGATTTGTCTAATAAAAGACAGCTACCGGTATGTACGCTCATTTTCTTCTTGGGGCCATCCATAAAGTACGTACACAGAATTTCTGAAATTTTTGACCCCCACCACCCTCCCGACCTTGTACGCAATAGAACAAAGAGGGAGCATACGCAAAATTTCCAAAATTTTTGACACCCCCCTCAGTGCGTACATACTTTATGGATGGCCCCTTTGTGTAATCATGTTTAAGGTCACTTCAGAACATGAAGGTAGCCACATTTACAGTTATACATTAAACTTCACTTTTTTTTCATCATTTGGTCCCGTGTGTGGGAATGCATATACAAATTGCACGAAAAGTTAAGGAAAAATGAAGGGCATATCGACAATATAGGATCGATACAGAAAGATTAATCTAATAAATTTACTTTGATAAAAGCCATGTAATGAACGGAACGTTGGTTCCTAATAAACGCCAATTTTAATAATCAAATTTAGTTACTTGATGGTTTTGCCATTCTTTACCAAACAATCTTATGAATTAGTGACTTTGATCTCTTGTCCATTAATGATGTCATGCAGCAGGGGAGGCAGTCTTCTTGGCACAAATGGGGAGGGGGTCATGTGTTGTCCTTATAAGGACGGAGGGGGTCATGTGGTATCCTTATAAGGAGGGAGGAGGTCATGTGGTGTCCTTATTATAAGGAGGGAGGGTGTCATGTGGTGTCCTTATAAGGAGGGAGGGTGTCATGTGGTGTCCTGATAAGGAGGGAGGGGGTCATGTGGTTTCCTTATAAGTAGGAAGGGGGTCATGTGGTGTCCTTATAAGGAGGGAGGGGGTCATGTGGTGTCCTGATAAGGAGGGAGGGGGTCATGTGGTGTCTTTATAAGGAGGGGTCATGTGGTGTCCTTATAAGGAGGGAGGTCATGTGGTGTCCTTATAAGGAGGGAGGGTGTCATGTGGTGTCCTTATAAGGAGGGAGGTCATGTGGTGTCCTTATAAGGAGGGAGGGTGTCATGTGGTGTCCTTATTTATAAGGAGGGAGAAGGTCATGTGGTGTCCTTATAAGGAGGGCGGGGGCATGCGGTGTGTTGATAAGTAAGAGTTATGCAGTGCATGATACCATGTTGTGGAAAAAAAGATGAAAAAATGGGAATGGCGGGGGAGGGGGGCAAAGAAGGAAAGGGTAATAAAGACATGAACTGGCCACTCATCAGAATGGCTAATGCACCAACCTGCCCATGCACCAACCTGCCTCATTAACAACCAAACTATCAACCCAACAATATATCTGCCCACCACCTACCCACCTTCCCAAATGTCAAACACTCAACCAAAGCGTGCCAACCAGCCAACCATTCGGCTAGTTCATCCACAAGCGAAACAATCGGCCAACCATACGGATTTTTCACCCACCAGCCTACCAACTAACCAGCCAGCCTGCCCAACCACCAGCCTTCCAACCAACTAACCAGTCTGTATCCATGTGGTAAGACAATAAAATTGCTTTATCTTAATAAAAACAACAAATTATGAGATATTCCGGAATCATTCTCTGCAATCTAGTTCACCATAAACCATGATGTCAATAAGTTTTAAATATTTCTGACATAAAATAATTATCAATCACAGAATTGCTGTAATATATGATTGTATGTCTAATACTAAAGAGCTGCATTGAGATCCGTAGTTGATGAAAATATGCTATTTGTTTTGATTGTGGTGTAATCTCACGAGGCAAAGCTGAGTGAGATTATGTAGAAAACCAAACGAATTGTGTATTTTCAATGGCTATGGATCGGGTGCAGTTCAGATTTTATCAGGGATTGCCAGGGACCCGCTTTTTAGACGGAATAATCGTTAATAGTGACCGTTATAAGGCCGTAATCTAATTATCATACATTTGGAGATGATTATCGAACCTTTGGGGTCAATGGTCATTGCATTGATCTTGAAAAACCATCTTGAATCTTTGATAATCGCTCTTAACGATTATCCCATCTAAATAGCAGGTCCCTGATGTGTGTAACCTCATCACCCATTGAATATTTTCTATCAATACTCCATGGGCATGGCGTACAAGTTCCCAATATTAAGTCTATGGGGAAAAATATACCAGGGGTGAGGTAATAGATGTTCAAGTCTGGTCAATGTTGCCAATGACAGTATCGGCTTTACGCAGTGGCAGTGTGGGTTCTTGCTGGGCGAGCAGCTGCTTACTCTGCGTCATGTAGGCAGTGTGGTTGAGGAGGCTGGCAAACCTGGCCGGCCTGTCCTCGATGTAAGGCGGGGCGTAGTCGTCCTCGCCATTAAAAGCGCGCAGTAAGTCGGTCTTCTCGTCAAACCAACGACCCCTCTCTACCAGACCACTAATGAAGGTCAGCTTTGTCTTGTCAGGGAACGTGCCCCAGCGCGGGAAGTCTGATGCATGCGCAGACAGCAGTTTGTAGCGGATGGCTGGTGGCAGGAAGCACCAGGAGCAGTGCCAGCCTGCAGGCACCTCCGCCGACCCGAACACCCATGGCCGGATGCGCGTTCCGGTTTGCCGCCGGAAGCTGCGCATGGCATTTGCGTCACGTCCAACATTTTTGGCACCATTCCTGAGGTCATACAGGTGACCCCCAAGAAGGTCCCGGATGAGTGCCACACGCGCCCCACCATACACTGTAGATACACCATCCAAGGCCCGCCAGAAGTAGCCGAACACTGAGTGACGTAACACAAACCCGAATGGTTCTGGGTATCCATAATGAAGCTTGACAAACATCAGCGCTTCTGGGAGCGGAATCTCATCGGCGTCCAGTGAGATGATGATGTCATCGTCTCGCACATTCTGAAGAACGGACGAGAAGGCCACCTGACCAAGGTGATTGCGGAGCAGCGCGTCGGCAGCCCAGCCATCTGTGTAGGCGACCCGCGGGAAGTAGTCCAGCGCGACATAGACAATCTTGTACTGCAGGTCATGCAGGTAGTTGTTCTTAAGCCTCTGCAAGAGGACTCTCTCTTTCCGTTCCCCCGCTGCTGTGTAGTTGGATTCCAAGATAAGAAAAACATCAACAGCCTCTGTGAGGGAATTCAGAGTGGTTTCTAACATGTCAAACTCGTTGTTGAAGGGGAAAGCATAGATGATTCTTCTTGGCAGGACTTGTCTCTCCACGCCATACTCATAGGGGTAGCCGCCCCGAAAGACCACATCAGGCATGGAGCAGTACTTGCCATGCCAGCCTGGCCAGCAGGCGCAGAAGGCGTGCGTCTTTAGGTGAGCTGTCTTCTCACCATCAGTTCCTTTGTAGTAACAAATGCGATTTGAAACATCACCGAAGTAGTTGTGATGGTCTTCAACCAGGCAGAACTTGTCAGTGTGGAAGGAGGAGCCGGGAGAGGGCAGCGAGCCTTTGCTACAATTCGCAGAGTAGTCTTCTGGTCTGAGCGGTCTCCTTGTCTGTGTCCACGGAGGTGGGGTCCGTGCCCTCCGCATCAACTTCACGTCACTAGGGAGAAGGTTCACCACCTGGTCATCTCTCGCTGCTGCCTCATTCTGTTCACCATTAGACTTCTCTAACTTCACATTACCAGGGAGAAGGTTCACAACCTGTTTGTCTCTTCCCACTGCTTCATTCTGTGCACCGTTAGACTTACCTGACTTCATGTCATCAGGGAGGAGGTTCACCACCTGGTCGTCTCTCCCCGCTGCTTTATTCTGCGCACCGTTAGACTTCTCTGTTTCTGAAGCTTCAATCTGCCCATCAACAATGGCGTTGATGGCATCATTCACCACAGAGTCAGCCTTCCTGTCAAACTCCTCGTGTGCATTCTCAATTGCCTTCCCTTCACTCTCAGCACCTTTTTCCAGTCTATCATCACTCACATGCTTCACATCTCTTTGTGGAAACCTGTTGGACACAGAGAGTTGAGGGACCTCCTTTCTGTCTGATAACTTGGTATCATCGACAGCTGGTTGTTCATCAGGAAGCGGCAGAATGTCGGCTTGGATGTCATCATTGAGCACTTGTTCGCCCGGGCGAACAGCCACAACCTTCTTCTTCTCCCTCTCCTGCTGGAGGACCTTCTCTTGGGCGAGCAGCTGCAGCATCCTGGCCCTCTCCTTGGAGCCGATCTTCCACTCCTGAGGGCTGAGGTCAGGTGTGGGTCGCCGGGCCGCTGCCTGCCCAGCCTCCACCTCCTCCCCGCCTGCTCTGTGCCGGGGCACCTTCTGCTGCGTGAACACTCCCATGTGAACCAGCACCAAGAAGAGCAAGGCAACTCCAAGGATGGCTAGGTAGCGAAGCCGGTGACGCCTGAAGCCACGCAGACATCGCATCCTGATTTCAGCGTTGTCTGCTGTGTGATGTGTCAGCCGAGAGTCAGCCATCACCTGAAACATGAAGCAGCAAATGGTTATAGTCTGTAAGACGTAAACATGGCCAAGTTATATAACCATCACCAGGAACACGTAAACGTGATGAGGTTATAGAGCTGTCACCAGTAACACGTAAACATGATGAGGTTATAGAGCCATGACCAGTAACACGTAAACATGATGAGGTTATAGAGCCATGACCAGTAACACGTAAACATGATGAGGTTATAGAGCCATGACCAGTAACACGTAAACATGATGAGGTTATAGAGCCATGACCAGTAACACGTAAACATGATGAGGTTATAGAGCCATGACCAGTAACACGTAAACATGATGAGGTTATAGAGCCATGACCAGTAACACGTTAACATGACGAGGTTATAGAGCCATGACCAGTAACACGTAAACATGATGAGGTTATAGAGCTGTCAACTCTTAGACATGAGGTTATAAAGCCTTATAGGTTTTAGGGCACAGACTGATTGCTAGTTCTGCCATCATCGGCCAGGAAAATCTAAGATAGCACCACTGTAGTTGGGGGATAAGCACTATGTTCTGTTATAATCTATAGATAATTGAGACAGGCTAAAACCATTTTATGGCAAACCCTCAAAAAATATTTTTGATAAGATCCATTGATAACTGCTCAGAATATCAGCCACGAGAACAAAGGAAACGGCTACAAAAATAGCTTAGACTATTTTAGTTGTTACTTGAATTGACTACAAGAGTTTGTTGTTGTAGGCTCAGGAGACATTCACTATATATAATTTGGCATGGGAAGGGGCACAGTTTTCATGAGAAATCCAACTTTATTTTAAAATTCCATTGGGGAGAACTGAATAAGCCCATCAGTTAGTGACCTTAGCTGAAACAAATAATATGATATTAGAGGAAGGCAAACCTTTTACACATGTATAATTTGAGTTAAGTCATTTATGTTTTTTTTCAACCTTTATTTATATACTCATTCGGAAGACTGGTTTCAAATTTTCATAAAGTCATTCTGTGTTAAATTTAATCCCTCTGTCTAGATTTATTTGATGTTGCTCAGCCCTTAATGATGTTGGTATCATGTATAAATTGTTGTTAATATCTGTAGATTTAAGAACAAGTCTTAACTGGATCCAGTGACATTCATTTCACGCCATGTGAAGTTGACACGTTTGAGAATATACCTGATCTCTACCAGTAATTCTTTGACAATCAATTCATATACATGTAGATAAAAAAAAGTTATCTAAGACAATGATCCAGGGGCCCACTTAAATATATATCGGACAATTTGGGTAGAAAATTAAAACCCATGTCATTTTCCTGAAAATGGGATATGATGATCTCTAAGAGTTATAGAACACATATATATATAACTTAAAAATCGGGAGTCACCGTGCTAGTTTTTGATTTAGAGATCAATATTATCATAATTTTACAATAGAATATATAGAAATTCTAAGAAGGTACTTTTCATATAGTAAAACCCATGTCATTTTCCTCAAACTTCCACAAAATATAGTGCTACACATTAAAGTTTTAAAAATCAGAGGTCACTCTTTTTGTTTTTGAGAGTATTGAAGAAAACCACATTTTTTCAGTACATTTCTTTAATATGTAAATTTAGCAAATATGAATTGGCCTTATTTTTACATATCAAAATTGGATAAACTGGACAAAACATTGAATTTACTGATTTGGAATCAGAATGAATAAGAAAGAGCCCCTTTTGACCAATAATTGTCATTATCTAAAAATCACCAGGTGGCGCCTGTGTGAATTGTAGGATATGTCTTTAATTCCGTACAGTACTCTCATAGGAGAAGATCTCCATACACAGTGTTGGGTGACAAATGATGAAAACAGTTTGGTATTAGTGAAGCATTAGTTCACCATTAACCATGAGGTCAAAATGCCATGTCAACACAGCTGACCTAGTTAACACGGGCGGCTGACCTATTTAGCACGGAAAGGCTGACCTAGTTAACGCGGAAGTAGGTCAGGCGCCCGTGCGGTCCGCGTGTCTCTGTGTGAAGGTTTAAAGGAGACTCACTGTGGTGTGGAGGTGTGTGCTTTCCGCCCTGCCTCATCCTGCAAGCCGTGTCTGTGTGAGTCGGGAAATGGTGGAGCCTGGATCAATGTCTCACAGTCCAGTGAGTTCCCGTCCACACGCCAACAAACAAACCGACACCGTCAAACGTTCCTAGAACTGAGTAAAACACCTGTACCGTGTACTCAGGGCCATCTGGTGGTTAATGGGAGAACTTGTACGGTGTACTCAGAGACATCTAGTGATAAATGTGTGAACTTGTACATGTGACTGTAGTGCGGCCAACGTCCACCAGACGGCGTCGGACATACGTATCCTAGCGGTGGTCTGTGAAAGCGCATAGTGAAATAAATTGGCCACGAACTCTTCATCTCACCCGTGGTACAAGTTTAGAGATAGGAATAGCATTGGAAAACGTAAAGTGACAATGCTACCGTACGGTCGTGGCAGAGTGACATGATATGACATGACGTCAGAATTGATTGGCCCATCAGTAGCCACGATCTCAGAGAACAAAGAACATATCAACATGGATTTGTGAAGTAAGGGGCTATAGGGGACAGAGCCATTGTTAGTTCACGAAACAGTCACTAGGTGGTCGGGGGACAGAACCTGTATTCTGGGTCTTTGTTCTTACCAAATTCAACTGTCTTTAAATCTTTTACCATGGTTCCCTTGACTCTCTACACCCATCCCAGAGCAGGAAGATACAACCCAGGACATGATGTTTTTGACATGGAACACTTTATTTACATATGTGAGCAAGGCAAGAGTTGTGACATTTCCCAATTATCACTCACTTCTTTTGCACCTCCATTAAAGAAGAACACCTACTTTTTCACCTTTTTTTTTTTTTTTTTTGTTGGGGGGGGGGGGGGGGGGGATGCCTAAAAACACAAGCTGGACACACTAGGGGTGGAGGGACTATGTGCAGTCCCTATATAGGACTGTCTCTGTTCCCTGCCAGGGGTAGTAAGTCCCCTTGTGGCAGGGTCAGAGAGTCCTGGTTTTCCTGAAGGAGGGGGTCGACCTTTGGGTCCTAAAAAAAACCCTTAAAAAGGTATGCTATTCTGATGTTCATGAAAGGGGTGAGATAAATCAAGAACCACACTTGAATAATAAAATTAACAATATTCCCCTTTTTGGATGTGCCATAATCGTCACTCAGCTTAGTCCTCGATGATTATTGTGGCATGTCCAAACTTGCGGAGTATTCTCTATTCAGACGATTCTCGATCCAGTTCTATGGAAGTCTCCACTTTGTTCTGAATAAGAGGTTGGTGTGGTTGAGTCCAGGCCTTTTATCTTACCCCTTGTATTTCTGTTCCATAGCCTTAACATTGGTAACTCGTTTTCCATGCCACTACGAATATTACAGTCTATTCTCCATGGTCTATGGCATCATATAGCCAGTGTATCGTCCGTTCTTTTAGTGTTTATGAAGATGAGATGTCCAAATACAGAAAGCAACTCGTTTTGGTCAAAGCCGTCAGTCTCCAACTCTTTTGGATGCTACACAATATTAACTCGTCTTCGCCTTGTTCATATTGCTACAAGTCAATGGGTTTTTCTTTATTCCATGAATTCTCACTCTCGAACCAAACAATTTTATTGGTCTGGGTTCTGAGAGCCGAAATACTTAAGAAATATCCATAGGTCACAAAATTGATAATGAAGTCTGCCTCTTTGGTACTTTTATTCAAAATTCACACAAAAGGACATAAGAACATAGGAAAATGGCTTCAGGAGTAGGAAATAGTACACTCTCCAAATATAGGTCCAGTTTAGTGACCAACTTTTATCAGAGTGGAAACATGTATAATAATTAGATTTAAGGTAATATGACACTATTCACAGGACATCTTTACTGCACTGTTGAGTGGAAACATGTATAATAATTAGATTTAAGGTAATATGACACTATTCACAGGACATCTTTACTGCACTGTTGAGTGGAAACATGTATAATAATTTCATTTGATGTTACATGTATATGACACTATACACAAGGCATTTTTAAGTAGGGTAGGGTAGAATGGAAAGAATGACAAGACTAATAATTATCATCATTATATATACTATATATACTGTATAATAACTGACTGATATTGATACATTATTGATATAAAATAACATTATCATATACATGTACATACATGTCAATAAATATTTCAGTTTTGAATAAAGCACTGGATTATTAGATTAGTGTCTTTTGGATTGAAGCTGTCATTGGTGATATTTGATGCGTTCATTTCTAGGGGCAAAAGTGGACATGCCTTTCCTATGTTTTGTTTGGTTATTTATACAGTGTCAGAACTATAAACCTATTGACATTATTTACATTATTTTGGATTCACTATGGAATACTTTTAATTTATTTTGTATTGCTGTGAGACATTCCACTGGCGGACTATTCGCCACAAATCTGCAGTTCCATACTGACAAATAACATTAATATTTAGCGATTGATATTTCAGTTTTTAATAAATTACTGGATTATTTGATTATTGCTCTTTATAGTTACGCTGTCAATGATGATACTTTGTGCGAGACATAGGGAGCCAGAGTGAACACGCTAAAATGGCAGATACCTGTGCTAAAAACACAATTTCCGGAGGCCAGTAAGAACGAGGCTTAGTGCTAAAGCTGTGGGGCTTTGAGGCTAGAATTTTGTTTTTGGTCTTGTTTGTTATTATTGAAGTGTAATTTACTACTATCATCTCTAAATAAGGTTGTCTCGAAGCTACAATGGCAGTTGTTCAGTGTATCAAAAATATGGATTTAAAAGATTGGAGAATGACACATATAATCTCAAACCTATATAGTCAAAGTACCGAGCGCCTATCTCCGGAAATGATGTTTTGTGAAAGGGTATCTGCGGTTTCAGAGGGTTCAATTTAGTTCCCTGTGAGTTCAATAGACCCTATTGGGGTATCCCATAATTCAGTCTGTTTACAGGATCCTGTGATAAGTGGTTGCCGCCGTTGTATGGTGATAGGCCCTTGACACATAACCCACAATTATTGCAGTTTAATGGTTTTCATAAATCTTCAAATTGGAAATCCGATGCCAGAAATGGAAATTTTTACATGTAAATCCGAAATTATATTAAGTTTCTCTAATTATAAATGGGAAAACTGTGGTTCATGCAGTCGTAGTGTGGCCAGCCAGTTGAGAGTGGATACCGTACTTACCCGGGGCGATAATGGGGGGTTTGATAACGTCTGGAGGGTCTATACATAGACACCACGCTCAGGGCTCACAATTTAGATAAATCTGACATGCCATTCAGCTCTTTATATAAAAGTAGCATGTCGGCCATTTTCTGGTTTTTGCTCTTGGCAGCTTTGGGGATGTACCCTACCACGGTGAAGCCTCTCCTCTGGAGGATCTTACAGATGGCGGTGTTGTCGGCGAGGCAGTCGGCGAGCACGCCCGTGTAGCCCAGCTCCTGGATGAAGTTGATGACAAGACTGGAGACCTCCTCACCCAGCCCCTTCCTCTGGTAGAGTGGATTAACAACGAGGTACGGATCTGCGAGCTGAGGGTCCACCGACCGGCACAACATGCACGGCAACACCGAACTCGCCAGCACGATCTCTGACGTCACCACATCCTCCCCCACGATCGAGTGCGCATGATCGACAACGTTAAACCGGAAGACGTCGAGCGTGAGGAATTCGTCAGTGGAGAACCCGTTACCACGCTGGGCAGCGCCGCGGTACATGGCGTACACCTGGCGGGGGTTTCAGAGGGAACAAGGTATAGTTCTTTGACAAGGTCAGAAAGGCAATCAAAGATGGCTGAAAGCAAAGCTCAGAAACCCACAATAGTTGTTTGGTTCCACCTGAAAATTCTATTAACTCATTCTTCCCATTTATCCTACCCCTAATAAAAAAACACCATAGGCTTAACATTAGCAGACTGTATTTGGTCTATGGTGCAGGAAAATGAAATTTATCGCTCTAGTGGGATACAGTTGTCAAATGACGTCATTTGAAAAGGGACCAATGATTATCACTGATTATCGGTAAGGTTTATGTTATTTCTTATTTATTGTTACGGGGTAGGATAAATTCTAAACCAAACTCGAGTTAGCCGTGTTGTTTATTGCACTCCAGCAATCTCGCGTATCACTGCACTCGGCTTCGCCTCGCGCAGTAAACACGACATTGCCGTCATGCAATAAACAACAACACGACTAACTCTTGTTTGGTTTCTCCAAATTATTATTGTGAACGTTCAGAATAGATATCACCGTATGGGCAGATCATTTCATAAAGAAAAAAATCTATGTATATTTTTGTCAAATTAGTTTCAATCGTTCATTTAAAAAGATATTGAGATGGCATGATTGTCATAAATATGAGCAGGACAAAATATTAAGATGGTATGAAAACAGTGGGTCATTAATGTAAGGAGGAAAACATTGCTACCCCCTCAAAGCCTATTCAAACATCATCTATGATGATAATGATAACAATAGTAATATTAATACTATTTTTGATATGTTTTTCTTTTTATGTTTTTTTTTTCGCCTTCCTTTTTTTCTTCTGATAATCCCGCCATCATCCTTACTTAGAGGGGGACGTATAGTGAATGTTACGAACATCAAATCGCAAACAAATCATCCATCAAACCCATTTATACTCATCCTCATATACTAACTAACAAGATAATGGCAATGAGTCTGTCTCTCTGCTATCAAGAATCAAAGAAGAAGCAAACAAGTTTTGGTCAAAATCGTCGACAACCGAGTCAATATATCATAGCATTCAAACGATTTGGAGAACAACGACTTTCATCAAAACGAGTTGCTTTCTGTATTTATCTCACCCCTGTACATCCTAAACAATTTGATGGCACACAGGATATAGACCATAGAGAACAGACTGCAATACTCGTAGGGGCATGGAGAATGCCAATCACCTCAGACCAAAATACCTTATTGACCTATTGGTGCTTGGTATTATTAGATCCTAGACTCAGGCAGAAAATGGCAAGTTAAATGGGTGTGAGTGGGTTACAGAAAACTATCCATATTCATTTATAACTGTACGCTCATTCATCAATGATGAACATACTATTTGCTGCTGGTCATGCGGTATGCTGGAAGTTCAATGTGATCACTCTAACCTCTAGGTGATGTATGTAGCACATGCAAGCCCACTCTAATCAAAGGTCTGCTGGGGTGGACAGCAATTACCAATCTGTTTACCCTCTTGGTCGCCTGGCCTCCTCGTGGTGCAGACTGGATATGCTTGCACGCAAGCATAACAAAAGCAACCAGGGTGGGGAGTTAGCTCAGTGGTTAAAAAGCACTGGACTTTGTTAATTGGAGTCCAACTGCAGCCACTTTTCTCCTTCACCCCCATCAGTGGTAGATTCATTGCTATATCAAAGACCAATCCTTCTCATACCATGTCTATTTGGTGTGGGAAGTAAAAGAACTCTCATCTCGATAAATGTGTAAAGGTGAATTCATCACACAGATTTGATCACCACCCTTGTAATGTAAAAGAACCTTGAGAAAGTCTGGTAAGGACCAACAATGGTTGACTGGATGTTAAATCAAACCAAACAAACGAAACAACACTCTAAAATCAAAGCTGCATAAACCAAGAAAATAGTAATAATAAACCTTGTCGAGGTCGCCGTCCTCCATGTACCTCAGCCGTACCGCCGTCCCGGACCGGAAGCTGTGCTCACGGGGCAGGTTCCGGTTGGCAGGTTTCTGGGTCAGGTACTTCAGGGGCGCCATCGCCTGGTTCGCCTCCTCGCCGCTACGAGAGGAGGGCGCTGCAGCATCACGGGAACTGCTCACAAACTGAGGGCGAAGATCTATCCCAGAATGCCATCTGCCTCGAGGCGTCTGTGTCTTTAGATAAAACACGGTTTAGAAGATAACGAACAAAGTGTAGTGTTTGATAAGTGTTTCAATAAAATGAAATGTCTGACTAAGAGGGTGCGTCCACCAACCACGACAAGGCTGCGACAACGCCTTTCCGACAAGGTCCACGACAGCTCTACGATTGGAAGCCTTGTCGTGGTTGGTGGACCACAGTTCCCGACAAGAGGCTATGACAAGGCCACGACAGGCTGCGACATGGACCTTGTCGGGGGCCTGTCAGGGGCCTTCCGACAAGGTTACGACAAAATCGAACATCTTCGATTTTGGAGCCGTGTGGTGGCGTGTCGTGGCGTGTCGCAGAGGTCTACGATAGAATATTTAGGTGGAGCGTGCACTTCCCGACAGGCTGCGACAAGGGCTCACGACAGCTCCCCTCCTCACGGCAAGGCTGCGACAAGGCACCGATTGGAAATTTCTTGTCGCCGTGTGTCGCAGCCCTGTCGTGGTTGGTGGACGCACCCTCTAAAGCGCCAGATTCACTAAGGCGACCAAGCGACTGTGTCTGTGATCCATGCGACTGTGCGAATCCCATGCGATGATATTCAGTTTATTGAATATTGTCGCAAGGCATTCGCATGTCCATGCGAACATCTACAGACGTCTTAGAAACGTCTGCGAACCCAAATTCGCATGGAAAATCACCTTAGTGGACTTAAATAACATCGGTTGAGATTGGATAGAGATAGAAATGCGTTACTTGTTGAAGAGTTCTACAAAGTTTGTATATCGGAGTAAAAGCGGATAGTCAGAGCTATTTGTGATACCTTGGTGTCCTTCATCATAACCAGGCTGTCTGTCCATCCTCTGTACCGTAAATGTCCACTGTTAGGAATACATCCAATCACGGTAAAGCCCTCAGCACTCAGCCTGGCCACCAGGTCACTTGTACTGAATACATCCGCCAATACCACCTGTAACATGGGTAGGAATGTCACTTCACAAAGAAAGGTTGTAACACAGTGCTATGTATTAACAGTATTATAACTGAGACTGTGTTTGTTGTTTTGCCCCTGCTCGGAGAGTGAGCAGGCTGTGGAATGTATGACATAGTTCCAGCCATGCTGGGCTGGGGGTAGATAGAGGGTAGCGCAGAGCCCTCACGGAGCAGTTGCTCCCCGCCACTCCGACAGACAACATGAGTGTCCTGTAACATCATCCTGGTCACGGCACCATTAACGAGCTGTGTCACACAGAACACAACTCAACAGGTTCTTTGAATAAATGTTTTAGTACTTCTCATTGTGTTATACCAGTTACATGTGACCAGTGATGATGTTACAGGACACTCATGTCATCTGTCGGAGTGTCGGGGAGCAACTGCTCCGTGAGGGCTCCGCGCTAGCCTCTATCTACCCCCAGCCCAGCATGGCTGGAACTACGTCATACATTCCACAGCCTGCTCACTCTCCGAGCAGAGGCAAAACAACAAACACAGTCTCACTATGTCAACGCGGCAATAGAATTTTTTCCAACAGATAACCCAACAGTTGTTGGAACGAAAAAGTTTTTACACACAACAAACACAGTCTCAGTTATAATACTGTTAATACATACCACTGTGTTACAAGGTCACCAATAAGATTTGCATTCTTAAAGAATCCATATTTGTGGAGAATTTGTAATCCTAGGGAATCTGAATGTATAAGAGTCTACCAACTCCGGTCTGCTGGAGTGGACGGCAATTACCAATCTGTTCACCCTCTTCTGGTGCAGACCGTATGTGCTTGCATGCAAGCATAACAAAAGCAACTGCGGAGGGGAGTTAGCTCAGTGGTGAAGAGCACTGGACTTGTAATCCCAAGGTTGTCAGACTTTGTTGATCCGAGTCCCACTGCAGCCACTGTTCTCCTTCACACCCAGTAGTGGTACATTTACTGCTATATCAAAGGCCAATCCTTATCATACAATGTCTATGTGGTGTGGGAAGTGAAAGAACTCTCACCTTGGTAAATGTGTAGGGGTGAGATTTCTGCCTACATGCATCTCATAGATTCAGTCAAACCCAAAGTAAGTCTAATTGAACAAATTGGACGTTAAACTACCCGAACAAACAAACAAACAAACAAACAAATAAACTACCAACGCGTGTTCTATTAATAAAGGTAACTTTCACCTAAATAAATATACTATAAGTGGCAAATGCCCACAATGCTTCGCAATGTCACAGGTACAATTAATAGTGTGTCTATAATCTAAAATCTAGTTCTGAGGTTTAGATAAAGAGGGCACTGTGATACCTACCCGAATTTTTTTTTGTATTTAGAAAAAAAAAATTCAAATTTTTAAACTGACCTCATAACCGAGCTCTGCGGCGAGTTGGAGCGCCACCTGGATTAAGGCCTGGATAATCCGCGCCTTAATCTCCACGTCACAGATGACAACGCCGTCCGCCAGGAGCGGCACCGACATCCGGGAGTAGGCAGAGGGCGCCAGCGTCAGCCACGCCCGCAGCGCCCCCGTGTGGGCGTCGGTGACACTGAAGCTGTGCGCATGCTCGATGTGTCCGCGGAGCTGCGTCTCTGACGGGAACTCGTCCTGACCCACGTCATGCCCTCTAGCGGCCTCCGCACACACCAGGCGGTGGGCTTCCGGTATCTGACAATGCAAACATGGTCATGTGTTTAGTGGGTTCTATCATCATATGCTCTGAGTATGGTGATACACTCTCCCTATGTGTTTTCTATGGACACTTTGTATTAGGTGGATATATCTGTATGCTCCAGGTATGGTGATACACACTCCCTATGTGTTTTCTAAGGACACTTTGTATTAGGTGGATATATCTGTATGCTCCGGGTATGGTGATACACACTCCCTATGTGTTTTCTAAGGACACTTTGTATTAGGTGGATATATCTGTATGCTCCGGGTATGGTGATACACACTCCCTATGTGTTTTCTAAGGACACTTTGTATTAGGTGGATATATCTGTATGCTCCGGGTATGGTGATACACACTCCCTATGTGTTTTCTAAGGACACTTTGTATTAGGTGGATATATCTGTATGCTCTGGGTATAGTGATACACACTCCCTATGTGTTGTCTATGGACACTTTGTATCAAGTGGATATATCTGTATGCTCCCGGTATGGTGATACACACTCCCTATGTGTTTTCTAAGGACACTTTGTATTAGGTGGATATATCTGTATACTCCGGGTATGGTGATACACACTCCCTATGTGTTTTCTAAGGACACTTTGTATTAGCTGGATACCTAATAGCCACGCTATAAAAAAGGACATACGGAGAAAAAATGTCGCTTATAATTGGAATGCTGAATAGTGAATAGCACATTACGAGGGTTTGGATCTGCATGGTCGTATTCTCCTCATAGTTGACACTACGCAATATCCTCGCGTTCGTTCGGGTATAAATACGCATCAACTACGTGGTGCATACGACCCTGCAGATCAAAATCATGGTAATATTGTGTATGTATTATAAGGCTTCTTCATAAGTAACTTACAAATCAAGAAAGTTGTTTTCTTATGAGGAAGACACCGTTAAGGTCAACGCAATATGTTTCTCCATGCTACCTTGGAAATGGGATTGCAATACAGTTTCCATTAGTTTTCAAATTTTAATAGGATATCTAAGCTATAGAGAAGGAGAAAGAATAAAAGAAGTGACACCGGACCTACCTGTTGGGATTGGAAACGATCGATAATGATGTCATGGCCTGACAGACACAGCTTCTGTGGTAGCCTGGTCAGAATACTGGGTGGGAAAGCCATATTTCTTTATCTGTAATATCAAAATACGTATCCGCCTTTATATGAACATTTCTGTTTTGTATATAATTACACGGATATCAACATACCATAGACATAACCTGTTGACTTTCTATTTCTGCTTTCTCTTTCCCTCTCTCTACTGGCTCTCCTTCTCATCTCCCTCCTTCTTATACCTCCTCTCTCCCCTCTTCTACCCCCTCTCTCTTCTTCTACCCCCATTCTCTCCCCCTTCTTGTTTACTACCTTCTACCCCCTCTCTCCCTTCTCCTCTCTCCCCTTTCGATCTCCTTCTCAGCCCTCTATCTCTTCCCTGTCTCTCTTCTCTCTTTCTTTCTTTCTTCCTCCCCTCCCCTCTCTCTCTCCATCTCTTCGCTTTCTCCTTCCTTTGGCCCTCACCATCCCCTCCCTCTCCCTTTTCTCTCGATCACGTTTAAAAAAAAAAAAATCTTCTCCCCCCCTGTCTCTCTTCTTCCTCTTGTCTTAGTAAATATTTCTTCCCCCCATCTCTCTTCTTCCACTCTCTCTCTTGTCTTTGTAAATATCTTTTTCCCTCTGTCGCTCTTCTCCCTCTCTCTCTCTCCCCTCATGTGGGCAGCAAAAAAATATTTGTAAAAACCTTTTTCCTTTTTCTCTTCTCTATGGAGGAGGAAGATATTCGAGGTCTTATTTTTGTGTGATATTTTTGTTGGGTTTTAATCTAACCAATCAAACACTAAAATACTCCAGTAGGATGATGCACAGAGGTATGGCATGTCTTACCTTGAGCAGCGTGTCCGTGGAGGTTTCACTCGTTGACGTGAACGGCGGTCACTCCAGTGAGTTTATATCACAAGACCAGCTCACTACAGCTCACGGGTAGACTATCAGCGAGTGTGAGTGAAGTGTATCTCAGGTGAGTATGGACTGTAGGAACAACTCATGGGTTGAGTATCGGCGTGTGTGAGTGGTGTGTATCTCAGGTGAGTATGGACTGTAGGAACAACTCATGGGTTGAGTATCAGCGTGTGTGAGTGGTGTGTATCTCAGGTGAGTATGGACTGTTAGAACAGTTCAGGATTTGACTATCAGGGTGTGTGAACGGTGCATCTCTCCGTTGAGTGTGGACTGTTAGAACAGCTCATGGGTTGACCATCAGTTTGTTTGAGCGTTGTGTCTCTCCGGTGAGTATGGACTGAAGGAATAATTCAGGGGTTGACTATCAGTTTTGTTTGAGCGTCATATGTCTCCAGTGAGAGTGGAGTGTAGGAACATCTCATGGGTTAACTATCAGCCTGTGAGTGGTGTGTATCTCAGGTGAGTGTGGACTGTAGAAACAATTCACGGGTTGACGATCAGTGTGTGTGAGCCGTGCGTCTCTCCAGTGAGAGTGGAGTGTAGGAGCAGCTCATGGGTTGACTATCAGCCTGTGAGTGGTGTGTATCTCAGGTGAGTATGGACTGTTAGAACAGTTCATGGGTTGACTATCAGCCTGTGTGAGCAATACGTCTCTCCGGTGTGTATTCAGTGTAGGAACAGCTCACGGGTTGATGATCAGAGTGTCAGCTTTGTGTCTCTCCGGGGGGTATGGACTGTAGGAACAACTCACGGGTTGACTATCAGTTTGTTTCAGCGTTGTGTGAGCGTTATGTCTCATGGGTTGAGTATCGGCGTGTGTGAGTGGTGTGTATCTCCGGTGATTATGGACTGTAGGAACAGCTCACAGGTTGACTATCAGCCTGTGTGAATGGAGTGTTTCTTCGGTGAGTATATATCTGACCACTCCAATGCAACTCATGGGCTGTCGATCAGGCTGTGTGAGAACTAAGTCAGTCAGGATGGAGCAATACTGTGAATGATGTTCCGTGGATCCGACCGTCTGATCCACTCCCTCTACGCCGATCCCACCTCACCACCATCCCTCCCACACCCCTCCCACCCCCATCATTCACCACCACACCCCCACCCTAACAATTTAACCGCCACTCCTCCCCCATCCCCAATACCTCACCACCACTCCACACTCCATACAATGCCTCTTCTGGTGTTGCGCTATTTCTGTTCATTTCTTTTTCGTTAGTAGTGCAACATAACCTTCACTCCCACCCATCTCACCCCATCCTCCGTGAAATATACATCCATGTAGATCTAGGCCCCGTTAGATAATCCAGGGTGCCGTTTAATAATCCGGCGGACATATCCTGGCTTTGCGATGATATATAACTCATGATAGTGGGGAATGTGTATTATCCTACCCCTAATAAAAAACGCCATAGGCTTAACATGGGATTTGTTTATGTCACGGGTGTGACATAAAGTGTTGTTTATGCCACTACTTTCTAATACTGAAAAAATATGGAAACGGGGTAGGATAAAATCTAGACGCCACTCGTTTGAGTTCGAGCTTATTTATGCCACTCATTTTGTTGGCTCCGTAATGTCACTTGTCTTCGACTCATGAAATTATGGAGCCAACAAAATGCGTGGCATAAATAAACTCAGACTCAAACTTGTGACGTCTCTTGATAGACCGTATCATAGAATTCGTTTCATAAACTTTGTCCTGGATGGTGTATCCGATCCTTGGTGAGAGATATAGTAAATGGGACACGGATTATGCATCAGGACGTGTCCCAGGACATTACATAGAAACTGTCCCTTGAGTCAGGACGGATTCCGATATCGTTGAAAAAATCCTACGATCATCTGGCTTATGGAAAATGTCCCTCCTGTCAATAGAGCGATACTCAGCAATTGCCCATAAACTCCAACAAGTGAAATGGCTGATTATTGCAATATTGATACAGATTTAGACTTTATTTGTAAAACAAGCAAAATGCTAAGACAGCCTTTTAGCTGTCCTAGACTTAGGAGGGTTTTAGACGAGTTAGGACAATTCGGAGGACAAAGGAGAGTTGGACGATAAATTTATAGAACGATGTTTCATAGCCTAGAGGTAATCATATCCTTGAATCGTATACTTGAACCTAGACTGGCTCCAGTCCCTGCATCCTATGACTACCCTCCTCGCTGGGATACAGGCTCCAGTCCCTGCATCCTATGACTACCCTCCTCGCTGGGATACAGGCTCCAGTCCCTGCACCCTATGGCTACCCTCCTCGCTGGGATACAGGCTCCAGTCCCTGTATCCTATGGCTACCCTCCTCGCTGGGATACAGGCTCCAGTCCCTGCATCCTATGGCTACCCTCCTTTGCTGGGATACAGGCTCCAGTCCCTGCATCCTATAGCTACCCTCCTCGCTGGGATACAGGAACTGGTACAATAGGTACGAGTGTCCGATTTCTAGCGCTGTTTAGCACCAGTATTACCCAAAACTCTCCTTACAGATATCCTGACCAGTATCCTGACCTGCTGGGAGATTGATACCCTCTCACTTTGATCTCAATCAGTTCACAGTTTGGAGCAGGCGAAATTTATTGCTATGACAACACAGGCAGCCAGGGAACTAGAGGAGGGGGGGGGGGAGGAGGGGTAGGAAGTATAGGGTTACAGGGAGCAGCTTGGGGCCATAAACAGGAGACTTGGTTCATAGTGGACAAGTCTTTGATTCATGGAGCAGTCAGAGAAGGATACATACTAAAATGAACTTTATTTTGATTTTGATTAATCATTTAATGAATGTTCATAATCAAAGACTTGAGCAAGTCTACCTTGAACCTAGTACTAATACAAAATTATTCATACAACGACATTGGCCCTAGAATGATCGGAAGACAATATCTACAGCACCTTGTACGAGGTTTAGGTTACTCTTAAAGAGGGCGTCCACCAACCACGACAAGGCTACGACAAGTGCCAACGTGAACGTTCCAATCGTCGCCTTGTCGCAGCTTATTATTCCTATGGCTAAACTTGTACCAGGGGTGAGATAATACAAAAACAATAAACGATGGTGTTGTGGATAGATGGCCGTAAACCACAAGAGGTTGATGCATAGTAATATACGAGCGCTGGCGAGTGTATTACGACCTCAACCTCCAGTGGTTTACAGAGACAACTGTCTTCAAAACATCATCTATTGTATCTATTATCCACCTCTTCGAACAAATTAAACCCAGGAATTGCCATATTAAAGAATATAACAATAGGGACTATTTCTCTGCTCTATAACACAAAAGAACTATTTCCACGTATACCATGGCGTTGAGGCCGTATACCACATATTTGAATCCGTATACCACAGTTATGGTATCTGATAGGTGTTATATATAATGGGTCGTGGTTTACTGAGTCCCCATACATTTCTAATGGGGTCTTTGTATATGATAGATACTAAAGGACGAGAGTATGTGCAGTAAGGTGTGGGTGTACCACAGGGGTGTATGCCGATGGTTGTTTCACATTTCACCTCGTTTCACCACGATCTAATTCACTCAGCTTTACTTCGTAGATAACTCCGCGGTCAAACTCAGTGGAGTATGGACCAAGTTATTTTCATCTCGTGAGTTTCCTTCTAAGTATTTCATAGGCGTTTGGCCATAGGTGTACATATATATATATATATAATATATATATATATATATATATATATATATATATATATATATATATATTATATATGTTAATATATAGATATAAATACCGAATGGAATGTATCTTATTATTCACCTCGAATATTTCCTACTTCCGTCGTCTAGATGGTTGCTGTTGATAATGCGATAACTACGGTGATAATTCTTTACGCGTGGCGGTGAGCAGCTCATAACCGTAATTTCCTCATTCCTCTTCTTCTCACCGACCAGTACACTGTTGTTTTTCTCACTCGTTGGGAAAACTTAAAATTTTAAATTTGGGAGTTAGCCCAATTGTTTGTACTACTTTGTGGCAGGTTTATGAGTTTTATATTCGTTGTATATTTACTTGAATAAAGCCTGTTATTGTTAATTACTATGTAATTAATTCCACCAACTACTGCCTTGTCTTACTTATTATGCAAAGAGGTCAATATATATATATATATATATATATATATATATATATATATATATATATATGATAATACAGCGGCAGATTCTGTATTGGTCGTAATGAATACACATGGAGACGGCTGAAATAGGCGTGATCAACCACTCACCAAACGGAACAAATAACTCATCATGTCCCCCAGAACAGCGCCTGTAATGGCGGCCATGAAGGGGAGCGGGCGAGTTGGTGTTGACACAGGACACAAGGCAGCGTTAAGTGGGAAACACACTGTACGATTTTGTTCCCACGGATTAGCTCCTTTAATCGTAAGCTAGTCTTAACGTGTCTCAGGCGAATTTGCGCAGGGCGCCGACCATCAGAGTGGGATTTATGGATGTAGGTGGTTGTCATCAGTGGGAGTTAATCGAGAGTTAATTCTGTCCACACTGGACGACTGACTAATGATATTCTTGGAGACTAGAGAAGGAAGAAGTCGGTCTCCGGGGGACAAATCGGTGAGTGGGGCTGTGCGGGGCCGAGTCTGTGTGTGGCAGGGCCATTTTTCCTCACCCCTTGACTAATTGTGGGCCAATATTGGTGGGCACCAAGGATTTCGGAACAAAAGAATAATCGTAAGCTCAGGCAAGGCCTATAAATTGAGTCGGTCAGTGTGGCACCCTTCTCCAAAATTTTGCCTAAAATTTCAAAATCCCCCCCATGTGGTGATGTACCTTTGTCGCTGATAAATTGCAGTCTGATGTTCCGAAATCGGTACCGATAAATTAAGGAACCTGTTCCTTCCCATTGTCGGCGACAGCAGAGTTTAAGAAATACCCCCCGTGGTGCCTACGGATTTTGGCCCATAATTAGTCGCTGGGTGAGCAGAAATGCCCCTGCCATCCTCAGACTGAGCCCTGCTCACCGATTTAGCACCCATATACTAAAATTTCTTACTTGTTCCTTTACCGGTGGCCTCAAATCTCTGAGAAAATCGGAAGTCAATCGTCCAGTGTGAACAAAATTTGCTTATGATTTATTCCCACTAATGACCACCACCCCCATCAATAAATCCTGCTGTGATGGTCGACACCCTGCGCAAATTCAAATTCAAATTTACTTACGATTAATGGTGTTAATCGACGGGAACGAAATCGTACAGTGTGTTTTCCACTTTGAACGAGCCCCCTCCACGTCGGTGACACATAATCGGTGAGGGTGCAGTGGATAGTGAATTTTGTTGTTAAAACCTATAGCTAAGAAAATTTGAAACCACACATGGCCACTGGAGCCCACTGAAAACAGGGTATCCTAACCCTAGATGGATACTCCAGTATAAATAAAATATTTAAAAGAAACAAAAAAAACCCCGTCTTTTCGATGTGTTCCACATGTGCATGCCGATGCATTTGGTGGGTGGTAGTGTTATTGCATCATCTTCGTTAAATACAGGTGTTGCCGTTCAGCGGCCCACTGTCTAGTTACGCGGCCGCTCGGACAAACACCGCAAGTCTGCGGCTATGTCTATAGAGACATACAGCAATCACACCTGAAGTGTGAACGGTGGGTGTGATTGCAGGAGTGTTGTTTTTTGACAGATTAAATTGCTGGAACAAACTAAAGTATTGTACCAATGAGTCTGAGCTGTCTAAACTTTATAGTTGATAATAATCTTGGTTTTAACTTGGAGAAAGATAAGCATACTATAGCTAGGCCTGCCAATGTATTATTGTGTATACAAGTTGGGTATACCTGTGTTATCTAAGCTATATCTAATGTATTATTGAGTTGATATACATGTATGACATACCAAATTGGAGCTGGAATACCATCGAATACAGTGCAATCACTTTTATCTCTATCGGAATAATGTACATGGGTGTTATAAATGTATTACTTTCATAAATTCAGTGCTCCAATGCTAAAGAATACGTTGCCAGGTGTATGTTTGGCTGCACGCATTGCGTAACCAAGTAGATAACGTACGACACCGGCCTGTGGAAAAAGGCCTATTAGTTGGACACCATTATAAGTGCTGGGCCATTTCCATTCATGGATCTTGCGTTGGTGGTTCCTGACTGCAGATCGGTGCACAAAAATCGGCCAATGGAAATAGGCCTTAAACGAGCCCCGACCTCGTCCGCCATTGATGTACGGCCGCATGAGGGTGGCACCAGTGTGTGTGACCACCATGTCAATCGTAATCCTCCTGCCCCCGTGCCACGCAGGGAGCGAGATAATCCGTCATCGCCCACATGGAATTTGATGAGCTAATAAGAGGAGGGTAATATTTGAAAGCTATAAAGCGGTGTTTATTCATTGGCCGACTACAACCAATATTTGCAGAATGTACATGGCTAGAAGTCGGTCGCTGGTTCACACCATAAAAGAGCAGTACTAGATATAGGTGAGAGTAAATACACAATATTGACCGGTTTCAGATACAAGTGGCCGTATGCTCCGAGGAGTTGACGCGTAGTAATATCTGAGCGTGAGCGAGGATATTGCGCAGAGTCACCTCCTAGAGCATACGGCCGCTTTTATCTGAAACCTGTCTATATTGTATTTATCATCCACCTTTTCTGGGCAAGTGGCATGTCGATATCAGTTCATTTAAGTTATGCACTATTTTCCCATACGCACTATTTTTCCGTATGCGCCACCTGGAGAATACAACATATCCGTTTGCGCCGGGTATGTCCATACAAACTCCCTATGTGTTTTCTATGGACACTTTGTATTAGGTGGATATATATCTGTATGTGCCGGGTATGTCCATACACGCTCCCTATGTGTTTTCTATGGACACTTTGTATTAGGTGGATAATAAAACCGTGCACCCATCGATGCAACATGATAGACCTCCCGATACACTGCGATAGGAAACACCTAACACTGTTCAGCCGCCCCTCTCATAAGATCTCACACTCTCTAAGTGGTATTCTGTACAAGGTTCTCACTACGCTCTATGGGAGAAGAATTCTTAACGAACTAGGCTTAGGGCCTTGAGAATTCACTGGCCTGCCTCCCGTGCTAAACACGTACATCAATGCAACCCAAAGATTCCTATAATCTCTATGATGCCACCTAGCGGGAATACTGTATACTTGGCGTCCTAGTGGCTTTATTTGGACTGGAGAATATAGATTATCCTACCCCTAATAAAAAACCGCCATAGACTTAACATAGGCAAATTTTATGTGGCAGGCCGTGACATAAAGTGTTTTTTATGCCACTAGAGTAATAACATTATTGACCAATCAGAGAGCAGGATGTCAGCTACTATGAAAAAAGTTCTGTTGGTCGTTGAGTCAATATTTATCTTTTAGTACTATTATACAAAAGCAGAGACGGGGTAGGATAAATACGAAACGGAACTCGAGTTAGACTTGTCAGTGTCTATGCCACTCTGGTCAGGTCTGTTCCTCACTACACTCGGCTACGCCTCGTGTAGTAATACACGACCTGCCCATCGTGGCATAAGCATTGTCAAGTCTAACTCTCGTTCGGTTTCTACTAAATACCACTTAGAGAGTGTGAGATCTTATGAGAGGGATGGTGCAGCTACCACTGCTGATTCACCATTATAGACCATTAATTCAAATGCACATCCTCCGATTCGGGTCGAGTGATTTGTTCTCAAATCGTAACCTTATCGGTGAACTTGTCGCAGGCAAATTATGTAACCCAGACAAGGGGTATTTCCAATGTTCCATTGCTGCTGACTGGATTTATCAACATTTCATAAGCTTTTGGTGAGCGATTTAGGAACATCAACCGGCAACTTGTCGGCAACAAAAGAACATCTCAACGGTGGGGGTCACTAATCGTTGGCTGACCCTTGCCTAGCTGCCCCACATCTACCAATTAGGATGCCTCGCCTGAGTCAAAGTACCGTCAATGTTTTGAAATCGGTAGAAGTGCATTGGACTTTATAGACAAGTAGATACACTACGAATAGAAATACCTAAAACCAGGCATCCACCTTCCCACGATAGACCTCCCGCTACACTACGATTAGAAATACATGAAAACATATCATCTTAAACTCTAGTTAAATATCTCAATAATTCTCCATCTATTACTTCCATTTTGTGTTTGAGTTACTGTTGTCTATGTCTTCTGTTTTTTTGTGTGTGTGAGGGTGAGTTTCAAGAGAGTCTGGGTAATAATGATCAATTCTATTTCCATAGGGGGCCAAATTCTTTTTCACATTTTTTGGGAGCCTTACTGTCTTTCACAGGGGAAAAGACTACTTCTTGAGTATCCCCAAATAGAACCAACTCCCCCCCCCCTTTTTGGGGGTGGAGGGTGGGGGGTGAGGGGGGGGGGGAGTGGGGCCGAGGGTGGGCGATGAGGTGGGGGTGGGGGTGGGGGTTCTTTACATTATTACTAAGGGGGCAATATTTGCGTATCCCTTTTTAATTTAGTTTTTCCGTTGGGAGGGCACCCTGTTTTCTTTCAGTATTGCAAAAAGGTATTTTTGCGGAGGTGCACTTTTTCGTTAATCCATGGGGGAAAGGGGAGTATTCCTTTTATCTATTTTTTAATTTGCGGAGGAGGGGTATTTCCATGAGGTACTAAGAGTGGAGGGATTACAACTCACAGTTTCCGTGATCTACTGCGTAGAATCTAGCGCTGAAGATTACTCCAACAGGATTGAATGTGTTGATGGCCCCCTGATACAATTCTAGTTAACCAGACATGCTAAGTTCTTATTTTATGGACAGTATAATTGCTATCATGTGTCTTGTTTTTGTTTGTATCAATGATTATTTTCTTGTCCTTGTACCTTTGTGATCTCAGAAAGAGCTAACAAAGTTCATACAAAAACTGTTGTAACTCCATTGAGAAGCTCGTTTATTGAGACTATAAATATACAGTACATTGACTCATATGACCCTTTCCTTATTCTGATATTAATGAATTTCGGAGCAATCCTGTGGAATCAATTGCCACCCAATGTAAGAATATCGACAACCTGGACAGTTTCAAAAGAACACAAGAGACTTACCTCATGTCGCAAATACCATAAGCAAGTTTATATCTCTATTTTTTTTTTGAGCAATGTTTATTTCACCACAATTCAGAAATACACAAAGTAACAAGGAATAGGGTAACAATTTTCCAACCCTTGAGGCACATTCTCAATTAATTATGTTCGAGGAATTCACCTGCTCACTCTTTTTGCAGATTTTAGCCCTTCCCCCCCCCCCTTTACCTGGAAAGAAACAAGTAAAGTTCACAATTGCTTAAATCTAAACAGAGCAATACAAGGTTGCCACCCAGAAGTAAACATCGGTATGAGATATTCGGTTTAAAGGACAAAGAGAATATTGAATATATACAGTAAAAGGTCATCCAGTAGCTTTTCCGAGAACTTGAGACAAACCTACGTTGATTCCTTAGGGGTGCACACGAAAGAGCATGACGAAGTAGTTTGGGACTTGATATATGTACCTGATGTACTGGGAACATTTCAAAAACGGAGGAAAATGTGTACAGGACAATGACTAGGGCAAGAAGAAAACAGAGGATTTGCAGAGATAATGAGATGCTCAGTTTCAATACACCCTAAGAGGGGACACCCACCTACCACGATTCTGGTCCCGATAGGCCTTACGACTGCCTTCCCGACACCATACCGATTCTATTGTGAGGTAAGCAAAAATCGTGGTAGGTGGAACAGGTTTCTGCGATGCCGTCTGCGATACCTCACGATAGGCTGCGATAGAAAACGTCAATCGTAGAGGTCCCGATTAAATCCAACATGTTGGAATTTTCGTAGCCTGTCGTAGGGTATTGTGTGTGATTTATCGGGAAAATATCTCTTTCGGGTGAAATACTTTACGGCAAATTATGAAATTCTGGAATTAGGTAGGGCGCATATAGATGTATAATCGCTGTAAATATAATATTATTTGAGGAAGTCTAAGTGTCTGAAAATAATAGTTTCATAACAGAATTATGATTCTATCACAGTTATATTTTTAAATTTGATTGTTTTAGTGTCTGGAAAATAATATCATAATATGTTGTAAATACCTCTAAAAGAATATTCAGATTCATTAAATATTTCTAAAATTATAATATATTTCAATATTAAAACTCTGCCTGAGATCTAAATTGGTACACCGATTGAATCGTGAGGCAATCGTGACCATGGTTTATGTTTTTGGTCCTCCAAAGGCATTTCTACGGTCTACGATTTCAAACCATGTCCACGATTTTAAACTATCGGGGACCTCCCGATAGGTCACGATTTGGCCATTTGAAATCGTAGCTATCGGGAAGTATGTCGTAGACCATCGTGGTAGGTGGGGGCCGGCTTTAATGCTTGTTGCAGATTTTATAATCAACATGAACTCAAAGCTCCTAAAGGACTAAATGTTTGCAAGATCTTCGGCTCCTATGGCCACTCACTCTTGTCCACTCTTTATGTACCTACTTATAAGGTTCATTATATGTATTCTGTATATAATGTTGCTGATATGCTCCAAAATCAAAGGAACGAATGTACTACAAGAATCTCCATTGGGCGTGCATTGAAACCAGTCGCAAGACTGAGCACGGCCCAGGATAAATAAACGTTTAAAAAAAAAAGAAGAAAAAAAAGAAGAAAAGACCATTGTGAATACATGTCACGTCAAATATAATCATGCACTTGAATACGTCCATGTACCTGTTACCACTGCCTAATACAAGGAAGAACGCCAATTGCCGGCGAGTGTATTTTGCCTTTCACTGAATAAAAAAAAAATTAAGAAAAAGATGGGTTTGAATATGAAGCAGACAGTCTGACGGCTACATACGGTAGTCTAGAGAAACATTTGGAGAACAACAGCCACTGTGACAACATGGAATCAGGAGTGACATCTCTCGTACTCGTGGGGACGTGTGATGTCCTTTGCAGGCATCAGAGCGTGCAGTCCATCGTCATGTGGCGCCATCTACTGGCTACTCTGTCTACTGAGGTCTGGACATTATTAGCGCGTGCTCGCATGCACTTTATTATCCATCGCATACAAAGCCCCCATTGAAAATGTATGGGGACTCAGTAAACCACGACCCATTATATAAAACTTGTCAGATACCACAACTGTGGAATACGGATTCGAATCTGTGGTATACGGCTTCAAACCCATGGTATACGGGGAAAATAGTCCCTTTTGCTATAGAGCAAAGAAATAGTTCCTATTGTTATACCCGTTAACATGGCAATTACTGGGTTTAATCTATTCAACCTTGAGTGATTTACAGAGCCACCTGTCCACAAAACCATCGTTTGTTGTATTTATTATCCATCTTCTCCAATAAATTAAACCCAGTTATTGCCATATTAAGAGGTACAACAGTAGGGACTATTTCTTTGCTCTATAGCACAAAGGGACTATTATTCCCATATACCATGGTTTTCAGACCTTTGAATCTGTTTGAATCTATATACCACAGTTATGGTATCTGACAGGTTTTATATGATGGGTTGTGGTTTACTGAGTCCCCATACATTTTCGATGGGGGCTATGTATACGATGGATAATAGATCAGTTTAATTGATCGTGATGGTAGAGTAGAGACTGGAACTTTACAATATGTTAGATACCAAATGTCCCAAATAAAAAATGGATCATCTGACAATACAAGTCAGTACCCAGATTCAGCAATGGAGTCTCAGGCTTATCGAAGAGATCTATTTTAGACAATTTGGCTGATGTCCTCGAAGCAGGTCACAGTGCTTTAAGGCTACACCCACTATTCACTCGCAGGAAAAGTAGGGGGCCCAGCATCGACCCTTGGGGAACTCCACTCGTTATTTGTTTTGACTCTGACTATTCGGTGGCATCCTGTTATTACAAAGACAGCCAACTCTCCAAATTAGTTCGCTGGACTGTAGTCCGGAAATTAGGTCTCGCCTTCTAGGAAAACACCCACATAGGCCGAGGTACGGTGTTGATGCCCTACCACTGGACACTGTCAGTAATGTCATTGAGGTTGTCTGATGCAGCCTCCTCTTGGGTTGTAGAGGATATTGGTTCTTTTACTGTTGTCGCCATGTTATATGTGTCGCATAAATAGGTAGGTCAATATGTAAGCAGATCAGGCGTGTGCGCTAGTCTGAATACATTATGTGTGTTACCGGAAGATAGACTATATTTTTAGATATATTTTTTGTAAGCTCTGAGAGAATATATATGTGTTTTACCTCTACATGAGATCTCATTGGTTTCTCACGAGAAAAATAGATCAGGAAACTCCAATACTAAACTTTGATTTTGGCATGGTGTGAAATGAATCATAAGAGAAGAAGTTTGTCTGAGTATAGAAATACAAAAAAAGAAGAACAGGTTCGAGTTTTTCACTGCACGAGAATCTCACTCTCGTGGGCTCTCAGTCTCCAAACATAGGTCGTGTTCACTCTGTCTCTATGTGCGGGAGCAACTTCAAGCGGATTCGACGAAATTCTAACGTTTTATAAGTATTTCAAATCAGTAGGAAAACCCGTGCAAACCATTGTAGGCTACAGAAGCAGCTATGAGCACTTTAGGGGTGTTTTCCAGAGAAGCATTTCTAATGTAATATTAGATATCATTGTCCAATGTGTTTGAATAGCTCGTATTACTTGGATTTTCGATAAATAGGTGTTTTATAGTCGTGACGATCACTAATAATGATCATTTCCAGCGCATCGCGTTTCATCACTAAAACAGTCCCAATTAACGACAAGGCTATACATGTCACTATTAGGCTCATACATACTATGGACACAGACAATGGCGATAATGAATATTGGCCAAACGTGATTCGTAATATCAACATAAATTTACTTTAACAAATTTAAATCACATAGAAAGATGTTGGATGAATGTGGATGAACCGCCTAAGAAAACAATATCGAGTGTAGAAACGGATCGCCAAGTACACGAAAACTACCAATACGTAATGGTAACTTGTATCCAACGCCCATGAGATATTTAGAAAAAATATCCAATGGGGGATTATGTCAGAAATGTTATCCCATTTCTCAATTGGAAGGGTGAGATAAATTCAGAAACCCATTGAAGTTTAGGGTCAGAGCTTGAAACCATCTTGTTTGAATCGTTACGTAATTCACACGCCTTGTGAATTATGTAGTGATGGAGATGGGATACAAGCTCAGACTCTAAACCTTCATAGGGAGCCAAAGTGAACCCGCTGAAATCACAGATACCCGTTCACAAAACACCATTTACAGATATAGGCCATCAGTACTTTGACTATGTAGGTTCGAGATTTTATGTGTCATTCTTCAATCTTTTAGATCCATATTTTTGATAAACTTAACTACTGTCATTGTAGCTTCGAGAAAGAGTTATTCAGAGACGATAGTAGTAAACAACACTTCAAAAGTAACAAACAAGACCAAAAACAAAAGTCTAGCCTGAAACCCCCAAAGGTTTAGCACTAAGCCTCGTTCTTACTGGCCACCGGAAATAGTGTTTTGTAAACGGGTATCTGTGGTTTCAGCGGGTTCACTTTGGCTCCCTATTGGTTTCCTCTGTATAAACCAACTGATACTTTACATATATACTTACTCTCCTACCATACTTGATAGTTATTTCCAACTGTTTTAACTTTAAACTCGTGCAAACATCTGTGAACACATTGTTGTTTTCTTTCTGATGCTGTAACCATATCTTGACTATCTCGCATTAGAATATATATATATTTTTTTAACATTTCTTTATTGACTTTTTCATTAATACATGTTTCCACTATTCTTTCTGTATTCTACATACTGGTTTGCCAATAAAGAGTCGCTATTTGGTATGACTGGTTTTAACTGTCTGGCCCACCTGTGTTTCATAGCATTGTCAATAATCTTGTTACACAGTCTCTAAACATAGTATCACCTGTATAATAAAATATGTGATTCAGGTCAGTTATCTATGCTAGTTGCTAGAAGGTAAAATCCATGAAAATAGTGATCGTTTTGATTTGATCGCTAATAGTGACAATTTGGATAATGAAATCACTATTAGCGATCAAATAAACAGCGATCTCTACCGTCCGATGGTGATCGCGACTAAGCAGTACAATGTAGTGACGGTCACTAAAACGGTCACTAAAACAGTCGCTCTTTTCCTATGATCACTATTAAAAATGTCACTGTCTATAAAAAAAACTCTCTGTATTGCAAAATCTGATATATATGGAGTTTGACATTAAAAATTTCACTGTCTATAAAAAAACTTCTCTGTATTGCAAAATCTGATATATATGGAGTTTGAGAACAACAATAATAACTGTAACCAAAAGTTGGTAATATGAGATTTCCAGCTGCCATTCTGCCTTTTTGTCTACCTTTTCAATAGAAATTATGAAAGCGGAACAAATTTTATTGCAAATATTCCGTCCTGACTTAAATATCAGACTTCATTTCGTCTGCTTTATGTGATTCCTGAGCTCAAAACAAACTGCAACATTTAATTGCAGTAAGTCGATAGCTAGATACATAACCTGGAGGCTGTATTGTTCATTGTTAGAAAAATGGCACTTGGACATCGAGACCTTTTGTACATATTCATAGAAGTAACATGCTGTTCTTGTCATGGTCAGTCGACGACTGGGAAGATGAACATCAAAGTATTTCCTGATAATTTCTGATATCTGAAGTTATATACATTTTAATATACAGTAGAACCCCGCGTAAGCGGACACACTCCGTTCCGGGCCAAAGTGTCCGCTTACGCTAGATGTCCTCTTATGCGGGGCTAGAATAAACATCTAATAGAGGGAAACATTCCGAGCAAAGGTGTCCGTTAATGCGGGATGTCCGTTAGGCAGGGTTCTATAAAACCCCTATTCTGGGACACCCCGCTTAAGGGGTAAATTGGTTTGTATCGAAAAAACACCTTTTTTCTCTATTAAGAGTTTGTTTTAACCGTGATTAAGGGGTCACCCCGCTTAAGAGTAACCCTACTTAAGTGACACCCCGCTTAAGGGATCAATTTGCTTGGAACAGAAATTTCCCCCTCTATTAAGAGTTTGCTTTAGCCCTGTTTAAGGGGCCACTTAAAGGGCACCCCGCTTGAGGGGACAGTTATGTCGGAATGTTTCTTAACCCCGGTTAAGGGGTGACTTTGGAGAGCGACACCTCATTAAATCTGACTGGACAGTTTGGTGACAGCACTGCAGTTTATCTTGATTGTTTGTTTATGATGTGTGTGTGAAGCAGGTAGACTAGACTTGCTCAAGTCTTTGATTATGAGCATTCACCTCTTGCACATAAGCGTGGCCCTGCGATCGTTATGATAACGGTTTCGCTGGTTCTATATACTTGATCAACTACCAGCCGCGCACCAGCGAAATTTCCGCACTCCAAAACGAGGCGAGCGCTGTCAGAGTGAAGCCAACACTGCAGCAAGTGCCTAATACCATTATAATAACGAAAATGTAAATAGCTCTTCTGTCATAAAGAAACATCCGAATCTTACAATTAAAATATTTTTAGAAAGCTGGAACTTAGGCCTATCTGTTGGTATATATGATATACCTGTGTTATGGCTATGATTTCCTGCATTAGCTTGACCTTCGGATTTGCTTAGGTAAAAAAACCCCACAAACCTGTTACCTTCCTGCTTTCACAGTGATTTCATGAAAGATCTATCGCGATGACCTATAGAAATAAGCATCCTACCTTCTTAGGCATTTCAAGACGATTATCATGATACCAATATCCCCAGGTTGTGATAGATATTTCCTGAGATAATGGAGCATTGGATCTGACAGTATTAGATTGTGTTAGACACTTAATGTACATTGGAACAAAAACTTTTTCTAACTTGAAAAAATGTTAATTGCTCTGGCTTTGTGTATAACAGGCAGATCTTTATGAATAAAGCATTGTTAGAAAGAGAAGACTCTTGTCTATTTGTTGGTATAGATATCATATACCTATACCTTAGCTACAATTTCCTGTGATAGCTTCAAAACTTGGATTTTTGCTGACAAATTCCTAAATTTCCTGATAATTAACTGATGCATTATTAGTCCATTACCTCAGGAAATATCTATCACAACCTGGTAATATTGGTATCATTTTAATCGTCATGAGATACCTAATAAGATAGGATGGTTATTTCTATATGTCATCGCGATAGATATTTCATTAAATCGCTGTGAAAACAGGAAAGTAACATGTTTTAATGTTTTTCATTTTAACAATTCCAATGTTCATTCTATGAGAGGAAATTTTATCCATAACACAGGTATATCATGTATATCCTTACAGATAGGCCCAAGTCTCAGCTTTCTAACAATGTATTGTTTATACAAATCGGCCGATTAGTTAAGACGTGAGACCGATTTCCATCTTTCAAGTTAGAGAAACACTAGTATTTTTTATCAATATTCAGGCCTGAGTGGAGAGGGCTTGCCTCGTTTTCGATTAGCCTACATGGGCGGCCATTACAAGATGGCGCCAGTGTGAAGAGGGTCTATTCATTAAATTATTAAAGATAATCAGAATAAAGTTCATTATAGTACATGTAAGTATCCTTTTTTGACTGGCCCATGAATCAAAGACTTGTCCACTATGAACGAAATCTCCTGTTTATGGCCCCAGGCTGCTCCCTTCCTCCAGTTCTCTGGCCGCCAGAGTGCTAACTCTTAGCAGCAGGGGGAACCAGCCAAACGCGACCTTGACGTCGTGCGATAAACAACAGCTGTAGTAACCCTCGTTCGGTTTCTCCTCAGTATTTCTGGTGGTCATTAGCACACACCAATTAAAGTAAGTCTCATTAGGCCTTAAGTCTTACCTCAGAGGTGCCTTCATCTGCCTAATTAGTGCAGACTTGATGTGAGGATTAGATGGAGGTGTAATCTGATACCTGGCCATCCCTTCCTATTGTTATGTATAATCCTGGGAATATCTCACCACTGTTAACCCTGTAAGGGTGAATGATGCCCACTGCACGAACATCATTATTTTATATATGGATGCGCCCAGCGTATATAAGTAGGTATTTTGCGTATACAAGGTCGTCCAATTCCCCGTGTAGGCCATTCACCTGTAGGCGTATATAAGCATCCAGTGGAGAGGGCTTCACTGAGAGCGGGCGGGGGAAGGTGGGGGAGGGGGACGGGGAGAGGGCTTCCTACTGTGGACAACTGTAGTTCTACCAACACCAACGGGTTTGGAGGCGGTTTGGGAGAGGGTATTTCCTCTCATATACGACGGGTGTGAAATACAGCCAAGACACGTCCGTATATAAGGCCTCGGCGTATATATATACATATATATGAAAACAAGTCAATATTCAGCGAATACATGCACTTCCACGATGGCGTATATATGAATAAAATAGTGGTTTTCGTGCAGTGGCCTTGAGGCTTCATCCAGCCCAGGGTGAATGATGCCTTGAGGCACTCTCCATACACTCATCTGGCGCTAATCGCTCGGATATTACTACATGTTAACTACTACACTCGTACACAGAACCGTTCTGTAAGTAGGTCAACCGGAAGCTCAAAGACACCTTCTATACTACCTGCACCTCTAGTAGTGAAAAATACCTACCTTTTACCTCCAGCAATGAAGAATATAGAGAAACAGGCTTACTGTCTCCATACGGATTGAATACGCGGTAAAATCGGCGATCAGATGAACCGATGCCGAAGGCAGAGGTTCATCTGATCGTATTCAATTTTCAGAAAAATGACATGGGTTTTAATTTTCACGCCAAATTGTCCGATATGCCTTTATTAGTATCTGGAACTGTGTCGTCTTAGATACAGCGTTAGCACAAAGTTGTGCACACTTTCACAGGCAAGTCAGGAAAGCAACCAGGCAGGCGACTGTGTAGAACTTTTCTTTATCCTATCCCTAATAAAAAAACTCCATAGGCTTAACATTGGCCGATTTATTCTGGCGAGCGTGCAGTAAAGTGTTATTTATTGCACGCTGGTAACAATTGAATTATTGGAGACAGTGTAGAATAAATACTAAACTGAACTCGAGTTAGTAGCGTTAGTGTGTATCATACTCTGGTCAGGTCTGCTTCTCACTACGCTCGGCTAACGCCTCGCGCAGTAATTCGCGTCGTGTGATAAACACTAACACTACTAACTCTCATTCAGTTTCTACTAATCATCGTACGCCTCATATAAATCTCCATAGACTTAACATGGTGTGACTGTATGCCACGGCTATGCCATAGAATATGTATATGCCACTGATGACATATCATATCAAAAACGTGTGACAGGGTAGGATAAAATCTAAACATCGCTCAATCTAATATAATTGTTTACATGGCATTCGTTGCCTACTGCTACAGATATCACTCAGCTCTACTTCATGATATCATTCTGCGAAGACAATTCACACCATATGAACAACCATATGAGATCTCGCGATGTTCATGAAAATGATGCATTTCGTCTCCCCTGACTCTAGGCCCTCTCTTCAATGAATCGATCGGGCAAACAACCTATCTTCGCACTGCATTGCAGAGCATGGATGAATTATGGGATGCAGTAAATGTCTTTTCATATATCACAGTGTAAAAAAGAAAAAAAAGGGGGCGGGGGGATTCAATTTCGGGATTGCAAGCCGTACATTGGATTCCGCGGTTTGGCTGTGTTGTCAACCACTGTGGATTGTGGCAAGTCACTTATACGGCATATAGCCTATGATCCATGGGGGCTGCCATGACGCCCCCCGAGTAGGTGTTCTTCACTAAAGGAGGTGTGAAAGAAGTGAGTGATAATTGGGAAGTGTCACAACTCTAGCCTTGCTGACATATGTATATAAAGTGTTCCATGTGAAAAACGTCATGTTCTGGTTTTAATCATTATGTTATCCTGCTCTAGGATGGGTGTAGAGAGTCAAGGTAACCAATGTAAAACATTGAAAGGCAGTTGAATTTTGTAAGAACAAAGAGCCAGAATACAGGTTCTGTCCCCCCTGCCATAGAGGCCTGCCATACTGCTGGCCACCTAGTGACTGCTTCATGAACTAACAATGGCTCTGTGCCCTATAGTTTAGAGGATGAGATGTGTAGGACAACGTAGAAGACAGACACACATACATTCTGTCCACACACTGCATCACCTGAGTAATATACGGAAAACTCATCGCTGCTATGACCGTCTGTGAGGCTGGACGATAAGACATAGTGAAGGATGGACGAGAAATAAACGACAATTTATTTTCAGTGTAGCATAAAACTGGTCGTCCATGTGAGCACTGTCGTCCGTGATATTATCGTTCAAATATCATAGAATGATCGTATAATTGACCTATATCCAAAGGGACCACTGAACATGTATAATTTTTTTCCCAGTAATTTTCAAACATTTCACAAAAAAATGATTCAATCGTTAATAAATGTTGAAATTTGGTATATATGTATCAAATATGAATAGTAATCTCTGTTGAAAATATCTTTTAATTTGGAATGGATTTAGTGCATGAAAAACGAGTTTGACATCGGCTACGACGCGGAAAACGTTATCGTCCGCGAGGAGACTTGAACGATAAATAAACGATATTTTGAAAATGAACGATTTTTTATTCAACACCACTCACAATTGTTCATTTTATCCTCTCGTCCAATGCCCGTTCCCCTCAACGATAGTTTTTTATTCTACAGTTTGCCACCAACGAGACTTGTAAAATACTTTTTTTATCGTTCATTTTTTTTATTCAACAGGGCCCTGGTCTGTCAAATCTAAAGGTATGACAACACTAGAATTTTCAATCATAAGCAAGATTACATTGTGTTATATTCAATAGAAACAAATAGTTACAGATGTTATTATTTTTGCCATCAATGACTTCAGAAGATGACAATTGAATGTTTACTTCAAATCCTAAAATTCTTATAATCTAATTGTATCATTTCCAAAATGACCAAGATGTCCCACAAGAGCATTAAAAAAAATCTATCAATATCATTTACAAATATTACTGGGAAAAGAGCTAGATATACTACAATGCTAGGAACTATACTATCTTGGGTAGTACAAAAGACGTGGAGGGAACATCTTAAAATCTTAAGATTGTAAGGAGTCCATCACTGCAGACAGATTTTGCAAACAACAAGATAGAGTGGTGCAGTGTGATTTACATCCGTGAAGACAAAGTTACATATTCTTACAATATGCCATGTCATTTCAATTGTAGTCAAGGGAACAATACCTACGTTATTACAACAAATGAGTATTAAGTTCTGGAATATCGAATATTTAAAATGAATCACCCACAACAATTTCTACTTACCTTCCTAATATCTCACAAAGAATTGCAATATAAACTTTGTGGCTGAGATGCAGTTTATAGACTGAATTGTTTGTGTGTGTTTGAGGTGAGTGAGTGGCAGGGACCTGTCCCCTGCAGTCTCCAGTGCCGTGCAAGTGTCGCCTGGAGGGAAAGGTCAAGGTCCTCCACAACAATGACCTCCTACAGGGGTCAATCACAGGGGCCGGCGTGAGGAGGAACCTTTGGGTGACAGTAAGACGAGAGGGCACATCATGGAATAGTCTGCCAGCCAAAGGCCTAATTTAGCCCAACCTTGACTTCTCTGATATCGTTTTTTTCTCTGCTTCACATCTGTGGGTTTTGTCAACACGTAGACCGGAAGTGAAAGAGAGAGAGAGGGAGAGAGAGAGAAAGAGGGAGAGAGAGAGGGAGAGGGAGGGAGAGAGAGGGAGAGGGAGGGAGAGAGGAAGGGAGAGAGAGGGAGAGAGGAAGATTGAGAGAGGGAGAGAGAGGGAGAGAGAGAGGGAGAGAGAGAGGGAGAGAAAGGGAGAGAGAGGGAAAGAGAGGGAGGGAGAAAGAGGGAGAGAGAGAGAGGGAGGGAGAGAGGGTGAGAGAGAGTGAGAGAAAGGGAGAGAGAGAAAGATTGAGAGAGGGAGAGAGAGAGGGAGAGAGAGAGGGAGGAAGAGAGAGAGGGTGAGAGAGAGAGGGAGAAGGAAGGAGAGAGAGGGAGAGAGAGAGGGAGAGAGAGAGGAAGATTGAGAGAGGGAGAGAGAGAGGGAGGGAGAGAAGGAGGAAGAGAGAGAGCGAGAGAGAGGGAGGGAGGGAGAGAGGGTGAGAGATAGGGAGAGAGAGAGAGAGGGAGAGAAAGGGAGAGGGAGGAAGAGAGAGAGGGAGAGAGAGGGAGGAAGAGAGAGAGGGAGAGAGAGGGAGGAAGAGAGAGAGGGAGAGAGAGAGGGAGAGAGAGAGGGAGAGAGAGAGAGAGAGAGGGAGAGAGAGGAAGATTGAGAGAGGGAGAGAGAGAGGGAGAGAGAGAGGGAGAGAGGGAGAGAGAGAGGGAGAGAGGAAGATTGAGAGAGGGGGAGAGAGAGAGGGAGGGAGAGAGGGAGGAAGAGAGAGAGGGAGAGAGAGGGAGGGAGAGAGGGTGAGAGAGAGGGAGGGAGAGGGAGAGAGAGGGAGGGAGAGGGAGAGAGAGGGAGAGAAAGGGAGGGAGAAAACGAGGGAGGGAGAGAGGGTGAGAGAGAGGGAGAGAGAGAGGGAGAGAGAGAGGGAGAGAGAGAGGGAGAGAGAGGAAGAGAGAGGGAGGGAGAGAAAGAGGGAGAGAAAGAGTGAGAGAGAGGAAGATTGAGAGAGAGAGTGCGAGGGAGAGAGAGAGAGAGGGAGGGAGAGAGGGAGGGAGAGAGAAAAGGAGATTGAGAGAGAGAGAGAGGGAGGGAGAGAGGGAGAGAGACGGAGGGAAAAAGACGAAGGGAGAGTGAGGGAGGGAGAGAGAGGGAGGGAGGAGAGGGAGGGAGATAGAGGGGGAGAGAGAGAGGGAAGGAGAGAGAGAGGGTGATTGAGAGAGGAAGGGCGAGAGAGAGGGAGGGAGGGGGATAGGGGTAGCGAAAGAGGGAGGGAGAGAGAGAAAGGGAGGGAGAGAGAGAAGGAGAGGGAGGGAGAGGGAGGGAGAGGGAGGGAGAGGGAGGGAGAGGGAGGGAGAGGGAGGGAGAGGGAGGGAGAGGGAGGGAGAGGGAGGAAGAGGGAGGGAGAGGGAGGGAGGGAGGGAGAGGGAGGGAGGGAGGGAGAGGGAGGGAGAGGGAGGGAGAGGGAGGGAGAGGGAGGGAGAGGGAGGGAGAGGGAGGGAGAGGGAGGGAGAGGGAGGGAGAGGGAGGGAGAGGGAGGGAGAGGGAGGGAGAGAAGGAGATTGAGAGAGAGGGAGGGAGAGAGAGGGAGAAAGTCATAACTGATTAGAAAATAGGGGTCACCGAGCTAGTTTTTCCTTTAGATATAAATATCATGTTGATATCATAGAAGAATATATAGAAATATAAAAAAAATGTTTTTTCACATGGTATAGTCCATGTCATTTTCTTCAAACTTTCTCAGAATATGGTGAATGTGCCATAATACACATTTAAGTTTTAAAAACCACAGGAAAAATATATTTTTATTACATTTCCTATAAAAGTCAGTCAAATGTAAATCTCCCTAATTTATCTAATCGATTACGTCAAACTAGACAAAATGTTATATTTACTTATTTGACATTAAAATAAATCACATAACAACCGTTTATTCTGATGATCACCAATATTAAAAAAAACACCAGGTGGTCCCAGTTTGGGGGGTTTCTCTTGTGTTCAGTTTAAATTGATACCGATCTATCCTTACATAGGAGGTTTTCAAATATTTCTAAAGATGTTAATCGAAAAGTTCAGTATAAGTACCGCCGACGCAAAAGTATCTAATCGAAAAGTTTAAATGAATTTGATTTTCTCCAAGTTCTCTTGTTGAATGAAAACATCCCGCAGCTCAAGTTTCATAGAGGGAAACAGGAAATCGAATTTTGACAATAACTCATTTTGCAATTTAGAGGATTGATAACAATAGAGTGAACGCCGGTTCATCTCCTTTAATAACAATACTGAAAACAGATAACCATTAACGAGAGAAACGAACGTGTTATCTTATTCGTACTTTCTATTGAATTAGGCCTGGCGTCCATCTACTACGATAGAATCGTAGACCTCCCGATATGGCACCGATACAAAATGTCAAAATCGGTGCCATATCGGGAAGGTGCAAAATCGTAGACATATGTCTAGACATGGCAATCCACCACGCGTTGTATGGGGTGTATATCGGTGTCTAATCACAGAAACGTGGTCAACTGCCCCGATATCAGGTAACCTGACAATGGAACGTTAGTAAATGGGGCTTGATTGGGTTACGTAATTTGCCTGTGACAAGTTCACTGACTCCTATACGATTTGCTAACTAATCGTTAAACCCTTAATCGGTAGATGGGTATTGGGCTTTACTTCCTTACTTCCCTTAAATTCACCGTGTCTTGTCTCCTCACCAGACAATAGCTCAAGTTTTCGTCCTGCTATGCCTTTGACAGCTCCCAATGAACTGTTCTTAGTCGACTGTTTTCCGGTCACCTTTTGCAGGACCTCGTTCCGTACAAACCGTAAATTACCATCTCGTTCTGTAACTTGTACAACATGGTCAAGACGTTCTATATCGATATTGATATTGAGCAATTGCAGGGCTGGGCGTCACTATAGTTGGAGGCTTTTCAATCATCGCTTACAAGTGCTCCCTTAAATCACAAATTCTGTTCACAATACAAACCTTAGAATTGAGACACTCTTACTACTTTGTACATATTTTGGCAACATCTACCAGCTTCATATGGTATTTCAAATCCCTTTAACCCTTTAAGGACGGCTGCCTGGGACCTAGCTACTCCCATAAGGACGAGTGCTGGTGGCAGTTTGTCTGGCTAGAGGACGGCCACATAATAGTTAAAACTGATATCCAAGTTTCTAATCATGCAGTATGATACATAATCATAAATATTTTATTTCTTTTTAATAGAAATACTAAATATGATGTTATATCTACATATTCTGAAAATTTCATGAATATTGTTCTATTATTTCTTTGTTAAAACATTTTTGTTAATATTGGGACAATGATGCCTCAAGGCATCATGCGTCTTAAGTGCGGTGATGCCTCCAGGCATCATGCGTCCTTAAAGGGTTAAAAATGGTATTCCTCTACCAGCCTCAAATTGTATTTCAAATCCTTTTAAAAATGGTATTCCTCTACCAGCTTAGTATGGTATTTCAAATCCCTTTAAAAATGGTATTCCTCTACCAGCTTAGTATGGTATTTCAAATCCCTTTAAAAATGGTTTTCCTCTACCAGCTTAGTATGGTATTTCAAATCCCTTTAAAAATGGTATTCCTCTACCAGCTTAGTATGGTATTTCAAATCCCTTTAAAAACGGTATTCCTCTACCAGCTTAGTATGGTATTTCAAATCCCTTTAAAAATGGTATTCCTCTACCAGCTTAGTATGGTATTTCAAATCCCTTTAAAAATGGTATTCCTCTACCAGCTTAGTATGGTATTTCAAATCCCTTTAAAAATGGTATTCCTCTACCAGCTTAGTATGGTATTTCAAATCCCTTTAAAAATGGTATTCCTCTACCAGCTTAGTATGGTATTTCAAATCCCTTTAAAAATGGTATTCCTCTACCAGCTTAGTATGGTATTTCAAATCCCTTTAAAAATGGTATTCTTCTACCAGCTTAGTATGGTATTTCAAATCCCTTTAAAAATGGTATTCCTCTACCAGCTTAGTATGGTATTTCAAATCCCTTTAATCCCTCCACTACGCTGTATAGTACCAAATACCCACCCCGCAATACGCTGCTGTAGTATCATTTTCACCCCTGGAGTACGCTGCCACTTTTTAGTATGAGCAGCATGACGCATTGCAAAACTTCACCATGGTGATCCAGACTAATTAGGACTTTACATTATACTAATAATATTAACCACCATATAGATTAACATAGATTGGGTAAATATTATGAAAATATTTGCATTATTTCAGTAAAAAATAACAATTATTTGAACCTCGAAAATTGATGCCTCAAGGAATCATAGGGTACTGGGCCCGGGAATGCCTCCAGGCATCATAGTGTACTAGGCCAGGGAATGCCTCCAGGCATCATAGTGTACTAGGCCCGGGAATGCCTCCAGGCATCATAGCGTACTAGGCCCGGGAATGCCTCCAGGCATCATAGCGTACTAGGCCCGGGAATGCCTCCAGGCATCATAGCGTACTAGGCCCGGGAATGCCTTCAGTCATCATAGCATACTAGGCCCGGGAATGCCTCAAGGCGTCATAGCGTACTAGGCCCGGGAATGCCTTCAGTCATCATAGCATACTAGACCTGGGAATGCCTCCAGGCATCATAGCGTACTAGGCCCGGGAATGCCTCCAGGCATCAAAGCGTACTAGGCCCGGGAATGCCTTCAGGCATCATAGCATACTAGGCCCGGGAATGCCTCCAGGCGACACAGCGTACTAGGCCAAGGAATGCCTCCAGGCATCATAGCGTACTTGGCCCGGGAATGCCGCCAAGCATCATAGCGTACTAGGCCCGGGAATGCCTTCAGTCATCATAGCATACTAGACCTGGGAATGCCTCCAGGCATCATAGCGTACTAGGCCCGGGAATGCCTTCAGGCATCATAGCGTAGCTAAAGGGTTAAAATTTGTATTCCTCCTAAAGACATACATCATGTCGAATAGGTGTGGTAAATATTGAGCAGACAATATCTACCTGGAGTGGAAGAACTGCTCTCTGTAGCAGAAAAGGCAGGAATAATAATAAAAAAAAGAAAAAAAGAAATCATATGGATGTGGCGCACTCAAAGGGAGGACGGTGGTGAGGGGGTGGTAAGGGAATCGTCCTGTGGTGCTCGGCCGGCCCCCTTAAAGTGCGCAATAACCACCGCCATGTCTAGCCCTACAGAAATACATACAAGTACTGCACATCAGCACCCAGACCCTACGAGGGCCCTCTGGAGGCTGTGAGAGGGGCACTTGGTGCGGTGAAGGAGGCATATTGATGTAAGTCGCGCTGTTTTTCAGCAATACGCTACCACACTCTAGGATATGAGATGTGGAAACATGGGATGGTTTTAACATTTAGCTCTGCCCGTGTAATTAATGGATATGGTCATGTGAGCTATTGAATTAAATAAAAAGTTATAAATACATCATACGCTGGTATCATCAGACAGATTTATTTTTATTCATATATATATATATATATATATATATATATATATATATATATATATATATATATATATATATAGGCAGTATTTATCGATCATATAAACATTTACGGCATAGCGATCCATACAATGTGTATAAAAAAGACAGAATTTCTTTTATTTTTTATCATTATCATTCTTATAAACTTGATTTTTATTCTTTATTTATTCAAGCAGTGCCTATTTCCACAGTGCTCCAGGCAGGACATTACACTTACATACACTACTTGTACCTGTGGATATACAGGACTATACATTATGATAGACATGAGAAAACATTTTTTTAATGTTATCGCCTGTAGATGGCATATAAATTTGATTCTTGTACTGGATAGGGTAAGTAATTTCCAAAGGAAATACATATTCATTGCATAATGGGATATTATAGGCTTTATCATTTTTTTTCTAATAATGTTTATCCCACATTCTGTTAGTTACCAAAATTCCCCCATGTGCAGATTTAAAGGCAGTTGCAAATGCAGTTACATTGGTGATTGGTATACAGAAGTCGTTTAAGTGGAGTTGATGATTTTGAAAAAAGGCACAATAACAAGTAAATATCAATAACACATGATATAACTACATGTACATGCAACATATGGTACATATTTATAGCCATATATTCATTAGTGATATATATGATATAGTCCACTAAGTATGTTGTTTGTCTGGACACATCTGATTATAATATACCCCACTGATCGAGTAGGTAGGTACTCGCTAGGCTGAAGGCCCTCCAGGAAGTATTCATTGTGATTTTGGTTAGTTTTTTCTTCCCTCTATATGTATGGACTGGCTGTGCTGTGTAGACTGTTGTACCACCCCTCTCATAAGATCTCACACTCTCTAAGTGGTATTCTGTATTCCAGTCCAAATAAAGCCACTAGGGCGCCAAGTACACAGTATTCCTGCTAGGTGGCATCATTGAGATTATAGGTATCTTTGGGTTGCATTGATGTACGTGTTAAGCACGGGAGGCAGGCCAGTGGATTCTCAAGGCTCTAAGCCTAGTTCGTTAAGAATTCTTCTCCCACAGAGCGTAGTGAGAACCTTGTACAGAATACCACTTAGAGAGTGGGAGATCCTATGCAAAGGGTGGTTGCATTATGTCTGTAGGTGTTGCTATCTCCTATGAGCACATATTAATATCCAGTATTGCTTGATCCACCATTTTCTGCTGTTTTTTATGCTTGTCCATAGTACCAAAAGTGAATATGTTGGCAAAGTCCAAGCTTACCAGTTGCACATAAATCACATTATGTGAGGCAAGTGGCTTTTGATGCTATCCTAGATCTCTTGTAATCTCCCAGACTAAGAGGTTATAAGTTCTTCTTTCGTTTTAAAAGTATAGGGGACAGAGCCATTGTTAGTTCACGAAGCAGTCACTAGGTGGTCGGGGGACAAACATGTATTCTGGCTCTTTGTTCTTACGAAATTCAACTGCCTTTCAATATTTTACCATGGTTCCCTTGACTCTCTACTCCCATCCCAAAGCAGGACGACATAATGTTTAAACCCAAGACATGATATTTTCCCAATGGAACATTTTATATAAATATTTGACCAAGGCTAAAGTTGTGACATTTCCCAATTATCACTCACTTCTTTTCCACCTCCTTTAATGAAGAACACCTGCTTTTTCACCTCCATTAGTGAAGAAGACCTACTCGGGGGGCGTCAGGGCGGCACCCATGGATCATAGGCTATATGCCGCATAGCAATGTGCTTGACCTATCTTTCACAATTATATCATTGCTAGTTCAGCCACCCCCTGTTTCTTGCCTGAGGCCTTCTTGACACTTCTGTAAAATCTTCCAAGATACAAATGTAATGACATTAAGGTTCTTTTTCACTTTCAAGCTGACAGTTCCTAAGGACTAGTTTAACATCCCTGGGCCTTTGTCCTTGCCTGAATTGCCCTATCCTGAAGGCTGCCTCATAGTCATGAACTATGGTGTGTAGGACGATGGTACTGACTACAGTAGAACGCCGCGTAAGTGGACACCCCCCATTCCGGACAGCATTTTCTGCTGGACACATTCCCTTTTTCTGACAAAAATTGTTAACAATTATCCACATCTGTGATGTATAGTATGGTTTATGAATATTCAAAAAGTACTTTCTATTTAGTTATTCCTTATGAATTCTGAAAATTCCTGTAATCCATCCCTTAACCGATGGTAAAGGCACCAAACATTTATCCGTGAATCACAAGTCTCAATGCATCAGATGATTATTCTAGATTTGTATTGAAGATAGGTATCATAATTCTATCCTACCCCTAATTAAAAAACTCTTAACATTGGCCGACTGTATTCGGGAGAGTATGCAGAAAAATGAAATTTATCGCACTAGTGGGATACTATAGAGGAAACCCATGAAAGTTTAGGGTCTCAGCTTGTATCCCATCGAGTTTGAATCACGTAGTGATTCACAAGGCGTAGCCTCATGAATCACTTTGTGATTCAAATGAGATGGGATCGAGCTCTGACCCTAAACGTGAATGGGTTTCTGAATTTATCTCACCCTTAATATTGACTAATGGGCTAACATTTGTGACATTATCCTCCATTGGATATTTTTCCTAAATATCTAATGGGTGTTAGATACGAGTTCCCAATATTAAGTCTATGGAGAAAAAACATCTGGGGTGAGATAAATTTGTGAAATGATGTTATGTGAAAATTGACCAATGAGTGAGCAACACAAGTGCGATATTGAGTGTATCACACAATTTTCACTAGATCTCGGTGAGTTATATGTTATTTCTTGATATTCTGAATTAATATAGACGGGGTAGGATAAATTCTAAACCAAACTCCAGTTAGTTGAGTCTTGTTTATCCCACTCCGGCAAGGTCTGCTCCTCACTGCATCTGCTTCGCCTTGTGCAGTAATACGCGACCTTGCCGTCATGCAATAAACAACATTTCAACTAACTCTCGTTTGGTTCTTCCAAAGGACTGCTCTTCTAGGCAATAGATTCATGTTGGACTTTCTTGATGTAAAGGTCTACAAAGTCTTCTCCAAGTGCCTGAACCAGAGTTTGGTCTGCCCTTAAAGCTTCAAGAGCCTGCTCCAGATTGTCTGGCACTGGCTTAGCCTGGGTCTGAGCCTTTGGTGGACATTCCATCTTCTTTTGCAATCCATCTATTCCAGCAGCTACTGTTCCAGCCATGACCAAATAGGGGTTTGCCAACCCACTTGGCAGACGATTTTCAAAATATGTTCCTGATGGGCTCAGGTTCATTACTCTGATAGCACATCGTCGGTCGTCGATGTCCCAGTCAGCAAAATGAGGATTCAGCGTATCGAGGAAACGATTATAACAACTGGCAGTTGGGTTGCACAATGCTGTCAGAGCAGGCAAGTGATACAGGATACCAGCCATCCATTGCTGGGCTATAACAGAGAGATTATCCTTTTTCTCTGGATCCCAGAACAGGTTCAGCTGAGAATCATTGTTGGTAAGAGAGCAGTTGAAATTTGATGTATTTCCTGAACCACCATGGTTTGAAGTGAATTGCACCTCCAGCTGATGACTTGCACTTACACATGTTATTGCATTTTTAGCTAGGTAGAATTGATCTGCTGAAGATATATTGGCAGAGGCTGAAAAGGTTACCTCAAACTGCCCATCATCATCTTCGGTGTGCATTGTGGCAACCTTTAAACCAGTTTCGTTTAGAATTTTCTCGATCTCGAACATCACAGCCTGGTGCTCTATGAAAATTGTCTGATCAAGATATGTTCCTCTTCCTGATGTGAAGACTGGCAATTTAGTTTTAGAATCGATCAGTGTAAATTCTATTTCAAAACCTGATCGAAGAGCGTAGCCGAGTTCAGAAAGTCTAAAAAGTTGTAACTTGGAAGCGGTTCTGCAGCAGCTTGCAATTTGAGATTGAAGCCAAGGGTCTTCTAGTGTACAGAATACTTCTCCTACTCTGTAGTCTTTCGAGGATATCCAAGGTAGAGGGTGTAAGGTAGATAGATCTGCGGTCATATGTAGTGACCTACCACTTTTCATCTCTGAGGCTGTCTTTGTGGCAACACCATCTGAAAGAATACAATGAGTGAGTTAGTAGAATTTGGAAAATCATCCTCGGGGGTAAGTAAAAACATTGGGGAATAACTTAGTTCCCAAGTAGAAATTTGTTGAAATATTTGGAAAGAAAACCTGTTATTTGGCAAGTGGTAAAGCATTTCGATGTGAGCAGGTTGTTTCGTGGCAGTGGTTCCAGGACAAAGGATGTCCCTAGACAGGACGTATTTGGGGAAGAGAATGCCTTAAGGCATTTACCATAATGTCAGGTGTCACATGACCCAAAGGCCCTAAATAAATTTTGTTCAGATAAGATTTTAGTCGTTTACTACATGTTTTATACAAATGACATCCTTTTACTTGTTAGGAGGATTCCATACAGAGCACCATTGTAGCAATATTCATAAAAGTAGTAATTGAAATTTGCTCCTTCTTTTCTTGATATTTAACCCTTTCACTACGCTGCATAGCACCAAATGCACACCCTGAAATACGCCGCTGCAGTACCATTTTCACCCCTGTAATACGCTGGCACTTTTCACGATGTTTTTTTTTGTTTATTCAGATAGCATATTAACGACGCCCATAATTGGCGATCTTCCATAACGGAGTCACAGTGCCTTGCCTCCAGGCATCATAGGCACCCCTCTCATAAGATCTCAGACTCTCTAAGTCGTAATCTGTACAAGGTTCTCACTGCCCTCTAGGGGGGAAGAATTCTTAACAAACTAAGGTTTAATGTATCTTATCTGTTGCTGACTGAATCCTACTTTATAGATTAAGGCTGCCACCCTTGTGATCTTTATTTCTTCGCCTCTAGTCCGCTTATCTTCCTTTCCATCTCGATAATATTACAAATAGATTCACCATAGAGTCTCTACTACTGGAAACAGAAAACATTCCAGGGGTTTTAAATAAGAAAGAGTTTATGAGAAAATATTTATATTTACTGTGATTTTCCATGGCAATATTTTAGCGATGCACAATCATCCTGTTAACTGAGGGTCTTTCCATTAAAGGCTTGTATAGAGACACTGTTTATCACAGGAGCACTGCTCACCACATAATAGCAATTTAAACTAGATCCAGGCCTCTAGAATACAATACTATGCATCTAACCCTAACCTTAGACTCTTCCCTTTTAAATTTGAGCTTTTTTTAAATTCTTGTATTTATACTGTTGTAAAGATCTGCAGTCGTTACTACTGGTTTTGCGTATGGAAAAGCAGCATTATTAATTAATAATATATATATAGGAGAAATTCCAAAGACGCCCCTAACCAAGATGGCCGCCACTGGCCCGTATTTACTCCTCCCCTAAATTTAGAACGTATTCACCCTCTCCGCGGCTTTGGACTCGGTAGTTATTTATTAACAACTTCCTCCTGGAGGGAAGGTGGGGCGCTGGGAGCAAGCCTAGCGCTAGTCCACGTATATGAATAGAAATGCTGACGTGGCCGCTTCTCATACGGCCACGTATCCTCCTCTCCAGGCGCCACGTTCGTGTAGCTTATGAATAATGTTGATTATTTACCTTTATAACCCCGGTGGAAGACTCAATAAATTGTCAGACGCTGCCCGGATCTCGCCTCCACTACACTCATGCGTTGACTCAACCTTATTAATGTATATCGACCGCTAGGAGCTGGATTTACTATGGGAAATCATAGTGGGTTAGAGGACTGAACTTTTACCACTGCACGAAAACCACCATTTTATTCATATATACGCCATCACGGAAGTGCATATATTGGCTGAATATTGACTTGTTTTCATTTATATACGCCCAGGCCTTATATACGACAGACGTGTCTTGGCTGTATTTCACAACCGGCGTATATGAGAGAAAATACCCTCTGCCCCTGCCCCCTCCCGCCCCTTTGTGTTGGTAGAAGTACAGGTGTCCTCAGTAGGAAACCCTCCCCGGCTCCAGCCCCTTGGTGTTGGTAGAAGAACAAGTGTCCTCAGTAGGAATCCCCCCCCCCCCCGCAGCCACCTCCCCCCGCCCGCTCTCAGTGAAGCCCTGTTCACAGGACGCTTATATGTACGCCCACAGATGAGGTATATACACATGGGGATTAAGACGACCTTGTAGACGCAAAATACCTACTCATATACGCCCGGCGCATTCATATGTAAAATGATGGTTTTCGTGCAGTGTACACTGTGAAGGCTTTCAGCCACATGGTCGGTATGAGTTACCTCACTGTGATACCTGGGTACTTATCCTTTCGATCCCTATTTCATCAATTGCAAGCTATTGAACTATATTACATATGTCAATCCCACATAGTTTGTAAATGGGCTCATCTACAAAGGATTTTTATATGCCTCAATATTTCAGTTCATATAGAAAAGTCATGCTGAGTTGTCAATATGATAAAAACCTAAGATTGCATTTTATTGTTGTATTTGTTATTGATCCTTTAAATTACATTTGATATAGATTACATGATCTTCTTATTATCATCTTGTATCATGTACCATTTAATTGGGAGGAATGGATGTCAGGAGGGAGAGAGGTCAGCAGGGAGGTCAGGAGAGAGGTCAGCACGGAGGTCAGGAGGGAGATCAGGAGATTAGTGTAAGACTGTAGTAAGGCTAATTTGAGACTTATTTCACATCAGCCTTACAAGAGTCTCACAACAGTCTTACAAGAGTCCTGTAACAGCCTTACAACAGTCTTGTATCAGCCTTACAACAGTATTGTAACAGTCTTACAACAGCCTTGTATCAACCTTACAACAGTCTTGTATCAGTCTTACAACAGTCTTGTATCAGCCTTACAACAGTATTGTAACAGCCTTACAACAGTCTTGTATCAGCCTTACAACAGTATTGTAACAGTCTTACAACAGCCTTGTATCAACCTTACAACAGTCTTGTATCAGTCTTACAACAGTCTTGTATCAGCCTTACAACAGTATTGTAACAGTCTTACAACAGCCTTGTATCAACCTTACAACAGTCTTGTATCAGTCTTACAACAGTCTTGTATCAGCCTTACAACAGTATTGTAACAGTCTTACAACAGCCTTGTATCAACCTTACAACAGTCTTGTATCAGTCTTACAACAGTCTTGTATCAGCCTTACAACAGTATTGTAACAGTCTTACAACAGCCTTGTATCAACCTTACAACAGTCTTGTATCAGTCTTACAACAGTCTTGTATCAGCCTTACAACAGTATTGTAACAGCCTTACAACAATCTTGTAACAGCCTTACAACAGTATTCTCTGGCTCATGTCTTGTTTGTAGACCGGTTGCCCAGCCCCCACCTCCCTGTCTCACTGGTGGTGACATTTGAAATAATTACTTGGTGACGTTCCTGAGATACTGAGGGATACGATTTATTACCTTTAAAGTGAAAAAAGATCAAACCGAATTCAAAATTTTTAAGAAAATAGTAACTTTATATTGTATCAAGAATAAAACGTCTTGTAGCAAGTTTTAACATAACTAAACATAAGCCAGTAAATAATTTTGAAATTGTTTCATAGATATCTAGAAGTTAGTGTCTTATGTATTTAAATCTTTTGGGGATTATTTTCAAATCGCCCGTTAATATTGGGCTAAACGGCGTTTATGGTTATTATGTGTCTTATTTGGTATAGTGTGATATTAATACCAAGCACCCACACACTGGTGTATGTGTGTGGCTATGTAAAGTCCTGTCAATGTGTAGCAATGGGGGATGAGCTAGCCTCAGCCTGCCGTATCTGGATTAATCCTGGGAAGTATCACAGTGAGATATCTACTGGATTGTGGATGGTTACCAACAGTCACTGGAATCCTGGATCAAGTTGTCACAGCAGCTGGATGTAGGTAGGTTGTAAGTGGTAGAATACTCCTTGACTGTATCAGCCCCTCACAGAAAGATCTGGGGAGAGGCACTTGTAGTATAACTCCTTTTATTTGGTACGCAGACAATCACTTCTCACAAACTCAGATAGAAGAACCCTGAACTAGGGCTGCTATTTGCTTAAATAGGAATTCTCAAGGTTGAATACATTACAACATCAAGGCTGAATAAATTACAATGTCAAGGTTGATACGCTGTCAAGGTTGAACAAGTTACAATGTCAAGGTTGGTACACTGTCAAGGTTGAACAAGTTACAATGTCAAGGTTGGTACACTGTCAAGGCCCCTGTCCCAAATGCCATGTCCATCCCTGTGGCGCACTGTCCTTACCCATTCCAAGGTCAAGGACAGTGGGAGTGCATCCCCCCAACACTGTGTTTGGGAGGCTGCTGTGTGTTAGGTCAAGGCCACTGCTGGATGCTCATGCATACTGATGAGTCTGTATAGTCACACCCAGTCACTGTGTCAAGTATGCAAGTACTAAACATAATGCACAAACAATCGACAAATATGGATAACTTGGATAAAGGAGAGCGCATTACCCGAAGTAAATATCACATAAGATTTAATAAAGAAAGAATTTTTAGTAGTACTTATTATAGATCTCCAGTTTATCGCGGAAATGTTTTATGGGATAAACTACCGAGTACAACACAATCGTTAATAACTGCTAAGGAGTTTAAAAAGGAGATTAAAACTTTGTTTTCAGTATACGATTGGAAATGAATAATCAATGAGATTGAGTGTTTTCTTGTGATGTTATACTAATGGAATTGTATTGTCTCATCTTCATACTTTCATCATATCCTTACCCACATTTTTGTATTCAAGTGTCGGCTAAAAGGAGTTTACTATTGTTATGAGATTCCATGTACAACTTATGCTCGGTGGAAGATCTCACCTTGGTGAGAACCGGAGTTAATAAAAATTTTTTTTAAAAAAAGGCCACTGCCGAGTGCCCATGCATTGTTGATGAGGGTGGGAATGCCCAGCATCTCTGTGCATTAATGAGGTGAAGGACACTCAACAGCACAGTGCACAGTGGGCTGGCGCCCTGTTCTGTGTCAAGGACACTTGTGTCAGCCCAATACTTTTCACATTGTGGTTTGTGCATGGATATACTCCAGTGCAGTATTATGCATCACCACCAACTTTTCAACAACCTTTCCCTCCCACGACCTCAACTGATCATTAGTCACCGCTGAGGTCACATTGTAGACACATTTATCTTGCAGCTTTATCCATTCCTTTTATCACTTGGCTTCGTGTTGTAATAACGTGCCTCACATCGCCGCTCTCAACACGAAAGTGGCCTACTTATCCGCAATGGCATTGACTTTCCTCGTATATCAGACAAACAAAGTTTCGACAAAAACTGGAAGAGACCTGAGGAGTATACCCATATAGGAACAGATTTCGAATTTTGAATTTCCATCCTTATTATGAACAATAACCGTCTTTAATACATAGTATTACTACATGATACATATGGTGCAGTTCTGAATTTACCTCAAAACACCTAAATTTAACTCACAACACAGATTAATAGTGGGAGAAGCCCAAAAAGAATTGGAGCAGAGCCAGGAGCTGAAGCTGTTGGGTCAGCCGTATCAACGGAGGATCGACCTTGGGGAAGTCCCTGGGCCCCATTGCTCCACTTTTACGACAGAGTTTCAGATTGCAGAATAGCGATCCGATGGCCTAAATATTGCTCCTGAAATTTTGCGGATCGCGTCGATATCGTGTAAGGGTCACTGTAAAGAAAAACGAATACTGGGGAACTCGAACCGAAACGAACTCGACCCGTAAAAAACTCGACCCGTACCGAACTCGACCCGTAAACGGAACTCGACCCGTAACGAACTCGACCCGTTTTCCGGCAATGAACTCAAGTATCTTATAGATACAAATATGGATATACATGTGAACTAGAATACTTAGGAAGTATCATTACTATTTATATTATCTTGTCTTCAAATTTTGCCGAAAATATGAGCGATGATAGGAGTTTAAGTATCCATTCAGCACTATGTAGTCGGCATTTGAAGTTAAAGAATTGTCAGTTTCCTTGTCCATGTCATTTGTCAATTATTAGTTAAGATTTAGTTAGAAAACTATTACTATTATTGTCACCCATAAAATAGGTAAAACTGCAGATCAGGGGCCTATAACATAGGGAATGTCACTTTGTGGGTCCGAATCCCGACGATCTTTCGCCGTTTTCGAACCAAACGGCCGATTTTAACGCAATAAAAAGGCCAGAATCGGAATCATCACACATGAATTACCAAAACTACAAGCTTATTTACCTAAAACTAATCCTTATTTTCGCCAGGATGGGTCTACAAAGTCCCAATTACGATTACCCTAAACCTAACCCTAAATCTAAAGGTAAGCATAAAATAGGGTTAGGGTAAGGAATAGCCCTAACCTTAAAGTAGGGTTAGGGTTAAGGCTAAACCTAACCCTAACCCTAAAGCAGAACTATAAAGGTCCCGGATGAATTGGGGTCGCAAAGTGACATTTTCTATGCTTACATGCTGGAGACCCCGGATCTGCAGTTTTACCATAAAATATATGGGGAATTGTTTTATAATGCATGTTTCATCATATAAATGAAGGTATGACAGTTTTCATATGCATGGCCTATTTTATCTACGAAGAAAAAACAGTATAATTATATACATAACATCACAAAGCAAAACGTGTACTGGCATTATATTATTTTCCAATCTATACAGGTAAGCTGTATTTTTTCAAGAAACTACATTCATATGATAATCATGTTCCAGTATATAGTACAATTTGAACTCACAAATGCGAGTCACAGATTTACATTTTCCCTCGATATCTTGTACATAAAATTAAAAATGTGACAATCTCCGATCTTCCAAGTAAGCAATATCATCGATAGCATGTAAAACAAATACCAAAGTTCTTCTGTGGGCCTTTAAACAAACAGTTCTCCAAAACGGGTCGAGTTCTCCTGTCAACTACGGGTCGAGTTCGTTTCGGGTCGAATTCTCCAGTAACCAGAAAAACATACTTTGGGCAATTTCTCTACCTTTCTACATTCTACAGAAGCTCATAGTACTTCTATTTATCTGACAAAGTTATATTTTGTATTTATGGACAGAGAACATTACAATGTAACAGAAAATGTATATTATTAGGGGTTTCTTTCCCACACCTTCAGCTTTTGAGACATTGAATCCTGAAAAACTTGTAAATTTAACAATTTTTTAAGAAATATATAAAAAGATTTAGAGAAATATACCAAGAACTTACCTCTATCACTTGATACCATCCGAATAAATCAATATAATCACATACAAATATTTCAGATTATGATATTACAAATTTCAGCTGTTTCAAGTTATTTACTAAGTTCCTAGAGCCTTATTTAAGAAAACACTTTTTAGTATGGAACATTTGGTGTGTGGATTTTATACCTGTGTAGGGGACCTGTGGCAAGTCTACTTGGTCACAGGCACGTCTACTAAGCCTCTCCAAGTCTAGCTGCGGCTGAGTGCGCCAGGTAGCTGTCTGGTGGGTCCCAGGGTGGTCCTTAGGGGCCTACTAATAGCTACCTGTGAGGTCATAGGCCACTTGCTATAATTAGCACAGTGTTGGGACCAGTCTAAGCAGGTATCTGGCCAAATTATTAACTATACTGTCTGATTGCACTTGTAACTATGGGCTCCGCTGGCATGTACCGATTGGACATGAACACGGCCCTTACCTGTATTTATCCATGAGACTACAGGGTATATGTTCTACACGATATGTCAATTGTATCGTAAAATCTTTGTCTAGTCCTCCTTTTTTGTATGATTGGAACTGGGAATACCATCTGTGTCCACAAACTCGGCGCTGTAATAAATGCTGTAGGTTTAGTGTAGCATGTACCAGGAATGTATCTATATGGGTATGTCTGGAGTTGGACTCAGATGTTGAGGTTGAATAACCAATGGCCTACTATGCTTTGAGTATGTACATGCAAGTCTGTATACTGTCCGAGGACTATGACCCGTTCAGTTGCTTGCCGCTGTATTTGACATTATAAGTTCTTATTATTTCATAAATTATGACTTATTTGTTACCAAGTGAAGTTGCCGCTAGTAAGGGCCTATCAATGGTGACCCTCAATGTTAGGAGTTTATACAGGAAACTGGAGCAGGTCAAGTTAATGTTTAATAAAATGGATTTTTTAGTGGTCACTGAATCTTGGCTGACCGAGAAGTACGACCCATTGTTGCTACAAATAGATAATATGGAAAATTTCTGCCTAGATAGATCCGTGGACAAAGTGGGTGGTGGGATTATTTTATATGTATCCTCAGTTTTGGCACCTTTTGTTATAAAGCGACATGATTTGAGTATCAGCAATAAACATATTGAATTGTTAGTGTGCGAGTTTAAAAAACCGAATAACAAAAAAATGCTACTTATGTCAGTATACCGACCGCCAAAAGGAAATATCAAATTAGCATACAACGCCATGTCGTCTATCTTGGATGATAATCATTTTAATAATCATGAAATATGGGCGATGGGGGACTATAATGTTAACTTAAACTCCCATAAATCAAAAAAATATCGAGTGATGCAAGATTTCCTGACTAAACACTCCCTTTTTTATGTAAAGACAGCTAATACTTATCTTACAAAATATGGTAATAGTAAAATTGATCATATCTACACAAATTCAACAAAGTTGTTCTCCTCCGGAACTTGCAACTGTTACATAAGTGACCACGTTCCGATTTATGCTATTCGAAAATTCCAAAAACCCCTTTGTGGATCTAGAATTATCACCGGACGTAGTTATAAAAGTCTGAGTGCTGACTCTCTAAAAACTCATATGCTGAGATTTGATTGTGAAACTCCCCATCTAGCATCGCCAGAACGTTTGTACATAGCCTGGGAGAAGTACCTGTCTACTTTTTTGGACATTCATTGTCCAATAGAAAGTTTCAAAGTCCAGATGCGAGATGGTTTGGACCTCCCACCCGGTATACAGGCTCTGATAAGGAGACGCAAATCACTTGTCCGGCTTTGTCTCAATGGAGATGCGGATAATCTTGTCCTGCGTGAGTGCCGCAATCTCTCACATGAGGTAAATCGTAGAATATGTCAGCTAAAGGCTGACTTTGTTAAAAAAGAGTTAAGTGATAATTTTGGTAACCCGAAACGCTTTTGGCGCAAAATAAATATCTTATGGAAAACCCCTCGCGCTGATAAACCAAAATTCACTATAGAAGACGGAGTAGGAACTTTGATCAAAGAGGACGATCTCCCAGACTACCTAAACCACCACTATAATGTCATAGCAGACTCCATTGCAGGAGACCCTCTACCTGTGAATGAGATTAATGACTACTCTGATACTGACTTGAACCCCCGGGTCTATCTCGATGATGTCATGGTAGACAGGTGCGTTGATTTGATCAATAAGATTAAGGTCAGAAAGTCCTCAGGTATAGAACATATAAGTAGTTCTGTTATAAGACTGGCTCTGCTTGCAAATCCTATAGTACTGATGACTATGATTAATTGAGTATTTGGTAGTGGTTCTTTTCCGAGCATATGGTGTCGGGTCGTGATCACACCAATACCCAAGATTATAAAACCTGTACTGGCCCAAGACCTAAGACCCATATCGGGTCTCTCTGTGTTGTCCAAAGTAATGGAGTATGAATTACACCGCCAATTGTTGCCTCAACTTATCTTCTATGAGAGTTTTTCAAAATTTCGATATGGTTTTTTACCGGGTCGCTCAACCGGCCAGGCCGTTTTTCACCTGTTGTCCTTGCTCTACGATGAAAAGGATAAGAAAAATACTGGTTTGTGTTTGTCATTAGACCTCTAAAAAGCTTTCGATTGTATTGACCACAGTAAATTACTCCATATCCTAGCTGCCCAAACCCAGAACCCTATGATAGTCCAAATTTTTAAGTCATACTTGGTCCAGCGCCTCCAGGCAACAAGGGTGGGTGAACATACTTCCGGTTTTCTTAAGGTAAGGAAGGGTGTCCCCCAGGGCTCGGTCATGGGGCCAGTTTTATTCATTCTCTACATAAACAGCTGCATCAGTGTGATAAAAAATGCCCGATTCGTACTTTACGCTGAAGACATCGTTCTGTTTGTCAGCGGTAAAAATGTCGATGTCATAAAGTCGCTGATGCAGGAAGACCTTGATAGACTGGTTAGTTGGTTTACCGAACATAAATTAAGTTTAAATCCCAAAAAATGTAAGATGCTCTGGTGCCCTTCAAAGCGTACACGAAAAGATCAGTTTTCCTTCCCGCATTGTACAATAGATAGTAACCTCCTTGAGAATGTTACTCATTATAATTATCTTGGGGTGATGTTGGATTGGTGACCCATGGCCGTTGGTCAGGGGTGGTCATTGCTCCCCCTGACACTCCACCCGCGCACCCTGCGCACTCCCCCCTGGTGTCGGTCACGTGAACCCCCCGGTCACGTGGCCAACCGCCGCTCTGACCTCCTCCTCATTCTGCTCCTGTACTTCACTACGTACACACGTACTTTTCTTTCTCCCACAATTTGGCCTACTCTCCACGCCGTCTTTAGATACTCCCCGAGTATCTGACCGTGCAGAGACAGTGTCTGAATACGGGTAAAGTTTAGTGAAATAGAGGACAGACAGGATGGCACCACCAACGACACGCGCGCAAGCGGGCGCCTCCACGTCCACGGATCAGGCCTCGGAGTCAACCGTGAGGGAGAGCGACCACGTGGACTCCGCGTCTCAGGCCGGTAGCCTCCGGTCGGCCCGCTTAGTGGCCGTAGAGACCGGACTGTCCGATATGAGTAAGAAACTGGACGCACTCATCCAGATGCAGACGCAACGGTCGGCGGGACGGGCATCGCCCCCTACGGTTCGGTCAGTCGCAGAAGTAAGGACTCGGGACTGGGCCGAGGAACAAGCCGCCCGCGCCATGCCTTCCCCCCGCCAGCTACGAGACCGCTACGCAGGGGATCCGTATATTCAACGCGAGCTCGACCGTGAGGCCATCCGCCACGGCAAAACGGCTGGTAAGCTGCAATCCGATATTCACGTTACTCGTTTGATCAGTAAACCTTACATGTTCGTGGATAGGGAAGGGGTATACACGTTGTCCCAGAAGCTAGAACTGAGGGGAACCCTAGGACCCCTGGAGTACCTGAGTGCGTTTATTGGGCTGCTCGGGGATGACCGTGCGGTCGACCCCGTGGACCGTGAGGCCATGTTCAAACATTTACATCAGGTTTCGATCGACGCCCAGAGCCAGCCGTGGGCCGGAGTCAGGAGATGATCGAACCATGTGTTTGACCAGATCGAGGCCGGGAGATTGTCGTGGTGCGATTACTCCCGGATCCAGGAGGAGCGAGTCCGACTTGCAATGACGACCGGGACCATCACCAGCGGCGCCGACACGGGAAAGGCCCGAGGACGGGAGTTGCCATGCCGGCAATTTAATTCTGAGAAGGGGTGCCGCCATAGGAGTGGCCACGATGACGGACCCGTGAGATGGTTGCACGTGTGTTCGTACTGCGACTCCGTGGGGAGACAGTGCGGACATTCGTTACACGCGTGTAACCGGAAACTCGGCTACACAATGGGATATGACAACGGGCAGGCTGCGCCCACACCAGCACCCCGGCGAGCACCCCAAGGCGGACACGCACCCCAGGCCGGACACACGCTCCGGGCGGTCGACCCCAGGGCGGATATGCTCCCACAACAAGGACACGGGGCAAAAAACGGTTACGGTGCGCCCCGCGAGTGAGCGGTGCGCACCCGCAAGCTGTCACTACACGTGCACCCCACCCCCGGCCCGGGGTCACCGGGTGCGATCAACGTGACACAACACCAGCGGGCCCTGTGATCTCCCCCGCCACCTCCAGGATTTCCGGTGACCGGACGTGGGCGGAGGTCGTAAAAGCAGATGTCCCGGCGACCCCTGCTGACCCCCACCCCCCCGCGTGCAGGGGGGGGGCAGGACGTGGGGTGCACGTGACCACAACACGGAGGCCGGCCGGCCACGTGGTCGTGTGCCAACCCACAACAACAACAAAGGAGGGGGCGGGACCAGACACGTGGATGTGATTGACACGGGGCGCTTACCAGCTCGCTCCTCGTGTCCGAGTGTTAGTGTTACCGCGCCAGCTAGGGACGACGAAAGTAACACTCCGGATTTTACCAAACTAAAGGAAGTTTGCCGGACCGGAATTCCCGCCCCCGGACTCCGCACGGACCCGGAGGCCTTCATGGAACACAGGCGGGCCGAGTGGCCCCGCTTCACCGACGCCGGCCCCCCGGCGCACGGCCACATTTATGAAGCGGTCCGGGCCTCGGGCCTGCCCAACGCCCTGTGTACCAAGATAACCCTGCCGACGGACCTCAAACTACGGGCGTGGGAGCGCTACATCACGGCCATGGAAGGCAAGGGAGAACTCCTCGGGTTCATAAGGTACGGGTTCCCTCTGGGCTACCTCGGGCCGGCCAGTGACACTCGGGACGTGCCCAACCATCCCAGCGCCACCGGATTCCCGAAGCAAGTCGGGGATTTTATTCGCAAGGAGCGGGGATTCTCGAACCTCATGGGACCGTTCACGGAGGTGCCCTTCGAGCCGTGGTGCCACGTTTCGCCGTTGATGTCCCGGGAGAAGCGCGGGTCCGAGGCCCGCCGCGTCATAACGGATATGACCTTCCCCCGGGACCGTAGTGTCAACGCCTATGTGATGAAAAACGCGGTCTAGGGAGAAGAACGGGAACACAGCCTCCCTACGGTCGACGGTTTCGTCGCCCGGCTCGTGGCCTCGGGGTCAGGGGGCTACATGGCGACCATCGACATCTCGCGTGCCTATAAGAACTTTAGGTGCGATCCCCTCGACTGGCCTCTGCTGTGTTTCATGTGGGACGATGGGTATTATTGTGATACGGCCATGCCGTTCGGTGCCCGCGCGTCCTCGTATCACATGCAGTGTGTGGCCGAGGCCATCGTGGGGATACTCGCCGGAAAGGGTGTCGAGGCCGCCATGTATCTGGACGACCTCATCATACTGTCACCATCCCGGGAGAAAGCTGCCTCGGACTTTGCCATAGCCCGAGACCTGTTCGCCGAGCTCGGCCTCCCCGAGGCCCGGGAAAAGGCACAGGCACCTAGTCAGACCGTGCGCTGGCTAGGCATCGAGATCAACGTGGCAGAGATGTCCCTCACCATCCCTCAGGACAAGTTGGAGGACGTGCGGGAACACGTTAGGGCAGTCGCCAAGAAGCGGTCGCTCACGAAGCGACAGCTTCAATCCGTCCTCGGGAAAATCCTGCACGTCGCCAAATGTATCCGCCCGGCGAGGCCGTTCGTCACCAAACTACTGGAGGCCCTACGGTCGATGGACGGGTTCTACAACGTGAGCTCGGACATGCGACAGGATCTCCAGTGGTTCCTCAGGTTTGCCGCCGGGTGGAATGGACACGCCCTCATCCCCCGAGGGCCGGCCACAAAGTGTATCACGGTCGACGCCTGCCTCTCGGGCGTGGGGGGTACCGACGGCCGTGCGGCCTACGCGTGCCAGGTTTGTCCAATCAATGACCCCGTGGACTGCATTTCCCAACTCGAGGCCCTGAACACCATCTATGCTCTCCACACGTTCCTCGGGGACCGTGATCATGGGACCAGGATCGAGGTCTTCTGTGACAACATGGGGACCGTCCAGGCACTCACGTCGGGGCGGGCACGGAACCGCGTCCTTGCCGAGTGTGCCCGACAGGCCTGGATGGTACAGGCCAAGCTACAAGTCGACCTGGTCTACACGCACGTCCCCGGGGTCCTCAACACGGTCGCCGACGCACTCAGTAGGGCCCACCTGTCCTCGAGGGATTTTAATAATGCCGCATGCCTAATGAGATATCATGATCTGTGGTCCGTGATGCCTTGTAATCATTCCTCATTTGTGCCTGTGCTTCGGCTGTCCTGCAGATCCGGCGCTACGCTCTCTCCAACCAGCTGTCACACGTGAGGACCCACCTAAGACTCTCCGGTGGGGACGTTACGGCCACCGAGGACGTGAGGGTCAGGAGGGCCCTCGACGCCATGAGGAGAAACAAGGCCTATACACCGAATGTGAAGCCTCCGATCCCCATGGCCGCCCTCCAGGCGATCCTCGATCAACTATCGGACACGCCCCTCGGCCTGACCCTACGGGCTGCGTTCCTCCTCCTGTATTACGCCGCACTGCGGCAGAGCGAGGTCGCCCCACCTACGGCCAGGGCATTCGATCCGGTGCGCCACCTCTCACGTGGGGACATGGTGCTCACGGCAACTCACGTGGCGGTCCGCATCAAGGCCGCCAAGAACCTCCAGTGCGTGGGGGAGGAAAAACACGTGAAGCTTCAATCCTCCCCGGACCCGAGGTCGTGCCCGGCGACGGCCGTGAGGAATATGCTCGCCGCGGTCCCTACGATACTACCAACCGATCCGTTCCTGCTGAACGATGACAGGTCGCTAATAACGACGCGGTCGCTGTCAAAGGAGTGGGAGCGGCTCAACACCTCAGCAGGCCACCCCCCTAAGACCTATACGCTCCACAGCCTGAGAAAGGCCGCCGCCACCCAGGCCTTCCAGGCCGGGGTACCCGAACTCTCCATACAACGATACGGGGGGTGGCGCTCCAATGCACACAGAAAATACATCAGGGACTCGAACGCACAAGAAGTGAACGCGTCCCTCATACAGTCCCTCAACCAGTGACTCACTAATTCCTCACAAACATTTTTCCCTCCCACCTCACCTCACTTTTCTGGTCTTGGCGTTTTTATACTCATTTTATACTCATATTGTATAACCATATATACTCATTGTTATACAACCATATATACTATTACCAATTGACATATCATTATACCTGTCAATTACCAATATGTATCTTATACGTAATTGACCTCATTATATATCTGTCAATTACTTTCTTTACCTTATATCATATTAATATTTACCGTATTAATATTCATGTCGGTGAAGGTTTATAAAATTAAAATAAATTTTATTATTCCCAACTCTCGACTCATACTTTTGTGTTCAGGGGTAGGGGTAATGGGTGACCCATGGCCGTTGGTCAGGGGTGGTCATTGCTCCCCCTGACACTCCACCCGCGCACCCTGCGCACTCCCCCCTGGTGTCGGTCACGTGAACCCCGCGGTCACGTGGCCAACCGCCGCTCTGACCTCCTCCTCATTCTGCTCCTGTACTTCACTACGTACACACGTACTTTTCTTTCCCACCCACCCTCACCATCTTTCTTATTCTCCTACTCCGTAGGGCTTTTTTATACTCATTTTATACTCATATTGTATAACCATATATACTCATTGTTATACAACCATATATACTATTACCAATTGACATATCATTATACCTGTCAATTACCAATATGTATCTTATACGTAATTGACCTCATTATATATCTGTCAATTACTTTCTTTACCTTATATCATATTAATATTTACCGTATTAATATTCATGTCGGTGAAGGTTTATAAAATTAAAATAGATTTTATTATTCCCAACTCTCGACTCATACTTTTGTGTTCAGGGGTAGGGGTAATGACACACTCAAACTCACAAACTTTTATGAAAAGGTCAGAGGCGATGCTATCTCTAGGATTTTGAAATTAAGGAAGTTGAGATATTTCATAGACTCTAAGACGTCCCTGGCTATTGTAAAAACCATGTTGCTATGCAAAATGGAATATTGTGATTTTGCCTGTACTGTGTTTTCTGATAAACAGAAACGGAATCTTCAAGTCCAGTTAAATAACGCGCTTCGCGTCACGTTCCGTATAAAGATGACAGACCAGGTTGATACTAGAACACTTCTCGCCAAGGCTGGACTTGAATCTCTTAGTAATCGAAGAAAAAAACACCTATTATCTCTGATCCACTGGTGGGTGATGTCTCCGGATAATGTCTTGTCCGAAACCAATGAAGGCCAAGTACGTACTAGAAGTACAGGAAAAGTGAAAGTTAGGATACGGAGGCCCAGTACGGATCTGTACAGGCGTTCTCCCCTATATACTGGAACTCTGCTGTGGAACACCCTTGACGTTGATACGCAAGTGATCACTAGTCGTGAACGATTTAAAAAGACTATCAGGACAATGGAGTTGTAAATGGTTTCCAAGTGTACCCTTAGTATTATTTTTTGCTGGTATATATGTTATAAATAATTTGGTCTAATATTGCCGCTCAACGCCGAAAATCTGTGGTTGTATTGCAGAAGTGTTTTTTCGCATTTCCATGTCACAGTACGTTGTATTTGTCTCTGTGTTTTTGCATTGTAAAAAGTCCTATACATGTATGAGCTCGTAGGCTCTTATGTCAAAATGTTCACCGGTTCTTAGACGGATGAAAGTTGAAAATCACTTGCATTGTAGTGAACTTAATTTCGTCAATAAACACTTCCATTTAAAAAAAAACAAACCTGGCTTGTACCTAGAATATGTACTTGTTCTGCATGGGTAAGGAAGGTCCCCAGCAAAACCACTAGTCAGCTGGGTACCAGACTTACATGGGACTACTGCTGAGGACCCAGCAGAAGTCTGTACATGCTCAGTGAGGCTCCACAGGTGTATATAAGGCCTGTTGAAGCTCAGCTGGGCACATTGGGGTTGAGGGACTACCACCTGTAGTTCCTCACCAGAGCTCTGTCTCTGCTCCCTGCCTGTGTCGGCCTTCGGGTTCCCTATGGGCTGGGTTCAGAGCGTCCCGGATGACGGAAGGAGGGGTTGTCCCCACCCCATTGGACCACAGCCACCCGGACTCCACCAAAAAAACTCAGCCAGACCACCTAGCTGGAGGAGTCAGAATAAGTTTTCTATGTTTTATCTATTTTGCATTCACTCTTTAACTCTTGTCCCTGCGCTATGTACATACATTTATATCTGTAGATTTATTACAGTTTACTGCAGCAGCTACTTCATAGGTAGAATAAAATTGGTATTAGGAGAGTGCATCATATTGTTAACCTTTGTCTACACATACATGTACATGTATGTACAAGTATTATTTATCTATTTTCATTCTATGCACAGATAACAGTGGAAAGGTTATCTGCATATTTTTCAAGATTGCAGGTGTTGGGAGCATGCTTTTTTTAAACTGTGTGTCCATTTAGATTATCTGATGAACTTCAAGGCTGTTATCAGACGGAGCACCCAGTTCAAGGTGGGTCTCCACCCACTACCCCAATGCCACAGACAAGTTAGCTGTGAATTTTTAATTCAGCCATTTTAGCATTCTATGCATGATTTGCATGACATGTACTTCTTAAGTGTTTGCATGGTTTCATCTAAAACACATACAGCTATTCTTCTTAGTTAAGAGTTGGTTAAGTTTTATCTAATAGATGAAGTAGAGCGCCCTGCCCTCGTCTGGACATACTGAACTAAACTAAAGCTGAGCGATAATAGGGGTATTATATGTCATTCAAAGCCTGGCAGCTGTACTGTAAACATCAGGGAGGAGGTAACTAACCAGAATGGTAACTGTTCCAATTTAGTAAATCTGTCCGTAGTCATTAGGGGTAATTTAGATATTTTACTTTTTTCCTCTCATAGAAACCAAAATTACTTGGCCATGATAGGGATGTATAGACCAGGGAGCTGTTTCAAAAGTTGGGAGGGTGCTAAACCAGAGTATTCATCGCCAAAGCAAGAGCTAACTATGGCACTTCGAGGCGTCGCTGTCGAGGTGGAGGTGCCGCTCACTATTGGGTATTAGTAGCGGTTTTGCTGCCGCTTTGATTCAAAGTACCGCTCGCTGTTGCGGCCTCCCGCTTTCAAAATGTGACGTGCCGCTGGCGAGACCTCACTCGACTTTTGAAACAGCTCCCAGAACTTTACATATGCCCTCCTCATGGAAGTAAATTACCACATGTAATTATAACTAAGTCTGGACTGGCATTATTAAAATTTATTCAGAGAACAATTTTAATGACTTGCAGTCTAAGTGGAATAATGCAGAGGGCATAAAAGGATGATTATAACAAAGCCCTAAAGGGGAGTGTTGTTCAATGTTAAGCCTATGGGATTTTATATTAGGGGTAGGATAATGATATGGACCTGTGTAAGGGGCATCACCAAAAAGTAAATTTAACTATTGAGGCCTATTGACCATGTGTACAACTATACCACCCTACTAGCGGTTGCACTATTACAGAATAGTGCGAATATAGGACGTTTGATGTATTTTCACACTAACTCGTTCCGTGGTTTCTGTACGAAGCCTCAGAACCCGCCAAGTGAAGGGATCCGCCATTTTTGAATCTTGTGCCTATAATTCTGTTGTCGGCTTCTCGACCAATCAGATTGCGTTATTTTTTCAAAGGGTGCAGTCTGTCAGCCAAAGCGTGCAGTCTGTCACTACCCAAAGGCACCGGTACAAAGATTCACTGCATACAGTGAAATCGGTGTATAATAACTATACCCCCAGGAGCAGTATGTATTTACACTTAGTTTGTGCACAGGTATATAATAATATTTACTTTAATTAAGAGATTATTTCACTTACCTGCATCAACAAGATTAGTACTAGACTTCTATTCTCTCTGCTTACAGCCTGGAAGTCGTTGGCACAATTTCTTTTTTGGTAAATATCTTTTATTGGCAATAATATTTTTGTGTGTACAATTTTGCGCAATTTGCTACCAAATAGAGGTCAGCCAATAAAAGGTTTATGGACATTTTCTCAGCTATGGATATACCTTTGCTGGTTATCGTAGGATGTCCTCCAATAATATACACAACATATTAGCTGTTATTATACATGTTATACAGAGTAGTCAGTTTATCATAATGTCAATTGTACACTTTTAGAAATTGTGATCCCTCACCTAAGCAATATTATAAGATCGTTAGAATAGGAATATATATAATCACCTATCCAAATTGCTCTCCCATAATCACCATCGAGCAGTCTTCCTGCAGGCACTGTTTTTCCACGGCCCCGACCTGCCAAGTCGATCCAAGTCAGCATTATGTAGTCAAAGTCAGAGATGTGGGGGGTGCACCTCGATAGAGCCATTGAGAAATGTGTGATTGCTGTTGAATTTGCCTCAACTCACTTGGTTCTAGACACAAGAAGTCACTGCCACTGAAGAAATATCAACTTTGAATACGTGACTGTTGATGTTGTAGATGAGAGGGCCTTTACTGAAATGCGTACTTTTGGTGTCCACCATAAACGTTCCCTGCTGAGTCCACCGACTTGGAACGGTGACACATTTTATAAGCAATCCCAGTTGTTAAATTTAAGTGATGAATACAGTTATTAGAGCGTTCTCACCCGATCTATATAGGTCACATTTTTTTCAGAATGTACGATTTATGGGGGTGTCTTTCAGCAACGGAAAATTAAAGATAACGATAGTCTAGGCTTACTCCAACCAACGCCGACGGTCTACAGTAGACCTCCCCATAGGCTACAATTGAAAATGGCAAAATAGAAGCCTATTACCAGGTCCCCGATGATTCAAATCGTGCACATGGATGTAAATCGTAGACTGTCAAAACGGCTTTAAGCCAGATGCCCATCTACCGATTTAGGGTTGAACGATTAGTTCTCAAATCATATAGGAGTCACTTTGTCACAGGCAAATTACGTAACCCCTCGCTCCACCCGAACACTGATAAAATCGGTGTATGGTCCACTAATCGCTGGGGGAGGGCAAAAACCAAAGAAACCGAGTCTTCACTAATTGCTGGGTAGCCTTGCCTAGCTGTCCTACATCTACCGACTTCGTTAGGATGGCTTGGCTGAGACAAATAACCCTCCGTTTGTCGCCGACAAACGTACACTTTTTTTTTTTTAAAATTTGAAGTGTTTATTACAATTTCTCCCTGGTATGGGAGTTCTTCCAATTGTACAATTGTATGCACACAAACTTAGTCAGTCCACAAGTGCGTGCATGACTGGTGAGGAGATGAAAGATGAAATTGTGATTGGTACCCACTGCCGGCTACCTCTCGGCCAGATCCAGCAGCAGGCCCTTATTACATATCTGTTTCTATTCCAGTTATTTATTGTAATCTTTCTTTAGATATCCTTTACATAGTGTTCTTGATTGTCTTTTTAAAGTCCCTTATGTTATTCATACGCTGTGTCTCCACTGACAGTTTGTCCCACAGTTTAACACCTCTAAAATATGGTCCCTTTTCATACTTACTTGTTTTATGTCTTTTTACTGTGAACTTTACCTTATTTTCACTTCTAGTGCTAACAGTGCTGATGGCTATCATATCTTGATCTTTAGACAGTTTAAACATTTTCCTTAACAGTTGTTTGTTACGTCTTACATCTAGATGGTCAATCCCGCATTTCTCATGAAGAGTTACTATCGACATTCGCCCTACCCACCCTCCCAGGATTATTCTCAATGCCCTATTCTGTGCAAGTTGCAACAACATAACATCCTTCTTGTTACCCCCATCAAGAATAAAGCCACAATACTCAAGTATTGGTCTTATCGTAACACAGTAGATTGTTTTAGCTACTTCCATACTAATTGATGATCTCATTTTTCGTAGTCTGAACAGCTTACCTCCTTTAATATTTTATGAATATGTAGATTAAAGTTTAGGCCCTCGTCTATTATCACCCCTAAATATTTATATGAAGTTTTCGAACAGAGCATTATCTCGTGGCACTTGATATATAATTTAGGGACAAATTTCCTTTTGGTCGGTGGGATAAACCAGCAAGTTACAGTTTTTTCAGTATTTAGATTAAGACCGTTGATTTTATTCCAGTAAGCAAATTCATGAATATTCTCTTCTAACGTATTCTTAGCAATGTCTGGGTCCTCGCTACTACTGTAAATCACAACATCGTCCGCATATTGTATATACCGCACCCCATTTAAACTGTTAGACATATCATTTGGAAAAATTATGAACAACAGTGGGCCCAGTACAGACCCTTGGGGCACTCCGGTCTCTACTGCGATAACACTAGATGTTACGCCATTCGCTGTAACCTTTTGTTTCCGTTCAGATAAATAGTCCGTTAGCCAGTTAACGATGTTTGCAGGGATATAGGCTAGGCGCTCGATTTTCGTCAAAAGTAAACTGTGGGGTACGGAATCGAAGGCCTTGCGCACATCGAAGAAACATGCAGCCACGGCCTCCCCATCATCTCTCTTATAATAGAGATCCTGTAATAGTCTAAAGACAGCGTCTTCTGTGCCCATTCCTGGACGGAAGCTATATTGGTACGGCGTCAGAAAATTATTTTCATGTAAGATCGAGTAAATATATCTATGGACTATTTTTTCTTGTATTTTAGAGGGCATTGGAAGTATTGATATGGGTCTCCAATTTGTGATTCTGTTTCTATTACCTCCCTTAGGTATAGGTGTAATGGTGCTCTCTTTCCATTTTCTTGGTATTATACTAACTGTAAAAGATGTATTTAACAACTGTACAAATTCCTCAAGTAGGATTAATAAGGTGTGCTTGATCACAGTGCCTGAGATGTTTTTAATTCCCGAAGATTTGTGTTCCGACATTTCTATTATTAGTTTGCAAACATCATAGGTATTAGTAGTCAAGTCTATATTCTCCATATTCTTTGTTTTTGTAATTTTTTCATACATTTTTCCCTTACGGGAATTGGTTCCGTATAGAAAAACTGGCCGAAAACGACATATCGCACGACTTTCTGCGACATTTTTGTCGGATCCCCTACACCGCTTAATGACTGGGCCATAAACCCCCACCTTAGGCACAAATGGTCACTCCCCTAGGGATGACCACCGAAATGTATTCACTCTCCAAGCGTTACCGGGTTGAAAACACGGCGACACAACGCAGACACTACACAAAGCACGGCGAACGCCATGCGACAGCGGAGGTGCATTTCTAACAGCCAATGAAAAACCGGCAATATGGGTCACAGCCGTCGGCTAGACCAATCAGAACACAGGAAAACATAGAGTCCGTATATAACGTGCGGAGGAGAGGGATTCCAACTCTCAGTGGTAAAAGCGTGGTCGCGTAAGCGATAGCCTCGTCTACACACACATTATTTTCTCCATATTCTTTGGTAGATTTCCTAGAGCACTGATTAAGTCCATGTGCCCATCAATATCGCATTTCATAAACAACTCGTTACCAATTTCAGAGAAGAAATTATTTATATATTCTGCAGTTTGTTCTGCTGGTATCTGTTGCCCCGTTGAGTTATCAATTATAAGACAAGACTCTTTAGTTTTCCCACCCTCCGTCATCTTTTTTATTTGACGCCAGAAATCTCGTGGTTTGTGTTTAGTTTGCTCTAATATAAGTTTACAGTATTCGTCTTTTGGCTTTTTAAAGTCGCTTTTTATCTCCCTAGAGAGTTTTCTTGCTCTAGTCAATAATTTAGGATCCTTGTCTTCACAATACCGCGATATAACATGCTCTCGCTCATCTAACTTCGATAAGACTTGATCTGTAACCCAGTCCTCCCGCTTCTTCTTAAATTTCATCTCCTTACAAGGGCAATGTTTATCTAAGTAAGTTTCCAGATGTTTTAGAACTAAGTCCCACTGCTTGTTTGGGTCTTCACTACTCCTTAAGCTACTCCAATCAATCTCCGATAAATACTCTTCTAAAGATTCGTAATTATAATTTTTATAACTCCTCCCAGTGAACTTGATACTAGATTTTTTCTCTTTCTCCTTTTTCCTTGTTACATAAATCATAAGATGATCGCTAAATAGTTTGTTACTGAACCCCCAGTCTGCCACAAATTGTGAGTCTGAGTAGAAATGGTCTATTAACGTCCCGCCATTTCCTAGAGGCCGTGTAGTCGAGTCAATATATTGTTTTAAGTTATTGTCCCTTGCAAAGTTAACAAGCTTTTTAGTATTTGGGTCATCCCTATCGTTCATGTTACAATTAAAGTCACCACCCATCCAGGTCTCATGTTTTGCCAGTGCATCGTCATCTAAAATTGATTGCAGAACTCCAAGAAACTTATCTATATTTCCACCATGTGGTTTATAACAGTATATAATTTTCATTTTTTTATTACAAGGTTCCTCTGTAGTCATTGTTAGAATTTCTATATCACCATTACAAAACGAGTGTTTTTCCACCTTTTGCGTATACGTGGCAAAACGTTCCGATACAAAACAGGCCACACCCCCCCCCAATTTTCCAGTCTCGATCCATCCTAAATAGTCTCTTATCATCCATGGAGACCATGTGACTAGCAAGATGTTGTTTTAGCCATGTCTCTGTGACACCAATAAAATCATAATCAGTGAGGGTCAGCCTGGTCCATAATAGGATAGAGACTTCGCGCGTTTAAGTGACAGAATTGAATCCCTTTCATGATGAGATGGGGTGCAGGTGCAGTGCTTATGTATAACACTAAGGCTGCGTGGGACTATCCCAGGCAGTAGTGTGGGTGTGTAAGCCAAAATCCTGTTTGTTTTGGACTTACTTATTGAAGGAAGTAGACAAGGAGACAAAGGTTTAGGGTGAGAGTAGGAGAGTTAAAGATTAAAGTTTTAGTAAAGTTTCCGAACAGACAGCAGTGGTGACACGCTACTGGCGGTGCCCGACGATATGTCCGCATAGAATTGCAGAGGGACCAATACCTTTTTAGACTTCTTGTTACATTTTCTAGCCAAGTGTATGTGAGCATAACGAAACATAAACATAATAATAACACAACATATATGAAGAATACATAATAATAATATAGAGTCGCAATATAACTACAAAGTTCTCTTCCAGCAGGGATATCCAAGTGTCAAGTGTCAAACTCAGCTCGATACGTTGCATCATATAGTAAGACTTATAGTAAGACTTAACAAAGGTTCCAGTGACGAGAACCTTGCTCGCGTTCATATGTCATGATATGGTATGTCAGCCAGTTCAGTAATTGTAATATTCCGAGACAGTAAGATCTTTCTGACCTGAGTCCTTGGTATGCATTACTTAGCAGTATTGAGGTTCGCTTGATCTTCAATCAAGCGAACCTCAATACTGCTAAGTAATGCATAAATGTTCCGAAATCGGTAGATGGGCATTGGGCTTTAGTGGACTGAAAACATAAACCATGTTCACGATTAAATCTGTGTATCAATGTAGATCTCAGGCAGAGTTTTAATATTGAAATATATTATTATTTTGGAAATATTGAGTGAATCTGAAGAAATCTTTAGAGGTATTTACAATGTATTATGATATTATTTTTCAGACAAAAAGTAATCCAATTGAAAAATATTACTGAATCATAATTCCGTTATGAACTTATAAACAGAGTTTTGAGATTGAAATATACTATAATTTTGGAAATATTTAATGAATCTGAATAATCTTTTAGAGGCATAAACAACATGTAATGATATCATTTTTCAGACAAAAAAGATGATCCAATTGAAAAATATTATTGAATCATAATTCCGTTATGAACTTATTATTTCCAGACCCTTAGGCTTAATGAAATGATATCATATTTATGACGATTATATATCTATATATAATTCCATAATTTCATAAATTTCCGCAATGTTTCTGACCCGCATGAGATATTTTCCCGTCAAATCATATCAGATTCTGTAGGGTACTGGATGAAAGCCTTTATAAGCGTTTAAGAAGTTGAGACTTTAGACATTGGAGACCACACTAACCCCGCCTAACCCCAGCCTAACCTCCGCTTAACCCACGCCTAGCCCCCACCTAACCTCACTCAACCTACACTGAAGTCCTCCCCCTACACCGTGTGAATGCGGCCGCCGGCCCCCGCCCGTCGCCCACCGCAACCTCTACCAACAGCTACGAGTGCGGCAGTGGGCTGTGAGGGTGGCTGTGAGGGTGGCTGTGAGGGTGGCTGTGAGAGGTCCGCGCTCAGGTCCGCGTTAAAGTGCTAAAACAACACACTGATAATTATCACATCCCTCATAGCAGGCAGCAGTGGGGACTGGGGGAGGAGGATTTCCTTTTTTATTTTCTTTCGGTACACACATATACGCCCAGTGTGTATACATGTCATGCCTCATACGCCTCATACGTTGGTGTGAAATATAGACGTATATAATATTAAAACAAGTCAATATACGGCCGGTAGGTGCGCTGCTGAGATGGCGCATGTATGAATAAGGTGGTTAGTTTCGTGCAGTGCACTTTCTAATGTTCAAAAAGCGTGAAAACGCTGTAGGATCATAGCCAACAAAATGTGTGACATAAATTAACTCATGCACAACCTTGTGTCGTCTCTTGATAATATGGAGGAGGCCACTGAAAACCTAATAAATAGAGCAAAACCGATGTTTTGGGATGATAGGAGAATACTTCATGTATTGCTATACATTCACTGGTTGGTGAACACCCAACTTTAGACCCCTCCATCCGCTTGATACAGGGACTGGTAGAATCTGTAAACGGCCGGTTAGGCTGGTGCTATTTAGCGCCAGCACTCTCCAAGCAGACGTCCCAAGCTTCTGGTCAGGATATCTGCTGGGAGATTGATACCCATGATGACCTGACCCATTTAAATGTAATACCAACATATAATGTGGGTGTAGGGTCTAAGAAGTATAATTATTATATATATATATATATATATATATAAAAGATGCTTCTTACAGAGAGGTGCTAGAATATGGAAATCCTTGCCAATATATTTAAATACTGTTAAAAAGCGTGATCTTCTTTAAATGCAAGTAAAGTAGTAAGCAATTAAGGAGAAGTTAAAGTTGTGAAAGTAAAAGGATAGCGAAAGTATATAATTATGATGATACAAAAAATTTCAAGGGTGGTAAGAAGAAAGAAGGTTGGTATGAACTCAGCCGTAGAGCTCTGAGGAAATATTTATACTATGCCTGTCTAAACCGGAATAAAAGAGACAAAATTCTGAAGAGTAAACGTATCATGATGCATGTTTGTAGTTGTTTGTCTAATGTACAAACTGTTTATTAAGTTGTCCTGTGATTGTATTGTTTAAGGATGTAAAGTAAAGAGTATATAGGAGTCCCTCGGTGAAAATAGGTGAAAGTACTATAATAGGAAGATCACTGAAATTGAATATAAAAAATGACATATTAGATGAGAAGCTAACAAATACTATAACAACTGTATAATAAAAGACATGATAAAATTGTAAAGACAATGATGGTCTGCCGACTGTACCTAGATCCTTTATTAGAGCGTGCTTGCATCATCTAAAGTTTAGAGGGGTCCATATAGACTTTCAGGGTACTGCATACAAATTATCCCTTCACTATCTGTGTGCTATTCACTGTGATATTGAGAACAGAGCAGGGAGCCAGTGTTACAGTGTCTTAGAGGCGTGCCCAGCTGATCATGACCAATCACTCAAGACCAAAATACATCAAGACAAACTGGTGCTTGATTTGTTTGGATCATATATAGGCAGTTGCAGAAAAGGCAAGGTTGACTGGGTGCCAGTGGGTTACAGAAAACTATCCATAGGCACAATCTAACTTATACCTTTTAATTGTTATTCATTTATAATAGCATGCTCATTCATCTATGATGAACATACTTTTTGCTCCTAGTTATAAATAGTTGTGCAACTATTACTTTGTAATCATCCATATACTGGGTGAAATAAGCAGTCAAAAACAAAATCATGATACAAAAAAGAAATAGAAAAATGAACCATGGGTTCATATTGTATTGTCCTTTGCAGATTAGAAAGCAAAACCCACCTGTAAGAAGGATTCTCAGGAAAGTAACTTTTTGGACTTTGAAATACCGGATACAATTTCTCCTGTGTTTGCCATTCCCATATCCTAACAATAAACTGATGCAATGAACAGCAAATCCAAAATGAATATTAAGTTTCAGGTCTCCTGTACAGAGGCCCTGTTATCACATTTCTAATAATCTCTGACATCAATGGAATAGCTGAATCTGAGCTTCGAGGAAATAATCCTAACAAGCTCAGGCAGTTTAATATTCAGCAAGGCATAAAGCTTCAACTTATCGCGTTCATGGACCACAGCAATTTGATCTAATCCTCTTTATTACTTCATTCATGGCTGCATATATACATTTACATCCAAAATGAAGACATTAGTTTTATAAAAAGAAATCCCAATATCATTGAATAGCAATATGATGAATTTCCATGAGAAGGAATTTTCTCTTTTTAATTTTTAAATTTTTTTAAATATTTTTGTAAAGAGTATAAGGTATCATATAACTGCCCACATTGGCGTTCTTCCTTGCATGTATGATGAAACAGACGATTGCGCAGAAAAATATATAAACTATTGAAGGCAGAGGGAAACTTGGTAATACTCGCAGTGACAATCACATTAAGTTCAGAAGAAAGCAGAATAAAACTAGTAGATATGTAAAATCTCCCTACTATCGAGGCGTTAAGTTATGGGACAAATTCACACCAGAACAGCAAAAGTTAGACTTTATATGTGACATTCAGCGTGTTATAAAAATAATAAGTAATAGTTATATAAAATTATGTGGTTCGAGTTCGACAGGTCATCTGAAACTGTCTATCTTGCATGTTATAATCTTCGTACTATATCAGTACTACTTATATACCTCCGAATGGTTCTAAAGCTAATGCACTTAATTTCCTAGCTAAACTTAGTGAACAACCTAATATTTTAGAGCATGAATACAGGATGCTGGGGGATTATAACATAAACTTCCAGCATCCGGATGGTCAACATGCTGAATTTCTCGACGAACATCGAGGGATCTTAATTGCAAATGTTTGATTAATAGGTGCACTAGGCCCCTAAAGGCTGAGGCTCATGCATCGATAACATTGTCACTAGTCACTAATATATATATATTCTTTAAAGTTTTTTATTTACCCTGGAGGTATCACCTAGGACAAGCATGTCATATCTTCTGGTGGCTCCAGCTGCTTCAATTGTAGGCGCGAAAATGCTTAGAGTTAGGCCCGGCGTCCACTTACTACGACATGGCTCCGATATGGTCTGCGATGCACCTCCCGATAAAAAAAATCTAAATCGCGTCGGAAGGTCACCTAATATCGGGGCAGTTGACCACGTTTCTGCGATTAGGCACCGAAAAATACCCATTACGATGCATGGTGGATTGGCATGTCTAGACACTTGTCTATGATTTTGCACCTTCCCGATATGCCTCCGATATTTGCTTTTTGTATTGGGGCCATATTGATAGGTCTAAATTTCTATTGTAGTAGGTGGACGCCAGGCCTTAAGCTACCATAACGGTATGCCATGATTAGACAAATCTAGAGGTGATATGGGTCGGATTTTTGAAACCTGCTAAATTGCGCTTTGATCCTGGGATCAGACACCAAAATTTTTTTTTTAGAATAATACATCATTTTATATTTTATATAAGTCACCTACTAAGTACCTTCCAGAGAAACATTATTCCAACAAAATCAGATGAATGGTTTAGATTTGAGAGCCGTTTGAAGTTGCGTATAATACTGCATGTTGTCCAACCCCCTAAATATTTGAAATTTCAAGAAATTTTATAAATGCTTATAACTTAAGAAAGACTAATATTATATGGTGACACATATTATATTTTACCCAGAATACCTTTTTCATATATTAGATTTAAAAGAAAAGCTCTGAACCATATTTGGGGTGTTGTGCAACACAGGGGTGTCGGACAACACGAGGGGTGTCGGACAACACGTTAATAGAATTAATCAGAACAATGAGAAAAATAATATTTGAGGTTATAATCCTTTATATTTTTAATGAAATGATAATAACCTATATTTTACAAAGCAAACCACTCAATTACTGATAAAAAAACACCCCAAAATCATAACTTGTAAAACAGCGTGTTGTCCGACACCCCGGGGTGTCGGACAACACGTTTTCAGTTTTTGAACAATAACAAGTATATTTTTTTATCTAGAAAAAAAACCAAATTGGGTATTCATGAGTGGTAGGGGTACTTAACATAACCTGAGATATTTGTTATTCTATTATGATTATTATCTCTTTTATACATCCTTTAGAGGTGTGTTGTCCAATATCCCATTTTTTTGGAAAAATATCATCATGGAATCATAATGTTCTGATATCAGAATGAATAAACCGATTGTGTTGAAACTTTCAGGTATTACAGCCAGGATTCTGGTCAACATTGTACAATAAAGGAAAATTTATATTCCACTTTATATTTCATTTGTATTGTCCTCTGAAAGTCGGGGTGTTGAACAACATGCTCTATGGGTCTCTATGTTGGAAAAATTGAAGGTCCTGGATAGTTTTTACCATTTTGATATTTTTTCAATCTTTTACCAATTTTCAAAATTATACTGTGTACACTTCTCATAACATATGCTTTAAACATGTTAATAAATACAATTGGCTCAAAATTGTATCTCCCATATTTTGAACAAAGTGAAAATCACTAGAAAATCACAGTTTTTGTTGATTTTCGAAGGGAAAAATTCCTCAGAGCTCTACAAAACCCTATGTTGGAAAGAAAGCCTATCAAAAGATGCACCAAATAATTTCATTTTTACATTGATGGGATACGTCTATACAACATGAACCTTGAAAGAGCTTATTTTGGCAATTTAGCAGGTTTCAAAAATCTGACCCATATACCGCTTTGCTCTGATGGTCCAAACCTCGTTGTTTATGGCTGCAGACCAATAAAACAATCGATTATTTTAATAGTTCGGAGTTGTTGTAATCCAAACTGAGACAAACAGTCAAATAAAGGGGTATTTGGTAGTTTAAGTTTTTTTTCGACACAATGTTTCGACGGTTGACCGTTTCCATCAGGTGTTGACTATTTTGTTCGTGGAAGGCGTTTTGTGTTCTTCCTAGGCAGCCTCTGCAAAATCACTACCTACCTAAACATTCTCGGAAACGCAGGCCTTGGTAGGAAAGCAGCCTTCATACAAAAACTGATACATGATGACATTCCGCGAAATGAAAAGTAAAAAACTAAATATCACAAAGCTGTTGCAGATCTTATTATTTAGATATTATTCAGTAAATTTCAAATTCTACCTGAGTTGTTTTTCGTCGCTGCAGGTGCAGACTGCTCAGCACTGGAACTGCTGATTCTTTAACAAGTAAGCTGGTTTTCGCCGCTGGACCTCATCTATTGTTATCTTCAAATAATTCTGAATTACGATAATTTGGAACATATGCAAGTGAGAAATGCTAATAAAATACTATGTCACGGTGCTACCTTCTATGGGAAGGACATCTGAAGAAGGTAAGTACCTACCTATTGGTGTATATGGGAAACTTGAATATTTTCATAAAACCAGATTATCTCATCATTATTATCAGTCATAAGAGACAATGCTTAAAAATCACCAGCTGGCGCCACCGTGAATTGTATGATATGCCTTTAAAGGAGGCCATTATTCCTCTCGTAAAACTTCTATGACAATACCTATAAAATCCTACACAAGACTGCAACTTGAGAGCATAAGCAATTTACGTTCAACATTTATCTCCCTGTTATAAAGAAATCAGTTTCTATACATATCAAACAGATTGTCATGGAACAAAAAATCGGTCTTCGAAGCAGTATATATATATGCGTTCTTAGGTCACAGGAGGTTAATTCAAAAGTAGAACAAGAGCCAGACTTTTGTACACGGTGCATATAATCAGTGACCTTTTGGTCAGCAGGTGGAGACGCTGCATGAGATGCCATGTCCTTCCTGAAGTAAGCGAAAGAGGTCTCAGAAAAGCCATTGGGAAGGTTCTCTTCAGCTTAATGGAGACTCCATTAACCTCTCTATACATAGCCGGGACGAGTGGTCACGTAAAGCATGGGAGAGAGCTGCAGCGGCAGGACAACCTGCTGTGACCTCTGCGATGACCTTGACTGACCTTGAGAATTCATCCCTGATCAAGTATTCAGTTGTCCAGGGAGATGTTAAAAAAAACGAGAAAACGAGAAAACGAGCGGGATCTAGGGTCAGAGACGGGTCTGTGATTAAATTACGATTAAGTGTTTATCTCACCCCTGGTACAAGCTTAGCCATAGAAATAACATTAGGAAAAAATACTCAACGATCACCCCTGTAAAGTGGGAATACTACGCCACGGCTGTGGCGTAGTTAATGTGAGATGACGTCATATGGATTTGGTAGGTATATTCGAACTATTCTGATATTCTGATGCTATCTAATGTTATAGAGAGGGGTAAGATAAATCCAGAACTACACTCGAATCGTAAAATAGACAATATTCCACTCATTTGGATGCGCCATAATCGTCACTTGGCTTCGCCTCAGAAAGGATATAGGTACATCCAAACTCGTGGAGTATTGTCTATTTATAAGATTCTCAATGCAGTTTGAAACACTGCACGAACACCATCATTTTACTTATGAATGCGCCTGGCGTATATAAGTAAGTATTTTGCGTATACAAGGTAAACCTGTTCCCCGCGTGTATACGCCTCATCTGTCGGCATATGTAAGCGTGGCGAGAGGTGGGGGGGCGGGGGTAGGGAATCCCATTGAGGACACCTATACTTCTACCAACACAAATGGGCGGGTGGCGGCGGGGGGAGAGGATATATCCTCTCATGTACGCCAGGTGTGAAATACAGCGTCCGTATATAAACCCTGGGCATATGTAAATGAAAACAAGTCAATATTCAGCCAATACAGGCACTTCCACGATGGCGTATATATAAATAAAATGGTGGTTTTCGTGCAGTGTTCGTGAATTACAATTACAGACAAAGTGGAATACGGACCAAGTTATTTTATCTCTTAAGTTTCCTTCTATAACTTTGTTATTGTTCACTCAACACAACAAATTTAAACAAACTATTAATGACATAATCTTATATGAGCGTAAAATTATAAATGAATAATAATTAAAAGGTTCAGTCTATGGATAGTTTTCTGTAACCCACTCGCACCCAGTCAATATGCCATTTCTGCAACTGCCTGACACTAGGATCCAGGGACTAGGATCCAAACATATCAAGCACCAGTAGCCTCTACAACGCTGAGACACTGGCACCCTGCTCCTTTCCCAATAGCACAGTGAATAGCATTCGGATAGTGAAGGGATAGTTTTTTTCAGTATGTTGGGTGTCTAAATGTGACCACTTTAACCTATAGGCAATGTATTATATATAGCGCAAGAAAACACGTTCTAATAAAGTCCCACTGAAGGTACAGAAAGATTGAATAATTAGTCGACGTCCATCATATAATCTGTATAATACCTAAGGATTTCCTTTGGCTTCAGAAAATGAGTTTGCCATCTGACACATTAGAGTATGGTATTTCTTCCACCTGAAATTACAGATGATGTCTTTCTTGTTATTATACGGACTTATATATATATACAAGCCTGTGACTTCACACAATTATTGTCAAAGTATGCCTCTTGAGCTTCATCTTCTACGGTAGTATCTGTTCCATACAGGAGGAAAATTGACTAGGTGTTTAATCTGATCATTTTTACGACTTCCCATTCCCAGGTCGGCAAATACTTACCCTGACGCCGTTAGGCCAGGGGGGGGGGGGCGTGTCTTCGAATCAAGGAGTGAGTAATGATTATCAGTATTAACGGTATAAAATTTCTTCGATGTATTTCACACATGAATTCATCGTATGAAAAACATACACTCCTTGGAGGTAGTCCTACTACACCTGACGAGAATTCTGTAAGATACGAAACCATAAACTTGTACTCAATCGCCCCGAAGGTGGAAGCGGATCAAGTTTCTGCATGCTGAGAGACGGCAAAACCGTCCCCCCCACACAGCTCACCACCTATAATGGCCAGCCCCAGAGATACCTAATGGCCAGACCATTACAAACCCTGACTGACACCCCCCTGTATAGACTCTAGTACAGCCCGTTGTCGCCAGGGCCAGGGCGCACAGGCTCTCATACTGGGACTGTTTTGCGCTGCCATTTTAAGGTGGAAATTCCTGCCTTCTTCCCAACATGCACCTAGAAAATGGCGGATCGCTGGTTCTAACCTCGTGTGTATTGCGCTCCAGTAACCAGCAATATGATACAGTATCCCCCTTGTCAAACTGATGCTATAAATAGAACAGCCAACCCTGCAATTCCTCTCACTAAAGGTGGCTGACCAGTGAGAGCCATGCTCTGTTAAAGCCTGCACCCACCTACCACGATTCTGGTCCCGATTGGCCTTACGACGGCCTTCCCGACACCATTCCGATTCTATCGTGGGGTCAGCCAAAATCGTGGTAGGTGGAACAGGTTTCTGCGATTCACTCTACGATACCTCACGATAGGCTGCGATTGAAAACATCAATCGTAGAGGTCACGATAATTTCCAACATGTTGGAAATTTCGTAGCCTGTCGTAGGGTATCGTAGCAGCCGCTGATTTTGTCGTGGAGCTATCGTGACCATAGTTTATGTTATTGGTCCTACCAAGGCGTTGCCACCCTCTACGATTTCAAACTGTTGGACCTATCGGGGACCTCCCGATAGGTCCCGATTTCCCCATTTCAAATCGTAGCGATCGGGAAGCATGTCGTGGCCTATTGTGGTAGGTGGGGGTCCCCTCTTAGACCTTCATGTACCGTAACCCGAAGGTGGCGCGGTGCGTGAACGGACTACCCCCTGTAAAGATGGTCGGGTGCGCACACACACCCGAGAGGCACAGCTCACGGGCCTGTAACTAGGGCTGACTAAGGAAAAGAGTCATTAGCAACCTATCAGAGACAAGTAAACATGTTCTCTGGGCGAATCAGAAGAGGGCAACACAGAGAGCGCCAATCTAAGCGTTGTTTTGAACTCAGGAGGTCACTTGTGGTAGTGTTACTGTAGGTTTCACACGTCTTCCACATTCTGATCATCAAAATTAACTCCAGGTCTGTTTTCCATTCATTATGCACCTTCAAAAGTTTTAAATCAATAAGAAATTACCTGTAATCGGTATTCAAAATCGAAATTGGGCACGCAGAGCTGGCCCGTCGTTCATTCTGGATCGGCACTGCTACACCAATGCAGATGCTTCTTTCTTCTTATTTTTTCGTCTTTTTAAAAAAGAATTTTGTTACTGTAGATACATTTATGAAATCTCTCATATTTTCAATGTTTCGAGTGACCTCCATCACTTTGTCATGCTCTGGTGTCTTCATCCCTATCACAACCAATTATATTAGTTTCGATGTGAAGAGATTATTATCCTACCCCTAATAAAAAACGGCCATAGACTTAACATAGGGAAATTTTATGTGGCAGGCCGTGACATAAAGTGTTTTTTATGCCACTAGAGTAATAACAATATTGACCAATCAGAGAGCAGGATGTCAGCTACTATGAAAAAAGTTCTGTTGGTCGTTGACTCAATATTTATCTTTTTAACAGTAATATAAGCATGGACGGGGTAGGATAAATACGAAACCGAACTCGAGTTAGACTTGTCAATGTCTATGCCACTCTGGTCAGGTCTGCTCCTCACTACACTCGGCTATACCTCGTGTAGTAATACACGACCTTCCCGTCGTGGCATAAACATTGACAAGTCTAACTCTCGTTTGGTTTCTACTAAGTCTTCTAAATTGCCCATATTTATTAGTACCAAAAAATTACATTAAGACAGTCACCATTTTGTAGCAGCTCCAGATGGTCTTGATGTTGACTGTGCGTTAGCCATGTAGTGAATGGCAAGTTCCCTTATTATCACTCACTCTAGTCCCTGGTCTGCCCACATGGGGGCAGGGCATGCTAACATGCCACCTGTGTTCTCGGTGACATGAGCGGCCCTCCTGGCAAGTGCAACAGACCAGAATGAGACTGGTCAATCCTCATCGGCTGTAGACTGGTATTACATGTGATCTCTCCCTCAACGAACAATAGTATATCCTTTTAGCCACATTTGTACAATCCAATGCTGTACAATAGTTTCTGGAAAGGAAATCAAGGTCTATTCAGTCCCAGTACCCAGTAAAAGGGTTATCACATAAAGCACCTCATACATTATCTCTTTTCCCTGTTTACTTTTGCCTTCCTCTTTTTTTTCCTATGAAGCGTAGGACAGTTATTCTGAAGGTTCTTGTTCAGGTACTTCAATGGCTGCTCGTTTATTATGTTTTGTTTTTTTTGTTCCTATTTTTTCCAACATATTAGATGTTAAAATAGAAAGACCATAATATGGGTGGCAACTTACCTCTAGAAAGGAAGCTAGTTGGGAAAAATCTTAGGGGATATCTCCCTGCTGTATTATTAAAAACTGTATTATTGTACTGTATTATTAAAAACACAAAAAATATTGGGAGCATGTACATACCACAGAATGAATGTATGAATGTATTACTAGTGTATGAAACCTTTGAGATATATGTTTGGAGCAAAGTGATAAAACATGCATTGATAGAATTAACATTTGCTACCAAAAAAGTTATGAGGTGAGGGCCGGAAAAATTACTGCCCGCGGCTGACGCCTTGGGCAGTAATCTTTCCGGTCCTCACTGAGTAACTTTGACTTACTCTTACCGGTAATTTATTTTCCCTATTCCTATATACCTTCAAATATCGATAAAAATGGTTATTTCTTTGGCCTGGCGTCCACCTACTACGATGGAAATTTAGACCTCCCGATATGGCACCGATACAAAAAGTAAATATCGGAGCCATATCGGGAAGTTTCAAAATCGTAGACATATGTCTAGACATGCCAATCAACTATGCATCTTAATGGATTTTTTTCGGTGCCTAATCGCAGAACCGTGGTCAACTGCCCCGATATTAGGTGACCTTCCGACGTGATTTTGTTTTTTTATCGGGAGGTATATCGTAGACCATATCGGAGCCATATCGTAGTAGGTGGACGCCAGGCCTTAACCTGCGATAGCCCAAGAAAAATGGCCACCCTTATGTAGAAACTGTAACAGCTATGTTTTCGTCCTGCTGCTCCTTATGTCACGTGGTCAGCCCGGGACGAAAACCTCAGCCTTGGACGAAAACGTCAGCCCGAGACGAAAACGTCAGCTTCGCTACATAACTCATAATTACTGCACCCCCAGCAGCGGTATGTAACTATAGAGGTTTCGGAAATGGATGTATTAGGAATAGACCTATCTGATTTATGTAGGAAATGTACAGAAAGATATAGCTTTTTTTAACTATTTCAAAAACAAGGTCCGTGACCTATGAATTTTAAGACTTAAATGTTAGATCTATCGCATTACTATATTTTGTGGAGGTTTGAAGAACATGACATGTGTATAACTGTATAAAGATATAATTTTTATAACATTATATTACAACATCATCATAATATTTATCTCTAACTCATAAAAACTGGCATGGTGACCTCCGAGATAAAGATTCTCCAAGACTTTGAGGTCATCATGTTGAATTTTCAGGATATTGACATGTGTTTTACATTTCAAAGGCAAATTGTGGCATATACCTTTAAAAACATATTAATGTCAAAACATTTTCCATTTCCTATTTCCAATTAGTGTCAAGGTGATCTGGAGCTACATCCTCTGTTACAAACTCCAGCAATCCAGCAAAGCAGGGCACCCAGGGCCAATATACAGACGTCTGCATATTTGTATGCAGAGCCTGCGGCGATCCCATGGTAGTGACAAAAGACAGCACCAAAGGCACTCAACCACTAGCGATCTCTATTGAGGTTCAAAGTCGAGATTCCAATTGCCGGCTACGAGACCTCAGTCCCGGCATTGGTACAGACGAAGCCTCTCAAGTGGTGCGATGATAAGGACGGGGTAGGGAGAGAGAAGGGAGGCCCGCCCCTCATCGCCATCTTTAATCTATTCACGGATATCAGTTTCTGCGCATGCGTACTGAGTAGCTCCCCACCCGCTCGCGTTCTCCTCAGAATCCGATTGCCTGCGAAGGGTTATTTGAGGACTCAATATTTATCCTACCCCTAATAAAAACACGCAATAGGCTTGAATTGACTGACTGTAATTGGACGAGCGTGCAGTAAATTGTTATGTATTGCATGAGGGTAACAAATGAATTATTGGAGACGGGGTAGGAGGGATACTAAATTGAACTGCGGTCAGATTGGCTACTCACTGGACTTGACTCTCGCCTTGTGTAGTAAGGCCCGGCTTGCACCTACTACGATATGGCTCCGATATGGTCTACGATGCACCTCCCGATAAAAAAGATCAAAATCGCGTCAGAAGGTCACCTAATATCGAGGCAGTTGACCACGTGTCTGCGATTAGGCACCGAAAAAACCCATAGAATGCATGGTGGATTGGCATGTCTAGACAGATGTCTACGATATTGCACCTTCCCGATATGTCTCCGATATTTGCTATTTGTATCTTGCCATATCGGTAGGTCTAAATTTCTATCGTAGTAGGTGGACGCCAGGCTTAACATGCGACCTACCCATTGTGCAATAAACCTGTTGCACTACTACCTCTTGTTCAGTTTCTACTAATTATCTTAGCCTAGTATAATTGTCCATTGGCTAAACGTAAGGTCATTCTCAACAGGCTTGCAAGTATGGTAACTCATACTCAATGGGTGATGAATAGATAAATACTTCCAGGCTAAGATAAGATCAGAAACATATTCGTGTTTGGTCTGAGTCCCCATTCACCATTTCGTTTGGAGTGCTTCAGGATATTCATTAGACTATCGCCTCGTTCATATTACTGTGCACTCCAAACTTGATGGAGAACGGGGACTGGGACCAAACACTCATTAATTTCTTTCTTACAGTCATACTGTAGAAGGGGATGAACAAAGTACTATAGTCACTGGGAATTATTGAGAAACATATTTGACATCACGGATATTAGATAATTATGACACTGAGGTGGTCTTACAATAAAGGTTTACTTATACCAATTTATATAATATTTGAATTGAGTTATTGTAGGGCATTATGCCATATGGATGGTATGATTGTTTTTAAATTGGCGTATGAAGTAGGATAGACTTTTCTTTTTTGGTATATGTGGGTAAGCTCTGACATATATAGAAAATAAATCGAATTGATAAATATATACCTGTTTGTCTTTGCCGACCTTCAAAGAGCTGTCTCTTATGTTATAGGGAGCCAAAGTGAACCTGCTGAAACCACAGATATCCACTTACAAAACACCATTTCCGGTGGCCAGTAAGAACAAGGCTTAGTGCTAAACCTATGGGGGTTTGAGGCTAGACTTTTTGTTTTTGGTCTTGTTTGTTACTTTTGAAGGGTAATTTACTACTATCATCTCTACATAACTCTGTTTTGAAACTACAATGACAGTTGTTCAGTTTAGCAAAAATATGGATATAAAAGATTGGAGAATGAGACATATAATCTCGAACCTACATAGTCAAAGTACTGAGCGCCTATATCCGGAAATGGTATTTTGTGACCGGCTATCTGTGGTTGTAGCGGGTTCACTTTGGCTCCCTATAACTGTGCATTTAACTTTACCTATAGTCTCCTTAGTCCTGTGTCAAGAATATCACTGGGTCGGACAGGAGTAGGGGAGAGCGAGGCAGGGGAACATATAAAGGTTTATCCTACCCCTCATATAAATCTCCACTGACTTAACATGGTGTGACTGTATACCACGGTTATTATCCTACCCCTCATATAAATATCCATAGACTTTACATGGTTTGACTGTATGTCATGGTTATTATCCTACCCCTCATATAAATCTCCACTGACTTAACATGGTGTGACTGTATGCCACGGTTATTATCCTACCCCTCATATAAATATCCATAGACTTTACATGGTTTGACTGTATGTCTAGGTTATTATCCTACCCCTCATATAAATCTCCACTGACTTAACATGGTGTGACTGTATGCCACGGTTATTATCCTACCCCTCATATAAATATCCATAGACTTTACATGGTTTGACTGTATGTCATGGTTATTATCCTACCCCTCATATAAATCTCCACTGACTTAACATGGTGTGACTGTATACCACGGTTATTATCCTACCCCTCATATAAATATCCATAGACTTTACATGGTTTGACTGTATGTCATGGTTATTATCCTACCCCTCATATAAATCTCCACTGACTTAACATGGTGTGACTGTATGCCACGGTTATAGCATATAATATTTATATGCCATTGGTGACATATGAAGTTAAAAACATGTGACAGAGTAGGATAAAATCCAAACATCAGAAAATTTCATATAATTGTTTATATGCCATTTGTTGTCTTCCGCTACAGACATCACTCAGCTCCGCTTCATGATATCTTGCCGCAAAGACAACTCATGCCATATAAACAATCATATGAAATTTCGTGATGTTTCATGATATTATCTCACCCCTGGTATCTTTTTCCACCTAGACTTAACATTGGGAACTCGTACTCAAAACCCATGGAGTATTTACAAAAAATCACTCATTGAGAAGTGCCAAATGTTAGCCAATTAGTCAGTGATGAGGATCGGATAAGGAATGCTATTGAAATGTACTGTAAGAAAAAAAATCACATACGATTTGAACCGTTATGTAATTCGAACTCGACGGAATACGAACGATATATATATATAATGTTAATGTTACACCCGCCTAATAGAAAAGCCGTAGGTTTCGCCGGGTTTCGAACCCAGGGCCCTGTTTTTTAGTCAAGACATAATCGCCCAACGATACCCTAAGATGTCTCCACGATTGGAAGACAATTTGCAAGACACAAAATGGCGGGTGTACTATAGACACGGTCTCAGTGCGGCGCGCTTGATCGCCGCTAAAAGTGTCTCAAGTCTAGAACTGTCTCAGGCTCTATCAAAGCTCACTGTGTGTATATAGAGGATTTCCCGTGCTTCCCATACGAATCTAGGAATGAAATTTTAACACGAGTAAGGGAGACATATAACCTATAATCGTACCAAATATGAAGAAGATGGGCCATACCGTTTCGAAGATATCGGCGTTTGAACTTCGTCATAGCAAATGTCTGCTCTGGCCATTGCACCCTCCCACCTCCAGTGAACTCGAGGTCACTGCATAAATTAGAGTCACGTGAGCGTAGGGGTACACTGGCCACCAGAGCAGAGATTGCTATGACGAACTTCAAACGCCGATATCTTCGGAACGGTGCGGCCGATTTTCTCCATATTTGGTACGATTATAGGTTATATGTATACCTTACTCGTGTTAAAATTTCATTGCTTAATTCCTACGGGAAGTGAAGTTGCGCATTCTGTACGACATGTCCATAAATGTCTTAGGTCTAAGACAATTTGGAAGACATTTGGAACCACGTGACCCTAAAGATGTCTTATCTATAGTACACCTGACTGCAGCCTAAGTGCTCTTGACGGACAATCGTTGGCCGATCCCCAAAGATGTCTTATCTATAGTACACTGACAGCTGTAGGATATCTTACAAAGAGGATATCGTGACTGAAAAACAGGGCCCTGGACCTTTCGCGTGTGAGGCGAACGTGATAACCACTACACTACGAAACCTTCTTGGCTTGCCTGAGTGCCTGATAAGTGACATTTTATTCTCTTTAAGAATCACATGTCATCTTGTATTAGTTGATAATGCTGCATCGTTACTTTACTATGTATATCAAGCTTCTCCCTCACAAGATCCCCAATTATTCCGCAGCAGTGTCGCCCGCACCCTCTGGTGTGTAGAGTGGGGACTATTCTGTATGTATTCCTTATCTCACTTCGCGGAGTTTCTGTGTCCTTACTCGATAGTTTCGACCTTCTGGTCTCATCAGGTAATTGTAGCTGGCCTTTTGGGTCTTTCTTGATGTTCTGGAATTGTTTTTCTTCTATAATTCCGCTTTTTCGATTTGTAATCGAATTTTCATTAATAAAACTTGACCTCTCTATGGGTGCCAGTCACTTTGTTCGGAGTCGCTTGGGTGCTGGACATATGTAAATGTGTGGTATAATTCCCGGTGTGATTATACCTTGGTATCGCAGATACCTCAGTATAATCCAAGAAGTGTATTTCTTGTGTGCAGAGATAATCTATTCAAGCCCCGCTGACCACTCCGATAGCGTGAGAGGCCATCCCTCACTTACTGAGAGGCGAGGAGGGGAATGGGATATTCTTCCATTAGACTAAGGCCTGGCGTCCACCTACTACGATAGAAATTTAGACTTCCCGATATGGCACCGATACAAAAGGCAAATATTGGAGACATATCGGGGAGGTGCAAAATCGTAGACATATCTCTAGACATGCCAATCCACCACGCATTGTATGGGGTTTTATTGGTGTCTGATAGCAGAAACGTCTTCAACTGCCCTGATATTAGGTGACCGTCCGACGCGATTTTGATTTTGTATCGGGAGGTGTATCGTAGACCATATCGGAGCCATATCGTAGTAGGTGGACGCCGGGCCTAATGGACTATTCACTCTATTCACACAGACCATTAGGGAAGGCACCACCTGCCTCAGCATTAACCCTTACACATTACAACAGAGACAGCGAGTGTTATTAGAGCATGCTTGCACGTGCCAAATACATCATCTAGAGGTTAGAGTCGGGGTTAGAGTCAGAGTTAGAGTGGTCACATTGAACTTTCAGTGGGCTTCCAGAAAAGTATCCCTTACTATCTGCATACTGTTCACTGTGATAGTGAGAACAGAGCAGGGAGCCAGTGTCTCAGGGTCTTAGAGGTGTGCCCAGCTGACCATGACCAATCACTCAAGACCGAAATACCTCATTGACCCACTGTTGCTTGATATGTTTTGATCCTAGACTCAGGCAGTTAGAGAAATGACAAGTTGACTGGGTGCAGGGAAGTTACAGAAAACTATCCATAGGCTAAATCTCACTCAAACCTTTTAATTGTTATTCATTTACAATAGCACGCTCATTCATCTGTGATGAACATACTTTTGGCTCCTAGTTTTAGTGTGTCTGGTTAGATTGAGATTTTAGAAATCGACCTCAAATATCCCCCCTTGTTTCCCAGGGGCATAGAGCTAGGCTGACACTACTACGATAGATGCTTCCTGTACACTACGATAGCGTTTTGATAAAGAATAAACTTTTCTGACAGAATGAATCTGTTTTTCGTAGCAGTGGAGCCTACATTTCGACAAGGTTACGACAGAGTGGCCGTGTCGCAGGTCTTCCAACAAAATCGATCATGATTGAGCCAGGCATTATGAGTCAGTCACTATTGGCCTTCTTATAGGCATATCCTACAATTCACAGGCGCCACCTAGTGGTTTTTGTATGTTGGTCATTATCAGTCCAAACTGTTTTAATTTGATTTATTTAAATCACAAATGAGTAACATAAATACAACATTTTGTCGAGTTTGACCTAACCCAATAGATAAATTAAGGAAATTTGTATTCATTGGTTTATATAGGAAATGTAATGAAAATATGGTTTTCTTCAAACCTTCAAAAACAGAGATGGTGACCTATAGTTTTTAAAAATGTGTGGTATTACACATTTACTATATTCTGTGAAAGTATTACATAGATTTCACTATGTGAAAAAGAACTTATTGATATTAAATAATATTAGCATGATATGATCTTACTTATATATAAATCAAAAACAAGCATGGTGACCATTTTTTCAAAATCAGCTATGTGCTCTACAACACTTAGAGATCGTCATATTCATTATTATTATATACCTGTGTCTGTATGAACTACGTATACTGCCCGCTCTGTATGAACTACGTATACTGCCCGCTCTGTATGAACTACGTATACTGCCCGCTCTGTATGAACTACGTATACTGCCCGCTCTGTATGAACTACGTATACTGCCCGCTCTGTATGAACTACGTATACTGCCCGCTCTGTATGAACTACGTATACTGCCCGCTCTGTATGAACTACGTATACTGCCCGCTCTGTATGAACTACGTATACTGCCCGCTCTGTATGAACTACGTATACTGCCCGCTCTGTATGAACTACGTATACTGCCCGCTCCTACCCATGGTGTATTTATACCCGTACGCCACACTGTGACGTACGGGGTATGTGATCACGTGACCAGGTAAAATTTCGCCATTTTTAGGTATATTAGAATACGAAAACGGGCTGACTGTCTTCGTACGTCAAAATACTTGGTAAAATTGTTGATCACATACATCCCTCTGCCTACGGCATCGGGGTGTATGTGATCAACAATTTCACCGCGTATTTTTGACGTACGTAGACAGTAAGCCAGTTTCCGTATATTATATACCTGTGGTAGTATATCCTACACATACAAGAGGCTCCTGCCCATGTCGTACTTATATCCGTACGACACCTACGTGACGTTCGGGGTATGTATGTGGCGTACGGGGCATGTACGGCGGTGAAATCCATAACTCACCCAGAAGCAAAGTTAAAAACTGCATATTGTAAGGTATATGATAATACGAAAACAGGGATACTGTGTCTGTATGTGATAAATACTTGGTAAAATTGACGATAAAACTAACCTCTGCCTTCGCCATCGGTTCGTTTTTTATCGTCAATCTTACCATGTATTTATCACGTACAGCCACAGTACTGTGACCCTGTTTCTGTATATTATTATCCACGAAATTGACCGCTATACCTTTAACGTATAAAGCTTTTCAAATATTTGATGTACCGCAGGTATATGTACACCTTGTATGGTCCTTATTAATCGACAGCCCATATGAGTAACCAATCCTCTATCTGAGCTTTGCCACAAAGAAGTACAAGTCACATGAGCTTACATCCCACTCTAAGAAATATAATGCCAGCGACAGTATATAAGAGGAAAAATCTGCACGAATGTTTCGTGAATGAGCACCCTTGTTGAGGTAAATGTGCTGAGCAGGCAGATATCTCAGCTAGTCAGAATCCTGTGCAGCAATTTCGAAAACAATTTTTATATCCATTTCTATGGAATGACATGAATGGAATGCAAGGGAAACAATAAGCATCGCTGCGCAAAACTAACCACTTTATATATGTATACGCCCGGCGTATATAGGTGTGCTTTTGCATAAACAAGGTCATCCTATTCCCTGTGTGTATGCGCCTTATCTATTGGCGTATATACATGTCCATGGTGACGTTTATTACCCACCGATTACGGAGTCTCCATAGGAAATGTATAGGGCACCTGGAAACAACTACCCAGAGATTCTGGCATTTCAGAATCTCCTGCAGGAAATTCCGGAAAAATAGTCCTGTCCATAATGAGGTCAAATCATCATGAACTTCGAAATAAGTTTCTTGAATGTTCATTCAATGTTAGTTATTTAGAAGCAATCAGAATAATCTCATTTATCATCAGAAATCATTGTAATAATACAAGTTGCATGCTAAAAGTACAGGTTAATGGCAAACTATATTATTGGTGTATGTCTACACCGAATTACTGCCACGCTTAACAGTGCTGTGGTGTCTGGAACTAAATGTATTACAGAAACATTTTTACTGCAATAGATTTGTTATTAATCTTGTAGGTGGGTAATAAATACAATAACGACTGGTTTTGTATACGCGTGACCGTAATCTCCTCGTAGTTGACGACGTAATATCCTCGCTAATCGCTCAGATATTACTATGCGTCAACCACTCGGAGATTACGGCCACTCGTATACAAAACCAGTTATTATTGTGTATATATATATATGCTTGATTCTGTTGTATTTACACCACTATCCAATAGTTCCAATCTCTGCCACTTGGGGGACACTACTGGTAGGGGGGGGGGTGAGGCGGGGGCTGTGGGGATGCGGTCAGGTGATACCATGCAACCCAGACGCGTGGGAGGCGGTGGGGGCGAACCTTTTTTACTTTCTATCGGTACACATATACACCCGGCGTATATATATATCGCGCAGTATACAAATGAAAACAAGGCAATATACAGCCGATATGTGCACTGCCGCGGTGACGCATGTATGAACCGAACGAATCATGAGTGGTTAGACAGATCGTTCATTTTTTTTATTCAACGGGGCCCTGGGTCAGACGAACACGGACTGACAGCAAGACCGTTTTTGTGATCAAACTGACTAGGGAGCTGTTTCAAAAGTCGAATGAGGTCTCGCCAGCGGCACGTCACATTTTGAAAGCGAGAGACCGGCAACAGCGAGCGGCACCTCAAATCAAAGCGGCAGCAAAACTACTACCAATATCCCATAGAGAGCGGCACCTCCACCTCGACAGCGACGCCTCAAGTTCCATTGTTAGCCTCTCGCTTTGGCGATGAGTACTCTCGTTTAGCACCCTACCGACTTTTGAAACAGCTCCCAGGACTGCTACGGTCTCAAAATCGCCCTATTATCGAGGCGCCAACCTATGGAACGGCCTGCCTGCGGGCCTGCATCAAATAAGCACCATTGATGAATTCAAAAATGCTATAGACTCGCGCATCTGACAGTGAGGTGATACTGATGTCAATTTGAGGTCTTGAAGCTATCCCAAACAACATAAATCATCCTTTCTTTCTGGAACTGGCCTAACAAATAATTCTCTTTTTGATCTAGATCTACTCATAAACAAGGTCTCTTGTATCAATGTAAGCGAGACTCCGACATTGTATCTGAAAAACTCGGCACCGTCCCAGAGATGCTCTATCTAAATAAAAAAAAAAATCATCTCATTCACGACACCAACACACCCGTAGAAATGCAACCATCCCTTCAGTAGGGGTCCTGGTGGACCTTTACCATATAATAAAGAAAATTAATCAACCAGTAGGGTGGGCTATGCCAGATGAAATGCAACGACAGGGCATTCTATGAACCTACATATAAATCAGAGAAGGAAAGAAGACACGACATATAATTAAACACTGCTTTACATGTAAATCAAAAAAAAAATTTCAGGTGAAAATCATTTTCCACACGTTGCTAGTTCTAATTAAACTATTGAAATATACATAATTTAATGTTTACTCAGCTTTAACGTATTAGAACTTTATTATAATAGTTATTTATTATATCAACAAATTACCTAAGCTAAGATATTCTAAAGACTATGATGTAAAGAATCGCAAAAAAACCAGAAGAAAATCGGTCAAGAAGAAGGAAGAAATAACATAATTATATCAAATGAGCAAGCCACGTGACCATAGTAACACTTGAAATTATTGATCATAATTAGTGCCTTAGGAGAGTAAAAATAAGTCAAGTACACCTGATGAAGGCCCGATAGCGTGCCGAAACGTTGTGTCAAACCAACTAATATAATGTACCAACTCCAAAGTATCATTAAAAACGACTTCAAATTTATAATCTTACACTGGTGTTTGTTGGTTTTGTGAAATTTCACCTAGAAATTAAAAAAAAAAAAAATAAACTGGTTAGTTTCATGCAATGCATATACAAATCAAAGTTGGAGCATACATATATTTATCTTGAAGCTATTATAAATTCAGTTTTAGAATCGCCTTCTTCAATGTCAGATATATGTGGTGCTTTGATGTATTTTATTGGGCCAAACCAACAATTCAGATTTTCAGCTACATACAGCATAAACATATTGAGTGTTTCATCTCCTTATGAATATTATCAATCACACTACCGCTATATCGATCAACACAGTCATCGATATCTTGCTGACACAAACAAGTCCATAAGCCCATGATAAGACATGGCAGACATAAGACAGTCACCCTAATGTACAGCCAACTATTCCACTGGCCGATCAAAATGGTTCTGATTGATTGAATTTTCCTAAAAGTCGATGGTTGGTGGCCAACGACTGCACGTCAGTATCTATAAATCAGGGAAGGTACTGTGAATGGCTTGTTTCTGCCGCATTTAACAGGTCCATACCGACAGAACTGTCCTCCAAACACAATGACCATCACCAACGATTTCGAACCCCTTTGATTCTGTTGGTCATTGACCAAGTCAGACGGTGGTGGCCTTATTGCATAATCTATGTACAGATAATCGGTGAACACTTCTATGCATGTCTGTTTCCATTCACTGATCTGGCGTCAATAGTTCCCTACTGCAGATCGGTGGTGAATAGTCTGTCAACGGCAAAGGGCTTATAGCAGACATAATGCAGTCAACCTAAAAGCCAGTTTCCATTGTCTGACAAAAACGATGTAGACTTTTTGAGTACCCCTAATAGCCCGTTTCCATCAGGCATCACCAATCTACAATCAAGAATTGAACACCGATGGACATTTAGCACTGTAAAATCACTGAATGGAAACAGACTTTAAAGGGAACTCAAAAAGTCCCTGCGTTTTCGTCGGCCAATGGAAATGGGCTTTATCCTACCCCTAATAAAAAGTCCATAGGTTTAACATTGGCCGACTGTATTTTGGCGAGCGTGCAGTAAAGTCTTATTCATTGCACGCTGGTAACAAAGGAATTATTGGAGACGGGGCAGGATAAATACTATACTGAACTCGAGTTAGTAGGATTAGTATTTATTGCACTCTGGTCAGTTCTGCTTCTCACTACGCTCGGCTAACGCTTCGCGCAGTAATTCGCGACCTGCCCATTGTGCGGTAAACACTAACACTACAACTCTCGTTCAGTTTCTCCTAATTATCCCGAGTCTAGAGTATGGATTTAGTTCCACGAATAGAGAGTTCTAGTTCTTCTTCGCTTGGAGCATGCTCAGCATTCGCTTCACCATCTTCCCATCCTTGTTCAGTTCCTCCTCACTCTCACAGCTGAAATCTCCGTCCGTCTTGCAGATACATGACACATCTCCAACCATGTGAATTCCAGACGTGTACCTGTTAAATACACAGTGGGAAATACGGTTTTTACGTATGTATAAGTGTTGCGTATATATAACTATCATTTGGCGTAAATAATGAAGTCTCATTTGCCATCGTGTATCCACTTCGTTTATGGCGTTTACTTTATATATACCCATGCTGTATATACTGTAAAGATGTACCGTTTTGTCATATAACGTAAAAATACTGTATGGACCACTGGTCCGTACACTAAAATACGGACCACCTTGCCATAAACGTTTATTAAAATATTAGTTGTTAAGCTAAATGAATTTTTTTTTTAAATTTCGGGTATATAGTAAATATATAACGTCCAACCATGCTTGTACAAGCCACAAAACTCGATGCTAATTTACGGTTTGTACGGAACTCGGCATAAACGCCTCGGTCCGTACAAACCGTAAATTAGTATCTCATTCTGTGACTTGTACAGCATGGTCAGGACGTTCTATATAAGTATAATTATATTGGTATATTATTATAAAGATATACATATTTCGGAGACACAGGATCCTAGCATTCATCAATGGTGAACATACCATTTGCTCCTAGTTTATCTATAATTGCACGCTCATTCATCAATGATTCACTGAGTTTTTTATGCTATCTGATACTGCTACTGGGTAGCAACATATCTAGTCATATGTCAACTAGTATACCACACATGGTGGTCACCCAACACTCACAGGAGACTTCTCTTGTTTTTCTTGTTTTCTCTTTTTTTCACTGCAACTATATAAACTACTATTTGAACGTAGTTTCACAAACTTTGAAAGATAAAAACTTGCGTGCAGAACGAAGACGAACATTAATTGTGAAATATCTTTATTTTATTTTTGTTTTCTCATCTTGTTTGACCACTCTTCAAACACAAGTATGTATACATCTTATAAATCAGGAATTTATGTACCAGTGAAACTCTGGATTATGCTTTCATGCCCGGCCATTGTTTTGCCGATGCCTGTTTCAGACAAACAAGGATTAATAGTTGATATGGCATTGCCATACTTTCGGTTTGAACAAAAATAGCAATATATAAAAATACACTACTGTCGCCAGGTGCGGACCACATCTGACCAGTACGGGCCCCACCCGCTAGTAGGTATTCATTGAACCGTAATGGGTGCCTGCGATACTGGGGTGCGTTCGATGTGTATATTTATGTTACGTTGCGCCTCTGACTATATTTTGTTTGTTGGTGACCTATTTGACCTGATTCCATCGAACGCGTCTGGTATCGGCACCCGCACGCGTTGTCTAGGGCTTTCAGACACTACTGTCGCCGGGTGCGGACCACATCTGACCAGTACGGGCCCCGCCCACTAATAGGTATTCATTGAACCATAACGGGTGCCTGCGCAATATATAAAAATACACTACTGTCGCCGGGTGCGGAACACATCTGACCAGTTCACCACAGGGTATCGAGGGTATCGAGGGTATAATTATTCAGGATTCCTGAATATATTACTGTAATGTATTATAATATAAGCCGCAAAAACCGTTCCCCGTCTCCCCTAATATATTTCGGTCTTGACCTACAGGTCAAACCGAAATAATAAAAGAGTTAAAAAAAAAAGAAAAAAAAGATGAACATACTATTTGCTCCTATTTGTTTTTTCACTACTTGCTCCTAGTCTTACAATACTCACCATTGGTCTTTAATAAAACAGACATCCTCCTGCGATCTCTTTCCTACGAGTTGAGGCTGACAGTTAAGGGCACCCGACTCCTCACAGTTACACAGCAGGTTGGAGATCTCCACTTCTCCCACGGGGTACATTTTGCCCAAGAACTTACAACCACCACACACTAGCTTCTTGTTGAAGCCCGCGGGACATGTGCAGGTCTTGCCGTTGATACTGTGCTCGCCTGCGTTGTAGTATTCGTAGCCATTTGATTGATCCACACACCAGGCATTACTTCCAACTGAAGTGTAAAAACATATCCTTATATTTATTTTTAAATTAAATTTTTTTTTTTTTTTTAAATTAAATTTTTTAAATTAAATTTTTTTTATCTATCAAACTCACATCTCTCAGTTTAACCAAGTTTTTCAGATGCAGCTATAGGCTCACTTGCTTAAATCCGTTAACATCATATACCATCGAAATCAAAATTTTAAACAGCCCTGCAGCTGGAAAATAATACGGTGAGTAAATATAGAATAATGAGTTATGAATAGAGGAGTACGCAATGTTCTGCTATAGTGTAGAAATGTTCATCTTTACGTGTAGGTATAGGGATCAAAAGTAAACCCGCTAAAACAGCAGATACCCGTGCTCAATACACCGTTTCCGGAGGCAATTAAGAATGAGGCATATACTGGGGACACACCAAGCGAGTGAAGGCAGCGATCTCTGGAATCGCCAGCACAAATTGGCGTGTATGTGAGATATTATTTCATAGGAATATCCATTCCATTCTAATACAAGCTTCTCGTTGGGTTTTACCTTCCACAATCCAAACTATATCATCTGCGTAGAGTATGGGTTTAACATAGTTTGAGGGGGCAGTGATGTCATTAATAAATAACAAAAACAGCAATGGGCCGATGACTGAGCCTTGTGGTACTCCGCTTATTATATCATTTTCATCCGAGATAATATTCCCTAATTTAGTTTTCACTTTTCTATTCATCAAGTAATCATTTAATAATCTTACGAGGCGAGGGTTGACCTGGGCTGTAATTAACTTTTTGACTAAAACCTTATGGCTCACCGAATCAAAGGCCTTTCGGAAATCTATAAATGTAACTAATACCACTTTTTTTGTGTTCAGATGAGATAGAATTTCATTAATTAAACAGAATATCGCTTGGGCGGTTGACCTTTTTGGTAAAAAACCAAACTGGTTTGGGATTAGGTAGTTAGTTATTTGTAACTCGTGGTAAAGTCTCGCATGTATTACCTTCTCATATATTTTAGAAATAAAACTTAAAACTGTAATTGGCCTCCAATTATTATATTGGGTTAGATCACCCTCCTTCGGTAATGGTGTAATAACCCCTAATTTCAAGATTTTCGGAAAACAAATTATCCTCTGGTGTCGAATTTATCAAGTTTGATAAGACTTCCAGCGTATTGTAAAACCACTATCCCTTGACTATCTGTGTGCTATTCACTGTGATAGTCGGAAAGGACCAGGGACCTGTTTTATTTTCTGCCCGAGGAGTCCTGGAACGCCCGGGGAGAGATCCTAGGAGAGTTTGGGTTCGATATTTCAAAGTCTCCTGGGGAAGGAGAGTCTTGGGCCAGGATCTAGGAGGTCTCCTGAAATATCGTTTTATTTTCAATCCTGGGGCCAGGAGAGCTCCCGAAAAGTGTCTTGCAGCTCTCCTGGCTGGGGACACGTTTAGGGGTATCGTGGGTGATTCAAAATAACAAATAAAAGCTATTTAATTCATTTGAACTATCGGAAATAAATTTATTATGATTTTAATTAAAACTGGAGGTCTCAGATGGAGAATTACTGTGCTATTTACTTAGATTAACATAATAATGACTGTGCTATTTACTTAGATTAACATACATTCATAAATGATGAAATTAGTTCCCCAAAATACCACTATGTGCCACCACCTGCGGTATACACAGCCTCTCTTTCAAGTCTCCTCAAAAGTCTCCTACAGGTTTATTTTCTCCTGGGGCTCTCTCAAAGGAGACTTCGGCCGAGGATTTCTCTCCCTCCCGAGGACAGGGTAAATCGAACGAGATTGAGGAGATCTCCTGAAAATTATCCTCAGTGGAGCTATCCCTCCTGGGGACTCTCCTCGCCCAGGAGAGTTGAAAATAAAACGACCCCCAGGGTTCCAGTGTCTCGGAGTTAAAGAGGCATGCCCAGCTGACCATGACCAATCCCTTGAGACCGAAATACATCATTGACACACTGGCGCTTGATATATTTAGATCCGCGACTCATCCAATTGCAGAAATGAAAGTTGACTGGTTGAAAGTGGGTCACAGGAACGATCCATAGACTGAATATAACTCAAGCCATTTATTACCCACCCAATACAGAGTCCCTATACTAAGCCTATGGAACCTCCAGATCGCTACTGAGTAGAATACGGAAAGCCATGTTCTCCTAGGAGAATACGGCTTTTTCGGCCATCTGACGGGCATCATAGGAACTTGCGTCGAATTTCTAATTATTTACAAGATTTCCCCCCCTAATAGTTAGTCGAAAGGTGCGTAATAAATACATTACCATGATTTCGATCTGGGTGGCCGTAATCGCATTGTAGATGACGCTACTTCACGTCAACTACGCGGAGAATATGACCACTCAGATCGAAATCATGGTGATATTGTGCATTTATTGTTTTTCATTAATAATTGTACACTCATTCATCAATGATGAACATATAATTTGCTCATTGTCTCTCTGAGTCGTTCCAGACTGAGAGGTATGTTAGTATATAAAACTGTTAAATTGGTAACGCTAGAAATTTTAGATTGACTTAAAATGCGGAATGAATATATCAAGTATAATAAGTCTTACTCTGGGAAAAATTAAACGAGCACTGGTAAAACCAAGAACAGAATACAGTAGAACCCCGCATAACGGACACCCCGCGTCAGCGGACACTTTTGCTCGGAACGGAAGTTTTTCCGTCTATTAGATGTTTAATTCAACTCGCGTAAGCGGCCATTCCGCGTGAGCGGACACCCTGCGTAAGCGGACAGTTATTTCGATACGAAAAGGCCTAAAACTCAGTGTAAGCGGAAACCTCTGACAGACACCCAAACAAAAATTGATTAACTTTTGTTTTTCATGAATGTGTGAAGCTATATTCATAGAAAATAAATTTTGTAATTCAAAGTTTAATAACTTCGGACCCAATTAAGATACTGAAAAAATGATTTCAGATCTATCCTCGCCCCTATCTCCCCTACATATCGATATCAAACACTTGCATATTGGAATGGCGGAAACTCGAAAACCTCGCGTAAGCGGACACCCCGCGTTCTATTGTAAACACAATAGAAAAAAAAACTAATCAAGAATTGTTGCCATAATGTGATATGGACCGCTGAACAGAAATATCAAAAGGAAAAACACAAACCTATTTCCCCTCTCCCCCCTTCTTCACTAGGCCGGTTTTTGAATGGTTGAGAATAGACTTATCCCCTGTTGTCTCCCGTATGTCTTGTACCCCCATATCTGTCCTATTTGTTATCCCTAAAATCAATACTTCTGAATCTGTTCTAACCACAGATGTGCAGCACCTTTTACACACCCTTGAAATGAAGTAGTTTTGTAGCACCTATGCAGAAGAAATATAATGTCGTTGTAATTGAGTCCTCTAAATGTCAATAAACGCTGCTATTAAAAAAAGATAAAACAAATATTCAAAGCCTAGGTCTAGGATCCAATTATCAAGCACCAGTGAGGGATTTCGGTTTTTAGTGATTGGTCATAGCTGGGCACTTCTAGGACCCTGAGACACTGGCACCCTGCTCCTTCCCCAATATCACAGTGAGTAGCACGCAGATAGTGAAGGGGTAGCTTTTTTGCAGTATGCTGGAAGTCTATAGATATGTGACCCCTCTAACTTTTAGGGAATGTATGTGATATAGGGTGCGTGAGAACACTATAAAAAGGTAAAAAATAATCACATAAATATAGTTACCATAGTTTGACCCATTGCAAGCTTATTTGAATGAATGTAGTTAAAACTGAAGTTTCTTTATACTGTGGTGAAATAAAGACATTCTTTAAAGAAAAAAAAGAGTTGATAAGAATCAAGAGCATTATAAAGGGTCACACATGATAATACTAATCAGAGAACTACTTACCGATGACGGCGCATAAAACTGTGACCAGAATGAGGGAGTTCATGATGTGTCTGTGTCCCGCTGGATCTCAAACTCTAGGCCAATTTGTACTTCACTCGGAGTCTTTTCCTGAAACGGTCGAAATCGAAACTGTTTTAACCTTGGTCAAGTCGAGTTATTTTATCCCACTCAGTCTAAAGGAAACTGACCAATCAGAGCTGCTGTAGTATAACGCATCGGCGTTCCGGTCCACCTGCAACCAACAAATAAGGATTATTTACACTGGACGGACTCGGTCAGAGAATCCTAAATATAGCCATAATCCACGCCAGGAGAAGTGTATAGAATGAAGCAGTGAATGGATGTCACACAGTGTCTGGTGAATGGTTACCAATTCTTGTACATCTATATTTACACAAGTTATAGCCTGGAAGCCTGGGCCCTGTTTTATTTTCAGCTCTCCTGGGGGAGGAGAGTCCCCACGAGGGATAGCTCCATTGAGGATATTTTTGAGGAGATCTCCTCAATCTCGTTCGATTTACCCTGTCCTCGGGAGGGAGAGAAATCCTCGGCCGAAGTCTCCTTTGAGAGAGCCCCAGGAGAAAATAAACCTGAAGGAGACTTTTGAGGAGACGTTTCAAGACTCCTCGGGCAGAAAATAAAACAGGGCCCTGGCCTTTGTGCTTACTCAGATACACGAAAACAGGGTTTCATTTTAGGGAGTGTAAACAAACTGATTATGGAAGTATATCTGGGCAAAGGAAAACACCAAGGCTGCGCTGCATCTTAACACTACACCACAGGCTGCAGTTTGGTTTGTTGGTTTGATTTAAAGGGGTCTCCCACTATTACGATTTGCGCCTCCGACACACTACGATAGCCTTACAATAAGCGTTCTGATGAAAAAATGAAATTTCTGTCGGAAGGAACGGCTACCCACTTCCACGATAGAGCCGTTCCTTCTGACAGAAATTTCATTTTTTCATCAGAACGCTTATCGTAAGGCTATCGTAGTGTGTCCGAGGCGCAAATCGTAATAGTGGGAGACCCCTTTCAGGCCCGGCGTCCACCTACTACGATATGGCTCCGATATGGTCTACGATGCACCTCCCGATAAAAAGTCAAAATCGCGTCGGAGGGTCACCTAATATCGGGGCAGTTGACCACTTTTCTGCAATTAGACACCGATAAAAACTCCATGCAATGCATGGTGGATTGGCATATTTAGACATATGTCTACGATTTTGCACCTTCCCGATATGTCTCCAATATTTGCTTTTGGTATCGGTGCCATATCGGGAGGTCTAAATTTCTATCGTAGTAGGTGGACGCCAGGCCTAAATGTCCAGTTAACCATTGCAGGTTCTCACCAGACTTTCTCAAGGTTCTTTTACACCACAAGGGTGGTGATCGAATCTATGTAATGAATTCAGGTAGAAATCTCACCCCTACATATTTACCGAGGTGAGGGTTCTTTTACTTCCCACACCACATAGACATGGTATGAGAAGGATTGGCCTTTGATATAGCAGTCAATCTACCACATGGCAAACTCTGTTTCTGTGTATTATAGGCCAAGTGACGCCCTCTATTTTTCGGTGCACTATGGGTAATGACTCCATTTTTATGGTGCAACATTGGTAACAGTGTTCAGTTAGTACTACGCTGGGTTTTAGAGAAACATTCTAATAGGTTATCTTTTATCTATTGGAAGATTCTGCAACTGCTTGAATCTAGGATCCAAACACATCAAGTACCAGTGGGTCAATGAGGTATTTCGGTCTTGAGTGATTGGTCATGGTCAGCTGGGCATGCCTCTAAGAGGCTGTGACACTGGCTCCCTGCTCTGTTCTCAATATCACTGTGAATAGCACACAGATAGTGAAGGGATAGTTTGTATGCAGTACCCTGAAAGTGTATATGGACCCCTCTCACATCTAGATGATGTATTTAAGATCTAGATGATGTATTTAGCGCGTGCAAGCACGCTCTAACAAGCACGCTCTAACTAGGAACAATTTAGTATGTTCATCATTGTTGATTGAGTATGCAATTATAAATGAATAACAATTAAAAGGTTTGAGTTAAACTCAGTCTATAGATAATTTTCTGTTACTCACGTGCACTCAATTCACCATTTCTACAACTGCCTGAGTAATGGATCCAAGTATAGGATCCAAGTACCAGTGGGTCTTGAGGTATTTCTGTGTGGAGTGATTAGTCATGGTCAATTCCATCTGTTCCTCGATATTTTGGTCAGAAAACCCACCTCGTTCTTCGAACTCGGTGTATATTTCTGATCAAAATATCTCTGAACTAATTCCATTCAGTCACACTAACTATGTCTCTATATATGATATCGCATACCAGGAAATGTACATAATGAACATACTATAGACCTGTTTCAGATAAAAGCGGTGTAAAAATCTTTTCTATTTTTCAATTTTCTCTGTGGAGAGGTCTGAAAAATCCCTGAAATGGTCAAGACCTGAATCTTGTTGCCTTTCCGGACATGAAAAAAGCGGGCATATGCTACTCGGAGGTGACTCTATTGAATATCCTCGCATGCGCTCGGATATCACGACGCGCCAACTCCTCGACGCATACTATTGCTTGTATCTAAAACCAGACAATTGTATGTACAATGTAAGTTCACGGGGGTATGGTGTCTTGGCCTCCTACCCTTGTGTCGCTCTCTCCACCACTGCTAAGTATAGATCGGGCTCTATAAATAAATGGGGGTGTGAGGTCCAGAGATGGCAGTTTTCCTCTTTTCAAAGGAAATCATTGTTTTCATTTTCACTTTATAAAATTCTTTTTTATCTTGGCTAAAACAAACAGAAAATGGATTATTATTAGTCTCATTCACACCTATAGACAATTGACAGTGGTACAAACCTCCCCACACACCCCGACCCCATTCCGTGGCCAATAAGGATGTGTTTTCCATGATTTCTTGGTCTCTCTGAGGCAGTTAAGTTCACAAGAAAAATATTTCTTTTTATTTTCACAACTCCAAGTGACATTCCTGGAGGTATGGACTGGATTAACTGTTAGAAGAGGTTCTTCGCCGCAGGCAGCAGCAGTACCCCCTCCCCTCCCCCCCTTCTCAAAAAATAGATCTCGGAGTAAACGTGGCTTGTAGTTGTTTCGGGCGCAGCTACCGCTTGAATGAGCTGTCAGGTGACAGCGCGATGATGTCATCGTGCGCTCACTGTCGAACATTTCCCTTGCCGATCCGTGTGGTTCTAGGCGAGTCGCTTAGCGGATCGTTTTGAGTCTGCCCTGGTCATGATGTCACGAACTGAAGAAAAAAAAAAAAAAAAAATATATAGATCTCAGTGGAACTGGAACTTTCAGAAAGTCCCACCCGTCTCGGGTCACTGAACGCACAGTGAGAGGTGTTAAATTCAAGGTCAGTTGAGCAGAGTAACACCGTTTCCCGTGTTCGTTGATGCCGGAGACACACAAAGCGAGAAAGGCAGCGATTTCCGGAATCGCCAACACAAAATGGCGTGTATGTGAACTATTATGTCATAGTAATATCACCCACCGATGATTTAGTGTATCAGAAGTAATAATCAGGCGAAATACCACTTGGTGTGTCTCCAACATAATGCTGGAGACACACCAAGCGAGAAATGCAGCGATTTCCGGAATCGCCAACACAAAATGGCCTATAAGTGAGCTATTATTTCATATGTCATCTGATTATTGCTTCCAAGATGCTAAATTATAGGCAGGAGATATTCCTATGAAATAATATCTCACATACACGCCAATTTGTCTTAGCGATTCCAGAGATCGCTGCCTTCACTCGCTTGGTGTGTCCCCGGTATCACCTTTAATCGGGGCAGTTGATCACCTGTCTGTCATGATCATACGATACACACTGCCTGTCTACGATTTGTCACCAATAAAAAACCTATAGCCTAGACAAATCGGGCGCATCGTAGAGTGTTCTGCTGGGAAAATCAATATCGCGTATAAGATACTCAACTGAAAATGTTGAGATTTTGAGACACCGACAGACGTTTAGGGTATTTCAAAAAAGCTCTCCGTTTGTGAACCGCTGAGGTGAGGTATAAGCCTGTTTCCATTGGCTGACGAAAACGGGATAGATTTTTTTAGATCCCCTTAAAGTCTGTTTCCATTGGCTGTCAACGATCTACAATCAGGAACCATCAATGGACCCTTAGCACTGCTGACCAAAATCATTCAATGGAAACAGACTTTAAAGAGAAATGCGGGTAGATATCGAAGCGCCCCTAGTTTCTACTCAATTTAACACTGGTGCTGCCATCTGGTTTGATCTAAATGTAGCAGTTTTTCATAGACACCAATAAATAAGCACATATCTTCTTCAGATGGCCTTTCCATAGAAACTAGCATGGTGACATACTAATTCTTTTTTTAGCATTTCTCATCTGTACATGCTCCCAATGATCATAATCCAGAATTATTTGAAGATAACAATAGAACATCAGGGTCATTTAGCAACAAAATCATAATATTGCATTTTCCCATAGACAGCGATAGTTAAGTACTTACATTTTCAGATGGCCCTCCCATAGAAGTTAGCATGGTGACATGCCATTTTTTTTGGCATTTTCTAATTGTTGATCTATGGAACTCATATTATCCTGAGTTATTTGCCAAACTCAATAGAATAGAGAAATGTACGCCGTTTTCGTTGGCCAATGAAAACTGGCTTATAAATAGTGCCTCAATGTTTTTCTTAGGGGTTCACTTGGAGTTCAAGGCCTCCCTCTACACATGTTACCCGTCCCGAGGGTGACATTCCTTAGGTTTCTCTTTTGTCATAATTTCTTAAAGATATTCTTAAAGGTATTCGGTTTCACCTGGTCCTTTTAGTCCTTCATCCTGTGTTAAGGCTTTCTATGGACTATCTAATCTCACTGTAACTGAATTCCAAAACGCTTTTGAAGGTCAAAGTGTTATTACAACGCATCAATTCGTAATGTTCCTTTTATACTCATTGAACACTTGTGGATTTGATAAACTCAAAAGGATTTTTGCCAGTTTTAATGTACTCTCACCTGTATTTTCACTTGAGACCTCGAGACAAAAATAGAATTGTTAGAAATCATCTTGTAACCTATATGATCTTCGACAAACAGTTTCTGTTTCTGCTGAATTTCTTTCAGATGCCAGGAAAAAGGTCTCAATACTACCTAACTGCTAAGATAACATGAATAATGTTGTTTTGTCCACGGAAAAAGAGGTTGCGAATAGGCCTTCTTCTACAGGCCGGTGTCGCATGTTATCTCCTTGTTTACGCAATGGCTGTAGCCAAACATACACCTGGCAACGTATTCTGTAGCATTGGAACACTGAGTGTATGAAAGAATTGCGGTTATAATACCTTTGTACATTATTTCCAGAGAAATAATAATGATTGCATCGTATGCTATGGTATTCCAGCTCAAATCTGGTATGTCACACATGCACATTGCGTCCATAATACGTTAGATATGGTTTAGATACCGCCACAGGTACATCAAAACTGGGTACACAATAATATATAGGTAGGCCTAGCTACCATATGCTTATCTTTTTCCAAGACAGTTACCAACTATGACATTTAGACAGGAGAGACTCGTTAATACAATGATTGTTCTAGTAGTCTAATCTGTGAAAAAAAACCACTCCTGCAATCACACCCACCGTTCACACTTTAGGTGTGATCGCTGTGTGACCCTATGGGCAGAGGTCCGGACTTGGCCGTGTTTGTCCGAGCGGCCGCGTAACTAGAGATTGCACCGTTAGGGGGCGCTGAACGGCAACACCTGTATTGACGAGATTTCTCCTGTAACACATACTTATTTTGAACACGGACGGACAATTGTGTAGAGTGTTAATATATTTACTAAACTGAAAATTATGAACAAAAGTTACTATTACATCTATAGATTTAAAGACGCTTTTAATCCGATAAATCAATGGACTTTATCATACAAAGTAGGAAACTACAGAATTCAGGGGAAATAGTATCAAAGATAAGTAAATATACCGCACAAGAAATTATTTTTGAAAGTTTGCAAAACCTTAATAGCGCCTATTGTTGACCAAATGGAATATTTGTTATTATTACATTTTACCTGTTGCTCATAAGCGTGGCGCGGCAGTCGCCGTGATAACCGGTTGCGCTGGTTTCTATGTACCTAATATATACCAGCCGCGGACCAGCGAAATCTCCGCACTCCAGAGCGAAGCGAGCGCTGTAGAAGTGAAGCCAGTACCATAAGCTATGAGTTAACTAAAAATATAATTTGTCGTTGTGTCGTGAATAATCGGCCGATCTTTATGAATAAAATATTGTTAAAAAGCTAGGACTTCGGCCTATTCGTTGGTATAATATCATATACCTGTGTTATGGCTAGAATTTCCAGTCATAGATTGAACATCGGAATTGTCTAGGTAAAAAGAACACAAACATGTTACCTACCTACTTTCACAGTGATTTAATGAAAAATCTATCGCGATGACCCAGAGAAATAACATCCTACCCTTTAAGGCATTTCCAGTGGCTTAAAATGATACCGATGTTACGTGGTCCCCCTGCCATGTGTGTCTGGAGGAAGTCGCCATGTACACAGGTGAAGATAGAATTGCTCAAGTCTTTGATTATGCATTCATTAGATGATTTAAAACACAATCAGGACAAAGTTCATTATAATATGTATCCTTCTCTTACTGACCCATGAATCGAAGACTTGTCCACTATGAACAGAATCTCCTGTTTATGGCCCCAAGCCACTCCCTGTAACCCAATACCTCCCCCTTCCCCTCCCCTCCCCTCCTCCAGTTCCCTGGCCGCCTGTGTTGTCATAGCAATAAATTTCGCCTGCTCCTGACTGTGATTCGATTGAGATCAAATGAGAGAGTATCAATCTCCCAGCAGATATCTTGACCAGTAGCCAGGGTATCTGAATGGAATGTTTTGGGAATACTGGAGCTAAACCTGTATCCAAACGAGGAGGATAGCCATGGGATGCAGGGACTGGAGCCAGTCTGAGGTGAAGAGAGAAAAGGTCAATTCCTGTATCCCATTGTCGAAATAACTAGTTACATACCGCTGCTGGGGGGTGCATTAAAAATAAGTTATGTGTCGAGGTTGACGTTTTCGTCCCTCTTTCATGTTTTCGTCCCGCTCTGAGGTTTTCGTCCCGCTCTGATCACGTGATACAATACAGCGGCGGGACGAAACAATAGGTGTGTGGTTACTCGATAAGGGTGGCCATTTGCTTCGGAAGTGTTTCAGGTAAAGAATTAAGCATTTTTATCGATATTTGAAGGTATATAGGAATAGGGAAACCAAGTACCGGTAAGCAAAAGTCAAAGTTACTCGGTAACTGCCCACGGCTGACACCTTGGGCAGTAATATTTCCAAGCCTTACTTAACTTTGAACTTTTGCTCACCGGAACATAGTTTCCCTCTATTTCCACTCGCCTACTCATCGTGACTGATCTGCTGTGGGGATCTCGAAAAAATGTGAGATCCTTTTTCCACTGGCCGTCGATGCGCCTTATCTACCTGGGACCTGTTTCACTAGGTTCGTGACATGTCTGTGACACCAAACAGACATTGGGGTTGTCTAGTTTTGTGACAACACAAGTAGCTGCCCTTAGGAAAAGACAGACCCCAAACATAAGAATTAGACAAATCTACACATCATGGACCTGTTTCACTAGTTTCGTGACAAAAGTGTTAGACAGACATGAAAAGCGGCACCAACAGTGCAAGCAAGAACAGACAAAATGAAGTCTAATGTCTAGTTCTTATGAAACCGGACACACCATCTAGACGCCATCTAGACATGTCACGAAACTAGTGAAACAGGTCCCAGGTTACGCAATGCTTGCGGCCAAACAATCTGCTCGTAACGTATTCCTTAGCATTACAGGTCTGAGTGAAAAGGGTTATATGTTCAAAGAATATATTCAGATTATGTTTAGAGACAATGCAGTGATTGTATCGTATTCTATGATATTCCCACTACAATTCTGTGGTCTAACATTCATACTGTAGATCTCTAAAGGCATGTGGTGGACTCGGCCGTGTTTGTCCAAGCACTCAGGAAATCACCGTTTGGTGGCGTTGAACAGCAACACACGTATTGGTATGCATTATACTTTAAGGGGGCACGCCGTTTGAGGAGGGCAGTTATTTCGGTACGGAATGCTTTTTAACTCCAGTTAAGGGACCATTTTGGAGGGACCGTGTGGTGACAACTCTCCAGATTATTTTGATTGCTTGTTTATGGTGTGTGTGTGTGAGGTGGGTAGACTGGTGTCTAGACAACCAGACACCAGGCAACAGCCTACGTAGGCTCCTGTAGGCATCAGGTAGGCGTCTGTATGGTTATAACACAGTTTTTATCTCACCCCTGGTACAAGTTTAGCCATAGGAATAACATTAGAAAAATATACTTAACGATCACCCCGGTAAAGTGACAATACTACGCCACGGCCGTGGCGTAGTGAATTTGCTAAGTATATTCTAATTATTCTGAAGTTGTGATGATATTTAATATCATAAATAGGGGTAAGATAAATCCAAAACCGCACTTAAATCGTAAAATACACAATACTCCACTCCTTTGACTGTACCATAATCGTCACTCGGCTTCGCCTTGATGACGATTGCGGCCCATCCAAACTCGTGGAGTATTGTCTATTTATACGATACCGATGCAGTTCTATATAAATATGCCATTGTATCACCTGTGTAAATGTATTATATATATTACATAGCCTACCATCGACAGACTGAAAAACTTAAGGGGCCATCCCGCATAACCCGACGTTTACACTGGACGATTATAGGCGGTGGTTCTTGAATTCTGCACCACCTGACGACTTTCAGCTGTAAAAGATTAGATATTGTCTTGGTAAACGCCAAGCGCATGGTGACCGCAGATCGTCTGATTACATCATATTTCGCAATTTGGCACCACCGGATGACTATTGACCACGCTTTGACGCCGGCCCCTATTTAAGAGATGGATACTCATCTGGGCACAGGTTAATAAGTGTTGGTCCTAGGGGAAGAATCCTCCTAGGATCAGACTAGAAATCCAAGACATATCTAGGATGAAAGACCTTTCCTGTTTAACAAGTGGTGTCCCCCATAGGGTGTGAAATGTTGTATAATTAGTCTCCTAGGACTGAATTCGGTCTTTGGCTAGGATAAAACAGGCTGTAAGACAGTTGTGGGACCCCTAGGGAAGAGAGTTCCTAAGAACTGCAGGTAGTGCCACATAGTGGGGGTTGTGGTAACTAATTTCATCATTTTCAATCATCAACGAATCTAACTAAATATTTAAGCTATTTCCCCTCTAACACTGCCGATTTATTTTACATACCACAATATACATGTAGTTAAATTGATAAATGAGGTTGTTATCTGTGAATTTGAATCATCTAAGACACCTATATAGGTGTCCCGCATCTAGGACCCTTTTGGGTATGTGGAGGACAGTTTGTAAGATGTGGGTCAAACTTGTTAAACACTTTTTGACAATCTGGGGGCCGTTGAATAAATTGTGAACGACAAAAAAGGTATCTTAGGATTGTCTTTGAGGCCATAGTTTTGTATAAATAATGTGTTGTAAGCATAAAATGTGCTGATGATAAAATTAATCTCAAGCTTTTACAAGGTGCTGTGTCTAAGATCCTTGGCTAAGACAGTCCCCCGCTAAGATTGTCTTAATAATTAAACACAAACCGTCCTAGGACATGTCTTACAGGCATAAGGCCCGGCGTCCACCTACTACGATTGAATCGTAGACCTCCCGATATGGCACCGATACAAAATGTCAAAATCGGTGCCATATCGGGAAGGTGCAAAATCGTAGACATATATCTAGACATGCCAATCCACCACGCATTGTATGGGGGTTTTATCGGTGTCTAATCACAGAAACGTGGTCAACTGCCCCGATATTAGGTGACCTTCCGACGCGATTTTTATTTTTTATCGGGAGGTGCATTGTAGGGCATATCGGTGCCATATCGTAGTAGGTGGACGCCGGGCCTAATTCTCCTAGGACCGCATTGTTAAACACCCCCCTGGTGTAAACACTTGAGGAAATTAATGGGTTGATGACTATTGCGGCCAATATTGCATGATCGAGCACCACCTGACGACTTTTGCCTCGACAAACTACAGTCATCACCTTTTAGTCGTCTAGTATAAATGCCAACTCATAGGATACTTTGCTCGGACCGGAGAGTGTCTCCTTATACGGGGATTCACTGTATATATAGCTTCAAGGTGATATGAGCTTGTCAGAATGAGAAATAGAATACACGGGTATGCGACTAAATTGACACAGAGATTGGTTCCGCAGAAATCGGAAATACCACGAACATCGGACGTAAATGTCGGTCTTAGGATTACTGGCCCTGGTTCACTTTTACCGCCCGCTCATACACTTCTAATGGCCCATCTCCAGTGACCGAGACAAAGGAAACGATCTCTGTGATAGCATACTAAGGGCCTGGTTTATTGACAGAAACAGTTTTCAAAGTTTTTATTAGACATATATATATATGATTTCAACTTTTTCCTGTGAGAAAAACTAGGAAAAACGCTGCAAGGCACCCACATATTTCAACGTGCCATTAAAGGCCCTGTAACCATATAGGTAAATGAAAAGCACATATTTTTGACTTGGATTAAATAGATTCTCATAAGCTAAGCAGTAAACAAGGTACGGATTTGCAAAAGGTACCATATTAGACCTAATATCATGGGCTTGATAGCCATATTTTTTACAGAAATTATTTAGATAATTTATCCATTTTCATTTTTTACATATTTGTTTATGGTAATTCTATTAGAAATACACCCAAAAAAGCAACAAGAGTATGCAAAAATGGCTTGAAGATTGAGAGATATCCCACTTTCCAAGCATAGGCAATGGCCATATGAATCATCTGCTGGGAGAGTGATAGACACTCACAGGTGGTGGGTCAAGGTGCCACAGATTAAAGAAGAAAAGCAATATTTAAGTCTTGGTCAAAGTCGTCGTTCTCCACGAGTTTGATGCAGATTGATATGAACGAGGCGACAACTGACTGACTATCTTGTAGCATTCAAACAGTTGGAGAATAATTACTTTGACCAAAACGATTTGCTTTCTGTATTTATCTCCCCCCTGTTCTCACTAACAGAATAACGATTAACAGGATATAGACCATGTAGAATGGACTGCAATACTCGTAATATCGAAATCCAAAATTATTAGGATGTTATATACCAGTAATGATATTAACTAATCACGATACAGTTTTACATAGGTTTAAGAAACATTATCAAAATATTTGAATTATGTCATTAGAAAATAGCAATTGCTTAAATTTCGGAAATGATGCCTCAAGGTATCATAGCGTACTACGCCCGGGAATGCCTCCAGGCAACACAGCGTACTATGCCTTGGAATGCCTGCAGGCATCATAGCGTAGATAAAGGGTTAACACATTCCTCCAATGTTCACAAGTCTTTGTAGCATTCTGCTGCTAAGAAAAATTCATGTAGAGCACGACGGATGTAAGAAACTCGTATCACGGACTTTGATTATGAATGTAAGTGTGCTGGAGGATCGGGGGAGGGGAGGGGGGGGGGGGGGGGTTGTGGGGTCCAGACAATTGGCAGATTTTGCGAGACTTTGGCTCGGGTCGGCAGGCAGAGTTCCCTCATTTCCAGATACTCCGACATACGCCCTCCAGAGGTTACTCATCTCCCGATTATCGCCCAGGGTAAACACAAGTTCCGCTCGCGAGAAACTGGGCATACCACGATCATATGAACCACAGTTTTCCCATTTATATTTGAGTAACCTGAATATAATTTCGCGTTTACATGTAGAAATAGCTGAAAATTCCATTTCTGACATCGGATTTCCCATTTGAAGACTTATAAAAACCGTTAAAAAGCAATGATTGTGGGTTACGGGTCAAGGGTGATTACCATAGAACGTCGGTAATCAGCGCACACCGGGAACTGTAAACAGACTGAATTCTGGAATACCTCAATAGGGTCTATGGAGAACCAAGATTTTAAAAATATTTCCACCCAAAATCTGGTCATTTTGGGTGGGGTTGGGAGTCAAAATTCTCCCATTTACATGGGAAATCAAGAATTTTAAATTATTTCCACGTCAACAGGCCTTAATAAAATATTTCATCAACGATTTCAAATATACCTAAATAGAACAATAAAGATTATGGTTGTAAGTGTGCTGGTTATGGCTGTTAGTGTGCTAATTACTAACAAAACATCGCCCCCCAACCCTAACCCTAGTCATAGATCTCCTGGTGGCCAGAACTGGAACTATAAACCCTGGCGGATTACACGGAAATTAGCGGTCTACCCGCGAAACGCACTCAAGCGTAGCGTTGCGATGAGATCGTTGAATAAACACGGCGCCCGCCCGCGTTTCCAATCCATAGGTATAGATCCATGCTCGTCTCGAACGGGGAAAGGTCTGAGCGTTTTGTAAATGTCGTCTATTTGCATCCATTCCCAAACTCTTTTCCCATGCACTAAATCTCATTCAAATAAAAGGATATTCTACATGTACGTTATACACACAGCACGAAAATTGTCATTTACGATTGTTGACGCCAGACTGTAAACACAAGCAATGATTATGTTTACCAACGTTTTCTTTATTAGGCCTAATACTGATATGCACTTGGCGTCTAGACCGTATAAACGTCCGTTTACGGAAGTCGTTTTGGCTGTAAATACGGCCAGCGTCAGCCAAGGTGTAAACAGATCATTATTTTGTCTCTTTTCGACTGTTGACGCCACCGTAAACACGCCGAGTATATGTTGCGTAAACGTTAGTTTTCAGTGGTAAACAGTTGCACACAAGTATGCGCATTTGTTGTAACTAGGAAGAGTAACTGTAGTTATAAAGTTGTTTGCGTCAGAGTTTTACAGGCGTAAACACTTAGGCGCATGTGCCCGTCTATACGCGTAATCAATATTACTTAGACGCACACATACAGACATTTACTGTATGCTTCAGAGATGTTTATTCAGACAAATAAAAACAAAAAAGGAAACATAAACGCACGTTTACGTTCGCGTCAACTGAACGTAAAAATCATGTATTTGTTAGATACTAGAACCTCGTTTCTTGGTCTACCTAAGAAAGTATTGATTTAAAACACTTTAACCAGAGGAAAAATCACTTCATTAGAAATGCTTAATGGCCATACATCTGCTATCTAATTCCAAAATTTCATAGTTTTTTGTTGAATATCGCACAAGTGATAGTGATTTTCCCGGGAGAATACTTTACGATGCTCGCGATTTGTCTACGACATTTAATCATCATTAAATGTTGTAGACAACCTACGATACATCAAATATAGACGTCATAGAGTCAGAGGTAGACTTACTCAAGTCTTTGATTATGAACATTCATTAGATGATTAAACACAATAAGAATAAAGGTCATTAAAGTATGTATCCTTCTCTGACTGGCCCATGAATCAAAGACTTGTCCACTATGAACCAAGTTTCCTGTATAAATGCCCCCAAGCCACTCCCTACCCCTCCCCCTCCCCTCCTCCAGTTCTCTGGCCGCCTGTGTTGTCATAGCAATAAATTTCACCTGCTCCTGACTGTAACTCGATTGAGATCAAAGTGAAAGGGTATCAATCTCCCAGCAGATATCCTGACCAGTAGCCAGGATATCTGTATGGAGAGTCTTGGGAATGCTGGAGCTAAACAGCGCCAGAAATCCAGCACCATTACCGATTGTTCCAGTCCCAGTATCCCAGCGAGGAGGGTAGCCATAGGATGCAGGGACTGGAGCCAGTATCCCAGCAAGGAGGGTAGCCATAGGATGCAGGGACTGGAGCCAGTATCCCAGCGAGGAGGGTAGCCATAGGATGCAGGGACAGGAGCCTGTATCCCAGTGAGGAGGGTAACCATAGGATGCAGGGACTGGAGACTGTATCCCAGCGAGGAGGGTACCCATAGGATGCAGGGACTGGAGACTGTATCCCAGCGAGGAGGGTAACCATAGGATGCAGGGACTGGAGACTGTATCCCAGCGAGGAGGGTAACCATAGGATGCAGGGACTGGAGCCAGTATCCCAGCAAGGAGGGTAGCCATAGGATGCAGGGACTGGAGCCAGTATCCCAGCGAGGAGGGTAGCCATAGGATGCAGGGACAGGAGCCTGTATCCCAGTGAGGAGGGTAACCATAGGATGCAGGGACTGGAGACTGTATCCCAGCGAGGAGGGTACCCATAGGATGCAGGGACTGGAGACTGTATCCCAGCGAGGAGGGTAACCATAGGATGCAGGGACTGGAGACTGTATCCCAGCGAGGAGGGTAACCATAGGATGCAGGGACTGAAGCCTGTATCCAAGCGAGAAGGGTAGCCATAGGATGCAGGGACTGGAGACTGTATCCCAGCGAGGAGGGTAACCATAGGATGCAGGGACTGGAGCCAGTATCCCAGCAAGGAGGGTAGCCATAGGATACAGGGACTGGAGCCAGTATCCGCGCGAGGAGGATAGTCATAGGATGCAGGGACTGGAGCCTGTATCCCAGCGAGGAGGGTAGCCTTAGGATGCAGGGACTGGAGCCAGTATCCGCGCGAGGAGGATAGTCATAGGATGCAGGGACTGGAGCCTGTATCCCAGCGAGGAGGGTAGCCTTAGGATGCAGGGACTGGAGCCAGTCTAAGTCAGAGGGTCATCGCAGATAGGTGATCCACTGCCACGATCTTTATAGCTGACCTCCCGACGCTATCAGGATCTTTTATCGGGAGGCACATCGTAGACGGTTTTTATTTCAGTGGGCGTTTTGCTTCGGTCAATGGCAAATCTCGTCCAGAATGTCGTTCATTTTTCGATTTTTCTCATCGTCCAGCCTCATGTAAGAACGATCTGTTTTTGAACATCCCCCAGACGTAGAGTTTCTACAATGACCAAGACAGGATCCTCGTAGCAAACAAGTTAGACCACTCAAAAATAAACTTGTTTCTCATCACCGCGCGCGTCAGCAAAACGTTTTTAGAAGATTTTTTTTTAATAAGATGAACCTTGATAGATATCATGAAAGATATGTGTATCTGGTATCAAATTAAATATTCTGATGTCAGGGATACATTCAACGTAGTATTATGTGTATTTAGTTACTCCCCAAACCGTAGTAATCATATCTCTCTTCATACTGCATACACAACTAATAGTTCTACGCTGCCACCTATTGTGAATCAGTGGTACTTGGTATTTTGAACGCCATCTCTGATCCAGCAAACAATGATAATAATAATGATAATGATGATAATCATAAAAATGATAATAATAATAACTACGTTAACAATAACGATAATAATAATTATAAAAATAGTAATGATAATAATAAAATAATGATGGTGATGATGATGATAAAAATGATAATCATTATAATGATGATAACAATAATAATCATAGTGATGTTAATAGTAATAACAATGATGTAATAATAATAATAATAATAATGATGATGATAATAATAATAATAATAATAATAATAATAATAATAATAATAATAATAATAAAACAAAAATAAGAGCGCCCTGGTCATATTTTTCACCCCTTGGTGATGAGAAACAAGTTTGTTTTTATTGGCCTAATCTGTCAGGCAAAATAACAGCGGCTGCACAACGAGACACTGTCATTGCCATGAGAGGGATGACATGCGAACAACAGATAATAGTAAGAGCCTCTACCAGGCTAATCACCCCGTCATCTGGAGTAGGACCTGTCTCCTGCTCGCCTTACAAGTCGACCTTTCCCCAAGGGATACTAGAGAACAGAATTAGCTTGTGGGCAGGGCAGGAATAACAAGAATTACCAGACACTGGGTCCCGTTCACGGACCACCTCACCCAGCGGAGTGTGTTCATGTTTATATGGCTTTGTAAAGTAAGGTAAGACATGGTCAGAGATCTGGGGGGAACTAACGTGAGACAAACACAGAGACATCCGGCGAAAGGCAATTGAGGAGATTCTCCCTCTCCAGTGTCGCAGGGAAGAAATGAGATGATAGGCTTCATGTAGTTCCGATGAGAGAACTGTACACTGCAGATGATAGTCAGGAATCAACAATCCAGTGGCGCCGTTTAATAATCCTGGATAAATCGTAGAAATTGTCCTCTGATCGTCCTAGGGCCAATGTCGTTGTATAAGCCATTTGGTCATGTAGCCTTTGAAGTGTCGTTGTTTAAGGTCCACTTACTACGATAGAAATTTAGACCTATCGATATGGCACCGATACAAAAAGTCAATATCGGAGACATATCGGGAAGGTGCAAAATCGTAGACATATGTCTAGACATGCCGATCCACCACGCATTGTATGGGGTTTTATCGGTGTCTAATCGCAGAAATGTGGTCACAGCCCCGATATTAGGTGACCTTCCGACGTGATTTTGATTTTTTATCGGGAGGTGCATCGTAGACCATATCTGAGCCATATCGTAGTAGGTGGACGCCGGGCCTTACTATGATAGAAATTTAGACCTACCGATATGGCACCGATACAAAAAGTCAATATCGGAGACATATCAGGAAGGTGCAAAATCGTAGACATATGTCTAGACATGCCAATCCACCACGCATTGTATGGGGTTTTATCGGTGTCTAATCGCAGAAACATGGTCAACTGCCCTGATATTAGGTGACCTTCCGACGCGATTTTGATCTTGTATTGGGAGGTGCATCGTAGACCATATCGGAGCCATATCGGAGTAGGTGGATGCCGGGCCTATCATTTTCAGACACACAGGCTTTATCAAATAATATCATATTCACGGCGATGATATATCTATATGCGCTCTACCTTATTCCGAATTTTCACCCATATTTTACCCGCAATAAATGTTTTTTCCATTGAATAGGCTACCAATAAACAGCGAGAGGCTACGAATATTCCATATCAGGAGGCCTACGATTGGGGTTTATAATCGCAGCGTGTTGTGAGCCAATTGTGGGATATGGGTGAGTCAATCAAAGAAGTGTGGTTCACTGCCACAATAGGGAGCCAAAGTGAACCCGCTAAAACGGCAGATACCCGTGCTCAAAACACCATTTCCGGTGGCCAGTAAGAACGAGGCTTAGTGCTAAACCAATGGGGGTTTGAGGCTAGAATTTTGTTTTTTGGTCTCATCTGTTACTTTTGAAGTGTAGTTTACTACTATCGTCTCTGAATAACTCTGTCTCAAAGCTACGATGACAGTTGTTAAGTTTATCAAAAATATGGATCTAAAAGATTGGAGAATGACACATATAATCTTGAACCTACATAGTCAAAGTACTGAGTGCCTATATCCGGAAATGGTGTTTTGTAAACGGGTATCTGGGGTTTCAGCAGGTTCACATGGGCTCCCTATTTCGTCCGACCTCCTTGTGAAATTTTAATGCCAATCTGGAAGTCAATCGTGAGGCCCATCGGGACCAGAATCGGCGTTGGTGGGTACAGGGCAGAATTCACTGTGACTTGACTTATTGTCACTGAGCTATGTGACCCATTTCCTTTCCATCCATCTTCCACGTCATATACCTGTTATTTATTCAGGGTTGCCAACCCCGGTTAGAGATCCATCAATCTAGTCATGGACGAACTGGAATTCTTACAGAACGAATAAAAATCTGAAGAAAAAAAAATTCTGTAAAAAGGAGAACTTTCGCCCGAACCCTCATTCCATCTAAAGGGAGTCTTCCATCTTGCCGAATTCTCAGCCGAAATACGATTCTGACAGTGTCTGATTTACTTATTGAGTACCATTAGTTTAATGGAACACCATGATCTGGTCAAATTAGTGCTGTTGGCCGCCGCCGGCAGCTATCGGGTGCCTTGTTCCATGTGCGCCGATACTATAGGACACTTGTATTCCGCTAGATTTTTTACTGGTGGTGTCCCCTGGTGCCCGATTACAACAACTGTGACCTTGACCCCGGCATGTTTACTCAAAGTGATTATTTGAAGGTCGGTGTTTTTTTTTTTAGAATAAAGGTTGCGTATCATGATAACATTGAAAAAGAATGTGATTCTAACTGTAATCAAGATAGTTTACAGTCTATAGGGCCAGAACTGTGGAGCTAGCGGGAGTTGCGATTGGGTGAAGTCAGAGATTTTAAACATTTTTGTGTACTATTGGCTGGGTTTCAGAATCGAAACAGACAATACCACATGCCGCCAGGTATAATTATTTTTTGCCTTTTTTCACCAATGATCAACAAAAGATTGTTGCCACTTCTGTCAGGACCAAGCCGACGGTCACGAAATCTAAAGCTAGATGGAACTATTATTTTACATCTTTATGGTCCGTTATTATTCCATACCTAGAGGTGAATGGCTTTTACTGGCCATAAGGACATATTGCATTCGTCTCCGAGTGACAAAAAGTTTAACCTTACGTCCCTCCGTACCACGTTGACTTGACTTGACTTGACTTGTGAGTGATTTTTAGTCGATCACTCGTGCACCTACCCAGATTTCCGGGTCTCACAAGCAAACTAGGGTGTCTTTATGTACAACCATAGATCATTAAACAAGCGATCGTAGATTACATATACAATTATAACAAGTTTTTTGAATGAGTGCCCGTAATCTCCGAGTAGTTGGCGCGAAGTAATATCTGAGCGGCTTCAACAACTCAGTTTACATTCTCAGTTTGAGCATTCATATAGAATATAAAAATACCATCACATATTTACAATACCTATGTAATAATGAGGGATTGAATATGATTATGGAACAAGGACCAGTTCGTTACATATAAAGTAAATATTAGCCAAAAGTGGTTCGCTACCTTTCTCAGGACTTAGGTATTTATTCTGAGATTTAATTAATTTCTATTTAATTTATTGCATCTCTCCAGTACAATTTTGGGTTTTCAGATAGGACGAATGAGTGTTAGTTCATCATACACAGTTTGATTGTCATGATAAAATTCACATTAAATTTCCATTCAGATTGGTAGTCGTCGCAATCGCTGTCGCACGGGAAGAAATAACACAAATCAACTCTGATATTTCTTCATATATATATACTCTAATGATCACTCATATATTATTGGGATTCTCATTCTCCTCAAACAATGTACGATTCATGGTCATGTATAGTTCACACCTTCCCCACTAGCGGCGCCACTGCAGCAAATACAACCGCATCGCGCGCAACATCATAATCTCCCATTCAAACCAAAGGCAATTGTGTCAAATACTGCCTACGCGATGATATTCTAAAGACCAACATAGAAGAATGAAATATATAACATAACATGTTTTGAAATATTCAAAAATAGTATCAATTATTAATGCGCAGAGATATGGAGAGAAATGAACGTATTAAACACCTGTTTTCTGGAGTCCAGGATATGGTTACTATATAAAGCCACAACCAGTCTTGCCGTTCGTACTTGCTTCGGCAGTACATATACTAAAATTGGAACGATACAGAGAAGATTAGCATGGCCCCTGCGCAAGGATGACACGCAAATTCGTGAAGCGTTCCATATTTTTTTTCCCGAGCTAACGTGTCTTTTATTAATCTCTCCACATTATCATACAGCTTACAACTTTCAGCTTTGCCAAACAATTCTCCATACATTCATTGTTACCTTGTGGTCATTTCTATTGACTAAAAATTCTGATTATTCCTATTCCTTTTCCTAGACAAGGTGCATGAAGAAGTTTCTTGGGGTTACATCGAAAAATTGTTCACTACCACAAGTGTTTTTTGAGTCTCTTAAAACAATTACATGCATAGGTTTATTCAGGCACAGTTATGTAACAGATTTTTCAGTTCATTTCGTATGTAAATCAAGCAAATGTGAAGTAGCCTATATTACCTATTCATATTGAATACACTGGGCAAAACACTAAATTCACTCGTTTAGAATTGGAATAAATCCCGAGAAACCAGTTTTGACTGATAATTGACAATATTTGAAAATCACCAGGTTGCGCCTGTCTGAAATGTCCGATATGCCTTTAATAATAATTTTAACTTTCTTGTCAGCCCAGAATGTCTGAGTTAACTGTCAATGACAGGACATGTCGCTAAATTTCGGGGATTTCTGGGCTAAATCGCAAAATATCATACCACACTTAATGTAACTCTCCACAAGAAAGGTAAAAAATCCTGTCACGATTTAACCCGTTCAAGAAATGTTGGTTGAAGGTCTCTCTCATTTTGAAAATGACAAAATACTGATTCAAAAAGTAAGGCCCGGCGTCCACCTACTACGATAGAATCGTAGACCTCCCGATATGGCACCGATACAAAATGTCAAAATCGGTGCCATATCGGGAAGGTGCAAAATCGTAGACATATATCTAGACATTCCAATCCACCACGCATTGTATGGGGGTTTTATCGGTGACCTATCTCACATGTGAAATATCATGAAGTTTTGCCAATGGTAAAATGGACAAGGGAAATTTCATGAGGAAAGTCTTTTTGGGAAGGTCCATATTGTAGAAAAATGATATATATCTTGAAAAGCAGGGGCGTCAGAACGTTTTGATAGTGGGGGGGGGGGGGGGGGGGGGGGGGGGGGGCGAACTGAAAAATTGCTGACTTTTTTCTTGGTATGAAATCAGACATTTGCCTGTTCCTCTGGATTTACTGTGAATCTGCAAAAAGTCTGCGAAAAGTGAGACTTTGACACTTTTCCACAGTCAAAAGTAAGGGCATAGCCATCAATGCATGCTAAAAAGTCAGACTTTGACACTTTTCCACGGTGAATAGTCAGGGCTTATCCATCATTGCACGCTAAAGAGTCAGACTTTGACACTTTTCCACAGTGAAAAGTCAGGGACCTAGCCATCATTGCATGCTAAAAAGTCAGACTTTGACACTTTTCCATGGTGAAGAGTCAGGGCTTAGCCATCATTGCACGCTAAAGAGTCAGACTTTGACACTTTTCTACGGTGAAAAGTCAGGACCTAGCCTTCATTGCACGCTAAAAAGTCAGACTTTGACACTTTTTCACTTTGGAGAGTCAGGGCATAGTCATTATTGCATGGCAAAGAGTCAGACTTAGACACTTTTCCATGTTGAAGAGTCAGGACCTAGCCATCATTGCACGCTAGAAAAAAGTCAGACTTTGACACTTTTCCACAGTGAAAAGTCAGGACCCTATCCACCATTGCACAATAAAAAGTGAGACTTTGACACTTTTCCACGGTGAAAAGTCAGGGCTTAGCCATTATTGCACGCTAAAAGGTCAGACTTTGACATTTTTTCACGGTGAAAAGTCGGGCTTAGCCATCATTGCATGCTAAAAAGTCAGAATTAGACATTTTTCTATGCTGAAAAGTCCAGGCAGGTTTTACACACGGTTGAGTAAAATTTTAAGCTGCTGACTTTTTTGGGCTGGCAAAAAAGTGGGGGGGGGGGCAGTTGCCCCCCCTGCCCCCCCTATTCTGACGCCACTGTGAAAAGCCACTTAGCCAAGCGTGCTGATAGGGTCTCCAGTAAAAAAGGTGATCATGGTCATAATTTTCTATTGAGCATCTCAAACATGATTTTCCAGCCGAATACTCTCCCATGCTCCTGATTAGCCACCAAGTTTTAATGATGATTAAATGGCGTAAACTCCCCGTGATATAGCTTTTTCATTGACAGCAAATCGTAGACGCTCAATTTGCATTGGAACAAGTGATCAACTGCCCCGATGAAAGGTCACCTTCAAACAAGTCACCAGAATAATGGAACAGGGAACCAGTCTGCACATACGCTGGTTCCTCATGTAGCCGCTAGGGGGCATGGCGGCTAAATACCCGCTGGGATAGCCCGATGGATATGCCTGATTTTGATAACCTTGGTGAGCGCATGCGCGGGTTATAGACAATAAAAAACAAGATGGCGTATGTGACCGATTTGAAGGCAAGACCAAACTGTGACCACACTGTCAATATATAGAACAATTTAAGATGACATATCTAGCCGGAAAATGATTCATTTCAATGTTTTCTTTGTTTTTGAGTATTCAAACCATACTGACAGTCAATCCCTGAGCAAGATATACTGTCACAATTAATTGTCAAGCGCCTGCGGCCCCTATTCTTGCTCAGGCACTTGTCAAAGTCACCGAGTTTGTTTTCGATCAGTATTTCAACTATTACCTCATGTAAATTGTGGAGAATTGTAAATTCTCAGTAATTCTACAGAGGGAGGACTCCTACATTTACGCCCTCTATCGGCTATGCCTGAACGTTATCGTTATTCACATTTGAATTTTGTCATAGCAAGTGCTGCTCTGGTGGCCAGTGTAGGATTACTCAAGCCAGTCACAAATATCTGCAGCGACTTTCACATTGATGGCACTTGTTCCCGGTAGGACATGAGTATGTGAGATGGGGTACCCCACATGTTTTGTCCCAAACTAGGGACACATCCACAACAGTGACAAGACACACCTCCCCTACAGTGACATGCCTTATGAAATGCGACTTAAATTTTGTCACTATTGCTGTCACTATTGCTGTCACTAGTCATGTCACTAAGTGGCTTAGTGACGCATTCTTTTGAAACGGGTCCCTGGATAAGATCCTAAGACTGTCCTAATAGTTAGACGCAAACCATCCTAGGACTTCCCCTACAGGCATAACTCTCCTAGGACCACATTGTTAAACTCCCCCCTGTACTCTGAGCTTGTAGTATCTACAGAAGTCAGTTTTTTTTGTGTTTTTTTTAAATTTCAGAACTTCATTCATTCTGTCATCAGACAGATCTTCCATGAATGGTGATACACACATAAGCACTGCCACTAAATAACAATAAGCATATGATGATGAAAAAGATGGAAAAAGTTTACAATATGATGATATATAACCACAATATCTTTAGTACTATTAGTTAGAAACAACGATACAATCAGCACTTGACTATAGGAGGTGGATCGATTTTGTTTTGATTGCATATTTAAAAGCTTTCTTTGTAGGTAACTTTTGTGTCTCAAAATCAAGATTTCGCCACAGGATTGATCCCCTATACGCTGGGCTTTTGGTGTATCCAGTTGTTTTAAATGGATATTCGAGCAGATTAACTTTATAGTCACTACGTGTGTTCCGTATCGTTGTATCTAAATTGTGCACATCACACGACAGCTTATACATAATACTAAGCAATTGCTTGGCCCTTCTAATATCTAAACGTTCAACACGACAATGCCACAGTTCCCCAAATAAAGCTTTCTGGTCCTGACAGAGAAACCCTGATTAACAGGTCTTGTTCCGACTCCGGTGTGTTTTTCACATTGTCACATCCTCTCGTGCTGGGATGAATGAAGAAGGTAATGATCTGCTCCCGCGGATACGAGCGATTCAAAACAAGACATCTTTTACCTGAGTGATTCCGAGGACGTGTCATTACGAAGACCGTGTTTGTTAATGGAAAGAAATACGCTCCATCAAAGGAGTCAGGAACCCCGCTGAGTTGGATTTCAGTCCTGATGAAGTCATCAATTGGGCATAAGAAGCCTGGCATTCACGCGTGGTTCACATGCGTCCCCCATTCAAATTTCCTACATGAGGCCCTTTTCCATTGGCTGACAAAAACGGTGTAGATTTTCTGTGTTCTCCTAATAGCCTAGTTACATTTTGCGTCAGCAGTGGTAAAGGTCCGTCGGTGGTTCCTGACTGTATATCAGTGATGGCCAATAATACATTGGCAGGCCTTCCTATCATATGCTTATATTTTTCCGAGTTAAAACCAAAACATTTATCAACTTTGGACTTTAGATAGCCCAGACTCGTTGATACAATAGCCTAGTTTGTTTCAGCATTTTTTTCTGTCAAAAACAACACTCCTGCAATCACACCCACCGTTCACACTTTAGGTGTGGTTGCTGTATGTCTCTATGGGCATGTGGCTGGACTCGGCCGTGTTTGTCCGAACGACAGCCTAAATAAGAATAAGGGGGCAGAATGAGGGGTGGGCAGGTTGATTGGTGGGCAGGTTGATGGGTGGGCAGGTTGATAGATAAGCAGATTGATGGGCGTGCAAGATGGGTAGGCAGGTTGATTGGCTGTCAGGATGATGGGTTGGTAAGTTGATCGGTAGGCATGTTGATGGGTGGGTCGGTTGATGGGTAGGCGTGTTGATGGGTAGGCAGGTAGATAATTAGTAGGTTGATGGCATGCCGATGGGTAGATAAGTCGATAGGTAGATAGGTTGATGGATAGGCAGGTTGATGGGTGGGCAGGTTGATGGATAGGCAGGTTGATGGGTGGGCATGTTGATGGGTAGGCATATTGATGGGTGGGCATGCCGATGGGTAGGTAAGTCAATAGGTAGATTGGTTGATGGATAGGCAGGTTGATGGGTGGGCAGGTAACTAATCCAGAACCCCCTGGCTCCTTCTGTACTTAATCTCTGTTTCCTCCACCCCAGCACCAGATTTGCCTCTATATACATCATAATATAAATCTCTCTTATAACCTACATTACTTATAAATCCATACTACTTTTTAACTACTTTAAAGCCCACTCATTTTCACTTTACAACATCTAATTTACAAGGGACCGAGGCCCGTCTAACTCCACCCCTCTTGCCTGTATTCCAGCGAGGAGGGGTGGTGTATTCTGTGTAATCTGTGTAATTGACACCCACACATCGCGAAACCAAAGACTACAAGAGCTGTCTCGAAAAGCTAAGAGGAAGTTAGATTGGAAAGTATGGAGGAGAAGACGTGAGGAAATAGTAAACTCTCTAAAGATCCAATGTAGCATCACACTCCTACGTGAAAGATCTGCAATGTTAACTGATAGGTTGGACAAGAGAAATGGGTGTAGGGTGGCAATCAAACCTAGAGACAGAGAAGAACTCTAGGAAAGTTTTGGACTCTTGGGAGTCTTAGTACAAGGGCTTATTGGTAATGAAAGATCTGATTCAGGATGGGAAGGGAATAGGAACTCAATGTTTTGTACAGCGTAAAAAAATGGGGGGGAAAAAAGGGAGCAAGACCGAGTTTGATCAACAATTGTTTTGTTTGATGGAAACCGTGTTATGTGCCGTGTTTTTTTGTGAGTGTGTATGAGTAAATTCATAGAAAATACATTCTATAATTCAAAGTTTAATAACTTCTGATTCAATTTAGATATTGGAAAATGGATTTTAGATCTACCATTCCCTCTGTCTCCCTTACATATCAGTATAAAACACTTGTAGATTGGCCCGGTTGAAACTTGAAAACCCCGCGTAAGCGAACACCCCATGTAAGCTGCCACTTTGGCCCGGAACGGCGGCTGTCGGCTTACGCGGGGTTTTACTCTACACATGTTGAAAGAAATACAAAGTTTTTGCTAAAAAAAAAGAGAAGAAACCCAAGGACTACATGATAACATATGTATTCCACTGAGGAGGGGTTGCTTTTGGCAATCTCGGTGAAGAGGGTGGTGTTAGTTGATATAGACCACCCAGTTTTACATGGTACTATACACCTGTGCCTTGAAATACTCCAAATACCAACCTCTGCTGTGGAATTGGTACTTTAGGCGAACCAGTGTAGTGTGCCGGTATGCCAGCATACCGGCATGCTTTGATAAATCCAGCCCGCAAATGAGGCCAAGTAGTCTCCTAGCTGATGTTCTGCTATGCGTTGCGCTAGGTACCTGTGCGTGAAGAGTTATCATGACGCATGCGCGTTGTGCGTACCAAAAAACAACTTCCGCACTATGAACACAGTTTGATTTAGAGTAGTAGGCTTTGACATCGACGTATTTTGGAAAGTTATTGAATATTTACGAATATTTAGAGGTGTATAGTACAAGTGAAACTTGTTAACCTAATTGGGACGGGTCCTCGTACCTTGTTTCTTTCACTAAATCTACCACATGAGCTCTCTGAGCTCATGTGGTTGATTTAGCGAAAGAAAGCGGTTGGGGGAAGGAAAGGGTAGCGACAGCATAGGAAACTCCCAGATTATCAAGGATAACATAAAGCGGTGGTACCCCTTTTAAATATTGTTGGTACATGGAAACCAGCTATATTGTCAGCTGTGTGGTTTCACAGTATAAATAAAAGTATCCAAAAAAAAAATAGGGAAGGTACCTCTGAAATACATCTGCTATTGCATAATAATAGGGTGGTAGTACAAGACTTGGAGAAGCTGAATAGAAGGGTAGGGAGGGCACACGCCTCTCAGCAGGGAAGAAAGATTGAAAAGATGTAAGAAGAAATTCCACCTCAATCCGATATGAACAGTTTTTCAACCTCCAATAAACGCCACTGCTGAAGCCTGTTCTCATATCCCCAACTTTAAGCTTGTCCTTAAACAGCAGTAATATGAGCAGCTCATAGGAGCTGCGCATAAAACCAAGGTCTCCATGAAAAACACCTGGAGATAAAGCAACTTCACTTTGCCATGTTATGTCCATATTCATTACTACTACACCTTGGTTTTGAGTTGGAGACTTTTTTCTCCCGTTACTTGGCCCAATATATATCAAAGGTGAAGAGTGTAACATCCTGTATTGTAAAAGTAATGGTAGTAAAACTGTCACCTAGTATGATGGTAGATTAAAGTCTATTTACTGGTGAATCACACCCAATAAAAAAAACCCCAAAAAACCAACAACTTACAGCACACCGTCTCAAGGGTAAAAAAAACCCTCAAGGACACCATGTAGTCTGTATGAAAAGTTTCAGTGTTGATATTTATAAGCCCGTCGTTTGGGTTTTATTTGATACATCCAAGACATCATCTACTCTGACACAAGAAAATATTGTACCGATATGATATCTAGTTTAGTGGTTGATTGTACACACAATATTCTCGTAATAGATGACTAATTGAACTATTTCTCCTACCTGTCCCCACGTTAATCATTATGTTGTTTTCTTCACTAACCTGTAGCTGTTTGGTTGTTTTTAGTATGAACCACTACATAAGTGCGGTAAAGTGTGATGTGCAAGCTCATCCAATACAAGTCAGGTGAAGAGGACAGTCCATTGACAGGGAAAGGGCAGGGCAATTCAATTCTAGCTGGTGAAAAAAGTTGTTCTCACCTGGCCATAAAAGGCCATCACCTCCTGGGACCTGTTTTTAAAACTAAGAACGACGAAAGAATTGACCCTATCGTTATCCTTGATGCATTCTTATTACCTAAAGTGATCCGTCTTTATGGAGGACATTCCTACACAACGATCAAGAAAATATCTTTATTTTGAGTGTTTTAAAAAATCTCAATCATGATCCACATCGTCCATGGGCCTGTCCTACCTCTATTATCGGTCTTATTGGAGGACAACCCCAAGGGGTGTCGTACCAGTACTTGGATTACCAGAATTAAGCAACTTGGCTATTCTCAGCTCAAAGTGGCAGCTTAAAGTGTGATTTGATTACATTATTATATTTCCCTATGCATAAATCTATTGTACAGGTACAAAGAATGCTTATTTGTAAAGTGGTACTCTATTGTCCTCCACCAAGATTTTTCCTCCACGAGGATTATCTTTGATGATTGACTAAAGATAATCCTATTGGAGGACAAGTCTATGTCATGTGACTTTAAAACTCAATCTAATTGGTTGTTCACTAGGACATGTTTTCAACTACGACCAGAAAGGCTTGAATGATAAAGATTTAATCATTTCTGTAGGACGATGTTTAGAATATGGACTGACACGGATATCCTAGTCAGCATCGCTGTAGTGAGTCCTAATCGTAGTCATTCAGTTGATATCGTTCTTAATTTTAAAAACACCTCCCTGATGTCCGAGGGGGTGAGTGAGGAAGGGCTCAGTGGGCAGTGACCGTGACTGTCTGCCATATTCCCAGGCTTCAGGGGAATATAGTCTGAAGGTGGCGGGACTGGTGGCAATCAGTCTGACACCCCACCTGGTGGACAATACAGTAATTGAAGTACAGGGACCCGTTTTTAAAACTAAGAACGACGAAAGAATTGATCCTATCGTGGTCCTTGACGCATTCTCATTACCTAAAGTAATCCGTCTTTATGGAGGACATTCCTACACAACGATCAAGAAAATATCTTTATTTTGAGTGTTTAAAAAAATCTCAATCATGATCCACATCGTCCATAGGCCTGTCCTACCTCTATTATCGGTCTTATTGGAGGACAACCCCAAGGGGTGTCGTACCAGTACTTGGATTACCAGAATTAAGCAACTTGGCTATTCTCAGCTCAAAGTGGCAGCTTAAAGTGTGATTTGATTACATTATTATATTTCCCATTGCATAAATCTATTGTACAGGTACAAAGAATGCTTATTTGTAAAGTGGTACTCTATTGTCCTCCACCAAGATTTTTCCTCCACGAGGATTATCTTTGATGATTGACTAAAGATAATCCTATTGGAGGACAAGTCTATGTCATGTGACTTTAAAACTCAATCTGATTGGTTGTCCACTAGGACATGTTTTCAACTACGACCAGAAAGGCTTGAATGATAAAGATTTAATCATTTCTGTAGGACGATGTTTAGAATATGGACTGACACGGATATCCTAGTCAGCATCGCTGTAGTGAGTCCTAATCGTAGTCGTTCAGTTGATATCGTTCTTAATTTTAAAAACACCTCCCTGGAGTAGTCTGTTTACAGATACACTGGCAACCAGGGGGGAGTTTAACAATATGGTCCTAGGAGAGTTATGCCTGCAAGAGAGGTCCTAGAACAGTTTGCGTTTAACTAGTAAGACAATCTTAGCAAGGGACTGTCTTTGCTAAGGACATTAGCCAGATTGTCCAAAAGTGTTTAACAAATTTGACCCACATCTTACAAACTGTCCTCCACATACCCAAAGGGGTCATAGATGGGGGACACCTATATAGGTGTCTAAGAGGCTTAAAATCACAAATAACAACCTTATTTATCAATTTAACTAGAGGAACTATGTATAGTATGGTATGTAATACAAAACGTCAGTGTTAGAGGGGAAATATTTTAAATATTCAGTTGGATTAAAAATGATGAAATTAGTTACCACAATCCCCACTACAGTTCTTAGGAATTCTCCTTCACAGAGATCCCACAACTGTCTTACAGCCTGTTTTGTCCCAGCCTGAGACCGAATTCAGTCCTAGGAGACTAATTATGCAGGAATTTTTTCTCTATGGGGGACACCACTTGTTAAACGGGAAAGGTCTTTCGTCCTAAGATATGTCTTAGATTGCTGGCATAATCCTAGGAGGATTCTTCTCCTAGGACCAAAACTCGTTAAACGGTGCCCTGGTCGGGTTAGATAAGCGGCCGCCTTGACCCTGTAGCGGGACATGTTTGTTGCTCTCATACCAGATCTTTCATACTGCTTGGAGAGTGTGTTTTCTAGAGCTAGATTTCATTATCATTTTGTTAAGCTATGAGTTTTACCTATTAAGTATTTTTGCCTTTAGAGCCTACATAGGTAAAAACTACCTTGGTCGAGGCGCACCCTGACTGATCCCGTGTGTGATTTAACCCGACCCACCCCTATATCGTACAAGGGGTTGGTTGCCAAACTAGTTTACAGACCGCACCATCTAAGGCTTACGGTTCGTAAGGGTCTAACAGAGCAAGGCTCCCATTTGCCAGTTCCCTCTGCCTGATGGGAGATGATTGGTTGTTCTGATTTTAGGGTAAAACCGTAAGACCCTGGAACACTGGCTCCCTGCTCTGTTCTCAATATCACAGTGAATAGCACACAGATAGTGAAGGGATAGTTTGTATGCAGTACCCTGAAAGTATATATGAACCGCTCTAACCTCTAGATGACGTATCTAGCGCGTGCAAGCACGCTCTATAGGCCCGTTTCCATTGGCCGACGAAGATTGCTTAGACTTTTTGAGTTACACAGAATGTCTGTCAGTGGTGCCACTGACTGTGCGTCGGTATAGAAAAATCGCTGAGGGTAGTATATTTCACTCAATGACCAAGCTTTCACTCAGTGGTGGCTGGTGCTACATTGCATAATCTAAGCAGAAAAAGTCGTGGGGCATTTCACGACCTCGGTTGTTTCCATTGACCGATATTGAGTCCACAGTGCCAAAAGTACGTCGATGGTTCCTGACTGTAGGTCGGTGACGGGAAATCGGCCAATGGAAACGGGCCTTAATAAAGCTGGCCTTGAGAGGGAATGCAGTCACTCCACTTATCGTGCACGAATACACGTGAAGTAAGCTGCTCTGCTACATGAAAGACTAATGTCTCGTCGTTTGTTTGTTTACATATTTTATCTCACCCCAGATATTTTTTCTCCATAGACTTAACATTGGGAACTCGTATCTAACACCCATGAGATATTTAGGGAAAAAAAACAAATGGTGGGTTATGTCACAAATATTAGCCCATTTGTCAATGTGGAGGGTGAGATAAATTCAGAAACCAATTCAAGTTTAGGGTCAAAGCTCAATCCCATCTTGTTTGAATCGCTACATAATTCACGCGGCTTCGCCTTGTGAATTACTACGCGATTCAAACTCGATGGGATACGAGCTCCGACCCTAAGCTTTCATGGGTTTCCTCTATATAGTTAGTAAGTTGTTAGTAAGGGAACTTATACTTGTATTTATAAGTGAACCAAGTGGCTTGCTGATGAATTGGCTATTTTAAAACTGGGTTAGCTTCACCTTATATATATATTTTTTTTTTTATTCAAGGAAATTTAAGGACTTTTCATATATATATACAATGTGAATTAGGTAATCCAGTACAAACCCAGAGCACTTCCAGATACAGATTCAATCGAACCATACAACAACAGGTGTAACATTGACATCATTTAGTGGAAAACAGATACCAATATGTATTGTGTATGCCAGAGGCATACAGGAGGCAATTTGCTCCGCCATTATTTGGCCCTGATTTGAGTGAATTCATCAGATTATCTATATAAATGATAAACAACATATCATTTACCCTCATAAAAATAGGTTTATTTTTAGCAATAAGATATAATCAATACAACAGTCTCTGTAGAAAATATATAGTCCCATATTTTAAGTCTCCCCTAAATACCGGATCTTGGTCGCTGACATTGGACCCAAACAGGAAATTGTCTGTATCGACAAAAACAAGCCGGAGGTACCTCATTGTATCCAGTCCCGAGGGTGTCGTGCTCATCCAAATTACTCAGCCATTCTCTTATCGGTAAACGGAGATTTCTATATCCGTAGGCGGGGGAGGTATGGTGCGCACAAAATAAGATAGCGAGAAAGTGGAGAGTTGCACGTCTTCATCATCGGAGCCGTTTAGTATCAGGGGAGATTCACTTTAGACAGTCGTGCTTTCGTCTTATGATTGTCATAGGATGGTCCGCATGAAATATATATAGCTTGTCCTTTCAAAGGATAGGAATAGAAATTCTTTTTAATAGAATAAGAACAATGATATATCGCTTTACCAGGAAACAAGGACCTTCTGATTATGATTGTGTTTACCTCTGCACACTCTGTGTTTAACAATGACAAGGAACACATATAAGGCCCGTTTCCATTGGCCGACAAACACGTGTAGATTTTTGTGTGTTCTCCTAATAGCCTATTTCCATTGGCCATTACTAATATACAGGTACCACCGACGGACCGTTAGCACTGCCGAAAACAATGAAATATCGGAGACATATCGGGAAGGTGCAAAATCGTAGACATATGTCCAAACATGTCAATCCACGATGTGTCATAATGGTTTTTTTCGGTGTTTAATCGCAGAAATGTGGTCAACTGCCACGATATTAGGCAACCTTCTGACGCGATTTAGACTTTTTTATTGGGAGGTGCACCCCTCTCATAAAATCTCACACCCTCTCAGTGGTATTCTGTACAAGGTTCTCCCTACGCTCTATGGGAAAAGAATTCTTAATGAACTGGCACACAGTATTCCTGCTATCATTGACATTATAGGAAATTTCAGTTGCATTGATGTACGTGTTTAGCACGTGAGGCAGGCCAGTGGATTCTCAATGCTCTAAGCCTAGTTCGTTAAGAATTCTTCTCCCATAGAATGTAGTGAGAGTACAGATTACGACTTAGAGAGGGTGAGATCTTATGAGAGGGGTACACCTGGAGCCATATTGTAGTAGGTGGACGCCGGGCCTTATTCAACCGATCGCTGTCATGTCCTTGTCACTATCCTTACACAAACCTCTCCACCATCCTTTTCACTGTTCCTAAATATGAAACGGTCCCCTGCTTCATTCATAATTTTGTATGAAATTGCTGCTAGGGCTATGTAACTTGAAAAACTAGGAGCCAAAAGTATGTTCATCACAGATGAATTAGCATGCAATTATAACAATTAAAAGGTTCGAGTCAGATTTAGCCTATGGATAGTTTTCTGTAACCCACCTGCACCACTTATCATTTCTCTAACTGCCTGAGTCTAGGATCAAAACATATCAAGCAACAGTGGGTCAATGAGGTATTTCGGTCTTGAGTGATTGGTAAGGTCAGCTTGGCACACCTTTAAGACCCTGAGACACTGGCTCCCTGCTCTGTTCTCACTATCACAGTGAACAGCATGCAGATAGTAAAGGGATAGTTTTCTGGAAGCACACTGAAGGTTCAATGTGACCACTCTAACTCTGACTCTAACCCTGACTCTAACCTCTAGATGATGTATTTAGCGTGTGCAAGCACGCTCTAACAACGATATAACCATAATCCAGAAAAGAAAACTACGCACATAAAGACATACATCATAGATATATATGAAAAACCCTGTGTATTTTAAATTGAATTTTGGGAAAGGTTTTAGGAATCATAAACGTACAGGCGTCGGGTAAGAATTTTGGCAATATAAGATACAGGAACAGTAAAAAATGTTTTGAAACGTACATCAATGTTGTAATTTAGTTTCTGCTCTGAGGCTTCAATAAAGTAGAATATTAAGCTTTGATCTTACATATCTGCATGGACCAGAGTCACAGTAAACTAGACATCAAAGGCTGCAGTGCTGACATTTCGGTCGCCATTATCAATATCAGCATATACGGTCTTCGACGAAATATATGGCAATGCTTTATAGGCAATTCATATTAATGATTAGGTTTTTGTGTGCAAAACCTTCAACTTATCCAATTGTTGTTGTTCCAGGTTGAATGTGATTGATTTTTTCTTCTTGTTGCGTATCTCCTCAATACCACAGGTATTTCGGATTATACTTGTGGAAATGTATTTCTTTTTATAAAAAAAACCCATTTTTCTATGAACAAATGTGATTATTCCTTTAAGGCTTGGCATCCACCTACTACGATAGAAATTTAGACCTACCGATATGGCACCGATACAAAAAGTCAATATCGGAGAAAGTGCAAAATCGTAGACATATGTCTAGACATGCCAATCCACCACGCATTGTATGGGGATTTGATCGGTGTCTAATCGCAGAAACGTGGTCAACTGCGCCGATATTAGGTGACCTTCCGACGCGATTTTGATTTTTTATCTGAAGGTCCATCGTAGACCATATCGGAGCCATATTGTAGTAGGTGGATGCTGGGCCTAAAAGCGGGCTCCCGCTATCACGATTTGCGCCTCCGACACACTACGATAGCCTTACGACAAGCGTTCTGATGAAAAAATTGAATTTGTGTCGGAATGAAAGGCTCTATCGTGGAAGTGGGTTTTGTGTTCCGATGAGTACTACGACACACTCCGACACACTCCGATAGTGCTACGATAGAAATGCCATGTCGTAGGCCTTCCGACAAAATCGAACATGTTCGAACATGTTCGTAGAGCCTCCGACACACTACGATAGCCTTACGACAAGCGTTCCGATGAAAAAAATGAAATTTTTATCTGAAGGAACGAGTCTAGCTTTCACGATGGACTCGTTCCTTCCGATAAAAAATTCATTTTTTCATCGGAACGCTTGTCGTAAGGCTATCGTAGTGTGTCGGAGGCTCAAATCGTGATAGCGGGATATGCCTTTAACTGTCCATACTAAGATGAATCCTCAGGGTACTGAGCGTGAATCAACCTACTTCATAAGAAGTGTGATATTGAGTATCTCGATGTTCGGCGAAGTAGACTGTTACCCAGAAACAATGTTCAGATTGTCGAAGGATGAAGGAGGCCTGGCTTGTGTTCCTCGAACCACTCATAATGGGAATTATCTCAAGTTTAAAAGAAAGATGCACGAAACTAATAAGTATGAGAAGTCCCAAAATTACAGGGGGATCAAATTATGGGATAAACTTACAACTGAACTACAAAATTTAGATAACATAGGTGTCTTGAAACATGCTATCAAGATAATATGATGTCGTGTTTGACAGGAACTGGCCGTGAGGTAGTTCTGACTTGTATAAAGTATAACTTATCTTTGGATTGTAGACTTCTTCTATAATAGTAACAATAATTTGGAGAGAAAAGATCAGTAACGTAATGAAACGCAAACTCTCCTCCTCCTCAGAAAATGCACTTTGACACTTGTTTTTTGGAAGACCATGTATAGAATGCAAATGTTCATATGGAAGAACTCCCTTGAGTTCAAATTAAAAAAAATAAATTTAAATACATGGAAATAACAAAACGTACACATGAATTCTGGAAATACACGGCCCTATATCACACTGAGTGGAATAACTTTTTTATATTTGTTTATTGAGTCATTTATATCTTTTTATACGTTTGTATCTTACAAGCAGGTAATCATATGAATCTCAATAAAGAAGCTTGGACCTTAGTCAGTACAGTTAATGGTATTTATAATTGAACTTTTCGTCTAAAACTATACCAAGGTATTCATATGATAATATTCTTCTTATATAGTTATTTATCATTTGATGGAAGTCTATGGTATTGGTTTTGCTTCATTTTTCTCAGGGAAATACATCATATTTTGTCTTACTTATGTAAAGGTGGGGATGCCCACTGGGCTCCCGATACACACCGATACACGCCAATATTGACCTCCCGATACAAAATCAAAATCGTAGCGATATCGTAGAGCATAAAGGGGGGCGTCCACCAACCACGACAAGGCTACAACAATGGCTTCCCAACAAGGTCGACGATTGGCCTACAATTGGAGGCCTTGTCGTGGTTGGTGGACCCCAGTTCCCGACAAGAGTCTACGACAAGGCCACGACAAGGCCACGATTGGAAGCTTGTCGGGAGCCTTCTGACAAGGCTATGACAACATCAAGCATGTTTGATTTTTCCCATGACTGGACCCTTGTCGTGGAGTGTCATGGTGCGTCGGGAGCGTGTCGCAGAGGTCTATGATAGGACATTTTGGTGGAGCGTACACTTCCCGGGGGGGGGGGCGGTAGGGGGTTGGGGGGGGAGGTCGCGGGTGGCGGGTCAGTGTTGGTGCATCCTCTACCAACACCCACAGGACGGGGCGGGCCGCGGGTTGCAATTTTTGTTTGTTTTTTTGGTATCATATATACGCCTGGCATATATATATTGCACAGAGTATGTTTTATCTTAAATACGCCAGGCGTGAAAGACGGCTGAAACGCAGACGCGTATAAGAGGTGTATACAAGTATAGACAAGCCACGATACAGCCGATACGTGCGTTATCGCGATGGCGTATATATATGTAAAATGGTGGTTTTCGTGCTGTGTATGATAAGACATTTTGGTCGAGCGTACACTTCCCGACACACCCTGACAAAGCTGTCGTAAAGCCCCCTTATTATATACCCATGCACGAAACTGACGCCTATACTGTATGGAAGTAATGTTCTGATATCATATGTATGTGCACGAAATTCAGTGTACGGGCACCGGGTGCACGAAACAGGAAGCAGTTAGCTTGTTCCCGATCCTATATTTCACATAAGAACCAGCGAAAAAATGCGGAAGGCTATGTCTAAGTATCGACAGTAAATATACACAATTAAATCATGAAAGTTATACATAAATACATTAATAGATATAAAACACCACAATACAAGGTTAAAAATATAAATGAAATCGGCACACCATAGCGCCAGACACGATCGGCACACCATAGCTCGCAAAATGAAAACAAACCGCTGACGTCACAACGTCGTCAAGGAGAGTGATAGCGCTGGTTATGGACAGCTCCAAACAGAATCTTGGTCAATTTGATTAACGCTATATATCAGTATGGTGAGTGAACGTTGTGTCCCGAAGCGTAGCCTCACAGTCATACACTATTAACCTAAGACGAAGAATGTGGTCGGAGAGTGAGAGGTTGATGACGACATAGGCGGAAGCCTCGCTATCATATCGATAGCGACGTTGTCGCGAAAACCACGATTCGAGTACACGATGCTGTGCCCGGAAACTTTGATAATGGCGATTAGGTAAATATTTAACTATTTATAACGATTTGAGGGTATATAATAAATAGAATACAGTCTAGGCTACAATTGACGTCGTTTTGTACTTGGTCCTAGCTCCAGATGTACGTCCTTCGCTCTACGAGCTCAGGACATACATCTGGAGCTAGGACCACGTACAAACCGACATCCACGTAGCCTAAGCCAGTATTCTCTAATTCTTTCGACAAGGCTGCGACAAGCACCAATTGGAATTTTCTTGTTGGCGCTTGTCGTAGCCTTGTCGTAGTTGGTGGAAGCCACCCTTAACAGGGCAGTTGGTCAGGTTTCTACGATAACGCATCCGATACACACCGATATACTCTGCTAAAAAAAACTTCTTTTATCGGAGTATAAAAGGAATCAGTCATGTATCGATTGTCGTAGCCTTTATCGGTGCACATCGATATGTATCGGTGACGCATTTGAATGGCAAATCATAAAAAATAATGAACGGATAATCATAAAATTTTCAGAATACCTAGAATATATAATGATAATGCCGCTCTGCAAATATGGTGAAATTTGATCAAAGATAAAGTTCTTAAATAGATAATTTTATACTTTAACTTGGAACTGAGTTTTTAATCAAACATTATCATGAAATATCAATAGATATCATTTTGTATCTACAGGAATAACATCAAACATAAATGCATTATTTCCGGAATTATAAAGGATTATACTTATGCTATGAGTTGTAATGCTGGTTGCGTCGTGAGTTATATTGGGGTGTATAATCGCCAAAATTGTTGGATTCTGATCGCAAAGGGGAAACAAATATGATCAGCTTTGACGGAAATAGATGCGTGCAGACGACCTGCCCTCTAGCGACTGAACGGGGCACTCGTCCATGCGTGTAATGAGTCCAACGTCCACTAGACGGCATGACAGTCGGCTCCCAGTTGTGGGGATCTCCGCGATCGTGTTCGTGGAGCCCGGTGGAGCAAGAGCTCCGATCCAGTTTCCGTATTTCTCTATAATCATAAGAGTCTAACTCTCAAATCTTTTATGGATAAATCCTCATGTGGTTACTGTCCTTTTTCCTCAAGTAAATAGCTAATCACAATTTTTTCTCTCACTTTATTTAACCCTCAAGGCATCATGCGTCCTCAAAGGGTTAAAGGATCATGTTTGATTTTATAAGTAGGACCGGGCAGGCTCATCTGATCTCCAGACATTTACGTATCATCTTGATATTGCTGTAGCCAACATACTAGATATCTAGAGCTTTATTTTGAATTATATAAGATGTATTTTATGTAAATTAGTGTTACAACCGTTTTGAATTTGAACTTAAGTACAATTTTCGTATCCATGTCATACGGTGACACAATACAAAAATTAATTTTTATTTTTCATCGGGAGGTGCATTATAAGGCATATATCGGAAATTATCGGGAGCCCAGTGGAGGCTGGTCCTTAGGCCTATGGACGTGTATCGGGAGTGCAGAAGGTGCACGGTTTAAAGACAAATGCGGGTAGGTATCGCACTGCCCCCTGTATCTACCAAATTTAACACTGGTACTGCCATCTGGTTTCATGAAACTATAGCAGTTTCCCATAGACACCAAAAGATAAACACTTACCTTCTTCAGATGGCCTTCCCATAGAGACAAGTATAGTGACATAGTATTTACTTAGCATTTCTCATTTGTACTTGTCCCAACTATCATAATCCAGAATTATTTGAAGATAATAATAGAGCATCAGTCTCATTTAGCATCAGAGTCAAAATATTGCAGATTCCCATAGACAATAATAGTTAAGCACTTATATTTCCAGATGGCCTTCCCATAGAAGTTAGCATGGTGACGTGCCAATTTTTTTGCATTTTCTATTTGCTGATATACGGAACTTATATCATCCAGAGTTATTTACAGAACTTAATAGAATTTATAAATGACCCAATTACCAGCATTTGCCTTCAACCACGTGGCGGTCCGGTCAGCGGCACTCCTCATGGTCCATGGCCTCCTGTGGTGGAACGAATGTGTAAGTGACATGCATTCACTCCTCTGACCTGACCTGCCACCTCCACCAGCACCACACGATGCTCACCGCAGAGTCTTTACTGATTGCCATCAGGGACCTGGCGCCCGTTTCATAACCCAGGATCGTACATGTAGACCCTTTTCTTTACGCCATAGAGACCCAGGGACAATGTGGGTCAATTTCATTCAACACCTATGGACGACCTTATGGACGGCCAATATTGTCTTAGCCAACAGACTTACATATTATTAAACGATAACCCTTGTACGAGGTACAGAAAAGTTTCTTCATGTACGATCCTAGATTATGAAACAACCCCCTGTTTCAGTAGTCTCGTGACATTAGGCCTAGACAAACATCAACAGCGGCACAAACAGTGCAAGCAACAGCTGAAAAAGACTAGCAAATATCAAAAGAGCCAAGTGGCCAATCTTCTTCATATTTGGAACGATTATAGATTATATGTATCCCCTACTCATGTTAAAGTGTCATTGCTTAATTCCTACGAGAAGTGAGTGAAATTCTGTGTGTCATCGACTGCAATCTTGTGATCTGTCCGTATGGTGTCAGAGACGCCACCTAGACATGTCACGAATTTGTCTCAGACAAACACCCTGTGAGGTATATACATACCACTGTGTGAATCCCGGTTAAGTTTGAAAGGATGTAAAATGTGAGGATTTGAAAATGTCTGAAACAAAAGATACCTTCAAAAGAAAATTAAGATCTCTCAAAGTTATAAAGAAATGAGCGCCAGCTATCATAGCTATAGCCTGGTCACAACAGTTTCTTTTTCAATGTTATGGGTACAGGAATTGACTGTCTATGGGGATGCAAGCTTCCTGTGGGTGGCTGGTTGCCTGTGCCATACTTCGGAGTCTTTCGTTTCATCAATTCTCCACAGAATTATCGTGGTAAATTATTATTTCTCAAAAATGCCTCATGGACTAACCCCATAAGAATCCCCCATGGTATGCCAGTCGCGAGTGCCACCTTAGGATTTTCAACTACATGTGAGGAATTGATACAAGATATTTGTCAGATCTCCCAAACACAACCCTTGGGGTTTTACATGTATTTCAAATATTAATCTGTCAGTTTCTTCTCTCTGTCCTTTCCCACTCAATAGGGGGAGTTACAAATTGAAGTTGAAAATATATATAAGGGATATATCAATCTAATATGGTTCACCAGAATCCTTTAAGTCATAAGCAAATGAGAAAGAAAAGAAAAAAGCAGTATCTTAATACTTCGATAACTTAAGCAAGAATGTTCAATTGTAAAGTTTTTTATTTTTACTATATACCCATGCCGTATATACTATAAATACCCACCGTTTTGCCATATAACGTAAAAATACTGTACGGACCATGGTCCGTACACTAAATTACAGACCACCTTGCCATACATGTTTAGTAAGATATTGATATTAAGCTAAATGAAATTAATGATTTAAAAAAAATATAGGGTATATAGTAAATATATAACGTCCAACCATGCTGTGAAATTCACAGAACTCGATGGTAATTTACAGTTTGTACGGAACTCAGCAAAAACGCCTCGGTCCGTACAAACTGTTACCATCTCGTTCTGTGGATTGTACAGCATGGTCAGGACGTTCTATATAAGTACTTTGATAATGCATTTCTTGACGGGAACACTTATGTAACATCTTGGTATTATCTGTGTGGATGAATTAAGGGGGTGGGGAGTTAGCTCAGTGGTTAGGGCACTGGACTTGTAATCCCAAGGTTGTAGGACTTTGTGGGTACAAGTCCCACTGCAGCTAATCTTCTCCTTCATTCCCAGCAGTGGTAGATTTACTGCTATATCAAAGGCCAATCGTTCTCATACCATGTCTATGTGGTGTGGTGTTCAGCCACCTTTCTCCTTCATTCCCAGCAGTGGTTGATTTACTGCTATATCAAAGGCCAATAGTTCTCATACCATGTCTATGTGGTGTGGTGTATAGCAACCTTTCTCCTTCACTCCCAGCAGTGGTAGATTTACTGCTATATCGAAGGCCAATCGTTCTCATACCATGTCTATGTGGTGTGGGAACTAAAAGAACTCTCACCTCGGTAAATGTCTAGGGGTGAGATTTCTATCTGAATCCATTACATAGATTCGATCACCACCCATGTGGTGTATAAGAACCTTGAGTAAGTCTGGTGAGAACCTCTAATGGTTAAGGCCCGGCATCCACCTACTACGATAGAATCGTAGACCTCCGGATATGGCACCGATACAAAATGTCAAAATCGGTGCCATATCGGGAAGGTGCAAAATCATAGACATATATGTCTAGACAAGCCAATCCACCACGCATAGTAATGGGGTTTTATCGGTGTCTAATCGCAGAAACGTGGTCAACTGCCCCGATATCAGGTAACCTTCCGACGCGATTTTGATTTTTTTATCGGGAGGTGCATCGCAGACCATATTGGTGCCATATCGTAGTAGGTGGACGCTGGGCCTCACTAGACGTTAAATCAAACCAACCAACCAACCAAGCGGATGAATTCTGCGATATTATAAAACAGAAGTTCATTGGAGAACTGCATATCATTATACTTCAGATATGAATGAACACCTCTTTGAACAAAAATGAGAAGATATATTGCAAGGAAGACACACAGTTGTCTCATATTTCTAATCAACCATTATTGCCATTTCATTTTAATGAATATCTTCAAAGTATATGGCATTTACAGCTGGTCTTTCTCATTTCATATTCAAAAATCGAAGTCAGTAAAGAGGGAAATACCAATTCGCATTTGATCCGAGATTCAATATGTGGAAAAGGAGTCTTTAGTGAGCGTACAAAGTTACACCACCTGTCCCTTTAGAAGACGGACAAAGATACGCAACTGACCAAAAGTTTCTCAATAAGGGAAAAGTAATACGAGCTGAGGACTCATTTTCTGTTGGTCGGGAGATGTCTCCCACCGCTAGATTGACTCCGGGTCCTCAATTTTCTAACTTGTCACCCGATCCTGAAACGACAACGTTTCTTATCGATTCTCCATTTCCTGTTTATGCTGTTTTAATCTAGAAACATTTCATGTACCATCTGTATGAATGATAAGGTACTCTATTTAACATGCGTTATCTATGGACTCTTCAATTGAGCCAATATCGAGTTATGTCTAAGCGCAATTTCTTCCAATTTCGTTCATGTTGGTATTTCTGTCAGTAGCAACCCAGTAAACACAAAACGTCAACTTATGGCCACTAAAAAAAAAAAATTGTTTCTCATCACCAAGCCATGAAAAATATGACGAGGGCGCTCTTTTTTTTTTTTGTTTTTTGTTGTTGCTATATCAAAGATGGCAGACATACAGTAAAACCCCACATAAGCGGAGACCCTCCGATCCGGGCCAAAGTGTCTGCTTACGCGGGGTGTCTGCTTACGCGGGGTTTCCAGATTTTTACTGGCTATACATTTAATGCATCCCTGATATCAGGAGCTTTAATTTGATACTAAATACACATACCTTTTATAATTTCTATTAAGGTTCATCTATTTAAAAAAAAAAAAAAAAAAAAAATCTTCTAAAATCGTTTTTTCGGATGCGCGCGGTGATGAGAAACAAGTTTTTTTTTTTTAGTGGCCTATGTAGCTTACAGGTAGATTTCTCACGTTCCTTCTACGTAAAAAATTACGTAAATTCTCCCAAATATACACGTTAATCTTCGTTGCTAGATAGTATTTGTGTTTACTGGGAAAGTGTCTGATTCTCTAAAACCTGATATTTAATTACTACCCTTTTTAAAGATATTCAGGTACTAGAATACCACTTAAAATACTTTTATACTGAAATTTTGTATGCTAATGTAGCATTATACCTTTGACTTTTAGAAGAGCCAGTTCTATTGTATCATTAGTTAAATAGAGGAGTGAAAATAAAGACAGTCTCATTGAGGGAAAGGAAAAGATAACAAGACAAGCTGAAAAGGTGAATTTGAAAGGAAAAAAATGGCGCGGAATAAGTAAATCTGCGTCATACGAAGGTAATCTAATCTGGAATACCATATGAAGAGATACACAGATTGTACACGGTTGATTTGTTAGGATCAAAGTGATTGATTACAAGGTAAAGGTTAAAGTCCTGCTGATCTTAAGATCACCTTTATGGTATTGAAATTGTTAGTAAAATGAAACTCGATATGACTTATAACGAATGAGAACCACATAAGATCATAAGATCAAATGTTGCATAATTTTTATTCATTCAAATAAAAAGACAAGGTACATACACTCACAGTTATGGGCATTCATCCACTTATAAATGTTCAATTTTGATTAGTTTTGTAAGGACTTAACTAGTTGGTTATGTGTTGTGCAAATGTCTGTCCCGTAATGTATTTTGTACTGTATTTTATATTGAGTGTATATATATATATTTTTTTTTTGAAAAAGTTTATTCTCAGATGAATACATTTCACGAGGTAGTGCACGCGATCGTCCATTGCATCCATCCTTAGGACAAGGAACATTCAGTTATATATTTGTTTTTACTTCTAGTGGTGAGAGGGATCCCTTCACACCTTGTGGGGTGTTATTGGGTTCCTTTCCCATGGGAAAAAAGTTGATGATCGATTTTGTGAAAAAGGCCTGTAAATGGCCATTCTGCTGGAACCTTTTTTGAAACTCTCAAATATAAGAGTAGACTACTTGAAAAGGGGCATGATATTCGAGGTATATTGGGTTGTTGCCTGAACTTGTTCCCAATCTTTATCCAAAGGCCGTTAGTTTACCTTATCTACTTAGCCAAACAATAAAATAGCAATTTATTCCCTACTGAGAGAACAAGCGTAATATCTTTACAATTCCCTTTTATATCATATCAAGAAGAAATAAAGCGATCGTAGGATGTTCTTTGGTATTCCAGCTCCAAGTTGGTGTGTTAAACATGCATATATTGCTATATTAATACTTCAGGTAATCATGTAATCCATATGAAATACCAGTCAATGGATTAACGACCATTACAAGCATAATATGTAATCTTAGGTTAACCTCATATCAAAAACTCTATTTTAACTAAAATACATAGAAATATAGACATTTTCATTGGATTATCTCAAATTTGAACTATGCGGGATGGACACATGTAAACTACAAGGAATATTCAAATGTATACTACGATGGAAAGTCACATGTATAACACACTCTGCAGAAAAAGGTATTGAAAATAAAGAGAACTAAGCTCAAATTAAAAAAAAATCAAAAAAATCTTCAGATATGGTTTATGTGGCGTTTCCACCTGCTGATTAAGGCGTCCACCTACATCAATATGGCTCTGATATGGTCTATGATGTACCTCCCAATACAAATATCAAAATCGTTTTAGAAGGTCAACTAATGTCGGTGCAGTTGACCACGTTTCTGCGATTAGGCACCAAAAAAGAAACCCTTACAATGCATGGTGGATTGGCATGTCCAGACATTTGTCTACGATTTTGCACCTTCCCAATATGTCTCCGATATTGACTTTTTGTATCGGTGCCATATCGGTAGGTCTAAATTTCTATCGTAGAAGGTGGACGCCAGGCCTAAGACCAGCTTATCGATGGGGTTTTAGCTGGCAGGTGGAAAAGCTACCTAAAGTTAGATTAACACATGTATTTTTCCCTTACCATTGTTGGCAAAGTTTAACCCTAACAAGGAATAGAATCTCATGAGATTTTGAACCCTGTGAGGTACATGAATCCCACCGTGTGAATTCCACTTTAGAAGGGAACCCACGAGATGAAACTAGTTTGGTCCGTACTCCATCGAGTTTCACTGCAGAGTAATTCACGAGGCGAAGCTGATTGAATTATGAAGCAGTCAAACGAGATGGAGTTCGAACCAAGTTATTTTCATCGAGTGGGTTTCGGATTTTATCTCACCCCGTATAACATGATGTATTGATATAATAAATCACCCAATTAGCCATTGAGTATTGGGTACACAAACTTCACGGCAATGAAGTACGAGATCCTATCGTTAAGCCTATGGAGAAAAATACTGGGGTGAGATCAATAATCGTTAACCGTGACAACTTAAATTTCTAGGCACCCAACTATAGTGATCCTATCTTAAAATCCACTGGCCATCAAAACAGAAATCTCTACTCTCCTACGGAGGATGAAAAACACCAACTGATTATCGATTTAAACAGACAACTAAGCTCCACCTTTTTAAAGGTGTTGTGCTTGAGGTGGCGTTTGGGAATCGCTATTGAAAGAGAGAAAGAGGGAGAGAGAAGAGCGAGAGAGAGAGAGAGAGGGAGTGAAAGAGAGAGAGAGAGTGAAAGAGAGAGAGACAGAGATAGAGAGAGAAAGAGAGAGAGAAAGAGAGAGAGAGTGAAAGAAAGAGAGACAGAGATAGAGAGACAGACAGAGATAGAGAGAGAAAGAGAGAGAGAGAGAGAGTGAAAGAGGGAGTGAAAGAGAGAGAGTGAAAGAGAGAACGAGTGAAAGAGAGAGAGACAGAGATAGAGACAGAAAAAGAGAGAGAAAAAGAGTGAAAGAGGGAGAGAGAGATAGAGACAGAGTGAAAGAGAGAAAGAGTGAAAGAGAGAGAGACAGAGATATAGACAGAAAAAGAGAGAGAGAGAGAGAAAGAGTGAAAGAGAGAGAGAAAGAGAGGTGGCAGAGAAAGGAGTGAGACTAAAGAAGAAACCAACAAGTTTTGGTTAAAGTCGTCGTTCTCCACGAGTTTGATGCGGAGTGATATGAACGAGGCGACAGCCGAGTGAATATCATGTAGCATTCAAACGAGTTGCAGAATGACTTATTTGACCAAAACGAATTGCTTTCTGTATTTATCTCACCCCTACACACATCAAAAGAATGGATGACACACAGGATATATAGACCATGGAGAACAGATCGCAATACTCGTAGGGGCGTGGAGAACGAGTTTCCAATGTTAAGCCTATGGACATTTATTCCAGGGGTGAGATAAAGCCTGTTCATCCACTCTGCATCATTTCCACCATCCCTCAATAGCTCAGCACCCATTAGTACCGGGGGAGTCCGTTAGGGGGCAGACAGGTCTCGCGTTTTCCCGTGCGGGGCGCGAGGATCGGCGAGATAGCGACCGCGGGTAGCTTGCAGTGTCTCGGCGCCACTCCGGACAGAGGGACGCAATACAGCCGTACGCGCCCGAGCTTCTGTGAGCTGCTGTGAGGTGCTGTGAGGTGCTGTGAGGTGCTGTGAGCCACTGTGAGCCGCTGTGTGCCGCTGTGAGCCGCTGTGAGCCGCTGTGAGCTACTACCTACTGCTCAGTGGTACTCAGTCAACCGGCACTGAAATCACAGAACAACGACACAGGGACTCAAAGACCACATCGTGAATGATAGCACTAAGGGATCTTTACGTCGGGGAGAAAGTGTGATTTTGTGGTTTTTTTCCACGAAGGAAATTTCCAAAAAGAACGAAAACTTTTTTTTTTGTCTAAAGCGGGACAGAGTCCACATACTAGGGGGACTCGGTTGACTGGACGTGGGTACTGAAGCGTGGACTGTAGGAGCAAATCAAGGTACGTGGTGTTATCTATTTATCATACATGAGCTTCTATGTTTGTGAAGGAAGCCTTTGAAATTACAATTGTTTGCATTATTTGTTGTTTTTTTCCTAGGAATTCCTATTGAAGTGATGATAGATAATGGATGAAAGAATGCAACAAAGAACCATTTGACTTTTTCCAACACAGGACAATACAGCCACAGGTTGCAGTCTAAGTGAACGAAAAGAAAAATCACACTATTAAAGTCTGTAGATAAATATCACAATCACCATGTATCATTGTGGTCAGGGAAAAATCGAATTGCGGGAAAGTTGTTTTCAGCTGAATGAAACCAAGTGTCGTTCACTTTGAGACATTATAAAATCTTCATATCGCTTTTTATTCATATATATATATAATACCCTGGAGTTCGTTGCTCCTAGAACTGTTGAAAAGCGTTGCTTCAGTATTATCGGATCGTGTAGTATGGTATCATTATTTTTACGTTCTATGGCTACTTTTGACAACACCACATTTTCAGAGACACAGGTGAAAGGTTCAATAGATTTTCTCATTGAAAAAAAAATAGCGATAAAGTTATGATGCGATCCGCAAATATTCTAGAACAACGGTTTAGACCTTGGGTCGCTATTCTATGACCCGCAAACGGTGAAGCGACGCCACCCCCCCCCCCCCCCCACCCCTCCCGAGATATTTCCTAGAACCACAGATATTGAGGGACGGCTTCCGAGAATTGCCGTTATGTGGGCAGCATCCACTGAGATAAAATATGACGGATAATGACCATTTCCACTCAAACTACGCCACATCTGATACGGCGTTAAATATATATAAGTTCAAATATAAGTCGAAAAGAGAAGAAAATAATAAAAAAAGAGAAATTCCTCAGAATTACAACTAACTACCACTCGCAGTGCAGATACGCATTTATTGCGGTGTTTTTTCTTCTATGTATTTCATTCACCTTTTTCAAATGCAGTGTTCAGTTTTACAATTTTCATACATTTCTTTAGTACACATTTGTGTCATGTTTCATACACCAGCACATCTCGTTTAGAGTACTGTGGTCTATTCACATTGCTCCCTTAAAAAAAAAAAAGTTTCAATCTTATCCTGTCCTCCCTCCCCATCTTGAGGCGGTGCAGGTATTCTAGTTGTGGGAACACACACCAGGTGGCAGCGTGACCCACCAATAGCAACGCCATAGAGGGGTGACTTCATACTGGAAAAAACTTAAGCGGGATTCACACGGTACATGTACCTCACAAGTGTTCTTTTCTGAGAGAAATCCTGCTGAGATTCTCGACTCGAACAGAATCTCTTCATCTAAATTGTAGGGTTCCATTTCCCTGAGACTTGTTTTTCCCATGCAATTGTTGTCCACGTTTACTCCTACAAAAGGACCAGAATTCCACTTAAAAAGGAACGTGAATTCCACTTAAGATAGTGACTGGAATATCACATGAACGTGCGGTCCTGGGACCTGTTTTACTATTTTCGTGACATGTCTGTGACACCATACAGACATTGGGGTTGTCTAGTTTCGTGACAACACAAGTAGCTGCCCTTAGGTTAAGACAGACCCCAAATATAAGAATTAGACAAATCTACACATCATGGACCTGTTTCACTAGTTTTGTGACAAAAGTGTTAGACAGACATGAAGAGTGACACCAACAGTGCAAGCAAGAACGAACAAAACGAAGTCTAATGTCTAGTTCTTATGAAACTGGACACACCATCTAGACATGTCACAAAACTAGTGAAACAGGTCCCTGAACTTGCCTTGTTTCACACCCTGATATGGAAACTGCCGAAAACCTCTCAAACCATCGATAGAAACATATAAAGAGCATCGTTTAGGGACACCTACTTTCCCAGTAAGCCTGAATTCGTTATGGTGTTTAGAATCATTGAGAAGAAAGACCAAAGTATACCTTAACTGGATTAGAAAGTTAGGACTTATATTTGCAGTAACCCCGATCTACAAAAGCGACCAGTCAACGACAGATAGTGTCACAAGCAGTAGAACAGGCATAAAATACACAAAGTCACCCTTTGATATTTGTCTTGAGAAATTCATATTAGCTCCGGCGTCCACCTACTACGATATGGCTCCGATATGGTCTACGATGTACTTCCGTTAAAGAATTAAAGCCCTTCGGAAGGTCACCTAATATCGGGGCAGTTGACCATGTTTCTGCGATTAGACACCGATAAAAAACCCTTACGATGCGTGGTGAATTGGCAGGTCTAGGAAGGTATCTCTAGGAATATGTCTACGATTTTGTACCATCCCGATATGTCTCCGATATTGACTTTTTGTATTGGAGTCATATCAGTAGGTCTAAATTTCCATCGTAGTAGGTGGACGCCAGGCCAAACACTTCTAACCGCGTTACATCATAATTCTGATACCACATGAACATTACTGTTCTAACCCCGTTACATCCTTATTCTGTTAGTGTATATATATATATATATATATATATATATATATAGAGAGAGAGAGAGAGAGAGAGAGAGAGAGAGAGGGAGAGAGAGAGAGTGAGAGAGAGAGAGAGAGAGAGAGAGAGAGAGTGAGAGAGAGAAAGAGAGAGAGAGAAAGAGAGGGAGAGATCTATATTGGTTTAATTTGTTCCGATTATTCGATAACTAATGAAACTAGTCACTCCCCATTATTCACCTATGGTTTGGCCACCGATATATAGGAAGTTCATCATTGTGCACCAGAACCTGTTCACATTAATCACGAGATACAGAGGAGGGCACGTACTTGAACGACTGCTGAAAATCATTGTCGTTGAATCAAAGGCAGCGTTTTCCATGAAAGGTAGAGGTACGTGCGTGTGGACTGATCTCTGAGATAATATTTCATACTCTTGAAGATTTCTCCAACTTGCTTTGAAAAAGTCGGCCGTTGAATTAATTGTGAGGTGTCGCCATACTGCATGATGACAGGGGGAGGAATCTTCGCTTGATCTAATGTTTTTTCATCTGGAACATAAAAAAAATACTCGTAAAGTGGTGACAAATTTGATAATTATGAGCAGCAATTGTCTTGTGTAAATGCCGCCTCATATTATCTGAGGTCATGCTTTTCATGTATTATCAAGAAAAGTCACGAAATTTCATATGATTATTTATATGGCATGAGTTTTCTTCATGTAATAATATCACAAGCAGAGCTGAGTGATATCTGTAGCAGCAGACAACAAATGGCATGTACACAATCATGTGATATTTCGTGACGTTATATGGAATTGAAGGGCGCTTAGATTTCATCCTACCCCGTCAAATGTTTTTAACATTTTTTAATTCAGGAAAAAAGTACATATAGATTACCCTCATTGGACGTTTTCAGATATAGTCTTAGAGACATATAAAGAACAAAATACAATTCAAGAGTTCTATACGGTAGTTCATAGTAGATACAAGATATCAAATGATATCAATCTTATTTGTTCGTCAGTGATCATATGTCACCCGTGGCATGTAGATATCATATGGCATAACCGTGGCATACAGTCACACCATGTTAATTCTATGGACATCCATGCATGTGAACGGAAGAATACCGTCTTAGGACAAAGCTAACGTTGATTCACATCATCAGGTGTTTTTGCGGAGCATATTCAACTCAAACCTGTACCTCGCAGGGACTTTGTTTTGCGTTGTGCATGTTTAATGCCCTGCGGCCTCATCACACGCTGATCACGTCTGTATTAATACGCCTGACGTTTGGCAGCGTCTCGCGGTGTTTACGGTAGCCGACCGCCGGCGGCCGCGGGGACGGAGAAAAATAAAGATTGGTTTAAAAAAGACATCCATAAAACACCCAACCCAAAGAGAAGAAAAAAAACCCCAGCAGCGATCAAACACGGAAGGGCAAGAAATGAAAAAAAGTAACCAAATTCAGAGGAAAGGTAATTGGCAGGCAAAATCGCCTTAACGAAGGGAAACCGGCGATTATAGAAAGGGACGCTTGATGAGCTCTTCTGTACGGTTCTGAATAGGAACGTGATGTGACCGACGGATTAGGCATTGACAAGTTTATTAGAATAATAAAACAACGTCTTGATTAACCTTATTCAGAAAATAACGCTACCTCATAACATTAGGAGGAATAATATAGTTCTATGTGATAAGTGCTCTCAAAGATTCTGGGGCTGTTGAATAAAGCTCGTTCGTTTCTGTTGCTGGTCTGAACGGTACGATAATTAAGGGAAACTAGTTAACCTAATTGGGATGGCTTATCGTACCGCGTTACTATAGTAACAAGTCAGTAGAGGTTGGTATTTGGAGTATTTCAAGGCACAGGTGTATAGTACTTAGGAGAAACCAAACGAGAGTGAGTCGTGTTGCTGTTTATCGCACGACGGCAATGTCGTGTATTACTGCATGCTCGAGGCGAAGCCGAGTGCAGTGATACGCGACTTTGCCAGAGTGCGATAAACAACACGATTAACTCGAGTTTTGTGTAGAATTTTTCCTACCCTGTCTTAATTACTTCAGCAAATTGAGAAATAACATAAAACTCACCGATAATCAGTGATAATCATTGGCTGCTTTTCAAATGACATCATTTGACAACTGCATCCCACTAGAGCGATAAATTTCATTTTCCTGCACCGTAGACCAAATACAGTCTGCTTATATTAAGGCTAATGAGTTTTTTATTAGGGGTAGGATAACTCCAACGATAAATGACATCCTGGATGATTCTTTTTCATTTAGTGTTGTATGACAAAATATGAGATATTATCTAAATGAACGTATTTGTATGCAACACCTTGTAAGGGCTTTAAATTACTTTTATCATCAAAATATCTTTTGCTTCCAACATATTATCCTATACAACACCATGGCCCCAAAGACAATTCTAAGATGCTATTTTGTCGTTCATAGTTTATTCAATAGCCCCCTGGGGTTTATGGAGAAACCAAACAAGAGTTAGTCATGTTGTTGTTTATTGCACGACGGCAAGATCTCGTATTACTGCGCGAGGCGAGATCGCGTATTACTGCTCTCGGCTTCGCCTCGCCAATAATACGAGATCTTGCCGTCGTGCAATAAACAACAACACGACTAACTCGAGTTGGGTTTAGAATTTATCCTACCCTGCCCATCTAAATTACTTCTACATTAACAAATGACGTCATTTGTCAAGTGTATCCCACTAGAGCGATATTTTTTATTTTTCTGAACTCCAGACCGAATACAGTGACCCAATGTTAAGCCTATGGAGTTTTTTTTATTAGGGGTAGGATAATGTTTGATATTGAACGAACGACTATCAGGCTGGACGATACGATCTATGAAGCGATAGGGACCTATGGGACGATTCAAGGTCAATCTCGTGTAATAACGCTGGTCGTGGGTATGCTGTCAGATCGCTCTTAGAAAGGGTCGTACATTTGACATACACCTTTCGTCACGATAGGATGTGACACATATACAGTGAAGGGTGGGAGAAAATAGTACCTAGAGCCACCACAGGTGTCGCCACCATATGACAATCGTCTAGAAATTATTATCGTTCATTCATTATCAAACAAGCCTTATATCATACTCTCTAAAGATATATATGGAAACATGTCTATATTCAGCCGATACATGCCCTTCCGCGATGGCGTATATATAGGAATAAACTGGTCAGTTCCATGCAGTGCTAACGGTGCTTCTCGTGCAGTGTAGGTTATATATCAGAATTAAGTCTGGGGAGATTGTATAGTAAGGTAACATAGCAACAAGACCAAAGTCACAGTGGAGAATGGAAGCTTAAATAAGACAGGCCAGAGAGAGATGGGGAGTGAGTCGGGACATGATTGGCAGGTCTGATGGTTAGGATACAGCGAGGTGATAGTGGATTCTGGATGGATCCGGGCCCTGCACTGTAGCACCGGTATCGAGACGCCGACAATGCCATATAATGATGCCTTTGGAGAAGCGCACGATCTGGTTTGCCGAGTTACGTAAACAGATCTATGTGCGTAACGAAGAAGGTCGGTTCCCCTGGATTTCCAATCGATGGTCTACAGAAAGTATGAGTGAATCCTATTTGTGTGCTGATTCGTCGGCAGGAAGCCAAGATGAATCTCCAAGCAGAGTAGATATATGCTGTCACTCCAAGCACAACCGCTGTCCTGTCCTCTCCTGCGTGGATTCGGAAAGTTGTTTGAGAACTGATATGATCTAATTAGATGCCCTGTGAGTGCTCTAAGATGGCTTCCCTAGACGTAATATCGTTACACTGAATTCAGGATGATATCTGATTAAGGAATGACAACAAGCGCTCACTTAACGAGCCTGCTCCAGATGCAATCCTAATATGCCGCATACATGTACATTGCATATTTAAATAGAACTGAACGAGAGTTAGTCTGAGTAGTTTTTATGCCACGACGGGCAGGTCGTGTATTACTACACGACGCGATAGCCGGGTGTAGTGAGGAACAGACCTGACCAGAGTGGCTTAAAAATTAGTCAGGCTAACTCGAGTTCGGTTCTGTATTTATCCTACCCCATCTCTGCGCTTTTGGATTACTAAAATTTAAATATCAACTCAACGACCAACCTTAAATGAGTGCCGGATATCCGTTTGCTACCAGGTACTTGTTATTGTCGGAGCAAGCCACTAAGCTGACAATCCTGGTCTCTGATTGGTCAATTTTTTTATTACTCCAGTGGCATAAAAAACACTTTATGTCATGGCCTGCCACATAAAATTTGCCAATGTTAAGCCTATGGCGTTTTTTTTATTAGGGGTAGGATAAGGACTGCGTCTACCATTTGTAATACAAAACTGAATATTCTTACTGAAATGTTATCTTATGCTATTGTTTCTTTCCAATACCTCTAAAGTTAGATCAAGTGCTGCTACAAAATTTCATATGATTATTTATATGGCATTCGTTGTCTTCTGCTACAGAAATCACTCAGCTCCGCTTCATGATATCATTCCGCAGACAACGAATGGCATGTAAACAATCATATGAAACTGAGTGATGTTTAGATTTTATCCTACACTGTCATATGTTTTTAACTTCATATGTCACCAGTGGCATATAAATATTTTATGGCATAACCATGGCATACAGGCCCACCATGTTAAGTCTATGGAGATTTATATGCGGGGTAGGATAAAGTCTTGTACAGATAGATCTATAATTTTTTCGTTACGTGTAGGTTTGTGCGAAACTTCGTGGTTAGAAAAATCCATATGGGCAAAGGTGGTGAACAGTTAAGCCCCGTTTATCTTCATTGACACACTATAATCTACTCTTTATGATGCAACTCATGACTTGAGAAAAACAAAAGGAAATGGTAAAATCGTAGCTTATGGGGCTATACTGTTGACTCGAATGCTTTGACCACAATAATGTTGAACGAGAAAGAGCAATTTCCCCTTCGTTTTTCCCTATTTGATTTAGTTTTTGTGTAGAGGCAGAAAGGGCAACGAGTTAGGATAAAAACAACAAACGGTAATTGAGATTGATTGGGCGTTATTGGAAGTTGAGGAAGTCCCATATACAGTAGAACCCGCCCTACGGACACCCCGCGCAAGGGGACACCCCGCGTTAACGGACACCTTTGCTCGGAACGGATCCTTCTATTAGATGTTTATTTTAACCCCGTGTAAGCGTAAACCATGCTTAATGCACTGGTCACACTGGCGTAAAAAGCTGCGTTTTTCCATGCACGCACATCTACGTTCTTCTACGCATAAGTCTAATTGAACAAATTGGACGTTAAACTACCCAAACAAACTTCTACGCATTTTGTAATTTAATTATACGCCGCAAAACCCACGTAGATACGTAAAGGAAAGTCGAAATGCGCCGAAAAACGCTACAATACGTACAGAAGCGTAAATAAGCGTTGATGAACGTTGAGAAGCGTACTAAAACTTTAAAGCAAAGCAAACAAATACGTTCCAAATCCATAGCTAATACTGGTCCCCACCAATTCAAATACATAGAAGAAACGCCAAATTTTACGCCAGTGTGACTGGGGCATAAGCGGACACTTTACCCCGGAACGGACGGGTCCGCTTACGCGGGGTTCTACTGTACAGTCGTCGTCCTTTAGGTCACTGTGTTTTACTGCATCATTTGTGAGCTCCAATAAAAGGTGGTGATTTTTTCTATCAGCTTTTATTGAAACTCTCATGTGTATATTTCTTTTTTAATTGCCATTCACATCGCAATATTTAGAATAAAATATCCTCGAGGCAAAAAAATTATGAAACATTAATGTCATACTCGAGCGTTGAACCGCAGGATTGCCTCGCACAAAGGAGTGTTGACCTCTTTGAAGATTACCCAAGAATCTGTCGTCTTTGAGGTACATACATTTAGATTGTCTTTCAATGTTGATGTAGCATATTGGTAAACTCTCATCATTGAGTAATTACATTCCTGCTTATATTTATGTACATGTATATCATATATTTATAACCTCAAGACCTGAAAGCCTCTAACACTGTTTTAATTAAGGTTAACTGTTTACCAAGAATTACCCAATAAACAACTTTGAATAAGACATTTATTTAACATAAGTATTAAGAGAAAATGTAGTTAATGAGCCTGTAGCAACTCTCGGCCTTTTGCCCCATAAATTTGTGTCCCTCCACCTCTGGCGACGGGACATATTTTATGGGAGAAAGACCTCAAATGAAATCGCTGCGGGTTCACTCACTACGTTTTCTCTTTATACACCTAAAAACCATGCCATTTTATGTATTCGCGATGTAAACCCCTGTAAAACCCCTTTATGGAAAAAAAACCAAACTTTTATTATTATCCATTGATAACCGGAGGCGCCACCTGGTGTTTTATTTAGCATTGGTGGGCAAGATGGCCGCCTCTGTAACACAATACCTATGTGCCCTATAGCAATTAAAAACCGATGTATTAGTATTCATATGTAAGATAATGTAATGACCACCTAGAAATAATCGTACCTCAGATTGTACTCAATTTAAGTCATTGAACTACATTTACATTGAATAGCACACTGTGTGCCCTTAACAATAGTCCAATGCATCTCTGCGACAGTTGTATTCTATTAGTGTGGCTATGCCCTTTAACAGAGAATCTGTTTGAAGAGCGCCATTGGGGTGCCTCTGGACGTGCACAATTAGATAAACATTAAGAAGATCGTCAAGCCTTAACCCTTTAAAGATGGGTGCCTGCGGTCTCCCCTCTCATAAGATCTCACACTCTCTAAGTGGTATTCTGTACAAGGTTCTCACTATGCTCTATGGGAGAAGAATTCTTAACGAATTAGGCTTAGAGCCTTGAGAATCCACTGGCCTGCCTCCAGTGCTAAAGACGTACATCAATGCATCCCAAAGATTCCTATAATCTCAATGATGCCACCTAGCGGGAATACTTTGTACTTGGCGCCCTAGTGGCTTTATTTGAACTGTAATATAGATAACCACTTAGAGAGTGTGAGATGTTGTAAGAGGGATGCTGCGGCAGGGCTGTATGCGTAAAGGACGGAATCTATTGTCCATATGTACCACTAACGGATGAGTATATCACTGTTAATCTCATACTTTGGGTGTTTCATCATGTGATATGCTATCCTTCATATAACGTTTTCCTTTGCTTAGAAATATCAACTACGATGTTACCCCTATATTCTGTGAAAATCTCATGTTTATTAAAATAATATATTTTAGTTTAAAATACTTTAGGACATTTTTGAGAAATAATGCCTTGAGGGATCATTTGGCCTGGGCCGGTTGTTGCCTCATGGCATCATTCGCCCATAACGGGTTAAAAACTATAAGCGATCTGCCATTATTCACATCCATTCAATCCACAGACTCTGTTGACAATACGAGTTTTAGAAATGCGGAAATTGCTAGAAAGGTTACTACTATCCCGCGCAGAGCCTACTGTAATGGGAAAAGACAAAAAGAAAAGTCAGGAAACGAGTTGTAGAAAACAATTCACTTGGTTTGTTCCTATCTTGCAGTACGATTCGATAAAACAGGAAGTATTGATAAAGGAATGACAAAAGAATCGGCTTAGGTTTGATGGTTCTGATTTTATGCCATTCACTCCTCTCTCCATCCGTCTTCCAAGGCTCCCCGTGGTCATTGTGCCTGTCTGCCATCGCCCTCTTTTTCCTCCTGATACCCTGCCTTACTTTTATTCAATTTTAGTTCTTTCAGCTGGAAACCCTTTCGCATACAGAACTCCCTTTCTCGATGTTCTGTGTTCTTGCTGACTGCAGGATTCACATTCCAACTCGATTATCAATTCACATCACTCATTGTCTTTCACTCACTCACTCACTCACTCACTCACTCACTCACTCACTCACTCACTCACTCACTCACTCACTCACTCACTCACTCACTCACTCACTCACTCACTCACTCACACACTCACTAACTCACTTACTCACTCACTCACTCACTCACACACTCACTCATTCACTCCCTTACTCATTCACTCCCTTACTCATTCACTCACTCACTCACTCACTCACTCACTCACTCACTCACTCACTCACTCACTCACTCACTCACTCACTCACTCACTCACTCACTCACTCACTCACTCACTCACTCACTCACTCACTCACTCACTCACTCACTCACTCACTCACTCACTCACTCACTCACTCACTCACTCACTCACTCACTCACTCACTCACTCACTCACTCACTCACTCACTCACTCACTCACTCACTCACTCACTCACTCACTCACTCACTCACTCACTCACTCACTCACTCACTCACTCACTCACTCACTCACTCACTCACTCACTCACTCACTCACTCACTCACTCACTCACTCACTCACTCACTCACTCACTCACTCACTCACTCACTCACTCACTCACTCACTCACTCACTCACTCACTCACTCACTCACTCACTCACTCACTCACTCACTCACTCACTCACTCACTCACTCACTAACTCACTTACTCACTCACTCACTCACTCACACACTCACTCATTCACTCCCTTACTCATTCACTCCCTTACTCATTAACTCACTCACTCATTCACTCACTCACTCACTCAGTCACTCACTCACTCACTCACTCACTCACTCACTCACTCACACACTCACTCATTCACTCACTCACTCAGTCACTCAGTCACTCAGTCACTCACTCACTCTCTCACTCATTCACTCACTCACTCACTTACTTATTAACTCACTCATTCACTCATTCACTCTCTCACTCACTCACTGATTCACTCACTCACTCACTCACTCACTCCATTACTCACTCATTAACTCATTCACTCTCTCACTCATTCACTCAATCACAATCACTCACAGTCAATTAGTGACTCACCCACTCACTCCCTGACCCACTCACCTTCTCACTCAGTCATTCACCCACTCACCCACTCACTCACTCACTCATTCACTCATTCACTCTCACTCGCTCACTCACTCACTCACTCACTCACTCACTCACTCAATCAATCAATCAATCAATCACTCACTCACTCACTCCTCACTCACCCACTCACTCACTCACTCACTTACTCATTCACTCACTCACTTACTGACACACTCACTCACTTACTCACTCACTCACTCACTCACTCACTCACTCACTTACTCATTAACTCACTCATTCATTCACTCATTCACTCACTCACTCACTCACTCACTCACTCACACAATCACTCACTCTCTCACTCACTCATTCATTCAATCACAATCACTCACAGTCAATTAGTGAATCATCAAATCACTGTAAGTGACTCACTTACCCACTCACTCCCTGACCCACTCATCTACTCACTCACTCACTCTCAGTCAGTCTCTCTTTTAGGCCTGGTGCCACCTACTAGGATAGAAAAATAGATCTCCTGATACGGCTCCAATACAAAAAGTCAAAAACCCTACGAGACAGGTTTTTCATCAGAACCGAATGGTAGAAGCCCTTTTACAATGGAGTCTAATCGCAGGGAGGTGGTCAACTGCCCCGATGTTAGGTGACCTTCCGACGCGATTTTGATTTTTTTATCGGGAGGTGCATCGTAGACCATATCGGAGCCATACCGTGGCAGATGGACGCTGGGCCTTACTCACACTCACTCACTCACTCGTTCATTTACTCAGTCATCCACTCACTCAGTCTGCCGCAGTTATAGAACACCTTCCTTTTCTATCTCCCACGAACACACGTCCAGGCAGACCCCTCTGTGGATGCTCACCACTCTGAGGTGCTCTATCCACACATTACCTGCTCACACGCAGCGTACAGCGGCCCCCTGAACACGTCTACCCACACCCTCCTGTCCCCCGTCAACACCTCTCCACCAGGAGAACACTGAGAGGGAGGCGGTCAAGCCCTCAGTCTGTGGACATTCATTCGCCATTTCCTGATTGCTCACTGGGCAGGTACTAGATTTGCTTAAGGTCCGGCGTCCACCTACTACGATATGGCTCCGATATGGTCTACGATGCGCCTCCCGATAAAAGATCTAAATCGCGTCGGAAGGTCACCTAATATCGGGGCAGTTGACCATGTTTCTGCAATTAGACACTGATAAAATCTCCATGCAATGCGTGGTGGATTGGCATGTCTAGACATATGTCTACGATTTTGCACCTTCCTGATATGTCTCCGATATTGACTTATTGTATCGGAGCCATATCGGTAGGTCTAAATTCCAATCGTAGTAGGTGGACGCCGGGCCTAACTCTTTGATTATGGACATTCATGATTAAACAAAATTAAGATAAAGTATGCTGCAGGTTGACTGGTCCAGGAATCAAAAACTTGCCCTTTAAGAATGAAACCTCATGTAGAATGAAACCCTGATCGCTCCTTGTAACCCTACACCTCCTCCTACCCTTCCTCCAGTTCCCTGGGTGCTATGTTATCAGAGCAATAAATCCTGCCTGTGGACGACCTTTGGACTGTGTACAGGGGTCTTAACACTGAAGACCCTGGTACTGAGGAGTAGGTGGAGGGGTAGAGGGACTAAAGCCAGGGGTAAACCTAGAAAATCTCCAAACAGATATCCTGACCAGTAACAAGGAACTCTGAATGGAGAGTGCTAACCGGCGCCAGAAATCAGACACCATTACCGATTAGAACAGTCCCTGTATCGAGGAGAGGAGGGGTATTGGGACTGGGCCTGTATCGAGGAGAGGAGGGATATAGGGACTGGGGCCAGTCTAGGCAGATATCAGTCAGGGTATGGAGTGTGGGGTGTGTGTGGGTGTGTGTGTGTGTGTGTGGGGGGGGGGGGTGTGTGTGGGGGGTGACTGCCTGGCAGGAGGTTGATTGTGGTCCGTAGACAACTCCTTCCTGCTCTCAGGAAATGTTCCCTTTATGGATCTGCAATTGCTTTCCCCTAATAGCCAATGTTGATAAACGGTTCCCTGTGTTCTAAAGAAATGGGTCGGTTTCTTTCTCTTTGTGACTTTATTGCCAAATGGAGACTGATTCGAAAAGCCACTTTCTCTTAAGAGTATTCCTTATCAATCCAGAATGTTCATTCAATATTTTTTTTTATTAGAATCGGTCATAATAAGTTCATCTACTATGCGAACTCACGATCATAAAAGATTTCGTATGCTAATAAACGGAAAAATGGCGACCTATACCCTAGCTTTTAGGATGCACTGAATTACCACTATCCTTGACAGTGCGGTGGTGTCTTGCAATACAGACAATGTACTGCAATAGACTTGTTATCGATCATGGGTGGATAATAAATATAATGACTTTCAGGCCCGGCGTCCACCTACTACGATAGAATCGTAGACCTCCCGATATGGCACCGATACAAAATGTCAAAATCGGTGCCATATCGGGAAGGTCCAAAATCGTAGACATATGTCTAGACAAGCCAATCCACCACGTATTGCATGGGATTTTTGTCGGTGTCTAATCGCAGAAATGCGGTCAACTGCCCCAATATTAGGTGACCTTCCGACGCGATTTAGATTTTTTATCGGGAGGTGCATCGTAAACCATATCGGAGCCATATCGTAGTAAGTGGACGCCGGGCCTAAGAAGACCAAACAAATATGTCTAGATGCAAAGTCTGCACAGTTTTGGTTCTAAAAATTTGGAATTGATAAATATAATTATTACCATTTTCATGTATGAGTTGATGTAATCTCCTTGAAGTTGACGATGTGTCGCTCAGATATTACTACGTGGCAACTACTCGTAGATTATGGCTACTCATACTCTCATGGATCAATGTGAGTGCGAGTGTGCGAGCTGGAATGGTATGATCCGAGAGTGTGTGTGTGGCAACAATGGGACTAGTTGTACAATATCTTCACATATTCAATTACTAACATTTTGATACTTTCTGTATTTATGTGATTATTATGTAGAAGATTTAAGAAGAAACAACAAATTTTGATCAAAGTCATCATTCCTCATGAGTTTGATGCGGAGTGATATGAACGAAGTGACAGCCGAGTGAATATCACGTAGCATTCATATGAGTTGGAGAACGACTTTGATCAAAACAGGTTCCTTTCTGTATTAATCTCACCCCTGTTCACACAAAAAACCCAGAGAACACACAGGATGTAGACCATGGATAGTAGACTGCAATCCTCGAAGAGGGGGTGGGGGAGAGGAAGAGGTCCTAAAGGACAAAAATACCAGGGGGTGAGATTTTTTTATTTTTTTTATTCAGAGAATTTATAAAGGACAATGGTACATTCGCTATGCTTAGATAGCGTTCTTCCATGAACACGTCCAACAGGTTCGGTAATACAGACACAGGTGTTGACGAAAAATAAGACAGTACATAGACAGGCCAATAGGCGTGATTCTTTTGGTGATTTTGTTGTAGTTTCTGTGGTTGATAATATCATGAAACATCACGAAATCTCATATGATTGTTTATATGGCATGAGTTCGCGGCATGATATCACGCACCACTCTCATAAGATCTCACACTCTCTAAGTCGTATTCTGTACAAAGTTCTCACTGCGCTCTATGGGAAGGGATTTCTTAATAGATAAGGCTTAGAGCCTTCGGAATCCACTGGCACACAGTATTCCTGCTAGGTGGCATCATTGAGATTATAGGAATCTTTGGTAGCATCGATGTACGTCTTTAGCAAGGGAGGCAGGCCAGTGGATCCTGAAGGCTCTAAACCTAGTTCGTTAAGAATTCTTCTCCATAGAGCATAGTGAGAGTACAGAATACGACTTAGAGAGTGTGAGATCGTATGAGAGGGGTGCACCAGGAAGTGGAGCTGAGTGATATCTGTAGCGGAAGACAATAAATGGCATCTAAATAATTATATGAAATTGAGTGATGTTTAGATTTTATCCTACCCTGTCACATGTTTTTAACTTCATATGTTACCAGTGGCATATAAATATCTTATGCCATAACCATGGCATATAGTCACACCATGTTAAGTAGGCTTATATTGAGATTTGTATGAGGGATAGGATAAAGGAAGATACTCTTGAATACTCCCAAGAAATTACCCCTGGCTGGTCCGGTAATTCACAATGTAATAGTTCCAAGTGGCGGGACAATGGAATATCGCCACAGTTGTTGACATATACTCTTGTATCTCCTTCAGCATTGACATATTCATAATCATTCCTGCTACACACCGGAAATTACTGCGCTACTGTGCCTAGTTGAAATTACATTGTCAGGAATCAAGTCAATAACAGCTTGCCGTGATGACTATTGTGGCATAATGAAAATACTCCTATTTACGAAAATATAGGTCACTGATTGGTTGAATACTGGATGTTACTCAAAACTCAGGTCTGAATAGATAATTGCATTCATCCTGCAATGCTTTCACAGCTTATGGTACTATAGTCCTGAGCGTTTAATATGGGACAAAAAACTAGTTTTTTTAACTCAGAAAGGGCAAGTCGCTGTTGTGTCGCGAATAACAGGGCGATTTTTATAATCAAAACATCGTTAGAAATCTAAGACTTAGGCCTATATGTTGATATATATATATATATATATATATATATATATATAAATATATATATATATATATATATATATATATATATATATATGATATACCTGTATCATGGCTAAGATTCCCCATCGTAGATGGAACAACAGAATTTGTTAGGTGAAAAACACCAAAACATGTTACCTTCCTGTCTTCACAGTAATTTAATGAAAAATCTATCGCGATGACCTATAGAAATAAACATTCTATTTTCTTAGCTTTTTTTAAGACCATTAAAATGATACCTATATTGCCAGGCTGTGATAGATATTTTCTGAGGTACAGGAGTGTTATCACAGATGACAAAGAGTCGAAAGAGCCCTAAAAACGTGATTTTCTGATATCATTGTATTTTTGGCAGATAGCATAGCTAAAACTGCCAATAATTTACCTCTGAATGACATTTAGTTGATAAGATAACCTACCAGTTGTATTCTGTGGGGGTTCATCTACAAATCACTCTATATTTGAAGTATCTATGCCAATTATTGACTTTCTACTAGGTTGATATATGAGTATGCTCCAGGTATGGTGATACACACTCCCTATGTGTTTTCTACGGACACTCTGTATCAGGTGGCTATAACTGTATGCTCCGGGTATGGTGATACACACTCCCTATATGTTTTCTCTGGACACTTTGTACAAGGTGGATATATCTGTATGCTCCGGGTATGGTGATACACACTCCCTATGTGTTTTCTATGGACACTCTGTATAAGGTGGATATATCTGTATGCTCCGGGTATGGTGATACACACTCCCTATATGTTTTCTATGGACACTCTGTATTAGGTGGATATATCTGTATGCTACGGGTATGGTGATACACACTCCCTATATGTTTTCTATGGACACTCTGTATCAGGTGGCTATAACTGTATGCTCCGGGTATGGTGATACACACTCCCTATGTGTTTTCTATGGACACTCTGTATTAGGTGGATATATCTGTATGCTCCGGGTATGGTGATACACACTCCCTATATGTTTTCTATGGACACTCTGTATTAGGTGGATATATCTGTATGCTCTGGGTATGGTGATACACACTCCCTATATGTTTTCTATGGACACTCTGTATTGGGTGGATATATCTGTATGCTCCGGGTATGGTGGTACACACTCCCTATATGTTTTCTATGGACACTCTGTATTAGGTGGATATATCTGTATGCTCCGGGTATGGTGATACACACTCCCTATATGTTTTCTATGGACACTCTGTATTGGGTGGATATATCTGTATGTTCTGGGTATGGTGATACACACTCCCTATATGTTTTCTATGGACACTCTGTATTGGGTGGATGATAACTATTGATCAGCACTTCTGCTGTTCCACTTCAGCCCTCAACATCTGGAGGTAGATGATCATATAGTCAGGTAGACTCAAATGTTCAGATTTTGGCAAAAACAGATTCAAAGGACTGGCTTTTTGAAAATGTTTCCTTTGTAACCATGGCAATTGAGAGAAGCCTCCATGGTGCTGGATGCTATGCATTCCCCTCCACCTGTCAGCTACAGAAATACAACCAGAACACGTTTCATCCTCAATATTTCAGCAGCAGGAGAGACGAAGGTAATAAGAAAATACTTGGCTGCTGTGTACGTGTGGCTCATGGTATGATGAAGCGAAAACCCCCACATTCCTCCGGAAGTAAGAGCAGCTACTGTTAAAGGCATATCCTACAATTCACGGTGATTTTCAAAATATCATCAATTTTCATTCTAAACTGGTTCCTTGGGATTCAATTTTTTTTTTTTTTTTTTGTTGGTGGCAAATGTTTATTTCTCTATCAATACATGTTTTATCACTCTGCTCCAAACATATATCTCAAAGGTTCAATACACTAATAATACATTCATACATTCATTCTGTGGTATGTACATGCTCCAAATATTTTTTCTGTGTTTTTTGATAATACAGTATAGCAGGATGATATCCCCTAAGATTTTTCCTAACTAGCTTCCTTTCTAGAGGCAAGTTGCCACCCATATTATGGTCTTTCTACTTTAACATCTAATATGTTTTTAGTTCATATCTCTCTATAGTACGATTATAAAACGTTGACTGTATCAGAGAAAATCCATCCAAAATGCTTGGGATTCATTCTAATTCTAAATGAATACATTTAATGTTTCGTCCAGTTCATCCAAGCTTGATTGGTCAAACAGGTCAATATACATTTGCTTGATTTACAGTCTTCTCCAATTCTTTCAGCAACAAGGAAGGTGACCTATGGTTATTTTAAAACTTGAATGTGAAGTACTACACATATTCCTTGAACATTTGAGGAAAATGACATGGGTGTTACTATGTCAGAAAAAACTTCATAGAATTTTTATATATTCTATTATGATATTATCCCATTATTGACCTCTAAATCAAAAGCTAGCATGGTGACCAGCGATTTTTGAAGTAGATATGTGTACCACAACACGTGAAGATCATCATATTCAAGTTTCAGGAAAATGACATGGGTCTTAATGTTTAAGCCATATTGTCTGATATGCCTTTAAAGTCCCGTGTCGTATGAATACGTGTGGGTGGTCTGCAAAACCCAATAACATGCACATCGGATAATAAAATTATCGCGTTCCTAATACGGAGCATGTATTTATAACATTCTGAACAGAACCTTATATTCCAGTGGTCATTTTTTGAAGTACCATAATCTTTTTTATATGAAGAATCCTCACGGAACCATCATAAAAACACTGAGACATGACAGAAGTACTTATATGGGAGCGGTGTGGGGACTTTGACTGGCGAGCGTTACAGGGCAGAACGAGAACGCAATTAGCACGCAGAGATGTCGCCATTAATAAGAGATAATTAGGGCTTTGTGCCGCCATTGTTTCCCTCGAACTTATCAACATGTCAGCTTGAAGTGTTTCACGGGGTCTTAGAGAATCCCCCAAGTGGAGCTTAGAGCACCTCCGAGCATCTACGAATTACTCCGAGCACCTCCGAGCATCTCCGAATTACTCCGAGCACCTCCGAGCAGCTCCGTGCTGCTGCAAATATCTCCCAGCTGCCGAACAGCTCTGAGCATCTCTGAATAACTCCAAGTAATACCAAACTGCTCTGAGCATCTTTGAGCATCTTGAACTGACGCCAAACTGCTCCGAGAATCTTTGAACAACCCCAAATGATGCCAAACTGCTCTGAGCATCCTTTAGCACCCCAGAGTAATGCTGAACTGTTCCGAGCATCTTCGAGCATCTCCAAGTAATGCTGAACTACCCTGAATATCTGCGAGGATCCCCAAGTAATGCCGAACTGCTCCAAGCATCTTCGAGAATCCCCGAGTATTGCCAAACTGTTCCGGGCATCTCCACGTGTCCCCCAGGTAATGCCTCTAATCTCCAAGCAGAGCAGAGCAACTCTAAATCATATCCATATTGTCTACAGTGAGCCTTATCATGTATTGCGGCTTTAGCGCTATTGACATGTAGTGCTGGGGGCACGTTAAGACCAGTCTGCAAAGACTGAGTGCCATCCCATGTTAAATAAAAGTCTTTAAAAAAATTTAAAAAATGCCAACCTGCTCCAATCATCTCTGGGCAACCCTAATCACAAATGAACCACTCTGAGCATCTCTTAGTACTCCTCAGCAATGCCAAGCTGCTCCGAGCGTCGTCAAGCATCCGCAAGTAAGGGAGAACTGCTTGGGGCTTCTCGCAGCAACTCCAAGTAATGCCAAGCTGCTCTGAGCATGTCTGAGCAACTCCAAGTAATGCCAAACTGCTCTGAGCATCTTCCAGCATTCTCATGTACTGCTCAGCTGCTCTCAGCATCTTTGAGCACCCCAGAGCAATACAGAACTGCTCTTAGCATCTCTGTGCAATTCCAAGTAATGCCAAACTGCTCTGAGCATCCAGAGAAATACAGAACTGCTCTGTGATTTTTATAGAAATTTGCCTCATACGTTTACATCGGAATCTTTTTTTTTTTAATTTAAATTTATATATACATGTGTGTGTATAGATTAGTTATACGCGACTTTGCACAATCCATACTCATCGATTTACTAGTCTGGCCATCGACAAACTATACTTCTGTGCTGTTTCCCTCAGCGCCGATTCATATGTAGATTTATCCCTCTGTCTGGGATTGACGATTTCCGAGGTAAACCGCTGAGAGGGTTTCCGCCTTACGGCTACAGATATTAGCAGCTTTTGTAGGTAATAAGGGCAGTAAGACAGATGTTATAAAGCCCAATGCACATCTACCGATTTCGGAACATTGTGCGATATCCAGTCTGAATAAAGGCCTGTTTCCATTGGCTGACGAAACGTGTGTAGATTTTTGCAGTTACACAGAAGGTCTGTCGGTGGTGCCACATAAGGCCCGTTTCCATTGGCCGATTTCCCGTCACCGATCTACAGTCAGGGACCACCGACAGATTTTTGGCACTGTGGACTCAATATCGGTCAATGGAAACAACCAAGGTCGTGAAATGCCACACAACTTTTTCTGCTTAGATTATGCAATGTGGCACCACCCACCACTGAGTGAAAGCTTGGTCACTGAGAGAAATCTACTACCCTCAGCGATTTTTCTATACTGATGTACAGTCAGTGGCACCACTGCAGACTTTCTGTGTAACTCAAAAAGTCTAAGCAATCTTTGTCGGCCAATGGAAACGGGCCTTGACTGTGCATATAAGTAAAGAAAAATCTGCGTGGGTAGTAGATTTCACTCAGTGACCTAGCTTTCACTCAGTCGTGGGTGGTGACACATTGCATAATCTAAACAGAAAAAGTCGTGGGTCATTCCACGAGCTAGGTCGTTTCCATTGACCGATTTTGTGTCAGCAGTGCCAAAAGTCCGTCAGTGGTTCCTGACTGTGGATCGGTGACTGAAAATCGGCCAATGGAAACGGGCCTTAATTATAAGGGGTCAATTTCAGGAATCAGCTCCAGTATTAAGCGGAGAAGGGAATTGTATGATATATAAGTATTTCTTGATGATACTTTCGTGCAATAAGCCAACAATTTATCATTGATTATAGGCCCATCAGACCCACTGACAGGCCAGAACTGCGAAAGGTTAACGAATCAAGGTTATATCTCCATAGAGGTCATACTTGTTTGAAGGTCAAAGCAGTAAAGTGTCACATATTATAGGTACTGGCTTCAGCCGTTAGGAGGTAGAAAATAAATTGTCTTCAAACGTCCAGAAGAAATGTCAGCTTTTTGTGAAATAAGAAATGGGAGCCAAGAAACCGGTACCCCTTTAAAAATGTTAGAATTCGTGAACCACGAGGAACTTTAAATGTATTGGACACTAAATGTATTGGACACTTAAATGTATTAAACACTTAAATGTATTAAACACGTAATTCATTGGATTTGTGTATCAAAAAGGATAGCAGAGGTGTTCGATGTACCTTGGTCAGCAGATGACGCCTGTTTCATGTTAAATAAAAAATAAAAGGATGATTGAAATAGGAAACGACCAATAAGGAAATTGAACAAAAAAAACATATTGGTGAAGAAGGTATTGACTCCAAAGTGTAAAATATGGTACTTTAGTGACTTAAAGTCTTCTCTATTAAGCGATATGTGGTAAACGCAAAACAGAAGGTTCTCAATATATCATATGAAACATTTTCCCTTTTCGAGTAAGTGAGAAAGCATCATAATCCTCTGAGTACAAAATGATTTCTGAATGAGTTTATCGGTTTCTTGATAACCGTTCAAAGAATGCATTTAAACTATTGCTCAAGAATATTGTTAAGTCTCTATGCTTTGAAGATAAAGTCGCAAATGGAAAATAAGACTGTATCCCCCAGAGGTGCTCAAGGGAAATATATATTTCAATTCAAACTACTGCTTTATATTCATTGAGACATAGAAAAACATACAGCCTAGCCATAGAAACCATTGAGGCATACGGAAATCCGATATACCTCAATAGGGAATATAATATAATTGACTCTTCTGGGTAAATCTCTCCAGACATTTCAAATCCCTTCTGGTTAAGTAAGAGCAATGTATTTTAGTTGTCCCCCTTTAACTATCATTCTCCAGTTTTGTATGATAGCATTAGGATTTTCACAATGACACATCTAAACGTCTGAGGTACGATGACTATGCGTCTTATAAATGCCATATTTCATCATAGATAGGTGTTAGATAGATGCAATATTTCATATTTTCCTTCCAACCACAACATCTAGAATGTACTTTGTCACCCTAAAGTTTTCCTGCATTAACAAAACCTTGTATTATTATGTCTAACTTTCCCCTATGGCAAGTTTCCTTTAAGCTCATTCCAGCAATCTTGTTATTTCTGATTGATTCAGTCGCTAGACCAGTTACCATGGAAACGGTTAGAATACGATCAATGAAGTGCTAATCAAGGATAAAGATTCATTATAGTGTTTTAATTCATCCTCATGAGAAGTATTTTTTCTCCCGTGTAGTACCTGTCTCTGGTGTGATAAAATGAGGCCCTTTATCTAATTAGACTTTCTGAACATCTGCTGCTAGGCTAGGATGCTTACGGTGCACCCCTCTAATCAGATCTCACAGTCTCTAAGTGGTATTCTGTACAAGGTTCTCACTACGCTCTATAGGATAAGAATTCTTACTGAACTAGGCTTAGAGCCTTGATAATCCACTGGCCTGCCTCCTGTGGTGAACACAGGATTCAACCCAAAGATTTCTATATGATGCCACCTAGCGGGAATACTGCGTACTTGACATCCTAGGGGCTTTATTTGGACTGGAATACTAGAAAAAAACGTCACAAAATTTCATACATTTGTTCATATGGCATGAGTTGTTTTCGCGGAATGATATAACGAAGCGGAGCTGAGTGATATCTGTGGCAGAAGACAACAAATGCCATGTAAACAATTGTATGAAATTAAGTGACGTTTAGATTTTATCCTACCCTGTCACATGTTTTTAACTTCATGTGTCACCTGTGGCATATAGATATTATATGGCATAACCGTGGCATACAGTCACTCCATGTTAAGTTTATGGAGATTTATATGAGGGGTAGGATAAAGAGAGAGTGTGAGATCTTATGATAGGGGTGCACCTGGGCTGGCTCCACGAAGTATCTTTACCAATAATCCATTGTCGGTGACTCGATTTATTAACATGTTGATAAACTTTTGGCAAGCGCTTTAGAAACATGTAAGGACAAAATGTTGGCGACAAAAGAACATCTCAAAGAGGGGGTTCACTAATCATTGGCTAACCCTCGCCTAGCTGTCCTACCTCTACCGACTAGGGCCGACTCTGTTCTTTTATCGCCGACAAAGGTTCAGAAATCGGTAGATGTGTATTGGGCTTTCTGGCAGCGGTGCTGGCAATACCTAGCATAGTTTGCCACGATTGCGTAACATTCAACACACTCGGGGTCCTTTTTCCCATTTCCAATTGATTCAGCTTTTTGCCGTCTTGGGAAATTCCATTTATTCGATTTGAGTGGTGGAAAAACAACAGTTATTTTCTCTTCAATTTGAATAATAGATATGCTTTTAAAACTCACAGGGAAGGATGCCTGCTTCCCATCTCTGTAAAGTCTTACCAAATACTGGAAGACTCAGCCTGGGCCCTTTGAATAAACTAGTTTCATACATGAACGCCAAGGAGACCCAGGGACGATAAAGGTCAACTTTTTTCAATACTAAAGCCCTATGCCCATCTTCCGATTCCGGAACATTCATGTACCTTTGTCGGCGACAAACGGATGGTAATTTGTCTCACCAAAGGCATCCGACCGGAGTCGGCCGTAGTCGGTAGATGTAGGACAGCTAGGCAAAGGTGACCTACCGATTAGTAGACTGATTTGCTTAATACCCACCACCCCCCTCTCCTCAATTTCCGCCGGTCGAGTAAAGGGTTACGTAATTTGCCTGCGACAAGTCGACCGACTCCTATACGATTTGGGAACTAATCGCTCAACCCTGAATCGGTAGATGGGCATCAGGCTTTATGGACGACCCCAAAACGGCTAAGACTGTCTTAGTGGAAGAACTTAGATATTACCAAACAATATCCCTTGAAAGAGGTAAAAAAAACTATTTTGACCGAAATTATTTTGTCTGCCCGAGTTTTAGGGTTAACACTGATAGAAATCTTACTGAATTTTTTATGGAAATTACTCAAATACATTGAACGTATCTATCTCCCCGATCCACCATCAGCACTAATAACTAAAGGTATGATATGTGGCGTGGTTGACATATATAGTGCATGTATTCTGTTTGAATATGGATTATGGCCTCCGTGTAACTTTGGAATATTGTTCTGTACTCAAACTGTAAAGATATTGACAATAACCAATGATATCACAATCTACCAGATATTAGATCATTACTAACAAATGTAACTATGTCCCTGTATAGTCTCGTATTTTGTTTTGTATCATGTTTTCCACCTGACTGTACATGGAAGAACGTCCAATTCGCCGGATGAATGTATTTGTCTATAGGCCCTATTGAGGTATCCCGTAATCCAGTCTGTTTACAAGTTCCGGTGCTCGCTGGTTGCCTGGTTGCTGGTTTTTATAAATATTCAAATCGGAAATCCAATATCAGAAATGGAAATTTCAGCTATTTCTCAATACAGATCCGAAATAATATTCAGGCTCTCCAAATATAAATGGGAAAACGATAGTTCATGTGGTCGTGGCCTGCCCAGCCAGCCGCCAGCGGAACTTGTATTTACCCTGGGCGATAATAGGGAGTTTAGTAACCTCTGGAGGGCGTATAAATGTGAGATGAGAAAATAAAAACAAGTAAATAAAATATTTGACGCAAGATCACAAATTTTCCCTGGGATCTATCATCTAAGCCCAACACCACCAATTGGTAATTAATCCCAATTTTCTGATGCCTCAGCGATCAGGACAATTAGCACCTACGCACTGTGGAAGGTAATAAATGTGTTACCGCAGAGCACCTGCTGTCTGTATGAAGTAGAAACTATGCTGAGGTGATTACATCACCGTTCTTGTGTAAGTGGTGATCATTGTTAATCTTCTGTCGGTTATAAATTGATCTAGTGCCCCTTAATCGGGTAAATCACTCATCCATCTGGCTTTTAGAAGAGAAACTTTACAAACGCTCACGATTGCGTAAACAACTTGAAAGCTTTAGGTGACAAGACAAATTCATTCAGTTGCCAATAACCACTGTTATCCTACCCCTAATAAAAAACGCCATAGGCTTAGCATGGGATTTGTTTATGTCACGGGTAGTGACATAAAGTGTTGTTTATGCCACTACTTTCTGATACTGAAAAAATATGGAAACGGGGTAGGATAAAATCTAGACGCCACTCGTTTGAGTTTGAGCTTATTTATACCACTCATTTTGTTGGCTCCGTAATGTCACGCGTCTTTGACTCGTGAAATTATGGAGCCAACAAAATGTGTGGCATAAATAACCTCAGACTCAAACTCTTAACGTCTCTTGATATTCTCAATTTGTTTATTATGCTAAAATGAATAAATTCCCCTGGTGTTTTGAATGGCGTCAATAGCTATGTGCCCTAAAGGACCGTCATTTGAGTATTAAAATTATTATGCTGCTCTAGTTACCAGTTGTTGATTGATAGGTCTCACAATAGTCCGGTTTTCATGGAAACGTCTGTGCTTCAAGAGTCTTCTGTATTTCTTCATATTTACTTTTTGGGGACAATATTTAAAATACCTTTTGGCGTTGTAGTGTTGATCATACATAACTTACATGTCAGAGATTTGTACCTATGGCTACTTCCTACATACACAGGTACACTCTCACAACTTAGGTAATAGCATATACCTACACAATATTCATTATATATCATATATATAAATATATATGTATGTACACGTATCAATATTGATAGTAATAAGGAACTGCATAGAGATCCATAGACACTGACAATATGCCATGAGTTCTAATTGCGGAGTAATCTCACGAAGCAAAGCCGAATGAGATAATGTAGCAAACCAAAATCAATGGCATATTATCAGGGACTATGGATCGAGAGCGGTTCAGAAAATATCTCACCACTATCACTAGCTAATTTGCTAAAATTTGTGACATCGTCCCCTATTGAGCATCCCTCCACAGTACTCCATTGGCGTTGAGTACAATTTTCCAATGTTAAGTCTGGGAAACAATTACCAGGGGTGCGATAAATCCTGATATATGATATATCCCGATAAAGATGCCTAATAACAGACAAACAAGAATACTCGTTAAGGTCCAGCGACCACCTACTACGATATGGCTCCGATATGGTCTATGGTGCACCTCCCGATAAGAAATCAAAATCGCGTTGGAAGGTCACCTAATATTGGGGCAGTTGACCACGTTTCTGCAATTAGACACCAATAAAAAGCCTATACAATACGTGGTGGATTGGCACGTTTAGACATATGTCTATGACTTTTCACCTTCCCGATATGTTTCCGATATTGACTTTTTGTATCGGAGCCATATCGGTAGGTCTAAATTTCTATCATAGTAGGTGGACGCCAGGCCTAATACTAAAGGCAAATTACAGCAATTTACCAGTGTAAGGTGTTCCCGCTGAAATAATTTTTGTAATCGAGTTAAGCAAACATTGGATTGGCCTTTACAATCTGACACATCTGTAGTGAGATGTTGGCTGCATTCCCCAACCAGTTCTAAAACCATATGATTTAAGCAGGAAGGAGAAAATTGGACACATTTCTCGGAACCGTAATTATTAAATGTGACAGGAAGGCATCTCCGAACGATAAATATTGAATTGGGCCTAGAATTCAGTGAGGGAGGTTGGTTGTCTACACTGAGCTAATAGCTTAACCCTTTCTGGCAGGGCAATGCCATATGGCATTCCCCTGGTCATGGCAGGACAATGCCATATGGCATTCCCCTGGCCAGGCATGGCATTCACATATGGAATTGATGAACCACTCTGTATTTGTTCCTTTGTAACTTTTTGAAAAATTATCGCAGAATCATAAAAATTATATGAGATATTATGCTAAATGTCGCCAGTATGTCTTTGAAATATCGGAAAGTTCTAATAAAAAATACAGATTAACTGGAAAATTTAAATTTGTAATTTCTCTTAATAATATTGACTACAGAAGCCGGCCATACAAAGGCCACAATTGGGTCTGGTGCCTGCTGTAGTATGGGTACATGGTGAATGATGTGTGGCTCTTGAAGGGTTAAGCCTGACGCATTTAGAGCAGAAGTGAGTAGCAAGCATTTGGTTTGAGCACAACCAGCCCACGGGAGACACTCACTAGATAGCGAACATTGCCGTTATGAACTAATTAGTAGTCTCAACGGCTCAGTCAATGTGGCATTGCCTTCTTCTGAATGCAAATTAGATATGCGTATCGAATTTTCCAGTCGCGTATAATCTTCAAATGCCTGAACAACCTTTAAGTGGTCGTTGAGTAGGAAGAATGTGAGTTAAGCAACTCGCAGCACTGTGAATTAAACTGCTCGGTAACCTTGTTATACCTTTTAATGTGATAAACTCCAACAAATGTAATAACCCTTAAATGTAAAAAATTTCAACCTCATTTGTGATAAATCCCTTAAATGTAATAACACCTCCTTTAAATGTGATAACCTTGTCGACATTATTTGTAATAAAAAGTCACTTAAATGTAATGAATTTTGTAACCATAAATGTAATAAACTTCATACTTATTTGTAATAAAGATCAGTGTCTTGTAAAAGGAACTCGCAGGTTATTATATTTAAGGGATTACTTAGATTTTTTGAGTTACACAGAAAGTCTGTCGGTGGTGCCACTGACCGTCCGTCGGTATAGAAAGATCACTGAGGGTAGTAGATTTCATTCAGTGACCTAGCTTTCACTTAGTAGTGGGTGGTGCCACATTGCATAATCTAAGCAGAAAAAGTCGTGGAGCATTTCACGACCTTGGTTGTTTCCATTGACCAATATTGGGTCCAGAGTGCTAAAAGTCCGTTGGTGGTTCCTGACTGTAGATCAGTGATTGGAAATCGGCCAATGGAAACGGGTCTTACCACAGTGATCAGCATGCAGATATTAAAGGTATATTTTTCTGGAAGCCCACTGGAAGTTCACTGTGATCACTCTAAACTCTAGATGATGTATTTAGCGCGTGCAAGCACGCACTAATAAAGAAACATACTGAGTGTAACTGAATTCCATCTGTTCCTCGATATTTTGGTCGGAAATGCTCATTTCATTCTTCGAACTCGAGTATTTTTGATCAAAATATCTCCTCGGCAACAGATACAACAGCATCTGTATTTAGACAAGAATGAGGTGGTATTCCGTTTTGATTTTGAAGTTTGTTGTCTACAGGCGTGATATCAGCAGCCAATATGAAGACACTTTGCATAGAAAAACTGATAAATGTCTAACGTGCTGGGGAAATTGGAGAGAATCATGAATTCACTTGTTTTACTGGAATAGTCAGAAATGACTGCGGTCATTCACCTCCTCATTTCAAATCACCTAAAGCGGGATTCACACGTTGAGACTGATGTACCTGAGACGGGTGTACTTCACACCTTTAAGTGGGATTCACATATACAGACTTGTGTACCTGAGACGGGTGTACTTCACACCTTTAAGTGGGATTCACATATACAGACTTGTGTACCTGAGACGGGTGTACTTCACACCTTTAAGTGGGATTCACATGTACAGACTTGTGTACCTGAGATGGGTGTACTTCCCACCTTTCAGTGGGATTCACATATACAGACTTGTATACCTGAGATGGGTGTACTTCACACCTTTCAGTGGGATTCAGACGTAGAAACTTATATACCTGAGACTGGTGTACTTCACACCTTTAAGTTGAATTCATACATAGAGACTCATGTACCTGAGATGGATGTACTTCACACCTTTAACATAGAGACTAATGTACCTGAGACGGGTGTACTTCATACCTTTAAGTGGGATTCACACATAGAGACTCATGTACTTGAGATGGGTGTACTTCACACCTTTAAGTGGGATTCACACATAGAGACTAATGTACCTGAGACGGGTGTACTTCACACCTTCAAGTGGGATTCACATTTACAGACTTGTGTACCTGAGATGGGTGCACTTCACACCTTTGAGCGAGTTGCACATGTGGAGATTGATTCACATGAGTCTGGTGCACTTCCGGCTTTTGCAAGATTCACACATAGAGACTGATGTGCCTGAGACGGGTGTACATCACACCTTTCCCCTAGTCTAAAGCGGGATTCACACATAGAGACTAATATACCTGAGACTGGTGTACTTCACACCTTTAAGTAGGATTCACATGTAAAGACTTGTGTACCTGAGACGGGTGTACTTCATACCTTTAAGTAGGATTCACATGTAAAGACTTGTGTACCTGAGACGGGTATACTTCATACCTTTAAGTGGATTTCACACAAGATTCACACATAAAGACCGATGTACCTGAGACTGATGTACTTCAAACCTTTAAGTGGGATTCACATGTAGAGACCGATGTACAAAATTCTGCTGGGATTCTGTTCTCGAACACAATTTCTTCATCTAAATTGTGGAGCTCTAATTGTTGGTGACATTTATCCCTAAAACGGAACAGAATTTCATGAGATTTTGAACCTTGTGAGGTATATGAATCCCACTGCGGAATCCCCATCTAAAGTAGGATTCACACATGGAATTCATGTATCTCACAGGGGGTTTTGCCGCGTGAATTTCACTTTAGTGGAGGGTGTGTAAAACGGGCAAACAACGCACCCCACTTATAGGATCACACACTCTCTAAGTGGTATTCTGTATTCCAATCCAAACAAAGCCACTAGGGCGCCAAGTACACCGTTTTCCCGCTAAGTGGCATCATTGAGATTATAGGAATTATAGGATTATAGAGTTGCTTTGATGTACGTCTTTAGTACAGGAGGCAGGCCAGTGGATTCTCAAGGCTCTAAGCCTAGTTTGTTAAGAATTCTTCTCCCATAGAGCGTACTTGTACAGAATACCACTTAGAGAGTGTGAGATCTTATGAGAGGGTGCACCCCAACATAATCTCATTGTCTCCACATCTCCCTAGAATCCTTAATGTCTATAATTTAGTATTCATTATTGTTTTTACCCTACGTGAGCGCCATCCAGGGCTTGCTACATTTGTCAACAACACCTTGCAGCATTCCACATGCACAACTCCACGAGGTAGTTGTATAAGAACCGCTGTGTTATGAGGAGACACTGGGCAGATGTCAAATATAACACTCACAACTGTTACATCAAATGCACTGTTTTTAGTCATGATGAGGTGTTTTAAGCCATGGCAATAGTCAGAACAATAACTCTGTGAGGTTGAATCTATGAGGGAAGGGAACAGGGAGGCAGTGTGGTTCGGAGAATTAATGTAGGTGGCATGCAACAGACTTCCACAAACAAACATTTTAATAGCACGATTCATTCAGCTAGGAGCAAATGGTATGCTTATCATTAGTGGATGAGCGTGCAATCATAAACTGATAACAATTAAAAGGTCTGGGATATATATTCAGTCTATGGCACATGTATTGGCGGAAATTTGACTTGTTTTCATATATATACTCCCAGGGTTTATAGACGGACGCGTCTTGGCTGTATTTCACACCCGGGGTATATGAGAGGAAATATGCTCTCCCCCTGCCGCCTCCCGCCCCTTTGTGTTGGTAGAAGTATAGGTGTCCTCAGTGGGAAACCCTCCCCCTGCCCCCTCCCCCCGCCCCCCCTCCCCCACCTCCCCCGCCCGCTCTCAGTGAAGTCCTCTTCACTGGACGCTTATATACTCCTACATGTGAGGCGTATACACACAGGGAATAGGACAAACTTGTATATGCAAAAGCATACTTATAACTGACAGGCGCATTCATATGTAAAATGGTGGTGTTCGGGCAGTGTGGATCATTTTCTGTAACACACTTGCACCAAGTTAACTTGCCTTTTCTGCAATTTCCTGGATGGGAGCGTTTTACAGTTTACATGTAGCTGAAGCGGGGGACACACCAAGCGAGAAACAACAGCAATATCTTGAGGCGCAAATAAAACATTAGGAAAAACATATTTCAGAATGGCGGAGACGATTTGCTTCAATTTTGATGGGTGTATGATATTCAAAATTTACTCATTTTCCAGAAGGGAAAATTTTTTCATCATTTTTTTCTAATATATTTCGGACGGTTCGCTACAGTTATTGTTACGGTCTACCACCTTCCACTTTTATACTAACACTATTATCTGTATCTTACTCGCAGGTAAGTTATTTTCACCTTTGGTCTTTTTTCATATAGCACGTACAAGGTGTATGAGGTTGATGCGGACTGATAATTAACGAGTGGACACAAATATTGTTTGCATAAAAGAAACTTTATTATTGTTATTATTATTATTATATCGTTTCTTAGAACAGACCGCTTACACGGTTTTATAAAATTATTCTTGAGTACAATAATACACAAATTGTGTTTCTTTTTAAGAGTAGATCAAAACATCATTATACAGTGAATACATCATATAAATTGTTTTTATGTACAACATATGTTTTTGGGATGGTGGGTGGGAAATCCTGGTGTGTCTCTATATGAATAAGAGAAAATGCTGATTCATCCCAGGGACCGGGGTAATTATAGTGCGTGAGGCAATTGCCTCGTGTGAACACATGCATGGTTTTTGGCGGGTTGCCTCATGAATATTCATGTTTTGTTCCCTCGTGTATATTTTAGGTGTCGCCCTCTAGTAATTACAACACAATTTACAATTGTTCCACAATGTCGCTTAAAGTATCTGCAGAAATTGCCCGTTTACCATTGACTTCATTCACAATAACTCCCATCTACTCACACCAAGATATGGATATGTGAATGTGTACCGATATTTCGACCCAGGATACTGAATAACTAGGAGCAAATAGAATATTCATCATTGATGAATGAGCATGCAATTATAAATGAATAACAATTAAAAGGTTTGAGTTACATTCAGTCTATGGATAGCTTTCTGTAACCCACTTGTAACCAGTCAACCTGCCATTTCTGCAATTGCCTGAGTCTAGGATCCAAACATATCAAGCACCAGTGGGTATTGAGGTATTTTTATTTTGAGTGATTGGTCATGTTCAGCTGAGCATCCCTCTAAAACTCAGAGACGCTGGCCCGCTGCTCCTTTCCCACTATCACAGTGAATAAGACGGAGATAGTGAAGGGATACTTTTCTGGAAGCACGCTGGAAGTGTATATATGTGACCACTATAACCTCTAGGTGATGTATATATAAGTGTGCAAGCACGCTCTAAAAAAACAAGATAAAGGAATTGATACTGCTCTGAGGAGCAGTAAACAATGATAGGTTGATAAATAGGTTACATATGTGAGAAAATACGACAATTGATACAAAAGAAAGTGCTACGAATTGAAAGAATGAAGACCGACGTATTTTTATTGGGCGACTATTTGGTAGCGATCTGCCGTCGGCAACCACCGATGGATTTTTTTGACAAACCGATGTCAGATCGGCGAATTTAAACGAGACCTGCAGAGAATGTTCACAGATTTATTACACACATATTATGTAACAATGCCAATTAAATCTGTGTGTACACGGCAAATACAGCAGAAACAGTGCATACCATGCACCCTCACTGATAAATGGTTATCTACATACAGTCAGGGCACCACCGACTGACTCATAAGCCCGTTTCCATTGACCGTCTCCATTTAAGATTTTATCAGTTCTCCTAATAGCCTATTTTCATTGTGCCTCAGCAGTGTTAAAGGTCCGTCGTTGGTTCCTATCTGTAGATAGGTGACGGCCAATGAAAATGGGCTTTTAGGAGAACTCGAAAAATTCCCGCCGTTTTTGTCGGGGAATGTAAACGAGGTTCATGTGGCAGGGTAGTTCAGTCGGTGGCATATTGGTCTGCGGGTTACGGGGTCCAGGGTTGTAAGCTTTAGTGCAATGGTTCCCGATTTCTGTAATATCCTCATATATAGCTTTGATCCCACCGCTATATTTAATACCCACCCAATACAGAGTCTCCATACTAAGCCTATGGAGCCTCCAGATCGCTACGTTTTTTTCAAAGATTTCTTTATTGATGCCATAAACACATGTGGTACAGTACTGAACATTGCGGAAATTCCAGCGCATCAAATAAAGGGGCCGTTTGGGTCAGCCATATAGAAGGCTGTTTTTCATCACATGGGCAACCCTAGGCGAGTGATATGCAGCATACTATTGCGACAAACAGAAAAGACTTCAGGCATCTGAATCAAAGTATACAGATTCATGAAAACCAATAATACAGGGTAAGTTGGAGGTAAGAAAACCATAAGACCCAAATTACAATACATTACTATATACCTATGCCGTATATATACTGTAAATATGTACCGTTTTGCCATATAACGTAAAAATACTGTACGGACCACTGGCCGTATTCTCCTTGTATTTGACGCTACGCAATACAAAGCGTCAACTACGAATACGGCCACTCAGATGAAAATCATGGTAGTGTTCAGTATATATTGCCCTAGCTGCTGGACAATGTAAAACACAGTACCACTGTCCAGCCAACCAGAATTGGACATGTAACCAAACCAGCTCTGTTACCCAGCCAAGACTCAGGGGAACGAGCAGCTCCGACTGACCTGCATGACTGTCCGTCAGTCTATTGACTACAGCTCCATAAGCGTGCATTCTGTGGACGGAGATATAGCTCTGCAGAACTGGAGTTCGTTGTGTGAGAAAATAGGGGAAACAACAATACGTAAGGTAAGCAAAACTCTAAGTTATATACACAATAATATCAAGAGACGTCACGAGTTTGAGTCTGAGTTTATTTATGCCACGCATTTTGTTGGCTCCATAATTTCACGAGTCGAAGACGAGTGACATTACGGAGCCAACAAAATGAGTGGCATAAATAAGCTCAAACTTTATCCTAACCCGTTTCCATATTTTTTAAGTATCAGAAAGTAGTGACATAAACAACACTTTATTTCACTACCCGTGACATAAACAAATCCCATGTTAAGCCTATGGCGTTTTTTATTAGGGGTAGGATAATGACCGGTTTTGTCTCCGTAATCTCCGAGGAGTTGACGAGTAGTAATATCCGAGTGACAGCGAGGATATTACGGGGTCAACTGACTCCAGGTGTTCTATACATTTTCATATGGAGACTCTGTAATCGTTGGATAATAATAGCTGAATACTGTGATGCGTTCTTTATCTCACCCCTGGTGTTTTTGTTGCATACAATTAGCATTTGTAACTTGTTCTCCATGTCCCTATGAGTATTGCAGTCCGTTCTCCATGGTCTCATATCGAGTGTATCGTCCGTTCTTTTAGAGTGTACTGGGTCGGGACGAGTACAGTAAGCGGATCGTTTTTCTCCGCTCAGTCACATGCAGTAGATCACTCCGGCCCGGAAATGAGGGTGTCCGCTTACACGAGGTTGAAGTAAACATCTAATAGAGGTTTCTGTTCCGAGCAAAGGTGTCCGATAGTAATGATGATATATAACAAGCTTAACCAAAGAGACATGAAGGGTGAACACAAATCATGAGGTTGATTAGCACCTATATTTAAAGCATGACTAACCCAGATATGCTAAGTTTTCCATATGAAGCATCAGGCCTGTCGTCCACCTACTACGATAGAAATTTAGACCTACCAATATGGCACCGATACAAAAAGCAAATATCGGAGACATATCGGGAAGGTGAAAAATCGTAGACATTTGTCTAGACATACCAATCCACCACGCATTGTATGGGTTTTTTATCGGTGTCTAATCGCAGAAATGTTGTCAACTGCCCCGATATTATGTGACCTTCCAACGCGATTTTGATTTTGTATCGGGAGGTGCATCGTAGACCATATCGGAGCCATATTGTAGAAGGTGGACGCCGAGCCTAACGCTTGATTCCATTGGCTCGATTTCACTCCCGATGTGGTCTAGATGTACTCCAGTTTCAGTCCTGGCCTCTGTCTGGTGTCTGTCTGGAGGCCATAGGTGCAATGGAACAGGGTATTTGGGCGTCAGCACCAAAACTGGAGTACATCTGGACCACATCGGGAGTGACATCGGGCCAATGGAATCATGTCTTTAAACACCTGTCTCATGATACCCTGGGGACCGTTTAATAATCTAGTCTAGTACTTTCTGTATGAAGGAGACCCAAGGACGATGTGGGTCAACTTTATTCAACACTTATGGACGACCTTATGGACGGCTAAGACTGTCTTAGCGAACTGACTTAAATATTATTAAACGATAACCCTTGTATAAGGTATAGAAAATCTTCTTCATGAACGATCCTAGATTGCTGAATTGACCCCTGGTTTCCCTGCAAAAATCTAACACCCTATTCATTGCCTCAGTCATCAAACTGTTTTGGCAGGCTTTGGGAGGTGGCTGTATATATCTATATTGGGCAGGCAGGCATACAACCGCATAAGCGGAAATTCATATAAATGCATTTGTGATTTGTGAAAGGCCTGGAGTAGTCTATATTCTCGTCTTATACGACGTGACTGGACTGGAAAATACAAATAATTAAATAGGGAATGAATACATAAGTAACGTAGATATAGTGCCATCCATAGAGTATTGTACATCTATGGCAAAAATTACTCTAAATACCAACCTCCCTTAAAAGAAGTCGGATTTGACGCGTACCACCATACTGTGCTGGTATGAAGACGTACCACCATACTTTGAATACAAGATCTGATTGGTTGAGAAAATAAACTGACCTATCTTTGACGTGAAGCTGCAGTCGTCGCGATGTCTCACGTAATCAATTGTTGGAAAATGTAATCAAAGTAATAAAAATACATATGAGATTGGTGTATAGAAACAGAAATGTAGCTAGGAGAGATCTGGGAGCTGTTTCAAAAGCCGGGAGGGTGCTAAACGAGAGTACTCATCGCCAAAGCTAGAGCTAACAATGGCTTGACTTGAAGCGTCGCTGTCGAGGTGGAGGTGCCGCTCGCTATTGGGTATTGGTAGCAGTTTTGCTGCCGCTTTGATTCAAAGTGCCGCTCGCTGTTGCGGCCTCTCGCTTTGAAATGCGACGTGCCACTGGCGAGACTTCACTCGACTTTTAAAACAGCTCCCAGGAACACTGTTTTACAGCCATGTATCAAATCATATATGAAATATGAAACTGTGTTAAAAGACATAGCAATGCGAATGGGTGTGCCAACACTTAACAGTGAAATATGTTAATGAAAAATAAATGAAAAATCCTACCGAAAACTTCATGATATAATGATGATAAATAACGCTAAGAAAATAATTTTCAAAGGGTGGACATCTTTTTACGAACATACGGCTGTGAAAATAGCACCATCTGCGCGTGCGTACAGTGAATAGCAGAAAGTCACTTCCGCCCGCCGCTCACTTTGAAGCGGTTTAACGTCTCAAATCTCGGTAAATATCGAAATAATTCATATTCATATATTCATAGGTATATGATACAAGTGAAACGTTTTGGCCTTATTTAGACGATCTATCGTATCTTGGTTCTTTCGATGAAAATATTGCACCCTTTCTGGTTTTTCTTTATATAAAAATGGCCCAATGGCCTATAACATAACCTTTAAGTCAGAGAAGATAGCAACCAAGTTTTAAAAAGTCTGTTCAGAGGATTCTGAAAGAAAATTGTAAGGGTTCCAGGGACAAACATAGTTCATGAACATAATTGCATTGTTGAGTAACAAAAGCAATTATCTTTTCAGAGGGAAGGGGGGGGGGGCTGGGAATACCCTACATTGTTCTGCCAAGTGTGTACCCTCCTATCCTCCCACAAGAGGTTTATATATCGTTGCCAATATTTTTCCTATGTGGAAAATAGCCTAATTTTACCACAATTTTCTAACCATAAAAGATGGAAACAAGATTTGAAAAAAAACCGCGTTTATAAAATTTTCAGCCGGCAGGCTTTTTATTTATTTATTCATTTATTTTATCTTTTTTTGGGGGGGGGGGGGGGGCGTGCGAGACTGTAAATGAGGGGTCAAGTGACTATGAGTGACTCTGAGTGAGTGAGTGAGTGAGTGAGTGAGCGAGTGAGTGGGTGAGAGAGCAAGTGAGTGAGTGAGTGAGTGAGTGAGTGAGAGAGCGAGTGAGTGAGTGAGTGAGTGAGTAAGAGAGCGAGTGAGTGAGTGAGTGAAAGAGCGAGTGAGTGAGTGAGTGAGTAAGTGAGTGAGTGAGTGAGTGAGAGAGTGAGTAAGTGAGGGAGTGAAAGAGCGAGTGAGTGAGTGAGTGAGTGAGCGAGTAAGTGAGTGAGTGAGTGAGTGAGTGAAAGAGCGAGTGAGTGAGTGAGTGAGTGAGTGAGTGTGTGAGTGAGTTAGTGAGTGAGAGAGTGAGAGAGTGAGTGAGTGAGTGAGTGAAAGAGCGAGTGAGTGAGTGAGTGAGTGAGTGAGTGAGCGAGTAAGTGAGTGAGTGAGTGAGTGAGAGAGTGAGTGAGTGAGTGAAAGAGAGAGTGAGTGAGTGAGTGACTTTGTGAGCGAGTGAGTGAGTGAGTGAGTGAGAGAGTGAGTGAGTGAGTTAGCGAGCGAGTGAGTGAGTGAGTGAGTGAGTGAGCGAGCGAGTGAGTGAGTGAGTGAGTGAGTGAGACTGAGTGAGTGAGTGAGAGAGAGAGTGAGTGAGTGAGTGAGTGAGTGAGAGAGAGAGAGAGAGTGAGTGAGTGAGTGAGTGAGTGAGTGAGTGAGTGAGTGAGCGAGTGAGTGAGTGGGTGAGCGAGTGAGTGAACTCTTGCTGGAAACGAGTTCTTGTGTCGCACTGAAATATGCATACCTCCTGTCTCTGTATTGCTGGCGGAGGGAATTAGTTGCTGAATCGAGACTTCGCTGATAAGGTTTGCTTAGCCTCAAGGTTTCCAGATGTACAAATAGAAAATCAAATGATTGCACAGCTTCTTGTACAAATCAGAAACTGCCTGAGGAATTGTCCAGGTAAGCAAAGCTGTGAGTCGACCTTTTTAGTATGACTGTATATGAAGGTAAATAGTTATATTTAGCTTTAGCAGCTATGATATGACCCACATAGAATTACAAGAATTATATAGAACTACATCATGTCATATAAATAGATAATACTACAAGAGTTTGGATGCTCCGCAACCGTCATCGAGGTGAAGCCGAGTGACAATTACAGTGCATCCAAACTAGTGGAGTATTGTTACTTTACTATTTGAGTGCAGTTCTGGATTTATGTCACCGCTTTCATTGTTAGGCCCGGCGTCCACCTACTACGATAGAATCGTAGACCTCCCGATATGGCACCGATATGAAATGTCAAAATCGGTGCCATATCGGGAAGGTGCAAAATCGTAGACATATGTCTAGACAAGCCAATCCACCATGCGTTGTATGGGGGTTTTATCGGTGTCTAATCGCAGAAACGTGGTCAACTGCCCCGATATCAGGTAACCTTCCGACGCTATTTTGATTTTTTATCGGGAGGTGCATCGTAGACGATATCGGTGCCATATCGTAGTAGATGGACGCCGGGCCTTAAGAACGTTTAAATTTCTTGTCTTGTCTTCTCTCTGAAATCCTGGCTGCTGATTGGTCAATCGCCTATGTCTCTTTCCACTTTACCTTGGTCATCATTGGGGTCTTTTCTAATGCTATTCCTAGGGCTAAACTTGTACCAGGGGTGAGATAAACGAATCAATGCCTACACCTGTAGATAAGGCAACCAATCATGTTACCAAGTAATATCCAGGGGCCCGTTTTATAATCTAGGATCGTACATGTAGACCCTTTTCTGTATGCTATAGAGACCCAGGGACGATGTGGGCCAACTTTTTTCAGCACGACCTTATGGATGGCTAGGATTGCTTATTGAACAAACTTGAATATTACTTAACATAAAAAAGGGTCTTCATATATATGGTCCTAGGTTATTAAACGCGGCCCAGTGTTCGAGTTTGATGAGATAGTTCTATTGACAGTTGTCTTTTTGCTCCTTCTGAAGTCTGGCTCATTAACTGGCTCACTGATACAACAGGTATATAACATTTTATAGGTTTTCAGATTCAAAGGCATTTCACAGTGTAGCCACCTGGTGATTTTGGAATACTCACATTTATCAATACTGAAAAATGGAGTTTTCTTCAACTATTGGAAAAATAGAAATATAAGGTGACCTATGGTTTTTAATCTTAAATGTGTATTACTATACATGTCCTATATTATGTGAACGTTTTAAGAAAATGAAATGGTTTCGCAAATTCTAAGAATTTCTATATATTCTTCTGTAACATCATCATAATATTCATCCATAAACGGAAAACTAGTATTGTAACCTGAAATTGTGAAATTAGATATGTGTTCTACAATGTATGGAGATCACCGTATTCAATTCTCAGGATATTGACATGGGTTTTAATTTCCAAGCTAATTGTCCGATATGCCTTTAAGTTAGCCAGAAATGTATGGATGTGACTCTGGTTTCCCTCATCAGGCTATGTTAAGGGGGTGCTCCACCAGGCCGATTTCTCACCCGATCAATTGTTCCTGGGCCCTTAAGAGGAAGCTCACATATTGTAATTTATTTAATTCTGATAATAATAGTTTCATAAATGACCATTTTCAAAGATTTGAGAAATTCTTGGGCATTCGATAATAATCGGCGATTGTCTGGCTACGGAATCGGCTACCGTCGGTCCAGTGGAACACCCCCTTTAAAGAAGTAAATGGCTCTAGGGGCTGGTGGGTTATAGATCTCGCCTAATCCAATTTAGATGTCTGGTTTTCATTAAATATTCATCTTCTTGAGTAATCTAACACAGGAGTAACTTCTGGGTTTACGTATGTCTAGATGAGACACTGTGTTTGGCGTCATGTCTAAGCCTGCTTCTTCATCTCACCACTGGTACAAGTTTAGCCATAGGAATAACATTAGAAAAATACTCAACGATCACCCCAGTGAATTGACAGTACTACGCTATAGGTGTGGCGTAGTGAATATGTCATAGGCAATTGACCAATCAGCGGCCAGGATTTCAGAGAGAAGAAAAGACAAGACAAACGATTTAAACGTCCCTACTATTGAAAGGGGTGAGATAAATCCAGAACTCTGAAATAAATGCCCATGGGCTTAACATTGGGAACTCGTTCTCCATGCCCCTACAAGTATTGCGGTCTGTTCTCCATGGTCTATATACTGTGTGTCATCCATTCTTTTAGTGTGTACAGGGGTGAGATAAATACAGAAAGAAACTCGTTTTGGTCAAAGAAGTCATTCTCCAACTCGTTTGAATGCTACGTGATATTCACTGGGCTGTCGCCTCGTTCATATCACTCCGCATCAAACTCGTGGAGAATGACGACTTTGACCAAAACTTGTTGGTTTCTTCTTTAATCCTCTCTCCACGACTTATCGAGCCATATATGGAGGTATATAACGTCGGACCTGATAAGCTTTGAATAGCTCAGATATGCCAAAAAAATCAGGAATGAAAGTTCACTCGCGCACCGCAGTGTCAAGTAAAGCCATAGGTCATCAACAATTCATAGACTGCGTTAGTGTGATTTCGCTCAGTTTCTGACCGCTGATTTGTCAATTCCTTTATTGAAATAAATAGCACTTTGCCGTCTTCGACTCGTGAAATTACAGAGCCAACAAAATGTGTGACATAAATTAACCCAGACTCAAACTCGTGACATCTTTTTTTTTTTTTTTTTAATAGAGCACAGCATTTATTTTCCAGTATACAGCATAAAGTACATTGCATTATTTCTTTGTTGTCTTGTTCTCATATCTATCTGACTGTAAACTTGTAGCAGTCTCTTACACACATCTTTCGTCTTGCTCCTTTTTTTTTATATTTTAACTTTATAATTACATAGTTACCTGGTATACCTCTACCCCTTACTGGACTACAACCTTCAGGTCTTCCTATTCTAGATAAACTCGTGACATCTGTTGATATTATCCTACCCTAATAAAAAACGCCATAGGATTAACATGGGATTTGTTTATGTCACTGGGTGTGACATAAAGTGTTGTTAATGCCACTACTTTCTAATACTGAAAAAATGTAGAAACGGGGTAGGATAAAATCTAGACGCCACTCGTTTGAGTTTGAGTTTACTTATGTCACTCATTTTGTTGGTTCCATAATGTCACACGTCTTCGACTCGTGAAATTATGGAGCCAACAAAATGTGTGACATAAATAAACTCAGACTCAAACTCGTGACGTCTCTTGATAGTATGGAGGATCGTCAATGTAGAGATGACTGCTCTTACTTTGAATCTATTTTTGTTTGTTTAATAATAACAGCTATATATTTGGAAGAGAGCACAGTGAAATATCCTTCGTCTTTATAATATAAGATATACTTCACACACTGCAATTTTCTTGAAGGTCAGGTTGACAGGTATATGCGCTGCTACATTTTTTGGTGGACCAATAAGTCCTTTCGCCATACAACACTTTACTTTGGATATGATACAGAAAACAAACCTGACACCTCGCGTCACAACGTAACTCCTTATTATTAAATACCTGCAAATAACTAGAAATGCCATTTTATAACAGGTCTTATCCTACCCCTAATATAAAATCCCATACGCTTAACATTGAGATTCCGTATGCCATGCTGACTGGCATACGGAGTTTTATATGCCTCTAGTGACATACAGAAGTGTTATTACGTAATATTTCAAAATCAAGGAGACGGGGTAGGATCAAATCAAAACCTGGTTCATTTTAATCTTGGTCATCGCATGCCACTCCTGGAGTTTTGGCTTCGGACTTCACTCAGCTTCGCCTCGTAAAATCACTATGCCAAACTCCAGTCGTAGCATACGGTGATCAAGATTATAACTCATCCAGTTTTACGATAACATGGTACGAGTCCAATACCTATTTGTTTATGCACAGTGTGCACGAACGGAATCCTTAGAGCTGGCCAATAGGTATGAGAAATTCGTGCACACACAACACGATGGTCATGAACTACAACCATAGCACCAATGTCTCAGCCGCTTTAAATTCATAGCGAGCAAGGCCAGCAAGCAAATCAGAGGAGCAAAAGGATATCATTTTTGACAATATTATGCGACAGTTAAATGACTAATTCAAGGCGAATAAATTACAAATATAACACAAAGTACCACAAGCAGATCAAGGTTAACACCTGGTCTAGATTTTTTCCACAATATTCTAGTTCAGGTAGTGGGAAGTAATTCCTCAGAAAACTGTCCCAAAAAGGCATTGCTTTTATAACCTCAGTGACAGGAGGGTGGTTTTGGCCAACTAGATTCAGGTCATGTACAGACTGTAGAACCGTCCCGATGCGCACTTAACACTATATAAGGAGGTCAGGGTGAAGGTCATGATTTACTATGAATGCAGTCATTGGCTGCTTGGTCAAACCCTGCCTACTATAGTCCTTATATAGCAATGAAGGGAGAGGGACAACTACATGCAGCTACCTTCAAAATCGACTTGCTTCAATCGAAAACATTGCCCCTGCCCAACCTATGGAGACATCTGAACATTCTCTCACTCCTCCCAAGTCTGCAGTGGACAAGTCCAGCTATTGATGAATTGATCGTTTCAGATTTAATGTCGACCCCTCCCTGCCCTTCCCCCCCCCCCATGACCTTGGATAGGGGGACTGGCCAGTGGATGTACAGCCTGGAGGCTGTGGGTGGGGCCCCACCTATAGGAGCTCACAGAACAGAATCTTAAGCAAACACGCAGCTATATTATGTCAACAGCAAAGAGTGTGGAGCGGAAGGCTATGTCACACACACGCTTCCGATCCCTGAGGACAGCCTCTTGAAGGCGCTGCCCTCTACACTTCACCTCCGCCTTCATTATCAAAACATACATCACAGCCTCCGTCCAGTAGCATCTTTTATAATCCACCTAATACAAAGTGTCCCTAGAAGACACATAGGGAGTGTGTATGTACTTACCTGGAGCATCCAGATATATCCACCTAATACAAAGTGTCCATAGAAAACACATAGGGAGTGTGTATCTACATACCCGGAGCATGCAGATATATCCACCTCATACAAAGTGTCCCCTAGAATACACACAGGGAGTGTGTATCTACATACCCGGCGCATAGAGATATATCCACCTAATACAAAGTGTCCATAGAAAACACAGAGAGTGTGTATCACCATACCCAGAGCATACAGATATATATACACCTTATACAAAGTGTCCATAGAAAACACATAGAGAGTGTGTATCACCATACCCGAAGCATACAGATATATCCACCTAATACAAAGTGTCCATAGAAAACACATAGTGAGTGTGTATCACCATACCTGGATCATACATATTTATCCACTTAATACAAAGTGTCTATAGATAACACATAGGGAGTGTGTATCATCATACCTGGAGCATACATATATATCCACTTAATACAAAGTGTCCATAGAAAACACATAGGGATTGTGTATCACCATACCTGGATCATACATATTTATCCACTTAATACAAAGTGTCTATAGATAACACATAGGGAGTGTGTATCACCATACCCGGAGCATACAGATAGATCCACTTAATACAAAGTGTCCATAGAAAACACACAGGGAGTGTGTATCACCATACCCGGAACACACAGATATATCCATCTAATACAAAGTGTCCATAGAAAACACATAGTGAGTGTGTATCACCATACCTGGATCATACAGATATATCCACTTAATACAAAGTGTCCATAGAAAACACATAGCGAGTGTGTATCACCATACCCGGAGCATAAAGATATATCCTACTAATACAAAGTATCCATAGAAAACACATAGGGATTGTGTATCACCATACCTGGATCATACATATTTATCCACTTGATACAAAGTGTCTATAGATAACACATAGGGAGTGTGTATCACCATACTCGGAGCATACAGATATATCCACATCATACAAAGTGTCCATTTAAAACACATAGGGAGTGTGTATCACCATACTCAGAGCATACAGATATATCCACCTTATACAAAGTGTTGATGTCCCGAGGAATAATCAAGTGACGTTTTTTGTGTGGATATTAAACTAATTATCCTAAAATAAATCCAGGATGACATCTCAGTGCTGACGTTGTAATTTACCCCTGTCAGGTTTGTTTTCAAGACTAGACCCGCGGCCTATAGACTAATCATAAATAATCTAACTTGGTGACATCCTTGCCAGCCGCCTAAAGTACGTATACGGCAGTATGGCCTCAGCTGTCCAACCTTGTGTGTTTTAATGTTCCTAATCTCGTAAGGAAATTAATCCCAAGATAGTAAGTTCCACCGTATATAGCAGTACTCCGATGTTATAGCATTCAATGAGGGGAAAAGAAGGGTTGAAGGCTACGACGAAGAATACGAACATAGGCAACGGTGTCAGTTTCAATCAGACAGCCTTAAAATCTGCTAAATGGGATTCACACGATGGGATTCCTGCAGCTCACAGGGTGTTTTTCTGAGACAATTTATGCTGGGATTCTGTACTTGAACACAATCTCTTCATCTAGATTATAGGTTTCCATTTCCCTGAGACTTGTTTTTCCTCCAGTAAATGTGAAAGACATTTACCCCTAAAAAGGAACAGAATCTCATGAGATTTTGAACCCTGTCAGGTACATGAATCCCATCGTGCGAATCCCACTTTAAGGGGGTGTTCCACTGGACCGACGGTAGCCGATGCCGTAGCCAGACAATCGCCGATTATTGTCGGATGCCCTAGAATTTCTCAAATATTTTAAAATGGTCATTTATTAAACTATTACTAGCGACTTCGTCGAGTCCGAGTTATATCACTGGCAAACGTCTGCTCTGGTGCCCAGTGTAAGTCCGAGTTAGAGGTGAAAAATTAGAAAAATAATATTCCCGACTGTCGATAGCGGGGATCGACCCCCAACACCAGCGAAACTTGAGATCTCATTGGTTTCTCACGAGAAAAGTAGATAAGAAAACTACAGTACTAAACTTTGATTTCGGCATGGTTCGAAATGAATCATAAGAGAAGATGTTTGTCTGAGTATAGTCCTGCAGAAAAGAAGAACAGGTTCGAGTTTTTAAATACCTGAGAATCTCACTCCTGTGGTGCTTCAGTCTCCAACCCTATGCATGGTTCACTCTGTCTCTATGTGCGGGAAGATCTCCAAGCGGATAGTACCGAAAATTACACGTTTTATATGTGGTAGGTAACTATCAGAATTAAATGAATTACAATACGTGAGCTTCCTCTTAAGGGCCCAGGAACAATTGATCGGGTGAGAAATCGGCCAGGTGGATTCACCCACTTTAGTGGAATTCACACGATTTGATTCATGTATTATAAGTGGGGTTCACACGTTGGGATTCACGTACCTCATAGGGTGTTTGTGTGAGATAAATCCTGCTGAGACTTGAACACAATCTCTTCGTCTGAATTGTAGGGTTCCATTTCTCTGAGACATGTCTTTTCCCCTGTAATTGTTGGCGACATTTACCCCTAACCAGGAACAGAATCTCATGAGATTTTGAATCCTGTGAGGTACATTAATCCCACCGTGCTAATTCCTCTTTACCAAGGTACAGAACGCTATGAGATTTGATTTCAAACACGTTGGAAATTCATAGGAGCATTTCGGCGAGACAAATGGACAAATTGTTATTCATTCATAATTCCACGCTCATTCATCAGTGATGAATATTCCATTTGCTCCTAATTCTCAACCCTCTCGTAATTCAACAATTCTGCTCTATTGCACACCTGGATAGAGTTTTATCCTACCCCTAATAAAAAAACGCCATAGGCTTAACATGGGATTTGTTTATGTCACGGGTAGTGACATAAAGTGTTGTTTATGCCACTACTTTCTGATACTGAAAAAATATGGAAACGGGGTAGGATAAAATCTAGACGCCACTCGTTTGAGTTTGAGTTTATTTATGCCACTCATTTTGTTGGCTCCGTAATGTCACTCGTCTTGGACTCGTGAAATTATGGAGCCAACAAAATGTGTGGCATAAATAAACTCAGACTCAAACTCGTGACGTCTCTTGATATTATACGTGGATTTGTGTATTTCTATACGATCATTATACACATGATTGCTCTACAATAGGGCCTTACTATCAAACCCGAAGAAGGACTTTATCAAGTACCAGAACAGACTTATGTCATGAAATTCACTTGTTCTGAACAGGGACCTCTGTCATCATGATTAGAGTTCAGCAGTTATCTGTTATTAAATATTATTAATTATTTATCATCTTTTTTGCGAAAGGTTCTTTATTGGAACATTGGGTTGTTGACAGAAAATGACTACATATATCTATAGTTCCAATAAAGGGACAGCCATCAGCTAATAGCTGGTTTTCATTGGCTGTGTATTTAACCACTCGTTTTCACAGTATAGCTTGTGCACTTATTATACTATATACAACATTTTTTGGTATTTATGATATAAAAATAAACAATACAGGTCATCCAATCATGGCCTCAAAACTTTTATATTGTGGACCATCCATAAAGGGGCCATCCATAAAGTATGTACACAAAATTTTCGGAATCTTTGACCCAGCCCCAATCCCCCTCCTGATCAGCAATATAACAAAGATGCAATATTTCCGAAATTCTGCCCCCCCCCCCCCCACGCACACACCTCTCAGTGCGTGCGTATTTTATGGATGGCCTGAAAGGAGAATATCAATGCTGAACAACCCCAACTATAAATGAGTAACTGGTAAAGTCAATGTATACAAGTGTGGTAGACATTGCGGTAATGTTCTGTATGTTCTACGCCAAGAGCCCAGCGTATTAATCTGGGGCCTGTTCAATAATCTAGGTTCGTAGATGTAGGCCCTTTTCTGTATGCATAAAGGCGAGGGACGATGTGGGTCAACTTTATTCAACGCTTATGGATAACTTTATGGACGGCTGATACTGTCTTAGCGAACAGTCTTGAATATTATCAAACGATAACCATTGTGCAAGGTACAGAAAAGGGTCTTCGTTTACGATCTTAGATTATTAAACAGGCCACAGGTTAAGGCCTGTCATCCATCTATTAGGATATGGCTCCGATATGGTCTACAATGCACTTCTCAATAAAAAAAATCAAAATCGCGTCCGAAGGTCACTTGATATGAAGGCAGTTGAGCATGTTTCTGCGAATAGACAATGATAAAAAAAACATACAATGCGGGGTGGCATGCCTAGACATATGTCTATGATTTTGAACCTTCCTGATAATTTATTTTTGTATCGATGCCATATCGGTAGGTCTTAATTTCTATCGTAGTAGGTGGACGCCAGGCCTAAAGCCCATAAGACACCAACCCGAACGCTGTGCCCGATTCTACCTTTGGCCGTCGGATTCGTTGGGTCTGTGACAATCGGGTCGATGTACGCACTTCACTGACCCAATTTTATTGCTTTTCCGGACGAGTCGGGCATTACTACCATGTCAGATATGATGGACTCTCCCCGACCTTAAGATTTCAATGTATGCACATGTATTCACCGACTGGTCCTGATTCTGAGCAGGCCGTTTAAATAGCAATACTACCTATCACCCAGTCCGATTTACAAGTGTCTTATATTGATTTGTAGGGGAGACACAAGCGACCATAGATCTGAAAATCGTTTCTTTATATTTTAAATAGACTAGAAGGGACCAAACTTTGCATTATTGCCTATATATATACTTATCACCCGGCCCGGGGCCCAGCCGGGCCCGGCACCCGGCCGCTTCCTTTGATCTTATCCCGGGTAATTTAGGAGGTTATAAAAGGAGGAAGTGTGATCGGAAATAGTGTAGATGTCGACGTCTTATAGGTAAAGAGGGAAGTGTGATCGGGGACAGTCATCATGTCAGTGTCTTATAGGTATAAGACATCGAAATTTCATTCCCGACTCTCACCGAGGCGATGGTCGGGATGAATCGGGAAAATATGTCGATGTCTTATATAGGCTTAAGGATGAGAACCTATAAAAGACAAGATGGTGACTGGAGTGATCGAATTTAACCAGGAATAAGAACGCCATCCATCACTCCTCCCTGTCAGGTTCATCTCACCACTACCCAAAACATGTGCGCGGGGGCAACAATAGAGGGTAGCTTTTTACACCTCAGAAACGTCCCCGTTGTCGCGGGCAGGTGATAGATCTATGAAACAGGCCCCATCCACAAGCCACGACATGCCCGGGCCGAAACAAGGACTTAACACACCGGAACCGGAACCAGCGAAACACGCGAGATTTCAGACGATATTCGCCACCTGGGGTCTGTTTGATAATCTAGGATCACATTTTTATCGGTAGGAACGGGTCCATCGTGAAAACTAGACTCGTTCCTTACGATGAAAATTTCATTTTTTTTCATCGGAACGCTTGTCGTAAGGCTATCGTAGTGTGTCGGAGGCGATTGGGCTACGATAAGAAATTTTCCAATCGTAGAGCCAGCGGGACGGCTCTGTCGGAGTGTGTCGCAGTGTGTCGCAGTGTGTCGCAGTGTGTCGCAGTGTGTCGGAACGGGTTCTGCGGCAATAAAAAGAAGGTCACACAGGCTACGATTCAAGAGGTGTGTCAATGCAAATCTCAGGCATACAATTGACAATATTTATTAACCTTTTGGCTACACTATGATACCTGGAGGCATTCCAGGCCTAGTACGCTATGATGCCTGGAGGCATCATTTCCGAAACTCAAATAACGAGCCTAGATTATTCAACGGGCCGATCTCTAACTCCGCAACAAGGGATGTTTGCAGTCAACAAAGGCAGGGCCAATTATTTTCAATATCACCATCAATTACTAAGTAGTGCGACGCATTTAACTTTCTCCTGTCAATGTATGTATTTATGATATTAGTGTCTGTAAACTTTCTACAGGCTGGTAAGTATGCTAATTGTTTCACCGTATTGTCTTTGACTCGAATGGAATGCATTACTCGGGGAAAACCATTATGTTAACATTACTAGCGAAGAATTTGTAAGTAAGGACATGGACATTCACATAAAGGTCAGGAAACACTTCTTATGATGTAAGATAGGCCTACGCCCACGTAAAGGCCTGGATATCCCGTCTCCGTTTTCATATTCAAATAGTTTGCTGATTGTGGTGACATGCCAGGGACAAGCTGTTTGTTGTCAGACACACCTTTTAAATTTCTATTTTTTCAAGGATAATAGGATTCCCGTTTCCAGAAGAATAACAATTTAAATCCAGGGTTCTCAGGAGGAAAATATTGACGCAAAAATTTGCCGATGTTTAGTTCTGTTGGGAAAATAAACCAGTTCAATTCTTCATGTCTTAAGTCCAATACACATCTACCTATTTTTGAACATTTATGAACCTTTGTCATCGACAAAGGAACGGTAATTTGTCTCAGGCGAGGCATCCTAACAGAGTCGGCTGTAATCGGTAGATGTAGCACAGCTAGGCCAGGGTCAGGCAATGATGAGTGAACAACCTCATTCAGATGTTATTATTTTGCAGACAAGATGTGGTTTCTCTGATCCTTAATTGATTGCCAGAAGTTAATCAACTAGTCGCCGACAACGGAACGTTGGTAAATGGCGCTTGATTGGGTGGCCCACACGGGCCGAGGTATTATATAATTCGCCTGGGAAAAGTTAACCGACTCCTATACGATTTGGGAACTAATCGTTCAATCCTGAATCGGTAGATGTGTATTGGGCTTTAGAATTAAGATGATGAAAGCATGCTGCGAGTCAATACCTATCAATTTAACGTCCGAAAGATAAATTCTAACTGAAATGAATGCCAAGACCTGCTTGGTGAAATATCCATTCCACTGTTAGAACTATCTTCCCCTATTACATTTGTCGTCGGTCACAGCTTTGTCGATATATAACTTTCCTTCCACTGACTTTTTATACTGTTCTGCTATTTCGATAAACGACATTTTCTATCTTTCCCATTTGTCAACGTTCATGGGGATACATCATATGTCGAACGGAGATGGAATGAAATATCTAATGTTTCTTTATTCAATCAAGTAGTGTAAATTCGAATCTTCATCATGTCGTTGAATATAGCTTGGTTCATTTCTCTCCAACAACTTTAACATATGTGGTCAATGTACTCCTCTTTCTGTATTTTTTATCATTATCTTTTATACGTGATCCTTGTCTGTCTGTCTGTCTCTGTCTCTGTCTCTGTCTGTCTATCTGTCTGTATGTCTGTCTGTCTGTCTGTCTGTCTGTCTGTCTCCCTCTCTCTCTCTCTCTCTCTCTCTCTCTCTCTCTCTCTCTCTCTATATATATATATATATATATATATATATATATATATATAGTGTACAGATCCACTCAAGAGAGTATATCTTACTATAAACTCAGGTGGCGCCACTGAAGGCCTATACGCTACTAGCGCCACAAGCGTCACCGGGTAAGGTACAAGTCTACTGTAGAAGCGCCACTTAGCACCCAGAATTTTTTCTTTTGAAAAGGCGTATATTTGGTGCCCAAATGAATAAATAAATATTTATGTACACGCCCAAACGCAGTCCTCTTGTTATTGTTATTATCAACCATCATGTCTTATATATATGCGTACATGTTTATCTTATTATATTCCACTACTTATGTATACTCAACTAATAATTCCTACAAAAAGACAACTAGTTTATATGTATATATATATATACATACATACATATGCCACCCTTGTATTTTCATCCGTCTTATACAATATTTATGAGGGTATTTTCTTTTGGTTGACACGTTTCTTTTCTTGCCTACAAGAGCAACCTTCTTCCTATCTTAATTGTTACCTATAACTATACTGTTGTGTGAGTTAACTCCTTCTCTGTCAAGTATCAAATCGCCACAAATCAAAATTATAAATATTGTGATATCTATGTTTCTGGCATTGTTTGATAATACCCTACAGATACCATATAAGCTTCTGCAACAGGAGCACTAGGAAAGGTCAGAACTAGCACCAAGCACAGACCAGAGCAACATGATCTGACATACACACATCCAGTCGTGTTGGTAGAATCGAACAAGTCCGTCGCTACGAGTGCACAGTCAGTAGGGATCTACCTATTAGCTGAAGGATATCGGTACGGGTACCTCCTATCAGGTTTGTTAAAAAAACATGAAAAAAACCCAAAAAATACAATAGAAAACCTCTCAATACATCAACATTTAATCAGACCTACAATTCACAATCACTCTCGGCCTATTGTCCTCTTCACTAATATTTGTTAGTTTCGATTGATGGTTTACAGGCAATTCGTCTGGGCTAATGTGTTGGTTAAGAGCTTGGACGAGCGATTGCAAAATCGAAGACGAAATAAAAACCTTTGAAAATAAAGTGACTCAGTGGAGCACAGAGACTGATATATATATATAATTCATCTCTTCTATTTGCCTTCACGTTGAAGTAAATACGACTCTTAATATTGGAATCTAACATTATCTCACCCCTGGTATTTTTGTCCTGTATGCTTAAAATTGGAGACTCATTCCCCATGCCCCTACGAGTATTGCAGTCTGTTCTTTATTGTCTATGTCCTGTGCATCGTCCATTCTATTAGTGTGTACAGGGGTGAGATAAATACAGAAAGCAACTCGTCTTGATCAAAGTCATTGTTCTATAACTCGTTTAAACGCTACATGGTATTCACTTGGCTGTCGCCTCGTTCATATCACTCCGCATCAACCTCATGGAAAACAACCAATTTGGCCATAACTTGCTGGTTTCTTCTTTTATTGTTTCAGCTCGATAGCTATAAGATTAGATCATTGGACTACCAGAAATCTGTTTTTTATATTTTTATTCAGGAATCAGATAATGCAATTCACCTTGTGTAGGTGTTTTTAAATGATTGTCTTACATATCAAATATACATATGTCATCTTTTAAAGTTGTTGAAGTCTTACCCGGCATTTACAGAAGACCACTAAATACTTGCAGACTGTAGATCATCAGCAAATAGTCGTCAAGCAGTGGCAATGTCCACCCCAAAAGTCGTCGACGTCAGAATTTACCCGAGCGTTCAGACTGATGAATATGAGTTTTCACAGAATCGTCGCCTATGTAGACAACTAATTCAAACCGGCTTGAAATAGTCGCCGGGGTCAGAGTGTGTCTGATAGTCGTGAGGTGGTGCTTTATTGTGTAATCAGACATAATCAGATGATCTGCAGTCGCCACACTCTTGGCGTTTACATTAGACGATCTCTAGACTTTTACGGCTGAAAGTCATCAGGTTCAAGAATCGCCACCTATAATCGTCTAGTGTAAACGCCAGGTTAGATAAACATCATGGCAAAATTATGTAAAGTCATGACAGTTATCTTCTTCGGAAAGGAAAGAACGAGACAGGAAATTACAAGACAAACATGTAAAACGACTACATGACAGGACAGAACAAAGACAAGGACAAACAGACAACATGGACAAGTAGTGGATTGTTGGTTTAGAAATAATCAAATTCACTAAGATTCTGGAACTAAATTAGAGTTTTTCAGAAGTGAAAAGTGAATAAAAAGGAAACATTGACATAGCCACATGTCTATATATATATGGGATTATGTATGTCCAGAATGTTGTCCAAACTGATAATCCCCTTACTGCATATCTTTAAAAACACGTCCGGCACAGTGTGAAGTAACGATCTGGTCTGCTCTGTAATGGAGACTCTCTGATTCAGATTAGTTTTCTCCTATACCCGATCCTCGCCCACCCTGGTGGGCATGAAGGAAGTCACGCTACGTCAACTGCCCATTAAAACCGACACGCCCCGACCACGGCCTATAGTCTATAGACTGTGGCGTTTCTGCCTCTCTCTAAGCACGAGGAGAGGGTCAGGTTTCTCCACACCATGTTGCAAACTTCGCTTGTACGTGTTCTTTCCCCATCTCCTTCGTTGACGTGGTGACTAAAATACACAGAATGATATGTAATATGGCAACATGGTCTTTTCAATTGTTCTGTTCTGGGAGCTGGCGTCACACTTAGCGCGTGATGGAGCATCGGGTTTCGTTAAAGTGGGATTCACACGGTGGGATTTATGTGCCTCACAGGGTGTTTGTATTAGACAAATCCTGCTGAGATTCATGTACCTCACATGGTGTTTGTATTAGACAAATCCTGCTGAGATTTATGTGCCTCACAGGGTGTTTGTATTAGACAAATCCTGCTGAGATTCATGTACCTCACATGGTGTTTGACTGAGACAAATCCTGCTGAGATTCATGTACCTCACAATGTGTTTGTTTGAGACAAATCCGGCTGAGATTCTGTACCCTGTAAAGTGGGATTTACACGATGGGATTCATGTGCCTCACAGGGTGTTTGTCTAAGACAAATCCTGCTAAGATTCTGTACCCTGTAAAGTGGGATTCACACGATGGGATTCATGTACCTTACAGGGTGTTTGTCTGAGACAAATCCTGCTCAGATTCATGTACCTCACAGGGTGTTTGTCTCAGACAAATCCTGCTGAGATTCATGTACCTCACAATGTGTTTGTTTGAGACAAATCTGGCTGAGATTCTGTACCCTGTAAAGTGGGATTTACACGATGGGATTCATGTACCTTACAGGGTGTTTGACTGAGACAAATCCTGCTGAGATTCACGTACCTCATAATGTGTTTGTTTGAGACAAATCTGGCTGAGATTCTATACCCTGTAAAGTGGGATTTACACGATGCGATTCATGTACCTCACAGGGTGTTTGACTGAGACAAATCCTGCTGAGATTCACGTACCTCGCAGGGTGTTTGTCTGGGACAAGTCCTACTGAGATTCAAGTACCTCACAAGGTGTTTGTTTGAGACAAATCCTGCTCAGATTCTGTACCCTGTAAAGTGGGATTTACACGATGCGATTCATGTACCTCACAGGGTGTTTGTCTAAGACAAATCCTGCTAAGATTCTGTACCCTGTAAAGTGGGATTCACACGATGGGATTCATGTACCTTACAGGGTGTTTGTCTGAGACAAATCCTGCTGAGATTCATCTATCTCACAGGGTGTTTATCTAGAACAAATCCTGCTAAGATTCTGTACCCTATAAAGTGGGATTCACACGGTGGGATTCATGTACCTTACAGGGTGTTTGTCTGAGACAAATCCCGCTCAGATTCATGTACCTCACAGGGGGTTTGTCTGAGACAAATCCTGCTGAGATTCATGTACCTCACAGGGTGTCTATCTAAGACAAATCCTGCTCAGATTCTCTACCATGTAAAGTGGGATTCACACAATGGGATTCATGTACCTCACAGGGTGTTTGTCAAAGACAAATCCTGCTGAGATTTTGTGCCTGAACACAATCTCCCTGTCTGAATCGTAGAGTTCTGAGACTAGTTTCTTCCCCTGCATTGTTGGTGACAATAACCCCAAACAAGGTAAAGAATCCTATGAGATTTTGATTTTAAGCAAATTTTTAATCTATGGGGGCTTTCTGGTGAGATCAATGGACTTACCGCTGGGGAGTCACCAACTAGCTACCTGCCCGAGCCAATGGGAGGCCAGCAAGCATCATAGCATGTTTGTAACACCCCTCTCCTCAATAGTACTTCAGTCTCAGGGTGAGTTTTCACTGTGACTATGTCTGAGACTATGTACTAGGTGTGTCCTTCCATGTGAATCAAATTTGTCATTTTTCCTTGAGACTGGTAAAAGCAATTTGCTATGCTAATTTTGTACCACAGGGGTATTGTCTGAGACTTTGGGAGGCCTGTGAAGTACACCAATCTCAGGTACATTAGTCTCGATGTGTGAATACCACCTTAAGAAATGGTCGCAACTAATGATATTGTTAGACATATCGTACAGGTATAGTCTATGGTTGTAACTCATTTTCTCAGATGCTAAAAATTATTGAAATTAAGAATTATTTTGAAGTTTTTCTGAGACAAATCCTGGTGAGATTCGGTACTGGAACACAATCTCCTCTGTGAATGGCAGGGGTCTAATCTGCGGAGACAACTTTTTTCCCTTGCAATTATCGGCGACAATCACCCCTAATAAGGAATAGAATCTCATGAGATTTTGACTTTAAACAGGTTTAAAATGTAGAGGGACATTTTGGTGAGACAAATGTATTTCACATGTTCTCCCCCGATCTGTGTGTCTCAGCGGTCCCAAATAACCCCTATTCACACAGGGAAGTACCCTGAGTCAGCAACTGTGTATCCTGTTTACACTGTGTACCCTGTGTACCCTGTGTAGGGGTGTAGCGGTGAGACTAGGTACCTGTTAAGTCTTCCCATGTGAATTTAATCTGCCATGTTACCCTGAGATTGTAGAACACCTCAATCTGTGAAACTTTGTGCCCAGCTGGAAATAGTAGCCGACTGGTGCAAAGGTGTGAAGTACAACAGTCTCAGGTCCATTAGTCCGATCGTGTGAATCCCACTTTAGGACAATTTGGAGGAAAAAGGAGTGTTGCAGAGACATTTATACAACGAGATTTCAAAGGCAACTTGAGATCGTATCTCCTAGCTCTAAGACCAAATGGCTCATACAAGGACATTGACTCTAGGACGATCAGAGGACAATTTCTATGATTTATCCTGGATTATTAAACGGCCCACTGGTTCTCTCGTATTCGCCTTGTGGGAAGTGAGAGCGTAAATCTGGTATCCACCTGCCGACGTCTACCATCACGAAACACGAAAGTCATTATCAGAAAGAAGGAGTGTCACATTCCACGTGTTCCGCTGAAATAAAATATCCTCGTAATTGTCTTCAGTGAGATGAAACAAAACTCTGATTCTATCAAGTTGTCAAGTAACAATTTATCTAGTTGATTTCTAGCCTTTAGGAACTGTCAGGCACATGCATAATATATACAGGGCCGATAAGGCTTATCAAAAGGATGTGGGTTATCTATGTCAGAATGTAATACCATATTGGAGTGACACAGTAATCATATAGAGAAAAACGCCTTAATTTCCTATATTTTTTTAAATGGTTTTATTAGGGTGGAACTTATTACAAAGCATGTCAAGGTTCGGCAATGGCCGATCTACCACCTAGATCTTCTGAAGGTGCAAATGTAGATACATAAGTGTTGTACTGATATAGAACTGTATCGAGAATTGTATGAATACACAATACGCAACAAGTTTGGGTGTGCCCCAATCATCATTGAGGCGAAGCCGAGTGACGATTATGGCACATCCAAATGAGTGGAATATTGTGTATTATACGATTCAAGTGTGGTTCTGGATTTATCTCACCCCTTTCTATGATATCAAATAGCATCAAAATATCAGGATAATTAGACTATACTTAGCAAATCCATATGACGTCATCTCACATTCACTACGCCAGGGCCGTGGCGTTGTACTGTCACTTTACGGGGGTGATCGTTGAGTATTTTTTCCTAATGTTATTTCTATGGCTAAACTTGTACCAGAGGTGAGATAAAACAGAGCAGGGTTTGCTTACTAGATCAGCGTTAGGATACCATAACAAATCTATCTAAAACAATCACATGTTATCATCGAAAAAATGAAATGTAAAGAGATGGTTAGTCTGATAACATAGTAGAGTAATATTCATTGTGTAAGGCCAACTCATCATGATGATCCTCTTATTTACTTTATCTAAAGTAGCGGTAGATAAAACTAGGAGCAAAAAGTAAGTTCATCATAGATGAATGAGCATGCAATTATAAACGTATAACAAATAAAAGGTCTGAGTTAAATTTAGCCTATGGATAGTTTTCTACAACCCACTTGCACCCAGTCAACTTGCCATTTCTCTAACTGCCTGAGTCTAGGATCAAAACATATCAAAAACAGTGGGTCAATGAGGTATTTCGGTCTGGAGTGATTGGTCATGGTCAACTGGGCACACTTCTAAGACCCTGAGACACTGGCTCCCTGCTGTGTTCTTACTATCACAGGGAACAGCATGCAGATAGTAAAGGGACAGTTTTCTGGAAGCACACTGAAAGTTCAATGTGACCACTCTAACCCTGAGTCTAAGCTCTAGATGATGTATATAGGCGTGCAAGCACGCTCTAAAAAGAAAATCTCCAACTTCTCCTCCACTAAGTAGACTATAAGAGTAACAACGGTATGTGTCTGGAGAGTGAAGTGCCATTCCATGTGTCATGAAAGCACTCTACGCCAGTGCCATATATTTCTATCAACAGCTGGAGTAAGACTTCATGTTTCTGATCTATGGGAAAGCATTGGTAAGGCTGTGTATAGAGCACCTGGCATGGGTGTCTATATCACATGGTAATGTGGCTCGTAGTGGGGCGTACTACTTTAAAGGCCCGTTTCCACTGGCCGACAAACATTGTGTAGATTTTTTGTGTTCTCCTAAAAGCCTATTCCCATTGGCCATCACCGATATACAGTCAGGAACCACTGACGGACCTTAGCACTGCTGACGCCAAATGGAAATGGGCTATTAGGAGAACACAGAAAATCTACACCGTGTTTGTCGGCCAATGGAAACAGGCCTTATGCATACACCACCAGCTAACTGTCCGGCTAGACACAGGCTTCTCACCGGGTGACTACAAAGCGTCTGTGGAGTGACAGTAAAGTGACTCCTAAGTGACTGCCATGTGAGTGACTGCGAGATGCTGATGTGTTTGCTTTGTATATATGACTTAAGAGGAAACACCTTGTGTCTTGGACGAGACTATGGGGTAAGACGTAATTCGGCAAGAATATTGTAAAGCCTAGAGGCCTAGACTAGCTAGGTACAGACCTTAAGAGTAAGGGAGTAAGAACTCAAACGCAGACGTACTAGGTGTTACTGTGAGACAAGAAGTTAACGTTAATAATCTTGATTTCAAAGACAGATTGATCAGCTTATATATGGACAGCAGGTGGCATCTTGCTACAGAGTGAGCTTGTAAGATCTGGGAGCTGTTTCAAAACGTGGGTTAAGTCTATGGTTTTGAAACAGCTCCCTGTGCTGTGATTGGCTGTTGAAGCAACAGCTAATAAGGATTGCCCAGGATTGTTCTGGGACCCGTTTCAATAGCCTGTAGTACGTCCGTTATTGTGTCCTGCGATACAATAGCGGCAGTTCGCGTTGCAGTACTTTAGTGACAACCCACTTAGCGACATAGGGTAGCAGACAGGTGCAAATAGTGGCTTGTACTATTTCAGAAGACTGTTATCCAGTCACTAAAAGGGTCACTGTAGTGTCTTAAATAGATACCCTCTCGCTTTTGATGTCACAAACACATAACTTTACTTTCCATAGGAATAAAGCTATGAAACTTTATCCCCAGTTAGGGACACATATAACTTATAACCACGCCAAATATGAAGGAGAGCGGCCCATCCAAACTAATGATATTCGCGTTTGAATTTTGGCATTGCAAACACTGCTCTGGTGGCCAGTGTAGGATTACTCAAGCGCTAATTTATGCGCGACATTTACCTTGATAGCACTTGTTCCCGGTAGCACATGAGTAAGTGAAAAGGGGTACCCCACATGTTTTTCCGCTATGCTGTCCCAAACTACTGGCACGTCTACAACAGTGAACTGACACACAAGCCCTACAGTGACATGCCTTCTGAAACGAGACTGAAGATTTTCTGCTATTCAAGTCACTATTGGGGTCACTAAACATGTCACTAAGTGGCTTAGTGACGCATTCTATTGAAACGGGCCCCTGGTCAATTGCACATGCCAGGAGGGTCGCAAATGTCACTCATAACACAGGCGTCATGTCTGAGTACCCTGCCCCGAATGTGGGCAGACTTGGAACTAGAGTGGGTGATAATGAGGGTGATAATGTCATTCACTACAAGGCCGCTGTATAGTCAACATCAAGACAGGGAAAAGCTGCTACAAAATGGTGAAATGTCTTAATGAAGCCTTTTTGGTATTAATAGATACGCACAATTCAGATGACTAATCTCTTCACATAGAAACCAATAAAATTGGTCATGATAGGGATGCAGAAACCAGAACTTTATATTATGTTATGCAATGAGGAACTTGCAAATCAGAGTTTTGTATGGAATATTGTAGAATATATCAAAATGACCATGTGACCTGGATTTTAACTGTGAACAATTATTGTTACACCCTTTAAGAATTGGCTATGATGGATATCCATTGAAAGGTTGATTAATATCATGAAAACATGAATATAGAATGAGAATAGAAAAAAGTTCAAACATTCTCACCTGTAAAACATAAAAAATGAAATGAAAGCGGCTTAATACCAAGTAAAATAAAAATAATTGTATCTTCAAAACAGCACTGTGATGGATGATATTTTTTCTGAAAAATAAAAATAGAGACACCATCTTGGACATGCATATTGCCCATCAAGGCGGTATCCGATATGTGCAGGCTACTCTCTTTCTTTCCTTGTGACCAGAACCTGATTGATAAAACCAAATCGAATCCTCGCTCTGCAGGGCATAAACAAAAAGACAATCAAGATTCCACAATGGTGGATTTTCTATAGACTTGCTGCATTATGACGGGGTTTTAGAGGTTGGAAGTCGTCCTTGAATATCTCAATGAGAAATGCCTTCAGTCCTGAACACCCCCTGTCGTCGACTTGCTCAAGTCTTTGATAATGACCATTCATTTAGTGATTAAGTTGTATTTCTGTATATCCTGCAATTTCTCCTATTGCAAAGAATGATTAATTCCTAGAATTGTAATTAAAATACATCTCCAAACCATAGTTGTATTTCTGTATATTCCACAATATCCCCTCCTGCAGAGAATTCCCGCTAAAAGAAAGAGAGGAATTACTTGACCGGGAAGTTACATTATTCCTATTTAATTACCTTTCCAAACACCACGATGGGAGTAGCAGGTCTACAGTTACGTCCCTAGACTTGCTCAAGTCTTTGATTATGAACATTTATTAAATATTAATAAAGTTCATCAAAGTATGTATCCTTCTCTGTCTAGCCCATGAATCAAAGACTTGTCCACTTTGAACCAAATCTCCTGTTTATGGCCCCAAACTTCTCCCTGTAACCCTATACCTCCTCCTGCCCTACCCCACCCCCTCCTCCAGTTCCCTGGCTGCCTGTGTTGTCATAGCAATAGATTTTGCCTGCTCCTGACTGTTACGCGATTGAGATCAAAGTGAGAGGGTATCAATCTCCCAGCAGATATCCTGACCAGTAGTCAGGATGTCTGTATGGAGGGTGTTGGGAATACTGTAGCTAAACAGTACCAGAAACCTAACACCATTACCAATTGTACCAGTCCCTGTTTTCCAGCGAGAAGGGTAACCATAGGTTGCAGGGAGTGGAGCCAGTATCCCAGTGAAGTGGGTAGCCATAGGATGCAGGGACTGGAGCTTGAATCTCAGCAAGGAGGGTAGCCATAGGATGCAGGGACTGGAGCCAGTATCTCAGCAAGGAGGGTAGCCATAGGATGCAGGGACTGGAGCCAGTATCCCAGTGAGGAGGGTAGCCATAAGATGCAGGGACTGGAGCCAGTATCCCAGCAAGGAGGGTAGCCATAGGATGCAGGGACTGGAGCCAGTATCTCAGCAAGGAGGGTAGCCATAGGATGCAGGGACTGGAGCCAGTATCCCAGTGAGGAGGGTAGCCATAGGATGCAGGGACTGGAGCCAGTATCCCAGCAAGGAGGGTAGCCATAGGATGCAGGGACTGGAACCAGTATCCCAGCAAGGAGGGTAGCCATAGGATGCAGGGACTGGAGCCAGTATCCCAGCAAGGAGGGTAGCCATAGGATGCAGGTACTGGAGCCAGTATCCCAGCAAGGAGGGTAGCCATAGGATGCAGGGACTGGAACCAGTATCCCAGTGAAGTGGGTATCCATAGGATGCAGGGACTGGAGCCAATATCCCAGCGAGGAGGGTAGCCATAGGATGAAGGGACTGGAGCCAGTCTATAACAGCGAGGAGGGTAGCCATAGGATGAAGGGACTGGAGCCAGTCTATAACAGCGAGGAGGGTAGCCATAGAATGCAGGGACTGGAGCCAGTCTATAACAGCGAGGAGGGTAGCCATAGGATGCAGGGACTGGATCCAGTATCTCAGCAAGGAGGGTAGCTATAGGATGCAGGGACTGGAGCCAGTATCCCAGTGAGGAGGGTAGCCATAGGATGCAGGGACTGGAGCCAGTATCCCAGCAAGGAGGGTAGCCATAGGATGCAGGGACTGGAACCAGTATCCCAGCAAGGAGGGTAGCCATAGGATGCAGGGACTGGAGCCAGTATCCCAGCAAGGAGAGTAGCCATAGGATGCAGGGACTGGAGCCAGTATCCCAGTGAGGAGGGTAGCCATAGGATGCAGGGACTGGAGCCAGTATCCCAGCAAGGAGGGTAGCCATAGGATGCAGGGACTGGAACCAGTATCCCAGCAAGGAGGGTAGCCATAGGATGCAGGGACTGGAGCCAGTATCCCAGCAAGGAGAGTAGCCATAGGATGCAGGGACTGGAACCAGTATCCCAGCAAGGAGGGTAGCCATAGGATGCAGGGACTGGAGCCAATATCCCAGCAAGGAGGGTAGCCATAGGATGCAGAGACTGGAGCCAGTCTATAACAGCGAGGAGGGTAGCCATAGGATGCAGGGACTGGAGCCAGTATCCCAGCAAGGAGGGTAGTCATAGGATGCAGGGACTGGAGCCAGTCTATAACAGCGAGGAGGGTAGCCATAGAATGCAGGGACTGGAGCCAGTCTATAACAGCGAGGAGGGTAGCCATAGGATGCAGGGACTGGAGCCAGTCTATAACAGCGAGGAGGGTAGCCATAGGATGCAGGGACTGGAGCCAGTCTACCCCTGTCGTGGAGACAGTGAATCATTACTGCGTGGTAAAACACACCTGCAGGCAGTAGCTGTCATTAGCTGAATCAAAAAGTTATAATATCACCCCGTACAAAGGCAGTGGGAGTGTCTCGCCACAATTACAGTTAGCGTTTCGGTGCACCCCTCTCATAAGATCTCACACTCTCTAAGTGGTATTCTGTACTCTCACAATGCTCTATAGGAGCATAATTCTTAACGAACTAGGCTTAGAACCTTGTGAATCCACTGGCCTGCCTCCCGTGCTAAAGACCTACACCAATGCAACCCAAAGTGTGCCAGTGGATTCTCAAGGCTCTAAGCCTAATTCGTTGAGAATTCTTCTTCCATGGAGCATAGTGAGAACCTTGTACAGAATACCACTTACAGCGTGTGAGATCTTATGAGAAGGGTACTCCACCTGCCGACTAAAACCCAGACGATATTTTTCACGCTCTACAAATCTTGGTTGGTGTTTCTCCTTGTGAAAGGTCTACGGTACATTATCTGTGGCCTGCACTGCAATAATGCGATGACTGACTTCTGGCTTGAAAATCTACAGCCGCCACGTGTTTAGTCATCTAGTGTAAACGCCGGGTCACCCGTTCTCTAGGTCATTTGACGCTTACAGTAGTCTGGTCATTTTAGTGCATGTAACAATAGAGTTAGGACAAAACAATTTCATAATAGGACAGAGACAGCAAAGAAAATGACAGAATATGAGTTATTGATACATCTAAGTGATTATTTCATTCCAAATATGACTAGTGTATTTACATTTCATGCCATCGGGTTTATTTTTGACACTTGAGCATAGACGATGGTACTTTGCATAAACAATTTTATCTTGATATTAGAAGTTATGCAGGAAGGGAACCTTTGTAACAGAAGTTCCGATAGATATAAACACTGCTCGCAAAGAAAAAAAAAGATAGAAATGGAGCAGGTGCTAGGGCTGGTTCATATGGCATACTATTTAATTCTGAAAGATAATGATGTAACTGAATAGGGGAGCCTCTATTTGTTGAATACTCCTCTACATGAAAGCCAAGTAAGGATCAAAGAAGATACATTTTAGTCACAATAACAGAGAAACACATCACCAAATGTGTTTAGTTTTCTAACTTTCAGTGACTTGAACCCTTTTTAAGTTATAGATATTTGTGACCTAATTTATCGCAGTAGTACAAATGTCGCCCATCACAGATTTCTAGTGAGTTATTTCAAGGTATAGAGCAGCTCCATACCTATCCATAGAGCCCTCGTATGAATCGCTATCTCTCCCATCAGTATTTCATTCATTTCTTCAAAGTTAAATTTGCCTCAATGTCCTTTGTTCTGCAGAAAACGGCCATGTAGGACTTCTTAATATGCTCACACTGTTAGTAATTTAATTTGGGTATAAAACTCTGGGAATGGCGTGACAACATTATAAATGAAAGGAATCAGTCAGAAACTCAATTTCGGTAAAATACACATTTCACCCTTCAGACTCGATTTTCTGCAGCTTGCTCCAGAGAGACATAGGGTCTACTATGATAAATTGACTCACATTTCAGGTAAGGCCCGGCGTCCACCTACTACAATATGGCTCCGATATATGCACCTCCCGATAAAAAATCAAAATCGCGTCGGAAGGTCCCCTAATATCGGGGCAGTTGACCACGTTTCTGCGATTAGACACAGATTAAAAACCCCATACAATGCTTGGGAAATTGGCATGTCTAGACATATGTCTACGATTTTGCACCTTCCCGATATGTCTCGGATATTTGCTTTTTGTATCGGTGCCATATCGGTAGGTCTAAATTTCTATCGTAGTAGGTGGACGCCAGGCCTTACTGTTTGACACTTCATAATGAAGGGTAAGGTCCTGCGTCCACCTACTACGATATGGCTTCGATATGGTTTATGATGCACCTCCCGATAAAAAATCAAAATCGTGTCGGAAGGTCACCTAATATCGGGACAGTTGACCACGTTTCTGCGATTAGACACCAATAAAAATCCCATACAATGCATGGTGGAATGGCTTGTCTAGACATATGTCTACGATTTTGCACCTTCCCGATATGTCTCGGATATTTGCTTTTTGTATCGTGCCATATCGGTAGGTCTAAATTTCTATCGTAGTAGGTGGACGCCAGGCCTTACTGTTTGACACTTCACAATGAATGGAGACTCTACATTGGCTCATATCTGTGATGCGAAACACAACTTTTACTGCTTTTTATCTGAACGTTTCTGAGACAGAACACGAGTCTTTGAAAATAAAATTTCTGGCCACAAGATTGTCAACTTTATTTTTCTTCATCCAATTTTCTTTTTTTATCAGAATACTCGGATATGTAGAGCACCATTAGAACCGACAGGACGATGATTTTAATTGAGTTGGAGTGTGTTTGTGGATTCCTAATGGGACTAAAAAACGTAACACCTAAAACAACAATTAAGTCAGATTCAGTTAGCTTAAAAGCATTGAGTTGTGTTAGAATAAAAAGAAACTTAAGCGTGTGGCAGGGTTACCTTTCACTGCCGCGCATCGGTCTAGAGGCTCTCCGTTTGTGGCCAAGGAGGCCAGATAGATCTGCAAGTATTTGCGTTGCTGATTTATCTTTGGGGTGGGATTTTTAAAACCTGCTAAATTACCAAAATAAGCTTATTCAAGGCAGATGTTGTATATACGCATCTCATCAATGTAAAAGTGACAATTTTTGTTGATAGTCTTTCTTTCCAAAATGCGGTTTGGTAGAGCTATTTGATATGATATTTTTAAAAAGTGGGCTGTTGGACAACACGCCTGTTAAAAGATGTCTAGAAGAAATATTAATCCTAAATAGTTTAAACAAGTACAACTCAACAGCTGCCTAATTTGGTTTTCAAGTGAAGGCTTTATTCGGTGTAAACAACTTTTATACAACGTTTCGGCAAATAGTAGCCTTTTTCAAGTCAATAATAATAGAAATAATAATCATAATAGAATAACAAATATCCCTTTATATGTTAAGTGTCCCTACCACTTATAAATACCAAGGTTGTTTTTTTTCCAAATAAAAAAATATAGTTTTTGTGATTCAAAAACTGAAAATGTGCTGTCCGACACCCCAGGGTGTCAGACAACATGCTCTGATATACGTCATGATTTTAAGGTAGTTTCTTCAGTAATTGAGTGGTTTGCTTTGAAAAACTATCTACTATTATCTTAGCTATCTATTATTTCATTAAGGATATGAAGGATTATTGTTACTGATTTTATTTTATTCATTGTTCTGAGTAGTTTTTAAAAAGTGTTGTTCGACACCCCTCATGTTGTCCGACACCCCTGTGTGGCAAACATCCAAATATGGCTCAGAGCTTTTGTTTCAAATCTAATATGTGATAAAGGTGTTTGGGGTCAAATATAACATATGTCACCATATGAAAAAAGTATCTTTTCAAATTATAATCTTTTATAAAGTTTCTTGAAATTTAGAATATTTTAGGGGGTGGACTACATGCAGTATTACACAATTTCAAAAGGCTCTCAAATCTAAACCATTTGTCTGATTTTGTTGGAATAGAACAAAGTTTTTCTGGAAAGTACCTAGTCAGTGACTAAAATAAAATATAAAAAGAAGTATCATTCTAAAATCAATTTTTGGGTGTCTGACCAAGAGATAAAAGTGTAATTTATCAGAATTAAAAGATCCGACCCTTTGATCTATGATGGTTGTATAAATGTTAATTAAAATAGTGCAGAAATGATCATAAATGTTTATTGGTGTATGAAAATGCATGACTGTTAATTGAAAAATGTAGAAATTATGACAAAGGTTTATAGGGTGTAATATAAAAACAACCAAGAAACAGTAACATTAGTAGGCGATTTTACAAAGGCAAGTTTTGGGTCAGAGCTTGTATCCCGTAGAATTTGAATTGCATCGTTATTTGCAAGGCAAAGCCGCATGAATTACATAGCGATTCAAACGAGATGAGATCGAGCTCTGACGCTAAATTTGAATAGGTTTCTGAATTTATCTCACCCTTCACATTGACTGATGAACTAACATTTGCGAGATAATCTCCAATTGGATATTTTTCCTAAATATATATATGAATACTAGTTAACAATGTTAAGTCTATGGAGAGAAGAAATTCCAGAGGTGAGATAAAAGATGCTACACGACTGACTAATGAGCTGAACTTTGTGACATCATCCCCTATTGAGTATTTAGTGACATTTCGACTAACACATAGTCTTTATCAAGGTTAACTGGTGTACAACATATGTAAAATAGTATCATGTGCAGAATATCTTTATGGGAATTGAAAATACGTTCATCTCAATTTAACCCTCAATTTCCTAGTGCGTTTGCTGCACACCAAGTGGCATGGGGATGGAATTGCCAATTCACCTCACATAAAAGTGAAAAAAAAAAAAAAAAAGGAGTCAGAAACACAGCAAGCAATGTTGGGACCATTTCCAGCTGCATCCTACCTGTCTACGACCATCCGAAGCCATCACAGAAAGAAGAGTGGGACCACGTTTGGTTTCACTATTTATATAGAACGTTCTGACCATGCTGTACAATTCACAGAACGAGATGGTAATTTATTGTTTGTACGGACCGAGGCATTTATGCTGAGTTCCGTACAAACCGTAAATTATCATCGAGTTCTGTGACTTGTACAAACATGGTTGGACGCTATATATTTACTATATACCCACAATTTTTAAAAAATCGTCAATTTAATTTTTAACAACCGATATGTTAATAAACGTGTATGGCAAGGTGGTCCGTATTTTAGTGTACGGACCGCTGGTCCGTACAGTATTTTTACACATATGCCGAAACGGTGCGTATTTACAGTATATACGGCATGGGTATATAGTAAAGGAGAATATTTTTTCAGGACCAGCTCACAACTGCTCGTGAGCGGTTCCATCGTAAAAACTGAAAGCTATTAGGAGGCTGCTCACCTCCAAGCAGAGTCTCGCTGGCAGCTCTGGGCCTGGGAGCCCATCCGCGAGCGGCATACGCACGGCTGTCCATCTCGAGGGAAATACAGGAGATGCAATAAGGAAGAGAACAAAACGAGCAGGTATATATGAGCACAACCAACGACAACATCTCAATACTCTCACTATGAATCGTAAGTGTCGCAGGTCATCAGAAAAGCTACTCTGATACATACAAAATAACGACTGGTTTCAGTGGAGTTGATGCGTAGTGATATACGAGCATATACGAGGATATTACACAGTAACTGAGAATCGTGAGTGTCGCAGGTCATCAGAAACGCTACTATTAGGCCCGGCATCCACCTACACCGATATGGCTCCGATATGGTCTACGATGCACCTCCCGATAAAAAAGTTGACCATGTTTCTGTGATTAGACACAGATAAAAAACCCATACAATGAGTGGTGGCTTCACATGTCTAGACATGTGTCTACGATTTTACACCTTCCCGATATGTCTCTGATATTTGCTTTTTGTAAAGCTGCCCCGATATTAGGGGATCTTCCGACACGATTTGGATTTTTTATCGGGAGGTGCATTGTAGACCATATTGGAGCCATATCGTACTATAAAATAGGTGGACGCCAGGCCTAAAACTTAATAAAATGATATCATATTTACACTATGGAAGAAAGAGGGGAACGAATTTGAATACCAGACCATCATAGGTCTGAAACTCTACAGCATCATTGACGTCTTACTTATGCTAAATAGTTACGGAAACTGGCAACTGTATGTACTGCCTGAGCAGATTCTTTTTATTTTTTTATTAGATCAAGACATCTGTCACCTGGGTCAGTTTTTCAGATGTTACATTGAGGCATAGTGTACAAAGTTTGTGCCTATAATAGGCAATCTTGTGACCAGTAAACATGTAAAAAAAAAAGAAAAAAAGGGAAAAATCCTATGATGAATCTATGATCTTTTAAGACTGAATAAAGAAGTTTGTCCAAAACATGTAAGTTGGGGTAGAGGTATTAGCGGCCACGGGAAGTAGAGCGCAGGATTTCTGCTAGGAGAGTGGCTCTGTAGCGATTCCTGATCAGGGGCCCGTTTCAATAGAATGGGTCACTAAACCACTTAGTGACATGTTTAGTGACGCCAATAGTGACTTGAATAACAGAAAAAGTTTAGTCTCGTTGCAATAGGCATGTCACTAAAGGGGAGGTGTGTCTTGTCACTATTGTGGATGTGTCCCTAGTTTGGGACAGCGTAGCGGAAAAACATGTTGGGTACCCCACATCACATACTTATGTCATACCAGGAACAAGTGCCATCAAAGTGAAGGTCACTGCATAAGTTAGAGACAGCCATGAATAATTCTACACTGGCCACCAGAGCAACACTTGTTATGACAAAATTTCAAATGTGAATATCTCTAGATTGCATGAGCCGATCTCCTTAATATTTGGCACGTTTATAGGTTGTATGTGTCCCTAACTGGGGTTAAAGTTTCACAGCTTAATTCCTATGGAAAGTGAAGTTACACGTTTATGACAATAGAAGCGAGAGGGTATACCCTCTCGCTATTATAGACACTATAGTGACCCTTTTAGTGACCGGACAGCCACTTCTGAAATGGTACAAGCCACTATTAGCGCCTGTCTGTAACAAGGACTCCTGGAATGGCTTGTCACTAAACTACTGCAACGCAACTTGTCGCTATCGCGTCACTACACCCAATAACGGACGTCCTACAGACTACTGAAACGGGTCCCTGGGCCCCGTTGCTCCACTTTTTGTGGTATCTCTAGCTATAATCGGATCGCAATTTTATTTTTACGATTACTTTAATGATCCGACTAAAAAAGCGTTGCACTAGTAATATCGGATCGTATCGTTAAATATTTCCGCGGTATCGCTAATTTTTACGATGCGATTATGATACAACAATTCAGGGGCACATATTGAATGAGACAGGGGAAGATTAACTAGTTCTTTAATTAAATACAGATGGCATCACAGTTAAACCTGATCGGATACCTGGTGGTGTGGATCGCTATTTCCTATAGGTGGAAGAACAAGTGGCCGGGGTTGGTGGTGCAACCATGGATCGTTTTTTTGAAATATCAGATAAGGCTGTGCGATACGATCTGCAGTGCTGTGAATGTCCGCGTAAAAAGTATCGCTAAATGCCGTATTTTACGCGGCGATGCGCCTATGCGATTGCAGCACGATCCGCAAAATTTCAGGAGCAACGTTTTGGCCCTCGGATCGCTATTCTGCGATCCGCAGCTCTGTCGTAATCCTGGAGCAACGGGGCCCTGGGAGGTAGGTGGTTAATAGCAAGGTGACCACTCACCTATTCCACGCTGTCCCAACCGTGAAGCCCCAGTCGCCTCCACTACCCATGTCAGAGGTGAGTTGGGCAACATCAGAATAATTAGAGAAAATGGTATGTTTATCATTTATGAATGAACGTACAATTATGAATAAATGACAATTGAAAGGTTTTCGAAAATATTCAGTTCATGGTTCGTTTTCTGTAACCCACTTGCACCCAGTCAATTTGCCCTTTCTGCAACTGCCTGAGTCGAGGATCCAAACATATCAAGCAATATTGGGTCAATGACCAAGGATTAGACGGCCCCAAGGCTTCCAGACTACCACCATGCATGCCTCCCCAGATCAAAGAAGAAACAAACAAGTTTGGGTCAAATCGTCATTCTCCACGAGTTTGGAGCAGAGTGATATAAACGAGGCGACAGCTGAGTGAATATCATGTGGCATTCAGACGGGTTAGAGAACATTTTCTCTGACCAAAACGAGTTGCTTTCTGTTTATATCTCACCCCTGTTCACACTAAAAGGATGGACGACACAGATGATTTAGACCATGGAGAACGGTGTGCAATACTCCTTGGAGTATGGAGGACGAGTTCCCAATGCGAAGCCTATGGGACAAAAGTAAAACTCTTTCTGGCCTAAGGCCCGGCGTCCATCTACTACGATATGGCACCGATATGGTCTACGACGCACTGCTCGATAGAAAATCAAAATCGCGTCGGAAGGTCACCTAATATCGGGGCAGTTGACCACGTTTCTGCGATTAGATACCGATAAAAACCGTTACAATGCATGGTGGATTGGCATGTCTAGACGATTTTGCACCTTCCCGATATGTCTCCGATATTTGCCCTTTGTATCGGTGCCATATCGGTAAGTCTAAATTTCTATCGTAGTAGGTGGATGCCAGGCTTTAGAATACTGTCTCTCGATGGTTCCCAGTGCCAGTGCCAACTCCTCTCCTATCTCCCTCAGGGCGGTCTGCCTTTTTAATGAAATTATCATTAGGAGTAATTGCGTTGGCAGCTTTAATGTATAGCAGGTATAATTCCATGCTAGATGACTTGCTCGCGGGTAGAAGATAGACTTGCTCAAGTCTTTGATTATGCACATTCATTAAATGATTAATCGCAATCAGAATAAAGTTCATTTTAGTATGTATCCTTCTCTGACTGGCCCAAGAATCAAAGACTTGTCCACTAAGAACTAAATCTCCTGTTTATGCCCCAAGCTGCTCCCTGTAACCCTATGCCTCCTCCTACCCCTACCCCTTCCCCTCCTCCAGTTCCCTGGCCGCCTGTGTTATTATAGCAATAAATTTCGCCTGCTCCTGACTGTGACCTGATTGAGATCAAAGTGAGAGGGCATCAATCTCCCAGCAGATATCCTGACCAATAGCCAGGAAATCTGTATGGAGAGTGTTGGAAATACTGACGCAATACAGCGCCAGAAACCCAACACCATTACCGATTGTACAAGTCCCTGTATCCGAGCGAGGAGGGTAGCCATAGGATGCAGGGACTGGAGCCTGTATCCCAGTGAGGAGGGTTGTCATAGGATACAGGGACTGGAGCCTGTATCCCAGCGAGGAGGGTAGCCATAGGATGCAGGGACTGGAGCCTGTATCCCAGCGAGGAGGGTAGCCATAGGATGCAGGGACTGGGGCCTGTATCCCAGCGAGGAGGGTAGCCATAGGATGCAGGGACTGGTGCTAGTCTAGGTAGAAGATTGCACGGTGAGCAGCTCGGAGGAGAAGGAGCTGCCAGGAAGATTTCTGCTGAAAGGATGTCCTGTCACTAAGTATGTGACTGATTAGCAGGCAGATGGAATCATGATTTATCTCACCCCGGGTATTTTTGTCCCATAGGTGCAACATTGGGAACTCGTTCTCAATGCCCTTAGGAGCATTGCAGTTCATTCTCCATGGTATATATCCTGTATGTTGTCCATTCTTTTAGTGTGTACAGGGGTGAGATAAATACAGAAAGCAACTCGCTTTGGTCAAAGAAGTCATTCTCCAATTCGTTTGAATGCTACGTGATATATACTCATATGTCGCCTCGTTCATATCACTCCGCATCAAACTCGTGGAGAATGACGACTTTGGTCGGTTAAAACCTGTTTCTTCTTTAAACCATAGTTAGGCCCATTATTAACCAACTACAATAAGAATCGTACAGCCCATATATATGACAGCGACATCTACCACCGATTGTCACCAATCTGATCAACGTTGATAATCGGAAAGGAGGAGGTGTCATCGTGAGGGTATAAAGCCCATAAGACAGCGACATTGACCTCAAATTCTCACCAATCCGATCAACAATTACAATCGGGAACAATAATGTTGATGTCTTATACCCTCAACGACGCTTGCTGATCACGTCTCGTAACTTTAGGAGCTGAGCCGGGGTGAGCCATGGGCTGCTTGTGTGGATTCATAGAAAATAATTCAAAGTGTAATAACTTCGGATCCCATTAAGATATCGGGAAACGGTTTTCAGGTTTATCATTGCCTCTGTCTTCCCTACAAGTTGATATATGATATTTGTAGATAGAACGTGGGATGCATATCTTCCTTGTTTAAATGGCTACAGTTCGGTTGGACAGAAATGTGTCGCTGTCTTATAGCCTATCAGAATCGGGAACAGTCAGTGAAGTGCGAACAGTGGCAATCTTAAGGTCTTAAGATGCTAGTCAACCCTGATCCGATTATAATCGCGTCTGTGAAGTGCGTACAGCGACATAAAGTTCACAGATTCCGACCGACCCGACGGATCCGTCAGACAAAGGTATGATCGTGAGGAATCGGGGTGTCGCTGTTTTATACGGCATATAGCCTATGATCAATGGGCGCCACCATGACGCCCCCCGAGTAGGTGTTCTTCGCTAAAGGAGGTGAAAAAGTAGCTGTTCTTCACTAAAGGAGGTGCAAAAGAAGTGAGTGATAATTGGGAAATGTCACTTTTCTTGCCTTGCTCACATATGTAAATAAAGTGTTCCATGTAAAAAACATCATGTCCTGGGTTTTAGCATTATATCTTCCTGCTCTGGGATTGGTGTAGAGAGTCAAAGGAACCTTGGTAAAACACTTAAAGGCAGCTGAATTCTGTAAGAACAAAGAGCCAGAATACAGGTTTTGTCCCCCGACCACCCAGTGACTGCTTCATGAACTAACAATGGCTCTGTCTCCTATAGGGTTTAGACTTCCCGATACACTACAATGCATTATGTCAAAAGTCATAGACGATCGGGAACACCTTTATCTTACACAAATGCCAGGACATACAAGCCTAGGGATATCGGCATGCATCGTAATCGGTTTTAAAGGCATATCCTACAACTCACGGTGGCACCACCTTGTGATTTTCAAATATTTCCATTCATCCATTGAATTTGGTGATTTGTTGCATATTCCAAACTCAAATGAGCAAAATTTTAATTTTGTCTAGTTTGACCTAATCTATTTGCTTGATTTATATAGGAAATGTACTAAAAAGATATGGTTTTATTCAATTCTTTCAAAAACAAGGACGGTGACCTATGATTTTTAAAACCTAAGTAGTACTATATATGTAATTTATTCTGTGAAAGTGTGAGGGAAAATGAGATGGTTCTACAATGTGTAAAGCAACTTTTTAGAATCTCTTTATAATCTGATATAAAATAATCATAATATTGATCTCTAAATAAAAATCTAGCTCGGTGATTCCCAATTTTTAAGTCATGTATGTGCTCTACAATACTAAGAGATCATTTAATTAAATTTTCAGAAAAATGGCAAAAATTTTCACGCCAAATTGTCCGATGTGCCTTTAAGCCCAATGCCCATCTACCGATTTCGGAACATTTATGTACCTTTGTCGGCGACAAACGGACGGTCATTTGTCTCACCAAAGGCATCCTAACGGAGTCGGCTGTAGTCGGTAGATGTAGGAGAGCTAGGCAAGGGTCAGCCAACGATTAGTAGACCGATTTGCTTAGGACTAATATCCACCATCCAAACTCCTCAATGTCCGCTGGTCGAGAGAAGGGTTACATAATTTGCCTGCGACAAGTTCACCGACTCCTATACGATTTGGGAACTAATCGCTCAACCCTGAATCGGTAGATGGGCATCAGTCTTAAAGGTACATCGCAAAGCCAATCGTTGAGGATTTGGAGCTCAGTGAATGCCAGACCTAAAGCATTAATAACTTGCACTCGTAAGATGCTAACCGATGAATCAAACAACTACCTCTGCCCTCGTAATGACCTTCAATGATATCCATCAAATATACAGCAGTCATTGCTAACAGCCTCCAATAACTATTACGCGATCCATTATTTGATTTGAGGCCATATCTCACCCAGGAAGTTGTAATATGTTTGAGAGCCCCACCACAGCAGTGCGGCTATTACGTCCCTTATACTCCCCACTCATTGCTTTGAGTATATTTATGCAATGCCAGAGCCAGTTGGTCCTCCGCTGCCAGATCGATCATTGACTTAAGATTATTACATATTGCCTATAAATAGTGCGCTGGGGGCGGTACTTTGCCTGATGGGTCAATTTGTCACGTGGGAGTTGAAGTAAGGTTTGCCTACAGTGGGTATCCAGCAAAATGAAGAGCACGCTTTCAAGATGGATGGCTTTTCGGGAACTGCGACCAAAATAGCTGTGAAGGTTCAACTTGGGACTGTTTTGTGGTTAGCAAAACGAGGTCGATATCTATGTATCAAAAAATTGTTATTATATAATAATCCTTCTCTTTTTTTCTTTTTTTTTAGCAAAAGCAGTTCTCCACTGCAGCATGATACAGCCATATACGTTTTATTACAGTTTATTAATAGGTACTCATTGAAAATAAAACAGTACAAATTGTATTAAATTATAGTACAATAGGGATGAAAGGGATGGCGAGTGATGACGTTGTATTCAAGTACTGAACCCAATGAAATACCTTGATTTAATGAGTTTTATTACCCACCAAAATACGTAGACTCCATAGAAAATGGATAGAACACCTGGAATCGGCTACCAGGAGATTCCGGAAATAAAGTCCCATCAATAATGTTGTCAAATTAACATCTACTTCAAAATAGGTTTCTTGAATGTTCATTCAATATCAATTATTTATAACCATTCATAGTAATCTCATTTACCATCAGAAATCACTGTCATAACATGCTTTGCATGCTAAAATCATGGGGAAATGGCGAACTATATTATTGGTGTAGGTCTACAGTGAATTACTGCCATGCTTGACAGTATTGTAGTGTTTGGAACTAAATGTCTTGCAGAAACATTTTTATTGCAATAGATTTGTTATTAATCTTGTAGGTGGGTAATAAATACAATAACGACTGGCTTTGCATACAAGTGACCGTAATCTTCTCGCGTCAACTACTCAGAGATTACGGCCACTCGTACACAAAACCAGTCATTATTGTGTATATAGGTTTTACCTGTCTATTAATTCTAATAGAAAAAAATGAGTTTTCGAAAAAGTTTCCTTTAAAAAAAAAAAAAAAAAAAAGGTGGTCGTGAGCTACCTCTGCTCTGTCTCATACACCCTAATACTTTTATTATTATTATTATTATTATTATTATTATTATTATTGCATAAAAAGAAGGTGTACATATTCAGGCCTCTGCAAAGCAGATCTTATGGCCGCCCAGCGAACAGATTACCTTGATGTAAGTCTACTTCCAGTCAACGTTGATAACCGACTTTTTCATCAATGTTTTGTATTATTTAGTCGTTGGTACGTTCTGGATTCTTTTTTCACTCAGGAAATTTTTTTTCATTCCGGAAATGGTATCCACATCAATAAATCCCCAAGGGAAAGTGAGGTGTATGAACCATACAGAGAGAGAAAAATATACCACGTCCTCGATTCCTGCCTTGAATTCATTCCAGAGTTTGGCGCCAAGATAAATTGGTGACCTTTGAAACATACTCCTACGTGCTAACGGCAGCTTTTTTTTAATTTCATTTTTTTTTATTGGCACTACAAGTATTTCTTCGCTCTCCTTCGAGGCTGATAATTTATACAAGTTTGTAGCGCAGAACGAGGAATACCCTTCTTTGTATCTCGTGATCACTGACGAGTTCCTTGCCCCTAGATGCTTACTCGTCCGACACAGAAATATCCCATCATGTCATAATAAATGTAGCTGTCAAGCGACAAACATGTATTTCCAATTTCCGTGTCTCTTTGTAACAGGCCACCCAGGCCGCTGTCAGCAAGAGTCAGGGGTCAGCCAGGAGGCTTTTTCCTTCATAACACAAAACCCTTGTGGGTCACATACACAATATTAACTGGTTTCAGATACAAGCAGCGGTAATCTCCGAGGACAAGGCGCGTAGTAATCTCCGAACGATAGTGAGGTGATTACGAAGAGTCTAGTCCGAAGAGATTACGGCTGGTTTTATCTGAAATCAGTTTATATTGTATTTATTAACCACCATTCCTTGCTAATGATTACGTTTGGGAACTATTTCCAGTAATCTCCTGCAGGAGGTTAGGGGCCTCAGTAATCTCCTGGTAGCAAAATACTCACACCCAATGCTATTCCTATGGAGACTCCGTATTAGGTGGTTGATAATTGTAACCGTCCTTACTGTGGGTACCTTCAGTGGTCATGTACCCCGTCAATGTCAGTAAGATGATCCAGTGACGACACATCCCGAATATTAATTCATCTCGGTAATATCAGGGGCCAGTTTAACCCAGTAAGGACGGGTGCCTGTGGCCGAGCTACTCCCGTAAGGACGGGATTTATGAGAATTAACCATCAGTTTTAACCATCATGTGCCCGTCCTCTAGGGTGACAAACTTCCACCAGCACCCGTCCTTTTGGGAGTAGCTCGGCCACAGGCACCCGTCCTGAAAGGGTTAATAATCTTATCGTAAAACTGGATGAGTTTTAATCTTGGCCACCGTATTCCACGACTGGAGTTTGGCATAGTGACTTCATGAGGCGAAGCCGAGTGAAGTTCCAAGCCAAAGCTCCAGGAGTGGCATGCGGTGGCAAAAGTTAAAACGAATCAGGTTTTGATTTTATCCTACCCCGTCTCCTCGATTTTGGAATATTACGTGATAATAATTCTGTATGCCACTAGTGGCATATAAAACTCTGTATGCCAGTCAGCGTGGCATAGGGAAACTCAATGTTAAGCCTATGGGATTTTATACTAGGGGTGGGATAAAGGCTCATATATGCAGGCCCTTTCCTGTATGCCATAGAGGCCCAGGACAGATGTCGGTCGACTTTATTCAACAATTGTAGACAGCCTTATGGATGGCTAAAACTGTCTTAGTGAACATACTTGAATGATATTAGACGATAACCCTTGTACGAGGTACAGAAAAGGGTCTAGATCATAGGTTATTAAACGGGCCCCTGAATGTGTTTATTAGAGCGTGCTTGCACGTGCTAAATACATCATCTAGAGCTTAGAGTCAGGGTTAGAGTGGTCACATTGAACTTTCAGTGTGCTTCCAGAAAACTATCCCTTTACTATCTGCATGCTGTTCACTGTGATAGTGAGAACAGAGCAGGGAGCCAGTGTCTCAAGGTCTTAGAGGTGTGCCCAGCTGACCATAACCAATCACTCAAGACCGAAATACCTGATTGACCCACTGTTGCTTGATATGTTTTGATCCTAGACTCAGGCAGCTAGAGAAATGGCAAGTTGACTGGGTGCAAGTGGGTTGTAGAAAACTATCCATAGGCTAAATCTAACCCAAACCTTTTATTTGTTATACGTTTATAATTGCACGCTCATTCATCTATGATGAACATACTTTTTACTCCTAGTTCTATGAGGTGTCCACAGGATGTATATTATCTAAGAAATTATATAAGACATTTTCAGTATTTGAATTAGTTACATTTGAAAATGCGAGTGAACTCATTCCCCTTTATTATAATTTTAAAATTGTTTCATTGTTAGAAAACGGACCTCCGGCACATGGTATTCATATTCTCCACTGAAAATTTTTATTTTATTTCATGCAATTCTCGTTTCTGCCTACCTATCTACATTCGCTCATATAACTATATGTGCACAATAGGCTTCCTATTACTACGTCAGATGTACAAGCATGCCTTAAAGACTGAAATTGTTATGAATGTAAGAACATGAGATAACTGTAATAGGAACATAAAAATGATAAGAACGAAAAGTAGCTCTTTAATCGAAACCTGGTAAAATCTGGTGGAAGGTTTTGGACAAGGACTCTCAATTGAGCTCTCTATATAACTTCAAAACACCCGTGGGACAGATCTCGGAGAATTCCTGTATATGTGTATCGCTGAGTCGTCCCCATGAAGACTCATATAACATCATATCATTTCTGTATAAATCGCATACAATATTGAAATAATACCCGTAGTAGACATTCATTTGTAATCGAGTCCATCGGGTATCACGAAAACATGTTCGAAAACAGTGGACATTGCTTCAATTCTTTGTGCCTAATGAAATAACAAAAGTAAATAAATGAATAAATCAAGAGGATGTATTGTGATTAAAATTTGCGACATCACCATTTGCACATGCGCAGAAGGATTTACAGACTCCATCTCTTCCGGCATAAATTCCGACACTACGAAGGATTTAGATGATTAGCGTTATATCGTAACCATCTGGAACAATGTATGATTAATGACTAGAAATATAAGGAAAATACATCTCGAAATCATAGTTGTATTTTTGTATATCCTGCAATTTCTCCTCTTGCAAAGAATGATTAATGCCTAGAATTATAATTAAAATACATCGCCAAACCATAGTTGTATTTTTGTATATACTGCAATTTCAACTCTTACAAAGAATGATTAATGCCTAGAAATATAATTAAAATACATCGCCAAACCTTAGTTGTATTTCTGCATATTCTGCAATATAGTCCTGCAGAGAATTCCCGCTAAAAGAAAGAGAGGAATTACCTGACCGGGAAGTTACATTATTCCTATTTAATTACCTTTCCAAACACCGCGATGGGAGTAGCAGGTCTACAGTTACGTCCCTAGTCTTGCTCAAGTCTTTGATTATGAACATTTATTAAATGATTGATCACAATCAGAATTAAGTTCATTTTGGTATGTATCCTTCTCTGACTGGCCCATGAATCAAAGACTTGTCCAGTATGAACAGATTCTCCTGTTTATGGCCCCAAGCCGCTCCTTGTAACCCTATACTTCCTCCTACCCCTCCCCCCCCCCCCCATCCTCTAGTTCCCTGGCCGTGTGTTTTATCATACCAATAAATTTCGCCTACTCTTGACTGATTAGGATCAAAGTGAGAGGGTATCAATCTCCCATCAGATACCCGATCAGTGGCCAGGAATATCTGTATGGAGAGTGTTAGAAATACTGGCGCAATGCAGTGCCAGAAGTCCAACACCATTACTGATTGTACCAGTCCCTGTATCCCAGCGAGGAGGGTAGCCATTGTATGCAGGGACTGGAGCCAGTCCTGTATCCCAACGAGGAGGGTAGCCATAGGATGCAGGGACTAGAGCCTGTATTCGAGCGAGGAGGGTAGCCATAGGATGCAGGGACTGGAGCCTGTATCCCAGTGAGGAGGGTAGCCATAGGGTGCAGGGACTGGAGACTGTATCCCAGCGAGGGGGGTAGCCATAGGATGCAGGGACTGGAGCCAGTATCCCAGCGAGGAGGGTAACCATAGGATGTAGGGACTGGAGCCAGTCTATTACGTCCCCTACTATCAGATGAGCACATCCTGCAGTGGCCCTAAGCGTGAGCAGCTCGCAGGGCAATCTGTGAGCAGCTCGGAAAGAGAATAACCTCCAGGGATAATCAGCAGATCGGTTGTATGCACGCACCGGTCCCTGATTAGATTTGTAGGCCATATAATCTCGCCCAAGCTACGGAAATCCTCCGGGAGAACTTTTCTGTGAGAGGCCAGAGTAACTCCCAGAGACAGCGGAAGTATCAAGTCCGTTAATCCATCCCTAGTCCGCAGTTATCCTTCGGCTTCTTGGGTTGTTGTTTGGCTTGGGCCTGTTTGATATATACGGAATAATGACTGGTTTTTTGTATGAGTGGCAGTAATCTCTGAGTAGTTGACGCGTAGTAATATCCGAGCGAATGCAAGGATATTACGTCGTCAACTACCAGGAGATTACAGCCACTCGTACACAAAACCAGTCGTTATCGTATTTATTATCCACCTACATGATTGATAACAAATATACTGTAATAAAAGGTTTATTACAAGACCTTTACTTCCATATCACGCCATAAGGCTACATCACTGTCAAGCATGGTGGTAATTTGGTGTATACTTACGCCAGTATATAGTTTTCCTGTTTATTTAGCATGCAAAAACTTTTATGACAGTGAGTTCTGACGGTAAATAAGATTGTTATTGTTATAAATAATTCTAAATAATTGATATTAAATGAATATTAGATGAACTAATTTCGAAGTATGTGATGATTTGATCTTATTTTGAACGGGACTATTTTTCCGGAATCTCCTGCAGGATCTTCTGACATGCCAGAATCTCCGGGTAGCTAATTCCAGGTGCTCTATACATTTCCTATGGAGGGTCCGTATTAGGTTGATTAGAATGAAGGGTTTCTCTTAGAACTGCCATATCATCGTCCTAGAAAGGACACTAAGGGCGAGGGCTTGCCTGAGATAAATTACCCTCCGTTTGTCGCAGACAAATGTACATAAAAGTTCCGAAATCAGTAGATGGGCATTGGGCTTTAGGATGATCGATGGCCTGTGTAAGTGGACGCCAGCCCTTATGGTCACAAGTATACCTCACACACTTGAATATATATTCTGATTGTTCGTTTAATAATTTGGGCTTGTACATGAAGACCCTTTTCTGTATGCCAGGTAGACCCAAGGACGATGTGGTTTAACTTTTTGTCTCAACCCTGGTACAAGTTTAGCCATAGGAATAACATTAGAAAAATATACTCAATGATCACCCTGGTAAATTACAATACTACGCCACGGCCGTGGCGTTGTGGAATTGCTAAGTATATTCTGATTATGCTGAAGTTGTGATGTTATTTAAACGATAGAAAGGGGTAAGATAAATCCAGAAACGCACTCGAATCGTAAAATAGACAATACTCCACTTGTTTGGCTGTGCCATAATCGTCACTCGGCTTTGCCTCGATGACGATTGCGGCCCAGCCAAAATCGTGGAGTATTGTCTATTTATACGATTCTTGATGCAGTTCTATATAAATTCAACACTTTTGAACGACCTTCTTGGCGTCTACTACAGCCTTAGCGAACGAACTTAAATATTATTAAACGTCAACCCTAGTACAAGGTACACAAAAAGGTCTTCATGTATGAGCCTAAATTATTAAACGGGCCCCTGTAACCTTTAACTTGATCGTTAATCTGAGCTGAAATGATCCTGGACTGCTAGGGTCAAGTGTCAGCACAAGTGTCATAGATGTCAGCACTGCGTTAGGGACCCTCCGGCCAGGGAAGTAGAATCAATAAATGATGATCTCCTCGATCAGAAGGTCAAGACCTACAAGAGAATGGATGCCTAATTTGTCCTTGACCTTTCCGCGCTAGCCAATCAGAGGCCTCAGTAAGAGTAATCGGGCGTTTGGCGACCATTCAGCTAAGCTAAGGCCTGGCATCCATCTACTACGATAGAAATTTAGACCTCCCGATATGGCGCCGATACAAAAAGCAAATATCGGAGACATATCGGGAAGGTGCAAAAATCATAGACATATGTTTAGACTTGCCAATCCACCACGCATTGTATGGGTTCTTTTTGGGGTCTAATCGCAGAAATATGGTCAACTGCTCCGATATTAGGTGACCTTCCGGCGCGATTTTGATTTTTAATCGGGAGGTGCATTGTAGACCATATCGGAGCCATATCGTAGTAGATGGACGCTGGGCCGAAGCACAAAGAGCCTAAACCTTGGAATAAACCACCATCATAGCTATATTGATAATAAAAACAAAAATGTACATGGTTCAGATTTTCTAAAAGTGCACAATTTAGTAAACACATATTCTTCTATAAATATTGTTATAATAATGTCAATAATAAAAAGGTGTCCGTGGTACGCCACAACATGGGAAGTACTCCAAGGCAAATCTCAGGCCAACGATCATCGTGCCAGTGTATTTGTGTGTGTCGGTGGGGTTGGGGGGTGAATAGGTTACATATACCAGGGAATGTGCACACATACTCAGAGTTTGGCCCCTAAGATGACTCGATCATGATCGATTTTGTCAGAAAGCCTGAGACTCGGCTACTCTGATGGAACCATGTCGAAGTGTGTTGGAAACTGCGTCAGAAAGTTGGGTCTTCTGCTACGAGAAACCCGTTCATTAAAACAGAACATTTTGCTCTGTATGGGAAGCTTGTTGGAATGCTATCGTAATGTGTTGGAAGCACAGTAGGAGCCCGGCTTAAGGCCAGGAACGCACTGGGCTTCCAACACACTATACGCCTTTTTCCATTGGCCGACAAACACTGTGTAGATTTTCTGTGTTCCCCTAATAGCACATTTCCATTTGGCGTCAGCATTGCTAAGATCCGTCGGTGGTTCTTGACTGTATATCGGTGATGGCCAATGGAAATAGGCTATTAGAAGAACACAAAAATCTACACAATGTTTGTCGGCCAATGGAAACGGGCCTTTAGACTAGCGTTCTGACTCACTACGACACAGAATCTTTCAACATTCTGACGCAGTAACGATGCAATAATTCAGTTTGTTACTCTGACATTCTATAAAACCGAACTTTTCAACATTCTGAAATGGTTATCGAAGCCATGTCGGAGCAATATCACAAGCAGTGGGTACCCGGCTTAATACTGTCCACCCGAACCATCGCATTTGGTGCACGTTAGGGGAGATTGGAGCATTACACCTAAATAGAGATCATCTTTGCTTGATTTAATTTTCATCCATTTACATCAATTAAATGAATTGCAAATAATATTGATTTAGATTTTGAGCTGGTAATAGTGGGTCCTTTTGAGCAGGTGTCGTTGATCGTGTCTTCTTAAAGTGAATAGTTTGCGTTCAAACTGCATCATTCATGGCAGCTGGGACCTGTTTCACTAGTTTTGCTACATGTCTAGATGGCGTCTGTGACACCATACGGACAGATCACAAGATTGCAGTCACTGACACACTCGTAGAAATTAAGCAATGCCACTTTAACAGGAGTAGGTGATACATATAATCTATAATCATTCCAAATATGAAGAAGATTAGCCAATTCGATCTTCTGATATTTGCTAGTCTTTTTCCGCTGTTGCTTGCACTGTTGGTGCCGCTGTTGATGTCTGTCTAGGCCTAGTGTCACGAGACTACTGAAACAGGGGCCAGTTTAACAATCTAGGATCGTACATGTAGATTCTCTTTTGTACGCCATAGACGCTAGGGACGATGTGGGTCAACTTTATTCAACACATATGAACGACCTTAGGGACGGGTGACATTGTCTTAGCGAACCAACTTAAATATCATTAAACGATTATGAGATACAGAAGATACAGAAAACAGTCTTCATAAACGAGCCTAGATTATTAAACGGGTCCCTGGTCCCTGATGTCTGCAGACCCAGCCTCACACCGAATTATTTCAAATGCAATGTTCTACTTCTAAAATAAGTTAGAAAGACTTCTCAATGTTCTGAAATCTGTATTTATATTTAAGACATATCATATCTGGCTGAGGATAAACGTAAACACATTGAATGTCCGACTTTTAGGAGTTATAAGTATAAGGCCTGGCGTCCACCTACTAAGATAGAAATTTAGACCTACCGATATGGCACCGATGCAAAAAGGCAAACATCGGAGACATAGCGGGAAGGTGCCATATGGTAGACATATGTCTAGACATGCCAATCCACTATGCATCTCAATTGGGTTTTTCGGTGCCTGATCGCAGCTATTGCAGTTACTCGATAAGGGTGGCCATTTCTCCGGGGATATCGCAAGTAAAGAAATGATCATTTTTATCGATATTTGAAGGTAAATAGGAATAGGGTAGTAGTACCGATTATAATGGTATGATATGTACAATGGATTTTTATCATTCTTTCATAGTTTAGATCCTAAGAGATGATGTGATCCTGGATTATATACATATAGGTATTATAGACTAATTATCATCAATTATTTTTTACTTGATAAATTCGAACCTTGGAAGCATTTGAATATGACTAACAAACAACAGTGATTAATTTATAAAAGGGCACAGCATATATATATAAGGTACAGTCGGTGCATACAATTTGTAAAAGTTTCCCACGTTTCAAATCTCAGCTTCAAAGGAACTGGTGCCCCTTCGCTGCTTTCTATGAGTTATAAAATAAAATAAAAAATAGAGTGATCATTATGATGAAATACTTCTAAATGACTATTATAAAAAATTGCTGTAACTTATTTTCACCTTTGATGGTTTACTATCCTTTATATAATTCTAGATTTCCTTTTAGTAATGGTCACTACTTTTACAAAATCCTCCCCTCCTCCCTTATGACATTGATTTCATTTCTTGAAGTCATGTTATTTTCTTATCACTTTCCAATTAGGTTTCATTAATTTTCTGTCTGGGCAGACATTCCTCGTGCCCCTTGTCTTTCATCTGTCAGGGCTCGAGGTAAAACTATCACAAAACTGCTGTGTGTACCAAAAATGAGTCTTAATTTCAGTGAGAAAGCCAAAATTATGGCTTTGAAGTCGCTATTGCTGATAATGTCATTTGCACAACGATTCTGATTTCAACATGAACGTCTATAATTATCACCAAGATAATTATATTGTCATTGTATAACATTGCCTTACGATTACGTTGAATCTTTTTATCTTTTGTTTCTAAACATGGAATGGTGTATATATTCTGTAATAATCTGCTATACTCCTTGCTGTCGCTCGGAGTATTACTACGCGTCAACTACGCGAAGAATACGGCCGCTCAGATCGAAATAATGGTACTATTGTCTATTTATTTGTGCGCACATAACATCCGCTGGTCAACGTGGCAACAGGGACAAATATCACAATATACCCCTAATATAAAATCCCATAGTCTTAACATTGGGTTTCCGTATGCCACGCTGACTGGCATACTGAGTTTTATATGCCACTAGTGGCATACAGCATTGTTATCACATAATATTCCAAAATCGAGGAGATAGGGTAGGATAAAATCAAAACCTGTTTCGTTTTAATCTTGGCCACCGCATGCCACTCCTGGAGGTTTGGCTCTGGACTTCGCCTCGTGAAATCACTTTGCCAAACTCCAGTCGTGGAATACGGTGGCCAAGATTAAAACTCATCCAGTTTTACGATAGAACTAAATGCATTGCGGACAGACCCCCGCACATCCTAATGACTCTCAGCCCATTAGTTCGGTTCATTAATTAAAGGGGTAATTAAGGATTTGAACGCCCCAGTATTAGGTAAGAGGACCAGGACAACATCGGGACAGCTGGTACCTGCCCTCATTAATTTTAATCCCTGAATGCCAACAGATTCCGGACCCGATTTACTAAAGTTCAGTAGCCGGCCGGTAATTTGATGTTTCCACCTGCCGAATAGAACCGCACTGATAGTTTTCACGCTGTACAAAAGTCGGTCGGTGGTTCTTCTTGTGAAACCGATTATGCGACACATTTAGTGCAATAATAGTCATTTGGAAACAGAAATGGTCAACGATTTTTTCTCTCCTGTCTTATGCATTATAGTAAACCCTAATATAAAATCCCATAGGCGTAACATTTCTGTATGCCACGCTGACTGGCATACAGAGTTTTATATGTACATGTCTAGCATGGGAGGCAGGCCAGTGGATTCTCAAGGCTCTAAGGCTAGTTCGTTAAGAATTCTTCTTACAACTGGTGGATGATGGCAGAACTAGCAATCCCTCTGTGCCCTATAGCCTGTCTATTAATAGCCCCATTGTGTGCCGCAAGTGGGCGCTTTTCGGAGTTGGTCGGAGGTCCTTATGGCGGGGGATCAGGCGGCGTAGGAGGCAGGAGGGGATTATTAGCCGTTACTCAGCGGGAGTGTAGGTGAGTTAATGCTGAGCCGTGGGCGGCTAATTAGGCCACGAATCACTGAGCAGCTCCTGGACCCAGCAGGAGGTCCATGGAGGAGTCACAGGTATCAGGATAACACCACACAAGCATAAATTTAGTATCCATTGTATACAGGGACCCCATTGGAAATGTATGGGGAATCAGTAAACCACAACCCATTGTTTATCATACATGGTATACAGAGACCACTTTGAAAATGTATGGGGACTCAGTAAACCACAACCCATTGTTTATCATACATTGTATACAGGGACCCCATTGGAGATGTATTGAGAATCAGTAAACCACAACCCATTGTTTATCATACATCGTATACAAAGACCACTTTGAAAATGTATGGGGACTCAGTAAACTACGACCCATTATATAAAACCTGTCAGATACCATAACTGTGGTGTACGGATTCACATCTGTGGTATACGGCCTCAGGATAAAACCACACGAGCATAAATTTAGTATCCATTGTATAGGGGACAGAGCCATTGTTAGTTCACGAAGCAGTCACTAGGTGGTCGGGGGACAAACCTGTATTCTGGCTCTTTGTTCTTACAAAATTCAACTGCCTTTCAATATTTTACCATGGTTCCCTTGACTCTCTACACCCATCCCAAAGTAGGATGACATAATAACTAAAGCCAAGACATGATATTTTTCATATGGAACACTTTATATAATTATGTGAGCAAGGCTAAAGTTGTGAAATTTCCCAATTATCACTCACTTCTTTTCCACCTCCTTTAGTGAAGAACACCTACTTTTTCACCTCCTTTAGTGAAGAACACCTACTCGGGGGGCGTCATGGCAGCGCCCATGGATCATAGGCTATATGCCGTATACAGGTACCCCATTGAAAATGTATGGGGACTCAGTAAACCACAACCCATTGTTTATCATGCATTGTATACAGGGACCCCATTGGGAATGTACGGGGACTCAGTAAACCACAACCTATTGTTTATCATACATCGTATACAGGGACTCCATTGAAAATGTATGGGGACTCAGTAAACCACAACCCATTGTTTATCATACATGGTATACAGAGACCACTTTGAAAATGTATGGGGACTCAGTAAACCACAACCCATTGTTTATCATACATGGTATACAGGGACCCCATTGGAAATGTATGGGGAATTACTAAACCACAGCCCATTGTTTATCATACATCGTATACAGGGACCCCATTGGAAATGTATGGGGACTCAGTAAACCACAACCCATTGTTTATCATACATCGTATACAGGAACCCCATTGGAAATGTATGGGGAATTACTAAACCACAGCCCATTGTTTATCATACATGGTATACAGGGACCCCATTGGAAATGTATGGGGACTCAGTAAACCACAACCCATTGTTTATCATACATGGTATACAGGGACCCCATTGGAAATGTATGGGGAATCAGTAAACCACAACCCATTGTTTATCATACATCGTATACAAAGACCCCATTGAAAATGTATGGGGACCCAGTAAACTACGACCCATTGTATAAAACCTGTCAGATACCATAACTGTGGTGTACGGATTCACTTCTGTGGTATACGGCCTCAAAACCATGGTATACGGGGAGAATAATCCCTTTGTGTCATAGAGCAAAGAAATAGTCCCTGTTGTTATAACCCTTAATATGGAAATTACTGGATTTAATCAATTCGAAAAAAATAGATGATAAATAAAACAAAAAAACGATGGTTATGTGGACAGGCGGCTCTGTAAACCACTTAAGGTTGATGTCGTATTGCACTCGTTAGGACTCGAGTATTACTATGCGTCGACCTCTCGTGGTTTACGGCCACCTATCCACAAAACCATCGATTATTGTCTATATATAGCCGGGGGCCCGTTTAATCATCCAGGGGCCCTTTAATAATCTAGGCTCGTACATGAAGACCCTTTTCGGGATGCCATAGAGACAGGGATGATATCAGACTGCCTCAATTCTTTGATTATGAACATCCATTAAATTATCAAACCCAATCAGAATAAAGTTCATTATAGTATGTATCCTTCTCTGACTGGCCCATGAATCTCCTGTATCCCAGCGAGTAGGGTAGCCATAGAATGCAGGGAATGGAGCCAGTCTAGGTAGTTGGGTAAACTTTATTCAATACTTATGGACGACCTTATGGACGGCTAATACTGTCTTAGTGAACAGACTTAGATGTTATCAAACGATAACCCCTGTATGAGGTACAGAAAAGGGTCTTTATTTCACGCCTCGATTGTTCAATGGGCCCCTAGGTTAGGCTTTAAGCAAAGCCATCTTAGAACTAAAATGTGGCACACATAGACATATCATCCGATAATATAGATAACATTGAAATAATTGTATCATTACATTAAAGTAGATTACATTAAACCTTTGATGGCTGTTGTGCTATTGTTGAAGAATATGTTTTGTCATCACATTGCATACATATTCACTTTTATCTTATTTGTATTTTACAGGTAAGTTACACCTGCACTTTAGAGGACGCGCATAGCTGAAAGCCGAACTATTGTAAGTGACTTCTTATTTAGTCTACCTCATGAATCTACGGCCTTAGTATGAAATGCCAAAGTGCATCCTAAGTGGAGGTACAGACTATTTATGCATTCAGTTGACTCGCATGCATACATGACGCTCCTGTTTATATATGAATATAAATCTTTTTTGATGCAGCTTTATTTAGCGAAGGAGATTTAAAAGGAAAGATACAAAATGTAAATCTCGAAAGCTTTGCGATAGCTTATTTGAAAATGGCAAAGCGGGTTGCAGGATCTTGTGTGGCATTTCCACATGCCAACGGAAACGCCAGCGATTTTTTTTTTAATATTGAATATTTCAATCTGTTAAAACAAATCTTTCATGAAATGCGATAATTCAACTTACCGTCTACAAAGATTTTTTCAACAGCAACAAAAAAATCGGTGATCATAAGTAGTGTATAAGGCCCGTTTCCATTGGCCGGCAAACATTGTGTAGATTTTTTGTGTTCTCCTAATAGCCTATTTCCATTGGTCATCGCCGTTATACAGTCAGGAACCACCGATGGACCTTTAGCACTGCTGATGCCAAATGGAAATAGGCTTACTAGGAGAACTCAGAAAATCTACGCAGTGTTTGTCGGCCAATGGAAACAGGCCAATAAATGTACACGTGCACAAGACTGCTGGTGCATAGAAAGTCGCGTACTCTGGTCCCTGGGATTCTTGTAGTTTCCGGCCATCTTGTACCTTGTAAAAATTTCAACAATGCCAGTGACTTACGGCAATGTGCACCGCGAGAATCTAGGACACATTCAGGATGTAACTAATCACATCTGGTGTCTTGAGCCTAAGCCCGAGGGTGCTCCGGATGTCCTAACAAAAACGCAACAATAGTACACAATAAGAGGTGTTAATTATTTAAAATTATTTTTTATTTGGACTGCAAAGTAACCAGCCCACAAGGCCAGTGTGTACTACCCTTACAGTAGCCTTTGTTAGACCAAGCTGAGTAAGTGGAGCAAATTCTAGATTCTATGTCATGAAACTCAATAACAAATGAGTTATCAGAATATACAAATGAACACATATATAATGGATAAATAGGGCGATGATGGGAGATTTTTAATGGTGCAGCAGTCGCCAGGTTTCACTGTGTGGAGGACTCTATCCTCAGAAAGATCGTACTATGAGAAACGTGGTTACTGATCCCGTACGGGTGGCCGTTCGAGGTCATTTGATAAAAAAATACTTCCCGATGCCGTAGGCGTGAGGGCCGTATTTTTTCATCAAATGACCAAGAATGGACACCGTACGGGCTCAGTCACTACGTTTTCTTATTACTATATACCTCCTACTCGTTTAAAAACCCGTTTTATTAACTTTTCTGCTGCTAAAAGCCACTGCGATTCACTACAGCCCGCTGTTACAGCGGGCGCGAACATTATATATACTACACCCCTAGCAGCGGGCAGTATTTCATAGACATTCGCACACAGGTATATAGTAATAACTTCCTTCCCGCCTTTATCCTACCCCTCATATAAATCTCCATAGACTTAACATGGTGGGCCTGTATGCCACAGTTATGCCATTAAATATTTATATGCCACCGATGACATATGAAGTTAATAACATGTGACAAGGTAGGATAAAATCTAAACATCACTCAACTTCATATAATTTTTTACATGCCATTCTTTGTCTTCCGCTACAGATATCACTCAGCTCTGCTTCGTGATATCATTCCGTGAAGACAACTCATGCCATATAAACAATCATATGAAATTTTGTGATGTTTTATGATATATGCCACCCTATGCGCTTTTACATAGGTTGGTTCGGTATTTTCGGCAAGTAATGAACAAACCTAGTCACACAAAACCAGACTCAACAAGTTTAATAAACAATAGATGTTTATTAGAACTTCCCAGAGTGATCCTGTTTAGACCACTACTAAAGTACAGTACCTTTGCACTGTGTGCCAAGTAAAGCACATACATAAACTTATGGTGAGTTACGTAATTCCAGGTTCCGCCGCGGCACTCTCGAGTGCGGCGTTACCTGGAACCACTACACTGTGGGGATTGTCATCCCACCTGGTTATTTTTAAATAATGTCAATCATAAGAAAGACCTGCTTTCTTGTAATTCATTCTAATGCCACAAGAGTAAGTCTAATGTTTTTTACGATTCACCCAATCCCAATAGGTAAAAGAAATCAATCTATATCTGCTTGATTTACATAATTAATGCACTGAAAATACAGTTTTCTTCGATTCTCTCAAAAACAAAAAATAGCGACCTATAAATTTTAGTTGATGAATGTGCAGTACTGCATATATACTAAATCTTATGGTTCGAAGAAAGAGAACGGTTTTTCAATGTGAAAAACAGTTTTTTAGCGTTTCTATATATTCCTTTGTAACATTATCATAGTGACCCCAATCTTTTAAATTTTAAAATCAAATGTGTGTTCTACAACACTTGGAGATTATATCATATTCATTTTCCAGGACATTGTCATAGGTTTTACAATTCAAGTTAAATGGTCGGATCTGCCTTTAAGAGGATGTGGGATATGGGAAGTATGGAATTTAAGTATTTAAGACTCATTCTAAACTTTTAAAGAAAGTAAACTATTTCCTAGTCAGAGCAGATAACTCCTCGTAGGCGAGAAAATCAGTGTCACCAGTGGCAAGGGCAATCTACCTGTTTTTACATAATACCTGGCAGAGCCATGATTAGGAACTAATGAATTGTCACTGATGAGAATGAAAGGCTGGACTAATTATCCATCCAGACTCTCATAATGTAATCCGCCGTGTAATCCACTGTTTACCCATTCTGGACCGCGAACTCCCTGCCACAAGCCCATCAGTAGTCAGACTCGATAAGACAATTAATGTATTGGGTTATGATAGATACTTGAGGATGACATGTCCTTGTAGAAATAAGGAAATCTCATGGATCCATCAAGAAACGTAACTATTTTAATGTATTACCCACCTCATATGGAGTCTCCATACTAAGCCTATGGAGCCTCCAGATCGCTACTGAGTAGAATACAGAAAGCCGTATTCTCCTAGGAGAATACGGTTATTTCGGCAACCTGACGGTTATTATAGGAACTATTTATATAAACAAAGCACTGCGCTTGCGTCGAATTTCTGATTATTTACATTTATTATCCATAGGCTGAGTTAAACTCAAACCCATTGATTGTCATGCATATATAATTGCCCGCTCATTCATCAATGATGTTCATGATACTATCGTAAAACTGGATGAGTTTTAGTCTTGGCCACCGTATGCCACGACTGGAGTTTGGCATAGTGACTTCATGAGGCGAAGCTGAGTGAAGTGTTAAAAGTGTGATTAGTGGACTTCAGAGGGACCAGGCGGCAGAACGGCCTATGCCGAGCCTGGATGGATGTAATACCAAGATCCCTAATAAAAGTTTTCAAAAAAAAAAAAAAAGAAGTCCGGAGCCAAAACTCCAGGAGTGGCATGCGGTGGCCAAGATTAAAATGAATCAGGTTTTGATTATATCCTACCCCGTTTCCTCGATTTTAGAATATTATGTGATAACAATTCTGTATGCCACTAGTGGCATATAAAACTCCGTATGCCAGTCAGCATGGCATACGGAAACTCAATGTTAAGCCTATGAGATTTTATATTAGGGGTAGGATAATATTTGCTCCTAGTATAAAGATTCGAGTGACTACAAATATTTGTCCACTAGATGCTATCTTCACAGGATTAATATCTGGAGGCGTACTTTCTACACACTTTGCCTGCTGCTAATGTGCAAGATGCGACATAGACTTCATAGTCCTTCCATACATTCGTCTGTCTCTTTCTTCATCCTACCCCTAATATATAATCCCATAGGCTTAACATTGAGTTTCTGTATGCCACGCTGACTGGCATACAGAGTTTTATATGCCACTTGTGGTATACAGAATCGTTATCACGTAACATTCCAAAATCTAGGAGACAGGGTAGGATAAAATCAAAACCTGATTTGTTTTAATCTTGGCCACCGTATGCCACTCCTGAAGTTTTGGCTCCGGACTTCACTCGGCTTCGCCTCATGAAGTCACTATGCCAAACTCCAGTCGTGGCATACGGTGGCCAAGATTAAAACTCATCCAGTTTTACGATACTCTCTTCAGTCCATGATAAGATGTTCAGATGAAAGTCTGTTGAAAACCGGTACAACACGAATAATGGAACCATCCGACTTATTAACTGGTAAAGAGAGTCCGTTGCTATGGCAACAGTACTGAACACATTGTATCTGGATATTTTTATTTTGCGAAAATAATTGGGAAACATCTTCCATTCTGTCTCTCTGCGATGGGAAAGGTCAGTCACACGGGAGAATGTGCAACCTGGCTTGGTTTTCTTACTGGAATAAGAAATGTCTAAGGAAGGGGACATTAGTATGGCAATGGGCCTCAACCCAGCGCTCCAGAATACGACCCAATACAACAGCAGCATCATTAATTAGTTTTACTAGAGAACCATGATAAATCCGCTGATTCAATTTAGATATATCTAAGATAAAACATGAAATTATATATATTTTGATATGCGGTAAAATCAAATGGAAAGCAGAAAACTATTAGGGAAATTTTATGAACGAACAACCTAAATCATATACAACATACGAAAACTTTGTCTCATAAACTAAAACCATCGAAAATCAACTACTGTCTGAAGTCATTGGACTCGCTGGGAATGAAGGTTATATGTCATTAACCTCTCAATACCCAACCCGTAACTGGCAGCCCCCACCCCCCCCCCCCCACCCCCCTCAGTGAAGTACCCATCATTCCCCTGGATCTGGGGCCTGATGAATAATCTAGGCATGTATATGGAGACCCTTTACCTTTTGCCTCGTACAATAGTTATCGTTTGATAACATTTAAGTTTTACATATCCTACAAATCACAGTGGCGCCACCTGGTGATTTTTAAATAATGTCAATTTTCAGTCAAAACTGGGATGTATTCTAATTCTACATGAGTAAATTTACCATTTAATCCAGTTTATTCAATCTCAATAGGTAATATAGGTCAATTTGCATTTGCTTGATTTAAATAGGAAATCTACTGAAAAATATGGTTTTCTTCAATTCTTTCAAAAATAAGGACGGTGACCTATGATTTTTAAAACATAAATAAGTAGTACTATATTTGTACTATATTCTGTGAAAATTTGAAGAAAATGACATGGGATTTACTTTGTGAAAAAATACATTTTAGAATTTCTATATATTCTTATATAAAATAATCATCATATTGATCTATAAATCAAAAACTAGCACCGTGACCCTCGATTTTTAAGTTAGATATGTGTTTTACAGCACTTGGAGATATTGTAATAAAACTTCAATGTCCATGTACATATGATCCATCAAATATTGTAAACCAACTCGAATATTTTAATAAAAATGCAATGTCATTGTACATATGATCCGTCAAATATTATAAAACCGCTCAAATATTGTAATAAAACTTCACTGTCCATGTACATATGATCCGTCAAATATTGTAAACCAACTCGAATATTGCAATAAAACTTTAATGTCCATGTACATATGATCCATCAAATATTGTAAACCAGTAGACTCAAAGACGGCGGTATCATCTTACTTAGTACAATAAGAATAATAAAAGCTTATTCATTATAACACTCAAGGTCTTTCCATTACGAGAAGAGGAAGTTGCAGAGTTTGAATCCTCCAAATAATAAATAAAGCCGAGCAATGTCATAACGATTCGATTTCATATCCATTTGTCTGTCTCAGAAAGGTCAGCAGAAAACGCTCGAGGATTGAATAAAGCTCATTCATTGAGGGCCTTCTTATGCATATTTTCTTTGGTCTGTAACGTCCCCAGGAGCTGTTTAAAATCCTACGAATAATAACAAGGCAAGGGGCCATTGATAACAATTCTACGATAGGAAAAAAAGCTTACAAGTACTGTTGGTGCCAAAACGTAGCACAAAAAAATATGTCGTCAACCAAACTGAAATGTTGTAGCTGCTGTGGCATCAGAAATCGTTCTTTTTGAAAGTGCAATGCAGGCACTTTGTATTAGGTGTATAATAACATTTTATGCTAGATTTGTTTCCTTATGTTTCACATAAATAAATATCAGAAATAATTCATATCATAAGTATGATTTTCATGAGATAGTTGGTCCTAGAGGCATGCCCAGCTGACCAAGACCATTCACTCAAGACTGAAATACCCCAATGACCCACTAGTGCTTGATATGTTTGTTACCCAGAGTCAGTCCATAGACTGATTGTAACCCAAACCTTCTAATGATTAACTAGAGAGCGGATTATAGTATATGGTATTTATTATACTTTGGACATTTATACGTAGTATAACAATTGAGTATAGTAATACCTTTGAGTAATACAATGTGTAGGTATTACGAAATGTATTAAATTGTAAACATGAAAGTTGAATTTATCAAAGAGAAAGACATGAAGTGTGAAAAACCCTTTTTCACCCGAATAGAAAAGTTCATGTAGGGTGGGTGGGTGGAAAATTTAACCGTCTTCATGCGAGAGTTCGATGTGAAGACTGAGGGTCACGTGACCAAGAGCGGTGTGGTAAAACGTCCGCTAGAGGGGTTGTGAGTCTGTGCAAGCGCCCTCTGTATTCATTACTGTTCACAAGTTCGCTCTAATTATTTTTCATTTATAATTGCACGTTCATTCATCAATGATGAACACACCATCTGCTTCTAGTCTTTGAGATGGCATCAATCAAGGCCATTGCTGGAAGAACTGATGGTAAATGTAAGTGTCAGTAAAGATCATGCTGCCAACAGTCTCCTACTGTCACCTACTGTCACCCTCCCCAATGTTTAAGGCATATCAGACAATTTGGCTTGAAAATTAAAACCCATGTCAATTTCCTGAAAATTTAATATGATGATCTCCAAGTGTAGTGAAACACATATCTTATATATGATCGAGGGTCACCGTGCTAGTTTTCGATTTATAGATCAATATGATAATAATTTTATATAAGAATATATAGAAATTCTAGAATGTATTTTTTCACAAAGTAAAACCCATGTCATTTTCCTCCAATTTTCACAGAATATAGTACAAATATAGTACTATTTATTTATGTTTTAAACATCATAGGTCACCGTCCTTATTTTTGAAAGAATTGAAAAAAAACCCCATATTTTTCAGTAGATTTCCTATGTAAATCAAGCAAATGCAAATTGACCTATATTACCTATTGGGATTGAATAAACTGGATTAAATGGTAAATTTACTCATGTAGAATTAGAATACATCCCAATAAACCAGTTTTGACTAAAAATTGACATCATTTAAAAATCACCAGGTGGCGCCATTGTGAATAGTAGGATATGCCTTAAAAGGCATATTCTGCAATACCCAGTGGCGCCACCTGGTGATTTTCAAATACATGCGATCGAGCACGCTTCCCCTTTTCGTGTCAGAAGGGAACGCTGTGTCTCAACAGTGGAACAGGCGTTCTGAAATACCTTTCAATGCAGTCGCTTGGACTGCCCTCCGACACAACAGCCATGTGGCAAGTGTCGGTACCATGGTCACCTTTTAATCTCCTCAAAACCTGTCCCGACACACACTGACACACCTTTTTATGATGCAACATTTCTAGTGACACATAGGTGTAAAGCTCACTAGATCTGTAATTGAATACAAAAGGCGCCACTGTTATGAAGCGATCCACAAAGAATCTGGAGTAACAGTTTCGTCTTCGGGTCGCTATTCTACGATCCACAAATTCATCGGAAACGTGGAGCGACCCCCTGCTGTAGAGGAATAAGCAGAAACGTAATACCGGGGACAGACCAAGCGAGTGAAGGCAGCGATCTCTGGAATCGCCAACACAAATTGGCGTATATGTGAGATATTATTTCATAGGAATATCTCCTGCCTATAATCTAGCGCCTCGGAAGCAATAATCAGGTGAAATATAAAATAATAGCTCACATATAGGCCATTTTCTGTTGGCGATTACGGAACTCGCTGCGTTTCTCGCTTGGTGTGTCTCCGGCTTTATCCTACCCCTAATAAAAAACGCCATAGGCTTAACATGGGATTTGTTTATGTCACGGGTAGTGATATAAAGTGTTGTTTATGCCACTACTCTCTGATACTGAAAAAATGTAGAAACGGGGTAGGATAAAATCTAGACGCCACTCGTTTGAGTTTGAGTTTATTCTATGCCACTTATTTTGTTGGCTCTGTAATGTCCCTCGTCTTCAACTCGTGAAATTATGGAGCCAACAAAATGCGTGGCATAAATAAACTCAGACTCAAACTCGTGACGTCTCTTCATATTAGGTTCAAGGCTGTAGACAACAATTGCTCCACTTTCCCCACTCTCCTTGTAGAAGTTATCTGAATTCTCGGAACAGTGTCTTTCCCGGCTCTCGTGACTGACCTCTGACCCCTGCTGATGGGGGGAACTGGGTCATCGAGCCTGGCTAGGATGTCCAGCCTCCGACCAGGTAGGGGTGTGCGGTAACCATACACTGAGAGGATACGAGACCCCCCATCGGCCGCATGCTCCGCGAACGCTCCCCGATGACAGGGCCACACACGTACACATAAAATAAGGCTAAGGTCACGTGATGCCTTATAAGCTTAGCGAGCAGCTCTTAGTAACTCCCAGGTGGGGCGCGGAGTACGGTGGCCCAAAGAGCATATGGTGAAATTCTTATAGGTAAATACTAACGTGTAGCCTTAAAGCCTGCCCCCACCTACGAAGATTCTGGTCCCGATTGGCCTTACGACGGCCTTCCCGACACCATTCTGATTGTAGCGTGAGGTCTGGCAAAATCGTGGTAGGTGGAACAGGTTTCTGGGATTCCGTCTACGACAGCTCACGATAGGCTGCGATGAAATCGCCAATCGTAGAGGTCCCAATAATTTCCAACATGTTGGAAATTTCGTAGCCTGTCGTAGGGTATCGTAGCAGCTGCTGGTTTCGTCGTGGGGCAATCATGACCATAGTTTATGTGATTGGTCCTCCCAAGGCATTGCCACGCTCTACGATTTCAAACTGTTGGACCTATCGGGGACCTCCTGATAGGTCACAATTTCCCCATTTCAAATCGTAGCGATCGGGAAGCATGTCTTGGCCTATTGTGGTAGGTGGGGGTCCCCTCTTATGGTAGTTAAGGCCTGGTGTCCCCCTACCATGATATGGTTCCGATATGGTCTACGATAGACCTCCCGTTAAAATATAAAAATCGCGTCGGAAGGTCACCTAATATCGGGGCACTTGACCACGTTTCTGCGATCAGGCACAGAAAAATGTCTCCCTGCGATGAGACTCCATTGTAAAAGGGTGTCTATGAATTGGTCCCGATGAAAAAACCTGTATCATAGGGTGTCTACGATTTGGACTTTTTGTATCAGAGCCATATCGGTAGGTCTAAATTTCTATCGTAGTAGGTGGACGCCAGGCCTGACACAGGCCCTCAATGACTCAATCATTTAGGCCATTTGCACTTACGGGCCACCGTACCTCGTCTGTAACGCAGTACGACCCACCTGACCCCACCTGACCCCGTCCCCATCCTGTCGTCACGGTAACGTCTAATGCTGACCTTCACCTTGGCGGTAACGTCTAATGCTGACCTTCACCTTGGTGACAGAGACGCCAGCCTAGCGTCTGCTGGTTGCCAGCCGGTCGCTGCACGAGCAGGACGAGTAAGCTGGTCCCTCGTAATTACTAGTCCACCTCTCCGGTCGCGGAGATGCAAATTTCAATTTCCGGTGGCGAAGTTTCCGGATGGCGATAACCTTAGAGGTCAAAGGTCACGAGTACGTGTGCACTGTGTTCTAGACCTACTCGCTAGATGCTATACTTAGTTCTGTATAAAGATAGCGGTAGCTGAGTTGAGAGTAGTCAATGGAGATTGACGGCGAAATTGCGAAATAATCTTACATTTCAGGAGTTTAAAAGAATAACCAATAATATTGTTGGTTTAAAGAAAAATCATTTTATTTATCCTGGATATGAATAAGGCAAAAATCTGTCTGTTTACAATAAATACCCAGCAGTAAGTCGTACTATTAAACCGTATAGGGCACAGAGTGATTGCTAGTTCTGCCATCATCCAGCAGGAAAATGTAAGATAGCGCCACTGTAGTCGGGGGGCAACTACTGTTATCAGCTGTCATAATTTGTAGATAATAATGAGATGAGGCTAAAATTCCTCCATGGCAAGCGCTAAAAATTATTTATGTTAAAATCCATTGATAATTGGTGCCGCCACCTGGCGTTCAGGAAGGCATGGAATGTACAAGATGGCCGCGTCCATAGCACAATAACTATGTGCCCTATAGTTATTCTTCTATAAATGTAATCCTAACAAAAGGCTGACTAGCTAACTAACTTGTACTAAAAGGATGATAGATACATTGGGAAGCATAGGATTATAGGTACTGGGTATACATACAGTTTATTTCTTTAAAGAAAATCAGTTGACAACAAAAGTTTTTTGAGGAAGTACGTAAGTGCTATTGTACAGGTAGTGGTAAAAGTTAATGGAGTAGTTTTATGCTTGTGATAGGAACAGATTTATTGGGTTAGGGACCCTCCCAGGGCTCTCGAGGTATGTGATGGGATTAGTGCCAAAATGGGATTAAAGTAGCCCAAGTGTATCTCATGGTGTAACTGTAATGTTAAATCTTTTAATGAGATTATTTTGCTACCCGTCTAGTGGTGGCTTTGGTTTGTTATAATGTTCTACCTATGCAGGGATATTTCTGTCTTATGTTTTGAATTCTACCTGGACGAGTTTTGATTGTAATTCCTGTTAGAGAGCACAGAATTTAACCCAAAGTATTATGGGAAAATATGAAAAATGTGTGTGTGGATTGTTTAGAAATACTAAAATTGTTTTTTTGCGTATTCATACATCGTCCATAAGCGTTGAATAAAGTTGACCCACTTCGTCCTTGGGTCTCCTTGGCATACAGAAAAGGGTCTCTATGTTAAAGGGTCTCCAAATGGAAGATCTGTGCTACAGAATTTGGATTTGAAAAAAAAAGAAAAAAGTACGAGCCTAGATTATCAAACGGGCCCCTGCACTTCAAGCTTTCTCCTCCAGATGGCGGTAAATGTTCTGCTGTGTCAATTTTATGTCTAGGTCTCTCATTCATTGTCTTCGGCTACAGATATCACTCAGCTCCGCTTCGTGATATCATTCCGCGAAAACAACTCATACCATATAAACAATTGTATGAATTTTCGTGACGTTTCTTGATATTATCAAACGATAACCCTTGTACGAGTAACAGAAAGAGATCTTCATGTATGATCCTATATTATTAAACTGGCCCCAGGATAAGCTAACAAAAACCATCAGGGAACAGAGAATCTTGGATCCTGGAGAGAAACGAAAACAAATTTCGTCACCATCTTATATAAATCTAAGTAATAGCCGCTCTTACCGAGATGGGAAACAATCAGACAATTCCCGGCAAATATCTTGAGGTTGGAGACGCTTAAAAAAGCCAGTAGACGGAGTAGCCTAGAAGCTAAATAGTTTCTCTGAGGATAAACTACCTCAGTTGATGTGCTTGGGATCCCACGAGTAAGTGGAGTTAGATAGGGAGAGCGAGTAGGGGAGTCAAAGCGGCCGTTAGCACCGCGGGTAGGCACTAATGCCCCATGTCCCAGTCACACTGGCGTAAAAAACGGCGTTTCCGCGTGTACGCACGTCTACGTTCCTCTACGCATTTTGAAATAAATAAGTGCGCGGAGATGCGCGGAAGGACACAGAGAAACGTAAATGTAAGTGGGAATGCGTAAACAAACGTCACACTGGCGTAAATTATGGCGTTTCTTTTACGTATTTGAAAGGATGCAAGTTCCGCGTATTCAGTACGCAAATGAAACGCTTTTACATCTTACTGCGCAATTCAGTCACACTGGCGTAAATTCTGGCGTATCTACGTGGATAATAAATATTCAGATTTTGAAAATAAAACTTATGTTCTGATGAACCAATATTCCCTGGATATTTACAATATTGTTAAAGCATCTGCGCTGAGTGATGCTAAAGCCCATTACACCCGATTTAGCGTTGAACGATTAGTTCCCAAATCGTATAGGAGTCGGTGAACTTGTCGAAGGCAAATTACGTAACCCCTCAGCCCTTGTCAGCCACTTGCCAACGTTCTGCTGTTGGCGACTTTATCAACATGTTGAGAAACCTTTAGTGAAAGACTTAAGCCTGATGCCCATCTACCGATTCAGGGTTGAGCGATTAGTTTCCAAATCATATAGGAGTCGGTGAACTTGTCGCAGGCAAATTATGTAACCCTTCTCTCGACCGGCAGACATTGAGGAGATGGGGTGGTGGATATTAGTCCTAAGCAAATCGGTCTACTAATCATTGGCTGACCCTTGCCTAGATGTCCTACATCTACTGACTACGGCCGACTCCATTAGGAGCCTTGGGTGAGACAAATTACTGTCCGTTTGTTGCCGACAAAGGTATATGAATGTTCCGAAATCGGTAGATGGGCATTGGGCCTTAGGAACATCAAATGACAACTCATTGACAACAATAGAACTCAAAGAAGATCTCAAGGTGGGGGTCCACTAATCGTTGACTTACCCTTGCCTAGCTGTCCTACATCTACCAGGCTGAATCCGTTGGGATGGCTCGCCTGAGACAGATTGCCGTTCCTTTGTCACTGACAAAGGTACATCAATGTGCCGAAACCAGTAGATGTGAATGGGGCTTTAAACATACACAGATCACTGAACGGGTATCCAGTGTAGAGAATACATGAAAGTAGTGCTGGGCTCTTACAAAATGCCCGTCACGAATTCCAAAGTTTGTCAAAGAAACTAAAAACAGAGGAAAACTCCATCGAGTTTAAACAACAAACTCCAAGCCCAGACTCTGTTCCCTGACACAAGCACCCCTCACTCTCCCCCCAGAGTCCGCCTTCAGTGCTCCTCATCAGACGGGTGGAGATTGTGATCCAGGGCGATAAATGGGGACCTGCCTGGCATATGAACTGACGAGGCGCGTCCCTTTACAGGCTTAGTGTGGAGATCCTAGGACGAGGGCGGATCAGTGATGAAGAGCAGGGACCTGGCACAGGGCACGAGGTTTGGGCATTCAGCCAGCGCCAAGCACGCTCAAATCTCATGACACATACAATTGTATCTCATCCTATCCCATATTTTTTTTTTTTTTTTTTTAACGAACAAAATTCGCCAGGTTTTCGCTGGTCTTACATTTCGCTCTCTACATTTATAGGCCCGTTCGGGTGCACCCCTCTCATAAGATCTCACAGTCTCTAAGTGGTATTCTGTTCAAGGCTCTATGTGAGAAGAATTCTTAACGATTTAGGCTTAGAGCCTTGAGAATACACTGGCACACAATATACCCGCTAGGTGGCATCATTGAGATTATAGGAATCTTTTGGTTGCATAGATGTACATCTTTAGCACGGGAGGCAGGCCGGTCGATTTTCAAGGCTCTAAGTCTAGTTCGTTAAGAATTATTCTCATGATATTATGTATCATAATATTGTGAATGTATGCCATAGGGACCCAGGGACGATGTGGTTCAGCTTTATTCAACACTTATGGATGACCTTGTGGATGGCTAAGACTGTCAAAGTGAACAAATTTAAATATCATTTAACAAAAACCCTGGTATGAGGTACAGAAAAGGGTCTACATGTACAAGCTTATATCATTCAATGGACCCCTATAGGACCATACATATAGACCTTTTTCCGTAAGCCATAGAGATGTAGGCACGATGCAGGTCAACTTTATTCAACACTTATGGACAATAAAAACTGTCTTAGCAAACGGACTTTTTTTTTTTTTAATTGTGGAGAATATTTTATTTTCAACTAGTCATGAAAATCATGTTTCAATGTGACTTGTAACTTTAAAATGAGATACGAATTGTACAGGATATATACACACAACTATTCTAGCAGCCATAAAGAAACAGATACATTTCTAAATGATATAGGGTTGTCATGCACTGGTAAATTAATCTTCCCTGTTTCTACAGATTTTCGAAATACATGTGTCACATCTCACCCATGGAATATTATTTCTTCTCCCCATTTTTTTATTTTTTTATTTTCATACAGGACAAAACACAACAAGACAATATGACAGACACATCAAAACAGTATTTGCAGTTAGTACTGCCCACCCCCCAAAGGTCCACACTCCCCCCTATTGGATTGTCTCTCACAGTTGAGCTAAATACTTAAATTTATGCATGCGACCTTCCTTCATATATACATATTTCTCTGTCTCTAATTTCCTCTTCAGTTCCACCATGAAAGCCATAATATCCAAATCATTTGCATAAAATAATTTCTGCCGATGCACAAAGGATTTAGCTTGTAAAATTACATAATTGACCATCCTGGTTGAGGTTAGCAAACGGACTTAGATATTATTGAACGATAACCCATGTAACAGGTGCAGAAAAGGGTCTTCATGTCACTTCTAGATTGTTAAACAGGCCCCTTGGTTAGGCTTTCAACAATGCCATCTTAAAACTTAAATGCGGCAAATAATATACCCATGTTCTTGTAACACTTAAATAATGTTTCATTACATTAAGGCATGCATCCTTTGATGGCTGTTGTACTATCGGTGAAAAGTATGTTTGTCATCACATTGCACATAGCGCATAGCTGAAAGCCGAACTATTGTAAGTAACTTCTTATTCAGTCTACCTCATGAATCTACGGCCTTAGTATGAAATGCCACAGTGCATCCTAAGTGGAGGTACAGACTATTTATGCTTTGGGTTGACTCGTGTGCATACATGACTCTTCTATATATATTTAATATACATAGGATATAAGATATACATATCTCATGCATATTCAGGACAATTTCCACTCTCCTAGCATAGATCCTGCGCTTAACCTCCTGCTGTCGCTTATATCTCTGCATCGACCTGCCTATTTGGGGCAAAATCTGGCCCACATGCCAGTATTTCAAATATCCAAGATTCTGTACGTTTTTGCGAGAATTTTGTGTATTAATTGTAAATAGTGATGCACATATTCATACAGTAAATAACATTCACTCATTTCTTATTTGTTTATCCCAAATCAGAAACATAGTCTTCGGGATCACTTTATCCAGTGGAAAGCACCTTATGTGTTGTAGGGTTTTGTCTCTAAACGTGTTGGGATCACAACCTGTATATTGTAGTGAATTGATCATACTTGATATGTGGGAAATGCCTTTGGGGTTGTTCAAATTGCTTTCCGGCTTAGCTGTCCCGTAGAGTCACTATTTGAGGTGATTACTAGGTTTACTGCAAGGTTTTCCGCCTTAAGCTGCCTCTTAAATACCCTTGATGTTTCTCCTTTAAGATTAAAGGTTAACCTTTTAAGGGGGATTTGGCTTGGTAAGTTTTAAACATTTTTTTATGTTTCACGCAGCTTTTAAAGTAGTTCTTGAGTTGACAAGCCTTTTGAGATGGCGAATATATGGAAATAACTTTTTGTATATATTAATATACATTCACAACCTTTTGTTTTAAGCTATTTCTGAATTAACTTAACTTAACTAACTTATATATATTCCATAAAAGTCTTTGCCTTCCCAAAAGGGACAGCGGTTGACGAACAGTAAACAAATGAGCCAGAAGCCGGAGACACACCAAGAGAGAAAGGCAGCGATTTCTGGAAGCGCCAACACAAAATGGCCTATATATGAGCTATTATTTCATATTTCACCTGATTATTGCTTCCATGTTGCTTAATTATAGGCAGGATATATTCCTATGAAAATAATATCTCACATACACGCCAATTTGTTTTGGCGATTCCAGAGATCGCTGCCTTTCACTCGCATGGTGTGTCCCCGGTATTAAGCCGGGGATACACCAAACGAGAAAGGCAGCGATTTCTGGAAGCGCCAACACAAAATGGTGTGTATGTGAGCTATTATTTCATATTTCCATTGATTATTGCTTCTGATACGCTATATTATCGGTGGGAGATATTACTATGAAAAAATATCTCGAATATATGCTATTTTGTATCGGCGATTCCAGAGATCGCCACCTTGGCTCACATCAAGTGATGTACTTAAAGCCGGAGACACAGCAAGCGCGAAATGCAGCGATTTTAGGAATAGCCAACACAAAGCAACGTGTGATGTGAGCTATTTTAGCATATTTCACCAGAATATTGCCCTTAGGCATTATGCCGGGGACACACCAAGCGAGTCAAGGCGGCGATTTCTGAAATCGCCCATACAAAATTGCATTTATATGTGAGATATTATTTCATAGTAACATCTCCCACCGATAATTTAGCGTCCCAGAAGCAATAATCAGGTGAAATATGAAATAATAGTTCTCATAGACGTCATTTTGTGTTGGTGATTCTGGAAATCACTGCATTTCTCGCTTGCTGTATCTACGGCTTTATACTGTTGACACACCAAGCGAGAAACGCAGCAATTCCCGGAATCGGCCACACAAAATGGCGTGTATGTGTGGGCTAAATTTTTATATTTCACCTGATTATTGCTTTTGGTACGCTGAATTATCGGTTGAAGGTATTACTATGACATAATATTTCACATACTTGCCATTTTATATTGGCGATTCTTGATATCGCTGCGTTTCTTGCTTGGTGTGTCTCCTGCCTTGCCCTAGCATAAGCCCAATTGGTTTGCTTGATGAGAATTTCACAGATATAAAAGAGCACTCCTACATAGGGGTGTGTGTAATTGGCCAGTGACTAGAGCTGGCGGTAGTTGTTTTTTCATGGCTTGTATGTTCGGACCCCAGTACCTGCAGAATACTTAAAGCCAAGTTAGGTAGAGATATTAGCCAATCAATGTCACCAACTTTATTTTAGTACCAAACTTTCCCATCCTCACCTTTATGGCCTGCTTCCGCCTGCTGTCTCTCAGCCTCCGATAAATCTGTTGGCCAAAATCGACCGATTCCAGGGGGCCTGTAATTGACGTCCCTGCACGAAAGCCACCATTTTATTCATATATACGCCGTCGCGGAAGTGCATGTATTTGCTGAATATTGACTTGTTTTCATATATATATATGCCCAGTATGTATATACGGATGCATCTTGGCTGTATTTCACACCTGGCGTATACGAGAGGAAATCTCCTCTGCCCCCGCCGCCCCCGCCACCCCCCGCCCCCCGCTCTCAGTGAAGCCCTGTCCCCCCCCCCTTTTGATTTGGGGCTGCTCCGACCCCAACGAAGGACTACAATCATGCGTGAAAGCGGCCGGGTGGCCGGGGGAAGCTTATATACGCCTACAGATGAGGCGTACATACACAGGGAATAGGACGACCTTGTATACGCAAAGTCATACTTATATACGCCGGGCGCATTCATATGTCACATGATGGTGTTCGTGCAGTGCGTGATTTGCATCTATGAGACACCAACCTGGAGGTGGAGTACTGTAGAATACGATGCTATCGGTGTACGTCCTCGTGGAATGATTTACACGGGTGTTATTACCATATTACGCCCACATAGTCAGTCTTGTCATGCTTAACCCTTTCACAGCAGGAGGATGCCTTAAGGCATTACTGCTATACGGCAGGAGGATGCCTTAAGGCATTACCACTGTATGGCAGGAAGATGCCTTAAGGCATCTTTTTGTGGGGTTTTTTTTCGAAACTCATTTTTATCAAAATATATAAGATGAATTCGCAAAATTCCTTCAGGTTATCAATATCATTAAAGTATTTAAGGGGTTCAATATTATTAACAAATATGGAGAAATAATTTGAATAAATCATCAATTTGTGGAGAAAATGGCGAAAATCACAGCAAAACATGCCTGCCATTCCACGTTCACTATGTAACGTTTTCCTGCCTCTAGTATAGGCGAACGTCGATGGTGGCGCTGCCTCTGCTTTCCAGCCTGTGTGAGGCGTGCGGCCGTTAAAGGGTTAAGAGTACGTTGCCAGGTGTTTGTTTGGCTGCAGGCATTGTGTAACCATGTAGATAAGGTGGAAGAAGGTCTATTTGGTCATAGAGCTCTATCATGGAGAATCAGTGTGCAGGTGGGAACATATGGACGATTCGAAATCGCCGATCTACATTGTGCAAATATTTAGCATGCGCACTACTTTCTCCTGATTTGCATATTATACTGACTTGTTAAGTTCAAGTCTTTACTATACACCCATGCCGTATTTATCGCGTTTTGACATATAACATAAAAATACTGTACGGACCACTGGTCCATACAGGATAAAATGGACTACCCTCCCATACACGTTTATCAAATTATTGGTTGTTAAGCAAAATGAAATTAATGATTTTTTAAGAATTTTGGGTATATAGTAAATATATAACGTTCAACCATGCTTGTACAAGTCACAGAACTCCATGATAATTTACGGTTTGTACGGAACTCGGCGTAAACACCTCGTTCTGTACAAACCTTAAATTATCATCTCATTCTGTGACTTGCACAGCATGGTCAGTATGTTCTATATAAATACATCCCTATCGTGACCAATTATACTGCTTTCTATGCAAAGAGATTAAGTCATATATATATTGCCCATATTTATGAGTACCAAAATGACTATAGAGGAAACCCATGAAAGTTTAGGGTCGGGCTTGTAACCCATCGAGTTTGAATCGCGTAGTAATTACCAAGGCGAAGCCGCGTGAATTATGTAGCGATTCAAACGTGATGGGATTGAGCTCTGCCCCTAGACTTGAATGGGTTTCTGAATTTATCTCACCCTTTACATTGACTAATGGGCTAACATTTGTGACATAATCCCCCATTGGATATTTTTCCTAAATATCTCATGGGCATTAGATACGAGTTCCCAATGTTAAGTCTATGGAGAAAAAATATCTGGGGTGAGATAAAGCATTAATACAGTTGCCTTTTTGTAGCAGCTTGGAGATAGATAGGGATACTACTCAGTGTACGCCATGCAAACTGAAGGCCAAGTGTCGCGTGTGTCTGCCACAATAGATGTCCCCCAGTAGATATATCTACCAAGATAAACATAACCCTCCCGACATGCAAAAGGTGGAAGGTTGAGTGTGGCATGTTTTATTAGTGTGCACGTACAGATGCCAATCGTTATCGGAACCACGGAATGATTTCTTTTTGTCTCTTATATTGCATGGGGAACTTTTTCTTGTGTGTGTAGCTTTATTATGGTTGTCTGAGCTCGACGTCGCCATTCTTCTGCACGGTCTCTCTGGTTTCAAAGTCAAGTACAATCTCCAAAAGTATATATTCAGCATAAAGCCGGAGACAAACCTTTTTCATATGCTGGCTTCAAGAATTTTTGTCCTGAAACTCACGTACAAATGCCTTACAAACATGAAAACCTCATCATCTGGATTAATTCAGTAATTGATTCCGTCACTGTATACATATTGTCCTCATACGTGGTATTAGTTACTTAAGAGACCCTGAGAAGGGATTTGCTATTCAATATTACACCCAGGATGCTGTAGGGTGGTGTGTCTGTATAAAGGGGTGTTCCACTGGACCGACGGTAGCCGATTCCGTAGCCAGACAATCTCCGATTATTATCGGATGCCCTAGAATTTCTCAAATCTTTGAAAATGGTCATTTATTAAACTATTATTATCAGAATTAAATAATTACAATACATGAGCTTCCTCTTAAGGGCCCAGGAACAATTGATCGGGTGAGAAATCGGCCTCGTGGATTGTGCCCTTTAGTGAGAAACGCAGCGATTTCCAGAATCGCCAACACAAAATGGCGTGTGAGCTATTATTTCATATTTTACCTGATCATTGCATCTCATACCAGTTTGATATTCTCGCCAAGAAAACGCAGAATTCGCTCACATAATCGCCAACTATCAAACATCGCTCATACTTGGCAAGTTCTGCAGTAATCGCCCGGTGCAGTTTATCGCTGGCGTTTTCTTGCCGCCTCGGCTCGCTTGGTGTGTCCCAAAATCGTCAGCAAAACCCTCTCGCACCTTGTAGGCGAGAAATAGTGAGCTATTCCATTACTTGCTAGTCCAGAATCGCCTAGGGTTCTACTCATTTGGTATGTCCCCGGCATCATGGGCGTTGTGGTCGTCAGTGTTTACCTACAACATATAAAACGTGTAATTTTCGGTAATATCCGCTTGGAGATCTTCCCGCACATAGAGACAGAGTGAACCAGACATAGGGGTGGAGACTGAAGGGCCACGAGAGTGAGATTCTCATGCAGTACTTAACTGAATCCTGTTACTATTTTTTTTGTGTTTCTCTACACAGATGTACTTTTATCCTTAGGATTTGTTTCTATCCATACCAAAATCATAATTTAAAACTGTAGTTTTCCAATTGCCTTGCCCTGTGATCAGCCACGAGAATAATTGCGCTGGTTACTGGCAAAATAACTGTGTCACACGAAATAATATGAGCCTACAGAGTTAAATGCGGCCGACTTTCACTAGATGGCGTCGTGCATGGCTCAGAGTACATACACTGGCCACCAGAGCAGAAGTCTGCTAGCGTTGTGGTCATTTTTCTCAAATCACGACGAAGTCGCTAGTACAAATAAATGTCGTCTCGATTCAGCCATGACGCAGGCGCACCGGAAGTTACATACATCACACCCTAACCCACGAGGTTCCGTTCAGGAAATGAGCTAAACATTTTTTATCTCGGTACATTGAATGAATAAATGCCATAATCGCTTTGGGTATTTTTTATTGTTTCATTACGCAATGCCAATACTGTGTTATTCCCGTAAATGAAATACGATCGACCCAGAAAAAGGCATTGCCTAGGAGGAGTAATGAGCAAACTTCATGAGCTACAGTGGTTTTTGTAGAGTTTTTCCTCTCGGTTCCGACATTGAATTGTCAGAATGGGATGGGAAAAGTTTTATCAGAGGAAAGTCCGTGAAATATGGCACCCTGCATAGTAGATGTTATCCCGAAGACATTGATTTGTCTGCTTACATCTCGCGTCTGGAAAACAACCAAGATATTGTGAAATGTGGGTGTCCACTATTGGATAAATGGATCAATCTCGCCCCTGGTATTTTTGTCCCATAGGCCTCACATTGGGAATACGTTCTCCATGCCCCTACAAATGTTGCAGTCCGTTCTCCATGGTCTATATCCTTGCATTGGCTATTCTTTTAGTGTTTCTTTGTTTGTTTGGGTAGTTTAATGTCCAATTTGTTCAATTATTCTTTTAGTGTGAACAGGGATGAGATAAATATAGAAAGCAACTCGTTTCGGTAAAAATCAGTGTTCTATAAAGTGTAAGGACGCTACATGATATACACTTGACTGTCGCCTCGTTCATATCACACCGCATCAAACTACTTGTGGAGATGAACGATTTTGACCAGAACTTGTTGGTTTCTTCTTTAGCAACCTATTTTTATATTGAATTTACTCCATCTTACTTTGAAGCTATTTGTCTCGGAGGCCAATCAAGAAAAGTGCAGGGTTTACAGACGATTCCCAAACTAGCTCAACTCAAAGAAATGTGTAATAGTGAAAATATATTGAGCTAGTCGGCTGTAGGAATTGAAGTTTGTGGCAACTGAGATACGGTACTTAGGAGAAACCAAACGAGAGTTAGTTGAGTTGTTGTTTATCGCACGACGGCAAGGTAGAGTATTACTGCGCGAGGAAAGCCGAGTGCAGTGAGGAGCAGACCTTGCCGGAGTGCGATAAACAAGACTCGACTAACTCGAGTTTGATTTATCCTACCCCATCTATATTACTTCCGAATATTAAGAAATAATATTAAACTCACCGAGATCTAGTGAAAATTGCGTGACACTCCATAAATGTGTGCTTACTGATACTCTCGATTGTCTTGCTCGCTCATTGGTCATTTTTCACATGACGTCATTTCAGAAAAGTATCCCACTAGTGCGGTAAATTTTATTTTTCTGCACGCTCGCCTGAATACAGTGGGCCAATGTTAAGCCTATGGAGTTCAGGGTATGATAAATTGGTTCAAGCACCAAATATCGGGGTAGACATTAATTTGGATATTTCCATTCGTCTTATTGCGTCAGTTGTCCGAGACAAATCTAATTATAAACGTAATTCGGTGAATATGCATCTGAATGTGCATATCTCTGGCTAAGATAACCCATGCAGACGTTGCTGCAGCTCACGAGAAGCTCAATATGTATAATAAATGAAGGGATATGCTCGAATTGATGATACACATTACCTCACCTCTGACACATGTTTAGCCATGTGGATAATGTTAACAATTAGATTCTTTGATCACCCATGTTAAGTAACAATACTACGCCATGGTCGTGGAGGAGTGATGTGAGATGATGTCATAAGAAACTGGCCAATCAACGGCCAGAATTTTAGAACAGAGAACAGACAAGATATCAACATGGAGAATTATGCGTTCTTAACTGGATTTGCGAAGTTATTTGAATAATTCTGATATTGTGATGTTATTTTAATGTCCGTGAGATAAATTCAGGGCCACTCTTGAATCCCATAATGAACGATATTCCACTCTCTTGGATGCACCGTAAGGCCCGGCGTCCACCTACTACGATAGAATCGTAGACCTCCCGATATGGCACCGATACAAAATGTCAAAATCGGTGCCATATCGGGAAGGTGCAAAATTGTAGACATATGTCTAGACAAGCCAATCCACCATGCATTGTATGGGGTTTTTATCGGTGTCTAATCGCAGAAACGTGGTCAACTGGCCCTATATTAGGTAACCTTCCGACACAATTTTGATTTTTTTTATCGGGAGGTGCATCGTAGTAGGTGGACGCTGGACCTAATTGTCACTCGGCGTCGCCTCGAGTTTTGTTCATATATGATTCTCGATCCAGTTCGATTATGAACAAAAATAGAAATGATTAAAGAAAATCGGAATACAATTCATTATAGCATGTGTCCTTCTCTGACTGGCCCATGAATCAAATCAAAGTGTCATTCAGAAGGGGTGGAGGGGTAGGATACAGGGACTGAGGCCAGTCTATGATTCCCCATTCGTTTTCAATGGGGGCTTTGTATACGATGGATAATTAATAACCTTCTACATGATTGATGTAACAATTTGTATCCTTCAACGATCAACGAAAAAAAATGTGAAAAATGTGAAAAAGAAAAAAAGCCAAAGGCTGCACTGGCCAGCTCTGACACTATATAGAGCCGTTGCAAGACCATCGTGAAAAACCTGATGAATGACACTGATTTAACTGCCCTTCTTTCCGTTTTACTGAACTCCTCAACAAGTCCAGTAATGAACTAATTAATATCCTCACGGCAAAGAGGCCTTAGAAGATAAAGGCGTCTTAATGCTAATTAACTACACAAAGTTGATCATAATTAAAGTCCTGCAAAACCGACACACAAATTCCAACTTTTTCAAAAATGCAATTCCGCGGATATTAAGAGAATCATTTATGACAACGGATCTTAATTATGCTGAGGGTTACAGTGGTGTTGCTTTCACGATAGATGTAAATGCGTCCAATATGGTGAATTCATATGCTGGTATCATAAGTATTCCCTTCGATGAATAAATACATAATTTAATGTTCTGAAAGGCATTGTATTGAATATAAATAATCAACTATGACAGACTGAGTCCCCATTCACCACACGTTGTATAACATTTAGATCACCATTCGAACCATATAAAGTATTTGGTATTGTGTGTATTTTGATTATCTCAACCATCTATTGTAGGCGGAACTATCAGTCCCGGCGTCCACCTACTTTGATAGAAATTTAGACCTACCGATATGGCTCTGATATAAAAGAGTAACGACCATAGACTAATTGGGAAGGTCCATATCATAGACAAATATCTAGACAAGCCACTTCGCCAGAAATCTTTCATCATAGAGACGTGATCAACTGCCCTGATGAGAGCTGGCCTTCTGCGATGAAATTCTGACTTTTTATCGGGAGGTGCATCATAGGACAAATTGGAGCGTTACCCAGCGTTTACATGAGATGACGTGGGACTGTAGATCGTCAAGCCAATATCATCAGGGACCTGTTTCAGTAGTTTCGTGACATGTCTAGATGGCATCTGTGACACCATACGGACAGATCACAAGATAGCAGTCGATGACACACGGAGTTTCACTCACTTCTCGTAGGAATTAAGCAATGACACTTTAACATGAGATGGGGATACATATAATCTATAATCGTTCCAAATATGAAGAAGATTGGCCACTTTGATCTTCGGATATTTACTAGTCTTTTTCCGCTGTTGCTTGCACTGTTGGTGCCCCTGTTGATGTCTGTCTAGGCCTAATGTCACGAGACTACTGAAACAGGTCCCAGGGTCACCGCAAAAGTCATTGAGCATAGAATGCCCTTTAGCATTTACACTGATGACTAAGTTTCCACAGAATCGCCGCCTGTCTAGACAACTAATTGAAGGCGGCTTGAAATCGTCACCGCCGTCAGAGCGTGTCCAATAGTCATCATGTGGTGCCAAATTGCATAAACAGATGTAACCAGACGATCTGCAGTTGTCACACGCTTGGCATTTGAATAGTCTCTGTAACCTGCTGTTTACATTAAATATGTGGTGACTGTAGATCGTCAAAGTAATAGTCATCAGGTGGTGGCAATGTCCACCGCACAAGTCGTTGAGCTCAGAATGTCCTTGAGCGTTTACACTGATGACACAGAATCGCCGCCCATTTAGACAACTAATTCAAGGCGGCTTAAAATAGTTGCCGGCTTCAGAGCATGTCCAATAGTCGTGAGGTGGTGCATAATTGTGTAATATGACATAATCAGACGATCTGCAGTTGCCGAAAGCTTGGCATTTACCTTAGACGATTTCTCGCTTTTTACTTCTGAAAGTCGTCAGGAGGTGCAAAATGCCAGAATCGCCAACCATAATCGTATAGTGTAAACACCGGTTCTCAGGACCTGAGTGGACAATAGCCCTTAAGGGGGTGTTCCACTGGACCGATGGTAGCCGATTCCGTAGCCAGACAATCTCCGATTATTATCGGATGCCCTAGAATTTCTCAAATCTTTGAAAATGGTCATTTATTAAACTATTTTTATCAGAATTAGATAAATTACAATACGTGAGCTTCCTCTTAAGGGCCCAGGAACAATTGATCGGATGAGAAATCGGCCTGGTGGATTTTGCCCTTTACAAAGACATAGGAGAAAAAGACACAGGGAAAACACCAAAGAAAGCCCCTGATGTTAGATAAAGAACTCTGTTTTTCTATCTGCGATATGTATTTCTTACAACGCTGTCTGTATAATACGCTGCGTATTATTCCCTGACGGCTGTGTCTCTCTTCTGCTATTTGTGGCTATATCGTATGTTTATCCTTCTCAAAGTCCTTTTATGCCTACCTTTGTGTCTGCTTAGTGTATACTCTGGAGAGGGAATAGATGTTGTGAGCTGAGCTCAGTAGATATTATTGTCAGGTTGATGGAAAGAAGCACAGTCAGGTTGATGGAAAGAAGCACAGAAAGAACATCTACAGAGCAATCCACAGAGAGATTTTTACAATAAAACCCCGCTTAAGGGGATACCCTCCATTCCCAGCAAAGCGCCCCCTTAAACGGGATGCCCCCGTAAATGGGGTTGAAATAAATTAGATACAAATTTCCTTAAACGGGGCGTCATGTTAAGCGAGGTGACCAAGAAGCGGGTTTGAGGACAGGGGTCCACCGACTATGATATGGCTCCGATATGGTCTCCGATGCACCTCCCGATGAAAAAAATCAAAATCGCGTCAGAAGGTCACTTAATATCGAGGCAGTTGACCACGTTACTGCGATTAGGCACTGATAAAAACCTTATGATGCATGGCGGATTAGTATGTCTAGAAATATGTCTACGATTTTGAACCTTCCCCATATATGTCTCCGATATTTGCTTTTTTATCGGTGCCATATTAGTAGGTCAAAATGTCTATCATAGTACGTGGACGCCAGGCCTTACTGTACTTTCATCAAACAGAAATTCAATACTCTATCTATGACCTCAGACATGAAGAGAGAGAAAATGACATTGATCATTTTCATGAACCACTTAAATCCTAATTTTATACTGTGGAATATTAACCAGAGGAACCATACAAATGAAATGTGAAAACAATAAGAAGTTAGAAGGGAAATAGACCATAGTGTATTACCGATACAGTATTACCTATGTATTTACATTTATCAAATCTGTGTGCGTATATTGAGGAATTCAGCGAAGAAAGTCGACCCCAATGCATTCCCCAATGAAGCCCAATAAATATTGCTACCAAAAAGAAAAATAAATGATTAAGAAACGTTCGTTGCGTAATTAGGGTTGAAATGAGAGCGCAAGGCCAAGATTCCCAAAATGAATGGATGCAAAGAACAGCCACAGTCTTGGAAAATTTGGTGGATTAAAAAAACTTTGAAGATATTTTTTATATCTTTTTTAAGGTTTTTATTTATACCGGTGGATTCAGCTTAGGCAAACAACCCAATCCTCCACCGCCTATGATCCTTGAATAGTTTCCCGGTGATTTTGCGTATGCCCCTTCTCTGTCCTATTACGTACTATAGAGGAAACCCATGAAAGTTTAGGGTCTGAGCTCGTATCCCATCGAGTTTGAATTGAATCACGTAGTAATTCACAAGGCGAAGCCACGTGAATTGCTATGTGATTCAAATGAGATGAGATCGAGCTCTGACCCTAAACTTGAATGGGTTTCTGAATTTATCTCACCCTTAATATTGACTAATGGGCTAACATTTGTGACATTATCCCATATTGGATATTTTTCCTTGGGTGTTAGATACGAGTTTCCAATGTTAAGTCTATGGAGAAAAAACATCTGGGGTGAGATAAAAGATCGGAAGATGGAAATTCTGGGTGTATACCTTATGGATGGCCTCAGAGGAATATCCCACAACCTGAATCTTTATAATCAGGTAGAAGTATTCAGGTAATCCATCATAATACACGCCCATTACGCCACGTCTCACCCTCTGCTTCCTACCTCGACCCGCCCACAGGCAGAATATGTAACCAGCCCGTCTGGAGGTTTCGGACCACCTGCCACACTGCACTGAGATCGCCATGCTTCATCCCGCGTGTGTTTTCCACACCGTGATCCCTCACTTTCTACACGATATATTGGGCACAGCTGCATTCTCCGCTCTGATACAGCGCTTGAGGGACATTGACCGATAAATCTGGTGCATGATGGGTTCGTGTGCAAGTCGCAGAGCATAGCGCCCGAAGTGTCTGTAGTTAGCGGCCGAAGTGTCTTCAGTAAGCGGCCCAAGTGTCTATAGTAAGTGGCCCAAGTGTCTATAGTTAGTTGCCCAAGCGTCTGTAGTTAATGGCCCAAGTGTCCATAGTTAGCGGCCCAAATGTCTATAGTTAGCGGCTCAAGTGTCTCTAGTTAGCAGCCCAAGTGTTCATAATTAGCGGTCCAAGTGTCTATAGTTAATGGCCCAAGTGTCTGTAGTTAGCAACCCAAGTGTCTATAGTTAATGGCCCAAGTGTCTATAGTTAATGGCCCAAGTGTCTGTAGTTAATGGCCCAAGTGTCTATAATTAGCGGCCCGAGTGTCTATAGTTAATGGCCAAAGTGTCCATAGTTAGCAGCCCAAGTGTCTGTAGTTAATGGCCAAAGTGTCTACAGTAAGCAACCCATGTAATCATAATTAGCAGCCTAAGTGTCTATAGTTAATGGCCCAAGTGTCCATAGCTAGTGGCCCAAGTGTCTGTTTTTAACAGCCCAAGTGTCATTAGTTAGAGGCCCAAGTGTCTGTAGAAAGCGGCCCAAATGTCTATAGTTAGTGGCCCAAATGTCCATAGTTAGCGGCCAAAGTGTCTAAAGTTAACGGCCCAAGTGTCTGTAGTAAACGGCCCAAATGTCTATAGTTAATGGCCTAAGTGTCTATAGTTAATGGCCTAAGTGTCTATAGTTAACAGCCCAAGTGTCTGTAGTTAGCGGCCCAAATATCCATAGTTAGAGGACCAAATGTCCATAGTTAGCGGCCCAATTGTCTTTAGTTAGACGCCCAAGTGTCTGTAGTTAGCGGCCCAAGTGTCTGGTATAGCACAATACACATATACCAATTTCGGAACATTCATATACCTTTGTAAGCAACAAACTGACGGTAATTTGTCTCAGGCAAGGCATCCTAACATAGTAGGCCCTAGTCAGTAGATGTAGCACAGCTAGGAAAGGGTCAGGCAACGATTAGTGAACCACCTCCTTCAGATGGTATTTTGTCCCCACAAGTTGGGGTTTCTATGCTCCAAAACTGGTGGCAAATTTTTTAAAAAACATATGGAAGAATCTAGTCGCCGACAATGGAACATTGGTAAATAGCGCTTGATTGTCACGGGCCGAGATATTACATAATTCCCCTCTGACAAGTTCACCGACACCTATACCATTTGGGGAACTAATCGTTGAACCCTTAATCGGTAGATGGGTATTGGGCTTTAGGCCTGCTTCCATTGGCCGACGAAAACGCCGGAGATTCTTTGAGTTACCCAGAAAGTCTGTCGGTGCCAGGCTGTTTCCAGTCACCGACCTTGCATCGGTTTACACAAAACAATCGATCGATGGTTCCCGACTGCGGATTGGTACCGAATAATCGGCCGATGAATAATGTCACTTTGAAATATTGCAGTTATGAGCTGCCATCCTTGGGCATCGGTAGTGTATTAAATTGCCATATTATCTCATCGATCCAACCTAAACAGTTTGTTTCGAAATACATCGAAGGTTCTAGTTCCTTTGTTCTCCTCCATCACTTTACTGACAATATAGTATCAGAATGATGGTAATAAATCATCAGTTTTACTTAAACAAATGTAGAGAGAAAGGGACAGGAAATAGCATCATTAACCAACCGTCAAAAGATAACTGACGGTGAAAAAGGTCCATTATAGTCAAGTTACGAAGATCTCACTCTCTCTAAGTGGTATTCTATACTCTCACTACGCTCTAAGGGAGATGAATTCTTGACGAACTAGGCTTAGAGCCTTTAGAATCCATTGGCCTGCCTCCCGTGCTAAAGACGTACACCAATGCCACCCAAAGATTCCTAAGATCTCAATGATGCCACCTAGGGGGAATACTGTGTTTCTTCTCCCATAGAGCGTAGTGAGAACCTTGTACAGAACACCACTTAGAGAGTGTGAGATCTTATGAGAGGGGTGCGTAGTGAGAACCTTGTACAGAATACCACTTAGAGAGTGTGAGATCTTATGAGAGGGGTGCGTAGTGAGAACCTTGTACAGAATACCACTTAGAGAGTGTGAGATCTTATGAGAGGGGTGCGTAGTGAGAACCTTGTACAGAATACCACTTAGAGAGTGTGAGATCTCATGAGAGGGGTGCACCACAGGCTCTGTATGTTTTATCATATCACACACATATTAATTTCCGTCCTGATATTATACGCTACTGCTATTTTACTGTAAAGAAAGTTAGACTTCCAGGCAAGTATCGATTTATAGTGTTTTCCCCATTACAGTATTATATTACAAGATAAAACAGGAAAAGAGGAGACTGCTCTGACGCGGCGTTTATTATCCTTCGTATACAAAGTCCCCATTGAAAATATATAGGGACTCAGTAAACCACGACCCATTGTATAAAACCTGTTAGATACCATAACAGTGGTATACGGATTCAAACCTGTGGTATACCGCCTCAAAACCATGGTATACGGGGAAAATAGTCCCTTTTGCTATAGAGCAAAGAAATAGTTCCTAATGTTATACCTGTTAATATGGCAATTACTGGGTTTAATATATTCGAAAAGATGGATAATAAATGCAACAAACGATGATTTTGTGGACAGGCAGCTCTGTAAACCACTAGCGCTCGTGTATTACTACGCGTCAACCTCTCATGGTTTACGGTCGCCTGTCCACAAAACCATCGATTATTGTCTATGTATACCACAGATTAGAATCCGTACACCACAGTTAGGGTATCTGACAGATTTTATATATAATGGGTTGTGGTCTACTGAGTCCCCAAACATTCTAAATGGAGTCTTTGTATACGACGGATAAAGGCGGGTGTCCACCAACCACGACAAGGCTACGACAAGAGCCGACAAGAAAGTTCCTATCGGCGCCTTGTCGCAGCCTTGTCGTGAGAAGGGGGGCTTTACGACAGCATTGTCGGGGCGTGTTGGGAAGTGCACGCTCCACCAAAATTAACTATCGTAGACCTGTGCGACACGCTCCCGACACGCCATGACACTCCACGACAAAGGTCCAGTCGTAGGAAAAATCGATTTTGTCGTAACCTTGTGGGAAGGCTCTTGCCAAGCTTCCCAGTCGCAGCCTGTCGTGTCCTTGTCGTAGACTCTTGTCGGCAACTGGGGTCAACCAACCACGACAAGGCTACAACAAGTCCTCCTATCGTAGGCCTGTCGTGGACCTTGTCGGAATGCCATTGTCGTAGCCTTGTCGCGGTTGATGGACGCCCGCCTTAATAAAAACCTACGCAGCATAGCGACATAGCACAACGTAGCGAGGGTGTGGTGGTACGTCTACACCAGAAAAAAGCTGCCAGGTGAATGGCACCGATCACCTGTAGTAGTTGTACACCAAGGCACAGGTGGCGCTAGTAGTGCTAGTTAATAGTAGAACCGTCGGTGGCGCCACTTGGTTTATAATGTAATATACCCGAGTGGTATGTGCCCTATGTGCTTACAATACATATATATATATATATATATATATATATATATATATATATATATATATATTGGCAATAATCGAGGGTTTTGTGGACAGGCGGCCGTAAACAACGAGAGTTTGACGTGTAGTAATACACGAATGCTAGCGAGTGTATTACTACACGTCAATCTCTCGTGGTTTACAGAGCCGCCTGTCCACATAACCATCGTTTGTTGTATTTATTATCTATCTTTTCGAATAAATTAAACCAAGTTATTGACATATTAAAGGAAATAACAAAAGGGACCATTTCTTTGCTCTATAGCACAAAGCGGTTATTTTCCCCGCAAACCATGGTTTTGAGGCTGTATACCACAGCTTTGAATCTGTATACCACAGTTATAGTATTTGACAGATTGTGTATAATGGGTCGTGGTTTACTGAGTCCCCATACATTTATCATGGTTTTTTTTTGTATACGATAGATAATAAATATAAATTAAACACTCGTCTCATTTCCATCGTGCCTCACCTTTCTCCTGGTGGCCTGACCGATTTCACGTCTGATGCTAGACGGATAAAAGTGCGCAATGAAAACCTCGTTAGCTCTCCAATCACAGTTTGATTGCTCATTAGGGAGACTGTGTTTGTTCTAGAGGTATCATTGTCAGTTAATAATGGCCATGATCACGTCACTCCAATCTTTTATGTCGCGGCAAGCACGAGTGTTAATGAAGTGGTCAAATACTTCTTTATTCGGTCTAGCGTTTATGTTTGTGATCGTTAATGACAGTTGATTTCAGAATCATAATCTATGAATAACTATGAAAAAGGTAATGGTGATAGCAATCTGTGATATGAGCATTAGTATGCTGTGACGTTATGCCCGGACATCTGGGCCCTGTTTGAGTACAATACGTGTATGGGACGACATCACCAGCAAACGTTGGAGCGAATTAAAGACAAATGCTGGTAGTTGGGTGATTTCTAAATTCTATTGAGATTTGCAAATAACTCAGGATGATATAAGTTCTATATATCAGCAAATAGAAAATGCAAAAAAATGGCATGTCACCATGCTAACTTCTATGGGAGGGCCATCTGAAAATGTAAGTGCTTCACTCTTGGTTTCTATGGGAAACTGCAATATTTTGACTTTGTTGCTAAATGACACTGATGTTCTATTGCTATCTTCAAATAATTCTGGATTATGATAGTTGGGAACAGGTACAAATGAGAAATGCTAAAAAATACTATGTCACCATGCTAATTTCTATCGGAAGGCCATCTGAAGAAGGTAAGTGCTTATCTATTGGTGTCTATGGGAAACCGCTACATTTTCATGAAACCAGATGGCAGCACCAGTGTTAATTGAGTAGAAACAGGGGGCGCTTTGATACCTACCCGCGTTTGTCTTTAAAGCTGTGGATGACGATTTATCTCACTCCTGGTACTTTTGTTCCATAGGCGTAACACTGGTAACTTGTTCCCCATGCCCCTATGAATATCGCAGTTCATTCTCAATGATCTATATCCGTGCATCGTCCATTTTTTAGTGTGTCCAGGGGTGAGATGAATAGAGAAAGCGTCTCATTTTGGTTAAGGTCATCATTCTCCAACTCATTTGAACGCTACACGATATTCACTCGTCTTCGCCTCGTTCACATTGCTTCGTATCAAACTCATGGAGAACAATAACTTAAACATAAACGTAAACCACTGTGACAATTTGACATAAAAGGAAACACAAATGGTGATGTGGAATCTCTGTAAATATTTCCTATCATATCTCGGCGATGTAAAAAAAAAATCGTGTGAAAGAAATAAACCAAGTACGTATTTCATAGGAACCATAGTTTGTTTGGTTAGTTTAACGTCCAATTTGTTCAAGTAGACTTAACCCAGCGTCCAACTACTATGATAGAATCGTAGACCTCCCTATATGGAACCGATACAAAATGTCAGAATCGGTGCCATATCGGGAAGGTGCAAAATCGTAGACATATGTCTAGACCAGCCAATCACCCATGCATTGTATGGGTTTTTTTATCGGTGTCTAATCGCAGAAACGTGGTCAACTGCCCCGATATTAGGTGACCTTCCGACGCGATTTTGAGTTTTTTATCGGGAGGTACATCATAGACCATATCGGAGCCATATCGTAGTAGGTGGACGCCGAACCTTAGGAACCATAGACCGGTAGAGTAATACAGTGCACTCTCCAATCAGGAGGTAACTCAGAAAATCTCCGCCGTTTCCGTCAGCCAATGGAAACAGGCCTTTAGTCGCATTAAATAAACTAATTACGGGGACGTCATATCCGGTCTGCCGCCGGTGTCAGAGGAGATAGAACGACAGTCACGTGATCCTAGTTTATAGTCACGTGATGGGTACGTTACCAAGGACGGTGTATAGAGCATTCCAAGGTACTGTTTTATTTTATTCTGTTTCATAAACCTCAGTCAGTTGTTGTAAGCGACTGGGAGAGGGTAGCCCCTAGACTTGCTCAAGTCTTTGATTATGAACATAAATTCAATGAATAAAATAAATTACAATGTGTAAGGTTCCTCTGACTGGCTCAGGAATCAGCCAGGCCAAGGGGAGAGTAGGTGGAGGGGTAAGGAGGGCGTGCGGTGGCGGTAGGCAGCAGTAGGAGTCGGACACAGGGACGGAGGCTAGTCTAGGTAGCCCCATGAAAACCAACTGATCTCACTTGACGCTCTTTTTATTTGTATCTTGTAGTTTGGCGGGCCTCACAGGCCTCACACACCCCCGCACGTGACTGGGCGCGCCCGCATGTTACGTGATCGGCTTTATACTTCCGTTTGTGCATGACTATGAAGTACAATACTTTACTATATACCCATGCCGTATTTACTGTAAATACGTACCGTTTTGAGATATAATGTAAAAATACTGTACGGACCACTGGTCCGTACACTAAAATACGGACCACCTTGCCAAACACATTTATTAATTAACATATCGGTTGTTAAAAATTAAATTAATGATTTTTAAATTTTTTTTTAGTATATAGTAAATATATAACGTCTTACCATGCTTGTACAAGTCACAGAACTCGATGATAATTTACCGTTTGTACGGAACTCGGCATAAATGCCTCGATCCGTACAAACCGTGAATTACCATCTCGTTCTGTGACTTGTACCGCACGGTCAGGACATTCTATATAAATATCCAACCCCTGGTATTTTATCTCCATAGCTTCAACATTGGGAACCCTTATCCAACGCCCATGAACTCATATCCAACGCCGATTCGTTTGAATCGCTAAATAATTCACGCGGCTTCGCCTTGTGTATTACTATAGAGAGACAAGGTTAGTGTGACTGAATGAAATATGCATTCGAAGAATGAAATGAGTATTTCTGACCAAAATATTGAGGAACAGATGTAATTCAGTCACACTCACTATGTCTCTTTATTACTATATACCTAGAAATCAATAAAAAAAACTCATTTCACAACTCACAGTCTCAAAGTCTCACCCTACAGTAAGGCACGTATGAATTCATGAACATTGACCTTAATCTATAGTTCACGGGTGATCCGTTTAATGGCGCCTCCGCGATGACGTCAGAACGTCGTTATGGAGAGTGATAGCAGGGGTTATAGCACAGATTAGTATCCCAAGCGCCCCGATAGATCTGCTGGGCGAGTGAACAAACAGGGAAGTTACTGTTGCTAAGTAACATCGCCATGGAGAGTGATAGTGACTTCATGACGTTCTGCTTCGCGGCCGCGACCGCTCACGATGTTGTCGCGGGAGTTTTGACGCTATCAAACTTTTTTTCACTTAATTTTTATATTCTATAAATCCTCCATATATCTCTATATTTGCTTGCAATTTTGCATGCTTATACGGACCGTTATCGATATTAAGCGACGGTGACGGTCGCCATTTGTGTTTGTGTATTTTTGTTTCTCTGCTTGTCAACAAGTCACATGGTACGGTGGGTAGTATTGATAAATCTTACACCACGGTGTGGTCGAACAGAATCTATATCTCACTCCTGGTACAAGTTTAGACATAGGAATAACATTAGAAAAAAATACTCAACGATCACCCCTGTAAAGTGACAATACTACGCCACAGCCATGGCGTAGCGAATTTTAGATGACGTCATATGAATTTGCTATGTATATTCAAATTATTTTGAAATTGTTATGATGTTTAATGTCATAGAAAGGGGTGAGATAAATCCAGAACCGCACTCGAATGGTAAATACACAATACTCCACTCGTTTGGTTGTGCCATAATCGTCACTCAGCTTCGCCTCAATGACGATTCCGGCCCGTCCAGACTCGTGGAGTATTGTCTATTTATATGGTTCTCGATGCAGTTCTATATAAATACTCCTAATGCGTATAACTGAGACACTCCGGTATAAAGTAATATGTGATTCAAACTTGATGGAATATGAGCTCTGAACCTAAACTTTCATAGGTGTCCTCTATACTCAAGGATATTAATTAAAAAAAACTATAAAGAAAGGTCACTGAATAGGACAAATTTTACAATACAATACATAATGAAATACTGAGAAGTAAAAAGCTGTCTATTGGGTACTTGCAAATCGGCACCTTTATGTGTTTCCCCCAGACATATCTTATCGGGCGTCTCTCCCCATTCTCTACATGATGAAAAGCAAATGAAATTCTGTCTGCATCTATTTTACATTGTAGAGGTTACGATGAAAATACGTCTATGCTTGCAAATAGAACCTCTAATGCTTTATGTGGCATTTCCACCTGCCGATTGTTACCCCTGATGATGGCATTTCGCACCGCCGACCGATTTGTGACAAATTCCGCACATAAACGTCGGGTGGAAACAGAAATGGTCAAAGATTCTTTCTCTCACGCCTTACGCAGTATGACACCACATGCACCGACTGACTTTTGTGTCCAACAATGAAATCAAAACCCGGGTTGGGTTAATCGTTAGTCGGCAGATTACAACTTAAAGTCAATCATTGACTCCACTTGTTTGGCTGTGCCGGAATCGTCATCGAGGCGAAGCTGAGTGACGTCCAGACTCGTTGAGTATTGTCTATTTATCTCACCCCGGTATTTTTCTCCATAGGCTTAACATTAGGAACTCGTACTCCACGGCCGTGAGGTTCGTGTACCCAATACTCACTGGTTAATTTGGTGATTCATTTCATCAATAAATAATGTTATACAGGGTGAGATAAAATCAGAAACCTACTCGATGAAAATACCTTGGTCTGCCCTCAACCTCATTTGACCGCTGTGTAATTCACTGAGCTTCACTTTGTGAATTACTCTGCGGTCGAACTTGTTTGAATACGGACCAAGTTATTTTCATCTCGTGAGTTGCCTTCTAATTCCCCACGATAATTTATCAAGCCCACTTCTAATAGCATTTGATTTTTTTATGTTCTTTTGCATCATTCAAATACCAATATGTCATAGGGGAAACCCGTGAAAGTTTAAGGTCAAAACTTGTATTCCATCAAGTTTGAATCGCGTAGTAATTCAGAAGGCAAATCCGCATGAATTACGTAGCGATTCAAACGAGATGGGATAGAGTTCTGACCCTGAACTTGAATAGGTTTCTGAATTTATCTCACCCTCCACCTTGACTAATGGGCTAACATTTATGACACAATAATCCCCCATTGGATATTTGTCCTATATATATATATATATATATATATATATATATATATATATATATATATATATATATATATATATATTTTGTTGTTTTTTTAGTTTTTTTTAGCCATATTCACATTGATTCTCTCCTTAATATATATTGGGCGTTAAATACGAGTTCCAAATGTTAAATCTATGTAAACAAAATAAAAAATACCCGGGGTGAAATATTACGCAGAAACACATGCGGTTTAACCTTGGCACAACCTATGAGTTCGCCAAGGTCACGTGAAGTGTGTGGGCGGCGCCACCAAATATGGCGTCTCTTTTCAGATTCCTCTCGACGCCGTGACATCGTCAATGTCAGCCAATCAAATCCATTAAGACAGGAGAGCCTGGGAGGCGGGCACGATGGTCGACATAGAGGGTCTGTTAACGGGCGGGAGGGGGTAAAATGGTCGAGCGGCCGGCAGCCTCTGGTCATCAACACTTTAACCCTCTTCCTAGACTTGCTCAAATCTTTGATTATGAATATTAATTAAATGATTAATCAGAATAAAGTTCATAATAGTGTGTATTCTTCTCTGACTGACCAATGAATCAACTTGCTCAAATCTTTGATTATGAACATTCATTTTATGATTAAACACAATCAGAATGAAGTTTATTATTATATGTATCCTTCTCTGACTGGCCCATGAATCAACTTGCTTAAATCTTTGATTAAGAACATTCATTAAATGATTAAACAAAATCAAAATAAAGTTCATTATAGTATGTATCCTTCTGTGACTGGCCCATGAATCAAAGACTTGTCCAGTATGAAGAGAACTTCCTGTATATGTCCCCCTCGTCGTTTCCTGTAATTATAACCTACACATCCTCTTACCCCCTCCCCCCCCCTCCTCTAGTTCTCTGGCCACCTGTGTAGTCATAGTAATAGATTTCGCCTGCTCCCGACTGTGAAAGGATTGAGATCAAAGTAAGAGGGTATCAATCTCCTGGCAGATATCCTGACCAGCAGCCAGGATATCTGTATGGAGAGTGTTGTGAATACTGGAGCTGAACAGCACCAGAAATCCAAGACCATTACTGAGTGTACCAGTCCTGTATCCCAGGGAGGAGGGTAGCCATAGGATGTGGGGACTGGAGCCTGTATCCCAGCTAAGAGGGTAGCCATAGGATGCAGGGACTGGAGCCAGTATCCCAGCTAAGAGGGTTGCCATAGGGTGCAGGGACTGGAGCCAGTATCCCAGCTAAGAGGGTAGCCATAGGGTGCAGGGACTGGAGCCAATATCCCAGCTAAGAGGGTAGCCATAGGGTGCAGGGACTGGAGCCAGTATCCCAGCTAAGAGGGTAGCCATAGGATGCAGGGACTGGAGCCAGTATCCCAGCTAAGAGGGTAGCCATAGGGTGCAGGGACTGGAGCCAGTATCCCAGCTAAGAGGGTAGCCATAGGGTGCAGGGACTGGAGCCAGTATCCCAGCTAAGAGGGTAGCCATAGGGTGCAGGGACTGGAGCCAGTATCCCAGCTAAGAGGGTAGCCATAGGGTGCAGGGACTGGAGCCAGTATCCCAGCGAGGAGGGTAGCCATAGGATGCAGGGACTGGAGCCTGTATCCAAGCTAATAGGGTAGCCATAGGGTGCAGGGACTGGAGCCAGTATCCCAGCTAAGAGGGTAGCCATAGGGTGCAGGGACTGGAGCCAGTATCCCAGCTAAGAGGGTAGCCATAGGATGCAGGGACTGGAGCCTGTATCCCAGCTAAGAGGGTAGCCATAGGATGCAGGGACTGGAGCCTGTATCCCAGCTAAGAGGGTAGCCATAGGTTGCAGGGACTGGAGCCAGTATCCCAGCTAAGAGGGTAGCCATAGGATGCAGGGACTGGAGCCTGTATCCCAGCTAAGAGGGTAGCCATAGGATGCAGGGACTGGAGCCAGTATCCCAGCTAAGAGGGTAGCCATAGGATGCAGGGACTGGAGCCTGTATCCCAGCTAAGAGGGTAGCCATAGGGTGCAGGGACTGGAGCCAGTATCCCAGCGAGGAGGGTAGCCATAGGATGCAGGGACTGGAGCCTGTATCCCAGTGAGGAGGGTAGCCATAGGATGCAGGGACTGGAGCCAGTATCCCAGCGAGGAGGGTAGCCATAGGATGCAGGGACTGGAGCCTGTATCCCAGCTAAGAGGGTAGCCATAGGATGCAGGGACTGGAGCCTGTATCCCAGCGAGGAGTGTAGCCATAGGGTGCAGGGACTGGAGCCTGTATCCAAGCTAAGAGGGTAGCCATAGGGTGCAGGGACTGGAGCCAGTCTACTCTTACCCATTGACAGAGCTGCGAGTGCCTCTCACTGCCGGTACTATGGTTATAGGGAGCTGCTCAATGCCATGCCAGACAGTGAGGAGGGACTCGGTTAACCCACAGACCGCATGACGACACCATTAAAGAAGAAACCATTTTCATGCCAAATCTCCAGACTGGTGGAGAATTTGTTTAAAGGCATATTGGACAATTTGGCTTAAAAAATTAGACCCAGGTCAATTTCCTGATAATTTAATAAGAAGATCTCCAAGTGTTGTGGAACACATATCTAACTTAAAAATCGAGGGTCACTGTGCTAGTTTTTGATTCATAGACCAATATTATGATTATTTTATATTAGGATATATGGAAATTCTAAAAAGTATTTTTTTCACACAGTAAAACCCATGTCATTTTCCTCAAACTTTCGCAGAATATAGTGCATGTATAGTGCTACTTATTTAGGTTTTAAAAACTATAGGTCACCGTCATTGTTTTTGAGAGAATCGAATAAAACCATATTTTTCAGAACATTTCCTATATGATACAATCAATTGAAAATTGGCTTAATTTACCTATTAGGATTGGATACAGTGGACAAAACGTTATATTTATGCATTTAGAGGTAGAATAAATCCCAAAGAACCAGTTTTGCCTGGTAATTGACAATATTTAAAAATCACCAGGTGGGGCCATCGTGAATGGTAGGATATGCCTTTAAACCACGATGTACTCCACTCACAATGTGAACATCAGTATCAGTCCACGGTGCACCCCTCTCATAAGATCTCACACTCTCTTAGTGGTATTCTGTACAAGGTTCTCACTACGCACCCCTCTCATAAGATCTCACACTCTCTTAGTGGTATTCTGTACAAGGTTCTCACTATGCACCCCTCTCATAAGATCTCACACTCTCTAAGTGGTATTCTGTACAAGGTTCTCACTACGCACCCCTCTCATAAGATCTCACACTCTCTAAGTGGTATTCTGTACAAGGTTCTCACTACGCACCCCTCTCATAAGATCTCACACTCTCTTAGTGGTATTCTGTACAAGGTTCTCACTATGCACCCCTCTCATAAGATCTCACACTCTCTAAGTGGTATTCTGTACAAGGTTCTCACTACGCACCCCTCTCATAAGATCTCACACTCTCTAAGTGGTATTCTGTACAAGGTTCTCACTATGCACCCCTCTCATAAGATCTCACACTCTCTAAGTGGTATTCTGTACAAGGTTCTCACTACGCACCCCTCTCATAAGATCTCACACTCTCTAAGTGGTATTCTGTACAAGGTTCTCACTACGCACCCCTCTCATAAGATCTCACAATCTCTAAGTGGTATTCTGTACAAGGTTCTCACTACGCACCCCTCTCATAAGATCTCACACTCTCTAAGTGGTATTCTGTACAAGGTTCTCACTACACACCCCTCTCATAAGATCTCACACTCTCTTAGTGGTATTCTGTACAAGGTTCTCACTATGCACCCCTCTCATAAGATCTCACACTCTCTAAGTGGTATTCTGTACAAGGTTCTCACTACGCACCCCTCTCATAAGATCTCACACTCTCTAAGTGGTATTCTGTACAAGGTTCTCACTATGCACCCCTCTCATAAGATCTCACACTCTCTAAGTGGTATTCTGTACAAGGTTCTCACTACGCACCCCTCTCATAAGATCTCACACTCTCTAAGTGGTATTCTGTACAAGGTTCTCACTACGCACCCCTCTCATAAGATCTCACAATCTCTAAGTGGTATTCTGTACAAGGTTCTCACTATGCACCCCTCTCATAAGATCTCACACTCTCTAAGTGGTATTCTGTACAAGGTTCTCACTATGCACCCCTCTCATAAGATCTCACACTCTCTAAGTGGTATTCTGTACAAGGTTCTCACTACGCACCCCTCTCATAAGATCTCACAGTCTCTAAGTGGTATTCTGTACAAGGTTCTCACTATGGACCCCTCTCATAAGATCTCACACTCTCTAAGTGGTATTCTGTACAAGGTTCTCACTATGCACCCCTCTCATAAGATCTCACACTCTCTTAGTGGTATTCTGTACAAGGTTCTCACTATGCACCCCTCTCATAAGATCTCACACTCTCTTAGTGGTATTCTGTACAAGGTTCTCACTTTGCACCCCTCTCATAAGATCTCACACTCTCTTAGTGGTATTCTGTATTCCAGTCCAAACTAGGAACAAATAGAATGTTCCTCTTAGGTGAATGAGCGTGCAATTATAAATGAATAACAAATAAAATGTTTGAGTTAGATTAAGTCAATGGATAGTTTTCTGAAACCCACTTGCACCCAGTCAACTTGGTATTTCTGTAACTACCTATCTAGGATCCAAACAGATCAAGCACCAGTAGGTCAATCAAATATTTTGGTCTTGCGTGATTGGTCATGGTCAGCTGGGCACACCTCTAAGACCCTGAGACACTGGCTCCCTGCTCTGTTCTCACTATCACAGTGAACAGCATGCAGATAGTAAAGGGATAGTTTTATGGAAGCAAACTGAAAGTTCACTGTGACCACTCTAAATTCTAGATTCTCAAGACTTGCCGTGCATAATATGAATTAGTTCCTATAATGCATATCAGGTGGCCGAAAAAGCTGTATTCTCCTAGGAGATTCCGGAGGCCCGTATTCTACTCAGTAGCGATCCGTAAGCTTCATAGACTTAGGCCCTGCGTCCACCTACTACGATATGGCCCCGATATGAAGATCAAAATCGCGTCGGAAGGTTACCTAATATCGGGCCAGTTGACCACGTTTCTGCGATTAGACACCAACAAAAACCCCATACAATGCGTGGTGGATTGGAATGTCTAGACATATGTCTACGATTCTGCACCTTCCCGATATGGCACCGATTTTGATATTTTGTATTGGTGCCATATCGGGAGGTCTACGATTCTATCGTAGAAGGTGGACGCCGGGCCTTAGTATGGAGACTCCGTATTCGGTGGGTAATAAAAAAATATAGACTGGGGTCATTGGTTCAGTTCGATCGTACCTATAGCATCCCACTTTGGATTTAGGCAAGATGACGTGTTAGGTGCACGCACATGACCGTATTGCTCCTTCGTTGGTAATATGATCTTTTGCTTTATAAGGAAAAAGTCAATAATATTTATTGGATGTGTATCAGTAACATGACTTGCGGACATATATCTCTCATTTTTCAACTGGTTTTCTTTTCAATTATTATAAACAGGTCTATGACCGAACAGTTAGGAAATACTTCCCGCTGCTAAAGGTACAGTTTAAAAAATGTTCGAGCGCACTGAGTCTATAATGAATGCCTCAGGTACATACAATAAGTACATGAAACATAGTTTTTCCTAGTATTTAGGTATGTAAGGATAGGAAAACTTAACGATAATAAAGGTTTCTCATATTGTATTCCCGTCCTTATGCTATGTTTACACCATCACTCCGGCAGTCCCGGCAATGGATTTTGGCACAATCTTAACTCGAATTGGTTTTTTTATGGTATTTTTATGGTTTTTGGCCGCTCGGCCCCCTACATCCCATCTTAATTTGGATGTAGGTCGACCTAGGTTGACTTGATCTTTGCCGTAGGCAAGGAGACGGTACGGCTAGGGTAGGAAAAGGGTACGGCCAAGACGAGTTACGACCACCTAGGATCTGACCCCGACGGATTACGGAAGTCTCCCGTCGACATAAGTTAACTTATGGATTTTTATAGTTTTTTCTCCGCTCGGCCCAAAATATCCTGTCCACTTAAGTCTAGTTAAGTCTAGTTAAGATTGCCAGGCCCAATGATTTAAGCCTGATTACGGCCGTTTCCCGTCAACATAGGTCGACTGGAGCCGAATTGCGGCAGTTCCCGACCAAATCTGTTGGGGTCTCACAGAGATGCCTATATATATATCTATATATGTGATAAAACATACTTTTGTTCTTTCCCATAATTCACTATTTAAAAACAAAAGTGAATAGGTTTAATAAACAAAATAGAAAAATAAGAAAACATTCATCAAACTTTCCTGTTCACAACCGTTTACAGTTGTTCACCGGCGGTTAGCATGTATCTTATTCAATTTATTTCCTGCCTGTGATTGTTGGAAGTTCAATGAATATCCCGACGACCTACGACGACCTACGTCCCCATAGGCCTAATGCTATCCATAATCCAAGTCGACTTAGGATTCACAATCCTGACAACATAGGACATCCCAAGTCAAATTAAGACCCCTTACTGCAGTCAACATGATCAAACACCACAGGGGATTGTCGGGACTGTCGTGGCAAATCTTTTGACAGTCAGAAATTTTGTCCTAGCAGTCCCGGCAAGCTCCCGGCTCCAAGTCCAGTCAAGTCCAGTTAAGATTCACAACCAAGTCCAGATGCGACGACTTAGAGAGTTGAGTTGAATTTCTCCCCAAATCCTTTGCCGGGACTGCCGGGGTGATGGTGTAAACATAGCGTTACTTCTAGTGGAAGTAGATCATAAAGAAGAAACCAACCAGTTTCTTTGACCAAAACGAGTTGCTTACTGTATTCATCTCACCCCTGTACACACCTAAAGAATGGACAACACACAGGATATAAACCATGGGGAACGGACTGAAATACTTTTACGGGCATGGAGAACGAGTTCCCAATGTTAAGCCTATGGACATCTATTCCAGGGGTGAGATAATAGATCATTCTTATCCATTAAGGTTTTGTCACGTATTTCTGTAGAAATCTTTGTAACTCTACTAGGAAAATCAAATAGACATCCTTGTTACCATATAGGCAAAGTTTTTTTTTTCTTGGGTGGTGGTGCACTCTCCAACCAGCTGGTCATATGACTTTTGTTGTATATAAGTTGCTGCAATACCAACAGAAAACATAGTCAAGGATATATGTAAAAAATAGTCTGGGCGTAAATGGAAACCAGTCACTTCACTGAGTACGACCCAGCTGAAATAAAAGTTTTTAAAAAAAAACCTGCATAAAAATACACTTTCCTTGTGCTACTTACTTTTGCTCACGTCTGGACGGCTATGCACCAAAGAGCCTTTCTATGAAGCTCATATGTGTGTCGTATTGTTGTATACTTCTAGCTTAATCACGAATTTATTTTGTTCAGAAGTTATACCAAAATAGTTCTAATTCGATATGGTCCATGTAACTGACACCAGGTATGTCTAATGAAGCAATAATGTCAATTAAGTGTTTTATCCTTAATTATTTTCGTTTATAAACCCTCACCTTTTCTACGAACAACATCCAAAGAGGAATCAAACCCCATCGAGCGGTGAAATACGAAAATGTGTAACTCGAATTCCTAAAATGTTGTATATAGGCCTCTGAGTTTGTCATGAATATGGTTGAATGAGATAATAGTTATAACAGAAATATATTATACGGAAACAGAGTCCCATCGAGTTTGAATTACGTAGTAATTCACAAGGCGAAGTCGTCTAAATTACTTAGTAATTAATACGAGATGGCATCGAGTTCTGACTGTTAACTTCAATGTGTTTCTGAATTTATCTCACCCTTTACATTGACAAATGGGCTAACCTTTGTGACACAATCCCGCATCGGGTATTTTTGCTTAATACTCAATGGGCGTTGGATAAAAAGTTCCCAATGTTAGGTCTATAAGGTAAAAATACTAAGGGTGATATAAACAATCATATATAAGAGTTTAAGCTCCAATATGTATCCAGGGTTGGTGGAAAACCTGGAAAAGCCTGGAATAATGCTTTTGGGTTTCCCTGGCCTGGAAAAGCCTGGAATTCTCACAGAGAGCCTAGAAAAGCAGTGAAGAGCCTGGAAAACTAAGTTTTGTGTTAAATAATTCTTTTAGTCTATGAAATTCTGGTCATTACTAGTTTTCCTCAACTACGGTACCTGACTGCCTATGAAATTTTGAAGATATCTATTCCAAACAACTGAAATGCCGCATGTAGTGTGGAAGATGATACTTTTGCTGAATTTAGTGATGAATCAGATTTTGCTTTTAAAAACATTGACCAGATATGATATGTACCCTTCAGAAAACAAACAATGACTATTTTCATTCAATAGCATTACTTTATATTATTGTGTGACTGGAAACAATATATTTGAGCCTGGAAAGGCCTGGAAAAAGCCTGGAATTGTATTGGGCTGTCTATCTATGTACGAACCCTGTGTATCACCGACGAGGAATATTGAACCTCTCAACTCTTGTTCTGTAGCGGCAGTATCTGAGTAAGTCATGCATTGTGCAGTATTCCTCCAGCTCGCAGCCCCTCCCCCCTCACTGCCTACCCTTCAGGGGTTAATGAACGCGTTGTCCTCAAACGGACGCGATCCGCCGCTCGCCGTGTTATAGGCGCGGGTAGAAAGGAGGGGGGAGATGGGAGTTCTCCAGGGACTCCTTCCCACTACCTGGAGCAGCCTGAGAGCAGTAGGGAGGGGCAGTTCTGGAGCATAGTGGTGGTCCGTTAAGAAGATGAGATGAAATGCGGTCTCTATTCCGCGTTTGGTGGGTTCTAGGCCTTGGAGTTAGGCCCAGCGTCCACCTACTATGATATGGCTCCGATATGGTCTGTGATGGATCTCCTGAGAAAAAAATCGAAATTGCGTCGGAAGGTCACCTAATATCGGGGCAGTCTCTACGATAAGGCCCAGCATCCACCTACTACAATATGGCTCCAATATGGTCTACGATGGACCTCCCGATAAAAAATCGAAGTTGCATTGGAAGGTCACCTAATATCGGGGCAGTCTCTACGATTAGGCTCGGCGTCCGCATACCACGCTAGATATTTAGACCTACCGATATGGCACCGATACAAAAAGTAAATATCGGAGACATATCGGGAAGGTGCAAATTCGTAGACATATGTCTAGACATGCCAATCTACCAGGCATTGTATGGGGTTTTTATGGGCGTCTAATCGCAGAGACGTGGTCAACTGCCCCGATATTAGGTGACCTTCCGACACGATTTTGATTTTTCATCGGGAGGTGCATTGTAGACCATATCGGAGCCATATCGTAGTAGGTGGACGCCGGGCCTTAACGTTAAGTGCATCTATACAAAATGGGGGTCTGCAATTTCATGCTGATAACAAAACCCATATAGTAGGGTGTCTACGACATTTAAACATGTTTAAATTGCGGTGGCTGATTGGGAGCATCGAAGAGTATTCTGCCAGGAAAATTGCTCTTACGTGTGAGATACTGATCAGAAAGTTATGAAATGGTAATGGTAATATCCTGGGGCATATCGGGGCCATGATCACCTTTTATTTACCGGAGAGCCCATTACGATGCGTGGTGGATTGGCATGTCTAGACACTTGTTTACGTTATTGCACCTTCCCGATATGTCTCTGATACTTGCTTTTTGTATCGGTGCCATATTTGTAGGTCTAAATTTCTATAGTAGTAGGTAGACCCCGGGCCCTAACAGCTTTAATATATACTTTAACAGTGTCTGTGAGAAACAATTCCGTTAGTAGCCTGTACGAGACGTTGGGGATAGATCCATTGTGGATTAGAAGGCAGAAACAATCAGCTACTAGTTATGTATAAAAACAAGAATCAACAGAACCGGGTAGTACCCAAAGGAAGAATAACCAGACAAAGTGATAAGGTAACATTTCATGTATACCATACAAGGATTTATGTAATCCAAAATAATCCCAACTTAACAGGCGCCAGGCTTTGAAACTCACTATCCGTACAAACTCAAATGTCATCAGACAAAGGATCGTTTAAGAAATCGCCAGTTATAACGTAACTTCATTCCTTCGAACAAAGGTTAGACGTGATGTTTATTGTACCTCACACCATCACATTAACACACAAATTGTCACACTATACCTAACCGTTTAATGATACTCAGTCTGTATATCTCCTCTCTGTATATTTTTCTAGTTGGATACTGTCAATGGATATGATGTATTAGCGAATGTAGCATGGACGAGCACACTTGTATCAGAATAACTCGCTCACTGCAAGAGATGCAAATACTGCGCGAAAACCATCAGTTTATATATGTTAACACCCGGTGTATAAAGGTATGATTTTACGTATACAAAGTAGTCCTATTTTCCGTTGTGTATACACCTCAACTATAGATGTGTAAAATGTATACGACCTACATATAGATATAGATGTCCCGCACATGATATTTCTCTTTATATACGCTTTGCGGTCATTACGCTGATGTATAGAAGAGTAAATGTGACATAGACATAGACAGACAGACATATAGAGATAGAGATAGAGGGAGTTATCATCGCTTTGTCTTCTGACTATTTCCGCAAATATTCCCGTCCCAGAAATAGTCAGCATCTCCATGGTTATTGATGATGAGATACTATGGAGAAACCAAACAAGAGTTAGTCGTGTTGTTGTTTATCGCACGACGGCAAGATCGCATACTACTGCGCGAGGCGAAGCCGAGAGCAGTAATACGCAATCTTGCTGGAGTATGATGAACAATAACACGACTCACTAGAGTTTGGTTTAGAATTTATCCTACCCCGCCCATCTAAATTACTTCTACATTAACAAATGACGTCATTTGTCAAGTGTATCCCACTAGAGCGATATCTTTAATTTTTCTGAACTCCAGACCGAATACAGTGACCCAATGTTGAGCCTATGGAGTTTTTTTATTAGGTGTAGGATAAAACACTGAGTTGCCTTAGAAATGAAAGGGATCAAATCTCTAATATTGGGTAGGTCGGCGAGGAATCGTTCAATGTGGAAACGCCGTCAAGTGGAAACTATCAATGATGAGGGTCAAAGATGGACTGTACGTCCACTTCAGGGTCATGCCAGGTCTCTTGAAGGCATATCCTAAAGTGCAAAGGTGGCGCCCCCCTGGTGATTTCAAGAACCTGACGATGATCCATTGAAACTGGTTGATTATGAGTCCTTCTGATACTAAATGAGCAAAAAAAGACATTTTTACCGATTCTCCCAACCCGGAAAAGTAAAATTCACCTATTTTCAATTGATCTATATTGGAAACTGCTCTCAAAAGCAAGCACGGTGACCTATATTTTATGAACCTCAAATATGTAGTGGTTGTAATTTTCTGTGAAAGTTTAAGAAATTAACATGGGTTCCAACATGTTAAAACTAACTTTTTAGAATTTGTATATATTATAATAAGATTTCATTACAATATCTATCTTTAAATAAAGAACAAGCGTTGTTATCCCTTATTTAAAAGTGATAAATCTGTTCTATAACACTTGGAGATCACCATATTCAATTCCGACTAACTTGACATGGGTTTTAATTTTCAAAGTAAATTGTCCAATCTTCCTCTAAAGGAACAGAACTCGTTAAGGAGTCAGTTGGAAATTCCCGCCATAGTATCATATTTATGAGCTCATTTCCTTCTGAAATCTTGCCAGCTGCGCTACATATTTTTCCACTCTTCCCGAATTGATAGATCCGATCTAACTGTGCTATAATCATAATCATTGCTCCGGCATAAAACTCTCAATCTCCCACCCCCACCACATCACTGAGGCACACCCAAATGTCAGCCGCATACGACACTACCGCCATTCTCCTCTGGTTCCCATTCCTCCTCAGAGCAGTGTAGTGGTGTTGGTTAATGGCGATCGTTGATTGAAGTAAAACCATCCATTGCAGCAGGAATTGTAAAAAGATATTGCATTACGTGAACATCTATCAGACTGGCCGTTAATTGGAGGATTTACAGGGATCACAGCACACCTCCCAGTCGACATAATGGAGCCTTGACAGATGGTGGGCATGATTGAAATCCGCGATGGCTCTATACGAGGGTGGACTTTGTATATAATTGGATTTCATATCGTAGGGGAAGCATTACTCATAAGGCCCTATTCCATTGACCGACGAGAACTGTGTAGATTTTTTTAGCTCTCCCAATCGCCTATTTACATTGGCCATCACCACTATACAGTCAGGCACCAACGACAGACCTTTAGCACTACTGACGCTCGAGGTAAATGGGCTATTAGGTGAACTCATAAAATCTACACCGTTTTAGTTGACCAATGGAAACAGGCCTAAAATGTGACGATAGTAGTACTGGGTTTTATACAAGACGATTATAGATGGCGACTCTTGAATTTAACACCAACTAATGACTCACCCGGCATTTACACTAGTTGATCATAGGCAGCAACTCTTGAATTCAACACCATTTAAGGACTAACCCAGTGTTTACACAAGATGATATTAGGTATTGATTCTTGAATTTAAAAACAACGGAGGACTTACCCGGCATTTACACTAAATCATTATAGGCAGTGATTATTGAATTCAACACCACCTAAAATCATCCATTACACCAGGAATTCTAAAATTTTTTGCATCACACGAACATCTATCACAATGCAGGAGCCATTAGTTGGAGAATTTACAGGGATCACAGAACACGCCTCCCAGTCGACATAATGGAGCCTTAACAGATGGTGGGCATGATTGAAATCCGCGATGGCTCTATACGAGGGTGGACTTTGTATATAATTGGATTTCATATCGGAGGGTGAGCATCACTCATAAGGCCCTATTCCATTGACCGACGAAAACTGTGTAGATTTTTTGTGTTCTCCCAATCGCCTATTTACATTGGCCATCACCGAAATACAGTCAGGCACCACTGACAGACCTTTAGCACTGCTGACGCTCAAGGTAAATGGGCTATTAGGTGAACTCATAAAATCTACACCGTTTTTGTTGGCCAATGGAAACAGGCCTAAAATGTGACGATAGTAGAACTGGGTTTTATACAAGACGATTATGGACGGTGATTCTTGAATTTAACACCACCTGATGACTTGGCCGGCGTTTACACTAGAAGAATATAGGTGACGATTCTTGAATTTGGCACCGCTTGATAACAAACCTGGCATTTATACTAGTTGATTATAGGCAGCGATTCTTTAATTTAACACCAACTAATGACTCACCCACCGTTTAGGCCCGGCGTCCACCTACTACAATATGGCTCAGATATGGTCTACGATGCACCTCCCAATAAAAAGTCAAAATCGTGTCGGAAGGTCACCTAATATCGAGGCAATTGGCCACCTTTCTGCGATTAGACACCGATAAAAAACCCATACAATGCGTGGTGGATTGGCATGTCTAGACATTTGTCTACGATTTTGCACCTTCCCGATATGTCTCCGTCATTGACTTTTTGTATCGGTGCCATATCGGTAGGTCTAAATTTCTATCGTAGTAGGTGGACGCCAGGCCTTACACTAGATGATGCGTGGTATTAGTTCGCGTTTCACTCGCTAGGGGTCCGATGACGCTTTGAGAACTATTTCCAGTAATCTCCTGTAGGAGATTACGGGCCTCAGTAATCTCCTGATAGCCAAATACTCAGACCCAATGCTATTCCTATGAAGTCTCCGTATTCGGTGTTAGTAAAGGCAGCCATTCTTGAATTTACACCAACTGATGACTCACCCGGCGTTTACACTAGATGATCATAGGCGGTGGTTCTTGAATTCAACACCATTTGAGGACTAACCCAGTGTTTACCGAGGTTATAATAGGTATCGATTCTTGAATTAAAAACCACCTGAGGAGTTGCCAAGCATTCACATTACACTTGAACTTGGCACCACCTGACGACTCACCCGGCGTTTACTCTAGACAATTAGGCCTGGCGTCCACCTACTACGATAGAAACTTAGACCTACCGATATAGCACCGATATAAAAAGCAGATATCGGAGACAAATCGGGAAGGTGCAAAATCGTAGACGTATTGGCTAACCTTTGTGACATGATCCCCATTGGATATTTTTTTCTAAATACTCAGTGGGCGTTGGGTACGAGTTCCCAATGGTAAGTCTATTGGCGAAAGAATACCAGGGGTGAGATAAAAATCACTACCCAATGTTATACTAGCACTTATTCACTGCAGGACTGTCCTGGTTGTTTATTGATCACGTGACCTGTTCCCGCCTCTTTGTAACCAGGTAACCGATGCGGTTACCTCTGGTTACCTGCTATTGAACATCTGTGTTAACGGGCGTTCCGATACTATAGAGGAAACCTATGAAAGTTTAAGGTCTGAGCTCGTATCCCTTCGAGTTTGATTCACGTATTAATTCACAAGGCGAAGCAGCGTTAATTAGGTAGTGATTCAAACGAGATGGGATCGAGCTCTGACACTTGAATGGGTTTCTGAATTTACCTCACCCTTAACATTGACTAATGGGCTATCATCTGCGACTTGATACCCTATTGGATATTTTTCCTAAATATCTCATGGGCGTTAGATACAAGTTCCCAATGTTAAGTCTATGGAGAAGAAATACCAGGAGTGAGATAATGCTTGATATCCACTTCACATAGATGTACATTTTTTTATTGGCTTCAGATATGAGCAGTCGTATGCTCTGAGGAGTTTATGCATAGTGATATCCGATTGCATGCGAGGGTATTGCATCAACTCCGAGGAGCATACAACTTCTATTTTACTATCAACCTTTTCCTGACAAGTGGCGTACCGATATTAGTTTGAATTGGTAGGCTCTAGTTTTTCTTATGCACTTTTTTTTCATATTGGCCGGGTTTTGCAGCCCGGAGCATACAACACATATCTGTATGTTCCGGGTATTGTGATTAATACACTCTTTATGTTTATTATGGACACTTGCGGATAATAAACCTTACGACTGAACAAATTTTAAATTCGAATACAATCTAAGGCCACTAAAAAAACCACCTTGTTTCTCATCACCGCGCGCATCAGCAAAAACGATTTTAGAAGCGCCCTCGTCATATATTTTCATGGCTTGGTGATGAAAAAGTTTTTTTTTGAGTGGCCTAACCATTCATTTTTCATCCATGTTATCAAATATTATACATTTTATCCGATGTTTGGCGACTAGACGGATACCTAAAGTAGTAGTGAAGAAGGATTGATCTGAGAAGTACTGCGTAAAGTCAGCAATTTGTTATCTGTTACGCTACATTAGAAGACCTGCTAGAATTGCTGAAGCTCGGAAGACACCAATAAGCCAAGTAATCCCACGACCAACAAGCCAATTATTCGTCTGTGGGGAAAGGAGATCCCCTTGATAGGAAAAACGGTCAGTGCTTTCTCAGAACCTCAGTCAGGCAAAAAGTCCTCAATGTCGAGACCACTGAATGCAATTTTTTCCCCAATTAATTTCTCCTATCGCTTATAAGTAAATGTTACGAAGGTACCGGACAGTCGGCAGACAATAAGCTCCCGATGCGCTCCGAAATGCCCTACGATGTACCTCCCGATAAAAAGATAAAAATCGTGTCGGAAGGTCACCCATAATCGGGGCAGTTAATCACCAGGCTCTGATTAGACTCCGATGCAAACCGATTTGGTCCCGATAAAAAGCTGTATTGGTAGACGGCCATGACATTTAATTATGATCATGTCGGTGGCAAATTGGGAGCATCGCAGGATATTCTGCCAGGAAAATCGCTCTCATGCTCAACGGAAAATTATGCACTGCAGATTTAGTAATTTCCGATTAGATTTAGATGTCTCAAATCAATTATAATTTAGTTTGACTTTAAAACAAGCTTCTAGTATCTAGAAATATGTATAATGTTTGTTCCCTGCATATTGCTAGAAAAATATCCACAACCCTACAATAATTTCTGAATTATAGCATTATTATCTTATGATAGAAATGAGAATTCTACCTCAAGATCTGCATCAGGCCCGGCGTCCACCTACTACGATATGGCTCCGATATGGTCTATGATGCACCTCCCGATAGAAAATCTAAATCTCGTCGGAAGGTCCCCTTATATCGGGGCAGTTGACCACGTCTCTGCGATTAGACACCGATAAAAAACCAGAGTCAGCGTATCTGCTTTTATGAAATAAATAAGCCGAAACAAGACATCCTCGAAATGAAAACATCCTAACAGATAATTTGCTATAGTGAAAATATATTGACTTCTCTAGCCATTTGAATGTATATTTACTTGGTGACTCCTTCAGTAGTTTGTGTATCTGTGGGCAAGGCCTGTGTGTGGTGTGTCTACCCTCTGCTACACTCTGCGCAGTCCCTTACTTTGCTTGTATCTCTCTCTTGTGGCACCCACAGGGGAAAAACCTCGGCATAAAGATCACGCCAGGGAGCACAGCATATCCGTCTTGTCCCATATTGGAGGTCCAGATAATATCGACAGAAGTGAGTCCCAGTGAAGAAGTAGGATGGCGAGGAAAACAAATAAGTGAGGAGTGCACAAGGGTCTGGTATAAATATGCGGGGACGTGATTTGAATTCGGAGTTGGTGCCTGTGACAGAGGCAGCCCGCTTACCTGTGGATCACGGGGTCCCGGGTTCGAGTCCCGCGCGTGCCGTGTGGTCGTCTCCGGCTTCATTATCCACCTAATATAAAGTGTCCTTAGAAAGCAAATAGGGAGTGTGTATCACCATACCCTGAGCATACAGATATACCCACCTAATATAGAGTGTCCATAGAAAACACATAGGGAGTGTGTATCACCACACCCGGAGCATACAGATATACCCACCTAATATAGAGTGTCCATAGAAAACACATAGGGAGTGTGTATCACCACACCCGGAGCATACAGATATACCCACCTAATATAGAGTGTCCATAGAAAACACACAGGGAGTGTGTATCACCACACCCGGAGCATACAGGTATATCCACCTAATACAAAGTGTCCATAGAAAACACATAGGGAGTGTGTATCACCACACCCGGAGCATACAGGTATATCCACCTAAAACCACGTGTCCGTAGAAAACACATAGGGAGTGTGTATCGACATACCCGGAGCATACAGGTATATCCACCTAATACAAAGTGTCCGTAGATAACACATAGGGAGTGTGTATCACCATACCCGGAGCATACAGGTATATCCACCTAAAACCACGTGTCCGTAGAAAACACATGGGGAGAGTGTATTACCACACCCGGAGCATACAGATATATCCACCTAATACAAAGTGACCATAGAAAACACATAGGGAGTGTGTATCACCACACCCGGAGCATACAGATATATCCACCTAATACAAAGTGTCCGTAGAAAACACTTGGGCAGCATGTATCTAGATACCTGGAGCATACAGATATATCCACCTAATACAAAGTGTCCATAGAAAACAAATAGGGAGTGTGCATCACCACATCCGGAGCATACAGATATATCCATCTTATATAAAGTGTCAATAGAAAACACAGGGATTTGTGTATCACCATACCCGGAGTATACAGATATATCCACCTAATACAAAGTGTCCATAGAAAACACATAGGGAGTGTGTATCACCATACCCGGAGTATACAGATATATCCACCTAATACAACGTGTCCATAGAAAACACATAGGGAATGTGTATCACTACACCCTGAGCAAACAGATATATCACCTAATACAAAGTGACCATAGGAAACACATAGGGAGTGTGTATCACCACACCAAGAGCATACAGATATATCCACCTAAAACAAAGTGTCCATAGAAAACACATAGGGAGTGTGTATCACCATACCCGGAGCATACAGGTATATCCACCTAATACAAAGTGTCCATAGAAAACACATAGGGAATGTGTATCACCATACCCGGAGCATACAGGTATATCCACCTAATACAAAGTGTCCATAGAAAACCCATGGGGAGTGTGTATCACCATACCCAGATCATACAGGTATATCCACCTAATACAAAGTGTCCATAGAAAACACATAGGGAGTGTGTATCGACATACCCGGAGCATACAGGTATATCCACCTAACACAAAGTGTCCATAGAAAACACATAGGGAGTGTGTATCGACATACCCGGAGCATACAGATATATCCACCTAACACAAAGTGTCCATAGAAAACACATAGGGAGTGTGTATCGGCATACCCGGAGCATACAGATATATCGCTATATCCTAATACAATATGTCCATAGAAAACACAAACGGAATGTGTAGCACTATACCCTGAGCAAACGGATATATCCACCTAATACAAAGTGTCCATAGAAAACACATAGGGAGTGTGTATCACCGCACCAAGAGCATACAGATATATCCACCTAATACAAAGTATCAATAGAAAACAGATAGGGAGTGTGTATATTGACATACCACTTGTCTAGAAAAGGTGGATGATAAATACAATATAGACTGGTTTCAGATAAAAGCGGTTGTATGCTCTTCAGAGTTGACTCTATGCGATATCCTGACATACGATTGGCTATTACTGGGTGTCAACTCCTCCGAGCATATGACCACTTGTATCTGAAACCAGTAAATATTGTGTATTTATCTTACTCGTGGTATCTTTTCTCCAGAGATTTACAGGTCCGGATCTCTAGTACCCCCTTTTCTGACGAAATAAACACGACACTCTCAAAAGGACTTTTTACCCCCCTTCCCCCCCCCCCCAAAAAAAAAAGATAGCAATAACAACAACGAACAACAGCAGTCAACTACATGCTAGACAAATAAAGTTATGACATGCTTTTATATGGATCTTGAATTACTGTTCACTTGACACGAAAATCCATCTTTTTTTATTCACGTTTGTGCATCGCTGAGAATATCTACACGTATATTCTTCTACAATATAGGTTTGGTAAACAAATTTTGGCACTCGGTCACATCCCTCCTTTCGCTTTCCCAGGTGGGAGTTTGCTGGGGGAGAGGTGGGGGGCTTTCATTCTAGAGCATTTCTGTGTGAACAAATCTTTTGTTTTTGTTTAATCAGCTTTTACCTAATTGCACGTCAACAAGAATTCTTCTACAATAAAAGCCGCTGATTAAACAAAAACAAAAAATACTGTGGCACCACCCGAAGTGAGTAGAAACCCTCCCACGTCCTGTCTTGCCACAATATCTGTTTTGTTCTCACCAGCAATCTGTATCAATAGAGCGAGACTATGTATACAGGATTTCTCTGCCTTGGGGCGACACGTGTTTCACAACGAGAGTGCTGTATATGTAACCTCGTCCATTCTATCGAGTATCTCTGTGCTCCTCGCGCCTACACCACCCACCACGACCGGCAGTAATTGAACACACCCCTGGTGAGTCTTTCTCACTGTTTTGGCTGAAATGGGATATAATGTGTACGCCTATTCAATTCCTTTCAATAATATTTACTCTAGGCAAGGATAATTCATGGAACAATACCACCTGCTGTCCGGTGTGGGGCTCCACTGTCATTGTGAATACAGACAAGGTCATGTCCTTCACTGCTTTCAGAGTCTCCTAACAAAGATCTTCGACTGCTGGTTTTATGTGTAGTGCCTCGAGGTATTAGTAGAATTGTGAAGGTAATCATATAGAACGTCCTGACCATGCTGTACAATTCACAGAACGAGATGGTAATTTACGGTTTGTACAGAACGAGGCATTTATGCCAAGTTCTGTACAAACCGTAAATTACCATCGAGTTCTGTGACTTGTACAAGCATGGTTGGACGTTATATATTTACTATATACCCAAAATTTAAAAAAAAAATCATTAATTTAATTTTTAATGACCGATATGTTAATAAACGTGTATGGCAAGGTGGTCCGTATTTTAGTGTACGGACCGGCGGTCTGTACAGTATTTTTATGTCATATGCCGAAACGGTGCATATTTACAGTATATACGGCATGGGTATATAGTAAATGAGAGTGTGGAAACACACCACCTTGAATGTATTGTTCATTCACCTCTATTTTAATACAAATGTAGCGGTTACCCTCTAGTCGCTGGAAGTGTATTACCACTCTCCGCGATCGTCAGTCTACCAGAGATTCCGAGACTAGTCGCTACCCTGTACTTACCGTGCCAATACAGGTGGGTTCGGCTTTACCCACTGGAAAAGGGAGGGAGATACAAGATCTAACAACTACCGCTTAACAGCGAATAGAAAACTAGACTCCGGACTGTTTCAGTTCACCTTTCCTTATTTCTGGAAAGTATACACAATCCGTTGGTGCTTCGGGGCACCAACTAGCGCGGGAAGAGATACTGGTCTCTTCAACGTTGAAAGGTGTTTCAACACAACCTAACCAACTCGTGGGGCTTCAGACGTTCACTCCGTAAAGAGGCACTGGAGAAGTCCTATCAACCCGCTGTCGACTCGACCTTATATAGTGGCCGAGTTACGTTATGCGGGTGAACCCGTAGCATTTGCATACTGCAGGTCCGCCGGCCATACCGCACAGCAGGGATCGGCACTCGCACCACCTAGTTCTAGAGTGAAACAACGCTACTCGACTGCCCTGACCCCTACACAAATATGGGTAGGTATCTGACTGCCCCCTGGTTTTACTCGATTTAACACTGGTGCTGCCATCTGGTTTCATGAAAATGTAGCAGTTTCCCATAGACACCAATAGATAAGCACTTACCTTATTCAGATGGCATTTCCATTATAATTAGCATGGTGACATAGTATTCTTTTAGCATTTCTCATTTGTACATGTTCCCAACTATCATAATCCAGAAATATTTGAAGATAGCAATAGAACATCAGTGTCATCTAGCCACGAAGTCAAATATTGCAGTTTCCCATAGACACCAATAGATAAGCACTTATATTTTTAGATGGCCTTCCCATAGAATATAGCATAGTGACATGCCTTTTTTTATTGCATTTTTTATTTGCTGCTATATGAAATAAATGTTAGACCAAATGTGCCACCTCCAAAGACAAAACCACTGCAGTTATAACCATAAATCCAACTGTCCCATGTAGGTATATACTTTGAATCGACAGTAAAATAGTTTATTAAGGCCTAGGGGCATGGGAATTATTTAAGAATCTGGCTATTCTGGATTTTCCACTGGAAAATCAGGGAATTTCGACTGCCGTCCCAACCCAAAGTGACACAAAATGTACCGAAAAAAGCAGAGCACTGAAGTCAAAGCATACCTGTTTTGTTCATCGGGCCCTTGGAGGTTGTTCAGTAAAGTTCGTTCGTTCGATACGTCAATATTTCTGATGCTTATATCACATTATTTTATCCAAGACTATGCCCAGAAGACAACTCCAAGATAAAAGAAAGCGGCACAATTCACCACAACGACATTTGAAATTCGAGCCATTTGGGGGATTAACACACTATGTACAAATACAGAGAATGTGGTAAATATCTCTTTTCTCGAGCTCAGTATTAATCTACTGTATTCAGAATTTAAGACGAAGTCTGTGGTGGAGATTGTATACAAATAAGCCTCTTTTAGTAACATGACCAACCTTACAAGGATACGATTTGATGGTGGGCGTATGGGAAAATACGTACCGTCTTGGAGGTGGAGGGACGACACGTATTAATACGCGGACTACAATGGGTTTGTGAACATATGAAAATGTAACACCTTTGACAGCAAAAGCAAGACTTTTTCTAATCATCAAGGAAAGTTTTCGTGAAAAGATGGCAATCTCCTATGATAAGACTCCGACTGTTGTCATCACACCCACACTTCTCTCATAGTGGTACTTTCGCGTTTCGATATTACCATTGGTAGGCGTCAGTATTAGATTTCCAGCAACGTTGCACAAAATAACAACCAGCACGAAGCAAAAGTGTACAGTCAGAGAAAATCTCCATTTGATAACCATAAACTAATACTAGATATAAAACCCTGTGCAGCCTCAGCCTCATTTCCTGAGTCGGTTGGAGAATTCAGAAACCCGAGAGGATAATGTCAATATATCAATGTTTGTCTCAGAATGGGAGTCGTTACCTATTTGATTCTCTACAGATCGGATGAGATAAGTTGTGTCTATCACATCCAGTTTGAGGGAGATTGGGACAATTGTACGTAATTGGCTGAAGCCTAGTGGAAAATGATGAGCTAATGAATATTCATAAGCAACCCAATTCTTAGGGACGTGGATTAGTTTGGTACTTTATTGCCTGTTCAAATTCTTTATGCAGGATTTTCACTACATATTAGAGTCGATATTCATATATATCTAATTTCTCAGTGACAAAGAATATGTTAGACTAAGCATTGGGAACTAAAGAAGAAACCAACAAGTTTTGGTCAAAGTCGTCCTTCTCCACGAGTTCGATGGGGAGTGATATGAACGAGGTGACAGCCGAGTGAATATCACAAAGCATTCAAAGGAGTCTTAGAACAAAGACTTTGATCAAGACGAGTCGCTTTCTGTGTTTATCTCACCCCTGTACACACTAAAGAATGGACAGCACACAGGATATAGGCCATGGAAATCAGACTGCAATACTCATAGAGGCATGGAGAACGAGTTCCCAATGTTAAACCTATAGGACAAAAATACCAGGGGTAAGATAATAACAAGGACTGGAAAGGACTCCTGAAGCATATTAACTAGACAACCAAGCTTATTATCTTGCCTAGTCAATATAATATCAAATAAAAAAGATTCAAAACAAAAACAAATCATGGGAGCTTGAACACAGACCACCTGAAACACAATGTGGGCAAATCACGTAGTTGAGGCATAACCAAAGGAAGAAGAACTCTTGTATTATGCATATAGAAACAAAAACATGCTACCAAAGAGATAGGAACATATGGTATGTTCCTCATTGATGGATGAGCGTGCAATTATACATGAATAACAATTAAAAGGTTTGGGTAACATTCAGTCAATGGATAGTTTTCTTACTATTTGCAGTACGCTGGAAGTCTATACGTAACTCTAATCTTTAGGCAGTGTCTGGAACCAGTCATTATGGTGCATAATTTATGTCTCTAGAAGCGACAGGCTGAGATAATTAGGAGAAACCAAAGTTAGTAAAGTTGTTGTTTATTGCACGACGGCAAGGTGGCGTATTACTGTGCGAGGCGAAGCCGAGTGCAGTGAGGAGCAGACTTTGCCGAAGTGCAATAAACAACACGACTAACTCGAGTTTGGTTTAGAATTTATCCTACCCCGTCTATATTACATCAGAATATTAAGAAATAACATAAAACTCACTGAGATCTAGTGGAAATTGCATGACACTCGATAATGTGTGCTTGTTGATACTATCGATATCGCTCTTGTCTTGCTCGTCATTGGTCATTTTTCACATGATGTCATTTAACAAATGTATCCCACTAGAGCGGTAAATTTCATTTTTGTGCATACTCGCCCGAATACTTATATAGAACTACATCGAGAATCATATAAATACACAATACTCCACGAGTTTGGATGTGCCACAATCGTCATCGAGGCGAAGCCGAGTGACGATTACGGTACATCCAAACGAGTGGAGTAGTGGGTATTTTACGATTCGAGTGTGGTTCTGGATTTATCTCACCCCTTTCTCTGCCATTAAAAAGCATCACAACATCAAAATCGCTAAAATATACTTAGCAAATCCATATGACGTCATCTCACATACACTACGCCACGGCCGTGGCGTAGTATAGTTATTGGGGTGATCATTGAGTATTTTTTCTAATGGTATTTCTATGGCTAAGCTTGTACCAGGGGTGAGATAAAGTCGGCCAATGTTAAGCCTATGGAGTTTTTCATTAGGGGTAGCATAAGTTACGCAAGTACTACTTAGTGAATACAGATGAGGCCCAGTGGTGCATGAGTAGCTCGCGTCAGAGCCATACATCTTACCAGTATGATTGTCCCCGACCCGCGTCGTCCGCTTTGCGTCGTGCCTGTTGTCTCTGGTGGGAGATGGATGTGTCTAAGGCACATCAGTGACGGCTAATTAAGTTTCCCCGAGGGAGAAGGGGTTAATTAAGTTTCCTCTCCTGCGGACACAGAGAAGGGATGGGGAGTGTGTCCTTGTATGGGTTGCTAATGAGTATGTCTGGTTTATTCTCAGAGGGCTGGAGTATTAGACATGCCTCTGAGCTACTACGATGGACTACGACACGCTACGATAGAAAACTCACCGCGTTACAATGTCGATGATACCTGTCACCGCCGGTGCACCCCTCTCATAAGATCTCCACTCTCTAAGTCTTATTCTGTACTCTCACTACGCTCTATGGAGAAGAATTCTTAACAAACTAGGCTTAGACCCTTGAGAATTAATTGGCCTGCCTCCCGTGCTAAAGACGTACATCAACCAAATATTCCTATAATCTCAATAGTGCCACCTAGCGGAAATTCTGTGTGCCAGTGGATTCTCAAGGCTCTAAGCTTAGTTCGTTAAGAATTCTTCTCCCATAGAGCGCAGTGAGAACCTTGTATAGAATAACAATTAGACAGTGTGAGATCTTATGAGAGGGGTGGTCATATAGTAGATACTTGGCAAATTGGGCTTTCTGCCTCACCGAGATCTTTGATAATGCTATGAAGTTCAAATATGTTTAAATTTCATAGGACGTCATAGCACATTGTAGCAAGATGTAGCGCATTGTAGCACATTGTAAGGCCCGGCGTCCACCTACTACGATATGGCACCGATATGCCCTACGATGCACCTCCCGATACAAAAGTCAAAATCGCGTCGGAAGGTCACCTAATATCGGGGCAGTTGACCTCCTTTCTGCGATTAGACACCGATAAAAACCCATTGGGATGCATGGTGGATTGGCATGTCTAGACATATGTCTACGATTCTGCACCTTCCCGATATGGCACCGATTTTGACATTTTGTATCGGTGCCATATCGGGAGGTCTACGATTCTATCGTAGTAGGTGGACGCCGGACCTAACGTGTCGATGTGCATCGTAGATAGAGCTCAGAGACAAAACCTAACTAAATGATGCTCCGCTCTTCGATTGCACCACCATTTTGATTTGTATGTCGCAGAGTTCGCCGACGCATTAAAATTGTAGCAAAATCGTACTAAGTAGACACCCTGGGCATTAAAATCGTAGCAAAATCGTACTAGGTAGACACCCTGGGCATTAAAATCGTAGCAAAATCGTAGAAGGTAGACGCCCTGGGCATTAGAATCGTAGCAAATTTCCCCCTCTGTACACCTCATGTAACAGGCTATTTTGTAGTAAAAGAACGTGGTAACTGAACCCGTACAGATGACCGTTTAAGGTCATTTGATGAAAAGATACGCCCTTACCCCTGCAGCATCAGGATGGACTTATTCATCAAATGACCGAGAATGGCCATCTATACGGGCTCAGTCACTATGTTTTCTTATTGATATATACCTCCTAATCATTTAAAACCCGTTTTTTTTACTTTTCTGCTCCGTGAAAGACCACTGCCACTTACTACGGCCTGCTGTCACAGCGGATGCAAATATTATTCATACTATACCCCTAGCAGCGGGCAGTATTTCATAGACATTGGTACACAGGTATATAGTAATATAAATACACGTTTTTATTGAAACTCTTTATCTGTTTATAGGGTTCATGCTGTACAAATAGAGTTGATCTGAACCGACCCACGGGTCTAACTCGCCCGTCAAGTGACAGACAGCCAGCTATATCTAATATGACCACAGGTCGAAAGTTGCCTGCAACTACTATAGATGTATGAAGACAGGCAGTCTATCATTCTTATTTCCATCTCCTTCAAAATGTCTTCATCATGTTTTAGAACCCCGCATCTTGCTCTCCATAAATCCTACTTTTTGTCCCTTTTTTTCTTAAAAAATAATAAATAAATTCAGATAACTTCTATACTCACCATCTACTATGAATAGGCAGTTCACTCTCTTTGATTGAATACGCAATAAGTGTTTAAGTAAGGCCCGGCGTCCACCTACACCGATATGGCTCCGATATGGTCTGCGATGCACCTCCCGATAAAAAGTCAAAATCGCGTCGGAAGGTCACCTAATATCTGTGAAATCGCCAATACAAAATAACATATAGCCCGGCGTCCACCTACTATGATATGGCACCGATATGGTCTACGATGCACCTCCCGATAGAAAGTCAAAATCGCGTCGGAAGGTCACCTAATATCTGTGGAATCGCCAATACAAAATAACATAAAGCCCGGCATCCACCTACTACGATATGGCACCGATATGGTCTACGATGCACCTCCTGATAGAAAGTCTAAATCGCGTCGGAAAGTCACCTAATATCGGGGCAGTTGACCACGTTTCTGCGATTTGACACCGAAAACAAAATCTTACGATGCATGGTGGACTGACATGTCTAGACATTTGTCTACGATTTTTGCACCTTCCCGATATGTCTCCGATATTTGCTTTTTGTATCGGTGCCATATCGGTAGGTCTAAAATTCTATCGTAGTAGGTGGACACCAGGCCTTAATGTGAGATATTTTTTCAGAGTAATATCTCTCAACGATGATTTAGCGTCTTGGAAGCAATAATCAAGTGAAATATTCAATAATAGCTGACATTTTTGCCATTTTGCGTTGGCTATTCCGGAATCGCGGAGTTTCTCGCTCGATTTGTCTCCTGCTTTATCTTCTCTGTAAGAATGCTTTGTCTGGGGCGCAATCAAGGGCCTGTTGAATAATCATAAGACCCTGCATGTAGACCCTTTTCTGTTTGCCATAGAGACCCAGAGACTTTATTCAACACTTTATGGACAACCTTATGGACGCCTTAGACTGTCTTAGCAAACAAGCTCAAATATTATTTAACAGACACACACTCCCTCTATGACACACAGCCTCACCCTAACACACACACACACACACAATTTCTATAAGGTACAGAATAGGGTTATGTATGAGCCTAGATTATCAAACAGGCCCCAGGTAAATGCACCACCTCCCTCAGTAATGAACCAGAGAATTCAGAGGAAAAATCAGTAAAACACCACCTGGCAAGTTTATGTAGGAGCCTGGGGAATTATCTGAGCTCCAGCTACAGGCGGCCGCCGAGGTAGCCATGAACCTTTATTTAAGTGGCGGCATCCAATTATCTCCATTGTTTTAGATAATGAAGAAGATTTTGCGTACTAATGAGACCTTTCATTAGGTCCCCGCTAGATCCACATCCGAGGCTTCGTGTGTTTAAAATGCTGGTTCCACCAACACACAAGATATAGCGAGATTAGTCACAATTTGGTTGTCTTGCTAAATCTTGCTAGGGTTTGAATGATCGCGCGCACATTTGCCACATGAATCTTGCGGTGTCACGCCAGTGGAGCACCAAAGTAAGCACACAACATCATGAAAAAGTACACATATCATGCGCGACATATTGCGACAAAGGAGGTACGACAAGGCTACAACAAGTGCTGACATGAAAGTTCCAATCGCAGCCTTGTCCCAGCCTTGTCGTGAGAAGGGCAGCACTGCAACAGCGTTGTCGGGGCTTGTCGTAGACTTCGCTGGATGCCGTAAAAAAGGCGTCCATGGTACCGACACACAACGACAGTGATATCGAGGAAACCACAACACTCCAAGACAAGGGGCCAGTCGTGGCAAAAATCGAACATGTTCGATTTTGTCGTAACCTTGTCGGAAGGCCCCTGACAGGCCGCCGACAAGCCTCCAGTGGCAGCCTGTCATGGCGTTGTCGTAGACTCTTGTCAGGAACTAGGGTCCACCAACCACGACAAGGCTACGACAAGGCCTCCAATCGTAGGCCTTTCGTGGACCTTGTTGGGAACCCATTGTTGTAGCCTTGTCGTGGTTGTTGGACGCCCCCCTTAAGATATAACAAGATATACGGAATATACCTGTATCTCAACGAGGAGGGTAGCCATAGGATGCAGGGACTGGAGCTTGTCTAAGTCAGGTGTTGCACTATGAGCTGCTCTTGCTGGCATAACCTGAGGCAGGAACCACTAGTTCACTGAATACGGAAGTAAAACTGGTCAGCTCTGCAGGAAAGCCTCTGGATAAGAGACTGAATAAAGGCGGAGGTTTGTACCTCACGGCCGTGATCCCTAGACACCCTGCTCCTTTCAGTACACACAGTCCCTCAAGACAAAGACCACCTTTCGCCATCTGGGCTGAGCAATGAATGGGGCGAGGTCAGCAAGGACAAATAAACAACTGCAGCTGTTGATACTGATTTGACTTAGATAATGGTCAACATCAGGCATTTTACATTGACCTTTCGCCGGGATGACGCTCTTAAAGACAAATGCTGGTAGGTATCGAAGCTCCCCCTGTTGCTACTCAATTAACACTGGTGCTGATTCCATGAAAATGTAGCAGTTTCCCGTCGACACCAATAGATAAGCACTTACGTTCTTCAGATGGCCTCCCCATAGAAATTAGCATGGTGACATAGTAATCTTTTAGCATATCTCATTTGTACATGTTCCCAAGTATCATAATCCAGAATTATTTGAAGATAGCAATAGAACATCAGTGTCATTTAGCAACAAAGTGACAATATTGCAGTTTCCCATAGACACCAATAGTTAAGCACTTACATTTTCAGATGCCCTCCATAAAAGTTAGCATGGTGACATGCCATTTTATTGCATTTTCTATTTGCTGGTATATAGAACTTATATTATCCTGAGTTATTTGCAAGACTCAATAGAGTTTAGAAATCACCCAAGTACCAGCATTTGTCTTTAAACAATAGTATTCCTAGACCTTTGAAGAACTAGAATTTTATTCTTTCTTTTTAGATTATAGCTATTTATACAGGCTGATCATCAGCTGTTGCTGGTTTTAATTGGCCAGGCAGTTCAGTTCAAGCTGAAATGTGTATACAGTTACATAACAATATATTGTTTAAGATATTTCTTCAGACTAGGTATTTTGAGTCAGTCAATCTTTGCGCTATGAGTCTGTGTTACTCATATCTTTTGTTGATCACTCATAACGGTAAGTCCAACAGATTTTGGGTTGAACGATTTGCTTCCAAATACTATGAGAGTCGGTGAACGTGTCGCAGGTAAATAACGTAACGCAACGAGGGAATTTTCCAATGTTCCTTTGCCGCCGACTGGATTCATCAACATGTTGGTAAACCTTTGGCAAGCGATTTAGGAACACTAAGAACATCTCAGGAGTGGGTTGGGTATTCACTAATCATTGGCAGAGCCTTGCCTAGCTGCCCCATGTCTCGCCTGAGACAAAGTACCGTGTAGATTTAGTTAGTTCTTCAACCCTTTAAGGACGAATGATGCCATGATGCCTAAGGGCATCTTTTCTCAAAAATGTACAAAATTGTTTTTAACAAAGAAATATTTGATAAATGAAAACGTTCCTATATAGGTAAAAGATTTTCAAATTTGAAAGGCACTTATCCCTTTGCCTCGTGAGATTACCCAGCAATTAAAACGCATAGCATATTTTCAGTGAGTATGGATCTCAATGCAGTTCCTTCTCAACCTTCGCCCACAAAATTGCATTAATAGCACAGCATTCTCAGCAGATTCCTGCAGCTTGTACCTGTGCCTCTGCATGAGGAAAACTCTGGGTCCCTGTGAACGCCCTGAGACAAGATCCGACTCACCTCTGATGTTGAAGGCCAATGTCGAACTACGTGCGTGTGGATCATTCTGGTTTCTAGTGTAGCTCTAGTTTTATTAGGCATGTTTCTACTGCAAGACAAAAACGGTGTAGGTCATTTTTAGTTCGTTTGATAGCCCATTTCCATTTTGCGTCAACAGTCCTAAAGCCGGAGACACACCAAGCGAGAAACGTAGCGAGTTCTGTAATCGCCAACACAAAATGGACTATATGTGAGCTATTATATCATATTTCACCTGCTTATTGCTTCCAAGATGATAAATCATAGGTATGAGATATTTCTATGAAATGATATCTCACATACGCAAATTTGTGTTGGCGACTCCAGAGATCGCTGCCTTCACTCGCTGATACCGGGGACACACCAAGCGAGTCAAGGCGGCGATCTCCGGAATCGCCAACATAAAATGTCATATATGTGAGATATTATTTCATAGCAATATCTCCCACTCATAATTAGGTGCCTCGGAAGCAATAATCAGGTGAAAACTGAAATAATGTCTCACACACACGCCATTTTGCTATAAGCTGGGGACACACCAAGCGAGAAACGCAGCGATTTCCGTAATCGCCAACACAAAATGGCGTGTGTGTGAGACATTATTTCAGTTTTCACCTGATTATTGCTTCCGAGGCACTATATTATGAGTGGGAGATATTGCTATGAAATGATATCTCACATATATGACATTTCATGTTGGCGATTCCGGAGATCGCCGCCTTGGCTCGCTTGGTGTGTCCCCGGTATTAGTCTGTCCCCGGTTTTTAGGTCCGTCGGTGGTTCCTGACTGTAGATCGGTCACGGCCAATCGAAATGGGCCTATACGGAAACAGGATTACCGTGGCTGTATGTGATAAAGAAGCGGCTAAATTGACGGTTAAATGAATTGATGCCGAAGACAGAGATTCATGTATACGTCAGTACATCTGTTTTTGAATCATCCTATCTCTTAAATTCGACATTTTCTATCTTGACTTTGGGACAATTTGTTGGGTTCCTCGGTTACACATACCCCGTATGCCACCTACATGTTGTATGACCATACATATGCCATGGATAGGAGCGGGCGGTATACGTAGGACATACAACCACAGGTATATAATAATATCAGACCAAGAAATTACACCTCCACTTTGGCCGGTAGAAATATATCAAACCTATAGACAAAGAATGACCAATAAAGTGAATAATAAGAAAATATAAACGTATTCTTCTGGAAGAATTTGGATTGGGTCTATGAGGTCTTGGCTATGAGTGTTTGCCTCTCTCCATTATCTTCCAAAAATAATAACAATTGCACTTGAAAAAAAGAAGAAAATTGCACTTGATATCATATCTATACTTTTTTTACCTGATAGTAATATACCTTTGATATTTAATGTCATATATCTTCTTTCCTCTTAAAAAAGACATTAGTACCTCGGATACATTATTACTATTTTCAAATAGCTGCATTTATTGACATTAAGACAATTCCATTACAATGAGATATAATGATAACATTTCAGCAAGATATTAAAGGAAGAACAGTTAGTAACTACCATACACCAGTTCCAACAAGAAAGAATGATACAAGGATGAAATCCTTGCTGCTTATTTTTGATGGACATTTCACATGACAGAATACAGTATGAATATGTGTGCTACAGAACTACTTTACTTCAGATGTTTATAATCGGTAGTCTACATCTTTAGTGTGCTATTTTTTTAAAGATTCAGAGGTATTAATCTTAAGGATATCTAATAGGACAAACATGGGGGGGGGGGGGGGAGACAAGACATACAGGAGACAATAGGGGAGAGGTCCGTTCTTAACCAATAAAAAAAAAAGAAGACATGGGGATGGGGGAAGAAGAGGGGGAAGAGGGGAACGGTAAGCACTTGTGTAAAAAAAAAAAAAAAAAAAAAAAGGGAGGTCAACCCATTCATGTTATATCCGTTTCAACGGTTTATGGCAATCTTCGAATTTCTCAGGTTTCTTTTCCAACTTACATATTTATATTACATATAAGATATGAAGTTATACAAATGCAAAATCAGCACCTGTAAGAGTGCTCTAGGCCTGTAGTTTGCTAGTCCCATCCTACAATACTACATATACTCCAAATACTTGTTATATTAACCTTCATCCTACACTCATCTCATATCATTTATGTTACTTTCTTTGTTTTTATTTATTTCATACTTTTTTATTTAAGATTGTAAACTGGTGTAAATCTAAATAAGTGATGTATTTCGAAGATCTTTCCTCGGAAAGACTGCAATAAATTTTTTGCAATAAATAAAATAATAAACATTTTTTGCAATAAATAAAAATAAAACATGCTTCACAGGAGGGTGAACATAAGTGAATGAAGAAAATGGCTCAGCTTGGGACACTCTGCCTTAGTGATGCCATGTCACCAAATCACTGTTTCATCAATCGGAAATTGATATTACTGTAATCTAAATTGGAAAGATGGCAATTTCACAGTGTCGCGATTCTTTGCGCCACGAAGACTAAGAAGATGTGTTTAAAGGAATAGGTTTCTCATACTGGTTTCCTGCGAGGGCCAGAATCGATTACAGAGGCTACCCAGCCATGATTACAATTAAAAGAAATACCTTGGCTCAGGACTATAGTCCCTGGGAGCGGAATGTAATTAAACCTTTTAACTCTTTGAAATTGAAGCTGGGGTATCAAAGTCGGAGTGAGCTTGTTAATGCTCCCTTAAGAATGGGAATCGTCTCCAACGAGCTGGTTTTTTGCCGAGGAACTGATAATTGTGCTGCTTCTTGATTGCCATGTTTTCATGTAGATCATCTTAGAAAGTAATTTTGGAGGACTTCTACAAAAAGTAGAAGCATCGAATATGTATGCCTAAAAGTTTGAAATGTAAAAGCAATCTCTTCCCTTCTGGAGCATAGTTTAAGCTGCAAACTGTTAATTTAAGATTGATATTAAGAAAGAAACTGATGAGTGTCCCCGTATGCCATCTGAACGAGGTGATGGCCGAGTAAATATTCTGAAGCTCTTCAAACGAGATGGCAAATGGGGACCCATACCAAACACGAATATCATTCTGATTTTATATTAACCTGGATATAGTTACCTGTTTATCACCCATTCAGTATGAGTTCCCATACTGGCATGCCTGTTGAAAACAAGTTCCTTATGTTAAGACTATGGACATTTATATTAGGCTGAGATAATATGTGTGACAAGACCTGACCTATTTCAAGCAAATCATTAGCTTTATGAACTTCATATCTTGAATACTGCATGTATGCCAAATATTTCATGGATGTGAGACCTATTGTGAGGTAAACTTTATATCACTGTTTTTCTTAGAATTTTCTATAAGAATCACATCTATTATGTCTTTCACGTATAAAAAGGGTTACCATCCCACAGCAAAAATGTGAAGATTTCATCTACCAAACAAGACATGTATATTTGCTATACATATTACTATTAAACCATTACCTCTCTGTATGTTAATGATATGTTAATAGTTGGAAGCATTGAAATACTGATCATAATGTAGCTCACTCTCCCAGCATAGATCTTGCGCTCTACTTCCTGTGGCTGCTTATATCTCTGCCCCAACCTGCCTGTTTGGGCTCAAATCTTGCCCATACGCCAGTTTTCAAATTCTTAGCGCTTTGGGGAGTATTTTGTGGTTTACTTGTAAATAGATATGCACATATTTATATGGTAAATGATGTACACTCATTTCCGTTATTTGTTATCAGGCATAGTCATAGGGATTACTTTCTTCAGTGGAAGGCACCTCATGTCTTACAAGGTTTTGTAGATTCACATAATAAAGTGTTTTAGAGATGAAAAAGAAACAGCTGGATTGTCTGCTAACCCCATTTAACAATTCCTATATTTCCTAACTCATGATATAGGCCCGTTTCCATTGGCCGATTTCACTTCACCGATCTACAGTCAGGAACCACTGACGGACTTTTGGCACTTCTGACCCAATATCGCTCAATGGAAACGACACAGCTCGTGAAATGCCCCACGACTTCTTCTGCTTAGATTATGTGGCACCACCCACCACTGAGTGAAGGCCCAGGCTGGTCACTGAGTGAAATCTACTACCCTCACCGATTTTTCTATACCGACGCACAGTCAGTGGCACCACCGACAGACTTTCTGTGTAACTCAAAAAGTCTAAGCAATCTTCGTCGGCCAATGGAAACTGGCCTTATGTGAGTTGTTTGACTTGTATAACTTCTGAGAGAATCCTTGTTTTGAATCTAAAATATTCGCTGGTCCCCTCGGTGAATGGAAGGGAGATCTGCATAGAATGCTCACCGATTACTTTGGTAGAGGTTATGTAACAAGGCCACCACTGACGGATTTTACCACAGAAAATATGTATGTCCCTGGAAAAGATAGTAGAAACTGTGCATACAATGCACCGTCACCGATGAATTGGTTCTGACATACAGTCATTGGGAACAACGACAGACTTTGAACGTAAATCCTGAAAAAAATCTGCGGGGTTTTCATCGGCCAATGGAAACGAGATTATACACTCGATTCTGGGCAATATGTGATGCACCAAAGGCCTTTTACGATCAGAATACATCCATTTCTTTCTGCATCAAAAACGTTATGAATTATTCGAGTGGTGGTAATATACCTTTGATGCCCAGTTCATATCAGATGTACACTGAATTTTATCAGTGGTGAATTAATAGGAACCATAAAAAACCCTCTACGTTTTATGTCGTCTAGGCTTCCATTCCAATGACTCAAGGGGAGTGGAAAACTAATGTCACAAAATATTATAAAGAATGACTGTAACTGTGCTATACGGCATATAGCATATGATCCATGGGCGCTGCCATGATGCCCCCCGAGTAGGTGTTCTTCACTAAAGGAGGTGGAAAAGTAGCTGTTCTTCACTAATGGAGGTGCGAAAGAAGTGAGTGATAATTGGGAAATGTCACTTTTCTTGCCTTACTCACATATGTAAATAAAGTGTTCCACGTAAAAAAACATCATGTACTGGCTTTAGCATTATATTTTTTTTGCTCTCAGATCGGTGTAGAGAGTCAGAGGGACCTTGGTAAAACATTGAAAGGCAGCTGAGTTTTGTAAGAACAAAGAGCGAGAATACAGGTTTTGTCCCCCGACCACCTAGTGACTGCTTCATGAACTAACAATGGCTCTGTCCCCTATAGAATATACCAGCTATCGAGGATGAAGCCATATTTGCCGAGAAATGCTGATCTCAAAATCTATGATTCGGCGATCTTACCGCAGTTGGACTAAGGTGGTGTACTATACGGAAACAGGGTTACTGTGGCTGTACGTGATAAATACGCGGTAAAATTGACTATAAAACTAACTGATGCCCCAGGCAGAGGTACGTTTTATCGTCAATTTTACCAAGTATTTATTATGTACAGACACTGTATGCCTGTTTTCGTATTATTATATACCTTAAAATATCCAATTTTTAACTTTGCTTCTGGGCGAGTTTTTGGATTTCGCAGCCATACATGCCCCGCACGAGACATAATACCCCATACGTCACCTAGATGTCTTACGGATATTATAAATATGACATGGGTAAGAGCGCCCGTATGAGTAGGATATACTGCCACAGGTATATAATGATATATGCGACTACGCAGCAACATCTTTTGGATAGGCTTCAAATAATTCAGAATGGTAATTTTCTATATAACTTTATGGGAATTTTTTTTTCATAGAAAGCACAGCCATGAAAACCAATTGCTTCGTCAACTGAGGCTTTTGCCCCTTTATTAGGCCTCATGTATTACAATGATGAAAGAACATGCAAAACTTTATTTGTCGGCTATTGACCAAATAAAGAAACTGTAACCTCAAATAATATCAAGGAACAGAGCCGCTCGGTCTGAATGATCGGAACCCATGTCAGTGTCATCTCGGAATGCCTATTTCACCAACTGGAGAAGCAAAGCCCCAGAAGACATGTTAGAGTATGGCCCAGAGGGAAATACAATTTAAAATTCTAGATCCGATGCAAATAAGATAGTTAAAAATGACAACATTATCTGTAAGCCACACGGACACAGTTCCCTATGAGGAATGTAGATAAAATCATGAGAGATATGCCAAGCATCGCAGCACCATCCACCCCTATCAGTATATCGTGTTTATCATCAGTCCATTCATATTATCTCTGCTAGCATGTTTCAAATCTATTCAGCAGTGGCCTACACCGCAGTCCCGAGTCTGTGATTGATTCGCCTGCCTTTCATGAAGTCACCAATATGCAAGACTGCCTCAATTACTTCTCATCTATCGTGGCTCTTTCATTACTTATAGAAGGCTCTTTATAAACCTATCCATCATTGACCATTCACGTGAGGCCTGACCCCAGCCTGCACCAGTCTATGGAGATAGAGGAGAGCGAGCGCTTCGGGAATATACCTGAGGAAACCGAGGAATTATCCTGAGAAAATACCTGCATGATGATCCTTAAGCCTGATGCCCATCTACCGATTCAGGGTTGAGCGATTAGTTTGCAAATTGTATAGGAGTCGGTGAACTTGTCGCAGGCAAATTACGTAACTCTTCGCTCGATCTGCGGACATTGGGAGATGGGGTGGTGGATATTAGTCCTAAGCAAATCAGTCTACTAATCGGTGGCTCACCCTTGCCTAGCTGTCCTACATCTACCGACTACGGCCGACTTCTTTAGGATGCCTTGGCTGAGACAAATTACTGTCCGTTTGTCGCCGACAAAGGTTCATGAATGTTCCGAAATCGGTAGATGTGTATTGGGCTTTTTCATCTGTGTCAATATTTCCGAAACACATAGCATTAGAGGGAAACTATGTTCCGGTGGGAATAAGTCAAAGTTACGAGGTAAGGCTTGGAAAAATTACTGCCCGCGGCTACACCTTGGGTAGTAATTTTTCCAAGCCTCACCTCGTAACTTTGACTTATTTCCACTGGTACGTGGTTTCCCTATTCCTATATGCCTTCAATTGTCGGCTAATATCGATAAAAAGCAGCGTTAGGTAATCATAGCTTGTTCGCTTATAGGTATATAGGAATACCAAATATGATTTTTTTAATATATATATCAACAGTGTTTATTTCAAGGAGAGTATTTTTATCATAAAGAGGTACTTCGAGATCTAGTCATAGTTGGGTTCCTTTTAAAAAACAAAAATTAGGGCAGAGACGAAAAATAAACAAGGAGATCTCTATCCCAGAAAAATTTGAAAAACATTCCCTTTAGATATTCATTAGATTTTAGGAGGTAGTAGGGTAGTTTCAGTTTAAGAGAAAATATAACATGTTAATTCATGGTTTTCATCTGGCAATAAGGGCATAATAGAATGAGTGACCTTGGCTTGTGTGCATATTCTTTATCAATGGCTATTGTAAATGCATTCCATTCTGGGTTATTTCATTAAATCATTAAATGATGTAATTAAATGATGAAATAAATCAAATAAATAGAAATGGGAAATAAGAAATACGAGATATCATGATGGGAATAGGTGGTTGGGAAAGATTATCTAGAATATGAGATATGTGTAGAGGAAATTAATGATTTTGACATAGAAATCTAAGATGGTTCATGAATGTATCCAACCTTCTCTACTCCTCAACTGGGTGAACTTTGGGTAAGATTGTCCTTGTCGTATTCATAAACGGAGTTTCAAAAGTATTCAGCAGAATAGATAATCAGTTCTGAATTAATCTAATCATTTAAACGTAGTTGTTGAAACAATCTGAAGCGGGAAAGGAAATAGTGGGTTCTTGTACGATTTCATATAATTTTCGAATATTACCTTTATCATAATGATAGAGTTCCAAAATCAAAAGTGATCATCCTTGAAATATTTGAAAGATTGATGAGGCTTAGCTAGAAAACACTCCTAGACCCAGCGCTTGCGACCATGGAATAGAGAGAGCTGGGGAGGCCACCGGCGGAAGACGGCTCGGCCTCATCTGCATACCTTGTTCGGCTGATCTGATTGGCTGAGAGAACTGTGCTATGTTTTCAGGTCTCACATCGGTGTATAGAACCGTGCGGTGTGCTGGTCTTCGACCAGTCCATCGCTGTGTGGTTCTATGGGGAGCCATGCGTTTCACACATGGAAAAAAACAGCTGTTCAGTTGTTCTTTTGAACCGGGGGGAATTCTCTCCCCAGTGTTGGTACAGTGACCCTCCTTTAATTCCCCTTGTTATCAGTAGCCGTAATTATATATTTTTGTCACTTTTCTTGCATTTCATGCAGACCAGAGTATCCTTGCTCATAGCGAGGATATTGTATTCTCATGGTTTCGAAATTTTTTCCAACCACGACAAAATGTCAACGGAACGAAAAAATACACTACACTGATCCTTGAAATATTTCTTTCCACATTAAATATAAATACGTCTATGAAACACATGCAGAGAGCCCAAGGGGGTGAACGAGTGCTTTGAAAGCCCACTAAAACAGCAGCCAGGGGAGTCTCAGAATTCTGTCATTGCATTTCCAAAATAATAAATGTCTCTGACAAAATACTTGTAAGAAGCCTCACCGGAAAGGTGTTCGGTTCATGCAGGGTCGGGAACCTGTGTTTTATTTTGATGTCGGTGTTTTTTTATGTCTCTCTCAGAATGCCATGCATGTTTTGGTCCGGAATGTCCTCGTTTTGGGCACATCAGAGCTTTGAACTGGGTCAAACACCCTTCTTGGATAACGTATTTGCATACTTGAAAAGCTACTGCTGCAGGGGGGGATTTTCTTTGACCTGGGACCTGTTTCAGTAGTCTTGTGACATTAGGCCTAGACAGACATCAACAGCGGCACCAACAGTGCAAGCAACAGCGGAAAAAGACTAGCAAATATCAGAAAATCGGAGCGGCCAATCTTCTTCATATTTGAAACGATTATAGGTAATATGTATCCCCTACTCATGTTAAAGTGTCATTACTTAATTTCTACGAGAAGTGAGTGAAACTCCGCGTGTCATCCATTGCAATCTTGTGATCTGTCTGTATGGTGTCACAGACGCCATCTAGACATGACACGAAACTACTGAAACAGGTCCCAGATGGTTGGGGTTTGGGTTTGGCTGCAATTTTTTTATATATTTTTTTATTTGAGTACTGTAGAAGGGTACATAGAAGAAGCCTCTGCATAGCAGATTTTCAGGCCACGTTTCTCGTGACGATGTACATAATCTTTGGACTTAGAACAATAATAGTCGTCAAAAAAGAAGAAAATAATGTACAAGATGATAATGGGGTAAATGAGTAAAATGATTCTAATGAGAGTATCAAAAGAGACCAATAAACTAAATAACCAGCGTGTTCGATTTTGTCAGACCCAACAAGCAAGTCATTTGTACTTCACAATGAGTCTGCGATTGATACCCTTTATAAGATGGTCATTAGAACTAGGCAAGGCTTAGCATGTGCAGTGATATCTGTCAAATACACCCAAGAAAACGTAGACAGGGGCCATCCATAATGTACTCTATATTCGTGAATTTTATTCATCAATTTTTTAAAATATTTTTTTCATTTCTTTCAAAATTGGAAGATCTTCCAGTGAAAACACAGTCAGCTTGTCACTTCATCATTCGCATGTTACATAGGTGTTTTAGTGAAATTGTCGATACCCAAACACCCCCTCTCAATTTTGTAGGCAACAGAAAAGGAGCAAACATCCTTTATTAGATGGTTATTAGAACTGAGCAACCAAGAAAACGTTCATAGGGGTAATCTAAATAGAGAACTCTGAATTTCTGAAAATCTTGACCCTCCAACCACCACTTTCAATTTTGAACATAATGGAGAAGGAGCATACGCAAAATTTCCAAGATTGCTGATCCATGGAAGGTGTTAAAAGAGGCAAATGTGTTTAACGTATTATTACATTTAAATGAAGTCTTGTCGGACATTTTGTAGCGTGTTGATTACACGGGCTCGTGCGGGCCAGTAACTGCTCGGGTGGTGTGACCCGGGGAGGCTGGCGTGTGAGCACCACTGTGGTAGAATTATTTAAATTAGAGATAGAATATCGACATAAAACATCAACGAGTTTATATAGCAATGAGCATGAATTATTTGAATTAGAGATAGAGTATCGACATAAAACATCAACGAGTTTATATAGCAATGAGCATGAATTATTTAAATTAGAGATAGAGTATCGACATAAAACATCAACGAGTTTATATAGCAATGGGCATGGCGGCCGGTTGGCTGGTTGGCTGGTTGGCTGGTTGGCTGGTTGGCTGGTTGGCTGGTTGGCTGGTTGGCTGGTTGGCTGGTTGGCTGGTTGGCTGGTTGGCTGGTTGGCTGGTTGGGTAGTGGCTGGGTGGATGGCTGCGTGGCTGGTTGGCTGGTTGGCAAGGTGGTGGCTGGTTGGTGGCTGGTTGGGTTGCAGGGCGGCTAGGTGGGTGGCAGGTTTGCTGGTTGGGTGGCTTGGTGGCTGGGTGGTGGCTGGTTGGCTGGGTGGTGGCTGAATGGCTGCATGGCTGGTTGGGTAGCAGGATGGCTGGGTGGCAGGGCAGCTAGGTGGGTGGCAGGGTTTCTGGTTGGGTGGTTGGGTGGCTGGGTGGTGGCTGGGTGGTGGCTGAGTGGCTGCATGGCTGAGTGGCTGAGTGGCTGCATGGCTGGTTGGGTTGCATGGCGGCTGGGTGACAGGATGGTTGGGTGGCTGGTTGGATGGCAGGGTAGCTGGGTGGCAGGGCGGCTAGGTGGGTGGCAGGGTGGTGGCTGGGTTGTGGCCGAGTGGCTGAGTGGCTGGGTGGCTGGTTGGGTTGCAGGGCAGCTGAGTTGCAGGGCGGTTGGGTGGCAGTGCAGCAAGGTGGCTGGTTGGCTGGGTGGTAGCTGGGTGATGGCTGGTTGGCTGAGTGGCTTCAGGACTGGTTGGGTTGCAGGGCAGCAGGGTGGCAGGGTGGCTGGGTGGCTGGATGGCCGGGTGGCTGAGTGGCTTGGTGAGAGCGTGGCTGGGCAGTGGCTGGGTAAAAGGCTGGTTAGGTTGCTGGCTGGGCAGTGGATGGGTTTCTAGGTGACTGGGTGACTGAGTGGCATGTAGAATTGGTGGTTTGGTGGTTGGGTGGCTGGACTGTAATGACAGTGGGGTAGACTGAATATGCAACACCATGTCAGGATTGGTAAATGCAGTCTGTTTGGTGTGTATTGGGACAGTGGGTAAAGTTTTCTATTTTTCTATCATATTGTTTCAACGTACACACCTATTGATACCATGTATATACCGGACTCCCAAATATGGACATTAGGCCTGGCGTCCACCTACTACGATATGGCTCCGATATGGTCTACGATGCACCTCCCGATAACAAAACAAAATCCCGTCGGAAGGTCACCTTATATCGGGGCAGTTGACCACATTTCTGCGATTAGACACCGATAAAAAAACCCATACAACGCATGGTGGATTGGCTTGTCTAGACATATGTCTACGATTTTGTACCTTCCCGATATGGCACCGATTTTGACATTTTGTATCGGTACCATATCGGGAGGTCTACGATTCTATCGTAGTAGGTGGACGCCGGGCCTTATAGTACATAGACATGCCATGCAGTCTTCCTTTTCAGTCCAGCTGCCTTGACCTTGGACATGAACCCAAATTCAGTCACCGATTCAACGTTTCCATCTCAAGTCTTGTCGGCCATTTTGTAGCAAGTTGAGTGTGCAGGTTCGTTCAGGCGAGTGACTACTCGAGTAGTGTGACCCAGGGGGTTGTTGAATAAAGTTCGTACGTTTCTAGTGAAGCGCTGGACGATACGATAACTGCAACGATAAACGACATGTTGGACGTTCTTTTACATTCAGTGTTGAATGACAGAAGAGAAGATATTTTCTAAATGAACGTATTTGTATACAATACCTTGTAAGAGGTTTAAATTACCCCTATTATCAAAATATCTTCTGTTTACAGCACAGTATTTTATACAACACTATGGCCCCAAAGACAATTCTGGGAGACTTTTTTCTCGTTCGTAGTTTATCTATGCCCTGGGTAGCAGGCGTGGCAACCTGTCGCCTGCTACAGTCTTCAAATGAAACGCATATATATAGCCAGTATATCTCCTCAAATGCGACACCCTGATATCAACCTTTCTTTTTCCATATATATTAATCCAGATCCAAGAAATTGCCAGCATATCATAAGACCCCCTCCCTTCTGTGACCGATGACGAATGATAGTGTGAATATTTCCCTGTACTCCGGGGCTATAACTGGGGTAAGGTCCATAGGTCGTGCCAAGGCCAGGTGTCCCGGCGTGAGTCGCGGCCATAATGGCCTCGTCACTGTCGCTGACACTTCACCAGGGGTGTCTATTATCGCCCATACGTCACGGAGAGAACCCGGATGGGATACAATCACCTCCACATACGTCACATCCGGTCAATCATAAACACCTGGAACACATTTATCAAGTCACAGGAGTCGTTGTTGGTGGATGGAGCGGTGTTTTATGGGTGCGGTGTGGTTTTGGATTATGATTTACCTGAGAGTGGTTCACCCCTCTCATAAGATCTCACACTAAGTTATATTCTTTACTATATACCCATGCCGTATATATATACTGTAAATACGCACCATTTTGGAATATGACGTAAAAATACTGTATGGACCACTGGTCCATACACTTGAATACGGACCACCTAGCCATACACATTTATTTAACTTTTTGTTTTTAAGAAAAATGAAATGACTTTTTTAATTTCGGGTATATAGTAAATATATGGTTTGAGAAAATTTCTTTCCATCTTGTCTCTCTCTGCGCTTCCCCATGGAAGTGTGCGTAGAGTTCAGACTCCTTAGAAGAAAATCGCTGAAGCTTATTGAACGTCTTACTTGAATATAGTAAATATATAACGTCCAACCATGCTTGTAAAAGTCACAGAACTCGATACTAATTTACCGTTTGTACGGAACTTGGCGTAAACGCCTCGGTCCGTACAAACCGTAAATTAGCATCTCCTTCTGTGACTTGTACAGCATGGTCAGGACGTTCTATATAAGTAATGGATGATGAAGATTGTTAAATAACAGCATTGACAGTGTACGGATGGCATGTACACACGTTAAGACCCAGTCATACCTAGATTGCTTTACTAGATTACATCCAACTAGGTTCGCCCCGGTCTTTTCTGCGAATATTAATTGTTATTCGTGGTGTATCAACTGTATATTTTTGAGATTGAAGATAACCATATATAAAACCAAACATCGAAATTATCTAAGCTTACCCTGTTAGGCAGGACCATGGAAAGCAGTCCATAATTGGGCTGAGGTCCAAGCCTCTTTACTGTATGGAAACCAGAGCAATCAACTCTTTAAACAAAATTGTACAACTATCTTATATGCAATAAAGAAATGAAAAGAAAAAAAATAGACGCGAGTCTACAGCGATTTTTTTAACACCCCCAGGAATCTGATCCCATAGTTTCTAAGCTGTCATAGCCAATAATCCATTCAGTGCCCCTACTGGTAGCTGCAGGAGACCCTACAATATATCAATCCCTCCTTTTGATTTATTCATGAATATGGATAATGAATGCAACAGACGGTGGTTTTATGAACAGGAGGATCTGTAAACTACTCGAGGTTGACGTCGTAATACATTCGCTAACGCTGGAGCGTGTATTACGACGCGTCAAACTGTCATGTTTTACAGCCATCTCTTCACAGAACAGTGGATAATTGTCCATGTATAACGTTTACGTTGACTTATCATGCCATGTTTACACAATATTTTCAAGGCGATCCCAGCACCCCAGCATCCGAGCGATCCTTTCACAAAATCACAGATGGCAGGGAAGTTCACTGATACCTTACAACGCGCACCGACGCGCACCGACGCGCACTGACGCGCCGCGACGCGCACCGACGCGCACCGACGCGCACCGACGCGCACCGACGCGCTACGACAATTGATACATGATAAATTGTCGTAGACCCTCTAGGATACGGGTTTTTTTATCGGAGCGCGTCGGTGCGCGTCGGTGCGTTAGGCCCGGCGTCCACCTACTACGATGGAAATTTAGACTCTAGATTTAGTTTTGAGTATGTATAGGTTCACTGAGTTGCCATAGCAACGGTTTTCATATTTAACTTATAACACTAACAAGAGTTAGTTGTGTTGTTGTTTATCGCACGACGGCAAGATTGTATATTACTGCGCGAGGCGAAGCCGAGAGCATTAATACGCGATCTTGCCGGAGTGTGATGAACAATAACACGACTAACTCGAGTTTGGTTTAGAATTTATCCCACCCTGCCCGTCTAAATTACTTCTACATTAACAAATGACGTCATTTGTCAAGTGTATCCCACTAGAGCGATATTTTTCATTTTTCTGAACTCCAGACCGAATACAGTGACCCAATGTTAAGCCTATGGAGGTTTTTATTAGGGGTAGGATAAACAAGTTTTGATTGGCCGTAGTCATCACTAAGGTGAAGCCGAGTGATGATTATGGTTCATCCAAACACGTGAAGTAATGTGTATTTATCCAATGCGAGTGTGGTTCTAGATTTATCCCACACCTTTCAATGACATTTAATTCAATACTCAGGTGAAATATGAAATAATAGCTCACATATGGCCCAATTTTGTGTTGGCGATTCCTGAACTCACTGCGTTTCTCGCTTGGTGTGTCTCCGGCTTAAACCATGTGACTGTGATTCATATTACACTAATATCTGTTGGAAAATACCCTCAACCAGCTGTCAGTAGAACGGGCAACTTTCCAAAGGTAAACAAAAACACGAAGCATCAATATAATCGGCAGCTGTCTATAACCGTCGCCTGGTTAATGCATCTCAAACTAAGCAGCTTTGAGTTTCATATGGGAACCTGCAGTAAAGCCTAATCCCCGTCTTCAATTACTCCCTCGTCCTAGTGCCTCGTGCAAGGAATTGGTACTTCTAACCAGCGTCAGGTGGCACTGGCTCCTGCCACTACCGATTACAGCACCAGCCATACTTGAAAATTAGACGGGTAAATAAAATTTGTTTTGGGTAGTTGATAAATTTTATATAAGATATATATATATATATATATATATATATATATATATATATATATATATATATATATATATATATATTATTATTATTATGTACCTGTTAAATCTTCCCATGTGAATTGAATCCGCCATATATACCTTAGACTGTAGAACTCCCCAATCTGTGAAACTTAGTACCCAACAAGGAAATCATTGAGAACACTTTACTTATGACCCAACAGGCTTAGAGGCAGCCCATAGTGCTGATTGACAATCTGCAGCACTCACACTAAAATAAAGAAAACGTGGACTAAATCTGAAACATGATGAAATAATCACACCCAACAGAACGTACCTAAATGCCAGTTCACACTGTACGACTGAGGGGGGTGGGGGCGGGGGCTTGAGAGTTGGTAGCTCTGTTCTCAGACTGTGCTTGAAACTGACGATACGCCAAGTCGCAAAGTACGCGCAAATATATGGGTGAACAACCCCCTGGTGACTGGAACACTTGCGACTGGAGGTAACAGCCTGAGACTAGTGGTAGTACATATCATACATGTCTGATATTTAAAAAATGCTTGCGACCGGGCATACCCGCTATGCCCAGTCAGAGACTAGCGAGAATCATGCAGTTCACACTGTGCAACTGTAGGTCCATAGGTACGCTCAGTCTCAGACCAGGCATATCTATGTATCTCAAAATGCACAGTGTGAACTGGCCATATAGAACATTTATAAATTTCATGACTGCGACAACCCATCAAACCCTAGTTTAAAAATGCGCAGTAAGCCCACATGACTCTGTTCTGAATCAAAGGATTCTACTGAATGTACAGCACTAACTTAGTTCAAATGTTCATGAAATTCTATACCTAGTGTTAGTGGGAAATATTACGCTACGATTGACAGTAACTGGCACTAAGGAAGACAGGTGAGAACCTGAGGAAACAGTATAAATAAATGGTACCGTAGCATATTTATTAGTGTACCAGATGAGACTATTAGCAGTGGGTAGCATGAGAATATTCAAACAAGAATTGTCAATCGATTAAAGAGAAGCGTGGAAGAATAACTAAGCGCTGTTTTTCAACACATCTGCTGAATTAACTGACAATTGTGGCCTGAATATTCTATTCCAACAAATGTCCATGCATCTCTTTTTTGTTACCATATTATCCTCCTTCATTCAAAAGAAAACCTTTTATGGTGAAGCCATTGTCTAACATATTTTAGGAGTGATGTATTTTTAGTTAGTCCAATACGACAGCAAAACATAATTGTGCATGTATAAATGAGGAGAAATATATAAAAAGAAATCATAAATAACATACACGAAATAACACAATACAACATTTTCCAATGCACTATGCGGGATTCCTTAATAACATCGATGGTCAAATAGGGCAATTTCTGTTCAATGGCGTACATTAGATTGTAAATTGCCGTCCCTAAGGGTAATATATTCGATATACTTAGAAATGATGAGATATTTAGAGATGATTTGATCCCCTGGATCAGTTTATAGTCCTAGCATTTGCAATCTTTCTAATGACTTCCTGAAGCATATATTTATTCCCCCTTGTGTACTTGAGGGCTAATTAAAATGGTTATTTAGGGGGGGCGTCCACCAACCACGACAAGGCTACGACAATGGCTTTCCGACAAGGGCCACGACAGCTCTATGATTGGAAGCCTTGTCGTAGCCTTGTCGTGGTTGGTGGACCCCAGTTCCCGACAAGAGGCTACGACGAGGCCATGACAGGCTGCGACATGATACTTGTTGGAGGCCTGTCGGGGGCCTTCCGACAAGGCTACGACAATATCGAACATGTTCGATTTTTGCTACGACTGGACCTTTGTCGTGGAGTGTTGTGGTTTCCTTGATATCACTGTCGTAGTGTGTCTGAACCATAGGCGCCTTATTTACAGCAACCAGCAATGTCTACGACATGTCCCGACACCGCTGTCCTGACACTGCTCTTCTCACGACAAAGCTGCGACAAGGCTGCGATTGGAACTTTCATGTCGGCACTTGTCGTAGCCTTGTCCTGGTTGATGGACGCCCCCGTTTACTTAAATGGGATGCCAGGATAGATTCAGGCAGTATTGAGCAGCTTTATATGAATTTTAGATAAGGAACACCTAAAACTGAAAACCTTTTCAGACTTGCATGGAAGAATCTACAAGAGATAGATATTTGTGGATCGTTTCTGTATTCCTTAAATCTTTATGAGGTATCGTTTTACCTTAAAGCCCGGCGTCCACCTATTACAATATGGCTCTGATACGGTTTATGATGCACCTCCCGATAAAAAATTTAAATGCGTCGGAAGGTCACCTGATATCAGGGCAGTGTAAAGGGGGGCGTCCATCAACCATAACAAGGCTACGACAAGCGTAGAAAGTTCCAATCGCCACTTGTCGTGGCCTTGTCGTAAGAAGGGGGGCATTACGACAGCGTTGTCGGAGCATGTCGGGAAGTGCACACTCCACCAAAATTTACTCTCATAGACCTCTGCGACATGCTCCCGACACGCCATGGCACTCCGTGACAAACGTCCAGTCGTAGGAAAAATCGAACATGTTCGATTTTGTCGTAACCTTGTCGGAAGACTACCGACAAGCTTCCAGTCGCAGCCTGTCGTTGCCTTGTCATAGACTCTTGTTGGGAACTAAGGTCCACCAACCACAACAAGGCTACGGCAAGCCTTCCAATCGTAGGCCTGTCGTGGACCTTGTCGGAAAGCCATTGTCGTAGTCTTGTTGTGGTTGGTGGACGTCCGCCTTTATGCGGAGGGCCGTCACGTTCAGCAAAGGCCCAGCGTCCACCTACTACAATAGAATCGTAGACCTCCCGATATGGCACCAATACAAAATGTCAAAATCTGTGCCATATCGGGAAGGTGCATAATCGTAGACATATGTCTAGATAAGCCAATCCATTACGCATTGTATGGGGCTTTTATCAGTGTCTAATCACAGAAACATGGTCAACTGCCCCGATATTAGGTGACCTTCCGACGCGATTTTGAATTTTTATCGGGATGTGCATCGTAGACCACATCGGAGCCATATTGTAGTAGGTGGACGCCGGCCTTAAAGCCTCCAGTATTGACTGGTCGTGAGACTGGTATATGCGCCACCCTAGTCACATGTCCCTGACTGGGGGATTAGGGGATAAGCTCAGGGACGACACCAGACACCGCCCACGCCCTCCCTGTTGACCGTCACTCAGAGCAGCTCTTCCCTGTCGAGCCCCAAAGACCACAGTTGTATAAATTCTGCCAAAGCCTGCCGCCCGACAACTATACAGATTATACCGGGGTGTGCAGTGATATAAGGGACTGTTTGTGCACCATGATAAATCCCCGGACAAGGCGGAGGCCTTCTGATAGACCCACAGGGGGGATTTACTCACCTCCCTTTCACGTAGAACCCAGACGCGTGGGTCATAGCACGCCCCTACCGGAGACAGTCCTCAGTCTGATCCCACAGTGGTAACCTTTGATTTATCTTAGCCTGGAATAAACGTCCATAGGCTCAACAGCAGGAACTCGTTCTCAACAGGCTTGCGAGTACGGTAACTCATTCTCAACGGTTGATAAACAGATAGATATTTCCAGGCTAAGATCAAATCAGAAACTTTTTCGTGTTTAGTCTGAGTCCTCATTCGCCATCTCATTTGGAGTGCTTCAGAATATTCACTCAGCTATCACCTTGTTCATATTACGAGGACACAGACCAGACACTCATCAAATTCTTTCTCATTATCTCACCCCTGGTATTTTTGTCCCATAGACTTAACATTGGGAACTTGAATTGCAGGCTATTCTCCATGGTCTATATCCTGTGTGTCATCCATTTTTTTTAGTGTCTACACGGGTGGGATAAATACAGAAAGCGACTCATTTTGGTCAAAGTCGTTTTTCTGCAGCTCGCTCAAATGCTACGTGATATTCACTCGGCTGTTGCCTCATTCATATCACTCTGCATCAAACTCATAGAGAACGGTGACTTTGACCAAAACTTGCTGGTTTCTTCTTTAGTCTTTCATCGCGATGTGCTCATAGTGTAATATATTGTGTCTGGTAGCGGCCGGGAGCAGCTCGCTAAGCCTACAGAACCAGAGCTGCTCGTCAGCCCTAAGCCACCACCCCGGCCGAAACCAAATGGTCGATAGCTCACCCTGAGTGTCTCGTCCATTCCCTGGGGAGCTGCTCAACTGTAATAACGGTGAGCAACTCAGAGATATCTGGAGTAGTGGATTAGATACCTTTCAACAAGTGGGAGTTGTTGTCACGTGTAGGGCGTGACCCATACATAAAAAAAACAACGCCTCATTGGCACATTCCTCACCCTAGCATTAGTTTGATCCCAGACCGCACGGGGGCAGCATTTAATGGCTTTTCAGTCCTGGGGGGTTCAGGAAGGGGGTTGATGAAAAGCCCTGCCGCGCCCCTTCGTCCACGCCTCCATTCCTGCCTATGCCCACGCGCGTCGTCCATCATGTTGGTGTGAGCGAATCTGAAAAGGCGAGTGTGAGGAATAAAAGCACGCGGGAGACTCCAACACACTGCAGAAGATCCGCCCACCGTCCTTCATCGGCCTCAGAATTCGCCAGTGTTGTAATAACTTCCCAAGTATAACCGCCAGGAAAAATTTAAAAAAAAAAAAAAAAAACTCCTTTAGACTTTCACCGGATGTCACGTTAGCCTATTCTCGCGAGATTTCTTTCGAGACCCATGCACCCATGCCCCCTGGTGGCAGCCGTTTCCCATCGCTTCCGGTTTGGTTTCTAATTGAGCGTGAACTATTGAGAAAACTGGAAGGACGATGGCTGCTTGTCGGAGGGGATGATGGTGTATTGAAAGTGTCCTTCTTTCTGTCTAGGACCGAACACATTTTGTTTTCAGTAACAGCTTTCAGGGAATGTTACTCTCGCTTCAGTAAACGTAGGTTTATGGATCCCATGTCAGAAATCTGAAGACTGATGATGATTTTTGAAAACACCCAACAGCCAATAAAGATCTGTCGGAGCCAAATATAGCCCACGTTAGAAGTCGTTCGTCCGATGAAAAATCCACCCATCGCTATTCGAGTTAAATCGCACGGATGGTAATCAATATAGCGCTTCTATCTTAATTCACACTGACACTCTGGCGTCAATAGAATCTTCATACACAATCATATATGATACATTTTTAATAGTCAAGATGCTGCAATTTAGTGTGAAGACTGTGGAACTGTATAATGGGAACTTAGAGGTGTAACGATAATTGTGCTGTCCTGTGATGTCACTTGTCTTATATGTTTAATTATGTATCTTGTCTCCTTTTGTTGCTTTTTTTAAAACTATTTTCATAAACAGGTGTATGAATGGTAAACATAAGTAAGCCGAATGACAACACTATACACGATGAACAGTTAAAGTGGGCAGAGTCAAAAGACCAGCTCGAGGAACTTTATTTCTACATTCAGCAAATTGACAGTATATTAACCCTTTAAGAACGGGTGCCTGCGGCTGAACTACCCCCTTGAGGATGGGTGGTAATTGAGGTTTTTTTCCCGCTAGGGGAGGGGCACATATTTCTCGAAACCCATAATTTCGGTGTTTTATCACGTGATACGAAACATAATCCTAAATATTTTATTTTTTTCTGAATAGAAATACTAATTGAGGTGTTAAACCTACATTCTGTAAAAATCTGATTAATATTGCTTCATTATTTCCTTGTTAAAAACTAATTAGCATATTTTTGAGAAATGAGGGATCATTCGCCCTGGGCCGGTTGATGCCTTTAGGTATTATTCGCCCTTAAAGGGTAAATAAACCAATATTGTGGTAATAAATACTCCTGACTCGACCACTCCCTATTCTGGGGCGTGTGCAAAGAAGAAGGCCTCTGTACGGAAGTCATTGTACAACGCCTTAAATTTTCACTGAATATGAATAAAAAATATAATAGCACTGAATATCTACGTTAGAAAATGCAATCTTGTTCTCCGTTATCTTTGAAAAATAATCTTCAAACAATGTTTAAATAAATGCAGTAAATAAATGCATTAATGAAAGCTTTTCATGTCGTATTCTGAATTCCTACCTACCTTTAAAGATGTCTTACAACAGGGGCATTGAACTTTGAAAGCAACCAAGGAAACTCAGTTAAAAAGATAGGTAACTAAATTAATTAAGATAAACAAATTCCAATAATTTAAACGAATTACTATAATAAAAATTCGGATTTAATGAGGAGGAGGGGGGGGGGGATAAGAGAAGACGCTCTCCAAACAGAAGATCCAACGTCCTACGACAGAACTGTTCCGTAGATCATCACTTTATGTGGGGAAAGTACTATGGGATGGTCTCCCAGAAGATGTTCAGTTTATTTTGGATCATGAAGGGTTCAAAAAGAAAATCAGAGCTGATATAGGAGTGATGTGACACTGACTGTATAGTGCTGGCTGGCTCACTAAGATGGCGATGGTTGGGGTTATCGTTGGAGAGGAAGACAGTCTTGCTGTCTGGTAGTGGGGTAATTTTGAGTAATGTCCCTAGACCGCATTAGTCCTGACGTCATTATCGGGATTTCCCACCTATCACGTGGCATTTTGGTGCCAAACAAATCCAAACTCCGCGAAGCACTGCAGAGGGCCCGTTTCCATTAGCCGATCTCCCATCACCGATCCACAGTCAGGAACCACCGACGGACTTTTTGTCACTGCTGACCCAATATCGGTCAATGGAAACAACCAAGCTCGTGAAATGCCCCACGACTTTTTCTGTTTAGATTATGTAATGTGGCACCACCCGCCATTGACTGAGAGCTAGGTCACTGATTGAAATTTACTACCCTTAGCGATTTTTCCATACAGACACAGAGTCAGTGGCACCACCGACAGACTTTCTGTGTAACTCAAAAAAGCTAAGCAACCTTCGTCAACCAATGGAAACGGGCCTTATAGACGTAGCATCGTGGCAGGTCTTCTGCCGACTAATAATGAATGTTTTGGTGGTAATCCAGCTAAAATAAAGTAAGTGGAGAATGTATTTAGCAGGGAACAATTTCTTTAGCTGACCTGTGACCGGAATATTGGTAGGTTTGCTGGTAAGACTAAAGTCAGACCCATATTTGATTTCATAACAATAGTGCCAACCTTGCACTCGAGTCTCAATAACTCAGTTGAGTTATTCTTTGAATATTCAAAAGTATGTTAACACTAATGAGTTCGATCATGAGAACGTTATCACATTGATACATCTCTTTTAGTGCCATAGTAGAGTTAAATATAATGTAGAATTAAAAGTATTGAGATGTCTATGATCGCCGACTACTGCACTTATGAAGGGATATCCCAAAGTTTGGCACCAGAACGTAGGGAAACCCCACTCTCAGCAGGTAAAATGACGTCACACTAATGCGGTCTATATTCTTTTGGGCCACCATTCTTGTCTATGAAGAACCTGTAAGCAACTAATATTGTCTTAAGATACTCTATGGATTAATTGTGTGAAAAGTTTAAGAAAAAATGACAGAAAAATGACAAACTTTTACAATGTAAAAAAACTACTTTTTGGAATTCCTATCTATTCTTTTACAGAAGTTTCATGATATTGGTCTCTAAATAAAAGCTAGCACGATGACCCCCTATTTTTAAGTTAGATATGTGTTCTACAACACATATCATCATATTCAATTTTCATGAAAATGATTTTGGTTTTAATTTTCAAGCCAAATTGTCCGATATGCCTTAAACCTTTCCTGAGCTATATTTTAGAAGGACCTATACACTTAAATGTGCAACAAAAAGAAGCAGTTCAGTTCTGATTTATGAGGACTTCAATCTATACACTGACATTCTTGCTTTGAAAAGGATAACCTTGATTATCCTACCCCTAATAAAAAACTCCATAGGCTTAACATTGGGTCACTGTATTCGGTCTGGAGTTCAGAAAAATGAAAAATATCGCTCTAGTGGGATACACTTGACAAATGACGTCATTTGTTAATGTAGAAGTAATTTCGACGGGCGGGGTAGGCTAAATTCTAAACCAAACTCGAGTTAGTCATGTTATTGTTCATCGCACTCCGGCAAGATTGCATATTACTGCTCTCGGCTTCGCCATAGTGCGATAAACAACAACACGACTAACTCTTGTTTGGTTTCTCCATATTAATACACCAACAATGTGACAATGGCAATCATGTAACATCTTTGAAGACATAATGTGTTCATGAATCTAATGAATGGTCATGTCTAACCGACTCATGCTGTAGGTATTGTTCTCATCATCTTCCCGTTTTGTGTATTGTGGTCCCAAAAAGAATCTATATGTATACATTTATCTGCCTTCAAAATAGTAAATATTCTTAACGTTGACTTCTCCTGGTACGAATCATATTTGTCCTTATTCCATACATCGTCAGATATCAAAAAGACTTCAATATTGAAATCACCCTCGTATAAAACCTCATGTTATTTACCATTCTTGATTTTATCACGAACTCCAGCACCCGGCGCTTCTTGACAGGCTGGGTGACCTTTGACCTTCAGCTCCAGAGACTTGGCAAATCCTGACCAAAGTAAAAACTGTTTTCTGGGCTCTTGACGACTTGGCACAGCCATGCCTGGAGCTGGGAGCAGAGTGAGGATTGGGGTGGAATTGACTCGTTTATATTGATAAACGACTTGAAACTACGAGGCCTTGGTTTCGCTGCTCCTAGAAATGTGGGTGAAGTGCTGCTCCAGTTATACTGGATCGTGTCGCGTGGTATTGTTATTTTTGCTTTGTGCCGCTACTTTTTACAACACCACATTTTCCGCGACATAGGTGAAACGTCCATTAGATTTTAATTGAATTTGGATGGCGACATAGTTATGATGGAATCTGCAAAGAATCTGGGATCTGTTTCACTAGTTTCGTGACAAAAGTGTTAGACAGACATGCAAAGCGGCACCAACAGTGCAAGCAAGAACGGACAAAATGAAGTCACAGATGTCACATCTATTGTCGCATGTTGTGTCACAATGTCGGTTCGCGAATAATGACACTACAGCGCCACTTGTGCCAGCGCTACTTGTGTTGTCTCGATATTAGTCAACCCCAATATGTCTGTATGGTGTCACAGACGCCATCTAGACATGTCACAAAACTAGTTAAACAGGTCCCTGGAGCAACGGTTTTGACGATCCACTAAACATGGAGCAAGGTCCCCCTGGTGGGGCTCCACATTGGTTTCGGAGAGGGTCAGATGCTTAGTTGCATCCATGATATACATATTTCACATAAATCATGTTACTTTATCTATAGCTATATGTAACTATGTAAAGGATGCTGTGATCATGAAATACTAAATAATCTCGAAATATTCACGATTATCCTGGAGACGGGGTCTGTGCTGCAAAAGTCTAATGATTTCCTGAAGTTGATTCTAAGACCCTTAATTCACCGAGCTCCAAATTGTTAACGATAGACCTTACAATGTTCCTAGAAACAGATTATGATACCGACAGGTGTTTCTACTCTAGATAAAAAGATTCCCGATTGTCTATGTTGTACCACCCCTCTCATAAGATCTCACACTCTCTAAGTGGTATTCTGTACAAGGTTCTCACTATGCTCTATAGGAGAAGAATTCTTTATGAATTAGGCTTAGAGCCTTGAGAATCCACTGGCCTGCCTCCCGTGCTAAACACCTACATCAGATTCCTATGATAATAATGATGCCACCTAGCGGGATTACTGTGTACTTGGCGCCCTAGTGGCTTTATTTGGACTGGAATACAGAATACCACTTAGAGAGTGTGAGATCTTATGAGAGGGGTAGTTGTACAATGTTGTACACATTATTATACAATTCCCAGTGGTGCTCCATGGGCATTTCTAAATACTGACAATTATCAGTTCAGACTGATACTTTAATTGTTGTTTATTCTCATTTCAGGTGAATGAAATACGTTTCATCTTGTTTGACCTAACCAGACAGGTAGAGTAGGCCTATTCATATTCACCTAGTTAATGTATATAGGAACTGAACTGACAAATATAGCTCTCTGCTCTTCTTTAAAACAGAGACGGCGATGCTGTAGTACTGAAGTGTGTAGTGCTACAAATCTACTATATGATTTAAAAGTGCCCATAAAAAGCTTTTTTTTCAGGGATCCGAACCCCAAGTCAATCCTCATGGGGCTTGAACACAATGGACAACCGGTATGGCTACCGAATATCCACAAAGCCACGTCAAAACAAGTTTTTGGATAAAATCGGGCCCCCGATTCATGAATTTTTTTTTTTATGAGTATATCTACTTATCCCAGTCAGGGTTTGGGGCAGGCGCAAGTTTGTCAGAAACAGGTATGCTACTACGGGTAGACAGAGGCTAAGCCAATCACAAGAGAGGACAGCCAGTGTAACAACCAATGAGAACCAGGTTTACAGCTTGGACAGAGCTAAGCTTTGGAAGGAAAATCAAAGCAGGAGAACACTCGTGGTCGTATTCCCAAAATGGTTAAACAATACGAGCATGATGCCACCAATTAGATAGTTGCTGTTTAACAATTTGAGATTATCATACTCAAGTACGAGGAACATTTCATGGGTTTTGATTTTCAAAGTATTCCGATATGTCTTTGAAAGAAACAAAAGAGCCAGACATTCTTTTAACGTAAAGTTTTAAAATACTGCCAATCATTAGTTTCTATAATATATACTTTTTGTTTCTACAAAGTATATGTTTGAAATATATTCTTCATTATTCTTTATCATTCAAAGGTTTGGATAAAACCAACAAATTTTTGTTAAAGCCCTCTAACTTTACTCAGCTGCTGTAGCCTGGTGGATTCAATCATAGTTCGCCTAAACCTCGAGAGGATTGAGGTATCACTACACTAATTTCTGTTTCTACCTATTCTCTTTAAACCTAGGGTTCTCTCGCTCTACCTCACTTAATACAGCTGTTTGGGTACAAAGAAAAGACGATTCTTCTAAAGATATTTACTCTATCTCGCCCACCAATGATGACGATTTCAAGTCCTGCGGAGGTGCCTGAGATATGAAGCTGTAGTAAAACTCAAAAATCATTTTTTTCTTAAACGGAAAAAGGTATGTCCACCTTTTGATGGTATGTAGACGGTGCCTTGTCGTCGAGCTCTCAAAGAAATGACAATTAATTTTTTTGATTCAACGTGAAAGTTTTTTAACATACTGATGAAAATATGAACATTCCGATTGAGATCACAGTTCTATTTCAAATCACTCATTCTCTTCTTGTCCGTAAAGGCAGCCTGCGAGTAAGACGTTTTTGAAATATCATCACAGGGAAACACTTATATGAATTCCCGCGAGCAGATTTATTTGTATCGTATCTGATTTCATTTCGTTGTAAAATTATCCGACTTGAAAGGGTTTCGAGTGACACTGCCTCTTTATGGGTGATATGATACCTGAGAGACAATGAATATCTTATTACTATAAGTGCTTTGATGGGAGACGCATGATATAAATGAAAGGAACTGTGACAGGACGTACCCAGTAGGCAATTACATTGCCAGTGAAGGAAAAAGGGATTGAGCTGCCATATGGACGGCTCAGACAGTCTTAAGCCGGATGCCCATCTACCGATTTAGGGTTGAACGATTAGTTGCCAAATCGTACAGGAGTCGGTCACCTTGTCGCAGGCAAATTACATAACCCCTCCTCGACCCGCAACTCTCGAGGAGAGGGGGTGGAGGGTATTAGTCCTAAGCAAATCAGTCTACACTTACCGACATGTATACGATTATGCACTTCGCCGACTACATTTATCAGAATGTTGATAAACTGATCCCCACCGATTTTGGAACATTGAAACCACATCTTGTCAGCGACAAAAGGACATCTGAAGGAGGTGGTTCACTAATCGCTGGGTAGCCTTGCCTAGCTGTCCTACATCTACCGACTCCGTTAAGATGCATTGGTTGAGACAAATTACCCTCCGTTTGTGGCCGACAAAGGTACATAAATATTCCGAAATCGGTAGATGGGCATTGGACTTAACCCGGCGTTTACACTAGACGACTTAATACACGGAGACTGTAGATCGTCAGCCAATAGTCGCCAGGCGGTGGCAATGTCCACTGCAAAAGTCGTTGACGTCAGAATTTACCTGAGCGCTCACACTGACGACTTTGATTTTTGACAGAATCACCGCCCATGTAGATGACTTATTCAAGACGGTTTGAAATAGTCGCCGGCATCATAGCGTGTCCCATAGTCGTGAAGTGGTGCTTTATTGCATAATCAGATGTAATCAGAAGATCTGCAGTCACCACGCTCTTGGCATTTATATTAGACGATTTCTAGACTTTTACGGCTTGAAGGTTCAAGAATCGCTCCAACTTGGATGTAGGCAAGTACAAAAATCGCCAGCACATCCCATGAGCGATAATATCAAACATGTTTGATATTATCGCCAAGAGGACACCAAATTCGCCCACATAATCGCCAACACAAAATCGCTATAGTACTGCCGAAAACCGGGACACACCGAGTTTTCTGTCCATTGTGAACGATATGTGAACGAGCCCTACTAGCGACAATGAATCAACCAATCCGATTGAGTTTTGTAGTCACATGATCACCTTTTGGCCGTAAAAAGCCCAAACTTACTCGCTGATGTAGTGATCGCCAAATATCAAACATCCTCATACTTGGCAAGTTTTGCAGTAATTGCCCAGTGCGTTTTCTTGCCGCCTCAGCTCGCTTGGTGTGTCCCAAAATCGTCAGCAAGTCAACAAAATCCCCTACCACCTTTTAGGCGAGAAATCTTGAGCGATTCCATATATTGCTGGTTCAACATCCGGGCGATTACTGGAAAACTTGCCAAGTATGAGCGATGTTTGATAGTTGGCGATCACTGCATTGGCAAGTAAGCCACTGTAAGTTTGGGTTTTGTAAGGTGATCATGTGACTTTAAAACTCAATCTGATTGGTTCACTGGTTTTCACTAGTAGGACTCGCCCTATTTGTCTTAATAATGGACGCAATATTCCAAAACGGATTATCATCTTTTGAGAGGATAAGCTTGATACTATTTCACAGAATCCATGTTGGTGTTTACAATCCGATTTAGTATTTCCAAGAATGCAGCCTTCGAGTATTCCCCTGCCACGGCCACGTCAACATCATTCCTGTTCTCGGGTTGAGTATCTGCATCTCGGGCTCATTCACTATTCTACGCACAAATCCGCTTGCAACATACATCACTTCAGGAGTAACAGGAGACAGTTACCGGGTCATGCCCCGACTCATCTTTGCAAAGTGAAGGTCACGCCAAAAGGCTTCCCAAAGCAATTTCATTCATGTTGAGGGCCAGAGGCCAATGTATGAGAACTATTGAAGAACCTCTTCCCAGAATATCATATATATGAAGTGTTCTTCTCAGAAAGGAGGAGGTGGGTGGGTGGTACATGATATGCAGGCCACCTCCTGAGGGATTTTGTGTAAGCCTATCCTGACAGATCAGGTGCCACTGGACATCGCGGCGACATGGGATCATCCCTCATTAATCCTTCAGGCCTTTTGCAGCATAGTACACATGTCAGGGCAGTTGCTGCTTGTGTTGCACATTAAAATCTAACTCTTTTTTTTTTTTAGCAAAGTTTTTTATTTGTCGTTTCCATAGATGTACTTCTCATACTTGATCTTTTCCAGATTTACATCAGCTTATTCATACAGTTCCATTTTACTCATATACCGTGGTCAATTTCTTCATGCTCCTACTTTTTTTTTATCAAAAAAACCCACTATTAATCAAATGATTACTAATCTAAGCCAGTCTAACTAAAACCCTACTACTCTCTCTCTCCTGTTTTAGATATTGGTTGCCACCCTTTTGTCATTTATTCCTATTTCCTTTAATTGCTTCTTCTTCATTTGATTCATCAGATAACTTTATTCCATCTGCTCTTTTGATTTGGTATTTCTCTCCTTTGTTGTTGTAGATTCCCTCTATCTAACCGCTTTAGTTATTTAACTGTTAGCTCTAATGAATATGAGAAATGCACTTGTGGACTATGTACTTCAAAACAAGGGCGCATAGGTCAAGCTCTTCGCCTTTAAAAGGATGTTTGTGACATCCTATGGGATTTACATAAATTATATAGCTTGATTTGTATGACAAACCCAGCGTTTACACAAGACGACTAAATAATTGGCCACTGTAGATCGTCAGTCCAATAGTCATCATCTGGTGCTCAATTTTGCCACAATGTCCACTGCAAAAGTCATCGACCTCAGAATGTACTCAAGTGTTTACATCGACGACTTTCCATACCACCATGGAGTTGTCCCATTACCTTAATTCCATATAAGGAATACAGCAGACCGAGTAGCCAATGACTGCATTCACAGCAAACCCCAACCTTCACCCTGACCTCCTTACATAATATTTTGTCGTGCCTTGGGACGGCTCTGCAGTCGAGAGTTGACCTCAAATCTTAGGGGCCACAACCACCCTCATAGAAGTGGACCTCGGCGATCAACTCCAAAGATGACTACTTCAAGCTGGCTACAAATACTCGTGAGCTCCAGAGCTTGTCTAATAGTCGTCAGGTGGTGCCTAATTGTGTAATCTGTCATGATCAGACGACCTGCAATCGCCATGCGCTTGGCATTTAGACCGAATGATTTCTATGATTTTACTGCTAAAAGTCATCAGGCAGTGCAAAATGTCAGAATCGCTGGCCTTGAATGCCGGGTTATCCGGTTATTAAACTAGATGACTAGATATGTGGCAACTGAAGATCATCAGCCAATAGTCGTCAGGTGTTGGCAATGTCCACTGCAAAAGTCGTTGATCTCAGAATGTACCCAAGCGTTTACATGGGCGTTTTCACAGAATTGCCATCCATGTAGCCTGCTTGAAATAGTCATCAGAGCGTGACCAATAGTCGTCAGGTGGTGCCTAATTGTATATTTTTATGTAACCAGATGATCTGCAGTCGCCACATGCTTGGCATTTACATTGGAGAATTTCTACCATTTTATTGCTGAAAGGAGGTGCAAAATGCCAGAATCACCAGCCATAATCGTCAAGGGGTAATGCCGGGTTATGGTTTCCCCTCAACACCTATGTAAACGTATAATGCGTTTACCCAAGTATAAACTGTAAAACCAGTACATGCACACTAGACAGGTACCCTAACAGTATGATATCCATAAAGACAAAAGAAAAAGAACTTAGCTTTGTGGCGAAGTGGCGAGGTCCAAATGTTTTTAAAAGACCCCCTGAGGTCCGTTTAAAATCCTTTGGACCTGGCGGAAGATTCCACTAGGGATCACACCAGGGATCTAAGAGCTACAGTCCGCAGTGAGAGAAATCTCGTATAAATCTCCTTTAACCCTTTAAGGATGGAAGATGCCCAGAGGCATCACCACACTAATGATGCATGATGCCGGGAGGCATCACCACACTAAAGACGCATGATGCCTCGAGGCAACATTGTTCCAATACCAACAAAAATGTTTTAACATAGAAATAATAGAGCAATATTCATAAAATCTTCAGAAAATGTAGATATAACATCATATCTAGTATTTCTATTTAGATGAAATATAACATTCATGATTATGTATGATATTGTATGATTACAAATGTAAATTACTAATTTTAACCATAATGTGCCCATCCTCTAGCTAAACAAATTGCCACCAGCATCCGCTCTCATTGGACTAGCTGGGCCCCATGCAGCCGTCCTGAAAGGGTCAAGTGAATTTGATCTTTGGGTTGAACAGTAAAAATGCCAGGTCTGGGGGTCTTTGTGGAGGAAAGTTTTTATTCACTGCAGGTAGGGCTATATAATGGTGTTTCATCATTTATATTTATCAATGAACACTGTCGTTTTGTATCAGATACCAGTATAAACATATTTCCTCTAGTTTGATTGATGAACAAGGCTGTTTCTGTGATTGTGAATCACCTACATGGGGTTGTCCTCCGCTAGGGCACTTTTCTATAGATGGACGAGGGTATGAAAGATATAGTTCCCTTTTGTTAGATATTATTTGCAGTGCCTCGACCATAGGGATAGTTCCCTAATATTGTCTTTAATTCTAAAAACCAAGAGATCTCCTATACAGTCATATCCTCGATCGACCATGTAATTAAATCGACCCCAGGCATCCTTTGATTTCCTTGGACAATAGAAATACATGAGGATCTGAAGACCAAGCCTCTCATAATTTCACCATTTCTTTAAGACATTTTGTAGCAGCTCCTCCTTGTGTTGATGTTGAGTGTACTGCAGCCATGTAGTGAATTGCATATTTACCCTGATTATCACTCACTCTAGTCTGGCCCTATGGGGGCAGGGTGCACTGACATGATGCTTGAGTTGTTAGTGACATAAGTGGCCCTCCGCAGTGACAGACCTGAAATCAGTTGAGTTCTTGACTCATAGGAGTACCTAGTACCTCTGTGTTTCAATTCTCAATCCCTTATTTTTGAGGGCTAAGGTTAGCCACACACTTAGCATTTACACTAGACAGTTTCTAGCCCTTTACCTTTACTTTAAGAATCGCCGCCTGTAATTGTATAGTGTAACCGGCGGTTGAGTCATCAGGGACCTGTTTCACTAGTCTCGTGACATGTCTGTGACACGTATACCGACATTGGGTTTGTCTAGTTTCGTGACACCACAAGTAGCTGCCCTTAGGAAATACAGACCCCAAACATAAGAATTAGACAAATCTAGACACATCATGGACCTGTTTCACTAGTTCTGTGACAAAAGTGTTAGACAGATATGAAAAGCGGCACCAACAGTGCAAGCAAGAACGGACAAAACGAAGTCGAATGTCTAGTTCTTATGAAACCGGACACATCATCTAGACGCCATCTAGACATGTCACTGTCTAGTGAAACAGGTCCCTGGTGGTGTTAGATTAAAAAATGGCCGCCTATAATTATCAAGTATAAACACTGAGTTACTCAACAGCGCTCCAGAACATAAGTCGCAGAGTGTCTCAGAGTCCCTGTGAGCAGATGGGAGCAGTTTGGAGTAGCTCATGGTCATGTGATCCAGTCACATGATCCAGTCACATGATCCAGTCATGTGATCCAGTCATGTGATCCAGTCACATGGTCCAGTCACATGATCCAGTCATGTGATCCAGTCATGTGATCCAATCATGTGATCCAGTCACATGGTCCAGTCACATGATCCAGTCATGTGATCCAGTCACATGGTCCAGTCACATGATCCAGTAATGTGATCCAGCCACATGGTCCAGTCACATGGTCCAGTCATGTGATCCGTCACATGATCCAGTCACATGATCCAGTCATGTGATCAAGTCATGTGACCCAGTCACATGATCCAGTCACATGATCCAGTCGTGTGATCCAGTCATGTGATCCAGTCACATGATCCAGTCATGTGATCAAGTCATGTGACCCAGTCACATTATCCAGTCACATGATCCAGTCGTGTGATCCAGTCATGTGATCCAGTCACATGATCCAGTCACATGGTCCAGTCACATGATCCAGTCATGTGATCCAGTCACATGGTCCAGTCACATGGTCCAGTCATGTGGTCCAGTCACGTGCTCCATCACATGATCTGTCACGTGCTCCATCACGTGGCCTTGTCATGCAGCCTGTCACGTGATCTGCAACCTGACGTGATCAAGGCACGTGATCGAAGCACGTGGTCCAATTACATGATCGAGTCACGTGACGTTATCAAGTCATGTAATCCTGATTTGATCCCTCATGTGGTCTAGTCACGTGGTCTAGTCATGTGATCCAGTTATGCGATCCAGTCACGTGATCCAGTCAGGTTTTCCGTCACATGGTCCAGTCATGTGATCCATCATGCGATCCGTCATGTAATCCGTTACGTGGTCCAGTCACATGGTCCAGTCACATGGCCCAGTCACATGGTCCAGTCATGTGATCCAGTCATGTGATCCAGTGACGTGATCCCTCACGTGGTCTAGTGCCGTGATGCCTTAATTGATCTCTTACGTGGTCTAGTCACGTAATCTAGTCACGTGGTCTAGTCACGTGATCCAGTCACGTGATCCCTCACGTGGTCCCTTGATTGATCCCTCAAGTGGTCTAGTCACGTGGTCTAGCCACGTGGTCTAGTAACGTGGTCTAGTCACGTGGTCCAGTCACGTGGTCCCGGATCGTCCCAGATGGCAGGGCGGCCATGACAGAGTGTGACCCGGGCCTAATGTTGTCCGCAGAGTGATGGATGGGGGCGGCCCGGAGCAGCCACCTCTCATAGCTCAGCTCTGTCACCACACAGGGCCCGTCTCATCTCTCACACTAACCTCGTCGGAATGGCTTTTGAAACTGGGACTCTATGCACTGGCGCCAAACTGGTTTTTATTGCTTTATTTTAATTTTGACGTGTTTTTTTTCATTTTTGGAAAGTTATTAGAATTCTTCCAATGAATAGTCTATATCAACGTTACAATATCAATTCTTCCACACGGGATGGATAATATAAAGATTATTGTGCGGGCTGTGATATTTTGGTTGCTTTTCCAATTGGTTGAAAAATAATTTGATTAAAAATGAAATAAGTAAGCTATTCGTCCATAGCAGACATCGGCAAATCATCAAATTGTAGATTCTGAATGCTTGCAAACCGACCAGTTTCCTTCAGCCATCTTTATTGCTATACAGCGTTTCTTTGAAGCAAGTCTTTCTACGTTTCCACGTTTATTTTGAAGAGGAATATGTTGAAAAAGGTGGCGTGTGTATGACACCTGCTCAAACCCAACTACAACGATACTTCCCTTCTAGGTTTCACTGAAGAACATCCAGTGAGGAGCTTTATATATATAGGACCTGGGTAGAAGAATGGCTGTGTCGCCAAACTTGGTGGTTGTAAATACAATATTACCTAAATAAAATTGATAAATAAAAGATTATAATAATTGAAGAAGCATAAAAGTAGCATGTTCTGCTTTCCACACCCACCCAACGACAGAGTATGATATCAACGATAAACACCACTCAGGACTTCTTTTAGAAGGCCCGTTTCCCTTGGCCGACGAAGATTGCTTAGACCTTTTGAGTTACACAGAAAGTCTGTCGGTGGTGCCACCGACTGTGCGTCGGTATAGAAAAGTCGGCGAGGGTAGTAGATTTCTCTCAGTGACCTAGCTTTCACTCGGTGGTGGGTGGTGCCACATTGCATAATCTTAGCAGAAAAAGTTGTGAGGCATTTCACGATCTTGGTTGTTTCCATTGACCGATATTGGGTCCACAGTGCCAAAAGTCCGTTGGTGGTTCCTGACTATAGATCGGTGACGGGAAATCAGCCAATGGAAACGGGCTTATAGAGATCTAGTGTTCATGGTGCGTAGTCCACGATGTTCTTCTCATAAAGAACCTCAACGTCCTCTTCTTTTCTAACCTTTCACCCGCTGTAGATAATCTTTGCATATAGCCTTTAGGCCCTGGAGCCTACTGAAAATAGGATCATGCATCGATCCTAGTAAATATCCCCTGACCAGGGAAAAAAACTCCCCAAAAAAAACTCGGTGAACAACCTTATAACAACTAGTTGACTCAGACCTCCTTCAGAGTCCTCATTAATTAGTAGAAACCGAACGAGAGTTAGACTTGACAATGTTTATGCCACGATGGGCAGGTCGTATAGTGAGGAGCAGACCTGACCAGAGTGGCATAGACATTGACTAAGTCTAACTCGAGTTCGGTTTCGTATTTATCCTACCCCGTCTATGCTTTTGTATTACTAAAAGATAAATATTGAGTCAAGGACCAACAGAACTTTTTCATAGTAGCTGACATCCTGTTCTCTGATTGGTCAATATTGTTATTACTCTAGTGGCATAAAAAACACTTTATGTCACGGCCTGCCACATAAAATTTCCCTATGTTAAGTCTATGTTTTTTTTTTATTAGGGGTAGGATAAAGCATAAGATTGTATATACGTTGGATGAATTGTGTATGTTCAATATACCAATTAAACTGGAATGTATAATACTTTGCTTTAGAATTTATCCTACCCCATATAAATTACTTCAGCAAATTAAGAAATAACATAAAACTCACTGATAATCAGTGATAATCATTGGTATCCCACTAGAGCAATGAATTTCATTTTTCTTCACTGTAGACCAAATACAGTGCACTAATGTTAAGTCTATGGAGTTTTTTCTAAGGGGTTGGATAAATCATAGTGTAAAACGTATTGGTGTGTTACAAATTGACATTGTAGGCTAATTGTAAATTGGTTATAATTCAGATGCTGGGGCCATCAGGAGAAACAGATATCATTCAAGATAAGACAATGTTGAGTAATTAGTAGAAACCAAACGAGAGTTAGCCTTGTCAAGGTTTATGCCACGATGGGCAGGTTGTGTATTACTACACGAGGCATTAGCTGAGTGTAGTGAGTAGCAGACCTGACCAGAGTGGTATAAACATTGACAAGGCTAACTCGAGTTAGGTTTCGCATTTATCCTACCCCATCTCACCGATATACAGAGAATATTTGTAATTATCCAGGTTAGTAGTTTTCAATGCTGCCGGATCTACTTTCGTTATCTCGTCCCTGATTGGTCCGTTTTTTTATTCACCTCGGTGGATAAAAAACATTTTATCCAAGGCTTTGTCAAATACACTGAGTCAATGTTAAACCTACGACGTTTTTTATTAGGGGTAGGATAATACTTACGTATTACAAAATACATGACATGTATACAGAGAGTATAAAATTGTATTTGAGTTGATAAAACGTTGTATTATACAAAGTTGTGTATTATAATTGGTCAAATAGATAACACTCAATAATTCTATAAGAAAAAAAGGGTGGGTGGGTGGTAATTTTACCGTGCGGAAGTCTCTGTGAAGGGGGAACGACTGAGGTGGTCAGAACGATGGACACAGTCAGAAAAACTTCCGATAGAGGGGGCAGTAGCACGTCGCTTGAAGCGACCAATTGAGTTTTTGTTTGTTTGGTTTGTTTGTTTGGTTTGATTTAACGTCCAGTCAACCATTATAGGTTCTTATCAGACTTTCTCAAGGTTCTTTTACACCACAATGGTGGTGATCGAGTCTATGTGATGAATTGAGGTAGAAATCTCACCCCTACACATTTACCGAGGTGAGAGTTCTTTTACTTCCCACACCACATAGACATGGTATGAGAAGGATTGGCCTTTGATATAGCAGTAAATCTACCAGTCCAGTGCCCTATTCACTGAGCTAAGTTCCCACCCCCTGTCCTCTGGAGTTATTACAATTCAGTAAGTTCACTGCAATGACATTTTTACTCTGTCCATCAGAGCATACTGATGTTTTACACAGGCAACTAGAGCTACACAAATTTAGCTCTGGTCGGGTTAAATAAGCAGCCGCCTTGACCTTTCGTACTGCTTGGAGAGTGTGTTTAGTCATAACTTCAAAGCCAATTTACTATTCTGTTATTCCCTTTTGTGTGTATTTTTAGAATAGAACCAGCATAAAGCTCGATGTCGCAGTCAATATTCTAAGCTATGAATTTTACCTATCAAGTATTTTTGTCTTTAGAGCCTACATAGAACAAAACTACCTGGTTTGAGGCGCACCCCGACTGATCCCGTGTGGGATTTAACCCGACCACCCCCTATATCGTAGAAGGGGTAGGTTGCCAAAGTACCTGACGTCAGCTCTGGTGGAGTCCGATCTGGCCACCTTGACTGGCACTCTCCGAGCTGATCTTCTCACTACCAACATCGGAATCTCTGCTAGAAGACTGAATCACTCTTTCAGCAGATCTTTTGTTGTTGTTTTAGTCTCGCAGTACAGGGCATTGTGGTTGGAGATTGCAAGACTCTCGAAGCCCAGTATTCATGACGTTATTTTCTCTTTTGAGTATTTAGATAAAGGGGCCAGAAAGTTAGATAAATGCTATCAATTATCTAAGCTCATGTTATCTTGTAATAAGTATTCATAGTTTACATTTCACACTATTCAAAGTTGTACTCTGCTGCAAGATATTTATATCGAGATCTTTGGTGAAAAATCGATCGGACTAGACCAACTTCTAAGAAATCGGAGACAGAGGTGGTGGCCAATCTATGACATTTCAAGTTTCGATGTAGACAAAAGTAAACGAAATAAATAATACATACGTTCATGGAGTGTCAAGGTAAGTTTTGAGGACCAGAAACTAGAACAGTGGAGAACAGAGTTACTGAATTAAACGCAGTTCATGGTGTGGGTGGATTTGAAGACCTGAATTGAAGATGAATGATTACACTCATATAAACTCGTCATCAAGGCACCCCTCTCGTAAGATCTCATACTCTCTAAGTGGTATTCTGTACAAGGTCCTCACTACACTCTATGGGAGAAGAATTCTTAACGAACTAGGCTAAGAGCCTTGAGAATCCACTGGCCTGCCTCCCGTGCTAAAGCAAACATCAATGCAACCCAAAGATTCCTATAATCTCAATGATGCCACCTAGCGGGAATACTGTGTACTTGACGCCCTAGTGGCTTTATTTGGACTCGAGAATACAGAATACCACTTAGAGAGTGTGTGATCCTATGAGATGGCTGCGCCAAGAAGCAGTGAAGGAAATATAGTTGATATTTTCAAAAACGGAAAAAATCCATGTTACTTTTGTCTGTAAAACATTTTTTTAATTAGCAGCGTTTATTGACATAAGCAAGGTTCAAGCACAATTATTACAGTGAGATTCTCACGATTTTGTTTTTGCAAGATGTTAAAGGAAGAACTGTTAGCAACAACAACCACATATCAGTTCAAACAATAAAGTATTATACAATGATGAAATTATTGCTGCTTATTCATTATGGAGACTTAGATCTTTCACCCGATAAAATACATTATCCTACCCCTAATAAAAAACTCCATAGGCTTACCATTGGGTCACTGTATTCGGTCTGGAGTTCAGAAAAAATGAAAAATATTGCTCTAGTGGGATACACTTGACAAATGACATCATCAGTTAATGTAGAAATAATTTAGACGGGCGGGGTAGGATAAATTCTAAACCAAACTCGAGTTAGTTGTGTTAATGTTCATCGCACTCCGGCAAGATCCGTATTACTGCTCTCGGCTTCGCCTCTCGCAGTAATACGCGATCTTGCCGTCATGGGATAAACAACAACACGACTAACTCTTGTTTGGTTTCTCCATAGTATGAATATGGATGCTACAGAACTACTTCATTTCAGGTGTTTGCAAGAGATAGTGTACATCTTCAGTGTGGTCATAAAAGATTCAGAAGTATTGATCTTAAGGATGTCTAATAGGACAGACACAGGGGGAGACAAGACATTCGGGAGACAACAGGGAATAAGTTTGTTCTCAACCATTCAAAAACCTCGTCTGCAAAACTTTGTTTGATTCACTAAAATAGACAGCAACATTGCGTTTTTTTTTCTATTGTGTCCCCCAAAAAAGCATCATTACCACTAATCGTGACCGTCACTTAGCCGCAGACCATCAGGCAGTGCATAATTATCATTAAAAATCAGTTTTTTGTGCTGAATACTATACAAATAATTGTAGTAGTCGAATAAGTTCAATTGAAGAAAGTCACAAATAGCATGTGTTACAAACAGTTTTTTTTGTAATGTTAAAAATATATTTTTCTCCCCAATCAAACTTACAGAGAGTTGAAGGGAGAAGACCCATCTCTTATGATAAAATTCGCGCCGAGTTTTATCATGTTAAAGGCATATCCTACAATTCACAGTGGCGCCACCTGGTGATTTTCAAATAATGTCAACCATTAGTCAAAACTTGCTACTTGGGATTCATTCTTATTCATCATGAATAAATTTAATGTTTTGTCCAGTTTATTCATTCTTAATAGGTAAAATAGGCCAATTTACATTTGCTTGATTTACATAAGAAATGTACTGAAAAATGTGTTTTCTTCAATTAATTCAAAAGCAAGGACGGTGACCTATGATTTCCAAAACCTAAATGAGTAATTTTATATATGTACTATATTCTGTGAAAGTTTGAGGAAAATAGCATGTATTTTACTATGTGAAAAAACACTTTTTAGAATTTCTCTATATATTCTAAAAATAAAATGATTATAGTATTGATCTATAAATCAAAAACTAGCACAGTGATCCCCTATTTTGAAGTTAGATATGTGTCCTCAACACTTGGAGATCATCAGGTTAAATTTTCAGGAAATTGACATGGGTTTAAATTTTCAAGCCAAATTCTCCGATATGCCTTTAACCTACATGCGAAGTAGCCCCAAGTTTGCGGTGCCAAATAAAGCCTCCACTACCTTAAAATAAATCTGTAATGGACACTGTAGACGAGATCCTCAGAAACCATAGCGAAATTCTTATAACGTGACGCTCCTGGGAATATTACAGAGTTTCTGTTGCTATAAGTGGCTGTTATCTGAGGCACTTAAAAGTAAACGATGACGCAGATATGATAACGGTTCTGAATCGTGGTGCCGGCCCACTACCTGTCACACGCGGTATCAATATCTCGTTAGATTCACTTGATGACGTCTATTCAAAAGGCACATGCTCATTATTCTCATTTGAATCTAAAACGGAAATAATTAGCTATTACTGCGTGGGCTTGAACAAAGAAACCGATTCTGCATAGAATTTAGAAGAGTTTGTCACTTAATTCCTCAGTTGAGAATCACCAAACTAGGATTGTTTCCCATGGCTCTTGTTGTCAGGAGTAGTCATTGTTGATGTAATTTATCCTACCCCTAATAAAAAAAACATAGGCTTAGGCCACTAAAAAAACTTGTTTCTCATCACCAAGCCATTAAAAATATGACGAGGGCGATATTTTTCTTGCTATATCAAAGATGCCAGACATACAGTAAAGCCCTGCATAAGCAGACACCCTCCGATCCGGGCCAAAGTGGCTGCTTACGCAGGGTGTCTGCTTATGCAGGGTTTCCAGATTTTTACTGGCTATGCATTTAATGCATCCCTGACATCAGGAGCTTTAATTTGATACTAAATACACATACCTTTCATAATTTTTATCGAGGTTCATCTATTTAAAAAATCAAAAAATCTTCTAAAATTTTTTTTTTGTGATACGCGCGGTGATGAGAAACAAGTTTTTTTTAGTGGCCTTAACATGGGGTTTGTTTATGTCACAGGTGTGACATAAAGTGTTGTTTATGTCACTACTTTCTAATGCTGAAAAAAATGTGGAAACAGCGTAGGATAAAATCTAGACGCCACTCGTTTGAGTTTGAGTTTATTTATGTCACTCATTTTATTGGCTCTGTAATGTCACTCGTCTTCAACTCGTGAAATTATGGAGCCAACAAAATGTGTGACATAGATAAACTCGGACTCAAAATCGTGACCTCTCTCGACATTATCATCATCTTAAAAAATATATCTTTTATTGGTAAAAAAAAAAGTAATCACATTGTAAAGGTAAAATCAGAATATGCGTCACTGTTATTATTATTATTATCTGTTATCAAAACAGCAGATATTATTTCGTTCAGATCCTGACTATTGTTTGTTTTTGCATCTCACAAATATAGCGGTAGATAACATGTAAACTCTGTGCTGTTTGGTGGTGTATCTAATGTGAAATGAGAGATTAAATACAAAAAAACGCCAAATAAATGGCAGTGAAATAGAAGGAACACTTATCCCTCTGGACATAAGTACATTACAGAATAATGACTGAATTAGTTGAGGCCATCACTACGCGAAAACCCTAATTTACATATAAATACGTCCGGCGTATATAGCTATGATTTTGGGTAAATAAGTTAGTCCTATCCTCCATCGTGTATACGCTTCATCTATAGGCGTATATAAGTGTCCATGTACAGTCATATATATTTCATATATACGCCTGATTCTGTTGTATTTACGCCACTATCCAATAATTTTGATCTCTGCAACTAGGGGATACCACTGTCATTTTTATTTTCATTTGCCATTAACCATCCTTCCTGTCATCTTTCCTGAAAATTAAATATGATGTTCTCTAGGTGTTGCAGAACACATATCGGGGGTCACCATGATTTTTATTTTAGGGATCAAAATCATCATAATCTTATAAAAAAAATGTATGGCTGTTCCAAAAGGTTGTATTTCACATTGTAAAACCCCTGTCCTTTTGTTCAAATGTTCATAGAATATATCAGATGATCAGATGTAAATTACTACATGTTCAATTTCTAAAATCATAGGTCACCCTCCTTGTTTTTGAAAGATTGTCGAAAACCATATTTTCAGTACATTTCATGTAAATCAAGCAAATGTAAAGTGGCATATTTCAGCTACTAAGATTACTCAAAATGAAACCCATAGAACCAGATTTGTATGATAATTGACAATGTCTAAAAAACGCCAGGTCGCGCCACTGTGAATTGTAGGATATACCTTAAACCCTTTCAGGCCGGGTTATGCCTTAAGGCATCATCCAGGGCTGTACCCATGCCGTGGGTATCCGGCGCGATAGGGTTAAGGGCATTTCCTCATATTTCAAGGTTGTTCACTTTTCTCATTTTACCTACTATATCTAAAAAACTATGATTCTGGTAGAATCTGCTTGGAGTGTCTCCCGCACATAGAGACAGAGTGAACCAGACCTAGGCATGGAGACTGAAGAGCCCCGAGAGTGAGATTCTCGTACAGTACTTAACTGAATCGTGCTGATTTTGTTGTGTTTCTCTACACAGATGTACTTCTATTCTGATGATTTGATTCTAGCTGTACAGAAAATATGATTTAGACCTGTAGCTTTCTGAATTTCTCTCCTTGAGAAAATCCAATGAGATCACAACATTTCGCTGGTGTCAATGCAAATAGTTCTGATCGCTGATGATCAGCTCGTACACCGGTTTCATACGAAATGATTACCACTAGATAAGGATGGTTTTCCGTTCACCCGCTAGAGGGCACGACGGCACTTAGGAATCGTTAGCCAAATCTGAATCGACGAAGTTGCTAGTAGAGAAAATAAGAAAATACTTTCACGCGTGAGAATGTTCTTGGCGGCTAAGGATCAATCGTATAGGCCAACATTATTCAGATGAAGAATTCGTTGAAAAAGATGTAAAGCAGAGACATAGAAATTTAATTCCCTACAAACGTTCTTTATTTTCTACTAGTATAGATTCTTTTAGGACAGCATGGCTTAGATAATTCACGAGCAGAATACCTTCAGATGAGTTATGTACTTTATTTTAAAACTGAGCCTTGGATTTAACGTTTTTATCAGTCATTGTGACAATGAATCTATTTGGTCCTAATTGCGAAATGCAGTGCGTTCTTTTCAGGCAAGTCAAATTACCAATTTGCCGAATAGATCGGTTTTTCCCCATCACTAATTGCTGTTTTATGATTTGCAGCTCTGGAAAGGTTAACTGATTCAGCATCACTGGTGTCTATCTGTTGAATAAATGTGAGCCACTGTTTATAGGCATGCCTTGTCAAAGCAGTATTCATTTCTTCTTAAGTCCTTAACTTATGCAAAATAAATTAAAGGTCATTTTGTGGCTCTGAAACCCTGTAACTAATTAGTGTTCTAACTTGGATATTTAGAAGAACTGACGTGGACCTCTCAGTTTTGGAGATGAAAAATTATTAATAAATCCCAGAGGAATTGATCTTATACACCGATGTATTATAAAATAGAGATGGTTGATATTGGTACATTTGAATTAGGTATGGTAACATGAATTGTATGAAGAAATATATCAACAAACCTCGAGCGTGCATAAAGTGTTATTTTTTTTTTTTTTTGGGTTCAAGTTTTTTATTGCCAAGAGAATGTCAATATTCCTTTACATGAGTTTTCACAGGTCTACACTTTTAGTTCATTGACAATATGTACAGCAAATCTATCAGTCTATTGGCTGGTTTTCACAGTAAATACCGTTTATACATGATTCATAACTTTTTGATACACAACGGTAACAAAAAAAATTGACCAATCAGCGGCCAGAACGTGAGCGATGTCACACTAATGCGGTCTATGATTTGTTGACAACCTTTGATCTCACTTGGTAATTTGGTAGTCGAAAACTTCACTCACTCAAGCAACTTGAAGAAACTAAAATGCCTAACTAGTATTTCAAAGTCATAGAGACAGGGTAGGATAAATACTTAACTGAACTCTAGTTAGTAGTGTTAGGCCTGGCGTCCGCCTACTACGATAGAAATTTAGACCTACCGATATGGCACCGATACAAAAAGCAAATATCGGTGACATATCGGGAAGGTGTAAAATCATTGACATTATCTAGACATGCCAATCCACCACGCGTTGTATAGGGTTTATATCGGTGTCTTATCGCAGAAACGTAGTCAACTGCCCCGATATTAGGGACCTTTCTGACGCGATTTTGATATTCTATCGGGAGGTGCATCGTAGACCATATTGGAGCCATATCGTAGTAGGTGGCGCTGGGCCTATGTGTGTATCGCACTCTGGTCTGCTACTCACTATGCTCGACTAACACCTCGCACTGTACCAAGAACTGCCCATCCTGTGATAAACACTAACATGACTAACTCCCGTTCAGTTTCTACTAAATATTGACTCGTTTCAGATATAAGAAGCTAGGAGGAGTTGACGCATAATAATATTCGAGCCGCTGCAAGGATATTGCACAGAGTCAACTCTGAGGCCAATACAACCGTCTTTATCTGAAACGAGGCTATATTGTATTTATTATCCACCTTTTCCTTACCGCTATAAGTTCCTCTAGGTATGCATTATATTTTTTCATACGCACTATATTTCCATATGCGCCGGCTTTTACAGCCCGGATCATACAACATATCTGTATGCTCTAGGTATGGTGATAGACACTGCTCATGTGTTTTGTATGGACATTTTGTATTCGGTGAATAATTGAACCTAATAAGCCATCACGATATGATACTTAGATATCTATCCTCTCAGTGATTAATATCACATATTTATCCTACCCCTAATAAAAAACTCCATAGGCTTAACATTGGGTCACTGTATTCGGTCTGGAGTTCAGAAAAATGAAAATTAACGCTCTAGTGGGATACACTTGACAAATTATTTCATTTGTTAATGTAGAAGTAATTTAGATGGGCAGGGTAGGATAAATTCTAAACCAAACTCGAGTTAGTCGTGTTATTGTTCATCGCACTCTGGCAAGATCGTGTATTACTGCCCTCACGCAGTAATACCCGATCTTGCCGTCGTGCGATAAACAACAACACGACTAACTCTTGTTTGGTTTCTCCATAATCTCTATTAATGTCGACTAAGACAATTCCAGATCATTTCACTACAGTCATCCATCATTAACCCTCTCGCGCCGGGTGCCCAAGGCAATGGCACAGGCATGGAGCCGGGTACTAATGCCAGTGAATACTGGGTATAAAGCCCTAATTATGATTATCTCACCCCTGGTACAAGCTTCGCCATAGAAATAACATAAGGAAAAAAATACTTAACGATCACCCTCATTAAATGACAATACTATAGTGAATTTGAGATGACCTCACATGGATTCGCTAGGTATATATTCGAGCTATTCTGATATTATGATACGATCTAACATCATAGAAAGGGGTGAGATAATTTCAGAACCGCACTCTAGAGACAATACTCCACTCGTTTTGATGTGCCATAATCGTCACACGACTTTGCCTGGATGACTCAGGCACATCCAAACTTGTGGAGTATTGTCTATTTATACGATTCTCGATGCAGTTCTATAAAATTATTTTATCTTTGCATCACGTGACTTGACAGGTGATCCTTAACACAATTCTTTATTTTGCATATGAATATCAAATATTTCCAATTTTATTCACAAAAATGAATATGTTGTGAATGATGCCTCAAGGTATCACCCGGTCATCCCTGGTTGATGCCTCAAGGCATCATCGGGCATGAATGGGTTAAGGTATGATCCCAAGAAGAAATTCATCATATATGTATATATATGGTCATTAACTATACGGCATATAGCCTATGATCCATGGGCGCCGCCATGACGCCCCCCGGGTAGGTGTTCTTCACTATTGGAGGTGAAAAAGTAGGTGTTCTTCACTAAAGGAGGTGGAAAAGAAGTGAGTGATAATTGGGAAATGTCACAATTTTAGCCTTGCTCACATATTCATATAAAGTGTTCCATATGGAAAATATCATGTCTTGGGTTTAATCATTATGTCATCCTGCTTTGGGATGGGTGTAGAGAGTCAAGGGAACCATGGTCAAATATTGAAAGGCAGTTAAATTTTGTAAGAACAAAGAGCCAAAATACAGGTTTGTCCCCCGACCACCTAGTGACTGCTTCGTGAACTAACAATGGCTCTGTCCCCTATAGATCCTTACCAATAACGTGGTCAAGGTTTATTATCTACTTATGCTATATGGTATTCAGATATCGTACAGAATCTCCCAAGGTCCATCTCATGAAAGGCACATGCATGCAATGATAAGGCAAGATATCTGACAGTAAAGAGGGAATAAATGAGGAAACATGAGATATGGAGCTGTAATATCCACATGCAGTTGGTTGTAATTCTATAGGAACTAATAAAGCTGGTGTCACAAAATGGCGCGTGAATGTGAGCTATTACTTCATATTTCACCTAATATTGCTTCTTAGGCGTTACATTATTGGTGGAGAATGTTACTAGCTTGAAAATTGAAACCATATCAATTTCCTGAGAATTGAAAATGATGGACTCTAAGGGTTGTAGTACACGGATCTGACTTTAAAATCGAGAGTCACTGTGACAGTTTGTGATTTAAAGATCGAATTATGGTAATATCATAAAAGAATCTATAGAAATTCTAAAATGTTGTTATTCACATAGTAAATCCCATGTCATTTACCTCAAACTTTCACATGATAAAGTAAATGTATGATACTATACAAATTTAATTCTCAAAATATATAGGTCAACATCCTTGTTTTTGATAGGATTGAATAAAATCATATTTCTCAGTACATTTCCGATGCTAATCAATGGTTGACCTAAAAGTTCACCAATTTTACCTATTATGATTCGATAAGCTGGACAAAACGTTTAATTCACTCATTGAGAATTAGAAAGAATCCCAAGAAACCAATTTTGACTGATAATTCTCATAGCTTAGAAATCACCAGATGGTGCCACTCTAAATTGTAGAATATGTCTTTAAAGGCATATCCTACAATTCATGGTGGCTCCACCTGGCGATTTTTGAATATTGTCAATTATCAGTAAAAGCTGGTTATTTGTGATTAATTGTAATTCGAAATGAGTAAATGTAACGTTTTGCCCAGTTTGTGTAATCTAAAAAGTTAAATAAGCCAATTAACAATTATTTAATTTACATCGGAAATGAAACTGAAAAAACCCAGTATTCTTTAATTCTTTCAGAAACAAGGACGGTGGCCTATCAATTAATGTGTAGTACTATACATCTGCTATATTCCGTAAAGGTTTGAGGAAAATGACATGGGTTTTACTATTTGAAAAAAACTTTTTATTATTTCTGTATGATCTAATGTAAAATTTTCATAATATTGATCTCTAAATGAAAAACCAGCATGGCGACCCCCGATTTTTAATTTAGAATATGTGTTCCAAAACACTTAAAGGCGTATCCCACAATCACGATTTGAGCCTCCGACACACTACGATAGCCTTACGACAAGCAATCCGATGAAAAAAAATGAAATTTTTATCGGAACGAATGAGTCTAGCTTTCATGATGGACCCGTTCCTTCCGATAAAAATTTCATTTTTTCATCGAAACGCTTGTCGTAAGGCTATCGTAGTGTGTCGGAGGCTCAAATCGTGATAGTGGGATACCCCTTTTAGAGATCATGATATTAAATTCTCAGGAAAATGACATGGGTTATAATTTTCAAGTCAAATTGTCTAATATCCCTTTAAACCACACAGACATCGCTAAGTGGAGTGTACAAACCCCAGATAGCATGCCGTATACGAATAATGAACATCGTGCGGAGTCCCTACAACCGGCGCCGCGTGTGGAAGTGGACTTGGCGGCAGACAGAGGGTGGGTAATTCCCTGCAGGTCATCCGATGGCCGGAACCATTACTGTGGCTTTGTATGCGGAGGACGCGGCGAGATCGTATCGCGTAGTCGCTGGGACAATCTGGAAGTAAATTAGTTCCCGACACCTGAGAGTGGCGCAAAATGGCCGCGATATCGGGTGTAGATTACGGAGAAGATCCGTGTCCCACTAAAGCAGCTCGCCCGACTTGTCGCCCGACTGCTCGCCTGATTCTATCCCGCTTCTCTGTCTGCCAGATTTTACCTGCTCTGGGCCCCGTTGCTCCTGTTTTTGTGGTATCGCTAGGTATAATCGGATGGCAATTTTATTTTTTACGATTACTTTAATGATCCGACTGAAAAAGCGTTGCTCCCGTATTATCGGATCGTATCGCTATATTTCCGCGGTATCGCTTATTTTTACGATGTGATAGCGATACAACAATTCAGGGGCACATATTGAATGAGACAGGGGGAAATTTATTAGTTCTATAATTAAATACAGATGGCATTACAGTTAAAACTGGCCTGGATCGCTATTTCCATAGGTAGAAGAACAAGGGGCAGGGGTTGGTGGTGCCACCATGGATCGTTATTTGAAATATCAGATAAGGCTGTATTTAACCTGCAGCAATACGATCCGCAGTGCTGTGAATGTCCGCGTAAAAATATCGCTAAAAGCTGTATTTTACGCGGCGATGCGCCTCTACGATTACGACGCGATCCGCAAAATTTCTGGAGCAACGTTTAGGCCCTCGGATCGCTATTCTGTGATCCGCAACTCTGTCATAATCCTGGAGCAACGGGGCCCATACACGTAAACATCCTCCCGAATACAGGTGTTGCTTTTTAGAGCGTGCATGCGTGCGCTATATATGTTGCATATAAAAAGTTAGAGTGGTCATATATACTTTCAGTATAATGAGAAAAATCTATCCCTTCACTATCTGCATGCTATTTGCTGTGCTATTTGATAAGGAACAGGGTGCCAGTGTCTGAGGGTCTTAGAGGCATGCCAAGCTGACCATGACCAATCACTCAAGACCAAAATACCACATTGACCCACTGCTGCTTGATATGTTTTGATCCCAGACTAAGGCCATTAGAGAAATGGCAAGTCGACTGGGTGCAAGTGGTTACAGAAAACGATCCATAGACTGAATGTAACCCAAAACTTTTTAGTTGTTATTAATTCAAAATTGCACGCTCATTCATCAATGATGAAGATACTATTTGCTCTTAGTTTTTTTAGATCGTGGTTGCTTAAGCCCAATGCCCATCTACCAATTTCGGAACATTCAGCGGTTGAGCAATTAGTTTGCAAATCGTATAGGAGTCGGTGAACTTGTCGCAGGCAAATTACGTAACTCTTCACTCGATCTGCGGACATTGAGGAGAGGGGTTGGTGGATATTAGTCCTAAGCAAATATGTCTACTAATCGGTGGCTCACCCTTGCCTAGCTGTCCTTCATCAACCGACTACGGCCGACTCCGTTAGGATGCCTTGGCTGAGACAAATTACTGTCCGTTTGTCACTGACAAAGGTACATAAATGTTCCTAAATCGGTAGATGGGTATTGGGCTTAAAGACAAATGCGGGCAGGTATTGAAACGCCCCCTGGTTTAACACTGGTGCTGCAATCTGGGGCCATGAAAATATAGCAGTTTTTCATAAACACATAGCTTTTTAGATGGCCTTCCCATAGCAATTAGCATGGTGACATAGTATTTTTTATCATTTCTCATTTTTTACATATTCCCAACTATCATAATCCAGAATTATTTGAAGATAGCAATAGAACATCAGTGTCATTTAGCAAAAAAGTTAAAATTTTGCATTTTCCCAAAGACACCAATAGTTAAGCACCTACATTTTCAGATGGCCTTCCCATAGAAGTTGGCATGGTGACATGCCATTTTTATTGCATTTTCTATTTGCTGATATATAGAACGTATACTAGCCTGAGTTATTTGCAAATCTGAATAGAATTTAGAAATCACCCAACTACCAGCATTTGTCTTTAAACGTGGGGTGACTGTTACTTCCTGCCACTGTACAACGCCTCAGCCTCTTCGTGGAATCTCTTCGTGTCTCTATATTGAGCTGTCAGTTTCTACTGTCTTTGTCCAAGTGCCACCCATTGCCATCCCTAAAGCTGATATTTTGCCAATTTAAATTTGATAGACAATGACTTCCTATGCTTATATCTATATCATATAAAGGGCGTCCAAATTCTAGACAGTATGGAAGAGATTGTTCTGGTTTCTAAGTACTGCAGGTGGCGCCATATACTGGTATTGCTCGTAACTAATTTCATCATTATAATCATAAATAAATCTTTAAAAATCCACTACGTACCTTTATACCGTATTGCAAGAGCCATATTAACCCTTTAAGGACGGCTGCCTGGGGTCCAGCTACTCCCATAAGGATGGATACTGGTGGCAGTCTGTCTGGCTACAGGACGGCCACATAATAGTTAAAACTGATAACCAAGTTTGTAATCTTGCAATATGATACATAATCATGAATATTTTATTTCTTTTTAATAGAAATACTAAATATAATATTATATCTACATTTTCTGAAGATTTCATGAATATTGCTCTATTATTTCTTTGTTAAATCTTTTTTCTTGATATTGGGACAATGATGCCTGAAGGCATCATGCGTCTTTAGCGCGGTGATGCCTCCAGGCATCATACGTCCTTAAAGGTTTAAGAATTTTGTAGTTGAGGAACCTCACCCAGCTTGGTGCCCAAGTGGTAGGGGTGTTCACCTCGAGCATGGGAGGTCGTCACACCAAAGACTTACACAAAAATGGTACCCACTGCCCATTTGGCTTAACACCCGCCATTAGAATGAGGAGTTGGGGTCTAGGGCCCGAGTGGAAGAACAGCCGTATAGCCGAATTCGGTGATTGTGTAACACAATATCCTCTTAAAAATTGCAAAAAAAATGTTCCTCTAATTATCGAGACATTGCCTAGATTCTAGTATCTAATTAGGCAAAAGGGTTAGCCCTCTCCTCCTCTGTACTGAAAACGTATGATATACTTTTATCCTACCCCTAATATAAAATCCCATAGGCTTTACATTGAGTTTTCGTATGCCACGCTGACTGGCATACGGAGTTTTACATGCCACTAGTAGCATACAGAATTGTTATCACGTAATATTCCAAAATCGAGGAGATGGGGTAGGATAAAATCAAAACCTGATTCGTTTTAATCTTGGCCACCGCATTCCACTCCTGGAGTTTTGGCTCCGGACTTCACTCGGCTTCGCCTCATGAAGTCACTATGCCAAACTCCAGTCATGGCATACGGTGGCCAAGATTAAACCTCATCCAGTTTTACGATATTATCCTACCCCTAATATAAAATCCCATAGGCTTTACATTGAGTTTTCGTATGCCACGCTGACTGGCATACGGAGTTTTATATGCCACTAGTGGCATACAGAATTGTTATCACGTAATATTCCAAAATCGAGGAGATGGGGTAGGATAAAATCAAAACCTGATTCGTTTTAATCTTGGCCACCGCATTCCACTCCTGAAGTTTTGGCTCCGGACTTCACTCGGCTTCGCCTCATGAAGTCACTTTGCCAAACTCCAGTCATGGCATACGATGGCCAAGATTAAAACTCATCCAGTTTTACGATAATATCACGATCAAATTATGTAAGGTAATGCTGAAATTCCTCAATCTTCAAGAGCTGAATAAGATACAAAGATAGTTGTCCCATACATAGCTTCTGTTACGAATATTAAGTCGGTGCCAGAGTTCAAACAAAATTCATCAGAAGTAAACATTCTAGCTTCTATAGTAATCTAACCCAGCGTTTACACTAGACGATTCTGGGCCCCGTTGAATAAAAAAATGAATGATAAAAAAAGTATCTTCCAAGTCTCGTCGGTGGCAAACTGTAGTATAAAAAACTATCGTGGAGGTGGACGAGCATTGGACGAGAGGATAAAATGAACGATCGTGAGTGGTGTTGAATACAAAATCGTTCATCTTGAAAATATCGTTTGTTTATCGTTCAAGTCTCCTCGCGGACGACCACGTTTTCGGCATCGTAGCCGATGTCAAACTCGTTTTTCATGCACTAAATCCATTCCAAAACGCTGAAAATAAATTGTCGTGTATTTCTCGTCCATACTTCAATATGTCTGATCGTCCAGCCTCACGGACGATACTTTTTTATTCAACGGGCCCCTGGCTGATAATTCTGGCATTATGCACCTCCTGACGACTTTCAGCTGTAATGGAATAGAAATCGTCAAGTGTAAATGCCAAGCGTGTGGTGACTGCAGATCATCTGATTACAGCAGATTTGTCACCACCTGACGACACTCTAATGCCGGAGACACACCAAGCGAGAAACGGAGCGATTTCTGCAATGGCCAAGAGAAAATGGACTATTTGTGAGCTATTATTTCATATTTAAGCAAGCGGTGGGTGTGGGAGTGTTTTTTTGCTAAGCCTCGTCTACCTACACTACTATATTATTTCATATTTAACCTGATTATTGCTACCGAGGTGCTAAATTATCATTAGGAGATATTCCTATTAAATAATATCTGACATACACGCCATTTTGTGTTAGCTATTATGAAGATCGGCGCCTTGACTCGCTTGGTGTGTCCCCGGCGTTAAGCTGGGGACACACCAAGTCAGATTCAACTCAAACTGTCCTAGGAGGTCTCTTTGGGGTCCGAACTGTCTTAGGACATAAGTATTCAACAGGGCCCACTTGTTAAACTGGAAAGGTCTTTCGTCCTAAGATATGTCTAGGATTGCTGGCATCATCCTAGGAGGATTCTTCTGCTAGGACTAACACTTGTTAAACGGTGCCCTAAGGCCTACTGGCTTAAGCCCAATGCCCATCTACCGATTCCGGAACATTCATGTACCTTTGTCAGTGACAAACGGACGGTAATTTGTCTCACCAAAGGCATCCTAACGGAGTCAGCCGTAGTCGGTAGATGTAGGACAGCTAGGCAAGGGTGAGCCACCACCGATTAGTAGACAGATTTGCTTAGGACTAATATCCACTACCCCATCTCTTCAATGTCCGGCGGTCGAGGGAAGAGTTATGTAATTTGCCTGTGACAAGTCGACCGACTCCTATACGATTTGGTAACTAATCGCTCAACCCTGAATCGGTAGATGGGCATCAGGCTTTAACGATCCACAGTCACCACTGCGGTAGTTGTATAATGTAAACGCCGGATGAGGTTGTTGCCGTAGACGTTGCCTTGACAGGTTATCACCAAGGGGAGATGATTTCCATTCAGTGCTAACAACGTCTAGTTGGTGGAGTAAAAGCATCAGATTATCCTCATGAATCAAGACCATGAAGTTTAGCATCAGGAAAATGGTGTCTGTTTAACGTCTGGGGTAAATGGCGGGAAATTTGATCGGTTTTTCTGGATACTTGTGATGCGTAACTACGAAACCAGTCTCAAACCGCATCAAGTGCATATAAATAAAAAAAACCAAGACATCCATAATAACGTCTACGGAACGAGGAGGTTACACCACCACATCGAGCATATATCATATGGTAAATCCGAGAGGCCTAGACTAGCTAGATGTAGACCTTAAGTGGGATTCACACATGGGACAAATGGACATGAGACGGGGCACTTCACACCTTTGCACCAGTCGGCTACTATTTCCAGCTGGGTACGAAGTTTCACAGATTGGGGTGTTCTACAGTCTCAGGGTAACATGGCGGATTCAATTCACATGGGAAGACTTAACAGGTACATAGTCTCACCCCTACGCCCCTACACAGGGTACACAGGGTATACAGTTGCCGACTCAGGGTACTTCCCTGTGTGAAAAGGTGTTATTTGAGTCCACTGTTACTCAGAGACTGGGGGAGAACGTATGAAGTACACATGTCTCATCAAAATGTCCCTCTAAATTTTAAACCCGTTTAACGTCAAAATCTCATGAGATTCTTTTCCTTGTTAGGGGTGATTGTCGCCGACAATTGCAAGTGAAAAAAATGGTCTCAGCAAAATGGAACCCTGTAATTCACACGAGGAGATTGTGTTGAGGTACCGAATCTCAACTGGATTTGTCTCAGACAAACACTCTGTGAGGTACATGAATCCCATCGTGTGAATCCCACTTTAAGAAGAAAGGAGTAAGAATTGAAACACAAATGAACTAGATGCTAATATGAGTCAAGAACTTGGCAAGGAGGAACAATTCTTTCATGGAATCACAGCAAGCGGCAGGCTCAAGGTAAAGTCACGTGACCGGATCGAGTAACGTGAACTAAAACGTCAGGGGTCGCTACCGTCTTGTCCCGCACTTGCAAGGATTCCCTCTGACATTTATGTCCATAGATTCACCAGAATTAGACTACACTGGTAACCAGAGCTACACAAAGTTAGCTATGGTCAGGTTAAATAAGCGGCCACCTTGACCCAGTAGCAAGAACTGTTTGTTACTCTCCTACCAGATCTTTCGTACTGCTTGGAGAGTGTATTATGTCATAATCTGAAAGGCAATTTTTCCATGTTCTTGTTTCCTTTGATGTGTATTTTTTCAAAATATAATGAACATAAATCTTGGTGTCTTTATCAATTTTTTAGCGATGAATATTTCATATCAAGTATGTCTGCTTTGAGAGTATACATAGAACAGAAGTACCTGGTTGGAGGCGCCTACAAACAAATACTGTGTGAGATTTAACCCGACCGACCCCTATATCGTAGCTCAGAGCAGACAGGGGTTGGTGGCCAATCTACGATTAAACCTGAAACTAGAGGACAACTTGACCACCCCTCTCATAACATCTCACACTCTCTAAGCGGTATTCTGTATTCCAGTCCAAATAAAGCCACCAGGGCGCCAATTACACAGTGTTCCCGCTGGCATCATTTAGATTATAGGAATCTTTGGGTTGCATTGATGTAAGGCCAGTGGATTCTCAAGGCTCTTAGCCTAGTTCGTTAAGAATTCTTCCCCATAGAGCGTAGTGAGAACCTTGTACAGAACACCACTTAGAGAGTTTGAGATGAGAGGGGTGAACCCACATGTTTATTTTTAAAGGGCATTTTGCTCATAGTGTGATCTAACTGCGCACGTGATCCAGGAACTACTTTTTTCCATGTGTCAAGACACGAAAATAGTGTGGCGTGTCCGCTTGCTGATTGTGACCACCGATTATCGCATAATGTATGGTCGATAGACTATGCCACACATTTCGTCCATTAATCCTAAGGTGGAATGAGAAATTGTCAATGATTCTTCCCTCCTGACCTCTGCACCCGAATAAAAGTTCCTTGAATGATGTTCTGCACTTTACTACCAAAAAGTAGTCCACCGCATTTTGCAGTGCATTTCACTGATTATGTACCAGACCTTTCACAAGGAGAACCACCGACCGTCTTTAAATAAATTGCCAAAAAACATCCAGGATACAGAAGACAACTCATATTTTAAGATCTATGTTAAAACATATCTATTAGAAAACCGACAAATATGGGAATAAATACGCAAGTAATGTTTTTCACTGTGGCCCGAACAACAACTTATTGATGTACCTAGTTCCTATCTTCCTAATTGTTAGTCTTGTGTTGTTACCGTCTTTAGCCCTATTGCTATTGTCCCTTGTGTAACTTTGAATTGTTATTACTTTGCCGACATGTAAAAACGCCCCATGAGGGGGAATGTTTGCACTGAACTTGAAATAAAAAACAAAACAAAAAACCTTTATACAGCATGAAAATTATCGGTTGGTTTTTAGTCGGCAGGTGGAAACTCCGCGTTAAAAGCACAGTCTTTAAAACATATTTATATCCGTGCTGTGATTATCAAACTAATTGTCTTATGCTAAAGCAATTACAAATCTCTGAGAAAAAAGCTCCAGTCTATCACATCCCTACAACGCCTCCCTGAATTCATATCCGTTTAGCAAATGAAACGATATATACCTCGGTAAACAAGTAGAGTGATGGTTCTGAGATTCATTAGCGACCTAATCGCATCAGTCTTGCGATGAAGGAAAATTTATATTCTCAGTGGATTTGACGTTGACAACTCCTCCTTTGTGACAGTGAATATTGCCACGTCAACACAAGAGGTCATCATAACTCAAACACGGCATTTCTTTTGTTTCCCGTCGCAGAAAAGGCGCTTCAGTCTCAAATATTGCTAAAAGGGTTTTCCTGCGTTACTGCTGTATTCGCAAACCATCTCACACGTAGGGTCAAGTGGACCTGAGACTGGTGTACTTCACACCTTTTCACCAGTCGCACACTATTTCCTGCTGGGTAGAAAGTTTCACAGATTGGAATTTTCTACAGTCTCAGGTAAACTTCTCAGGTAGTCTCATCCCTACACCCCTACACAGGGTACACAGGGTACACAGTCGCCGACACAGGGTAATTCCCCATGTGTATAGGTGTAATTTGGGAACACTGAGATCTACGGATAAGGGGAAAACGTGTGAAATACATTTGTCTCACCAAAATGCCCTCTAAATTTTAAACCTGTTTAAGGTCAGAATCTCATGAAATTCTGTTCCTGGTTAGGGGTGATTGTAGCCGACAATTGCAAGGAAAAAAACTTGTCTCAGCAAAATGCAACCCTATAATTCAGACAAGGAGAAAAATGTCTGAGGATTGCATGGTCGATAGATTGTGCTCGAGTACAGCATCCCAGCATGATTTGTCTAGACAAACCCCCTGTGAGCTACATGAATCCCATTGTGTGAGTCCCGCTTACCCAATGCTCGGGCTGATTCTTGTAGTGGGTTACATCAAGCATGGATTGCATCCGACCCAGCATTTACACTAGACAACTCAAACCACCAACAGACATTTGTACAACGTGACTATTATTGGTGGGGTTTTAGTCGGTAGGTGGAAAGATCAATGCACATCTACCAGTTTCGGAACATTGAGGTACTTTTGTCGTGTTGAGAGTCTTACCCCCTTTCGGTAACACCACAAACAAATGACTGATATTGTGAAACCCTTTCACATTTTTGTTGCTAATACGCTGTCTGCTTGCACTGACAAGTTGACATCAACAGCTTCGTCCGTGACGACAAGCTGTTTGTATAATCCTACCAGACTCCCATCTCCAAGCCTCATGGCCCGCGCGCGAGCAGACACTAAGCGAATATTTAACTTTGAAATGGCGTACTGAACGTGAGTCCACGTCAGTGTCTGTTCAGTGTCGCTCTTTACATTGGACGACTTAAAACGTGACGACTGTAAATCATCAACACTGCACGAAAACCACCGTTTTATTCATATATATACGCCATCACGGAAGTGCATGTATTGGCTGAATATTGATTTGTTTTCATTTATATACGCCCAGGCCTTATATACCACAGACGCGTCTTGGCTGTATTTCACATCCGGCGTATATGAGAGAAAATACCCTCTGCCCCCGCCCCCTCCGGCCCCTTTGTGTTGGTAGAAGTACAGGTGTCCTCAGTAGGAAGCCCTCCCCCCCCCCCACCACCTCCCCCCGCCCGCTCTCAGTGAAGCCCTGTTCACAGGACGCTTATATATACGCCCACAGATGAGGTGTATACACATGGGGATTAAGACCACCTTGTAGACGCAAAATACCTACTCATATACGCCCGGCGCATTCATATGTAAAATGATGGTTTTCGTGCAGTGCAAGCCAATGGTTGTCAGGTGGTGGCAATGTCAACTGCAAAAGTCCTCCACCTCAGAAAGTACCTGAGTGTTCACACTGATGACTATAAGTTTTCAGAGAATCGCCGCCTATCTAGACGGTTAATTCAAGCCTGCTTGAAATAGTCGTGGGCGTCAGAGCGTGACCAGTAGTTGTCAGGTGGTGCCAAATTGTATGATCTGATGTAACAAGACGATCTGCTGTCGCCACGCGCTTGGCGTTTACACTAGATGATTTCTATCATTTTATTACTGAAAGTCTCGGCGTTTACATTAGACAACTAAATATGTGACGACTATAGATCGTCAAGTCAATAGTCGCCAGGCAGTGGCAATGTCCACTGCAAAAGTCGTTAACTTCAGTATATACCTGAGAGTTTACACTAGCTTTTTCCTTCTGAAAGTCGTCAGGGAATGCAAAATGCCAGGGGCCCGTTTCATATTCTAGGATCATACATGAAGACCCTTTTCTGCACCCTATACAAGGGTTATCATTTTATAATAACTAAGTCTGTTTGCTAAGACAATATTAGTCATCCATAAGGTCGTCCATGCGTGTTGATTAAAATTACCCCACATCTTCCCTGGGTTTCTATGGCTTACAGAAAATGGTCTACATGTACGATCTTATTTCTCAATTTTTAGATCTAAGAGTTTTTTTGCAAACGCTGGTGTTTGAAAGAGATTGGCTTTCTTATTTTCTAGAAATTTTTTGTTCGTACATATACGATCTTAGATTAATAAACGGGCTCTAGAATCGCCGGCCAGGGGCGTGTTACATAAATTTTGAATGATACGACCATTGTACGATAAGATCTATCTAACGATGTACGACTTCGTGGACGATCCTCGTCCAATTTGGTTACATAAAGCAGATCGTAGGGAAACACATGAATCGTTCTTACAAATGATCATATCTTTGATTTACATCGTAATGGGTCATAGATCTACTATCTGGAAGCTATGCACCCCCCCCCCTCCTATCCACACACACTGTTTATGACCTATTGGGTTCTAGTGTTAACGATCAACCTACTGGTATTCAACCCACAGCGCAAATTTGGGCCTTAGCTATTTCAGTCAATTTTAGTGATTTTTTGAGGATTTATTTTTAAAAAGCTGTCTATCTTAAAGTTAATAAAGCCTTATTTCAATTTCAGATCTGAATAAATGAAATTAATACATGAATCGAGACCCACGACACCCTCTAGAGGTGTCCTATGTTAGGACGATTTTGGATGATATAAGACTATTTGCACGATGTATGTCAATGTTTATGTCAATGTTTAACAATATTTACTCATTTGATTGTATCGTACAAAGGTTGTATGTGTACGACCAAGCCCATTTATTTAACGATATCAGCTCTACGACCGTTTTACGATCTTTTAGATGATCTTTCAAAATTTATGAAACAGGCCCCAGAATCGTCTAGTGTAAACGCCGGGTTAAAGGGACTGACGGCTGTACATGTTGCTGTGCACGTCCTGTGTGTGTCGTAATAACTACCGCTCATAGCCAACACTGAACACTTTCTGCTGCGTGAAGTTGCTATGGTGATGATACTGACATTCATCGGGGTTCCCAGACGGGGAACAATGAGATTCTTCTCAGAGAAATGCTGCGACGTTTTGATTCCGTGGCATTAGACCTTGCAGGTGTTTGCTTAAGTGTGGGTATTTTTTTCCTTATCCCATAAAAGGCCTTATTGACTGGTTTCAAATAAAAGCGGCTGAATGCTCTGAGGGGTTGACGCGTTGTAACATTCGAGCGCATGCGAGGATATAGCGCATAGTCCAATTATAAGTGTTTATTACAATTTCTCCCTTGAGGGGGAAGTTCCCCCCATCTCTGGACAAAAAAAGGGGAGGCAGAGTGGGCTAATGAAATATTATCAAATTCTATGATAAAATATTATAGATCTCATTAATATGAATAATTTATAAGTGATTATTGATATGAATTATTACTAAATTTACAAATGATTGACTGAAGGAGAACAAGTCAATTAATGTAATTTAAATGAAATATAAGATTAAAATACTAGGCCTCCGAAGGTAGGCAGATAAGAGTAGGAGAGAGAGGCCTACGGATGAAGGCTGAGCGAGAAAGGTGTGGGTGGGTGGTTAAAAATTGGATACGTGCGTACGAGTTATAAAGGAGATGCGAGGGCCACTCCTGACCAATGACCATGAGTAACCAAAGCCGATATGATCTCATGGTTAAAAGCATTTCAATGGGTCCCAAAAATACAATATAATATAGTTTTGGGATACCAGTGTCCAGTTTGTAAAATTGGAGTAAAATTCCTCTAAACCACGACGACTTTTCGTATTTGGTGCTTCTATGGGTGTACTTGATAAACTTTACCTTATTGTCTTGCCTAGTTCTTCTTATGGTTTCGTCTAGTCTCAGACAATCTTTCGATTACTTGAATAGTCCAGTCAAAATAAGCCCAAAAGGGGCCTAACCGGCCAGAAAAAGCAATATATTCAATTCCAGTGGCATTCACCTCATAAGGCCCTATATAATGCCAGAGTGAAAATCGAAATTAATCCAAGTAGTGGAAGTAGTTCAAATTAGCATAAATCAAATATGGCCACCCTGAATATATGAAATTCCATAATTCTGGTCTGAATTGAGGTAGAAACATGATTTAAAATACTAGACATATGTTTTCTGAGGTGGGGAATTCATATCAATCACAAAAGAAGACCTATTCTCAGAGTACATTAGTGTAAATCCAATATAGCTGCTTGAATTCTATGAAATACCCTAATTTGGTAATTAATTACGTAAATGATATTGTATAAATATAAATCTCTAAACTACATATATATCTTTCCATTTATGAGCAATGATCGGATGACACAACACTATCAAGTTATCTCAATCGTTTTGTAGCATGTAAAGTATGGTCAAGTTGTTCTAATCATGATATCGAAGTCTCAGTGAAGGCCCGTTTCCATTGGCCGACGAAGATTGCTTAGACGCTTTGAGTCCATAGAAAGTCTGTCGGTGGTGCCACTGACTGTGCGTTGGTATAGGAAAATCGCTGAGGGTAGTAGATTTCACTCAGTGACCAAGCTTTCCCTCAGTGGTCAGTGGTGCCACATTGCATAATATAAGCAGAAAAAGTCGTGGGGCATTTCATGACGTTGTTTGTTTACATTGACCGATATTGGGTACGCAGTGCCAAAAGTCCGTCGGTGGTTCCTGACGGTAGATCGGTGACGGGAAATCGGCCAATGGAAACGAACCTTATGATAGATTAATCAAGCGACAACATTAATCAACTGATTTATTGAGAAACTGCCACCCTCACTTCGGTTACGCAGCAAATCTACATGTGTTTCTTATAGTCTCTTGTAAAGCCGGACGCCCATCTACCGATTTAGGGTCGAACGATTAGTTCCCAAATCGTATAGGAATCGGTCACCTTGTCGTAGGCAAATTATGTAATCCCTCGCTCGACCGGCGGCCCTATAGGAGAGGGGGTGGAGGGTATTAGTCCTAAGGAAATCAGTCTACACCTACCGACATATATACGCACACCTATAAAATCGGCGTATGGTCCACTGATCGCTGGGGAGGGGATAACCACAACTAGTCAGCGACAAAAGGACGTCTGAAGGAGGTGGTTCAGTAATCGCTGGGTAACCTTGCCTAGCTGTCCTACATCTACCGACTCCGTTAGGATACCTCGCCTGAGACAAATTACCCTCCGTTTGTCGCCGACAAACGTACATAAATGTTCCGAAATCGGTAGATGGGCATTGGCCTTTAGGTGCAAGGAGTTCTCACAAATAGGTATTGAGCATAGAACGATACACCTTTCCTTTTGAATGGATATTCTGCGGCTTCTTTATTAAAATGTAATCAGTCAATTTGATTGAGATGTCCGGACGGATGACCTTCAAAAGATATTCATGACTCATGTTGTACAAATTAATCTACACAAAACACACTTGTGAATGAGGTCTATGCCTTGAATCTCAGTCTCTCTAGTTATTCTGTATTATTTGTAGGACTATTCATTACCTGTTGTCTAATTGACTTAACACTGACAGATATGCATTACTTCAACAAATGCGGAATTTTCACCTTGCCGATAATCACAACTAATTGTGGCATAACCCACCACCGACCGATTATGTGTCACGATCGTCATGATGTGCCATGATCGTCAGGTAGAAACAGAAACGGTCAACGATTTTTCTCTCTGGCCTTATTCAATTTGGCACCACTGACCAACTTTAATCGATGGCGGTCTACATTTTACTACCAAAAGTCGGTCAGCGACCATCAGATTTTTGCAGTTCAGGTACAACCGACCTTTCACAGGAGAACCACTGACCGACTTTTGTACAGTGTAAAGCCCATTACACATCTACCGATTCTGGTTTGAACGATTATTTCCCAAATCGTATAGGAGTCAGTGAAATTAAGTAATTTGGCCACTCAATCAAGCGCTATTTACCAATGTTCTGTTGTCTGCGACTAGATTTATCAACATGTTGATAAACTTTTCGCCACCAATTTTGGAACACAAACCACAACTTGTCGGTGACAAAAGGACATCTGAAGAAGGTGGTTCACTATTCGGTGGCTCACCCTTGCCTAGCTGTCCTACATCTACCGACGATAGCCTACTCCGTTAGGATGCCTTGGCTGAGACAAATTACTGTCCGTTTGTCGCCGACAAAGGTACATAAATGTTCCAAAATCGGTAGATGGGTATTGGGCTTTCAGCCGGATGCCCATCTACCGATTTAGGGTTGAACGATTAGTTCCCGAATCGTATAGCAGTCGGTCACTTTGTCGCAGGCAAATTACGTAACCCCTTGCTCGACCTACACACTGATAAAATCGGTGTATGGGCCACTAATCGCTGGGGGGGGGGCAAAAACCAAAGATACTGAGTGTTCACTAATCGCTGGGTAGCCTTGCCTAGCTGTCCTACATCTACCGACTCCATTAGGATGGCTTGGCTGAGACAAATTACCCTCCGTTTGTCGCCGACAAACCTACATAAATGTTCCGAAATCGGTAGATGGGCATCAGGCTTTAGATTTTAGACCGAACATGCAAGTCCTAGATACTATGTATAAGCAATCTGAGGAGTTTGATAACCTTGATCTGACAATAAAGGACAACAGAAGACACTATAAGGTAAAACGTAAGAGCGGACGTATTAGGCCTGGCGTCCACCGACTACGATAGAAATTTAAACCTACCGATATGGCACCGATACAAATAGCAAATATCGGAGACATATCGGGAAGGTGCAAAATCGTAGACATAAGTCTAGACATGCCAATCCACCATGCATCGTTTTTTTTCCGGTGACTGATCGCAGAAACGTGGTCAAGTGCCCTGAAATCAGGTGACCTTCCGACACGATTTTGATTTCTTCATCGGGAGGTGCATCGTAGACCATATCGGAGCCATATCGTAGTAGGTGGATGCCGGGCCAATGTTTTGATATATACATATATATATATTTAAAAAATATGGTGGACAGCCCCAGTAGGAAATCCTTGAATGGAAACAAATGGTGGGATAAGAGTTAAGCAGATTGAGTTCGCCGATTGCTGTAGACAGTAGAGGAGATGCAGGAAGGTAAGATGGCGGCAGTAATCAGTGCGGACAGGGCGATAATCAGGGGGTACAGGAAGTCGGGGCTGTCTGAGGCGTGTAGTAACCAGCGAAATCAATAAAGCAGTGACACGAGATCAGCCCACCAGGCGGCGTGCTGGGTATCACACTTTATTATCCACCTAATACAAAGTGTCCATAGAAAACACATAGGGAGGGTGTATCACCATACCTGGAGCATACAGATATATCCACCTAATACACAGTGTCCATAGAAAACACATAGGGAGGGTGTATCACCATACCTGGAGCATACAGATATATCCACCTAATACAAAGTGTCCATAGAAAACACATAGGGAGGGTGTATCACCATACCCAGAGCATACAGATATATCCACCTGATACAAAGTGTCCATAGAAAACACATAGGGAGTGGGTTTCACCATACCCGGAGCATACAGATTTATCCACCTCCTACAATACAGATGAGGAGATTGTGTTCCAGTATGCACAATCTCAGCAGGATTTGTCTCAGTAAAACACCTTGTTAAGTGGGATTCACACGATGGGATTCATGTACCTCACCGGGCTCAAAATCTCATGCGATTTTGTTCCTTTTTAGGGGGAAATGTCGCTAATAATTACAGGAGGAAAACATGTCTCATGGAAATGAAACCCTACAATTTAGATGAAGAAATTATGTTCGAGTACAGAATCTCAGCAGGATTTGTCTCAGAAAAACATCCCGTGAGGTACATGAATCCCACCATGTGAATCCCACTTCAGCTACATGAATCCCACTTTAATGCCATCAGGAAATATGCTTAGTTTAAGTTGTATGGTGAAACATCACTGTCTGTGAACTATATCACAGAATTCACAGAACTCACAGAAGCTTCAACCGACTCAGACATGTATGTAACCTTCACAGAAATCTCATCCAGGGTTCCACGTGTCACGTCGAACTTTAGAAATATCTCTGCTTGCTACCTGTGTACTAAGTACCTGTTATTTCGTCGCCTTCACTAAAACCAGTTCTATAATTATCCATCATGTACAAAATCCATACTGAAGATGCACTGTAAAACATTTCAGTAAAATAAACAGGATTCTACCGTAAACGTGGGCGGTTAATTACCGTAATGTTATTTACAAGTTTTTTTTCGTTTTTTTTACTCAAGCAGCGAGTCACAGCAAATAAATCTGCCGGGGCAGGTTTTTATTGTAGTGTATAGTGTTTGTACCGCTTTACAAATTCATTATTCCTAGCTTCTTCTATACCGTATATCTTTTATTAAAAAAAAGGTATTCAACTGTAAACCAACTCAGTACTATAAACCATCCAAACCTCGGTCAATTCATAGCATGAATCTGAAAATATGGATACGTTAGATACACTGAGAATAACTCCAATTTCTGCAACCAAACAAAGTAGTGAATAAAATCCAGAAGTTAACTTCATCAAAATGTGTAATAGATATTTATTTGTATGTTTGTAAGGAAGGCCCAACTCAAGACAGTGAATTGAAGTCAAAGTTCAGGATGGTATTTATTTGCTTATGTTAGATAACAACGTTTCGGATTCATAAAAGATCCTTCATCAGGTTAGTCATTCATTTATCTTCGGTAATGTTTCTGCTATTTAAACGACATTAGTTCTCAAGTTTAAAAGATATTATCATAGTTCAGAGGATTGCATGAGCAATTTCTAAAACACAACTACGATTGACTTACTCATGTTATCAAATGCAACCTTGTACATTCAGATTCTGATGGGGACTTCTGTGTTAGGCCTGGCGTCCCCTGGGGTAAAATCGTTTAGGCCTTAAGCCTGATGCCCATCTACCGATTAAGGGTTGAACGATAAGTCGCAAATCGTATAGGAGTTGGTCAACTTGTCGCAGGCAAATTGCATAACCCTTCGCTCGACTTGCAGGCATCGAGGAGAGGGGGTGGTGGGTATTAATCCTAAGCAAATCGATCTACACTTACTGAGGTTCACTAATCGGTGGCTTACCCTTGCCTAGCTGTCCTACATCTACCAACTACGGCCGACTCCGTTAGGATGCCTTGGCTGAGATAAATAACCATCCGTCTGTCGCCGACAAATGTACATGAATGTTCCGAAATCGGCCTAATTGACTTCAAGTCCAAGTCAATTCCGCTGAGTTTGGGTTCATAAGGAAAGTCAATTACAAGTCAAGCTTAAAAATCGTTCCAAGTCTAATAGAAAATAGATCAATTAATTCTGATGCCGAAATTAGCCACTAGAGAGAAATACATTCAAAAATATTGGTTTACTTACATTGAATTTTTGGAATATCACGTTTGCAAATGAGATCCACAATTTCCATAATCTAAAACAGTTAACATGGGTTGTGGATTTTGAATCGGGCAAGGCTGCTTGTTGTTGTCCAAACCGGAAATAGAAATCGGACGTAAAATCAACGTTAAATCGGCGATATCTTTACCTCCAATGATGAAGAGCTCCATATTTATTTGACCTTGCCAAGTCAATTAGGGAATTGACTTGAACTTGGTTTGTGAACCAAAGACAAGTCCATTTCAAAAATTATAATTGATTTGATTTCTAATTGACCTGACTTTGTTTGTGAACCGGACCCAGTTAACGCTAAAACAAAATGAGTTCACTCCTTTCAGTGTGTGACTTAAAGACAAATGTGGGTAGGTATCGAAGCGCCCCCTGTTTCTACTAAATTTAACACTGGTGCTGCCATCTGGTTTCATGAAAATGTAGCAGTTTCCCATAGACACCATACCTACTTCAGATGGCCTTCCCATAGATATTAGCATGGTGACATAGTATTTTCTTAACATTCTCGATTGTACAATGTATGTTCCCAACTATCATAATCCAGAATAATTTGAAGATAGCAATAGAACATCAGTGTCATTTAGCAACGAAGTCAAAATATTGCATTTTCCTATAGACACCAATAGTTAAACACTTACATTTTCAGATGGCCCTCCCATAGAAGTTAGCATGGTGACATGACATTTTCTTTTGCATTTTCTATTTGCTGATATATGGAACTTATATTAAGTTATTTGTAAAAATCAATAGAATTTAGAAATCACCCAACTACCAGCATGAGTCTTTAATAGGCAAATGAATGGCACGTAGACTATGGGAGGTGAGTTTTTGTCTTGCCCTACAGGGATTTACTCGGCTCCCAAGTGGCCTACTGTTCCCATGCATCAGCGATATACTGCAGCCCAATGGGGCCAGCAGAGGCAATCAGCTGCATTTTTTCATCCTAATAGACTGTCAGCTTGTGGCAAAAACGTATTCAATTCAGCGAAGGAGGGGCTGCGGCAGCAAGGGAGTTGTGGTTGGAGTTGGAGGTTGGGTGGGGAATGTATATAGGTAGACTTGCCTCAGTCCTGAGTGAGAATATCTTGATAAAATTGAAGGAAAAGTATTTTGAATCATAAAGAAATACACAACTGGGGTTATGTTCTGGAATGAACTTGATGCTAATATAAAAACAATTTGTGTGGTATTAATAATGTTCGCGCCCGCTGTAACGGCGGGCCGTAGTGAAAAGCATTTTTTGCAAATGAGTAGGAGGTATATAGTAATAAGAAAACGTAGTGACTGAGCCTGTATAGTGTCCGTTCTCGGTCATTTGATGAAATAATAAAGCCCTCCCGCCTACGGCATCGGGCCGTATGTTTTCATCAAATGACATCGAACGGCCACCTGTACGGACTCAGTAACCACGTTTTCTCATAATAATGTACAGTACATGGCATGATTGACTCATAATACGCTGTTATACATGATCTGTTCTAAGGACTTAATAAAACATCGGTATAGTGGTTTCTTTTTAATTTGTCAAACAGTAGAAAATCCACAGAAAACCAGACAAGCTGATTATAGTTGAAGTTGGTTTATTTGGGGGTAAAGTTACATCGAGATAGGGGGCAGTAGGTATGAAGTTGTGCTACGTTTCGTCTGATTTAATCAGACTTCTTCAGGCAAAGTATTTTTCAATTTGTATAGATGAATATCACACTCAAAGATACCACACTGTATCAGATACTAGATCATTATTGACTACTGTAACTATGTCTCTGTAAGTCTTGTATTTGTTATGTAACCTTTTCCCACCTGACAGTACACAGAAGAACGTCCAGTGCTGCTCAATGAATGTATTTGACTATAAGGCCCGGCGTCCACCTACTATGATATTGCTCTGATATGGTCTATGATGCACCTCCCGATAAAAAATCAAAATCGCGTCGGAAGGTCACTTAATATGGGGCCAATTGACCACGTTTGTCCGATGAGGCACTGAAAAAAAAACATACAATGCATGATGGATTGGTATGTCTAGACATATGTCTACGATTTTGCACCCTCCCGATATGTCTCCGATATTTGCTTTTTGTATCGGTGCCATATCGGTAGGTCTGAATTTCTATCGTAGTAGGTGGCGGCCAGGCCTAAATGTATTTATGAAATTAGAAATAAAAGTCCCTCTATCCTACCCACCTCTGCCTCCCTGCAGCCGCCAGCCACCTCCCTTGAGCCTAATGCACATCTACTGATCGAGGACTGAACGATTAATTCCAAAATCGTATAGATGTCGGGGAAATTGTCTCAGGAAAAATTGCGCTTCTTGTCGACAAAGAAGCAGTCATCACAGCGGGATACAAGAGAGGGGGTGGAGTGAGTTATTTCTCTTTTTAATTTCTTTATTGTAAAGTGAGTTTTTCAGTTACAACTTCATCAACATCAATTATACACATGTATACATGCTATCAATACATGTTAGTGTTTATACAAGGTGAATAGTAAGAGAAAACGTGGTTACTGAGTCTGAAGGGATGGCCGTTCAAGGTCTCTTTATGCCATAGATACGTCCCGACGCCGCAGGCAGAGGGACATATTTATAGCATAAAAAGGCAGAGAATGGCATCCCTACAGGCTCAGTTACTACGTTTTCTTATTATTACATACCTAAATATAAAATAAGCCATTTTATATTCTTATTATATGTACCAATTGACCCGATGGTCACAGTGCGCCCGAATATTCACTACAGGCTCAGTGCGCCCGAACATTATTTATACTGTACCCCTAGCAGCGGGTAGTATTTCATAGACGTTCGGCCATAGGTATGTAAAAGTAACCATAATTCCAAGCAAATCTATCTGAACTTGATAACAGAGAAGTGTTAGATTTAGATGTACGGTCCTCCACATTAGGGCCAAATCCCGCGGGGTGGGAGAAAGCACCGATAACTTATAGGACTTTTTCCCATTTCATTCATCATTACATTTTATCTTTCTGTCGGGGCCGACTTGTTCAGTGACCTCGGGTGCCCCACCACTCATCAACGACAAACGCGTTATCGATGACCTCCATTACTTTACCGTTATCGCCCAAATTGGTCTTTGTCCGATGGGATTAGATCCCTCCTAACTTTAGGTGTGAGTGATAAGCATAATGAAGAACACCTATAGCGCAGAACATTTATTGAAGGTGGTTAATCAGCAGCGCAGAAGCACGGTGATGGAAATTTTTTTTTTCTTAAAGTTAGGTAAGGCCTGGCGTCCACCTACTACGATAGAAATTTAGACCTCCCGATATGGCACCGATACAAAAAGCAAATATCGGAGACATATCGGGAAGGTGCAAAATCATAAACAAATGTCTAGACATGCCAATCCACCATGCATTGTAATAGTTTCTTTTTTGGTGCCTAATCGCAGAAACGTGGTCAACTGCCCCAATATTAGGTGACCTTCTGACGCGATTTTGATTTTTTTTCTACTGGTAATCCTTGACAGTGGCCGGAGCGTGGGTTGGCACGTTCTATCTCACCCCTGGTATATTTTCTCCTTAACATTGGGAACTCGTATCCAATTGCCGATTATGTCATAAATTCTAGCCCAATTTTTGTCAATGTGAAGGATGAGATAGATTCAGAAACCCATTCAAGTTTAGTGTCAGAGCTCGATCCTATCACGTTTGAATCACGATGTAATTCAGCCGGCTTCACCTCATGTATCACCAGGCGATTCAAACTCGATGGGATACGAGCTCTGACCCCAAACTTTCATAGGTTTCCTTTACAGGAATGTGGCTTCTCCAGTGACCTGGGAGGTGTTTTTAGAACTAAGAACGATACTGGCTGAACGATTACGATTAGTACTAAGAGTGTACACGATCAGTGTGTCAGTACGTTTATTGTATGTGTTTCTCAGAATTCGATTAACTCTATTGCAGTTTTTATTCAAGCGAATGCATTGAATATATATATATAGTGGCTAGTAGGGCTACCAGCATCAGAAAAGACATATATTGAGGTGACCTTCCAAAAGGAGAGTTTTCAGGATCGAGGTCAGGACAATGACAGATTTAGTAAACAGCCTGGAAGGACATTCTAAATCTCCGTCCTTCTCCCTCTCCTTTTAAAGGTCAATCCATGTTTATTTAGCTCGGTCCCTTTAATCACAGTCCTATAGGACTGCTATATGACAGCCCGAGGAGAATTCTTCCTTTATTTATACAACAATTAACGTCTAACAGGTATTATGCTGGACAATACATGTCTCATAAAAGGAACGACCAAAAGTGTTGTAATACACACAAATCTGATGTATAATTTTTGTTTTAAGTTTTATTGTCACGATTCATTCGCCAACGTTCTGGCGGCCTTCCATGTGATCAATAAAGGAAATGTTATTCAAAAAATATAAAAATATGAAAACTCAAATAAACTTGGCATAAACTGAAGCTAGGTACTGATTGTATAATAACCAGCACACTTGTTTTACATAACAATCAATTGCGGCGAAGGAAGACCCCCCCTGTAGGCGAATTGTTGAAAAAAAACCACCCATAAGGCCCAATGCCCATCTACCGATTTCGGAACATTCATGTACCTTTGTCGGCGACAAACGGACAGTAATTTGTCTCACCGAAGGCATCCTTACGGAGTCAGCTCTAGTCGGTAGATCATATATGTAGGACAGCTAGGCAAGGGTGAGCCACTGATTAGTAGACCGATTTGCTTAGGACTAATATCCACCACCCCATCTCCTCAATGTCCGCCGGTCGAGCGAAGGGTTACGTAATTTGCCTGCGACAAGTTCACAGACTCCTATACGATTTAGGAACTAATCGCTCACCCCTGAATCGGTAGATGGGCATCAGGCTTAACAGGTACGATGGAGAGGGGACAGGCTTACGTTCAGATGCCAAGTGTCGGCGGATGTAGAAGAATGCCTTAACTCCCCGTGACCTTGCAGTTTGTCTCGGTGGCAGTTGAGAAAAGGTCAGGGCGAGAGTAATGATCGCGGCACAATAGAGTGGCTGTGAGCAAACGAGGTGGTGGCGGTGGTGGCAGTAATGGTGGCGGAAGCGGCGGTGGTGGGGTGGCAGTGGCAGTGGGGGCAGTAAAGTAGCGGTGAAGGTGGTGGTTGCAATGCACCCCTCTCATCAGATCTCACATTCTCTAAGTGGTATTCTGTGCATGGTACTCACTGTGCTCTATGTGAAGATAATTCTTAACAAACTAGGCTTAGAGCCTTGAGAATCCACTGGCCGGAAGTGGTGGTGGTAGAGGTGGCGGTCTTTGATTATGGACAGTCATTAACTGTTTGAAGAAAATATGAATAAAGTTCATTATGATATGTATCCTTGCTGACCCATCCCAGCGAGAGGGGTGAGGTAGGTGGAGGGGTAGCCATAGGATGCAGGGACTGGAGCCAGCCTATGTACTGGTGAGGAGGGGGTGAGGTAGGTGGAGGGGTAGCCATGGGATGCAGGGACTGTAGCCAGCCTATGTACTTGTGAGGAGGGGTGAGGTAGGTGGAGGGGTAGCCATAGGATACAGGACTGAAGCCAGCCTATGTACTGGTGAGGAGGGGTGAGGTAGGTGGAGGGCTAGCCATAGGATACAGGGATTGAAGCCAGTCTATGTACTGGTGAGGAGGGGTGAGGTAGGTGGAGGGGTAACCATATGATGCAGGGACTGAAGCCAGCCTATGTACTGGTGAGGAGGGGTGAGGTAGGTGGAGGGGTAGCCATATGATGCAGGGACTGGAGCCAGTCTATGTACTGGTGAGGAGGGGTGAGGTAGGTGGAGGGTTAACCATAGGGTGCAGAGACTGAAGCCAGTCTATGTACTGGTGAGGAGGGCTGAGGTAGGTGGAGGGGTAACAATAGGATGCAGGGACTGGAGCCAGTCTATGTACTGGTGAGGAGGGGTGAGGTAGGTGGAGGGGTAGCCATAGGATGCAGGAACTGGAGCCAGTCTATGTACTGGTGAGGAGGGGTGAGGTAGGTGGAGGGGTAGCCATAGGATGCAGGGACTGAAGCCAGCCTATGTACTGGTGAGGAGGGCTGAGGTAGGTGGAGGGGTAACAATAGGATGCAGGGACTGGAGCCAGTCTATGTACTGGTGAGGAGGGGTGAGGTAGGTGGAGGGGTAGCCATAGGATGCAGGAACTGGAGCCAGTCTATGTACTGGTGAGGAGGGGTGAGGTAGGTGGAGGGGTAGCCATAGGATGCAGGGACTGGAGCCAATCTATGTACTGGTGAGGACGGGTGAGGTAGTTGGAGAGGTAGCCATAGGATGCAGGGACTGGAGCCAGTCTATGTACTGTTGAGGAGGGGTGAGGTAGGTGGAGGGGTAGCCATAGGATACAGGGACTGAAGCCAGTCTAGGGTGGCAGCGGGCGGCGGGCGGCGGGCGGCGGGCGGCGGGCGGCGGGCGGCGGGCGGCGGTGGCGGCGGTGGCGGCGGTGACAGTGGTGGAGGTGGCAATGACGGTGGCGGCTTTTTTTTCTTCAGACAGTTCCTTTATTGGTGTCTCAGTAGGTATAATCATCTCGATGATTTCATTCTTGTATGTTTTACTAGCCAATAAAGGGGCATATACATCAATTGCTGAGCAATTGGTTTTCATGGTATCGCAATACAGATGATTAAATTTCACAATCTTCTGTTTATAATAAGATTACTGTTCTTCCACGATCCATACGTCAATAGATCAAGACCATTTGAAAAGTGGCGGTGGTGGGGTTTGGCAGTGATGGTGGCGGTGGCGGCGGCGGTAGTAGTGGCGGCGGAAGCGGTTGTGGCGGTGGTGGTGGTAGGGGTGGCGGTGGTGGTGGTAGGGGTGGCAGTAGACTTGCTCAAATCTTGGCAGCAGTAGTGTTGGCAGCGACAGTAGTTGCGGCAGTGGCAGCGGTGGTGGGGGTGGTGCTGGCCATTTTGGCAGTCGTGTTGGTAGTGGTGGCGGCGGCAGTGGCTGCGGCAGTTGTGGTGGCGGTGGTGGTGGTTGTGGCGGCGGTGGTGGTAGGGGTGGAGGTAGATATGCTCAAGTTTTGGCAGCAGTAGTATTGGGAGCGGCAGTGGCGGCGGTGGGAGGGGGGGTGGTGGCGGCCATTTTGGCAGTCGTGTTGGTAGTGGTGGCGGCGGCAGTGGCAGCAGTGGCGGCAGTTTTGGCAGCGGCGGCGGCGGCAGCAGTGGTGGCAGTGGCAGGAGTCCTTGCGGTGGTGGCGACGGTAGCAGAAGTGGTGGCGGTATTGTTGGCAGTAGTGGCGGTATCGTTGGCAGCAGTGGTAGTAGTAGTGGCAGCGGCGGCAGTGGTGGCTGCAGCAGTGTTGGCAGCTTTGGTTGTGTTGGCGGCAGTGGCGGCAGCGGTTGTGGCGGTGGTGGCGTTGGCGTTGGCGGTAGACTTGCTCTAGTCTTAGTAGCTGTAGTGTTGGCAGCGGGTGTGGTGGCGGCATGGCTGCGGCAGTAGCAGTAGTGGCGGAAGTGTTGGCAGCATTGGCGGCGTTGGCGGCGGCGGTAGTACGGTGGCGGGTGTGGTGGCGGCAGTGTTGTTTGTAGTGGCGGTAGTGTTGGCAGCGTCGGTGGCGGCGGCAGCAGTGGTGTGGCAGTTGTGGTGGTGGCGGCAGCAGTTGTGGCAGTGGCATGCTCAAAATCTTGGCGGTGGTAGTGTTGGCAGTGGCTGTGGTAGTGGCTGCGGCAGTGGTGGTAGTGTTGGCAGCGGTTGTGGTGGCAGCATGGCTGCGGCAGTGGCAGTCTTGGCGTTAGCGTTGGCAGCATTGGTGGCGTTGGCTTTGGTGTTGGCGGCGGCAGTGGCGGCAGGGGTGTGGCGGTTGCAGTAGCGGCGGTGCTAGTTAGAGAGGGTGGTGGTGGCCCCTAAGATTCGAGGTCAACTCTCGATTGTATAGCCCTCCCAAGGCGCTAGAAAATATCATGTAAGAAGAAGGTCAGGGTGAATGAAGGTCGGGGTTTGCTGCGAATGCAGTCATTGGCTACTCGGTCTACTCTATTCCTTATATGGACTTAAGGTAATGGGACAACTCCATGCTGTAGATGACCGTCCCAGCACAGGTAGACACCGCAGAGACATCTCCCACTCAAGGCGGGGCGGGCGGAAACGAGAGCCCAGCCTGGCGGGCATTGACATGTCTGAGGGATCGGGATGCGAGCTGAACAAAGCCGCCGGAACTCCGCCAAGATTAACACAGGCGACACGCGATTTCCGCTCAGCGCCGACGACTGGTGAGCGACTTCTCCGCACAGAGTCGCCGCTCCGTGCCGTATCGGATACGACAGCAGGTGGCTTGAGCCGCGACTGGGAGATATAGTGTCTTCTGAAACTGACAGGTGTCGTATGTATGTCTGGTATACACAATAGACCAGGCTGTGAATATCATAGACACCCATAGATATAACCACAATGATATGTTATGCTCCAGACATAACTGCTGTAAACTGTATACTAGAAGCAAAAAGTAAGTTCATCATAGATGAATGAGCGTGCAATTATAAACGTATAACAAATACTAGGAACAAATGTTATTTCCATTCATAATGGAAGAGCGCGGTATACCTAAATCATTTCATCAAATAAAAGTAAGAATGTTTCAATAAACCCAGAGAATGGATTTAATAGTTTTTTTCCAAAGTATCACCATATATCACATGTGTCAACAGATGACAACTGATTACTTAATGAAAATAGAAGTATCCTAATACAGTGAAAATGTTTCATAATCAAGTCATAAATACATTGGCATATTTCTTTTGAGGTGTTTGTCGTATGTTGACTAACTTTTGATTTCGACTTGTGCCTGGTCTAGCATACCACAGATCCCATTCAACTCGTCATTGTTGTGACTGAATTTTTCATTGAAGGTCTTGGTCAACTGCCCAATCACTCAAGACCAAAATACCTGATTGACCCACTGGTGCTTGATATATTTCAATTGTAGACACAGGCAGATGCTGAATGTAGACCTTTCAATTGTTATTCATTTATAATTGCACACCCATTCATCAATGATGAACATACTATTTGCTCCTAGTTGGTACACTTATCGCACTCAAAATACCATAATTGTCCTTTCTCTGTGATCTTTAACCATTTATAGAATCCTGGTTTTCATCTTGAGTATTTTATACATTGAAAATATGTGATTTCTGTTGATTTCCTAAACTGCAGCGCACACACAATCACAAGGTCACTCAGCCAAGAAAGTTCTATTAAAAGGAACTAAGTCAGTAGTAGGGCAGGGGGTATGGAAAGGCTTGATACTGGACCCCTGCTCATCCGACCAGGTCTTTATAGTTGGTGCATGGATAGTGAAGGGTTAGATTCTTTGCAGTAAGCTGAAAGCCTGTGTGAGCATTCTAACCCTTCTAGATGACGTATATGAGCGCGATTTCCCTCGCTCAAAAAGGTCTGAGTTAGATTTAGCCCATGTATAGTTTTCTACAACCCACTTGCACCCAGTCAACTTGCCATTTCTCTAACTGCCTGAGTCTAGGATCAAAACATATAAAAAAACAGTGGGTCAATGAGGTATTTCGGTCTTGAGTGATTGGTCATGGTCAGCTGGGCACACTTCTAAGACCCTGAGATACTGGCTCCCTGCTGTGTTCTCACTATCACTGGGAAGAGCATGCAGATAGTAAAGGGATAGTTTTCTGGAAGCACACTGAAAGTTCAATGTGACCACTCTAACCCTGACTTTAAGCTCTAGATGATGTATATAGGCGTGCAAGCACGCTCTAACTAGAAGCAAATAGGATGAATGAGCGTGTAATTAGAAATGAATAACAATTAAAAGGTTTGGGTTGGATTCAGTCTATGGATAGTTTTCTGTAACCCGTAACCCACTTGCACCCAGTCAATGTACTATTTCTTAATCTGCCTGAGTCTAGGATCCAAACATATCAAGCACCAGTAGGTCAATCAGGTATTTTTGGTCTCGAGTGATTGGTCATGGTCAGCTGGGTTCACCTCTAAGACCCTGAGACACTCTGCTCCCTGCTCGGTTCTCACTATCACAGTGAACAGCATGCAGATAGTAAAGGGATAGTTTTCTGGAAGCACACCGAAAGTTCAATGTGACCATTCTAAACTCTAGATGATGTATTTAGCGCGTGCAAGCACGCTCTAATAAAACGAGATGTTAATAGAGGGAAACTATGTTCCTGTGGGAATAAGTCAAAGTTACGAGGTAAGGCTTTGGAAAAATATTGCCCAAGGCTTAGCCGCGGGCAGTAATATTTCCAAGCCTTACCGAGTAACTTGAACTTATTTCCACTGGTACGTGGTTTCCCTATTCCTATATACCTTCAACTGTCGGCTAATATCGATAAAAAAACGAATGTCTCTGAACAGCAACCTTGGCAGTAAACGTCAACCTGGGCAGTATATGTCAACCTGGGCAGTAACTTCAACCTGGGCAGTAAATAAAAGTTATTCCACCCCCAGCAACGTTAAGTAATCATAGGTTGTTCGCTCATAGGTATAGAATACTAGGCGTCAACCTATCACTACAGTCGCCTGTCCACAAAGCCATCGATTATCGTCTATAAATAAAGCATGAATATCAACGTCCAACTGTTACTTTGACATTTCCTTCCAAGGCCTTGGCCATTTTTAGCCTGCCGTGTGTGACACCAACAAAGAGAATCAAATCACATCTCTTTTAGTTTTTTTTAACTTGTCTCGATCAAGTGTTGATTTTATTTTTGTCAAAGGAAAATTCAATTGCATCGTGATGTCGACTTTTATTGATGGTATGATAATTAACACAAGCCGGGCTGCAGATAAAATGTATTTATTGCACATGAAATTTGATAAAACATTGCATGGTAAAAGCAGATAAACACATTTCAGGTAAAACGAGAAAAGTGATAAACGAGATAAAGATTAAACATCATGAGCCCTATGGCGAGAATAAAAGAAAAAGAGGTGTGGGTGGGTGGGTAATGAAAACAGGAATGACGCTAGAAGAGGGGTCACGTGATCATGTGACCAGTCGAATAAATTAGTATAGTGTTCGACTAACCACCACAGTATTACTAGTTAGCATAGTAAGTTCGATTGCAGTTAAATGTGAAATACAGCCTGCAGTAAATTATATGTAATTTACAATTACTGCACAATGTTTCCTTAAAATGGATTAACATGTATTCAGCAAATAAACAGATTCGATTGACCCTAGAAATGAATGTTGAAGTCAACTAAAATTTAGATTAGGGATTACTAAAGGAGCCTTAGAACAGTGTTTTCTGATTAGATATGTACTATACAGAAACAGGTTTACTGTGGCTGTATGTGATAAATACGCGGCTACTTTGATGATCAGGTGAACCAATGCTGAAGGCAGAGGTTCATCGCATCGTAAATTTTACCAAGTATCTCTCACGCACAGTCATAGTATGTGTTCTTGTATTATTATCATTATATACCTTGGGATAGAGGGAAACCATGTTCCGGTGAAAGAAAGTCAAAGTTACGAACGAGGTAAGGCTCGAAATAATTACTGCCCAAGGCTTGGTAATGTACATCTTCAGTGTTGCTATAAAAGATTCAGAAGTATAAATCTTAAGTATAACTAATCGGTAGGACAAAAGGGGGGGGGGGGGGGGGGGGCAACGCATACAGGAGACAATAGATAGAGGATAGGTCTGTCTTATTGGGAAAGTTCTTGTTTTATGCAAACATAATCCAACTGTCTACTTGCACAATCTTTCTAATGATAGCAGACGGAAAGGCCCGAGTGAGGAGAATTTAATTTATTGTCCTTTCGACAAGATATCATTTAGATAAAGTTTCTCTACGGTAAGAGTGTATGCCATGTACTAAAGTGAATCATCTTACTTCAGAGTTGTACGAAGGTCATAACTTAAAATCTCTCCATCCTATACACATCTCTTTTTCTTCTTCTTTTTTTTCAAAAATTTCTTTATTGAGTATATATAATCATTTGAGATACAAGGGCTTCATCGTTCAACATTTCACTCAATAAAGTGGCACTGGACCTCAACCCATACATAGGGCTGGTTTCCATGGTCCTGCCGCTACAGGCGCATTGTAGACTATGATCTTCGAATTTCGTCCTAGAATATCACCGCTATCGTATTCGCTAATGGCCTGACTATAACGGAATAAAACTACAGAAAAAAAAGAAGCGCAGGTGCAGAATGAAGCAGAGAGAGTATGGAGACGCCTTAAATGGTTTCCATGGAAGGAAGGTGGTTGTGTTGTCAGTGCAGAGGTTTGAGCAGCAAAATGCACCCGCTCTTCTTATCTAGTCTTTCCACTGTCCTGCCCTCCCCGATGGAAAATTCCTTGTCGGATACGCAGCTGGAAAGATTAGTGTCTAGATATTCTTGTCTAACAAAAACAGTGAGCGAGTGATTAGCTTGGTAATCTGCTTATAGACTTAGACTGAGTGAGTTGGGAACTGGCCGGAACCTGCTATGGCCGGTTCGGGATCTAGAGGGTATTATGGGTGGGGCATTGAAGTATCAAATAGAAGCGAGGTTCAAATACCACACGCATAACAGATTCACAAAGCCATCGACTAAAAGGGAAGGAATTATTTCTTAAGGGATGTTCACCCTATATGGTTCATGGTGCCTACAGGGACAGGCTTTATCGGTAGAGTGTTATGTGAACTGGCATGAATAAAGGACTATAGCTTTCAACTTGTGAAAGGTAGCCAAGAATTGATAATCACGATGTGCCTTGTATGGATACTGGAAGCCGCTATCTCAAAGAAATCCAGTCTGACCTATACAGATGAAAAGCTGGTCTTAAACTTATCTATGGTATCAAAGAAGTATAGACATGTCTTTTTTGGTTGTTTATAAAACTGTGGCCAACTTGTTGGCTGTAATGCGAACGGGAGACGGTCACACTCTCCAACCACTCTCCAAGGACAACCAAACTCACATTTGCGTATACAAGGTCATCCTATTCCCCTTGTGTATACGCCTTATCTGCAGGCACCTGATTCGTATATACGCCTGATTCATATATACGCCTGATTCTGTTGTATATACACCACTATTCAATAGTTCCGATCTCTGCCACTTGGGGTACTACTGGTAGCATATTTCATTTTCCATTAACCATCCAAGTCTTTATTATATGAAAAATGCAATCCTATAATACCAATTTATTTTATAAAACCTTTGTAAAACCTGATAAGGTATTAACTGATTAATATAAGTATGAATAAAAGCGTTAGTTTCGTGCAGTGAATAGAAATAGGCAATTAGGAGAACACAAAAAAACCTTACCGTTTTGGTTGGCCAATGGAAATAGGCCTTTAGCTTTACTCATAATACTGAATAAACTGTCCCTGGTGTACGAAGGGATCTTCTGACTCAGAATCATCCAACATGACCTGGGGGCTGGTTAGACTCGGGTTCAGAACGATTGTATAAGAACGCGCATAATATACATAAGCTTGTGGGTGGAAATACCCCATTATGGCCTCATACAACGAGACAGCACTAGGATGCCCCCCCCCCCCCACACACACACCCCATGAGGCACCACCAGCGGTAGCCGCCTTGACCTGGGTCCCACAGGAGGCCCCAGACAAGTGGAGATTTCATGACTATTATCTAAGAAGGACTCTGCACTTAATGACAGTCATTATTCTGTGTGTATAGGGAATAAGGAAGTTGATTACTTTTACCATTGTCTTGTATTGTCCTGAATTAGAAGATTCCAACATAGCGTTTCTTCATTAGGAGTATTTGCTGAGTGTGTTGTCCTTCTAAAGGCCCTTTTTCCATTGGTCGACAAAAAGACGGTGTAGATTTTCTGTGTTCTTCTAATAGCCTATTTACTTTTTGCGTCAGCAGTGGTAAAGGGCCGTCGGTGGTTCCTGACTGTATATCAGTGATGACCAATAGAAATAGGCATTTAGGAGAACTAGAAAAATCTACACCATTTTCGTCGGCCGATGGAAACGGGCCTATACCAGAATGTGTCTGCCATCTGATCATGTTTTCACTCATCCAGCGATTCAATTAGCCTCTTTTACAGGCATATGCGTGTATTCAAACAAACTGCCTTTGCTTTTTGTTTCACTGTAGCCCTCCTCGCATAAAAAACCATGACACATCATAAGGTAAAGTCAATGTGCACATTGTTAGAAATACAAATTACGAGGTCTACCTTATGTTAAAAACACTGGGTATGATTCTATCAATTATATTACAACTATCCTCAATTATTCAACGTTTCACGAGAAGTGTGGCATTATTGTACAATCGTTTGGAAACTCTCCCAAGAAAAATCAGCACACCGATTTTCGTAAATCGCACCCCGATTTCTTTGAAAAAAGGATTTTTGAACAAATTTTGGAAGTTGCCACTATATGCAACGTCTACTAAATCATTACTCAACAATCGACCTCAATACCGAAGTACTGGCTGAAGATACATTAAAGAAAAGGCATGGCTCAGTTTATATGCCTATGCTTTGTTAGAGTTTTAACTATTTGGAAAATGTATCTAATGTGACTGAGTAAACGGCCTGTTCCATCAGGATGATGGCATTTATCTCACTGTCGGCCTATCGTAAAACCGGATGAGTTTTAATCTGGGCCCCCGTATGCGACGACTGGAGTTTGGCGTAGTGATATCCAGGGCCAAAACTCCAGGAGTCGCATACGGGAGCCCAGATTGAAACGAATAAGGTTTTGATTTTATCCTACCCCCTGTGAACGATATTTTGATGTGAGGATAATAACAAAAAACATGATAAAAACCTTCTGAAGTCCTCCATATAGCTCTCCTTGCTGCTCTGAAGGCGCTTGGAACTACTTTCAGCTGCTGATCTCTGATTGGTCCATTTTTTGTACGCTCCTAGGAGCGATTTTTATCTGTATGCCACATACGGGCGCATACGGAAAGTAAATGTTAAGCCTATGGGATTTTATATTAGGGGTAGGATAATTGTTCTGGATGCATCGGCAACAATATTTTGTTTACTCTTGTTAGATAATGGTCAAAATAGGCCTAAAAAAGCACCCTGGCATCATCTAGTATCATCTGTTTTGATTTTGACATCTAGCCGATTGTACCCGTAAATGTTAGAAATCTCTGACCTCACCCGATCGCATCTCCAGACTAGTTCCACAGTTCCAGCCCTGTATACTGTAATATTTCATGATTACAGTTAGAATTCTATTCTTTTTAAAATAATCATGATTTATATACAAACTTCTGTCACACCTAAAACACACCTACCTTCGAATAACTACTTTGAATAAACATTCCAAGGGTCAAGGTCAAAGTCGTTGCGATCGGTCACCAGAGGACGCCACCAGTAAAAAAACCTAGCGGAGAACGAGTGTACTAGGATCGGTGTGGTTCTGGTAGATGGAATAGCCTGGAAGCCTGGCCTAGTTAGACTATAGGCCAGGTAACGGGTTCCATTTTTATAGTGCATTATTGGTAACGCCTCCTGGTTCCCCGGTAGTCCGCTAGAGGGCTTAGCGGAACTAGGTGTATGACAAGCGGATACCAGCCAAACCACTAGGCTGGTTCCTGGGGCATCCCCTGGTCACAGGCGGGCACCAGCCAAGGTTGAAGGTCATGCCTGTAGAACCCGTTACCTGCCCCTTATTCATATGGGCAGGGAACCAGTCTAGTAGATGGAATCACGTTCCCGACAATGCCAGACTTCTCGATGCCCCCAGATTACTATGTTGGCTGCTATTACATTATAACGATGATACCAGAATAATAAATCAGACACTGTCAGAATCATAATTCGGCTGAGAATCCGGCTAAATGGAACAGCCCTTAAAAATACTAGGAGGTCCATCTCCCCCGGCGTTTACGCTAAAAGACTGAAAGAGTAACGACTGTAGATTGTCTTGGCAATGGTCGTGCTCGATTACACAATATCCGCAGCTATAGTCGCAAACCCAAGAAGCACATCAACCATTTAAACCATCCCTCTCATAAGATCTCGCACTCTCTATGTGGTATTCTATATTCCAGTCCAAATAAAGGCACTAGGGTGCCAAGTACACAGTATTCCCGCTAGGTGGCATCATTGAGATTATAGGAAGCTTTGGGTTGCATTGATGTAGGGTGGGAGGTAGGCTAGTGGATTCTCAAGGCTCTAAGCCTAGTTCGTTAAGAAATCTTCTCCCATAGAGCGTACTGAGAACCTTGTACAGAAAACCACTCAGAGACTGTGAGATCTTATGAGAGGGGTGCTCCCACAAGATGACTTTATAACTCTTAAATGAGGAGCGTAGTACTCCCTGCAATCCACCTACGCAAACGTTTACCTTAGACGATTAAAGACGACGATCCCTGAAGATTAATTACGTCTAAACAACAGGTGAAAATATTCATTTCCCATTAGAAAACCACAGATGAAAAAGGTTTAAGTACAAAGATGTGGGCGTCCACACAGAACACACATTTTTGGCCAAGAGGAGAAGTGGTTTAAGAATAACATTTTACATAATAGCAAGCTGACTATAGATGACTAATTCATTGTCGGCCGTCTAAGTAGTGGGGAGGCAACATACAGTCAAAACGCTAATATATTCGACACTGAGTGAACTAGTTAATCTATGAACACTTAGTGGTGAAGATGAATTCAGTGACAAAACAAAAGAAAGGGAGTGAAGCAAGATAAGAAGTTGGCATCCACTCAGAAATTGATCAGACTAACTAGGCGTTTAGACTCCACTAAAAATTAACTACCAACTATTGGTACGTGAACCTTCCCCTCGAACTGTTTAATAACAGCCGCCGCCCCCGCCACCGCCCCCGCCACCGTCCCGGCAGTATCCATATGTAAATCACAGGTTTTCACCAGAGGAGGTGTGAAGTGTAGCGCCCCCTATCGTTTTGACATGGACTCAAATGACAGCTTATGCTGATTCCTATGCAAAAATAGGCTAACTAGTAACAGCTACTACATACAAACTTTAAGAGCTCTATCAAAAATCTTTTCAGATATTGATAGAGTGACATCTAATGTACTCCAAACCACAATAGAGCTCAATAGAGCTCCACGTTTTATGGCTGTTTGGTGTTGTGGAATATTATCAAGAGACGTCACAAGTTTGAGTCTGAGCTTATTTATGCCACACATTTTGTTGGCTCCATAATTTCTACCCATGACATAAACAAATCCCATGTTAAGCCTATGGCGTTTTTTATTAGGGGTAGGATAAAGCCTTATTTCTCATAGGCTAGGGCTTACTAGCCACACACAGTCCATTGTCAAGAGCTCCTTCCCCAATGCTGGCAGGTTTGAAAGTGGCACCTTGAACCCTGCCGTGATCGCATATATGAGTCGGGTCACTATATGGGGCGCTGCGCTTCACACCTCCTCTCGGATTTCACGCTTTGCACGTTTATAGTCGTCTAGTGTAAACGCCGGGTATTTTAGACCTATAGAGCAGGTCTCAAATTACCGGGTGGCAGACAGAGTTTGGGAGTCCTCCTCTTAAAACATTATATAATCAAATGGCACTAATGGCTCTAATGTAATGTACTCTAATAGAGGCATTATGCTTCTCCTTACAACTCCCGACATAAAATGTCGTAAACTGACAATCTAAGTCCACAAAGCGGTCTCCTGATAACATTTTCAAGACACAGACCCTGTAGGCCCTACATCAGATTTCACGTTAAATGTGATAGGCACAAGCTCATGTACTGTTGATGCATAGAGTTTCTCGAAGGAAACTTATGAGATGAAAATAATGTGGTCCGTACTCTTATTTCAGTGATTAGTATTGTTTCTGGAGTGAGATAAAATAAAAGACCCACTCCATGAAAATAACTTGGTCTGTACCCCACCGAGTTTGACCGCGGAGTAATTTACAAAGCGGGGCTGAATGGGTTAGGTAGCGGTTTCTGATTTTATCAGGAACATTATTAATTGATAAAGTTATTCAACCAATTAGCCATTGAGTATTAATTACACTACCTTCATTGCCGTGAAGTATGAGTTCCTAGAGTTAAGCCTTTGGACACAAATATTGGGCCGAGACAATTTTGAATGCTGTGTGAAATGGTAATTTACCACCTTTACATGCTACTTCACCTTCTTGTACACTAAAAAAAGTTAGTTTTTCTTATTTTTTATTGAAACCAGCGGTGATTATTTGGGCTAGAGCTGGTTAACCACACTGCACACACCAAAACCATTTTACAACTCTCATTGCATTCTCTCAAAGTTGGGAGTTCAGAAGATTACAGGAATATATTCTATCATCGGCAGAGCTAAAGATAAGCATAGGAAAAAATGTATATCTGAGTGGAGATTTAAAAAAAAGTAGAGGTTTGTGTTTTTTGATTGAAGATTGCATATTATCATTGTTATGGTTATTAATACATTTACTGGTATTTGATATTGCTTACATGATTAACTTCTATCAGCTTGCTCTGTTTTTGTGTTTTTTTGGTTTTGATAACAATATCACAATCACACTTATATAGCATGATGATTGACAGGACAGGGTACAAACAGGTTAAAGAATCTCACTCTCGTGGCTCTTCAGTCTCCAGGCCTAGGTCTGGTTCACTCTGTCTGTATGTGCGGGATAAACTCCAAGCGGATCCGACAGAATAGGTAACTACCAACATCTCACAAAATAATATGTTTCTAAATGAGGAGAAAATTATATGAATTCCCCTGATAGACTATGAATGATGCTACATAGAATATGCCCATCTCTCATGGGAATATATGCACCTTTATAGTAGAATCCTCTCGAGTAGACCTGGAGGTTCTATATAGGAAGACGATTAGTTTACCTCGCTTCGTGGAAGTTAAAGCCTTTCTTAATTAGTTCCATCAGGGCTGGATACTCAATCCTTAAGTTAATTAAAGCCTTTCTCCTAGTCCCTAATGCTCATGTCTAGATGCTTGATGCCCAGAAGAGAATTGTGACCGTTGGCGACTTTATATCACTCTAATAGATTAATAGAAAGCTCACCATTATGAATGATTTCAAGGATAAGTCATCAAAAGTAATTTAATGATAATAATGTTATTTTCATTAAGGGAAGTGATGGGATGATGATGGCACTTTTGATAAGTATATCTTAGAGTAAAATATACATGTGAAAATCTATAATATCAAGAAACATCACAAAATTGTATATGATTGATTAGCTTGGTGGCTAAGTGGTAGGGGTGTTCGCCTCGAGCTAGGGAACAGGGGTTCAAACGCTGCTAATTTGGGGAGTTATTTGATTAATAAATGGTGATTATGATACTAAAGCTATGGCTGGTCATACCTCAAAAGGTGCACCCCTCTCATAAGATCTCACACTCTCTAAGTGGTATTCTGTACGCTCTGTGGGAGAAGACCACCTGACGAATACTGGGACCTGTTTCACTAGTTTCGTAACAAAAGTGTCAGATATGAAAAGTGGCACGAACAGTGCAAGCAAAACTGGATAAAACAAAGTCATGTTTCATAATGAAGAGTATTTGTCAATCCGCGTAAATGGTAAGTAAAGGTTAATCTCATTTCCTAAAAAAAAAACTGTAGACATAATGTGACAATATCATAAACCTGAAATCATGTGTGACTCATGTGATGTGTAGATTTGTCTAATTTCTATGATGTGTAGATTTGTTTAATTCTTATATTTGGGGTCTGTCTTTTCCTAAGGGCAGCTACTTGTGTTGTCACGAAACTAGACAACCCCAATCTGTCTGTATGGTGTCACAGACATGTCACAGGTTATACTCTGACACCTGCGACTATTTCAAGCGGGCTCGAACTAGTCGTCTAGATAGGCAGTGATTCTGTGAAAACTTATAGTCATCAGTGTAAAGGCTTAAGTACATTCTGCGGTCGATGACCTTTGTGGTGGACATTGCCTCCACCTGACTACTATTGGCTTGATAATCTACAATCATCACGTAAAGGCAGTGTGGACTCATATTCTCAGACCTGTTTCAGTAGTTTCGTGACATTAGGCCTAGACAGACATCAACAGCGGCACCAACAGTGCAAGGAACAGTGGGAAAGGTCTAGCAAATATCAGAAGGTCGGAACGGCCAATCTTCTTCATATTTTGAGCGATTATAGGTTATATGTATCCCCTACTAGTGTTGAAGTGTCATCACTTATTTCTTATGGGAAATGAGTGAAATTCCACGTGTCATCGATTGCCGTCTTGTGATCTATCCGTATGGTGTCACAGACGTCATCTAGACATGTCACGAAACTACTGCAACAGGTCCAAGGCTGGTGAGAATGAAGCTTCAGGAAAAGCCAAGAAGTAGCCAAAGCAAGCCTGCTCGTTTGCTAATGAACCGGATTGAGCCGGATCTCGGCCGACCTGCAGACACGAAAACCTGCTCTATCATTTCACGTAGCGCAGTTTGTAATCAGGGTTCGAGTTGAGAACACTTTCTGTTCGGCTTCTTTACCTCTCGGATATTCCTGATGGGATGGGGAGGAAGCCTCTGAGGTACAAACGGGTACAGCGTGTATGGCATGCTATCGGATGATTACCGAGACAACTTTCTATTAGAAGGATGATCATAAAGTAGGCGGCACTTAACTAATTCCTCGGTTTTTTATCCAAAGATCGAACCACAGTTAGTGGCCATAGTTAACTGTCTCCAATGAACAAAGAAGAGGCTGTTTTAAGTGGGATTCACAGGGTCAGATTCAAGTACCTCACTGTTTGTCTGCGAGAAATCCTGCTGAGATTTTCTACTCGAACAAAATCTCCTCGCCTGAATTGTAGGGTTCTATTCCCCTTGAGTGAAGTTCACACATTGGGTGGGATTCATGTACCTCACAGGGCTTGAAACCTCATGATATTCTGTTCCTTGCTAAGTGGAATTCACACGGTGGGATTCATGTACCTCACAGGCCGTTTGTCTGAGACAAATTCTGTTGAGATTCGGTACTGGAACACAATCTCCTAATGTGAATGACAGGGTTCCATTTTGCTGAGACAACTTTTTCCCCTTGCAATTGTCGGTAAAACGGGATTCCCACGGTGGGATTCATGTACCTCACAGGCCGTTTGTCTGAGACAAATCCTGTTGAGATTCGGTACTGGAACACAATCTCCTCGTGTGAATGACAGGCTTTCATTTTGCTGAGACAACTTTTTTCTCTTGCAATTGTCGGCGACAATCGCCCCTAACAAGGAACAGAATCTCATGAGATTTTGACTTTAAACAGGTTTAAAATTTAGAGGGACATTTTGGTGAGACAAATGTATTTCACACGTTCTCCCCCAATCTGTGGGTCTCAGCGGTCTCAAATAACATCTATTCACATGGGAAAGTACCCTGAGTCGGCGACTGTGTACCCTGTGTACCCTATGTACCCTGTGTAGGGGTGTAGGGGTGAGACTATGTACCTGTTAAATCTTCTCATGTGAATTGAATCCGCCATGTTCCCCTGAGACTGTAGAACACCCCAATCTGTGAAACTTTGTTCCCAGTTGGAAATAGTAGCCGACTGGCGCAAAGGTGTGAAGTACACCAGTCTCAGGTCCATTTGTCCCACCGTGTGAATCCCATTTAACAATCAGCCCTAACAAGGAACAGAATCTCATGAGATTTTGACTTTAAACAGGCTTAAAATTTAGGCCGATTTCTCACCCGATCTATCATTCCTGGGCTTATAAGAGGAAAGTCACATATTGTATTTGATTCTGATGATAATAGTTTAATAAATACACGATAATGACTGGTTTTGATTACGAGTGGTCGTAATCTCCGAGTAGTTGACGTGTATTAATATCCGAGCGATTAGCGAGGATATTACGTCGTCAACTACGAGGAGATTGCATATACTCGTAATTAAAACGAGTTGAAATTGTATTTATTAGCCACCTAAAGGATTGATAAGTCTATTTCAATAAAAAGTCCATGTAGTTCCAAATTACGCTACAACACTGTCAAGCATGGTGGTAATTTGGTGTATATAGTAGTTCGCTATTTTCCTGCCTTTTAATATGCAAAACGTTTTATGACAGTGATATCTGATGGTAAATAAGATTATTGTGACTGATTATAAACGATTGATGTTGAATGAACATTAAATAAACTTATTTTGAAGTACATTATGATTTAACCTCATTTTGGCAGGGACTTTTTTCTCCGGGATCTCCTGCAGGAGATTCTGACATGAACCAGAATCTCCGGGTAGTTGTTTCCAGGTGCTTTATACATTTCCTATGGGGACTTCGTAATCGGTGGATAATAAATATTCATTTAGTATCAAAGACTTGAGCCCCTCTATGGCACCTGACATGGATCGGCGAGTGTCTGGCTAACAAATCGTCGGTGAAGTGGAACACCCTTTTTATTCTGACAAAAGCACCAGCACGCTGAGCATTGATCTAATTACTCACAACTGAAGCTGCTCGTAAACTCGGTAGGTACGCAAGGCACGACCTCGTTAGGTTCACATTTCGGATTGTTTCGGATTAAATCGGCTCTCCCGTGGAATACCCGCTTTACTTTAGAAACACAACACTCGCCCACGTTTGAATCCCAGCGAAGGCCAACCGCAACTGGCAACTTACATTAGAGGTGACGTCACACAGGTACTATCTTTATCCAAGCGAATGTATAAGTACACTCTCCCAGCAGAGATCCTGCGCTCTACTTCCTGCGGCCGCTTATATCTATGCCCCAACCTGCCTGTTTTGGCCAAAATCTGGCCCATACGCCAAATTTTGAAATATTCTAAATTCTTAGCACTTTGGGGATAGTTTTGTGGTTTACTTGTAAAGAGAGATGCTCATATCGTAGCGGTTTCCGGCTTTGACAGTGTGGAGAACTATATCATCAGAAAGATTGTATTAGCTCCCTTCCCAACAATGTGCCACCCTATGCGCTATTACATAGGTCGGTTCAGTATTTTCGGTAAGTGATGAGCAAACCTATTCACACAAAACCAGACTCCACAAGTTTGATAAACAATGGATGTTTACTACAACTTCCTGGAGTGTTTCCGTTCAGATCATCCCCAAAGTACAGTACCTTGGCACTGGGTGCCAAGTAAAGCTGGGGAGACTAATCCAGATACCGGAGTACTTGACTCGCCTAGCCACCGAGAGGGTTCGGAAAACCCTGCCAAATGAGGATCCAAGGATTCTCTCTTCTCAGAGAGAACGAACAAGAATGCCTGCCTACCTACTGTGAACCCCGGCCTATATATATGCCGGATTATGTAATCCCAGGTTCTGCCGCGCCACTCTCGTGTGCGGCGTCACCTGGAACCACTACACAGCGGGGACTGACATCCCGCGCCCTCTTTTGAAGAGCGAAAGAACCACCGCTACACTAACCTGATCCCTACATTATTAATATGGAGCTCATCCGGAGCTCAGTGTGCATCGGGACATTTTGTCCTCATATAAAAGGCACGAAACACATATCTGAGAGAGACTAGAATTGTGACAGTTCCCTTTTATCTCTCACAAGCTAGTGCACTTTCAGTAATGAAGAACTCATGCTTTTGCACCTTTAGTAGCGAAGAATACCTACTCGGCAAATTGGCGGCGCCCTGGGTACATTACGTATCTGCCGTATAAGAGCCCCAAGTCCTCACTGGCCATAACATCGAGGAGCCATGAGATATGACAATATGCAAATATCAGAGGGTCAGATGTGCCAATCTTCTTCATATTTGGCTTGATTATAGGTTATACGTATCCCCTACTCCCGTTGAAGTGTCATCACTTAATTCCTACGGAAAGTTAGAAAAATTCCACGTGTCATTGATTGCAGTCTTATTATCTGTCCGTATGCTGTCCCAGACGCCATCTAGACATGTCACAAAACTACTGAAACAGGTCCCAGGTTAACTCGAGTTTGGTTTACTATTTATCCTACCCTTTTTTAACGACTCAACAATATTATCAAATACGTAAACACACGTGATTATCCATGTTAGTAGCGTGTTGACACTCATCGGAGGATGGCTGCGTTTATAAATGCTGCCAAATCTACTTTCTTTATCTTGTCCCTGATTGGTCCGTTTTTTTATTCACCTCGGTGCATAAATAACACTTTATTCAACGCTCAGTCACATACACTGAGTCAATGTTAAACCTATGGCGTTTTTTTATTAGGGGTACGATAATGAAATTGTCTCAGCAAGATTTGAAGAGGTACATGAATCCCATCGTGTAAATTCCACTTTACCCGCATCTTTAGGACTGAGGGAGTATAATTCTCAGCAGGGTGTACACCAGTCCCACCAAAAGTCCCCCTGATTTCTTAAACCTGTTTAACATCACAGTCCTTTGAGGTTCTGTACCTCGGGAGGGGAATACTATGGAGAAACCAAACAAGAGTTAGTTATGTTGTTGTTTATCGCACAACGGCAAGATCGTGTATTACTGCGCGAGGTGAAGCCGAGTGTAAACAACAACAAACCTGTAACTAATCTAATGAAACAATAAAGAACCCTAATAAAAAAAACTGAGAAGAGGAAATTGCGTTCTCAGAGGAATTTGTCTCAGACCAATGCCTTTGGCGGCTATAAATCCTTCTGTATGAATTCCATCTATGACTAAATCCTTCAGTATGTATTCCATCTATGAATGTTGTATCCTATACACCATATATTCCTTTTAACATCATAAGGGAACTACCTGAAAAGGCATGTATATATGCACATTATTATATTCCATATGACTTTGTGAGTGTATATAGGATTCATACAGGATTCAGCTGACTGTGGCATGTCCCCTCGATGTCTCCTTACAGAATGAGAATAACAGACAGGATATTACGCCTGCTGGCATTCTGAAGCTGGGTCACACAGTGGAGCGCTCTTCCACCTCCAGAAGCTGTCCTATGGAGCACCTCTGGACGTCAATGCACGCAAAAAAAGACCTCTGTAAGGTTGGCAGCGATATAAGAAGCTGCTCAGTCTACGCAATACTTGGTGAACAAGTTAAGGGGGTGTTCCACTGGACCGACGGTAGCCGATTCCGTAGCCAGACAATCGCCGATTATTATCGGATGCCCTAGAATTTCTCAAATTTTTGTAAATGGTCATTTATGAAACTATTATTATTAGAATTAAATAAATTACAATACGTGAGCTTCCTCTTAAGGGCCCAGGAACAATTGATCGGGTGAGAAATCGGCCTGGTGGATTTTGCCCTTTAAGTGAGATCCACCCGGTGGGATTCACGTACCTCACATGCTGTTTGTCTGAGACAAATCCCGTTGAGATTCGGTACTGGAACACAATCTCGTGCGAATGACAGGGTTCCTTTTTGCTGAGACAATTGCTGAGTACAGCAGTCTCAGGTCCATTTGTCCCATCGTGTGGATCCCACTTAAGTGTTCTAGAGTCTCAGGGTAACATGGCAGATTCAATTCACATGGAAAGACTTAACAGGTACATAGTCTCACCCTTACACCGCTGCACAGAGTACACAGGGTACACAGGGTACACAGGGTACACAGGGTACACAGGGTAAACCGTCACAGATTCAGGATACTTCCTCGTGTGAATAAGTGTTATTTAGGACCACTGAAACTCACAGACTGTGGGAGAATGTGTGAAATACATTTGTCTCATCAAAATGCCCCTCTAAATCTTAAACCTGTTTAAAGTCAAAATCTCATGAGGTTCTGTTCCTTGTTAGAGGTGATTGTCACTGACATTTGCAAGGGAAAAAAGTTGTCTCAGCAAAATAAAACCCTGTCATTCGCACAGGAGATTGTGTTTGATCACCGAATCTCAACAGGATTTGTCTCAGACAAAGGGTCTCTGAGGTACGTGAATCCCACCGTGTGAATCCCACTTTATACTCTAAAGCTGACTTCATCATACATCAACGACCATTTTCTGAGCGATATTGTAACAGTAATCCCAAAACTAGAACTCGTGAATAGTGCCCAAACGTTAAACCTTTTATTACGGAATAGAGGGAAACTATATTCCGGTGAGACAAAGTCAAAGTTACGAGGAAACTTGGTTTCCCTATTCCTATACACCTTGAAATGTAGTTTAGTAAAGATAAATAGCATTATTTGCTTACCCAGAAGCCAGATCCAACCTTATCAAGTAACTTCATGCTCTATGTTTCCTCCCCACTGCGCTTTTCATATGGATTTTGTAAGAGACGATCTGATTGGTCTAAATGTCAACCTTGGGTAATAAACATCAGCCTTGGGTAGTAAACATAAGTTATTCCACCCCCCGTAGCGTGGTGTAACCATAGAGTGTTCGGCCATAAGTTTATAGGAATAATGAGAAAGTTTGATTCTTTCCATACTGGGAGTAAATTACTTGCCTGAAGCGGGAGTCAAATGACCGAACACTGCTGACATTTGTGATGAGTTTTAACTTTCATCCAGCCATTATGCTGTAGGTATCGAGTAGCGACAATTTGATCACAATGAGAAGTATCTTTTGTATACAGTGGGCGCTCTTCAATCATCTTATGGAAACTGTGCGTATCAATTTGTTTATGGCTGTGGGCGCAATGGACTGTATTATTATACCTACACTAGAGGCGCATCGGGTAATTTGCCTTCGAGATTAAAACCCAGTTTAATATCCTGAAAACTGATTACCATGATCTCCGAGTGCTGTAGATCACATGTCTAATTTAAAAATTTGGATATCACCGTTGAAGGTTTTGATTTAAAGGCTATAACACACTGAACGATTCTAGGTTTTGATTTAAAGGCTATAACACACTGAACGATTCTAGGCCCCGTTGAATAATAAATTCTACGATAAAAAGTGTATTGTATATGTCTCCACCCCCTCTTCATGGTAATCATTAGAAGGCAACTCAAGAGATGAAAATAACTCATTTCACCGATTTTGACCGCGGAGTAATTCACAAAGCAAAACTGAGTGAATTACGTGGAGGTCAAACGAGGTGGAGTGCGGACCAAGTTATTTTTATCTAGTGGGTTACTGATTTTATCTCACCCCGTATGACATTATTATCTAATGAAAATGAATCACCCAATTAGCCATTGAGTATTGGATACACTACCTACACGACCATGGAGTATGAGTTCCTAACGTTAAGTCTATGGAGAAAAGTACCAGGGTGAGATCATAAAGAAGAAACCAACATGTTTTGTTCAAAGTCATCGTTCTCCATAAGTTTAATGTGGAGCGATATGAACGAGGCGATAGACGTGTGAATATCACGTAGAATTGAAATTAGTTGGAGAAAGACAACTTTCTGTATTCCTCGGCCCTGTTTTTCCAATCCGAAGATATTCGCGTTTGAATTTCACCTTAGCAAACGTCTGCTCTGGTGGCCAGTGTACTTTCACACACGCCTCTGCTAATTTATGCGGCGACACTGCGCATGGGAGATGGGAGGGTACACTGGCCAACAGAGCAGACGTTCGCTATGACGAAATTCAAACGCTAATATCTTCGGAATGATCTTCTTCATATTCGGTATGATTATAGGTTATATATATGCCTTACTCGTGTTAAATATCATTGCTTAATTCGTATGAGAAGCACAGGAAATCCTTTATATATACGCACAATGAGGTTTGATAGAATCTGAGAAGTTCTATACTTGAGACACTTTTAGCGGCAATCGAGCGCGCCGCACTGAGACCATGTCTATAGCACAGCCGCCATTTTGTGTCTTGCAAATTGTCTTCCAATCGTAGAGGTGTCTCAGCATATCATTGGCCGATAATGTTGTGACTGAAAAAGAGGGCCCTGTATTCATCTTTATCCTACCCCTAATATAAAATCTCATAGGCTTAACATTGGATTTTCGTATGCCACGCTGACTGGCATACAGAGTTTTATATGCCACTAGTGGCATACAGCATTGTTATCACGTAATATTCCAAAATCGAGCTGATAGGGTAGGATAAAATCAAAACCTGATTCGTTTTAATCTTGGCCACCGCATTCCACTCCTGAAGTTTTGGCTCCAGACTTCACTCGGCTTCGCCTCATGAAGTCACTTTGCCAAACTCCAGTCGGACTGCAATACTCGAAGGGACATGGAGAACGAGTTCCCAATGTTAAGCATATGGGATAAAAATACCGGGGATGAGATAATTAACTACATCTATACAATATAGTTACCTGCTCGAGTTTTTGGCCTTCTAGTGGGTCCTAGATAATTTCCTCTGTACACCCCTGCTATCTATTAGTACTTTCTTGTATGCATTCATATTTGTCCACTCGATTTTACAGATAATTATTTCGGAAACCTTTGAAATGGTCGGAGGCGCTTTGTTGCCACTGAAACATTTGGAAGAGTAATTTATATGCAGTGTAGGGCACGCCTAGGGAACTTCATTCAGCTCAGACATGCGCAGACACACAACTATAGAAAACACTTAATTGGAATATAAATGACTAGCACTCTAGAATTACATGACCAGGAAATGATCAAATGCAATTTAGAAGCAGATGGAACATGTTTTTCATATCATAAAATTGTCTGAGTAATTTTCGTCGCGACAGGAAGTTTTTTTATTAAGTTATAGACAATCTCGGAGTACTAGTCCTGATATTAGTATCGTAACAGGTGACGGTGCACCCCTCTCTTAAGATCTCACACTCTCTAAGTGGTATTCTGTATTCTGGATTCTCACTACGCTCTATGGGAGAAGAATTCTTAATGAACAAGGCTTAGAGCCTTGAGAATCCGTTGGCCTGCCTCCCACGCTAAACGTGTACATCAATGCAACCCAAAGATTCCTATAATCTCAATGATGCCACCTAGCGGGAATACTGTGTATTTTTGCGCCCTATTGGCTTTATTTAGCCTGGATTGTAGAATACCACTTAGAGAGTGTGAGATCTTATGAGAGAGGTGCACCATCTGTGGTACAAGTAGATAATTGTATTTCGCTTATCTGTGAGAAGAGTTTCCATTGGCCGACGGACCTTGTCACAAGTAGGACTCGCTCACATATCGCTGACAATGGACAGAAAACTTGGTGTGTACCGGTTTTTAGCAGTACTATAGCGATTTCAAGTTGGCGATTATGCGGGCGAATTTGGTGTCCTCTTGGCGATTATATCAAACAAGTTTGATATTATCGCTCATGTGATCGCTCACGTGTGCGCTGCCGAGTTTTGAGTTCGCTCACATCGAAATCGCTCTCATTTATAGGCGAGTGAAGGACACACCAAGCGATAATTATTATCGCTCATATAATCGCCATGACTTTGTTGGCGAGTAGTTTTATCGCCAACGTTTCTTGCTTCAAGCGAGTCATGATGGCGATGTCTGGAATCGCCAATACAAAATAGCATATATCTGAGATATTTTTCATAGTAATATCTCCCACCGATAATTTAGCGTATCAGAAGAAATAATCAAGGGAAATATGAACCAATAGCTCACATACACGCCATTTCGTGTTGGCGATTCGAGAAATCGCTGCCTTTCTTGCTCATGCCGGAGACACACCAAATGAGAAAAGAAGCGATTTCCGGAATCGCCAACACAAAATGGCGAGTGTGAGAGCTATTATTTCATATTTCACCTGATTATTGCTTCCGAGGCACTACATTATGAATGGGAGATATTGCTATGAAATAATATCTCACATATATGCCATTTCGTGTTGGCGATTCGAGAAAGCTGGAGACAAATATGTGCGCTATTATTCTATATTTCACATGAATTTTGCTTCCGAGACACTAACTTATGGGTGGGAGATAATACTGTAAAATAATTGTTTCACATACATGCTATTTTATGTTGGCGATAACAGAGATCGTTGCCTTGACTCGCTTGGTGTGTCCTCGGTATAAGTGCGTCTTCGACTTGATGGTAAATACCCGACCGTACTTAGACTCAATGGGTTCCGACAGCACTTGACGCCTACCTCTCCACACCTACCAGGCCCCAGCCAGCCTCATACGAGCACAGGTCATAATGTCAAGTGGTCTCCCCGCTCTAACGGCTATTCACGCGACGCATTTATCTTTATCCAGGTCAAAACCGCTTTCTGCGAGCAGTCAATCAAAGAAGGCAGCCATATGTGGCCGGGCTCGAGTGATTCATTTTCTGCCCGTGTGGGGAGGACGTGCGAGATGCGGTGTATAGCCACCGCTTCTCAGCCGCTCAATGTGGCTCCCGACACTTCTGACAAAGTAAAACTCCACTTCTGGGACACCCAGCTTAAGGGGACACCCAGCTTAAGAGGGGTATCTCGCTTAAGGGGGCACTCGGCTTAAGGGGAGAACCCTCTTTAAGGGAGCACCATGCTTAACCCTTTAATGACGGGTGCCTGTGGTCAAGCTACCGCCTGGAGGACGGTTGCTGGGTACATAAAGGTGCATAAATGTTCAGAAATCGGTAGATGGGCATTGGGATTTAGTATGCAGATGGTAAACAGATAGTATTTTGCAGCAAGCTGAAAGCTAATGTGAGCATTCCAACCTTAAGCCCAATGCCCATCTACCGATTTGGGAACATCTATGTACATTTGTCGGCGACAAACGGAGGGTAATTTGTCTCAGGCGAGGCATCCTAATGGAGTCGGTAGATGTAGGACAGCTAGGCAAGGCTACCAACCGATTATTGAACACTCAGTTTCTTTGGTTTTTGCCCTCCCCCAGCGATTAAGCCCAATGCCCATCTACCGATTTCGGAACATTCATGTACCTTTGTCGGCGACAAACGGACAGTGATTTGTCTCAGCCAAGGCATCCCAACGGAGTCGGCCATAGTCTGTAGATGTAGGACAGCTAGGCAAGGGTGAGCCACCGATTAGTAGACAGATTTGCTTAGGACTAATATTCACCACCCCATCTCCTCAATGTCCACAGATCCAGCGAAAAGTTACATAATTTGCCTGCAACAAGTTCACCGACTCCTATACGATTTGCAAACTAATCGCTCAACCCTGAATCGGTAGATGGGCATCAGGCTTATGTGGACCATACACCGATTTTATCAGTGTGCGGGGCGAGCGATGGGTTACATAATTTGCCTGCGACAAGGTGACCGACTCCTATACGAGTCCAGAACTAATCGTTCAACCCTAAATCGGTAGATGGGCATACGGCTTTAAGACACTGAATATTGCATGTGCAAGCACGCTCTAAAAAGATAATCTGATGTGGTGCCAACAGGTTCTGTTAACCCTATTGTACTGAGGATAATCTTAAAGCACCTATTTTTTCTTCATACTGCAACCCATGGTGTGCGCTACTTCATTTAATTACCTTCCTTTTATCAGTAATCACAGAATGCACTTGATAGCTGGAGAATATAAAGCCGGGGATGCACAAAGTGAGCCATGCAGCCATTTCTGGAATCGCCAACACAGAATGGCGTGTATGTGCACTAATATCCTAAATTTCTCCTGATTATTACTTCCGAGACGCTAATTTATCAGTGGGAGATATTACTATAAAAAAAACCCTCAGATACATGCTATTATTTATTGGCCATTCCAGAGATCGCCGTCTTGACTGACTTGGTGTGTCCCTGGAATAATGAGGCCCGACGTCCACTGAGCTCCCGATAACCTACGTTAGGCCCGGCGTCCACCCACTGCGATATGCCTCCGATATGGATATGATGCACCTGCCGATACAAAATCAAAATCGCGTCGGAAGGTCACCTAATATCGGGGCAGTTGACCACGTTTTTGCGATTAGACACCGAAAAAAACCCATTACGATGCATGGTGGATTGGCATGTCTAGACATATGTCTACGATTTTGCACCTTCCCGATATGGCACCGATTTTGACATTTTGTATCGGTGCCATATCGGGAGGTCTACGATTCTATCGTAGTAGGTGGACGCCGGGCCTTACCCGACGTTTACACTAGACGATTCTGGCCGGCCACTGCAGATTGTCTCAATATGTTAACCCATTCAGGGCGAAAATGCCTGCAGGCATTATATACATGGTGGCCGAAAATGCCTACAGGCATTATGTACACAGGGGGAGAGAATGCCTATAGGCATTCATGATATATTCAGGCATTTTCAAATGAATACAAGAAAAATTTAAAGAGTTCTTGTAAAATATGGAAAGATATGTGTGGAAATCAATACATTTTGTATACTGTTTAAAAAAAATGCCCTATAGCAATAAAGAATTTCTCTAGGTCACACGACAAGGCATTCTCGCCCCCAGAGACATATAACCCTGCAGCTACTGGTACCCACCAACCTGCTCGCCTGGAAAGGGTTAAGTGGGATTCACACTTGGGACAAATGTACCTGAGACTGGTGTACTTCACACCTTTTCACAAGTCGCCAACTCTTTTCCTGCTAGGTACAAAGTTTCGCAGATTCGAGTGTTCTATAGTCTCAGGGTAACATGGTGGATTCAGTTCACATGGGAAGACTTACCAGGTATATAGTCTCACCCCTACACCCCTACACAGGGTACACAGGGTACACAGTCACCGACTCGGGGTACTTCCTTGTGTGAATAGGTGTAATTTGGGGCCACTAAGACTCACAGATTGGGGAGAACGTGTGAAGTACATTTGTCTCACCAAAATGCCCTTATAAATTTTAAACCTGTTTAAAGTCAAAATCTCATGAGATTCTGTTCCTTGTAAAGCCCAATACCATTTACCGATTTTGGAACATTTATGTAGGTTTGTCGGCGACAAACGGAGGGTAATTTGTCTCGGCCAAGCCATCCTAATGGAGTCGGTAGATGTTAAACAGCTAGGCAAGGCTACCCAGCGATTAGTGAACACTCGGTATCTTTGGTTTTGCCCCCCACACCGATTTTATCAGTGTGCAGGTCGAGCAAGGGGTTACGCAATTTGCCTGCGACAAAGTGACCGACTCCTATACAATTCGGGAACTAATCGTTGAACCCTAGATCGGTAGATGGGCATCCGGCTTAAGAGGTGATTGTAGCTGAATATTGCAAGGAAAAAAACTGTCTCAGCAAAGTGGAACCATACAATATTCAGACAAGGAGATTGTGTTCCAGTACCTAATCTCAACAGGATGGTTTCAGACAAACGCTCTGTGAGGTACATGAATCCCACCGTGTGAATCCCATTTTAGATTATTAAATTTTGCACACTTAAAATTATTAAATTTTGCACCACCTGACGACTATTGGACCCACTCTTACCCATGCAACTATTTCAAGCCGGTTTGAATAAGTCGTCTACCCAGGCGGCGATTCTGTGAAAACTTAGTCATCAGTATAACAGCTTGAGTACATTCTGGGATTGACGACTTTTGCAGTTGACATTGCCACCACCTGAAGACTGCTGGCTTGGCGATCTACAGTAACCACTATCTAGTTGTCTAGTGTAAACGCCGGGTGAGACAGATCTGGCTCCGATATGGGCTACGATGCACCTCCGATAAAAAAATCAAAATCGCGCCGGAAGGTCACCTAATGTCGGGGCAGTTGACCACTTTTCTGCGTTTAGACACCGATATAAACCCCATACAATGCGTGGTGGATTGGCATGATTAAACATATCTACGATTTTGCACCTTCCCGATAAGTCTCCAATAATTACTTTCTGTATATCGGTGCCATATCGGTAGGTCTAAATTTCTATCGTAGCAGGCCTTATATAATGCATACAATGGGATGCATCCTCGGGTGTTTCAGCTACCGATTATAGTTGACCTTCAAACACGATTTCCATTTTGTGTCTGGAAATGCATCAAAAGGCCCATCGTAGTGTATCGAGAGCTCAGTGGACGCCGGGTCTTGGGCCACGTTATTTTCATCCGGGAATTCTTTCCCCTCCTGGTATCGTTAAGGGCTGCGCAGTAAAAACGAATTCCTTTTCTGACAGTAACCAAAACAAATTAGATTTAAATTGAGGTAATATCTCGAATTTACGTTGCAACTGCATTGGAAAAGTCCATCCGGCGAATCATCCCAGTAAAATAAAGTTATCAAAGCTTTGGAGAGTCTTATTTGGCAGCACATTATGATAAATTGTCAAGTGCCCGACAGCCAATGGGTGTTTTATGGTGCCTGCGCCTTCCACGTCCAATAAGAGGGGGAGAAATAAAACTAATTGAATGTCGTCTCAACCTGAAAACCAATCTGTTTGTGTTGGGGTTAACTGGGCCCCGTTGCTCCACTTTTTGTGGTATCACTAGCTATAATCAGATCGCAATTATATTTTTACGATTAATTTAACGATCTGACTGAAAAAGCGTTGCTCCTGTAATACCAGATCGTATCTTTATGTTCCCGCGGTATCGCTATTTTTTACTATGAGATAGCGATACAACAATGCGGGCACATATTAAAGAAGAAACCAACAAGTTTTGGTCAAAGTCGTCATTCTCCACGGGTTTGATGCGGAGTGATATCACATAGCATTCAAACGAGTTGGAAAATGACCTCTTTGACCAAAACGAGTTGCTTTCTGTATTTATCTCACCTCTGTACACCCTAAAAGAATGGACAACACACTGGATATAGACCATGGAGAACGGACTTCAATACTCGTAGGGGCATGGAGAACGAGTTCCCAATGTTAAGCCTATGGACATTTATTCCAGGGGTGAGATAATAAATGAGACGGGGAAATACACGAGCCCGAGTGGTTTACACAGCCGCCTGTCTACAATACCATCATTTGTTGTATTTATCATCCATCTTTTCGAATAGATTAAACCCATTGTTGCTCAAGTCTTTGATTATGAACATTCAATAAATGATTAATCAAAATCAGAATAAAGTTCATTATAGTAATAAAACGATGTTCCTGTAAACGTACACATTTCGATCCGAACTCGGGCCCCGGGCCGTTAGCAGCGAGGTGTTTACAACGAGCTGTAAACGGCCCGGGGCCCGAGTGAGGATCAAAATTTGTAAATATGTACTTTTACAGGCACAACGTTTTACTTTTACTATAAACCTTCAAAACATTAATATAGTTACCTTAATTAAGTTGTAGGAGCCATTTAAAATCCAATTTGTGCACAGAACGGTCGACATGAACCCTAGCTTTCGCTTCGATCGTGGAATGCGGATGTGACGTTGTCGCATAGCAACACACATAGCAACCTGCATTGCAACACTTGTTGTCACTTGCAAACCAGCGGGGAACCAGCGGGAAAACGTCGGGAAGAAAACATAGGAGTTGTTCTCTCATTGCACTCTTGTTTTTAAGGTGCTTGCCATGTTTATTCAGGTTTTTATTACTGTACTTCGAAGTTTTTCTGTAATTTATATATGTATTTTTGATTTTACAGTATTTCAGTAAGTCTTCTTTATGTACTCTAACGTTAACGTTACCTATGTCGAAGCAGAGACACCGTCGGCCATTTTAAATATCGACGTTGTAATCATATCCGTTACGACCGTGAAATGAACCCTGATATACTGCACAGCTGTGCAGTACGTCATGGGGCGCAGCGTGTAGTATTTACGTCACTTACGGCAGTAGGTATATAGTAAATTATGTATCCTTCTCTGACTGGCCAATGAATCCCAGCGAGGAGGGTAACTATAGGATGCAGGGACTGGAGCCAGTCTACAGTGGGACTTGACCAAGAGGGGTTGACCGTTGGTCTCATTGCTTTGGGTCTTACCCGAATATTCGTTTCCCTCCCACCAAGCGACACATATAGAGCTTTCTATTATTTACGAAGCCGGCAAACGATCAATCTGAGGGAAACGTTTTCCCGAGTTTCTCACCTGAAAAGAGTCAAAGGTGAAATGGACTTGATGGAATATGCATAGAATAGCAATTTGGTGCATGTGACCAATAGTCCCCATGACATATATAACCAGGCTTTATCGAGCCAGTAGAGTTGGTGAGTGACACTTGATACTGTTTCATCAGATTATATATAGCGAAACACCGCAGTCCAGAATCAGATGGCATAAAGCTAGCTCGCGTGCTACAATTTCTTTCCCCTCATCTCCTAGATTCAATCTCCCCATTGTCCTTCATTACCTAACTTTATTTCCTCTATTGACATGGAAATGAACAATCCTGGATTGTTCGCCATCATTTTATGTTTCATTTTAGAAAAACGTTACAATTGTTAAATGTACCTGTATTTCGACTGATAAACATGGGAAAAGGCAGAAGAGAACAGTTTTGTTATCTCACCCCTGGTACAAGTTTAGGGAGGTATATAATATATATAAAGGTTTAAATGAAAGACGGGAGAGGGCGCAGCAGTCGACCCTAGGTCAATTCCCTTTACCTCGCACCACTAGCGAGGGGAGACTGGACACATCCCGGCAGGAGCCCACGCGCAGATGATCATGTTAAATGCATAGTGGCATAGTGACTTCATGAGGCGAAGCCAAGTGAAGTCCAGAGACAAAGCTCCAGGAGTGGCATGCGGTGTCCAAGATTAAAAAGAAACAGGTTTTGATTTTATCCTACCCTGTCTCCTCGACTTTGGAATATTACGTGATAATAATTCTGCATGCCACTAGTGAAAAAATAAAACTCCGTATGCCAGTCAGCGTGGCATACGGAAACTCAAATGTTAAGCCTATGGAATATTAGTGGTAGGATAAAACTTGGTACATCCTCCACCGAGTTGGACCGCAGAGTAATTCACGAAGCCAAGCTGAGTGAATTATGTAACGGCCAAAAGAGGTGGGGTGCAGGCCAACTTATTTTCATCAAGTGGGTTTCTGATTTTATCTCACCCCATATAACTTTTTTTGTTTCCTTTCTTTTATTTCTGTCATATTTTCGATTTCCAGGTACATACTTTTATCAGTTACACTGAATTTGTATAATCGATGATGACAATGAAATAAAAGGGGCCTTTTTTGCGTCAGCTTGTTAATAGCTGGTTTTCATCGCTAATGATTTCCGGAATCGCCAACACAAAATGGCGTATATTGGAGCTATTATTTCATATTTCACCTGATTATTGCGTCAGAGATGCTAAATTATTGGTGGGAGACATTATTATGAAATAATTTCGCACAAAAACGCAAATTCTTGTTGGCGATTCTGGAGATCGCTGCCATTACTCGCTTGGTGTGTCCCCGGCATAGGCCTGGCCATTACAAAGATCAACACAATTACTTGCGCAACAAATAACAGGGTTTCGTACCAACTTTACATAACGAAAGAACTACTAGGAGACTTGCCATGGTCTTTCACAATGTCCATTTAACATAACAAAGTCTGTAGAAGATTCATAGGTTGAGGTACAAAATGTATGCATATAACGATATATATATATACATATATCGATTGATAAAATATAACACCCAATTAACCATAGCGTATTGGGTACAATACCTTCACAGCCGTGTAGTATGAGTTCCTAACGTTAACTCTATGTAAAAAAAATACCGGGGTGAAACAATTATGTCTCACGTGAACTATTTCTTTTTCTTTAGGAAAAAAGACACCCAGTTTAAGACTACAACGTGTACGTTAACTGAAACTAAAAACACGACTAACAAAAAAAAGAAAACAATTGTCCGGATCTCGTATTTCAGTGAACGGTAAAGGCTTCCTTTAGTGAGAATGAATATAAGGTTCTATCAATTACTTTGAGGGCCGTAAGCTTCGTCACAAAAGTCTATTGTCAGCGTTGTGATTCCCTCCCTCCTCCTTTCATCTTTCTTACCACAGTCGGGTCAGTTAATTGTAGCTGGGGAATAGGAAGCACCATTCTTTACTGCCAGCCTGGTCAAGCTTCATGAACAATACTCCTTTCAGTCAGAATCTTCAGTGGCTTCCCTTGCACGGTGAGCTTTTTATCCAGTTTCTTAACCACCTTCTGAGCAACTCACCAAAGCCATTGTAAATGCTCAAGAGGTGCGCTATGGGGATCCCCATAGAAAACCAACACATTGTAACACAACAAAGGCTATTGCCAGGTGTCCTATGCATTACCCATTAAACGGAGGCCAACGTAAAAAACAGATAGCCAATTTTATTATATACCTGTGGTAGTATATCCTACAGATTATCTCACCCCTGGTAGAAGCTTTGCCATAGAAATAACATTAGGAAAAAATACTCAACGATCACCCCCATACAGTGACGATACTACGCCACGGCCGTGGCGTAGTGAATTTGAGATGACGTCATATGGATTCGCAAGGTATATTCGAGCTGTTCTGATAATCTGATACTATCTAACATCATAGAAATGGGTGAGATAAATCCAGAACCACACTCAAATCGTAAAATAGTCAATACTCCACGCCTCGATGACGATGCAGGCACATCCAAACTCGTGGAGTATTGTTTATTTATACGATTCTCGATGCAGTTCTATATAACTCCTACCCATGTTTTATTTCACCCCTGGAATAAATGTCCATAGGCTTAATATTGGGAACTCGTTCTCCATGCCCCTACGAGTATTGCAGTCCGTTCTCCATGGTTAATATCCTGTGTGCTGTCCACTCTTTTAGTGTGTACAGGGGTGAGATAAAAACAGAAAGAAACTCGTTATGGTCAGAGTCGTTCTCTAACTCGTTTGAAAGCTATGTGATATTCACTCGGCTGTCGCCTCGTTCATATCACACCGCATCAAACTCCTGGAGAACGACGACTTTGACCAAAACTTGTTGGTTTCTTCTTTAGTATTTATATTTAGGTGACGTATGGGGAAACCGGGCATGTATGGCAGTAAAATCTAAAATCTCGCCCAGAAGCAAGGTTAAGAATTGGATTATTCAAAGTATATAATAATACGAAAACAGGTATACTGTGTCTGTACGTGATAAATACTTGGTAATATTGACGATAAGACGAACCTCTGCCTTTGGCATCGGTTCGTTTTATAATAAAACAGTATTCCCACTAGGTGGCATCATTGAGATTATAGGAAACTTGGGTTGCATTGATGTACGTCTTAATCATGGGAGGAAGGCCAGTGGATTCTCAAGGCTCTGAACCTAGTTCGTTAAGAATTATTCTCCCACAGAGCGTAGTGAGAGTACAGAATACCACTTACAGAGTGTGAGATCTTATGAGAGGGGTGGAAAAACGACCACAAGAACATGACTTGATGTATGATACTCCGCCTAAATGTTTAACATCGTTCATGACAGAGGTGATGTAACGGAAATATCAAGGAAATAAAAGCTTGCTACGATAATAATAATAATAATAAATCCCAACTACCGCTGTTCTTATTATCTGTATTTGAGGAACACACCTGCTTATGGCAGGGGTGAAAAATCGTTGACCATTTTTGTTTCCATCCGACGATTATTGTTACATAAATGTGTCATATAATCGGTCGTCGGTGAGAAGTGCCGAAATCGGCGGTAGTTATCGGCAGGTGGAAATGCCGCATGAATTCTCTAAAGCCCGGCGTCCACCTACTACGATAGAAATTTAGACCTACCGATCTGGTATCGATACAAAAAGCAAATATCTGAGACATATTGAGAAGGTGCAAAATCGTAGACATATGTCTAGACATGCCAATCCACCACGCATTGCATGGGGTTTTTATCGGTGCCTAATCGCAGAAACGTGGTCAACTACCCCGATATTAGGTGACCTTCCGACGCGATTTTTTTTTTTTATCAGGAGGTGCATCGTAGACCATATCGGAGCCATATCGTAGTAGGTGGATGCCAGGCCTAATAATGTTAGATCATGATTTCGTTTGACATCACTCATTTTCCTGGACTTGAGAATGATTGTTCACCATTTCCATCAAGAATGTTTAAAAGTTGCGTTAAGGAATTAGCGTCAGCGTTTGAATTGGATTTGTAGCTAGAGAAATGTGTGAACGCACTCGACTTTCAGATGCGATTGTTACAGAGACAAAGGACAAAGGGTGAACATTAAAGATTTTATTTTAATAACCTACACGAAAAATGCCCCTGCATGCTGATAAGATGAAAGGAAAAATGAAAGACATGAGTGGGAAACCTCAGATTGTAAATGAGGTTACAGATCAAAGCTAAAAGGAAATCTAGTGACAGTGAGAACACTCGCAGGGATAACTTTGTTACCAAATAGCAGATTATTTTACAGACTCATGAATTCCACGGTAAACCTGACACAGGCAGCCAGTCAAAAGCATCTAGATATATTACATATGCATATATTTTCTTGTACTTTTTTTCTGACCGATTTTACTATTTCCGTTCCAAATTTCATAGTTACATACTGCTGTGCATGTTTAGATTGACCAAACGCAAACAAATGTTCAAACCAAGAAATCCACACATATGAATTACGATAGAACAAAAAAATTACACAACTAAATTCCAAAACGCGACGGAATTACACAGGGTCGATGACCTCAAGGTCTTTGGCTTATCAGGAAATAATTACTTTTTTGCCGTCTTCTGTAATGGGACGGAGAGTCATTGTTGATTTAAATGTCTCTGAGTGAGGGAAATCAGTGTCAACCCTTCAACCTAGATTTTGCATGTCACAGCACGCAGTGTCACAGAGATCTTGCCACCTTTACTGCCCGTGCAGGAATAAATGCAGGAGATAAAAGTTATAATAAATGGACAAATCTAAATATACGAAATTGTCCTATACACACATTTACAATGCCCTTTTCACCAACGTCTCCCAGCAACGAAAGCACGGTCGAAAGAGTCACAACAAATTTACCATGCCCCTTTCGATTATGTCAAATTAGACAATTTAGCACTACCTGACGACTGTTGGGCACGCTCTGACACCCGTGACTATTTCAAGGCAACGTGAATTATTGGTCTGGGGAATAGATCGCAGAGGTCCATTTCCACTGAAAGTCGTCAGTGTAGACGCCAGAGTACATTCTGAGGTCGACGACTTTTGCAGTGGACATTGCAAAATCGAGCATCACCTGATGACCATTGGCCAGATGATCCACAGTCGCCACGTATTTAGTCGTCTAGTGTAAACGCTGTATTACCTGGCGTTTACACTAGACGACTAAATATGTGGCGACCGTGGATTGTCAGCCGATAGTCGTCAGATGGTGGCAATGTCCACTGCAAAAGTCGTTGACCTCAAAATATTCCTGAGTGTTTACACTGACGACTATAAGTTTTCACAGAATCGCCGCTCATGTAGACGACTTATTGAAGGCGGCTTGAAATAGTCGCGCACGTCAGAATGTGTCCAATAGTCGTGAAGTGGTACCGAATCGTGAAATGTGATAAAATCAGACAATCTACAGTCGCCACGCGTTTGGCGTTGGCACTAGACGATTTCTAACTTTTTCCTGTTGAAAGTTGTCAGGAGGTGCAAAATAACAGAATCGCTGGCCAGAATCGTCTAGTGTAAACGCCGGGTAAAGCATCTTATCCGGCGTTTACACTAGACGACTGAAACGTGACGACTGTAGATCGTCTAGCCTATGGTCGTCAGGTTGTGCTCGATTGCGCAATATCGGCCCAAATGGTCATCAACCCAAGAAATTCCTCAAGCAATTACACTTTTGTAATGTACCGATGTCTAGCCATTGACAACTGAAAGTCGAAAGTGGTGCAAAATTCAAGAATCGCCGCCTATACTCGTCAGAGCATAACAATGGGAGAAAAATCAAACAGCTAGTTTTTTAAATATACAGTTTATCAGCATCTCGTTGATGTATCCACGCGACTAAAACTTCCTTTTTTTTGGGTATAATTTCAGCCGGAAGTACGGACGTAGTTCTCGTCTTGCCCACCGGGTGTCTCTGTCGGCAATCGGTTTGAATATCGAGAGGCGGACGTCACAATCAGCAAGGATGGATTAAACGACATCAGCAGGCCGACTTCAATCTGCTGGACTCTGAGAGAGAAGACCCGAGACGGACGAGTTACCGGTGAGTGCATTCTGAAATAGTCTAAGGCCCGGCGTCCACCTATTACGATAGAATCATAGACCTCACGATATGGCAACGATACAAAATATCAAAATCGGTGCCATATCGGGAAGGTGCAAAATCGTAGACATATGTCTAGACAAGCCAATCCACCATGCGTTGTATGGAGTTTTTATCGGTGTCTAATCGCAGAAACGTGGTCAACTGCCCCGATATTAGGTGACCTTCCGACGCGATTTTGATTTTTTATCGGGAGGTGCATCGTAGACCATATCGGTGCCATATCGTAGTAGGTGGACGCCGGGCCTTAAGCGCCAAATCCACTAAGGCGATTTTCCATGCGAATTTCGGTTTTCAGACGTTCGCAGACGTTCACATGGACATGTGAATGCCTTGCGACAATATCCAATATATTGAATATCATCGCAAGGGATTCGCACAATCGCATGGATCGCAGACACATTCACCTGGTTGCCTTAATGGATCTGGCGCTTAAAGCACCAAATCCACTAGGCGATTTGAATTCGGTCTCAGGCTGGGACAAAACAGGCTGTAAGACAGCTGTGGGATCCCTGTGAAGGAGAATTCCTAAGAACTGTAGGTAGTGCCACATAGTGATGGTTGTGGTAACTAATTTCATCATTTTCAATCCAACTGAATATTTAAAATATTTCCCCTCTAACACTGCCTTTTTGTATTACATACCATACTCTACATATTTCCTCTAGTTAAATTAATAAATAAGGTTGTTGTTTATGATTTTAATCCTCTAAGAGAGCTATATAGGTGTCCCCCATCTAGGACCCTTTTGGGTCTGTGGAGGACAGTTTGTAAGACTTTTGGATAATCTGGCTAATGTCCTTGGCAAAGACAGTCCCTTGCTAAGATTGTCTTAGTAGTTAAATGCAAACTGTCCTAGGACCTGTCTTACAAGCATAACTCTCCTAGGACCACATTGTTAAACACCCCCCTGGCTCCCTGCTCTTTTCTCAATATCACAATGAATAGCATGCAGATAGTGAAGGGATAGTTTTCTGGAAGCACGCAGGAAGTTCAATGTGGCCTCTCTAACCTCTAGGCAATGCATATAGCTCGCACAAGTATGCTCTTAAGCTGGTTCAGACCATACTGATATGCTTCTGTGATAACACAACAACAGCCTATCACACTGCCAAGGCAATAACCATAACACAAGCGAATCATTGCATGGCTTTTGTAAGACGGGATATGGACATATCCCTGTGAGCTATTCAGCCAGGATTCCAGCTCCACTCAATGCAGCTTATGTCGTATAGAAGCTGGAGGGTTATGAATATGAGCATATTCCGGCGCCGACTTGAGCCACTCCTACTGGAGTTATCAGTGAGTCGGGGAAGTCCCTGATGTCGCCCATGCCGTAAACCATGTGGGGCTGAAGACATTTCCGGCAGGATTAGATCAGAATATTATATATACAGACAGATAGGTCCCAATGTCTCGTTTAAAAACAGGCAGTAAGGCCACTCAAAAAAACAACTTGTTTCTCATCACCAAGCCATGAAAAATATGACGAGGGCGCGTTTTTTGTGTGTTTTTCTTTGCTATATCAAAGAGGGTAGACATACAGTAAAACCCCGCATAAGCGGACACCCTCCGATCCGGGTCAAAGTTGCTGCTTACGTGGGGTGTCTGCTTATGCGGGGTTTCCAGATTTTTACTGGCTCTACATTTAATGCATCTCTGACATCAGGAGCTTTAATTTGATACTAAATACACATACCTTTCATAATTTCTATCAAGGTTCATCTATCTAAAAGAAAAAAAAATTAAAAAAATCTTCTAAAATCGTTTTTTCTGATGCGCGCGGTGATGAGAAACAAGTTGTTTTTTTTGAGTGGCCTAAGTCGGGAAGTCATGACGTGAGGCTTATACCATATAGTATAGGCAGTTTAAATATCATAAAAATGTATCCAATGTCCCTTGAGTCAGTGTATCCTTCCTGACGTCAACATTCCCTGTTATAGAGTTTTGCGTCTAAATAAATAAATCCCTGTTATACATATACAGATCTCCTACCAGGACGCTTGGTCTTGTCACGGCGATAGCCTAGTTGCATAATGGAGGCCAGTAGCCAGTCGACTGCTTCAGTAACTATCTACACACAGACTTTATTCTAGTATGTCACACATGGTATTTTTTCTCCGTAGACTTAACAATGGGAACTCGTATCCAACGCCCATGGGATATTTAGGTAAAACATCCGATGGGGGATTATGTTTCAGATGTAACACATGATCAATGTGAAGAATGAGATAAATTCAGAAACCTATTAAAGTTTAGGGTCAGAATGTCGTTTGAATCATTCATGTAATTCATGCGGCTTCGCAATTCAAATTCGATGGGATACGAGCACTGACGCTAAACATTTATAGCTCTCCTCTATAGGCTGGATGCAAGTGGGGTACAGAAAATGATCCATCGACTGAATATACCCCAGCCTTTTAATTGTTATTCAATTATAACTGCTCGCTCATTCATCTATGATGGACCTACCATTGGCTCCTAGTTATAGTTGTCATCATTCATACATTATGTTCTGTTACAGTAGGTTGCTTATATCCCAGGGTTATCCTACGTGTTTCAGCAGGAGATCTGATTTTATCAGGGACCAGAGGAATAGGATACCTTATACTAAACCGTCTTCAAGAATGGGCCATATAGTATTAGTAGTTGGGGATATGATCCTGAAAAGAGGCCTAGAAAATGTTAATTTGTCTGGTTTCCATGGAAACAGAATTTTCACATAGAACGTCCACTTTCAAAAATGCAAAATTCAGCACAGATTACACTTAGGTAGCCACATTCGAGGGTGTTTACAAGAGTTTGCTCCGAAACTTGATTTTTAGCTTTCCATATCCCTGACTATAGTATGAAAAGGCATCACCCGGAAATTTTAATGCGATACATCCATTGTGAACCCCTTTCCCATGTAGAATATAAGAGAGAAAAAAGGGAAAATTATGGGGAAACTTCGGATACACTGCATAATCAAACAATCAACGTATTGTATAAATTTTGCTAATTTACTTGGTGAAGCCTGAACCAGTGTTAGAAATGCATGAATACGTAATTTACATCTGAACCTAGAATGGCTTTATTTTGGATATTCTAATTGTACGCTGAAAGGCAGTGCCTGGCACCGTTCTAAAGACTGGCCATTAGGCTCGATCCTGACTAAACCCTCATTAGTGTGTATCTGCAGCCTCAGGGGACTTATCGTATGACAGATAAAAACCTGGACCATATGGTAAACAAGTAGACTATACTACTTATGAGCAGCCGCCCTGCCCATCCCCAAGGCCAGTCCATATCAGCACAGAACCCATCTGAAACCAGCAGAACCGGGACCTGTTCCACTAGTTTCATGACAAAAGTGCAAGACAGACATGAAAAGCGGCACCAATAGTGCAAGCAAGAACGGACAAAAGTAAGTCACATTTCATAACGCATGTCAGATCTAATATCGCATGTTGTGTCACAGTTGGCGACGCACCGTTCGCGACAAGCAAAACTCACGCCTACTTATGTTGTCATGAAACTAGCGAACCCCAATCTGTCTGTATGGTGTCATAGACACCATCTAGACATGTCACGAAACTAATGAAACAGGTCCCAGTTGCTTCCAGACAGTCTCTCTGACCGTCGGTTTCTAACTAATCACGAAACATCACGAAATTTCATATGATTGTTTATATGTCATGAGATGTATTTGCGACATGATATTACGAAGCGGAGCTGAGTGATATCTGTAGCCGAAGACAATGAATGGCATATAAACAATTATATGAAATTGAGTGATGTTTAGATTTTATCCTACCCTAATACATGTTTTTAACTTCATATGTCACCAGTGGCATATAAATATTATATGCCATAACCGTGGCATACAGTTACACCATGTTAAGTCTATGGAGATTTATATGCGGGGTAGGATAAATATATATATATATATATTGTTAACCACTTATAGGCTATTCACAGTGCATTGTCTGTAAGGACAGTGCCCTACCAACAGTGTCTTTATATTTAAACGCTGTACCTCATAGGACCTCTCCTACTCTCCTTGTTTCGCATAGTTGAACAACCCCAAAGTTGTCTAAACCGGGAAGTGTGTAGGTGAGGGTCTCTAAGAGGAAACAAACCTTGCTCAGTCTGTGTACAAAGATAATTGGGCTGGACCTCAGGGAAACATAACTCTGTCTTTAGGGACTACTTTGTCAGACTACATCCTGGTTAAGGCTATTTCACTGTGGATTGATTTAGAACCTCACCGATATCGTACTAACAATCGACGGAGCGATCACCTGAGAAAATAGCTTAATTTTGTTTTGATTATAATATCATATAGATGCAATGGTAATGGGGAAACTAGTTTAATTTTGCTTTGATTATAATCATATAGATGTAAATGTAATAAGAAAACTAGTGTAATTTTACTTTGTTTATAATCATATAGATGCAAATGTAGTAAGGAAAATAGTGTACTATAATGGCACTTATAATGGTGTCAGACTAATTTAGTGAAGATCATGCAATAACACCACCACCCACCGAATCCATCGGTATGCACAAGTGGAAAACATCTAAAACACGGTATCCACTGCACCCTCACTGATTATGTGTCACCGACGTAGAGTCGGTAGCCACCACCAAAGACTTTCTGGGTAACTAAAGAAATCTCCGCCGTTTTTGTCGGCCAATGGAAGCGGGCCTAAATGTGGTCCCTGACTTTAGATCGGTGACTGGAAATCAGCCAATGGAAACTGGCCTTATGAGCGGGCCCTCATCAACTGACAACCCTCAGGCCAGGTCTACTACTCCACAGAGTCAGATGTAGGAGTAGAAGCTCCATCGTTTCCTCCCCTGAGGGGGTTGTGTAAGGCGCGCCTCGAGGCCTAATTATAGGCTTCACGGTGAGTGGTGGATTATGACCAGGTATATCAGCAGGATTACACTCTCCCACAGCGTATAAACCAGCCCTTTAATACCCGACACTACGTTATGAACCTCCCCAATTACAAACATCCGAATCCCATATACCAGCTCAATAATACCCCTTAGCACTGCATAGACATTATCTGATCAATTTATAAACCAGGTCCATAGCTTACATACCTGATACTTACATTTTTACTACGCAAGAAATTAACATCCTTGCCACCCAACCCAAGTATTTTGCGAATTTAAACATCAGTAATTGCATAATATCTCAGAAAACATCAGCAGTTGCATCATCTGAGAAAACATCATTAGTTGCACAATCTTAGAAAACATCAGTAATTGCACAATCTTAGAAAACATCAGTAATTGCACAATCTTAGAAAACATCAGTAATTGCATCATCTCACACCAAATGCAACATATACATTGATACTAACTTGCATGACATGAACGGTAACGTTAAGTTCAAGTCCAATCTGCGTAAGATGTCAGAACCTAAAAAAGGTGCATACAAATAACTCACTGAGTTACTTAGTCTAGACGGAATTGGACATATATGCTGTAACGTTCTTATTTAAAGGATGCTAATGTTGATTGAAGCAGACAAAAAAATCAGCATTCTGTGACAAACTTTAACTCTCCAAGCACATTTTTTTTTTCTTCAACTCCAGTGATCATCTGCGCTCGTAAATTACGTCATAAGTAGTGCAATTTTTTCAGCAAATCAGAATGTATATTCAAAGTCGGGCAGTACATCATTTTATCCCACCATACTCTGCTGGTATTTATTCAATATCAATACTCTAGCAGAGATTAGTATTTATGTGATGTACTGGCACAGGTATATAATAATGGTGAATGGTTGATCAATTTTAGGCCCGGCGTCCACCTACCACGATATGGCTCTGATATGGTCTACGATGCGCATCCCGATAAAAAATCAAAATCGCGTCGGAAGGTCACCTAATATTGGGGCAGTTGACTACGTTTCTATGATTAAGCACCGATAAAAACCCCATACAATGCATGTTGGATTGGCATGTCTAGATAGATGTCTACGATTTTGCACCTTCCTGATATGTTTCTGATATTTGCTTTTTGTATCGATGCCATATCGGTCTAAATTTCTATCATAGTGAGTGTATGCCAGGCCTTAGGCCCGTCTTCCACCTACTACAATATGTCTCTGATATGGTCTACGATACACCTTCCGATAAAAAATCAAAATCGCGTCAGAAGGTCACCTAATATCAGGGCAGTTGACCACGTTTATATTATTAGACACTGATAAAACCCCATATAATGCGTGGTGGATTGGCATGCCTGGACATATGTCTAAGATTTTGCACGTTCCCGATATGTCTCAGATATTTGCTTTTTGTATGGTGCCATATCGGTAGGTCTAAATTTCTATCGTACTAGATGGACGCCAGGCCTACAGGTTAAGAGGGTGTTCCACTGGCCCGACGGTAGCCGATTCTGTACCCAGACAATCGCCGATCATTATCGGATGCCCTAGAATTTCTCAAATCTTTTAAAATTGTCATTTATTAAACTATCATTATCAGAATTAAATAAATTACAATACGTGTGCTTCCTCTACAGGGCCCAGGAACAATTGATCGGGTGAGAAATCGGCCTGGTGGAGCACACCCTTAAATATGTGTGGAGTTAGTTTTATCCTGATCTGATTACTCAATATTCAAATGGGAATGGAGACAATGGAAGGAAGGTAGAAAACACGGCGATGGCTGGAGAGTCCTGCGAGAAGCCGTCAAAGGTAATGTCTCAACTACACGTCAGACAGAAAGAAACCTCTGACAGGCATTGTGAAACGAAGACGGATGGGCGTGAGTGAAGGCGCATTCCCTCAAACAGGATTGTCAGCTGTATTTCCCGCACACTAGCCTGAGGCGTGTAGATGGGATTCAGTGCTGGATTAGGGAGGTGTCACATGTAAGAGGTTACTTATGTCGAACGGCTAAAATCTAATCTCATATCAGATTGCAATATATGTGTGTATATGGGTGTGTGATTTGATGATGTCAGGCACATGTGGAGAATCCTTAGTAAGAAGAGAGAAATTGCCTTTTTAGTGATTATAATTCTAGGTTTTTTTCTCATATTTATATTTTATTTATTCAAATAAATAAGCTCTATTAGGGTCTGATACATCGACAGTCCAATCCTTTGCCTTTTTACTAATTATCATTCTTGGGTGTTTTTTATCATATTCATGTTGTTATTCATTCAAATAAACAAGTTTTATTAGGGTCTGATACCTCGACAGTCCAAGCCTAAAGGTTGCCTTCTTACTGATTCTAATTCTAGATTTTTTTTTCATATTCATGTTTTTATTTATTCAATTAAACAAGCAAGTGTCTGATACCTCGACAGTCCAAGCCTTTGCCTTTTTACTGATTATAATTCTAAGTGTTTTTTTCATATTCATGTTTTATTTATTCAAATAAACAAGCTGTAGTATGGTCTGAAACCTCGAGAGTCCAAGCCTTTGCCTTTTTACTGATGATAATTCTAAGGTTTTTCTTTCTCATATTCATGTTTTATTCATTCAAATAAACAAGCTCTATTAGTGTCTGATACCTCGACAGTCCAAGTCTTTGCCTTCTAACTGATTCTAATTCTAGTTTTTTTTTCATATTCATGTTTTATTCATTCAAATAAACAAGCTCTATTAGTTTCTGACACCTCGACAGTCCATGCCTTTTATTCAAAGTTCATTGTATCAAATATCAGTTATTAGGTTTTCTGCGATATTTCAGTAGTAAATGAATTTCTAGATTAAATCCAACGTAGGTGTATCATATCAAGCTAGAATGTAAGGAAGCAGTTTTTGTTCATTATCGTATTGTAGCGGTTGCCCTCTAGTCGCTGGAAGTGTGTGACCACTTTCCGCGATCGTCAGTCAACCAGAGGTTCCGAGACTAGTCGCTACCCTGTACTTACCATGCCAGTACAGGTGGTTTCAGTTTTACCCACTGGAAAGGGTAGGGAGACGCAGAGCCTACCAACCACCGCTTATCCGCGAACAGAAAACCAGACTCCGGACTATTTCAGTTACCGACCTTTATTACGATATTAACTGTAAGTACAATCGTTGGTGCTACGGGGCACCAACTAGCGCGGGAAGAAATCTGGTCTCTTCTACGTTGAAAGGTGTACCAACACAACCTAACCAACACGTGAGGCTCCAGGCATTCACTCTATGCGGAGGAACAGGGAGAAGTCCTGTCGACCCGCTGTGGACTCAACCTTATATAGTGGTTGAGTTACGTAATGCGGGCGAGCCCGTAGCATTTGCATACCACGGGTCCGCTGGCTTTACCGCACAGCAGGGATCGGTCTTCACGCCACCTAGCGTAAAGTAAAACAAACACTGCACGACTACCCTGACCCCTACAGTATTTTTCCAGGCTGATAACTGAAATTCAGAAGAACATGTACGGTTTTCAAACACGTACCTGATCTTTGTATTAATCAACTTAAATCCTCTCATCTTATTAAAATTCCATCTCCCTTTAATCATAAGATCACAAGTTACATACTACCTTTCATAAATACTTACACGAAGGAAACCTTATCTTACAAATGTCCGGGACAAATGGGAAAATAGTTTCTCATAAAGGACTACAGAACTCTATCTGAACATCGGTTATACCTTTCAGGGTCGATCTCATTTCCACGAACGGCTAATACTGTGAGGGCAGAACCCGTGCACCGCTTTCATGTTACTTCTTCCTTCCTTGCCCATCTCCTAGAAAGGTTTCTTGATCTGTGGGGAATTGACTCCTATCCTCTCTGGTTCATTCCGTTTTCTCCGATCTATCATGTACGAGCAATATCCTAGGAATTAGAAGGAAACTCATGAGATGGAAAAAACTTGGTCCGTACTCCATCGAGCTTGACTGCAGAGTAATTCGCAAAGCGAAGCTGAGTGAATTACTCTGCAGTCAAGCCAGTCAGACCAAGTTATTTTCATCGAGTGGGTTTCTGATCTTATCTCACCCCGTATAACATTACTAATTGATGAAATAAATCACCCAATTAGCCATTGAGTATTGCGTACACGAACTTCACGGCCGTGGAGTACGAGTTCCTAATGTTGTGTCTATGGAGAAAAATACCGGGGTGAGATAATGGGGAGTACTATGAGAAAACGTGGTTACTGAGCCCGTATACAGATGGCCGTTCGAGGTCATTTGATGATGAACATACGGCCCGACACCGCAGGTATTTTTTTGTCAAATGACCGAGAACGGACACCGTACAGGCTCAGTCACTAAGTTTTCTTATTACTATACACCTCCCAATCATTTAAAACGCCCTTTTATCATCTTTACAAAGACCACAAAGGCTACTGCAATTCACTACGGCCCGCTGTCACAGCGGGCGCGAACATTATCTATACTACACGAAAAAAAAAATTCAGACAAACTGGAAGCAGATCTTTATCCGCAAACATTAATCTAGGAATTAAGAAACAATTATTTATACTACACCCCTAGCAGCGGGCAGTATTTCATACATGTTCAGCCTTAGGTGCATAGTAATACTATGAATCTGGGATAGTGCGACTGAATTAGAAAAATACTGAATCCACGGACTCCGGATATTGATAATGAACCCGGTGAAACACCGAGCATGGAACACATCGATTTCCGGAATCGCCACAAAAAAAATGGCGCGTATGTGAGCTGTTTTTCTTTTCATATTTCACCTGATTATTCTTCTGAAACGCTTAAATATTGGTGGGAGCTATTACTATGAAAAAATATCTGACAGAAAGCCATTTTCACACTAAACTATGTCTCTATATATCAACACACTGTCGGTGTTTGATAAATAGATGCTAAAGTGTGTAACGCCCAATGCCCATCTACCGATTCCGGAACATTCATGTACCTTTGTCGGCGACAAACGGACAGTAATTTGTCTCAGCCAAGGCATCCTAACGAAGTCGGCCGTAGTCGGTAGATGTAGGACAGCTAGGGTGAGCCACCGATTAGTAGACCGATTTGCTTAGGACTAATATCCACCACCCCATCTCCTCAATGTCCGCAGATCGAGCGAAGAGTTACGTAATTTGCCTGCGACAAGTTCACCGACTCCTATACGATTTGCAAACTGATCGCTCAACCCTGAATCGGCAGATGGGCATCAGGCTTAACGCGCGAAGAGCGAGTAATTCATCCATCCTATTTAGACAGACACACTTGTATACGGCCACATTCATCAAAGAAAAATCTCTAAGCAAGTTCTACACATCTGCCCAGGGACATTCAACCCCTTCTATATGTATGTTCATGCCTCCCTTGAGGCCCTGAGGGTCCTAGATTAAAAGGATATATACTTATGCCAGATAAAGCTTCCCTTTGTGTTGCCAGTATAAGCGCTTAGATCCTTTTTATCGGAATATCATCTCACTGGCTCGCAGGAAATATTTTTCCCCTTAATGTGTGTATGTTCCTAGATAAAGGGCTTTTGTGAATAGGGAGTTTTAACTGCTTGCTTCAATCTCATTGTCTGCCCTTGGGTGATTTTCATCTCCTTGATGTTCTGTCTTGCTATCATCATCAATATGTCATATTCAGCGTAATCATCATTATTCAGGACTTCTGTAGTCTTCCTTGTCAGTCCAGCTGCCTCTGCTCAAGAGGCAGTCTTGTCAGTCGTCTTAGCGTGTTGATTGCGTGGGCGAGTGCAGGCGAGAGACTGCTCGGGTGGTGTGACCCAGGGAGGCTGGCATGACACCCGTTGCCCCCTGCCGTCCCTTTATTTTTTTTTAAGATCTTCATTTGTATCAGTGATTTAACATTGTTCTTCCAACATTCCAATTGAAACCCATACGTACTCTCTCTGTCTCTCTCTGTCTCTGTCTCTCTGTCTCTATGTGTTTGTCTGTCTCTCTGTCTCTCTCTCTATCTCTGTCTCTCTGTCTCTGTCTCTCTGTCTCTGTCTCTCTGTCTGTATCCCTGTCTGTCTCTCTGTCTCTCTGTCTCTGTCTCTCTGTCTCTCTCTGTCTCTCTCTGCGTCTCTCTGTGTCTCTCTGTGTCCCTCTCTCTCTGTCTCTCTCTGTCTCTCTGTCTCTGTCTCTCTGTCTCTGTCTCTCTCTGTCTCTGTCTCTCTGTCTCTCTGTCTCTGTCTCTGTCTCTCTGTCTCTGTCTCTCTGTCTCTCTCTGTCTCTCTGTCTCTGTCTCTCTGTCTCTGTCTCTGTCTGTCTCTTTCTCTGTCTCTCTGTCTCTGTCTCTCTGTCTCTGTCTCTATGTCTCTCTCTGTCTCTCTGTCTCTCTGTCTCTCTGTCTCTCTGTCTCTCTGTCTCTCTCCCTCTCTGTCTCTCTCTCTCTCTCTATATATATATATATATATATATATATATATATATATAAACTTATATTTAAATTTTCCCATATGAGTGGAAAAAATACCAGTGTGTTGGTCGGTGAGCAGATGAAGAATGAGGATATAACAGTTGTGAGCTGCTCACCGCCACGCGTAAAGAATTATCACCGTAGTTTTCGCATTATCCACAGCAACCACCTGGACAACGGAAGTAGGAAATATCCGAGGTGAATAATAAAACACATTTCATTCGGTATTTATATTTATATATTAAACATATATAATAATATATGTTGTAAAGATATGCTCCTGGGTATATCTGTCTATAAACCCAGGTGGCGCTACTGACGGCCAACCCCGCTACAAGCGCCACCTCTGTAAGGTACGGATCACTACTGCAGGTGATGCGTCACTCACCAGCCAGATTATTTTTATTATATATGCATATATAGATAAGTTTATGCAGATGCACACTATAGAGGAAACCTTTGAAAGTTTAGGTTCAGAGCTCATATCCCATCGAGTTTGCATCGTGTAGTAATTTACATGGGAAAGCCGCATGAATTACGTAGCGATTCAAATGAGATTGGATTGAGGTCTGACCCTAAACTTGAATCGATTTCTGAATCTATCTCATCCTTCACATCGAAAAATGGGCTTACATTTATGACATAAATTCCCATTGCATATTTACCCTATTTATCTCATGGGTGTTGGATATGAGTTCCCAATGTTAAAGGCATATCCAACAATTCACATCTGGTGATATTAAGATAATTTGAAATGTGAGTCAAAACCGGTTTCTTAAGATTCATTCTAATTCTACATGATTAAATTTAATATTTTGTCCAATTGTATCAGTAAATTACGCCTATTTACATTTACTTGATTTACATAGCAAATGTACCGAAAAATATGGATTTCTTCAATTCTTTCAGAAATAAGGACAGTGACCTATGATTTTAAAAATCTGAATCATTAGTAGTATATATGTACTTTATTCTGTGAAAGTTTGGGGGAAAGGACATGGGTTTTACTATGTGAAGATTTTTTTGGGGGAATTTCTATATATTCTAATATAAAATTATCATAATGTTGATCTATAAATCAAAAATTAGCAGGGTTACCCCCAACTTTTAAGTTAGATATGTGTTCTACAACACTTGGAGATCATCATATTAAATTTTCAGGGAATTGACATGGGTTTTAATTTTCAAGCAAAATTGTCCGATATGCCTTAAATCTATGGAGAAGAAATACCATTGGTGAGATAAACCACAATATCTCAACACCATACGCAACCCTCTTGGCCGTTTCCTAATGGTTAGAACAGACAATCAGAATTAAGAACAAACAGGCTCGTTGGGATTCTGGTCAGAGCTGGTCGAACAAAGCTCTTTACGCTGGAGAAGCCTGATTTGTTTTACTAAACCTCTCCAGTGTCTGGGAAGCCTTGGAGTGTGCTGCATCAGCTCTCCATGCACATGGTGGCGCCATTCCAGCACACTCAAGAGCGGTGTTTGGAGAGTGAACCCCGGTCTTTGTGAGGACATGAGACCTCTAGGAGTTAACCCTCTCGATAGGGGTCGCGCTCTAGACACTAAGAAGAAACCTCACAAGTCGATCACTAGGACCAAATGGTATGATCATCATTGATGAAGGAGCGTGCAATTTTGAATGGATAACAATAAAAGGTTTGGGTTACATTCAGTCTATGGGTCGTTTTCTGTAACCCACTTGCACCCAGTCAACTTGCCATTTCTGTAAATACCTGGGTCTATCTATAGGATTTAAACATATAAAGCACCTGGGACCTGTTTCACTAGTTTCGTGACATGTCTAGATGGTGTGACATGTCTAGATGGCGTCTAGATGGTGTGTCCGGTTTCATAAGAACTAGACATTAGACTTCATTTTGTGCGTTCTTGCTTGCACTGTTGGTGCCGTTTTTCATGTCTGTCTAAGACTTTTTTCACGAAACTAGTGAAACAGGTCCATGACGGGTAGATTTGTCTAATTCCTATGTTTGGGGTCTGTCTTTCCCTAAGGGCAGCTACTTGTGTTGTCACAAAACCAGACAACCCAATCTGTCCGTATGGTGTCACAGAATGTCACAAAACTAGTGAAACAGGTCCCAGAAGGTCAATGGGGTATTTCGGTCTTCAGTGATTGGTCATGGTCAGCTGGGCATGCCTCTAAGACCCTCAAACACTGGCGCCCTGCTCCCTATCCAATAGCACAGCGAATAGCACGCAGATAGTGAAGGAATGCATTTTTCTCAGCATGTTGAAAGTGTATGTAACCACTCTAAACCTTTGTATATACGTATAGCGTATATAGCGCGTGCGAGCACGCTCTAAAAATGTTTGGGTTGCATTCAGTCTATGGACATGTTTTTCTGTAACCCACTTGCACCAATTCAACTTGCCATTTCTGCAATTGCCTGAGTTTAGGATCCAAACATATCAAGCACCAGTAGGTCAATAAGGTATTTCGGTCTCTAGTGATTGGTCACGGTCAGCTGGGCATGCCTCTGATACACTGAGACACTGGCTCCCTGCTCCATTCCCCCTATCACAGTGAATAGCATGCAGATACTGAAGGGATAGTTTTCTGGAACCATGCTGGAAGTGTATATCTGTGACCACTCTAACCTTTATGCAATGTATTTAGTATGTGCAAGCCCGCTCTAATAATTGGTCCATATCGAATCAAATGGTAGCCAGCGGGGAGTATGTCGTAGACCATCGTGGTAGGTGGGGGTCCGGCTTTAAGGGGGGTGTCCACTAACCACGACAAGGCTAAGACAATGGCTTTCCGACAGGGTCCACAACAGGCGTACGATTGGAAGGCTTGTCATAGCCCTGTCGTGGTTGGTGGACCCCAGTTCCTAACAAGAGTCTACGACAAGGCCACGACAGGCTGCGACTGGAAGTTTGTCGGGAGCTTTCTGACAAAGTTATGACAATATCGAACATGTTCGATTGTTCTCACGACTGGACCCTTGTCGTGGAGTGTCTTGGCGTGTCGGGAGCGTGTCGCAGAGGCCTACGATAGGAATTTTTTATGGAGCGTGCACTTCCCGACACGCCTCGACAATGCTGTCGTAAAACCCCCTTCTCACGACAAGGCTGTGACAAGGCTGCGATAGGAACTTTCATGTCGGCACTTGTCGTAGCCTTGTCATGGTTGGTGGACGCCCCCCTTGATGTTATCGGTAGGTGTGGAGTATACGGGAATAGGGTTGGGGCTCGGGTTGGACGACGACTGACAGAGGGTGGTCAGTTCCCCGAAGAAGCCCGAACGGATCCCGGGCGTGCACGAAGCCGGGTTTATTAGTCACGGCGCCGACTTCTGATTGCTTGGTGTCGCGTGTGGCGGACAGTGCCAGCGTCATAAGGCCCGTTTCCATTGGCCGATTTCCCGTCACCGATCTACAGTCAGGAACCATCGATGTACTTTTGACACTGTGGACCCAATATCGGTCAATGGAAACAACCAAGGTCGTGAAATACCCCACGACCTTTTCTGCTTAAAGCCAATGCCCATCTACCGATTTTGGAACATTTATGTACGTTTGTCGGTGACAAACGGGCGGTAATTTGACTCAGGCAACCCATCCTAACGGAGTCGGTAGCTAGGCAAGGCTTCCCACCGATTAGTGAACCACCGCCTTCAGACGTCCTTTTGTTGCCGACAAGTTGGGGTTTCAATGTTCAAAAATCGGTAGGGATCAGTTTATCAACATGTTGATGAATGTAGTCAGCGACAATGGAACATTGGGAAAGGAGGGTTGATAGGTTCACCGACGCAGTAAATACAGTAATCGCTTGGTGAGGCTTGTAGGGGGTGCCACACTCGATTTCTTTGGTTTTTGCCCTCCCCTAGCGATTAGTGGACTATACACCGATTTCATCAGTGTGCGGGTCGAGCAAGGGGTTACGTAATTTGCCTGCGACAAGGTGACCGACTCGTATACGATTTAGGAACTAATCGTTCATATCGAAATCGTTAGATGGACATCCGGCATTAGATTATGCAATGTGGCACCACCGACCACTGAGTAAAAGCTAGGTCACTGAGTGAAATCTACGACCCTCTATACCTACGCACACTCAGTGGCACCACTGACAGACTTTCTGTGTAACTCAAAAAGTCTAAGCAATCTTCGCCGATCAATGGAAACGGGCCTTTACAACGGCCACACGGCCAGCAGGAATACCTAGAAGGGCTGGAACCTCGACTTCATGACCTCACGTGGTATTATGAGCCTTTACACCCTAGCAGATCACAATTCGGTAAAGTGGGATTCACACGATGGGATTCGTGTACCTCACAGAGCATTTGTCTGAGGCAAATCCTGTTGAGATTTGGTACTGGAACACAATCTCCTCGTCTGAATTGTATGATTCCATTCTGCTGAGACAATTTCTTGTCCTTGCAATTGTCGGCTACAATCATCTCTAACAAGGAACAGAATCTCATGAGATTTTGACTTTAAACAAATTTGAAATTTATTGGGGCATTTTGGTGGGACAATTGTATTTTACCCTATCTCGCCTAACTTGTTAGTCATAATGGTGGTCCATAATTACATTAATTCACTTGGTTAAGTGCCCTGAGTCAGCGAATATACACCCTGTGTACTCAGTGTACCCTGTGTAAGGGTGTAGGGGTGAGACTATGTACCTATTAAGTCTTCCCAAGTGAATTGAATCCGCCATGCATGTTACCCTGAGACTGTAGAACACCCCAATCTGTGAAACTTTGTAACCAGCTGGAAATAGTAGCCGACTGGTGCCAAGGTGTGAAGTACACCAGTGTCAGGTCCATTGGTCCCATCGTGTGAATCCCACTTAAGGTGGGATTCACACGGTGAGATTCATGTTTATCTGAGACAAATCCTGCTGAGATTCTCGACTGAAACAGCATCTCCTCGTCTGATTTCATTTCTCAGTGACAATTTTCCCCCCTGCAATTGTCGACAACAACTACCCCTAACACGGTCCCATGGGATTTGTTTTTACAGCAGGATTCACATGGTGGGATTCATGTACCTCACAGGGTGTTTGTCTGAGACAAATCCTGCTTAGATTCTGAACTCAAACACAATTTCTTCATCTAATGGAATTGTAGGGTTCCATTTGTTGTTAAGCCTGTAACTGTCGGCGATATCAACCCCTACAAAGGAACAGAATCTAATGAGATTTGTGAATTCCACACGCTTGGTGTGTCACCGGTATAACTCAGCGTAACGTTTCATACAAATCTTAAATTATCATCTCGTTTTGTAGCTTGTACAGCATGGTCAGGATGTTCTATTTAATTACTTCTATAAATGGCATGTTTAGAACTGATGCCCAAATACAACAAAACCTCAATAACTATGGAAAAATAGCGGAGGGACTTCATCAAGTAAAAATACTATGGGCATTGATTTAATCAAGGGAAATACTTGACAGCAACCCTGGGAATGTTGTCAAAGGGCGCTCGCCCTCTTGGTTGCCCTTCTTACCATCCAAGGGGACGGTACTAAGCGGGGGTTAAAGGGCCGTTTTCAGCTGTCTGTTCAAACACTCATGTTCCCTGTATTTACATTGTATTATTTCATTTATCTCAGCCCTGGCATTTTTGTTCCATAGGCTTAACATTGGGAACTCGTTCTCCATGCCCCTACGAGTACTGCAGTCCGTTCTCCATGGTCTATATCCTGTGTGTTGTCCATTCTTTTAGTGTGTACAGGGGTGAGATGAATACAGAAAGCAACTCGTTTTGGTCAAAGTTGTTATTCTCCAACTTATTTGAATGCTACTGATATTCACTCGGCTTCGCCTTATTCATATCACTCCGCATCAAACTCGTGAAGAAGACGACTTTGACCAAAACTTGTTGGTTTCTCCTTAAAGCAGGATGCCCATCTACCGATTTAGGGTTGAACGATTAGTTCCCAAATTGTATAGGAGTCGGTCACCTTGTCGCAGGCAAATTACGTAATCCCTCGCTCGACCCACACACTGAAAAAATCGTTGTATGGTCCACTAATCGTGGGGAGAGGGCAAAAACCATAGAAACCGAGTGTTCACTAGTCCCTGGGTAGCCTTGCCTAGCTGTCCTACATCCTCCGACTACATTAGGATGACTCGGCTGAGACAAATTACCCTCCGTCTGTCGCCGACAAACGTACATAAATGTTCCGAAATCGGTAGATGGGCATTGGGCTTTAGTATTAATCGGCGGCTCATAGCCAACGTCCGAATCCCTAGCCTGCTCTTCTCTTTCTGTGCTGTCATTGTCCTTCCGTACTGTTATTTCACTCACGTACATCTATTGCCTTACTCGAGTCCATAAAGCGGACAATAGCCCGCAGAGGGCCCAGAGGTACATTTCACATACCACTCGAAATGGATTTTCTTTTTTTGTTTGTTTGTATCTAAAAGGGTACAATAAATTGGCCTTTGTATGGCAGATATTCTGTTAATCTCTTCAATAGGCCGCGCAACCATATTGGGGACTGAAAACTAGTTATTTTTTATTTAAAATACAAAAATTTCCATAACCTAGGCTGTAATAAAGATACAGATTTGCAAAAGGTACCATATCAAACCGGAAACTATGGGCTTTCTTGTCATATATAGTATGGGTTTATTGAGATCATTTATCTGTTTAGATTTTTGAGATATATTCTCAGAAATCATGTTAAAAGTTACGCAAAATGTTGGGCATCGAGAATATGAGTCAAGATTCCATAGAATTCCAAATGGAAGCAAAATATATACGTCCATGATCAAAGACTTGGGCAAGTCGAGCCGAGAATCTATTTAAGCTCTCCTTACTTTGGACATCATATCAGAGCGTGCCTGCCACTCAAAAAACAGCACATCAGACATATTATTATATACCTGTGGTACTATATCCCACAGATACGGCCCGCTCCTACCCATGTCATATCTATATCCGTACGACACCTAGGTGACGCACAGGGTATGTAGGTGGCGTATGGGGCATGTACGGCGGCGAAATCCAAAAACTTGCCCAGAAGCAAAGTCAAAAATTGATTATTTTAAGGTATATGATAATACGAAAACAGGGATACTGTGTTGGTAAATGATAAATACTTGGTAAAATTGACGGTAAAACGAACCGCTTCCTTCAGCATCGGCTCGTCTTATCGTCAATTTTACCAAGTATTCATCTCGTATAGCAACAGTAAACCTGTTTCCGTATAATACGAAAACAGGGATACTGTGGCTGTACGTGATAAATACTTGGTAAAACTGATGATAAAACGAACTTCTGCCTTCAGCATCTGTCCATTTTATCGTCAATTTTACCGCATATTTATCACATACAGCCACAGTAACCCTGTTTCCGTATATTACAACTCTCCTGGGAGCTCTTTCACAGTGAGTTCACAGAGAATCGTAAAACTGGATGAGTTTTAATCTTGGCCACCGTATGCCACGACTGGAGTTTGGCATAGTGACTTCATGAGGCGAAGCCGAGTGAAGTCCGGAGCCAAAACTCCAGGAGTGGAATGTAATGGCCAAGATTAAAACGAATCAGGTTTTGATTTTATCCTACCCTGTCTCCTCGATTTTGGAATATGACGTGATAACAATTCTGTATGCACTAGTGGCATATAAAACTCTGTATGCCAGTCAGCGTGGCATACAGAAACTCAATGTTAAACCTATGGGATTTTATATTAGGGGTAGGATAACGGTAGAGACCACACAGGAGAGCCCTGTGTATCCGTGTCAGTGGAGCAGCTCAGAGGAGGCTCGGCTGCACGCTCCACGTCCCGGCCGCCCCTTATCAGCTCCCCACTCTCCCCACTCTCCCCACTCTCCCCACTCTCCCCACTCTCCCCACTCTCCCCACTCTCCCCACTCTCCCCACTCTCCCCACTCTCCCCACTCTCCCCACTCTCCCCACTCTCCCCACTCTCCCCACTCTCCCCACTCTCCCCACTCTCCCCACTCTCCCCACTCTCCCCACTCTCCCCACTCTCCCCACTCTCCCCACTCTCCCCACTCTCCCCACTCTCCCCACTCTCCCCACTCTCCCCACTCTCCCCACTCTCCCCACTCTCCCCACTCTCCCCACTCTCCCCACTCTCCCCACTCTCCCCACTCTCCCCACTCTCCCCACTCTCCCCACTCTCCCCACTCTCCCCACTCTCCTCACCCCCGCAGCACCTTCTTACTTCCAGGACCCGCACCACACAATCAGACCTCTCCCGGTTCCGGCGCCCACAGAAAACAAAGCTAGTTCCGCGGATCATTGCCCCCATTAGGGCCGGGAGGGAGGTCTGGGGCCTGGAGTAGGGGCCAGGCGGAGGAGGGGAGAGGAGGGGAAGGGGAGGGGAGGGGGAGGGGTGTGGGGTGAGGCAGGTTAGGGGCGTGGGGGGAGGCAGGGGAGGAGTGTGGGTAGAGGCAGGTTAAGGGCGTCGGCGGAGGCAGGGTAGGGGTGTGGGGGGAGGCAGGGTAGGGGTGAGGGGGAGGCAGGGTAGGGGTGTGGGGGGAGGCAGGGTAGGGGTGAGGGGGAGGCAGGGTAGGGGTGTGGCTTAAGGCAGGGTAGGGGTGTGGGTTGAGGCAGGGGAGGGGTGTAGGAGGAGGCAGGGTAGGGGTGTAGGGGGAGGCAGGGTAGGGGTGTAGGGGGAGGCAGGGTATTGGTGTAGGGGGAGGCAGGGTATTGGTGTAGGGGGAGGCAGGGTAGGGGTGTAGGGGGAGGCAGGGTAGGGGTGTAGGGGGAGGCAGGGTATTGGTGTAGGGGGAGGCAGGGTATTGGTGTTGGGGAGGCAGGGTATTGGTGTGGGGGGAGGCTGGGTAGGGGTGTGGGGGGTACCCTATATTAGCCTGAAATATGTGATTTTCGCACCACAGTTTTCCGAATTAATGGTCCTCCCACTTATAGCTACCTTGATTGTATCTCCAGATTTGTCTCTTTAAATGAATTTTGTTCTTGTTTATTTGTATCAAATAGTCACATAGCCTGAGATGCCTACATGGGACAGTCGCATGATGTATATTTCAATATCCTACCTGGCTACATGTGAACTTTCCAATGGAGAACAATTACTATTTTGATTCAAGATACATACGTACAATTGATCGCTGAACAAATTCTTTCCCAAACGAATACTGGGCAAGCATCATGTAAAAAGTGTCCTTTTTACCGTAAATAAATTGACTTTTTTATGAGGAGATCATATCTTATTATATCTCCAGATATTAAACACTGACCATAGATGAGAGAACTGGGCATGGGTGGGGATGAAGGTGATGCAACATTCTGTCAACATGTGGAGACAAACTCTCCCTTCCCCAAAACAGGGAATAACACACCAGCCTCACGATGAATTATCTCTTGTTTGTTATTTTCTTGTGGTTTCGTGATTTGCAAAGGGAAAATAAACTCGTCTGACTCATTTGGAAATCAAACAAGGAAAACATCTCAGACTTTCGAGAACAGAGCCCAACCAGAATTAAGAAGACCAAAACGTGATTTGGAACTAGTCCTTGCACCTTGCCAGAACATTAGGAATCAAGTTGCAGTTAATCACTTATTTGACCACGGAAACGATTTCCCATGGCTGTTAATTGGGAGGGGGAGGGAAAGGAGCTACTGATTGGTGAGCACGTATCTCGATCTAGTGCTAGTGCCATTGGGCAGGCAGAATTTCTCTAGGGTGCAATTGTTGTCTAGTAGTTTGATGCTGCTGATGCGACTGGTTTGTAATGACTTAAGTGGAATTCACACTGAAGGATTCATGTACCTCACAGGGTCAAAGTCTCAGTAGATTATTTTCCTTGTTAAGTGGAATTCACATGGTGGAATTCATGTACCTCATAGGGTTCAAAATCTCATGACGTTCTGTTCCTTGTTAAGTTGGATTCACACGGTGGAATTCATGTATCTCACAGGGTTCAAAATCTCATGGTATTCTGTTCCTTGTCAAGTAGAATTCACACGGTGGGATTCATGTATCTCACAGAATTCAAAATCTCATGATATTCTGTTCCTTGTTAAGTGGAATTCACACGGTGGGATTCATGTACCTCACAGGATTCAAATCTCATGATATTCTGTTCCTTGTTAAGTGGAATTCATAAGGTGGGATTCATGTACCTCACACAGTTCAAAATCTCATGAGATTCTGTTCCTTGTTAAGTTGGATTCGCACGGTGGGATTCATGTACCTCACAGGGTTCAAAATCTTATGAGATTTTGTTCCTTGTCAAGGGGAATTCACACGGTAAGATTCATGTACCTCACAGGGTTCAAAATCTAATGAGATGTCTCAGGGAAATGGAACCCGACAATTTAGACGAAGAGATTGTGTTCAAGTACGGAATCTCCGAGGATTAGTCTCAGACAAGCACCTTGTGAGGTACATCAATCCTATCATGTGAATCTCGCTTTCCGAGGAGATAGACAATACATATATATCTGAGGTTTATTGAAAATATTGTAGAAAAAGATTGCGACGGAGGGAGGGTAAAGGATTTTGAGCTACTCTGCTGCTGTGTGTGTAACCTCACACACTGACTAACTAGAGTTACAACAAAAATTCAAATAAACTTAATATTGGTTTAATAGTTATTCAGTCCTCGTACAGCAGAATAAATGAAGTGATCGTAACATTGATTAAATCAATTTCAAAACACTCATAGTCCTTAGGTAGTAATGGTTTCCATTCTGTGACTGTTCTCACCAATTTTTCACATTGTTCTTGATAATCCAGCAACATCATCAAATGATCACAAAACTTCCAGCATCCGAGTTCCAATTTAACTTTGTTGTAACAAACCATAGTCCTGTGCAGAGAGTGTGTACCTTGGATTGCCGGTCCTCCATAAAATTTACATAGCGTAGCATCCACTTGCACCCCTCTCATAAGATCTCACACTTGTATTCAAGTTGAATTCTGTACACTCAGTACGCTTTATTGAGAAGAATTCTTAATGAACTAGACTTAGAGCCTTGAGAATCCACTGGCCTGCCTCCCGTGCTTCAGACGCACATCAATGCAACCCAAAGATTCCTATAATCTCAATGATGCCACCTAGCGGGGACACTATTTGCCAGTGGATTCTCAAGGCTCTAAGCCTAGTTCGTTAAGAATTCTTCCCCCATAGAGCGCAGTGAGAATCTTGTACAGAATACCACTTAGAGAGTGTGAGATTTAATGAGGGGGGGTGCCACACAATAATACCATGGGTTTATCTTGCTCCATTATCTTAGTGAGCCTCCAATGCCCAGTAGAGTGGCAATGTGCTCCTTCTTGCTGTGGATAACACTGGCACAGATTCTAGCTTCTAGATCTGAGCTTCTCTTGCTCACCATGCGTGCTTAAATGTTAATTATTCATTGAGAAGACTAATTGTCTTCGCTATTGGGCATTAAAGAAGAAACCAACAAGTTCCTGAAAGTGTGTGCTTAAAGTAAAATGTTGAAAACTAAAACCAAGCTCGACTCAAAGCATGGTGTCTGAGTGGTTGTGAATAATTATACGTAAACAAGAACTGTTATTATTACCAAATGGAAGTCAGGACCGTGAAAACCAGCCCAATGGTAGGGGCTGAGGTCCCAGTCTCTTTATTGAGTATCAAATGAACCAGGAATTGTACGAAAGTAAATATGTGAGCTCAATAAAGAAACTTTTAAAAGAAACTTAAAAAAAACATGCTCAACAGGTTTGGTGCGAAGTGATATGAACGAGGTGACTGCTGAATAAATATCGTGTATCTTTCAAACAAGCGCGAGGACAATGAACTTGACCAAAACGAGTTACTTTCTGTATTTATCTCACCCCTGTACACTATAAAGAATTTACGACACACAGGATATAAACCATGGAGAACTGACTGCAATACTCAGTGCAATACTCATAGGGGCATGAAGAACGAGCTCCCAGTGTTAAGTCCAGGGGTGAGATTAATCTTTAATCAAATAAGAACATAGATAAGCCTTGATAAGTCTTGGCCGAATCTCCCTTCATGTTCATTCTACTGGATTGCTTCCTTTGTTGGCCATATAATCTCTGGAATCCTGTCTGTACCCATATTTTAATGAACCCTTAATGTCAATTCTCTACCTTTGGGTGAGATAAATCTTTAATCAAAGAAGAACATAGATGTCAATCCTCTATCAATCAATTCTTGTTGGCTGTACCACCATGCCTTTATATATAGTGTGCCTTGATGTTTTTTTGTATCCGACAAGTTGTCGTTCAATGTTTCTAAAGGCCAATGCCCATCTACCGATTTCGGAACATTTACGTACGTTTGTCGGCGACAAACAGAGGGTAATTTGTCTCAGGCGAGGTATCCGAACATAGTCGGTAGATGTAGGACAGCTAGGCAAGGCTATCCAGCGATTAGTGAACCACCTCCTTCAGACGTCCTTTTGTCGCCGACAAGTTGTGGTTTTTGACCTACCTCAGCGATTAGTGGACCATACACCAATTTTATAAGTGTGGGTATATATTTTGGTAGATGTAGATTGATTTTCTTAGGACTAATACCCACCAGTCCCTCTCTTCGAGGGCCGCGGGTCGAGCGAGGGTTACGTAATTTGCCTGCAACAAGGGGACCGATTCCTATACGATTTGGGAACTAATCGTTCAACCCTAAATCGATAGGTGGGCATCCGGCTTTAATCTTTCACCAAAAGTTTATCAACATGTTGATAAATCCAGTCACTGACAACAGAACGTTGATAAATGGCCCCTGATAGGGTGGCTGACACAGGCCGAGGAGTTATGTAATTCGCCTGAGACAAATTCATCGACTCCTGTACGATTTGGGAACTAATTGTTCAACCCTGAATCGGTAGATATGTATTGGGCTGAAATTTCTATTTTACTATATCTATCATAGTAGAAAATGTAGTGTAACCTGACATTTACACTAGACGATTCTGGCCGACGATTCTGGTATTTTGCACTTCCTGACGATTTTCAACAGTGAAATGATAGAAATGTCTTATGTAAACGCCAAGCGTTTGGTGACTGCAGATCGTCTGATTACGTCAGATTATTGAATTAGGCACCACCTGATGACTATTGACCACGTTCTGATGCCCGTGACTACTTCAAACTGCTTTGAATTAGTCGTCTACACGGGCAGCGATTCTGTATAAACTTAGTCATCAGTGTAAACGTTCAAGTATATTCTGGAGATGACGACTTTTGCAGCTGACATTGCCACCACCCGACGACTACTGGCTTGACGATTTACAGTCGCCAATAATTTAGTCGTCTAATGTAAACGCCGGGTAACAGCCACTCCTCTTGGGAGCAGTGTACATAGACAATAAACGATGGTTTTCTGGACAGGCGGCCGTAAACCACGAGTTGTTGATGCGTAGTAATACACGAGCGCTAGCGAGTGTATTACAACGTCAACCTCGAGTGGTTTACAGAGCCGCCTGTCCACAAAATCATCGTCTGTTGTATTTATTATCCATCTTTTCGAATAAATTAAACCCAGTAATTGCCATATTAAAAGGTACAACAATAGGGACTATTTCTTTGCTATATAGCAAAAGGGATTATTTTTCCCATGTACCATGGTTTTGAGGCCGTATACCACAGATTTAGATCCGTATACCACAGTTATGGTATCTGACAAGTTTTATACAATGGGTCGTGGTTTACCCCGTACATTTTCAATAGGGGCTTTGTATACGATGGATAATAATATAAATGACTGGATGATGATATCGTAAGACAATTCATATAACGGAAGGCCGCCCTGACGGCAAATAGTTGCAATTAAATTTTTTTTTAAAGATTAAAAAAGGAGCTAGTTGTTGTTTCTGACGTCCAAGGAAACGGCATTAGGAGCATGTCCCGTGTTAGTTCAGCATTGCTCTGACTGAGAGCGCGTGAGGGTAATTGGTACAAGGGTCCGTTCGTGTGAAAGCGCTTTTGAGTTATTCCAATTGCTCCTCGTGGAGGACAACCCGCAATCACTGTCACACAAAACCGGGTCTCCAATCACCCCATCTAATCAGACCACACTCCACTCCCAGCCAAAAAGACCCCGTGGACTATTTCGTTCAAAAAACACCTTTTTTTTATTTATTGAACAAAATTCGCCAAAAGAGGCGGTTTTATATTTCGCTCTGGTGCCTTCAGAGTCTTAGGCCTGGCGTCCACCTACTACGATATGGCTCCGATATGGTCTACGATGCACCTCCCGATAGAAAATCAAAATCGTGTCGGAAGGTTACCTAATATCGGGGCAGTTGACCATGTTTCTGCGATTAGACACCGATAAAAACCCCATACAATGTGTGGTGGATTGGCTTGCCTAGACATATGTCTACGATTTTGCACCTTCCCGATATGGCACCGATTTTGACATTTTGTATCGGTGCCATATCGGGAGGTCTACGATTCTATCATAGTAGGTGGACGCCGGGCCTTACATTCACTCAACCTTTGTCGAACATATTACAAATACAACATACTATAAGTACAGAATTATAATATACCTAAATATAGATGAAATGGTTGTATAGACAATAATCGATGGTTTTGTGGACAGGCGGCCGTGAACCACGAGAGGTTGACGCGTAGTAATACAAGAGCGCCAGCGAGTGTATTACGACGTCAACTTCGAGTGGTTTACAGAGCTGCCTGTCCACAAAACTATCGTTTGTTGTATTTATTATCCATCTTTTCCAATAAATTAAACCCAGTAATTATAGACTCTCTATTAGGTGGATATATCTGTACACTCTGGGAATGGTGATGCACACTCCCTACGTGTTTTCTATGGACACTTTGTATTAGGTGGATATATCTGTATGCTCCGGGTATGGTGATACACACTCCCCATGTGTTTTCTATGGACACTTTGTATTAGGGGGATATATCTGTATGCTCTGGGTATGGTGATACACACTCCCTACGTGTTTTCTATGGACACTTTGTATTAGGGGGATATATCTGTACGCACTGGGTATGGTGATGCACACTCCCTATGTGTTTTCTATGGACACTTGGTAATAGGTGGATCATTACCCCTTACCCGCAACACAAAAGTGGAAGACAGATATGGGCGAATAAAATTTATTTGAATTTGATAAGGTCCATATAAATTAAGATATTAAATATGACAATATCTTATGGAAGAGGATATACATATGTAGTATGATATATGAAGAAGACATATTTGTAAATATGATAAGTACATATTTTGAAGATATGTATAAGATATACATAAGGCAGATGTGATGCCTGTATAAAAGGTATTACATATGTGGTATGTATTACAGGAGTACATGTGTATAATGTATAATAGTATTATGTAATACGTATATATGGTTATACAATGTGTATAAAACGCCAAAAATGTCCATGAAGAGTTTGTGGAGAGGAGGGGGGGAGAAAAATGATGCTCACTCGTTAATCGACTTGAGGAGGGAATCATTCACCCGATTGGCATCCGAGGTGCGGATGTAGCTTCTGTGGGCGTTGGAGCGCCACCCCCCATACCTCTGTATATCCAGTTCAGGGACTCCGGCCTGGAAGGCCTGCGCCGCCGCGGCCTTTCGCAGGCTGTGCAGGGTATATGTCCTTAGTGGTATCCCTGCCAGCGCGATGAGACGGTCCCACTCTTTAGCGAGACATCGAGTCGTGATGGGGGAGCGATCCTCGTTCATGAGGAAGGGCTCGCGGTCGTTGGTCGTAGGAACGGCCGCGATCATCGCTCTCACTGCCCGCAGCGGGCACGACATCCGGTCCGGGGAGGGCTGCAGAGATACACGTTTCTCTTCTCCAACACACTGGAGGTTCTTTGCAGCCTTGATCCTCACGTGGACGTGAGTAGATGTGACCCTCACGTCTCCTCGTGTGAGGTGCCGGACCGGATCGAAGCCTTTGACGGTTTGCGGCGCGACTTCGCTTTGCCGCAGGGCCGCGAAGAACATGAGGAGGCACGCCGCTCTGGTCGACCGGTCGAGGGGCGTGGCCGTGAGTCCGCCGAGGACGCCTCTGAGGGCCTCCATAGGTATAGGCGGCTTCACGTTTGGCTGGTAGGCTTTGTCCCTCTTCATTGCGTCCAGTGCCCGCTTGACGCGGGCGTCCTCCGTTGCCGCAATGTTCCCTCCCGACAGCCGTAGGTGCGACCGTAGGTGGGACAGATGGTTTGCTACGGTCGCTGGTGAGGGGGCGTGGTCCCGGACGTACTCCAGGTACGCGGTGATTAGGCTGACGGTCGGCTGCTGGGGGTCCACGCCCATCCTCCGGCAGAACGCTAGGTATGTAGTCACTGCGCTTCGCTGGTTGGCGACCGTGCCGGGGGCACGCGCCGCGGCCTGCCGCGCAGATGCCCTCTGTTGGAGACAGCGTAGCGCCGGATCTGCAGTAAAGCCGGAGGATAGGCACAAATGAGGCGTGATTACATGGAGCGACGGCTCTGAGGTCAAGAGAGGTCATGTAAAAAGCAGCTTTAGAATAATCACTGGAGGTGAGGTGCGACCGGCTGAGGGCATCCGCGACCGAGTTGAGGACCCCCGGGATGTGCGTGTATATCAGCTCGACCTGGAGCCTCGCTTGCACCATCCAGGCTTGGCGGGCACACTCCGCCAGCACCTTGTTCCGTGCCCGCCCCGATGTTAGTGCCTGGACGGTTCCCATGTTGTCGCAGAAGACCTCAACCCGCGTCCCCCGGTCCCGGTCGCTCAGGAACGTGTTGAGGGCGTATATCGTGTTGAGGGCCTCCAGTTCCGATATGCAATTCACCGGGTCGGCAACCGGGCACACCTGGGCGGAGTAGGCCAGGCGGCCGTCGGTGCCCCCGACCCCGGTGAGGCAGGCGTCCACAGTGATGCATTTCGTCGGGGGGCCCCTGGGGATCAAGGCACGCCCGTTCCAACCCTCCGCAAACCTAGAGAACCAGTCGAGGTCCTGCCGCATGTCCGAGGAGATGTTTAGGTAAAACCCCGACATCCCACGCAATGCCTCCAGCAGCTTGCTCACGAAGGGTCTTGCCGGGCGGATGCACTTTGCCACGTGGAGGATTTTTCCCAGCACCGATTGGAGTTGCCGCTTGGTGAGCGACCGTTTCCGTGCAACGGCCGCGACATGCTGGCGGACGTCCTGGAGTTTGTCCTCGGGCACGGACAGAGTCATGTTTCGTGCGTCGATGTTGATGCCCAGCCAACGGACGACCTGCGACGGTTCTTGTGCCTTCTCCCGGGCCTCCGGCAGCCCTAGCTCGCGGAAGAGCTCCCTAGCGGTCGCGAAGTCGGCGGCGGCTTTCTCCTTTGACGGCGATATCAGGATCAGGTCGTCGAGGTACATGGCCGCCTCCACCCCCTTCCCGGCGAGGATCTCCACTATCGTATCTGCAACACACTGCATGTGATACGAGGACGCGCGGGCACCGAACGGCATCGCCGTATCGCAGTAGTACCCGCCGTCCCACGCAAAACACAGGAGGGGCCAGTCGAGGGGGTCACACCGGAAATTCTTATATGCCCTCGCGATGTCGATGGAGGCCATGTAGCTCGAGGGACCCGATCGCAGGAGACGGGAGACGAAGCCGTCGATGGTGGGGAGAGTGTGCTCCCTCTCCTCCCCGTACACCGAGTTCTTCCTCACGTAGGCGTTGACGCTCCGATCCCGGGGGAAGGTCATATCCGTTATCACCCGCCGGGCATCGGAGTCCCGTTTCTCCCGCGACATCAACGGAGAGACGTGGCACCACGGAGAGAACGGGGCCTCGGCGAACGGCCCGAGCAGATTCGAGAAGGAGAGCTCCTTATTGATGAACTTGCCTACCTCCGTGGGAAAAGCCGTCGCGCCGGGATGATTAGGGACCCCCTGGGTATCGGTCGCGGGTCCCAGGTATCCGAGGGGGAATCCATAACATATGAACCCCAGCAGCTCCCGCTTTCCCTGCATCGCCGTTAGGTACTTCTCCCACGCCCGTAGCCGTAAGTCCGTGGGTAGAGTTATCTTGCTACACATGGCGTTTGGGAGCCCGGTTGCCCGCACGGCCCGGTATATGTGCCCGTGCGCCGGCGGCGCGTTGCCGGCCATCTCCGGCCACTCCTTGCGGCGATGTAACATAAAGGCCTCCGGGTCCGTACGAGTCCCGGCGGTCACGATGCCCGTGCGGCAGATCTCCTCCAGTGCCGTGAAGTCTAACGTGCTGGGGTCTGCCGGGCCGCTGGGGGCGGCCACGCTGTCGGAGGGTGGACCCGGGTGGGCGACGCCCACCGGGCCGGCCACGTGGGGTGCCTTGTTGTTGTTGTTGTTATTGCCGACCGCCCCCTCCTCACGTGGTGGGGCGGTCGCAGTCGCTATGGCGTCACGTGTCGCCTGCCCCCCGTTCACCCCACGTGTTACGGGTGCTCCAGGGGGGGGTGTATCCGGGCAGGACCGACTGACCACCTCGGCCCACGTGGCCGGCGGCCGTTTCCTGTCCGGTGTTGTTACACGGGTTACCGGTCGTGTGATCTCACGTGTGCCGCATCCGGTGTCCGCAGGGGTCCGGGGCCTGCTTACACGTGAGCATCCTGTGTTGGGGTGCGCTCCGATCACTCGCGGGGCGCACCGTGCCCGTTTTTTGCCGCCGGCTGACCGCCGTGTTGGTACAAGGCATCCGGTCCGGGGTCGGCCGCCCTCAACGTGTATCCGGCCTGTGGGGTGTACGCCGCCTGGCCCGTCCTCCGTGCTGCTGGGGGTTGGGGGGCTTGCTGACTGTCGTACCCCATTGTGTAACCCAACTTGCGGTTACAGGCATGGAGCGAATGCCCGCACTGCTTTCCTACCGAATCGCAATACGAGCATATATGGACCCATTTGATAGGCCCGTCCTCGTGCCCGCTCCTGTGGCGACACCCCCGGTCCGAATTGAATTGCCTACACGGCAATTCCCTCGAGCGTGACTTGCTTCCGCTATCCGCTCCCCCGGTCTGAGTCCCGGCCGTCATCGCGAGTCGGACCCGCTCTTCCTGTATGAGCGCGTAGTCCGACCAGCTCATCCTCCCGGTCTCGACCTGATCGAAGATGAATTGGCTCCATCGCCTCACGCCGGCCCACGGCCGGGACTGCGCATCGATGGAGACCTGATGAAGATGTTTACTCATGTGGTCCCTGTCCTCGGGCTCTACGGCTCTGTGGTCCCCCAGTAGTCCCAGGAACGCGCTCACGTATTCCATGGGTCCCAGGGACCCCCTCACCTCCAGTTTCTGCGCAAGGGTATAAACCCCCTCACGGTCGATAAACATATACGGCTTGCTGGTAAGCCTTGCGATATTTAGATCAGAATGCAGCTTACCGGCCGTCCTATCGTGTTTTATCGCCTCCCGGTCGAGCTCCCGCTGGATGTACGAGTCCGCCCCGTACCTCTCCCGTAGTTGTCTCCGCGCGGGCAAAACACGTGCCGCCTGGTCCTCGGCCCAGTCCTGTGTCCGTCTCTCAGCGGCAGATTGAGCGGTCGGCGGTCGAGACGCTGCCTCCGGTGCCCTCTGCTCGGCTAGGCGGTTGATCGCGGCCAGGACACCCCCGATCTGGGTCTTCATATCCTCTTTCATAGCCGCGAGGCCGACCTCCACGGCCACGAGGCGGGTGGTTTTCACGCTCCCGACCTCCGAGGCCGATTCCACGTGTTCCTCGGAAGGCCGCATGGTCGAGTCCGAGGATTCCTCCTGAGCCTGAGACGTGCTCGGTCCAGCTCGCGTTTTCGGCATTTCACGTGAACCTGTCCTCCAGCTAACCCGTACTTTTAAACTCTTGCCCTTACGGCCTCGGACCGATACCCGTGGAGTATGCGGTGCCGCGAACAGCGTAGAGCCAAGGAGAAAAAAGGTTGTAGGTGTGAGCTGAGTGAAGCGCAGGAACAGAATGAGATAGAGCGTGGGTGCGTGCTTCGCCACGTGACCTATTAGTTCACGTGACTCGCACGCGGGGGCGCGCAGGGTGCGCTAGTAGGGAGGGAGTGCGCTAGGTGGTGCAATGACCGCTCCTGACCCTACGGGCCATGAGCTACCAATCTGTATGCTCTGGGTATGGAGATACACACTCCCCATGTGTTTTCTATGGACACTTTGTATTGGGTAGATATATCTTTATCTCACCCCTGGAATAAATGTCCATAGGCTTAACATTGGGAAGTCGTTCTCCATGCCCCTACAAGTATTGCAGTCCGTTCTCCATGGTCTATATCCTGTGTGTTGTCCATCCTTTAGGTGTGTACGGGGGTGAGTTAAATACTGAAAGCAACTCGTTTTGGGCAAAGAAGTCATTCTCCAACTCATTTGAATGCTACGTGATATTCACACGGCTGTCGCCTCGTTCATATCACTCCGCATCAAACTCGTGGAGAACGACGACTTTGACCAAAACTTGTTGGTTTCTTCTTTAGTATGCTCTGGGTATGGTGATACACACTCCCTACGTGTTTTCTACAGACACTTGGTAATAGGTGGATAATCTGTATGCTCTGGGTATGAAGATACACACTCCCCATGTGTTTTCTATGGACACTTTGTATTAGGTGGATATATCTGTATGCTCTGGGTATGGTGATACACACTCCCTATGTGTTTTCTATGTGGATAATAAGAATGGAGACAATACTACACGTAGAACAAAGCTTAAGAAGTTATTATTAATATTTTTGGTGACTTACATTCTATGTACATCAACAAGTAATATATATTAAACGAGTTTTTCCCGTTTTTCCATCGGGAGGTCGGTCTACCTCCACCTGATTCTTTTTAGTTTTTACTATAATTTCAGCGGAGAACTTTACCTGTTGCTCACCTGTGGTGTCTGGCACCTGTGTCTGGAGTATCACGATTGCGATGTCAGGCCGGTGAAATAAGCAGCATACAGTTCCGCATTCTAGACCTTTAAGGACGAGTGTCTGTGGTTGATGCCGGGGACACACCAAGCGAGAAACGCAGCAATTTCCCGAATCGCCAACACAAAATGGCGAATATATGCGCTATTATTCTATATTTCACGTGGTTTTTGCTTCCGAGACATTAACTTATGGGTGGGAGATATTACTGTAAAATAATTTTTCAAATATATGCTATTTTGTGTTGGCGATTACAGAGATCGCTGCCTTGACTCGCTTGGTGTGTCCCCGGCATCATGCTTGTGGTTGACACACCAAGCGAGTAACGGCAGCGATCTCAAGAATCGCCAACACAAAATGGCATGAATGTTAGATATTATTTCATAATAATATCTCCTAATGATAATTTAGCGCCTCAGGAGGAATAATCAGGTGAAATATGAAAAAAATTGGTCAAAAATATCCCCCCCCCCTGGGTGGTCAGTCGTCTGGTGGGACCTCTGCCTCCCCTTATAGGGTGGGGATAATGATAGCTCACATATGCGCCATTTTCTGTTGGCGATTCCGGAAATCGCCGCGTAACTCGCTTGGTGTGTCTCCAGCATGAGCTACCCCAACAGGGACGAACGACAGTGTTAGTGTATACATACTCCTAGAGGACGAATACATTATTGGCTAAAGCCATACTTCTATGGTTTTATTACGTGATGTGATGAGTAATCCATAAGATCTTACATGATTTTATTTAAAAATATGATATATGATGTTATATCTACATTCTCTGAAAATTTCATATTTATTTCTCAATTATTTCCTTCTTAAAAGCAATATATTAAATAAAAGAGAAATCATTCGGCCTGAGCCGGACGATGCCTCAAGGCATCATTTGGCCTGGGCCGGTTGATGCCTCAAGGCATCATTTGGCCTCAGCCGGTTGATGCCTCAAGGCATCATTTGGCCTGGGCCGGTTGACGCCTCAAGGCATCATTTGGCCTCAGCCGGTTGATGCCTCAAGGCATCATTTGGCCTGGGCCGGTTGATGCCTCAAGGCATCATTTGGCCTGGGCCGGTTGACGCCTCAAGGCATCATTTGGCCTGGGCCGGTTGATGCCTCAAGGCATCATTTGGCCTGGGCCGGTTGAGGCCTCAAGGCATCATTCGTCCGTAAAGGGTTAACGGTCCGACCCATGTTAGCTTCCTGATGCGCCTGTCAAAAACAGTAGTTATAAGCAGAACGGAATACATGAAGTGTTCATTTCTTGTTATCTACAGGTGTACATTTCTTATAACTCTTAGACGAATTTTGAAATTAAATCATTGTGACAATAATACATTTCTTTTTACAGCTATGTCTGCAGGGCTAGGGCATAATTGTTTTAATACCCCGGGAGAAGTTGACAATGTTGATCAGATTGGGAAGGTGGGTGGGTGTACAGGTGGGTGGGTAGGTGTACAGTGGGTGTACAGGGGGGTGGGTAGGTGTACAGTGGGTGTACAGGTGGGTGGGTGGGTGTACAGGTGGGTGGTTGGGTGTACAGATGGGTGGGTGGGTGGGTGGGTGGGTGGCACCACCGGCAGAATTTTAGGGAGAACTAAAATGATCGGTGCCATTTCCGTTGGTCAATGGAAACGGGCTTTGGCCGATACAGAAATCTGTCTGATTTTGGAGGACGACATAGTCGATGGTCGATGGTCGATGGACAGGGGACCGTAAACCACGAGTGGTTGACACATAGTTATAGACGAGCGCTAGAGTGGTTTATGGAGCTGCCTGTCTACAAAACCATCGTAGGTTGTATCTATTATCCATAGTTTCGAATAAATTGAACCCATCAATTCCTATATCAAAGAGTATAACAAAAGGGACTTTTTCTTTGCTCACTGGCTCAAGAGGACTATTTTCCCATATACCATGGGTTTGATCCATATACCACAGTTAAGGTATTTGACAGTTTTCGTATAATGGGTAATGGAATCCCCATACTTTTTTAATTCAGTCTCCATACATTTTCAATTTACTGTGTCCACATACATTTTTTGTTATCAATCGTATTTAAAACACCCCTCTCATAAGATCTCACACAGTCGTATTCTGTACTCTCACTACGCTATGCGGAGAAGAATTCTTAACGAACTAGGCTTAGAGCCTTGAGAATTCACTGGCCTGCCTCCCGTGTTAAAGACGCACATCAATGCAACCCAAAGATTCCTATAATCTAAATGATGCCACCTAGCGGGAATACTGTGTGACAGTGGATTTTCAAGCCAAATTGAACGACATGCCTTTAATCGCTGTAGATTGAATGATATTACATTTGAGATCTCGCCTCTATTTACCATATTTCGTCACTATATATGATCATTTCAATATCCTGCTGTAATAGAATCACCGAGTTAATTGTCTTATTCTATTTGCATTAAAGATATTTATAGCAGAAATCATGTATTAGATCCAAGTTGCAATGTCTTATTGTCAATGTCTATAGCAGCTTCCCATGGACACCAATAGATAAGCACTGACCTTCTTCAGATGGCCTTCCCATAGAAATAAGCATGGTGACATAGTATTTTTTTCACATATCTCATTTGTACATGTTCCCAACTATCATAATCAAGAATTATTTGAAGATACCAATAGAATTCAGTGTCATTTAGCAACAAAGTCAAAATATTGCAGTTTCCCATAGACACCAATAGTTAAGCACTTTCATTTTCAGAAGGCCCTCCCATAGAAGTTAGCATGGTGACATGCCATTTTCTTTGCAGTTTCTATTTGCTGATATATGGAACTTATATCATCCTGAGCTATTTGCAAAACTCAATAGAATTTAGTAATCACCCAACTACCCGCATTTGTCTTTAAAATCCCATTTCGATTGACTGTCACTGATCTACAGTCAGGAACTTCTGACGGACCTTTAGCACTGCTGACGCAAAATCAGTCAATGGAAACGGGTTTTAAGGAGAACTAAAGAAATCTTCTCAATTTTCATGAGCTAATGGAAACGGGCTTATATCGTGAAGAAACAGGTGGGAAGTTTAATCATATCATGATAATACGGACGGTTGGGTTTTCTTAAGTAGCTCTTTTCCTTTCCAAAAGGTTTTCTTTCAGTTTGTATATATCTTTTTGATTGATGTATTTATTCAAATTCTGGGCAAAGCTCAGTCATTCCATCCAAATAGTGTGGTGTAGCAGCAACATGTATATTTAGTCCTATCTGCCTCTAGTGTACGCAATGCAACTGGTTCAAGTAGTTGTCATGGATGCAAAAAGGTGTACACAGGGTTAAGGGGAAGGTGGTACAGATAATGCTAGATAAGGCTATCTCTATGGGAGACACATCTGATTATTTAATGGTTTATCTTGTGGTAAATCTAGTAATAAACACTAGACCTTATGTTTATAACCAGGAGGTCCCTCTAATATTCAAATATGGGGACCATGGTGCAAGCACGAAAATATGAGTAAAAGATTAGAGATTTTGTTTATCAGTCGCCGATTCTTTTTGTTTTCTATTACTTCAGAACTCGAACCAAAACAAACTCGACCCGTAGTTGTCAGGAGAACTTGACCCGGTTTGGAGAATTTGATTGGAGAACTCCACCCGTTTCAGATACTTATGAATGAGAAATTTTCATATTGAATGGAAAGTCTGACTAATTAAGGATAGGGTTAAGGATAGGTTAAGGATAGGTTAAGGTTAGGGATAGGTCAGGGTTAGGGTTAGGCATAGGGTTAAGGATAGGTTAAGGAAAGGGATAGGGTTAGGAAAAGCGCTAGGGTTAGGGGAAGGGTTTTTTGTTTGCTCTCTTCCCCAGAGAAGACCAAATTTGAAGCTATGATAACATATTTACTACTAAATATAGTATTTATTCAGTTGAATTGAGAAGATTTAAAACGGGACGAGTTCGTTACAGGTCGAGTTTTTCACGGGTCGAGTTCATTACGGGTCGAGTTCTCCAGTATTCATACAGATAATGCTAGATAAGGCTATCTCTATGGGAGACACATCTGATAAGTGAAATATTGGTAGATAAATCAATCAGCGGCAAATATTTTTAATTTTTTTTATTCAGTATTTATTAGTTTATCTTGTGGTAAATTTAGCAATAAACCTTAGCCCTTATGTTTATAACCAGGAGGTCCCTCTAATATTCAAATATGGGGACCATGGTGCAAGCACAAAAATATGAGTAAAGGATTAGAGATTTTGTTTATCAGTTTATTTACGTTTTCTATTTCCACTTGCCGATTTCTGATTTGAATGGTGGTGGCCAACAAATCTATCGATAAACAATTAGAAGGCTTAGTGAGTGAACCCGTGGTGATCCCGTTCTCGGCCTTTTGCCCCATAAAAGACGTCCCTCCGCCTCTGGCGTCGAGACGTCTTTTATGGGACAAAAGAGACCTCAAACTGCATTCGCAACGGGCTCACTAACTACGTTTTCTCTTAATAATAGATGCCTTTGAGTACAGCCCTCGGCCCATCAATGGAAGAAAAGGTTTTCATTTTATGACATTCCCCTACGCGGCGATGCTACCATGGGAATGATGTTAAAAATACCCGCCTGTAGATAGAGAACGAAACCTTTTAAATTCCGACATTTTGCACCTCTCGACAGCTGTAAAAAAACACGGAAATCGTCTATAGTCCTGAGCGTTTAATATGGGGCAAAAAAACTAGTTTTTTCTAACTTGATAAAGGGAAATTGCTGTTGTGTCGTCAATAATGGAGGGAATTTTATAAACAAAACATTGTTAGAAAGCTAGGAGTTGAGCCTATCTATTGCTGTGTATGTTTTATACCTGTGTTATGGCTAAGATTTCCTGTCGTAGATTGAACATCGAAAATTGCTAGGTAAAAAAACTAAAACATGTTACCTTCCTGTCTTCACAGTGATTTAATGAAAAATCTATCACGATGACCCATAGAAATAAACACCCTATCTTCTTAGCTATTTCAAGACAATTAAAATGATACCTATATTGTCAGGCTGTGATAGATATTTCCTGAGATACAGGAGCATTATGACAGATGACAAACACTCCAAACGTGCCCTAAAACGTGATTTTTTTGATATTATTCAATTTTTGGCATATGGCATAGCTAGAAACTGCCACTGATTACCTCTAGATAACATTTAAGCAAAATGATAACCTGCCAGTTTTATTCTGTGGTGGATCATCTCCAAATCACTCTTTATTTGAAGTATCTATGCTGATTATGGATTGAGATAGGACTGAAGGAAAATCAAGTCTTTCTTGCTTATTTATTATCATTCAGTGATTATTCAGTGATTCAAGCAGAAATATAACCTGAGGCCAAAGTTCTTTGATAAAATGACAAGTGGCACCCCAATTTTCGAATCTAGGGCCTGAAAAGCTCTGTCATGTAGTCTTTATGAAGTTCTCTTGAATTTTATCTACTTAATTTTCGAAAATATCATCTTTTACAAATGCTGCATATGGTTGAAATAAGATATATTGTCATTTTACCCATATTAAACACTCAGGACTATAGTGTAAACGCCAAGCGCGTGGCGACTGCAGATTGTCTGGTTTCATCACAATTCAGCACCACCTGACGACTACTGGTCACGCTCTGACACCTGCGACTATTTCAAGCAGGCTTGAATAACCCAGTGTTTACATTGGATGACTAAAAATGTGACAACTATATTTATATAGATCGCCAAGCCAACAGTCATCAGTTGTTGATGAATGAGGCTTTTCTTGAGAGAACCTTTGCCTACCGCATTGGGACCACGACTTTTTTTTTCCTACCACCCATTCGTATATTGAATCTATTGGAACAAAAAACTTATGTCAACTCAATAATCGTCAGTTGGTCCGCCACACAAGTCGTCAACCTCAAAATGTACCTGAGCGTTTACACTGGCGACTATGAGTTTTCACAGAATCGCTGCCCCTCTAGACGACAAAGTCAAGGCCGCTTGAAATAGTCACGGGCATCAGAGCATGACCAATAGTTGTGAGGTGGTGCCTAATTGTATAATCTGATGCAAACAGATGATCTACAGTTGCCACGCGTTTTTTGTTTACATTTAACAATTTCTTTCATTTCACTGTTGAAAGTCATCAAGTGGTGCAAAATACCAGAATCGCCGGCCACAATCGTCTAGTGTAAACGCCGGGTTAGTCGTCTAGATAGGCAGCGGTGAAAACTTATAGTCATCAGTGTAAACACAAGGGTATTTTCTGAGTTGGACGAATTTTGCGGTGAACATTGCCACCACCCAACGACTATTGGCTTGACGATCTGCAGTCGTCACGTTTAAAGCCGGATGCCCATCTACTGATTTTGGGTTGAACGATTAGTTCCCAAATCGTATAGGAGTCGGCCACCTTGTCGCAGGCAAATTGCGTAACCCCTCGTTCGACCCGCACACTGATAAAATCTGTGTATAGTCCACTAATCGCTCGGCAAAAACCAAAGAAACTGAGTGTTCACTAATCGCTTGGTAGCCTTGCCTAGCTGTCCTACATTTACCGACTCCGTTAGGATGGCATTGCTGAGACAAATTACCGCCAGTTTGTCGCCGATAAACGTACATAAATGTTCCGAAATCGGTAGATGGGCATTAGGCTTAAACGCCAGGCGAGAGAGCCAATCCTTTTACAGCAACCTGACAACAGCAGTGATTCCAGGCTGTCAACAAATACTCACTAGCGGGAGGCGTTGCCAAGGTGTGGTCCCAAGGTGTAAAACAAATGTAGATTGGTTTGATGGGATCTCGTAGATCAGAATTCACAAAGAAAATGAGATTTAGACTAGTGTCTCCTCAGGCGCAAAAGGAAGAATAACACGATATAAATCACAGGGGTGCTGGGTGTGTGGGGGATGTGAAGGTAGATCTCAAGGGGGTGGCATCAGTTCTGTTGTTAGATGCTGTCTGTCAGAGACACCCTGAATGAAAGAATGATGCTCACTCAGCAGAGAAAAAGATTAACTTCACAGCAAAGGTTTGAAAAGTAAAAACTCAGAGACCTCACAAGCAATATCTAAGATCATTTCTTATCTATTTTGATTTTTCAATTCCTCTCCTTGGCACCAGTAGGATTTTTATCTGTCTCATTTAAGCCTAATGCCCATCTACCGATTTCGGAACATTTATGTACGTTTGTCGGCGACAAACGGAGGGTTATTTGCCCCAGCCAAGCCATCCTAACGGAGTCGGTAGATGTAGGATAGCTAGGCAAGGCTACCCAGCGATTAGTGAACACTCAGTTTCTTTGGTTTTTTCCCTCCCCCAGCGATTAGTGGACCATACACCGATTTTATCAGTGTGCGGGTCGAGCGAGGGGTTACGTAATTTGCCTGCGCAAGGTGACCAACTCCTGTACGATTTGGGAACTAATCGTTCAACCCTAAATCGGTAGATGGGCATCCAGCTTTAGACCACACTGGCATGAGTGAAATAGTTATCATCTATGATGTTTAGTAAGAGAGATGCTATTTGATTTAAGTGGCAGTGAAAAAATACTGTTTGTATGTATAGTTCATGAATACCTAGAATTGATACCTAAATATAGTTTATTGGTTTAGCTTGATCTATATGTAGAGGGTAAGGTTGTGTATAATTCATCCAACAGAAAAAAGGGGTCCCTGTTGATCTGCATAGCAAAAAGCCATTCTGCCCAGTCAATATAAATCCATTGTCAAGTATGTAAGGAACCAGTTAACTATTGATATTTGATAAAACGGTGAAGGGTATCATTTATATGGAGACCGGGTATCTTAAAATCACAAATTACTAATCAACATAAAAATATGCATACCAAGTTTTCATAGATTTAACGAGACTGTTTTCAAAGTCTAGAACAAATAATTGCGTTGTAGCAGTAAAGTTTCTCGGGATTTTAGTAAACAGGTCCTATTTCTCTAGAAATAAAAACACAAAACAATTAATAACATCTTCTTGTCCTTTGCAGAGACAGTAATAGGAATTGACTACTTCGTTGGTCCACATCACTGCTGACACAAAACAGTTATTAAAACTAGCTTTTTGTCTCGGTTTCAAGTTTGCAGATAATCTCTTATTTTGCCTGTGTTTAGTTTTTTTGTGAAGATTGTGGGATCTCAAGTAAATATTGTGGTGAAAGAGCTTTCGATTGATATTTCGACAGTCTGCCGCCTGAGTCACACACCCTGTTTTAGGACAGATCTAATAACGATCAAAGCATCGGAATATTTTATCTTAACGATTAATATGAAACCCTTTCAGATCTGGGCACTCACAAAGATAACAAATGCTCTTCAAGTCCAATGCACAGCTACCGACTTTAGAACATTGATGTACCTTTGTCGGCAACAAAGGTACGGTACTTTGTCTCAGGCGAGGCATCCTAACAGAGTCGCCCCTAGTCAGTAGATGTGGGGCAGCTAGGCAATGGTCAACGAACAATTAGTAACACCTCCCTTAAGATGTTCTTTTGTTGCAAATGAGTTTTTGGTCAATGTTCCAAAGTCGCCAGCCAAAAGTTTATCACATTGTTGATAAATGCAGTCGGCGACAACAGGACATGGGAAATATCCCTATTCCCGTGGCGATCATAGGTTATGTAATTTGCCTGTGACAAGTTCAATGACAACTAAATATGTATACATATATACACTCGATTTGGGAACTAATCGTTCAACCCCAAATCAGTAGATGTGCATTGGCCTTTAGAACCACGACATGCCGTTGAGGTATGCAGTAGGCCCCAGCGTCAACCTACTACGATATGGCTCCGATATGGTGTACGATGCACCTCCCCATAAAAAAATCAAAATCGCGTTGGAAGGTCACCTAATATCGGGGCAGTTGACCATGTTTCTGCGATTAGACACTGATAAAAACCTATACAATGCCCCGATATGTATCCAATATTTGGTTTTTGTATCGGTGCCATATCGGTAGGTCTTAATTGCTATCGTAGTAGTTGGACGCCAGGCCTAAATGTCTGTTAAAGCGACATTGTAATCAAACATCTCTGTGCAATGGATTGGCAATTATCCCTGAAACAATGAACTATTTGGTTATCATAATAGATCAGCCAAACCTTCTCATTAGGGGATTGTCGGCTTATATAACATCACTCCATCACCGATGTAACTTGTTTTTCTTATCCATGTATTTATTGTGTTTTTGTCCTGTGCTCCAGTTTCTTGTATAGTGTCTTCTATCACCCGCTACCTGTGCTATATAGTGTGATCAATGATTGTGAAAACCTGAAATTAATTGGTCATTTATAATCCGACATGGATAATGACATATCTTTGGTTCTACTGTTATTGTTTTGGACGTTACATCCTGAAAATAGCCTATATTGTTTGTTGGCTGTACATAGGCAAATAGATTATACATTGATTTCCATGCATATTAATCTATATTTCATACAATCTCCTCTGTTCTTCCTGTTTTCATTGAACAAATCTTGAAATCACATGAATGCATGTTGATAATCTCGCCCCCAGGTAAAAATAATGCCTATAGGCATTTTTGCCGACCAACCATTTTACCCCTAGAATTTTAGTCCTTATCACTGGGAGCCTGTACTCTATGCCAATGGAGTATTAAGAACCAATAGTCAATGGGGTTGTTTTTTTTCTCGGTTTTTATTTGGTTCGATTCGATGGTACAAGACCCCGATCTGCCATCGCTATCCTGTGACAGTGTTTCTTCAATAATATTAGATCAACATATTACCGCTATGCCACTTTTATGTATAATGAAGATACAAATAGATAACAAACAATTAGATGACAATTGAGTATTACAGTAGCTTAACTATAACAGTGGTCAAGAATGACTAACAATTATACAATGTATATGATACGGGTGAGAAAAGCTGACGTTAAACGCCAATCAATCAATGTGAGGGGAAAGACAAATTCAGCGATCACATCTCGTATGAAACACTACAAATTTCACCTCGCTTCACCTTGTGAATTACTTTGCTATTCAAACTTGATGGGATATGAACCCTGACAAACTTTCATAGGTTTCCTCGATACTACATAACGCCTGTAGGCACCTTCGCCCTGATTGTTCGTCTTTTTTAACCAATGAGTTATTAGAGAAATAAGGTTCACAAGAAATCCAAGCAAATTATATCCGACATGGGTTTACAATTTAAGATAGCATTACGAAAAATTGCAAGTAACATAGGACTTACAATATTTATGGCATCAGTGGAAGCCATCACCAATGCAACATTGCCATATACTACTAACATCCCTCCGTTATCGAGTAGCCATGAAAAAACTGCAAATCCTATACTACTCTGAAAACATAGGCCCGGTGTCCAACTACTACAGCATGGCTCCGATATGGTCTATGATGCACCTCCCGATAAAAAATAAAAATCGCGTCCGAAGGTCACCCAATATCGGGCCAGTTGACCACGTTTCTACGATTAGGCCCAGCGTCCACCTACTATGATATGGCTCCGATATGGTCTACGATGCACCTCCTGATACAAAATCAAAATCGGGTCGGAAGGTTACCTAATATCGGGGCAGTTGACCACGTTTCTGCGATTAGACACAGATAAAAACCCCATACAATGCGTGGTGGATTGGCATGTCTAGACATATGTCTACGATTTTGCATCTTCCCGATATGGCACCGATTTTGACATTTTGTATCGGTGCCATATCAGGAGGTCTACGATTCTATCGTAGTAGGTGGACACTGGGCCTTAGGCACCGAAAAAACCCATTAAGATGCGTGGTGGATTGGCATGTCTAGACATATGTCTATGATTTTGCAGCTTCCCGATAAGTCTCCAATATTTGCTTTTTGTATCGGTGCCATATTTGGAGGTCTAAATTTCTATTGTGGTAGGTGGATGCCAGGCCTAATGCTAATGACTGAATGTCCACCCATAACGTGGTCAGTAAATCTGTCATCTGGTTGCAGCACTTATTATTTGATCTTGGTGAATTATCTGCAACCCCAAAATAGCGTCCACCAGGGACCTGTTTCACTAGTTTTGTGACATGTCTGTGACACCATACAGACAGATTGGGGTCTAGTTTCGTGACAACACAAGTTGCTGCCCTTAGGAAAAGAAAGACCCTGAACATGGTGTGTCTGGTTTTATAAGCTTTACACAAAATCTACACATCACAGGATTCACACATCATTTCAGGTTTATGATATTGTCACCTTATGTCTACAGTTTTTAATTAATTGAGATTAACTTTTACTTCCCGTTTACACGGATGGACCAATACTCTTCATTATAAAATATGACTTTGTTTTGTTCATTCTTGCTTGCACTGTTGCTGCCGCTTTTAATGTCCGACTTAACACTTTTGTCACGAAACTAGTGAAAGAGGTCCCAGATGACTGGAAAAGCGTCTGCGATTGCAGTAATAGAAAATCTGGGTATGTGATTTATGGCACTAAATGCATTTTATAAGAGAATCCTTGACCCACCACTGATTATATATCTACCTGGTTTGAATGTACTGGTGAGCCTTTATTACCAGTATCAGGTTATACGGATTCTTTAAAAATGGGAGGCTACAAATCTTAATAAACAAAGGTTTGAGAATCGTACATGGTAATAATGAATCGAATCAATATAGTCTTGAGGAATTATTAAACAAATGAAGAATTAGGTAATTTGATACACGCAGAAAGTATCGCCTGTTATCGTTAATGAATTGGTGATGTGAATTTGAGAATTTCACATAGCACGAGCAAATTAAAACTGAAAGTTAACACCAAAAACGGTCGATGTTGGAGTGAAATTATGAAATATTTTACCTGCAGAAATCCAGATGTGTTGAAATAGAGGGCTATCTAAATGTTCAGTTCAAGAATTTGTACTTCAGAGCAAAACCGAGGTATCATGGGACTCCTTCCGCTATGTTAGTTTGAGTATAAAAGATTCCTTGACTTTGTCCATGCCCTTTGCAAGTCCTTATGCAATTGAACGACAACGGTGACAAAGGAACGGTACTTTGTCTCAGGCGAGGCATCCTAACGGAGTCGGCCCTGATCAGTAGATGTTGGGCAGCTAGGCAAGGGTCAGCCGCTGACCGCCCCCCTCTGCCCTCCTCGAGATGTTCTTTTGTTGCTGATGAGTTGTCGGTCAATGTTCCCAAACCGCTTGCAAAAAGTAAATCCAGTTAGGGACAATGGAATAGACCCTGTCCAGGTAACGTTATTTGCCTGCGACATGTTCATCGACAACTTTACGATTTGGGAACTAATCGTTCAACCCAAAATCAGTAGATTTGCATTAAACTTTGGACTTGTTAATTCTGTGGCCATCTTGACCCCAACTGGCAGTAAGCGTCTGGTATTCTCCCTGCATATCTTTCGTAGTGCTTGGAGAGTGTGTTATTTCATACTCTCAAAGTCACTTTCACATGTTCTTAGTTCCTTTTGTGCGTACTTTTTTAAAGATAAAGGAGATATACAGTATATATATGTAGGTTTAAATGAGAGACAAGATACCCCCCCAAATAAAAAATAAATATATACATAATGTACGAGAAACTGTGTTCGATTTTCAGCGGAGTCACAAGACATAGAGAAGGCATCTATCCTGGCCAGGCAACGAGCTCGTGGTCGGAAGCAAACAGTTGATTGGCTGACGCCTCGTTAATTAATCTGGACGATTTTTCTGTCGGTGATTAAGTCTCGGCGTGGTCTTGGTCTTCCTCCACCAGCGGTGCATTAATTAGGGCTACGTTTCAGAGAAAAGCCCCTGGCTGTGCCGCTAAAAACGTGCACGCTGACAGAGAAACGACATTTCCCGGTCACCGGAAGTCTGCTTCTGATCTCTGTGCGCACGCGTGGCGCCGCCGGGGTGTGTGACGTCACGTTAGCGTCTTTTACGACATTCTAGTGGCCGTTGACTTTTGGGAGTGCATTAGGATGTGATGACGTTGTGATGACGTTAGTTCTCGCGTCATTGCGCTCAGTCAGAGATATCACTCGCACTCCTTAAATGGGGCGTCCACCAACCACGACAAGGCTACAACGATGGGTTCCCGACAAGGTCCATGATTGGCCTACGATTGGAGGCCTTGTCGTGGTTGGTGGACCCCAGTTCCTGACAAGAGTCTACGACAAGGCCATGACAAGGCCATGATTGGAAGCTTGTCGGGAGCCTTCAGACAAGGCCAAGACAACATCGAGCATGTTCGATTTTTCTCACGACTTGACCCTATTCGTGGAGTGTCATAGCGTGTCGGGAGCGTGTTGCAGAGGCTGCGACAAGCGCCAATTTGAACTTTCTTGTCAGCGCTTGTCGTAGTCTTCTGTAGTTGATGGACGCCACCCTTTAAGCCCAACACATCTACCGATTCAGGGTTGAATGAATAGTTCCCATATCGTATAGGAGTCTGTGAAATTGTCACAGACAAATTGAATAACCTCTTAACCAGTGCCGGCCACCCAATCAGGAGCCATTTACCCGCATTCTGTTGCCGGCAACTGGATTTATCAACATATTGATATACTTTTCGCAAGTGATTTAGGAACTCCTCAGCAACAAAAGAACATCTCAAGGAGGGGGTTTCATGAATCATTGGCTGACCCTTAACTAGCTGTCCTACATCTACCGACTAGGGCCGACTCCGTTAGGATGCCTGGCCTGAGAGAAAAAAGCCATTCCTTTGTCACTAACAAGGGTACATCAATGGTCCAAAATCGGTAAACGTTCATGTCACTTAACATAGTGTAGCTCTGGTAGACAGTGTCTTTCCTGGCAGTCGCCAGTCGCTAGTCTTTGTCGACTATTTGGTGTCTTAGAGGAGGTGTTTCATGTAGTATACCATTTAATCAACACCCATTTTTTTAAGTTATCAGGCAGAGCTCATTTGACCAATCGAACACAAGACGAGTTCTTGCATTTTACAGCTGAAATCGTCAGACGGTGCTGCATTCAAGAATGGCCGCCTATAATCATCTAGTGTAAATGCTGTGTAAGAGTACCATACTGCCATTTATGATCCTCTGAGTCCATGATGTGTGCCCACTAAAAGTTTTTTTTATCTTATTTTATTTTTTATTCAGATGAAAAAAATGTTACAGACAGACACAGTCGTCCATAGACGTTCTTCCCAGTTATGGTCAGGGGAACAAATACAGGAAAATACATTCTCTCATACCAACAAAACCTTTCATACATACAGATAATCTAAGCGCTTACTTAGGATAAAACTCTGAGCAAGTATACTCATATGAGGATTATGATACAGATGAAACATTAATTACTTAGAATGGAAAGATTATAAGCATAGGTATATACATACGCGAATAGTCCCGGTATTTAGTACATCAGGAAAAATAGTAGTACATCAATCTCTAAGTGTTATCTGGTGACAATTTATGTTAATTATTCAGTATTTGTATCTTTAAAGAGGGAGGCTGCCTGCAAATATAATAAAAAAGGGGGTCTTGATGCCGAGACAACAGTTAGAGATGTGGTAAAACGAGATTGAATCTGGGAGAGGCGTGGGAATAACTGCACAGAACCCTCTTCAGAGCACCCCTCTCATCACAAATAAAGCCACTAGGTCGCCAAGTACACAGTATTCCCTGTAGGTGGCATCATTGAGATTATAGGAATATTTGGGTTGCATTGATGTTCGTCTTTAGCACGGGAGGCAGGCCAGTCGATTCTCAAGGCTCTAAGTCTAGTTTGTTAAGAATTCTTCTCCGATAGAGAGTAGTGAGAACCTTGTACAGAATACCACTTAGAGAGTGTGAGATCTTATAGAGGGGTGCACCCAGAATGTCCATGAACATGCATTCTTTCCCTCTTCAGAGACAACTCCAATTAAAAGGCAATCATTGTCATCTGTTTGTCAATGAAGCGCGATGATATATATTCCTTCAAGTGTTTTCTGAGCCTAGAATGTTCTGCGTGTTAACCCTTTAAGGGCGGGTACCTGTGGCAATGGCATGTGGTAAAGGGCGGATACTAATGCTAATGTATACCGCCAGATGGCGGGAGGTCCGAGGCCTATTGTGATAGTTCATAGTCTAGGATGTGATAAAATATGTAATATTCAATATTATTATCCATTTCACATAGAATCAATAGCTGGGTATTCCATCTATAGTCTGTGAAAATTTCATGACTATAAATCCAATATTTCCAATTTTATTCCACGAAGACGAAATTTTACAAATTTAAGAAAATGATGCCATATGGCATCACCCGCCGTGAATGGGTTAATAAGCCAGAGTAGGTTTGACTAGGAGCAAATGGTATGTTCCTAATTGATGACTGGGCATGCAATTATAAATGAATAACAGCGAAAATGCCTACAGGCATTCATGATATATTCAGATATTTTTTAATAAGAACGGGTAAAAATCTAAAGGGTTTGTTTAAAATATGGAAAGTTCACAGCCATTGGCAACCCATGTTTGAAATTGTAGAGACCCTACGATGGACCCTTTTTTTATCATATTCCATCGGCGTCAATCGTAGACCACATCCAAGTCCTGCATGATACGTCAATTAGTTTGCGGTCGTAAAACAAACTACTTTTCCAAATATATGAACCGAACAGTGAATTTGTAAAAAAGAAATCCTCTATGTATAGAGGGATATAACTTCGGAATGCTTGGCCCAAAGAACTAAAAAGTGTACCATCTAAGATATCTTTTGAAAATAGTTTTCCGAAGGTAAATACCACCAGGATTGGGTAGATAGACATATCCTGTATAGAATCTCTTATGCAGACACCTCAAAATTAAGTGTAACACGACATGAAAGCGTTTATTATAATGAATGAGATTTTGCATTGTACACATAGGCATGTCTCATCTACCTCATTTTCACCATTTTCCCTTGTTCTTTTGTGACTGACTGGCCACAAAACTTGAATTGTAAACTGCAAGGATGCAGCCTTTTGCTTAAATGGAAGTCCGCCAACCTTGCTGACTTAAAAAAGATGGAAATCCGATCCATTACTACAATTTCGCCTTTCTTTCCAACGCAATGCAATTTTTCATCAGGAACCAATACAAAATGGTAGTCGGTGGATACCCCTTTAAGAACAAAGCGCGTGATTTCATGTTTGATCAATCAATATCGTTCACAGCTAGACGGGTTATTGCATTCCCTTAAATGTCATATGCCCCTCGGCAGCAATAAAGTTGCTCCTTGTTGTTGGTCTCGCAAATGGAATTCAGGAAGGGCCTTCAGGCAATAACACAGACTTTGTACACTAGACAAAAAGGTGACCCTAAAGCCGGGCTCCTGCCACTGCAATTTGGCTAAGATCAGCCTTCCGACAAGCATTCCGACACAGAATAAACGCTTTTGTTGGAATGAATGGTATTCTCATTCCATCTTATGGGGGTTGGGATGACATTATCTACAAGGAAGAACAATGAGGCTGGCTTGGGAAATAATATTTATTGACTATCAATTAAATAGTATTATTATATAGCTTTGGTAGTATATACTACACATACGGCCCGCCCCTATCCATGTCGTTTTTATATCCGTACGACAAATAAAGAGTTATATCCGTACAGGGTATAAAGAGTTACAGGGAGTGGCTTGGGGCTATAAACAGGAGATTCTGTCCATAGTGGACAAGTCTTTGATACATGGGCTAGTCAGAGATGGATACATACTATAACGAACTTTATTCCCAGATTTTGATTAATCATCTAACCCTTTAGGACGGCCGCCTATGGCAGAAATACACACATGGGGACGGCAACTAGTGACTATGTACAGTTCTAGGGGACGGGGGCATTTTTCTCTGAACTCAAAATTCGAAGGTTTATCACATGATAAAATTTGTTATCCTTAATATTTCTATTTCAATTATTTAGAATTCTAAAATATGAAGTCATACCTACATTCTGTGCAAATTTCAAGTTAATTGATAAAATATTTCCTTTTCAAAAGCAAAAATACATAATTTGATAAATACTCAGCAAATGATGCCTTAAGGCATCATCCGCCCTCGGCCGGGTGATGCCTTAAGGCATCATCCACACCGACCGGGTGATGCTTTAAGGCATCATCCGCCCTTAAAGGGTTAATGAATGTTCAGAATCAAAGATTTGAGCGAGTCTAAATCTACCCCTATACCCCCTGAAATGCGACATCATTTATGGATGGCCTCTTACATACTAATTGCTGCTATGGGGAAAGCCTGTATCAGTACTGTCTGGCCTGTATCAGTACTGTCTGGCCTGTTTCAGTACTGTCTGGCCTGTATCAGTACTGTCTGGCCTGTATAGTTACTGTCCAGCCTGTATCGGTACTGTCCATCCTGTATCGGTACTGTCTGGCCTGTATCAGTACTGTCTGGCCTGTTTCAGTACTGTCCAGCCTGTATCAGTACTGTCCAGCCTGTATCAGTACTGTCCAGCCTGTATCAGTACTGTCCATCCTGTATCAGTACTGTCCATCCTGTATCAGTACTGTCCATCCTGTATCAGTACTGTCCATCCTGTATCAGTACTGTCCAGCCTGTATCAGTACTGTCCGGCCTGTATCGGTACTGTCCAGTCTGTATCAGTACTATCCAGCCTGTATCGGTACTGTCCAGCCTGTATCGGTACTGTCTGGCCTGTATCGGTACTGCCCATCCTGTATCGGTACTGTCCATCCTGTATCGGTACTGTCCGGCCTGTATCGGTACTGTCCGGCCTGTATCGGTACTGTCCTGCCTGTTTCAGTACTGTCCGGCCTGTATCGTTACTGTCCGGCCTTTATTGGTACTGTCCAGTCTGTATCGGTACTGTCCAGCCATAGGTATATAGAAATATCTGATTTGCTGTGATAGCTAACTGAAATATGAATGATCCGTCAATTCTCAATTGCAAATCTGACAGAGAGTGATATTCTATTTTATCTCATTATGTCTAGATCCTCTTTCATTACCCACCTAATACGGAGTCTGCAAGCTATGCCTATGGAGCCTACAGATCGCTACAGAGTAGACTACAGACCTCTGGAATCTCCTAGGAGAATACGGCTTTTTGGGCCATCTGACGGGCATTATAGGAACTAATTTATATAAACAATGCAAAGCGCTTGGGTCGGATTTCTAAATATTTACAAGATTTTTTCCTAATAATTACTCGAAATGTGAGTAATAAATACAGTAGTATTGACACTACGTTGTTGACACTAAATATTGTCTTTGACACTACGTAATACCCCTCGCTATCGCTCAGAGTTTTACTATGCGTCAACTACGCGGAGAATACAGCCACTCAGATCGAAATCTTGGTAATATTGTGTATTTATCCATTCTGACGCTAACTTGCGATATCAACAGCAGGAATAATACATAAATCATTTAATTTTCAAGTAAAAGAACCATTCGCACAAAACACATCGCTCTTAAGACTTTAAGTCAAACTCTGTCAATAATCAAATCTTCAAGGATTATCAACTTACACTTAAGACACTTTTTCTACCTTGACCTGGAAATCAAATCAAAGATAAAATCCGTTCGGATAATTAACATAGGACGCGTCTGGCACATAGAGCATAAATACAAGAACGTAGAAATATAGATCGCGTTGCTTCAATCGCTTCAATGCTGCACTTTAAATGATACAGAGATTCCCAAGTGATGTCTGTGCGTCAAACGAGGACATCTCTTAATGTTATTATCTCCATTAAGGTAAGAGTTTGTTTACTCTCAGGAGTAGGTCTCCATTCGTATCCTCCCTCAAAAGTTTCAGCCTGGGGTTCCCGAGGGGGAGTCATATGATGGTTGGCTTGATGCATCTCGATGTGAGAAAACAAACCAATCAGTGCTTAATTATATTCAATTGCAGTCTTTTTTTAGAATGTAAGATGCCCAGACGAAATCTTCAGTGAAGATACTTAATAATAATGTCAAAATGTAAACATTGACACATTGTTTACACAAAACAAATTCAATTCAGCTTAGTTTTTAAAATTTGTTACTACATTCTTAATGAATCTCAAAAGACTTTTTTTATTTAAAAAGAATAGCATAAAAACGATTATTATATACCGATGCACATATATCTTATCATTACTAACCTCTGCTAAGCAAAGAGTAACTATAAAATATTCAGAAAGTGTGCAGTAAAATCCCATACTGCACAGTGTGCAGTAAGTACCAGCCACTGTACCATGTGACTTGTTGACATTAGGAGCAAAAAGATAAACAAACAATATGGCGGACGTTTCCCTGGTTCAGAGGTATACTTATAGAATACATAACCCCAGCACTACCTACGCACACACCCGAATTCACTGCATCACTGTGTATTACTGATACAAAAATTATCACACTAGAATATGAAAAAAAAGGCCTGCCCAACGTCCACTCTTCGGAGAAAAGGTTATTGTGTGGTGTCGCGATATTGCGATATCGCGATGGAATGCGGCTGTGACGTTCTCGCATAGCAACCCGCATAGCAACCTGCATAGCAACACTTGTTGTTGCATAGAAACTGGCGGGAAGAGTGATTGCTTCCGGGGCATTGACCTCAGGGTTAGTGAAATCAAAGGGTGCAGGACTGATCCATCTCTACGAGTTTGTTATGAGTTGTTATGAATGGATTGACAAATTAGAGGCTAATAAAGTAAAATATATACATTATATTGATAATATTAGGTATATAATAAAGGGAATACTAATATAGTGTATCAATATTTCGGACCAGAACTCGTTAGTTTACTATAAACGTGTACTAAACCCGCCTGTCGGCTCGTTTAGTACAGGTTTAGTAAACTAACTTGTTCTGCACCTACATCTTGATACACTATCCTAGTATTCCCTAATTCTGCCGCAACCGGGAACGGTACCCGCGATCCCCGGATCACGAGGCAGATGCCCTAACCACTACACTATAAACTATGCGATTTATAAATAGTTGAAGGATCGATATAAGGAAGAGCGAGGAACTACTTTCTTTCACTCTCCAAGCACAGTCACAGTGTCGCAAATTGAAACAAATAGATGAAACATCAGATTGAGGAGTGAAATTTCCGTATACCACAGGTTTGAGGGCCGTATACCACAGTTGTGAAATCCGTATACCACAGTTATGGTATCTGACAGGTTTTATATAATGGGTCGTGGTTTACGTATTCAATGGGGGCTTTGTATACGATGGATGATAAAAGGTAAGGCTTGGAAAAGTTACTGTTCAAGGCCTTGGCCGCAGGCAGTAATCTTTCCAAGCCTTACCGAGTAACTTTGACTTTCTCTCTCCGGAATCTTGGTTTCCCTATTCCTATATACTATGTAGTTTGATAACGATAAATAGCATTATTTGCTTACCCACCATCAAATACAAAGCCAGATCCAACCTTATTGAGTAACTTGGCACTCTATGTTTTCTCCCCACTGTGCTTTTCATATGAATCTTGTAAGAGGCGATCTGGGAGCTGTTTCAAATGTCGAGTAAAGTCTCACAAGCGGCACGTCGCATTTCAAAGCGAGAGGCCACAACAGCGAGCGGCACTTTGAATCAAAGCGGGAGCAGAACCTGTACCAATACCCAATAGCGACAGCGACGCTTCAAGTGCCATTGTTAGCTTTCGCTTTGGCGGTGAGTACTCTCGTTTAGCACCCTCCCGACTTTTGAAACATCTCCCAGATTTGTCTGAAAGTCAACTTTGGGCAGCGATTCTGTGAGAATTAGTTACCAGTATAAACGCCGGAGTATATATTCTAACATTACCAACATTTGCAGTGGACATTGCCGCCACCAGACAATTACTGGCTTGACGATCTTAAACGGGATTCACACGGTGGGATTCATGTACCTCACAGGCCGTTTGTCTGAGACAAATCCTGTTGAGATTCGGTACTGGAACACAATCTCCTCGTGTGAATGACAGGCTTTCATTTTGCTGAGACAACTTTTTTCTCTTGCAATTGTCGGCGACAATCGCCCCTAACAAGGAACAGAATCTCATGAGATTTTGACTTTAAACAGGTTTAAAATTTAGAGGGACATTTTGGTGAGACAAATGTATTTCACACGTTCTCCCCCAATCTGTGAGTCTCAGCGGTCTCAAATAACACCTATTCACACGGGGAAGTACCCTGAGTCGGCGACTGTGTACCCTGGGTACCCTGTGTACTCTGTGTAGGGGTGTAGGGGTGAGACTATGTACCTGTTAAATCTTCTCATGTGAATTGAATCCGCCATGTTCCCCTGAGACTGTAGAACACCCCAATCTGTGAAACTTTGTTCCCAGTTGGAAATAGTAGCCGACTGGTGCAAAGGTGTGAAGTACACCAGTCTCAGGTCCATTTGTCTCACCGTGTGAATCCCATTTAAAGTCGCCACATATAGCCGTCTAACGTAAATGCCTTTTTACTACACCACCACGTCGGGACAGACTCAAGTTTCTTCATGTAGTTTTCAGAGCGCCACCATATACACTGTGTAATTACACATACACAGCAGGGCTTCCTCTATGATTACTAACTCTATCGTCTCATTATCTGTAATTGACAAATTAGAATTAATATATCTACCTGTAAACGTGCATCAAATGTATCTTGTTTTTAGATTAATTTGTCCTAAAGTATTAAGAGAATATTCTTCTGTTTCTCTTAATTTGGTACGAAATAAAATCATTATTTAATTTGGTTCCTGGAAAGAGATCATTCCAGACATCCTATTTTTATCCTCAGATTGTACTTCAGGTAGCAATAGTAAATATGTTGAATGCAAACAGAAAAAGGTTTTATCTTAGCCTGGAATAAATGTCCATTAATAAAAGGTTTAACACTAGGAACCCGTTCTCAACAGGTTTGCGAGTATGGTAACTCATTCTCAACAGGTGATAAACAGATATTTCCAGGCTGAGAAGAAATCAGAAACATTTCCGTGCTCGATCTGAGTTCGCCATCTCGTTTGGAGTGCTTCAGAATATTCACTTGGCTATCACCTCGTTCAAATTACTGTGCACTCGAAACTTGTTCGCGAACGAGGACACAGACCAAACACTCATCAGTTTTTTCTTAATACTCAGTATTTATACGCATATTTTTTTTCAGTGTCATAGATGAAAGGTTCATTAGATTTTTATTTGGATATAGATGGCGACATAGTTATGATGTGATCCGAAAATATCTGGAGCAACGATTTCGACCTCGGATCGCTATTCTGCGATCTGCAAAACGTGGAAAAACGACCCCCTGGGCCCAGTTGCTCCTGTTTTTTCTGGTATCGCTAGCTATAATCAGATCGCAATTTTATTTTAACGATTACTTTAACGATCCGACTAAAAAAGTGTTGCTCCAGTAATATCAGATCATATCGCTATATTTCCGCGGTGTCGCTAATTTTTACAATGCGATTACGATACAACAATTTAGGGGCACATGTTGAATAAGACAGGGGAAGATTCATCAGTTTTTTCATTAAATACAGATGGCACCATAGTTAAAACTGATCTGACACCTGGTGGTGTGGATCGTTATTTCCTATAGGTAAAAGAACCAGGGGCAGGGGTTGGTGGTGCCACCATCGATCGTTATTTGAAATATCAGATAAGGCTGTATTTAACCTACAGCGATACGATCCGCAGTGCTGATCCACAAGTCTGCGTAAAAAGTATCGCTAGAAGCCGTATTTTGTGCGGCGATGCGCCTATGCGATTGCGACATGATACGCAAAATTTCAGGAGCAACGTCTTGGCCCTCAGATCGCTATTCTGCGATCCGCAGCTCTGTCGTAATCCTGGAGCAACGGGGCCCTGATCAGGTGTACAGTCCTACTCAGACTCTTCACATGCCCCATCTAAGGATAATCTATTTATTATTCACATCATCTTTGAACATCGGACTCTCTCGTGAATTAGACTTTCGCATGGAGTTTTAAGGATCTAGTGGTCCTTTGACATCTGAAGGACTATCCTTGAACTGTTATAGAACAGTTTCCTTGTATTGCCCACTTTCTAGCCATTTCAATAACTCCAGCGATTCCGCACACTATTTAAAATTGTCCTTAACTTCGAAGTTCAAACATGGTCAAAGGTCACGTTCATGATTCACCAGACAAACAATATCTTAAATCCTCTTTCTGATTATTTCTCTTTTTCCTGCTACAGATTCCATTCAAAGGACCATTTACCTTTCACCCCTGGGAAATCTGTGATTTTTCATTTTCGACAGCACACAGACAGAGTTAGACAGTCTATGTTTGCTAGCGTCATTTGAAAGACTGGTTGTCCTTAGAGGGCTAGAGGAGTGTCTGGGTAATGAATAATTCATAGTCATCCCCTCACACTCACAGACACGAGCCATGAATGTCGTACCAGGAGATGTGATTGTCAGAAATAATGGACACAGGTGTCAGCTTTCGTTTTGTCTCACTTTGCTGAGACCACAGCTTTGCCAATATCAACAGCAGTACTTCCTAACCCTAATACCGGAGACAAAACAAGCGAGAAACGCCGCGATGTCCGGAATTGCCAACACAAAATGGCATTTATGTGCGCTATTATTGAATATTTTACTGGATTATTGCTTCTGATACGCTAGGTTATTGGTGGGAGATATTACCATGAAACAATAATCCACATGTATACCATTTTGTGTTGGCGATTATGGAGATCGCTGCCTTGACTCGCTTGGTGTGTCCCTGGCTTGACATAGTAAAAAGGAGAGACGATAACAAAAAATTATTTTCCTTCCATATAGGGGACAGAGCCATTGTTAGTTAATGAAACAGTCACTAGGTGGTCGGGGGGCAGAACCTGTATTCTGGCTCTTTGTTCTTACCAAATTCAACTGTCTTTCAATGTTTTACCGTGGTTCTGTTGACTCTCTACAGCCATCCCCAGAGCAGGAAGATATAATGCTAAAGCCCAGGACATGATTTTTCTCACATGGAGCACTTTATTACATATGTGAGCAAGGCAAGAGTTGTGACATTTCGCAATTATCACTCACTTCTTTTGCACTTCCAATAGTGAAGAACACCTACTTTTTCACCTCCAATAGAGAAGAACACCTACTCGGCGGGCATCATGGCAGCCCTAATGGATCATAGGCTATATGCCGTATAGGAATTGGCTTAATTTCTCACCCCTGGTATATTTTTGCCCATAGATTTGATATTGGGAACTCATACTCAATGCCCACGGAGTATTTAGAAAAAATACTCAAGGGGGGCATTATGTCACAAATGTTAGCCAATTAGTGAAGGTGAGGGGTGAGATAAATTCAGAAACCTATTCAAGTTTACAGTCAGAGCTCGATCCCATCTTGTCTGAATCGCTAAGTAATTCATGTAACTTCGCCTTATAGATTTCTATACCATTCAAATGAGATGGGATACAAGCTCTGACTATAAACTTGAATAGGTTTCCTTTATAGTATACACATGGCAACTAACCTGAGTGGTAGTTCGATCCTCGATACTTTGGTTAGAAATACTCACCTCGTTCTTCCAACTCGATGAGTATTTCTTGACTTCAGAGATATTCTAATCACTTTGATATGACCAATTACTAAGGGTGACGCGCGACTGCTTTATCTACTTCACTATCAGTCATCACAATGAGCAATAGAAATAGCAGACAATCGTATTCAGAGCAGTGTGTTCAATCAGGATTATTTTACATCCCTTGTCATAGCGAACCTTGTTAGAGCGTGCTCGCACGAGCTATATACGTTGCTTATGAAAGGTTAGAGTGGTCACATACACTTTCAGCGTGCTGAGAAAATTCTATCCCTTCACTATCCGCGTGCTATTCGCTGTGCTTTTGGATAGGGAGCAGGGTGCCAGTGTCTCAGGGTCTGAGAGGCATGCCCAACTGACCATGACCAATCACCCAAGACCAAAATACCTCATTGACCTACTGGTATTTGATACGTTTGGATCCTATAGATAGACTCAAGCAGTTACAGAATTGGCAAGTGTACTGGGTGCAAGTGGTTACAGAAATCGATCCATAGACTGAATGCAACTCACACCTTTTAGTTGTTATACATTTGAAATTGCCCGCTCATTCATTAATGATAAACATTCTATTTACTCCTAGTATATGACATTTACTTAATGTTCATATGTTTGGTGACTCAAATCCCAAAACTCCAACTAAGTACATTGTAGTAACATATTCTTCTTGCCTTGAAACAATAATTCACCTGATGTAGGTAGTTTTGAATTGTACAGATATAAGAACAATACATATGTACACAAATTATATACCAGCTACATTTCATCTAATAAACTTTTTGTAAACTATGTTATGTTGAGGTACCTTTTACCCCTTCCATACTGTCTGGCAATTCTATAACAGCAATTTCGGACGACAAGGAAGCCTAGATAAAGGTTATGAAAAATAGGCTCGATACTCTTAAGGCTTCCACAGAATAAATAAGAAATTTTCTGCTGGAGGCGCCCGTAGATAGGAACCATGAAGAACCATATAGGCGTTATATAAAAACCTTTTTTTTTTTTTTAGAAAATAAAACCTTTGATCTCATGATTATCCTCATAGTTGTCTGCCAATGTAAGGCCTGGGCGTGAAACAAAAACAGAAGGGGATAGCCTCTGGCCCCCATGCATCTGTCTTCATTTAGTATACCATCCGTCGGTTAGGTGAGGTCATGTCTAAGAGGCTCTATCGTCCCACGGGTAAGGCCTGGCGTCCACCTACCTAAGGTGCAAAATCGTAAACATATATCTAGGCCTACCAATTCACCGTGCATCGTCAGGGGTAGACAAATACCATGATTTCGATCAATGTGTCCGTAATTTCCTTGACACTACGCAATACTCAGATCAAAACCATGGTAATATGGTGTATATATACCATCCTAATTATTTTGGATTTCCTTGGAGGTGCAATATAATGACATCACTGTGGATATTGGGAAAAGCACCAGCGTACTTCAGGGGTGAAAATGGTACTGAAGCGGCGTATTTCAGGGTGTGTATTTGGTGCTATGCAGCGTAGTGAAAGGGTTAAAAGGTAAACGAGATTTATTCATCGACACCGTGCGATTCATTAACCACTTCATTGTCGTGATTGAACATTGTCCGTCGAGATCTACTCACTTTACCTTTTACAGCATTTATAACTGACTACGTTTTCATCAACTGTTTTTATCTAACAATGTTAGCGCCATCCTTTTTAAGAGAAATACAATTGAATCAAACCTACTCACATCTTTGAAATGAGAAGGGTACAAAAAACAATATAAAACATTCGACTTGAAAGAGCCAAACTTTGTTTCACGGTGATTAAACTTTGAAAGTTTTGCAGTAGGTCTTTCTCTTATGCGCCAATAAAAGTCAAATGGATGAGGAGCGATCAATAAATGACCATCACTTCGACGTCCTTGTTACGACCGGGTTCTCCTGGATTCAGCTTTGCATGTTCTGAGGCGTAGCAAACTTTATTACCCACCAGGGGGTCGTTGCTCCACGTTTTGCGGATCGCAAAATAGCGATCCGAGGTCGAAAGTGTTGCTCCAGATATTTTGCGGATTGCATCATAACTATGTCGCTATCTATACCCAATTAAAACCCCAATGAACCTGTTACCTATCACACTGAGAATGCAGTGTTTTAAAATATAGCGATACAACGTGAAAATAGCGATACTACACGATACGATCCGATATTACTGGAGCAACGCTTTCCAGGAGCAACGACCCCCTGATACGGAGTGTCCATACTAAGCCTATGGAGATTACAGATCGCTACTGAGTAGGATACGGACCTGCGGAATCTCCTAGGAGGATACGGATTTTTTTAGATGAAAGTAGTCCCACACATAACTTCATAACTATGTTGAAAAGTTTTCTAACGATCATATTTATTGCTTAAATCTAAAAATAAGTGAGTAATAAATACAATATTACCATGATTTCGATCTGTGTGGCCGTATTCTCCTTGTAGTTGACGCTACGCAATACTCCCAGCGAGAGCTCCAAAATCGAACATGTTCGATTTTGTCGTAACCTTGTCGGAAGGCCCCCGACAAGCCCCCGACAAGGTTCATGTCGCAGCCTGTCGTGGCCTTGTCGTAGCCTCTTGTCGGGAACTGTGGTCCACCAACCACGACAAGGCTACGACAAGGCTTCCTATCGTAGAGCTGTCGTGGACCTTGTCGGAAAGCCGTTGTCGCAGCCTTGTCGTGGTTATGCTTCATATATGGACCGCATTAACAAATCCATGTTAGTTATACATATCTAGGTGATTTAATTAACCTCATTATATTTGCATTAGTTATATGAATCTCGTTTCTAATTAACCTCACTATATGAGTGCCACATATTATATGAATCGCACATGTAACTACGGGAAATTCACGATAACTTAAATGCCAACTCAAGAGCTGACATCAACTCTGAAGATTTGGTTTTTACTGAAAACGCTTGATGGCCTGGGTTTTAGCCATGACACCTTGCACTGTGGGTTTTAACCCTAAAGTTTCCGACTGAAGGGGAGTTGAATTTCATAAGGGTTCTAGCTGAGATGGAATCACAGGAACGAGAACTTTAGCGGAGGTGTCAGTGTCAGCAGTGCTGTGATTTCACACTGATACTGAAGACTGACACTGTTTGTCACACCGAGCAGAGTGTCACTTAAGGCCCGTTTCCTTTGGCCGACAAACACTGTGTAGATTTTTTGTGTTCTCCTAATAGCCTATTTCCATTGGCCATCACCAATATGCAGTCAGGAACCACCGACGGACCTAGCCCTGCTGACGCCAAATGGGAATGGGCTATTAGGAGAACATAGAAAATCTACACAGTGTTTGCTGACCAATGGAAAAGGCCTTTAGACTGGCTCCAGTCCCTGCATCCTTTGGCTACCCTCCTTACTAGGATACTGAGCTACACTTTAAGCCGGATGCCCATCTACCGATTTAGGGTTGAACGATTAGTTACCAAATCGTATAGGAATCGGTCACCTTGTCGTAGGCAAATTACGTAACCCCTCCCTCGACCCGCGGCCCTCGAGGAGAGGGGGTGGAGGGTATTAATCCTAAGAAAATCAGTCTACACCTACCGACATATATATGCACACTGATAAAATCGGTGTATGGTCCACTGATCGCTGGGGGAGGGCAAAAACCACAACTTGTCAGCGACAAAAGGACGTCTGAAGGAGGTTGTTTACTAATCGCTGGGTAGCCTTGCCTAGCTGTCCTACATCTACTGACTCTGTTAGGATACCTCGCCTGAGACAAATTACCCTCCGTTTGTCGCCGACAAACGTACATAAATGTTCCGAAATCGGTAGATGGGCATTGGCCTTGAGGCCCGTTTCCTTTGGCCGACAAACACTGTGTAGATTTTTTGTGTACTCCTGATAGCCTATTTCCATTAGCCGATATACAGTCAGGAACCACCGACGGACCTTAGCACTGCTGACGCAAAATGTGGAGTGGAAATCTACACAGTGTTTGTCGGCCAATGGAAAAAGACCTTTAGACTGGCTCCAGTCCCTTCATCCTATGGCTACCCTCCTTGCTGGGATACAGACCAGTCACTATAATGGAATTCATTCTGATTGTGATTAATCATTTAATAAATGTTCATAATCAAAGACTTGAGCAAGTCTAAGTTACACTGTGCTAGCTCATGTTCCTTCAGGATTGAGAAGCCTGCAGCAGTTATGTTTCTACAAACAATTTTCCACTGGGCGACTATTTGCAACCGATCTGCAGTCAGGAACCACTGATCGATCTTTAGGGTACAGCGATGCCAGATCGGCGAATGGAAACAGGCATGCAGAAGTGTTTGCTGATGAATTGTGCACAGATTAACCAATGAGGCCGCCAACGACTGACTTGGTCAACGACTGACAGAATTTAAGGGGTTTGAAATCGTTGGTGATAGTCATTGTGTTTGGAGGACAGTTCTCTCAGTATGGACCTCTCAAATGCGGCAGAACCAAGCCATACACAGTTCCTTCATTGATTTTTAGATACCGATGTGCAGTCGTTGGCCAACACCAACTATCTTTTAGTAGAACCCAATCAAATGGTGCCCTTTTCGTGGGCCAGTGGAAAATGGCTTTACATGACACTTTTTTTATTTTTTTTTTTATTCAAGAAATATAATTAAGTCCTGCGGGTTCAGAACCTGTGACACATAACCTGTATCAGGTTCATCTGCAGCCTTCCTTCTCTCACCATCTGCGGTAAGATATTGGCTTAAGAGGTTCAAACGTCTTTTTTAGAGTGTGCTTGCACGCACTAAATACATCATCTAGAGGTTAGGGTCAGGGTTAGAGTCAGAGTTAGAGTGGTCACATTGAACTTTCAGTGTGCTTCCAGAAAACTATCCCTTTACTATCTGCATGCTGTTCACTGTGATAGTGAGAACAGAGCAGGGAGCCAGTGTCACAGTCTCTTAGAGGCGTGCCCAGCTGACCATGACCATTCACTCAAGACCGAAATACCTCATTGACCCACTGTTGCTTGATATGTTTTGATCCTAGACTCAGGCAGTTAGAGATATGACAAGTTGACTGGGTGCAGGGGAGTTACAGAAAATTATCCATAGGCTAAATCTGACTCAAACCTTTTGATTGTTATTCATTTATAATAGCACGCTCATTCATCTGTGATGAACATACTTTTGGCTCCTAGTTATTCCCATAAACGATACCTTTCACAAATACGAGTTCTGCGAGGTTGTGAGTGGTTTGCATGGTGTGTATGTACTAGCAGTCAGTCACAAATTTATTTATCATAAACACACACCTACATGGATTCTGAAAAGTCATTGACCACAACATATTTAGAAATGAAGGGAAACCATTTTCATGTCACCTGAAGATGTTCAATCTTTCCACAATACCGAATTCCGTATATTCTATGACGTGATGCAGTTTATCTCACCTTTGGTATTTCCCCCCCAAAGACTTGATATTAGAAACTTGTATACAATGCTCGTCGAGTATTTAGAAAAAAATACTAAATTGGGGATTATGTCACAAAGGCTTGCCCATCAGTCAATGTGAAGGGTGAGATAAATTCAGAAACCTATGCACGTTTTGGGTCAGCGCTCGATCCTATCTTGTTTGAATCACATAGTGATTCATGAGGCTACGCCTTGTGAATTATGACGCGATTATTTCTCTACTCGATGGGATACAAGCTCATAAACCTTCATAGGTTTCTTTTATAGTATGTTTTATGTAAATGTAGAAACTGCACCATTTTCATTATTTCATTCCATGCAGTTTTGCAGTTAAACCTACAGGCCTATTTCCATTAGCCGACGAAAGGGGTGTAGATTTTATGAGTTACCGAGAAGGTCTGTCGGTGGTGCCACTGACTGTGCATGAATATAGAAGGGTAGTATATTTCACTAAGTAACCAAGCTTTCACTCAGTGGTGGGTGGTGCCACATTGCATAAGCTAAGCAGAAAACGTTCCTGGGTCATTTCATGAGCTGGGTCGTTTCCATTGACCGATTTCGGCTAAGCAGTGCCAAAAGTCCGTCAGTGGTTCCTGACTGTAGATCGGTGACGGGAAATTGGCCAATGGAAACGGGCTTTATGAGTATAAAACTGTAAGTATACTGAACCCATCCCCTTTTGAGCTTGATTTCCCTTTTCCAGAACTCTCGGCTATACTTTCTATAAGAGCGACGCATTGGAATTTGTCAGTACATATATTTTCCACTGATTAATCCTGTCTACTTTAACCTCGATGAGATCACAGAGAAAGAGCTTCAATAGAACCAATCATATAAGTGTTCACCATCTGAGGATCAGAGCAATAGACTAAGCTCTAGAGCTAGAGCTGGCTTAGCGGGACGACATTTTTAGATTAAAATAAATATTAAATACAAATTTCAATTCCTTCAGGACATTCCCTTTGTAAAAAATGAAATAATATGATTGCTGAGCATGAAGTAAGATGAAAAGTTTATTAAGTCCTTTGTTCTTGATCCATGCTATATTTTATCCACTATCAGCCCCTTTTAGTTGTCGACACATTCATAAATGGTTTTGTTGGTTTATTTGTTACAATCTCTCGCCAATGCCAGTTTACAATTACAAACATCTACATATGCCTTCTACAGATGACGTCAGCTTCCAATGATTAAAAAAACAAAAACAAACGCAACAACAAAAAACAAAACAAAGTAAGTGAAGAAAGTGAAGAAAGTCTACGCTGTGCTCCAACTAAGAGGTTGGTAACGTTAAACCCTGGTCGTGTCCACGAATTCTCACTTTCAGACCAAGTAGCTATCTTTATCTTTGGATTCTTAGAGCTGAAATACTCATTATGAAATATTCATAGCTGACACAATTGATAATAAAGTCTACCTTTATGTTTATTTGAATACACACAAAAGGAAATATAAACATAGAAAAATGGCTTCGAGAGTGAAAATTGAATACATAGTCCAACCATAGGTGCAGGTCACATAAAACATCTGCTGGGAGAGTGAGAGATACTTTTAAGTAGTGGGTCAAGGCGGCAACGGATTTAACCCAACCAGGGAGCTGTTTCAAAAGTCGGGAGGGTGCCAAAGCCCAATGCCCATCTACCGATTCCGGAACATTCATGTACCCTTGTCGGCGACAAACGGACGGTAATTTGTCTCACCAAAGGCATTCTAACGGAGTCGACCGTAGTCGGTAGATGTAGGACAGCTAGGCAAGGGTGAGCAACCGTTTAGTAGACCGATTTGCTTAGGACTAATAATCACCACCCCATCTCCTCAATGTCTGCCAGTAGAGCGAAAAGTTACGTAATTTGCCTGGGACAAGTTGACAAACTCCTATACGATTTGGGAACTAATCGCTCAACCCTGAATCGGTAGATGGGCATCCGGCTTTAACAAGAGTACTCACAGCCAAAGCAAGAGCTAACAATGGCACTTGAAGCGTCGCTGTCGAGGTGCCGCTCGCTATTGCGTATTGGTAGCGATTTTGCTGCCGCTTTAATTCAAAGTGCCGCTCGCTGTTGCGGCATCTCGCTTTGAAATGCGACGTGCCGCTGGCGAGACTTCACTCCACTTTTGAAACAGCTCCCAGAGCTAACGTAGTGTAGCTCTGGCGGCCAGTGTACCCCCGCCTGTGGTGGAGGGGAGTGCCTGGCCACACCGGACCCCCTACCTACTGCCTGTAGAATAATTCAGGGAAACAAAAGAAAGAAAAAAAAACCCACTTCATTTGACCAAAAGTATGCTGTGATGTTATTCTAGCATCCACTCATACGTCCACCTACTATGATAGAAATTTAGACCTGCCGATATGGCACCAATACAAAATGCAAGTATCGGAAACATATCGGGAAGGTGCAAAATCGTAGACATATTCCTAGACCATGCCAATCCACCACGTATTGTATGGGGGTTTTATCGGTGTCTAATCGCAGAAACGTGGTCAACTGCCCCCATATTAGGTGACCTTCCAACACGATTTTGATTTTTTTTTATCGGGAGGTGCATCGTAGACCATATCGGAGCCATATCGTAGTAGGTGGACGCTGGGGCCTACTGCATACCTCAACGGCATGTTGTGGCTCTAAAGGCCAATGCACATCTACTGATTCGGGGTTGAACGATTAGTTCCCAAATCGTGTGTATATATGTATACATAGTTTAGTTTAGGTGCATCGTAGACCATATCGGAGCCATATGGCCTAATGGACCCACAACTTACAACCAGACGGAATATGTAGAGGCCCTATTTGAAACTGCAGAAGGAATCCCCTGAACGTACCCCTCCTCATGGAAAAACCTTTCAGGTGTGAAGATGAATTTCTCCTGGTCAGATTCACACGAAACATCTGAAAAAGGATTTAAAAACATGTTTCATTGAAAAGGTGACAGGGTGTTATCGCATCTGTGATCTTAAATGTGACCACCTGAGTGGGGAAATGTGAAGTATTCATCGAGTTGTCCAGAACCGACCGCTCCAACGCTCAATTCCCCCCAGTTATGGTGTGTGGTTTCAAGTAAATTAAAATGACCTTTCAGAAAGAAATCAGAAATCTTCCACTAAAAGAGGGCATGAATGAAGGTGATAATTGGAAGTGTTAAGTGGAATTCACATGGAGGGATTCGTGTACCTCACAGGGTTCAAAATCCCATGAGATTCTGTTCCTTGTTTAGTGGAATTCTCACGGTGGGATTCGTGTACCTCACAGGGTTCAAAATCCCATGAGATTCTGTTCCTTGTTTAGTGGAATTCTCACGGTGGGATTCGTGTACCTCACAGGGTTCAAAATCCCATGAGATTCTGTTCCTTGTTAAGTGGAATTCTCACGGTGGGATTTGTGTACCTCACAGGGTTCAAAATCCCATGAGATTCTGTTTCTTGTTAAGTGGAATTCACACAGTGGGATTCAGGTACCTCACAGGGTTCAAAATCCCATGAGATTCTGTTCCTTGTTAAGTGGAATTCTCACGGTGGGATTTGTGTACCTCACAGGGTTCAAAATCCCATGAGATTCTGTTTCTTGTTAAGTGGAATTCACACAGTGGGATTCAGGTACCTCACAGGGTTCAAAATCCCATGAGATTCTGTTTCTTGTTAAGTGGAATTCACACAGTGGGATTCAGGTACCTCACAGGGTTCAAAATCCCATTAGTTCTGTTCCTTGTTAAGTGGAATTCTCACGGTGGGATTCGTGTACCTCACAGGGTTCAAAATCCCATGAGATTCTGTTTCTTGTTAAGTGGAATTCACACAGTGGGATTCAGGTACCTCACAGGGTTCAAAATCCCATGAGATTCTGTTCCTTGTTAAGTGAAATTCTCACGGTGGGATTCGTGTACCTCACAGGGTTCAAAATCCCAAGTGATTCTCTTCATTTTAAGCCCAATGCCCATCTACCGATTTCGAAATATTTGTGTACCTTTGTCTGTGACAACAATTTGTCTCAGTCGAGGCATCCTAACGGAGTCAGCCGTAGTCAGTTGATGTAAGACAGCAAGGCAAGGGTGAGCCACCGATTAGTAGACTGATTTGTTTAGGAATGATACCCACCAACCCCTCTCCTCGTTGTCCGCTGGTTAAGCAAAGGGTTTCGTAATTTGGCTTCAACAAGTTCACCGACTCCTATACGATTTGCGAGCTAATCGTTCAACCCTTAATCGGTAGTGGGGCATTGGGCTTTAGGGGTAAATGTCGCTAACGATTGCAGGGTCTTAGGGAAATGGAACCCTATAAATTAGAAGAAGACATTGTGTTAGAGTACAGAATCTCAGCAGGATTTGTCACTGACAAACATCCTGTGAGGTACATAAATCCCACCGTGTGAATCCCACTCTAAAACATCTCAAGCAGGTATCGATTACGTGGTGGAAAGAGGGGATCTACTATTCTTGTCCTATATGCTTAATTCGGTCTCCATGCCCCTACGAGTATTGCAGTCCATTCTCCATGGTCTATATCCTGTGTGTTGGCCATTCATTTAGTGTGTACAGGGGTGAGATGAATACAGAACGCAACTCGTTTTGGTCAGAGTCGTTGAACGCTACTTCAATTTACATATTTTCGTGTTAAGTGCAACCAATCGTATGCAAAGTATGGTGGTATGGCGCCATACCGCCGCAGTATGGTGGTGCATGTCAACTACCATTTGCATAGCAGAGGTTGGTATTTAAGGTATTTTCTGGCGTAGGATTATATAATGCTGATTGGTGATAATATCAAGGAACGTCAGGAAATTTCATATGATTGTTTATATGGCGTGAGTTGTCATCGCGGAATGATAGCACGAAGCGGAGCAGAGTATAATCTGTAGTGGAAGACAATGACCATTATTTGAATTCTAGTGATGTTTATATTTTATCGTACTCCATCCCATGTATGCTTCTCACTCATCTGTGGCATATACATTTTATATGACATAACCGTGGTATACAGTCACACCATGTTAAGTCGATGGAGATCTATATGAGGGGTAAGTGGTTTTGGCCCAATAGATTCAGGTCAACAATGGACTGTAGTACCATCCCAAGGCGCTTCTATTACTATGTAAGGAGGTCAGGGTAAAGGTCATGATTTGCTCGGAATGCAGTTATTGGCTGCTGGGTCTATTAGATTCCTTATATGGTAATGAATGCAGAGGGACAACTTCATGCAGAAAGACACATACAGGACAGTTGGAAGACCCCATTCTTTGTTCTTCCCCTCATTACCTCAGTAGCGGCAGTGAACAGGAGTGCTCCAACCTGGCACCCTGCCTCCTCCATATGTTAACGCCGTTACCCGCGGTCACACTACTAGCGCCACCATCGGCGGTAATGGGAAGCGGAGTTGGCCGACGAAGGCCTGCTCCTACCTGCCACTTTCCACTCAACCTATATCACATTATCTGTACCCCGCCAGAGCATGAATCATTGAAGGGAGTACCGCCTCTGGACAGGGCTCACAGTGTATGAAGGGTCGGAAAATGGGGTCAAGCTATCATAGATGTGCGCATGACGACGCATGCGCGGTTAGAAGTAGAGGTATTTCTTTTGCCCCGACCCCTGGCGAGAACCTTCATCGTGTCAAAGAAGGGGCAAGGCGCTTCTGGCTAGATATCAGACTGAAGAAAGTGATTTGAGTTTTCATCTTTCTTGTTGGTAATGCTCATCTTGCTTCGCTTACCCCTACTACTTACATCCGCTTCTTATGTCTTTGGATGGGGTATTGATCGCTATGATCTGTTATCCAACGTTTACACTAGACGACTATAGGCGGCGATTCTTAAATTTAGCACCGCCTGATGACTTTCAGCCATAAAAGGCTAGGAGTCGTTGAGTGTAAACAACAAGTGTTTGGTGACTGCAGATCATCTGATTACGCAATTCTGCACCACCTGACAAATATTTAACACACTCTGATGCCGGCGACTAATTCAAGCCGGCCTGAATTAGTTATCTAGACAGGAAGCAATTCTGTGAAAACTTAATCATCAGTGTAAATCCTTTAGAGTCCATTCTGAGGTTGACGACTTTGGTGGTGGACATTAACGACTACTGGATTGACAATCTACAGTCACCACATATTTAGTCATCTAATGTAAATGTTGTGATTGTACTTCTGTTTCCCCGACCCCTGGCGAGTACCTTCATCGTCAAAAAAGGGACAAGGCACTTCCGGCTAGATGTCAGACTAGAGAAAGTGATTTGAGATTTCATCTTTCTTGTTGGTAATGCTCCCACTCTGCTTCTTACGTCTTTGGATGATGTATTGATCGATATGATCCGTTTGAAAAAATGAATGTTTTTGTTTTTTGTTTGAGCAGCCTTTATTTCCATTATTGATACATATGACTCGATCTATACGGCATATAGCCTATGATCCATGGGCGCTGCCATGACAACCCTGAGTAGGCATTCCTCACTAATGGAGGTGAGTGAAAAAGTAGGTGTTCTTCACTAATGGAGGTGCAAAAGATGTGAGTGATAATTGGGAAGGATCACAACTCTAGCCTTCCTCACACATGTATATAAAGTGTTCCATGTGAAAAACAGGTAACTGGACCGATGGCACCTGGACTGATGGCACCTCTTTTCAGTTTTACCTGGACTGATGGCACCCGTGCCTGGACTGATGGCACCACTTGCCTAGACTGATGGTACCTCCTCAGTTTTTACCTGAACATGGAAGCCAGTTGATTTAAATATAGTATTAATATGCAATAGTCATGTAATAACAGTGTTGCCCGTTTAGTTTCCAGGTGTTTCTTTCTGATTACTGATTTTCTAGGGTAGGGTTAGGGCAGGGTTAGGGGTAAGGGTTAGGGGTAAGAGTTAGGGGTAAGGGTTAGGGGTAAGTCAGGGTTTGCCCACCGTGTGGCGGGCCGGGGCCGCGGGTGGCCGGCCGGGACCCCAGCTGCGGGCGCAGAGGGGGCCGAAGCCGGTTTTTTTTTAATTTAATCATCAGATAAATTCTCCTATATGCGAATACAATATACCGGGTGTTTGAAAAGTGGTGTAGACAGTAACCTGGCAATAACCATTAGTGTAAGTGAGTGGTGCCATCAGTCTAGGAAGTGGTGCCATCGGTCTAGGAAAAATGTTGCCATCGGTCCGAAGAGGTGCCATCAGTCCAGGTGCCATTGGTCCGTGGTGCCATCAGTCTAGTAATCGAAAAACATCATGTCCTAAAAAAAAAAATTTCCAACCACAGGTTTAATCATTATATCATCCAAAGAGCCAGACTACAGGTTCTGTCCCCCGCATACTGCTGACCACCTAGTGACTGCTTCATGAACTAGCAATGGCTCTGTCCCCCATACTGTGCACTGCACGAAAACCACCGTTTTATTCATATATACGCCATCACGGAAGTGCATGTATTGGCTGAATATTGACTTGTTTTCATCTATATACGCCCAGGCCTTATATACAACAGACGCGTCTTGGTTGTATTTCACACCCGGTGTATATGACAGAAAATACCCTCTGCCCACACCCCTTCCCGCCCCTTTGTGTTGGTAGAAGTACAGGTGTCCTCAGTAGGAAGCCCTCCCCCCCACACCCCCCGCCACCTCCCCCCGCCCGCTCTCAGTGAAGCCCTGTTCATTGGATGCTTATATATACGCCCACAGATGAGGTGTATACACATGGAGATTAAGACGATCTTGTAGACGCAAAATACCTACTTATAGACGCCGGGCGCTTTCATATGTAAAATGATGGTTTTCGTGCAGTGGTGATCAGTGTTCCTATGCTACCAGCTATTTACATGTCTCGTGTAACATACAGAGTGTAGTGGCTTTATAGTAAAGCATATAACAAAAACACGCAAGCCTTTTTGTTTTATTATGCGGCGGGTTTGTCCATACACACTTCCTTTGTGTTTTCTTTGGACACTTTGTATTAGCTGGATAATAATATGGAAATACATGTTCTCCAGGCTCGCATATGTGTTCAAAGCGTTCGCACATGCGCAACGCGAGTTTGGGGACTGAGCAGACGACAAATTGATTATTCCCAGCTGGTACCCGGCAACTGGTGACCTCTCCTCTGTGTCTCTCGCCGGGAACTTGCTGCAGGCGCGCATGACAATCAATGTCACACACAATCACCTTCCGGCGTGATCTCGGGAGGTCTCGTCAGATCTCATGCGCTATCACGAGAACCCAGATTTGTCCGGTGGTAAAATTGTCGGATTTACAAGTAATAGTGGATGAATTTAAGTTGAGCGATAAGAACATACAAGTAAGGATACCGCTATACTGGTGTTGCCGTTCAACGCCACCTAACGGTAAGTTCCTTAGTTTGAACTTGGAAAAAATAGGCATATGATAGCTAGGCCTGCCAATGTATTATTGTATACACAGTTTGTGTATTCCTGTGTTTTCTGAGCTATATCGAAAATAGTAGTGAGTTGATATGCATGTGTGACATTGATGCTGGAATACAATAAAATACAGTGCAATCACTTTTATTTTTATGGGAAAAAAATGAACACGGGTTTTATGAACGCATTACGCTCATACATTCAATGATCCTCTGGTAGAGTATACGTTGCCGTGGGTATGTTTGGCTGCAGGCATTGCGTAACCACGTAGACAACGTGCGACACCAGCCTGTGGAAAAATGCTTATTCATGTCGTGGTGTAGAGGGATGAGTGGTTAACATACCCAACTTCTACAAACTCGATGAAGTTTATTCATGTCACGTAAGCCAAGAGGCAAGGGTTGTTAGATTTCCTCGCATACTTTTCTGTTTATCTTCCTTGTTATGTTTTGAATCCCTATTTACATCTAAAGCGGGATTCACATGATGGGATTCGTGTACTTTACAGGGTATTTGCCTGACAACAAATCCTGCCAAGATTCTGTACTCAAACACAATCTCTTCGTCTAAATTATAGGGTTCCATTTCCCTGAGACATGTATTTTCTCCTGCAATTGTTGGCGACATTTAAAATTAACAGAATCTCATGGGATTTTGAACCCTGTGAGGTACATGAATCCCATCGTGTGAATCCCACTTTACAAGGAACAGAATCTCATGAGATTATGAACCCTGTGAGGTACATGAATCCCACCGTGTTAATCCCACTTAACGAGGAGCAGAATCTCATGAGATGTTAAACCCCGTGAGGTACATGAATCCCATCGTGTGAATTAAACTTAATGCGGCGTTTCCACCACAGAACCATGGATTAGAGTTCTGTAAAGGTAAGATACTACCGTAGAACTGGATGAGGTTTAATCTTGGCCACCGTACTCCACCACTGGAGTTTGGCAAAGTGACTTCATGAGGCGAAGCCGAGTGAAGTCCGGAGCCAAAACTTCAGGAGTGGAATGCGGTGGCCAAGATTAAAACGAATCCGCTTTTTATTTTATCCTACCCTATCTCCTCGATTTTGGAATATTACGTGATAACAATGCTGTATGCCACTAGTGGCATATAAAACTCTGTATGCCAGTCAGCGTGGCATACCGAAACCCAATGTTAAGCCTATGGGATTTTATATTAGGGGTAGGATAATTGTCTGAGTTTGTAGGAGCTAGAGGTAAATTCTGTGAAACAGTCCACAGACATTGCTGTGTAACCACACAATGATAATTGCACACATTCCTAATGGCATTTAGTGACTGTGGGGCCTCGGCATATAACCATGATCAATGAGTGCAAACTTGTGAAGTACCTGCACACATTTATCTGTTTATCAGCAGCCTAATTGAGTGAATTGGTCGTGCATTAATTATGCAATAAGGCCACCACCGACAGACTTGGTCAACAACTGACAGATTCAAAGGGTATTCAAATCATAGGACCATTCTGTTGGTATGAACCTACCAAAGGCATACACAGTCCCCTCACCGATTACAAGATCCCAAAGTGCAGTCGTTGGCCACCAGGAGAACTCACTTTATCGGTGACATTTTCGTCAGCCAGAGGGAAATGGCTTTTATTATCCATCGTATACAAAGTCTCCATTGAAAATGTATGGGGACTCAGTAAACCATGACCCATTGTATAAAACCTGTCAGATACCATAACTGTGGTATACGGATTCAAACCTGTGGTATACGGCCTCAAAACCATGGTATACGGGGAAAATAGTCCCTTTTGCTATAGAGCAAAGAAATAGTTCCTAATGTTATACCCGTTAATATGGCAATTACTGGGTTTAATTTATTCGAAAAGATGGATAATAAATGCAACAAACGATGATTTTATGGACAGGTGGCTCTGTATACCACTCGAGATTGACTTTGTAATACACTCGCTAGCACTCGTGTATTACTACGCGTCAACCTCTCGTGGTTTACGGCCGCCTGTCCACAAAACCATCGATTATTGTCTATATATATATATCCGTAAATACCTTGTATTCGGAGACTGAGGAGACTGGGGAAAATATGTAAAGCACACCAATCTCAAGTACATGAGTCTCTCCGTGTAAATCCCACTTTATGTATAGAGGGGACTGTGGGTATACTTTTTTACATCTATTTCTGTGAGTATATATACGCCCGAGTATACATATTGCACACTTATATCTTTATATTCATATACGCTTGGCAAGAAACACAGAAATACATGCGCCTAGATGCGTTGTATACGCTCGCAGGTGCTAAATATGGACGTATTCAAATGGAAACACCAATATATACGGCCTATACGTGCATTTAAGCGGTGGTGTATAGATTAATAAACCGTACTTTTTCATACTGTTTGAGCAATCCAGTCACTTTTCTTATTGAAATATGGAAGAACTTAACGTAACGAAATCTAGCAGTAAAATGGCCATTTCAGACCTTCCAACGTCTTAATACGTTGTCATTGCTCTTTAAAAGCCTGCCCCCACCTACCACGATTCTGGTCCCGATTGGCCTTACGACGGCCTTCCCGACACCATTCCGATTGAAGCATGAGGTCTGGCAAAATCGTGATAGGTGGAACAGGTTTCTGCGATTCCGTCTACGACAGTTCACGATAGGCTGCGATTGTAAACGCCAATCGTAGAGGTCCCGATAACTTCCAACATGTTGGAAATTTCGTAGCCTGTCGTAGGGTATTGTAGTGTATTTGTATGGAAAAATATCTCTTGTGGGTGAAATACTAGATGGAAAATTATGAAATTCTAGAATTAGGTAGGCCGTATACAAATATATATTCGGTGAAAATATGATATCATTTGATTAAGGATAAAGGTCTGAAAATAATAGTTTCAGATCGGAATCACGATTCTATCACAGTTATCTTTTTCAATTTGATTGTGAATACCTCTAAAAACTTTTCAGTTTCATTTAATGTTTCCAGAATTATAATATATTTCAATATTAAAACTCATATACATTGATACACAGATTGAATCGTGACCATGGTTTATGTTTTTGGTCCTCCAAAGGCGCTCCTACGGTCTACGATTTCAAACCATGTCCACGATTTGAAACTATCGGGGACCTACCGATAGGCCACGATTTGGGCATTTCAAATCGTAGCGATCGGGAAGCATGTCGTGGCCTATAGTGGTAGGTGGGGGTCCCCTCTTATATATAAGAGATATTATACGGGAACAGGGTTACTGTGGCTGTACGTGATAAATACGCGGAAAAATTGACGATGAAACAAATTGATGCCGTAGTTCACAGAAACTTGGGTCGATTCCCTCAGGATGTGTTGTATAAGTTTACTCATAAATAACCGTTATTGACTGACATAATACCGGCAAAGAAAATATGTTCTCTCTCCTTTTCCATCACCTGCTACCTTTTCATGGGCTAGTCAAATTCTTTATGTGACTGTCCTATTGTGGCAAACTAAGCTGGAGCGCACCAGGTGGCAGTGTGTAATCTATTTATGATTTGCATATTGATGTATTCATCTTACAATGAGCCATTCACGTTCTACTTGTAGACATCATGCTGTAGGTAATTGGGACTCTCTTGAAAAAGGCTGGTCCACCCACTTACTGGGTGATAATGGGTGCTGTATTCCGATGTACAGACTCGTGGGTTAAAGGCTCAGAGGCACCAGCTGCCGTTTAGATACATGGGTGGTGTTAAACATATAGACTTGCTCATGTTTTGATTATGAACATTCACTGCACGAACACCATCATTTTACATATGAATGCGCCCGGCGTATATAGTATTTTGCGTATATAAGGTCGTCCTATCCCCCGTGTGTATACACCTCATCTGTAGGCGGATATAAGCGTCCAGTGAACAGGATTTCACTGAGAGCGGGCGGGGGTTGGCGGGGGTTGGGGGTTGGGGGAGGGTTTCCTACCGAGGACACCTGTACTTATACCAACACAAAGGGGTGGGAGGCGGCGGGGGCAGAGGGTATTTCCTTTCATATACGCCTGGTGTTAAATACAGCCAAGACGCGTCCGTCGTATATAAGGCCTGGGCGTATTAATATATGAAAACAAGTCAATATTCAGCCAATACATGAACTTCCGTGATGGCGTATAGATGAATAATATGGTGGTTTTCGTGCAGTGATTCATTAAATGATCATGTAACCCTATACCTCCTCCCAATCTTTGGCCGCCTGTGTTGTCATAGCAACAGTCAGGGAATAGAATTTTATTGAACTTTGATAAGACAAAAGTCATGTGGGCAGGAAATAAACGAAATATTGACAGAACAAAACCAGTGTTCGTAAGCAACAAGGAAATTGTAGCCGTTAAGAGTTATAAATGCCTAGGAATCGTGCTCGATAAAAAGTTCAACTTTAATGCTCAGATAAATAAGGTATGTGCAGACTTTAGGCAAAAACTTTTCAAACTTAGCAGACTTCGGTTTTATTTAAATGAGGAAGACACCCTGAAATAAGTAAAGCACATGATGCTACCTATTCTGGAATATTCATCAACAGTATACTACTGCACAACACAGAAGAATAGGGACTCCCTACATAAACTAGTTAATAAAGCACTGCGTATTGTTTGTAAGATTAATAAAAGAGACTCAATCAGTAGCTCAGATCTGCACACAAGATGTAGATTGAGAACAATGGAAACCAGACGTAGGCTACAACTACTACAGCTCATTCGTTGGTGGACTAGAGATGAGGACCACATCTTTGAGATAGAAGATTGTATGCTCAGGAGTAACTGTAGGATTAAATTAAAAGTAAAAAGACCTAATACACAAAAACTTTTGCACTCCCCCTTATTCGTTGGCAAATTACTCTGGGACAAGATAGATCCTGAATTGCAGTTCCTACAAAGTGACATTATTTTAAAGGACAAACTGAAAAGCTGGTTGTCAACGATAGCCGATTAAGAGTATTTGGCTAATCAAGTAATATGATTTGAAATTGGTAATCTGTACCTATCATATAACTAAAAGGTCATGCTAAAAAGCCATAAATGTAATGTCTTAGTACTGATCACAAGATCAAAATTTATGACACTCTATAATAAATGCCTACTCGTTAAAACGGTATCCGTGGTAGTTGTACTATTTTTTCCACATCGTAACCTTATTTATGACACTGTTTGGGTAAAACATGTTCTATGTCGTTATTGTTTATTTGTATTTGTCTATGTCCGTACTGTCCGTCTGTTCCGGCGTATAATGGAAGACCGCCTACTACTGGTGAATTGTACTGTCGTTATATATGTTACTGAATAAAAAATAAATAAAAAAAGATTTTGCCTGCTCCTGACTGTGACCTGATTGAGATCAAAGTGAGAGGGTATCAATCTCCCAGCAGATATCCTGATCAGGAGCCAGGATATCTGTATGGAGAGCACTGAGAACACTGAAGCTAAACAGCGCCAGAAATCCGACACCATTACCACATGTACCAGTCGCTGTATCCCAACGAGGAGGGTAGCCATAGGATGCAGGGACTGGAGTCAGTCTAAACCATATGGTGCATATACTTATACAACGAACCCCTCAAATCACGCTGAGGGATCATTTCTCCACCCCTGTTACAACTTTAGCCATAGGAATAACATTAGAGAAAAATACTCATTGATCACCCCCGTTAAGTGACAAAACAACGCCACGGTCGTAGCGTGATGAATGTGAGATGACGTCATGTGGATTTGCTAAGGGGCCCCTCCCACCTACTACGATTAAGTCTACGATTAACCCTTTGGCCACGTCGGCGACAAACTGAAAAAATCGTGGAGGTGTCGCCAATGAACTCCTCAATAAGTCAGGTTTTGTCGCCGATGAACTAGCTCTGCGCCGACGCACTACAACAAAAAAACGTTAATCGTAGAGGCTCTACGATATTCAAACATGTTTGAATTTCGTAGCGCGTCGTAGTGCGTCAGAAGGTTAATCACAGAGCGCAGCGGTTTGTCGCCGCAATTGGGCCCTCCCACCTACTACGACGCACTACGATTAAGTCTGCAATGGCAGCGCTTGTCGGCGACACCATCGGCGACACGCGCTGCCGTCGCAGACTTAATCGTAGTGCGTCGTAGTGCGTAGTAGTAGGTGGGAGGGCCCCCTAAGTATATTCTAATCATTCTGATATTGTGTCATAGAAAGGGGTGAGGTAAATTCCGAACTGCACTCAAATCGTATAATTTACTATATTCCAGTCGTTTGGATGTGTCGTAATCGTCACTCAGCGTCGCCTTGATGATGATTGCGTTACACCCAAACTCGTGGAGTAATGTCTATTTATACGATTCTTTATGCAGTTCTATATAAATCCGCTGATATGCTTGGATATTCCCGGGAATCTCATGGAGATCTACTAGTGATGGTTTCAAGGTCTATATGCATAATTAATATCACTATTAATGTTTCTGGAGAATGTATATTCGTTTTCTTTGAGGAAAAGGCTGATAGCTTGTCTATATAAGAAAGAAAATTATTCCCATTTTCTCGAATGTACTGACATAAGTCTCAAATAGTATCCCAAGATTTACTGATATGAGTCTTATAGTAAAATGTTTATACTGTGCTAGAAAGCACGGTAGTTTAACACACATGTTGCAAATGGTGTAGATAGAGAGACATACAGATGAATGTATAGATAATGTCTGCAAATATTTCTTGATCTACTTTAAACTGTTTACCAAGAAAGATTCTGTTTAAAAACATTTTTAGTACAAATACCGTTCCTTTACATCTGAGTTACGGAAATTTAGGGTTTATCAAACAGTTACAGAACTGCTTTGCTGTTATGAAAGAATGAACGGTACGTGTGGGTATTTCTAGCTTGTGTATTCATTTCTATCTGTTATCGATCTATGTCAACATAAATACTTAATGTCCTTTAACATTGAAGATGAATTCTGTCGAACACAATTTTATACAAAATCAAAGCGGATGGATTCCACATCCGTTACTTTCTCATACAAGACACAGTCTATGCTCAAAAATAATTATCTCTTGAAACACATCAATACATATATAGATGTCCCTCGTCATGTTTCTCCGCCATACTTCCCAATGAATACCCTGAGAAACGCCATATGCAAGAAACGAGATTTGAATATTTTCCCTCTAATGGAGTTCGCATTCATCTAACGTGGACTGTTTGTTTTCACACGTCCTTTACATCATGAATCTCCTTCAAACCATAATGCCTGCTTAGTAAACATGAGAAACGCAACTTTACGTCTATAAAACGTAGGTGTAGTCAGGTCCTTTTATATGCGAAATCACGCGATAAAATAAGGCAAGATGCATCAGTCTGTTTAATCACCATTAGTTTTCACTTGGGAACCGTACGTGATTTTAGTGCTCTTTTACTATTTATAAATAAAGTTTTACACTAAGGAATACATTCCGGAGACCCAGAGATTCATCCACAGACAATTCGATTTTTTTAATTTTTTAATTTTTATTTATATTTGAGTTGTCGGTTAGGAGTGATTTACTTCTATCTTCCACCGTCTGCATTTGCGAAAGTCCAACGAATAGTTGAAGAGCCTGCTTTTTTCTGATATGCTAAATATTACTGGTTTGAATTAATGAATCAATGCAATATCTACCAATAACGGAATTTATTTAGTTTTGTTCTTTTTGGTACGTTTGACTCGGCTAATGGGTTTATATTACCCCCGTCCTGATTATGGTGATATATATATATATATGTCTACTACTCGGATTAATACATCCGTATCACATCACAACGCTTAAGCCTGATGCCCATCTACCGATTCAGGGTTGAGCGATTAGTTCCCAAATCGTATAGGAGTCGGTGAACTTGTCGCAGGCAAATTATGTAACCCTTCTCTCGACCGGTGGACATTCAGGAGATGGGGTGCTGGATATTAGTCCTAAGCAAATCGGTCTACTAATTGTTCGCTGACCCTTGCCTAGCTGTCCTACATCTACCGACTACGGCCGACTCCGTTAGGATGCCTTCGGTGAGACAAATTACCGTCCGTATGTTGCCCACAAAGGTACATGAATGTTCCATAATCGGTAAATGGGCATTGGGCTTTAGGGCAAGGCTAAGATTGATCCTGATACAGGCTCTCGGGTGGTCATCCATCCTAAAAAATTATCATAGACGAGGTCTCTGGTTTCACACTATCAGCAGTAACCATGACCTCAATGCGTCCACGCATCGAATGTAAAGACAGAGTAGAGGCCCAGGTGATTGATTTTCCGGATCTCAAGGTCCCAATGGGATGCATTGAATAAGACATCGGCCTTAGGGAAATATGAATCTGCTTGTAATACATCACTTTTAAGATTCCATCATGGTGTTTTACTGTAAGTTGAGTACCATCTGTTAATCCAAGATGTCTCACAACGTCAAACAACTCTATGGGGAGAGGCAGCTGGTGTACTGACAAGGGAAACAGGGTTTTCACGATTTAAAATGTCCCAATAATCCTGTTTTGATATTTAAGGAAATGGAGGACGGATACAAAAGCATCTGGAGCTAAGTGGGGGATGGGAAACGACAATGTGACCGTTATTTTTATATTTCCCATGAAGCCATTTCCAATTGGCTGACTATTCTGGACCGATTTGCAATCGGGAACGATTTTTCTTGTAAATCGTCGCCAGATCGGTGAATGGAAACAGCCGCAGTCTTTTTTTTTCATTCAGGTAAAATTAACAGACACAAACTGTTGCCCGCAGATGTTCTGCCCATAAATGGTCATTGGCACCTGTTTGCGGGTGGATGTCTGTAGCTATATCTCTTATTATGCCATTGTGCTATAAAGTAAACATGAATGATTGTATATTACGCACACTCTACGAGAAGTTTAAATGCTTCATATGTGCATTTCGTCATTACCTGCTTGGATTTTTCATTTAATTTCAAGGCTTTACAACCAATTGCTTCTTCAATTGAGGCTTTCCTCCTTTGTTGGGCTTAACTCATTTATGTCGTATGAAACATCCCAATTTGTGATTTTGTATTATATCTATGAACCTAATAAAGAAAGTGTAAAAAAAAACAAAAAAAACAATGACTTCATTTAGAAGAACACCTCGCGACAGCATTGGAGAAGTCGATGAATAGGCGTGGAGTTTTCCTGACCATTTGCAGTCGGGACAGTTGGCCGGAAGCGCTTTTGTGTCGGTGTATTCAGCTAGACATGTAAAGAGTCCAATTTGACGCAGGGAAGAACATTAAAGTGAGCAAACAGTGGGCGTTATATGCCGAATGTAAACGTACTAAAATTACTTTTATTTGGAGATGGAAAAGGGAATGGAATACTGCGGTGTGAAGTACTAAAAGCTTTCATGTGGATGATTGGCAGAATCTGGAGGTAATTGTACCTTCAGTGTCTGGGATCTAATGATCTCACTCTGCCGGGTCTACAGGGGACTGGGTGGAGGGGGCACCATGGTCTTCTCTCATAGTAAATGCATGCTGTGCTACATAATGCAGGCGTCAGTATGAGTGTATATATGTATTGGAGAACCGGGCCCCCACCTACCACGATTCTGGGCCCCGTTGAATAAAAAAATGAACGATAAAAAAAGCATCTTACAAGTCTCGTCGGTGGCAAACTGTAGTATAAAAAACTATCGTGGAGGTGGACGAGCATTGGACGAGAGGATAAAATGAACGATCGTGAGTGGTGTTGAATAAAAAATCATTCATTTTGAAAATATTGTTTATTTATCGTTCAAGTCTCCTCGCGGACGTCCACGTTTTCGGCGTCGTAGCCGATGTTAAACTCGTTTGTCATGCACTATATCCATTCCAAATTAAAAGATATTTTCAACAGAGATTTCTTTTCATATTTGAAACATTTATACCCAATTTCGACATTTATTAACGATTGAATCATTTTTTTGTGAAATATTTGAAAATTACTGGGAAAAAAAGTTTGCCTTGGATGGGGTAAGAACTCTCAACCTTCAGGTTGAGAGACCAGTTTTATGCTACACTGAATATAAATTCTCGTTTATTTCTCCTCCATCCTTCAACATATCTTATCGTCCTGCCTCACGGACGATACATTTTTATTCAACGGGGCCCTAGTCCCGATTGGCCTTACGACAGCCTTTCCGACACCATTCCGATTCTATCGTGAGGTCAGCCAACATTGTGTTAGGTGGGACAGGTTTCTGCGATTTTCGTCTACGACAGCTCACGATAGGCTGCGATTGAAAACACCAATCGTAGAATTCCCGATAATTTCCAATATGTTGGAAATTTCGTAGCCTGTCGTAGGGTATCGTAGCCTATAGGGAAGATATCGTGGTCAGCCAGTATGATTCACAGCTCTCCGATTCCAAACCATGTCCACGATTTGGAGCTATCGGGGACCTCCCGATAGGCCAGCCATTGGGAAGTATGTCGTAGACCATCGTGGTAGGTGGGGGCCCGGCTTAAGGCCTGGCGTCCACCTACTACGATATAAATTTAGACCTACCGATATGGCACTGATACAAAAAGCAAATATCGAAGACTTATCTCGAAGGTGCGAAATCGTAGACATATGTCTAGACATGCCAATTCACCACGCATCGTAATGGGGTCTACCAGGGACTGGGTGGACGGGCGCACCAGGGCCTTCTCTCATAGTAAATGCATGCTGTTCTACATAATGCAGGAGTCAGTATAAGTGAATATGTATTGTAAGGCCTGGCGTCCACCTACTAAGATAGAAATTTAGACCTACTGATATGGCACCGATACTAAAAGTAAGGCCCGGCGTCCACCTACTACGATAGAAATATAGACCTCGGGGGAAAAAATCGGTGTCCGATTTCTGTAAATCGGGCCCCGATTTCTCTGAAAAGATCTGAAAAAATGTTACAACACTCAACGTCTAGCTAACTTTATAAACCCTGACTTGAATAACTGTTAATGCTCATTTAATAACTCTGACGTTTTCTCTTTGTAGGTAAGTGCCACATCACCCATGACAGAGTTCATCATTACTTCTCAGATAAGTATATCATACTTACAACGTAAAAGGCCACACGAGCAGAACGGTGTGTCCTTGACATTCACTAAAACAGTATCTTGAGACATGGAATGAGAGATTCAGTATAAGATCAGTTGTTACTTATCAAAGGATTCGTAGTGTAATATACAGCTGGCTTTTGGAGGAGGCCCGGCATTGAAAGAGTCTCATTGTACAGAAATCCATCAGACAATAAGAAGTAGAAGTTCACTTATGTCTCTCCGAGTTTCACTGAGTGATGCCTATTTTAGGCGTGATTCACAAAGTGAGATTCATGTACCTCACAGGGTGTGTGTCTTAAGTGGGATTCACATGGTGAGATTCATGTACCACACAGGGTGTTTGTCTTAAGTGGGATTCACACAGTGAGATTCATGTACCACACAGGGTGTTTGTCTTAAGTGGGATTCACACAGTGAGATTCATGTACGTCACAGGGTGTGTGTCTTAAGTGGGATTCACACAATGAGATTTATGTACCTCACAGGGTGTGTGTCTTAAGTGGGATTCACATGGTGAGATTCATGTACCTCACAGGATGTTTGTCTCAAGTGGGATTCACATGGTGAGATTCATGTACCTCACAGGGTGTTTGGCTTAAGTGGGATTCACACGGTGAGATTAATGTACCTCACAGGATGTTCGTCTTAAGTGGGATTCACAAAGTGAGATTCATGTACCTCACAGGGCGTGTGTCTTAAGTGGGATTCACACAGTAAGATTCATGTACCTCACAGGATGTGTGTCTTAAGTGGGATTCACACGGTGAGATTCATGTACCTCACAGGGTGTGTGTCTTAAATGGGATTCACACGGTAAGATTCATGTAACTCACAGCGTGTTTGTCTCAAGTGGGATTCACATGGTGAGATTCATGTACCTCACAGGATGTTTGTCTCAAGTGGTATTCACACGATGAGATTCATGTACGTCACAGGATGTTTGTCTCAAGTGGGATTCACACGGTGAGATTCATGTACCTTACAGGGTGTTCGTCTTGAGTGGAATTCACCCAGTGAGATTCATGTACCTCACAGGATATTTGTCTTAAGTGGGATTCACATGGTGAGATTTATGTACGTCACAGGGTGTTTGTCTTAAGTGGGATTCACACAATGAGATTTATGTACCTCACAGGGTGTTTGTCTTAAGTGGGATTCACACAATGAGATTTATGTATCTCACAGGGTGTTTGTCTTAAGTGGGATTCACACAGTGAGATTCATGTACGTCACAGGATGATCCATACTGTGGGGGAAGTTCATACCAGTTGTAAAACCGAAGTCCCCGCAGTCTAAATAAAGAATATATATAAAAAAAGTTTGTATCCTAGACTCTGGCAGTTGCAGAAATGGCAAGTTGACTGGTTGGAAGTGGGTTATAGAAAAATATCTATAGACTGAATCTAACCAAAACCTCTTAATCTATTTACAATTGCACGCTCATTCATCAATGATGAACATACAATTTGCTCCTAGTTGGTCAATACACTATGATAGGAAATACGAGATGAGTTGGCATCCGTCACATATGTCTTTGACATTACATCTAGAAGTAACTGATATGATAATCAGTTAATTAGTCTTCAGAGACAACAAGTGACCTGGGCTCAGGATGAGAGATGCTGTGTAGGTAATGTCAGAGCAGAACTGGCTGCCTGTCTCAAAGCTTTGCCTGGAGGAAAGCCTAGAGGAACGGCTTCCGACACTGCAGCCTTACTCCCCTCTGTCTACGGGAAATTAACAGGAACCATCTTTGCTCTGAGATCAGAGGGTACAGGGGAACACCTATGTCAAAGTTACTTCACAATCGCAAGGTCTCATCATACATTTTTATCTACATGAGAGAATGTGAACTATGTTGATTAAACGGGAGAAAAGTGGAACGTAGAGAAGTATGCGTGTGATTTGTATTATCGAGTGCCGGAGGGTAGAAGGATTGGCACATGTAATAAATCCGGAACTTGTTAAAATGTTCCATCACTTCAACCGCCATTATGGTATTCAGGGAATGCATTAACCTCAAAATGCACCCTCTGATAAAATCCCACACTCTCTAAGTGGTATTCTGTACAAGGTACTCACTATGCTCCATGGGAGGAGAATTCTTAACGAACTAGGCTTAGAGCCTTGAGAATCCACTGACGTGCCTCCAGTGCTAAACATGTACATCAATGCAACCCAAAGATTCCTATAATCTCAATGATGCCACTTAGCGGGAATACTGTGTACTTGGCACCCTAGTGGCTTTATTTTGATGGAGAACAGAATACCACTTAGAGAGTGTGAGATCTTATGAGAGGGGTGCAAAATCTACGGCTTTTGGATTATAGAATAATCATTCTATATAAAGAGCAATATGTCAAAGCTTCAATAACTTCATCAACATCATCTACTACCCTAAGCATCATAAACGTGTTACATGGGTATAAAAAATATCTAGAACCCTATGACGCAATGCGCCGATAAGCAAATAACTTCGCCTTAAGGACATGTTTCATCTAGCCGACAGCATTTCGTGATCGTCGGCCTTGACCTAGTAGAATCAGCAACAATATTCTGCTGATTATTGGTAAAAACAGGCCTAAAACCTCCCCCTTGTAGTATCTGGTATTGTTTCTATTCTGATACCCAGCAGATAGTATCCGATAGTGTTAGAAATCGTTTACTTCACCCGATTGCAATCTATAGTCATGTATGCTGTAATACTGCATGATTACAGTTAGAATCCTATTCTTCTCAAGAATAATCATGATACGCAACCTTTATTCACCCCTAAAACACACCTATCTTTGAATAACAACTAGCGGAATATGGGTGTGCAAGTATTGGTGTGCATTGGACATATGGAACAAGGCACCTGTCAGCAGCCGACGGCGGCCGACGGTGGTTGACGGCAACGATCTCACCAGGTTATGGTGTTCCACTACACCAATGGTACCTGGGCCCCTTTGCTCCACGTTTTGTGGTATCGCTAGCTATAAGCGGATCGCAGTTTTATTTTTACGATTACTTTAACGATCCGACTTAAAAAGCGTTGCTCCCGTAATATCGGATTATATCCCTATATTCACGCGGTATCGCTATTTTTTACTATGCGATAGCGATACAACAATTCAGGGGCACATATTGCATGAGACAGGGGAAAATTCATTAGTTATTTAATCAAATACAGATGGCATTGCAGATAAAACTGATCTGACACCTGGTGGGTCGCTATTTCCTATAGGTAAAAGAACAAGGGGCAGGGGTTTATGGTGCCACCATGGATAGTTATTTGAAATATCAGACAAGGCTGCATTTAACCTAAAGCGATACGATCCGCAGTGCTGTGAAGGTCCACATAAAAAGTATCACTAAAAGCTGTATTTTACGCGGCGATGCGCCTATGCGATTACGACACGATCCGCAAAATTTCAGGAGCAACGTTTTGGCCCTCGGATCGCTATTCTGTGATCCGCAGCTCTGTCGTAATCCTGGTGCAACGGGGCCCACAATGGTAATTTAGACACTGTCATAATTATACTCTGGCTGAGAATTCGGTGGAAAAATCGATGGTCATTATCTGCAGGTGGAAACACCACATCACTTTGCACAGGTATACCTCTCCAATGAGTACCAATCTACCTCATCCCCATACCCCCACGAGGAGATATCACTGCATATTAAGCTGCAGTGTGTCCGATGACATCGCCTGATGTTGGCCGTTATTAGGTGAATGTAACACCGTCATGCCTTCTTGTAACGCTATCTCTCTACAAGTCACGGCAATATCTGTATCAGCCATTTGAACAGGGACGACTGAGAGCATGAGATTCTATGAGCAGCAGTACACCGTTAAAGTTTCCCAAGAGCATGGAAACCTATAGGTCTGTTTCCATTGGCCGACGAAATGGGTGTAGATTTTATGAGTTACCCAGAAGGTCTGTCGGTGGTGGCACTGACTGTGCATGAATATAGAAGGGTAGTATATTTCACTTAGTGACCACGCTTTCACTCAGTGGTGGGTGGTTCCACATTGCATAAGCTAAGCAGAAAAGGTCGTGGGTCATTTCATGAGCTGGGTCGTTTCCATTCACCGATTTTGCATCAGCAGTGCCAAAAGTCTGTGGGTGGTTCCTGACTGTAGATCGGTCACGGGAAATTGGCCAATGGAAACGGACCATATAGGAGAGGCAATCTTGGATATACCTTTGTGCTATGTACATGCAAATGTCTGAAAGCTCTGTTCTTTGACAGGGATACCTGAAAGGCATTGAAGATGTTTTAACATAGTGATGACTGTATACAGGCAACACGCTACTGTCGTTCTTCAAGGTATAGCCTACAATTCACACAAGCGCCACCTGGTGATTTTTAAATATTGTCAAGTATCAGCCCAAACTGAAATTCTTTCAAATTCTAAATGAGTAAATTGAATGTTTTGTTCAGTTCATCCGGTTTTAATATGTATAATAGGTTACTTTATAATTGCTTGATTTACATAGGAAATGTACTGAAACAATTTTGTTTTCTTCAATTCTTTCAAGAACAAGGATTATGACCTATTGTTTTTCAAACTTGAATGTATAGCACTCCTATAGTTTGTGAATGTTTGAGGAAAATGGCATTGGTTTTACTATGTGAAGAGCAGCTTCTTAGAGATCTTATAAATATCTATATATTCGTTTATAGAATTGATATGATATTGATCTCTCAATGAAAAAATATATACATATATTCATATATATATGACTTAGAGATAATCATATCAAATTATCAGGAAAATGACATGGGTTTTAATTTGCCCGATATGCCTTTAACTCTAAGCATGCTAACCGTATACCCCTGAAACAACACGCTCCTCTCATTCTTAATACAGTAATGCCTCGAGTCATTGCTACACGAGACGGCAAATCGGTGCGGATGGCGCTCCCCGGCAGGGCGAGACGTTCTAGTCATGCACGGGTATACACAGAGGAAGGCGGGCCGGATGAGGCGTGGTGGGAGGGGATGGAGACCCTCACGAGACTGTCAGGTTGAGAGATACTCGGACACGCGATGCTGTACGTCCTTCTGAGGTCCTGATCGATGTGCTGCCTCCTCTGTCAGACATATGTCAGCCGAGTAAGAAGAATAACACGAGATGGCATGTCGGGCGGGGTTTATGTGTCGTTATAACTTTATTTTTTAAAGTTTTTTTTTGTGATATGTCTCAGAGATCATCTGGTACATGGTGAACATGATTTCTCAAGTCCAATGAACATCTACCGATTTTTGAACATTGATGTATGATCATGATGGTATGGTACATTGTCTCAGGCGAGGCATCCTAACTGAGTCAGCCTAAAGTAGGAAACACACTGTACGAGTTCGTTCCCACTGATTAACTCCCTAAATCGGTAGGGCATTTTATCTTGTCTCAGGCGAATTTTCGCTTGGCATCGACCATCACAGCAGGATTTATAGATGGGGGTGGTGGTCATTAGTAGGAATTAATCGTAAACAAATTTTGTTCACACTGGATGACTGACTTCCGATTATCTCAGAGATTTGAGGCCACCGATAAAGGAACAAGTAATAAATCTTAGTATATGGGAGCTGGCCTCAGTCAGTGTTGCAGGAGCATTTCTGCTCACCCAGTGACTAATTATGGGCCAAAATCGGTAGGCACCACTTGGGTATTTCTTAAACACAGAAATATATATAATATATATATATATATATATATATATATATATATATATATATATATAATATATTTACCCATTTGTCTTTTCTAACCTTCAAATCAACTGTCTCTTACTTTATAACTCTGTATTTAGAGTTAGTATTCCAGTGGAGCTTGGCTGGTTCTCAAGTCCAGCCATTTTGTTCAGTCTTCCTCGCTGGTTCTCAAACTACACAGTGCCTCGCCAATTAACATAGAACATAGAACAGCTGTTCACCCACAAAATGGAGATGAGGGGTGAGTACTTTACCTATACTCTGCCTAAAGGTTAGAGTGGCCACAAAGACGTTGGGCCATCTGAGTGCTCATAATTAGACAATAGCAAAGGAGCAGGGGGCCAGTGTCTCAATGTCTAAAGCCTGATGCCCATCTACCGATTCAGGGTTGAGCGATTAGTTTCCAAATCGTATAGGAGTCGGTGAACTTGTCGCAGGCAAAATATGTAACCCTTCTCTCGACCGGCAGACATTGAAGATATGGGGTGGTGGATATTAGTCCTAAGCAAATCGGTCTACTAATCGTTGGCTGACCCTTGCCTAGCTGTCCTACATCTACTGACTACGGCCGACTCCGTTAGGATACCTTGGGTGAGACAAATTACCGTCCGTTTGTCGCCGACAATGGTACATGAATGTTCCGAAATCGGTAGATGGGCATTGGGCTTTAGAGGCATTCTGTCACTAGAGACCGAAACACCTGAAGTCCCACTGTTTCTGGTATATTTGGATGGCAGGCAGTTGTAGAAATTTCGAATGAGTACAAGTTGGTTACAGAAAATGACCCATAGACTGAATATAACCCAAACCTTTTGATTGTTATTTTTCTTATTCATCAATGATGAACATATCATACATAGGTAGGCAATGGTGGCATGAGGCAGTTGGAGAACGAATGACCGCTGACCTAAATTAACCTTGGATGATTTTGCTAGGACTTTGAAGACTCATAAGAAGATGCATATTTATCTCATCCCTGGTATTTTTTCTCCATAGACTTAACATTGGGAACTCGTATCCAACGCTCATGAGATATTCATGAAAAATATCCAATGGGGGATTTTGCCACAATATTTAGCCCATTAGTCAATGTGAAGAGTGAGATAAATTCAGAAACACATTCAAGTTTAGAGTCAGAGCTCTAGCCAATTTCCTTTGATTTACGAAACTTATGCGGCTTCGCCTTGTGAATTACTACGGGATTCAAACTCGAGGGGATAGAAGCTTCGACCCCAAACTTTCATAGGTTTCCTCGTTAGTATAATTAGAAGGGGACTCACGAGATGAGAATAACTTGCTCCGTACTCCATCGAGTTTGACTGCGGAGTAATTCACGAAGCGAAGCTGAGTGAATTACTCTGCGGTGAAACGAGGTGGAGTGCGGACCAAGTTATTTTCATCGAGTAGATTTCTGATTTCATCATTTATTGATGAAATAATCCACCATATTAGCCCTTGAGTATTGGTTATAATACCTTCACGGCCGTGGAGTACGAATTCCTAACGTTAAGCCAGCGGGGGAAAATACCGGGGTGAGATAAATCCTTTTATATTTCACATTTTGATATGTTACATTTGGTCAATTTTTATTCGAACTCTTTAGAATATATATTTTTTTAATTTGCACCCTCCAGCGGTGGACCAGCGTAAAATCTAACAAGTAGTGCTCTGGTACCAGCTCAAGGCAATCCCGCAATGCACCAGAAAGATAGTGGGCGTTACCTGGCCTAATACGTAAGGCCATGCCTCCAGGCTACCCACTCTACCCACACCATCCCATCAACCAATAGAAACACAGAAAACGAGTCAGAGCTCTAGCCAATTTCCTTTGATTTACGAAACTTATGCGGCTTCGCCTTGTGAATTACTACGGGATTCAAACTCGAGGGGATAGAAGCTTCGACCCCAAACTTTCATAGGTTTCCTCGTTAGTATAATTAGAAGGGGACTCACGAGATGAGAATAACTTGCTCCGTACTCCATCGAGTTTGACTGCGGAGTAATTCACGAAGCGAAGCTGAGTGAATTACTCTGCGGTGAAACGAGGTGGAGTGCGGACCAAGTTATTTTCATCGAGTAGATTTCTGATTTCATCATTTATTGATGAAATAATCCACCATATTAGCCCTTGAGTATTGGTTATAATACCTTCACGGCCGTGGAGTACGAATTCCTAACGTTAAGCCAGGGGGGGAAAATACCGGGGTGAGATAAATCCTTTTATATTTCACATTTTGATATGTTACATTTGGTCAATTTTTATTCGAACTCTTTAGAATATATATTTTTTTAATTTGCACCCTCCAGCGGTGGACCAGCGTAAAATCTAACAAGTAGTGCTCTGGTACCAGCTCAAGGCAATCCCGCAATGCACCAGAAAGATAGTGGGCGTTACCTGGCCTAATACGTAAGGCCATGCTTCCAGACTACCCACTCTACCCACACCATCCCATCAACCAATAGAAACACAGAAAACTAGGTCAGTGGCATTATTCCCACGGTCTATGATTTGCATAAAACGTTCCCACTGAGACCAGACCCAGTCTGCTGCGGTAAACGTATCAACCCTGCACTGGAATAAACGGATTTGCAGAACGGCCAGCTAGAGGGTACCTTAAAGAGTTTTATGTCTGGCCTGGGACTTGCAGATCGGCGACGGGCGTGGCTCTAGCCTTCACTCTCCCCCCAGATCTTGCGCGGTGCTAGCGCTGGCTTAATCTCTGCCCTAACCCAAAGCTGGTTCCCAGGGTATCCCCTAAAGACAGCGGAGACCAGCGAACAGTTCAGATTCTAAACAAGGTAACTGTCAAAAGTTATACAAGTCAAACAACTCATAGAACATGAGTATGGAAATATGGGAATTGTTGAAGTAGTTTCACAGACAATCAAGCTGCTTCTTTTCAGACTTAAACCATTTTATAATGGGAATCCACAGTTGATTAGACTGCCCCCTCAGAGGAGCACATGGGCATTGTTGACAAAACAAAACCCTGCAATACATGAGGTGCTTTCCACTGTAGAAAGTAATCCCAGAGACTGCGTCTGGTTTGAAATAGATAATATTAGAAATGAGAGTATTTCACTTACCAAATAAATATGTTCATCTCTATCTACATTTAAATCACAAAATACCCCCAAAAGCCTGCAGAATTTAGAATATTTCAAAAACTGGCGTAGGGGCCAGATTTGAGCAGGCAGGTTGTCGCATAGACTGGTTCCCTGATGAAATAAGGGGCAGGTAACGGGTTCCTACGTCCTTCAACTAGACTGTAGTATGTCCCGTTGCCGCTAGGGCCAGGGCGCTCATGCTCTCAAAGCAGGGTTCTGGACGGACTAGTGGTTTGGCTGGGTTCCGCATATATCTCTGCCAAGCCCCCTAGTGGATACCCCGGGAACCAGCGTATCTGGTGGTCTGCCAAGGTGGCGCAATCCCACAATGCAACAGAAAAATGGAGGTGTTACCAATAATGCACCACGAAACTAGAACCTGTTACCTGGCCTATAGTCTAAATAGGCCAGGCTTCCAGGCTAAGCCCAAACAGGCAGATTGGGGCAGAGAGATATAAGCGGCCACAGGAAGTACAGCGCAAGATCTCTGCTGGGAGAGTGTCTAGCCCCGTCATCGATTCCAGAGCCTGGCAATCATTTGCAGCCCCTCGGGAGGCTATTTTTAGGCTGGATGACCACCCGATCACCAGCCTTGACTGGTCATCTGAACATATGCCGGGAAAATGGACTCTTCACCGATGTGTGATAAAAAATAATCTGATAGGGAATTCAGTGTAACGTCCGCCCCGAATAACAAGATGACCATCTGATGAGGGTATGGACGTGCCATTTGCAGCGTGCTTATAGTTTTGTTGACTATCAATGCCGGATCGCTGAGATAGTAATGAGAGGAATCGTAGTTAGTGAGCGTGTAGCGATCGCCGTTCCAGGTATTTTGTCCCATAAAATACGTCCCGACGCTACAGATAGAGGGACATATTTTATGGGGGAAAAAGTTCACTCATAGTTTTCTCATTATTATACACCTAAAAGAACACCCCATCAAAGAAAAACTTTTTTTTTTTATCCAATGTTTGACGATAAAGTTAGACCCGTTCCTGGTATCATTTTCTCTATATTATAGTTAATCCCATTGCTCTTTTGCACATCCTTTCAAGCAGAAAATACAAATATTTAACTCCAAAGTACCAATTAATGAAGGAGAATATTGACATTTCTTACCAGGTATTTTCTAGAAGTCATCTGATACTTTTAAATGATATGAGAAAAGTGAATTCATGAATGGCGTATTTAGATTTCCTTTAAGTCATATTAATCCTATTCAGAGGCATTTGGAATTGTAATGCAATAAGATATATAATCACTTTGGATTGAGCAAAGATGAACATGATATTGATATTCCAATTTATTCAGAGTTAGGTTTAATTGATTCTCCATTGACTACTCATTCAATTAATTTGAATTTGGTTACATCGGATAATAAGATTTGCGATCAGAAATGCCTTTAACTTGTCCTTGTTTGACTTCGATCAAGTCGGGATTGCAGTAAGTATGAATAATTGACGTGTTATCATCAGGAATCATCATCAAAATCACTTTCTTTCTCAACATTACCTGGAAAGTTGCGTGACGCAAATGTAATTTGTTTCTGACATGTTACCTTTAACCGTTAAATGCCAGCCGCTTATGGGAGAACTACACACTTGGGGACAACTACTAGTGTCTGTGTATTTATCATCCATCGTATACAAAGTTCCCATTGAAGATGTATGGGGACTCAGTAAACCACGACACATTATATAAAACCTGTCAGATACCATAATTGTAGTATACGGATTCACATCTGTGGTATACTGCCTCAAAACCATGGTACACGGGAAGAATAGTCCCTTTGTGCTACAGAGCAAAGAAATAGTCCCTCTTGTTATATCCTTTGATATGGCAATTGCTAGGTTTAATCTATTCGAAAAGATGGATAATAAATAAAACAAATGATGGTTATATCGACGTTGACGTTGACGCCGTAATATGCTCGCTAGCGCTCGTGTATTATTATGTGTCAACCTCCTGTGGTTTACTGCCGCCTGTCCACAGGGCCTCAGGGCATTATCTGCTCTAAGCCGCTTGGTGCCTTAAGTCATCAATCGCCCTTAAAGGGTAGAGCCCAATACACATCTACCAATGTCGGAACATTCATGTACCATCATCGGCAACTAATGGACGGTAAATTGTCTCAGGCGAGGCATCCTAACGGAGACGGCCATAGTCAGTAGATGTAGCACAACTCGGCAAGGGTCAGGCAAAGATAGGTGAACCACTCCTTCAGATGTTATTTTGTCACTGACAAGTTGTGGTTTCCATATTCCTTAATCGGTGGCCAAAAGTTTATCAAAAATCTAGTCACTGACAACAGAACATTGGTAAATGGCACTTGATTGGGTGGCCGGCACGGGCCGAGGTATTACATAATTCGCCTGGGATAAGTTCACCGACTCCTATACGATTTTGGAACTAATCGTTCAATCCTGAATCAGTAGATGTGTATTGGGCTTTAGAGAGGTTTGAATCTTTGTAACATTCCACTGAGTTTAGTCATTAGCCATTTGATCGACCAGAATCTCAGTTTTTAGGGGAAAATAGCAATTTGCTGATAAATAATGACTGTCCTCTATCTATAACTGGCGACACAAGCGGCGATGCATGTGAAAAAAGAGACTTGTAATTCATCTATATTTTTACATTCTTTTACGATAGACTATGTTTTAACGTAGGCAATTTGCCTGGGCCTTTCAGAATGGTTGTAGTTATATATCGCTCCTGAGACAATTAATTGGCTGGTTATCGGATGAGCGATAGCACAGAAGGCTATGGGGAAGAACAGGGTCATTTCATGGTGTGCTTCAATCTGTAAGATGAGGTGATAGTAAAACAAAAATACCAATTGAAACGAATGAGATCTGAATTATTAATTCCTAAAGGGCAGGATAGTGTCTCAGGGGAATCAGCCCGATAGTGTAGACTTATATATCAAATGAGATGGGAACAGAAATAATTTAATCATACAGGGTATAGATGTTGTACACTCAGTGGGATGTACATTAAACACCAACGTGACTACCTGATAGGACCAGAAAGCTTAGTTGAAAAGTGAATATTATGACAGAAATTGATGAGTGTTTGCTTTTTATCTCACCCAGGTATTTTTCTCCATAAGTTTAACGTTAGGAACTCAAACTCTATGACCATGGAGGTATTGTACCCAATACTCAATGGCTAATTATTATTACAATACGTTCCTTATTACTATTATCACCCTTATTATAAATTACTTTCTAGTACTTATAATTCCCTCTGATTGCATTACATTTTTATAAATTGTTCTAGTTACAATTGAATGTAAAGTACTCCATTGGTAGAATTGCCCATCTAAGCCAGAAATGATTATTACTGAAAAAAAATATTGAATTGCTCCAAACAGGATGGTTAACGGGAACTCAGATGAATTTGTTTCTGATTTCATCTTAGCTCGCAAATATTTACCTGTTATTAATTCATTTCACATATTAAAGCTATTTTGATTTTTTGTGTTTATCTGCAATATCAAATATCTGCATACCTAGTAATCATACACTCTTTTCAACTATGGGCAGTTTATAATACGTCTCCAAACTCCTGAACTAACTGCAGTTCACCATTTTGAAATTTAGAGCTCAGATAAATGCTTTGGCAGTTCATCCCATGCGATATGAAGTTCAAAGCTTACCTGTCTGTCTTCACAGGATGCAGTGTGTCATCCAAAGCATTCAGTATATCATTCGGATGACTTATTATCGTTTAAACTGAAATATGTAGTACTACACATCTACTTCATTCCGTGACCCACGGTAATTATACTTTAATTTCGTAACAGTAGATGTTTATCATGGTTTCAAATTGACGAAAATAAAGTTCATAGCTGATTTCGCTATGTTAAGGTCATGTTATACTCACAAGGGCTTTTAACAGATTAGTTGTGAGAATAGTTTTTATTTGATAGAATCTCGTAGCTACAAGATGGTAACTTGACGTTGATACAGAGTGACATCAATAACCAACATGAGAGGCCCTCTAACCCAGCGTTTGCACGAGACGACTAAATATGTGGCGACTGTAGATTGTCAGGTCAATAACCGTCAGGTGGTGGCAATGTCCACTGCAAAAGTCATCGACCTCAGAATGTACTCGAGCGTTTACACTGATGACTAAGTTTTCAAATAACTGGCTTCCATCTAGATGACTAATTCAATCTAGCTAGAATCAGTTGCCGGTATTAGAGTGTGTCCAATAGTCGTCAGGTGGTGCCAATTCAAGTAATCTGATGCAATCAGACGGTCTGCAGTCACCACATGCTTGGCGTTTATACTAGATGATTTCTAGCCTTTTATGGCTGATAGTCATCAGGCAGTGCAAAATGCCAGAATCGCCAGCCATAATCGTCAAGTGTAAAAGCTAGGTTGAATTTGCCCAGAATAAGATTACTATTATATTTTTGTTAATATTTATAGTTAAAATCTAAAAGAATAGAAAAAGAGGGAGTACCTATCAAGACCAACACAAAAAGAAAAATTATTGAATTACGGAAATGATAGTTCATAAGATGTTTTGTACGATTGTAGTTGACTTGTCAATGAAAGTTCAATAAACACTTCCATTTGAATAATAAAACTAGGAGCAAAAAGTAAGTTCATCATAGATGAATGAGCGTGCAATTATAAACATATAACAAATAAAAGGTCTGAGTTAGATTTAGCCTATGGATAGTTTACTACAACCCACTTGCACCCAGTCAACTTGCCATTTCTCTAACTGCCTGAGTCTAGGATCAAAACATATCAAAAACAGTGGGTCAATGAGGTATTTCGGTCTTAAGTGATTGGTCATGGTCAGCTGGGCACACTTCTAAGACCCTGAGACACTGGCTCCCTGCTGTGTTCTCACTATCACAGGGAACAGCATGCAGAAAGTAAAGGGATAGTTTTCTGGAAGCACACTGAAAGTTCAATGTGACCACTCTAACCCTGACTCTAAGCTCTAGATGATGTATATAGGCGTGCAAGCACGCTCTAAAAAGGAAAGGATGCCATTTTGGGAAGCAGCAGTTGATCTTCAATGACCATTCATTAGATCGTCCTCCAATAAAACTACCTAATTAAGCTAAGAGGATATCAGAGACTAACGGAGAAGTTTGTTGAGGTAAATAGAAATTCACTCAGGAACAATTAGCATTAATAAAAGAGAGAAAGTCGAAACTGGTAAAGCGGATAAACGATCTCCTTCTGGAATCTCAGATTCGTAGCTCCAGGACTGTTATGACAATTTCTGTCCGCCGTGTTAGAGTAACGCCTGGCAGAATCTTCTCTTAAAACGATTCCACCGTTTGTCTTGATATACGATTTCCCGCTGGAAAATCCAAGCACACTTCATCACCCGGGCCTGCGGCAATGCGTGAACTTCTAAAGAAAGTCGATATCTTCCGAGAGAATTGACACGATTCTAGAGGAGGAAAAAGAAAGGGAAGAGTCCTTGATCGGGTGAATTGAATGAGGCATACCAATATGAAGAAGGATTTCCCTGGGAGGCTTCGCCGAATCAGGTTCGGCAGAGCAGCGCAGCTTTTATCCGATGGGGAGTATGCATCGATGTGCTGAACAATGTGCTTAACAAAATGTCAAAACCTGAGTAGGTATCAGAAAGTTTCAAGCCCAGGAGCTTCTGTCAAAGCTAAAGCGGGATTCACGATTCACGCTTAGAGACTAATGTACCTGAGTTGGGGGTACTTCACACCTTCCCCCTATTCATCTACTAGGAGCAAATAGTATGTTCATCATCGATGAATGAGCGTGCAATTATAAATGAATAAGAACTAAAAGGTTTCTGTTAAACTCAGCCTATGGATGATTTTTTGTAATTCACATGCACCTAGTCAACATTTCTGTAACTGCCTGAGTCTAGGATCCAAACATATCAAGCACCAGAAGGTCAATGAGGTATTTTGGTCTTGAGTGATTGGTCATGGTCAGCTGGGCACACCTCTAAGATACTAAGACACTGGCTCCCTGCTCTGTTCTCAATATCACAGTGAATATCACACAGATAGTGAAGGGATAGTTTGTATGCAGTTCCCTGAAAGTCTATATGGACCCCTCTAAACTCTAGATGATGTATTTAGCGCGTGCAAGCACGCTCTAAAAAGAAACCAACAAGCTTTGGTCAAAGTCGTCTTTTTCCATGAGTTAGATGCGGAGCGATATGAACAAGGAGTAGCTGAGTGAATAGAACATAGCGTGTCCTGAGATTGGTGACTTTGACCAAATCAAGTTGCTTTCTGTATTTATCTCGCCCCTGTGCACACTAAAAGAATGAACAACACACAGGATATAGACCATTGAAACAGATTATTATATATAAGGGGCATGGAGAATGAGTTCCCAATATTCAGCTTATGGGACACAAATACCAGGGGTGAGATGAGAGAAAATCCTCCTTTAGTACAAAATCATCATGCCAAGGTGCTTTGTCAGTCTCAAAATAAACTGGCGAATTTGATTCCAATGGAAGGACACACCTGGTACACAGTCTCAAACATAGTCACAATGAACTCTCTGGGACACAAGTACCTTTGAGGTGAATGGTGTGAAAAACATGTGACCCTGGCCTTATATTGGTTAGTGGGTTCATTTGACTCATCAAGATATCCCTATGAATTTTAAAGTAGGATTCACATGATGGGATTTATGTACCTCCAGAAGTTTGTCCTACTGAGATTCTGTACTCGAACACAGTTTCTTTATTTAAATTGTAGGTTTTCATTTCCCTGGGACATATGTTTTTCCCCTGCAATTGTTGACGCCATTTACCCCTATCAAGGAACAGAATCTCATGAGATTTTGAACCCTGTGAAATACATGAATCCCACCGTGTGAATTCCACTTCACAAGGAACAGAATCTCATGAGGTTTTAAACACTGTGAGGTACATGAATACCACCGTGTGAATTCCACTTAACAAGTAACAGAATCCGATGGGATTTTGAACCCTGTAAGGTACATGAATACCCACCGTGTGAATTTCAGTTAACAAGGAACAGAATCTCATGAGATTTTGAACCCTGTGAAGCACATGAATCCCACCTTGTGAACTCCACTTAAACATGTTTAGAATCAAAATCTCATGAGATTTTGTCCCTTGTTAGTAGTAATTTCCCCTGACAATTGTAGGGGAAACACTTGTCATACAAACACCATAAGAGGAATGTGGGAATTCATGAGTTAAGGATTTCCAATATCTTGATAAACTTGGGTCGCTCCATAAAAATGGTTCACGAGCTTTTAACATCGTGGCCTGCTTTCTCGGTGTGGAGGAACGTGATGGGCGATATTAGGTGAAAGATGTCTCAGTAATGTGGGTTTACAAGGTGGAGTTTTCATGATATTGTCAGCATCTCTTTACCTTCCCGTCAATTCCTCATTGTCCTCCTGTCAGCTTAACAAAGTGAATACAATCAATAAGCATTTCTCGTCATTCTCCAAACACCACAGCCTGTGTTAGGAGAGTGAGGCGCATTAATATGTCGATGATGGCAGCTCGACCTACATGTCACGCTCCTGCCGCATGCTTGGTGCACCTACTTACGTGTACCTACTTAGGTGCACTTTAGAGAAGTAAGTGAAAAATGATGTGTCCCCGGATACAATCGAATATGGGTTGGCTGTTGGTGATTCAACAAACAATGCTTTTCTCTGAACTGAAGAAACTGTTTTATGGTCGCTCTCAGCAGGGTTATAAATCCCACACGGCCGTTCCCGGTGTTCCCTGGCCTTCTGCTCCCGGGAGAGAGTTGACTAATGCCCCAGTCACACTGGCATAAAAAACGGCGTTTTTCCGTGTACGCACTTCTACGTGCTTCAACGCATTTTGAAATCTACAAATGCGCGGCGATGCGCGGGAAAACGTGGAGATGCGTAGACGCAAGCCGAAATGCGTAAACGAACGTAAACAAAACGTAAACAAAACGCGGTTTCAGAATGAGTTGGAAATTTTTAAACTTATCTCTACGCATTTTAAATGCGTAAATGAACGCGGTAAAACGCCACAATGCATACAGATGCGTAGATCAGCGTTGAGAAGCGTTGAGACACGTAAAAGAACGTACAAGCTATGAAAATAGAAACGTTCACAATCCGTACCAAATGCGTCTAAAATACGTACTAGATACGCCAGAATTTACGCCAGTGTGACTGGATTGCGTACTAAAATATAAAAGCGTTGTATTTGCGTACCAAATACGCGGAACTTGCATCCTTTCAAATACGTAGAAGAAACACCGTTTTTTACGCCAGTGTGACTGGGGCATAATGGCGGGCATATATCGAGGATCATGTTTGCCCCAGTCACACTGGCGTAAAAAACGGCGTTTTTTCGTGTACGCACGTCTACGTTCTTCTACGCATTTTGAAATCTACGAATACGTTGTAAAACGCAGAGATGCGTAAAGGAAAGTCGGAATGCGCCGAAAAACGCCACAATGCGTACAGAAGCATAGATAAGCGTTGATGAACGTTGAGAGGCGTACTAAAACGTTAAAGAAAAGCAAACATATACGTTCCAAATCCGTAGCTAATACGTGGTCCCCAACAATTCAAATACGTAGAAGAAACGCCAAATTTTACGCCAGTGTGACTGGGCATTAGGAGCGAGGGCGCATCTGGGCCCCGTTGCTCCACTTTTTGTGGTATCGCTAGCTATAATCGGATCGCAATCTTATTTTTACGATTACTTAACGATCCGACGGAAAAAGTGTTGCTCCCGTAATATCGGATCGTATCCCTATATTCCCGCGGTATCGCTATTTTTTACAATCCGATAGTGATACAACAAAACATTAGAATGAGACAGGGGAAGATTAATTAGTTCTTTAATTAAATACAGATGGCATCGCAATTAAAACTGATCTGACACCTGGTGGTGTGGATCACTATTTCCAATAGGTAGAAGAACAAGTGGCGGGGGTTGGTTGTGCCACCATGGATCGTTATTTGAAACATCAGATAAGGCTGCATTTAACCGACAGCGATACGATCCACATACTGTGAAGGACCGCATAAATAATATCACAAAAAGCAGTATTTTACGACGCGATCCGCAAAATTTCAGGAGCAACGTTTAGACCCTCGGATCGCTATTCTGCGATCCGCAACTCTGTCGTAAACGTGGAGCAACGGGGCCCAGGGGAACTTTCCCATGAAGTTCCTTATCTACTGTTCCTTCAGTATTTTCTTTACTAGGCATAAAGTGTTACAATGTTATCTGTTTTGGAACAGGTTTTTGTGACCCGTTACTGCATTGAGTTGTCCCTTTGCCTTCACTGCCTTATAAGGAATATTGACCCAGCAGCCAATGACTGCATCCAGAGCAAACCACGACCTTCACCCTGACCTCCTTACATAGTGTTAATAGTACCATGGGACGGTGCTACAGTCTATAGTTGACCTGAATTTTGGTGGCCAAAACCAGCCTTATGAGACGTAATCGGTTCAGGATTCTGTCTGTGAAGTGGGGACGGGCTCCCCTCATATTCTCCATTGCTTGCACTCGTGACTGGGTGCGACATGCTTCAATGATGAGTGAAGGCAGTGACCTCCACAGGTAGTTGTGTAAAGTGATAATAGTTGTACTATGTGAAACCATAGTTATGGTGACAGTACGATTAGATTTATGAGTTGTTTCGGAGAAATTCGTTCTGAACGAGCCGGCACGGCGAGTTCAGAACGAATTTCTCCGAAACAACGAGTAAATCTAACCCGTACTGGCACCATCACTATGGTTTCATATTATTATATACCTTAATTCGGTCTTAATTCGCTAAAACTGACCGTAATTCGACGTAGAAGTCACTTGGCACAACTCGCAAAGACGATGCGTACACTAGCAGACACGCCGGATGTTGTTTAGCGGAAGTGATCACCGCGCAGGCGCGAATACATTAAACCGCCGCATAAATTAACGCAGGGTCATCCTGCTACGCTCGATCGTCCCGTCGGACAGCTACACTCGAGCGGTGCAGTGTCTCCACTATTTGTTGACATCGGCGAGTCCCCGCTCGGCCCGTGAACGTATCGAAATCGATATTTCTTGCATATCTAAGCTATCTAAAGTGTATCACATGATTCGTTATCGTATTCCACCTCGAAGTTTGATGTGTTTTTGCACAAACTCGCTCCGTGGTTACTGTACGACGCCACAGAACTCGCGAAGTGAAGGATCCGCCATTTTTGAATCTGGCACCTAGAATTCTGTTGTCGGCCTCTCGACCAATCAAAATGCGTTATTTTTTCAAAGGGTGCAGTCTGTCAGCCAAAGCGTGCCGGTGAGGGTCAAAGGATACAGTCTGTCACCCAAAGTGTGCAGTCTGTCAGTATCCAAAGGCACCGGTACAACGTTTCACGGCGTACAGTGCATTCTGTGTGTAATAACTGTACCCCTAGGAGCAGTACGTATTTACACTGATTTAGTGCATAGGTATATAATAATCTCTTTTACTATATACCCATGCCGTATATACCATAAATATGCACCGTTTAGCCACATAATGTAAAAATACTGTACGGAACAGTGTTCCGTACGGCAAAATACGGAAAACTGTTCCGTACACGTCATTTGAAATATTAGTTAGAATATTAGTTATTAGCAAAATTAAATTAATTATTTTATTTATTTTGGGTATATAGTAATTATAAAATGACCCACCATGCTTGTACAAGCCACAAAGTCGGTGATAATTTGCGTTTCGTACGGAACGAAGCGTCTATGCTGAGTTCCGTACGAGTCGTAAATTATCTGTTGCTTCGTTCATATCACTGAGCGTTAAGATGAACCTCCTATCCCAAATACTCAACAGCTACCCATTCTATCAATGTTTATAAAGCAAAAGTGCCGCCCTACTCCAAATCATGTCAACACTACGTGATATTCACTCAGCTATCACCTCGTTCATATCAATCCACACCAAACCCGTGTAGAACGTCATCTTTGACCAAAACTTATTGGTTTCTTCTTCAGTAGCACGAAGAGAACCGCCCATCCATTGTAAAAGCGGGAGAATAAATTCTTTGGCATACTAGCACAAATCCGAACCTAATTTACTAACGAGCAATATTCCTCACACCGCTCTGCAAGTTGAAACTCGCATCTTAATCCAAAAAACACTGACCTTAAACCCATCCGACATTGAACTTCAAATTAAACCAATGGCGCACTCGCTGACCAGATGTGGGTCGTGCTTGCTCATGCGATAATCTTAATACCAGCCAATCAGGGAGTTGATTAGAAAACTGCCCTTGGCGAAATCTCGAAAGGTGTGCATCCATTACTTCCTAGCTGGTGCGGTGACTGCTTGGGAGAGGCGGTATGAGCACGTCATGAGGGGGAGTCGTTTGTATTTAAACATCTTTCTAGGCCTCGCACGTGTGGTTTTCGCCGATTCTCTCTTTCCAAGAATCTGGTGAATTGCAGAGTGGATTATTTTTCGCTCCCAGGCGTCAACACCTGCAGAGCGTCATTACGACGTGAGCTGCTCGTGAAGTGCGCCTTGAGCTGCTCCTTACTGAGCGCATTCAATAAGACTAAATGGAAACCAAGACCGTCTCAGCATTGGTTGAATCGCTGGGATGTTTAGACGTTGAAAGCCATTGTAAACCCTCGGAGTTTTTGCCCGTCGTTATCAGGAGCGTCCACCCTACTGCTGGCTTATACAGATGGTCTTACGGTGAGAAGTAGGTTTTTTATTGTTACTAATGCATTAATGGGAGACCCTCATCTTAGAGTAGCTCCATGGTTACACAATACGCTGTTTACGTTGTCTCAGGCAGGCCATATGGGAACTATTGTCCATACAGCATTGGCTGGCGTAGTCTACAACGCCTGCCATATTGGCCACGCAATAGCAGTAGCTTTCTTTTTATTATCCATCGTATACACAGACCCCCTTGAAAATATATGGGGAATCAGTAAACCACAACCCATTGTTTATCATACATCGTATACAAAGACCACATTGAAAATGTATGGGGACTCAGTAAACCACAACCCATTGTTTATCATACATCATATACAAAAGACCCCATTGAAAATGTATGGGGACTCAGTAAAGCATGAGCCATTATATAAAACCTGTCAGATACCATAACTGTGATATGCTGATTGAAATCTGTGGTATATGGCCTCAAAGCCATGGTATATACGGGGAAGTAGTCCCTTTTGTGTTATAGAGCAAAGAAATAGTCCTTATTGTTTTATTATCTAATATGGTAATTACTGGAATTGATCTAATTGAAGAGATGAATAATAAATACAACAAACGATGTTATAAGGACAGGCGGGGTTGTAAGCGACTCGAGTTTGACGTCGTAATACACTCGTTAGCGCTCATGTATTACTATGCCTCAGCCGCCCCTGGGTTACGGCCAATTCCCACAAACCATCGTACATTGTCTCTATAAATTCCACTTACCTACATCTTATGATGACGTTCATGTAGGGCACATAGCTATTGTGCTATGGAAGCGGATATCCTGTCCCCCGACGCTAAACAAAAACCCAAAATGCGGATCCAGTGAACTTTATTAAAATTTCTATTTTTTCTGGTTTGCCATAAAAGGTTTTATCCTCACCTCTTCATCTATAGATTATTCCCGCAGAAAATAGCTATTGTCCCCAGATAACAGTGGCGGTATCTAACAATCTTCTGGCGGATTATGGTGGAATTAGCTATCACTGTAGGGTTGTCGCTTTGTTACACTCCACCCAAACGACGTATCAGAAGAGTAGATGCTTCTTTTAATCTTATGAATATGTACATTTCTCTTTTATTCCACTCGTGTGTCTTTTCTTAAAGACAAATGCTGGTAGTTGGGTGATTTCTAAATTCAATTGAGTTTTGCAAATAACCCAGGATAATATAAGTTCCATATATCAGCAATTAGGAAATGGCATATCACCATGCTAACTTCTATTGGAGGGCCATCTGAAAATGTAAGTACTTAACTATTGGTGTCTGTGGGAAAATGCAATATTTTGACATTGTTGCTAAATGACACTGATGTTCTATTGCTATCTTCAAACACTTCTGGATTATGATGTTGTGAACATGTACAAATGAGAAATGCTATAAAAGAATACTATGTCCCCATGCTAATTTCTATGGGAAGGCCATCTGAAGAAGGTAAGTGCTTATCTATTGGTGTCTATGGGAAACTGCTACATTGTCATGAAACCAGATGACAGCACCAGTGTTAGATTGAGTAGAAACAGGGGGCACTTCGATACCTACCCACATTTGTCTTTAATCATGTGCCGCTGCACTGTGTGGTCCTGCCAGTAGGCCCTGGATAGACTATACGACAGCAGGATGAATTCTCTGTGCCTCTTTAGGACTACATACCATTAATGATCTTGAGCACTGCACAAGCATGAAAATTAAAACATGTCCACGGAAGCTACGACACACCCTTCACAATTCAAAACCACAATAGTAATGGAAAAGAATGTGATTATGAATAGACATAGATGATACAAGCATGTATATGTATCTATTATGCATGTACTTTTTTTAATCATTATTGAATCACAACATCTGAGAAGCCATGACCTTTACAAACAGAGATCCTTCAGCTGTAGCGAACAAATGTAATACAAAATGAATAATGTAATGAATAATGGGTTTATTGACTCACTAGGCCTTTGTTTCCTTTAGCTTCAAGAGTAAGGCTACTAAAAAAACCTTTTTCATATCTCGAGCCATGAAAAGTTTTACGAGGGCGGTTTTTTTATTTCTTGTTTTTGCTGGATCAAAAATTGCTTTTGAAATGACAAGTACCATAGTATGACATACCTCATGGGTGTACATGTCAGTTAACGGCAGAGTGAGGCGGGACAGACATAGATTTACCTGCCCACCCTCACAGCAGCTGACGTGCCTCATGGGTGTACATGTCAGGTAACGGCAGAGTGAGGCGGGACAGACATAGATTTACCTGCCCGCCCGCACAGCAGCTGACGTACCTCATGGGTGTACATGTCAGGTAACGGCAGAGTGAGGCGGGACACACATAGATTTACCTGCCCGCCCTAACAGCAGCCGACGGACCTCATGGGTGTACATGTCAGGTAACGGCAGAGTGAGGCGGGACAGACGTAGATCTACCTGGCCACCCTCACAGCAGCCGACGTACCTCACGGGTGTACATGTCAGGTAACGGCAGAGTAAGATGAGACACACATAGATTTACCTTCCCGCCCTCACAGCAGCCGACGTACCTCATGGGTGTACATGTCAGGTAACGGCAGAGTGAGGCGGGACAGACGTAGATCTACCTGGCCACCCTCAGAAGCAGCCGATGTGCCTTATGGGTGTACATGTCAGGTAACGGCACAGTGAGGCAGGACAGACATAGATTTACCTGCCCACCCTGACAGCAGCCGACGTACCTCATGGGTGTACATGTCAGTTAACCGCACAGTGAGGCGGGACAGACATAGATTTACCTGCCCGCCCTAACAGCAGCCGACGGACCTCATGGGTGTACATGTCAGGTAACGGCAGAGTAAGATGAGACACACATAGATTTACCTGCCCGCCTGCACAGCAGCTGACGTACCTCATGGGTGTACATGTCAGGTAACGGCAGAGTGAGGCGGGACACACATAGATTTACCTGCCCGCCCTAACAGCAGCCGACGGACCTCATGGGTGTACATGTCAGGTAACGGCAGAGTGAGGCGGGACACACATAGATTTACCTGCCCGCCCGTACAGCAGACGACGTGTCTCATGGGTGGACATGTCAGGTAACGGCAGAGTGAGGCGGGACAGACATAGATTTACCTTCCCGCCCTCAGTACAGAGAGTTACGCCGCAGCGTCTGCCCCAGTGCGAATTAATCTCCAACCGCTGACCAGTGACGTCATAACGAGCATCTCGCGTCAGAGGACGCCTTTACGTCATCACTGATGTCAGACGGTAATCTAGCGCGGGAAGGTTCATTAGGGACCCGGTACCAGCTGTAAGGCACGAGGGTTTTAATTAGCAGTTTTCTGATTAGCCGAACTCAAAGTCAGGGCTATTCTATTTGGAGGGTCCTCACCCTGTCGTTAGACCTTTTTTGTATTGCGTAGGAATACTAAGAAAGAAATTGATGAGTGTTTGGTCTGTGTCCTCGTTCGCCGTCGAGTTTGGAGTGGGCAGTAATATGAACAAGGCGATAGCCGAGTGAATATTCTGAAGCACTCCAAACGAGATGGTGAACAGGGACTCAGACCAAGCACGAATATGTTTCTGATTTTATCTTAGCCTGGAAATATATCTCTTTATCACCCGTTGAGAACGAGTTACCGTTCTCGCAAGCCCGTTGAGAACGAGTTCGTAATGATAAGCCTATGGGCGTTTATACCAAGCTAAGATAAAATGAGTGACCTGCAAAGATGCGTATGACAGTTTCCCTGGTGATTTAGACCTGTGAAAATCTCTTTAAAGAGGATCGTTTCCTATTGCCTTCTTGCCCACGAACTCACCAGAAACCTGGCTGCAAAGAACATGATCGCTACATCTCCATGTTCTTTATTGCACTAGAGGTGGCGGATACTCATATAATTCCAGCTTATCTTTATTCTAACCTTTCCTTATCACCTTCCAGATCTCCTCTTGCTTGGATATCGCTATGGTGTAACCTGTGGTAGTTACCTCACAATGGTCACTATGGCACTTTGGCTGCTGGCTCATTGCGAATACCACGTACCTCGACATCATTATCCCGCTGTGCTACATGGCTGGCTTGTCTCCTACATCTCACTCGCTGTGGTTTACGATCGCCTCGGGCTAAGGTTTAACCCCATAGAGCATATTACCATACTTCTTGTTGTTGTTTTGTAGCGTTTATTCATACTTGAGTACCCACTAGGGTGTTTTCGGTGTGCTTCAGAAGCCAGGTTATTGTTTGTTACTCTATCAAATAGAACATTCTGCCTTTGGGGAGCTACAGGCAGACCGGGGTATCCAACAATGATAAAGGCAGTGTAACTTTTTCCTTTTATCTTATCTTTATTATAATTTCTCCCTCGAGGGGAGGGAGTTCTTCAAATTATACATTGCAAAATCTCTTAGCGTATAATAACCAGACAATCAAGGACAATGCTTATTATAAGATGTATGTAAAAGACTTCTTTTTGAACAACCAACATTGGTTGTAGTTTGAGAGTTGTATTTATGGTCACAACATATAAAACAAAAACAAAATATTGCACAGTAATAGTCCCGTATTGTACTATGGTTTAGTTCTGTCTGGCCTGTATCGTGTATCTTGTCCTCTATGTACGGAATTACATGTAAAACGCCCAATCAGGGTGTTCTGTAATTTCCTTAGCTGAAAAGTCAATATCGGAGACATATTAGAAAGGTGCAAAATCATAGACATATGTCTACACATGCCAAATCACTACGCATTGTATGGGGATTTTATCGGTGTCTAATTGCAGAAACGTGGTCAACTGCCCCGATCTTAGGTGACCTTCCGACGCGATTTTGATTTTTTATCGGGAGGTGCATCGTAGACCATATCGGAGCCATATCATAGTAGGTGACGCCGGGCCTTAAGCTAAGTGGGCTTGTAGGCTTCACTTGCTTTGTCATTTTGAAGTCGCAGCACATGTTTAGAGGTCTAATCTCTGAGTTTAAAGTTTAAACTTAGTTCTCTAGATTAAACTCTTCCTGTATGTTTCGAGCCAAAAATAATTAACCTTTAATGTAGGTGCTGCTCCTTGTCTAGTTCTACGCTCTGTTTTGTCTAGGTTTTTGTCTTATTTGGATTGAATGAAGGCAGTTTATCATCAAGCAATCACCATTTAAAGTTACAGTCTATAGATACATTCCTATCATGCCCAATTGTATGGGTTTTTATGCAAAGAGATTAAGTCATCAAAATTGCCATATCTATTAGTACTAAAACAACTGCTTTAAGACAGTCGCCATCTTGTAGTAGCTCCCTCTGTGTCTTGATGTTGACTGTATGCCAGCCATGTAGTGAATGGCATAATCTACTCTCATTATCGCTCACTCTAGTTCCCAGTCTGGCCACATGGGAGCAGGGGGCTCTGGCATTACATTGACACCTGAGTTGTTAGTGACATTAGTGTCCTTGGCATGTGCGACAAACCGGAACGAGACTGGTCAGTCCTGATTGGCTATTGCTTCATCAGCCAATCCAAGCACAAAGCTTAAAAGCTTACCTTGAACCCAGATGCCACCTGCTGTGTGTAAATAAGTTGGGTGAACATGTCATTGATTCAGCATTAAAGCTCAGTTAATCTCTTGACTCATAGTAGTACATGGTGCATCTGTGTTTGAGTTCTTATTCCCCATTCTAAAGCGCCAAATCCACTAAGGCGATTTTACATGCGAATTTGCGTTCGCAGACCATCGCTCAGTCGCATGAAATTCGCATGAAAAAGTCGCTTTAGTGGATCACGCCATCACATGGAATTCGCATGATGATCTCATGGCTCATGCGAATTCGCATGGACATGCAAATGCTTTGCGACAATATCTAATTTATTTGATATTGTTGCATGTGATTCACACAGTCGCATGTATTCTGTACTGTCGCAGTAGTGGATCTGGTGTTTGCAAGGCGTTCGCAACAATCGCACAGTCGCATGGATCGCAGACGCGTTCGCTTGAAAATTCTGTCGCGGTAGTGGATTTGGCGCTTCAGGGTCTACACCTAGCAAGTCTAGGCCTTTCGGCTTTACAACTAAACAGCTATTGATGGTTCAACCTGTTATGAACTTGGCGTCACTAATTGTTAAAGAATCAGTCTCTGGGATCTTTGCTGTCAACCAACTATCTGACTATTAATCAATTATATCATTTAACAGTGGAAAAACCAGCTAGCCATCAATCGGTCACTCTTTAACCAACCAGCCAACTACCAACCGATCGGCCGACTGTTAACCAAGGAACTGTCACCAATCTATCAATCAACTAGCTATCAATCAATCAATCAACCGACCTCAATGACGGATGAAAACAGCACTGAGACCTGTCCTAATGCTTCATATCTGATGTGTAATTCTGCACCACACACCAAACCTTCCGCCAAACACCACCCCTCCACCCCTCCCCAACACACGCACATTAATCAAATTAATACTTTAAATGGAATCAGCGAGCAGCAGAAACAAATAATCAAATGAGGGAGAAGGTGGCGAAGGGACAGGTCTCCATTCAGAGGTATTCATTATGTGGTGACGAGGAGAGCTGGAGGCGACGGGTGAAGAATGAAACGAGAAACAGCTGATAAATAAGATCTCTACAACATGACAAACGTCACACTGTCAGGGCTCCATTAGGTATCAGCCTGAATTTATACTCGACTTTAAGACGCTGTAGCCAGTCATATATTGATGCCGCCATTACGGCCTAATGCCCATTTCACACTCTGCCTAATTCCTAGTTCCTACTCTGCCTAATGCCCAGTTCACCCTTCTTTTAAAAGCAATTTTTAACCCTTTAAGGGCGGATGATGCCTTAAGGCATCATTTGCTGGATATTTATGAAATTGTTTTGTAAAATGAAATATTTTAACAATAAACTTGAATTCTTTACAGAATGTAGGTGCAACATCATATTTTCGAATTCTAAATAATAGAAATAAAAATATTAAGGATAATAGATTATATCACGTGATAATCCTTCGAATTTTGAGTTGAGAGGACAATGGCCCCGTCCCCTAAAACTGTACATAGCCACTAGTAGCCGTCCCCAAGTATGTAGGTCTGCCATAGGCGGCCGTCCTTAAAGGGTTAAGAAGCTGTAGCCAGTCATATATTGATGTCGCCATTACGGCCTAATGCCCAGTTCACACTCTGCCTAATTCATAGTTCCTACTCTGCCTGATGCCCAGTTCACGCTTCTTTTTCATAGCAATTTTTCAAGGGGATATTTTGTTACACAATCACAGACCGTTCTTCCACTCGGGCCCTAGACCCCTAATCCTCATTCTAATGGCGGGTGTTAAGCTGATTGAGCCTAATGCCCAGTTCACACTATGCCTAATGACCAGTTCACACTGTACCTAATGCACAGTTCACACTGTACCTAATGCACAGTTCACACTGTACCTAATGCACAGTTCACACTGTACCTAATGCCCAGTTCACACTGTACCTAATGCACAGTTCACACTGTACCTAATGCATAGTTCACACTGTACATAATACTAAGTTCACACTCTGCCTTATGCCCAGTTCACACTGTACCTAATGCACAGTTCACACTCTGCCTAATGCATAGTTCACACTGTACCTAATGCATAGTTCACACTGTGCATATTGCCAAGTTCACACTGTACCTAATGCCCAGTTCACACTGTACATAATGCCCAGTTCACACTGTACCTAATGCCCAGTTCACACTGTACCTAATGCCCAGTTCACACTGTACCTAATGCCCAGTTCACACTGTACCTAATGCCCAGTTCACACTGTACCTAATGCATAGTTAACACTCTGCCTAAGGCATAGTTCACACTGTACCTAATGCCCAGTTCACACTGTACCTAATGCCCAGTTCACACTGTACCTAATGCCCAGTTCACACGGTACCTAATGCCCAGTTCACACTGTACCTAATGCATAGTTAACACTCTGCCTAAGGCATAGTTCACACTGTACCTAATGCACAGTCACACTGTACCTTATGCCCAGTTCACACTGTGCGACGCGAGGTACCTAGGTACACACAGTCTCCGCCCAGAGGTATCTTGGAGCGTCCATTTGCACTATGAGATTCCTGCCGACTACCGCTGGGCATAATCTGCGGGAAATGGCAGCCACACTTCAGATGCCCTTGCCATAGAAGTTGGGATAGTGACATGCCATTTTTGGTGCATTTTCTATATGCTGATATATGGAACCTATGTTATTTGCAAAACTCAATAAAATTTAAAAATCACTCAACTACCAGCATTTGCCTTTAATAAACTCCCGTGTTGACGAACACCGGGTTTGATATGCAGAATAAGACCAATACACATCCAGTGGCGAAAACACCTACTCCTTCAGATATTCAAGCACGCAAAAGATCCGAGAAATGTAGCAGAGGGCATTGGAAGGACAAGGAGTGAAGACGGGATAAAATTGAAAGCAACAAGACCAAGGACAGCGTTTTCCCAACGCAGCCCGATATGGAGAGGTACTAAGGAATGGGAACTCCTACCACCGTTGATACAGCGACTAAAAGACTTAGACCACTTTAAACAAATGATATGACTTACAAATGTCTGTATTCTTTCTCTCTCTGCTGTATTATTTGTGTGAACTTTCATCCATCCTCATCCTCATTACAACCCATCAAATCCCCTATCACCCCTAAACTTAACCCCCGCTACTAACCAATATCGACTATGTTGAGTTGGACATCGAAACCTGGAATACTATTGTATCGGCTTATTGCCCAGAAGAACTCCGCATGGAGAAAGGTCAATAAAAATCAAATTAAAAAAAGAAAAATCTCACATTCACTTCCAGCCTTCACTTTTCTATTCATTACACCTCAAGACTAACATTCAGTGCTAGGAGAAAGACCGGACAATACTTTCTTTGCTCTTAAAAAGGGTTTCAGTGTTCCTGCTGGGTCTCCATGCTTCAATGGGATAAAATCTTTATGCATTGACACAAAACATCCAACCTAACAAAGAATACTTTCCAATACTATGTACAGAAATTAATAGGATAGGACAACCGAAACATCAAGTCTTCCCCCACGCTTACATAGCTCCTCTAATCTGTATGGAAGGATGTCTCCACTCATAAATATCATATTCATCATGAAACGTCAGGATAGGCTGCACTTCAGATTGAGATCGACAGTAGAAGTCATCATGAAACCTGACTGATGAATTGATCAAATATGAAGGATCCTTTTTACGACCTTTGAATACAAAGGGACCCTTAATATGGTCGAACCCGAGTAAATAGGGAGAAAGCCTTGGAGGTGAATGTAGGCAGGCCATTTATCCTACCCCTAATAAAAAACGCCATAGGCTTAACATGGGATTTGTTTATTTCACAGGTGTGACATAAAGTGTTGTTTATTCCACTTCTTTCTGATACTGAAAAAAATATGGAAACGGGGTAGGATAAAATCTAGACACCACTCGTTTGAGTCTGAGCTTATTTATGCCACTCATTGTGTTGGCCCCGTAATGTCACTCGTCTTCGACTCGTGAAATTATGGGGCCAGCAAAATGCGTGGCATAATTAAACTCAGACTCAAACTCGTGACGTCTCTTCATAGTATGCGGAGCAGCAAGATGTCATGCCGAAAGTTTATAATATATTTGATACAACAATCTGATTTAATATATGGTGATCGCCTTTGTTTTAGTAAATACCTTTTTTGCATTTTTGCTTCTGTACTGTAACCGTATTTTATTGTAGAAACACATTTTTGTTCATTTAAACAGTAACTTTACTACAGAAGTGTTGTGGTGGAATCTATGAAGTGTGGTATGGAGAACTACAGCAGTGCTGTGGTGGAATCTATGAAGTGTGGTATGGGTTGCCTGTGACGGTTCAACATACAAGTACCCTGAAAGGTTTTTAAGATCTTATAAAAGAACTGTGATTATGTTTTTATGTCTTATCTTGGCACGGTTTATACGCCTGTGACCTACGTGATGTTGTAGTAGCCTGTTAACTTACATCTTTAATATCAACAGCGCCATTGAATGCTACAGCCATGTTTATGCTTCTATTATAAACTATCTTATTTCCTTATTTATCTTCTTCTTATTTTCTGTCCCCTTTACTACCCAGCTGATCTATGATAAATATTTATATAGAACGACCTGACAATGCTGTACATGCTAAAAAAGGAGATTGGGAATTGCTGTTTTTACGGAACAAGGCCCCAGGCCGAACTCCGTGAATAACATCAATTCCCATCGAGTTTTGTGGCATTTACAAGCATGGTGGGTCGTTCTTTATTTATGATATACCCCAAAATAATCAAATCCTACCAAATATTGGCATAGAAGAGTTTTGTGGCATTTACAAGCATGGTGGGTCGTTATATATCTATAATATACCCAAAATTAATAAGACCTGTCAGCATGAAAGCCAACAGACTGCTGATATTTCAGCATGTGCAGTATAACGGTGTACTGCACAGGGTTCAGTATACAATTTATACTGCATTGGGAGCAGCAGTACGTAATCATCAAATATACTACATGGGTATATGATAATAAGAAAGAAACTGATGAGTGTTTGGTCTGTGTCCTCGTTCGCCATCGAGTTTGGAGTGCGGTGTAATATGAATGAGGTGTTAGCCGAGTGAATATTCTGAAGCACTCCAAACGAGATGGTGAATGGGGACTCAGATCAAACAAGAAAAAGTTTCTGATTTTATCTTAGCCTGGAAAAACATATCTGTTTATCACCCATTGAGTATGAGTTACCGTACTCGCAAGCCCATTGAGAACGAGTTCCTAATGTTAAGCCTATGGACGTTTATTCCAGGCTTAGATAAACGATGGTACGTGTTCGGAACCAACACCAATTTCAAATGGAAGAACTCTCTTGTAATAACATAATTTTGAATGGAAAAAAGTGTGGTGTAGAGGCAATGGTAAAACCCGATAACGTCTATAGACCCGGCCAATGTATCGCCACGCGTCACCGTGTTATTGATCGTCGAGTGTCAACATGCGGCGAGTCTGGCGCGCAACCCGTCGATAGTCTCTACAAGATGAAGTCTAGTTTGACAAATATACAATGACTGACTTGCAGCTTCACTATGAGGGTTCTGTAGTAAGGCAGTTGTTCTCCATTGATTCATGATGTGAATAGCCATTTCTCCCTCGCACCGTATTGTCGAGATTCACAATTGGTTTCGACTTGATGTCACTATGATAATTTCAGACCAATATGATGACCTACCTCATATGAAACGTGTCAATTCCGGTAAGATCCGCTTGGAGATTCTCCCGCACATAGAGACAGAGTGAACCAGACATTGGGATGGAGACTGAAGGGCCACAAGGGTGAGATTCTCTTGTAGTGCTAAACTTAATCCTGCCATTCGTTTTTGTATCAATCTACTCAGACATACTTTTTCTGTTATAATTTATTTCGAGCAATACCAAAATCAGAGTTTAGTACTGTAGTTCTCTTATCTACTTTTCTCGTGAGAAATCAATGAGATCCGGACTTTCGATGTTGTCAATCCATAGAGTTCCAATCAAGCACCTGTGTCATACGAAATGATAACCACAAGTTCACAATATTTTCCCAAGTCGCTAATTCTATATAAAACGCTATGATCGCGTACAGAGGAGGTGTGAAGCGCAGCGCCCCCCATAGTGACCCGACTCATATATGCGATCGCGGCAGGGTTCAAGGCGCCACTTTCAAACCTGCCAGCATTGGGGAAGGAGCTCTTAATAATGGACTGTGTGTGGTCAGCAAGCCCTAGCCTATGAGAAATAAGGCTGTATTCCACAACACCAAACAGCCATAAAACGTGGAGCTCTATTGAGCTCTATTGTGGTTTGGAGTACATTAGATGTCACTCTATCAATATCTGAAAAGATCTTTGATAGAGCTCTAATAGATTGTATGTAGTAGCTGTTACTGGTTAGCCTATTTTTGCATAGGAATCTACATAGAACTGTCATTTGAGTACATGCCAAAATGATAGGGGGCGCTGCGCTTCACATCTCCTCTTGATCGCGCATTCTGAAGGAAAATTGTGAGATGAAATTAATTGGGTCCGTACGCTGCGGAGTGATTCACGAAGCGAAGCTGAGGGAATTATGTATTGGTCAAACAAGGTGCACACCGAACCACGTCTTTTCCTTGAGTGGGTTTCTGATTTTATTTCACTCCATACACGATCAGAAATAGAACATTAATAATCAATGAAATAACTCACCCAATTAGCCATTGAGTATTGGGTACACTACCTTCACAGCTGTGGAGTATGGTTTCCTAACGTTAAAGGCATATCGGACAATTTATGGTGGCACCACCTGGTGGTTTTAAAATATTGTCAATTACCAGTCAAAACTGGTTCCTCGTGGTTCATTTTAATGCCAAATCTGTGAATCTAACGTTTTGTCCAGTTTACCCACTGTTAATAGGTAAAATAGAGCAATTTACATTTGCTTGGTTTAGATTGGAAATGTACTGGGTAATATGGTTTTCTTCAATTCTTTCAAAAATATGAACGGTTATCTATGTATTTTAAAATCTATAGGTGTTGTACTTTGCATCTATCATATTCTTTGAAAGTTTGCAGAAAATGGCAGGGGTTTTACTATGTGGAAATCAGCTGCAGAGATGTAGGCTCTGATGTTGTAGTTACTACAGAAAATATTTGTAAACTGGCAAGCTATGTCATTATGGAATAGCTTGCCAGTTGTAATACAAAAGACTGATTCCTTATATTTGTTTAAGAAAAATGTACGAGAAAGAAGTAAAAACTTTATTGGTTGTGAGTTCCAGTTCGGAAAGGGGTAATTGCTGATATTTACTGTTGTATGAAAAATGCTTCGTTCTCATAGAATAATAGAATGATCTCCATGTACTCCATCTCATCACATTAATCATAAATATATCACCCGACTCTGTTGTCGGTTATATTGTATATGATGAATGTTGTTCCAGCACAAAATGTAATTCTGCTCCACAGTGGCACATAAAACCTGCAAACTAGCAGACTGCCCTGTTTTGAACGTTGCTGAAATTAAATGAAAAATATTAAAAAATAGTAGTATTCGCCTTTATGCCAAGCCGATGACGACAAAGGACTTGTGGGAGGGGCGCCATTTTGCTATGTTTTTGTTCTAATTCAGTATATTGTACTTGGAATAATACCGTAGCATTTCGATGCCCCTCTCAACACCATCAACATGGAAACTGCAGATCGTCGATTTTCTTTCACTTTAATTGATAACGTCGTGATGATCACACGGAATACTAGTAATAGTTCGGTCAAACTGAGTGAAACTTTAGCCTAAGCGAGAATGAATTACAAGCTATTGAAACTATTTTGTGAATTTTTTTTATGAGAGTATCCTATTTTTCTTTGTTCATGAGATATCATGATATAGGTATCCTGCATTTTCCTTAATTCAACTTTATAAATTGCTGAAACCAGATGTGTGCAACCTACCCCTAAAAAGATAACTATAAACACTTGGCAAATCTGATGTAGAAATGTGCATATTAAACAACCGTTAATGCATATCACTATGTCAGGTAGTGTTTTGATTATTTCGCAAAAGCGAGATGTCAGAATGATTATTTTACTGTCATCACTATTTTTACTATCATCATTGTCCCCAACTCGTTGCGAATAATATGGCGGGAAGGGTTTCACTCTCCACCCGGAGTTCTCCCAAACCACTCGCCTCCCCACGTGACCAGTCGACCTCCTCCAACGGACTCTATAGGAAAAATTACCACCCACCCACCCCGCTAACTTTATTTACTCACTTCTTCATACTTCATCCGTGGGCATTCCTTTTAATTAATAGCTATCTTAATATCTGCTTGACCTCACTTCTTTTTATCAACATTACCAATAAAAACAAACTCACTACTTTAGGAGATAATTGAATGATAGAAATTGCAAAAGTTGTCCTTAATTCTGAGGTTCGCATTAAAAAAAAAGACACCTACGCTCCGATCGTGGTCACTATCGCCTGAGGTTGCTCCTAATCGTAATAACCGTTCAATCAATATCGTTCTAAAGTGGGATTCACACGTAGGGACAAGTGGACCTGAGACTGGTGTACTTCACACCTTTTCACCAACCGCTGACTATTTCCCGCTGGGTACATATTGTCACAGATTGGGGTGTTCTACAGTCTCAGGGAAGCATGGCAGATTCAATTTATATTTGAAGACTTACCAGCTACATAGTCTCACCTCTACACCCCTACACAGGGTACACAGGGTACACAGTCGCCGACTCAGGGCACTTCTCCGTGTAAATAGGTGTAATTTTGGACCACTGAGACTCACAGACTGGGGGAGAACGTGTGAAGTACATTTGTCTCCCCAAAATGACCCTCTAAATTTAAAAACTATTTAAAGTCAAAATTCCATGAGATTCTGTTCCTTGTTAGAGGTGATTGTCGCTGACAATTGCAAGGAAAAAAAATTGTCTCTGCAAAATAGAACCATGCAAATCAGACGAGGAGATTGTGTTCCAGTACTGAATCTCAGTAGGATTTGTGTCAGACAAACGTCTTGTGAGGGACATGAATCCCATCGTGTGAATCCCATTTAAAATGGGATTCACACGATGGGATTCATGTCCCTTACAGGGTGTTTTTCCAAGACAAATCCTGTACTCAAATACAATTTCTTCGCCTAAATTAAAGGGTTTCATAACCATGAAAGATGTTTCCCCCCCTGTAATTGTTGAAGACATTTCCCCCGAAAAGGGAACAGAATCCCATGAGATTTTTAACCCTGTGAGGTACATGAATCCCACCGTGTGAATTCCACTTTAGATTTAAAACACCTGCCTGTACTGTCATTAGATGTATCCTATGGTGAATCCCCTGTCAGATCAGTATTTTATCCTACCCCTAATAAAAAAACTCCATAGGCTTAATATTGGGTCACTGTATTCGGTCTGGAGTTCAGAAAAATGAAAAATATCGCTCTAGTGGGATACACTTGACAAATGTCGTCATCTGTTAATGTAGAAGTAATTTAGACGGGCAGGGTAGGATAAATTCTAAACCAAACTCGAGTTAGTCGTGTTATTGTTCATCGCACTCCGGCAAGATCACGTATTACTGCTCTCGGCTTCGCCTCGTACAAATACGCGATCTTGCCATTGTGTGATAAACAACAACATGACTAACTCTTGTTTGGTTTCTGCATAGTACGTTTTAACAGAACAGATAGTATTAGCTATGAGGATCTCGAAATCTGTCAATTCCAATCGGTTTGTTTCACATAGCAATTTTAAAAAGAGCTAATTCAGCTGGGGATTGTGTGAAAAAAAGGTTTACTGCCGCTTGGGACTATTTAATGACACCCACTTTGTCAATTCTTAACGTAAGGTGAGATACAAATTGAAAGAGCAAGTGAAATACAAACTGTAGGTAGGTGATGCGACACATTTTACGCTGTATTTGAACTTTCAAACGTGTCTCGTGTTTTCCTGAAAGGGATCAGGTAGTCATTAAATCTTCAGTTTCTTTCTTCGGTTTTGTATACTTTCCCGCCCTTTTCGTAATGCGATAGTAAAGACGGGATTTGAATAAGAATAAAAACCTTCAATTCACCTTTCGGAATAGCTTTGCTTTTGTATCGTATATCACATCTGGGCCGCCTCAGCTGTGCTTAGTGAGATCCATTGACATAAATACCAACCAAACATCCTGAGATCCTGGGTAAAGCTAGTATGGGCGCTTAAGTGGGATTAACACGATGGGATCCATGTGCCTCACAGAGGGTTTGTCTGAGATGAATTCTGTTGAGATTCGGTTCTGGAACATAATCTTCTCGTCTGAATTGTATGGTTCCATTTTGCTGTGACATGTTTTTTCCTTGCAATTGTCGACAACAATCACCTCTAACAAGGAACAGAATCTCATCGGATTTTGAATTTAACAGGTTTAAAATTTAGCAGGACATTTTGTTGAGACAATTGCACTTCACCCGTTCTCCCCAGACTCTGAGTCACAGTGGTGTTAAATGACACCTATTCACACAGGGAAGTGCCCTGAGTCGGCGACTGTGTACCCTGTGTACCCTGTGTAGGGGTGTAGGGGTGAGACTATGTACCTGCTAAGTCTTCCCATGTGAATTGAATCCGCCATGTTACCCTGAGACTGCATAACACCGCAATCTGTGAAACTTTGTACCCAGCTGGAAATAGTAGCTGACTGGTGCAAAGGTGTGAAGTACACCAGTCTCATGTCCATTTGTCCCATCGTGTGAATCCCACTTTAAGTGGAATTCACACGGTGGGATTCATGTACCTCACAGTGTTCAAAACGTCATGAGATTCTTTTCCTTGTAAAGTGGAATTCACACAATGGGTTTCATGTACCTTATAGGGTTCAAAATCCCATGAGATTCTGTTCCTTGTGAAGTGGGATTCACATGGTGGGATTCATGTACCTCACAAGGTTCAACATCTCATGAGATTCTCTTTCTTTTTTAGGGGTAGATGTCACCAACAATTGTATGAGAAAAAACATGTCTCAGGGAAATGGAACCCTACAATTTAGAAGAAGAGATTGAGTTCGAGTAAATAACCTCAGCAAGGTTTTCTCTCACAAAAACCCAGTAAGATACATAAAATCCCATCATGTGAATCCCACCTAAGGAAGGATATTTAATTCTTCTTCTTTCCTTTTCGTGCTCCTTTAACTTTAAAGCCAAATCTTTCTATTTGTGTCGTTTATTGCTAATATCATTTTGTAAAAAGCAAGAAAAATCAATTTGAAGTAAATTCTAACGGGCGAATTTTCCGCCGTATAACTTTCTTTATGGGACTTCATCATTTTATCACCTGAATTTATTAGCCTCGGGAGCTCAATGTCAAGCATGAAGGGGCACGTCCTACCCCCATTGGCTCAGTCTGTCCAGGATTTCCGATGCTGAATGGGAATGTCACCCATCTGTCATTTTCACTGACCCCTCTGAGCAGCTCTGATGTGCGCTGGCCTGGCGCGAACCGCTCTGACACCTCCCCACATCGCCGCCCATGTCTCCGCCCAAGTTGATTTCCCTCTCCCTCCATGAAAGACACGCCAGTCGTGATTTCACGCCACAGCTAAGGAGGCTGAAGGGAGGTCGGCCAATCGAACCTCGATGGGGGAATCATCTGTCGGGGACGTGTTAAGTCTTCACCCTTATAATTGATGGGATGCACGTAAATTGTGTGGAAGTTGGGTCGTTACCCACGCGCTTACAGGTCGCATTTATGGCCAATCACTACTTAGTATTACTTTATACCTGTGTGCGAATGTCTATGAAATACTGCCCGGTGCTAGGGGTACAGTATAAAAAATGTTCGGGCGCACTGAGCCCGTAGTGAATATTCAGGCGCACTGTGACCATTGGGTCAATTGGTACATTTAATAAGTACATAAATGGCGGGTTCTTTTTATATTTAGGTATGTAATAATAAGAAAACGTAGTGACTGAGCCAGAAAGGATGCCATTCTCAGGCTTTTTATACCATAAATATGTCCCTCCACCTGCGACGTCGGGAGGTATAAAAAGACCTCGAACGGCCATCCCTTTGGGCTCGGTAACCACGTTTTCTCTTATTACTTTATACCTGTGTGCGAATGTCTATAAAATACTGCCCGCTGCTAGGGGTGTGGTATTAATAATGTTCGCACCCGCTGTGACAGAAGGCCATAGTAAAAAGCAGTGGGATTTCGTAGAGCAGAAAAGTTTGTAAAACAGGTTTTTGAATGAGTAGGAGATATATATAGTATTAAGAAAATGTAGTGACTGAACCCGTATGGTCTCTGTTCTCGGTCATTTGATGAAAAAATATGGCCCTCCCGCCTACGGCATTGGGCCAGTTGTTTTTTTTATCAAATGACCTCCAAGGACCACCTGTGCGGGTTCAGTAACCACGTTTTCTTATATTACAATGCTGCCCTTCAGAAGGCAAACACAGAAGGGAAACACAGAAGGGACCAGATTGAACTAGTTCTGTACCTTTAAATGGCAAGTACTGTGGGGGAAGAGTGGGTTTGCTCACTACAAGGCTACTGACATTAAGCAATTTCCCACTGGCCGATGAAAACAGCACCGATTAATTGAGTTTGCCTAATAGTCGGTCACAGACTACACGTCGGGATCTAAAATTCAGTGAGGGAGCTGTGCATGCCTTGTTTCTGCCGCATTTAACAGGTCCATACTGACAGTACTGTCCTCCAAACACAATGACTATCACCAACGATTTCAAACCCCTTTGATTCTGATGGTCGTTGACCAAGTGAGACAGTAATGGTCTTATTGCATAATCTATGTACAATTAATTGGTGAACACTTCTCTACATGTCTGTTTCCATTCACTGGTCTGGCATCTCAGTGGTTTCCGACTGCAGATCTTTGGCGAATAGTCAGCGAGTGGAAAATGGTTTAGTGTGAGTATGATAGCACCCAATGTATACACAGAGAGACAGAAAGGAAGCCAGAGTGACAGACAGAAAAAGATATAGAGAGGTCAGTCAGATTATTAGAAATGGTAACAAACAGGGGGAGAGAGTCTGGAGAGAGTGACCGTGGGAGGCGGACAGAAGGCCCGTTTCCATTGGCCGACAAAAATGGTGTAGATTTATTGTGTTCTATTAATAGCTATTTACATTTTGCATCAGCAGTGCCAAAGGTCCGTCGGTGGATCCTGACTGTTGATCGGTGACGGCCAATGTGAATGGGCAATTAGGAGAACACAAAATATCTCCACCTTTTTCGTTGGCCAATGGAAACGGGCTTATAGAGAGACAAGCCGGAGACAGGGAACTAGAAAACAGAAATAAAATATAGAACTTCACGACACTGATCTTAGAGAACTCATTGGACCTGAGCGCACCTAGCTTTCCTGGAGCATACACTCTACGCTAGTCAAGTGTAAGCTCACACCTCACAAGAGTTAATGTCGCAGAGAGATACATTGGCATTGGAAGATCTACCTTTGGTAGAAATGTTTGATGAAATAAAAAGAAATAAAAAAATACAAGCCTTCATCCAACAGAGCAACTCAAGCCTTTACTCCTCCCACCTAAATGGTCAGTCCCGGAAAAAAAAAATCATTTCCCCTTGAAGTTATGGGAGTTTTGAAGCCAGTCGTCGTGGCCTCTCATGTCACAGACCAAGGTGGGTCCGGTGGAGAGGAAGCTCTGAGAGGGATGCCGATCTAGGGCCCCGCTGAGAGGCTCCTGGGTGTGGCGTCGGCTGTCAACCGTGGAGGAAGAGTGTCAATTTATTACCTCCACCGGAAGGCAGCGAGTGGAGAGTGATATGCCCAGTCAGAGGGAACTTCCTCATGCTCCAAGCAGAGTCATTTGAAGTGAAGTAACCATTTTTATTATCCATCGTATACAAAGCCCCCATTTACGATTCAAAGGTTACTATCCTTGTTATTGAAATAATTGAAGAAAACCTTATTTTTCAGTAGATTTCTTTTGTAAAGCAAACAATGTAAATTGGCCTAAAATACCTATTAGAATTGAATAAACTGGACAAAACATTGAGCTTATTCATTTAGAATTAGAATGAATCCCAAGAAACCAGTTTTGAGTGATAATTGACAATTTTTTTAAATCACCAAGTGGTAAATGCGTCAATTATTTTTTTATTGATAGCAGCATTTATTGACATAAAAAAATCCAATTACAATGAGATATCATGAGGATATTTCAGCAAGATGTTAAGGGAAATATGTTACTAACACCTATTACATACAAGTCCAAATAATAAAGTATAATACAATGATGGAATTATTGCTGCTTATTTTTGGTGGACACATTTACCACTTGGTGATTTTAAAAAATTCTGTAACCTTTGAATCGTAAAACTTAAATGTGTAGTACTATACATCTACTATATTCTGTGAGAGTTTGAGTAAATTGACAGGGATTTTACTCTGTGAAAAGCAACTTCTTATATTTTCTATATTTCCTTTCTATAAAATTGTCATGATATTGAGCTCTAAATCAAAAGCCAGCATGGTGACCCAAAATTGTCAAGTTAAATATGTGTACTGGAACACTTGGAGGTCATCACAATCAAGTGTCAGGAAAATGAGATATTTCAGAGCCAAATTGGCCGCTATGACTTGAACTAAAGTTGTGGGATCTTCCCTAGGATGGTGTGGTAATCCTTTACCTCTCTATGATATATAGAATTAAGCCAAATATGCATCTACCGATTTCGGAACATTGATGTACCTTTGTCGGCGACAAAGGAACGATAATTTGTCTTAGGCGAGCCATCCTAATGGAGTCGGCCCTAGTCGGTAGATGTAGGACAGCTAGGCAAGGGTAAGCCAATGATTGGCATTTTCTGTTCCTAAATTGGTCGCCAAAAGTTTATCAACATGCAGACAAGGGAACATTGGTAAATTGCCTTTGATTGGGTGGCTGACACGGGCAGAGGGCTTACATTATTTGCCTGGGACAAATTCACCGACTCCTATATGATTTGAGAACTAATCGTTCAACCCTGAATCAGTAGATGTGTATTGGGCTTAAGGCGATCATCAAAAAGGAAAGTCGTTGTTGATATTTTGGTAAATGTTTTCTTAGGATCAATGACTTTCAGTGTAAGTTTGCTTTAGACTTGTTTCTCCCTCTAGGTGCGTGCATACATATGCTAAATACAGCGATCTCTGTTGGTTATATTTGTCTTGATTATATAAAGTGCTTTATGGTAACTATGATGGTAACAATGCATATCAGTTCAGTTAATAATAGAAAGTAGTCCGCCAAGTATTATAGATTCGCTTCTTTAAATCCTGCTGATCCTTTATTCAATAGGGATTTATATTGAAGGCTTATTGCCAGCACAATAAGAGGTAGTGAATGTTCCTCATGATGGCGCGGTATTTCTCATAAGCACCGTGGCTGCCGGGGCGAATCTTTCGTCATTTCAAAATTCTTCCCCAGCGGCCAAGGCAGCCAGGTTGTGTCACAATCTTTCAAGGTTGTCCATCTCGTTGAGGTTTGATTGGCTGAGTTGTGTCACATGTCCTCATGTTTGTGTCCACGGTTCTCCACAGGGTTCCACAAAGCACCAAAACATGACCATGTCTTCGCTTTTAGATGAGTGTAAACCTAGCATAAAAACAAAGGCCCATTTTCAGTAGCCAACGAACACGGTGTACATTTTTTGTGTTCTCCTAATAGCCTATTTCCATTTGCCATCATTGATACAGTCAGGAACCACCGACAAACCGTCAGCACTGCTGACACTGTACCGCGCACGTGTCCTGCGGAGACAGACAGCTGATCCCCATCAGCCACGATAGTAATAGGCATCACATCACGTAGATCACGGAGCCTTGAGGACATGTTTATGTTGGCCGAGGAGTGGTCTATGAGGAAGGCTCAGGGAGGTTTGTGAGCAGCAGAATCATCTGAAAGCGAAGACACAGGAATCATATAGCAGTGCTGACGCAAAATGTAAATAGGCTATTAAGACAACACAGAAAATCTACACCCTTTCTGTCGGCATGAAGGGTGTGTCTTCGCCTTGGCCAATGGAAAAGGGCCTTATAAGTGAGCTACAAGGTCATAACTGGAAAGCGAACACTTGAGGCATGTCTCGGAGAGAGGTATAACGCCACTGTATGGCGCACATGTCCTGCGAAGACAGACAGCTGGTCGCCATCAGCCACGACAGTAATAGGCATCACATCATGTAGATCACGGAGCCTTGAGGACATGTTTATGTTGGCCGAGGAGTGGTCTATGAGGAAGGCTCAGGGAGGTTTGTGAGCAGCAGAATCATCTGAAAGCGAAGACACAGGAATCATATAGCAGTGCTGACGCAAAATGTAAATAGGCTATTAAGACAACACAGAAAATCTACACCCTTTCTGTCGGCATGAAGGGTGTGTCTTCGCCTTGGCCAATGGAAAAGGGCCTTATAAGTGAGCTACAAGGTCATAACTGGAAAGCGAACACTTGAGGCATGTCTCGGAGAGAGGTATAACGCCACTGTATGGCGCACGTGTCCTGCGGAGACAGACAGCAGATCGCCATCAGCCACGACAGTAATAGGCATCACATCACGTAGATCACGGAGCCTTGAGGACATGTTTATGTTGGCCGAGGAGTGGTCTATGAGATAAGCTCAGGGAGGTGTGTGAGCGGTAGAATCATCTGAAAGCGAAGACACAGGAATCATATAGCACTGCTGACACAAAATGTAAATATTCTATTAAGAGAACACAGAAAATCTACACCCTTTTTGTCGGCCAATGGAAAAGGGCCTTATAAGTGAGTTGCAAGGTCATAACTGGAAAGACATACTCTCAAGGCATGTCTCGGGGAGAGGTATAACGCCACTGTACGGCGCACATGTCCTGCGAAGACAGACAGCTGGTCGCCATCAGCCACGACAGTAATAGGCATCACATCATGTAGATCACGGAGCCTTGAGGACATGTTTATGTTGGCCGAGGAGTGGTCTATGATGAAGGCTCAGGGAGGTTTGTGAGCAGCAGAATCATCTGAAAGCGAAGACACGAGAAAATGAGGAGATATAATAAAGGAGAGCGAGGAAAGGAATTGGTTTACGAGAAAATTGGTGGTTGTATTGAACATATTACACTGACATTTCATGTCATGCTAATAGCATATCGGTGTGTGTTTTTTTGTAAATATAAAACCGTTAATTCAATTATGAAACACCTCAGATTACCATCATGGTACACCGAGACTACATACACAATATTTACGGGTTAGAGATACAAGCGGCCGTATGCACCGAGAGATTGCCGTTTGGTAATATAGGAGCGCCCGCGAAGATATCGTGTAGGGTAAACTGTGAGGAACATATGACCGCTTTTATCAGTCTATGTTGTATTTGATATCCCCCTTTATTATCCATCTAATACAAAGTGGCCATAGAAAACACATAGGGAGTTTGCATGGACATATCCGGTGCATATGGATATGTTGTATGCTACGGGTGGCGCATATACGGAAAAATAGTGCATAACTAAAACGAACTAATATCGACATGCCACCTGTCCAGAAAAGGGGGATAATGAATGCAATATAGACTGGTTTCAGATAAAAGCCGTTGAATGCTCCTCGAAGTCTACTCTGCGCAATATCCTCGCATATGCTCGGATATTACTACGCGTCAACTCCTCAGAGCAAACGGCCGCTTGTATCTGAACCCAGTAAATATTATGTATTTATAAAACTGGTGGCATGCCGATTTTAGTTCACTTTAGTTATGGACTATGTTTTTTTCATACAGACTACTTTTCCGTATGTGCTGGCTTTTGCAGCTCGGAGCATGCCACCTATCTGCATGCTCCAGGTATGTCCATAGAGAGTTCCTGTAGGTGTACTATGGGTACTTTGTATTAGGTGGATGATATATTATGATATCCATTTCACTATAACATCTATTTCAATTTTCAGTTCCGTTTGATTAATAGACAATAAATTAATTGTGATAGATAGACAATAAACAATGGTTTTGTGGACATGCGGCCGTAAACCACAAGAAGTCGCATAGTAATACAAAACCGCCAGCGAATGCATTCCGATAATAACCTCGAGTGGCTTACAGAGCCGCCTTTTCACAAAATCATCGTTTGTTGCATTTATTATCCATTTTTTCGAATATATTAAACCCAGTAATTGCTATATTAAAGGGTATAACAATAGGGACTATTTCTTTGCTCTAGAGCAAAATGGGACTATCTTGCGGTATGTCATGGCTTATACCAAAGATTTGAATCCATATACCACAAATATGTTATCTGACAGTTATTATATAATGGGTCGTGGTTAACTGAGTCCCCATACATTTTCAATGGTTTTTTTGTTTATGATGGATAATAAATTAGTATATACTATCATCTTGTAAACCACAGGTGGTTGTCAACTGGTTCCTCGATCGAGGCTACTATGGATGACTTTATTTTGTTTAGAAGACATTTCATTGTTCCTCTGACGATTCAAATTAGAACCGAACACCATCAAATTTGCAGGCTCAATATTCCAGTTATTTGAGTCTTATGTCGTCGAACACATTCCACTGAAATTCTAGGCTAAGCATCTGGTAGTCTTCAGAATTCAACATCTTGAATTGCTCACCTGCCAGGTAGCATACAGTAAGAGAAATACCTCCAAAAGAATTTGTTTTCTAACTGGAGACAACCGCGACACCTTTCCACAAATACAAGGGTCCAGAGTTTTGGGGAGAATGCTTCTATTGTGTATTTACCCTTCGGGCGTTAGTGGCCGTCCCTCACAAACAAACACTGGAAAGTCACACGCGCCAAGGCCAGGAGGAATTCATCTCCATGGCATCCTCACAAAACACCCACAGACCAACCCCCATACATCTCACTTTCCCGTGTACTCAACCCCCCTACCCTAAGGGCGCCACTTTATTGACAACCAATTTCCTACTATTAAACATTCATGGGGTTCAATTCCCGAATCGAAAAGTTAGAGTTTACCGGATTTTTTTCACTGTGCCCAGACCCTGCTGCCGTGTTTGAGTTTGGCGACAATGTAAGTACTGTGGGATGTCAGAGGGCCCTTGTCCTAACTGGGCTAATGCCCCATTTGTCTTTACTCCTCCCAGTCGTTCTCTCAGGGGAAATTGTTTCATTAGCGTGTTATAGATTCTACACGATTGTCGCAGCGGTAATGACATTAGGTTTAAATATTTTGAAAAGGACATGAGTTTTATCAACACATCTAGATAACAGACATGAAGTTTTTCGAGTAAACAAGCCGATTCTATTTGGTTTATTTAGATGGGTATCCCCGGAGAAATATGTTTTTCGTAGGTATTTTTAGAGGATTTGTAGTAGAAATTGTATCATTTTATGAGATCCTTTATGACAAAAACCCTGATACCCCTGCTAGTACTTATCTGTGTAGGAATAATCAAATAATTGAATCCGTCTATTATTATGAATGTATGAACATGGTGAATCGTGTTTGAAACATAGGCACTCCTGTAAAAAGTCTCAGATCCATATTATATAAACTCACAATATATATAAAATCACTATACAGAAACCACCAAATTGAAGAGAGCAAAATGTACTTGTGTTCTTGTGCGGAGCAATAACTATATATATATATATATATATATATATATATATATATATATATATATATATATATATATATATATCTATATATATCTTGGTGAGGCACTGACCTGTGCCTTGTGTAAGTCCCGCGCGCAGGCGGTATGATTAAGAAATTATTAGACGGTAGGTGGCGACAGGTGCCCTTTATATATAAATATACCTGTTGGGTATATTTTTCACATATATAATATTGATCTCATTACATAAATAAAGGAGAGACAGTGGCGGTGATAAATACAATAAACAGACTTTATTCATGTTAAATTACAATGGGTATACAACCCATAAACCTGCAACAATAAAACTACATCGATATGGGCTAATTCCCTTAAGATTGAGATTTTTCTCTGCCAACACTGGAGAGACGTCTAAGCAGCTGGGTAGAGCTTGGAAGAGTGACTCAAACCGTTCTGAGCAGCTCGGTGACGATAAATATGGAAGGTCATCCGTGATACCGCATGGTTGGCGATAACCGTGGCTACTAAAGAGAAGTGAGTATCGCAGTTGATAACACAATTTATACTATTCGTCATTTAAAATAATATCTTATATGATATATATATATATGTATATATATATATATATTTATTTTTTTTATCATTTCTTTTATTACTGTCATTTTTCAGGTACACAAAATTGACAAGTACAAAGTATTTGTATAATCGGTGATGACAGTAAAATAAAAGGGGCCTTTATTGCGTCAGCTTGTTAACAGCTGGTTTTCATCGCCTATTTCATTATGATTTTCACCCAATCGCAAGCAGGGAAGGTGCTGACCTCAAAGTGAAACAGCAAGGTCACAACAGAGAATTGGTCAATTCTTATTGATATTTCCGATGCAGCAAACCTATACTAATCCATATAGCTGTCATCCAATGACATAATTAGCTAAAGTGATTTACTAATCAGAAGTAAAGGCTAATATAAAGCGGTCGAATGCTCCGAGGAGTTGACGCGTAGTGATATCCGGGTGCATGCGAGGGTATTGCGTAGGCTTTATACGTCGTGGATAATAATGAATGTATTTATTTGAAGTCTGCAGACACCGGGCCCCGTTGCTGCTCCACGTTTTACGCCCAAATACCCTGTTCCATTGCGCCGATGGCCTCCAGACAGACACCAGACAGAGGCCAGTTATGGTGCCAGGGCTGAAACTGGAGTACATCTGGACCACATCGGGAGTGAAATCGGCGCAATGGAATAGAGCCTTGACAAAGTTGCGGAACGCAGAATAGCGATCCGAGGGCCAAAACGTTGCTCTTGAAATTTTGCGGAACGCGTCGTAATCGCCTAGGTGCATCGCCGTGTAAAATACGCGTTTAGCTATACTTTTTATGCGGACCTTCACAGCACTGCGGATCGTATCGCTGTAGGTTAAAACCAGCCTTGTCTGATTTTTCAAATGACGATCCATGTTGGGACCACCAACCCCCGACCCATGTTCTTTTACCTATAGGAAATAGCGATCCATACCACCAGGCGAGTTTTAACTGTGATGCCATCTGTATTTGATTAAAGAACTAATGAATCTGCCCCTGTCTCATTCAATATGTGTCCCTGAATTGTTTCATGAAAACTAATTTCGTGAAAACACAAGTAGACAGACCCCAAACACAGTGTGTCTGGTTTCATAAGAATTAGACATTAGACTTTGTTTCGTCCGTTCTTGCTTGCACTGTTGGTGCTGGTTTTCAAGTCTGTCTAACATTTTTGTCGCGAAACTGGTGAAACAGGGAGCTGTTTCAAAAGCCAGGGGGAGTAAATGGGAATGGCCACCGCCAAAGCGAGAGCAATCAACGGCATTAAAAGCGAGAGTTCTAAGGTCTCGTTTCAGAACTGGCGTCCCAGTGCTGTTAGCTATGCCACCATAACAAACGAGACATTTGATGAATCACTATATATCGAATGATTTAATAATTCCAAATTATTCCTCGTATTTTTCCCCACATTACAGTTTTTATTTGACGCTTCTACATGAATTCTTAGCGGAGTTACATAGCCTAACTATTGAAACGGGTACTACCACTGTTGGTGCCGCGTTGGTCCAAAGTGCCGCTCGCTGTTAGCGAGGTGCCGCTATTGAGTTACTGAGAGCAACTACGAGAGTTTTTTCAACTAATGAAACAGCTCCCAGGTCCCTGGTCCGTAACATTTACTCCACGGGCGACCACGTGCACCATGCCCTCACACGGATGGGGACTTGGCATGACCAGCCGTGAGGAGTACCTCATCATGTGGCAGCTTCCTCCGGCCGACCACTACACTGCCAACCAGGGAGCTGTTTCAAAAGTCGGGAGGGTGCTAAACGAGAGTACACACCGCCAAAGCGAGAGCTAAAGGCCAATGCCCATCTACCGATTTCGGAACATTTACGTACGTTTGTCGGCGACAAACGGAGGGTAATTTGGTTTAGGCGAGGTATCCTAACGGAGTCGGTAGATGTAGGACAGCTAGGCAAGGCTACCCAGCGATTAGTGAACCACCTCCTTCAGAAGTCCTTTTGTCACCGAGAAGTTGTAGTTTTTGCCCTCCCCCAGCGATTAGTGGACCATTAACCGATTTTATCTGTGTGGGTATATATTTCTGTAGGTGTAAACTGATTCTTTAGGACTAATACCCACCAGCCCCTCTCCTCAAGCGCCGCGGGTCGAGCATGGGTTATGTAATTTGCCTGCGACAAGGTGACCGATTCCTATACGATTTGGAAACTAATCGTTCAACCCTGAATCGGTAGATGGGCATCCCGCTTAAACAACTGCACTTGAAGTTTCGCTGTCGAGGTGGAGGTGCCGCTCCCTATTGGGTATTGGTAGCGGTTTTGCTGCCGCTTTGATTCAAAGTGACGCTCGCTGTTGCCAGCCTCTTGTTTTGAATTGCGACGTGCCGCTTGCGAGACTTCACTCGACTTTTGAAACAGCTCCCAGAGCTACACAAAGTTATCTCCGGTAGGGTTAGATCTAGAGGCCGCCTTGACCCAAGACTGGTCCCACCTGTGTAGTAGTTATACCTTTAAGTGGGATTCACACGATGGGACAAATGGACCTGAGACTTGTGTATTTCACACCTTTTCACCAGTCGCCAACTATTTCCTGCTGGGTACAAAGTTTCACAGATTGGAGTGTTCTTTAGTCTCAGCTAAACATGGCGGATTCAATTCACATGGGAAGACTTACCAGGTACATAGTCTCGCCCCTACACCCCTACACAGGGTACACAGGGAACACAGGGTGCACATTCAAGAACTTCCCGTGTGAATAGGTGTAATTTGGGACCACTGGGACTCACAGATTGGGGGAGAATGTGTGAAATACATCTGTCTCTCCAAAATACCCATCTAAATTTTAAACCTTTTTAAAGCCAAAATCTCATGAGATTCTGTTCCTTGTTTGAGGTGATTGCAGCCGACAATTGCAAGGAAAAAAACTTGTCTCAGCCAAATGAAACCATACAATTCAGACGAGGAGATTGTGTTCCAGTACCAAATCTCAACAGGATTTGTCTCAGACAAACGCTCTGTGAGGAACATGAATCCCATCGTGTGAATCCCACTTTAGCTAGGGCTCACCTGCTACTCTCCTGCCAGACCTTTTGTACTGCTTGGAGAGCGTGTTATCTCCTAACCTCGAAGCCAATATACTATTTTGTTATTTCCTTTTGTGTATATGTTTTAGATTCATCAAAGATAAAGCTAGGATCTCTTATCAATTTGTTAAGCTATGAATACTTTCTATTAAGAATGTCCGCTTTTAGAGCCAATATAGAACAATATAGAACAATATAGAAGTATTTGGTTTGAGGCGCACCCCGAGTGATACCGTGTGGGATTTAACCCGACCAACCCCTATATCATAGACAGGGGTTGGTTGTCAAACTATCTGACCACACAAACACGGCAGGAGAAACACGTGAGGTTCCGTTTCTGTCCGCATGGAAAGCAGCGATCCTACAGAGAGGGCGCCACTGGTTCTCATATCAAAGTACCCTGGAAGCCTGGCCTATGTCTTCTTCACACATAAGGCTAGGTATGGTGAATATTAGGCCAGGTATGGTGAATATTAGGCCAGGTATGGGATGCTATTTTTCTGGTGAATTGCCAGATGTAGAACGTTGCTGGTTCCCTGTCCAATAGCAGAGATGTATTAATATAGGGGACAGAGCCATTGTTAGTTCATGAAGCAGTCAGTATGTGGTCGGGGGACAAAACCTGTGTTCTGGCTCTTTGTTATTGCGAAATTCAACTGACTTTCAATGTTTTACCATGGCTCCTTTGACTCTCTACACCCATCCTGAAGCAAGATGACATAATAATTAAACCCAAGACATGGTATTTTCCACATGGAACACTTCATACACCTATTTGAGCAAGGCTAGAGTTGTAACAATTCCCAATTATCACTCACTTCTTTTGCACCTCCTTTAGTGAAGAACACCTACTTTTTCACCTCCTTTAGTGAAGAACACCTACTCGGGGGGCGTCATGGCGGCCCCCATGGATCATAGGCTATATGCCGTATATAACCGTGTGTAACTACTGCCCGCTGCTAGGGGTGCAGTAATAATAATGTTCGTGCCCACTTTGACTTTGACTTAAAAAGTCATTCAAATGGCGTTTTATTCATCGATTTAAATGCTAAATTGCAGATGTTGCCAAATTGCATAATCTTTTCATGGTTAAAAATGCAGTCCATTTGTTGTAAAAAAAAAAAAAAGATAAAAGATAAGCATGTCATTATCAGTGTAGATGACACTGTGTATAGTTCCAGTTTCTACGTCCCTATCGTCATCAATTATATTGGTTTCTATGCGAAAAGATTAGTCATCTAAATTGTCCTTATTTGTCAGTACCAAAAAGACTGCATTGAGAAAGCTGCAATTTTGTAGCAACTGCTGCTTGTCTTGATGTTGACTGTACGGCAGCCAAGTAGAGAATGGCATGTTTACCCTCATTATCACTCACCCTAGTTCCTGGTCTGGCCACATGGGGGCAGGACCCACTGACATGACACCTGAGTTGTTAGTGACATGACGAGACCGAACTGAGACTGGTCATTCCTCCTTGGCTGTTCCCTGTGGCAAGATGCCACCTGCTGTCTGTATATAAGCTGAAGAACGTGTCATTATAACAAAGTAAGTTTAGTACCTATTCCTTTATACCTATGGCAGAACACTCTATGGTTACACCACACTACAGGGGGTGGAATAACTTACGTTTACTACCCAAGGCTGTCGTTCACTACCCAAGGTTGACGTTTAGACCAATCAGATCAGCTCTTACAAAATTGAAATGAAAATACAGTGGAGAGAAAACATAGAGTGTCAATTTACTTCTGCCTCTGTCTCTGTCTCTCTGTCTCTGTCTTTCTGTCTCTGTCTCTCTGTCTCTGTCTCTCTGTCTCTGTCTTTCTGTGTCTCTGTCTCTGTCTTTTTGTCTCCGCCTTTCTGTATCTGCCTTTCTGTATCTGTCTCTGTCTCTCTGTCTTTCTCTGTCTCTGTCTCTTTTTCTCTCTCTCTGTCTCTGTCTCTCTGTCTTTGTCTCTTTTTCTCTCTCTGTCTTTCTCTTTCTCTGCCTCTGTTTCTGTCTTTCTTTCTTTCTTTCTGTCTCTGTCCCTGTTTTTCTTTCCCTCAACCTCTCCCATGCGATTTGGTTCCGGCAAGTACCTCCTTTTATTCTGACTCTCTAAAGGCAGCAACTGAGAGTGTCCAGTTCCGACCGACACCCCGCATTACATCAGTCAGGCTGTACACACTCCTGCGCCAGAAACCATTACCCCCTTCCCCTTCAAGTTAATTAACTAACAGGGGAAAAACCCTCTCAAAGATCTTCAATCAATTTCCTTTTCGTTGATATTTGTCTTTTAGATGGTGAGTTATATTCGGTCAGGCAGTTAATTTCCAAGTTTGTTGAAAGAAAAGATATTCCAGGTTTTCCTTTTGCATCTTTTTCAGGGCGGCAATGATGAGATTTGGCCGATGTTTATCGGTATTAAATCTTACCAAAACACTGATTTTGATTTCGATTGTGCCTGAAAAAGTTAAATCAAATGCATTTAAAAACTTTAATACACGGACTCGGACAGGATTCTGGGCCCTAAAATAAGAAAAAACCAGTCCAGAATAACATTCCCTCAAGGTACTATCCATCATCACTAACCTTGATAATTATGGTGTCAATATTACTATACACCTATGGCCGAACGTGTATGAGATACGACCCGCCGCTAGGTGTAGTATAAATAAAGTTTGTGCCCGCCGTACCATCTGGTCGTAGTGAAAAGTAGCAGAGCAGAAAAGTTAATAAAACGGTATTTTAAGCGATTAGGAGGTGTATAGCAATAAGAAAACATAGTTACTGAGTCCGTAGGGATGGCCCTTCTCGGTCTTTTGACTCATGGAATCTGCCCCGAAGGTGGAGGGCTGGATTTCTTTAGTCAAAAGACCGAGAACAACTATGGGCTCAGTAACCCTGGGCCCTGTTTTTTAGTCACGACCATTGTGTGGCCAGGAAGGCCCAAGACCAACAAGCGATTTCACAACAGTTTCTACGACAATAGATGGCCGGTGAGCTATAGACGGTGTCGTAGTGCGCACGGGAGATCGCCGCTAAAAGTGTCTCAAGTATAGAACTGTCTTAGGTTCTATAAAACCTCACTGTTCGTATATAGAGGATTTTTCCACTTCCCCACAGAATTAACACGAGCAAGGGAGACATATAACCTATAATCGTCTCAAATATGAAGAAGATCGGCTGCACCGTCCCAAAGATATTGGCATTTGAATTTCGTCTGCTCTAGTGGCCAGTGCACCCTCCCACCTCCTGGTGGCAGTGAATGTTGAGGTCACTGCATAAATTAGGGTCACGTGAGCATACGGCTACACTGGCCACCAGAGCAGAGATTGCTATGACGAAATTCAAACTTCATATTTGGTACGATTATAGATTATATGTATCCCTTACTCGTGTTAAAATTTCATCGCTTAATTCCAAAGAGAAGTGAAGTTCCGCATTCGGTATGACATGTCCATAGATGTCTTAGGTCTAAGACAGTTTGGGAGACAAATTTACCCACGTGACCTTACATGTCTCGTGACTATAGCACAACTCAGACCACCCTAAGTCTCTTAGAGCAGTGATAATTACCCGACCCCTAAACTATCTCAATTCCTAGGTTAGTTAGGTAGACCCTAGATGAACTAGCTTACGAATCTGTAAAGCATTGCAATTTTTTTTATAGTATTTTACTTTAGAACAGGAGCAATACCACGGGTTTTCCTTATAAGAGAAGTATTACAAACACATGTTACATGGTAATGTAGGGTTGGGGTAGTCGAGTGGCGGTGTGTCCCTTGTACACTAGAGGATGCGGAGTATCAGTGTATGATGTGTGCTGGGTCGGGTTAGCCCATGCACGGAAGTGCCATGGGTGGACCAGGATTACGTAACTGGGTTTTTATAAAAAGTTGAGTCCGCAGCAGGTCGACAGGTCACTCATTGTGTTCTCTCTGGGAAGAACAAGAATCTTCTGATTTGATAAACTTGCTTTTATTAAATTGTCAATATTTGGTTTTGTTTGTCATTAGAGACTATCCAGTCTACTGTCTTACTCCGAAAGACGAAATGACCTACTAGTGTAATTGCTTCAAGGGTAGCACAAACCAATCGACGGAGAATCATACGATCATCCGAAGGGTAGGCTAGATACCGAACAGGTGGCCGCTACAAAACTTTTGTTTCAAGATTTCTTTATTGGGTCTTACATACAATATATACAAGGTTATCAAACTCGAGTGATAATAACCAGTACAGGTGCCTCAATTTTAAAGCAATTGTTTTTCATGGCATCGCCATACAGTCACAGTAACTTACAATGCAGTCTAGTTGTATAATCTTTAGAAGTTATGAAGATACATCATTGAGTTCCCTATGGATCGAATATACGTATACTGGAAATATGCTGTACTCAATAAATATTTTTCTCATTAGAAAAAAATAATAAAATGAAAAAAATGCTGAAAATTGCCGAGGCATGAAATAACAGGCGGACAAAAATTAATATATTTTGACACAAGAGAATTGTCATAGTGACATAGTTATCAAAATCGAGTAATAATTATCACTGCAGGTGCTTTAATTGCAAAGCAATTGTTTTTCGTGGCATTGCCATACAGTCACCGTAGCTTACAGTGTAGTGTAGTTGTATAATCTCTAGAAGTTATAAAGATATATCATATACATTGCAGATATATGTCTTGCTAAAAAAAAAAATAAAACAATAAAAAATAAAGTATCGAACATCCCCGAGGCATGAAATAACATGCGGACAAAAATGAATATTTTCTGACGCGAGAGGTCCGTCATAGTGACAACCGGTAGCGGTGCTGTCTGTAATCTTACTGGAGCCCTCCAGCGGGCTGGGATCAATGCCTGGAGCAGCTCACACTGACCTGAGCGCCTCGTGCTCGCTCCATTGTGACACAAGCGCTGCCTTTGTTAAAGCCCCCTTTCATGTGCACGCGGTTGGTCAGGCCACAGATGGGTGTTTCTGTCCTGTCTGAGGTAGGATTAGTGAGCGCTCACTGAACCCTCTACCATTGATCGAGCCTGAAGTATGTCCCCAAGCAGCGTGTGTAACAAGCGGAGAAAGTATCATTCTTTGGGACTGTATTGGGAAAAGTAGGTTATTTGTTCTTTGTTTCTGGGTTTTTTGATGTGTGATGTACGCTGGTGTGGTGTCGATCGATGGTAAGTTAAGAAGGCAAAGCTTACTTCTAAAGACCGGTGCAAATAGATTTCATACTAGTGTGAATTAGTACCCAAAGCTTATACTCTAGTTAAGATAGTTTATATTTATCCTACCCCTAATAAAAAACTCCATAGGCTTAACATTGGGTCACTGTATTCGGTCTGGAGTTCAGAAAAATGAAAAATATTGCTCTAGTGGGATACACTTGACAAATGACGTCATTTGTTTATGTAGAAGTAATTTAGACGGGCGGAGTAGGATAAATTCTAAATCAAACTCGAGTTAGTCATGTTATTGTTCATCGCACTCCGGCAAGATCGCGTATTACTGCTCTTGGCTTCGCCTCGCGCAGTAATACACAATCTTGCCGTCGTGTGATAAACAAAAACATGACTAACTCTTGTTTGGTTCCTCCATAATACTATAGTTAAGGTAGTTAATACTATAGTTCAGATTGGAGCTTGAATTTTGCAGTTCATCGAGTAATCTGTTCATGTGTATCTATGATTACAAATTATTATCTCAGTATTTTCTCCATATCCTTAAAGTCAGGAACCCATACTCCACGGCCGTGAAGATATTGTAGTCAATACTCAATCGCTAATTGGATGATTTATTCTATTAATCAGTAATGTTATATGAGGTGAGATAAAATCAGAAACCCACTCAATGAACATAACCTGTTAAGCACTCCACCTCGTCGCTATGTGAATAAATCCACGGTCAAACTCAGTGGGATATTGACCAAGTTATGTTCATCTCGTGAATTACCTTCTCAGAGCTTACTTTTATTCTTCCATTAAGGGAAAGACATTGTTGCTTCTTCTAACCTTTAGGTCGATGTAGCTTTGCACAGCAAGCACAATTATACATCATTGAGAAAGCTAACTATAACAATCATTTAATCAAAGGGATTTCAATTCATGCAAGGCCTTATCGAGATGCGGAAAAGAAACTGCACCGGTGTAGATAAATGGGTTTAGTACCTTAATATAGATCAGAGAAATCGCATAGTTCTATAGGAATGCTCATTCAATGGGATTCACACGTAGAGACTAATGTACTTGAGTCAGGTGCACTTCACACATGAATCCCATCGTGTGAATTCCACTTAACAAGGAACAGAATCTTATGAGGTACATGAATCCCACCATGTGAATTCCACTTAACAAGGAACAGAATCTCATGAGATTTTAAACCCTGTGAGATACATGAATCCCACCATGTGAATTCCACTTAACAAGGAACAGAATCTCATGAAATCTTGAGCCCTGTGAGGTACATGAATCCCACCATGTGAATTCCACTTAACAAGGAACAGAATCTCATGAGATTTTGAACTTTGTGAGGTACATGAATCCCACCGTGTGAATTCCACTTAAAAAACAAAAAGAATATCATGAGAATTTGAACTCTGTGAGGTACATGAATTCCACCATGTGAATTCCACTTAACAAGGAACAGAATCCCATGAGATGTTGAACCCTGTGAGGTACATGAATCCCACCGTGTTTATTCCACTCAACAAGGAACAGAATTCCATGAGATTTTGAACCCTGTGAGGTACATGAATCCCACCGTGTTTATTCCACTCAACAAGGAACAGAATATCATAAGATTTTGAACCCTGTGAGGTACATGAATCCTACTGTGTGAATTTCGCTGAAAAGGGAACAGAACCTCATAAGATCTTGAACTCTGTGAGGTACATGAATCCCATCGTGTGAATTCCACTTAACAAGGAACAGAATCCCATGAGATGTTGAACCCTGTGAGGTACATGAATCCCACCGTGTTTATTCCACTCAACAAGGAACAGAATTCCATGAGATTTTGAACCCTGTGAGGTACATGAATCCCACCGTGTTTATTCCACTCAACAAGGAACAGAATATCATGAGATTTTGAACCCTGTGAGGTACATGAATCCTACTGTGTGAATTTCGCTGAAAAGGGAACAGAACCTCATAAGATCTTGAACTCTGTGAGGTACATGAATCCCATCGTGTGAATTCCACTTTACCAACACGTCAGGAAAATCCAATGAAATATCACACAGAAATACAAAATAACAAATACCATTCCAATGATGTAAACTGCTAAACTTGTCAATATTTAACCAATATTTCAGCGTGGTTGTGCCTGTAGACGTCCCCCTCTTGCGAAGTTTGTGCTCTTCCTGGTGAAACTCCTATCTATAGTCTGTGTGGAGTGTAATCCGTTTAAATGTTGACAACCCGTGAGATGATCTGCGGAACTAAGCCACCTACCACTGCCTGTGGTGAGAACCTAAAGCGCTTGAGAAATCGATTTGAGTACGGCCTGAAAAATATTTGATAAATGTGAACCAATTTCAGTGGAATATTGGCCGCATTCCATCAAGTCTTGCAAATATTGATATTTGTATTGAGCAATAATTAGAAATCGTGATTTTGGAAATTATAATATTAAAAATACTCCAGATGAGAGATCCAGACTGAAAAGCAGCCCCGCATCTAGTACGATCCTTTCTGGATCAGTAGCTGGATGGCATTTTGCATTTAGATAGAGATTTGGGGGAGGTGATGGGGGAGCAATTCGTAACAGACATGCTAAGCACATTGATCATGATACCCCAGGCAGGGTGGTCTTAACGTTCACACACTTCAGTGGTTTATCACCGCTACTGCCTTAACGCTTAATTATCAGATTACTAACTCAAAATGAGATCCGTTTCATTGCGTTTAAAAGAAACTCCATACTTGACAGACGAGAGTTTCTGCTGAGCGAAGGTTTGTTTGCCTAAAGCAATTTACGATAGCGTCAGAGAGGCAGAAAATACACTGCTTGGAAAACCGACATCAATAAACAGAATTGTGTGTGATAGTTTTATCAGTAACTTAAGTGGAACACACATTAAATCATATAGAGACGAGAAAGTTTGAAGAGTATTCGTGAATAGTCTAGATATTAAATACTGTAAATCCTACCGCGGGTGACTTTTACTGTGTAAATAGTTAATCGCCATTTACCCTTTACTCAGCGTTTACATAAGATGACTAGATATGTGGCGACTATAGATTGTCAGGTCAATAGTTATCAGGTGGTGGCAATGTCCACTGCAAAGGTCATATACCTCAGAATGTACTCGAGCGTTTACACTGATGACTAAGTTTTCAAAGAATCAGTGTCCATCTAGACGACTAATTCAATCTGGCTTGAAATAGTTGCCGGCGTAAGAGCATGACCAATAGTCGTCAGGTGGTGCCGAATTGTGTAATCTGACATCGAGGCGAATATACTGGTTAGAAAAGCTAGGCAAAACTACATACTAGACCAAACAACTAATAACAAAAAGGAGCCCAAGAAATTCTGGAGAGAGATTAACTCAATCCTACCGGGTGTAACTAGTCATGATGAGAATTTGATAGAACTTAAGGACCAGGTCACCAATGAAATTATCCCCACCAAGGAGACTCCCAACTTTTTAAATAACTACTTTCGAAATATAGGTCCCGAACTTGCTAAACAACATTATACACCATGCAAGTTCCATGACGAAAAAATAATTGGTGAAATGGAAGAGCTGTATACCACAGTAGAGGAGATAGAAAAAGTCTTAACAGATATCAAAATAAGAAAATCATCGGGTATAGATGGTATTAAAACTCTTGTTCTTAAGGACTATTTATTACTTATAAAAGATAAATTTACTGATCTTTGTAATTGTATTTTTAATTGGCATTCAATACCCAATTCATGGAAGGCAGCCGTTATTACACCTATTCCGAAAACAGGTGATATGCAAAATTGCTCAAACTACAGACCAATATCGGTCCTACCCCTTCAATCAAAAGTTCTAGAAAAAATTGTAAATAACAAACTATGGTCCCATATCAACGAACATGAAATTATTACTAAAATGCAGGGTGGATTCCGTAAAGGTTTCTCAACTGTCATAACTTTATCTGAGTTCACAGATGAGATATCTCGTAACACAAATATTTGTTTATTAACTGCTGCCGTTTTTATTGATTTAAAAAAGGCCTTCGACACCGTGGACCACTCCATCCTGGTCGCAAAATTATCAGAATATGGTATTCGTAAAAATAACTTAAAATTTTTTTCAGACTATCTTTTTAATTGAACTCAGATAACTAAGGTAAATTCGAAATTGTCTGACAGGGGTGGAGTGGTCTGCGGTGTCCCGCAAGGTTCCAATCTGGGACCGACACTTTTTTTACTTTACATTAATGACTTAGTTAAATATATGGCTGGTGTTAATATTCGCCTCTATGCGGATGATACAGTTATTTATGTTGCTGGCAACCCAAAAGCACTTATTGAGGAATCATTACAAAATGCAATGTATCTTTTTGAAAATTGGTGTAGTCAGAACAAGCTATCCATAAATGCGAGCAAAACGAAATTTTTGTGTTTTGGAAGTGCTTTCAATATGAAAAAACTGGGCCACATCAACCTGATACTAAACGAAACAGTGCTCTTACCTATAAATTTCATATAGCAGATACTCTCAAAAGGGTGACCTATAGAACCTACCAGTTTACAAAAATGCGCCCATTTCTGGATAGTGACTCTGCACTTAAGGTATATAAGGCATACATAATTCCTTATTTTGACTATGCTGATGTACTGAACTTTGATGGCCAAAAAATGGTACTTGACAAACTACAAAAGAAACAAAACTATTGTTTAAGAATTAGTCTAAAGCGACAGATTAGAACACATATTTATGAACTGCACCAAGAATCGAAACTCCCTACATTACATGAAAGGAGAAGATGTCACCTCCGAAATCTTATGTATATTAGGTCGAGATGTAATGACAATTTGGACAATAGTGTAAGGAACACCCGCCTCTATGATGCCCCTGTTTTGAAAATCCACCAGCCGAACTGTCAATCCTATATGAGGAGTATTGAATATGTAGGAGGTAGGGAATGGAATAGCTTTGACCCCTTAATACGTAATACTCCCTCTTTGAAAGCCTTTAAACAGTTAACGAAAACTATTATGAATGAGAGTATATTATTCCTGCACAATGTATAGCTTCATATACTATGTAAAATAACAACATATCATATAGAACTATGTGAGACTATGTATACGAATTATTGTACATTATTATTGTGCTTACACTCATGTTTAGCAGAAGTATCTTAATCACTACGGTATACTTACCCTCGAAGTAATAGTGGATTACAATGTAAACAATGTCTGAGATTGCTAGTATGTGTAGGAATGCGAAAGCCTGTTATATATCTACATTGTAATGGAGCCTGATTAAAACCAGCAACTGCGATAGCAATGCTGACAGGCTGCCATCCTTTATTGGAAATCAACGAATGGAACAAAGTCAACTAAATGTATACAATGTAAAACAAAGAAACTTGCCAATAAAGGAAAATCTGAAAAAAAAAAAAAAAAAAAAATCATCAGGCGGTTGTATGACAGTTTTTTTCTAAATGAACGTATTTGTACACAACACATTGTAAAGGCTACTTTTATCATCAAAACATCTTATGCTTACAACACATTATTTCATACAACACTATGACACCAATGACATTTGTAAGATACCTTTTTATCGTTCGTAGTTCACTCAACGGCCCTCAGTTTAGGTATTTCCCACTCTTAACGAACCTCCTCAAAGTCACTGCAACTGTCGTTTATCTTCTGGAAGTGTATTGTGGTCACGTCACCGCTCCAGTACAAAAGACATCATAATTTGGTTTGGGAACATTCCGCAGGGAGTGAAGTAAAGATTGTAGCTACTGTGAAGGATGCACTGTATGGGAACTGATGAGGTTGCTCATGTGGTGCCTACCATTTATTACAGCACGAACCCTTTGAAATTGAAATATAAAAAGTACAGTATGTAGGGTGCGTGTTGTGTAGCCATCGCTGTGTTTGGTTTATAAAACATTGTGGGTGTCATTCTTTCGTTCCTTTGATATCGTTGTCGACGTCACGGTAGGAATGGACGCTGGAACTTCGCCCAACCCGCCACCCTGGGGGCTGTTGGATAAACTACGAACGAGAAAAAAGTCTCCCAGAATTGTCTTTGAGGGCATAGTGTTGTATAAAATATTTTGACAATAATAGGTAATCTAAACCTCTTACAAGGTGTTGTATACAAGGTCGTTCATTTAGGAAATATCTTCTCTTCTGTCATACCACACTGAATATAACACAAAATGTCCAGCATGTTGTTTATCGTTGGAGTTTTCGTATCGTCCAACACAGTACCAGAGACAAACATACTTATTCAACAGTCCCCCTGTTCTTTCTATTTCGTGGTCGAAAGTTGTGGGAACTATCGTAAAACTGGATGTGTTTTAATCTTGGCCAGCGTATGTCACGACTGGAGTTTAGCATAGTGACTTCATGAGGTGAAGTCGAGTGAAGTCTGGAGCTAAAACCTCAGGAGTGGGAAGCGGTGGCCACAATTAAAAACGAATCAGGTTTTGATTTTATCCTACCCTGTCTCCTCGATTTTGGAATATTACGTGATAACAATTATGTATGCCACTAGTGGCATATTAAACTCCGTATGCCAGTCAGCGTGGCATACGGAAACCCAGTGTTAAGCCTATGAGATTTTATATTAGGGGTAGGATAAATGGTGGCACTGGTTAGAACTCTGAACTGTACTTTATATACACGCAGTATTAAATACTATGGCCACGTACTTTGGAATCCTTTATCTCCAATTACAAGAAAACCCCGAAACTTAGAGAATTCAAAAAGCCTAACAAGGATCTGATGCGTGAATCAATCCCTATTATTTATGATCACAATTGATATCAAACACTATATAAGCATCATTATTCAGGGCAAATACTGTGTATGCACTAAGGTAATGTATATCGAACGTCTATGTTGAATAACTTCCGGCATCACTGACATAATGGCATCGTCCCCTGAAGGTAAATTGTCCCCTGGAGGATTTAGTACTAGGGCCTCCCGCTAGGGGGTAGGATTGAAAGGGTTAACCGTCTCCTGACCGGGCCAGGTCGCAGGTACATGTCTTAAATAGCAGCATGCCTGACACCGGACAACCTCTATAGGGCAGGCCTATGTTACAATTGTTGAGAAAATCTATTCTTTTTCACTGGATTTAAAGTTGTCTGGCTATCTTCCCATGGTAATAACTATAATTTTTTTCATTAATTATCACCATATTACATAATCCTAATAATCCTTAGGTATTACATAATCTTTGAAAAGATCATAAATATCCATTTTGAATCAGCTGAGATAAATGACATTATAACAGAAAATGAAAAATGATGGCTTAAGGCATCATTTGCACTACCTACGGGAGTGCCTTGAGGCATCATTTCCTCTAGCTATGTGGGTGCTTTGAGGCATCATTGGTAAAGAAAGGGTTACCCCTTTAAGGGCGATTGATGCCTTCAGGAATCATTTCTCCATAATATACAAATTCGTTTTTAACAAAGAAATAATGGACCAATATTAATCAGATTCTCACAGAATATAGGTCTAACACCACAATTAATATTTATATTCAGAAAAAAAAAGGATTATGAATCATATCACATGATTAAGTTGGTGGCTCGGCCGCAGGCACCCGTCCTTAAAGGGTTAAACAACGCAACGTGGCGGCTGCCTAAAGTAAACTCCTCATCAATCGATATCCACGGGCCTCATCCACCAATATCCAGATAGCTGTTGGCGCTCACACCACAGACTCAATACCAAGATGCCCACTCACACCTCTTTCCCTGCTCTTTAATGCCCGCGAAACTGCTCTGATTGTTGGCTTCCATTTCCCCCGGCCGGAAGCCACTAGTGACGTCACCGGCGTCAGGCCGCGCAGGGCATTGTTGGTATCGGCGTTTTTATCTCGATTATCACTCAGGTCTTCGTGGAGGGTCTGGCTTTAGGAGTAGTCCCCTATTATCGACTAGTGCCCATGAGACGGCTCCAAATCAACAGAGAAACTGAGTAGGATTTTATAGGGATTCGTGGGAATAATTAAAATTGGAGATTCATTAACTGAATAATGCTAGTGTTATTTCAACATGCAGTCTAGTTCACAGTGTCGGTTTCAAGTATGCGTCAATTATAGAGATTCTTCGGAAATTATATCAACATTATGCATATTTGAAGGGACTTTTATTTATACTTGCCGAAGCTCAGGTACATAGGCTCGTTTTCATTGGCCGATTTCCCGTCACTGATCTACAGTCAGGTACCACCGACGGACTTTTGGTTTTGTGTGACTTCGATTGTTTCGTCGTAACTGTTTTATTACATAATGATTGAGAGAGGTTAGAGTATCTTATATTTTCTCTCCTTTTTTCCCCCATAAAATTGGACGCAAGGCATATGACATTTTGGCAAGATGACAAGACAAGTTTATTTTTACATCACAACACAAGTACACATGGACCTGTGTCGTGTCGTAATTTATCAGGTAATATGGACAATACTAACATATATACAGGTATGATATCATGAGAAAAAAAGGTATATGACTGCATAAGTTTTCGGTTACATGTCCAAAATGATTATACACAGATTATTTCATTGATATTTTTCTTAAAATGTGATTGGCTTTTGTGATTGGCTTTTGTTATTGGCTTTTGTGATTGGCTATTACAACGTAACCTTTCCACTGTACCTTTTCACCGGTGAGCCTTCCTCTAGGGTTAGTTTGCGCATTAGAATGTGGACGGTCGTGGGCGTGAAACAGCTTTTGGTATTAGTGCGTATTTCCCCCGGGGAAATCACAGGGCGACTCCACCTAATATCGCCCACTCTATGTCGGGTTTTCTGGGCGTCAGGCAGGGTTTATACAGGTGTTGCCGTTCAGCGCCGCCTAACGTCCCACTGTCTAGTTGCGCAGCCGCTCGGACAAACACCGCGAATCTGGCAGTATTCATACAGAGACATAGAGCAAGCACACCTAAAGTGTGAACGGCGGGTGTGATTGCAGGAGTGTTGTTTTTTGACAGATTAAATTGTTGGAACAAATAAGGGTATTGTATCAACAATTCTGGGAGGTCTAAACTTTATAGTTGATAATTATCTTGGGTTCAGCTTGGAAAAAGATAAGCATATTATAGCTAGGCCTGCCAATGTATTAGTGTCTATTCAGTTTCGGTGTCCCTGTGTTATCTAAGCTATATCTAAAGTATCACTGAGGTGATATACATGTATGATACATCAAATTATAGCTGGAATACCATAGAATACGATGCAATCATTGTTATGTCTCTGAATATGATAAACACGGGTCTTATGAACGTATTACGCTCATATACTGAGTGATTCAATGCTAAAGAATACGTTGCCAGGGGTATGCTTGGCCGCAGGCATTGTGTAACCACCCAGATATGGTGCGACACCGGCCTGTGGAAAAAGGCCTATTGGTATTATACACTCAACAATTGGGCCAGCATAGTACAGACAGATACACCTAATAGACTGCGTTTGATATTTGAGAATTTTAGTGTGATATTCACAGTATTGAACTTGTACAAAGTTGTGCGACTTTATTTAAAGGTATTGACCAATTAGCACTTGCTGTTGCGATTTTTCCACCTATTTCACCGTCAATGTAAATCGGCTTCAATTTCAAACAAATCACTTGTATCTATAGGGGTCCCTCCCACCTACTACGATTAAGTCTACGATTAACCCTTTGGCCGTGTCGGCGACAAACTGAAAAAATCGTGGAGGTGTCGCCGACAAACTCCTCAATTAGTCAGGTTTTGTCGCCGACAAACTCGCTGCGGGCCGACGGGCTACGACGCACTACAACGATGAAACGTTAATCGCAGAGGGTCTCAGAAATTGAAACATGTTTGAATTTCGTAGGCCGTCGTAGCCCGTCGTAGGCCGTCGGAAGGTTAATCGCAGAGCGTGGCCGGTTGTCGCCGCAATAAGGCCTCCCACCTACTACGACGGCCTACGATTAAGTCTGCGACAGCGGCGAGTGTCGCCGACAGCCGCTGTCGCAGACTTAATCGTAGGCCGTCGTAGTAGGTGGGAGGGACCCCTTAAGGTCGTAATTATTGCCCCGCCTCAGGTACTAGCACTGCATCCTGAGGCTACATCAGGGAGTCATATAGGGTCACTCTCTTAGCATAGATTCTACGCCTTACTTCCTGTCTGACTTTTATCTCTACACCAACCCGCCTGTTAGGGGCAAAATCTATCCAATGCGCCAGTTTTTTGTTCAAATATGCTATATTGTGAACACTTCGGGGAATATTTTGTGTTTTATTTATAAGAAGAGATGCACATGCTTATATAGTAAATAATAAACACCCATTTCTGTTATTTGTGATGTCAAATCAAGAAGACACTGGGATTACTTTCTCCAGTGGAAAGCACCTGGTGTGTTGTAGGGTTTTATTCATCAACATGTCACATGTATACATCTATTTGAAGGGGTAGTCTAATCAAAGTGGCTTAAAGCTGAAAAAGAAACAACTTTGTTGTCTGTGAAGCTAATTTAATAATTCCTTCATTTCCAACTCATAATGTATGAGATATTTGAGTGCCATTACTTTAAAGAGTTGCAATTTCACTTAAGACCCCAAGAATTCACTCCTCACAGAGAGAACACAGCGAGTGACCTGTCGACTGCTGCGAACCTGGCCTTTTATTACCCACCGATTACGGAGTCTCCATAGGAAATGTATAGGGCACCTGGAATTAGCTACCCGGAGATTCTGGCATGTCAGAATCTCCTGCAGGAAAAATAGTCCTGTCCATAAAGAGGTTGAATTATTGTGTACTTCAAAATAAGTTTCTTGAATTTTCCTTCAATGCTAACTATTTAGAATCAATCATAATAATCTCATTTACCATCAGAAATCACTGTCATATTACACTTTGCATGCTAAAAGTGCAGATTAATGGCGAACTATATTATTGGTGTATGTACACTGAATTACTGCCAGACTTGACAGTGCTGTGATGTCTGGAACAAAATGGCTTACAGAAACTTTTTAATTGCAATAGATTCATTATCAATCTTGTAGGTGGGTAATAAATACAATAACAACTGGTTTTGTATACGAATGACCGTAATCTCCTCGTAGTTGACAACGTAATATCCTTGCTAATCGCTCAGATATTACTATGCGTCAACTACTCGGAGATTACGGCCACTCGTATACAAAACCAGTCATTATTGTGTATATATACAAGCTGAGTTACGTAATCCGGGCAGACCATTGGGACTTACATGCACGGGCTCTCCTGGACCACCACACAGCAGGGACTGATACCCGCGCCCTCTAGTGAAAAGTAAACGCACCACGACGTGACTGACCAGACCCTACACTGAAATAGAGCTAAGAAGTGAGGGTCACATACTAGTATTTAGAAGAAAACCCGCCAGATGAAAATAGCTTGGAACGTACTCCACCAAGTTTAACAGTAGAGTAATTCATGAACAAAGCTGAGCAAACTACTCTGCAGTCAAATGAGGTGGAGTGCGGAACAAGTTATTTTCATCAAGTGGGTTTCTGATTTTATCTCACCCCGTATAAAATTATTTATTGATAAAACGAATCACCCAATAAGCCATTAAGTATTGGGTACACAAACTTCACAGCCATGGAGTTCCTAATGTTAAGCCTATGATGATAAATACCGGGATGAGATAGTCTACGAGTCGTGATGGTGTACGTGGTTGCTAATAGATATCAAATAGCTATGCTTCAGCTCTCTCCGACAGCAAAATGCTTTTCATCTACACCTCTCCTGAAGTGGCTTCAGAAAAGTCCGCCGGCTGGGCTACGCGTTCAATAGTCTGAAGAGCACACCAAGATTCTCCAATTTCAAACGCAAATTCGCGAAATGTTGGCGAGCGTTCGCGTTACTCCCGAGCTATCGAACCCCGGTCGGTGTCAGCCTGTCGTCATAGCCGCCAGCCACTGCTCGCAGGGAACAAGCTCAGGCCTCCTCATGCTGGTTTCCGGCAGCGGCGGTGAGACCCAAGTGGTACCAGCGGTAAAATTCTCACCCAAAGGGTATTGATGTAAAAAGGCTTCGTCGCACGCTGCGCCTCAATTGCCTGCTTGTCAGCTGTCATTCACAAATACGGAACATATTATTGCTCAGTGGCTGGCAAAAATATAATCAATAGCATAGGACAGAAAGATTGGACATAGGGCTCAGATAGTAGAATGGAATATGTGAGTTGTATAGGAGGACATGAATTCCGAGGACGGGAAGGTGACATTTTTGACAGGTCTAAAGTTTTCACCTTGCCACCTTGTCACTTTCTCAATTTGTCAACGTGTTCGATAGTCTATGCATTGCCATGGAATTTCTTTTATGACCGACAGCAAACAGCCTGTGACAAATTTAACGGTTACTCTTAACTGTTAGGCTGGATTGACCGAATTCTATTTCTAATCATATTTAAGTTGCTATTAATAGCGTTGAAAATCGATAAATCTGCCTTATTCTGATCTGAGACTCAAAGGAAGTGTTTGTGATGTAAACATTACCCACAATACCAACAGTACCCACAATAAATTAGCTTCCGCATGGCAGTCGACCATGTTAGACGTTTTTAGTTGTCGTGTTGTCATTCGGGCATAGTTAATTACCCGAGGTACTTACCTAGTACTGAAGGGGAACTGAAGGGGAATTGAAGTTCCTACGAGCCAGGGGCACTGAAGTGCCCCGGGATAACAGGAATGGGCATATCATCAGCAGATTTTGGGTGGAATGTCATATATTGGCATAGAAGACATGTCAGCGTGAAATCCTACACACTGCTGATGTTTCAATGTGTGCAGTATAACACTAGAGTTTTGGCTTCGGACTTCACTTGGCTTCGCCTCATTAAGTCACTATGCCAAACTCCAGTCGTGGCATACGGTGGCCAAGATTAAAACTCATCCAGTTTTACGATAGTACTGCACAGGGTTCAGTACACAATTTATACTGCATAGGGAGCAGCAGTACGTAACTATCAAATAAACTGCATGGGTATATAATAAAAATAAAGTATTTAGAAACAAAGGTCATGTGCCCATTGCCAGCTGGTCATGTGCTTCTTGCCAGTATATTCAATGATACACTACATATGGGTGGTGTATGTGTTATACATATATATTGGTCATAAGCGAGCCATTAGCACGCCCACGAACATACCCATTAATCACGGAATCGTTTGCAAGTCCGGGGGAGATTATGGGGTGTCATCAGCATGATATGAGGATATTACCAGCAGATCCTGAATATGCCGCGAGCACATCATGCGCAGATAATGAGCAGATTGTGAGCATACATTGACCTGATCCCCGACATATCAGGAGCAGCTCAATCTGCATATCGCGGGTACGGCTGCAGATGGCTGTCAATCTGTCCCCAGCAATTCACGGGTTGTGGGTACATCGTGAGTGGGTTGTAACAGGGTTATGAGCAGGTCGTAGGCACTCACACCCCAGCTCATGTCAGAACTGTGAGCTGCTCGTTACGACAGTTGCTCGGTATGCTTTATCTCACCCCTGGTACAAGCTTCGCCATAGAAATAACATTAGGAAAAAATACTCAACGATCACCCCCGTAAAGTGACGATACTATGCCACGGCCGTGGCGTAGTGAATTTGAGATGACGTCATATGGATTCGCTAGGTATATTCGAGCTGTTCTGATATTATGATACTATCTAACATCATAGAAATGGGTGAGATAAATCCAGAACCGCACTCGAATCGTAAAATAGTCAATATTCCACTCGTTTCGATGTGCCATAATCGTCACTCAGCTTCGCCTCAATGACGATGCAGGTACATCCAAACTCGTGGAGTATTGTCTATTTATACGATTATCGATGCAGTTCTATATAATGACCAGGAAAACACTTTTTTTTTTTTTGATAAGTAGAGTTTATTGACAATATAGCATTCATCAAGTACAATGACGATCTTCCATCTATATGTCCTTAATACTAATGCATGAAAGTAAATAACATAGAAACATAGTAAAGGTAATAATAGTAGTGATATACACACATATTATATATATATATATATATATATATATATATATATATATATATATATATATATATATATACATATAAACTACTCCACCATCCACCGATTTGTCAAACAACGTGTTCGCTGCCTGAATATGTGGTTGTATGCAGAAACCTTTCTTCCTCTATCGTCATGTTGATTGACATGTAATTTCTGCGTTTTTGGTCTTTCTGTGTTATCATATGTTTTCTTTTTTGTGCCTGAGATTAGCAGGCTAGCATCATTGTATGTTTTATGTCTACTGGTTCAATATAGAAGAGTAGTAGATTTCATTCAGTGACCAAGCTTTCACTCAGTGGTGGGTGGTGCCACATTGCATAATCTAAGCAGAAAAAGTTGTGGGTTATTTCATGAGCTGGGTCGTTTCCATTGACCGATTTTGGGTCAGCAGTGTCAAAAGTCCTTCAGGGGTTCCTGACTGTAGATCGGTGACGGGAAATCGGCCAATGGAAACGGGCCTTTAGTTTACCAAGCTTCGGCGACAGGGGATCGTTGAGTCCGAAGAGATATCTTTATTGATCCAACCTATATCAGTGTATCTGCCAGCCGTGTGTTTTATAAACAGAGCGTGCAGTGAGAGGCAACATGGTGAAAAAGAAGCTGTCCGTTTAGATCAGTTCCCGCTATCTTCTGTCATTTCCACAAACAGCACGAGGTTTACACGATAAATACGGTTGACGAATGAGTTAATCGTTTGTACTAGCATCATGCACGCTGGCTATGTATAAAAAGTGTCTGAGAACTTAATGTAAGGACTGATGTAATCATTAGACTGCCACTCTTATCATGTTTGATACTTTATTACCACTATTGGAGGTGAAAAAGTAGGTGTTCTTCACTAAAGGAGGTGGAGAATTTCGTAAGGATAAAGAGCCAGAATACAGGTTTGTCCCCCGACCACCTAGTGACTGCTTCGTGAACTAACAATTGCTCTGTCCCCTATAGCAGAGCACTGCCACAGTCGCTTATACACTCCACTCTTTACAACGTAGCTTTTATTACCCACCTAATACGGAGTCTCCATACAAAGCCTATGTAGCCCACAGATCGCTACTGGAGAATACAGCTTTTTCGGCCACCTGACGGGCAACTATTTATATAAACAATGCCCGGGGCTTGCGTCGAATTTCTAATTATTTACATGATTTTTTCCCTCATGATTAGTCGAAAGGTGAGTAATAAATACAACATTACCATGATTTTGATCTGTGCGGCCGTATTCTCCGCGTACTTGATGCTACGCAATACTCCTCACTTTCGCTCAGAGTTTTACTTCGCGTCAACTACGCAGAGAATACGGCCACTCAGAACGAAATAATGGTAATATTTTGTATTTATCCTACCCCTAATATGAAATCCCATAGGCTTAACATTGAATTTCCGTATGCCACGCTGACTGGCATACAGAGTTTTACATGCCAAGTAATATTCCAAAATGGAGGAGACGGGGTAGGATCAAATCAAAATCTGATTCGTTTTAATCTTGGGCACCGTATACCACGACTAGAGTTTGGCATATATAGTGTCTTCACTCGGCTTCGCTTCATGAAGTTACTATGCCAAACTCTAGTCGTGGTATACGGTGGCCAAGATTAAAACTCATTCGGTTTTACGATAGTACCATTTTGTATATTGTATAATGTTATAATTTAGCATATAATTCTAGCTCACCAACTAAATATTACTAGATATCATATTTATAACATGTTTGTCAGGTTACACCATAAGATCACCATCGTTACTGTTCTGAAAGACAATGAAAACCTGAAAATACGCAGATTGTCTGTATCATCCTGGCTGAAAAAGAAATGCAATACGGTTTAAGCGAACTCATGTATGTATATCCAAGTGTTTTATCTCGCCCATGGTATTTTTAATTATTATTATGTATTACATAACATTTGGAACTCGTAACCTATGCCCATGAGATATTTAGGAAACATTTTTAATGGAGGATTATGTCACAAAGGTTAGCCCATTAGTCAATATGAAGGGTGAGATAAATCCAGAAACTCATTCAAGATAGGGTCAGAGCTCGATCTTATCTCATTTGAATTGCTACGTAATTCACGCGGCTTCACCTTGTGAATTACTACGTGATTCAAATTCCATGGGATACGAGTTCTGACCCTAAACTATCATAGGTTTCCTCTATATGAAATATATCCTTCTTCTAGGGAAAAATACAGTCGTAGCTCTCTCATCCACATATCTAATCATCTTTGTCAATATTCTTTCTACGTTTGATGCTTTTCCTTTTTCTTTGGCATTCATTCATAGGACAATCATATGGGGTGTGCATTAGACAGCCTAGTTTTATCAATACAAAAAAACTGCGACAGAAGGTCTCGTAGGCCTCTATACATAAAGGATTATCTTTGTTATACTCAGTTAGCACAAACATTTTAGTGAGAAAAGGTTTACGACGCACATAGATCACATTTAACTGATGGTTAAAAAATAAATATTTTAATTTTATGATTACCTTTACCGACATTAATATTAATTCAGTAAAATATTGATATGAAATAAGGTAACTAGTAGTAATTGACAAATATAAGATGAGGTCAATTACGGTTGAAAAATACATATTGTGTAATTGACAAATATAATGATGAGTCAATTATGATAAGTATTTATGGTTATCTCACCCCGGTATTTTTCTCCATAGGCTTAACATTAGGAGCCCGTACTCCACGGCCGTGAAGTTCGTGTACCCAATATTTAATGGCTAATTGGGTGATTCATTTCATCAATAAATCATCTTATACGGAGTGAGATAAAATCAGAAACCCACTCGATGAAAATAACTTGGTCTGCACTCCACCTCGTTTGACCACAGAGTAATTCACTCAGCTTCGCCTCGTGAATTACTCTGCAGTCAAACTCGGTGGAGTACGGACCAAGCTATTTCCATCTCGTGGGTTTCCTTCTAATTATATAAGGTTCTCCTTATGAAGCCTACTTGATTCACTAGCAAGGCATCGCGGTTCTCTATATACCCACCAGGGTTTGTTATGGTCGGAATGTCTCAAAGACACTATTTCATCCCTCGGGGGGTCTGGGAATCCACTTAGAGAACTTCACAGGGGGTTGCGCGATCTACGATAATCTCTTACGTGAATGGGTAGTGAATGGATTTCCCAAGTAATTCTCTATATCCTGAGCTGTGTTATGCATTTCTTTTTAGTTTCTTATCATGAACTAGTTACAGACCATACCAGTGATAGATTGCTAAAGAAAAAAAATTGAATATATGCTCAATAGAAAATGGAAAAAAACAAGATGAAAACAGCTGCTAGGAAGACCAGAATGTCCATAAAGAATCTGAAATTTAACCCACTAGTCTACTAGCGACGTAAACTGATCGGATAAGAATGCTTATGGATTAACGTTGCAGTCATTAAGCGTGCTGGATGCTCCGTACTCTATCTTAATAGGCGTTAAAACATTGTGTTATCCACCTGATACAAAGTGTCCAGAGAAAACACATGGGCAGCGTGTATCTACATACCCAGAGCATACAGATATTTATTACCTCGTACACAAAACCAGTCATAATTGTGTATATATCCATCTAATACAAAGTGTCCATAGAAAACACATAGGGAATGTGTATCACCATACCTGGAGCATACAGATATATCCACCTAACACAAAGTGTCCATACAAAACACATAGGGAGTGTGTATCACCATACCCGGAGCATACAGATATATTCACCTAATACAAAGTGTCCATAGAAAACACATAGGGAGTGTGTATCACCATACGCAGAGCATACAGATATATCCACTTTTTTTGTTTGAAAACTGTTTATTGACGTTAGGTATCATACAAAGTGCCCTTAGAAAAGACACTACAGCGTGCATCTATATAACGGGATGTGTTGTATGCTCCGTGTTCTAAAAGCCGGCGGCTACGGAAAAATAGTCCGTATGAAAAAGAATAGTGCATATTTAAATGAACTAATATCAGAACGCCACTTGTCAGGAAGCGTCAACTCCTCAGAGCATACGGCCGCTTGCATCTAAAACCAGTCAATATTGTGTATGTATTCACCACAATCACAATGCCGGATACGATTGGGTCGGAAAGATAAAAAAGAAAACCAGAGTGGGATGGAGCAGAAATATACACTTCAATGTGGGTAGGCAGACAGAGCTATAGTGAGGGGTGCTATCGAGGAATAGTGGCGAGGAAAGAGACAGCAACAGGGAGAAAGTCCATCAGAGTGTGAGGGAAACAGACTGATTAAATAGTTCAATCACCCTGATTAAACCCAAGTAGACAGTGAACTTTCCATCACTGGGCATGAGAAAGTCTGTCTTGTTGCACGGTTCTTGGCTCCAATCAGCCTTGTCACCCATCCTGTGCCTGGACATCTGTAATCCTTGTGTGCACAGACAAGCACAGGAAAAGGGATTGGTCGGGCGTGGTGGATTGATGAGAGAGAGAGCAGCTCGGGGCAGCCTGAAGGGCACCGCCCCGCTCTCACTGAGTCACTCACCGGGCAGGTTAAGCCCCGTTCCCACTAACATGAATTCCGTTGTGACGGAATAACAAAAGTACACCACATAGGCAGAGTCAAGTCCAGATATCACAATGTGAATATAAAGTGGCATGGAAAATGGGTGTTTAGGATATTTTTGTATAGTTTGAGTTTTTCGTTTCTGAACACTTTTTAAATTTTCTATGGCATTTATTACTGCAGGGGCAGTAGAGGTGGCAAGATCTCTGTTATGGAATTACGTGCTGTGTCATGTAAAATTTAGGTTGAAGTGTTATCACTGATTTTCCTCACTCAAAGACATTTTAAGTAAAAAATATCCCTCTGTCCCATCACAGAAGACAAGAAACAATCTAGAAATGTCTAGGACTATCACTGGATTTTTGATGAGCCACAGTAGTCTCATGGGCAAGAATCGCCAAGTGGGATTGGGCCTTTATCCTACCCCTAATAAAAAAACCGCCATAGGCTTAACATAGGGAAATTTTATGTGGCAGGCCGTGACATAAAGTGTTTTTTATGCCACTAGAGTAATAACAATATTGACCAATCAGAGAGCAGGATGTCAGCTACTATGAAAAAAGTTCTGTTGGTCGTTGACTCAATATTTTATCTATTTAACAGTAATACAAAAGCATAGATGGGGTAGGATGAATATGAAACCGAGCTCGAGTTAGACTTATCAATGTCTATGCCACTCTGGTCAGTTCTGCTCCTCACTACACTCGGCTACGCCTCGTGTAGTAATACACGACCTTCCCGTCGTGGCATAAACATTGTCAAGTCTAACTCTCGTTCGGTTTCTACTAATTATGCTTCGTTTACACCATGACCCAAGCAGTTCTGGTGTCCCAGTAAAGGGGCACTTTCGAGTGTTGTGGATGTGCAAGGATTGAATGGAAAGGACGTAGGATGATGCCAGGAGCAAATAGAAACCATGGACCAAATAGAAACCTTGAATGTCCTCAAATCGTGTCCACAGGGTATCATGGTGTAAACGCATATTTATGGTCCGTGCCATCTGCAATGGTGCATCTGCAATGGTGCATCTGCAATGCCGCTGGGGTTAGCGGGGGTTGCGAGGAGACTGGTGTAAACGTAGCCAGTGTACCCGGCCCTGTACAGGGCCAGTTTCCTCTGCCATAGAGCCCTCCACCAGTGTTGTTATTTCATACTGCGCGCACTCTGACATATCTGGAAAAAAAAATTGAATCTATAAATATATAACCATTTGTCTTTGCCAACCTTCAAAACAACTGTCTCTTGTCTTATAACTGTGTATTAAGAGGTTGTTTTACAGTAGAGCTTGGCTGGTTCTCAAGTCCAGCCATTTTGTTCAGTCTTCCTCGCTGGTTCCAAAACTGCAAAGTGTCTCGCCTAGTAACATAGGACAGCAGTTCATCCCTGAATGGAGATCAGGGGTGAATACTTTACCTAGTGTAAACGTAGCATTAGCGGTACGGGGAGCAGGTCGCAGAGCAGCTCGTAGTACTGCATCCTTGTGTCTGGTTTACTCATCTGCTGAAACGAGGAACTGGCTCGCCAGACCTCTGTTATTATCTATTGTTAGTGATAGCATCCTATTCAGGGCAGGTATTGTGGCACTGTAGTAAAGTATGGTGGAGTAATCTGTAAGCTGGGCTTAGAAAGATGAAAGCGGAAAAGTAATCTTAACAAAGAACAAATGCTCGATTGATTAATGGGTTTCTTAAGCAAGAAGCTCCCCTTACTGTGAGTCTTTCTTATAGCTCTGCATTTGTAACTATACTGAAGCTCTATAGATCAAGCGGTTTATAGCATTGCATTCATTTTCCTTCAATAAAAATTGAATAACTAGCATAGCCAGATGTACACATCCATATAAAAGCTGTATAATGAGTAATCAAGCATGTCTGTATGCTAAAGATCATGATGTATTAGGATTAATAAAAATACCCATTGTGTTACTTTTACATATTTTCTTGTATCATTCGCTATCGATCAAAGGAAACAATGGATCATAAATTAATGATTTCCACTCAAAGGGGAAATATCAAGAAAGGCCTTTTATTGCGGTATTTAAACGTGATCAAACACAAATAGTCGAATCTAAGTTTAAAATCACGTAATTAAAGTGGTCAAAGATCAATTATAATTGTATCGGAGGACACATTTTAGTGGAGTGCAATGCAAAACCATTTTACAAATAATCATTCTTTATAGGGAACCAAAGTGAACCCGCTAAAACGGCAGATACCCGTGTTCAAAGCACCATTTCCGGAGGCCAGTAAGAACGAGGCTTAGTGCTAAACCTTTGGGGTTTTAGGCTAGACTTTGGTCTCGTTTGTTACTTTTGAAGTATAATTTACTACTATCGTCTCTGAATAACTCTGTCTCGAAGCTACGATGACAGTTGTTAAGTTCATAAAAATATTGATCTAAAAGATTGGAGAATGACACATATAATCCCAAATATACATAGTCAAAGTACTTAGTGCCGTTATCCGGAAATGTTTGTTGTTTTGTGAACGGGTATCTGTGGTTTCAGCGGGTTCACTTTGGCTCCCTATAGCTCTGCTATAGATTTATGTACGGAAAATATAATGATGTAATCCACTGCTTGGTTGGCTATTTTGAGATAAGAGGTTTCATCTACAGTAATCCAAGTACTGGTATGACAGCATTAGGGTTGCTTTATCAATAATACCGACAACGCAGCTAATAGACCATAAAGGCTGATCACTTAAAGAAACGAAAACGCAAGAAAGTTCACTTTGTAAAAGTCATATCCTTGGACGGGTCACATAGAATACCACCGAACACAAAATCAATTGCCACACACTGAAAAATGACATATTTCTGAGCAACTTCACGCTCACGCCTTGGACCCTATGATAAATAATTTGTTTTCCTGAAGCCCAATACACATCTACCGATTAAGGATTAAACGATTGGTTCCCAAATCGTATAGGAGTCAGTGAACTTGTCCCAGGCAAATTACGTAACAACTCGGCCTGTGACGGCCACCCAATCTTGTGCCATTTACCTACGTTCCAGTGTCAGCGACTAGATTTATCAACATGTTGATGAACTTTTGGTGACCTATTTAGGAACATAGAAACCCCGACTTGTCAGCGGCAAAATAACATCTGAAGGAGGTGGTTCACTAATCATTGCCTGACCATTGCCTTGCAGTGCTACATCTACCGACCACGGCCGACTCTCTTAGGATACCTTGCCTGAGACAAAGTACCGTCTGTTTGTCACCGACAAAGTGACATAAATGTTTCGAAATCGGTATTGGGCTTATACAAATACAGTCAACCAATTATAACGAGCTAAACTCGTTCTTGGTCTATGCAATTTGAAAATAATTTCTAATCATATCTTAAGTTCTTCGTTTGAGGATTGGTCTTGTGCTTCGAGGGAAACGTATGTATACACGTTTTCATCTACGATTGATTAATTGTACTTTTTAGAGTATAACCCAAGGGATGGTCTACTTTTATACAGGTTATTAATTTCCATTTCCCCAAGTTATCACAACCTAAGCTACCAGTATCGTTCTACCACATCAGTATTGAACCGTCCAGATATAAAGTGATGGCTGTAACTTGCGGCTAGTAGGAGTTCTAACAGGCAAAGCAGTAAATTTATTAAATTCTCGTTCAGATCGGCAAGAATCATTAAGGTTATTGCTGTTTTGGAATAGTTTAGCTTCTCATTATAAGTGTCACTTCACTGTTTAATGTGTTTCCGTGGTCGAAGTGGTGGTCGACAGAATATAAGTCTTAATTCGAGTGGCCTGGTGAAGGAATTTGTACATATTAATACATTATCATAAACATGTTAGTCTCCATTTCGTGGAACCGATTTTGATAGATATAGATGTGTTTATGAAATGATGATGAAGTTTTTCCTGTTAATGTCAGGGTTTTTTTCCAATTGGATGTGCCTCCCTTACGGTATGGATCGAGCAGGGGAGAGGGTTTGGGAGATCTGTTTTGTGGGGAAGTATCCAGGGAGGTGTTGTAAAAACTAAAGTGGGATTCACACGGTGGGATTCATGTACCTCACAGAGCATTTGTCTGAGACAAATTCAGCTGATAGTCAGTACTGCAACACAATCACCTCATCTGAATTGTATGGTTCCATTTTGCCGAGACAAGTATTTTTTCCTTGTAATCGTCGGCTACAATCACCTCTAATAAGGAACAGAATCTCATGAGATCTGTTCAGAACTGTGAGGTGAAGTGGGATTCACATTGTGGGATTCACTGTCTGAGACTAATTCTGTTGAGATTCAGTACTGGAACACAATCTCCTCCTGTGAATGACAGGGTTCTATTTTGCTGAGACAACTTTTTTCCCTTGCAATTGTCAGTGACAATCACCCCTAATAAGGAACAGAAAGATTTTGACTTTAAACAGGTTTAAAATTTAGAGGGGCATTTTGGTGAAACAAATATATTCCACACGTTCTCCCCCAATCTGTGAGTCTCAGTGGTCCAAAATTACACCTATTCACACGGGGAAGTGTCCTGAGTCGGCGACTGCGTACCCTGTGTACCCTGTGAAGGGCTGTAGGGGTGGGACTAGGTACCTGTTAAGTCTTCCATCGTGAATTGAATACGCCAGCTGGAAAAAGTAGCAGACTGGTGCAGAGGTGTGAAGTACACCAGTCTCAGGTCCATTTGTCCCACAGTTTAAAAGGTAACAGGTTTTACTTTTTCTTTAGGTCCATTGCTATATGGGTTCAATCCTTTCTAACAAAATCTATCTTATAACAGGGTTAAAAAGCCAATGAGATTCTGTTCCTATTTAGGGGTAAATATCGCCAACAAGTTTTGGTCAAAGTCGTTGTTCCCCATGAGTTTAATGCGGTGTGATATGAACGAGGCGACAGCTGAGTGAATATCACATAGCATTCAAACGAGTTGGAGAATGACTTCTTTGACCAAAACGAGTTGCTTTCTGTATTTATCTCACCCCTGTTCACACTAAAAGAATGGTCAACACACAGGATATAGACCATGAAGAATGGATTGCAATACTTGTAGGGGCATGGAGAACGAGTTCCCAATGTTAAGCCTATGGACATTTATTCCAGGGGTGAGATAAATGTCCAGCTGACCATGACCAGTCACTACAGATTGAAATACCTCATTGCCCAACGGGTGATTGGTCATGGTCAGCTGGGCAAGCCTTTGAGACCCTGATACACTGGCATCCTGCTCCTTTCCTACTATCACAGTGAATAGCACGCAGATAATGAAAGGACAGTTTTCTGGAAGCACGCTGAATTCAATATTTGACCATTCTAACATTTAGGCAAAGTGTATAGGGCGTGCAAGCAACTCTGAAAACCCTAACTTTTCAATTGCGATTTTGGTATAATTCCATGAATATTCATTTATTGCATCTCTCGCATTACATGACTTATTCTGCAACAAGTTTCCATGCATGTTTTAACACATGGTTGACACATTCATCAATAATAAACATTCAATTTCTTCTGATCCCATGGGATATGCTTTATTCATTACATACAATTCCCTTCACTCAGCATATGATAGTTTCCTAAAGCAATAATGCCTGCTTTACGATGAGTCTCCACTTCGGATTCAAGCGCGATGGTGTCAGGAAATGTGTAAAATCAATACCTTAAGCTGAAGATGTGAGCGGTTGCTTTGCAGTTTAGGGCTTCATTGCATTGTATCAGGTTCTTCCATACATCATCGTTTCCTCTCGCCCCCTACTGCAATGAATATCGATAGTCCCCGACGGCGGAAGCCAGATAAGATTTACAATTAAGCCGCATAGAATCAAACCCGGCACAGTCACAAGTAATTTGTCTTAGGAGAATGGATGATACTGATAGCCACAGTCGGTTATTTTTTCTAATGATTATAGTTCCAAACACTCATCTTTCCCCATAATTGTTAAGCCGCGATGATATTTATGCGCCTACCTCGTTAATCCAGATGAATGTTTAGAAAAAGAATACATTGATCCATTTTATTAGAGCTATGTGTAAAGTTGTTGCCTCACTTATGGTTGATGATACATATTATGGAGAAACCAAACAAGAGTTAGTCCTGTTGTTGTTTATTGCATGACAGAAAGATTGCGTATTGCTGCACGAGGCGAAGCCGAGAGCAGTAATACCTGATCTTGCCGAAGTGCGATGAACAATAACATGACTAACTCAAGTTTGGTTTAGAATTTATCCTACCCCGCCCGTCTAAATTACATCTACATTAAGAAATGACGTCATTTGTCAAGTGTATCCCACTAGAGCGATATTTTTCATTGTTCTGAACTCCAGACCGAATACAGTGACCCAATGTTAAGCCTATGGAGTTTTTTATTAGGGGTAGGATAAAGTTACTTATCTCGCCACGGTAGTTTTCTCCATAGGCTTAACATTAGGATCTCATACTCCATGGCCGTGAAGTTTGTGGACCCAATACTCAATGGCTAATTGGGTGATTCATTTTATCAATAAATAATGTTATATGGGGTGAGATAAAATCATGAATTACTCGGCAGTCAAACTTGTTGGAGTACGGACCAAGCTATTTTCATCTCGTGGGTTTCCTTTTAAATATTTTACTCACAAATTAGGGAAGATCTTCATTCAGTAGTTTGAAGGAAACCCATGAGATGAAAATAACTTGGTCTGTATTCCCCAGCATTTGACCACAGAATAAATCACAAAGCAAAGCTGAGTGTATTAAACATGAGCACAAACCGCACTGTCATGTCTAGTTCTTCTTACTCTTTTCCCCTCATCTTTTGTTGGATTGGTTCTTGGAAAAATGTCCTGACTGAATGAATGTACTCATTTTTATTTACTGAATCTAAAAATCTGAGGTCAAACGAGGTGGAATGCAATTCAAGTTATTTTCATCGAGTGGGTTTCTGATTTTATCTCACCCCGTATAACATTATTTATTGATAAAATAATTCACCCAATAATCCATTGAGTATTGGTTACACGAACTTCACGGCCATGGAGTACGGGTTCCTAACGTTAAGCCTATATGGAGAAAAATACCGGGGTGAGATAAACTACCTTCACGGCCGTGGAGTACGAGTTCCTAATGTTAAGTCTATGAAGAAAAATACCGTTGTGAAATAATCATCTGGACATATCCGTAATAGTGCACTGAATGTTATAAACCCATCCAGATTACTCCACTGCTGAGAATGAACCCCTCGATCTTCTTACATGGCTCTTGATCGAGAAATACCTCGCCGTGATTGAGTGCCCCCACCCCCCTCCACCCCCTCCACCACAGCACGTGTCTTAATGGGCGCGCATACCACTGAGGCACTTCACAATCATGAGGGTAACCCGATACACGACACCCGAGACCCCCGCGGTATGTGTTTACTCTGTCAGGTAGGATGGTATCACTCAGACTGACTCTGAGTATGGTGCCACATACCTTATATATACGCCATCCCCCTCCCAGGAGATAGATGCTGAAGGTAAACTCAGAAATAGTGACAAATATGTTCAAAGTAAGATGCACAGAGGAATTCAAGGCCTGCTGGCAGAGCGGTTCATGGTACTATTCATATAACAACTCGCAGTTATACTCATTCACTGGCATATAAAGTGGAATTCACAGGAGAGAGTCATGTACTTGAGATTGGTGTACTTTACATATTTTCCCAAGTCTCCGCTAATTTTCCCCCTGTCTAATGATCTCAGAGCAGAATGCTGAAATCTCTAGGGAAAACGGCGGGTCTGATTCACACGGAAGGACAGACTCGGTACATAGTCTCAGACAAGCTCCCTTTTAAAAGGTAAATAGTCTCTAGCTTGCAGCTTTTTCCTGTGTGAATGCGTTCCTTGAGACTCCAGTACCTATGTTCAGGGTACAAAGTCTCTAGCACAGGGCCTTCTTCCCGCGTGAACCCGTGAAAAGGCACACCACTGAGACTAGGGGACCCTCATTATCAGCAAGAGGTTCGCTAGTCTCAGCAAAGTACCCGAAAAATTTTAAACAGGTCTAAAATCCAAATCGCTTGAGATTATGTACCTTGGCAGGGAAAATTTACGCCGACGATTTTCCCTGCTCTCCCTCAGTCTCAGGAAATTGAGACCTTGGGATGTCACTGAGGAGACTATGTACCGGTAAATAATCTCAGGTAAATTGTCTCAGACAAACTCTGCTGAAGGTACACGAGTCTCTCGGTGTGAATCCCACTTAAACGGTCTTAAGCGGGATTCACACGATGGGATTCATGTGCCTCGCAGGGTATTTGTCTGAGACAATTCCTGCTGAGATTCTGTACTCGAACATAATTTCTTCGTCTAGATTGTAGTGTTCCATTTCCCTGTTTTTCTGCTACAATTGCTGGCGACATTTACCCCTAAAAAGGAACAGAATCTGAAGAGATTTTGAGCCCCTGTGAGAATTCCACTCTAGCTCAAAACTGTGCACCCACTTTGCTCCTGATACGTGCCACTGTGTGGAAGTTTGAGGAAAATGACATCGGTTTTACTATGTGATAAAATACTTTTTAGATTTTCTATATATTCTAATGTAAAATTATCATAATATTGATCTATACATCAAAATCTAACACAGTGACTCCCAATTTCTAGGTTAGATATGTGTTCCACAACACTTGGAGATCATCATATTAAATTTTCAAGAAATTGACATTGGTTTTAATTTCCAAGCCAAACTATCCGATATGCCTTTAATACAGGATATCTTTCACATACCATATAGGCAGACCAATGGTGTGCCATACGTCTGTAGATGAAGGTGAAGGTCGCGGCGGGGTTGTCACATGTCAGCCTATTAAATCCAACGTTCTCCGTGAGAGGGCACTGCAGGCAGGCCATTAGGCGGTCACGTGACCCGCTTTGTAGGCGGAAGGTAGATGTCCGTTTGAGTACACACTGAGCATGCGCAGTAATGAGCGGAACTGGCATGGAGCAGAAATCAGGCCAACTTAGATAAACATGGTGTGATGGGGCGTCGTCGTGCTGCAAGTGAATACCTGAGACCTCAACCCGAGACCAACTCGACCCGAGATCAACTCGACCTTGAGTAGTCAGGAGAACTCGAACTGAGACCAACTCGACCTGGAGGAGTCAGGAGAACTCGACCCAAGACAAACTCGACCTGGAGGAGTCAGAGGAACTTGACCCGAGACGAACTTGACCCGAGACAAACTTGACCCGAGACGAACTCGACCCGAGACGAACTCGACCTGGAAGAGTCAGAGGAACTTGACCCGAGACAAACTTGACCCAAGACGAACTCGACCCGAGACAAACTCGACCCGAGACAAACTCGACATGGAAGAGTCAGAGGAACTCGACCCAAGACAAACTCGACCCATAGTTGTCAGGAGAACAGGACCCGAGACAAACTCAACTCGAGACAAACTCGGCCTGGAGTAGTCAGGAGAACGGGACCCGAGACAAACTCAACCCGAGATCAACTCGACCTGGAGTAGCCAGGAGAACTCGACCTGAGACGAACTCGACCTGGAGTAGTCAGGAGAACTCGACCGAAGACAAACTCGACCCAAGACAAACTCGACCCGTAGTAGTCAGGAGAACGCGACCCAAAACAAACTCAACCGATCCACTTGACCTGGAGTAGTCAGAGGAACTCGACCCGAGACTAACTCGACCTGGAGGAGTCAGGAGAACTTGACCCAAGATCAACTTGACCTGGAGGAGTCAGGATAACTCAAACCAAGACAAACTCGGCCCCAGACCAACTCGACCTTGAGGAATCAGGAGAACTCGAACCGAGACAAACTCGACCCGTAGTTGTCAAGAGAACTTGACCCAAGTCAAACTCAACCAAAGACCAACTGGACCTGGAGTAGTCAGGAGAACGTGACCAAAGACAAACTCGACCCCAGACCAACTCGACCTGGAGTAGTCAGGAGAACTCGACCTGAGACAAACTCAACACGTAGTTGTAAGGAGAACACAACCCAAGACAAACTTAACCTGAGATCAACTCGACCTGGAGTAGCCAGGAGAACTCGACCTGAGACAAACTCGACCTGGAGTAGCCAGGAGAAGGCGACCTGAGACAAACTCGACCCGAGATCAACGCGGCCTATAATGGTCAGGAGAACTCAACCCGAAACAAATTTGACCCGAAACAAATTTGACCCATAATTGTCAGGAGAACTCGACCCGAGACAAACTCGACCCGTAGTGGTCAGGAGAACCTGTCCCGTAACCAACTTGACCCTGAACAAACTCTGCACTGTTTTTATTATACTTATAGTTATTTTCTAACTGTGATCGAGATATGGTGGTTTAGAGGGTCGTGAAGGTATTGTGGCATTCCAACGTACCGATTATGACCACCGATAATGGTATTTCGCACCGCCAACCGATTATGCGACATATTCCGCGCAATAATCGTCACGTGGAAACAGAAATGGTCTACTATTTTCTCTACCTTCTTACGCAATATGGTACTACCGACTCACTTTTGGGCCTACTTTTGGCAGTGCGAAATGCCATGGTAGGTGATCATAATCGATAGGTGGAAATACCACACAAAGTGTGCTCACATTTCCTGGCATTTACACTAGACAACTAAATATGTGCCGACTGTAGATCGTCGGTCCAATAGTCGTCAGGTGGTGGCAATGTCCACCGCAAAAGTCGTGAATCTCAAAATTTCCTGGGGCGTTTACACTTATGTAATAGAGTCAGCGCCCATGAAGACAACGAATTCAAGGCGGCTTGAAATAGTCGCCAGCATCAAAGCGTGTTTAATAGTCATGAGTTGATGCCAAATTGCGTAATCAGACGATCTACAGTCGCCACATGCTTGGCGTTTATATCAGACGATGTTTAGCTTTTTACTGCTGAAAGTCGTCAGGAGATGCAAATACCAGAATCGCCAGCCAGAATCGTCTAGTGTAAACGCAGGGTAAGCTGTTCTAACAGCATTTTTCTGTCCCCCTGGTGTCTTCTCACATCTAGGATCTCAGTAACTGATCTCATTCGTGCCATATCCTACGTCAGATTACGTTTGGGGATTTCATATCATTTTAATTTTTATTTTAAAGATTTGATTTCAGACGAAGTCTTTTCACAGTAGGCATCGAGTGATCTCCCACTAACTGCGTCTACCGAGGGTTCACCCACATAGTGTTGTCACTCGCGGCACAACACACTCACAAGTTACAGTATACGATTTGGATTCGATGGCAACCAGGATGGTCGACTCTACCGTGTTACAGATTTTATTATCCACCCAATACAAAGTTTCCATAGCTTACATATGAGGTCTGTGTTATAGATTTTATTATCCACCAAATACAAAGTTTCCATAGCTTACATCTGAGTCTGTGTTACAGATTTCATTATCCACCCAATACAAAGTTTCCATAGCTTACATATGAGGTCTGTGTTATAGATTTTATTATCCACCAAATACAAAGTTTCCATAGCTTACATATGAGGTCTGTGTTATAGATTTTATTATCCACCCAATACAAAGTTTCCATAGCTTACATATGAGGTCTGTGTTATAAATTTTATTATCCACCAAATGCAAAGTTTCCATAGCATACATATAAGGTCTGTTTCCATTGGCTGACGAAAATGGTGAAGATTTTTTTTAGTTCTCTTCAAAGGGCTATTTCCATTGGCTATCACCGATCTACAGTCAGGAACCACCGACGGACGTTTAGCACTGCTGATAAAAAATAGTAATCTTTAACTAGGAGCAAATAGGTTCATCATTGATGAATGAGCGTGCAATTGTAAATGAATAACAATTAAAAGGTTTTGGTTACATTCAGTATATGGATCGTTTTTTTAATCCACTTGCACCCAGTCAATTTGCCATTTTTCTATCTGCCGGAGTCTAGGATCAAAACACATCAAGCAACAGTGTGTCAATGAGGTATTTCGGTCTTGAGTGATTGGTCATGGTCAGTTGGGCATACCTCTAAGACCTTAAGACACTGGCATCCTGCTCCTTATTCCATAGCACAGTGAATGGCACACATATAGCAAAGGGATAGATTTTTCTCAACACGCTGAAAGTGTATTTGACCACTCTAACCTTTTATAGGCGACGTATATAGTGCGTGCTAGTATGCTCTGATAGATACTCTATGGACTGGCCCAAGATAAAAGCGGCTATATGCTCCTCGGAGTTTGCCCTGCGCAATATCCTCGGATGTGTTCGGATATTACTATGCATCAACTCCCTAGACCATACGGCCGCTAGTACAGTCATACACAATAATGACTGGTTTTGTGTACGAGTGGCCGTAATCTCCGAGAAGTTGACGCGTAAACTACGAGTAAATTATGGTCACTCGTATACAAAACCAGTCGTCAGTGTATTTATTTCCCACCTACAAGATTAATAACAAGTCTATTGCAATTAAAAGGTTTCTGCAAGACATGTAGTTCCAGACACCAGAGCACTTTTAAGTGTTGCAGTAATTCGGCAAAGTGTGTTATCACAATGATTTCTGATGGAAAATAAGATTATCATGATTGATTCTAAATAATTAACATTGAATGAACATTCAAGAAACTTATTTCGAAGTACATGATGATTTGACCTCATTATGGACAGGACTATTTTTTAGGAATCTCCTGCAGGAGATTTTGACATGCCAGAATCTCCTGGTAGCTGTTTCCAGGTGCCCTATACATTTCCTATGTAGACTCCGTAATCGGTGGGTAATAAAATATTGTGTATGTACAATGTGTGTGATTCAGAATATCTGACACTTCGAAACTCTCGCCAGTAATTGAATGTTGTTGACAGATTCCATTATACGAATTTCCTACTCCAGTGCTCCATCACAAAGATTAATAGCTGTCAATATTCCCTCAATAGACTTCCATCATCTAAAGCCACAGGACCCCAGACCATAAAGCCATCTTGATAGAGACCAGCACGCAGTGGCTTAACGTAATCCACAGATGGCTGGCAATTAAAGGGAATTAAAAATGAGGAAATGCCACTGAATGAAAATCAAATGTTCTTTCATGGCAGCCAATACAAATATGTAGTCAAAAGGTGTTGCCTGTGTCCTATTGGAGTATGCTGATATATCGAAAAAAAAAACCCGGAGCCACCTTTCACGTTAATGCACCATGGTTTACGTAACAGTAGAGAATTCTCAACAACTGCATTTGTTTTCCAGTGATGAAGTATGAGAACCTGTGTTGGTCGTTAAAACCTCACATAGGGTCCATAAAAGTCTCTTTTAATATTCCCATTGTGTTCGCTTTATTGGGACCTTGCTTTGATTTCTCAACTTCAATAAACAATAGGAATTCATTTCTTATATAAGAATTCTACAAAGGATCCAATGAAATGAGCTTTTCAAAAATTTGAATATCCTATATATGAGTATCCTTTCACAAACAATCTGTCCTTGAAAAGAGTAGTTTTTTAAGTAACAAAGAGGTATTTTATATCAAAAATTTTCATTAATATTTATAAGCACCGTCAAATGAGAATGATTTCATATGTATTTCGACTTTTACTTTCGTATCGATATCAGGAATACAGTACACACTATTGTCTGACCAAACTGTGGAATGTTGTTGGGGATTATTTCTGCTTCGGTCGCCCCTTCGGAAAGTCGATACACACAATGCAGAGTATCACTAAGTGCCTCCTACATACGTCAAAGCACTACATCTAGAAAAGTGGCCGGTCCCATTCCATTTAGGTATCCCGTCGCATGATGATAATTGCCTAGGCAGAGTCCGCATTGAGCACTGCACGAAAACCACCATTTTACGTATGTATACGCCCGGCGTATATAGGTGTCATTTTGCGTATACAAGATGACCTTTTTTCCGTCCTGTATACGCCTTATCTATTAGCGTATCTATATACATATCCATGTTGCGGTCATATATACGTCATATATAGGCTTAATTCTGTATACGACTTGCATATACATGTTGCACAGAGGATATTTCCTCTCGTATACGCGTGGTGTGAAATACAGCCAAGACGCGTCCGTATACAAGAGGAAACAGTCTTGTATACGCCTCATACACTGGTGTGAAATATGGGCATTTATATATGAGAACAAATCAATATTCAGCCGATACATGCACTTCCGCGATGGCATATATATGAATGAAATGGTGGATTCAATTTTTTCCAACAAAGGCGGGAAACCGCAAGAGAACGAAAGAATTTTTACCATATGAATGAAATGGTGGTTTTCGCCCAGTGGAAGTATAAACATTTATCATACATTGGTTATTTCATACGGTCAGTATGAGAATTGTATTTGATCAATGCAAAGTAGCTAATGCGAGATTGTGCATTACAAAGTAGACATGGTGATTTATGGGGGCACTATAAGAATTGTATATTAAGAGTAATACAAAGTAAATTATCATTACTATACCCATTGGGACGGTGAGTATTCATACTGAGTTTGTGGATAGGTATATAATGATACAAAGTTTATAATACGTAGTTGTGTATTATAAAGTAGACATGGTGAATTATACGGTCAATATAAGAACTGTATTTGAAGAGTAATACAAAGTTTGTAATACGAAGTGGTGTATTGCAAATCTATCTAATATGACACCCCTCTCTAAGTCGTATTCTGTACTCTCACTACGCTCTATGGAGGAAAAATCTTAACGATCTAGGCTTAGAGCCTTGAGAATCCACTGGCCTGCCTCCCATGCTAAAGATGTACATCAATGCAACCAAAGATTCCTATAATCTCAATGATGCCACTTAGCTGGAATACTGTGTGCCAGTGGATTCTCAACGCATTAAGCCTAGTTCGTTAAGAATTCTTCTCCCATAGAGCGCAGTTAGAACCTGGTACAGATTACGACTTACAGAGTGTGAGATCTTATGAGAGGGGTGCATCTGAACACCACAATATTACTATGATGATAGTCCATATAGAGTGGGAGGGAGGTAACTTTTCCCTGCCCCTGAGTCTCGGAGGTGCGGGAACGACTAGGGGGTGTTGCTCCACCTTTGCGATACATTTGCAGATTGCATAATAGCGACCCGAGAGCCTAAATGTTGCTCCAGAAAGCAAGCAGATCGTGTCAGAATTACATAACCGCATAGCCGTGTCAGATGCGGAATTTCACAATTATTTTTACGCGGATCTTCAGATCATGGCAGATCGTCCACGAATCGTAGCTATTTGGTTAAAAATGGCCTGGTTTAGTATTCTCAATGACGATGTGTGGTGGCACTACGACCCCCACCCCTTGTTCTAAAACCTGCATCAAATAGCGATCCACACAAAAAGATGTCCGACCAGATTCCAGGACAGACGACCCTCACTACGGGGGGTACTTAGATCCAGGAAAAAATTGCAGGGAAATAGACAGACATTCCGGGATTTTTTGGGTACAATTTGTCGCCGAGAAAATATACCCTCCACGGGGGGGGGGGGGGTGGGGGTGGTACTAGAATCGGAGGGCTGGGAACATGAATCGCACAGTGGGTTCAGGCCTTAGGCCCGGCGTCCACCTACTACTATATAGCACCGATATGGTCTACGATGCACCTCCCGATAACAAAATCAAAATCGCGTCGGAAGGTCACCTAATATCGGGGCAGTTGGCCACGTTTCTGCGATTAGGCACTGATAAAAACCCCATACAATTCGTGGTGGATTGGCATGTCTAGAAATATATGTCTACGAATTTGCACCTTCCCGATACGTCACCGATATTTGCTTTTTGTATCGGTGCCATATCGGTAGGGCTAAATTTCTATCGTAGTAGGTGGACGCCAGGCCTAGAACTCCTACCTTCACGAGCAGGATATTACCGACCTCCGTAATCTACTACTCGCAAATTACACACACCCAATGCGTAATCTATGAAGACTCCGGTATCGGTTGTATATAAAACAGCCTCTTGAGCCATTATCGCTCACCCCGTTCACTTCATTCCAATATGGCCGCTCTGAAGGTCAAGGTCTATACCGTGATTAGCTCAGAGTGACCTCAAGGTCGTGTGATCGTTAGATTGGTCTCAGATATGACCTTGAGCCAGGAGCTGGGTTCTCTGAGGGCTCTGACTGTGAGATCCCTTTGAGACTTGCTCATGAGGTGTATACCTTTCATCAATCAGTACCAGGACAGGTAATAAGATGTATATACCTCACTGGTACGTACTCGCTTATGCCGGGGACACACCAAGCGAGTGAAGGCGGCGATCCCTGGAATCGCCAACACAAAATAACATATTGAGGAGATATTTTTTCAGAGTAATATCTCCTATCGATACTTTAATGTCTCGGAAGCAATAATCAGGTGAAATATAGAATAATAGCTCAAATACGTGCAATTTTGTGTTGGCGATTCCGGATATCGCTGCATTTCTCGCTTGGTGTGTCTCCAGCATTACCGCCTTTCCTTCAATGAAAATACTCCATGAGCTTGTAGAGCGAGTGGAGTATCTTTATTGAAAGAAACAAGTTATTTGATTACATACCAGTAAGGTAATACATTTTTATTTCATTTTATCATCCATCGTATACAAAGCCCCCATTGAAAATGTACGGGGACTCAGTAAACCACTACCCATTGTATAAAACATGTCAGATACCATAACTGTGGTATACGGATTCAAACCTGTGGTGTACAGCCTCAAAACTATGGTATAGGGGAAAAATAGTCCCTTTTGCTAGAGAGCAAAGAAATAGTTCCTATTGTTATACCCGTTGATATGGCAATTATAGGGTTTGATTTATTCAAAAATATGGATAATAAATGCAGCAAACGATAATTTTTGTGAACAGGCGGCTCTGTAAACCACTCGCGGTTGACATCGTAATAAACTTGCTAGCGCTCGTGTATTACTATACGTCAACCGCTTGTGGTTTACGGCCGTCCACAAAACCATCGATTATCGTCCTTCAAATACGAGTATACATTTGGTAAATTACATGCAGAGATGTGAGGACGTCTGATTAAAGAAAATCGGAATACAATTCATTAAAGCATGTGTCCTTCTCTGACTGGCCCATGAATCAAAGACTTGTCCACTCTGACCAGAATCTCCTGTTTATGACCCCAAGCCACTCCCTGTAACCCTATTCCTCCCTCTACCCCTCCCCCCTCCCCTCCTCCAGTTCCCTGGCCGCCTGTGTTGTCATAGCAATAACTTTAGCCTACTCCTGACTGTGACTGGATTGAGATCAAAGTGAGAGGGTATCAATCTCCCAGCAGATATCCTGACCAGTAGCCAGACCTCTGCTTGGGGAGTGTGGCGCAAAATCGCGCCAGTCTACACGGACGATTACGGATGAGACCAGTCCCTGTGTCAATCAGAAGGGATGGAGGGGTACGACACAGGGACTGAGGCCAGTCTAGAGGCCTAGATGCCAAGTCCAACAGATATGTAGCAATATACCCCCAGGGGACGATACCCTTATGACAATGGTACCGGGAGTTATTTAACAGGTGCATTTGATATGCGTTGTCTTAAATCCATATAGAACACTCGTACTGACTAATGACGCCTATAGTCTTTTTCAATTAATTTGAAAAGATTAAAAAAGTCTGTGAATTTTGTCACATATAATACCTTTTTTAGTAATGGCCCCAAAATATGTCTGGAGGCATTCTTCGTCCCCTGCCTGGGAGTGCCTCAAGGCATTGCTCTGACGGATGGAGTTAGGATAGATATAATTAAGTATTACATATCCTTATAGAAAAGAAGAAGATTTCATCTACCCACCAAAAGTCTTACGTAGCTTTCTCAATACAGCATGATAAAACAACAAGACTTGTATGTATTTGCTATATATATATTAATATAAGGCCACTACCACTCTGTATGTTAAGATACACCAGATATGTTAGTAGTTGAAATACTGATTCCAATATAGATTGAACCCTATGTATCAATAACGAAAATAGCTATACAATATGCAACAGGAAGAACTGATTGTATCAGATATTGTTAAGCTAAATAAAAAATATAAACAAATAAAATAAATAGAAATAACGTGTGTGCACAAGTGGCCGTAATCACCGAATCGGTGATGCATACCCAGTTAACACGCCACATATCTTTACGTAGGAAATAGGTAAATATTAGTTGGCTTTCTCAAACGTTGAAAATATGTTGTTCTTGTTAGTTAATTCACAACAGAGATTTACGAACATGACCCTCACCCTATGTGAATTTACGCAAATCTATGTAAAAATCTTTGTTGATCAACATTGATAAACGTTTTTACCAAATGTCCTACAGGTGAAACTAAACCTTAAAATTTTCACGTATTTACTACTTAAAAATCTACATAATTCATACAAAGACAACTTTAATCTCCGTAGCTATAACGTATTTGTGTTTTAGTATTATGTTGGCAACTGTAAGGAGTTTAAGGTCAATCTTATGTATAACAGTTCGTTTTTGTATTTATTACCGACTGACACGAGAACAACAATGAACCATGACTTGACATATAGGCCGACTACACATTCGATAAGGCCACAGCACTGTCAAGCATGGTTGTAATTCAGTGTAGACTTTCATAGTTCGATGTTTTTCAATGTTTTTAGCATGCAATATGATTTATGACAGTGATTTATGATGGGAAATGAGATTATTATGGCTGATTATAAATAATTGATATTAAATAGACATTTTAGAAACTCATGTCGAAGTACTTGGTAATTTAACTTCATTATGGACAGGACTATTTTTTAGGAATCTCCTGTTAGCCGTTTCCAGGTGCCCTATACATTTCTTATGGAGAATCCGTAATCGGTGGGTAATAAAATATTGTGTATGTACAATGTGTGTGAGTATCTACATGTAGTGAGTTCCAGGCTCCCTATACATTTCTAATAAAGACTACGTAATAGGTGGGAAATAAAGACTTAAACAAACAAAAGGCAGTGAGTAATAAAAAACTCCTCGAAAGTTTTAGTTTACTCAAATCTTTATCTGTAGATGATTGTAATATACAGGACTTCAGATTAACGTTTTTTACTGTTTGTAGACTCTTCAGGACTGTTACTGGAGAACTCGATCCGAAACGAACTTGATCCGTAGTTGTCAGGAGAACTCAACCCGTTTTGGAGAAATAGATTGGAGAACTCTACTAGCTTCAGATACTTATGGATGAGACAGTTTAATATAGAAGGAAAGGACTGACTAGCTTTTAGACGAATAAACCAGCGGATTTGGAAAGTCCAGTCCAGTTATGTTTAGGGGTAGGGTTAGAGTTAAGGTTAAGGGAAGGTTTTTCTGTTTGTTTTCTTTCCCAGAGAAGACCACATTTGAAGCCAAGATAACATACTTTCTATTAGATAGAGTATTTATTCACAGTTGTAATAAGATACTTCATTTGGAAAGATTGAAAACGGGTCGCATTCGTTACTGCTTGAGTTCTTCAAACGGGTCGAGTTTGTTACGGGTCGAGTTTTATGGATCAAGTTCATTCTGGGTCGAGGTTTTTTTACAGGTCGAGTTTTTATGGGTCGAGTTTTTTATGGGTCGAGTTCGTTTCGGGTCGAGTTCGTTTTGGGTCGACTTCTCCAGTATTCTTCAGGACTAAGTTTGAAAACATAAAATCTGCCATAACACAAAATACTTATATAGAACTGCATCGAGAATCGTATGAATAGACAATACTCCAAGAGTTTGGCTGGGCCGCAATCGTCATCGAGGCGAAGCCGAGTGACGATTATGGCACAGCCAAAAGTGGAGTATTGTGTATTTTACGATTCGAGTGCGGTTCTGGATTTATCTTACCCCTTTCTATTGTTTTATATAACATCACAACTATAGAATAATCAGAATATACTTAGCAAATCCACTATGCCACGGCTGTGGCGTAGTATTGTCACTTTACCAGGGTCATCGTTGAGAATTTTTTTCTAATGCTATTCCTATGGCTAAACTTGTACCAGGGGTGAGATAAAGTCCTAACCGCTGCTCTTACTTTCTCCTGCACTTCAGGGCCCCACATGCTGGAGGAGCCGTGGCTGGGAGGAGCGGACACCAACGACCGGCCTGATTCGTTGAGGGTAGGTGCACCGCTCCACACACTTCTTCATTTATAACCCGTGATTGTTTTTTTTATTTATGCATAATTCACCTCATTAAAGCGGGTATTCCACCAAGCTGGTGCTAGCCCCAGCCCCAGCCTTGTGGTCGCCAACCGATTTTTTTTCTTAATTTCAGAAAGACAGTCGGGTCTGCCTCAGAGCAGATCTTCCACTAGTGTATTAAAGATGAAACCAACAAGTTTTGTTCAAAGTCGTCGTTCTCCATAAGTTTGATGCGGTGTGATATGAACGAGGCGACAGCTGAGTGAATATCACGTAGCATTCAAACGAGTTAGAGAATGACTTCTTTGACCAAAACGAGTTTCTTTCTTTATTTATCTCACCCCTGTACACATTAAAAGAATGGACAACCCTCAGGATATAGACCATGGAGAACGGACTGCAATACTTGTAGGGACATGGAGAACGAGTTCCCAATGTTAAGCCTATGGGTATTTATTCCAGGGGTGAGATAAAGGTAAAGAACATCGTGATCATCTAAATACACTTGACAAGGGTGATATCAGAGGTGTGAGATGGGTTGGATGAGATGGCATGATAATTTACCCATGTTGTGAACTCCAAATCACGCCCCGGTTCATGGGATTCTGCTGGTTTTTTTCAACCATGGTGATGAGTGTTTGGTTAAAGGTGGCGTCCACCAACCACGACAAGGCTGCGACAACGGCTTTCCGACAAGGTCCACGACAGCTCTACGATTGGAAGCCTTGTCGTGGTTGGTGGACCACAGTTCCCGACAAGAGGCTACGACAAGGCCACGACAGCTCTACGATTGGAAGGCCTGTCGTAGCCTTGTCGTGGTTGGTGGAACATAGTTCCCGACAAGAGGCTACGACAAGGCCACGACAGGCTGCGACATGAAGCTTGTCGGGGGCCTGTCGGGGGCCTTCCGACAAGGTTACGACAAAATCGAACATGTTCGATTTTGGTGGCGTGTCGTGGCGTGTCGTGGCGTGTCAGGAGGTTGTCGCAGAGGTCTACGAAAGAATATTTAGGTGGAGCATGCACTTCCCGACAGGCTGCGACAAGGGGTCACGACAGCCCCCCTTCTCACGACAAGGCTGCGACAAGGCTGCGATTGGAACTTTCTTGTCGGCGCGTGTCGCAGCCCTGTCGTGGTTGGTGGACGCCACCTTTAGGCTACGACAATGTCTTTCCAACAAGGTCCACAACAGGCCTACGATTGGAAGGCTTGTCATAGCCTTGTCATGGCTGGTTGATCCTAGTTCCCGACAAGAGTCTACGACAAGGCCACAACAGGCTGCGACTGGAAGCTTGTTTGGAAGGCCTGTTGGGGGCCTGTCGGGGCCCTTCCAACAAGGTTACAACAAAATCGAACACGTTCGACCCTTGTCGTGGAGTGTGGTAGTTTTCCTGGATATCACTGTCGTAGTGTGTCGGGACCATGGACGCCTTTTTTACGGGAACCAGCAACGTCTATGAGACGCCCCGACAACCCTGTCATAAAGACCCCTTTCTCAGAACAAGGCTGCAACAAGGTGCCGATAGGAACTTTCTTGTCGGCTCTTGTCGTAACCATGTTGTGGTTGGTGGACTCCCACCTTTAAAGCATGTGCTGCACGCAGGCCCTGCAGGCACCCCTCTCATAGGATCTCACACTCTCTAAGTCGTATTCTGTACAAGGTTCTCACTACGCACCCCTCTCATAAGATCTCACTCTCTCTAAGTGGTATTCTGTACAAGGTTCTCACTACGCACCCCTCTCATAAGATCTCACACTCTCTAAGTGGTATTCTGTACAAGGTTCTCACTACGCACCCCTCTCATAAGATCTCACACTCTCTAAGTGGTATTCTGTACAAGGTTCTCACTACGCACCCCTCTCATAAGATCTCACACTCTCTAAGTGGTATTCTGTACAAGGTTCTCACTACGCTCTGTGGGAGAAGAATTCTTAACGACCTAGTCTTAGAGCCTTGAGAATCCACTGGCACACAGTATTCCCGCTAGATGGCATCATTGAGATTATAGGAATCATTGGGTTACATTGATGTACGTCTTTAGCACGGGAGGCAGGTCAGTGGCTTCTCAAGGCTCTAAGCTTAGTTCGTTAAGAATTCTCCTCCTATAGAGCGTAGTAAGAGTACAGAATACGACTTAGAGAGTGTGAGATCTGATGAGAGGGTGCATCCGGGATGTGTTCTGTCTCCCTGGTCAGTGCGCGTGAGGGCAGGAGGGATTGACCCAGGGAGGTCGACCACCGCACCCTCTCCCATTCCTCATTTAAACCTTGATGCATACTAAATACCTCTGATAAATGCCGCTTACATTGCGCATCGGCGGCCCTGATCTGCTTGGTGGAACAGCTCATAACTTTTAATAGCACCTGAAGTGGGATTCACACGATGGGATTCATGTACCTCACAGGGAGTTTGTCTGAGATGAATCCTGCTGAGATTCATGTACCTCACAGGGTGTTTGTCTGAGACAAATCCTGCTGAGATTCATGTTCCTCACAGGGTGTTTGTCTGAGACAAATCCTGCTGAGATTCATGTTCCTCACAGGGTGTTTGTCTGAGACAAATCCTGCTGAGATTCATGTTCCTCACAGGGTGTCTGTCTGAGACAAATCCTGCTGAGGTTCATGTACCACACAGGGTGTCTGTCTGAGACAAATCCTGCTGAGGTTCATGTACCTCACAGGGTGTCTGTCTAGACAAATCCTGCTGAGGTTCATGTACCTCACAGGGTGTCTGTCTGAGACAAATCCTGCTGAGATTCATGTTCCTCACAGGGTGTTTGTTTGAGACAAATCCTGCTGAGATTCATGTACCTCACAAGGTGTCTGTCTGAGACAAATCCTGCTGAGATTCATGTTCCTCACAGGGTGTTTGTCTGAGACTAATCCTGCTGAGATTCATGTTCCTCACAGGGTGTTTGTTTGAGACAAATCCTGCTGAGATTCATGTACCTCACAAGGTGTTTGTCTGAGACAAATCCTGCTGAGATTCATGTTCCTCACAGGGTGTTTGTTTGAGACAAATCCTGCTGAGATTCATGTACCTCACAAGGTGTTTGTCTGAGACAAATCCTGCTGAGATTCATCTACCTCACAGGGTGTTTGTCTGAGACTAATCCTGCTGAGATTCATCTACCTCACAGGGTGTTTGTCTGAGACAAATCCTACTGAGATTCATGTACCTCACAGGGTGTTTGTCTCAAGGAAATCCTGCTGAGATTCTGTACTCTAACACAATCTCCTCAGCCAAATTGTAGGGTTTTCTGAAACATGTTATTCCCCTGCAATTGTTAGCGACATTTACCCCTAAATAAGAACAGAATCTCATGGGACTTTGAACCCTGTGAGCTTCATGAATCCTACCCAGTGATTTCCATTTTACAGGGGGCCGTCGGCTGGAGGCTAAATACCCGCTTTAGATGGTCTTACATTAAGGCGGGTCGTTTTGCTGTAGAGCCCTGTATGGACTTTGACATCGGTTCATATACTGTTAGGTCATCGCAATAACAGTACAAATAACGATAATGTTAATATCGTGTCAGTATAGCCTTTTCTTCTCTGTATAAGGACCATTTGCTGAGAATTGTATGAACACCACTGTGCAATAATAATATCATTAAGAGGTGTTGGCAATCTCATACATTGGGGCAGGAAAGTATTCTTATCTTACAAAACACTGCCTTCTTTACATTACAGGTGTATCCCCAAGAGTCACCCCCCCCCCCCCCCATTTTATTCATGTTTAGAATATAAATCTCACCTTTGGAGGTACATGTTTGATGAGGTAATTCTGTGACAGCTAAAACTCTTTATCAGATCTCAGAACTTATTTACATATTACTACTTCGAGAAAATAAATCTCAAAGGGAATTTCAGGTGGTTTCTTTATGGGAAATCCAAGTATGTCTTTGTTCTTCAGCCACATCCTGTAGCAATGACAATGACTTCCTCAGGTAGCACGGAGTTATTTAGAGCCTGATGTGTGGGGTCTCCGGTGAATCATGTACATTCATGAGAGGTTAATTAGTGAGACCTAATTAGGGAGAACATGACATTGAAACAAGGTGTAAAGTCTTGTTGTCGTATGAACTCCATCGCTGTTTCCCGCCCTCATAAAACAGGGGCTCGTTTAATAATCTAGTACATGGACCCTTTTCTTTATAAAATGGGATTCACACGGTGGGACAAATGGACCTGAGACTGGTGTACTTCACACCGTTGCACCAGTCGGCTACTATTTTCAAAGTTTCACAGATTGGGGTGTTCTACAGTCTCAGGGGAACATGGCGGATTCAATTCACATGAGAAGATTTAACAGGTACATAGTCTCACCCCTACACCCCTACACAGGGTACACAGGGTACACAGGGTACACAGTCGCCGACTCAGGGTACTTCCCCGTGTGAATATGTGTTATTTGAGACCGCTGAGACTCACAGATTGGGGGAGAACGTGTGAAATACATTTGTCTCACCAAAATGTCCCTCTAAATTTTAAACCTGTTTAAAGTCAAAATCTCATGAGATTCTGTTCCTTGTTAGGGGCGATTGTCGCCAACAATTGCAAGAGAAAAAAGTTGTCTCAGCAAAATGAAAGCCTGTCATTCACACTAGGAGATTGTGTTCCAGTACTGAATCTCAACAGGATTTGTCTCAGACAAACGGCCTGTGAGGTACATGAATCCCACCGTGTGAATCCCACTTTATCCACCCAATACAACCTGTCCATAGAAAACACATAGGGACTTTGTATCTGAAACCATTCAAGATTGAGTATTTATGCCGTAGAGCCAGAGGACGATGTGGTTCAACTGAATTCAACACTCATGGACAACCTTATGGACGGCTAATACTGTCTTAGCGAACAAACTTAAATATTAACGAACGATAACCCTTGTGCTAGGTACAGAAAAGGGACCTCATGTACGATCCCAGATTATCAAACGGGCCCCAGGGCCCCAATTAAAAATTGTTGGTCCTAGCAGAAGAATCCTCCTAGGATCACGCCAGCAATTAAAGACATATCTTAGGAGTAAAGATCATTGCCATTCAATAAATGGGCCCCGTAGAATAATTTTCGTCCTACACTGGGACAAAACTGTGGTAGTAGAACTGTGGGCACACGGAAGACATTTTGTAAGGTAGTAGGTCTGTCCCGTAGAATAATACATGTCCCTCCGAGGTAGAGAAATCCCACGTACAAAGTCTCCCACAATTGACACATATCTTCCTCTATGACCTCTATTTGGGTCTAGTGAATTCTCATTTGTTCACACACCAAATCTAAACGTGACAATCCAAGACTTTCAACTATTTTCTATGATACTTTTCAATATATACTATTTTCGCATTTGATTATTTTTTCTATCACACTTTTCAATATTTAGACTGTTTTTACTTTTATATGCCATCAAACTAGCGTAAGATTTGTTTAATACCTGATGGGAGGACCCATAAGCTACGTCCATTAATCATTTTCCAGTATCAGATAATGTATTGCTTTCTCCGAAATTCATGTTCCAATGTGAGTTGCTTATAATTGATAATCCATCTGGTGTAATGGTAGAACAGGGTTTGATGTAATTACATTAGTTTTCTCAGTAAATACCAGCCACTCTACAGACAAAACCTCCGGAGGAGATTACTGACCTAATTTTTTTAAGTATGGTTACATGTGAAAATGACATCGAATCTACTTAAAACTAGGCTTCGAAACGTTTATCATATCGGGTTTCTAGGAAGCCCACAGGCAGCATCGCTGGAGTGATTTTTGTGTGGAATTTCTGGATAGTTGTGAACTTTTCAAGACCTACAGAAGCGCCACTTTTATGACATTTTTATGGCATCCCCGAAGTCCCATTAAAGTGGGTTTGAGAAAAGAGACGAGGTACACGAGTCAGACGGTAGGGATGTGCTATAGTACGTAGTTATCATAAATTGTATTTTAGAGAATGACACTGGGGCATTGTTGACAGTCGGGTAGGGAAATGCACTGTAAGGCCCGGCGTCCACCTACTACGATATGGCACCAATATGGTCTACGATGCACCTCCCGATAAAAAATCAAAATCGCGTCAGAAGGTTACCTAATAACGGGGCAGATGACCACGTTTCTACGATTAGGCACCAAAAAAAAACAACATTAAGATGCATGGTGGATTGCCATGTCTAGACATTTGTCTATGTTTTTGTGCCTTCCCAATATGGCACCAATTTTGACATTTTGTATCGGTGCCATATCGGGAGGTCTGCGATTCTATCGTAGTAGGTGGACGCCGGGTCTAATGGTCAGTTCACAATGTGCATTTTGAGGTACGTCCAGGCTTGGACTGGGCGCAGTGTGAAATGCACGCTTAAGCCGGATGCCCATCTACCGATTTAGGGTTGAACGATTAGTTCCCCAAATCGTATAGGAATCGGTCACCTTATCGTAGGCAAATTACGTAACCCCTCGCTCGACCGGCGGCCCTATAGGAGAGGCGGTTGAGAGTATTAGTTCTAAGGAAATCAGTCTACACCTACCAACATATATACGCACACGTATAAAATTGGTGTATGGTCCACTGATCGCTGGGGGAGGGCAAAAAACACAACTTGTCGGCGACAAAAGGATGTCTGAAGGAGGTGGTTCACTAATCTCATAAGATCTCACACTCTCTAAGTCGTATTCTGTACTCTCACTATGCTAAAATGGAGAAGCATTTTTAACGAACTAGGCTTAGAGCCTTGAGAATCCACTGGCCTGCCTTCCATGCTAAACACCTACATCAATGCAACCAAAGATTCCTATAATCTCAATGATGCCACCTAGCGGGAATACTGTGTGCCAGTGGATTCTCAAAGCTCTAAGCCTAGTTCGTTAAGAATTCTTCTCCTATAGAGCACAGTGAGAACCTTGTACAGATTACAACTTAGAGAGTGTGAGATCTTATGAGAGGGGTGCCTTTAGATCGGTTATAGGCTCGTTCATATTACTGCACGCTCCAAACTTGATGGCGAACGGGGACATTGACCTAACACTCATCAATTTCTTTCTTATTACCGACATTTCCCTCTTTCGTGTGTGAAGGTAAAACAGTAATAAAAGGCAGATTTATGACAGCCCTTTTGATTCCGAAATCCAATACATTTTACCGACCTATTACTAGATTTCTGATAAAAAAAATTACATCATGTCATACCTTCAAGAAAACAGTTAATTCCCTCTAAAGAAAATCGCTACCATAGAGAAAGAGCGGTCTCTTAGGAGATAAGCCTCAGGGCTGTAACTCTTCTTGTCGGATCAATATGAAGCAAATCAAAAAGCAGCTGCTTCCAATGGCTTTAAGATGAGCAGCCATGTCAAAAGCGTGGCCCCTGCCCTGACATGACACGCTTTGAAGGTGTATTACGAGAGGAAACCTCCCCAGGTCCCAGGTCGATAACCGTCCGAAGGGATTTTTAAATTTCAACTGAAAACCTTCAGGAAGCCAATATGAATATAAGAAAAGGGAGGAAACACTGGTCCGCATATTACCGATTGATTCAGAGTTCCACTCATATCCCATACATCAATAAAACCCTGTTCAGATATGTTAATAGTTGGAAGCATTGGGATACTGAACACAATATATATTGTATCCTATGTATCAATAATCGAAATAAAGGCTGCTTAAAAATAAAAATGATAACCCATCGGATTCTTTCACCCTTACTCAGGTATGTCAGTCGGTGGTGAAAAGTGGAAATATATTTTGCGTGGAATTAAGGGCTTAAAAACAAAGAAAACCCATCATTTTTGGCAATGGAATAGGGCTGAGGGTGTGTGGGGAGGTTGTTGGAAACCATTGTTATAGAGGCATGGATGCGGTACAATTTATACTACAGTAGTTTTATACATGAAAAATAATTTAATAAAATGGAAATGAAAGCATGGATTTCCTTGGAAAAGTGGAAAACTGCAATCCCTACTTCGAAGTTACTAAAATATATTGTTAGGTGCAGTCTGTTTATTTCCTCTACTCCTTTAGGGTTTACCATAACGATAAAATTTCTTTCTCGTTCGGGACATTGGTGTACTGTGAATCCACGTATATTAAGGTTCATAGTTTCCCTCTGATAGTATTGTATTGCTCTCACGCCCTTTATACATTGGTGTGGACAAATATTGACTTCCAACATGCTGCCAAAAACCTATCCCCTCATTATATGCGTGCTATTCACTGTGATATTGGGAAATGAATAGACGCAATGACTCAGGGTGTTAAAGGTATGAAGAGCTGACCATGATCAATCACTCAAGACCCAAATACCTCATTGACCTATTGGTGTTTCAGTCCAGTTGCAGAAAGGGCAAGTTGACAGGGTGCAAGTGGGTTACAGAAAGCTATCCATAGACTGAATGTACCCCGAAAGATTTAACTGTTATTTATTCACAGTTGCAAGCTCATTCATTAATGATAAACTTACCATCTGCTCCTAGTTTATGGTAATATGGTCCACAAAGGCTGAGGTTTTCTGTCAGAAGGTCGTTTTAAGTGGGATTCACACGTAGGGACAAATAGACCTGAGACTGGTGTACTTCACAACTTTGCACCAGTCGGCTACTATTTCCTACTGGGTACAAAGTTTCACAGATTGGAGTATTCTACAGACTCAGGTAAACATGGGGGGTATCATTCACATGGGAAGACTTAATATAGATTGGGGGAGAATGTGTGAAATACATTTGTCTCACCAAAATCACCCTCTAAATTTTAAACCTTTTTAAAGTCAAAATCTCATGAGATTCTGTTCCTTGTTAGAGGTGATTGTAGCTGACAATTGCAAGGAAAAAACACTGTCTTAGCAAAATGGAACCATACAATTCAGATGAGGAGATTGTGTTTCAGTACCGAATCCAAATATGATTTGTCTCAGACAAACACTCTGTGAGGTACATGAATCCCATCGTGTGAATCCCACTTAAGACTCTTGGTCGACTTGGTGTGGCTCTTTGCTTAGGTGAACATTTGATGTGATCGTGTTTTCGTTGATACGAATATATATGTGCCACACCTAGATATATTTACATTATTCAGACAACTTCACCCTGTGATTATGGGTTTTACAATTTGCCAGACACAGGCTTATGCATAATGACAAAGACAAGGATGAAGACTTCAGACAGAATCGTACCTGAACAAGACGAAAACACAATGTAGCAAAGATATTTTTTGCTGACCATGCGCGCTTATACAATATAGTTTTTCAATAATGTAGTGTGGCTTTCAGATCAGTATAGATTTCGGATTTACCTTGAGTAAGCTTTATCCTTTATTTGTTGTACTCTAGTTGGGACCTTTTCCCATATTTGATTTCCTTGATAGATTGGCGACTTCCGATGTTGTACAGTCTTATTAGGAAAATTCATTATCATATAGCTCCTTTGTTTTTCCGTATATATATATCTATATATATATATATATATTCTATATATATATATATTCTATATATATATATATTCTATATATATATATTTACATATATATCTATATATATATATATATGTATATATATATATATATATATATATATATATATATATATATATATATATGATACATTACGATGGGCCTTACGATGCATTTCCAGACACAAAATGGAAATCGCGTTTGAAAGTCAACTTAAATTCGTAGCCGATACCCCCGAAGGTGCACCCCGATGCACGCCTCTTTTAAGAGCGTGCTTATACGCTCTATATACGTTGCTCATATTAGCTGAAGGTTAGAGTGGTCACATAGGGTTCCAGTGTACTGCAAAGACACTTCACTATCCCTTCACTAGACATGCAACGTGTGTTATGACAGTGATTTCTGATTGTAAATGAGACTATTAAGATTGATTCTAAATAATTAGCATTGAATGAATATCCAAGAAACTTAGTTCCAAGTACATGAATGATGATTCGACCTCATTATCGACAAGACCATTTTTCCGGAATCTCCTGCAGGATATTTTGACATGCCAGAATCTCCGGGTAGCTAATTCCAGGTGTTCTATACATTTCCTATGGAGACTCTGTAATAAATGGGTAATAAAAACCAATGAAGTAATACTGACAATTCTAGTAACGACAGATTGGATAAAATTGATATATCACGACATACTAATTTAACTCAAACGTAATGAATGAAAGGTTTGGGAGAAAGGTTTCTAGTAATGAGACAACATATTTCTAGATGAAAACCTGATGGGGCTGGTCAAATATGAAAATACAGTAAAATCCAAAGACCCTAATAAATATGAATAGTGTTGTCAAATAATGCCAAATACAACAATGGTATTGAAAAGCTCCTAAAATTATCAAGGGCACGAAACATTCTCTAGAGGGGTCGTCGTAATATCTGTCAGAGACCTAGTTACACACATGCTTAACATGACAAGACAGTCGAACGTCTGAATTGGTGGAAATTGTAGATAAAACACACAAGAAATGCCTGAATGGCATGTCCACATGCTTAGTGAATGTTTAGTGTAATCGTGTGGGGACGCCGCTTTTAATATATTAACTACACGAGATAATTACCATTATGACCCTTAAGCCAAATACCCATCTAACGATTAAGGGTTGAACGATTAGTTTGCAAATCGTATAGGAGTCGGTGAACTTGTCTCAGGCAAATTACGTAACCCAATCAAGCCCCATTTACTAATGTTCCTTTGTCGGCGACTAGATTTCTCAACATGTTGACAAACTTTTCGCCACCGATTTTGGAAAATAGAAACCACAACTTGTCGGCGACAAAATGAAATCTGAAGGAGGTGGTTCACTAATCGGTGGGTCACCCTTGCCTAGCTGTCCTACATCTACCGATTACGGCCGACTCCATTAGGATGGCCCGCCTGAGACAAATTACTATCCATTTGTCGCCGACAAAGGTACATAAATGTTCCAAAATCGGTAGATGGGCATTGGGCTTAAAGCGGGAATCCGCCATGTTACCCTGAGACTGTAGAACACCCCAATCTGTGAAGCTCTGTACCCAGCTGGAAATAGTAGCTGACTGGTGCAAAGGTGTGAAGTACACCAGTCTCAGGTCCTTTTGCCCATCGTGTGAATCCCACTTTACAATGAACAGAATCTCATGAGATTTTGAACCCTGTGAGGTACATAAATCCCACTTTGTGAATTTCACTAACAATGAACAGAATCTCATGAGACTTTGAACCATGTGAGCTACATGAATCCCACCGTGTGAATTCCACTTAACAAGGAACAGAACCTTATGAGATTTTAAATCCTGTGAGTTACATGAATCCAACCGTGTGAATCCCACTTCGAATTACCATAGACCCCTACACAAACAAGTGCAGACTGGAACCCACACAGGCGCTTTAATACCATTATTAACAAAAAAACACACATTTTATTCAATATTATTGCGGAGAATTCCTTTGATGTCCACAATCTCATTAATCCCATCAGTTAATCAGGAAGCACATTATATGATGACATGAATCCTTCTCTATGAACTAAATAATCAGGGATTATGCAAACATTGTGGATTTCATATGGAATTGTAAGCTATTTACACAACATGCACTGAGTAGCAATGCAGCGACGTCTCTCCACAGATGAATTACATGCAATAGTAATGTGATCCACATCCATACACATCCGACATTGTTAGGAAAACATTGACACACTGACGACCAAGAGAAAGTTACCTGCCTATTGACAAATATTGATGCAGGATCATAATGGATCAAATGGCATATTTAAAATCATGCACTTGATGCACCTTCTCTACAAGGCAATGGAGGGTTATTCTCACAATTATCCTACCTCTAATATAAAATCCCATAGGCATAACATTGAGTTTCCGTATGCCACGCTGACTGGCATACGGAGTTTTATATGCCACTAGTGGCATGCAGAATTGTTATCAGGTAATATTCCCAAATCGAGGAGACAGGGTAGGATAAAATTAAAACCTGATTCGAGCATACAGATATATAAACCTAATACAAAGTGTCATAGAAAACACAGGGAGTGTGTATCACTATACCTAGAGCATACAGATTTGTTGAATGGTCCTGGCTTCAAAACCCGGCGCATGCGGAAAGAATAGTGCATGTGAAAAAATAGTATGTATCTCAAATAAACTCATATCGGTACAACACTTGTCAGGAAAAGCTGGATTATGAATACAATAAAGACTGGATTCATATGAAACCGGTTGTATTTTGTTTTTATAATTTGTTTTACTGGTCCTTTTAGATGTAGTTGATACAGTACATTTCTGTTCATTTCGAATCAAATAATATAATAAAAACGGTTGGGACGTCAGCCAAATACGGCTAGTTTTCATCGACCCCCGATTCAACAGACCTAACTATACTCTGTACTCTGTACTTATATAGAACGTCCTGACCATGCTGTACAATTCACAGAACGAGATGGTAATTTACGGTTTGTACGGACCAAGGCCGAGTTCCGTACAAACCGTAAATTATCATCGAGTTCTCTGATTTGTACAAGCATGGTTGGACGTTATATATTTACTAATCATAAATTCAATTTTTAACAACTGATATGTTAATAAACGTGTATGGCAAGGTGGTCCGTATTTAAGTGTATGGGCCAGCGGTCCGTACAGTATTTTTACGTCATATGCCGAAACGGTGCGTATTTACAATATATACGGCATGGGTATATAGTAATCCCCATTACGTATCATTCTTTAGTATCATTCCACTGGGTGCACTCCTCTCATAAGATATCACGCTCTCTAAGTGGTATTCCGTACAAGGTTCTAACTACGCTCTATGGGAGAAGTATTCTTAACGAACTAGGCTTAGAGCCTTGACCTGCCTCCCTGCTAAACATGTACATCAATGCAACCCAAAGACTCCTACAATCGCAATGATGCCACCTAGCGGGAATACTGTGTGCTTGGCGCCCTAGTGGCTTTATTTGGACTGGAATGCAGAATACCACTTAAAGATTGAGAGACCTTATGACAAGGGTGCACCATTAGTCACAATAAAAAAACTATCCCTTAATCCATAAAGTTCTGGATAAGGCCATACATTGTGTACACGTCTCTCAGTACAGCCCCTTCACACACAAAACGTCACAATTATCAGGGTAAGTATATAGATGGGGAAGTGCAAAGCCACACACCCAGTGATGTAAGTGTATTTTCTCTGGTAATATTGTCTTGGTTAAGAATCTAAACTGTTTCAGCGTTTCGGTTGTCCTTACAATAGGGACAGAATCCTCGCAGGCCCTCGGGTATTACCACGCGTCAACTCCTCGGAGCATACGGCCGCTTGCATCTGAAACCAGTCAATATTGTGTATATGTTAGCACTGTCCTTGGTTTCATGAACTGGGGCGTGTACCTGTGCAGGTGTATGTGGCTCGCGGCGACGTAACGTGAGCTACAATACGGCGTAACATGACGTAAGACCGTGCCATGTAATATAACCCCGACTGATGTACTCATGCTGATACTTAAAGACAAATGCTGGTAGTTGGGTGATTTCTAAGTTCTACTGATTTTTACAAATAATTCAGGATAATATATGTTCCATATATCAGCAAATTGAAAATGTGAAGGAAAAAAATGGCATGTCACCATGCTAACTTTTATGGGAAGGACATCCAAAAATGCAAGTGCTTAACTAATGGTGTTTATGGGAAAATGCAATATTTTGACTTTTTTGCTAAACGACACTGATGCTCTATTGCTATCTTCAAATAATTCAAGATTATGATAGTTGTGAACATGTACAAATGAGAAATGCTAAGAATATACTACGTCACCATGCTAATTTTTATGGGAAGGCCATCTGAAGAAGGTAAATGCTTATCTATTGGTGTCTGTGGGAAACAGCTATATTTTCATAAAACCAGATGGCAGCACCAGTGTTAAATTTAGTAGAAGCAGGGGGCACTGCGATACCTATCCGCATTTGTCTTTAAGGCCATAGCCATAGTGAACACTTACCCTGGGATTGATGTACCCTTGAAGAGAGGGCTGCTACACATATTTAATCATGCTTGCTGACCTCCTATTGGCTAGGGTAGGTACATACTCGCAGCAGGTCCATTTTTCTCACCAAAATGACCCTATAGATCTTAAAACTTAAAATCAAAATCTCATGGGATTCTGTGCCTTGTTAGGAGTAATTGTCGCTGACAATTGCAGTGGAAAATACTTGTCTCAGGGAAATGCTACCATACGATCCAGACGAGGGGATTGTGTTCCAGTACAGAATCTTTGCAGCTTTTGTCTCAGACAATCACCCTGTGAGCTACGTGAATCCCACTCTGTGAATCCTACTTAGGGTTTATCGTAGTGTATCGGGAGCTTAGTGGACGCCAGACTTTCCTGTTGCGAGTACTATTGTCAAAGTGTATTTTCACACCACAAATATATATTTGTACACGAACAAATGTAGAGTTTATCAATGAATTATTAGAACGCGTTCCTTGCGATTGTAATTTTGGGGAGTGTCTTGCAGAATGAGGGGTGAAATGGCAAGTAATACAAATGTTATATGGAAATTCACAGTAAATTTATATGTGAACAGAACATCTTCGTATATGATTCGATAAATCTAAAAACATTGGTTATCAATAAAGTATTCATAGGAGAGTGGGCATTTCAGTTTCAAGGTTTTTCTCAACATCTAAGAGGAAATCCAAGTCCCTAGATGGCTTTCATTCCATGTTTAACAAACAACAAATCTCAGGTGAATTATATTATTGGTAAAAAAAACTGGCTGGTTTGTTTTATAGTTAGGTTAATTTAACGACATACAATATTCGCCATGATAATTAGGCGTTCGTAAATAAAGTATTCGTAACTAATTACATGAAGTCAAAATTTATAGCATGCATGTTTGGATGTACATAAAGTGAAAACTAAAAACTTGTATTTGCTCTTCGTTGTTGCACCATACGTATAATAAACACCAAATAATGAAGGGTACTTCTTTGGAATGGCAGGAATTAACGAAGAAACCAACAATGTTGGTCAAAGTCGTCGTTCTCCATGAGTTGGCATAGTATGAACGAGGCGACAGGCGAGTGAATATCACGAAGCATTCAAACGAATTGGAGAACAGCAACTTTGACCGAAATGAGTTGCATTCTGTATTCATCTCACCCCTGTATGTACACTAAAAGAATGGACGACGCACATGACATAGACCATGGAGAACGGACTGCAATATGTCCATAGAGAACGAATTCCTAATGCTAAGCTTATGGGACAAAAAACACCAGGGTTGAGATAAAACCCCAGAGAAGAAGACTTGCATCCGTTTTGCACGGCTGAATCTCCTTTAAGGAGCGCCCCTTTAAGAGAGATAAGGTTTATCTACCAGCCGCGTTTATATCACAGGCTGTGTAGCATATCCGCACCAAACCAAGTGTTATGATATCCATATGGTTCCAGTGGCTTTGTCCCTAAGTGCCGACGAAAATGATCAATAAATGGGCACGTATACCGGGGACTGGAGCGGAATTAGCACCCTCCCTCTGGCTATGTTAATTACACCCATGCGGAAAGATTAATTAGAGATCTAAATGAGGCTCCGTGGCACCCGCCACTGGCGGATTTAGCCATCGGATGAAGGAGACTGATTACTGCTGGTTTCCGACACTCCGCGAGGCTGGGAGAGTGTGGTAGGCCGGGTACCAGGTAGCACGTGTTATGTCGCCGGCCGCATCACTCACTGACTCCCACTCCTCCGCCGCACCAGGATACACTCCCACCACTCCAGGGACTACTGTCTCGCCGATAGGAGCTGAGATGAAAGGCCAGCGCGCATGTGCAGAACTATAGTGTGTTGGAGAGTGAAGAACACGTGACACATTTACAGACGCGGCGTTCACAGACGCAGCGTTCACAGACGCCCAGCAACCATCTACGTAAAACGTAATTGATTTGAACGTAATTGAACGATATTCTCAAAATACGATATTCTCAAATCACGATATTCTCAAATTACCATATTCTCAAATCACCATATTCTCAGATCACGATATTCTCAAATCACCATTTTCTCAGATTACATACAACTGAGGAAACTGACATTAAGAGGAATGTCTACACACGTGGAACTACTTTACCGAGATCACACGGAGTTTATCGTTCTGGAGTACATATCATTGTGAACCATTCTTGAAGACACAGGAGTTGGCTGCATGCTTGGAGTACAGTGTTAGCGGAGTGTAGGCTCACGGAGATATGGCGAGCGGGACTATGGCCTATTACTTATACAGCTCGGTGAGCTGCTCAGCTGTTTCTAAGTGAGCGATTACTGCGTTAGAGTGGATAATCCGAGGATACGGAGCGAGTCTGTTATGGGCACCGGGTCCTGAGGCTTTTCGAGAGCTGAAATACAGTGGTGGGTAAGATTTACATTACTTTTTTTTTTTTTTTTTTTTTTTTGGTGCAATTTTTTAGGGGATATTGTGTCACACAATCACCGGCTATACGTGGAAAAAGACGTCCAATCTCGCCAAATTTTTTTCAATGGACTTTAAAAACCACCCACACCCACCCCAGGGAATGAGGTTAGTCTGGAAAAGAAGGAAACTCATGTGATGAAGATAACTTGGTCTGTATTCCACAAAGTTTGATGGTAGAGTAATTCACGAAACGTAGATGAGTGAATTACGGAGCAGTCAAACTCGGTGGAGTACAGACTAAGTCATTTCTATTGAGTGGGTTTCTGATTTCATCTCACCCCGTATAACATTGTCAATTAATAAATATATCACCCACTTAGCCATTGTGTATTGGGTACACTATCTTCACGGCCATGGAGTGTGAGTTCCGAACGTTAAGCCTATGGAGAAAAATACCGGGGTGAGATTTTTAAGACACACTGACGCTCAACGATCATAGCTCTTCCCTACAAATCCGTCGGGTCTGTGAAAATCGGCTTCACTCGGGTCTATGTACACACTTTTTTTCTAGTTTTTGACCAAACACCATCTAACACATCAGGGACCTGTTTCAGTAGTTTCGTGACATGTCTAGTTGGCGTTTGTGACACCATACGGACAAATCAACACAAGTTGCGGCACTTAGGACATGACAGACCCCAAACACGGTGTGTCCGGATTAAAAAGTATTTGATGATTTCACTTACTTCCCGTAGGCATGAAGCAATGAAACTTTAACACGGGTAAGGGACACATATAACCTAAAATCGTACCAAATATGATGAAAATTGGCCTCTCCAATCCGCTGATATTTGACATCAACCGTGACATGCGTTTTGAAACCCGTCATTTTTTTCCGCGGTTGCTTGCACTGTTGGTGCCGCTGTTGATGTCTGTCTAGGCCTAATGTCATGAAACTACTGAAACGGGTCCCTGGTGTTACTGGGACAGTAGTCAACAACGGAGTAAACATGAGCAGTAAACCGATGTTATAGTAGTAAGGAAGAATATAAATATAAGATGGTGATGCCGTTTATGTGATTAGATGGTGTGATTGACAGTGAGTTTTGGTCCAAAGAACAACCATTCAACAGGACTCTCAGTACAAGCAAGAGCGTTCGTGATCCGTCTTCTGAAACACGGGAAGGTTTCTGCACATTGGAGGGGGGCCATCCATAAAGTACGTACGCAGAATTTCTGAAATTGTGCCCCCCCCCCCCTCTCTCGATATTGTACGCAATAGAACAAAGAGGGAGCATACACAAAATTTCCAAAATGTTTGACCCCCCCCCCCCCCCAACCCCCTCAGTGCGTACGTATTTTATGGATGGCCCAAAATGGAATTCATCGGCCCGACTTTATTGACTTTGGCGACACGTTGGGCATTACTAGCTTGTGGGTAATGAGTTAGGTAAAATGTTTCTCTCTTTCGTGCGCGTTACGTGATCTGGTGGGATCTGTGAACGCTTTCGATCGAAAAAAAAAACTTTCGTTCGAAAAAAAAAAAGATTTGCGGGGAATGACCGACTCTGCCTGACTTTAAGATTGTCGAAGCACCTGCACCGATTTTTCCCGATTCTGGGGCCTGTTGAATAAACTAGGATCGTACTTGAAGACTCTTTTCTGTACCTCGTACAAGAGTTATTGTTTGATAATAGTTGTGCCTGTTCGCTAAGACAGACTTAGCCGTCCATAAGGTCGTCCATAAGTGTTGAATAAAATTGACCCACATCGTCCCTGGGTCTCTGTGGCATTCAGAAAAGGGTCTTCATGTACGATCCTACGTTATTAAACGGGCCCCAGGGTCGGGGGTAGGTCTCACCAGTGTGTTTATTCCCTTGTCTGATCTCAAGTGTTATATACCGTACTCTGAGTTGGACGTTTCAATAGCGATGATATGTATCCCCCCGTTCTTTATACATGAATCTACCGATTTGCCCCCCGATGCCATCAAAAACACCAGGTGGCGGGACCGATTATCAATGGATTTTATCAAAGATATTTTTTTGAGGGGGAGGGGAAATTGCCATGGAGGAATTTTAGCCTCGCGTCAATATCATCTATAGATTATAACAACTGATAACAGTGATTGCCCCCGACTACAGTGGCGTTATCTTACAATACACTGGCGGGTAATGGCAGAATCAACAATCACTCTGTGCCTTATACGGCATATAGCCTATGATCCATGGGGGCGCCATGACGCCCCCCGAGTAGGTGTTATTCACTAAAGGAGGTGAAAAAGTAGCTATTCTTCACTGATGGAGGTGCAAAAGAAGAGAGTGATAATTGGGAAATGTCACTTTTCTTGCCTTGCTCATATATGTAAATAAAGTGTTCCATGTAAAAAACATCATGTCATGGGTTTAATCATTATGTCATCCTGCTCTGGGATCGGTGTAGAGAGTCAAAGGAACCTTGGTAAACATTGAAAGGCAGCTGAATTTCGTAAGAACAAAGAGCCAGAATACAGGTTCTGTCCTTCAACCACCTAGTGACTGTTCCGTGAACTAACAACCACTCTACCCCCTATACGTAGGACATGCAGCAACAGGGACCTGTTTCACTAGTTTCGTGACATGTCTGTGACACCATACAGACAGATTGGGTTGTCTGGTTTTGTGACAAAACAAGTAGCTGCCCTTGGGAAAAGACAGACCCCAAACATAAGAATTAGACAAATCTACACATCATGGACATGTTTCATTAGTTTTGTGACAAAAGAGAAGACAGACATGAAAAGCGGCACCAACAGTGCAAGCAAGAACGCACAAAATGAAGTTTAATGTATAGTTCTTATGAAACCGGACACACCATCTGGACATGTCACGCCATCTAGACATGTCACGAAACTAGTGAAACAGGTCCCTGGTATATATTAAAATACAGTACTCCTCGCCAGGCAATAGTTTGTCTTTTATAAGGTAACCATCGAATGCTTCGTAAAAACAAGACTTATTCATGTTTGCATTTCCGCGTGCTGTATAAAGAATACTCTTGCACAAGAGCCCAGGCATTTGCATGCCGACATAAAACTGACTGTTTGAGTCTGAAGTAAGATGTTTTCTGGTGTTTTCTGTCGGTGTATGACATGTGCATGCTTTACATGCGCGCCTCAAGAGTTCCCAGACATTTTTATTCCCCAGACATATGTTTTCGAATCTCCTTTTCCGTGCAGGACACATATCTATCATGTGACACTATGTGATTGTCTATTGTGTTTGTCTGTCTTTGTCCTGTTTGATTTCTACACTTTGTATTGGACTTATGTGAGTATATACATTGATTGCTGATAATATTTACGCTATATCTTTGATATCTTGATGTTTTTACGGTTTCTATTTGGATTCTATGTACCAGGTTTTCAGCAGTGTATCTTTACTGTATTATGACTTTTTTCGCGATGCAGACTTTTCAATCAACGTGATACAAAGTGTTCATAGTAAACACAAAGGGAGTGTGTATCACCATGCCCGGAGCATACAGATATATCCACCTAATACAAAGTGTCCATAGAAAACACATAGGGAGTTTATATCACCATACCCGGAGCATACAGATATATAAACCTAATACAAAGTGTCCATAGAAAACACATAGGGAGTGTATATCACCATACCCGGAGCATACAGATATATTGTTTGCTCCGGGTTCTGATAAAAGGCGAAAAATAGTGTGTTTACTGAAAAATGGAGTTTTGTATTAGGGGTAGGATAATACTACGTGTCAAGACCTTGAAACCAGTCAATATTGTGTACGTTTATACACCATATGAAAACACCTAGTGACTGTGAGCCACCAAGACCTTCCTCTGATGGCAGAATTACGTGAAATGTTCAGGTAAGAACCTTGGTGAATCTGCTAATTATATTACACGATTGACTGGTCATTAATGCGGGTTTGTCAGTACAGTTAGATCACCGGGCCTTACGTAACGTCTCCCACCCGGAATTAACCACTGCATGCCAAGAGATATAAATGCATGTCATGGAGTGGCCTCCTCTCTTATCATGTATTATGAGGAGTCAATGATATGTCCATCGTTGATGAATGAAAGTGGAAGTCTAAATGAATGACAATTAAAAGGTTATTGATATATTCAGTCTATGGATCATTTTCTGTAACCCACTTGCACCCAGTCAAATTGCCATTTCTGCAACTGCCTGTTTCTAGGATCAAAACATATCAAGCACCATTTGCTCTTGAGATATTTTGGTCTTGATGATTGGTCATAGTCAGCTGGACACACTTCTAAGTGATGAGACACTAACATTTTGCTCCTTTCCCAATATCACAGTGAATAACAAGCAGATATTGAAGGGATAGTATTTTTGACGTAAGCTGAAAGTCTATATGATCACTCTAAGCTTTAGGCACCGTATATGGTGCTTGCGAGCACTTTCTAAAACAGTGCAGTGCCCTCTGATTGGACTAACATCGTAAATATTAATGATAGGGGTACTTTTCTCTATTTTGCCGGACTAAACCTTACTCAATTGTAACATATTACATCGGTAAAAGGGATTTAAGTCAATTATCCGTCTGACATATGAAGTAATTGAACGAGTACTTAAAATGATTTCCATGGAGAGTGGAAGACGATAGACAGTAAGTAAAGGCCCATTCCCACTACGCGATTTCTACCCCTGAGACTCTTGCCGGGCATAATCGCCGGAAAACCGCAGTCGCACAGCGGGTGGGTGGTTATAGTCAGTGACTATGCCCTGATATATTTCAAACATGTTTGAAATTGAATCACAAGAAACTGGTGCCCTTTTTAGAGAGAATCCAGTCACCGACTCAAGCCCGAACAAAGGGGGGTAGGGCAATAGTCGCTGACGATATTGCCATTTTGCGTTCCCACTTGGCGACTCATGAAATTCCTAGAAATATTGGCTGATAGTCGGCGACGGGTGCCCTCTGAATGCCCCAAAACCACTTAGTGGGAACCGGGCTTAAGAGAAATAGAAAAGTCAGCAGATGACGCAGACAAAATATTCAAGCCAATCAAAACCATCTGCAACAGCAGTAAAGGACAACCGCCGCTGACCAATATTTATAAGCGAAGGTCTGACATCCAACCCCGAAAAACAAGCCACCAGCAAAACACCTTTAGAAATCACTCACAGAGCGCACCTTGAAGGAGAAAAGACAAGGAGCAACTAGAATGTTCATCATTGATGAATGAGCGTGTAATTACGAACGACTAATAATTAAAGGTTTCAGTTACATTTAGTCTATGGCTAGTATAGAGGAACCCATTTCTGCAAGCGCCTGAGTCTAGGATCCAAACATATCAGCACCAGCTGGTCAATGAGGTATTTTGGTCTCTATCAAGGTCAGTTAGGCATTCCGTTGAGACCCTGAGACACTGGCACCCTGACCCAGTGAATAGTGAAGGTATAGATTTTTCTTAGCACACTGAAAGTGTATGTAAGCACTCTAACCTTTAATAGGCCACGTATATAGAACGTGCAAGCATGCTCTAAAAAAGTCCGGTCAAAAGAGATAGTGCCACCTTTCCCGGTTGGCAAGGTAAGAAAATCATCAACTTACCAAGAAACAACGAAAAGTCCAGTCTTAAGAGATAGTGCTACATTTCACTGCTGGCAAGGTACAAAAATCATCATCATCACCATACTAAGAAACAACGAAAAGTCAGGTAAAACATGATAGTAACAGCTTTCACTGCTGGCAAAAACACCACCTTGCTGAAAAGTCCAGTCAAAATAGATAGCGCCAGCTTTCGCTGCCGTCAAGGTAAGAAAACAATCACATTACTGAGGAACAACGAGAGTCCTGGAGGGGATGAATTCCAGGATACCAACCTGAGAAAAGGACCTCCTATAGACCAAGATAAATTATCTAAATAGATTAAAATACATATGGCAATAAAGCCTGTAAACTCAGGTTTCATATGATACCTTTTGTAAATCTGTATCCTTTATAGAGCCTGAGTTATAAGGATCGTTGTATACCAAGTCAAAAGTAAGTATGATCAACGAGTATAGAGTTTACTCGTTGGTATGATCATTTGTCTTACTTTATGCCAGAAGGATGGGCAAGAAGATTAATGAGAACATACAAACAGAGCACGCTGTGTTCAGAGCTGTTGGTGGAGCTATAACGGCGATTACATGTGTGTGATTTAAGTCATTTCTGCAAAAGCATGTCAAGTCATTTATTCTCATGGGTATTATGTACACAGACTCAGTATTCTAAAATGGTGAGTAGATTTTATCATTACACCAAATTGGTAAATAGTCACTTAGAATGGACATATTTGCCTTGTTCAAAATGGGGGTCATGGTGAACTACAAAACCTTTTATGGGATTGTCAAAAGTTGGCACTTTGTGGCGGCTTTTCTCCCGCATACTTTAGTCACATCATGCTGGCAACCCACAAACCTCCTCAATATAACTAACATCTCTGTTTTTTTAAAGTACCCGGGGGCCGTTGAATAATGATTCTACGATACAAAAAAGTATCGTACAAGTCTCGTTGGTGCCAAAACATAGCATAAAAAATATGTCGTAGGCGTACAAGCATTTGGCGAGATGAGAAATGAAATGTCGTAGGTGGTGAGCATAAGAAATCGTTCATTTTGAAAATGTCGTCCATTTTGCTGTCCATTTGTCATCCCAAAGGACACCTCTAAAGGTGGCGTAGATGATGTCAAACTTGTTTCCATGCACTAAATCTCATTAAAATTGAAATTTATTTTCAACAGAGAATTATATACACATATATGTGTGTGTACCAAATTATTAATTATTTTATAAGAATAAACCCGTTTGTGATAAACAATGTACCATTCGAACCAATCCAGAGGTACTGCACCACTTGGCCTGCTTTTCCCAGAAATACCACTGCATCACTTGATGAGTATCAGCGTTTCTATAGAAAACGCACTGAACAATACTGCTGATGCCAACAACTAGTTTTATGTTACCCAAAATGAAAAAGGACGTCTAGAATGTCGTTCATCGTTCGATATGTCGTATCATCCAGCCTCATGAACGACAAAATTTTATTCAATGGCCCCCGGGTTGCTAGACTGGTTCCCAGTCCAGGTAAATAATAAACAGATATATTCTGAGCCACCTTGAACTATGCAAATTAAGCCTCTCCTCTCATGAGAGACTTGATAATGACTTATCTGCCTTGGTTCAAAATACAACCGACGATAGATGAGTGGTTTATTCAAATCTGGCGGGGCTAGACTATAGAACCATTATTTTTCACAAAAGTCTTCTATGTAGTCTGCAAGCAGAGAGTAATTTTTAGTTTATGCTTTTCTTTCTAACTCTCCCACACCTGTGATGCTTTTGACACAATTAATATGACATTTGCTCTGTTGTTTGATACCACAACTAAGCAGATTGGAAAAGAAAGGAATGGTGTCGACCTAATTAGGAATAAAAATACCATACCTATTCTATTAGTCAGAAAACCAGCTGGGTGCCATCTGACTTTGTGCCATAAAAATGATAGTCCCAACCTCGCCAAATATGTAGTTATATAGGCCAGGTTTCCAGGAAACAGGCTTACCAGAAAAACATATCCCACTACCTTTCTCGCTCATCAGCATACTCTGTCTATGTAAGGTATGTACAACCCGGTGAGGTGATACAACCCGTCAGGCTGGCCATGCTACATACTACCCAGTAAGGTAATATAGCCTGCCATCTCGACCTATTAGGCCGGCCATCCTGGGTACAACCGTTTTTTTGTAAGGTTTTTATTTATATTGGAGGAAAACAGCTTGGGAATGGAATGCCTATCCTCCGCTGGCTCCAGTCTAAAATATCCTGGTTATGCCCTATTTCCCAGATTGTGGACTAACATGGCCTTCGAACAAGGGAGGTTATACAGGCTGCCATCGCTACGCATCAGGCTTGGGGTGCACTCCTCTCATAACATCTCACACTCTCTAAGTGGTATTCTGTACAAGGTTCTTACTACATTCTATGGGGGAACTTTACGAACTAAGGTTAGAGTCTTGAGAATCCACTGACCTGCCTCCCGTGCTAAACACCTACATAAGATTCCTATAATGATGCCACCTAGTGGGAAAACTGTGTATTTGGCACCCTAGTGGCTTTATTTGGACTGGAATACAGAATACCACTTAGAGAGTGTGAGATCTTATGAGAGGAGTGCACCATCATACGTATGACCCAGTGAGGTGATATAGTCTGCCATCTCTATAGTTTGTTTCCAGACCGCAGGCTTACAGTCTGTAAGGGTCTAACAAAGCACAGCTCCCATTTGCCAGTTGCCTCTGCATGATGGGAGAAAGGGATTTTTTGTGATTGGCTGCTCTAATTTTAGCACCAACTCAAGGCTGAGATTACCACGATTCTGGTGAATCAATTTAACTCTCCAAGCTGTTTTATTTGGTACATGCCCAGTAAAAGCTAGTCTAGGACCTATGCTTGAAGAGTAATACTCTGGTTACTGGCAAATCACTCAGGGAAGCTGAGTACCAGCAGAGGCAGGAATCCCTGACTTAAAATGGCACCCCATAACAGTTTTTGTTTGAGCCTGTGCGCCCTGGCCCTGGCGATAACAGGCTGTACTAGAGTCTACCATTTCCACCCGTCAGGCTGGCCACCTTCTGTACAACCCGGGGATGTGATACAGCCCGCTGTCTCTACCCATCAGACTGGTCACCCTCTGTACAACCCGGGAAGGTGATACAGCCCGCTGTCTCTACCCATCAGACTGGTCACCCTCTGTACAACCCGGGAATGTGATACAGCCCGCTGTCTCTACCCGTCAGACTGGCCACCCTCTGTACAACCCGGGAATGTGATACAGCCCGCTGTCTCTACCTGTCAGACTGGCCACCCTCTGTACAACCCGGGAAGGTGATACAGCCCGCTGTCTCTACCCATCAGACTGGTCACCCTCTGTACAACCCGGGAAGGTGATACAGCCCGCTGTCTCTACCCATCAGACTGGTCACCCTCTGTACAACCCGGGAAGGTGATACAGCCCGCTGTCTCTACCCATCAGACTGGTCACCCTCTGTACAACCCGGGGGATGTGATACAGCCTACTGTCTCTACCCGTCAGACTGGCCACCCTCTGTACAACCACGGAAGGTGATACAGCCTGCCATATCTACCTGTCAGACTGGTCACCCTCTGTACAACCCGGGGGATGTGATACAGCCCGCCATATCTACCCGTCAGACTGGTCGCCCTCTGTACAACCCGGGGATGTGATACAGCCTGCCATATCTACCCGTCAGGCTGGTCGCCCTCTGTACAACCCAGGAAGGTGATACAGCCCGCTGTCTCTACCCGTCAGGCTGGTCACCCTCTGTACAACCCGGGGGATGTGATACAGCCCGCCATATCTACCCGTCAGACTGGTCACCCACGGCAAGATCGCGTATTACTGCGCGAGGCGAAGCCAAGAGCAGTAATATGGGATCATGCCATAGTGCAATGAACAATAACATGACTAACTCGAGCTTGGTTTAGAATTTATCCTACCCCGCCCATATAAATTACTTTTACATTAACAAATGACGTCATTTGTCAAGTGTATCCCACTAGAGCGATATTTTTCATTTTTCTGAACTCCAGACCGAATACAGTTACTCAATGTTAAGCCTATGGAGTTTTTTATTAGGGGTAGGATAAAGTCTGCTGTCTCTACCAGTCAGGCTGGCAATTCGGCGTACAGCTAGAAATGCAAAGATGTGAGTGTCCCCTGCCACAGGGGCCATGTTAAAACACTGTATAATTTTGGGCGGCTGATTTGCATTGCGTTGTAAGTGGTGACTGAAATAGGACAGGAGACAGAGACTTCTACCTTGCCTCTGGCTTTACATATTCAGCTCTGCGGAGGACATCAGGGCAGAATTACATATGACACTCAGACACCTAGGCCGATATCCATGGCGCCTTGTTGTACAGTTGAGAGTGGGGTTATTCCCATTAGGCGACGTATACATAGACAATAATCGATGGTTTTGTGGACAGGCGGCCGTAAACCACGAGAGGTTGACGCGTAGTAATACACGAGCGCTAGCGAGTGTGTTACGACGTCAACCTCAAGTGGTTTTTAGATGGTACCGGGGTATAACAATAGGGACTATTTCTTTGCTCTATAGCAAAAGGGACTATTTTTCCAGTATACCATGGTTTTGAGGCCGTATACCACAGGTTTGAATCCGTATACCACAGTTATGGTATCTGACAGGTTTATTATTACATACCTATGGCCGAATGTCTTTGAAATACTACCCGCTGCTAGGAGTACAGTATAAATAATGTTCGGGCATACTGCGCCCGTAGTAAATATTCGGGCGCACTGTGACCATTGGGTCAAATGGTACATTTAATAAGTACATAAAAGGCGTTTTTTTTATATTTAGGTATGTAATAATAAGAAAACGTAGTGACTCAGCCAGAAGGGATGCCATTCTCGGCCTTTTTATACCATAAATACGTCACTCTGCCTGCGGCGTCGGGGATGTATTTATGGTATAAAAAGACCTCGAACGGCCATCCCTTCGGGCTCAGTAACCACGTTTTCTCTTAATACAATGGGCCGTGGTTTACTGAGTCCCCATATATCTTCAATGGGGGTTTTGTATACGATGGATGATAAAGCTGAGTAATAACCTCTTTCTCTCTCCGGGAAATGCTGTGACTCCTGAGATGTGTTTTTAAAGCTAAGACCGGGCACCCACCAACGACGATACACGCCGACGCGCACCGATACAAAATGACCATGACGTAGCGCGTCGGTGCGCGTCGTAACGTGTTGGGAGGGTGCATGAGAAAGGTGCCATGGTCCCGATATACACCGATATAGCTCACGATGCCAGCGTAATCAACCATTTCTCCTTTATGATTCCAGAAATAATGCATATTTATATCTATTATTAAAAAAAATATTATACAATATTTCATAATGATATCTAATGAAAAAATCGGTTCCAAGTTAAAGTATAAAAAGATCGACTTGAGACCTTCATCTATTATCAAATTTCACCATATTTGCAAAGCGGCAACATCATATATTCTAGGATTTCTGAAAATTTCATATTTTTCCATCAATCATTTCATATGATTTCCCGTTCAAAGCATCATCTATTAACACCGACGTGTACTGACGCGCACTGACGCGCTACGACAAACGATACATGATCGATTGTTGTAGACCCTCTACAATACAGTTTTTATCATAGCGTGTCGCTTTGGGTGGGTGCGCGTCGGTGCTATATCGTAGAAATCTGACCAATTGCCCCGATATGCTCTACGATTTTGCTACACTATGGATTTTGTATCGGGAGGTCAATATCGAGGCGCGTCAGTTCGTGTCGGGAGCCCGGTAGAAATCCCCCCCCCCCCCCGCCCTAAGAACGATAAACAAATTGATCATATGGTGGTCTTTGTTGCATTCTTGTTACCTAAAGTGATCTGTCTTTATAGAGGACAGTCTAACAAGACGATCAGTGAAAAACGGCTCCCATTTGCCAGTTCCCTTTGCCTGATGGGAGAAAGGAATTTCGTGATTGGCTGTTCTAATTTTCGGACCTATGCATGTACGCTGGCTCCCGGGGTATCCGCTAGGGGGCTCGGCGGAGATATACTGTTAGTACATCGTACACAGGCGGGTACCAGCTAACTATGCATGACGAGTACACACACTGGTTACTGGCAAACTCAGGCCAGCTTAGTACCAGTGGAGGCAGGAATTCCTGCCTATAAATGGCAGCACATAACAGTCTTGGTTTGAGCCTGTGTGCCCTGGCCCTGGCGACAACAGACTGTACTAGAGTCTGGTTCAAGAACCGCCGCCTATGATCGTCTAGTGTAAACGCCGGGTAAGGCCTCGTGCGGAATCCTTTTCTCTGATACAATTAAATGCGAGGCGTGCGCAGTTAACGCAATTCCGGGTTGGGGTTGCGGGTGGCCACATCAGAAAACCTTTAAATTATAGTAATCAGAGAAGACAAGATGGGAGTCGGAAAGGATGTTTAATAGGGATGTTTAAAAGGGAAATACAAGATTTAGTGTGAACCCTCGTTGTTAGGTCCATGAGCAAATGTAAGCTTAAATGTCAGTGGATATATTATTCATTAGCCGATATATAAGCCTACACCATATATATATATATGTAGGCCTACAACATATATAGGCCTACATATGCAAATGTATGCTTGAATGTTAGTAGATATATTGTTCATTAGCCGATTTATAGGCCTGCAATCATGAGCAAATGTATGCTTAAATGGTAGTGTGAATATTGTTCATTAGCCCATATATAGACCTACACCATATGTAAGCCTACATATGCAAATGTATGCTTAAATGTAAGTGGATATATTGTTCATTAGCCGATTTATAGGCCTACAATCATGTGGATATATATATATATATATATATATATATATATATATATATATATATATATAGTTCATTAGCCGATATATATAGGCCTTATCTTATAATTGACCTATTTCACCTACTAGGGTCGGATAAAATTGATACTATGTTAGATTCATTCATTTGGAAGTAGAATGAATCCCGAGGAACCAGATTTGATTGATAATTGACAATATTTAAAAATCACAAGGTGGGGTCCGTTTAATAATCTAGGCTTGTACATGTAGACCCTTTTCTGTGCGCTAAGGAGACCCAGGGACGATGCGGGTCAACTTTATTCAACACTTATAGACGACCTTATGGGCGGCCAAGACTGTCCTAGCAAACAGACTTGAATATTATCAAACAATAATACTTGTACGAGGTACAGGAGCGGGCCTTTATGAACAAGCCTAGATTATTCAAAGGGTCGGGTGGTGTCATTGTGAATAGTAGGATATACCTTTAAGCAAACACGTTAAGGCTTATTTTGTATTTTGTTCCTCTCCAGGCGACGGGGGTCTATGGACACTGTATATAGTACATAGTATTATACAGTATATAGATTGTAGATTTGAGGTGTATACGAGGGTTTGGAATCACCAGGTCACTTGCTACATAAAATCTTTGGCCTAATCTGCAATGTAAAATACTTTACGCCACCAAAAGATGATCCGATGCCACCCACCCATGACCTGGACACCCCTCTCAGAAGATCTCACACTCTCTAAGTCGTATTCTGTACAAGGTTCTCACTATGCTCTATGGGAGAAGAATTCTTAACGAACAAGGCTTAGAGACTTGAGAATCCACTGGCACACAGTATTCCCGCGATATGGCATCATTGAGATTATAGGAATATTTGGGTTGCATTGATGTACTTCTTTAGCTCGGGAGGTAGGCCAGTGGATTCTCAAGGTATATAGGAATAGGGAAACCACGTACCGGTGAAAATAAGTCAAAATTACTCGGGCAGTAATTTTTTCCAAGCCTTACCTCGTAACTTTGACTTATTCCCACCGGAACATAGTTTCCCTCTATTCCCAATACATACATTTTAAAACCCCGAAGTGGCTTTGTTCCCAGCTGGCCGATCCCCGTTAAGGTAATGAAGGGGAACGAGGCGTGGAAGCCCTGCCGGGTCTTTGAGCACCCTCGAGCTGCTCGCCGATCGGCCTCCTGTGGGTAGAGCAGCTCCTCCACTCCCTCATCTCCTTTTAGTTTATTGCTCTTGTCTTGTGTCTACACCATCGACTCCTGGGGACTCCCTCCGCTGCGGTTTGCTAGCTCAGCTGAGCCAAATTGAGTCGAAACACAAGAGCCACGGAATTCGTCCGTCTAATGAACGGGAATTCTGTTTGAACCAGCGGTGTGGTGTTTTCACAAACCCAGCTCCCCGACTTGCAATCACATTCAGTACGAAGAATCAGCTGTATCATCTAATCCTATATACCCATTATTGAACTAACTAGAGTTATATACCGCTGCTGGGGGGTGCATTAAAAATAAGTTATGTGTCGAGGTTCACGTTTTCGTCCCGCTCTCACGAAAACTTAGCTATTGCAGTTACTCGATAAGGGTGGCCATTTTTCGGGAGCTATCGCAGGAAAAGAAATAATCATTTTTATCGATATTTGGAGGTATATAGGAATAGGGAAACCAAGTACCGGTGAGCAAAAGTTCAAAGTTACGAGGTAAGGCTCGGAAAAATTACTGCCCGCGGCCAAGGCCTTGGGCAGTAATTTTTTCGAGCCTTACCTCGTAACTTTGAACTTTTGCTCACCGGAACATAGTTTCCCTCTATTATATAACCATGCTGTATATTTGATAATTATGTACTGCTGCTCCCTATGCAGTATAAATTGTCCAATGAACCCTGTGTAGTACACTGTTTTATCCTACCCGTAATATAAATTCCCAGTAGGCTCAACATTGAGTTTCTGTATGCCACGCTGACTGACATACAGAGTTTCATATGGTACTAGGGTTATCACGTAATATTTAAAAATCGAGGAGACGGGGTAGGATCAAATCAAAACCTGATTAGTTTTAGTCTTGGCCACCGCATTCCACTCCTGGAGTTTTAGCTCTGGACTTCACTGGGCTTCGCCTCATAAAGTCACTATGCCAAACTCCAGTCATGGCATACGGTGGCCAAGATTAAAACTCATCCAGTTTTACGATAATACTGCACACGTTGAAATATCAGCAGTGTGTAGGCTCTCACGCTGACCTATCTTCTATGCCAATATATGGTAAGATTTGATTATTTTTGGTTATATAATAAATATAGAACGACCCACCATACTTGTACATGCACTCGATGGGAATTGAGTCTGGATTCTCGGAGCATACGGTCGCTTGTATCCGTAAACCAGGCAATATTGTGTATATATTGGGGAGAAACCTTAGCCCATCCGCAGTAAATGCATCCCCAAGCTATGATATATCGCCCTGACTGATTTCTCGGCTCAATGACAGGGGAGGGTAATGAGTCGGTAGTCGGGTATCGGCTGAGGGGACGGGTGTAGTGTGCCGGCACATCAGCAGGGACCTGTTTCACTAGTTTCGTGACATGTCTGTGACACCATACAGACATTGGGGTTGTCTAGTTTTGTGACAACACAAGTAGCTGCCCTTAGGAAAAGACAGACCCCCAAATATAAGAATTAGACTAATCTTCACATCATGGACCTGTTTCACTAGTTTCGTGACAAAAGCGTTAGACAGACATGAAAAGCGGCACCAACAGTGCAAGCAAGAATGGACAAAACAAAGTCTAATGTCTAGTTCTTATGAAACCGGACACACCATCTATACGCCATCTAGACATGTCATGAAACTAGTGAAACAGGTCCCTGGTCATCTGGTTTTCCCCTAAGTCGTTTCTTCTCCACCAATAGACCTTTAAGGCCCGCATACTACGATAGAATCGTACACCTCCCGGTATAGCACCGATACGTAATGTCAAAATCGGTGCCATATCGGGAAGGTGCAAAATCGTAGATATATGTCTAGACAAGCCAATCCACCACGCATTGTATGGGTTTTTATCGGTGTCTAATCGCAGAAACGTGGTCAACTGCCCCGATATTAGGTAACCTTTCGACGCGATTTTGATTTTCTATCGGGAGGTGCATCGTAGACCATATAGGAGCCATATTGTAGTAGGTGGACGCCGGACCTTACTTTTCTTTCCTATTCACTGCCAAATTTTTGTTTTTAAGACAGGTGTAAACTCACAAAATCAAGATCTGAATAGAATTTGTTGGTGAATTCTTAATTCAATTTTATCAACTATTTGATACATGAGATCTGATATAAATCAGATTTTTTGACAGAAATCATTCCAGCAAAGATTTATTAATCTCGTTGGACCAAAAAGAAATCGGTTACAATATTTTCTCCCAAATATTGTAAGCCAAAGTAAGGAATATTGCCTTTTTAAATTGTATATCAGTGAGATTAATTCTCTGAGAATTAATTAATGTAAAAGACGTGTGCGTGGTGTTATGTGTGTGATTTGTGTAGGGGTGTTTGTGCTGATGTTTATGTGTAATTACGATCACTCACACAAAGTATGTTCTCCCTGACAGTCCAATAACGTCAAACTTACCTCCAGGCACCAACATGGCCACTGGGGACAAATCGCCAAACTATCCCATCGCCCACACAAATGGATGGTGCTGACAGTGGTAGCAGCCATCCGGCGGGGTCCCACACCCAGCTGCTAAAGCAAATAAAGCCTGCGGGTGGAGAGCGGGCCTGCGACACTCTCCCAGCAGATCTTTCGGAGCGCTAGCGCTAATCTCTGCCTCAGCGCAATGACATCATAGGCTGGTTTCCTCTGTACCTTTTTTTTAAAATAGTTAACAAAAGCCTTAAAGATATTGGCTGTAACACCGTATAAGGTGCAGTGAAAATAGTGAATCTTTGTTATTTTACTACAAAGAACTTTCTTGTTTGCTGAATTTCTGTTGTATATGTAAAGACAGGTTGAAATCCTTGTTTAATTCAAAATTGGATGCGAAGCTGCCACAAAAATGATGACTAAAACGTGGAACTGAACAATGTATGGCTGTGCCATGAAAATCAATCTTACATAGATTGAGGCGCCGTTTTATTGAGTCAAATTACATGGCATACAACCACTATTGTTATGACTTACTACCTGTACCTGCTAATTGATTCATTAAAGAAATGTTATATAAAAAATAAATGACGTAGGTTCATATACAAAGGTACACGATTTTCAACCAACAGTCAAGAAGGTATATCAAGATAAACTGCGTATTCAATCAACAGATGTCAGGTGCCGAAAGTTAAGTTTGCACCTGTTAATGAAAGGGGGAACAAGCCAAAACTTTGGATTCAAAACAAAGCATCTGTCAAAAGTTATGAAACTCAAACAACCGACATATCATGAGTTGTTTAAATATAGGAATTGCAAAATGAACTTCACAGACAATCCAACTGATTCTTTTTCAGCTTCAAACCATTTTATAATGTGAATTCACATATGATGAGTTGGGAAAAATAGGAATTGCAAAGTAAGCTTCACAGACAATCCAGCTGTTTCTTTTTCAGCTTCAAACCATTTTATAATGTGAATCCACATTTGATTAGACTGCCATTCAAGTGAGCACATGTGTCAGGTTGACAAACAAAATCCTGCAACACATGAGGTGCTTTCCACTGAAGAAAGTAATCCCTATGACTATGTCTGATTTTACATAACAAATAACAGAAATATGTGTATATCATTTACCATAGAAATATTTGTATATCATTTACCATAGAAATATGTGCATCTCTATCTACAAGTAAACCACAAAATAATCCCCAAAGCACTAAGAATTAAGGATATTTAAAAAAAATTGGCGTATTGGCCAGATTTGGACCCAAACAGGCAGGTTGGGGCAGAGATATAAACGGCCACAGGAAGCAGAGCGCAGAATCTCTGCTAGGAGAGTGGACCCGCACTTCACGTGTAGGCCTACATCAGACCTCCCCACAAGCAGTCCTTACACACAGTCACAATGCTTTTGGTCAGGCATCGCCGCTAGGATTAGGGATAATAACCAAAACCCGAATCCCTGTGGGATTGTTGGTTCACGTGACTTACCCATATCCCTGCATGGTTGTTAGGCCCGGGGGGCCGGTATCAGTGGGGCTTAATGACTGCCATGGTGCTGCTCAATCATATATTTCATCTCATATCATCCCTGCTGGAAATACGGCTCGCCCGGCGTTTACACTAGACGATTCTGGCCGGCGATTCTGGCATTGTGCATCGCCTGATGACTTACCCGGCGTTTACACTAGACGACTAAATATGTGGCGACTGTAGATCGTCAGCCAATAGTCGCCAGGCAGTTGCAATATCCACCGCAAAAGTCGTCTACGTCAGAATTTATCCGAGCGTTTACACTGACGACTATGAGATTTCACAGAATCGCCGCCCGTATAGACAACTCATTCAAGGCGGCTTGAAATAGTCGCCGGGGTCGGAGCCTGTCTAATAGTCGTGAGGTGGTGCTTTATTGCGTAATCAGACGATCTGCAGTCGCCACGCACTTGGCGTTTATATTAGACGATTTCTAGACTTTTATGGCTAAAAGTCGTCAGGTTCAAGAATCGCCGCCTATAGTCGTCTCGTGTAAACGCTGGGTAAGAGCAGTAAAAAGCTACAAATCGTCTAGTCTAAACATCAAGCGCATGGCGACTGCTCATCACCAGTCGAGACTAGTTCAAACAATCCGTACCTGTCTCTAAAGTGGGATTCACACGGTGGGATTCATGTACATCACAGGGAGGTTGTCTGAGACAAATCCTGCTGAGATTCTCCACAGGAATACATTCTATTCATTTAAACTGTAGGGTTCCATTGCCCTGAGACATCTTTTTTCCCTGCAATTGTTGGCCACATTTACTCCTAAAGTGGGATTCACACATAGAGACTTATGTGGCTGAGATGAATGTATAAAATTTACACCTTTCGCCTAGCCTGAGACATTCCTCTTTTGGTCCATAATTCTCATGGCAAGATGCTTTCAAAAGTCGCAAGGACAATTTTTAGTCGTCTAGTGTAAACAAAGAGTCAGATTAGGATAAATCACACTAGCATTGATAGTAGCAACTTATTCAGGCCAATACCTCTTTAAGTCAAGATCATACATATATGTAGCAATGTTCGTAAGTGACAAAGTACTCACGTTGGGATTCTGTTATTTTTGGTCATTCCAACAAGTTTTTTTCTATCAGAATTGCGCATTAAATAATGATATTTACCAGTATGTAAATGGGAAGTCTCACTTATAATATGTATCAACTATAACATCATGGCTGGTCTATTTTACACCAAGATTTAATTTGGATAAACGTATCTGCAAGCCTTGATCAATGCATATGAAACATATTCATGAGAAATATCTCTGAGTGTGCCTCAGTAAATATCTAGTTGTGATCGCAATTAAATCGTAAAATTAGCTAATGAATACTGCACCTGCAATTTGTCCACCAAACATGCAAATCTGTTTCGCTGCAACATTAATCTGTCACTTTTAACTCTTCTGCACAGATAAATATCATCAGTCCGTTGCTTTGCAGTTAAATAGACCATATTGGGTTATCCCATAATTCAGTGCGTTCACAGGATCTGATGTTAGCTGGTTCTATTTGTCGCACGGTAATAGAACTTTGACCCATATCCCACAATTATTGCAGCTAAACGTCTTTTCTATGAATCCTCAAATTGGAAATCCAATGGCAGAAATGGAAATTTCAGTTATTTCTACATAGACGTTCCAAATCAAATTCAGTTTCTCTGGTTAGAAATCAGAAAACGGTGGTTCATCAGGGGACAGGCGGCGATAGTGCAGCCAGCCAGTCGGGACCGGATCATTTACCTACCCGGGCGATATTAGGGAATTCAGTAACGTCTGGAGGGTCTATACTCGGGAGGGGTCAATGAGCCATAATAATTAGTAGAAACTGAACGAGAGTTAGACTTGTCAGTGTTTATGCCACGACGGAAGGGTCGTGTATTACTACGCGAAGCGTTAGCTGAGCGTAGTGAGGAACAGACCTGACCAGAGTGGCATAGACACTGACAACTTTAATTGGAGTTCGGTTTCGCATTTATCCTACCCCGTCTCTACCCTTTTGGATTACCAAAATATAAATATCGATTGAACGACCAACCAAAGTCCAACCAGAACTTTTGAGTGCAACCGGAACTTTTTTCGGAGCAGCTCACAATCTGGTCGCTGATTGGTCGATTTTGTTATGCCCCTAGAGGCATAAATCGCACTTTATGTCATGGCATGCCGCATAAAATTTGCCTATGTTATGTCTATGGACCGTTTTTATTAGAGGTAGGATAATGTGGGATCCTACTCTGAGTATTGCAGAGTCTGAGAACCCCTCCTGTTTTGCTAATGGGTTAGGACACTAGCACTTACACTATAGGGTATCCGACATTGCTGAAGACAAGGTAGATTATTCTGGATATCTGGGCTTGACTGGCATCGCGATAAAGACCCTTTCTGATTGGCTGTCAGCATATCCACTGCTGGTTACGGGCAGGTCGAGAGTAAAGGCTAAGGATACTGCTGAAACCCTCTGAGCTCATTGCGCATGCCTCGCGCATCTATCAGCGTCTCTTCCGGTATGATGTGACGTCACGCATCGCCCAGTAGGTGGCGTGCCGGCCTTCATGCGGTGGTAAATTATGGGATGGATGTGACGCCATGTTGACAGGGTATGTGAGGTTTATAAACGAGGTTTCGCCAGAATGTTCCGAATTTCCCCTGGCGGTCGGCGATAAAACTAGCAGTGATGCATGCTGGGGGTTTTCGATAAGGAGGAATTGCACTCTCCTAGCAGATCTTTCGCGGCGCTAGTGCTTACTAATCTCTGCCTCAACCCAACGCTGGTTCCCTGGGTTTCCACTAAGGACATGGGCAACCAGCTAAGATTCAAAACAGGGTAACTGTCAAAAGTTATGAAAATCAAACAACTCATATATTATGAGTTGTGAAATATGGGAATTGTTAAATGAACTATACAGATATTAAAGCTGTTCCCTTTTCAGCTTTAAACCACTTTATAAAGTGAATCCAAGGTTGATTAGACTGTCCCTTCGACTGTCAAAACAAAACCCTGGAACACATGAGGTGGCTTCCACTGAAGACAGTAATCCCAGAGACTGTGTCTAGTTTGAAATAACAAATAAAAGAAATGAGTGAAAATCATTAAACATATAAATATGTGTATCTCTATGTACAAGTAGAATAAAAAATACTGCCCAAACCATGACATATTTAGGATATTTGAAAAAACTGGCGGATGGGACAGATTCTGTTCCAAACAGGCAGGTTGGTGCAGAGATACAAGCGGCCACAGGAAGTAGAGCGCTGGATTTCTGCTTGGAGAGTGGAGGAATTGGTCAGTCAGCGCTGATAATAGTGTATGTGGAATTCTTTGCTTGATGAAGTGTAGGTATGGAAATTTATGATGACGATGATTTCTTCCTCATTATTATCATACAAATTATACAAGCCCCCATTGAAAATGTATAGGAACTCAGTAAACCATTATCCATTATGTAAAACCTGTCAGATACCATAACTGTGGAATATGGATTCAAATCTGTGGTATACGGTCTCATAGCTGTGGTATATTGGAAACTAGTCCCTTTATGCTATAGAGCAAAGAAATAGTCCCTATTGTTATATCTTATAACATAGCCTTCTTTGGTTTGATTTGTTTGAAAAGATGAATAATAAATACAGCAAATGATGGTTTTGTGGACATGTGGCTCTGTAAACCACTCGAGGTTGACATCGTATCCACAAATTCATTGTTTATGTTCTATTTATATCATGATGATGGGCGAGTCCTTGGATATGCAGTAAAATATGGAATATGTTACCTTGAACAAGTAACTCTGCACCATAGTGTGTCCATATAAGATTCCTAATGCTTTCCAGAATACATCAATTTCTATGAATACTATCTCAGATATTCCTTCAAACCTGGGTATAACCTAAGCCAGGGGAATCCCAACAGCAATCAATTCTTAATGTGAAATACGACTTCTCTTGTTGATCGACTGACCCGGCGTTTACACTAGACGATTATAGGCGGCGATTCTTGAAACTGACGACTTTCAGCCGTAAAAGTCTAGAAATCGTCTAATGTAAACATCAAGTGTGTGGCGACTGCAGATCGTCTGATTATGTCAGATTACGCAATAAAGCACCACCTCACGACTATTAGACACGCTCTGACCCCGGCGACTATTTCAAGCCGCCTTGAATTAGTCGTCTACGTAGGCGGCGATTCTGTGAAAAGTCATAGTCGTCAGTGTGAACACTCAGTTACACAGCGCTTACACTAGATGATTCTGGTTGGCAATTCTGGCATTTTGTAGCTCCTGACGACTTTCAGCAGTAAAATGATAGAAATCGTCTGACGTAAATGCCAAGCACATGGCGACTGTACGTCATCTGATTAAGTCAGATTACTCAATTCAGCATCATCTGACGACTATTGGACATGCTCTGACTCCGATTTCAAGCCTGTTTGAATTAGTTAACTAGACGGACAGCAATTCTGTGAAAATTTAGTTGTCTGTCTAGATACTAGAGTATATCCTGAGGTTGATGACTTTTGCAGTTGACATCGGGAGCCAAAGTGAACCTGCTGAAACCACAGATACCCATTTACAAAACACCATTTCCGGTGGCCAGTAAGAACGAGGCTTTGTGCTAAACCTATGGGGGTTTGATTGGTCTCGTTTGTTACTTTTGAAGTGTAGTTTACTACTATCATCTCTGAATAACTCTGTCTTGAAGCTACAATGACAGTTGTTAAGTTTATTACAAATATGGATCTAAAAGATTGGAGAATGACACATATAATCTCGAACCTACATAGTCAAAGTACTGAGCGCCTATATCCGGAAATGGTGTTTTGTAAACGGGTATCTGTGGTTTCAGCGGGTTCACTTTGGCTCCCTATTGCCACCACCAGACGACGATTGGCTTGATGATCTACAGTTGCCACGTATTTAGTCGTCTAATGTAAATGCCGGGATAGGCAACACCACCATGGATATTCACTGAGCACCTCGCCCACTGCGATAAGGATATCTGCTTCATGAATGTGAACATGTGATTGACGAGACCAATGCCTGAACCCTAGGGTACCGAGATTAGTGGAATAGGTTCGGGTTGTAGCCTGGTCAGTACTGGAGCGGACAGGAGCCTGTGAACCCACACAAACAAACATATGCGAACCTCCTTATAGGGCAACAGTAATATTTTACTGCATAAGTTGTACGACACAATAGTATTCTTTAAGAATATCATCCATATTCAGGTCGGAACACACACACACATATAGTGGGTGTGACGCCAGACAACAAAGCAGGAACCGCAGTGAATAATTGTGAGTGTAGTATTGGTTATTAATTCATATCTATATAATAACGGTTATATGATAAGAATAATATATATATCACAACACATTCACGTGAGATCACAACATACATATAAATGTATTCTGTTTATAATGCTTTTAATTTGTAAATTTAAATCTGTTCGCTAAGACAGTATTAGTCATCCATAAAGTGGTCTATAAGTGTTAAATAAAGTTTCTGGGTCGTCTCTGGGTCTTTATGGCATATATAAAATCATCTACATGTTCGATCCTGGATTATTAAATGGGCCCCAGTATCCCAGCGGGGAGGGGTGTAGTAGGTGGAGGGGTAGAAGGGGTAGGTTTAAGTGACAGTGACTGAAGCCAGTCTGGTTTATTTGTAAACTATTACGAATGCCATGAAATAACTCATGCAGTTTGGCACTCCCAGGGAGCCCATCGGGTCCTGGTACATCAGATTGCTTTTAGATCAATCTTACCTCACCAGATGAATTTCATGCCATCACATCTCTCGGATTGACTTCCAAAGTGTTGAGGCTCCGGCGATTCAAACAGAACGAAATCTTATAAATGCTCAAATCAGACATTCCTCTTAAAGACGTTCAGAAACATGCTGATGTAATACTTCTCGGGTCTTTCCGCACCCTGTTTTCTGTTGGTCTGTTGGCATGGATCTGAACTGATAGGCTTCTGAATCATTGCACGAAAACCACCATTTAACATATATATATATATACGCCCGGCGTATATAGGTATCATTTTGTGTATACAAGCTTACCTTTGTTCCGTCGTGTATACGCCTTCTCTATTGGTGTATATATACGTGTCCATGTTGCGGTCATATATAAGATATATATACACCTGATTCTGTTTTATTTACGCCACTATCCAATAATTCCAATCCCTGCCACTTGGGGAGTCCACTGTAGTATATCTCATTTGCAATTAACCATCCAAGTCCATATTATATGAAAAATGCAATCTTATATTGTTTTGTCTTATTATTTGATAAAACCTTTATAAACCTGATTGAGTATAAATTGATTAATTACACATAATAAACCCTGCATTATGTTAGTTTATTTTAGCGTTTTTCTAATAGATTTTATATTGAAAACACTATTTCTTTGTGTGGTCAGTCTAGGTCGGTATATAATGGCCCTGTTCAAGCTTGTAGTTGACTCCTGAAATCATCTAACACCCGCCTATTCCGGCGATACATACTCCCCATGTGTTTACTATGGACACTTTGTATTAGATGGATAGCAAAATCTTTTTGGATCCGCATCGTGGTATTGGCTTGCGAATTGTCTCGACACTACCAATTCAAATGGTATGTTATATCAATGCCGATCACAGCAGTTGTATCATGGCTGGAACAGTATCTATTGGAAATTTTAGAATTTTGGGAGAAGTACATTTTGAATATAACTTCACAAAATATGGAGATCTGGTGATACACACTCCCTGTATGTTTTCTATGGACACTTTGTATTCGGTAGATATAGCTGTATGCTGCAGGTATGGTGATACATACTCCATATGTGTTTTCTATGGACACCTTGTATTAGGCAGATATATCTGTATGCGCCGGGTATGTAGGTACACACTCCCTATGTGTTTTCTGCGAACACTTTGTATTAGTCAGATATATCTGCATCTTCCGGGTACGGTGATACACGCTCCCTATGTGTTTTCTACAGACACTTTGTATTAGGTGGATATATCTGTATGCCCCAGGTATATAGATACACCTTCCGTATGTGTTTTCTATGGACACTTTGTACTAGGTGGATATATCTGTATGCTGCAGGTATGGTGATGCACACTCCCTATGTGTTCTCTATGGACACTTTGTATTAGGCGGATATATCTGTATGCCCCAGGTATATAGATACACCTTCTTTATGTGTTTTCTAGAACACTCTGTATTAGGTGGATATATCTGTATGCTCCAGGTACACAGATACACCCTCCGTATGTGTTTTCTATGGACACTCTGTATTAGGTGGATATATCTGTATGCTCCAGGTATATAGATACACCCTCCGTATCTGTTTTCTAGGACACTTTGTATTCGGTGGATAATAAATGGTGGTACCAGAACCTGGATATTGAATGAATGAGCTGCTCGCATTCACTGCAGGAGCAGGTTGGAGTTAATGCATGTTGTCAGCTTAGGGCGCTGTAGGTCCTTGGAGACCGGGCCATGGACACCGTCTCAGCCGGCTCAGCCCCAGCTCAGCTGCCGTGTAGAAATAACAGCGAGCAAGGCGCTAACTTTTTACTGCCGCGACTTAAGGAACCCACGTCTGTGCTGCCACCTGCTGGGGAATACCAGGCAGTAATAAAAGAGTACGACATGTCGTAAAGCGGCGCCGTGGGTGGTCCCTTACAACAGAACCAGTCATATGACTGACGGTTTCAGATAAAAAAAAAGTGGGCAACATGAGACTGTTGGTTTTTAGAGCGTGCTTACATGATAAGGGTTGTTTTGGGAGAATGGCACTGATCTCAGCAGGTTATGGTGTTCCATTACACCGATGTTACCCGAAGAGTAAATCAACCACCGTCAGAATCATGACTCGGCTGAGAATTCAGCCCGATGGAACCGCCTCTTTAGTGTCTTTGGTCGTGGTGATACAACTTTTTTTTCTTTTTTTTTTATTAAAGAAGAAGCAGTTCTAACACAGGGTTAGATCTTCCACTGCAGTACATTTAGACAACCTATTACATCAAAGATATCCACTTAGCCATCAAAACATTTAGTACAATAATGGAAACACATGAAGAAATACATGAGATGTGATGAGATGAAACGTGAATTGGGAGGTGTCCCATCTTCGCCAATCATATTCTGAGTATATTATGCCTGCCTTTGCTTGATCACAGCACATACTGAACTTTTTTTTCTCCTGAAAATATCCGAGTTTGCACACATACACTATTTAGGTGACGGAATAGAATGATAAAAAGGAGTACTTGGAGAACGTCCCGCACCTCGCTCCGCCTACCCGTAAATTCCATGTTTATATTGAGTACGGGGACAACCTGCCCCACGTCTTACATCAAAACGCAAACTGCCTCTTCCTGTGCCCGCTCACGTCTCGGCGTCATTTCGATCTGGTAAAAAACGTCAATGACAGACCATAGTCGGGATCGACAGTCCAATAGGGCGAGGAAGAAAAATCAAATGAGTTCTCTAGACGTCGCACTGCTGTAGCTTTTATTATCCATCGTATACAAAGTCCCCATTGAAAATGTATGGGGACTCAGTAAACCACGACCCATTGTATAAAAACTGTCAGATACCATAACTGTGGTATACGGATTCAAACCTGTGGTATACGGCCTCAAAACCATGGTATACGGGAAAAATAGTCCCTTTTGCTATAGAGCAAAGAAATAGTCCCTATTGTTATACCATTTAATATCGCAAATGCTGGTTTTAATTTATTCAAAAAGATGGATAATAAATACAACAAACGATGATTTTGTGGATAGGTGGCTCTGTAAACAACTCAAGGTTAACGTCGTAAAACACTCGCTAGCGCTCGTGTATTACTACGCGTCAACCTCTCGTGGTTTACGGCCGCCTGTCCACAAAACCATCGATTATTGTCTATCTATATTTCGGTTTTATTAGAGCGTGCTTGTACGCGCTATATACATCATCTAGAGACCTAGAGGTTAGAGTGGTCACATATATACACTTTCAGCGTGCTGTCAGAAAACTATCCCTTCACTATCTGTGTGCTATCCACTGTAATAGTGTGAAAGGAGCAGGGTGCCAGTGTCACAGGGTCTTAGAAGCTGAGTGAATATCATGTAGCATCCAAACGAGTTGGAGAATGATGACATTGAGCAAAACGAGTTATGCAAGCTTTGATGATTTCATATCGAAAGGTATAAAGAAAAAATAAATAAGTATATTTCTCTTCTATCATTACATAACCTACGTCCTTTTACTTTTTTTGTCTTTATATGTTTAGGGTAATATGATTCATACTTTACCGGTTTGATGTGTCTTTCTTCCATGTTTACGGTAATATTATTAGCTTTTCCCTATGTGATTCTGACATGCTCTATTATTTTCACTATTCCAGTAGTCTTTAACATTCCACAACATTCCCTTGTTCTGTAAAAGCCTGCCCCCACCTACCACGATTCTGGTCCCAATTGGCCTTACGACGGCCTTCCCGACACCATTCCGATTGTAGCGTGAGGTCTAGCAAAATCGTGGTAGGTGGAACAGGTTTCTGCGATTCCGTCTACGACAGCTCACGATAGGCTGCGATGAAAACGCCAATCGTAGAGGTCCCGATAATTTCCAACATGTTGGAAATTTCATAGCCTGTTGTAGGGTATGGTAGCCTATCGGGAAGATATTGTGGTCAGCGTTTATTTTATTGGTCCTCCCAAGGCGTTGCCATGCTCTACGATTTCAAACTGTTGGACCTATCGGGGACCTCCCGATAGGTCATGATTTCCCCATTTCAAATCGTAGCGATCGGGAAGCATGTCGTGGCCTATCGTGGTAGGTGGGGGTCCCCTATTATGCTCCGACGGTCCCTGCCGTACAATTTCCTGTACCATCTTATTTTTCCTTTATATTTCTACTTTGCTGTCCTCCTCGCTTCTTATTACTCCTCCGTTTTGTAGTCACTGGCTTTATTGTCTCAGAGACATCCATCGCCATCAAAATGTCAATATTCTTGTTCAGTCCAATAAAAACCGTTATCATTCATGGTTTTCTTTCATTCAGCAATCTCTGCATCATATTCACAATAAGAAGCTGGTCAGTGGGAAAACCTTTAAAGACTTTGAGGAGTTGTTGTTCTTGATTCTCTAATTGTTCTTAACCCAGACCGAATTCCAGCGATTACAGAATAAAATCCTGAGGATAATATATAAAATTAAGGTTGAGCCTAACCCTATATTGACAACAGACCAACTCCATTCCCGATCTAAAATAAGATTCCTCTCCCATAGAAGAGACATACACTTGCTCAATTATGCCCATACACTACTCCATGACCCTGATCTACATGATAACCGCAACCTACCCACCAGAAGGAAAACTGGACTCAGACTAATTCAACCACCGTTAAAAAATGCTCTCTTTAATAATTGTTTCTACACTAGGGCCATCTCAAATTGGAACAACTTAAAAGAAGTATACACGATAATCCCAAATAAAAACCGTTTCAAACTTCTTATAAAGAAATCATACCCCGAATGTTATATGTAGTCTCCAGCTTGTGTTACAACTGGTCCTATCGATGTTGCTTGTGTTACAACACCCTATCCAACCCCCAAAAAGAAAAACGCTGGCTAGGTTTGGTAGCTTGTGTTACAACTACCTGGTTAGTAGAAGAACAGTGATTGTGTTACAACACCCGAACCCCCAAGTATTCCCCATGGTATCATTAATGTAGAATACAGAGCACTAGAATGAGGAAAAGTATGTTATGTGAAAAAAACTAAGATCAAATCATTTTCATTCCATCTCATTTCATTTATTCATTATTATTCCCTGTAAAAGGTCATCATCTTCTTTTAAGACAATCTTGTTAACTAGCTATCAGCTGTAGAAAACCTGGTTATTCCCCGTTTGTTAAGGGACCGGGCGGAAGAACGGCTTGCCGAGCCCGTGTATATCTGTAAGATATTGTGAACCCTAATAAAAATGATAAAAAAAAAATTAAAACAAATTCAAGAAAGAAAGTTGTACGACAGGAATTATTGGCCCAGTAATTGTGATCTTCCAAAATGAAGTTACATCAAACATGAGGACATTAACATCAAACACCACCTAACAGTTGTCCTTACGTACATCTTCCAAATACAGATCTTTTGATTTTTTTTGTGTAAAGGCTTTATTGTGTTCGACTTACAATGTAGCTTTTCCAGCAACAGAAAATGTACTTAGCATACCCCATGGACAATGTAATGTTGAAGATAGTGTACGTTTGTTCAACTACACCGAAAACCTGCAAACTAGCAGATTGTAGTCTTGACTTGAAATAAAAACAAAACAAAACAAAAAAACAGGAGAGTGAACATGTTTGACAATGGATGGTATTTACAATAATTAATTGTTACTAGCGTGTCGATTCGGATATAACATATGATGTATATTATGTTCATTATCTACGTAGTATCTTGGTCCTCCATTCGTATAAACTGCACCTATCATATTCTCAATCTATTCTTACATAGTTCAACTCAACAACAGTTAACGTGCAAAGGTGCTAAGGATCATACAATCACTGTCGATAGATTAGTGAACAGATCCTACAGTACAACCTATAGCTTATAGTCATACGACAGTACAGTATAAACACATCTTATTATTTATTCATTGTCATTGCTTGTAGTATCCCTTTCTTAAAAATTGCCTTTGAACCCGCGTTCTGAACCTCTACTGGTAAAGAATTCTATAGGATGATTCCAAAATATATAGTAAACTTCTTAAATTCTGTTTTTCTGATCTACTCAAGTTGTTTATGATCTTATACTCAAATTATAAGAAACACATCTTGGTTCAGTATAGTTCACATAGTATCCAAATTAGTTCTTTCTGATTAATTCCAATTTTTAATGAGTAAATTTAATGTTTTGTCCAGTTTATTCAGTTTTAATAGAACATATCGTCTAATTTAGAGTTGTCATAATATTGAGCTTTAAATAAAAACCTAGCACGGTGACCCCCGATTTTTCAGTTAGATATCTGTACGAAAACACTTAAGGTTTTTTTGTTTTTTTTATTCAGGTAAAGACAGCACAATCGCCTAAAGTGGTGTTCTTCCATGTTTTGATTTGAACAAATTCAAATTTCAGGAAAAAGACATGGGTTTTAACTTCCAAGCCAAATCATCCGATATGCCTTTAATAACTGAGTTTCATGGGTTATACCCATTGGATATGGGAGACATATTCGAGCTGTTGCAATACCAAGTGTACAATAGGAGTGCAGAGGATACAATTTCAAATGTTAGAGGGTTCCCCCTCCCCGGCGATATCGAGACAAGATGAAGTGGCTCGGTTCTCCTCGTCACCTAATCGTATACGAGGCGCACCCGTAGATTACAGTCATGGTGCCCGCGGGGGTATCGTTTGCGCCGAGTATCAAATAGAAGATGCATCGATGGTCGATCGTGTGGAGTCTCCAGGGGAAGCACAGCAGCTTTTCCATCACCCTAAAAACCTGTTTCCATTGGCCGACGAAAAGGGCGGAGATGTTTTTGAATTCTCCTAAAGGGGGGCGTCCACCAACCCCGACAAGGCTACGACAATGGCTTTCCGACAAGGTGCGCGACAGGCCTACGATTGGAAGGCTTGGTGTAGCCTTGTCGTGGTTGGTGGACCCCAGTTCCTGACAAGAGTCTACGATAAGGCCATGACAGGCTGCGACTGGAAGCTTGTTGGGGCCTTCCAATAAGGTTACGACAAAATTGAACATGTTCGATTTTTCCCAGGACTGGACCCATGGCGTGGTGTGTCATGGCATGTCGGGAGCGTGTTGCAGAGGTCTGCGATAGGAAATTTTGGTGGAGCGTGCACTTTCCAACACGCCCCGACAAAGCTGTCGTAAAGCCCCCCTTCTTATGAAAAGGCTGCGACAATCACCGATTGGAATTTTCTTGTCTGCACTTGTCGTAACCTTGTTGTGGTTGGTGGACGCCCCATTAAAAAGTCTGTTGGTGGTGCCACAGACTACACGTCGGTACAAAAAAATATCGGTGAGCGTGCTGTGTATGCTTTGTTTCTGCCGCATTTGACAGGTCCATGCAAACTGAAGTCATTCGATGGTGGCTTAATTCCATAATCTATGCACAATTAATCGGTGAACACTTCTCTTCATGCCTGCTTCCTTTCACCGACCTGGCGTAGGTGGTTCCCGACTGCAGATTGATGGCGAATAGTCGACCAGTGGAAAATGGCTTTATTTGACTTGTGTGGGGTCGCCAACACAAAATGGCGTGTATGTTAGCTAGATGATTTTTTTGATTTTTTTGGGGGGGGCCCTCCGTTTTTCTGATGCTCCGATTGTAGGAAAAAAGAAGTCCTCACAACCAGCGATGGGGTCTCGGCCAATCAGAGCAGTCGTAACAGAATAGGCATGGGTTACAGTGTTCAGCTAGTACTACGCTGGTATTTAGAGAAACATTCTAAAGAAATTATCTTTTATCTTTTGCAAAGTTGCCATTATTACATTATATATTATCCTTTATTATAAACAAGAATAAATAAGGTATAAGGGAGACATCAATAGGGAGAGAGGCACTCTCCTAGCAGAGCTAATGATGGGAGAGGGAGAGAGAGGTTGTGCTAGTTATCCTTGCCACTGCAATAAAGCAGGCAACCAGTGAAGGTTCAAAGTCATACGCTAGTATCACTTGGGAAGGCATTACCAGTCCCTTATATCATCGGGACAGTGAACCATTTTAGATCCCATAATGCTTCACAAAGTGGCCATGATTGAACGAGTGCAGATCTGCCTCATTTATTCAAGTGTATGTTAGATACTATAGAGGAAACCTATGAAGGTTTACAGTCAGAGCTCGTAACCCATCGAGTTTAAATTGGACAGCAATAGACAAGGCAAAACCGCGTGAATTACGTAGCGATTTTTACGAGTGGGGATCGAGCTCTGATCGTAAACTTTGATAGGGATCTGAATTCATCTCACCCCTCATATTGACTAATAGCCTAAAATTTGTGACATAATACCCCATTGAGTATTCATTCTAAATATTCCATGGGCATTGAATTCCCAATGTTAAGTCTATGGGGAAGAAATACCAGGGGTGAGATCAAGTTTCATAATTCACCTGATTATTGCTTCCGATACGCTAAATCATCGGAGGGAGATATTACTGTGAGATATTGGTCGACCGGATGGAGTCTCAAGTGGGTATAGAGTAGCTGCAATTCCATCACCTTAGTGCTCACTGCGGTTCGAGTGATGCCCATTTATGCAGCGTATTCGGGATTAGACTTGCTCAAGTCTTTGATTATGAACATTCATTAAAAGATTAAACACAATGAGAATAAAGTTCATTATTGTACCAGTCCCTGTATCCCAACTAGCATGCCCGGACTGGAGCCAGTCTAATTCGGACTCTGTTCGGTTAAATCGACAGGGAACATGACACATGAGTATTAAAGGCATAACGGACAATTCACGACAATTTAAGCCTGATGCCCATCTACCGATTCAGGGTTGAGCGATTAGTTTGCAAATCGTATAGGAGTCGGTGAACTCGTCGCAGGCAAATTACATAACTCTTCGCTCGATCTGCGGACATTGAGGAGATGGGGTGGTGGATATTAGTCCTAAGCAACTCTGTCTACCAATCGGTGGCTCACCCTTGCCTAGCTGTCCTACATCTACCGACTACGGCCGACTCCATTAGGTTGCCTTGGCTGAGACAAATTACTGTCCGTTTGTTGCCGACAAAGGTACATGAATGTTCCGAAATCGGTAGATGGGCATTGGGGTTAAGTAGTGCTGAGTGTGGAATGATGAACATTTCTGCAGCATATTCGGGCTCTGTGCGGTTAAATTTACTGTGAACATGACACATGGGTATTAAAGGCATTGTGGATAATTCACTGTGGTACCTCCTAGTGATTGAACTATTCTTAATTATCTGTAAAAACGGGATCCTTGTGATTCGTTCTAATGCTACTTGGGAAAATACGACGTTTTGTCCAATTTATCCAAACCCAACAGGTAATATGGACCAATTTGAATCTGCTCTATTTATCGAAATATACTGAGAAATATGGATTTTTTTATTCAATTCTTTCAAAAACAAGGGCGTTGACCTATGATTGAAAAAAGTTAAATGGGTGGTGCTCTACATTTGTAAATACATTCTGCGAAAGTTTTAAGAAACTGACAAGGGTTTTACAACTTTTAAGAATTTCTATATATTCTTTTACCATATGATAATCATTTTAATCTTAATAATAACAACAATAACAATAATAATGATAATGATAATAGCAATAACAACAACAACGATAACAATAAGAATGACAAAGATAATAAGTTAATTAATAATGATTAAATTTTTGTAGTACGGAGGATTGTATCGCCAGATACGAGTGCTCATACTTTTGGATTTGTTAATAAACACTTTTTAATAAAAAAAAAATACAACCTCTAAATCAAAAACTAGCACTATGACCTCCATTTCTAAAGATATATATGTGTTCTACAACACCTTAACATTATTTCCAACTTCCATGAAAGTGACATGGATATTAATTTTCAAGGCAAATTATCCGATATGCCAGTATAATTTTTAATGGTTTTCATCCACGTTCAACGAGAATATTTGAATCATTGTTCGGTGACCTTGTATCTTGATTGCACAAGTAAAAACAGTAATGAGCAGTCAAACCGGCGTGTTTCTTTTTAACAAAGAAAACATACACTCTCGTGTCCCTCGCTTTCTGACAAATACTCATCTAAATCTGGAATGAAATGCGAGCATCAGAGCCATGTCGTTACCGGAGTTGTTCGCTTATTAAAATTAAAAGTTGGCGTAATTCCCTGAATACTGCTGGCAAAAGTTGAAATTACCTCATTTAATTATCCTTTATCGGGTGGTTGCAATGGCGAGTTATTGCTTATAACTGTAATGCAGTTAATGTTGTTCATTACCGTCACACTAATATGGGCACATAGAACCCTACGGCTCGGATTTAACTTGATGCAGTATCATGGCGCTTTGCGTACCATTGATGATAAAACACCTTTCTAGAACTTGGTTCGACGTAATTACTTTTAATTGCTGCAGAAACGTCTTGTAACAATATCAATCTACATAGTTTACTAACCTTATTGTCAATGACAGGACTTGAAAGGAATAGATTTTTGAAGAAAATAGAGTTAAAATCATTTTACTATAGCTATTGCCTGCTGACCACTCTGGGTCACCATAAAACCATTTTCCGCTTGCACTGAACCGATTAAAGACAAATGCTGGTAGTTGGGTGATTTCTAAATTCTATTGATTTTTGCAAATAACTCAGGATAATATAAGTTCCATATATTAGCAAATAGAAAATGCCAAAAAATTGGCATGTCACCATGCTAACTTCTATGGGAAGGCCATCTGAAAATGTGAGTGCTTAACTATTGTTGCCTATGGGAAACTGCAATATTTTGACTTTCCTGCTAAATGACACTGATGTTCTATTGCTATCTTCAAAGAATTCTGGATTATGATAGTTGGGATCATGTACAAATGAGAATTGCTAAAAAAAATACCACATCACCATGCTAATTTGTATGGGAAGGCCATCTGAAGAAGGTAAGGGCTTATCTATTGGTGTCTATGGGAAACTGCTATATTTTCATGAAACCAGATGGCAACACCAGTGTTACACAGGGGGCAGTGCGATACCTACCCGCATTTGTCTTTAAATAAGTTCTTCTAAAAGTTTGTCGGTGGTGGCCAACTACTTCACATCAGAATCTAAAAATCAGTGAGAGTGCTGTGTATGCCTTGTTTCTGCTGCATTTGACAGGTCCATACCGACAGACTGTCTTCCAAACACAATGACCATCACCGCTGATTTCAAAACCTTTTGATTCTGCCAGTCGTTGACCGAGTCAGTCAGCGGTGGCCTTATTGCATGATCTATGCACAATTTATCGGTGAACACTTCTCAGCATGTCTTCTGTTTCCAATCACCGATCTGGCTTCGGTGGTTCCAGATGGATCGGTGGCGAATAGTCGGCCAATGGAAAATTACTTACAGTGTTCACAAACATATTTTTAAAAGAAATACGGGAAAATGGTCTACAGCGAATAATCTGCGCTATATGCTGGCACCACACACAGTTAATAGTCAAGACAGCCATAACCAGCACCATGACCAGACCATCTAGGTCGAGTAGTGGGCATTGAAGGAACTACTCGACCAGGCCATCCAGGTCGAGCAATGGGAAACTCCTCCAGCAAAGCGAGAGGGTGGAATCATCTGGCGACTGAGTTCTCATCAGTGCTAAGGGTTCCCCTAAGGTGCCGTCTGATTGGTGGATGGGAACACACCAAGTGCTGGTGGTTAAGGCCCGGCGTCCACCTACTACGATATGGCTCCGATATGGTCTACGATGCACCTCCCGATACAAAATCAAAATCGCGTCGGAAGGTCACCTAATATCGGGGCAGTTGACCTCCTTTCTGCGATTAGACACCAATATAAACCCCATACAATGCGTGGTGGATTGGCATGTCTAGACATATATCTACGATTTGGCACCTTTCCGATATGTCTCCGATATTTGCTTTTTGTATCGGTGCCATATCGGGAGGTCTAAATTTCTATCGTAGTAGGTGGACACCAGGGCCCTGTTTTTTAGTCACGACCTTTGTAAGTGTCGCAAGCCTAAGATCGCACAGCCGATCTACGACATATTTCTAAGACAAAAGATGGCCGGTGTGCTATAGACAGTGTCGTAGTGCCGTACGGACGATCGCCGCGAAAAATGGCGACCGCTACGACAAGTGTAGAAATGTCTTAGGTTCTATCAAGAAACCAGAGAAGTGTTTTGGTTATATCGGAGAATCGGACAGTCCAATCTTCTTCATATTTGGTACGATGATAGGTTATGGGTATCCCTTACTCGTGTTAAAGTTTCATGACTTAATTCCCACGGATAGTGAGTGAAATTCCGATTCCGATTTCGATCCCTGTGATACCCTAGCTGGACCCGAGAAGGCACCCGAGAACCAGCTGTGTTTGTCACGTGACAGCTGCAGAGGGTCAAGGTCGCCGCATAAATTAGCGGAGGCATGCTCGTACACTGGCCACCAGAGCAGTATTTGCTATGACGAAATACAAACGCCGATAACTTCAGAACGGTGCCGCCGATTTGAAGTTGCGCATTCGGTACGACATGTCCATAGATGTCTTAGGTCTAAGACAGTTTGGGAGACAAATTTACCCACGTGACCTTCCATGTGTCGTGACTATAGCACACTTCACACTGCCCTACGTGTCGTACAGCGGCGATCTTTGTCCGACCCTCTAAAATGTCGCAACTATAGCACACTCACAGCAAAAACATGTCGCCCATAACGATGGTCGTGACTAAAAAACAGGGCCCAGGCTTAAGATGTGGCCTGAGCAGGGAAAGTGGGGTCACACAGTATTATCTCAGCCCTGGTATTTTTTCTCCATAGACTTAACATTGGGAACTCATATCTAACGCCCATTAAATATTTAGAAAAAATATCTAATGGGGGAAAGTGTCACAAAGGTTAGCCCTTTGGTCGATGTGAAGGGTGAGATAAATTCAGAAACCTATACAAGTTTAGTGTCAGAGCTCGATCCCATCTCGTTTGAATCGCTACGTAATCGCTTGTGAATTACTACGTGACTCAAACTCGATGGGATTCGAGGTCAGACCCTAAACTTTCATAGATTTCCTCTAAATGATGCACATTGAGCAAGGGAAGTGGGGTTATTGTATGATACGCACTGAGCAAGAGAAGGAGGATTTAATTTTTTTTTAATTTTGTGCAAAAAGCAAGGTGTGTTCTGCTGAAGCAAGTACGATGATCACCTCTAATACCACGAATACAAATATCCCAATTCATAAACTAGTTTTGGCGTGATTTACAATTTATACACCCCAATGGGGAATTTAATGGGAGATAATATGGGGAAATTATGCAGTGAATCAACAATTCAGAAAACAGTAGAACCCCGCCTAACGGACACCCCGCGTAAGCGGATACCCCGTGTAAGCGTCCACCCCGTGTAAGCGGCCAATTGTCCTTGGAACGGAAATTTTTCCCTCTATTAGATGTTTAACCCAACCCCGCGTTAGCGGACACCTCGCGTAAGCGGACATCCCATGACAAGGCTACGACAAGCCTTCTAATAGTAGGCCAATGGTGGACCTTGTCGGAAAGCCATTGTCGTAGCCTTGTCTTGGTTGGTGCAGGCCCGCCATTACTCGTCGATATGTTGTAAGAAATAGGTGGCGTTTTAATTAGACAGGTGCACTCGAGCTCGACTAATAACCTGCTAAGCGTGTTGGCCACGAGAAAATCAATTAGCTGCGACCAGATTTGTCGCAGGAAACATTAAGCCCTGGGGAGAATTGGATTTCACGAATCCTAGAATGTTTCCCCTCTAGGGGAGTGCGGGGATGATTAGAGCATGTTTTCAAGGAAATGTCACCGAGGTCGACCAACGCTCTCTTGTCGCAAATACAGGTTGACTGACTTTACTCTTTGTTTTTCTCATCAAACTAGGGAAGATATCCAAAGGGTTTCTAGCCTAACCACATTTTTTTAAATTTTTTCTCCTTTTCCTACTTCTTTTTCCTATCGTGTTTCACGACGTAAACATGGAGTAGCCTTTGCCTAATAGGAGACCACTTGCATTAACTGAAATACTAGAATTTTGTTGACAAACGAAAAGCCAGACACCTGTAGGCTTTTATTAGAGCGTGCTTGCACGCCCTATATACATCATCTAGAGGTTAGAGGGGTCCATATAGACTTTCAGGGTACTGCATACAAACTATCCCTTCACTATCTGTGTACTATTCACTGTGATATTGAGAACAGAGCAGGGAGCCAGTGTCACAGTCTCTTAGAGGCGTGCCAAGCTGACCATGACCAATCACTCCACACCAAAATACCTTAAGACCCACTGGTATTTGATGTGTTTGGATCCTAGATAGGCAGTTGCAGAAATGGCAAGTTGACTGGCTGCAAGTGGGTTACACAAAACTATCCATAGGCTAAATCTAACTTATACCTTTTAATTGTTATTCATTTATAATTGCACGCTCATTCTTCTTTGATGAACATAATATTTGTTTAATAGTTTAAACATAAATTGCATGTTGAATCGGTTCCACTAGAGTGGCTGGAAGATAGCCCTAAGCCATACTCCAGGGTAAATGAAAACCTTTAAAAGAAATGTAACAGCTTACGAATGCGCATCTTGGTCGGGTAAAGGGGCACTTGACAAAAGCAGCACACAAGATATAGCGAGATTTGTCACGATTTGATTGTCTTGCTAAATCTCGCCAGGTTTCGAATGATCACATGCATATTTGCCAAAATGGATCAGTCCGGTTAAGCACCTTTGCTGCATTCTTGACGCGATAGATTGTGGTATACCGCAATATGTCGACAATAGATCGTGAGGTGTCGTGGTGATGGAGCACCAAAATAGACACAGCTCATCGAGAAAAAATACACAAACCACTGCCACTGCATGAAAACCACCGTTTTATTCATATATACGCCATCATGCAAGTGCATGTATTGGCTGAATATTGACTTGTTTTCATTTATATACGCCCAGGCCTTATATACGACAGACGCATCTTGGCTGTATTTCACACCCGGCGTATATGAGAGAAAATACCCTCTGCCCCCACCCCCTCCCGCCCCTTTGTGTTGGTAGAAGTACAGGTGTCCTCAGTAGGAAGCCCTCCCCCCCCCCCCACCCCACCCCCGCCACCTCCCCCCGCCACCTCTCAGTGAAGCCCTGTTCACTGGACGCTTATATACACCCACAGATGAGGTGTATACACATGGGGATTAAGACGACCTTGTAGACGCAAAATACTTACTTATATACGCCCGGCGCATTCATATGTAAAATGATGGTTTTCGTGCAGTGTGCGCATCAATATGACATGTGACATGTCGCATCAAAGGAGGTAAGACAAATTGTAGCACTGTAAGATATAACAAGATCTACCAAGATATAATACAGTTCATCCATTGTGTTGGTGGAAGCAGCACTTAAGAAAGGTCATTCCATTATGAAAGTAGGTTATGTTTATCACTGACTGAGTTTTGCTTGGCGAGGAGGTATGAGGTTTGTTGATGAGCAAAATAAAAGTGTTTTGGGGTTGTTGTTTTTTTTTATTTAGTTAACAGTTTTACAACAGCGATATTTGCCCTACAATAATGGCGATCTTCCAAAACGAAGTCACAAAGGATTGAATATCGTATATAGACATGAGGCAGAAGATATAGGGCACAGTGTGATTGATAGTTACGCCATCATCCGCCAGCAGATTGTTATATACTATAATTTTTGTAGTCGAGGGACAACCCCTATTATCTGTTGTTTTCATCTATATATAATCATGAGATGAAGCTTAAACCCTCTGTGGGAAGTCAAAATACTCCCTATATGTTTTTATGGACACTTTTCATTAGCTGGATATACATAATATATATATATATATATATATATATATATATATATATATATATATATATATATATATATATATACATCGGTATGCTCCAGGTATGGTGAGACAAACTCCCATGCGTTTATCTGGACACTTTGTACTAGGTGGATATATCTTTATGCTCTGGGTATGGTGATACACACTCCCTATGTGTTCTCTATAGAAACTTGGTACCGGGTGGATATATCTGTATGCTCCGGCTGTGTAGATTTATGTCTATTCTGGAGGTTCTGAAGGCTCAAATAGTGTCTCCACGGTTGGAATTCTACACGCACTACTCTTTTGCCTATACCCTGTACAACCAAACAGAGTATGGGAAATGACGCAGAATGTGCTACAAATCAACTGTAATGTGTACGGTTCTACCACCGAGGCACAGCGGACAAATAATTTCGCTAGTAAAGATACACACACCCTATGAATTTTCTAAGGACACTAAATCTCCATAAGAATGTGAGGCTCTACAAAGGTATAAGATTTTACGGCATAATCCAATATCCGACCGTCATCTGACCCTCCTTTAATGTTGGGTAACGCTTGTTATATCACAGTCTAAGTACGGAACAGATTTATAAGGTTCTGGCCCCAGGACAAGGGCAGGGTAATGTTATAGGGCAGCTCAATGCTATGGCTTATCTAACTAGTTATGGTGCTGGGGAATGGCATCCAGGGTCAGAAGCCTTAGCATACTGACGAGCGTCTCAGGAGCTCAGCTAATGCCCGAGTCCCACGAGGCGATTTTGGGGCATGTGTGGGGCTTCAGTAGGTGACTATGAACACAAATTTCTAAAAATCTCCCATGTCCCTAAAGCCCGGTTCCCACCAAGCGATATTGGGGTATTCAAAGGGCACCTGTCACCGACTACCAGCCAAAATTTCTAGGAATTTGTCAAGTCGCCAACAAGTGGTAATGCAAAATGGTCAAATCGACTATTGCCCTACCTGCCGTTGTTCAGGTTTGAGTCGGCAACTGGATTCTCTCTAAAAAGGGCACCAGTCTTTTGTGATTCAATTTCAAACATGTTTGAAATATATCAGGGCATGGTCACTTACTATGCTCTACCACTCCCTGTGCGACTGCTGTTTCCTGGCGATTTTGCCCGGCAGTAGTCTCAGGGGCAAGAATCGCCAAGTGGGAATGGGCCTTAAGTGGGAACGCAACAATGCAAAATTATGGGCGCCTCTTGCCCCACCCCCTGTGGTGCGTGCATGAGTCACCGTCAAGTCTATCCCAAACAGGCACTAGTCTCTTGCGATCTAATTTCAAGCATGTTTGAAAAAGTTGGGCCGCCAGTCACCAACTATGCCCGCTGCGCGACTGGCGTTTCCTGGCGACTACGCCGGACACCAGTCTCCGGGGCAAGAATCTCCTAGTGGGAATGGGCCCTTACCTGCGACCTTGACTCGAAATGGTGATGTAACTAATGACACTAAAATGCAATTATAGCATTAAGGGTCTGGTCAATGATCCACTTGGCGATGGCCTACCACAGGCTGAGGTGACAGGTAGCAATATCTCAGAGAGCATTATCATTGTGCCTCAAAGCATTGAGTGCTGATTCCATCACCCTGAACACTCAGGGGACAAAACGTCTAAAGTGCAGCTGGCTTTGGGTGGGAAACACTCGTGCATTGGTCGGGCACTTCTCTTTGTATATAATGGGCCAGGGGCCTGTTTCAGTAGTTTCGTGACATTAGGCCTAGACAGACATCAACAGCGGCACCAACAGTGCAAGCAACAGCAAAAATAGTCTAGCAAATATCAGCAGGTCGAAGTGAGTGAAATTCCATGTGTTATAGATTGCAGTCTTGTGATCTGTCCGTATGGTGTCACAGACGCCATCTAGACATGTCACGAAACTACTGAAACAGGTCCCTGGTGATATAGCTAGACTACACGTTAGACTGGTTCCTTGCCCATATGAATAAGGGGCAGGTAACAGGTTCCACAGGCATGGCCTTCAACTTTGGCTGGTGCCCGCCTGTGACTAGCGAATACCCCGGGAACCAGCCTAGTGGTTTGGCTGGTATCCGCTTGTCATACACCTAATTCCGCCGAACCCTCTAGCGGATGACCAGGGAACTAGGAGGCGTTACCAATAATGCACCACGAAACTGGAACCCGTTACCTGGCCTATAGTCTAACTAGGCCAGGCTTCCAGGCTAGACTACACGTACACTGGCCGCCAGAGCCATACAACATTAGCTCTGGTCGGGTTATAGCTGTGGCTGCCTTGACCCACTACAGGGAAATTTCTGTTACTCTCCTGCCTGAATTTCTTACTGGTTGGAGAGTATGTTACATCATAATCTCGAAGCAAATTTTCCTATTTACTTTACTTATCTGTCAGCTATGAATATTTCTCATCAAGTATTTCTGCTTTTACAGACTACACATAACAAAACGTTTTGGTTTGAGGTGAACACAAAGGGATACCGTGTGGGATTTAAGCCGACCAAACCCTATAGGCCTTTTTCCATTGACCGACAAAAACAATGTAGACTTTTTGTGTTCTCCTTGTGTTCGTCAGCCAATGAAAACGAGCCCTTATATCGTAGCTCACGCGGACCACAGTCTGGAGTGAACTCGAGTGTTCTGCATTTAGTCCTTCACAGAAATTCAATAGAAATTCCTAGATCTTGCCATAAAAAGTGCTGTTCCACCAATCTGAACTCGGCCGACTATGAATCTGCTGCCGGTTGGGCTTCAACCGATGTTGCAAACCTTTGGAATTATTTTGTATGTAAGCTATGCAGCCTAGGGAGAAAGAGACTAAAGTGCTGATTCCATCACACACAAGGTATAGCAAGATTTGTAAAGATTTGGTTGACTTGCTAAATCTTGCTAGGTTTTGAGTAATCGCGTGCATATTTGCTGCGATTTGTCTTGAAGTGTCGCAGTGGTGGAGCACCAAAATATACACACGATATTGCATGCTATATTTTGCAACAAAGGAAGTACGACATATCGCGACACTGTAAGATATAACAAGATATTCAGAAGGAAACCCACGAGATGAAAATAGCTTGTTCCGAACTCCACCGAGTTTGACTGCAGAGTAATTCACGAAGCGAAGCTGAGTGAATTACTCTGCATTCAAACTCAAGTAAGGTCACAGAGATTTAAACAGCAAATATAGAACCCAAGTAGGTCACAACGATCAAAATGGAAAATATCAAACTGAAGTATGGTCACAGAAATCGAAACGGCAAATATCAAACAAAAGTAGCTCACAGAGAGTTGAATTGCAAATATCACACACAACCAAAAGTACGAGATCAAGAAACGGGGGAAAAAAGGAATTAACTACTGGAAACGACTAAGAGGCGAACCGTGGGTTTTAAGACCCTGTGACCACATGGAACCACTCCGCATAGCGTTTATCGACGTACCAGATTTAGCGTTGTGACACCTCAGCCCGAACTGGCTTCCGGCCACGCTTACAAAATGTCGGTTGATGTGCGAGTCGATATGTTGTCTATGTCCCGATCGAAAGTGCATGGGATCAGCTCCCAGCAGGCCCCGCTTTGGTGTACCAGGGGTGGTTGAGCGTCCCCGGGTACAGACGCCAGGGTGCAGCTGCCCCAGGCCATGCACATATAGATGTGTGTTTGATTCCCGCTGCGATACATGACCTTCCACAATGAGAATAAACCGTCCTTGAGAATGAAGGGGCCGTTGAATAATAATTCTACAGTATAAAAAAAGTATCGTACAAGTCTCGTTGGTGCTAAAATGTAGTATAAAGAAGTATGTTGTAGGAGAATGAGGCTTTGACGAGACGAGAAAATAAAATGTCGTAGGTGGTGTAGCATAAGGGGGGGCGTCCACGAACCACGACAAGGCTACGACAAGAGGGGACAAGAAGGTTCCAATCGATGCCTTGTCGCAGCATTGTTGTGAGGAGGGGAGTTGTCGTGAGCCCTTGTCGCAGCCTGTTGGGAAGTGCACGCTCCACCTAAATATTCTATCGTAGACCTCTGCGACAACCTCCCAACACGCCACGACACGCCACAACACGGCTCCAAAATCGAACATGTTCGATTTTGTCGTAACCTTGTGGGAAGGCCCCCGACAGGCCCCCGACAAGCTTCATGTCGCAGCCTGTCTTGGCCTTGTCGTAGCCTCTTGTTGGGAACTGTGGTCCACCAACCATGACAAGGCTACGACAAGGCTTCCAAGTGTAGAGCTGTCGTGGACCTTGTCGGAAAGCCATTGTCGTAGCCTTGTCGTGGTTGGTGGACGCCCCCCATTAGAAATTGTGCATTTTGAAAATGTCATCCATTTTGTTGTCCATTTGTCGTCCCGAAAGACACCTCTAGAGGTGTTGTAAACAATGTCAAACTCATTTTTCATGCACTAAATCTCATTCAAATTGAAATATATTTTGAACAGAGAATTGTATATACGTATGTAATATGGGTGTACCATATTTCATCATTTGGTAAGAATAAAAACTTTTGTGAGAAACTTTGTACCATAGACCCTATTGAGGTATCCCAGAATTCAGTTTATTCACAAGTTCCGGTTTTCGCTGGTTACCGACGTTATATGGTCATAGACCCTTTACCCGTAACCAGAATTAATGCAGTTTAACGGTTTTCAGAAATCTTCAAATTGAAATTCTGATGCCGGAAATGGAAATGTCAGCTATTTCTACATGGAAATCCGAAATTATGTTCAGTTTCTCCAATTATAAATCAGAAAACTGTGGTTAATGTTGTCGTAGTGTGGCCAGTCAATCGGGAGCGGAACTTTGCCTTACCCGGGGCGATAATCGGGAGTTTAGTAACCTCTGGAGGCTCTATTTGAACAGATCCAGAGGGACTGCACCACTCGGGCTGCTTTCCCCAGAAATACCACTGCATCGCTTGATGAGTATCAGCGTTTATATAGAAAATGTACTTAACGATAATGCTAATGCTAACGACTAGTTTTATGCTACCCAAAATGAAAAAGGTCGTCCAGAATGTTGCTCATCTTTCGATATGTCGTATTGTCCAGCCTCATGGACGAAACTATTCTGTGAGCTATAAATATTTCTCGATAGGTATCTTGGCTCTGAGAATCTACAGACAAAGAAAGCTGCTTGGTACGAGAGTGGGAATTCGTGGACACGACCAGGGTTTAACAGTGTAGACAGAGGTGGCGGCCAATCTAGCGTAGTACCAGCTGAACGCTGTTACCCATAATGCACCAGAGAAATGGTGGGCGTTACCTGGCCTATTATGCGGAGACATTGGCCAGGCTTCCGGCCTACTCTCCCCCAGTCATATACTCTCGTTGGGCCGCGTAGTTAAACGTTGCTTGCACCATTTATGAGACATCCGTTCTACAGACTTTCAGAGTAGCTGCTGTTTCTTCATAAGGCCACTCAAAATAAAACTTGTTTCTTATCACCAAGCCATGAAAAATATCACGAGGGCGCTTTTTTTTTTTTTTTTGGTAGATCAAAGATAGCTTTTGAAGAGTCATATAATGGGCTTCAGACATATAGTAAAACCCCGTATAGGCGGACACCCTCCGATCCAGGACAAAGTGTCTGCTTACGTGGGGTGTCCGCTTACGCAGGGTTTCAAGATTTTTTACTGGTCATATGTTTAATGCATCCCTGACATCAGGAGCTTTAATTTGATACTAAATAAACATACTTTTCATAATTTATATCAAGGTTCATCTTATTTATAAAAAAATAAAAAAATTCTCTAAAATCGTGGTGATGAGAAACAAGTTATCTTTTTTTAGTGGCCTTATACTTATTGTCAGAGGGCGCAACCTAGGACTATAAACTGCCAAAGGTCACACCATAAACACCTGGTCTCAGGGCCACAACAGCCCTGCACAAAGTTGTACTTCTCTGTCTTATGAATATATTATATATATATATATATATATATATATATATATATATATATATATATATATATGTATCTTTGTTGTGAGGTTAAAGGGAAAATTCTATTCTATTCTGGTTTGTTACCTGCAGATTGTTCTTTATGTGAACTGGCAATAAAGTAAATCTAAACATAGTTGAATATGTTGGGAGGAAGCTATATATATATATATATATATATATATATATATATATATATATATATATATATATATATATGGTAAATACAGAGAACAGATGTACGTGTATTTATATATAAATACCAGGGCGCCACCTATCGCCAATTCCATGTACTGCTACCGGCACTCTCTCATACAGACAGGTGCGCGTCAGTTCTCACCTGGATTTTTTCTAGTGCGGACGTATCTTATGCTAGTGCTGTTTTTCACCATTATGGTGACGTGGGACATTTGTGGGACCACTTTTGATGGTAGAAAACGTCCATCTGGTTGTCCGTAGTGTCCTCTATATATTGCAAGCTGAAAAAATATTTTAAATAAAATCCAATGATAACTGGACCCGCCACCTGCTGTCTTATTTGGCGTCGGGGAAAATATGGCCGCCTTCATGAGATAATGAATATGTGCCCTGTGTATAAGCCTTGCTACGAGTTAAAATAATGGTAATTCACATACATATATGTGGACTATAAAAATATGATTCTCTCTCTGCTCCAGATTATTCAACTCAAAGATTTGTCTGGATTCCTTTGCATTGGCTGTACACAAAATGAAGTACCTCTCATGTAACTGTATACAGAGGAAGTCTCATGGAGGCACCTATATTGATAACGGAGATATGTCGTGTGTATTTCTATGAGATATGGCCTAGACTGGCTCCAGTCCCTGCATCCCATGGCTACCCTCCTCACTGGGATACAGGCTCCAGTCCCTGCATCCTATGGCGACCCTTCTCACTGGGATACAGTCCCTGCATCCTATGGCTACCCTCCTCACTGGGATACTGGCTGCAGTCCCTGCATCCTATGGCTACCCTCCTCGCTGGGGTACAGGCTCCAGTCCCTGCATCCTATGGCTACCCTCCTCGCTGGGATACTGGCTCCAGTCCCTGCATCCTATGGCTACCCTCCTCGCTGGGATACAGGACTGGCTCCAGTCCCTGCATCCTATGGCTACCCCCCTCGCTGGGATACTGGCTCCAGTCCCTGCATCCTATGGCTACTCTCTTAGCTGGGATACTGGCTGCAGTCCCTGCATCCTATGGCTGCCCTCCTCGCTGGGATACTGGCTCCAGTCCCTGCATCCTATGGCTACCCTCCTAACTGGGATACAGGCTCCAGTCCCTGCATCCTATGGCTACCCTCCTCGCTGGGATACAGGCTCCAGTCCCTGCATCCTATGGCTACCCTCCTCACTGGGATACTGGCTGCAGTCCCTGCATCCTATGGTTACCCTCCTCACTGGGATACAGGCTCCAGTCCCTGCATCATATGGCTACCCTCCTCGCTGGGATACAGGGACTGGTACAATCGGTAATGGTGTTGGATTTCTGGCGCTGTTTAGCTCCATTATTCCCAACTCTCTTCATACAGATATCCTGGCTACTAGTCAAGATATCTGCTGGGAGATTGATACCTACTCCCTTTGATCTCAAACGAGTCACAGTCAGGAGCAGGCAAAATATATTGCTATGACAACACAGGTGGCCAGGGAACTGGAGGATTGGAGGGGGAGGGGTAGGAGGAAGTATAGGGTTACAGGGAGTGGCTTGGGGCCATAAACAGGAGATTCTGTTCATAGTGGACAAGTCTTTGATTCATGGGCCAGTCAGAGAAGGATACATACTATAATGAACTTTATTCTGATTGTGTTCAATCATTCAGTGAATGTTCATGATCAAAGACTTGAGCAAGTCTAGATGTGGCCTTTCTATGTATTGTGTAGGTATAAAAGCACAGTCAAAATGAACTGAGCCTCACGGCGTATCAGATACATATACTCACCTCACATCGGACGTTTATCATAATACGAGACGACTGGAAACCTGACGACTGTAGATCGTCTAACCAATATACATCAGGTGGTGCTCGATTACGTAATATCGGCTGCAATAGTCGTCGAGCGCAGAATTTCTTAAAGTGCTTACATTAGGCCGGAGACACACCGAGAGAGAAACGCAGCGAGTTCCGTAATCGCCAACACAAAATGGCCTATATGTGAGCTAGTATTTTATATTTCACGTGATTATTGCTCCTGATGCGCTAAATTATCATTAGGAGATATTACTATGAAATAATATCTCACATGCATGCCATTTTGTGTTGGCGATTCCAGAGATCGCCGACTTGACTAGTTTGCTGTGTCTCCGGTATTAGACGATTTTTCATAGAAGTTTATGCATAATACATTTATTTTTACAGAATCGTCATTGGTCTAACCGATTATTTAAAACCGGATTGAAATTGTCGGTGGCGTCAAAGTGTCTGCTGTAGTCGACAGGTGAAGTGTTAGGTCAAGATCATAAAGCAATTTCTGTCATAACCGTATTCGTAAATAGTTTCCTTTCCAACTGAATTAGCGGATCTTCGTATTTTTTTCAAAATGTACTTCTCCAAAAATTCTAAAATTTCTGATTGATACAGTTCCGCCCATGATCCTATTCCACCCGTGATCGGCATTGATATACTGCCATTTGAATTGGTACTGTCAAATCTATACCATAATCCAGATCTATAAAGGTTTTATTATTCACCTAATACAAAATATCCATAGAAAACACATAGGCAGCATATATCTACATACCCGGAGCTTATGGATATGCTCCAGTTTGCAAAAGCCAGCGCATACGGAAAAATAGTGAGTATAAAAAAAATAGTGCGTACCTAAATGAAGTAATATCTGACTGGTTTCAGATAAAAGCGGTTGTATGCTCCTCGGAGTTGACTCCGCAATTCACCTGTTGCACATAAGCGTGGCGCGGCAGTCGCCGTGATAACGGGTTGCGCTGGTTTCTATGTATCTGATATGTAGCAGCAAGGGACCAGCGAAATTGTCACACTCCAGAGTAGACTGGTTCCCTGCCCATATGAATAAGGGGCAGGTAACGGGTTCCACAGGCACGACCTTCAAACACGCTACTCTGTGCTTCAAGTTTGGCTGGTGACCACCTGTGACTGGCGGATACCCCGGGAACCAGCGTTGTGGTTTGGCTGGTATCCACCTGTCAGACAACACAAAGTAGAGAGATATTTTACTCTGTGCAGACACCTAATTCCGCGGACCCCTCTAGCGGATGAGCGGGGAACTAGGAGGCGTTACCAATAATGCACCATAAAAATGGAACCCGTTACCTGGCCTATAGTCTACCTAGGCCAGGCTTCCAGGCTAACGCCAGCGCTGCGGAAGTGAGGTGAACCTGTGAAGTGAACCTGTGAAATGAACCGGTGAACTGAACCGGTGAACTGAACCGGTGGCTTGGGCAATAGGAATATTGGAGAATTCGACCCGTAACGAACTCGACGCGTTTTAAGAACTCGACCCATAATGAACTCGACCCGTTTTAAATCTTCCGTATTCTAGTATCCTATTACAACTATATTTAGTAGTAGGTATGTTATCTTGGCTTCAAATTTGGTCTTCTCTGGTAAAGAAAACAAACAGAAAAACCTTCCCCAAAGCCTATCCCTAACCATAACCTTATCCCCAACCCCAACCCTAACCCTAACCCTAACCCTAACCCTAACCCTAACCTTATGGCCAACCCCAACCCCAACCCTAACCCTAACCCTAACCCTAACCCTAACCCTAACCCTAACCCTAACCTTATGGCCAACCCCAACCCCAACCCTAACCCTAACCCTAACCCTAACCCTAACCCTAACCTTAACCTTATGGCCAACCCCAACCCCAACCCCAACACTAACCCTAACCCTAACCCTAACCTTATCCCCAACCCCAACACTAACCCTAACCCTATCCCCAATCCCAACCCCAACCCTAACCCTAACCCTAACCTTACCCCTAACCCTAACCTTATGGCCAACCCCAACCCTAACCCTGACCCTAATCTTATCCTCAACCCCAGCCCTAACCCTAACGCTAACCCTATCCCCAACCCCAACCCCAACCCCAGCCCGAACCCTAACCCTAACCCTATTCTTATCCCCAACCCCAACCCTAACCCTAACCCTATTCTTATCCCCAACCCTAACTCTAACCCTAACCCTAGCCCCAACCCTAACCTTATCCCCATCCCCAACCCTTACCCTGACCGTAACCCTGTCCCTTTCCCTCGCATGCGCTCAGGTCCAACTAAACGTCAACTCCTCGGAGCATAGACCGCTTGTATCTGAAACCAGTCAATATTATGTATATAAACTTACTTGACCGAGGCTCACCCTCCCTCAATGTTAGCACCTTATTTCATCAACAGTCCTCCCAGTTGACCTTTCCATGATGTAACTTTACTCTAGGTGAAGTAATTATATCATGGAATACAAGGATTCCCCATAATTCATTTTAAAGGTCGGCTTGGATGGGAAATCCGAGAAAAGGAAATTACCAATAAAGGGCTCTAATCGGATAGCGTGTTGATGAGCACGACACATGCAACCTGAGGACGCCCAAGAATCAATCCCCCTTCCCGCGTTTTAAGGGTATGGCGGTATTGAACGCTAGTTACACGGGTCTTGGGAAAGCCCACTGTGGCCACCTGGCGAGTGATGGCGGAGGTAGACTACCAGCGCATACATACACAGTAATGACGGGTTTCAGATGCATACACAATATTGACTGGTTTCAGATACATACACAATATTGACTGGTTTCAGATACAAGCGGTCGTATGGTCCAAGGCCCCATGGAAACTTTGTATTGTGGGTATATCCGTATGTGCTGGGTATGGTGATACACACCCCCTATGTGTTTTCTACAGACACTCTGTATTAGGTGGATATAGGTGTATGCTCCGGATATATAGATACACACTCCATATGTATGTGTTTTCTATGGACACTTTGTATTAGGTGGATATATCTGTATGCTCTGGGTATGGTGATACACACTCTCTATGTGTCTACTATGGACACTTTGTATTAGGTGGATATATCTGTATGCTCTGGGTATGGTGATACACACTCCCTATGTGTTTTCTATGGACACTTTGTATTAGGTGGATATATCTGTATGCTCTGGGTATGGTGATACACACTCCCTATGTGTTGTCTACGGACACTTTGTATCAGGTGGATATATCTGTATGCTCTGGGTATGGTGATACACACTCCCTATATGTTTCTATGGACACTTTGTAATAGGTGGATACTTAGGAGAAACCAAATGAGAGTTAGTCGTGTTGTTGTTTATTGCACGACGGCAATGTCGCGTATTACTGCGCGAGGCGCGGCCGAGTGCAGTGATACACGACATTGCCGTCGTGCGATAAACAACACAACTAACTTGAGTTTGGTTTAGAATTTATCCGTCTAAATTACTTCAGCAAATTAAGAAATAAGATAAAACTCACCGATTATTGGTGATAATCATCGGTCACTTTTCAAATGACGTCATTTGACAACTGTATCCCACTAGAGGATAAATTTCATTTTCCTGCATTGTAGACAAAATACAGTCCGCTTATGTTAAGCCTATGGAGTTTTTTATTAGGGGGAAGGATAAATGTGTGACATAAAGTGTTGTTTATGCAGCTACTTTCTGATACTGAAAAAAATATGGAATCGGGGTAGGATAAAATCTCTTCATAATCTGTATGCTCTTGGTATGGTGATACACGCTCCCTATGTGTTTTCTATGGACACTTTGTAGGTTGATGATAAAACGCCATCCGGTTACTGCTTAGGGACGCTTCCGGATATCGAACGTGAGCAGACGACTTTCAGAAAGCGCGGGATAATGGCGCTAGAGGGCAGCATCTTGGTACAGCGTCTGAGATTATTACCAAGCTTCCCTCGACTTTCTCCTTTGACCTTGACCTATACACAGAGGTGACCTTGTGTTGAGATTCGTGGGTTGGGATATTCTTTGGGAACATTTTCTTTTCTTTATCATCTTTCAGCTTCGCAGTGTAAAGAGGTGGGTGTTGGGAGGCTGACATGGGTTGATGTCGATATGATGTAGAAGTCAGTACCTTGTTATTTGCCCTTGAGCTTTGGGAATGTTACAGATGTATTGCAGCTTCAGCCCTAAAACATCATAGCACGTAGGTCATAGTAGAGTAGAATTGACTACGTTTTAAAAAAAAATCTAAATTTCTAAATTCCGTTTTCTTAGGATATACTGGAGGCGGATTTGGTTGGTACTGTGTAGACGTTAGCACATTAACGGTCCCTATGCTATGTTTGTACTTTGTTTATGCGGGTTCTTTATTCTAAAATATAAAATACGCTATGATATACATGTGTTAATGTTACTTAATGACATATCGGACAAATTGGTTTAAAAGATTAAAACCCCTGGTATTTTCCTGAACATCTAATATGATGATTTCTAAGTGTTGTAGTATACATATATAACATAAATATAGGGGGGGGTCACCATGCTAGTTTTTGTTTTAGAGATCAATATTGTGTTAATTTTATAAGAGAATATATAGAGATTTTTAAAATTGCTTTTATCATAATAAAGCCCATGTCATTTGCCTCATACTTTCAAAGAATATAGTAGATGTGTAGTATTACACATCTAGGTTTTAGAGTACATCGGCCACTGTCCTTGTAATTGAAAGAATTGAAGGAATATATTTTTCCAGAATAGTTCCTTTGTAAATCAAGCAAGTATGATTTTGCCTATTTTATCAAATGAATTGGATAAACTCGAGAAGACGTTGAATTTACTCATTTATGATTACAATAAATCAGAAAGAACTATTTCTATTTGATGAATGATAGTATTTAAAAGTAACCAGGTGGCGCCACCGTAAATGGCAGGATATGCCTTTAAACTTGCCCACCAATAAGCATAGAACGGTAATTACCGAAGAATACGTTCAGATCGTACACACATATGAAGGAAGTTTCCGCTGAAGCGTTGGTTCAAAAAGTACTACAACATGAACAATAAGACCTCAATCAAAAGTTTTTCTTATTGTACTCTTGGTTATTTCGTGTTAATTCCGAATCCCAAACTGTTATTGGTGTTATATGAACTATGCACTGTTCCCAACTGGTCAGTTCATAAAAATCCCGCCAGAGGCCCAACTGGTCAGTTCATAAAAATCCCGCCAGAGGTCATCCACATCAGCTCACGATCTCATCAGAAAACGATGATAAAGCTGAGGGAAATGTGCCCTCTCACTGGGGCCATTTTGTGTATTTGCTTTGGGCTAGCTCACGAACGCCGACTGGCGTTTGATGCTTTCTGTAACGGCGGGATTTGACGGCCGGCATGATGTTCTGCTCACTGGTGTGTCAGTTACCCTCTCCCGCGAGGAAAAGGGCCGCATTTTATCACCTTCAGGGGCTATGAAGGACTTTGGCCGCTGGGGTTCTTTCCACTGTTGACGTTACCCTTGATGTTTTCATAGCGCTTTGTCAATCAGCATTTCGCTTCCACTAAAGGCTGACATTCGCCGGGGCACCATCGGCGGTGCGGTAACGGCAGTGCTGCCACTCTCAAAATATACAGACATCCAAGATAGTCTGCATAAATGAATGTTCCCCCAATAGGTTGCAGAGTTTCTAGAATATAGCACTTGAAACAGTACGTAGAGATACCATTTATATGTCCAGAGGCCGATTATGGCATATATAATTACTTGTTTATTATATGGATATATATTCCTAGAGATCACATGTTGTGGTCACATGGTTTTTCCCGGGCCTTCACATGTTTTCTGCCCGCCATTACTGTCAGCTATCTCCAAGTTTTTTCTTTTTGTTTATATATTAATTGTTTATTTCATAAATAAAAGGGCCGACGATTATGTTTATATAGATCCTGAATCGGCAAGAGCGCAAATTTGTGTGTCCTCGTTGTTCAATATATAGGTTCGTTTCCATTGGCCGAGAAAAATGGTGTAGATTTTTGTAGTTCTCTAAGATCAGTGTCGTGAAGTTCTATATTCTGTTGTCTGGTTCCCTGTCTCTGGCTTGTTTCTCTATAAGCCCGTTTCCATTGGCCGACAAAAACGGAGTAGATTTTTTTGTATTCTCCTAAAAGCCCATTTCGGTTGGCCATCACCGATCTACAGTCAGGAAGCCCTGATGGACTCTTTTAGCACTGCTGACGCAAAATAGAAATGGGCTATTAGGAGAACTAAAAAAAAATGTGTACTGTTATCGTCAGCGAATGGAACCGGGCCTTATGACCAACTGAAACCAATCTAGTATAGAAGTAGCACTGAGAGCAAGGTCTTTTATTATCCATCGTATACAAAGTCCCCATTGAAAGTGTATGGGGACTCAGTAAACAACCACCCATTGTATAAAACCTGCAAGATACCATAACTGTGGTATACAGATTTAAACCTGTGGTATACGACCTCAAAACCATGGTATACGGGAAAAATAGTCCCTTTGTGCTATAGAGCAAAGAAAAAGTCCCTATTGCTATACCCTTTAATATAGCAACTACTGGGTTCAATTTATTCTGTAAACCATTCGAGGTTGACATCGTAATACACTCGCTAGCGCTCATGTATTACTACGCGTCAACCTCTTGTGGTTTACGGCCGCCTGTCCACAAAACCATCGATTATTTCTATATATTCTGGGGAGGAATGACCTTGTCTGCATTTGAGATTGACGTCATTACCGGGATTTCCCTGCTGTCATGTGACATTCTGGTGCCAAACATCCGAAACTCGGCAAAGCTCCACATTCACACAGTGCCGTAGTGACTATGGTGCTCTCTAATGATAAATGTTTGAAAATTCTAAGGAAATTGAAAATAAATTCAACAAGAAACATGTTTTAGGACTAAGCTGTGACTGGAAGATTGCAATGGTGGCTGGCATGACTCAAGCCAGACCTGTATTTTTATTCATAATATTGGTGCCAATGTGTAATCCTGATTCAATGATTATGTGAAGTAGTTCTTTGAATATTTTAAAGGTTGACAACACTAAGATGCTTGAGGAGGAGAAAGATCTCATAGTAGTTTATCTTATTTAATGCAATTAAACAGGTATATATTCTACAGGAATAACAGATTTATGAACTTTTGGATCGCCGATACCCGCACTTAGAAAAGGGATATCCCAATATTCGACACCAGAGCATAGGGAAAGTCGGCTCTAGGTGGGTAGAATGACGTCACACTAATGCGTTCTATACACAGTCCACTTGACGCGTGGGCACCCAACATTACCCCATACGGTTTGGCTACATTTTCTCAGGGTATTTCGCCAGGCATTCATGAATATCATATAGACATGATACATACTCACTCTTACTGCCCGCATACTGATTTCTGTTTCCATCCCAGTCACTGGCCTTGGCAGGGGAATCATTTGTACTGTGACTATTGTTTTCACCACATGCCCATACAAAAGTTCCTCATTGCTATCACCTGAAGACCAAAGCACACTTAGCGATATTTTCCCTTGCGATATCCCAGTAAACACAAGACGTAAATTTACGTGGTTTTTGTATTTTTTGTGGAGGGTCAACTACCAGTTCAACTACCAGGGTCAAGTTTAGTAACTTCTGGTCTATCTAAAATATCAGAAAACGGTTTTCAGATCTATGATTGCTTATGTCCCCCCTGTCCATTGATTTAAGACACTTTTAAATCGGCCTGAGTAATAGGTAGTGTTACTATTTAAACGGCCTGCTCAGAATCGGGATCAGTCGGTGAATGTGCGTACATCGAAATTTTAAGGTCGGGTCATATCTGACATGGTAGTATTACCTGATGCGTCGGGAAAAGCAATAAAATCGGGAAATGACTGATTTTGACAAGTTTTCAAGTGAAAAGTCAAAGTTTCAAAAATGTTCCCACTCAATCAGGCCTTTCAAAAGTATTTAGCTGTCTTCCCCAATATAATACCTATTCAGAACAGTTAAAATTATATTCCTAGCCCTTCTGGGTTTTTCCAAACTAGTGGCAGAGTTTGGGTCACTTTAGATGACGGCGCCACCGAGAAATGACTGATTTTGACAGGTTTTCAAGCGAAAAGTCAAAGTTTCAAAAATGTTCCCACTCAATCAGGCCTTTCTAAAGTATTTAGCTGTCTTCCCCAATATAATACCTATTCAGAACAGTTAAAATTATATTCCTAGCCCTTCTGGGTTTTTCCAAACTAACGGCAGAGTTTGGGTCACTTTAGATGATGATCCGTAGGGCAAAGGTAGAGTCGGGCGCAGTGGTCGGGTCGGTGTCTTATAGGCTTAACGTCCATTTCTCCCTCCCGGTGCCGCAGGTGTGACCGCGGCATCGTGGTGCGGCCAAGTTGCGATTGTGGTTTTCTCACCACTGGTCTCAGCTGTGCCCTAAAGTGAGATTCACATGATGGGATTCATGTACCTCACAGAGCGTTTGTCTGAGACAAATCCTGTTAAGATTCGGTACTGGAACACAATCTCCTCGTGTGAATGACAGGCTTTCATTTTGCTGAGACAACTTTTTTCTCTTGCAATTGTCGGCGACAATCGCCCCTAACAAGGAACAGAATCTCATGAGATTTTGACTTTAAACAGGTTTAAAATTTAGAGGGACATTTTGGTGAGACAAATGTATTTCACACGTTCTCCCCCAATCTGTGAGTCTCAGCGGTCTCAAATAACACCTATTCACACGGGGAAGTACCCTGAGTCGGCGACTGTGTACCCTGTGTACCCTGTGTACCCTGTGTACCCTGTGTAGGGGTGTAGGGTTGAGACTATGTACCTGTTAAATCTTCTCATGTGAATTGAATCCGCCATGTTCCCCTGAGACTGTAGAACACCCCAATCTGTGAAACTTTGTTCCCAGTTGGAAATAGTAGCCGACTGGTGCAAAGGTGTGAAGTACACCAGTCTCAGGTCCATTTGTCCCACCGTGTGAATCCCATTTAACGTCCATTTCTCCCTCCCGGTGCCGCAGGTGTGACCGCGGCATCGTGGTGCGGCCAAGTTGCGATTGTGGTTTTCTCACCACTGGTCTCAGCTGTGCCCTAAAGTGAGATTCACATGATGGGATTCATGTACCTCACAGAGCGTTTGTCTGAGACAAATCCTGCTGAGATTCGGTACTCAACACAATCTCCTCGTCTGAATCATAATGTTCCATTTTGCTGAGATAAGTTTTTTCCTTGCAATTGTCGGCTACAATCACGTCTAACAAGGAACAGAAACTCATGAGATTTTTACTTTAAACAAGTTTGAGTGGGATTCACACGAAGAGACTCATGTACCTGAGACTGGTGTACTTCACACCTTTTCACTAGTCTCAGACAATTCTCGTCTGGTAAAAAATTCTCATGGCTAAGTACTCTTATAAGTCTCAAGGAAAAATGGCAAATTTGATTCACATGGGAGGACACACCTGGTACATAATCTCAGACATAGTCACAGTGACCACTCACATTGGGACTCAATTACCCTTGATGTGAAGGGTGTTACAAACATGTAAATATGCTTGCTGGCCTCCTATTGGCTAGGGCAGGTACATGGTCGCAGCAGGTCCATTTGTCTCACCAAAATGTCACTATAGATTTTAAACCTGTTTAAAGTCAAAATCTCATGAGATTCTGTTCCTTGTTAGGGATGATTGTCGCCGACAATTGCAAGGGAAAAAAGTTGTCTCAGCAAAATGGAACCCTGTCATTCACACGAGGAGATTGTGTTCCAGTACCAAATCTTAACAGGATTTGTCTCAGACAAACAGTTTGTGAGGTACATGGATCCCACCGTGTGAATCCCATTTTACAATGGAATATGTACCCTGTGTACCCTGTGTATGGGTGTAGGGGTGAGACTATGTACCTGGTAAGTCTTCCCATGTGAATTGAATCCGCCATGTTTACCTGAGACCTAGACTTGCTTAAGTCTTTGATTATGAACATTCACTAAATGTTTAATCACAATCAGAATAAAGTTGTATCCTTCTCTGACTGGCCTATAAATCAAAGACTTTTCCACTCTGAACAGAATCTCCTATTTATGGCGCTAAGCCGCTCCCTGTAGCCAAACACCTCCTCCAACCCCCCCCCCCCCCCCTCCCCCCCTCCGGTTGCCTGGCCGCCTGTGTTATCATAGCAACAAATTTTGCCTACTCTTGACTGTGGCCTGATTGAGATCTAAGTGAGAGGGTATCAATCTCCCATTAGATATCCTGATCAGTGGCCAGGATATCTGTATGGAGAGTGATGGAATACTGGCGCTATTCAGCACCAGAAATCTAGCACCATTACCGATTGTACCAGTCCCTGTATCCCAGCGAGGAGGGTAGCCATAGGATGCAGGGACTGGAGCCAGTCTAACTGAGACTGTAAAACACCCCAATCTGTGAGACTTTGTACCCAGCATGAAATTGTCAGCGACTAGTGAAAAGGTGTGAAGTACATCAGTCTCAGGTACCTTTGTCCCTCCGTGTGAATCCCACGTAACATCCCGACTTTCAGGTGGTGGGCCCTCACGCCTTGCAATCCATAGCACAAGGCATCTCAGTGCACACCCTCTACCTTGATACAATATTGCCCCTTTGCCGAGGTACAATATTCCAAGGATGGATGGATAAGGGCGAAGATTGTGGTTTGCTGCAAATGCAGTCATTGGCTGATGGGGCCTACAATATTCCCTATATGGCTGTTAATGGAGTTTTAAGTGGGATTCACACGATGGGATTTATGTACCTAATAGGGCTCAAAATATCATGCAATTTTGTTCCTTTTTAGGGGGAAATGTCTTTAACAATTACAGGGAGGAAAACTTGTCTCAGGGAAATGAAATCCTATAATTTAGACGAAGAAATTGTGTTCGAGTACAGAATCTCAGCAGGATTTGTCTCAGAAAAACGCCCTGTTAGGTACGTGAATCCCATCGTGTGAATCCCACTTTAATGGTAAATGGGTATTGGGCTTTAAGTGGGATTCACACGGTGGGATTGACGTACCTCACGGAGCATAAATTGAATCCGCCATGTTTCCCTGAGACTAGAACACCCCAATCTGTGAAACTTTGTACCCAGTGGAAAATAGTGGGCGACTGGTGAAAAGGTGTGAAGTACACCATTTTCAGGTCCAATTGTCCCTCCGTGTGAATCCCACTTTAATTACAAAAATTGCATGCGACTTTCTCCCTCAGTTGGGGGTAAAAACGGGTACAAGTTTAGAGGTGTTGCAATGTCGTACGGGGTCCAAGGCACACTTGGCAATATCTTACCGGGAAAACATTGCAAGGGGACTTTTACGGCGACTGTTAGCTTGCAATATGCAAAAGTCTCTAAGTATGCATTGCCCTTAGGCGCATTTAGAAATATTAATTTAGACAGTATTCTGTAAATCACTTCTGCTTCACAGATCGTTTTCCAATAGATAAACAGCTGGGACAATTGTAACCGCTTTGGTATTAAGAACTGTAGAAAGTAACTTCAGTTTGACATTATCAGGTAATTGGAAATATAAAAAACGAGGTGATTCGTTCAAACTTTTGCACAAAGTCTATTTATGATGCACTAATGGGAATATGTCAACTTTGGTCATTGTCATGATTGCAATTCCCCATCGCAGTAGATCCGGTGTAAAGGAGCTCCCTCAGAAGTAACCTTGGCTATATGATATCAGCACACATAATTGAAAGAGAGAAAAACAAGACAGGTAAATGTAGTCTGCTTGAATAGAAAGGGACACGAGATGTATGACCCATGAACTGACTTGAATGGATTATTTTTGCCGAATACTGTAATTCATCAGTCAATGATAGAAAGCATATTATCTTCCTTCTTTATTAGCAATGGAAGATCTACTTGGTTTTGTATTACGAAGAACTTCTGGGCTTCTTTGTTGTATCAGATTAGGTGGGTAATGAAAGGAAATTACAGTAACTTGGTTAGCGGTATATTAATTGCAAAAGTTGCCACTGATGTCTTATCATATCGACTGTATGACTAATACTTCGCTGCCTAACTTTTATAAGTGGAATAGACCGCATTAGTGTGACGTCATTCTACCCACCCAGAGCCGACTTTCCCTATGCTCTGGTGACAAACATTGGAATATCCCTTCTTAAGTGCGGGTATCAGAATATTTAACTGTTCTATGGATAGAATAAGATGTAACGATATAATATCTTTTTCCTGATCGAGCACTTTAGTGTTGTCACCCTTTAAAATATTCAAAGAACAACTTGACACGTCTTTCAGACAGAATTACAAGTCGGTACCAATATTATGAAACATAATACGGGTCTGGCTTCAGTGATGCCAGCCACCATTTCAATCCTCCAATCACAGCTTTGTCCTAAAACATGTTCCCTGTTAAATTCATTCTAAATTTTCTTAGAATTTGCTGGTTTCATAATGAAAACATTCATTATTAGAAGCCACAAGACTCGCTACTGCACCATGGGAATGTGGTGCTTTGCCGAATTATGGATGTTTGGCACCAAAACGGCACATGATACAGTAGAACCCCACCCAATAGACACTCCGCGTAAGTGGACATTTTGCATAGGCAGATACTTTTGCTCGGAATGGAAATTTTTCCCTCTATTGGATGTTTAATTCGACCCTGCGGATACCTCGTGCAAGTGCAAGCGGACACCCTGCGTAAGCAGACAGTTATTTAGTTAAGTACCTCCGACTGACACCTTACGCAAACTTTGATTCATGGGCCAGTCAGAGAAGGACACATGCTATAATGAATTGATTCCGATTTTCTTAAATCATTTAATGAATGTTCACAATCAAAGACTTGAGCAAGTCTAGCTTCAAGTGTGTGTGACTCGACCCATTCGTGGTGCCCTAGATATTGCTAGGTCACCATATTCATCTTTCCTCACTTTATGGGTTCCCGGAAAATTGATTTCTAGATGAACTTGTGGTCTTTGCAGGTAGACATTTGAACAAGGTGCCGTCTCAGATACCGGACCTAAGTCTCTCTCCAAGGCAATATTAACTTGACGGGGGTGACCTTATGTCTCCCGGCAATATGCGTAGAGATCAGGTATACGGTCGTCCATTATGCCCCAGTCACACTGGCTTAAAAAAGAAATGGCGTTTTCCCGTGTACGCAGATCTACGATAAACGCCACAATGCGTGCAGAAACATAAATAAGCGTTGATGAACGTTGAGAAGCGTACTAAAACGTTTAACCAAAGCAAACAGATACGTTCCAAATTCGTAGCTAATACGTGGTCCCCACCAATTCAAATACGTAGAAGAAACGCCAAAATACTGACTTATACTTGTTAAATCATATCATTAATGTTATCAAACGATAACCCTTGTACGAGGTACAGAAAAGGGTCTTTATGTACGATCCTAGATTATTGAACGGGCCTCATGGACTATTTGCTGTGACGTCGTCGGCAGGGACTGTCCCCCCCGTAACTAATGTCTTTATTTTAAAACCTGGGCCTCCAAGCACCTCTCCTACATACACAATATTGACTGGTTTCAGATACACGCGACTGTATTCTCGAAAAGAGTAGTAATATCCTAGTATGCGAGGATATTGCGTAGAGTCAACTCCGAGGAGCATGCAACCGCTTTTGTCCGAAACCAGTCTATATATTGTATTTATCATCCACATTTTTTTTCTTGAAGTGACATGTCGATATTTTTTTGAATTAGTTTAATATGCACTATTTTTCTAAATGCGCCGCCTGGAGCATACAACACATTCGTATGCACCAGGCATATCCGTACGTGCTCCCTATGAGTTTTCTATGGACATTCTGCATTAGGTGTATATCTGTATGCTCCGGGTATGGCGCTACACACTCTCTGTGTGTTCTCTATGGTTACTTTCTATTTGGTGGATATATATACCTGTATGGTCCGGGTATGGTGATACATGTTTTCTATGGACACTTTGTATTAGGTGGATATATCTCTATGCTACGGGTATGGTGATACACACTCCTTATATGTTTTCTATGGACATATTGTATTAGGTGGATATATCTGTATACTCCAGGTATGGTGTTACACACTCCCTATATATATATGTGTGTGTGTGTGTGTGTGTGTGTGCTTTCTATGTATACTTTGTATTAGTAGGATAATAAAGGGATATATAATATATATGTGCTTTCTATGTACACTTTGTATTAGTAGGATAATGAAGGGATATATAATAATATATATTGCAAATCTGCTAACTCCTTCAAACTTCTGTTTAGGTCTTCTAAACGTTGAGAAGACCTTGGACATTTCGGGCAATCCTTTGACGAGCGCCCATCGTACTGGTAGTGGCATACACTACATACAACAAAAGCCAAGAGCGCGGCCAAAGGAAAACGCATACTGGCTAGTGCGTGTGCTCGGTCCAAAAAATACAGGTGAATGGGCCAGGTGAGAGGTATTCCCCACCTGTACGTGGTGGAGCCACCTGTACGACGAGGTACACTGGTTACCTGAAGGTGGCGCTAGTAGAATTTATAGTCAAACACCTGTCGGTTGTATTTGATCCATATATATATATATATATATATATATATATATATATATATATATATATATATATATATATATATATATATATATACCCTCGTTGGCCAGCAGGGTAGTTGAACACTGCTCTTTATCTCACCCCTGGAATAAATGCCCATAGGCTTAACATTGGGAACTCATTCTCCATGCCCCTACGAGTATTGCAGTCCGTTCTCCATGGTCTATATCCTGTGTATCGTCCATTCTTTTAGTGTGAAAAGGGGTGAGATAAATACAGAAAGCAACTCGTTTTGGTCAAAGAAGTCATTCTCCAACTCAGTTGAGTGCTATGTGATATTGAACGACGACTTTGACCAAAACTAGTTGGTTTCTTCTTTAGGACGTCAGGATGTCTCCGTTCCCCTTCACCCCGCCCGTTTAGATTTTTTCAGGCTGGACTTCCCCACCCTGTCTTTCATCATGCATGGTGCCCTTTAATGGCCGATCCGACCCGTCCGCGCCGACTAAAAGGCAGCCACCAATCTGGCTCCTGCATCCATCTTCTTCCCACCTTTAAGTGTTTTTCTCAACCTTCAGCCATATATTATAGGACTACGCTTCCAGCCTACACGCTAATTTAGTTTTACCGGGTAGTAAAGTATACTGATTTAATTACAAGCGTCGTGACTGAGTCAACTACCCAGGATGCTATGCGTGCTGTGACGTCAGGGATGGTTTTATTGCTAGGTACTATTCACGAAAACCAGGGTTTCATTTTAGGGTATAATTACGGGTATAACTATGCAAAAATACACACCACGACTTGGACTGGCCTCAGTACCTGTATCCTACCCCTAATAAAAAACGCCATAGGTTTAACATTGACTCAGTGTATTTGACATAGCGTTGGATAAAGTGTTATTTATGCACCGAGGTGAATAAAAAAACGGACCAATCAGGGACGAGATAACGAAAGTAGATCCGGCAGCATTGATAACTACTAACATGGATAATTACAAATATTCTCTGTATATCAGTGAGATGGGGTAGGATAAATACGAAACTGAACTCGAGTTAGCCTTGTCAATGTTTATACCACTCTGGTCAGGTCTGCTACTCACTAAACTCGGCTAACGCCTCATGTAGTAATACACGACCTGCCCATCGTGGCATAAACATTGACAAGGCTAACTCTCGTTTGGTTTCTACTAAGTATCCTACCCCTCCACCCCTTCTGAGTGACACAGGGACTGGTCTCATCCGTAATCGGCCGTGTTGACTGGTGCGATTTTGCACCACACTCCCCAAGCAGAGGTCTGGCTACTGGTCAGGATATCTGCTGGGAGATTGATACTCTCTCACTTTGATCTCAATCGAGACATAGTCAGGAGTAGGTGAAATATATTGCTATAACAACATAGGCGGCCAGGGAACTGGAGGAGGGGAGGGGGAGGGGTAGAGGGAGGTATACGGTTACAGGGAGTGGCTTGAGGTCATAAACAGGAGATTCTGGTCAGAGTGGACAAGTCTTTGATTCATGGGCCAGTCAGAGAAGGACACATGCTATAATGAATTGTATTCCGATTTTCTTTAATCATTTAATGAATGTTCATAATCAAAGACTTGAGCAAGTCTAACCACGACTGTGTTGATTCTAATGCTACACCACAGCCTGCAGCATCTGTAAAGGCCTGCACCCACCAACCCCGATGGTTTACGACATACTTCCCGATAGGCTACGATTGGAAATGGCATGGGTGGAAATAGTAGCCTATATAAACGCCTTTGGAGGTCCAAAAACATAAACCACGGTCACGATTGCCTCACGATTTCAATAGGCGTATCAATTCAGATCTCAGGCAGAGTTTTGATTCCAACATGTTGGATTTCATCGGGGGGTCTACGATTGGCGTTTTCTATCGCAGCCTATCGTGAGGTATCATAGACGGAATCGCAGACACCTGTTCCACTTACCATGATTTTTTCTGACCTCACGATAGAATCGGTATGGTGTCTGGAAGGCAATCGTAAGGCCTATCAGAACCAGAATCGTGGTAGGTTGGGGCTGGCCTTAACTCATCAAATGGGAGGCAATTACTGTGCTCTTGGACTTGGATATGCAAGTCTGCACTGCTCTGCATAAAATGTTTAGCCTACACTGTGGGTTCGCTAATTATTAAACAGATATACTATCAAAGTAACTATATAAATAAAATTACCCTAAAGTCATTGTTGATATAAAATCTTATACCTTAGATAGTGTTTAAATTTTTCATATTGTATTCCTAGTACATAGTTTTGTAAAATTGCTGAGTTATTTTTAAAATGGCTCGCTTATTTTAACCACTTATTCACCTAATAAAACATTGACTTGTTGATATAGTGAACGTTAAATAGTTTGTAGCTGCAATAAATGAATCTCACAATGGCCATATCTCCATTGACTTCAAATTACGTATTTATAGTGACATCCACGAAGTTTGACGGTTACCTTGAACGGCTTGCCATTAAACAGTTTACGTGCTCGTTTCTCACTCAGGGAGATTTCTCCGCTTGTCATCTTCACCAGTTTCACGGAGTAATAACCGCCGTCCATCCAAACGCCATCTGGTGGAGCTTTCTGGAAGCTCGTTCAAAGATTTATGAATTTTTATGCTGAAAACGAAACCACTTAGGTTCCTCGTGGAAGTTTTTTTACTTTACACCAATGTTGTAATGGCAAAGTGTTTGTATCTAGTTAGTACCGGGTGGCAACCGTATCTTAAATTCTTGATAATGGGAAGCATCACGTACCTTTACACAGAAAATTGTTCCATGAAGTGGGACAACTGGTGTACTACACACCTTTTCACCAGTCGCTGACTATTTCCCGCTGGGTACAAAGTTTCAAAGATTGGGGTGTTCTACAGTCTCAGGGTACCATGGCGTATTCAATTCACATGGGAAGACTTAACAGGCACATAGTCTCACCCCTAGGTAGGGTACACAGGGTACAAAGTCACCAACTCCAGGCACGTCCCCGTATGAATGGGTGTAATTTGGGACCACTGAGACCAACAGACTGGGGAAGAACATGTGAAGTACATTTTGTCTCACCAAAATGCCTGTCTAAATGTTAAACTTGTTTAAAGTCAAGGTCTCCGATATTTGCCCCTTTTGTATCGGTACCAAATCGGTAGGTCTAAATTTCTATCGTAGTAGGTGGATACCAGGCCGAATACTAAACTGTATTGTCTATGTTCCTGTCCTATCTTGAGCGACTGTATTGTATAAATAGTGCCCTGTCCTATGTGACTTCAAAGTGGCCGACTAAAATGGTGTAGATTTTTTGTGTCTTCCAAATAGCCTATATTCATTTTGCGTCAGCAGTGTTTAAGGTCCGTCAGTGGTTCGTGACTGTATATCGGTGACGGCCAATGGAAATATGCTATTACAAGAACACAAAAAATCTACACCGTTTTCATCAGCCAATGGAAACAGGCCTTATGCAGCCGGACTTTGTTAATCATAAAGCTTGGTATGAATGAAAAATACATATTCCTATATACTCATTATTGAACTAACTAGAGTTACATACCGCTGCTGGGGGGTGCATCAAAAATAAGTTATGTGTCAAGGTTGACGTTTTCGTCCCGCTCTCATGTTTTCGTCCCGCTCTGACGTTTTCGTCCCGCTCTGATCATGTGATACAATACAGCAGCGGGACGAAACAATAGCTGTTGTGGTTACTCGATAAGGGTGGTCATTTGCTTCGGAAGTGTTTCAGGTAAAGAATTAAGTATTTTTATCAATATTTGAAGGTATATGGGAATAGGGAAACCAAGTACTGGTAAGCAAAAGTCAAAGTTACGAGGTAAGGCTTGGAAAAATTACTGCCACTGCCCCTGGGCAGTAATTTCTCCAAGCCTTACCTCGTAACTTTGAACTTTTGCTCACCGGAACATAGTTTCCCTCTAATTCAGGAAACCTCCCCGAGGCTTTGAGACGTTACTGACGAGTTTATCTTTGCGCATTTTTCAGATCGCAGGATGAATGAGTCGTCAGTGCTCATCCTGGAGACGAACACCAGTAGTGAGCTGCTCAACAACATCAGTCTCCCACTCAGCACCAGCTCGGAGCACAACACACAGGACTACCATGACTTCTACAAGACGGCCCAGTTCGTCACCGGCATGGTGTGGTACCCCATCCTCTGTGTGGTGGGCATCGCGGGCAATGTCCTCACCCTCATTGTCCTCAACCACCGTAAAATGCAGACCTCCACCAATGTCTTCTTACGTTGGCTGGCCGTGGCTGATACTATCAAGCTCATCAATGATGCCTTGTACTTCGTCAATATGGTATTGATGTTCACCCGGCCCAAAGCTGCTAATATCATGATGGGCAACATGTATCCGTTCAGTCACTATATCCTCAACGGTGCGGTGTGTGTGAGTGCCTGGCTGACTGTGTCGGTGGCTGTGGAGAGGTATATTTGTGTGTGCCATCCAACGCGAGCCAAGGAGTGGTGCACCATCAGAAATGCTATTATCACGAGTGCGTTGGTGTTTCTTTTAATGGGTTTAATCGCCGTACCCTCAGCCCTACGCTACAGAGGGGTCATGGAGTACAATAATGCCACCAATACGAGTGAGTATAAAATTGACCTCACCGACGTCGGGCGAAACAAGCGCTTCATGAATGTTTATTTATGGACTCAGAACCTGTTGCGATCCATCATCCCTTTGTTCGTGCTTATCTTCTTGGATGTGTGCATCATCTGCGAGCTGTTCAAGCAACGCATCAAGGGCAAGAAGATGTCCTCAAGAAACCGCATCACGATGATGCTGCTGAGTGTCATCATCGTCTTCATTGTGTGCATTCTCCCCGATGCTACCATGTCCACCGTCCTCGGTTTTGGCTACGCGGACGGGAATTACCTAGAGAGAGGGCTCCGGGAGATCAGCGACACTCTCCTGACCTTCAACTCGGCGGTGAACTTTGTCATCTACTGTGCCTGTAGCAAGGTCTTCCGCGACACCTTCGTGGCTATTTTCTGTAAGGACTTAAAAAGACCGCTACATGTGGATGAGAACCAAACCCGACTGCTGTCTGAGAGGAGAGATATTGACCCTACAACCCCCAAACGTGTGTTACTCAACGGGGAGAGGGTTTCCTGCGATGGGGGAGCGCAGACATACGTATGATGGTCATGTGTTATGGTGAAGCATGCTTCAGGTTTAGGAGCATAGGTAAAGCAAGATGGGACTCCAAGTCACAGAGGTGAAAGGACTGATTCAGCCTTTTTTTATTCATATCGGAGGCTCTGTGTATAGTATTCATAAAAAAGTATTGTAGAAAAATTCTGACTGGTATCCAATATATCCATTTCTAACAGTGGGAGCAATGTCCTTTAATTTTTTTATTTTTTTTTGTATCTATATATGTGTTTTTGGTGAGGATTTGCGGTATTCAATTGTCAATTATTGTGAAAAAGACACAGTTTTAATTTTGCGCACGGCCAGCGGTATACATTGACAATATGGTGTTTAAGAAAGAAATTGATGAGTGTGTGTGGTGTGTCCCCGTTCACTTTTGAGTTTGGAATACATAGTAATATGAACGAGGCAATTGCCAAGAGAATATTCCGAAGCACTCCAGAAGAGATGGTGAACAGGGACTCAGACAAAACACGAATATATGTCTCTGATTTTATCTTAGCCTGGAAATATTTATCTGTTTATCGCCCATTCAGTAGAAGTCGCTGTACCACATGATACCATAAAAACACAAGACCAATGACCCCTAGGTTGGTGTTACTCCGCGTTTTGCCCATTGCAGATTAGCGACCCGGAGACAAAACCGTTGCTCCAGATTCTTTGCGGTTCGCATCACAACTATGTCGCCATCTATATTCAATTAAAATACTAATGAACCTTTCACCTATGTCACTGAAATGTGGTGTTATAAAAAGTAGCAATACAACATGAGAATAACATTACCACACGACACGATCCGATATTACTGGAGCAACACTTTCGCACATTTCTAGGAGCAATGAACCCCTGAGGGTGTTTCAATGCCTAAAGTGGGGACCACCAGCAGAAAACAAGAGCAGTTCAGACGCCATTTTCCCAGCACCAATGATCTCCCTTCACTCTCACCCAGCAAGCCGAATCGTGTAGAGGCTCTAATAAAATTGTACCAGAGAAAACTTCACATTGGAAAGAGAAGATTTAATAGAAATGAATTATCAGGTATTCAAGGCCAATCATATAGAGGCTCTAAGGAAAAGTACCAGGGAGGGGGGAAATTTGTACGAGAGAAAACTTCACATTGGAAAGAGAAGATAAATTTAATAGAAACGAATTGAGGATATTCAAGGCGAATCATATGGAGGCTCTCAAGAAAAGTACCGGGGAGGGGGGAAATTTGTACGAGAGAAAACTTCACATTGGAAAGAGGAGATTCAATAGAAATGAATTATCAGATATTCAAGGGTAATCAAAGGAAGAACAGACAAGAGATACGGTACCTCAAAGGCGTCCCCCAAAAAGGCCAGTCAGAGAAAAGACAAGATAAGGAAACTTCATAAGAAACTGCAAGTGTCTTCAAGAACAAAGGTAGGGCTGAGGTCGATAAAGAACGAAAAGGCATAGTGAAATAGGGCATCAAAGATAATATGTGTGAAAGATAGAGAAATAGTGAGAGTATTAGGAGTCGTGCTCCATCCTATTGACATCAGTGTTGTTAAGAGAATAAAAGATGTATAGGTTAAGGTGTCGATTCTATCAACCTGATTCAATTCTTGAATTTAGAATAAAAAATTTGTATATGAATTGATATTACCATTGATAGAGTGTCCAAATCTGTTGTTAAGTCTAAATGCCCAGACTACCCCTGGTGTAAACCATAAGAGTAAGGCCTGGCGTCCACCTACTATGATAGAAATTTAGACCTACCGATATGGCACCGATACAAAAAGCAAATATCGGAGACATATCAGGAAGGTGCAAAATCTTAGACATATGTCTAGACATGCCAATTCACCACGCATTGTATGGGGCTTTTATCGGTGTCTAATCGCAGAAACGTGGTCAACTGCCCCGATATTAGGTGACCTTCCGACTCGATTTTGATTCTTTATCGGAAGGTGCATCGTAGACCATATCGGAGCCATAACGTAGTAGGTGGACGCCGGGCTTAAGAGTACTAGAACACGATAGCAGTGCTGGGAATCACATGTACAAGAAGACACGAATGTAGAATAAATATTGTGTTGCTCACGTGGTCAAAAAAAAAAAAAGGATCCCACTGTCAAAAGAAATTAGGAATGTATGTCCTTCATTGATGAATGAGCATGGCATTATGAATATATAACAATTAAAAGGTTTTGGATTATGTTCAGTAAATGAGTCATTTTCTGTAACCCTCCTGCACCTAGTCAACTTTCTATTTCTGCAACTACCTGTCTAGGATAAAAATATATATCAAGCACCAGTGGGTCAATGAGGTATTTTGGTCTCTAATGATTGATCATGGACAGTTGAGCACGCCTCTAAGAAACTGAGACACAGGTCCTCTGCTCCTTTCCCAATGTCACAATGTTAGCACGCAAATGATGAGGAAGGTTAAGTTTTTAGCAGCAAGCTCAAAGTCTATGTGACCGCTCTAACCTTTAAGCAGTGTATATGAGCGTGTGGCCCGCACTCAACAAATACATTAATTCTCCATTCACTAAATGGACAAGGATATCTCAATGTCTGCTACTCATAAATTACGTCAAAAGTTCACCAAATGAACACTTCAGGGAGGCATTGAATGACAAATTGTGCAATCTTGATGAGGTGCAACTGCAATGTCCAGATTTGAGGTTCATGCTAATTGCCGAATGTAGAATCAGGGAGGGCTGGAACAATGCCACCGCAATACAGCACCTCAGGAAACCATTGACACATTACACGGAACACACAGATCAATACAACAAAAAGGTACGGGGTACGGGCAAACCAAACGAATGGGGTCTGTATAGGTGCTAATGGCTACATTATACAGAGCCTTTCACACATGTGCTGAGACTCACACATAGAGCAACAAGACCAGCCATTAGATGACCATGGCTCAAATATGGCTTGATGGACAGGTGCAGCAAGCACTGAAGTATAGGCATAAGAAACCCTGCATATGCAATGATGGAAATGTTGAATCACTGAACTGCCAACAGACATAGAGTTCATCATTTCTCCAACAATATATAATAGAGGACACCTATGAAAGTTTAGGGTCATTATATTACCCCAGTATTTTTCTCCATATATATGCTTAACATTAGGAACTCACATTCCACTACGCAATACTACGCGGAGAATACGGCCACACAGATCCAAATCACGGTAATGTTGTATTTATTACTCACCTTTTGACTAATTTTGAGGAAAGAACCTTGTAAATGATTAGAAATTCAATACAATCTCCATGCATTGTTTATAGAAAATAGTTCCTATAATGCCCGTCAGGTGGCCGAAAAAGTTGTATTCTCCTAGGAGAATACGGCTTTCCGTATACTACTCAGTAGCGATGTGTAGGCTCCATAGACTTAGCCTGGAGACTCCGTATTAGGTGGATAATAAATACACAATAATGACTGGTTTTGTATATGAGTGGCCGTAATCTCCGAGTACTTGAGGCGTAGTAATATCCGAGCGATCAGCGAGAATATTACGTCGTCAACTACGAAAAAAAAGGAACAGACTCTCATGAGATGTTTTATCCTGTGACGTATATGAAGCCCTATGTGTGAATTCCACTTAAGCATTTCCTTGGCCAACTTATCTCTTCTTACCTTCCCAATGCCCAATGCATGGGAAGATTGATGGATGCCTCCCTTTTGAATGCAGGGCATTATCTATTTTAGACAACAGACCCACTACATCGAGCATGAAATGTCCCAATTTCTCTTATTATCAAGATGCGTTTATTTCACAATAGATAGCGTGTGTACTTGGTGGTTTTGGCCCACCAGATTCAGGTCAACTATAGACTGTAGAACCATCCCAAGGCACTATCAACACTATGTAAGGAGGTCAGGGTGAAGGTTGTGGTTTGCTGTACATGTAGTCATTGGCTGCTGGGTTTACTCTATTTCTTATATGGTAGTGAAGGCAGAGGGACAACTCCATGCAGTAATTAAGCAGCACTGTCTTTAGAAACATATTTTGAACCACTACGCCACGAGTTTGGATGCGTAGTAATCGTCATGAGGCATAGCCGAGTGATGATACGGAGCATCCAAACGAGTGAGCGTAGTGGTTCAAAATACGTTTCGAAAGCGGTTCTGTTTTTATCTCACCCCCAACACGGACATTACAGTCGATTTTAAGCAATAATATAATCATGTATTAAATTCTTCAAACAATAGCGGGGGAACTATTGTTGCTGCAGCTGCGGTTCAAACAATGGCGCCGGAACTATTTTCTTTTCCGCGACGTTCATTGGTCGCACCATACATAGATTCTCCGCCACTGCAATGGCAGAGAATTGACACTCTACGTAGGTGAGCGTGGCGTATTTTATTTCAACGTTAACTCAATGGCACAACCTGTACCAGGGGTGTGATAAAACCCAATCTACTGATTCAGGGTTGGATGTTCAGTTCCCAAATCATATAGGAGTCGGTGAAATTGCAGTAGGCAAATTAGGTAACCCCTCGGCCCATGTCGACCACCCAATCAAAGGCCATTTACCAACGTTCTGGATTTATCAACATGTTGATAAACCTTTAGTGAATGATTAAGGAACATCGAATGCAAATTGTCGGTGACAAAAGAACATCTCAAGGAGGCGGTTTCACTAATCATCGTCTGACCCTTGCCTAGCTGTCCCACATCTACCGACTAGGGCCGACTCCGTTAGGATGCCTCGCCTGAGACGAATTACCGTTCCTTTGTTGCTGACAAAAGTACATCAACGTTCTGAAATCATTAAATGTGTATTGGGCTTAAGAGTTATTATTTAACTGTGGATATTTTTCATTGCATCGTCTTCTCATAAATGTACTTTAAAAAAAAAAAAATTGCCGCTGGTCGTCGCGTTTCTATTAACTTTTGGTTACACAAAGCACCAAGATGATGAAATACGGAGAGAACGTGTGTGAATATAAGAGGCCTCCACACCTTTTATAAAAGTGCGGAAGAGTACCTCAGTTGTATGCACGTAGTTGTAATAATGAAACAATAGTTTTATTTTTTCGTTTATAACATAGCCTCGGAACTTGTAATAGTGGTCACCACTAGTAAGTGCGGACAGCTTATAGCATTATGTATTTTATTCAGGCTAGTTGGAACATTGACATTTATTTGAGTTTGATAGCTATAATCCATAATATTTTGAAAGTATTGCATGAAAAAGAACATTATGACTTACTGAGAAGGTAGATTCCTTCAACCGGCTCAGAGCAGAGCTTTTATTTAAGTGTCGGACTTTTTCTAGTTTCACATTGTCTATATAACATATGGTAGTTAGCCCATGAACTAGTTGACATATATTGTCATATTGCCATTTTTGTCGGTATAAATAGTGGTGAAAAGATTGCTTTGTACATAATATCAATACCGGTTGTGTACATTTGAAAAAAGGCGCTATGTATATATCTCGCCAGGTAAATGTGCTTTGTAAATAGTTGCTTAAAGCCCGTTTCCATTGGCTGACAAAAAATGGGGGAGATTTTTTTAGTTACCCTCAATGCCCGTTTCCATTGGCCGTCACCGATCTAAAAACAGTCAGGAACCACTGACGGACCTTTAGCACTGCTGATGCAAAATCAACAATGGAAAACAGACTTTAAGGGGAACTAAAAAAATCTCCGCTGTTTTCATCGGCCAATGGAAACAGGCTTATATGTTGTGTGAAGCATGTACCTGTAGACTTAGACTTTTGGATAGCAGATATCACTGTATTAAGCGTCAGTAATAATAAGATTTTAGCTTTAAATGGCTACTGTGGAATTGTATTACAATGTGATTGAGTTTGAGGACGTATTTTAAGGGGGAAGGTGGGCTGTCTACAACTAATTATATATATATACACTATTTCATTTTCATCATAGTTTGTATTTCTACCCTATATGATATTGTCATTGCTGTATTTCTAATCATTATTCATCTCAATACTCGACTCGTTCGCTTGGTGCGTAGTCATGGATAATGTGATGTATTTATATTGTCAATGACTGTCTTTGGGACCTCATTCATTAATATATTTGTCATTGTGTTTGGGGGTGGTTGTGTCACCCATCAGTGGCCCTGCCAGATCCAAACACCAGGGCCCTGTTTTTCAGTCATGACATAATCGGCCAACGATATGCTGAGACATCTCTGCAATTAGAAGACAATTTGCAAGACACAAAATGGCGGCTGTGCTATAGACACGGTCTCAGAGCGGCGTGCTCGATCGTCGCTAATAGTGTCTCAAGTATAGAACTGTCTCAGGTTCTATCAAACCTCACTCTGTGTATATAGAGGATTTCTCGTGCTTCCCATACAAATCTAGGAATTAAATTAACATGAGTAAGGGAGACATATAACTTATAATCATACCAAATATGAAGAAGATGGGCCACACCGTTTCGAAGATATCGGCGTTTGAATTTCGTCATAGGAATCGTCTGCTCTGGCAGCCATTGCACCCTGCCACCTTTCAGTGCGCAGTGAATGGCGAGGTCACTGCATAAATTAGGGTCACCTAAGGGTAGGGCTACACTGGCCACCAGAGCAGACATTGCTTTGACAAAATTCAAACGCCGATATCTTCGAAACGGTGGGGCCAATTTTCTTCATATTTGAAAAGATTATAGGCTATATGTATACCTTACTCGTGTTAAAATTGCATTGCTTAATTCTTACTGGAAGTGAAGTTGCGCATTCTGTACGACATGTGCATAGGTGTCTTAGGTCTAAGACACTTTGGAAGACATTTTGAACCACGTGACCCTAAGGATGTCTTGTCTATAGTACACCTGGCTGCAGCCTAAGTGCCCTTGAGGGACAATCGTTGGCTGAGCCCCAAAGATGTCTTATCTATAGTACACTGACAGCTGTAGGATGTCTTACAAAGAGGATAGATATCGTGACTAAAAAACAAGGCCCAGACCTTGGGGTACGACAGTGGGGTAGGGAGCACAGCAATACAACCCTCTCCCTACCACTAGTTTTCAATCAACAATACAACTATGACACTGTCAATACTTAATATCTACTTTGGTTCGATTTACAGATGTAGGAATCTGAAAATAAATGGAGAAATATATTTCAAACCCCACATTGTTTACCCTCGTTATCAAACAACTGAAATGTGAACTTATGGATAATAAAAGTCAGTTCATTATACAGAGTCGATGTTTTATACTATACTATACTAGTTGGACTAATGAGAGTACATTGAGATCAAGGGCATATGCCGGCTCCATCTTTACCATGTGGGGGTGACCACATTGATCATAACCAAGGGTTGCCTCCAGCGGCCTATATAGAGCCAGCATGATCAGTTAGGCCAAGGGATAGAACCTGTATGTTTCACATACAGAAAATGTGGAACTTAGCACTATTGTACATGTATGACAACATTCAGTGCTAAGGCATCAACAGATTCTGCGTTATATACAAATGGAAGGGGCCATTTTCATCTTTATTTTCTCTTTGTATATATTCATCAATTGATGATTTTATGTAGATTCAAAGAGTTGTAAAATAAAAGGGCGAAATTGAAGATCAGATGCTAGACCATTAATTTTCTGAGGTATCTTTTTTCCATTGCTGCTGAAGTCCAACTATCCATGATCTTTATGATGACAGTATCATCTTATTCCCTCCCAGATCACTGTGACAATCTCGTGGGAGAAAAGTCAAGAGTCCAATGGCTCCCGTAAAAGCTTGCGTTATCTTCAACAGAACGAATCATTTGTATGACTATAGGGCACAGAGTGATTTCTTGTTCCTCCATCATCCGCCAAGAAATTGTAAGAGTACACCATTGTAGTCGGGGGAGAGCTACTATTCTCTGCTGTTATAATCTCTAGATAATCATGAGACTAGGCTAAAGGCCTTTTTATGGCAAACCAAAAAGAGAGGTTTTTCAAATTCAAATTCCATCGATAACAGGAACCGCCACCTGGTGTTTTGTCTAGCGTGGGGTGGGAGGGGGCAAGAGGGCCACTTCCATAACACAATAGCTATGTTCCCTGGACTGCCATGCGACGTTTTATTATCGGAGGGAGTAGGTCTTCTGAGGGTGTATCTGTACAGCCTGTTTTGGTAAAGCTTTGAGACCTTACCATCCAGTTTTCGTTTATTATACCAGTTGAAGCCGACTGAGATGGTATTGTACACTGGACCCGTGTGGAATTTTCCACCAAACAGAACTGGTTCAACAGGTAACCTGCCAGTCGAAATTCTCCACCATGTAAAACCGGTTCAACAGGTAACCTGCCACTCGGAATTTGCCGCCATGCAGAACCGGTTCAACAAGTAACCTGCCACTCGGAATTTGTTGCCATGCAGAACCGGTTCAACAGGTAACCTGCCACTCGGAATTCTCGACCATGCAGAACTGGTTCAACAAGTAACCTGCCACTCGGAATTCTCCACCATGTAGAATTCACCACCATACAGAACTGGAATTTATCCTACCCCTAATAAAAAACGCCATAGGTTTAACACTGACTCAATGTATTTGAAGGAGCGTTGAATAAAGTGTTATTTATGCACCGAGGTGAATAAAAAAGACTGACCAATCAGGGACCAGATAACGAAAGTAGATCCGGCGGTGTCAACACGCTACTATCATGGATAATTACACAATTTTCTCTGTATATCAGTGAGATGGGGTAGGATAAATACAAAACCAAACTCGAGTTAGCCTTCTCAATGTTTATGCTACTCTGGTCAGGTCTGCTACTCACTACACTCGGCTAACGCCTCGTGTAGTAATACACAACCTGCCCATCGTGACATAAACATCGTGGCATAAAGTATTTTCTATATTTAACTTAAAGTATAGAAAGTATGGAGCCAAACATGGCCACTGGAGCCCACTGAAAACAGGTGTCCTAACCCTAGATGGATACTCCAGTATGAACAAAAAAAATTAAATAGATAAATTGGTTCAACAGGTAACCTGCCACTCTGAATTCGCCACCATGCAGAACTATACACAGATATGTATTCATAACATATAGTATAATAAAGTACACAGTTACATAACAATTCTTAAGACCAAACAATCACATTCACTTCTGTAAAGTTCATATGTTATAAGTCATTTTTGTTATACCTGCACTTGCAGTCTATCAGTCCTCTTGATACTCCTTTCAGTAATTGTCCAATGTCTCCTTAACTTGTGGATAGAAATGATCCAGCAGGAGTGGGATATGGTGGAAGCAGTCATCAATCCCTTCTCCTGTTTCCTCCAGTGCTGATTTAACGACCAGGATGGTTGTACGAGCTCTTCATGTAAGTTTAAACATCGGCGATACTGCGAGGGCGCCCATTCCGTTCTCAAGTGCAACAAGAAGGTAAAAAAATGATTAAAAGTGACTCTTGGATAATCGTCATGATCATGAATCTGAATCTGATACTGCTTGAGATACTATGTTCAACACATCTGATACACATCGTGGGTTTCTGAATCTTTCTGAATCTCTCTCTCTCTCTCTCTCTCTCTATATATATATATATATATATATATATATATATATATATATATATATTATATACATATATATATACACACACACATATATATCAATGTGCATATCAACGTGTAGCCTTTATCTTCATTTAAAAAGGTATTTTTTATATCGTAATATCTAATTTCTTATGTTCTCCTTGGAACATCTTAAAAAAGGACCTGTTGCTCTTGTATCCTGGGAGAAAAATGTCGAGTCTGACGTATAAGTCACCTCTGCTGGGAGATTGTACCAACGAGTCACCTCTGCTGGGAGATTGTAGAGGAGATATTAGCAGACGCGTCTAGACGATGATGCCACTCATACCCCGTACCGCCCTAGGGACATACCTGGTCGAAGGAAGAAGGTCATAGGTGTCGTATATGTCAGAAGATAGTGAAGGGACATAACACCCATCCACAGGCTTCCTTGCCAGCAAACTCAGTCGTCAACTGACAATTCTTTGTATCTTTTTCATTTGTAAAAAGAAAAGTAGCACATGGCATGGCTTCTGCAGGGCTAGTTCAACTCACGAATAAGTTGTCAAGTATTGCAATTGGCTATATCTGCCGACTGGTGTGATAGTTATACCACAAGTCCGTGGTAGTCAAGACATTATGTACATTGATGAGATGGGCAATGGAGAAAGTTGAGTATTATTTGTACCAAGAAAGAAATTGATGAGGGTTTTTGGTCTGTGTCCCCGTTCACTATCGAGGTAGGAGCAAGCAGTAATATGAACGAGGCGATTATGGTGTACTTCACTAAGGACACTAAGGATTCGGTGGAATACAACACTTTGAATATTTGTTAGTTATACTAAAAGGTTACCCAGAGTAAGCAGAGTTTCGAGGATTCAGATATAGCTACTGACAAATTACGAGTGTTTATTACCCACCGATTACGGAGTCTCCATAGGAAATGTACAGGGCACCTGGAATCAGCTATCCGGAGATTCTTGCATGTCAGAGATTCCGGAAAAATAGTCCTGTCCATAATGAGGTCAAATCATCATGTACTTCGAAATAAGTTTCTTGAATATTCATTCAATGCTTATTATTTAGAATCAATCATAATAATCTCATTTACCCTCAGAAATCACTGACATAATACACTTTGCATGCTAAAAGTACAGGTTAATGGCGAACTATATTTTTGGTGTAAGTCTACACCGAATTACTGCCAGACTTGACAGTGTAGGTGGGTAATAAATACAATAACCACTGGTTTTGTATACGAATGACCGTATTCTCCTCGTAATTGACGACGTAATATCCTGGCTAATCGCTCGGATATTACTACGCGTCAACTACTCAGAGATTACGGCCACTCGTACACAAAACCAGTCACTATTGTGTATTTAAACTCATGGGTGACCGCTGTGTGATTTCATCAGGTTCAGATGTTTTGTCCTCATTCTTTCAGTGCGACAACATTCCAGTATTGTGGGTCCTTACTGGGGTGTGCAGAGATGACAATTTATTAAGTTTAAGATGATCATGAAGGACTCATAAAGCTGCTGGACCTGTCATCCACGTTCCGGTTGAGTGACCTTCTTCAGGACTCCTTCAATAAGATTTTAAGGTTCATCAACAATGTATTTATCTGCTAAAAGATGGCGTTGTTCTGGAGGGAAATAAGTTCATGTTGTGACTGAATCACACAATACAATTACTTAAAGACAAATGCTGGTAGTTGGGTGATTTCTAAATTCTATTGATTTTTGCATGATTATTGGATAATATAGGTTTCATATATCAGCAAATAGAAAATGCTAAATAAATAGCATGTCACCATGCTAACTTCTATGAGAGGCCATCTTAAAATCTAAGGATACACTTGCCTGGCTGAAGAATCATTGAGAGTGAACGGTCCCATATCAAATCCTAGGAGTGTCTCATATGGAGTCCCGCAGGTTCCATTTTGGAGCCTTTATTGTTTTTATATTGACATGAATGATATTTCTAATGCACTGATGTCACCCAACACCAGCTTATAATACGCTGACGATACGTTTTTTTTTTTACTCTACCACGAAAAACTTATAATCGCCAGTAGATAAACTTCAGCAAGTAGGAAATGAAAACCTGCTGGAGCACCTCATAAGATCTCACACTCTCTAAGTCGTATTCTGAGCCTTGAGAATCCACTGGCACACAGTATTCCCGCTAGATGGCAACATTGAGATTATAGGAACCCTTGGGTTGCATTGATGTACGTCTTTAGCACGGGAGGCAGGCCAGTGGATTCTCAAGGCTCTAAGCCTAGTACGTTAAGAATTCTTCTCCCATAGAATTTAGTGAGAGTACAGAATACCACTTAGAGAGTGTGAGATCTTATGAGAGGGGTGCGAGGGCTCTATGGTGTGCAACCCAACCCTGTTTGGAGACTGACAGGGCTGGTACACTGGCTATATCCCACAGTGCATCTGGCAAGATGGCACTACCAAGCTGGCCTTTTATGTGAGTACATCATAGGTCGGGCTTCCAGGCTATCCCCAGGTAAGAATGAGAGTACAATAGTGGCGTCACCTAGTGGGCATCGTTCTGACCACGGCGAGACTGGAGAACTGAGTCATCACTCTAGCGCCACCTATAGTTGAAATGACCGTACTACAATGAGACTTTCTCAGTGTCTTCTCGCTCAGTCTCCTTTTTTTAATTCTTATAATTTTTTTGATTTTCATTTTTATTATCAATGCCTCTCTACAAGGTTGAGTTTTTCAGGCATCTCCAGAATACAGATACATTTATAAGTCGGATAGTCATATATATATGCAACCCAACTTTGTGAGTTCGGAGATGTGTTTTAAACCCCCGTAATGCCTAAAAGTATTTGTAAAATGTCTCCGAAGACATGAAGTGGTAAAGGACTAACCCGTCCGCCTGCCGTTTGTTTTTGCCCGTTAATACCATGTCACCAACGTCAAAGCCATACACTCACACTGTGAACGTACGGGGAATACGCTACACCCTTACCGAATTCTGTTATTACTCTTTGCTTAACAGCGGGTAGTAAATACGTGACTTTCGCCCATAGGTATACAATGATTACCTACCACATATAAAACTTTAGAATTTCGTCGGATCCGCTTGGAGTTGCTCCCACACATAGAGACAGAGTGAACCAGACCTCTGCATGGAGACTGAAGGGCCACGAGAGTGAGATTCTCGGGTTGTACTTAACTGAATCCTGCTTTTTTTTGTGTCTCTCTACACAGATGTACGTCTATCATTAGGATTTGTTTCGATACCACCTGATCCCTGCTTATTTTGAGTAAAGTTCGTCCCAAAAATGAAGTTATTCAACGGTGAAACTGGCAAACACGTCAAAGATTCTAAACATGGAATTACGGTGATAAAAGTTAGAAATCTTGGAATATGATAAAAACCAAGTTGGTTACTGACAGAGAAAGATGTCGGGTTACTGAAAACCGAATATCAATTAACAAGTCAAGCACTGGTTGAACCTCCCTGAACATGAGGGGAACATTTAATTCACTTTATTCGACAAATTGGTTCCTGAAACTATCTTTTGTTCCCATTTAACAGAAGATGAAGCAACGCAGGGTGAACTGAAGGCTTTAAGGTCACTGCATCGCTCCAATCCTATTGTGAAATGAGATCAGCAGAGCAGTGTGTCAGATGTGTGACCCGATACACTCTCCCAGCAGGACTTCCATTCCCTGTTGACCTGTTCTAGATACTAAAAGCTCAGCAGGGAGAGTGGCACATGCAGTGTGTTTTCCGGTGCGTGCTTCGCTTCACGATTCAACTCGGTCACACTCCTGTGCTAAATCGAGTTCAATGCACAGGCGTGAGTAGATTACCTTTAGGCCCCGCGTCCACCTACTACTATAGAATCGTAGACCTCCCGATATGGCACCGATACAAAATGTTAAAATCGGTGCCATATCGGGAGGGTGCAAAATCGTAGACATATGTCTAGACAAGCTAATCCACCATGCATTGTATGGGTTTTTTATCGGTGTCTAATCGCAGAAACGTGGTCAACTGCCCCGATATCAGGTAACCTTCCGACGCGATTTTGATTTTTTTTATCGGGAGGTGCATCGTAGACCATATCGGAGCCATATCGTAGTAGGTGGACGCCGGGCCTAACTCGTGGAGCCGAATACTGGAGAACTCGACCCATTATGAACTCGACCCATGAAAAACTCGACCCGTAACGAACTCGACCCGTTTTAAGAACTCAACCCTTAACGAACTCGATCTGTTTTAAAGACAAATGCGGGTAGGTATCGCAGCATCCCCTGCTTCTACTCAATTGTAAATGTAGCAGTTTCCCAAAGACACCAATAGATAAGCACTTACCTTCTTCAGATGGCCTTCTCATAGAAATTAGCATGGTGACATAAAATTCTTAGGTCACTATCCTTGTTTTTGAAAGAATTGAAGATGACTATATCTTACAGTGCACTTCCTATGTAAATCAAGCAACTGTAAATTGGCCTATCTTACCTAATCTGGGCAAAACGTTAGATTGATAATTGTCAGTATTTGAAAATCACTAGGTGGCACCATTGTGAATTGTAGGATATGCCTTTAAACGGCCCCCAGTCTGTTGTCAGGTTCATTATTCAGATAATTTATTGTTTGCTGGGGTTCGATAGGGATTTTCTGTGTAAAGGGGGTTGTCCACTGAGCTCCCGACACACTACGACACACTACGACAAGCCTTCCGACAAGCGTTACGACACGGAATCGAACGTTTTGGGTTTTTGTCGTAGCAGTAGACACACCGTTCCGACACGGCTTCCGACACACTCCGACACACTCCGACATGACTACGACACAGCGCGCTTGTTGTAGCCATGTCGTAGCCCTTCAGACAAAATTAAACATGTTTAATTTATCGTAGAGGTCAGTTTGTGTCGTAGTGTGTCGGAAGCATTCCTACTATGTAAAAGCTATGAACCGCCTCCCCCCCCCCCCCCCCCCACACACACACACGTGCACCTGTATAAACTGATAAGTACTGATACACATGGTATCTGATACTAGATCATTATTAACAACTGTAACTATGACTATTACACGTAAATAGACTATAATAATGTAGTCTATACTGTAATAAGGGTTTAAGATACACGATCATTGATATTCGTTTGTTTTTCTGATACAATTGATAAAAAACACCAATTCACTCAGTTTTTTAGAGAGAAAATTGAAGAAAATCATATTTTCTATATATTTCCTATATTGATAAAGCCCTGCAAGTGAGCTGGTTGTGTCGGAGTGTGTCGGTACCGTGGCAACCTTTCTTTTCCTGCCCAACCGTTACGACACACTCCGACAAGGCGTTACGACACACTCCGACACACTCCGACAGAGATTTTCTTTGTCATAGTGAGTCGTAAACAGTGGGTACCCCCCTTAAATGTGTAAATGGAACTTTTTGATTCAATTGATTGTATTGCACATTTTTCTGATAAAATTCTTATAAACCGTAATGTAGGGAAAAGTACCGGGGCTGCCTTCGTTGACTTCCAAAAAGCATTTGATACGGTAAACCCTGATATTGCTACAAAAACTGTCACATTATGGTATAAAATCTTGACTGGATTAAAAAAAACAACTATTTATACAACAGAAATCACAGTATCAAGGTAAATTCTACCATTGTTTTGTTTTAGTTTTTTTCTTATTCAGATAATCATGTTCGATGTACATTATCGCTCCTCACACGATGGTTGGATACATACATTCCGTTCATCTTTTTCTTATCTTCATTACAGCAGCCTCGCTTTCGTAACGATGACGTCACATCCGGAAGAGACCACGTGATTCCGTGTAGACCTCACGATCTGAACCTGACTGATCTTATCGACCGACAATCACAGAAACAATGTTGATACCAAACAAAGGTATTTTCCCATCCGCATTCCGCTCTGATACCGCACCGGGAATTCCCATGCGAAGACTACTTTCTCTGACGTCAGGGAAAGTGTTGCCTTTTGGATGACGTCATAATGCTAGGTTAAATCCAAGCTCGGAGTAATTAAAGGGTGAGGCAGGATCAGAGGCTGGATTAGGATTATGGAATCTGGTGGTACATGTAGATTATGGGATGTGAAGCGGAGGGTCGTATCTCATGTGGTCAGGTTATAAGCCGCTCAGTACGGGACAGTAACGGGGCCTGTTACAAAATCCAACTCGTGTTTTAGAGGGGGCGTCCACCAACCATGACAGGGCTAGGAGACGCGCCGACAAGAAATTTCCAATCGGTGCCTTGTCGCAGTATTGTCATGAGGAGGGGAGCTGTCGTGACCCCTTGTCGCAGCCTGTCGGGAAGTGCACGCTCCACCTAAATATTCTATAGTAGACCTCTGCAACAACCTCCCGACACGCCACGACATGCCACGACACGGCTCCAAAATCGAACATGTTCGATTTTGTCATAACCTTGTCGGAAGGCCCCCGACAGGCCCCCGACAAGCTTCATGTCGCAGCCTGTCATGGCCTTGTCGTAGCCTCTTGTCGGGAACTGTGGTCCACCAACCACAACAAGGCTACAACAAGGCTTCCACTTGTAGAGCTGTTGTGGACCTTGTCGGAAAGCCGTTGTCGCAGCCTTGTCGTGGTTGGTGGGCGCCCCCTCTAACACTTTAGCCACGCTATGATGCCTGGAGGCATTCCCTGGCATAATAAGCCATAATGCCTGTGGGAATTCCCTGGCATAATAAGCCATGATGCCTGGGGGCATTCCCTGGCATAATAAGGCATGATGCCTGGAGGCATCCCCTAGCATAATAAGCCATGATGCCTGGAGGCATTCCCTAGCATAATAAGCCATGATGCCTGGGGTCATTCCCTGGCATGATAAGGCATGATGCCTGGAGGCATTCCCTAGTATAATAAGCCATGATGCCTGGGGCCATTCCCTAGCATAATAAGCCATGATGCCTGGGGGCATTCCTGGCATAATAAGGTATGATGCCTGTGGGCATTCCCTGGCATTATAAGGCATGATGCCTGGGGCCATTCCCTGGCATGATAAGGCATGATGCCTGGGGGCATTCCCTGGCATAATAAGGCATGATGCCTAGGGGCATTCCCTAGCATAATAAGCCATGATGCCTGGGGGCATTCCCTGGCATGATAAGTCATGATGCATGTGGGCATTCCCAGGCATTATAAGGCATGATGCCTGGGGGCATTCCCTGGCATAATAAACCATGATGCCTGGGGGCATTCCCAGGCATTATAAGGCATGATGCCTGGGGACATTCCCTAGCATAATAAGGCATGATGCCTAGGGCATTCCCTGGCATAATAAGCCAATATGCCTTGGGGCATTCCCTGGCATAATAAGGCATGATGCCTGGGGCCATTCCCTGGCATTATAAGGCATGATGCTTGAGGCCATTCCCTGGCATAATAAGGCATGATGCTTGGGGGCATTCCCTAGCATAATAAGCCATGGTGCCTGGGGGCATTCCCTGGCATAATAAGCCATGATGCCTGGGGGCATTCCCAGGCATTATAAGGCATGATGCCTGGGGGCATTCCAAGGCATTGTAAGGCATGGTGCCTGGGGGCATTCCCTGGCATAATAAGCAATGATGCCTGGGGGCATTCCCTGGCCTAATAAGACACTGTGCCTGGGGGCATTCCTGGCATAATAAGGCATGATGCCTGGGGGCATTCCCTGGCATAATAAGCTATGATGCCTGGAGTCATTCCCTGGCATGATAAGTCATGATGCCTGGGGGCATCCCCTTGCATAGTAAGGCATGATGCCTGGGGACATTCCCTAGCATAATAAGCCATGATGCCTGGGGGCATTCCCTGAAATAATGACCTGGGATGCCTGGGGGCATTCCTTGGCACAGTAAGCCATTATGCCTGGGGACATTCCCTGCCATAATAAGGCATGATGCCTGGAGGCATTCCTGGGCGTAGTATGCTTTGATGGGCAGGTTGTGTATTACTACACGAGGCGTTAGCCGAGTTTAGTGAGTAGCAGACCTGACCAGAGTGGTATAAACATTGACAAGGCTAACTCGAGTTCGGTTTCGTATTCATCTCAATGATGCCACCTAGCGGGAATACTATGTACCAGTGGATTGTCAAGGCTCTAGGCCTAGTTCATTGAGAATTCTTCTCCCATAGAGCATAGTGAGAACCTTGTACAGAATACCACCTAGAGAGTGTGAGATCTTATGAGAGGGGTGCAGCTGAGGCTGTGGTGTGCAAATGTCATCAAGTGGGATTCACACGATGGGGTTCCTTTACATTACAGGGTGTTTGTCTGAGACAAATCCTGCTGGGATTTTTCCCCTGCAATCTTTGGCGACATTTACTCCTATAAAGGAACAAAATCTCATGAAATTTTGAAGCCTGCGAGGTACATGAATCCCACCATGTGAATTCCACTTTAAACTTTGGAATGATCGGCAAAGGTTAGCGTAGTGCATTTTGCATTCGGAGTGTGTATGGGAATTCTCATGTCTAACACCAAGTAAAACCCCAGTCATACTGGCCTAAAAACAGTGTATTTTGGTTTACTTGCATTTAGATATATTTCTGCTTTAAGAAACATGATACTAGTATACATAGTTATGTTTACACCATGTTTACTTTACCCTGGCGGCCATGTTCTGGGGCTCCATGGACCACATGGGGGATGTGACATAACGGGGGCGGACGGGATGGATAAACGTGACAGACCCTGATCACTTGAGCCCTTGCGGCAAAATTTCAAATCATCAAAAAATCAGCCGCAGCGGCCATGGTGCTAATGAGAATTGTTCTTGGGCCATAGTGAGACATAATGAACGCCACATAATGTGACTGGACATAACCTAATACAGTCAGGTGTCCTGGGAACCGTGGGCAAAACGTGAGTGATGTGACCAAATGCAGGTGGCTGTACAGGGAACTGTGGACAAAACGGCATGGACATCGGACACCTCAGATATATGGGATGGACAACGTGAGCCTTGACCGTCCTCAAACCGTGGCCGGTTAGGAACATAGTGCAAGTTTATGTCTTCCGTGCCATCTGCAATGGTGCTCTATCTTGTGGCTGCCGTGGTCACCGGGAACATGGTGTAAACGTAGCATAAATATATATGTGGCAAAATGCAGCCATGCGTTGAGGTAGGTAAGGTTTATTGTGATAGGACTTAATGTGGGATGTTAATGTCTTGGGATGGGATGTAGGTAGCAAATGCACTGGAATCAAAACTTCAACTGACCTGGGACCTGTTTCACTAGTTTCGTGACATGTCTGTGACACCATACAGACATTGGGGTTGTCTAGTTTCGTGACAACACAAGTAGCTGCCCTTGGGAAGAGACAGACCCCAAACATAAGAATTAGACAAATCTACCATGGACCTGTTTCACTAGTTTCGTGACAAAAGTGTTAGACAGACATGAAAAGCGGCACCAACAGTGCAAGCAAGAACGGACAAAATGAAGTCTAAAGTCTAGTTCTTATGAAACCGGACACACCATCTAGACGCCATCTAGACATGTCACGAAACTAGTGAAACAGGTCCCAGGTTATTGAACCGGTCATACTCAGACTAATATAGGACTTGATTCAGAGACATTTTTGATGCATTAAGATGTATACACTGATTTTAATACCAGAAATTGGTTTCATTAAGTAATCAGTTTTCGTTTATACATACGGATTTCTATAACTTGATTGATATTCCTGTTCATGATACCTTAGAACAACTATTAAATCAATCCTCTAGGTTCATTTAAACATTCTTAATACTTGATTCTTGATCAAATACAGATGGCTCAAATACATAATTTTTTCATGATTGTATCTTACTTTTATTTCATGAAGTATTGTAGGTATACCACGCTCTTCCATTGTAAATGGAAATAACTTTAGCTCCTAGTCATACAATGGTATAGGACCATATGAAAATACATCACTATTGCATAAAAATGCAATTTACTGCAAGGGAAAGAAGTAGTGTTTCATGGTTACGCAATGTTGTTAGACCCACGGGATTGTAATATAATTAAGAATTCAATCTCAAAAAGATTTTTGGATAAAATTGGAGGCCCGATTTCCGAAATTTTATTTTGGATAAAATCGGGGCCCGATTGCCACAAATCGGGGTACCGATTTATGCCAGAAAAGTTCCCACACATATTCAATCTCAATATGTGATGGTCGCTTGCTCAATTGGTCTGGGGAAAACAAGAAATTTCCGGGAACTTGTTAAGCAGCATGGAGTGGTCCCTATTGTGAAATACTCACACCACCAGACAGGTGAAGGGGTTTACTGGTTATCAACACGAACAACGTCCGGTCTAAGTCACGAGTTGTAGCTCCAAACAAACAGGGGCTCGTTTAATAATCTAGGATCGTACATGTAGACCCTTTTCTGTATGCCAAAAAGATCCGGGACGATGTGGTTCAACTTCATTCAACACTTATGAACAACCTCATGAAGGTTGATACTGAATTAGGTAACAGACTTAAATAGTATTACGTTGTGTTTGTGAAACACAAAAAAAGCTGATTGTTTTGGGGTTGTTTTTTAAGAAATCTATTGGGGGTTCGTAGGATTCATGTATTCATTTCATTTATTCAGATTGAAATAAGGCTTTATTATACACAGCTTCTATAAGAAAAAAATCCTCGAAAAATCGCTAAAATATACTGAAATAGCTAAGGCTCAAATTTGTGCTGTGGGTTGAATACCAGTAGGCTAATCGTTAACACTGGAACCCAATAGGTCATAAGCAGTGTGTGTGGATGGGAGGGTGGTGCAAAGCTTCCACATAGTAGATCTATGATCCCTTACGATGTTTGTCAAAGATACGATAATTTGTACGAGCGATTCATGTGTTTCCCTACAATCGGCTTTATGTAACAGAATTGGACGACCATTGTCCATGAGGTCGTACATCTTATCGTGCAATGGTCATACCGTTCAAAATCTATGTAACGGACCCCTAGATTATTAAAGGGGCCCCTGAGATTTTGAAAGGATCTGCAGCATTGACGCTTCTCAAGGACAATTCGCCGAACGTATCAAACCTTGTAGGAACTCTGAACCAGCCACTTGATTGTTCTTCACGCATAGACACATGGATTCTCACAAACTCTATCAAGGATAAGAGCCATTTGCCGGGAAATGTATCCGCCGGAGGATAGGCTAGGGGAGGAGGGAGTGTTTATTGAGGGGGCATGTTGGCAAACCTGCCACTCTCCTCCCAGATCTTTCGCGGCACTAGCGCTTGCTTATCTCTGCCTCAACCCAACGCTGGTTCCCTGGTATCTAAATGAGGACAGGGGAACCAGCTAAAATTTCAGATTCAAAACAAGGCAACTGTCAAAAGTTTTGAAACTCAAAGAACTGATATATTATGAGTTGTGAAATGTGGGAATTGTTAAATGAACCGAATCTATAGACAATCCTGCTGTTTTGTTTTTAGTTCTAAACCACTTTATTATGTGAATCCACAGTTGATTAGACTGCCCCCTCAAGTGAGCACTAAACAAAACAAAACCCAATAACACATAAGGTGCTATCCACTGTAGAAAGTAATCCCAGAGATTCTATCTGGTTTTATATAAATAGTAACAGAAATTAGTGTATATCATTTACCAAATAAATATTTTCATCTCTATTTACAAGAAGAACACAAAAAGAACCCCAAATCCCTGAGAATTTAGGATTTTTGAAAAAAGTCCCGGATGGGACAGATTTTGTCCCGAATAGGCAGGTCGGTGCACAGATACAAGTGGCCGCAGGAAGTAGAGCGTAGGATATCTGCTAGGAGAGTGCAAACGTGCATGACCAAGCCTACAGATAGGCCACTCTCTACTGTTGCTCTCCAGACTCTGGCAACTCTCGCCTACACTGATAATGAATTAGATAAAGTGATAAGCTGGTCTGACCCAGTGATAAGCGTTTACTATGATGATGGGCCGGGTATGTAGACGTTAGGGCCCACCACCCGAAAGTCGGGACGTTAGGGCCCACTCATTGGGATCTTAGAGCCCACCACCCGAAAGTCCGAACGTTAGGGCCCACTCATTGGGACCTTAGGGCCCACCACCCGAAAGTCCGGATGTTAGGGCCCACTAATTGAGACCTTAGGGCCCACTTATGATAACATTGACATATATGATTGAAATATGCATACATGTTAAATCATTATCTACATTTCATGAAATTTGCAAAAACAATGTTTAAGCGCTAACAATTTAACAAACAAACTAACTAATTCTGAAAAATTAGGCGGGCCCTAACGTCTATTTATGCTATTTCTCACTCCAGGCGCCATAGGTGTGAATGTGGAGTGGCGCTGCCGCCGAGGCGCAACTGAGACTTTCACACACATAGACCATAGTGTTGTATGAAATAATTTGCTTTAAGCATAAGATGTTTTGATCATAAGAGTAACCTAAAACTCTTACAAGGTGTTATATACAAAGTCGTTCATTTTTAAAATACCTTCTCATTGTCATACAACGCTGAATAGATAAAACCGTCCATTATGTCGTTTATCTTTGGAGATATCGTATGCAACACTATGGGACATTAGGGCCCACCACCCGAAAGTCCGAACGTTAGGGCCCACTCATTGGGACCTTCGGGCCCACCACCCGAAAGTCGGGACGTTAGGGCCCACTCATTGGGACGTTAGGGCCCACCACCCGAAAGTCCGAACGTTAGGGCCCACTCATTGGGACCTTAGGGCCCACCACCCGAAAGTCCGGATGTTAGGGCCCACTAATTGAGACCTTAGGGCCCACTTATGATAACATTGACATATATGATTGAAATATGCATACATGTTAAATCATTATCTACATTTCATGAAATTTGCAAAAACAATGTTTTAGCGCTAACAATTTAACAAACAAACTAACTAATTCTGCAAAATTAGGCGGGCCCTAACGTCTATTTATGCTATTTCTCACTCCCGGCGCCATAGGTGTGAATGTGGAGTGGCGCTGCCGCCGAGGCGCAACTGAGACTTTCACACACCCCGTCTCGGCTCGGCCCTAACGTCCCGACTTTTGGGTGCTGGGCCCTATCCTCCTGCAATCGATGCGCGCCGAGTGAGTGGTGTAGGTACTACATGTACCCTTAAAGTTATGGGGATATAATAGCCTCATTCAGTTTAAATCCCAATAAACTAAAGAAGAAACCAACAAGTTTGGGTCAAAGTCGTTTGACGAGTTTGATGCGGTGAGATATGAACAAGGTGATAGCCGAGTGAATATCACATAGCATTCAAACGAGTTGGAGAATGACTTCTTTGACCAAAACGAGTTGCTTTCTGTATCTATCTGATCCCTGTACAGAGTAAGGAATGGACAACACACAGGATATAGACCATGGAGAACGGTCTATAATACTCATATGGGCATGCAGAACGAGTTCCCAATGTTAAACCTATGGACATTTATTCCAGGGGTGAGAAAAAGTGACATCTACTACAGATTCTGACCGATCCGATCGACGATTGTCACAGTTGTTACAATCGGACACCAGAGGACACCACCAGTTAATAAAATTTAGTGGAAAACGAATGTACTACAATCGGGGAGCTATGAAGAATGGAACAAATGGAAAAGTGTGGCCGATGGTGGCCGATAGTGGCCGACGGCGGCTGACAGCACCGATCCCACAAGGTTATGTTTTTCCGTTACACCAATGATCAGACTCCAATGGTTCCCGAATGGTAAATCAGACACTGTCAGAATCATATTTCGGATGAGAATTCGGCCAGATAAAAACAGCACTTTTAGACGTCCATAAGTGTTTTATAAAGTTGACCAACATCGTCCATGGGTCTCTATGGCATAAAGAAAAGGGTCTACCTGAACGATCCTAGGGGCCATTGAATAAACTACGAGCGACAGAAAGAATCTTAGAATTGTCTTTGAGACCATAGTGTTCTATAAAATCATTTGCTGTAAGCATAAGATGCTTTGATCATAAGAGTAACCTAAAACTCTTACAAGGTGTTATATACAAAGACCTCCATTTTTAGAATACCTTCTCATTGTCATACAACACTGAATAGATAAAACCGTCCATTAGGTCGTCTACCTTTGGAGATATCGTATGCAACACTATGGCCCAAAAGTTAATTCTAAGATACTTTTCTTGTCGTTCGTAGTATATTCATCCGCCCCCTGGATTATTAACCAAGGGCACAATCTCCATAGGCTCGCTTCCATTTGACAACGAAAACATTGTAGATTTTTTGTGTTCTCCTAATAGCCTATTTCCATTGCCCATCACCGATACACAGTCAGGAAACACCAACGGACCTTTAGCATTGCTGACGCAAAATGTAAATAGGCTATTAGGAGAACATAGAAAATCTACACCATTTTTGTCAGCCAATGGAAAATTGGCCTATACTCACGTAACTTTTAGAACGGGGAATCCCATCAACGTCAAATGACCATATTCCTCGGGAGGAGGGATTTCCCCTCCCTCCCTCCCTCCCTCCCTCCCTCCCCTTCCCCCGCCATCAGCGGCGTGATGTACCCTAGACTTGCTCAAGTCTTTGATTATGAACAATTATTAAATGATTAAACACAATCAGAATAAAGTTCATTAGAATCCTTCTCCGACTGGCCCATGTATCCCAGCGAGAAGGGTAGCCATAGGATGGAGGGACTGGAGCCAGTCTAGATGTATCACAGCTAAGAGGGTAGCCGTAGGATGCAGGGACTGGAGCCTGTATCCCAGCGAGGAGGGTAGCCATAGAATGCAGGGACTGGAGCCAGTATCCCAGCGAGGAGGGTAGACATAGGATACAGGGACTGGAGCCTGTATCCCAGTGAGGAGAGTAGCCATAGGATGCAGGGACTGGAGCCAGTATCCCAGCGAGGAGGGTAGCCATAGGATACAGGGACTGAAGCCTGTATCCCAGCGAGGAGGGTAGCCATAGGATGCAGGGACTGGAGCCTGTATCCCAGCGAGGAGGGTAGCCATAGGATGCAGGGACTGGAGCCTGTATCCCAGCGAGGAGGGTAACCATAGGATGCAGGGACTAGAGCCTGTATCCCAGTGAGGAGGGTAGCCATAGGATGCAGGGACTGGAGCCTGTATCCCAGCGAGGAGGGTAGACATAGGATGCAGGGACTGGAGCCTGTATCCCAGCGAGGAGGGTAACCATAGGATGCAGGGACTGGAGCCTGTATCCCAGTGAGGAGGGTAGCCATAGGATGCAGGGACTGGAGCCTGTATCCCAGTGAGGAGGGTAGACATAGGATGCAGGGACTGCAGCCTGTATCCCAGTGAGGAGAGTAGCCATAGGATGGAGGGACTGGAGCCAGTCTAGATGTACACGTCTGATACACGGAGGAGTAGGAGGAGGGGGAGGGGGAGGGGAAGGAGAGGAGGGACGCACAGCTCCTAAGGCCTGAGATCAACCGTGGAGCAGCAGTCACCCGCATAAGTACCTGATAGTCGCACCTCATATCGGCCACTCCCGCTTCGCACCTCAGGCAGGTAGCACCGTGGGAAAGTTATTGGATCACCATCAATTTGAACCCAACTTGTGGCTTAACAACTGAGACCAACTACCTGGAGTTTATAGCTAAAGATGTGGAGTTTTCTCTAAACTGTGAAGTTTATATATGAAGGTGGGATCCCAGACTACAGAGAACCCATTGAGAAGTTTATATTCCATGTACTACACCTGTGAGGAGAATTAGCTGGCAGGTTCCGGTTTGCTGCGGGGTAAGGTACAAACAAGATACACTCTGGTTCTATAGTCACCTGGATCATAAGGTCGGTGATACCTGAAGGCTGAGGGTGATCGCGAGAAGATTTCATTTTGTGGTGGACCAGCAGTTAAGGACGGACTGACTGTGGACTGTACACATATCTCCATAATCTCGCCAGACTGTAATCAGCTTATAAATGCAGCACGAAGCCTACAGATTATCCTTGTTTACCTGACAGTGGTGCAGGACAGAAGGAGGGACAGGTGGTGGTGACACTGACAGGGAGGGACAGGGAGACAGAGGAGCGGTAAGGGGTAGGACAGAGAGGCAGAGGCAGAGATGAGGTAGACAGAGTCACTGGCAAAGAAATGGTAAAGCCAAACACATGCATACGTCGTATTACGGTTAAAATGGATGACCCAGCGAGAGGACTCTAAAGTAGAGAGACTCAGGAAAGAAGAGATATATATTAATCGAGAAACAGGGAGGTACACCGTAAGTGCATGTTAGTTATCAGAATACCACAGGATACCACAGAATACCACAGGGGAAAAGGAATAGGCTTGAGAGATTAAATGAGATACTTAGATATTGAGAAAAAAATATTATTTATTTTGTGCCAGCCAAAATTCCTCGATTTTGAGGCTATAAACACAAAGAAAATATTTGGAAAGCAGAGATACGTATACTTAGAAGTGCCTGAAGCGAAGCAGTTTTGGCAAGAAGGAAGAGGAACAGAGGAACAGTAGAGAAGCTGAGTCAGAGAAGGAGAGTCATACAGATAGAGTGAACAGCAGCGAGGAGCATGACCACCACCTTATCTCTGTCACGATAGTGGTACAGATAGTCAGCGGCTGAGGGAGTGAGGGCAGGACACGGTGTCCCTGCGGCTGGATCCCGTGCAGAGGATGAGAGGTGTGCCGGCACTCTGAGCCTGCATGGGCGTGCACGTCCCACTGCCTTCACCGCCATAAAAGGAATTTAGTAGACACAGCGGCAAATGACTGCATTCACAGCAAACCACATCTTTCACCGTGACCTCCTTACATAGTGTTGATAGCGTCTTGGGACTGTTCTACAGTCTATAGTTGACCTGAATCTAGTGGGCCGAAACCACCCTTGAGGGGTTAACTGCCACCATGAGCTGCGTGGCTTCCTGCCTCCCCGTGATCGGGAATAATGACCCCGCCTCCATGCTCAGCCACCAGCTGGACCGACAGCTGCGCCACTGGCGGCGGGAGGAACGTGGTACCGTCCATGTTGTCCTGCTCGGTAAGTTCCGCAATTTTGATTGTTTTAATTTTAAGAATTTTCTTTTTCATTAACAAGCTTTGCTGTTTTTTTATTGGATAATCTTGCTAAATTTGATTGTATGTGCTTAACTCCCTCATTTTACAATGGTTTATCTTACCCCTGGTATTTTTCCGCCCAAGACTTAACATTGAGACTCGTACTCAATGCCCATGGAGTATTTGGAAAGAATACTTAATAGGGGATTATGTCACAAAGTTAGCCCATTAATCAATGTGAGAGGTGAGATAAATTCAGAAACCTATTCAAGTTTAGAGTCAAAGGGCGATCCCATCTTGTTTGAATTACTACTTAATTCACGTGGCTTTGCCTTGTTACTTACAATGCTATTCAAACTCGCTGAGATACAAGCTCTGACCATCAACTTAAATGGGCTTCCTCTAAAATATCCTTTTGGCTTTAAGTGACCCAGCCATTGTAGAACATAAAGCTCTCAGTTTTCAATATATAGACTTAATTCTCTACTGAACAATACATAAACGAATCCGACATAACATCCTTACGTTTCCCTACTCTTCATTTAGGTACGAAAATCTTAAATATATATATAATTAATTTTCATGATCACTTCAATAAAAATGTTAACCAGTTAGAAAGTGAAGATATTTCTCTGCATCAATAATATGAATTCCCCTCTGATTATTAGCAGTTCATTCCAGTCCGATTTTATCGTTATTGAAAGGACATAAGGATATAAGTTATATCACTTAATGTATATTCTAGACCAGAGCCACACAAAGTTTAATCTATTTAAGAAATATCCGAGAGAAATTACATAACCATTTTGCCCCTATATAACGTCACCATAGTCCCCATCTTCTCTCAACATAATGCATCCATATTTTTGAATAGATGAAATGCTATGCTATATTTCAAAATTTAGATTCTTTCGTATCTATTTTTATATATTAAATAACTGAACTCCGTTAATTTATCTAGAGAAAAGCAGGTACATAGTCAAAGTAGTAACTTGTCTATTCTGTACCAGCATGTGAACAATCCATCGATGCACAATTGTATATCCAATAGACCACACTTGCTCACTCCAACGATGAACAATAACTGGAAAAAGGAAACATACCATCTGTGGTTTACGGCCGCCTATCCAAAAGACCATTTTTTATTGTCTATATCTACACTAGATCATGCAATAACTGTAATACATGTCACAACAAGAAGCAAAAGTTATGTTCATCATTGATGAATAAGCGTGCAATTGTAAATGAATAACAATTTAAAGGTGTGGGTTACATTCAGTCAATGGATAGTTTTCTGTAACCCACTTGCACCTAGTAAACTTACCGTTTCTGCAACTGTCTATCTTGGATCCAAACATATCAAGCACAAGTGGGTCTTGAGGTATTTTGGCCTTGAGTGATTGGTCATGGCCAACTGGTCATGCCTCTAAGACCCTGAGATACTGGTCCCCTTTTCTATTCTCACTATCACAATGAATAGCATGCAGATAGTGAAGGGATAGTTTTCTGGAAGCATGCTGGAAGTTCAATATGACCACTCTAACCTCTAGGCAATGTAGATAGGGCGTGCAAGCACGCTCTAATAAAGAGGGAAAGCGTCAGCATGTTGGATGGCTTTCTCATTCTATGATATGAGATTTAGAGAAGAGTTGTAAAAGTAAAGGCCCGTATCCGTTGGACAATAAAAACTGTTAAGATTTTGTGTGTTCTCCTAATAGTCTATTTCCATTAGCCATCACGATATACAGTCAGGAACCACAGACAGACCTTTAGCACTGCTGAGGCAGAATGTAAATAGGCTATTATGCGAACACAGAAAATCTACACTATTTTTGCCGCCCAATGGAAAACGGCCTTATCACGTATGTATAGGCCTGTTTCCATTGGCCGACGAAAAGGGTGTAGATTTTTGTGTCCTTCAAATAGCCCGGTTTTAATTGGCCTTCACCGATCTACAGTCAGGGACCACCAACCGTCCTTTAGCACTGCTGACGAAAAATGGAAATGGGCTTTTAGGAGAACACAAAAAATCTAAACCCATTTCGTCAGCCGATGGAAACAGGCCTTATGCATGCAGATAGTTCTAGATGCATCTGTAGGCACATCGAATATAAAGTTAACTGAAATCTCCATGCTAAACCTTCATTTCTAAAGTGACAAGTGTTCTACGTAATCTTGCTCGGTCTTACCTCGATTATATTATTTTATGTTGTGTTATCAGCTAAATCATACCATTTCATGATTAGAGTAGAAAAGAAATCTGATAAGGATCCAGACTTGATTTAAACTAGAAAGTTTTTGTTTTCCAAATTGACCTGGTGCTATTAAATGTACTTTTTGTTTGTTGTGCTGGGAGCTGAAGGAAAAAACACAATGTATATTTGCTTTCTTTCTGAACAACCCTCGTAAGAGCTCAGCTGAGCCATCAAACAGTGAAAACCATGCCTTGTTCTCCAAGCGAAGTCAAATAACCAAAGATAATAACAACGATAAGCACTTGAAGGGCCGTATTTATGATCAGATAAGGCTTTTAGTCACGGCTTCGTCCCAGTACCTGCCAGTCCCCGAGGCTCCTTCACCCAGGGGCAAATTGAGGTCAAAGCGGACACAAGATTAATATAACTTATGACAAGTGTTTGAGGCTGCCACCAAAACAATGAGATCAGGTAGTTGTGCTATAAATAGACTGATAAGGCCGTCTTGAGGGCCGCTGGCCGGATACTACAGGTGTTACTTCCTGTCGGGAATGCCCTCTTTCTATTTATAGCTGCGTCAGTAAGGCCTCTTTCCATTGGCCGACAAAAATGGTGTAGATTTTCTGCGTTCTCCTAATAGCCTATTTACATTTTGCGTCAGCAGTGGTAAAGGTCCGTCGGTGGTTCCTGACTGTATATCGGTGATGGCCAATGTAAATAGACTATTAGGAGAATACAAAAAATCTATAGCGTTTTCGTCGGCCAATGGAAACATGCCTTTAGGCCTTTGCATCATGGAATTTTTTCTCACGTGTGTTTCTCAGCAGATCCTTTTGAGCATTCCTATGATTGGACTCTGAAAGTTTTCAACAGGGTGTTCTGTTTGTTCCAAGGTTTTGTTTTTTTTTCTAATTGCCTAGTTTTAGTTTAGATTAAATGTTCTTAGATATTTGTTTTCAAGTTTCTGCGTAGTGTATTTATACAATAAGCATGAAGTACAGTGATTAGTCATGGTCAACTGGGCATGCCTCTGAGACCCTGAGACACTGGCCCTCTGCGTCTTTCACAATGCCTTTGTGAATAGCACGCAGATAGTGAAGGGATAGTGTCTTTGCAGTATGCTGAAAGTGTATATGTGACCACTCTACCCATCTTGGCAATGTGTATAGGGTTAATTCAAACACGCTCTAATTAATGTAATGTTTAGATACAGGTTTAAGAATAAATCTTTGTAATGTCCGAAGTGAATTAGCAATTGATGGATGTTGGACTGGTTTCATTGTTAGTTATTTATAGACTGGTTCTGTCGTTGATTTTCTGTTCATGTTTTTTTTTAAGGTTCTTAAAATATCCACAACAGTCCAAGATATAGACGATCGATAACAGTCAATCCAGGCCTGAGAGTGCATGTCTGTGTATTGGACCTTGGAATACTTGTAAAATGTTTGAGACAAAAGAAAAGCATTAAATATTAAAAAATAAAGATAATGGCTGATTCCCAGATAATTTCCCACCAGTCACAAGTGATGAAACTGTGGGGTGGACAATACACTAAATAAATGTTATAATGAATGGTATAAATGGATGTTTTATACCTTAACTAAGCGATATCATTTTCCCTCTGTATTTTTCTCCATAGGCTTAACGCTAGGAGCTCATACTCCACTGTGGTGAAGGTAGTTGACCCAATATTCAATGGCTAGTTGTGTGAGATTTCTCTTTTTTCTTCTTTAATAGCAGCTATTATTGACATAAAAAAGCATACATTTACAATGAAATATCCTGACATAGTTTCTGCAAGACGTAAAAGGAAGAACTGATAATAACAATTACCACATTCCATTTCAAACAATAAAGAGTTATTATGAAATCATCGCTGCTTATTTTTTTATGAATACTTAGATCCTTCACCAAACAAAATACATAATTGAGCATGGGTGCTACTGAATTAAATCATTTCAGCTGTTTATAAGAGGTAGTGTATATTATCAGAGTGGTGGCATACAGAAAAGGGTGTACATGTACATGCACATGTCTACATTGCACGTAACCTGTGTAGGCCACTTTGGTCGTTCGTTATCTCTCGTTTGGCGTTAAGTAGTCCACACTCACGTGGTCCATCGTCCCGTACATGACAAGTGGCTGTACACTGCTCTCGGCCATCTCTCCCTCGTCCTTGGATCAGGGATTGCCTGACGCAGCAAAGTCGATGTCACGTTCACCATCAGAACGTACCTGTAGATACCGGAGATTAATCTGGAGTAACTTGTTCCCATCACTGCACGAAAACCACCAGATTATTCCTATATATATAAATATATATATTTACGCCATCGTGGAAGTGCATGTATTGGTGGAATATTGACTTGTTTTCATATATATATATATATTCCCAGTGTTTATATACGGACGCGTCTTGGCTGTATTTCACACCCGGCGTATATGAGAGGAAATATCCTCTCCCCCCCGCCGCCTCCCGCCCGTTTGTGTTGGTAGAAGTATAGGTGTCCTCAATGGGAAACCCTCCCCTGCCGCCCCCCCCCCCCAACCCCGCCACCTCCTGCCATGCTTATATATGCCTACAGATGAGGCGTATACACACGGGGAATAGGTTTACCTTGTATACGCCAAATACTTTCTTATATACGCCGGGCGCATTCATAAGTAAAATGATGGTGTTTGTGCAGTACATGCAGTGGTTTAAAATCATCTACATTTGGCACTAGGTGCACCCCTATCATAAGATCTCACACTCTGTAAATGGTATTCTGTACAAGGTTCTCACTGCGCTCTATTGGAGAAGAATTCTTAACGAACAAGGCTTAGAGCCTTGAGAACCACTAGAACACAGTGTTCCTGCTATATGGCATCATTGAGATTATGGGAATCTTTGGGCTACATTGATGTATTCTTTAGCATGGGAGGCAGTTCAGTGGATTCTCAAGGCTCTAAGCCTAGTTAATTAAGAATCCTTCTCCAATAGAGTGTAGTGAGAGTACAGAATACCACTTAGATAGTGTGAGATCTTATGAGAGGGGTGCGCCACCAGTGCACAGTATCACTTGAATATTAAGGTGTAGCAAACATATAATGAAACAGAATATTGATGATCAAGGCTAAACTGAGTATGGTGGTAGACCGCTTACTGTAGCGAACCTTATCCAATAAACCTTTCAAAAAAACAAAATTGTTAGAAGAAAACTCACAAGATTAAGATAACTTGGTCCGTACTCCATCGATTTTGATTGTGGAGTAATACGTAACGTTCAAACGAGGTGGAATGAAGACCAAGTTATTTTCATCGAGTGGGTTTCTTATTTTATCTCACGTCGTATTTGCATCATTTATTGCTGAACACTATCTTTACGGCCGTTGCCTAAGGAGAAAAGTACCGGGGTGACATAATGCATGTTATCTCACCCCGGTATTTTTCTCCATAGGCTTAAAGTTAGGAACTCATACTCCACGGCCATAACGATCGTGTACTCAATACTTAATGGCTAAATTGGTGATTTATTTTATCATTAAATCATGTTATATGGGATGAGATAAAATCAGAATCCCATTCGACGAAAATAACTTGGTCCGCACTACAACTCGTTTGACCGCAGAGTAATTCACTAATAACGGGGACACACCAAGCGAGTGAAGGCAGCGATCTCTGGAATCGCCAACACAAATTGGCGTGTATATGAGATATTATTTCATAGGAATATCTCCTGCCTATAAATTATCATCTTATAGAAACAATAATCAGGTGAAATATGAAATAATAGATCACATTTAGGCCATTTTGTGTTGGCTATTCCGGAAATCGCTGCGTTTCTCGCTTGTCTCCAGCTTCAGCTTCGCTTCGTGAATTACTCTGCAGTATTTTGATTTTGTTGCTAAATGACACTGATGTTCTATCGGTATCTTCAAATAATTCTGGATTATGAGAGTTGGGAACATGTACAAATGGGATATGTGAAGAAAAAAACTATGTCACCATGCTAATTTCTATGGGAAGGCCATCTGAAGAAGGTCAGTGCTTATCTATTGGTGTCTATGGGAAGCTGCTATATTTTCCTGACACCAGCTGGCAGCACCAGTGTTAAACCAGGGGGCAGTGCGATACCTATCCGCATTTGTCTTTAACACGTTAACATGTATATAAGAAATGAATAGGTATCATAAAAACTTGAAATTCATATCGAGACTTTCAAAATAATATTGAGACTATGAATTATACAAATAAAATCACTTTAAAAGCATTTGAATTTTTTTTAACGAAAATGCGGTTGTAAACATATTGATGAGTGAATTTTTTTCTAATGTCCAGAAACGGAAAAAGGCTCAGGTCTAGACCACTCCGGGTTCATCTCAGACCTTTCCACAGAGAAACTTTGAAAATAGAAAAGATTTTACAACATATTACTGAGTGACGTCCGTCCATCACACGTTGAAGAACAGTTCGAGGTCATCAAGTTTTATCATAAAACGGGATGAGTTTTAATCTTGACCACCGTATGCCACGACTGGAGTTTGGCATAGTGACTTCATGAGGCAAAGCCGAGTGAAGTCCGGAACAAAAACTCCAGGAGTGGAATGCGGTGGCCACGATTAAAACGAATCAGGTTTTGATTTTATCCTACCCCGTCTCCTCGATTTTGGAACATTACATGATAACAATTCTGTATGCCACTAGTGGCATATAAAACTCCGTATGCCAATCAGTGTGGCATACTGAAACTCAATGTTAAGCCCATGGGATTTTATATTAGGGGTAGGATAATACCTTATTTGTTTGGATAAAAATATTCCAATAAGGTTAACACATGTCATTAAATACCCAATATTCAGTTCCCCTCTGTAGGGATTTAGGGATGAGCGGCGAGAATATCACATCACAAACAAACCACTGATCTGTATTAGTTCTTATCTTATCTCCGTCTGATTTTACTGATTGCAGGCACGGGGGAGTCTGGTAAGAGTACGATTACAAAACAGATGAAGATCATCCACATCAATGGATACAGTGAAAGGTAAGTCAACCACAGCTGTTTATCCTACCCCTAATAAAAAACGGCATAGGCTTAACATGGGGTTTGTGTAAGTCACGTTTTTTTGTGTTTTTTTTAATTTAGTCAATCCAAATTCTGTTGAACAGTTCTTCCATCTGGATTGTGCGGTGGAGTATACGGCATATAGCCTATGATCCATGGGCGCCGCCATGACGCCCCCCGAGAAGGTGTTCTTCACTAATGGAGGTGCAAAAGAAGTGAGTGATAATTGGGAAATATCACTTTTCTTGCCTTGCTCACATATGTAAATAAAGTATTCCGTGTGAAAAACATCATGTCCTGGGTTTTAGCATTATATCTTCCTGCTCTGGAATCGGTGTAGAGAGTCAAAGGAACCTTGGTAAAACATTGAAAGGCAGCTGAATTTCGTAAGAACAAAGAGCCAGAATACGGGTTTTGTCCCCCGACCACCTAGTGACTGCTTCATGAACTAACAATGGCTCTGTCCCCTCTACACGAACAGTAGTAAACACATGTAGCTTAAAGTATACATCTTGTGCAAAGTTGGAGAGAGTGAAGGTGATGGGATGAGCAAGATGAAGGGGATAAGGGGAGGGGGGGGGGATATTTACTTCCTAGATTAATTGCATGTACCGACTATATATATAAAATATGTATTATTCCTATATACCCATTATCGAACTAACCAGAGTTATATACCGCTGCTGGGGGGTGCATTAAAAATAAAATATGTGTCAAGTTTGACGTTTTCGTCCCGCTCTCATGTTTTCGTCCCACTCTGACGTTTTCGTCCCGCTCTGAAGACATAAAGAGCAGTGGGACGAAAACTTAGCTAATGCAGTTACTCGATAAGAGTGACCATTTTTCAGGAGCTATCGCAGGAAAAGAAATAATCATTTTTATCAATATTTGGAGGTATATAGGAATAGGGAAACCAAGTACTGGTAATCAAAGTCAAAGTTACTCGGTAAGGCTCGGAAAAATTACTGCCCGCGGCCAAGGCCTTGGGCAGTAATTTTTCCAAGCCTTACCTCGTAACTTTGAACTTTTGCTCACCGGAACATAGTTTCCCTCTATTCTTCCACCTTAATCATCCGTTTAAATGAGGCAACCGTTTCAGCCGTTTGCGTCTTGATTGATAAGGAATACCTTAGACTTAGGCCTCTATGTATTGGTGACCGTTCAAAGGAGGATGTACAGTGTTTCCGCCTCTTAAAGCGCACCTTCTGCGCAGCTCGAGTTGGAACTTCACAATTTTCTATACAGTCGGAATTCTTTGAGAGATGGCCCAAGAACGGCCCAAGAACGATGGTCCTTGTATGAGTTACAGAGAAGGGTCTTCATGTACGATCCTAGATTATCCAACGTGCCCTATAGTACCGCATCAGAAATCATAACATATTTTCATATGCAAATCATTAATGAACCAAAAATAGTTTGTATTTTCTAACTGAAATTATCTTATCAAAACCTTTGCTCTGATTTAGCCATGACATAACAGACATCCTCGGGCTTGCTTCAGGATATATAGGTCACTGTTGATCTGATAAAATTTTGTTTGAAAGGTCCAATTTCTCTGGAGTAGAGGGTCCTGCACTCAATTGACAAAATAACTCTTTTCTTTTTATATTTCTTTTGGTCTCTAGCCGCAGGAAATAATTGGGGATTAGGATCAGTGCTTTCTGCTGCAATCGTTATCTCTCTATAATGATAAGGGAGATAGAAGCGATCAGGATATATTGGATGGTTAGGGTAAACACACTATAGGGGACGGTTTAGGGTCAGAGCTTGTATCCCATCGAGTTTCAATAGCGTAGTAATCCAAAACCAGTAGCGATTCAAACGAGCGCCCTAGGGTGCCATTTGAAACATACTTCCATTTCGTATACGGAAGGAAGTCTGCAATGACCATTTTTCCATTTCTTTCATGAAATGAAAATATGTACTGACAGATGTTCCTTTCGTAGACAAAATGAGATGTTATTTTCATTTCATAGATGAAATGGGATGTCCTTTTCATTTCGTAGATGTAATAAGATGTGACGTAAATAAGATGTAACAAGGCGCGTCAGTGTGCATGGGAAGCTCGGTAGGTTCCCCACTTTAGCCTAAAGCCCAATACACATCTACTAATTTTGGAACATTGATGTACCTTTCCCGGGGACAAAGGAATGGTAATATGTCTCAGGCGAGCCATCCTAACGGAGTCAGCCTCAGTCGGTAGATGTAGGACAGCTAGGCAAGGGTCAGCCAATGATTAGTGAAACCCCCTCCTTGAGATGTTCTTATGTCACTGCTGAGTTATCGTTCAATGTTCCTAAATCATTCACCAAAGATTTATCATCTTGTTGATAAATCTAGTCGCTGACAACGGAACATTGGTAAGTGGCCCCTGATTATGTTAATGACACGAGCCGAGGTATTATGTAATTTGCCTGGTACAAGTTCACTTACTTCTATACGATTTGGGAACTAATCGTTTAACCCTGAGTCGGTATATGTGTATTGGGCTTTATCCTACCCCTAATATAAAATCCCATAGGCTTAACATTGACTTTCCGTAAGCGCCCGTATGTCGCATACGGATAAGAAATCGCTCCTAGGAGCATACACAAAATGGACCAATCAGAGATCAGCAGCTGAAAGTAGTTCCAAGCGCCTTCAGAGCAGCAAGGAGAGCTATATGGAGGACTTCACAAAGTTTTTATCGTCTTTTTTGTTATCATCCTTACATAAAAACGTTCACAGGGGGTAGGATAAAATCAAAACCTTATTCGTTTTAATCTGGGCTCCCGTATGCGACTCCTGGAGTTTTGGTTCCGGATATCACTACGCCAAACTCCAGTCGTCGCATACGGGAGCCCACATTAAAGCTCATCCGGTTTTACGATATTACTGTCCAGAGAACCTCTTGCCGAATTGTATAATGACCAATTCGTCGATCGTGATCTCGAGGAACGTGCAGGATGAGATACAGCTCGAGAGTGTTGTAATACTTCGGTGGCATGTTCAGGAAACAATGTCAGATTATTCCTCTGGAATGTAGTGATATACGAAGAACGATAACTGCATTTTGTAATGCGCTATCTTGTCGTATTTATCATTTATAAAACAGTGTTCGGGCAGTCATTCTACACCAAATGTACCATGTTTTTGTGGATACAAAACATGTGTATCAAGATGTCGATATGTCAATCCTGACTACAGGACAGGTTTTCGAACAAAAATCACACAACTTTAACCATTTAGCTCCACTATGATGCCTGGAGGCATTCCTACGCATAGTACACCATGATGACTGGAGGCATTCCCAGGCATAGTACGCTATGATGCCTGGAGGCATTCCCAGGCATAGTACGTTATGATGCCTTAGACCTCATAACTGGAATGAAATAATGAAATAATGTGAATATTTTGATAATATTTTTCCAACCTTGGTAGAATTATATCATAGTTAATATCATCTTCTTATATAACATCCTAATGATTTTGGATAACCATGGAGGTGTGCTATAATGATTTCACTGTGGATATTGTGAACTACAGCGTTCTAAAGGGGTGAAAATGGAACTGCAGTGGCGTATTTCAGGGTGTGTATTTGATGCTATGCAGCGTAATGAAAGGGTTATTGAGTATGTATACAACAGGGAAATCCCACTCTGACTATGCCCATCCAATATCAATACTCCTTTTATTTAAGTATCACTACAACATGTGATACTTCATACCGCTTATGACCTTAAATTGGACCTCCATGTAGAATTTCTCGAAGATACCAAATATAACAGATATCGATTGATTGTCTCCTAAGTATTGCTGAAGAAATGTTTCAGTATGTACAAATCATTGTATATTTTGACTTACTGTGTCCCTTATCGCACTTAGTTTCATCACCAATCACTTTGTTAATCTGGTTAATGTATTTTGGAGAAAGTTATTTTGTATTCACTGGGAGAGCTTTCTCCCTTGAAAGAAGTGAATAAAAGTAAACAAAAATTTAAAAATCACCAATGTATATTGGAGACGAAAGAAAATGCGTCAGAGACAGTAAGTTTTTCATGTAATTTCTTTTATTGGACCGGTTTTGGGTGACTATCAATCTGCAGGTAGAGGTGGAGGTTTTACGACTTGTTTGTGTCTGTTTTTTGCCCGCCGTTGTGCAGACGAACAAAGGCCATATGACAAAGATATGGTGAAACACTGAAGGTCTATAAATACATAGACTTGCCTAGCCATCCAGGATATAAAGCCCAATGCACATCTACCGATTTCGGAACATCGATGTACCTTTGTCGGCGACAAATGAACGGAAAAAGTGAATCCTAAAGTGGGATTCACACAGTGGGATTCATGTACCTCACAGGCCGTTTGTCTGAGACAAATCCTGTTGAGATTCGGTACTGGAACACAATCTCCTCGTGTGAATGACAGGGTTCCTTTTTGCTGAGACAAGTTGTTTTCCTTGCAATTATCAGCGACAATCACTCCTAACAAGGAACAGAATCTCATGAGATTTTAACTTAAAGCAGGTTTAAAATTTAGAGGGGGACTTTGGTGAGACAAATGTATTTCACATATTCTCCCCCAATATGTGAGTCTCAGTGGTCGTAAATAACACCTATTCACGCAGGGAAGTACCCTGAGTCGGCGACTGTGTACTCTGTGTACCCTGTGTAGGGGTGTAGGGGTGAGACTATGTACCACTATGTTAAGTCTTCCCATGTGAATTGAATCTGCCATGTTACCTTGAGACTGTAGGTCTGTGAAACTTTGTACCCAGCGGGAAATAGTCGGCGACTGGTGCAAAGGTGTGAAGTACACCAGTCTCAGGTCCATTTGTCCCTTCGTGTGAATCCCACTTAAAGTGGGATATACCCGATGAGATTCATGTACCTTACAGGGTTCAAAATCTCATAAGATGCAGTTCCTTGTTAAGTAGGATTCACACGGTGAGATTCATATACCTTACAAGGATCAAAATCTTATGAGATTCTGTTCCTTGTTAAGTGTAATTCACACGGTGGGATTCATGTACCTCACAGGGTTCAAATCTCATGAGATTCTGTTCCTTGTTAAGTGTGATTCACACGATGTGATTCATGTACCTTACAGGGTTCAAATCTCATGAGATTCCGTTCCTTTTTAGGGGTAAATGCCTTTAACAATTACAGGGGGGGAAAACAAGTGTCAGGGAAAGGGAACGCTATAACTTAGATGAAGAGATTGTGTTCGAGTAAAGAATCTAAGCAGGATTTGTCTCAGTAAAACACCTTGTGAGGTCCATGAATCCCATCGTGTGAATCCCACTTTACGGTAGTCAGTAGATGTAAGACAGCTAGGCAATGCTCAAAGTACCGTTCAAGAGACAAAGTACTATTCCTTTGTTGCCGACAAAGGTATATCGATATTCCGAAATCGGTAGATATTCATTGGACTTAAGAGTGAGTCCACTGACCCACAAAACCTTCACCGACTGTTTGAGTTTGGTAAAAGGTTTGTAAGTGGTGGTAACTGACTGCCTTTTATCAGTGAGGCTAACAGTAGGTGGTATGTTTCCCAATTTATCTCAACCCTGGTATTTTCTTCTCCATTGGCTCAACATGGGAACGTGTACGCAATGCCCATGGAGTATTTAAAAATATTATTCAAGTGAATATGTCACAAATGGTAGCCAAATAGGCAATATGAGATAAATTCAGAAACCTATTCAAGTTTATGGTCAGAGTTCGATCCCATCTCGTTTGAATCGCTATGGAATTCATGGGATTCGACTTGTGAATTACTACGTCATTCAAACTCGATCGGATTATCAGCTCTGACCATAAACTTTTATAGGCTTCCTCTATAGTTCCTGACATCGCGACCTACCAGTAGTCAAAAGTACAAGTACTGCTGAGTTTTATACTGCAATGAAAACCTGCCATGGCAGATTACAGTCTTTTGTGAAAAAGAGAATTATTTTCACAAAATTCTGTTTGGATAGATAGTCGAAACGAATAACATATTATAGAAATGTTTTTTTGTAAAATAGGAGATACTGAAAACAAGTTATGTTATCATTAAATATTATATTGAGAGAGTAAAGATGGAGTTTTTTCTACAGTACTTGTTAAGATCCCATTTGTTCAGTGTTGTGGATTTCTCCTTTCAGTGAGAGACTAGAAAAGGTGAAGGACATTAGAAGAAACATTCGAGATGCCATATTGGTAAGTCACAGCAACTTTACATCAAGAAATCAAAGTAGAAACTATCCGAATACATCATGCCAACATTTAATCAGAATGATCCGATTCATCATTTTTATCGTGTTTTTTTATATGATTGTATTAACCCTTTACAGGCGGGGGTCTGTGGTAGACCCATGTTGGTGAGAACGGGTACCAGGGACAGGTATAATGCTAGGAGACGAGCCTGTTGTTGTCCAAACCCAGATTCTATTGCTTGATGATGTGATTTGACACTTTAAACTTAATATCTTTATTTGGTTTATTTATCAATTTTGAATCAGGTTTGAATCTTTATACCACAGTTATGGTATCTGACGGGTTTTATATAATGGGTCGTGATTTACTGAGTCCCCATACATTTTCAATGGGGGCTTTGTATACGATGGATAATAAAATTAGTTTCCGTATTCTTAATTGGTACCCCCTTGCCGGTAATATCTAATGCTTTTCTCATTCCTTGATTATATAATGATATATATATATAGAGAGAGAGAGATTTTCGTCAAATTGTTTTGATTGAAGTTAAAGTCTACAATTTGTTTTGAGTGCATAGAGCGTAGTGAGAATCTTGTACAGAATACCACTTAGAGAGTGTGAGATCTTCTGAGAGGGGTGCTTAGAAATGGTACTCTTTTGTTGACAGACGATCTCTGGTGCCATGTCACTTCTGAACGTTTCCCTCAAGGACCAGTCGCTCGAGTCGAGCATAGAGTACCTGATGGAGAACGCGACACAACCTGAATTTGATTACCCTCAGGTAAGGTTCCCTCATTCTCTTCTGTGTCGATGGCTGAGAAGGACATTGATGAGTGTTTGGTCTGTGTCCCCGGTCACCATCGAGTTTGGAGCGCACAGAAATATGAACGAGGCGATAGACGAGTGAATATTCTGACGCGCGCCAAATGAGATGGTGAATTGAGACCAAGCACCTATGTTGGGAGACTCACTCATACCAGCTAACCGCTGACGATTGTCCCAATGAAAATAAAGAATTTTTAAAAAAAAAAGAGTTTTATCTTAGCCTGGGGCACGATTAATAATCAAGGATCGTATATGGAGACCCTTTTCCGTATGCCAAAGAGATCCAGGGACGATGTGGGTCAACTTTATTCAACACTTATGGGCAACTTTAAGAAACGCTGCGACTGTCTTTCCGAAAAAAACTTGAAATCTATTAAATGATAATCCTTGTATGAGGTACAGAAAAGGGTCTGCAATTGCGATCCTATATTATCCAACGGCCCCCTGTATATATTCATCTGTTTATCGCCCGTTGAGTATGAGTTACCGTACTTGCAAGCCTGTTAAGTACGAGTTCCTAACGTTAAACTTTTAGATGTATATCCCAGGCTAAGATGATACGTGAGTTTCTGATGAAGTGAGGCACCCAGAGACTGAGTATAGAAAAGAGTGAGTCTTTCAATAAATGGGACTAATTTCACTCAGCAATATGATTTTAGAAGAAACTCTATCGAGATCCATACCCACTCAAAATATGCCAAGAGTTTTTGTTGTGAAGTAATCTCAAAACCAAAGCTGAGTGGTATTATGTAGCAAACCAAAATCAATTATCACATAGCTATGCTCACTTATGTACCGTGTCTGCAACTTGTACATACTGAGTCAACATTGTCAACAATAAAAATAAAATAAAATAAATGGCGTATTTTCAGTTTCTACGGATTACGTGCGGTTCAATTTTTTATCTCACACCTTGACAAATATTTGTGACATAAACCACCATCGGGTATTCCTTTACAATATTCCATGGGTGTTTAGTACGATTTTCCAATGGAAAAAACTAGGGATGAGATAAAACATAGTTCCTTGTAAACATGACAGTAACTGCAGTAATGAGCAGGAATTCTTTTTTGTTGTTCCATGTACATAATCAATCCTTTCAGAATGAAAGAAAATTGTCCTGTGTTGCTGTATAAATGCACTAATAGTGTATTCTTTATTTCACAGGAGTTTTACGACCACACGATGAAGTTATGGGCAGACCCAGGATTTCAATCATGTTTCCGGAGGTCAAATGAATATCAACTCATAGATTCTGCAAAATAGTGAGTGTTCATCCTGATTAATTACAAAAGTAGTAACAAATCACAGAGGACCAGACGGTGGCTGCTTTTTTCATTACGAGATGAATGAAACTTAGGTGGTGATTCTTTTAGACACACTGCAAACGGATATCCTAGCACCTAGCACCCAAGTAGTGTCACTCCAGAATAAAGAACAAATAAAAAAAAGCGTGGCAATGCTTGCCAGGACACCTAACGGACAGTATACGAACTATTTCTCGGGTGCGCTTCCAATCCCAGTCACGTGATCAGATTTGGACATTCAAGCAACTATTTTACCTCCCTCCCACCCTACAATTGTTTGGGTTTCACGAGAGTCCATTTTTCATGAAATTTCACTGTATTTTACTATATAACTATACTGCATAACAGTTATACCGTTTCATATTGTCAATTGACGTTTAACTGACAAACTGATAAATTTTCGTCCCCAGTTGTAAACCTTATTGGAGTATCCCATAATTCAGTCTGTTTACAGGATCCGGTATTAGCTGGTTTCCATTATTGTATGGTAATAGACCCTTGACCCATTTCCTACAATCATCGCAGTTGAACGGTTTTCATAAATCTTTAAATTGGAAATCAAATGGCAGAAATGGAAATTTCAGTTACTTCTAGTTACAAGTTTCAAATTATAATCAGTGTATCCAGTTAGAAACAGTAAAACGGTTGTTTATCGTAAGACAGGCGGCCGAGGTGCGGCCAGCGAGTGAGAAGCGGATCCTGTACTTACCCGGGCGATATTAGGGAGTTTAGTAACCTCTGGAGGGGCCACGCCTCGTTTATTCATTATGGTGTTGTCTGTGTTGCAGCTTCCTTGACAAAGTGAGTGAGATACGACATGACTCGTATCAACCTGTAGACCAGGACATCCTGCGGTGTCGAGTCATGACCAACACGATACAACGGATAGACTACACCGTCAAGGACGGCAAGACCAACGTGCCCTTCAGGTAAATATTAAGAAAGAAACTGATGAGTGTTTGGTCTGTGTCCTCGTTCGCCATCGAGTTTGGAGTGCGCAGTAATGTGAACGAGGCGATAGCCGAGTGAATATTCTGAAGCACTCCGAGCGAGATAGTGAACAGGGACTCAGACCTAGCCCGAATATGTTTCTCAGTCCAAGCAAGAATATGTTTCTGATTTTATCTTAGCCTGGAAATATTCTCTTCAGGTAAATATATACACAATATTACCATGATTTGGGTCTGTGTGGTCATATTCTCTGCATAGTTGATGCATAGTAAAGCCGAATAAACATATTCCGATTTATGTACCTTTGTCGGCAACAAACGGCCGGTAATTTGTCTCAGGCGAGGCATCCTAACGGAGTCAGCCATAGTCAGTAGATGTAGCACAGCTAGGCAAGGGTCAGCCAACAATTAGTGAACCACCTCCTTCAGATGTTATTTTGTCGCTGACAAGTTGTGTCGGTGCACCCCTCTTATAAGATCTCACACTCTCTAAGTCATATTCTGTACTCTCACTACGCTCTATGGAGAAGAATTCTTGACGAACTAGGCTTAGAGCCTTGAGAATCCACTGGCCTGCCTCCTATGCTAAAGACGTACATCAATGCAACCCAAAGATTCCTATAATTTCAATGACGCCACCTAGCGGGAATATTATCTAACGGAGTCAGCCATAGTCAGTAGATGTAGCACAGCTAGGCAAGGGTCAAGCATCAATTAGTGAACCACCCCCTTCAGAGGTTATTTTGTCGCAGTCAAGTTTTGGTTTCTATGTTCCTAAATCAGTGGCCAAAAGTTTATCAACATGTTGATAAATCTACTCGCTGACAACGGAACATTGGTAAATGACGCTTGATTGGGTGGCCGACACGGGCCGGGGTATTATGTAGTTCGCCTGAGATAAGTTCACCGACTCCTATACAATTTGGGAACTAATCGTTCAATCCTGAATCAGTAGATGTGTATTGGGCTTAATACTCCAAGCATTAGCAAGGAGTATTGTGTAGAGTCAACTACATGGAGAATACGACCACTCAGATCCAAATCATGGTAATATTGTATTTATTACTCACTTTTCAACTTATCATTAGGAAAGAATCTTGTAAATGATTAGAAATTTGATGCAAGCGCAGTACATTGTTTATATTAAATAGTTCCTATAATGCCCGTCAGGTGGCTGGAAATCGTCTGGTGTAAACGCCCGTTATACGTGTATGTATTCACTGAAAAACGTATAATTCTCATCACTGTTCCAAGCTATTAAGAGATATAGGATGACTAGATTATACAATACTTGTTATACTACTATCCGTAGCTCATGTTATTATAAGATAGATGGTATTTAACCACCTTACAAGTATGGAGATATTCTGACAGCTTGGTCATAAACTATTGGGAGAAAATGCCCCCCAGGTAGATGCTAGACCTTTAGGCAGCTAGCAACGCAGAAATGCCAGATCCAAGGTTGTATCAGAAATGAAGAGTAGCTTTATCACTAAAGTCTTCCTTGTTCATCCATAACTAGTCTCATCAATTAGCACCAACCTGCTTTGTGCGTCGCAGATAGAGCCAGAAGTAGCTGTCAACTTGGTATTGATAGAAACATTCTGCCGACCGGGAGGTCCATGCCATGGTTGGTAATGAGATATTAACTTCAGATGGTTGATCGGGAGGCAAGGTGGGGAATAGAGGGAAACTCTGTTCCGGTGAGCAAAAGTTCAAAGTTACGAGGTAAGGCTCGGAAAAATTACTGCCCAAGACCTTGGCCGCGGGCAGTAATTTTTCCGAGCCTTACCGAGTAACTATGACTTTTGATAACTGGTACTTGGTTTCCCTATTCCTATATACCTCTAAATATTGATAAAAATGATTATTTCTTTTCCTGCAATAGCCCCAGAAAAATGGCCACCCTTATCGAGTAACTGCAACAGCTAAGTTTCCGTCCCGCTGCTCTTTATGTCACGTGGTCAGGCCAGGACGAAAACGTCAGCCTGGGACGAAAACGTCAGCCTCGCTACATAACTTATAATTACTGCACCCCCTGCAGTGGTATGTAACTATAGAGGTTTCGGAAATGGGTATATAGGAATCTGTATTATTATATACCTATGGCCGTATGACCCACACATACTGCCCGCTGCTACCCATGACGTATGTATAGCCGCACGTCACACTGTGACGTACGGGGTATGTGATCACGTGACTAGCTAGAATTTCGGCCTTTTTTAGGTATATAATAATACGGAAACGGGCTGACTGTCTCCGTACGTCAAAATACTTGGTAAAGGCCCTAGGACACTCCATAAGTAACCTGGAGGTTAGAGGGGTCACATATGACTTCTAGAATACTGCATAAAAACAGTGCCAGTGTTTAAGTGTCTTTGATGCATGCCCAGCTGACCATAACCAATCACTCGATTCTGAAATACCTCAAGATCCACTCGTGCTTGATATGTTTGGACCCTGGACCCTGGACTAGTAAGGCAGTTGCATAAATGCTAAGTTGACTGGGTGCAAGTGGGTTACAGAAAATGATCCATAGACTGAATGTAACCTAAACCTTTCAATTGTTAAGCCCATAAGACAGCAACATTTTCAACAGAATAAAATCGGGTCTGTGAAGTGCGTACAGCGACACAATTCTGACCGACCCGACGGATTCGTTGGGCAAAGGTGTGATCGGGCACAATGGTCGGGTCGCTGTCTTATAGGCTTAATTCATTTATAATTGCATGCTCATTCATCAATGATGAATATACTATTAGCTCCCAGTTCTATGTCAGTATCCTTGAGTGATTACTCTAGACATGGAAACTTGATTTGCTTTCAGTGTGTTTGATGTGGGCGGTCAGCGAGGCGAGAGACAAAAATGGATCCAAGTCTTCGACTCAGCGACGGCCATTTTGTTTCTCTTGGACTGCTCCAGTTTTGACCAGACTCTCCGAGAGAAGCCAGACCGGAACAGGATCCTGGAGGCGCTTGAGATCTTTGAGCAGGTCTGGAAGCACCGGTAAGTCTGTACTTCTCATGGGTACTAAGAAAGGTCCATGGGTAGGCACCACAACCGATTATTATGGATAAGCAAACAAGTGACACACTCCCTACTAAGCCAAGATTTACTGTGATATAGATTGTGTCAAGCTCCGGATGACTTTATTATATTTTACTACACTAAAAAACTGTGTAAAAAATACCTGAGCCCTTATGAACCCAGTTCGAAACAGAGATTTTTATTTCTGTACTATACCTTATCTTATATTGTCCATGTAAACTACTCAGTGATTGTACTTGAACCACTGGAATAAGCGATCATACCGGCTATTCGTTGATGATTGTTTCAGTTAGATAAACAATTTTTTTTTTAAAGCCTTATTCGTTAAGAATTCTTCTTCCATAGGGCGTAGTGAGAGTACAGAATACAACTTAGAGAGTGTGAGATCTTATGAGAGGGGTGACTTGCTGAAGGTACCAGAACAAGTGTGGAGCAACGGCCCTGAGGGGAATCTAATGTAAATGTAGGCTGATTTATTAACATCGGGGGAGATCATTTATATTACTATATACCTGTGAGCGAACGTCTATAAAATACTACCCGCTGCAAGGAGTGTAGTATAAATAATGGTCGCACCCGTTGTGACAGCGGACCATAGTAAATGACATAGACTTTTTACAGTTAATAAAACTGGTTTTTAAACGAGTAGGAGGTAAATAGTAATAAGAAAACGTAGTGCCTGACCCGGTACGGTGTCCCTTCTCGGTCATTTGATGAAAAAATACGGCCCTCCTGCCTGTGGCATCGGGCCGTATATTTTCATCAAATTACCTCAAATGGCCACCCGTACGGGCTCAGTAACCACCTTTTCTCCTATTACGATATGCTGACATTGATTCATGTACTTTGTGTTGTTTCACCAGATGGCTGCGATACGTGGACGTCATTTTGTTTGTCAATAAGATCGACCTGCTGGACGAGAAGATTGAGAGTGGACGGCGACTGGACTCTCTCGTCAACTCCGTCGACCCCAGCGACCGCTTCTACGAGATGCTACAGTCATTTAAATCATTCGACAAGCCTAAAGGTAATACCACCATGAGTTTACTAAGGGGTTATCCATAAAGTACTATACAATGAGGGGGATAGGGTAGTCAAAAATATCGGAAATTTTGTGTATGTTCCTTCTTTGTTCTCTTGCTTACAAATTCGGGAGGGGGGATCACAAATTTCGGAAATTCTGCGTAATATTTAAGGATGGCCACTAATATGAAAAAAACGTCAAGAGATTTCACGTGATTGTTTATATGGCGTGAGTTGTCTACGCGGAATGATATCACAAAGAGGAGCTGAGTGGTATCTGTAGTGGAAGACACCGAATGGCATGTAAACAATTAAATGAAATTGAGTAAAGTGTAGATATTATCCTACCCTGTGACCCGTTTTTAACTTCATATTTCATGCATGGCATACAGATATTTTATGGCATAACCGTGGCATACAGTCACACCATCTTAAGTCTATGGAGATTAATATGGCGGGTAGGATGATAACCATGGCATACAGTCTCACCATGTTAAGTCTGTGGAGATTTATATGACGAGTAGGATAATAACCATGGCGTACAGTCACACCATGTTAAGTCTATGGAGATTTATATGACGGGTATGATAATAACCATGGCATACAGTCACACCATGCTAAGTCTATGGAGATTTATATGACGAGTAGGATGATGACTTCTATGACTGCTCTTTGTATTGCTTCTAGACATATGTGTCGGGAAATACTCTTTTGAAATGTAAACCCTACTAAAGGGTCTGCTCCATCTAGGCGACAGCACTTTCATAATCGTCGGTCTGGGTCTGGCAGAATCGGCAACAATCTTTTGCTAATTACTGGTAAATTATGGTAAATACAGGCCTGAAATCTTCACTCTGAAAGCATCTGGGGTCATCTGTTCCGAATCTGACACCCAGCCGATGGCAACCGACAATGTTAGAATTATCTTACTTCACCCGCTCACCATCCAACCTGAGTTCTACAGTCCTGGCCCTGTAGATTGTAATATAACTTGATTACAGTGAGAATCCTATTCTGTTTCAAGATAATCACAATAAACAACTTTTATTCACCCCTTAAACACACCTACTAATAACTACTTTGAGTAAACATGCCAGGGGTCAAGGGCATAGTTGTTGCCATCGGACACCAGAGGACACCACCAGTAAAAAAAACCTAGCGGAATACGGGTGTACTGGAATCGGCGTGGTTCTGGTGTATGGAATCACGTTCCCGACGATGCCAGACTGCCCGATGCCCCCTGATTAGTATGTTAGGTGCTATTCCATTACATTGATGATACCCGAATGATAAATCAGACACTGTCAGAATCATAATTCGGCTGAGAGTTCGGCCAGATGGAACAGCCTCTTAAAGTAGACTGGTTCCCTGCCCCTATGAAACATGGGACAGGTAACGCCCAGCTAGACCAACGAGTGAGCGACCTTGAACTTTCACTGGTTCCCAACTGATTTGCAGAGGCAAAGAGACCCAGAACAACCTCTCTCCATCATGGGGTTCCCCAAATAACTCACTAATACTTGTATACCATGTGTGGTGATATAAGGTAATCTCAATCTTTCAAAAGATAAAAGATAAGAATGTTTCTTTAAAAAGAATAGAAGATATCGACATGCCCTCTAGCAGGTAAACCAGTGTAAAAATGTTACCCATGAAGCACCAGAAAAAGGGTGAGCGTTACCTGGGAGCTGTTTCAAAAGTCGAGTGAAGTCTCGCCAGCGGCACGTCGCATTTGAAAGCGAAAGGCCACAACAGCGAGCGGCACTTTGAATCAAAGCGGCAGGAAAACCGCTACCAACACCCAATAGCGAGCGGCACCTCCACCTCGACAGTGATGCTTCAAGTGGCGTTGTTAGCTCTCGCTTTGGCGGTGAGTACTCTCGCGTAGCACCCTCCCGACTTTTGAAACAGCTCCCTGGTCTAGTGTGTGAGTGAGCTGATAGGCCAGGCTTCCAGCCGGTATGTAGATGTTAGGGCCCATAACCCGAAAGTTGGGACGTTAGGGCCCACTCATCGGGATGTTAGGGCCCACCTAAAATAACATCGACATATATCATTGAAAATGCATACGTGTTAAATCATTACTTACATTTCATTACTTACATTTGAATTTGCTAAAATTGATTTCAGCGTTAACATCTTACTGATAATATTCAATGATTTCAGAGAGTGAACGAAAGGAGTTTCTCGAGGCTTTTCCCATACGGGATTCACTCAACCAGAACCAGGTCCATCATAACGGACACAGTCAAGGTTTTGGTCGGAAAAGGGCAAGGTCCCTGGTGACTGCCAGAACGGACGTCCACGACGAAACAATTAGGACTGCCGTCTTCATGAAACGGTTATTAATGGTGGGTGCGATGAATACTTTATTAAATCACTAAATAAATCCTGGATGTATAGTATCATAACGAGTGACCGTAATTTCCACGTGGTTGACGACCTAATATCCTCGCTAATCGCCGGATATTTCTATGCGTCAACTACTCAGAGATTACGGCCACTCGTACACAAAACCAGTCATTATTGTGTATATCTTCCCTCCAGGATGAATAAACTGGTCTAAAGAAATAAATGGTGGTATTTTCCTAGTTGTTGACACTACACAATATCCTCGCATTTGTTCGACTATTACTACAGATTAACTACTCGGAGAAAATGACCTAGCCAAATCCTAGTTGTAAAGTATTATAACCTCGTTTCCAATAGCCGACGAAAACGGCGTAGACTTTTTAGGCTTAAAATCTGTTGATGGTGCCACCGGTATCAATTTATTGGTGAGGGTACCTAATCTATTTAAGGCCCGGTGTCCACCTATTGCGACATGGTTCCGAAATGGTCTACGATGCACCTCCCGATACAAAATCAAAATCGCGTTGGAAGGTCACCTAATATCGGGGCAGTTGACCTCCTTTCTGCAATTAGGCACCAAAAATAACCCTTCTGATGCATGGTGGATTGGCATGTCTAGACATATGTCTACGATGTTGCACCTTCCCGATATGTCTCCGATATTTGCTTTTTGTATGGCTACCATATCGGTAGGTCTAAATTTCTATCGTAGTAGGTGGACACCAGGCCTTACAGGAAATCATAGCAATATTATACCGTAAAACCCCGCTTAAGGGCACAACCTCCATTCCGAGCAAAGTGGCCCCTTAAGCAAGGTTACCCCTTAAGTGGGGTTGAAATAAATTAAATATAGATTTATGTTCCCTAGAAGACCGACCCTAGAGCGAGGTGTCCCCTAGAACGAGGTGTTCCGTAAGCTGGGTTTTACGGTATTAATTAGTTTTCCACTTGGTTTAACGATGATAAATATTCATCTGTTTACAGGAAATCATGGACGTTCCCCGCCGGAATGACCCGGGCAAAGACTGGCACTCAGAACACAACTGCGAGTACTTCTACACGTGTGCCATCGATACTCAAAACATCAAGAAGGTACTAAACGGCTGCAAGAGTCTCATCATCAAGAAACACCTGGCCCGGCTGGGGATCAGAATATAGCGGAGTGAGCTGCTCTGTGAGTTGCTCAGAGGTGCTCAAGCCTTCATAATGGTGCTGTCAACGAGTGCTCAGCATCCAAGTCCTGCCAGAGATCTGCGAAGCCATAGTTTCTGTAGAAACGAGTCCGCGAATAGCGGGCTAATAGCCATTTTCCACTGGCCAAATATTTGCCATCGATCTGCAGTCGGGAACCACTGATACGAGATCGGTGACTGGAAACAGACATGCAGAGAAGTGTTCACCAATTAATTTTGCATAGCTTATGCAATGATGCCACCACCAAATGACTTGGTCAATGACGGACAGAAACAAAGACGTTTGAATTCGTTGGTGATATTCATTGTGTTTGGAGGACAGTTCTGTCAGTATGGACCTGTCAAATGCGGCAGAAACAAGGAATACACAATACCTCCCCTGATTTATAGATACCAACGTTCAGTCGTTGGCCACCAACCATCGACTTTTAGAAGAACTCAATCAATCATTGCTGTTTTCGTCAAACAGTGAAAAATAACTTATAAAGCCTGTTTCCATTGGCCAGTCTTTTTGAGTCCACCCTAGTATTGGCACCCGATTATTGTAAATCGGACCCCGATTTCTTCAAAGAAACTTGACTCGTGGTCTTATATACTGCTACAAGCAAAACGCTATATCTACCACAGCATTTTCTTCAAAATACAAACAAAATGAAATATCACGAACATGGAAAACTGGCTTTAAGAGTATGAAATGAAACACCAAGTGATATGGAAGATCTGCTGGGAGAGTGACAGACACTTACTGCCTGTAGGTCAAGGTGGCCATGAATTTAACCCAACCAGAGTTAACATAGTATAGCTCTGTTGGCCAGTGTAGCAAATAGTGGACTGTGTGTTTCAGACTGGTTCCCTGACCCAGTAAAATATGGGGACAGGTAACGCCCAGCTGTGAGTGACTTTGAACTTTCGCTGGTTCCCTGCTTATTTGCAGTGGCAAGGATAACCACCTCTCTCCCAGCAGATCTTTTGTGGTGCTAGCACAACCAGCCGCATAGACTCTAGTACAGCCCATTGTCGCCAGGTTTATAACAGATTTCACCATGCCCTCTAGCGGGTAATGCATGAAGGAATGATGGGCGTTACCTGTTCTATAATGCAAGTGAGCACATAGACCAGACTTCGAGGCTATATGTGTTTCTGCTCATGAGCATAGTGTACAATGTGACTCCTTGTTGTTATAGACCATGCACTGCATTGATAGAACCCAGGACAATTAGGATATACTTATTGGAGTTATTGAAAGCTGTAACATTGAGCAGACAACCATCTGCTACTCCAGCAACAACCAAACTACAATAGCGACAATTGACCTTCAATTGATGACCAGTAATTGTGTAAATAGTCATCAAGGCTTACCCCAGGACGTGGATGCCATGTCGGAGAAGTAATACTAAGAACCAGCATGAGATTTACTGTAAAAATATCTAGTTGTGTGTTGGAATCTGTTTTACAATGTAGGAAGCTATGTTCCGTTCCTACACGGTCTTCCTCCATGGTAGTGCATACGCACCGAGCATCGCTAACTGGAAACCGATTTATTGTCCATCGTATACAAAGACCCCATTGAGAATGTATGGGGACTCAGTAAACAACGACCCATTATATTGAACCTGTCAGATACCATAACTGTGGTATATGGATTCACATCTGTGGTATATGGCCTCAACGGCACGGTGTAGGGAAAATAGTCCCTAGTTGTGCTCTAGAGCAAGAAAATAGTCCCTATTGTTCCACCCTTTGATATGGCAATGACTGGGTTTAATTTATTTGAAAAGATGGATAATAAATGCAACAAACGATGGTTAAGTGGACAGGTGACTCCGTAAACCATTCGAGGTTATTATCATGATATACTCGCTAACGCTCATGTATAACTACGCGTCAACCTCTTATGGTTTACTGCCGCCTGTCCACAAAACCATCGTTTTTGTCTATATGCCCAATAGATACGATTTCAACTAAGACTAATGCTTAGTTATCGAGGACCTACACTCCGGACAATGTTATCACCACAAATAATGTGCTGTTATAGACCAATATATACACAATATTACCATGATTTCGATCTGAGTGGCCATATTCTCCGCATAGTTGACGCATAGTAAAACTAAAAGCGATAGCGATGAGTATTACGTAGTGTCAACTACAAGGTGAATACCACACAGATTGAAATCATGGTAATCTTGTATTTATTACTCACCTTTCGAGAAATTATTAGGAAAAAAATCTTGTAAATAGTTACAAATTCGACCCAAGTGCCGTGCATTGTTTATATAGATTAGTTCTTATAATGCCCGTCAGGTGGCCCAAAAAGCTGTATTCTCCTAGGAGATTCCGGAGGTCCATATATTCTACTCAGTAGCGATCTGTTGGCTCCATAGACTTAGCATGGAGACTCCGTATTAGGTGGGTAATAAAGTGCAGAACACACATTTCTGGTGACAGAGACATGCTAAAATTCAGTTGTTCTAGTTGGCACTTTCGATGCTATATCAGATATTGGACTGCTGAATTCTGCCAAACTGCACAGGCTTCTTGGCCTGGCTTCCAAATGTCTGAGTATTTCATACTTGGATTTGTACATTCTAAATACATTCTCAGAGGTTGAGGTGCTATAATGAAGGCTTCTGCTCTTTGTATATATACATGTATACAGAAATTCAAACGAAGTGCCTAATGCTCCCTGCAAAGGCAACATTTGCACCAGCTGCAAGGTGCTGATACAAAGTAACTGATTAGATTATCTAGGTCATCTTGGCAACTTCAACCTTATATGGAAAGGTGTATTTTTAACAAGAATATCCCCCTCTCTGAATATTATTGACAGTGTTGATGGGGAGGTTCCATGAGGAATTGAGTTAAGAATGCATTTGATTTAAAGAAATAAAAAGGATTCTATATCGCACTTGCATTGTTTCTTGTTAGAACGTGTTTGCATGCTCTATATACATTGCCTAAAGGTAAGAGTGCTCACATTGACTTCCAGCTTGCTGCAGAAAACCTATCCCTTCACGTAACATCTACCGTAATATTGTGAAAGGAGCAGGGGGCCAGTATCTCAAGGTTTTAGATATGTGCCCAGCTGACCTTGACCAATCACCTGAGACCGAAATGCTTCAGAATATTCACTCGGCTATCGCCTCGTTCATATTACTGTGCACTCCAAACTCGATGGCGAACGAGGACACAGACAAAACACTCATCAGTTTCTTTCTCAGAGAGGGAAGATCTCCTTACAATACTCCAATTTGTGCATATCGCTTCCTGACATTGGGCAACATAAAAAAAACTTGTTTCTCCTCACCGTGCCCAAAACGCCCTATTCCCAAAACCGTAGTGTTCATAACATTCATCTTACTGCCTACACAACCAATAGTTCTGTGCTGCCACCTATTGTCAAACTATGTAACGTGTAACTTCAAAAGCCATCTTTGATCCAGCAAGAAAAGAGAGAAAAAAAAAAAAAAAAGCGCCATCGTCATATTTTTCATGGCTTGGTAATGAGAAACGAGTTTTTTTAGTGGCCTAACCACTATTTGCTCGCCATTCTATGTAAGGCAGTCTTTGTTTACTCTGCCATCCCTCAGCTCTCACATGCCCATTGTTTCTGTATTTCTACTACACTCCTCATGATTTACTCAAGTCTCTTCCATAATATATGGAAACAGGGTAACTGTGGCTGTATGTGATAAATACGCACTAAAATTGACGATAAAACGAACCGATGCTGTCAATTTTAACAAGTATTAATCACTTACAGCCACAGTATACTTGTTTTTTTGTTGTTATATACCTTAAAATATCCAATTTTTAACTTTGCTTCTAGGCGAGTTTTTGGATTTCGCTGCCATACATGCCCCGTATGCCACACACCTAGATGTCGTGCAGATATAAATACGACATGGGTAGGAGCAGGGCATATGTGTAGAATATACTACCACAGGTAATTATGTAGAACGTCATGACCATGCTGTACAAGTCACAAAACGAGATGCTAATTTACCGTTTGTACGGACCGAGGCGTTTACGCCGAGTTCCGTACAAACGGTAAACTAGCATCGAGTTCTGTGACTTGTACAAGCATGGTTGGACGTTATATATTTACTATATACCCGAAATTTTAAAAAAAAATCAATTTCATTTTTCTTAACAACCAAAATCTTAATAAATGTGTATGGCTAGGTGGTCCGTATTTTAGTGTACGGACCAGTGATCCGTACAGTATTTTTAAGTCATATGCCAAAACGGTGCGTATTTACAGTATATACGGCATGGGTATATAGTAAATAATAATACTTTTATCCCCTGGTTCTCCCTGATATCTTTGGTGTAAGTCCCTAAACCTCCACTATTCCGAGAGATAGAGAGGGCATGCATGCCCCATTTACTTACTCCTCTTCCTGCTGTAGACCTTGCACAGTTTTGTGGGGAGGGCTAAAATCGGTCGAGGTAAAGAATTTGACGAAGAAGGATCCCAGGAAGTTTTATTTGACTACACATTGTGTTCTTGTATACAGATCAAATATCGGAAAATCTTATAGAAGCTGGTAGTATATGGAGTCTTGGTAAGTGGACCTGAATATATCTGATCAGAGGAGGTGTGAAGCGCAGTGCCCCCTATAGGGACCCGACTAATATATGCGATTGCGGCAGGGTTCAAGGCGCCACTTTCAAACCTGCCAGCAGAGGGGAAGGAGCTCTTGACAATGGACTGTGTGTGGCTTGTAAGCCATAGCCTATGAGAAATAAGGCTGTATTCAACAACACCAAACAGCCATAAAACGTGGAGCTCTATTGAGCTCTATTGTGGTTTGGAGTACATTAGATATCACTCTATCAATATCTGAAAAGATCTTTGATATAGCTCTAACAGTTTGTATGTAGTAGCTGTTACTAGTTAGCCTATTTTTGTATAGGAATCTGCATCAGCTGTCATTTGAGACCATGCCAAAACGATAGGGTGCGCTGCGCTTCACACCTCCTCTGATATCTGATCAGAGATATTTTTGTCGCAAATATTCACCAAGTTCAAAGAACCAAAATATCGAGGAACAGATGGAATTCAGGTCCACTCACTATGTCTCCTTATTACTAAATACCTGAATATAATTAAAACGCCATTTTACAGTGGTTACATGTACGGAGGGACGTATGCTTATAATTTCGTCACACAGGGACAAACGGAATCCGTACTCCTGGTCAGTAAACGTGAGACATTCGCACACAGGAATATATACATCTCCAACCCGTGCGGAATATATATTCCATTTATATTGTATTAAATTGTAGTACTCATTCTCTGGCACAGTTCACTTGTGTGGAAATGAATGTCTATTCTGAAGAATTCATGTCATAGGCTATGAAATAAAGCTTGAATCTTCACGAACCCCATCATTAGTAAGTTCTAGTTACAATGTTACTGAAGTTGAGGTAGAAGGAGAGTTTTTATATCCTCCTTAGAATTCGACATCAGTAACAACTAAATATTTTTTCTCTTAGATTTTCCCAACTTGTATCAAAGTAATTCCAAATGTCTAAATAATCAATTGCACTATTACTGTATCGGTATAGTATAACTAACTGAAAGATTTTTTTAATTATTATTACAGACGTCTTTACGGATTACGGAAGTTACTTCTGTTTTACTCAAATTACCTAAGAGATGCTTAATTGCTTGTACATCATTGCCTGTTTATGACTGTATGAAATAGTATATTATTATATAAGCCCACTAAATTCTCTTCTCATCAGTCCATTTCATCTACTACTTTTTGTTCAAATTGTGTTTTGGTATGATACAGACATGCTGTGATATCACAAGTGGACACACAATTGGATGGAAGAACTGTTATTTCCCTACAGAAATAAATAAAGTATATAAAGATAAATAAATGAAATAAAGTCTATGTTCATCAAAGCAGGGTGATTTCAGTAGTTCGTTTTCCAAACCAAGTCCTCTTCAACCTCATTTTTGTCAGTGCCATCCCGTTACTGCAGGTAGTAAAAGTGGTATAGTAGCAGACCTTACGAACGAGACAATAAAATTGAATTAAAAATTTAAAAATAAGGATGTGAACAGGGAGCAGTCATGATTCAGTATTATTTTATCATGACCTTCTATAATCTCATTCCTTATTGTTCATCTTCTTCTTGTTCATCAAACTCACCCTCCTCTTCAGCCGTAGCATCCTGGTACTGCTGGTACTCAGACACCAAGTCGTTCATGTTGCTCTCGGCCTCAGTGAACTCCATCTCATCCATACCCTCACCAGTGTACCAGTGGAGGAAGGCCTTGCGACGGAACATAGCGGTGAACTGCTCAGAGATGCGTTTGAACAACTCCTGGATGGCAGTGCTGTTACCGATGAAGGTCCCAGACATTTTGAGACCACGTGGTGGGATGTCACAGACGGCAGTCTTGACATTATTTGGGATCCATTCGACAAAGTAGCTACTGTTCTTGTTCTGTACATTGAGCATCTGTTCATCAACTTCTTTCATAGACATACGGCCACGGAAAATAGAGGCAACAGTCAGGTATCGGCCATGTCGAGGGTCACAAGCTGCCATCATGTTCTTGGCATCAAACATCTGCTGTGTGATCTCAGGAACGGTTAGTGCACGGTACTGCTGGCTGCCTCGTGAAGTGAGCGGGGCAAAACCCGGCATGAAAAAGTGAAGACGAGGGAAGGGTACCATGTTTACAGCTAGTTTACGAAGATCAGCATTCAGCTGGCCAGGGAAGCGGAGACAGGTGGTGACACCTGACATGGTTGCAGAGACGAGATGGTTCAGATCACCATAAGTTGGGGTGGTCAGTTTTAGGGTGCGGAAGCAGATGTCATACAAAGCCTCATTATCAATGCAATAGGTTTCATCAGTGTTTTCCACCAACTGATGGACAGAGAGGGTGGCATTGTAGGGTTCCACCACTGTATCAGAGACCTGTGTGAAGGAGAATTAAGACATGTTTCAAGGCAACTAATCAACAATGTCAATCACTTCTTATATACTTTTAAGCAATAGCATTGGGACCATCCATAGGGTATGTATGCACTAAGGGAGGGGGTCACAAATCTTTAGAAATTTTGCATATGCAGCTTCTTCGTTCCATTGTGTACAAGATTGGGAAGTAGGGGGTCCAAATTTCAGAAATTCTGCGTACATACTTTATGGATGACCCTTTATGGAGAGTGGTCAATTTCAAAATACATCATTTACACTACAAAGATTCAAACTAAAAGGTATTAGTTTTTTATTAGATCAAGACATCTCTCACCAGGGTGAGTTTTTCAGATGTTACAAGGAAATAATGCTTGTGCCTATAATAGGCTTTCTTGTTAACAGTAAGATAACCAACAAAGAAAGAAAAAAAATATATATGAGACTACTTTTTATCAAAACCTGAGTAAAATTTCTAATCGAAAATCCTTAATAATTGATAACACTAAAGATATTGATATTCAAATATTAGCTTGATATGGTCTATGTAGGTGAGATGATGAAAAAATACTCTACCTTTGGTGAAGGCACCACAGAGAAGGTGTTCATGATCCGGTCAGGGTATTCCTCTCTGATTTTAGAAATCAGTAAGGTGCCCATTCCCGAACCAGTACCACCGCCTAGTGAATGGCATAACTGGAAGCCCTGAAGGCAGTCGCAGCATTCAGCCTCCTTACGAACCACATCCAGGACGGAGTCTACTAACTCAGCCCCCTCCGTGTAGTGCCCTTTGGCCCAATTGTTTCCAGCTCCAGATTGGCCGAAAACAAAGTTGTCAGGCCGGAAGATCTGCCCGAAGGGACCGGACCGGACGGAGTCCATGGTGCCTGGCTCCAAGTCAAGGAGAACTGCACGCGGCACATATTTGCCACCTGAAAATGTCAAAGAGCATCTTGATAAAGATATCAATTAGTCATGTGATAATGAGGATACTTCGGAACTTGAGAAAAAATAAAAAGAAAAGTAGCAACATTTTCAGTTAATAGAATAATTCCTTGCTGTCAACAACATAGAGAGAAATTGTTGATTGTTTGGATATCATATTAATCTACCAATTCAGGATTGAACAATTAGTGCCTAAATCGTATAGGAGTTGGTGAACTTGTTGCAGAAGCAAGCAGGTGGTTTCAGTAACCGTTGGTTGACCCTTGCCTATCTGTGCTACATCTACCGACTAGAGCCGACTCAGGATGGCTCGCCTGAGACAAATTACCGTCCGTCCGTCATTGACAAAAGTACATCAAGGTTCCAAAATCGGTAGATGTGTATTGGGCTTAAGGAGACTCATTTCCTCACCTGTAGCTTCGTTGTAGTAGACGTTAATCCTCTCCAGTTGGAGGTCGGAGTCTCCGTGATACGTCCCAGTCGGGTCGATGCCATGCTCGTCAGAGATCACCTCCCAGAACTAAAACAATGACAAACACATGTTGACAAATAAAGTATTCAGGCACTCACCATCCATCGTATACTCTATTCATTTGTTCATAGGTATATGATAATAAATACAACAAACGATGGTTCTGTGGTCTGGCGGTTCTGTAAACCATTCGAAGTTGACTTCGTATTACACTCGCTAATGTTTGTGTATTACACCGCGTCAGCCTCTGGTGGTTTACGCTCGCATGGAGGTAGGTTCGAATCTCTGTGATCCTCACAACTCTCAACGTCGTTGTTTTTGTTGTTGTTTTTTTATGGGGGGGGGGGGGGTTATTTGGGTTTTCGGTTTGTCTTTTTTTTGGAGGGGGAAGGAGAATTGCAGTGTGTTTATTTCAAAGCTCAGATACTATTCAGCACCAAAAAAGCGTTATCATATTATACACAATTGCGCCAATAACTGCCAATAGACTACTATTGCGAAGTCTAAATCTTTGTTTGAACTATCTAGCTTAGATTCTATATCTAGCTTAGATTTCTCGTCAAGGAAGTTAGACTAAGTACCACAAGAGGACGCCACAGACACACAGTGTTGAAGTTCTATTCTTCTCGCTGCTGCCGGGCTGTGATAAGTTTGGTCGATTATGATATAGTGAGTTCTGAACATTACATACCCCTTTCACTTCCAAAGGTCAACTATGGGTTAGTATTAGGAAACGTCCTTACTGTGGGCGAAACGTTTATCGTTCGAGGTCAGTCGCCGATTTCGTACGGCCTGACGCCATAGGCGAGAAACGAGAAACGTTTCGTTCACAGTAAGGACGCTTGCATTTATTATATACCTTAAGATAATTTAACACTTAGAATGACTTTAAAAGTTTAATGACTTAGAAAGTTGCAGTCACAGTGGGCACAAACATTATTGTTACTGAGCTCCTAGCAGCGGGCAGTATTTAATAGACATTCGGACACAGGTATATAATAGTAAATAAGGTTGATGAAGATCAGTAAGGTCAATACAGACTTCAGAAAAGAAATCCATAAAATGACACTCAACATTTTTAATTACTGGACTTTGGCTGAATAGATTCCAGTAATAGCTGCATCAGGTGTAGGTGGGTTACATATAGAGTTTTTAATTGCATTCTTGGAGGGCAACCTTTTGACATCCGGTGTGACCTGATTCAATATTTCCCCGCGATTTCTTATAAAACTCTGTTTGAGGCGTCGAGTCGAGGCTTTCTAGCCAAGGAAGTTAGACATGGAAAATTTCAAGACAATTGGAAAATTAAAACAAAGAGATTTCTGTTTGGTAAAAGGAACGAAAAGGTCGTCTAAGGTCTGGCATCTACTGAGCTCCCAATACGGTCCAATATGCCCTACGATGCACCTCCCAATAAAAATCAGAATCGCGTCGGCAGGTCAGCTATAGGCCCGTTTCCATTGGCCGACAAACACTGTGTAGATTTTCTGTGTTCTCCTAATAGCCTATTTCTATTTCTAATAGCCTATATCTATTGGCTATTTAACACAAAAATTGTTTGTCGGCCAATCAATGGAAAAGGGCCTATGATCGGGGCAGTTGATCACATCTCTGCGAATAGGCTGCCAAGCAAAACAGGCATCTAGGATTTGTCCCCAATGAAAAAGCTGTATCATAGGGTGGCTACGACATTCAATCTTGATTCATGTCGCTGGCTATTTGGGAGCATCGTAGATATCCTGCCAGGAAAATCGCTCTCACGTGTGTGATACTCAACAGAAAATTATGAAATTTTACAAATATGTAAGACACAGGGAGACTTCTATTGCAAATATGATCACTCTCGTTTAAGTGCCTCAAATGAATCATTTTATAATTTGAGAATAAAATATTGTTCTTTATCTCACCCCTGGTACAAGCTTCGCCATAGAAATAACATGAGGAAAAAATACTCAACGATCACCCCCGTAAAGTGACGATACTACGCCACGGCCGTGGCGTAGTGAATTTGAGATGACGTCATATAGATTCGCTAGGTATATTCGAGCTGTTCTGATATTCTGATACTATTACTATCTAACATCATAGAAATGGGTGAGATAAATCCAGAACCGCACTCGAATCGTAAAATAGTCAATATTCCACTCGTTTGGATGTGCCATAATCGTCACTCGGCTTCGCCTCGATGACGATGCAGGCACATCCAAACTCGTGGAGTATTGTCTATTTATACAATTGTCGATGCAGTTCTATATAAATGTATGCTGTTAATAAATCTATTATGATATTTCCTGAATTATAATGCACTATATATTTAAAAATAAAAGTGATACCTCAAGATCTGCATTGGTGTGTTGTGGACTATATCGGGACCGTGATCACCTTTTATAGACATGAAAACCCATTACCATACATGGCGAAGTGGCTTGTCTAGATATTTGTCTACAATATGGACCTTTCCGGTTAGTCTACAATTTTGACCTACTGTTACATTTTGACCTACTGTAACATATTGACCTACTGTAACAGCTTGTAACATTTTAACATTAAGAACTAATAAACCATATTCCCATAGGACACAGGGAAGTGTAATTATCCTAAATGCACATGCTATTTCAAGACAATCAAAAATGGAAAGTTCCATTTTTTTATTTAAACTAATCTTTTTGTGACTACTTCTCCTTCGTTGGAGTGCCACCAATCATCATTTCAAAGCGATACAGTTATTGTACAGATCCAAATACTTCATCTTTTCCCTTGTGACAACATTGTCTACGCTGACTGGTTGCGTTTGTTTACTGTACACGCGCTATGGCAACGAGCATTGATTGGCGTGTGCACGCGATGGTTGCTCGCTGAATCACTGTCTCCGGGGCGACCCTGCATAATGCAGACACACCAAAACACGTCTACAGCTTTTACGTCGCTCTTTCTACCCTCTTAATGGCCAAATTACTTTTTGCCGGCCAAGATTTCGTTGAAGTGTAATGTAGCGATACTCTCAGTGAAGGTATCCACTATAGACACAGCCTTCGCAGTTTGTAGACCGGGGATTTGTGGAGAATCAGTGGAGGGAATAATTAGAGGGAAACCCACAAGATGAAAATAGCTTGGTCTGTACTCCACCGACTTTGACTGGAGAGTAATTCCAGTCAAAGCGAAGTAAAGCTGAGTGAATTACTCTGTGGTCAAACGAGGTGGAGTGCGGTCCAAGTTCTTTTCAGCGAGCGGGTTTCTGATTTTATCTCACACCATATAGCATTATTTATTAATAAAATATATCACCTAATTAGCCATTGAGTATTGGATACAGAAACTTCACGGCCGTGGAGTACGAGTTCCTAACGTTAAGCCTATGGGGGAAAATACCGGGGTGAAATAATGCTACTCTGTATGTAGCAAATTACAAGCTTGCTTGCACAGATTTTCCGTGGTGTGTGTAAGAGGTTAATTAGGCCTGACACAAATCATTACATGATACTCCGTTATCAAACTTGGGCTCGTTTAATAAACTAGGATCGTACATGAAGATTCTTTTCTGTACCTCGTACAAGGGTTGTCGTTTAGTGAAATTTAAATCTGTTCGCTCAGAAATTATCAACTGTCCATAAGGTCGTCCATAAGTGTTGAATAAAGTTGTGCCACATCGTCCCTGGGTCTCAAAGGCGTACAGAAAAGGTTCTTCATGTACCAGCCTAGATTATTTAACTTGCACCAGGTGGTTATGTATTTATAGTTTGGGGATTAATTTGCTGAATACAAATTGTCAATTTTCTGACAGATCATTGACCGTCTGCAGATTGTCTACTGTCTGCAGCATCTTGCCTACTGTCTGCATATTGCCTACTGTCTGCAGATTGCCTACTGTCTGCAGATTGCCTACTGTCTGCAGATTGCCTACTGTCTGCAGATTGCCTACTGTCTGCAGATTGCCTACTGTCTGCAGATTGCCTACTGTCTGCAGATTGCCTACTGTCTGCAGATTGCCTACTGTCTGCCGTATCTTGCCTTCTGTCTGCAGATTGCCTATTGTCTGCGAATTGCCTACTGTCTGCAAATTGCCTACTGTCTGCAGATTGCCTTCTGTCTGCAGATTGCCTACTGTCTGCATATTGCCTACTATCTGCATATTGCCTACTATCTGCATATTGCCTAATGTCTGCATATTGCCTACTGTCTGCAGATTGCCTACTGTCTGCAGATTGCCTACTGTCTGCCGTATCTTGCCTTCTGTCTGCAGATTGCCTACTGTCTGCAGATTGCTTACTGTCTGCAGATTGCCTACTTTCTGCATATTGCCTACTATCTACATATTGCCTACTATCTACGTATTGCCTACTGTCTACAGATTGCCTACTGTCTGCAGATTGCCTACTGTCTGCAGTAACTTGCCTATTGTCTGCAGATTGCATTCTGTCTACAGATTGCCTACTATCTGCAGGTTGCCTTCTGTCTACAGATTGCCTACTATCTGTAGGTTGCCTTCTGTCTACAGATTGCCTATTGTCTGCAGATTGCCTACTGTCTACAGATTGCCTACTATCTGCAGTAATTTACCCACTATCTGCAGATTGCCTACTGTCTGCAGTAACTTGCCTATTGTCTGCAGTACTATAGAGGAAACCTATGAAGGTTTGAGATCAGAGCTTGTATCCCATCAAGTTTGAATCCCATTGTTATTCACAAGGCGAAGCCGCATGAATTACATAGTAATTCAAACGAACTGAGATCGAGCTCTGACCCTAAACCTGAATAGCTTTCTGAATTTATCTCACCCTTCAAATTGGCTAATGGACTAACATTTGTGACATAATTCCCCATTGCTAATTTTTCCTACATATCTTATGGGCATTGGTTACGAGTTCCCAATGTTAGATCTATGGAGAAAAAATACCAGGGGTGAGATAAACTGTCTTGAGTAGATTGCCTCGTGTCTGCAATAGATTGCCTACTCTCTGCAGTACACTGTCTGCTGTCTCATTCAGATGCATCATGTATGAGACATAATTAGATTGAACGATCAACACGATAGATGCATGTAGTGCAAGCGGGTTTGTTTCGTTTTATTTTGTCTCTTTTATCTTAGATTTGCCGCCAATACCTAGTATCCCTCGTTGGCTCCACCCAAACACCATCGATCTTTGATTATATTGATTCCTTACATTAGTTTTCTCTCCAATTTCATGTGTCATGCAATCATAAAGAGGAACCGGGTGAGGAGGGGAAGTCATCCAACCTGCATCGTCTCATAATTAGAAAGAAACTCACGAGATGAAAATAACTTGGTCCGTAATCTATTGAGTTTGACTGCAAAGGATTTCAAAAAAGCGAAGCTGAGTGAATTACTCTGCAGTCAAAGGAGGCGGAGGATGGACAAAGTTATTTTCATTGAGTGGGTTTCTGATTTTATCTCACCCCGTATAACATTATTAATGATTGAAATAACGTACCCAATTTGATAATGAGTATTGAGTACACTACCTTCAAGGCCGTGGAGTATGAGTTCTTAACGTCAAGCCTATGGAGGAAAATACCGGGGTGAGATAAAACCTCCATATAAACCCATTAAGGGGTTCCGCACTCCTAAACTCGTCATACATGGGTTTTTTTTAGGTTGGTTTTTTTTAAACATTTATTTCTACTCGGTTACACTCAGCCCGAGGACTGGTTTCAATGTGTGCCGAGCTTGTACGTTATAGCTTACATTTCGTGATTCTTTCAAGTTTTTAGATGGGAAAATTCACCATGTCACCTACCTTTGCGCCGATCTGGTTGCCGCATTGTCCGGCCTGAAGGTGCACAATTTCCCTCATTCTACAAAAATATAGGCTACAATTCACAAGATGTCCTGACTGCAGTGTTTCCGAACGCGTCCTCAGTGCAGCGTTTCTGAACACGTCCTGACAGCAGCGTTCCTGTCTCGCGAATGACGTGACGTTGATGAACGCTCCGCCGCTGGTTCCCCGGTGTTGAAAGCTTAATGTGGGGGCGTGGTAAGAACCAGTTTCTTCATTCTCTGCGGGGTAGACAAGAGCTTCTTCATATCACCACCAGGCGGCTCAAGGCATTATGTTTTCTGGTAGCGCGGAAGCCTGGTATATGTGCTCACTCACATACTAGGCCAGGTAACGCTCATCATTTTGTTTCTGGTGCATCATGGGTAACAGCCGCCATTTTTACGCTGGTTTACCCGCTAGAAGGGCGTGTCGAAATCTTTCTTTTTTAAAGAAACAATCTAATAAGTTATCTGTCATCTTTTGAAAGGTTGATTTCTTTATTTTGTATCTTTGTACTTCATTTTGTATCATTGTACATTATAAACAAGTACAATGTACCAGTACGTTATTCGGGGAACCTGGTGAGGGAGAGAGGTTGTGCTGGTTCTCCTGTCCACTGCAAATCAGTGGGGATCCAGCGATAGTCCAAGGTCGCTCACTCGTTTGTCTAGCTTGGCGTTACCTGTCCCATATCTAATTGGGGAGGGGAGGCAGTCTAGTTTTCTGGATGACTGTGTGTATCGATCTAGATACAAGCAACCAATTATAGCACAACCCTGCATAAACGGACACCCTCCATTCTGGACCAAAGTGTTTCCTTACCCCGGATGTCTGCTTACGCAAGGTGAAAATAAACATCTGATAGACCCTCCATTCTGAGCAGTGTCCGTTAACGCGGGGTGTCCGTTTGGCTGGGTTCTACTGTTCTACTGTGGCATATAATTATTTTATGGCATAACCGTGGCATACAGTCACGCGAGGTTAAGTCTATAGAGATTTATATGAGGGGTAGGACAAAGTGGGCTAGCTTACAAATTCCTCGCTGATAATGGTGGAAGTAGCAATCACTCTGTGCCCTATATATATAGTAACGCAGTATTCATAGCATCAGATGTGTCATCTTTGAACCTATCTGGAACTAGGGTAAACCGCACACAAAACAGAGAAGCCAACAGGTATAGACTGCTTGATATCGATGTTCTAAAGCAGATTACTCTTGCTATTTGAATAGGGTTATTGACCACCAAATGATTGCTCAGATTTACCTATTTGAAACGTTGGCAATTGTGGTGAATATTTTATAAGATTCCTTTAAATACACAATGGCTATGGGTGATGGATTGACACTTCAACTTGGGAATTGAAATCTGTGCCAATTTCCTGCATGTTGAATAGGATGATCTCGAAGTGGTGGCTGAAATGCTATATTCTCTGCTGAGTAGAATACGGGTTTCCGTATTCTACCCAGTAGTGATCTGTAGGCTCCATAGGTTTAGTATAGAGACTCTGCATTAGGTAGGTAATAAAATAGTAGTATTCGTAAAGCCCAATGCACACTTACCGATATTTTTCCTTGTGATATACTTGCAATATTGCACGGAGAATATCGCAAGGGAGGGCCGCTTAGTGCAGAAGGGGTGGGGGAAAGCACCCCTCTCATAACATCTCACCCTCTCTAAGTACAAGGTTCTCACTGTGCTCTATGGAGAAGAATTCTTAACGAACTAGGCTTAGAGCCTTGAGAATCCACTGGCCTGCCTCCCGTGCTAAAGACGTACATCAATGCAACCCAAAGACTTCTTGCTTGCGATATGCAAAAGTCGCTAAAATCTCATGAAATTCTGTTTCTTGTTAGAGGTGATTGCAGTCGACAGTTGCAAGGTAAAGAACTTGCCTCAGCAAAAGGGAACCATAAAAAGAGATTGTGTTCCAGTACCGAATCTCAGCAGGATTTGTCTCAGACAAACACTCTGTGAGGTACATGAATCTCAGCAGGATTTGTCTCAGACAAACACTCTGTGAGGTACATGAATCTCAGCAGGATTTGTCTCAGACAAACTCTCTGTGAGGTACATGAATCTCAGCAGGATTTGTCTCAGACAAACACTCTGTGAGGTACATGAATCTCAGCAGGATTTGCCTCAGACAAACACTCTGTGAGGTACATAAATCTCATCAGGATTTGTTTCAGACAAACACTCTGTGAGGTACATGAATCTCATCAGGATTTGTCTCAAACACTCTGTGAGGTACATAAATCTCAGCAGGATTTGTTTCAGACAAACACTCTGTGAGGTACATGAATCTCATCATGTGAATCCCACTTTAGTGTGTGTCGGTCTTTAGCGTACATTTAAAGATCTAACTGTATAATATCGTGATATTCGTTACACGGAGAGGTTGCGTGCCTGTCACTGTTACTAGCGTATGATTGTCTGTGGAAATGAGCTTTTTGGCAAAGTCTTCCTCGCGCATTCTGCCCACAAATTATTCATCTTGTTGATCAGATGTTGTACCTCGTGACCGGGTGCGGTAGAGTGTCGGGGGATTCGCAGTTTTGATAGTTTCTAATCCCGCTAACAACTGTCCTATTAATTAAACATTTCTTGTATATCTTATTCTTTATACCTCCTCCAAACAGCTTATGAGGCTGGTTTGATAATGGAGACAGTCTAAATATTATTAGGACAATCTCAGATTCACAATGTACTAATTCCTGGTATACGTAATATATTTTTTTTAAGAGATGTAAAAATCCCGTTTCCAGTATTACACTAGTGATTTATACCGAATACCTAGATTTTTTGATACTTTAAGGGCATATCGAACAATTCACGGTGGCGCAACCTGGTGGATTTTAAATAAAGTCAATTACCAGGCAAAACTGGTTCCTTACGATTCATTCTACCTCCAAATGAGTAGATATAACGTTTTGTCCAGTTTATCCAATCCTAATAGGTAAGTAAAGCCAATTTACAATTGATTGTATTATAAAGGAAACGTACGTACTGAAAAATATGGTTATCTTCAGTTCTCCCAAAATCAAGGACATTGACCTATGGACAGGACGCACAAATCAACTGCTAAGCCACGTCCAAACCTCACAGTGACCTATGGTTTGCTAAAGCTGAAATGTGTAGTATTATAGATCAACTAAATTCTCTGAAGGTTTTAAGAAAATGACATGGGTTTCACCATGTGAAAAACAACTTTATAGAATTCCTATATATTCCATTATGATATTATCACAATCTCAATCTCTAAATCAAAATCTAGCACGGTGACAGCCAATTTGAAGTTAGATATGTGTTCTACAACACATAGAGGTCATCATATTCAATTTTCATGATAGTGACATGGGTTTTAATTTTCAAGACAAATTGTCCGATATGCCTTTAACACACAACCCCACAGGTACACACCTTTACGTATTCTCGGTCACTACCTATGCGTCATAGAAGTCATCAAGGAGACCAAACCTCGTGGCCTAACTATTAATAAAGTCTAACTTACCCTAATTAAACTTTCTCTTGGTTTAATAAAAGAACAAAACAGAGTCTGGATATGGCTTAACATGTTCCACTTGATCTGACTTCAGATTACTCTAAACTTACTAAACTTGAACTCATCCCAAGTCTCTAACCCCTCTTAGATTGTAGTTATGGGGATGAAAATAAACTCATCAAGGACAACTAATATAATTCCTAAATAACATATTGCATAGTGCTGCCATAAAAAAATACTAATATGGTGCTACTCTGATTTGCGAGGTTGTTCTTGACCCTTTAACAGCAGGAAGATACCTCCAGGCATTCCCCTGGCTATGGCAGGAAGATACCTCCAGTCATTCCCCTGGCTACGGCAGAAAGATGCCTCCAGACATCTTGGAGGTATCATTGATACTTATATACAAAATTCAATAGATAAAAAGATAATTGCTTGAATTATAAGAAATTTTGACAATGTTGATCTTTGATTTGGTATGGTAAAATATGATCAGTCACCAAGGTAAATTAATTAAATCACATGACACATCACATGACATTGCTATTTCCAAAAAAAAGGTGCCTGCCGTAGCAGGGTCATTTTGGTGGGCAATGCCTGCCGTGTAATGGTGAACAGGGGAACTGGGTGCTGCAGGGAAAGGGTTAATTTGAGCTTAGCTCTCTTTATTTTCATTATTTTTCCGCGGAGTGTGTTATACATGTGACTCTCCCTCGTAGCTACAATCTGAGCACCCTTCGTTGTTTACATGTGTCAGTTGATTCCTATACAGCGTTTCCAACAGCCAACTAAAAACCCAATAATAATTTTCACGCTGTACAAATGTCGTTTGGTGGTTCTCCTTGTCATCAGTGACCTGCACTGCAAAATTGCGGTGGACACCAGGAGGTGTGAAGCGTAGCGCCCCCTATCGTTTTGGCATGGTCTCAAACGACAGCTGAATGCTGATTCCTATACTAAAATAGTCTAACTAGTAACAGCTACTACATACAAACTGTTAGAGCTCTATCAAAAATCTTTTCAGATATTGATAGAGTGATATCCAAACCACAATAGAGCTCAATAGACCTCCACGTTTTATGCCTGTTTGGTCTTGTGGAATACAACGTTATTTCTCATAGACTATTGCTTGCAAGCCTCACACAGTCCTTTCTCAAGAGCTCCTTCCCCACTGCTGGCAGGTTTGAAAGTGGCGCCTTGAACCCTGCCGCGATCGCATATACGAGTTGGGTGCCTATAGGGGGCGCGACACTTCACACCTCCTCTGGGTGGACACTCACCGACTTTTGCTTGTACAATGCAGAGCAACACCGATGAAGTCAATGTGCTTTGATTTTGTTGGTGGGTGCAGAAGTCGGTCGGTATCCAATGACACATACAACTTTTGAATATGACAACAAATAACAAGTACATAGATGAGACAGCTATAGCAGTACAACTAATGTTCATAGAATATACTACACGCAGTAAGAAAAACCAAGCAACCACCCCCCCCCCCCCCTGTTTCTGACTTTCAAATGCTCGCTTAGTGGAAAATGTCAAAGTATGACTTTTTAGCGTGCACTGATGGCTAAGCCCTGATTTTTCACCGGGGAAAAATGTCAGTCTGAGTTGTAATGAAGGCTAAGATCTGACTTTTCATAGACTTTTTGCAGATTGGAATTATTTGGATTCATTCAATATTTCCAAAATTATAGTATGTATCAATATCAAAATCATGCCAGAGATCTACATTGAATCACCGATTGAATCATGAGCCAATTGTGACCATGGTTTATGTTTTTGGTCCTCCAAAGGCGTTTCTAAGCTCTTCGATTTCAAACCATGTCCACGATTTGAAACTATCGGGACCTCCCGATAGGCGACGATTTGGGCATTTCAAATTGTACCCATTGGGAAATATGTCGTAGACAATCGTGGTAAGTGGGGACTGGCTTAAGCGCCAGATCCACTAAGGCGATTTTCCATGTTAATTTGGGTTCGCAGATGTTCACAGACGTTCGAATGGACATGCGAATGCCTTGCGACAATATTAGATATATTGAATATCATCGCATGGGGTTTGCACAGTCACATGGATCGCGGACGCATTCGCTCGGTCGCCTTAGTGGATCTGGTCCCCGTTGCTCCAGGATTACAACAGATATGCGGATCGCAGAATAACAATCCGAGGGCCAAAACGTTGCTCCTGAAATTTTGCGGATCGGATCGCATAGGCGCATCGCCACGAAAAATACGGGTTTTAGCGATACTTTTTACGCGGACCTTCACAGCACTGCGGATCGTATCGCTGTAGGTTAAATACAGCCTTTTCAAATAATGATCCATGGTGGCACCACCAACCCCTGCCCCTTGTTCTTTTACCTATAGGAAATAGCAATCCACACCACCAGGTGTCAGATCAGTTTTAACTATGGTGCCATCTGTATTTAATTAAAGAACTAATTAATTTTCCCCTGTCTCATTCAATATGTGCCCTTGAATTGTTGTATCATAATCGCATCGTAAAAATTTGCAATACCGCGGAAATATAGCAATACGATCCAATATTACTGGAGCAACGCTTTTTTAGTCGGATTGTTAAAGTAATTGTAAAAATAAAATTGCGATCCGATTATAGCTAGCGATACAACAAAAACAGGAGCAACGGGGCTGAAAACTGATCTGACACCTGGTGGTGTGGATCGCTATTTCCTATAGGTAGAAGAACAAGTGGCGGGGGTCGGTGGTGCCACCATGGATCATTATTTGAAATACCAGAAAGGCTGTATTTGACCCACAGCGATACAATCCGCAGTGCTGTGAAGGTCCGCGTTAAAAGTATCGCAAAAAGCAGTATTTTACGCGGCGATGCGCCTATGCGATTACGACGTGATTCGCAAAATTTCTGGAGCAACGTTTAGGCCCTCGGATTGCTATTCTGCGATCCGCAGCTCTGTCGTAATCCTGGAGCAACGGGGCCCTGGCGCTTAAGTCAAGGAGGTTCAGATCGAATTCCACCAGAGCTGCCGTCAGTGTCCCCTGGTGGCCAGAGTCAGTCGCCTCCTTCTGTGGGTATGGTAGGCCGACGGAACCATTGTGAGACCACTGAGAATGAAAAAGGCTCCAGCCATGTAAAAGACATTGCGGTAATCCCCCGTCACACCGTACAGCCAGGCTGAAACGAAATACAGGCATGAAATCGTTTCAAGTGTAAGAACTCATAGGATAATTGTTATTTTCAAGTTCTAAATCCATCAAATTTCAAAATAGAAATATAAGTAATCTTGAAAGAGTTTGACCACAGAGTAATTCACAAAGTGAAACTGAGTGAATTACTGTGCGGTCAATCGAGGAGGATTCCTAATGTCAAGCCTATGAATATTCATGTTAGGCTAAAGCCCAATACACATCTACCGATGTCGGAACATTGATGTACATTTGTCTTCGACGAACGGACGGTAATTTGTCTCAGGTGAGCCATCCTAACGGAGTCGGCCCTAGTCGGTAGATGTAGGACAGCTAGGCAAGGGTCAGCCAATGATTAGTTAAACCACCCGCTCAAGTTGTTCTTTTGTCGCTGATGAACTGTCGTTCGATGTTCCTAAATCAGTCGCCAAAAGTATCGGCACGTTGGTGTATGGCCTTTGATTGGGTGGCCGACACGGGCCGAGGGGTTACATAATGTGCCTGCGACAAGTTCACCGACTCCTATACGATTTAGGAACTAATCGTGCAATCCTGAATCGGTAGATGTGTATTGGGCTTTGGCTAATGAGCAATTTTAATCGGGTATTCATTGCACGTACCTGCCACTGGAGGTCCTGACAAATGTCCTGGCATTGCAAACATATTGGGTATTCCAAGAGCAAACGAAGATTGGGATTTTGATACTGATCCCATAGCCATTGCATGAGATAAACTGTTATAAGGTGACATAAATATTTGAAAGAAGATGACATACATATACATTGCCCAGAGCTGATCTGCAATGGGCATCATAGCTGTGAGGATACCTAACATGACTACTGAGCATACCATCAGGGTAGCAGCGTTTATATCTGTAATCTCTACAATAACTGCTGTCAATGGGCGTGTAATAGTTGATATGATTCCCATCACTGTGTACAGCAAGACCACATTCTCTCCGGAGATTCCTAGTGTAAGGGCATAGCTACCAAAGTGCGTATAAACAATTGATATTGAAAAAGTTATCACCAGTGCTAAGAAAGATAAGCAGAGCAAAGGAATATTTCTAAAAAGAGAAAGTACTGAAAGGTCATTATTTGGATTTCCTTCCTGTTTTTCATCGCCCTGTGTGTTGTTTTTGATTGATGTAAACCTTTGTGGAGTCAGTTTCTTTCCTTCTGTTGTCGTAGCAGCTTGGCCAGATTTATCCTGAGTAGTCATCCGATCGTCTGAACTCAAACTAAATTCCTTTGAAGTAGAAAAGGAGGACTTTTCTATCATTAAATCAAGGCAAGGATCGTCTACCATCCTTTCACGGTCAATTGTTAACTTTTTTCCTCTGGTAGATAATTTTGTGGGTCGGAAAAACGATGAGAATACAATGGTCTGGGCGTATATTCCAGCTACCATTATTATGGCTCCCCTCCATCCGTAGGTATCCTCCAGAAGGGTCAGGACAGCGGGGAAGGTGAACGATCCACAACCAAGGCCAGACAGAGCGAGGCCGCACGCCGCTCGCCTGTATTTGATGAAATATTTGTCTGTAATCGATATTGATGTGTTGAAGACCATCCCCATACCAATTCCAGTGGCAACACCGTAGAGGATATAGAGCTGGTAAACCTGAAAAAACGAATTTCGATGAAATAGGGGCCCGATTTACGAAAAATCTCACGGTGCATATTTACAGTATATATACGGCATATTTACAGTATATATACGGCATATTTACAGTATATATACGGCATATTTACAGTATATATACAGCATGGGTATATAGTAATCAAGGGTATACAAAATTCGAGGTGAAAAAACAAAAACATATTTGAAAGAGCGAATACCTGTCTTATAAACAAAGTCGGTACCAAGAAAGAAATCATACAAGTAAGATGAATTATGATACAATCTCTTGGAATAATGTTATGTGCTACTCTTTAAAATCATCTGCTGTCCTAGAACTCATGGAAAGACCTGTACTCAATAATTCATGTACGATTTTCATTTATGTTCATAGCAGATAAACATTATTCAAACGAGGATCTAGTATCAAGAAAAGACTCTCGAACTCTAGGTACTCCTTCATCCTAAATTTCAAAATACCAAATTAGAATATCATTGTAAATTGTAGGTAATTTTATAGTCAACTGCTTTATCATTCAATTTGATATATTACCATAAATATGGTACATAAAAGATTTAAATCTATTTCATATCCTATCACATATCTGTGTATGGTTCTCTGTCTTCTTCATTAAGTATAGAAGATATTCTGAATTCTCTTTTCTGTCAGTGGGTTAACTAGCCTATAAGATTAGGCCTTAGGTAGTGTATGTAATATCATATATGATTAAATAATTGTAAAAAAAAACCTTTGTATTTTCCCAAGACGCGAGTTGACATTTAATTTTATTTTTTTTTGTAAATATTTTATTGACCACAAATTCACATAAAATTTACATGATTTTCAATCTGAGGTGAGAACAAATATACAATTTTAAGAGACTAAGTATTAATGGATTATACAACAGATTATGATCCCAAAGCTTATTTATTTCTGGTGTTGTTCATTCAGTAGATCATTTCTAAAAATTACTCACAGGTCTAGGACGAGACAAGCCAGGTGTCATAGACATCCTGCTAGAAGAAAAACTCAGATTACTGAGAGTTACTTTTGCTAAATAAAAAAAAACAAAAAAAACAACAGTATACAATACAGAACAACAAACCACAGTACAAAAAGAGCTTTTATGGACGATTTCATAAATGATTATGAAATTATTGTGCTAATTACACTCTGACGTACCTGTGTGGAGAAAGCACTGCTCACCATTGCCACAGTAGAAATCATGCCACCAATCATGGCCACAAGTCTCTCCCCATGCCTCACAGAGAGCATCCCTGCGATTGGGCCTGCAATGATGTAAAGTGGAAAACACACTTTATCCTGCCCCTAATAAAAAAACTCCATAGGCTTAACATTGGGTCACTGTATTCGGACTGGAGTTCAGAAAAATGAAAAATATCGCTCTAGTGGGATACACTTGACAAATGACGTCATCTGTTAATGTAGAAGTAATTTAGACAGGCGGGGTAGGATAAATTCTATACCAAACTCGAGTTAGTCGTGTTATTGTTCATTGCACTCCAGCAAGATCGAGTATTACTGCTCTCGGCTTCGCCTCGCGCAGTAATACGTGATCTTGCCATCGTGCGATAAACAACAACACAACTAACTCTTATTTGGTTTCTCCATATTACTATATACCTATGCCGTATATATACTGTAAATATGCACCGTTTCGCCATATAACGCGAAAGTACTTTACGGACCACTGGTCCATACTATAGAGGAAACCCATGAAAGTTTAGGGTCAGAGCTCGTATCCCATCGAGTTTGAATTGCGTAGTAATTCACAAGGCGAAGCCGCGTGAATTATGTAGCGATTCAAACGAGATGGGATTGAGCTCTGACCCTAAACTTGAATGGGTTTCTGAATTTATCTCACCCTTCACATTGACAAATGGTCTAACATTTGTGACATAATCCCCCATTGGATATTTTTCCTAAATATCTCATGGGCGTTAGATACGAGTTCCCAATGTTAAGTCTATGGAGAAAAAATATCTGGGGTGAGATAAAGGAAATACACACTACCTTCCCATACATGTTTATTAAAATATTGGTTGTTAAGCCAACTGAAATTAATGATATTTTTTTTATTATGGCTATATAGTAAATATATAACGTCCCACCATGCTTGTACACATCACGGAATTCAAAGATAATTTATAGTTTGTACGGAACTCGGTGTAAACGCCTCGTTCCGTACAAACCGTAAATTACCATCTCGTTCTGTGACTAGTACAGCATGGTCAGGACGTTCTATATAAGTACGGTTTAGTTTCCACTGATCAACTCCCTTAATCGTAAGCTAGTCTTAACATGTCTCAGGCAAATTTGTCCAGGGTGTCGACCATCACAGCGTGTTATCAGAAAGGCGATGGTGGGAGTTAGTCCTAAAGCCTGATGCCCATCTACCGATTCAGGGTTGAGCGATTAGTTTCCAAATCGTATAGGAGTCGGTGAACTTGTCGCAGGCAAATTATGTAACCCTTCTCTCGACCGGCAGGCATTGAGGAGATGGGGTGGTGGATATTAGTCCTAAGCAAATCGGTCTACTAATCGTTGGCTGACCCTTGCCTAGCTGTCCTACATCTACCGACTACGGCCGACTCCTTTAGGATGCCTTCGGTGAGCCAAATTACCGTCCGTTTGTCGCCGACAAAGGTGTACACATGAATGTTCCGAAATCGGTAGATGGGCATTGGGCTCAAGGAGTTTAGTCCACACTGTGCGATATAATTACAATTTTCTACCCCACCAACTGTGTTACAGGTCTAGTTGTTGGTCAATTTAGGGATATAATCGGCGAATGACAGCATCTGACCACTTATCTGTGTGTGGCACCCCCAATAACTCCTCCCCCAGTGATTAGATATGCTAATTATGGGTTGATACTGGTATTAAAGCACCTTGGAGGATATTTCGTAAACTACATTGTCACTGACAACGGGAAGGAACAGGTTGCTCAATTTATCAGTCATTATTTTGGAACATCCGACTGCAATTCATCGGTAAGAAAGGCACATGTCTACAGGGGGCATTTTCTAATCTTATGATGTATTTTTTCGTTCGAACAGGTCTCTTCCTTTTTACCGGAGTCGCATTCGTTGGAAAAGTGTGCAGTGTTTTGGTATAGACATCAAACGCCTCGTTCTACATAACACATCATTTTCTAATCTTGAGCCCAATACACATCTACCGATTCAGAATTGAACCATTAGTTCCCAAATCATATAGGAGTCAGTAAACTCGCATACGCTCGGATATTACTACGTATCAACTCCTCGGAGCATACGGCCGCTTGTATCTGAAACCAGTCAATATTGGGTATGTATCCACCTGATGCAGAGCGTCCATAGATAACACATGGACAGCGTGTATTTACATACGCGGAGCATACAGATATGTTGTATGCTGCGGGTTGCAAATACGGGCGTGTTCAGAAAAATAGTGCATATGAAAAAATAGTGCGTACCTAAATAAACTAATACCAGTATGCTCCTTGTCAGGAAAAGCTGAACAATGAATATAATAGAGACTGGTGTCAGGTAAAAGCGGTTGTATACTCCTCAGAGTTGCCTCTTCGCAATAACCTTGCATACGCACGGATATTACTACACGTCAACTCCTCGGAGCATACAGCCGCTTGTATCTGAAACCAGTCAATTTTGTGTATGTAGACCGTGCTGATAAATATTGATAAAAACCGGTCAGAGTACGTGACATGATTGCATAAGGTACATATGATCATGATAAATTACTGCACACTCCGAACATCCTCCAAAGCTATACTGTATTATGGACGACACATCAATAAAGATTCAGATTTAAATATCCGCTTGTATTTTGTGTATTTTTTAGATTTGTTATACATCCTGGAGTAATTGTACTACTGCTGTCATGTCCACTTATCTTCCTGACTCTCCAGCTTGTTTTCAAGACCATATGGTTGTCTACAGAAAAAAAAAAGATAAATGAGACGTGGCAATGACACCTCTATGGCAAGCCGATGCAAAAAGACGGGGAAAAAATATGTACAATCAATTGTAAATCCTATACAGCAGGACGAGCCTTAGGTAAAGGGCACAATCCACCAGGCCGATTTCTCATCCGATCAATTGTTCCTTGGCCCTTAAGAGGAAGCTCACGTATTGTAATTCATTTAATTCTGATAATAATAGTTTAATAAATTACCATTTTCAAAGATTTGAGAAATTCTAGGGCATCCAATAATAATCGGCGATTGTATGGCTACGGAATCGGCTACCGTCGGTCCAGTGGAACACCCCCTTAAGGTAGATGCCATCTACGAAATAGAGATTCAGGCCCTACTACGATATGGCTTCGATATGGTCTACGATGCACCTCCCGATAAAAAAAAAATCGCGTCGGAAGGTCACCTAATATCGAGGCAGTTGACCATGTTTCTGCGATTAGGCACCAAAAAACACCCTTATATGTGTGGTGGATCGGCAGGTCTAGACATGTCTACGATTTTGCACCTTCCCGATATTTGCATTTTGCATCGGTGCCATATCTGTAGGTTGAAATTTCTATCGTAGTAGGTGGACGCCAGGCCTTAGGTTTCAGCCGTAATGATTGGCAGACAAAAGGTCATGTTGCAATGCGTAGGGTGTATGCTTCTCACATAGAAAGTAACTAGGAGCAAATAGTATGTTCATCATTGATGAATGAGCATGCACTCATAAATGAATAACAATTAAAAGGATTTGTATCGCTACGGATCATTTTCTGTAAGCCGCTTGCACCCAGTCAACTTGCCCTTTCTCAGTTTTGCACTGCATCTAGGATCTATACATATGAAGCACCAGTGGGTCAATGAGGTATTTCGGTCTCTAGTGGTTGGTTATTGTCAGCTAGGCACATCATAAAGACCCTGAGACACTGGCACTCTGCTCCTTTCCCAATATCACAGTGAATAACATACAGATAGTGAAGGGATGGTTTTTTTGTAGCAAGCTGGAAATCCATGTGAGCTCTTTCACGTTTGACGACTTTGTTGATGACGTAATATCCTCGCTGTCGTTCGGATATAATTATATGCCAACTACTCGGAGAATACAGCCACCACACAAAACCAGTCATCATTGTGTACAGTAGAACCCTACCTAACGGACACCCCGCTTAAGTGGACAGCCGCGTTAACGGACACCTTTGGTCGGAATGGTTCCCTATATTACATTTCTTTCTAACCCAGTGAAAGCAGACACCCTGCATAAGTGGACACTTTGGTCCGGAACAGAGGGTGTCCGCTTACGCGGGGTTCTACTATATAAACGCTAGATGAATTTTTACAGCGGAAAGTCGTCAGGTGGTGCTAAATTCAAGAATCGCCGCTTCTGATCGTCTAGTGTAAACGCCGGGTATTACTGCCACACCATTATCATCTATCGTATACAAAGACCCAATTGGAAATGTATGGGTGCTCGGTAAACCACGACCCAGTATATAAAACCTGTCAGATACCATAACTGTGGTATACGGATTCAAACCTGTGGTATACGGCCTCCAAACCATGGTATACGGGGAAAATAGTCCCTTTGTGCTATAGAGCAAAGAAATAGACCCCATTGTTATACCCTTTAATATGACAATTACTGGGTTTAATTTATTAGAAAAGATGGTTAATAAATGCAACAAATGATGGTTATGTGGACAGGTGGCTCTGTAAACCACTCGAGGTTGACGTCGTAATACACTCGCTAGCGCTCGTGTATTACTACGCGTCAACCTCTCGTGGTTTACTGCCGCCTGTCCACAAAACCATCGATTATTGTCTATGTATATAATTCTCAATGGATCTATATCTATTCCATATCTATATCTATATCATTCTAGATAATGGTAAGGTCATTGTAATTCACGAGGTGCTCAATCAAAGGCTTGTGTTTATACATATGATAGAAAGTCAAGGAATGGCCATGCCAAATTTGCAGGACTATTACATATTCCTATATACCTATGAGTGAACAACCTATGATTACTTAACGCTGCTGGGGGTGGAATAACTTTTATTTACTGCCCAGGTTGAAGTTACTGCCCAGGTTGACGTTTACTGCCCAGGTTGATGTTTACTGCCCAGGTTGACGTTCAGAGACATTCGGTTTTTATCGATATTAGCCGACAATTGAAGGTATATAGGAATAGGGAAACCACGTACCAGTGGAAATAAGTCAAAGTTACGAGGTAAGGCTTGGAAAAATTCCTGCCCAAGGCGCATAATTTCCCTCTATTATTTTTATCATAGAAATGGCAATTTTTGTTTAATGCTATAAAAACATAATGAGTAGAGTGAATTTGGTAATTATACTTACAAATGGCGAGGGTGGCACCAGTATTTAGTGAGATTATTAGGGACAGCTCACTGTCCCCTGCATTCAATCCATTTTTGAACATGATGTAGAATATCCCGGATGCAAAGAGGAAGCCTCCTGACATGAGAAGATTTATAAAGGATGCAGCGCACACAACCCATGCAAACCCTCTGTCTTCTACTCCAGCCATACTCCGATCCTGAAATACATACGAAGATCAAGAATTATTTGGTTTTGCAATCAAAATATGCCTGATACAGGTGTGGAACACGAGTGCCTAGTTGTACAGCTCAATTGGATCTAAATTGGAAGTTGCCCTCTCTTCGTTGTTATTCCTTGTTCGGTCTGCGTACATTCCAGGCCTCAGAAATGCTTCAAAAAGATAACTAAATCCTACAAGTAGCGAAGTAACCATATTGAGATGGATTATGTTGATTTATGTTTTTGCTTGAAAAGATTTACTTTATTCTTATTATTAAGTTGTATTTGCTTAAGCTATGATGTGCTAGTGTGCTACTTAAAATAGTGTGATGGCCAATGTGATACCTGCTACTTTAACAACCAGTGGGCTTGGTAATTAAAATCAGCCACATCAGCTCCAGGACGTTCTATATAAGTATTCTTCTTATTTTTACATATTTAAACATTTATTTGTTCTTTATTTCTTAAAGCATTTATACATTACTTGTTCAAACTGAAACTATGGCCATGCCATGCCAACTGTTTATCCTTCTGTTGAGTTTACATTTCATTTGAAGCCTCCTCTTGACAACATATGGTCATAATAGAATACCAAATGTAATAATTTTAATGATGTCCAATAAATAAAAAGAAAGTCAGAGCTTAGCCATCACTGCATGCTAAAAACGTCAGACTTTGACTTTTTCCACGGTTACATTTTACAGCATGTAACAATGGCTAAGCCTTGACATTTTTCCATGCTGAAAAGTCAAGACAGTTTTTACACTTGATTGAGTAAAATTTGAAGCCACTGATTTTATTTTTGGCCGACAAAAAAGTGGGGGGCAGTCGACCCCCTACCCCCTGCCCTCCCCATTCTGATGCCACAGAGTGAGGTGTGGGTGTAGGAAAAAGTGGGCTGTGGGTATCATATTGATCTGACATATTGAGCTGTAGGTATAGGACAGAGTGGGGTATGTGTCTAAGACAGAGCTTGATGTGGGTATAAGACAAAGTAGGAAGTGGCTGAAGAACAGAATGTGGGCTGTGGGTGTAAGACAGAGTTGGTGTGTGGAGCAAATTGGACATTAAACTACCCAAACAAACAAACAAACAAAGCTTGGGGTATAGGTAGGGGACAGAATGGGATGTAGGTGTAAGACAGACTTAGGTGCAGGTGTAAGACACAGTGGGGTGTGGTGTTGGACAAAGTGGGATGTGGTTGATGGACAGAGTGATGTGGGTATAGGACTGAGTGGTTTATGGGTGTAGGATAGTGTGGGGTGTGGGCGTAGTACAGAGGGTGGTGTGGGTGTAGGAAAGAGTGGGGTGTTAGTGTATGACAGAAGGGGGTGTGGGTATAGGATAGAGTTGAGTGTGGTTATAGGACTGAGTGGGGTGTTAGTGTATGACAGAAGGGGGTGTGGGTATAGGACAGAGTTGAGTGTGGTTATAGGACTGAGTGGGGTGTTAGTGTATGACAGAAGGGGGTGTGGGTATAGGACAGAGTTGAGTGTGGGTATAGGACAGAGTGGGGTGTTAGTGTATGACAGAAGGGGGTGTGGGTATAGGACAGAGTTGAGTGTGGTTATAGGACTGAGTGGGGTGTTAGTGTATGACAGAAGGGGGTGTGGGTATAGGACAGAGTTGAATGTGGGTATAGGACAGAGTGGGGTGTTAGTGTATGACAGAAGGGGGTGTGGGTATAGGACAGAGTGGGGTGTGGGTATAGGACAGAGTGGGGTGTTAGTGTATGACAGAAGGGGGTGTGGGTATAGGACAGAGTGGGGTGTTAGTGTATGACAGAAGGGGGTGTGGGTATAGGACAGAGTGGGGTGTGGGTATAGGACAGAGTTCAGTGTGGGTATAGGATAGACTGGGGTGTGGGTGTAGAACGGACCTCCCTCACCACCTCCCTACCTACTTCCCAACCGACCCCCCGACCTTCCAACCAACTGACCGACTTCCCGCCACACTTCCCGACATCCAGACATCCACAAGCAGTAGACTCTGCCATGTTCATAATTCACCAGCACAACTCTACAATGTAGGAGGGGATTTTAAAACAATTTCACACATGGACAGATGGGGTCATGCCGTACTTAAATCATACTTTCAGTTCTTATGCAAATATGAATGATCAAATGTGCACGCAGGGGCATAAGCACATTGCAGCCATTTCAATTATTGGTATATTGCTCGTAGTACACATATTTCTGATGATTTTGATTTGAGGCATGGTATAGAGCCATTTTTTCTCAAATCTTCTCTAAATCGAATGAATACCGTAAATTTACTATGAATCAATCTTTAAGTTCTACTTCACTCCCTTTTACAATATACACAATGGTACAATTTCATATTAGCCAAAGCAAATACTAATGGAGATGAGGGAAATATCCTCCCAAAACTATAAAAATCCCCATTTTACTTACGCTGAAATATTATTTTAATGTAGTTCAGTAACAAAATATATTTGACTAATGCACTCTAATGATTTATTCATTTTCATTTTATTCTGTATTGTCTCTGAATGTCAAACTTAAGTTGAATATTTAGACATTTTATGCATGTAAATGCGATGGTGTAACATTACGACCCCATCACCCTACCACCTGCAGCAGATGTTAGGTCAGAGAAGTCACTTAGGTTCAGGAAAAAGGTAGAAATAGTGTTCATGTGTTGGGTAAATATATACACAGAGATTCGCTTTGGAAGTAAGTCCCAATCTTTGTTAATAAAATTTGTTATTACCCCCTTCATATTTTCGACCATACCTGTGTGTATACATAAATCAGTCTTTACAGTTTTGATATTGTAATTTCTAGCCTGCTGTGACTGCTTCTGAAAACATGGCTTCATCAGCTCCTGTAAGTGTCCTAATAGTCTGCTATTACTCTGCTATTATTTAAAAAGGCAACTAAAGTCAAAAGTCATTCAGTAAGATGACAACATTTGTCTGCAATATCATTTAAAAACTCACCTAAAGTAGAGGCCCACAGAATGGCGTATTAGTATTATCGAAATGTAGTGTTGGAGCTTGTCACCATACCATCATGTGAAGAAGTGTAATGTCCAATTTACAATCTGTTTCCTTAGCATTCTGGTAATCATTTGTATTGTCTTGTTTTTTGCAAGACCTATTGACCTATATATATTTATCATTGTTACAATCTATCTTATTGTAATTTTTAGCCTGCTGTGATAGCTCCCAACAACAAAGCACCATCTTCTGCTGTAAGTGTTTGCATACTCTACTGAACCACTCCTTCCTTTCCTGACCCCCATTTATATACTAGCCAGCTAAGGCATCAGAACGATACTGAGTCCACTGTACAGCAAGTAGCATGGAGAAAGATTTATAACCTGATGACTAACCTGATGAAGAATCTTTTATGAATCCGAAACGTTGTTATCTAATATAAGCAAATAAATACCATCCGGAACTTTTACTTGAATTCACTGTCTTGAGTTGTGCCTTACTTACAAACTAAAGATTTATAAAACCAAGACCAACACCACCCAAGTCTCTAACACCTACTGCAGAAATAACGGGGCTCAGGGGTAATGCTGCCATTGTACATGTACAAATATGTATTATTCAGGTGACCTTTTCTATTTCCTAGATGTGATTGGTTATTATCATTTATCATTACACATCTAATTAATAATTTATAATGATTCCATATAATAACCTTTTTTTGTACTTATCCTATAGGAATAAATGTACTAAGAAAATTCAGCATTATGTAACCAGTATAAATCTGAAAATCCCACTTAAGTGTCCCCTTAAGCGGGGTTTTCCCTGAAGTGAGGCTTTCAGAGTGTAGTATCTATAATCAATCCTACCTGTTCACAACCGTTTACAGTTGTTCACCTTCTCCGGCGGTTACCATGTATCTTATTCAATGTATTCTCTGCCTGTGACAGTTGGAAGTTCAATTAATATCCATGGGCTACGACCTAGGATGACCTACGTCCCCATAGGCCTAATGCTGTCCATAATCCAAGTCAACTTAAGATTCACAATCCCAAAGAGCTAAGAAGGATTAAGACCACTTACGTCAGTCAACACGATCAAACACCATGGGGGATTGCCGGCACTGCCGTGGGAGATTTTTTGACAGTCAGAAATTTTGTCCTGGTAGTCCTGGCAAGCTCCCGGTAGTCAAGTCCAGTTAATATTCACAACCAAGCCGAGATACGACGATTTAGGCCCGGCGTCCACCTACTACGATAAGATCGTAGACCTCCCGATATTGCACCAATACAAAATGTCTAAATCGGTGCCATATCGGGAAGGTGTAAAATCGTAGACATATGTCTAGACAAGCCAATCCACCATGCATTGTATGGGGTTTTTATTGGTGTCTAATCGCAGAAAAGTGGTCAACTGCCCCGATATTAGGTAACCTTCCGACGCGATTTTGATTTTTTTTATCGGGAGGTGCATCATAGACCATATCAGAGCCATATCGTAGTAGGTGGACGCCGGGCCTTAGGAAGTACAAGTCGAGTTAGGTTGCTCCCAAAATCCATTCCCCGGACTGCCAGGGTGATGGTGTTAACCTAGCATATATAGATAAAGGCAATTCATTAATTTGTTCTATATCCTATGCTTTAATTACAGGATGTACATAAAAAGGTACAGCGATGGCTGTGTGAGCAAGAAAAAGAACCAGAAAGCTGTATCCTGGACTACTTTTCCGATCATCTGACCGACTTTGATGGGGGGGGGGGGAGGCGATGCCAGTCCCCGCTGCAAAGAGTGCAGTGAAGATGGTTAGGAAAATTGGCCATCTGTGCAGACCAGGGACCTGTTTCACTAGTTTGTGACATGTCTAGATGGCGTCTAGATGGTGTGTCCAGTTTCATAAGAACTAGACATTAGTCTTCGTTTTGTTCGTTCTTGCATGCACTGTTGGTGCCGCTTTTCATGTCTGTCTAACACTTTTGTCACGAAACTAGTGAAACAGGTCCATGATGTGTAGATTTGTCTAATTCTTATGTTTGGAGTCTGTCTTTTCCTCAGGGTAGCTACTTGTGTTGTCACAAAACTAGACAACCCCAATGTCTATATGGTGTCACAGACATGTCACAAGACTAGTGAAACAGGTCCCTGGTGGTTCCTTATCTGGGACCTGTTTCAGTAGTCTTGTGACATTAGGCCTAGACATACATCAACAGTGGCACCAACAGTGCAAGCAACAGCAGAAGAAGACTAGCAAATATCTGAAGATTGAAGTGGCCAATCCTCTTCATATTTGGAACGATTATAGATTAGATGTATCCCCTACTCATTTTAAAGTGTCATTGCTTAATTCCTACGAGAAGTGAGTGAAACTCTGTGTGTCATTGACTGCAATCTTGTGATCTGTCCATATGGTGTCACAGACGCCATCTAGACATGTCACGAAACTACTGAAACAGGTCCCAGAGAGGTTTTTAAAGCCTGCGATAGAGGGGAAAACTCTCCAATCTTCCACCATCCGGAACTATCTATGTGCACTGGAAAAGTTCTGCCTTTTCTTGGCCTCAAATGAAACGTATCAGGTTGAGGCCCAAAAGATGGCAACAACATGTATTAAATGGAGAGCAGCCCTGAAACCGATGTCAAAAACAGGGGACTCCCTCACAAATCTGAGGAAGCTGGCGAGAATATATTGGAAATGTCAGGAAGACAAATGTCCTCAGAGATGGCAAATATTATGGCTGAAGAAATGCTGAGAGTTTGGTTTGCTAGTGGGTAAGTTCTACTTTAACATAGCTTTTCAAAAGATTGCCCTCTTTGAGAGAGATTTCCATTTTTAAAAGTCTTGTGTGTGTTTGATTTTATATGAAAATTGATACCACAATGTCACATGGCTAGAAGTGGTCATACAAAGCTAAAGCTTAATAGAACTGCTGAAGTAAGATCACTTGTTTTAGTTTTTTGGTATTTACACTTGTTTTTATTTGTGGTAAATAGATCAGCCTAGAGTGTTGACAGGAGTCGAATGCGGGACCCAATATTAAAACGAATAGGGTTTTGATTTTATCCTACCCCCCACACATATCATTTGAATGTCAAAATTATCAAAATTAAATTATTATTGCAACAATTACGCAATTTTTATGTAGATATTGAAATCGTGTCACTGTCAAACTGACACTGTGGTAAGCTCCGAACAATAACAAACACACGCGAGTCGTCGAGGGCCCCACGAAACTGCTGGAACTACTTTCGCAGATGCTGGGGTGCTGCTCTATGATTAGTCCATATTTTACTCACGTGATTAAAATACTGTAATACACTAGTGGGTTACGAAACTCCGTATCCAGTTCATAGTTGAATACGGATTCACAATGTTAACCCTATGGGCTTTTATATTAGGGGTAGGATAATAGCAGATACCCGGTAGTAAGTATTGATGACAATAAATCAAAACATATATGTGACAAAGATTTTAAATATCTTAATAACTTAACACATTTATGACCAACATTTCTGAATAATGTGTATTCTTTCTTGAAGACGGGCACACTGCTGCAAGTTGCACAAAGCTGCTGTGACATTGGTGCTGGGCGTACTTGGTAATGACAGTGATTTGGCACTACTGATGACGCATAGTAGCACTACACAAAAGAAATATTATGACCAGCTCCAGAACAAGGCTGGTATGGCACGGATTTCCATAACTGTCCAGAAACTTCTCAACTTCTTTGTTTTTTTGTGGAAATTTCTTTATTGACGAGAAAAGGATTCATGTACAAAGTAAATGATTTTCAACCTATTACGCCATCGATCATAGGGTATAACACAAACCAAGAAGGTCGGATTTAAGCTCAATACGTCGATTGGGACCATATTTTAACAAGTCACACAACCTAACATTCAGATATCCGCAGATGGCCAATGCAACAGAAACATAATTTATCTTACCAGATCAACACAAACCGAAGGTGGTTACAAATACAGGCCGTTCCAGGCCATAGACAGTGACACCATTAAATACATAAAAATAAGTGGAAAAAAAGAAGAAAAAAAAGGAAAACAAAGCAATGGAAAAAAAACAAAAAAACAGACAGACATATGGAAGACAGCCTTTAAACATCATGGTGAGCAGCTGTCTCTGCCTTCGTTTTTTAGGTAAATCTCGTTGACATTTTTTGTATAGGTGCTTTACTGATAGACCTGCAACACCTCTATAATAAAGCACCATATTGATACCCCAGTCCATCAATTTTTCAAGTCATTAGATCAAAATTGTGGAAGCTGTCATGTGTAAATGAGGAACATTCTACTGCTGAGTGGATATGGAGATTCCTTTGCTCCCTCCAGTGTTGGACCGTTTTTCAAAATTTGAATAGCCACCCCTGGGGTTAGCCTGTGCTGTCCATGAGAGTCAATTATATCAGTTAGATAAGGATATGATGAACAATTTGTCTGTAGTTGACCATTTTACAACACACCCATAGCAGTTCACTGTTTAAGTTTGTGAGTTGGGCCAAACCACATGCATTTACATGCATATTAACAGTTGATGGAGATCATATGATGACTGAATGAAATTATGGCACAAAAATGAGAATGTATAAAATGCATGCACTGCGACAAATTATTGTACAAAAATGGGAATATATTCAATGCATGTACTGCTATATATATATATATATATATATATATATATATATATATATATATAAATCATGATAAAATAAAGAGGTAGTACAATTTTCTTACTTTACATGCATATTAACACTTGATGCAGATCATTTGATTACCATATGAAATTATTGTACAAAAATAAGAATGTATTAAATGCATGCATGCACTGCGACAAATTATTGTACAAAAATGGGAATATATTCAATGCATGTACTGCTATATTACTAAATCATGATGAAATAAAGAGGTAGTTCAATTTTCTAACAATGTGTTATTGTCATCAGAACTTAAGGACAAGAATGTGTATCTTTTATCATAGGGAATAACAGCTTCCTACCATTCACCTAAAATATCAAGTACTGATGCTGCTTAGGCATTTTCATTTCTTACTTAGATAAGGACATCCCTTGAGGGTGACCTACCAAACCTGTAACAACCATGACAACCTTCCAGGGTGACCTACTCCACCTGTAACACGCTTAGAATCCCTCCAGGGTGACCTACCCCAATGTACTACCCCTGACAACCCTCAAAGGTAATCTACCACACCTGTACTGTCCTTGACAACCCTCCTGTGTACACTAGCTCACCTGTACCATCCCTCACAACCCTCCTGTGTGCCCTACCTCACCTGTATTGATCCTCACAACCCTCCTGTATACCTTACCTCACCTGTATTGCCACTGCCAACTCTCCTGTGTACCCTCACTCACCTATATTGTCCTTGACAACCCTCCTGTATGCCCAACCTCTTGTACTGCCGCTCATAACCCTCTCGTGTACCCTATCTTACCTATACTGCCCATAACAACCCTCAAGTTTACCCAACTCACCTGTCCCACCCCTCACTCCCACTAACATTTGTGTGATCCCTATCTTACCTGCACTACCCCTCACTGTGTACCCTACCTCACCTGCATCATGCCCGACAACCCTCCTGTGTGCCTTACCTCACCTGTACTATCTCTCACGAACCTCCTATGCACCCTACCTCACCTGTATTGTCCCTGACAACTCTCCTGTGTACCGTATCTTACCTGTACCACCTCTTGTAACCCTCATGTGTATCCTACCTCACCTGTATTACCCCTGACAATGCCCTACCTCACCTGAACTGCCTCTAATTCCCTCCTGTGCATCATGCCTTACCTGTATCACTCCTGACAACCCGCCAGGGTGACCTACCACACCTCTATCGATCCTCACAACCCACCAGGGAGACCTACCTCCCCTGTACTGCCCCCTATAACCCTCCAGGGTGACCTACCACATCATTAACACCCTGACATCCCTTCAGGGTGGCCTAGCACACCTGTACCACCCCTGACATCCCTCGATGGTGACCTACCTTCCCTGTAGCACCCCTGACAACCCTCTATGGTGACCTACCATCCCTGTACTGCCCCTGGCAACCCTCCAGGGTGACCTACCACACCTGTCGCCCCCTGCCATCCCTCCTGGGTGACCTACCACACCTGTAACACTCCTGATATCCCTCTAGATTGACCTAGCTTCCCTGTAACATCCCTGACAACCCTCCAGGTTGACCTACGACACCTGTAACACCCCTTACATCCCTCCAGGGTGACCTACAACACCTATATCACCCCTGACAACCTTCCAGGGTGACCTTCCACACCTGTAACATCCCTCCAAGGTGACCTACCACACCTGTACCACCCCTGACATCTCTCCAGGGTTACCTACTACACCTGTACCACCGCTGACATCCCTCCAGGGTGACCCATCTTCCCTGTAGCAACCCTGACAGCCATCGAGGGTGACCTACCACACCTGTACCGACCCTGACATCCTTCCAGAGAGAGAGCTGCCACCCCTGTACTGCCCATTATAGCCTTCTAGAGTGACCTAACACATCTGTACCAGCCCTTACATCCCTCAAGTGTGACCTCTCACACCTCTGCCACCCCTGACATCCCTTCAGGGTGACCTACAACACCTGTAACTCCCCTGACATCCCTCAAAGGTGACCAAGTACACCTTAACCACCCCTGACATCCCTCCAGGGTGACCTACCACACCTCTATCGATCCTCACATCCCTCCAGGGAGACCTACCACACCTGTAACATCCCTGACAACCCTCCAGGGTAACCTACCTCCCCTGTACTGCCCCTTACAACCCTCCAGGGAGACCTACCACACCTGTACTGCCCCTTACAACCCTCCAGGGTGACCTACCACACATGTAACACCCTTGTCATCTCTCAAAAGTGACCTACCACACCTGTACCACCCCTCTCCCACCTGTACTACCTCATATACCCTTGTTTTCTTCATTTTCAAAGTTTGGTACCCCAAATACTGGCGCTCTTTACCTCTCACAGTGGTACTTTTTCTTCCCAACTCCTCTCTCAGCTGTATTACCATATATATACATCTCGTTCTTACCTTACCACACCTTTCCTACCTCACCCACCCCACCCTCTATTTCACCTGTATTATATTTCACCCCCACCATACCTATATACCTAATAAACCCACCTAATTCGCCTTTTACCACATGTAGAGCGGCATATATCTGCTCAGCTCATTTGAATATAGACAGAAATGGCAAATAATCATATTTTAATCGAAATATACCAATATTGTGTAAATATTTAAAAACTCTCACACAGGACAGAAGGACCACTTCAAAGGGTCAAAAGGACCCCTTTTTGGGTCAAGGGACATAAGGACCACCCTCGCGGGACATAAAGACCACTCCCGCGGGACATAAGGACCACTTAAAGACCTCTCTCTCTCACACACACACTCTCTCTCTCTCTCTCTCTCTCTCTCTCTCTCTCTCTCTCTCTCTCTCTCTCTCTCTCTCTCTTTATCTCTCTCTAGATGACAGCATTGTGGTCGTGATAGCCGTAGGAGTAACACATCTGCCTCGTTCACCTACACTATATTATGAAATTAGTTTCCTTATTCATTCTGGTCATCAAATGGATTGCATGAGTCAAAGATTGAACATGCCAGAAAAAGAATATGAAAACTTTCTTACCAGATAATGGCAACTATATATGTGTAGTAGTTGAATCCTCGGGAGGCTGCAGCTGTTGTGGCTGATATCCAACTGTTGGTCGAATTAGATACGACTACAGAGATGTAGGGATATCAATCTCACCTGACGTGCTCTCCACTGAAGGTCCATCCCCACCGGAGCGAAACGATCGTCGCCATCAACCCCCATCGGCAGTTTCCAGGGAGATGGATCCGTCCCACCACGGGCTTAAGGCTCGGTCCCACTGGTGCCATGCGATTGTCGCTCGTGTTTTATCCTACCCCTAATAAAAAACCGCCATAGACTTAACATAAGGAAATTTTATGTGGCAGGCCGTGACATAAAGTGTTTTTTATGCCACTAGAGTAATAACAATATTGACCAATCAGAGAGCAGGATGTCAGCTACTATGAAAAAAAGTTCTGTTGGTCATTGACTCAATATCTATCTTTTAGTAATACAAAAGCATAGACGAGGTAGGATAAATACGAAACAAAACTCGAGTTAGACTTATCAATGCCTATGCCACTCTGGTCAGGTCTGCTCCTCACTACACTCGGCTACGCCTTGTGTAGTAATATGCGACCTTCCCATCTTGGCATAAACATTGTCAAGTCTTATTCTCGTTTGGTTTCTACTAATTATGACCCCTTCGACGCCCCCTCGCCCGTTTTCATTACCCTGCTTGCGATGATTTCATTGCACTCAATCGCGAATAAAGTACTTATATAGAACTGGATCGAGAATTATATAAATAGACAATACTCCACGAGTTTGGTATGGGGCGCAATCGTCATCAAGGCGAAGCCGAGTGACAGTTATGGCCCATTCAAACGAGTGGAATTTTGTGTATTTTACAATTCGAGTGCGGTTCTGGATGTATCTCACCCCTTTTTATGACATTAAATATCATCAAAATTTCACAATATTCAGAATAGACTTAGCAAATTTATATGACGTCATTTCAAATTTACTACGCGAAGGCTGTGGCGTAGTATTCTCACTTTACGAGGGTGATCGTTGAGTATTCTTTTCTAATGTTATTCCTATGGCTAAACTTGTACCAGGGGTGAGATAAAGGGCATGTCCCACTGCTGCGATAAAATTGTTGCAACGCTAGTGGTGCCATCATTGGTCCAGAGGTGGCTGACTTCCTCCAACAGCCATTAAGTTTCTTTATCGTGGGTTAACAGAATACAAGTAATTCACAAGCCATATCAAAGGTATCACCAGCCTTATTTCATATGTTAGAAAAGGAAAACAATTTATACTTGATCTTTGGAGTGCCACATTCTCCTACTGTTGAATATATGAAATACTCCATACCTGTGCGACGAATCCGTCGCACATCATGGACATTTTAAGATGTGCGATACGATGGATCCGTCGCATCGCACACGATCGCACATGCGATTTTGTGCGATACGATTGGCGGCGCCGTTTTTAGGACCCTCGGCGGCCGTTTATGGCTTTTTATTGACTTGCGACAATCGCATCGCACCAGTGGGGCCGGGCCTTTATACACTATCATCCAAATCCGTGATCCGTGATCCCACTCAATAGTGGACCTTTTTTCATATGCTGGCATCGCACCATATCTGCCTGGTTACACAATGCCTCCAGAAAAACAAACACCTGGCAATGTATTCGTTAACATTGGATCACTGAGTGTATATGAGCGTGATATGTTTATAATTCCCGTATACATCATTATTAATGACGATTGCATGGTATTCTATTGTATCCCACCTCAAATGTGATATGTCATACATGCATATTGCCTTAACAATACTTTAGATTTAGCATAGATAACATAGAATCACCGAAACCGCCCCCACTGATGCGACGATACCGTCCCAACGCTTGGGGCCCACCTCTAGAGAGATATATGAATAAAGAGAATGTAGGGTATATATATATATATATATATATATATATATATATATATATATATATATACACACACACACAATAATGACTGGTTTTGTGTACGAGTGGCCGTAAATCTCCGAGTAGTTGACGCGTAGTAATATCCGAGCCATTAGCGAGGATATTACGTCGTTAACTAGGAGGAGATTACGGTTACTCGTAGACAAAACTAGTCGTTATTGTATTCATTACCCACCTACAAGATATATATATAACAAATCTATTGCAATTTAAAAGTTTCTGTAAGCCATTTAGTTCCACACATCACAGCACTGTCAAGTGTGGCAATAATTCGGTGTAGACTTACACCAATAATACAGTTTGCCATTAACCTGTAATTTTAGCATGTGAAGTGTGTTATGACAGTGATTTCTGATGGTAAATGAGATTATTATGATTGATTCTAAATAATTAATATTGAATGACCATTCAAGAAGCTTATTTCGAAGTACATGTTGATTCAACCTAATTATGGACAGGACTATTTTTCCGGAATCTCCTGCAGGAGATTCTGACATGCCAGAATATCTGGGTAGCTAATTCCAGGTGCCCTATACATTTCCTATTGAGACTCGGTAATTGGTGGGTAATAAATATATATATTGTAAGCGGTGTACTGCGGTGGCGGTGTACTGCGGTGGCGGTGTACTGCGGTGGCGGTGGACTGCGGTGGCGGTGGACTGCGGTGGCGGTGTACTGCGGTGGCGGTGTACTGCGGTGGCGGTGTACTGCGGTGGCGGTGTACTGCAGTGGCGGTGGACTGCGGTGCCGGTGGACTGCGGTGCCGGTGTACTGCGGTGCCGGTGTACTGCGGTGCTGGTGTACTGCGGTGCCGGTGTACTGCGGTGACGGTGTACTGCGGTGGCGGTGGACTGCGGTGGCGGTGGACTGCGGTGGCGGTGGACTGCGGTGGCAGTGGAAGAGGCCCTAAAGGCCCGGCCCCACTGATGCGATGCGATCGTCGCACACGTTTTATAACCCCATAAATGCCCCCGCAGCAGGGTTTATGACCCCAATTGCGATGGATTCATCGCACTCAATCGCATAGAAAATCCAGGGTATGGATGCAATGCGATGGATTCATCGCAACATGTGTGGCACTACCTGTGTAAAAGGAATTCTGCCAACAGCATAGAGTGCCTTTATTTTCTGTATAAAACTGATTTTCTCATGTGTAAAACAAAGATAATATCATTTGAGCCTCTCTCCTTCATGAACAATATTTCCACTAATGTTTTTCTTATCTCCACTGATATCTGTGCATTCACAGCTCTAGCCTGCCGTTTTTACAGCTTGCTTTTTGATACTACACCTCCTTAGATCTGGGAACTGGGTTTTTTTTAAAAAGCCTGATAATTGGTGTGCCACATTCTCCTACTGTGAGATATATGAAGTACTTCATACCCGTGCGATGAAGCCATCGCACATCATGAACATTCAAGATGTGCGATGCGATGAATCCATCGCATCGCACACAATCGCACACGCGCCCAAGTCCGGCCCCACAGGACCGATTGTGTGCGATGCGATGGGCGGCGCCGTTTTTATGACCCTCGCCGGCCGTTTATGACTTTTTATTGACTTGCGACAATCGCATCGCACCAGTGGGGCCGGGCCTTAAGAGTAGGCCTAATCCTTACCAGCCCTCCCTTCCAAAACGCCAGAGCAAGAGAGAGAATATGTATACAGACAACCATCGCTATAGCCTATATAGTTCATATGGAATATTTGGTGAAAATTATAATTTTCTTTTCTTTCATTTTCTGCCATCCCTTTAACCATTATATGTCAGTTATCCTTTTTCAACTTAACCCGTTCGGTCCTTAGAATGCCAGGAGGCATTTGCAGCAGTGACCGGAAGTAGGCACAATTCTTTCAAAATGGCTGAAGCTTTGTGTGTGGCCTCACAAGAGAGTAGAATAACTGGGAATTTATCTTCATATTGGTATAACAACACTTTGTGGAGATCTGAGGTCATCTTAATTTGATTCGGTGGATCTTTCTACCCAAGAAGAACACTCGTAAAATTATTTATTAAATATAAATATATATTTCTCTTTGTTACTATATCTCCTATTCCGAAATTAACCGCAAAACAAAATGGCCGCCACTAACGGTTAAATCCAGGCTATGGATATAACTCGAGAGCCCGTTCTGGTTATTAAACATCCTCCTTAAGATTTAATCTATGATCCTTGTCCCGCGGGTTCAAAGCAGAAATACAGGCGCCATTATCAAGGTTTCACTCCCCCTACCTCCCGCCTAGCGTATCTAACCCGATGGTTCAATGGACTCCCCCGCACTTGAGGAAGGTCTCCATCCGGGTCCCGTGTCCGGACCCGCCCCGGTGTGGTGCCAAATTTGGTTACCCTGCCATAAGTGGTAATTATCGCCCACTAGTATCTTGTGCGCATGCGCAGTGTTGATGTCCCCGATTGGAGAGTGAAAATTTGCCGAAATTAAGCATATTACGACATATCACAACAATGTAATTCTCATGTTTAAATTCTATTATTGGCTAGAGGCTGCGCTAGAAGGCTCGGTGGAATAACTCTCCTAGCAGATATCCTACGCTCTACTTCCTGCGGCCGCTTGTCAAGCGTTAGTGCCGCGAAAGATCTGGGAGGAGAGTGCTAGTGGGCGATAATTACCACTTATGGCAGGGTAACCAATTTGGCACCACACCGGGCGCGTGGTCTTTGGACCCGCGGCCCACCTCGATGATGATTGGATAGCTTGAAAATGAGGCTTCCCTCAGGTGTAAGCCAGCCTTCCTAGTAAGCCCCTCCCTCAAGGAACCGCCCCCTTTTCTCTATATTGAATAGAATAGAGGATCCGATTGTCCTCTGCAGTCTATTGCTTGTGTACTACAATCTACCACACGGCTCATTGAGTTCCTCTGTGAATCTTACCTTAGCTACACTCGCGCATTACTTTAATATAGACAGAAACTTGACAACTTGTAGACAATGGATTTACTCATATTTATTAGTTCTTGAATTTAAGAAGCCACAATTTGCATGAACTGGCCAAAATTATGTTAAGTTTGGGGAACTTGTGAACCCCTACCTGTTTACATAGACCATAATCGATGGTTTTGTGGACAGATGGCCGTAAACCACAAGGGTTATCACGTAGTATTACGTCAACCTTGACTGATCTACAGAGCCACCTGTCTACATAACCATCGGTTGTGGCATTTATTGTCCCTCTTTTGGAATAAATCTAACCCAATAATTGCCATATTAAAGGGTATAATAATAAGGACTATATTTTTGCTCTATAGCACAAAGGGACTATTTTTTTCCCGCATGTATGGCTTTGAGGTCGTATACCACAAACTTGAATCTGTATCCTACAGTTATGGTATCTGACAGGTTTTATATAATGGGGCGTGGTTTACTGAGTACACATTGCTAGTTTCCTCATTATCCTGCTCTGTCCTTGCTCTGACAGTCACGCCAGTTCTCTTGGCATTACATAGACTTGCTCAAGTCTTTGATTATGAACATTTCTTAAATGATTAAACAAAATCAGAATAACATCTATTAGGGGCCTATAGCATGTATCCTTCTCTGACTGGCCCATGAATCAAAGACTTATCCACTATGAATAGAACCTCATAGTGAATATGGCGGTGGCAGTAGGCGGGGAGGGGCAGGATACCGGCACTGAGGCACAGAGTAGAGATATGTTTATATGGAGAGGATCCAACACTGGTGTATGTCTATATGAATACGACTAGCGAGTTTTGCAGAATTCATCGGAACTAATCAGCGAATTAGTGGCGCCACCACGGGCAGGTGACGAACTAGACCGCTCACCTCGTCCCTTTTCTTTCATGAGAGTGGAGTTATTCACTCCCTCGTGCACTCTCCCGGTTTTCCGGGTCGCTCGAGCAAGTTTTATTGTTGCTTGCGAGCTGTGCTAGTTGGGTATGGTGGGTCCGGTGGGTTTTGGTTGTTGTGTTTTGGGTGTTTTTTTGGGTTTTTAGGTTTTCCTCTATTGTGTTGGTTATTGTGGCTATTTGTCTTAGGGTTTGGATATCGTTTGAGAAGATCTGGTTTATGTAGGTTTTAGTTTTGTCGGTGGGGTGTAATATTTTGCATTGGTTTAGTATGTGTTGGGTTGTCTCCTTGGTGAGGCCACACCGCCTGCATTCGTGTGTTTGGAACATAGATTTGAAGTTTTCTTTGGTTTGGTACATTCTGTTGCGGAGTTTGAATATTTGGCTTGCTTGTTTCCTGGTTAGTTTGTTCAGGTAGCTTGGTCTCTGTGGGGTTTCCCAGTTTGTTCTGTTCATTAGGTATTTGGTTTTTGTTTGGGTTTCTTTGTTTGTGTTAATGTTGTCTATCCACTTTAGGTGGGTTTTTTGGTTGATAAGTTTGGCCCATTCTTTTTTCGTGGCACTGGTGACGGTTTGGGGATCGATATCTAGTTCTTTGATTAGTTTTTCTGTTTTGGCTTTCCAGTTGCTATTATTTGGTATTTCTGTTATTGTTTTGTGGTTTTGGGTTTTCCAGTAGTGGTTTAGGCGTTTGGTTGTTACGAGTGTTGTTGGGTCTTTTATTTTGGTTTCCATGTACAGGTTTAGTCTTGGGGTGGATGTTGGAGTGTTGAGGCTTCTCCTTATGATACTGTCGAGTATTTTGTTGATTTGTTTGGTCTGATGTTTGTTGAGTTCCCAGGTTTCCGATCCGTAGGTTATTATTGGTAGTATACATGTTTCGATGAGTTTCCATATTGTTTCCATTTCTATGCCTCTGAAGTTTTGGTCTTTGGCTATGTATATTATGGTTTGGTAGGCCGCTTCTGATTTCTTCTTTACTTCGTTTATGTGGTCGTCGATGGTTCCTTTGTCATTTAGGGTTTCTCCTAAGTATTTGTATTGGTTGGTGTAGTCTAGGTTTGTGTCACCTATTGTTGTTGGGTATTTGGGGCCCTGGCCTATTAGGATAGTTTTTGATTTTTCGTCTCCGAATTTTATCCGGTACCTGTTTGCTATTTCGTTTGTGATATTTAGCATATGTTGGTGTTGTGTAAGGTTGTTGGTTATTATGGCTACATCGTCTACCCATAGTAGGCATTTGGGTTCAGTTTGCTTGTGTTTGAATTCTGGGTGGAGGTCTTCGATTGTTTGGTTTATTTCGTCCATTAGTGTGGAGTATTGGGTGACTGCAAGTACTCCACCTTGTCTTATGCTGTCTTTTATTTGGATTTTTCTTGTCTTTCCGTGTTTAGTGTTAATTGTTGCTGTCAGGCCTTGGTTAAGTTTGTCTATTATGGTCCATGTGCTGCCTGAAACTCCTCTTTTTCCCAGTGTGTACATTATCGCTTCGTTCCATGCTTTATCATAGGCTTTTGTGACGTCGAGGAATGTTATGTATGTTGGGTTCTTTTGGGTTTTGTTTGCATGTATGATATCCTTGATTGTTATTATGTGATCTACGGTTGATGCCCCACGTCTTCCTCCCAGCTGAGCTTGGGTGATTTTTATGTTTTCCTTTATCCTGTTGTTAATGAGTCTCTCGTATATTTTTCCGATATTGCTGGAGACCGTTATGCCTCTTTCATTTTTACATTGGCCCTTAATCCCTTTGCCTTTATAGAGTCTGGTGATTATCCCTGTCTGCCATTGGTTAGGGATGACCTGTTTTGTATTGATTTGGTTTAATTGTCTAAGTAGAGTAGTCTGGTTTGTGTTGTCCATTTCCTTTACGAGTTCATTTGGGATTTTGTCTGGTCCACTTGATTTGCCGCGTTTTAGCGTTTGTATGGTTTTAATGAGTTCTTTGTGTGTGAAGGGTTCCATGTGTTCTGTGTTTTTTACTGTGTTTTCCCTGCTTTTTGCGTTTGCATTTTCAATTGTTCTAGTCCAAGATTCATAGTCTTGTGTTCCTTCTCTAGCTTTGTATAGGGTCTCAAAGTATTCGGCTATGTGCTCTTTGGCTTTGTCGGGGTTTGGGATCGTTCTGCCATTGTCATCAATTGTGTCATAGTTGTTGGGTTCGTGTCCTATTATTCTTTTTCTCGTTTTCCAGAAGAGGTTGGAGTTTGATCCTCCTTGGTCTATTAGAGTTTTTAGTTTTTGTTTTATGTTTTCTTTTTCTCGCTTCTCGTATTGGGTTCTTATGGTGTGGGTTATCTCTTTGAGATTGGTTCTGGTTGTATTTATGGTTTCTGGGTTTTTTGTTTTGCATGCTTTATTGTATTCCTTTTTGGCCTGTCTTTTCGCCTTCTTTAGTTTCTTTATTTTCTTTGGGTCTGGTGGTTTCTCCGGCTTTCTGATAGTTATTGTCCCTAAGTGTTTTTTGAGGGTTTTTTGGATAGTGTTTTGATATTGGGTGTAGGACATGTTTGGGTTTGATTGTGTTTCTTCCTGGAGGTCTAGGTTTATGGCTTTCCACTTACGTTTGCTTCCTTTTGCCCAGACTGTCTTTTTTCCATTTGTGTTGGCTGTTTGGTTCTGGTCACTTTTGACTTCTAGTGTTATGGTGTTGTGGTCGGTTTGGGTTTTATTGTTACCTCTTATGTCATATAGGCCTTCCTTGTCTATGTTAGTCTTATTCACTAGTTTGTACATACCTTTTGTGCATATTGCGTAGTCGATGATGGATTTTTGGGTTGAGTTTTTCCTGTTTTCCCTTGTCCATTGGGTTACACCTTTTTGGGTTGTCAGTGATTTGAGTTCGGCTGCGTCCATGAGGTCTTCAAGTAGCTGGCCGTTCCTTGATTTTCTTTGTGTTATATTCTGTTCGTTGATCTCCAATTTGGCATTAAAATCGCCTATCAGGAGGATTTCACCCTTATGTTTGAGTTTTGTGATTTGGGTTGTGAGTTCGTCATATGTGGATTGTGCTTTGTTTATGTTTGTTGTTTCTTGGGGTCCATAGAAGGTTCCTATTATTATTGTGCTTTGGTTCTGTTTTAGTTGGATCCATATGGATTCGGTGTTGGTGTTTGGTTCTATTTTCATTTCGTCTGTGTGGGCAGCTAGTCCATTTTCTACTAGAATGCCTACCCCGCCTCCTCCTTTTGTTTCTCTGGCTTTGTGGTACCATGTATATCCTTCTATTTTGGGGGGTTTTTTGGTTTTGGTTTCGTTGATTATTGCTATTGATGTGTTGTGGGTTTTCAGGGCTGATTGTAGGCTGAGTTTTTTGCCCGTGATGCCGTTTATGTTGCTGAATAGGATTTTGATGGGGGGGTGGTATTTCTTGCCTTTGTTTCTTTTTCTTCTTCTATTTTTGTTTTTCTTTGGTTTGGGTGGGGGGTCAGGGTTGGGTTTTTGGGTTGGTTGTGTGTCTGGGTTTTTTGTTTTTTTTGTTGGGTTATTTGTGTTTGGTGCGTTGTTGGGGCGGTGTTGGCCTATACCTCAGTATCGGTAATCTCTACTGTGGCGATTTGGGTTGTGCTGGGATATGTTTGGGCTTGGGGTCCTGGTTTATGCAGACTTTATATCGTCCCATTCGCCACCAAGATTTGTTCCTGGACGGACGTTGCAGCTTTTCTGCTTTTGGCAACCGTGGTATGTCAATTTTGCAACTTTAAACACGATGTGCTTCTACAAAACATTGTCTAGACACCAGTCTTCCCACCTAAAACACACACAATAAACAAGCAATCAAAGTATTCTGGAATGTCGTCCCCAAATTCTCCCGTCAGATTTGATAAGGGATCCCTCCAAATTGCTCCCTTGAGCAGGGTTAAGAAGCATTTTGTACTGAAATAACTGACCCCTTAAGCGGGGTGTCCCCTGAAGTGGGTTTAAGATGAACCCTTAACAGAGGGGGAAATTTCCGTACCGAGTACAGTGTCCCATAACGGGGGTTTTACTGGACTGGGACACTTCTATCTTTATTCTATCACATGTATATATATACTGCTAGGTGGCAGCACCTTAGGGTATAACAGTTCACACTTTTGCCACTAGATGGCACTAGTCGCTGTCAGCCCTACGCTGGTTCCCCGGTCATCCGCTAGCGAGCTCGTTGGAATTAAACAGCGGCGGGTACCAGCCAATGTCATCCTAATACGTGGTGAACGCCCCTATTTTGTACGTTAGGGTAGATTTTCATGTGCTTCATCATTTTGTAGTTCTTGTATCCCTACCTCTCGGATAGAAGTTGGTAGCATAGTTTATGCAGACTTTATATCGTCAATTACTAGTCTTAGCATTTCACTTTATTAGATCAATCATATATAGCATATTTTATCGACTGTCTACTACCAGACCACTACTGGTTATATCGCCCTGACCTCTCGGCCTAGGGTGCCTGTGCCAGAGTCTCTGCAACACCACGTTTAAAACTGGCTGGAGAGTTGATCACTTTGGTATTGCCATCAAGTTTATCCCAGTCCCAATCTTATGACCCCAAAGGTGATCACACTAGAGACTTATCAGAAACCCTACATTTTGATCTTTGATGCAAAACTTGCATGAAAAGGTAATATATTCTTCTTATCTCAGTCTAATTGTTGTATATAGAATTTTATTTGTATCTTATGTTCCAATCTAAATTATATAGCACCTTATTTACCTATATCAATATCATGGACAGTGTATCTCTAAAAAAACATCAAAAGTATTCCCCGAGAATAAAATCTTAAATATGTCTCAGCTTTAGGAGACCTAGCCCTTACAAAATAGTTTTTACAGGCCTTTCTGGGACAGTTTAAATTGTTCCTCTATCTTTATTCTAAGTATCTGAGAAAAAAAGGGGAAACTTTTTGTCACTACAAAATGGCAGTGTCTTGGAGTGTCCGCCTGACATTAAAAAATATGAAAAGTAACCCCTGGGATGAAAAATTTAAAAGACGAGAGATCGATAATTTATACATCAAACACTAGAGCATCAAAATATCTTTGTTTGACACTTTAGATTATAGTTCTTATTTATTTCTAAGAATTTTTTTTAAAAACCTGCAAACTGTTTGTGAAGCCTCTAGATGTATTTAAGCAAGTCTCACTTCCTGCCCCATGATGTAAACAATGTGGTTGCTAGGGACTTTCCGGTCTGCAAATTATCCAATATTTAACAAATTCCATATGGAATGATAGATATGTTCAAGTTCTACCTACCTGCAAAATTCTGCATGATCAAAATGAGTTTAACCGATGTTTTTTTGTGAACAAAAACTTGGCTCCTCCAAAAGACCAGCGCCACTAGTCCGATTTCAATATGGCCGCCGTTGACGCTATGCTGCATATGGCTACGAGGTGGCAGCACCTTAGAATACAGTGGTTCACACTTTACGCCAAGAGATAGCGCTACGGTCGGCGTCGGCCGGGTGCGGCACAGATCGGCCCCACTCCCACAGTGTTATCAACCGCCCGCTTCCAGTCCATTGTGGTTGTATGTCCATTCTCCGATCCGGCCTGGAAGTAGGTGGCGCTACGAACTGCCTTGGCGGCCATTTTGGAGACACACCTCCGCAGTGCTAAGCCTATTGGCCGTTTCGACGTCCATTTATGATACTTTTTAAAGTGTAAGGATGTTTTAAGTACTTCTGAAGAATTTCTCCTGACAAAATCAGACTTCCCTCGCAATTTCAGACCAAATGATTATGTGGTAACCCCAGTTTAAACTATAAACGCGATGTCAACAAGTCGTCGAAACAAGCGTTTTTCTTCGAGTTGGCACATTTAAATTATGTCTGAATAATGTAAATAATCCCGTTTTAACTGTTACATGTACAGAATGCACAAGAGAAGGTCGATTAATACAGTTCTTCGCCATTTTAGACTCTGACAGCGCTTTGTATTCACCAGGCAAGATGGCGGATCGCTCCGTTGTCGGGTGAATTTGCATGATTTGGAGGGTATTTTGAACCGGAAGTGTCAAGCCGGATCGGAGAATGCCAATATTGACCGCTGGTCACCAATCACTACAGTGTAAACATGACACTGGCTGAGCAATGATACCAGTTTTATATAAAACTGAGCTTCTCCAGTTTAAATAAAAGATTCAGAAAAAAACCAGAGAAAAGGCTTCAACAGATTGCAGGACTTTAGGGCCCAGCAGAGACAGGGGATGTGAAAGCCTCAGTCGCGCCTCGGCCGCACTACGATGCCGCATTCACACCTGCCACTGACTGAGACACCGATCAAACCAGAAAATCCCCAAAATTCATTTCAGAGTATACCATAATGTTTCTGTTATAATCACACAATCTGACTTTCTCGGTGGCTCAAACAAATTTAAATACAGGAATTATTCAACCTCTCCCCTAGTTGATGCCAATTTGGTAGGTAAAGTATTCACCCCTGATCTCCATTCCCTGTTTGGGGACAGGGCCGGGTATACTGGCTACCAATTTGGCAATTATGGTGCCATACTACTACCATGCCACTACTGACACAGTAGCATTCAAAATCACTCACATCCAGTACTGTAGTGCGCGAAAATCGGTGCCTGTTAGCACTAAAACCGCACAAATTACACGGTTAAAAGATTTAACTGAAAGATATGACATGTATGGATATTTCAAAGATGTATGTAGATCTTATGATAGATGGGCCCAGGTTGGCTTAAGGTGGGCCCTAACGTCCCTACTTTCGGGTGGTGGGCCCTAACGTCTACATACCCTTCAACATCCCTGTACATCGAGGTTTTTTGGTACTTTGTACTACGATGGAAGTGTAGTAACATTTTTACTTTATGACCTTGCATTGTTTTACAAATTCGGTCGCCCACATTAATCGGATTCTTAGATCTTTGGTACATGATTTCCAACATTAATTTATCAAATGAAGAAATAATTGTCCCTTGAACGTAAAATGTTGCTATGCTTATGCTGGTAGACTCTGGGTTCCGGGTTTGGGCGTAATTCATTCAATGATTTCCTATCGAGGATCGTTCACATCTCATTCCGCTGATATCAGATCGCGCTGACATTGCTCGTTGCTATGGCGTATCGAGAAGTTTTTATAAAGATCTTTTAGTGTTGTAAAGACAATTACTGATTTACAATGCGATACTTTCTATAATTCCAAAATGCTGAACTGATATATATTTTTTTTTAATTGAATTTTTATCAAGATTTTGGTTTGGTTTGATTGATTTAACGTCAAATAATAATAATAATTAATTCTTATCAGACTGCTGTGGTTAATGCTTTTCTAAGTAGACCCTAACTGAAGTGTATGGTCTTTTGCCTGGAAGGACCAGGTTATGTACTAATTTTTTTTATAACTTTTCAAACATCTTCGAACACGCTGTGCATTAATGTTGCATTTTTCAGGAATTCAGATTTCTTCTGATGTAGATGGATCTATCAATGCAAAGCAGAAAAACAACAGAAACCGCATCTTCTCTAAAAATATATTTATTACAGACGTCTCCTTTTATAGACAGACAGAAACCTGATTTGGTGTACAACAATTAGATATTGGTCTCAAAACCCAACAAGGCCACACAGCATGGCCCTATAACATACATGATACGTCCCGTCAGAACGTGGTCATTCCATTTCACTGTGAGAAACCTGAGCACAACAAATCGTGTGGCTGTGAGGTAATTCTGTGTCAACCAAATAAAATTTAAATTTTCATAAAGAATCTGGTGGAGGGTGGGTGGGGGCATGCTGATAATTAATAATGTGTTAGCTTTTATAAGAATTCGAATAGATTCAACTCTATTCAGGGATGTCAGTTGGAGTCGGGGAAAAAAGTGAAAAGATTTTTCGTGTAGATTTTTCTGCCTTAAAGAGACTGGGAAACCTAGGATAATATGTCCTTGTCAGCCATGGAATGGGGTTGAGGGTTAGTGAGAAGGTTCAAAACACGGTTTTATTGGCGTAAATGAAGCAAAATCAATATTATCTTCATTTGACACAAGGAAAAGCAAGTCTTATACTGAATATGAAAAAGTGGATTTCCACAGAAAAATGGAAAGCTGACATCTCTGTCTATTGGTTCAGGGTTGCCACCTGGGGTCAGAAAAAAAACATTGAAATATTTGTATGCGTTACATACACATTACAGTGGGGAATCAAGGGAAAGCTCCAGTTTTTGCATGGGTCAGTGGGTAGGTTCGGTGGGGGATCATGGGCTGTGGTTGAATTGGGTGATTGAGCAGTTGTTATATCAATATTACATAACGAATTATCTTTTTTTAATTGTGAAAACGATAACATGAATTTCAATGGAAGCATTGAAAACTGGCATCCATGATTGGTTAGATTACTTCTTTACCGGGTAAAGATTTCTCTTTGAGGTATTGATAATTGGAGAGTATACAGCGATGGATGAGCACATGTCTGCTTTGAATTTTATGATGACCAAAGGAAATGATAAGGGCAACGCTTAATATATTAAAAAACACAAACCAATGTCTTGGGTGTTCATGAAACGGCACATAAAATCTTTTAAGAACTCAGGGTACTAAGGATGACAGAGACTTTCCCAAATAAAATGTTCTCCTCTCCATGCCTGTCTTAGAACCGTTCCTCATTCCCGAAACATGAACAAAGTGCATCATACTATAGAAAATCTTCCGAAAATGACCACCATGTAAGTAAGTTCACACATTTAATAAATGTGTTGTATTGGATGAGGAATTACATCATAAGACACAAACTGGTACCTCCAATAAATCTGTACAATAAATTCCTAAAATCATTGAAGCAGGTTAAAAACCTCGTATATCGAACCGTTTTCTAGTGCAATATAAAAACCTTAAATTGGTGTTTATCCTTTCGTATAGCTACACTCCCCATCTATGTACAATATACTGGTTTATTTACCCTCTATCCAATGATATTATACAGCCTACTGACACTTAAGTAATTACCTTGGACTTCACGAAATAAAATTGTAATTACTTATAAATAAAACATAGAGCACAAAATAAATATCACCATTTCCCTCATGATAACGATATATTCTTTATCTTACAGTAATGTACATATATATGCATATATATCTACATTATATTAATCAGTATTTACACATTTATGTGATATTCAAGCTAATGGTTTTGTTTGGCAAAGGACAAAATATCACATCAAATTATCTTATTTCATATAATTTGTAAGATGTAGTCGAACCCATGGACCTTATTATAACTTTCCTTCTTTTCTGACATACACATTGTACATACAATTGCACTTGCATTGTTTACTGGAATCACAAAAGGAATTGATAACTCATACTTATAGGCATTTTTAGTTATTAGTGGCCATCAAAATAGATCGAATATCTTATACCCTGAAGACATCCCTAGTTGGGATTTCTGTGTTTTCACTGTAAATAAAAGATCATCAAATAGCAGCAAATGACATACAAATTGAACCAGATTGCCATATTAATTGCACTTGAGAATATACATACCAGTCTAAATAAAATAACATAAAAGTATTTACAACTACAAATGTATTGCAGACAAACATATTGTTAAATGTTATTGACTCCTTAAATCCATCTATTAGACCGAAATCTTGACTGACTAAAACATAATATAAACATAACACGATTGTATTAAATTCAAGTGTATGTTACAAACATTACATGTCAAGGGTCTAGTCATACTGTACATACTAAATGCAGGTCTGCTCTGGTATGTTTTGTTTTCAAGAACATCGATTAATTACAAAACATATCAAATATATACTTAGACACGGGTTGTTTACTTAAAAGCTGTCTTTCCTTGACCTTTTTGGACGATTGGTGTTGGAGACATTCGTCCGAATGCTGGGTGTTTCTTAAAGACAGAATCTCCCAAACATCACAAGCATAAGTCACTGTACTTGTCTGGGCACTACCCTGTATCCAACAATGTATAAAAGACGTGTTCCTTTTCTTATCTAATAAGAAAGTAAAATCTTTTTCGTATATATATACATGGCAGATATAGGTCACTAAGATAAAAGTATTTTTCCCGCAGGGAGAAGAAGCCTGTTGCCTCCTTCTAATTCGAAGATAAAAGTTTTTGGCAAATGACATCCCCCACACATGAAAAGGACATCTCTTCCTGGCACTGCTTTCTCTCATAGAAGAGTTCATGGACGATATCCCGAGAGAGGTCCTTTCGTCCTGCCCTTGTTTTTGTGTACTTGTACGAGGGTCACCTTCTGCCCGTCTACCTCTCCGCTCTCTTCGGGCTTCTCAAGCACCTTGGCTACAGTGACCTCTGTGGTGAAGGTGACCCGTCGTTTGCGGTGTGAACATTTCATGAGGCGCGCTTGGCTCGTCGGCAGCGACTGGCCCAACACAGGCTTGATTTTCTGCATCCGCCTTTGATTGAGGGACAAGGCTACCCTGTACTTCTCTAAGCGCTACCCTGTGTTCGATAATGTAAAAAAGACGTCTTCCATTTCTTATTTAAAAAGAAAGTTAAGAAATCTTCATCTTAGAATCGTATATTGGTACTTATGTCACATGGCAGATAAAGGTCACTAATATAAAACGTTGCCTCATCCTAATTCGAAGATAAAAGTTTTTGGCAAATGACATCCCCACGCATGAAAAGGACATCTCTTCCTGGCATTGCATTCTCTCATAGAAGAGTTCATGGACGATATCTCTAGAGAGGTCCTTTCGTCCTGCCCTTGTTTTTGTGTACTTGTACGAGGGTCACCTGCCCGTCTTCATCTCCGCTCTCTTCAGGCTTCTCCAGCACCTTGGCTACGGTGACCTCTGTGGAGAAGGTGACCCGGCGTTTGCGGTGTGAACATTTCATGAGGCGCGCATTGCTCGTCGGCAGCGACTGGCTCAACACAGGCTTGATTTTAAGCAACCGGTTTTGGTGGAGGAAGAAAGCGGCCTCGCAGCCCCCGGTGCCTTCGCTGTCCCCATCCTCCTTGGAGGACTCGGAGGACACGCTGTCGGACGAGCTGCTCAGATCCTGCGAACCGTCGAGCACCAGGGCTGAGTCGCTCCATGACCTCTGCGGCGTGCTGCTCATGATGGGCTCTTTACGCGTGCAGCTCGGCTCACACCGCTCCCCCGCCTCACATTCCGACCTATCCAGGTCCGAGAAGTCTTCGGCCGGCACTTCGGTGGGGATGATGGATATGGCGCCATCCAAGTCGTCGTCCTCGCTGGATTTTGAGTCGTAGGATGAACATGAGGACTGGTCGTCATCTCCGCACCCAACGCAGGCTGGACATCTACAAGAAACAACGCAGGTTTAGTATGAATTACTAACTGACGGCGGAAATATATGTATATTTATATCTGTATATGAAATATACAGATGTATATATATCTGTATAGATATATATATCTGTATAAGTATTATTATACAGTAATATCATAATCTCATCTATATGTATGTATTATTACGCAGATATATCATACTAAAACATTAAAATTAAATATATACTTTGATTTGAAGGTATTTCTAATGGTACCCCTCAAAATTCTTAATTGCCCTCGGGAGAAACCTGCATATAAGACGCACCCTGAGTTTGGGCGAATCCTATAAGACGAACCTGGGGTTTGGTTCGTGTATAAGACTCAACTTATACATAGGAATCTATGGTAATTACTGATTGGGCACGCCTACCTGGCCATAGAGCCGCAGACCTGACATGTGTTTTATTCAATGACTGATAATTACTGATTGGGAGCGCCTACCTGGCCATAGAGCCGCAGACCCGACCTGTTTTTTTTCAATCAAGGACTGATTATTACTGATTGGGAGCACCTACCTGGCAAGAGAGCCACAGATCTGGCTTGCGTTTTAAATCAATGATTGATGATTACTGATTAGGGGTGCCTACCTGGCCATAGAGCCACAGACTTGTGTTTAAAATCAATGACTGCTAATTACTGATTGGGCATGCCTACCTGGCCATATAGCCACAGACTTGACGTGTTTTAATCAATGACTGATGATTACTGATTGGGAGCGCCTACCTGGTCATAGAGCCGCAGATCTGGCTTGCGTTTTAAATCAATGATTGATGATTATTGATTAGGGGTGCCTACCTGGCCATAGAGCCGCAGACTTATGTTTAAAATCAATGACTGCTAATTACTGATTGGGCATGCCTACCTGGCCATATAGCCGCAGACTTGACATGTGTTTTAATCAATGACGGATGATTACTGATTGGGAGCGCCTACCTGGCCGTGGAACCGCAGACCTGGCTTGCGTTTTAAATCAATGACTGCTAATTACTGATTAGGAGCGCCTACCTGGCCATAGAGCCGCAGACCCGGCTTGCCTCCAGGATGTGTTCGCAGACAGACTTCTTGTCACGTCCGTTGATGACGTGCTCCATCTCTCGAGTGTAGAGTTGTGTCTGCACGAACAGGTGGAGCGCCTTGTTGGAGAGGTAGACGCGCTCCAGGAGCACCCTGTGGGCAACGAGACAGCGGTTAGACATGGAAACAAAGTTTGCCATATTTGGTCATATGCAAACTACCATAAATTCCAGCGTATAAGACACATCTTATACACGAACCAAACCCCTGGTGTGTCATAGGATTCGCCAAAACTCGGGTGCGTCTTATATGCAGGGTTTTCCCCAAGGGCAATTGAGAATTTCGAGGGGTACCATTAGAAATGCCTTCAAATCAAAGTATCTATGTATATATATAATTTTAATGTTTTATTATGATATTACTGCATAATGATACATATACATAAATACATATATGATCTAGCACTACATTTCTGCTGGAAATGGCAAGGTAAACATAATCAGTTTGTTTACGCTCAATAAAAACAAACCCTGTTTTCTTGTATTAAATACAACAGGTGTGAATGATACGAAGCATGTCAGTTGCGGTCATGAAAAACAGTAGGAAATATAAAAGAATAAAGGAAATAAGTTAAAAAATCAGATAATTAAACAATAAAAGACAGGTTTGTGCTAACTTACCCCTGAAGGAATGCTCGGAGGCCTCGGAGTCTCTGCTCTATGACCGGAGGTTCAAACTGACCTCCCCACCACGTCTTGGGCGGTAAGGCTGGCGGTGACCTGTCACAAACACAAGTACCATCAGGTAAGAACACAATGTAGAATTCTAACTCTTTTATTATCTATTTTTTTAACCCTATAACTGCACCATGATGCCTCCAGACATTCCCCTGGCTAAAGCAGGATGATGCCTCAAGGCATCATAGAGGCATCATTGATATTTATATACAAAATATAATAAATAACAAAATAATTGTTTGAATTGAGAGAAGTTTTAACATAGTAAAAACGCCATATTGACCTTTGATTTGGCATAACAAAATATCATCAGCTAACAAAGTAAATTACTCAAATCACATAACACATCATGTGACATTGCTATTTTCCAAAAAAAGGTCTTTTATGCAGGCAATGCCTGCCATGTAATGCTAAGTAGGGGAACTGGGTGCTGCAGGGAAAGGGTTAATGGCCATTTCTTAATTATTCACCAATAGCGATACCAGACCAGCAGCGGCCGCATCGACTTTAAAACTTTCAGTCACCAATTTCAAAGTATTCTATGCTAAAAGATATGTCTATCATATACAGGGATTGGGGAAAATGGAAATTTAAGCGCCTATAAAGAAAAAAAGACTCATTTATCAAGGATGTCAGTTGCGGTCAGAAAATGGACATTGAATTATTTTATATTGCAATGCAGGGTTTATGCATTACATACACATTACAGTGGGGAATGAAGGGGAAGCTCAAGTGTTTACATGGATCATGAATTAAGTACTTCAGCAATTGATATATCAATATTACACAAGGAATAATTTTTTTATACTGATTTTTTTAAACTGAAAATGAAAAAATTAATTTCAATGCAAACATTAAAAAGTGGCATCCCCGATTTTAGCCTCGTCTCACGACTATCTATAGATAAAGATGGCAGAAAACTGTGGTTGTCCCCCGACTACAGTGGCGCTATTTTACAATTTCCTGACGGATGATGGTGGTTTGTTTGTTCGGGTAGTTTAACGTCCAATTTGTTCAATTAGACTTACTTTGGGTTTAACCGAATCTATGAGATGAATGTAGGTAGAAATCTCACCCCTACACATTTACCGAGGTGAGAGTTCTTTTACTTCCCACACCACATAGACATGGTATGAGAAGGATTGGAACAATCAATCACTCTGGGCTCTATACATGCACTCTACTGAACGCTGTGAGCTGATGAGACAGACACTTACATGTCAGAGTGGTCAGCCGCTAACTGCTTCCTCAGCCACGTGAAGTCCGAGTAGCGCCTTCTCACGTAGGACCTCGGCAGCGTGAAGGCGATGTTGTTTGTCTGTAACAGAGAAGACGTTCAAACGTTAAACACTGGAGACTTCATGAGGTGGTTTATTTTAAACTGAGCTGTTTGTTGGTTTGATTTAACGTCCAGTTGACCATTGCAGGTTCTCACCAGACTTTCTCAAGGTTCTTTTACACCACAAGGGTGGTGATCAAATCTATGTGATGAATTCAGGTAGAAATCTCACCCCTACACATTTACCGAGGTGAGAGTTCTTTTACTTCCCACATCAAATAGACATGGTGTGAGAAGTATTGGCCTTTGGTATTTAGAAGGAAACCCACGAATTTTCCGAATTTGTTGACCCTCTATCCGCCCTCAGTGCGTAGGTTCTTTATGGATGGCCCAATGTGTTAACTTGTTAACCCCCAACAAAGTAGCTGTTATCGGGCACATTACGATGGATAAATGGACTGGGTCTTGAACAATGAGGCCTGAAGGATGATAACAAGTACAAATTGCAAACTAGTTTCTTTTACATACTATACAAAAATATATCTAAAATAAAAAATTTTGCCCGATCCGAATAGTCACCCACACCCCACCGGGAACGCGGAGACGCCCGAATCGACGCAAATCATTTTTATCATATCTAAAATATCAGCTTTTGTATCCAATATGAAAATAATATTATTGAAAATAATTTAGTACACACTGAAAAAAACACCTTAATACAACCGGGCACCAAACATCGTCAATTAGATAAACTCTATACTCGTTTATTAGTACATTGATAAACTTGGGGCTAAATATCGGCTCATTCATCCAAATGGGATATTTTTCGCTTATTCTTCTCATTTAAAAAGTCCTTTTCGTTTTCTGTCAGGTCTCTCTCCGTCCTAGTTCCCGGCACAGTTCTCGTGGCCCGAGGATCTTCTCTGGCGTCTTATACAGAGATAAGGGCATGATAAGAGCATGATAGGGCATGATAAGGGCATGATAAGATGGGGCACACCTCACCGTGCGGATCTATAACTCGGCACTGAATCACCTCATCTTGAGATGAGGAAAGCACGTGCTCCTGACTCCACTCTCTGTTCTATTGGCAGCTCAGACTTTGGTTTGTTGGTTTAATTTAACGTCCAGTCAACCATTACTATGTAGAAACCAAACAAGAGTTAGTCATGTTTTTTTTATCGCACGACGGCAAGATCGCGTATTATTGCGCGAGGCGAAGCCGAGAGCAGTAATACGTGATCTTGCCGGAGTGCGATGAACAATAACACGACTAACTCAAGTTTGGTTTAGAATTTATCCTCCCCCGCCCGTCTAAATTACTTCTACATTAACAAATGACATCATTTGTCAAGTTTATCCCACTAGAGTGATATTTTTAATTTTTCTGAACTCCAAACCAAATACAGTGACCCAATGTTAACCATATGGAGTTTTTTTATTAGGGGTAGGATAAAGGTTCTTACCAGACTTTCTCAAGGTTCTTTTACACCACAAGGGTGGTGATCGAATCTATGCGATGAATTTCGGTAGAAATCTCACCCCTACACATTTATTATGCCATGATGCCTGAAGGCATTGCTGGGTCTATTTTCTCACCCCTGGTATTTTTTGTCCCATAGGCGTAACACTGGGAACTCATTCTCCATGCCCCTACAAGTATTGCACTCCATTCTCCATGGTCTATATCCTGTGTGCCATCCATTCTTTTAGTGTGTACAGGGGTGAGATAAATACAGAAATCAACTCGAAAAGGTCAAAGTCGTTCTTCTTCGGCTCATTTGATTGCTACGTGATATTCGCTCAGCTGTCACCTCGTTCATATCACTCCACATCATTAGTAGAAACCGAACGAGAGTTAGACTTGACCATGTTTATGCCACGACGGGAAGGTCGCGTATTACTACACGAGGCGTAGCCGAGTGTAGTGAGGAACAGACCTGACCAGAGTGGCGTAGACATTGACAAGTCTAACTCGAGTTCGGTTTCGTATTTATCCTACCTCGTCTATGCTTTTGTAATATTAAAAGATAAATATTGAGTCAATGACCAAGAGAACTTTTTTTCATAGTAGCTGACATTCTGCTCTCTGATTGGTCAATATTGTTATTACTCTAGTGGCATAAAAAACACTTTATGTCACGGCCTGCCACATAAAATTTCCCTCTGTTAAGTCTATGGCGGTTTTTTATTAGGGGTAGGATAAAACTCATGGAGAATGCTAAGCCTATGGAGAAAAATGCCGGGATGAGATAGCTAAGTACATGCAACTCTACCCATTCTTAGATAAGTCTGTCAATACTGCACACATGTAGCGAGGTGCGATTAAAAGATTCAAAGGTATCGATCTTGGTGGTCACAAGGTGTTATAGAACGACAACAGTGTGTATAGCGATCTGGGCACAGTAAGGTGGTGGCGATACCCTGTGAGCACTTCACAGATATCGTCAAGACAAAGCTCGACGTTTTATCCTACCTAAGTGCGGTCAGGGCGGCGACTTATTGGTGCAGATTACACCATGATAATATTTACACTTCGATTAAAGGCGCTTAGGTCATTGCTCACTTCTACCATGTCGAATTCTCCCTGAATTCTGCACGCGTCAAAAAAACCAAAAAAACCCACAATAAATAAATAAATTGAATGCAGCACACAGGGATGTTAGTCGGGAATGAGGAAAATATCGGAAATTAAAATCTCGAGATTTCTTTGTCAATTGGTCTACACATTGCAAAACTGGTCTGTTTTCAAGGTTGTTTGATATCTAATAACTATCAGCAATAGAAGGTAAACTGTAATCCAAAAGGGGGGGGAGGGGGCAAGTTGGTGTGAAAAATTTGAATTGTGTATCTGAAGTCAGGGATGTCAGTTGGGGTCATAAAAAACGAGGAAATATTTTTCATGTAGAATTTACTGCCTCAGAGAGACTGAGAAAACAAGGAAAACACAGTTATTTGCCACGGAATGGGGCTAGGGTGTGTGCGGAGGCTTGGACAACTGTTTATTAGTGTGAATGAGGCCCAATTTATATGATCTTTGTTTTACAGAAAAAAGAAAATGAAAACAAGGATTTCCTTGGAAAAGAGGAAATCTGCCATCCCTGTAAAGTAGTTCCTCTGACTTTTGAGGTTTCCAAGAAAAGGAAAATAGTCTACTTAAACAATATTTGCATTGTATTTATGGTGCCTATTTGAACATACGGGTATGTTGAGGTCTCACGGGTTACATCTCTGGGTGAATTGAGAAAGGTATTTCATCTAAATCAAACAAATATAGTAGATCAAGGGACGCATAAGGGACACATCATGTAAGGGACACCCCTACATGGTGTCCCTAGATTTATCTCACCCCTTTTACTGACATTAAATATCAGAACAATTAGAATATAATTAGCAAATCTATATGAATTTTTTTTTTTTAAAATCTATATGATGTCATCTCACATTCACTCCGCGTAGTATTGTCCCTTTATGGGGGTGATCGTTGAGTATTTTTTTTCTAGTGTAATTCCTATGACTGATCTTGTACCAGGGGTGAGATAAAGGTCTTGTAAGCTGCACGGTGTTCGTGTCTCGTTACTAGGTCGGGCCGCCCTCTACATACACCTTCATTATTCACCTTTCCTCACCTGAAAACGACCCAGTTTTCACACCAGACCTTCTATCAATAGCATGACGTCAACTCAAATTCTAAAGACGTGTCGAGTTCACAGAAATCTCCCTGAAACGGCCAGGTCGAGCCCTCTGTATTATCTCACCTATGGTATTTTCCCCATACACTTAACATTGGGAACTTGTATCCAACGCCCATTGAGTATTTAGAAAATAATACTACATGGGGGATTGTGTCTCCATGCCCCTACGAGTATTGCGGTTCGTTCTCCATGGTCTATATCCTGTGTGTCATCCATTCTTTTAATGTGTACAGGGGTGAGATGAATACAGAAAGCAACTCGTTTTGGTCAAAGAAGTAATTCTGCAACTCGTTTCAACGCTACTTGATATTCACTCGGCTGTCGCCTCGTTCATATCACTCCGCATCAAACTCATGGAGAACGACGACTTTGACCAAAACCTGTTGGTTTCTTCTTTAGTTCTACATCATTATCTTAACCTTGTATGAACGTCCATAATCTTAACATTAGGAACCCGTTCTCAACAGGCTTGTGAGGACGGTAGGTCATACTCAATGGCCGATAAACAGATGCACATTCCCAGGCTAAGATAAGATCAGAAACATATTCTTGTTTGGTCTTAGTCCCCGTTCACCATCTCATTTGGAGCAATTCAGAATATTCAATCAGCCATCGCCTCGTTCATATTACTGCATTCACCAAACTCGTGGCGAACGGGGACACACACCAAACACTTGTCAATTTCTTTCTTACTACTGTACTTCATATACCTCTCACGTTATCTCACCCCTGGTATTTTGTCCCCATAGACTTGACATTGGGAACACATAATCAATGCCCAGAGGGTATTTAGAAAAAATGTTCAATGGGGGAATCATGTCACAAATAGTCAATGTGAATTGATTAGTCAATGTGAGGGTGAGATAAATTCAGAAACCTATTCAGGTTTACGGTGAGAGCACGATCCCATCTCGTTTGAATCGCTGCATATTTCACGCCGCTTCACCTTGTGAATTACAACATGATTCAAACTCGATGGGATACGAGCTCTGACCTAATATTGTATGGGTTATTTTCAGCATACGCCCTCCAGAGGTTACTAAACTCCCTATCATCGCCCAGGGTAAATACAAGTTCCGCTGGCGGCTGGCTGGGCACACCACGACCACATGAACTATCGTTTTCTCATTTATATTTGGAGAACCTGAATATTATTTCAGATCTGTATGTAGAAATAGCTGAAATTTCCATTTCTGATATTGGATTCCCGATTTGAATATTTATAAAAACCGTTAAACTGTGATAATTCTGGGTTACGGGTCAAGGGTCTATCATCATACAATGTCGGCAACCAGCGAGCACCGGAACTTGTAAACAGACTGGATTACGGGATACCTCAATAGGGCCTATTGCAGAGACTCGAACCCCAAACCCTGCTATTAGCAGTTGGACATGCTTCAAACTACACCACACAGTCACCCTCATCTACTCCGGTGATGCACCAGCCACAACAAATTCCCGATGGTGCCGTAAAGGGGGGTATTTCCTGTATCTACAGAATTAGTTTCGTAATCAGAAATAAGTGTCACAGCTTCCTATTTCCCGTTATCACGGTAACGCGGGCCTCATGCCGGCGGACGGAGAATGATTCACCAATATTTACTTATCACAGCTTCGTCAACGAGACGCCAGATTAACATCACACGAGTCGAATACCTCGACACGCACTGAACTCGCGCGGAGATCTAAAATACAGTAGAACCCCGCGTAAGCGGACACCCTCCGTTAAGGGCCAAAGTGTCTGCTTACGCGGGGTGTCTGCTTACGCGGGGTGTCTGCTTACGCGAGGTGTCTGCTTACGCGAGGTGTCTGCTTACGCGGGGTGTCTGCTTACGCGAGGTGTCTGCTTACGCGAGGTGTCTGCTTACGCGGGGTGTCTGCTTACGCGGGGTGTCCGCTTACGGAGGGTTAAAATAAATATCTAGTAGTTGCTCGGAACGGTTCCCTCTACGTAGAGGGAACCGTTCCGAGCAAGGGAGCATAAGACATTGTCCAAGGTTTAAAGGAGTTATCAGTGGTTTAAAGAAATGTGTTAATCATGTTGAGAAAACTTCTCAAATTTAAACGCTTAAAATTCTTATTTTATTGTGTGCATTATCATAATCATATCATTTCGATATTTTTTTGTTCGAATTTTTAGTCTGTGTGATATATTATCTATTTATTTCTTAGTTACATATTTCCGGCTTAAGTGCAACCAATCATATTCAGAGTATGGTGGTACATCGCCATTCCAGCACAGTATGGTGGTACGTTGAAACTACCACTTCTCTAGAACAGATATTGGTAGTAACACTATTTTCCGTCATAGATATATAATACTTCTTGTCCCCAGTGACACATTCAATAACTACCCTAGTATGGCAGGATCGACTACCAAAAAAAAACCCCAAAAAAACGAAAACGTGGGGCTTCCCCAGAACACGCAGAGAACCCTAGACAGTGTTGCTGTTGGCCCCGGCCTCTGGCAGTGACCCAGACTCGGTCCGCCCCCCCCCCCCCCCCCCCCCCCGCCTCCCCAGCCTCCCCCGCCTCCTCGTCCGTGAAATCACTGTGTGGATGAAGCGGCCCGGACCGGGGCAGAGCGACTGAGAGAACAATTCACCACTTGCACATAAGCGTGGCGCTGCAATCGGGTTGCGCTGGTTGCATGTAACTAGGCCCTGCTTGCAGAGAACCAGCAACATGCTTGCATATGAAAACGAGGCGAGCCCTCACCTGTATCAGCAGCATGGCTTCAGTCCCATAAGCACAGAGTAACTGTAGAAGTGTAAATCGTTTTTATGTCGTGAATAACAGGCCGATTTTTATAAACAGAATATTGTTAGAAAGCTAAGACTTGGGCCTATTTGTTGGTCTAATATCATATACCTGTGTTTTGGCTAAGATTTCCAGTCGTACATTGAACATCCAGATTATTTGGTAAAAAAAATGCACACACTTTACCTTCCTGTTTTTCACAGTGGTTTAATGAAAAATCTATCGCGATGACCTATAGAAATAACAATCCTACCTTCTTTAGCATTTCAAGACGATTAAAATGATATCAATATTAGCAGGTTATGATAGATATTTCCTGAGATACTGGACTATTAACACAGATGACAAGTGTCTATAAGAGCACTAAAATCATGATCTTCTGATATTGCATTTTTTTTACTCTGTCATGATGCTATGTTATATCAGGAAATATCCATCAGAGCCTGGCAATATAGGTATCATATTAATCGTCATGAGATACCTAATAAGATAGGATGGTTATTTCTATAGGTCATCGCGATAGATTTTGCATAAAATCACTGCGAAAACAGGAATGTAACATCTTTTAGAGTTTTTCACTCTAACAAATCCGATGTTCAATCTATGACAGAAAATCTTATCCATAACACAGGTATATCATGTATATCCCAACAGATAGGCCCAAGTCTCAGCTTTCTAACAATGTATTGTTTATACAAATCGGCCGATTAGTGTACATGTGAGAGCGATTTCCATCTTTCAAGTTAGGGAAACCCTAGTATTTTTATCATTGCTCAGGACTGCGTGAAGAGGGCTCGCCTCGTTTTCGATTGACGTACATAGGCGGCCATTACAAGATGGCGCCAGTGTGAAGAGGGTCTATGGGGTGGAGCTGGTGTTAGTTCTCTTGCGTCATAGTGGACACACGACCCCGATATCAAACACCACCAACCCCCCCCCCCCCCCCCACACACACACACACGTCCTACCTGCATCTGTCTCTCTTAACGAGTACGGGGGGAATGAGGATGTGATGATAACATCTCTATGGCAAGCCGATGCCCAAAAAAATAAAAATAAAGAGAATCGAAACCCTTCACAAATACAGGACATGTACCACAGGAGCCCCTCCATTGGCTGTGTCAAACATTTAAAAAATCCAGACCTGACCATGTACTAAAGTGGAAGCTTATAAGAGTTTACATTCAGAGCTTGTATGCAATCGAGTTATAATAGTTTAGTAATTCATAAGGCAAAGGTACAATAAATCAGAGACATTTATTCTCAATAGAACACATTTTCCTCCTCTTTCATTACTCTCACTCACCAGAGAAGAAAGTGACCTTGTCTCTACCTACTTATGATTCATTTCCTGTAACTAAGTGTAATTAGGGCCTAGTTGTTCGTTGACGTCAAGACTCTCACACCCCTCACATTATAGATGTTGTGTGGTGAGCCCTCACTTTGTAGAATGTATAAAAAAAAAAAATTAAAAAAACTTTGTAGAGAGGAGAGGATTGACAGATCACCATGTCGGCATTTACGTCAAAAAAACAATCATTTTCATTCTATGATTCACACTAGGAGCAAATGGTATGTTCATCATTGATGAATGAGTGTGCAATTATAAATGAATAACAATTACAAGGTTTGGGTGACATTCAGTCTATGGATAGTTTTCTGTAACCCACTTGCACCCAGTCAACTGGCCATTTCTACAACTGCCTGAGTCTAGGATCCAAACAAATCAAGCACCAGTGGGTCGTGAGGTATTTTAGTCTTAAGTGATTGGTCATGGTCTGCTGGGCATGAGACCCTGAGATACTGGCTCCCTGCTCTGTTCTCACTACCACACTGAATAGCATGCAGATAGTAAAGGGATCCTTTTTTTGGAATCACACTGGAAGTTCAATGTGACCACTCTAACCTCTAGGCGATGAATATAGCACACTCTAATAAAACACACATTCCTTTATGCTACGGTAACATATAAATCCCCCACTCCTTTGTCTGAAAAAGCTTTGATATCTTAACAAATACCATTGGACTCCAATTTTTTCTTTCTAACATGTTTTGTATGTAACCACAATCGTTGTCTAATATTCTATCCTGACTTAGTACCTTTAGTGGGACTATTTCTCAATAACAACGATTATTTGTCAAGTAGTAGCCTGCTAGAGGAATATCAGCCTTGCTGCCCCAATCTGAGCCTTACTACAATCGAATCTCTTAAAACAAGGTTAGAATCTCGGGTTGGAGGGCAAAGTTATACATGGCTGGAATCTCGGGTCGGAAAGCAAAGTCCAGGATATGAAAAGGTCAACGCAGAGTATCAAGTCACATGAGTTGTCACATGTTACAGGATCATGTCTGAGTGATTACATGGTGTAATAACATGATACCGGAGGCAGGTTCCATGCTAAACACGTAACATGTAACACCCCTGGTGGACGGGCGGAACAATGGCAGGTGCCTGTAGATTAGATTGGCCACCAACGACTGTCTTTGGTTGGTTGTAAGGTGTGTGTTTGTACGAGTGTATGGTTGCTAGGTGTATTATTGTATGGGTGCATGGTTGTAAGGTGTATGTATCAGTATATGGGTGTATGAATGTCAGGGGATACGAGCATACGACCTTAAGGGTGTCTTGGTCATTGTTTGGTTTGATTTAACTTCCAGTTAACTATTACAGGTCCTCACCAGACCATCTCAAGGTTCTGGAAATGAAAATATGAACAGTGGGGTTTGGACATCGAATAATCTAGGATCGTACCCTTTCTGTACCTCATACAAGGGTTTAAGACAGTATTAGCCGTCCATAAGGTCGATTTTAAGTGTTAAATAAAGTTGACCCACATAGTCACTGGGTGACCTTTGCGTACGGAAAAGGGTCCTCAAATACGATCCTAGATTACTCAACGGGCCCCTGATTATTGTAGTAAGAGGATTAGCTTGGAGAGTGGAAGTCAAGGTGGCGCAGATCTAGATTGGCCGCCAACCTGTCTCCACTCTCTTCCAACTTAGAACCCAGAACGTGTCCACAAATTCCCACTCTCGGATCAAGGAGAGCTGAAATACTTATAACAAAATATTCTATAGCTCATAAAATTGATGATCAAGTCTCCCTTTATTGTTATCTTATTCAAAATGCACACAAAGGGAAATAGGAACGTGGAAAATAGCTTCAAGAGTGAAAGCTGGCACATTCTCCAACCATAGGTATAGGTCAAATGAAAGATCTGTGGGGAGAGTGTCAAACAATGACAGCTAATGGGTCAAGGTACCGCAGATTTAATCCTAGACTGGCCTCAGTCCCTGTATCCTACCCCACCACCCCTTCTGAGTGACACAGATTCATGGGTCGGGCAGAGAAGGTCACATACTATAATGAATTGTAATCCTATTTTCTTTAATCATTTAATGAAATGAATGAATGTTCATCATCAAAGACTTGAGCAAGTCTAATTTAACCAGACCAGAGCTAACGTAGTGTAGCTCTGGTGGCCAGTGTAGCTCAGATCGGACTTAACCAGAGCTTACGTCAGTGAGCTCTGGTGGCCAGTGTAAGGTGCCTGTAGCACTGAAGTCAGCCAGTAAAGGTGACATAAGATGGCAATGTTCGTTTGTTTGGGTAGTTTAACGTCCAATATGTTCTATTCCTATATACCTATGGCTGTACACTCTATGCTTACACCACGTTCTTGGGGGTGGAGTAACTATCTGATACTACCCAAGGTTGCCGTATACTACCCAAGGTTGCCGTATACTACCCAAGGTTGACATTTAGACCAATCAGATTGTCTCTTATTAAACCACATTTGAAGGTATATAGGAATAGGGAAACCAAGTACCAGTGAAAGGAAGTCAAAATTACTCGGTAAGGCTTGGAAAAATTACTGCCCGCGGCCAGGGCCTTGGGCAGTAATTTTTCCAAGCCTTACCTCGTAACTTTGACTTCCTTTCACCGGAACATAGTTTCCCTCTATTCCACTTACTTTGGGTGTGATCGAATCTATGAGATGGATTTAGGTAGAAATCTCACCCCTACACATTTACCGAGTGAGAGTTCTTTTAGTTCGCACACAACATAGACATGGTATGAGAAGGATTGGCCTTTGATATAGCAGTAAAACTACTACTGCTGGCTGTACACCACACCACATAGACATAGTATTAGAAGGATTAGCCTTTGATATAGCGGTAAATCTACCACTGCTGGGGGTGAAGGAGAAAGGTGGCTGTACACCACACCACATAGACATGGTATGAGAAGGATTAGCCTTTGATATAGCAGTAAATATACTACTGCTGGGGATGAAGGAGAAAGGTGGTTGTACATCACACCACATAGACATAGTATGAGAAGGATTGGCCTTTGATATAGCAGTAAATCTACCACTGCTGGGGATGAAGGAGAAAGGTGGATGTACACCACACCACATAGACATTGTATGAGAAGGATTGGCCTTTGATATAGCAGTAAATCTACCACTGCTGGGGGTGAAGGAGAAAGGTGGCTGTACACAACACCACATAGACATGGTATGAGAAGGATTAGCCTTTGATATAGCAGTAAATCTACCACTGCTGGGAATGAAGGTGAAAGGTGGCTGTACACCACACCACATAGACATGGTATGAGAAGGATTAGCCTTTAATAAAGCAGTAAATCTACCACTGCTGGGGTGAAGGAGAAAGGTGGCTGTACACAACACCACATAGACATGGTATGCGAAGGATTAGCCTTTGATATAGCCGTAAATCTAGCACTGCTGGGGGTGAAGGAGAAAGGTGGTTGTACACCACACCACATAGACATGGTATGCGAAGGATTAGCCTTTGATATAGCAGTAAATCTACCACTGCTGGGGGTGAGGAGAAAGGTGGATGTACACCACACCACATAGACATGGTATGCGAAGGATTAGCCTTTGATATAGCTGTGAATCTACCACTGCTGGGGGTGAAGGAGAAACAGTCTGACATTCTTGGGATTATGATTCAAGAGTCAAGGTCCCCACAGACCGCGCCGCCACCCGTACAGGTCCGGCCGTACCCAGGTGTCCAGGAGGGGGTCATCTGAAAGTAGGGTCACGGTCAGGCGGCCTGTCGTCAACAGTTAATCGCAGGGACAGCCACTAATCTGATAAGTCAGCGGAATTTGTTCTAGAAAAACAGCTCTATAATCTGGATTCCATGAACAACACTGATGCCGTTCGTATGCATGGAAGTGGTTTCTGCACAAATGGAAGAATTTGACTTTAAAAAAAATTGAGAAAAAATAAACACAGGGACCCGTTTTTTAGACGGGATAATCGTTAATAGCGACCGTTTTGATGCTATAGTCTAATTATCATACATTTGGCGATAATATCAACCCTTGGTGCTAATTGTCGTTGTATTTATCTTGAAAACCATCTTGAATTTGTAATAATCGCTATTGACAATTATCCCGTCTAAAAAACGGGTGATATCTATTTCTATTACAGATAGATCCCCATGCAACAGGACACACTTAAAATATGATCTGTTACAAATGCTCGTTTTATACTCCGTTTGAAGTGGGAGATATGCCACAAAAATATTTCCTTAAATTTTGCTCATGAAACATGAAAAAGGGTAGAAAATATATTATGATAAATATATAAGTAGAAATGCCCTCAGACTTTCCATATAAATAACTCCAATTTCTTTGTTGACATGCAGAACACTGAGACGTTTCAAATACTGCTATAAGTTGATTCATATGTTTATAAATACATCAATGTTATTTATTTTGTCAATATACCGTCATTTAGAGCTTTCTCCTGTCAAAGGCCCCGCATCGATAACACACCGCGTGAACCTCAATCTCAAAGTCCAACTTCGACTTTCTCAGGAGGCATGATCCTTACGGAACAATTCAGAACGTTCCCGACCTCGTGACAGAGAAATTGATCAATATCTAAATATTTACACAGCTCTGTATCGAGTAGGACCGTGGATCGGTGGATTCCGCAAAGTGTTCGCTGGTTAAGGATGCACATGATGTGTCGGTCAGGGTTCCTGGGTCACAGCATATTTAGGGCGGCCTGTGTATGGTTAAAAGAGGAATGTATCCGTTTGGATTACTATTGTTTTTGCTAGGCTGTGCACAGAAGTGTATCTGCCTGGTATTTATAACTCTGTTTCTATAGAAGCAGGGATGAAAGTTGGGACTGAGGAAAAAGAATCGAAAATTTAAAAGTATTTGTGAAAAAATAATTTTTCATAACATTATTTTGGAACAGAATGGCTATGAATTGATATACATTTTAGTGTTGCCGGTGTATATAAAATGTCCGAATTCCGTTATTTGTCGGAAAATTGGCATATATACTCCATATACTATTTTGAACTCACATGAGGCCTCCCACTGAATCGCCATGAGTCAGAAAATGAGGGATGTCAGGTCGCAGGGTTTTTTTGTTTTTTTTTCTCATTATGTCAATCCCGAGGTTACCGACAATTAATTGTATGCCGACTACGATATGAAGTGACAAATAGTAAATACCAAGTGTGAATAAATATCGTAAGAATTAGCAAAATCTACACATTAATCATCATGATTGGACAGGAAAACCCAAGAATGTAAATATAGAAAATGGTGTCCAGAAACTGGGTTATCAGAGAAAAGTGAGAAATGTTCAGTTAAGGATCACTGCAGATGAAGACTTATATAGAACTGGATCGAGAATCGTATAAATACTCAATAATCCACTCATTTGGTTGCACTGCAATCGTCATCGAGGCGAAGCCACGTGACAATTACAGCGCATCCAAACGAGTGGAGTATTGTGTATTTTACGATTCCAGTTCTCGATTTATCTCACCCCTTTCAAAGACGTTATCTCACATTCAATCTTTCACGGGGTTGTCAATTTACGGGGGTGATCGTTGAGTATTTTTTTTAAATGTTATTCCCATGGCTAAACTTGTACCAGGGGTGAGATAATGGACACGGTTCACCACCCTCAACTGACCATCCACCATGGGTCCAAATGTACGGTCAGTAATACATGGAAACAGGGTTACTGTGGCTGTACGTGATAAATACTTGGTAAAATTGATGATAAAACGAAACGATGTATTATTATATACCTTAAAATATCCAATTTTTAACATTGCTTCTGGGCGAGTTTTTGGATTTTGCCTCCGTTCATGCCCCGTACGCCACATACATACCCCGCACGTCACCTAGGTGTCGTGTGGATATAAATATGACATGGGAAGGAGCGGGCGGTATGTGTAGGATATACTACCAAAGGTATATAATAATAGCAACAAGACCAAACCTTCACTCAGCCAATGACGGGTCAAACTGAAACCACTAGAGGTGCTGTTTACAACCGTCAATGGTGTGGGTATGTGGGTCGCCTGTAAAATAAAACATAAATCATTTCGCTGAGTCCGGGTGTTTGTACATTGCATTCCTTCCGTCTTGGATATCATATCGGTAACAGTGTAAATAGAGGTTCGTTTACAGCCTTTATATCTGTATTGATATATGTCACTATAAATGATGCAGATGCTTATCTCGTTGATATAAGGTTATTCTTCAGCATCTATTTCCATCTTCCTTGGAATCGGTAATGATTCTGGAGCTTTAGCACCTTTTTCCACAGGCTGGGTTCGCACCTTATCTGGTTGGTTACGCAATGCCTTGTCATTTGAGAATCTGTCAGTTAACTTCCCTGTAAACATCAATCTGCATGGCAGTGATAATATAGGTTTTTATAGGTTATAAAGGTCCCTTTGAAAAAAATATAGGCCCAAGACCGTTCACTCCGGGTATGCGCGCTTGACTGATTACTATGCGGTACTCTCTCCCGGTTGCACTAGGGATACGAAGAAATTAGTCCCTAGCGCTGAGTAAGAATCAAAATATAGGCCCAAGAATCAAAATATAGGTTTTTATGTTATAAAGGACCCCAGAAAAAAATAAGGGTCAAGAATCAAAATGTAGGTTGTTATAGGTTTCACTGGGAGGCCTGGTTTTATAAAAACCCAGATTTCACGGATTTCCTTGACATCTGACACCCGCTGTTGATACTCAACACGTGGGGATGTGAGGTGTGGGTGAGTAACACGTTCTAGAGCCATCTCCTACAATTAACCTGCACCCCACCCGCCCAGAGGCGTCTGTCAGCAGATCCGGATCATCCAGAGGATAATCCACAGAGGATCATCGCCGGAAATAACGAGCGGCACGTGACACAGCTCACGTGACGTGCCGGCGTCTCCGGGGCGTCTCCCGCGCGTCTCCGCCCTGCCCGGACCAGGTCACGTGTTTCCGGCCCACACGCTTCTCTCTGGTCACTTCTAGGGTCACTCTTAGAATCAGTTTAAAATCCTACACTATCGTCAGATCTAGAATACATAATTCCCAATAATATTTTCAAACCTTGACTAGGCTCCAATCCCTTTATTATCCATCGTGAACAAAGACCCCATTGAAAATGTATGGGGACTCAGTAAACCACGACCCATTAGGTAAAACCTGTCAGATACCATAACTGTGGTATACGGATTCAAAGCTGTGGTATACAGTCTCAAAACCATGGTACACGGGAAAAATAGTCCCTTTGTGCTGTAGAGCAAAGAAATAGTCCCTATTGATATACTCTTTAATAAGGCAATAACTTGGTATAATGTATTCAAAAAGATGGATAATAAATACAATAAACGATAGCGCTCGTGTATTACTATAATTTATTCATTTGGGTATTTGCTTGATTGACCTTCTATTTCTAAACTGTTTCCCTGACATTGGGCAACCCTCATTCGATATAACACGGGCAATATAGCCTATAATATAATATTAATGTTAACCTCGAGAACAAGTATGGTTACTATGAGCCTAAAAGGGTATAATAAATACAATATATCCTTCTTTCAATTTCTCAGTTAATGTGAGGTGTGACACCACCAAGGGAGAATTCCCTTTATCGATTGACGCTGTATAAGTGTCAGACCCTTCATGTGTGTTCCGTCAAGTGCCTGTGAGTGCTGGCCTTTTCTCAACATGTAACAGGCCAGTAAAGTGTGAAGGGGTTTGTTACGCTACGCGCTACACCGACACTTCACAGTGAGAGGCCTGTCGAGTCGACGGACGAGCGATGCTCAACAAGAATAACTGGGATGTACGTGGTCTGACATGACTGAAGGTTTTTCGATGGCCGATATATAGTTATTGTTTGTGTAGTTTCACATCACGGTAGGCTAATTATGTCCCTTTCGAGACTGATTCATTGGTTGTCCTAGCTGGTTCTGGAGAAAGAACGGTATACTAACTCAACGCGGGTCTGCTTGTAGCAGTGGGACCCTATGACCGTTTTATAGTGCTGCCTCACTGAAGGGCTGTGCTGCAGACCATTGACACAACACTCCGCCGGTCACATTATACTGACAACGGCAAACCAGTCGAGGCAGACAGGTCTTTATCTCTTATAGGATGACCCTATAAGATGTGTTTGAGGTTTTTAAATGTCAGTTGAGAAAATTTGGGCTGTTACATCTTTGAAACTGTCATTTTTATATCATGCGAGATGAAACCCAAGATGGACAGGCAAGCAGGAAAACAGCGGGAGTTCCTAGACTTAAGCCTCTGGAGATGAATAAGGGGTGAGATAAGAGTTAGATGGCACTTACGATGATGGCTATCTCGTAGGTTGTGTAGCGGCTCCCATCTGTCGGGAGGTGAGTCAGAGGGTTCTGCACTCGTACATCGAGCCGACTTCCATCATACGATACGGATACTGCCAAATCAGCATCGCAAGTCTACAAAAATATGAAAACAATATTAATAATAATTACTATATACCCATGCTGTATACTGTAAATATGCACCGTTTCGCCATATAACGTAAAAATACTGCACAGACCACTGGTCCATACAGGAAAATATGGACGATCTTCCCCTACATGTTTATTAAAATATTGGTTGTTAAGCTTAATGAAATTAATGGGTTGTTTTTTTTAAATTTCGGGGTAAATAGTAAATATATATCGCCCAACCATGCTTGTGCAAGTCACAGAACTCTATGATAATTTACGGTTTGTACGGAACTCTGCATAGACACCTCGTTCGGTACAAACCGTAAATTACCATCTCGTTCTGTGACTTTTACAGCATGGTCAGGATGTTCTATATATAAATACAGAAATCTATTCAACACTATTTTCTGACTTGCACATCATTCCCTTTGACAGAGAACTCAGTTGTAGTGGTCAGTTAATCAACCCTAATAAAAATTAATTGAATAAAAAAAAAATATATATATATATTGGAAATGAAAACAAGGATTTCGATGAAAAATTGACCTATCTGATCAACTCTACGTCTGTGTGGGAAGAGAATGTTGGGGACCATCTCAATTACAACGCGTGGCACGGTCTTGACAGTCAAAGTGCCATGGGTGTCATGAACAAGTTGGCATACATGTCTAGACTATCAGATATAACGCATATACAGAGCCATAGGTTATCTAATTGGCCTGGGGGCCATCCAGAAAGTACGTACGCACTGAGGAGAAGGGGGTGGGGGTCCAAATTTTCGGTTATTTTGCGTATGCTCCTTCTTTGTTCTATTGCGTACAGGGTTGGGGCGGGGGGTTAAGAAATTCAGAATTTTGTTTGTGGATTATAGGGGATATATAGGGACCATCAATGATTTAAGCTTTTCACCTTTTCCGTACATTTTTTAAGGATAGCTACAGATAAATGGACGAGGCTGAAATAAGGTCTATCAAAAAAACAACAACATAACAATATATCAGTAAATCTACCACTGCTGGGGGTGAGGGAGAGGAGTGGCTGCAGTGGGACCCAAACCCACAAAGTCCCACAACCTTGGGATTACAAGTCCAGTGCCTTAACCACTGAGCTATAACTCCCCACCCCTCATCAACACCGGAGTCACGGGGTTTCCCACTGTGTTCATGTGGCGGTGTGTGGCAGACCCGCATTCCACTATTTGGGATAGGCAACAACAAAACATGCCAGAAACTCGATATTTCCGCAGATCAGGAAGTACGAAGGCACTGCCATGCTAACGTCGTCATACATCAACCCAACCAGGATGTATATATTCACCATGGAGCTACTCCTATCTCTACTTTCGATAAAATGGTACTCCAATAACCACTCACACAAACCCACATAAAGCCTCACGTTCTGTTTATGTGTTATTTCCATGCTGGTTAGGGTCTTCCCCATCTGATGGGTGCTTAGTATTTTTTTTTTTTTTTTTTTTTTTTTGTATATTATATTTGTGTATATTTATATTTTGTTCTAGATCCATTGTTTATGAAGTAATGCCATGTGGTATTCTGGACTAAGCCCGCATGGTACGGAGGCGTGACTGGAGTTGTTGACAATGGTGTTGCGGTTTGCTTATATTGATGCTTGAACGCATTGTAGTAAACGTCAAAATGAACACCTTGTCGAAATACCACCAAATTACATGTACAATGTATTAATGAATTAATGAAAAACCAGAACATTAGGGAAAGGTCATAAAAGACCATGTCATTCCATAGAATTAAGTTCATGAATTTTTAAATATTTTTTAGAATAGAGAATTATGCTTGGTGAACAATACCACAACACTTTTAAGATCATGTCATTTCATAGAATTAAGTTCATGACAGAAAAAGAATTTTCGTTTTTTTTTAAATTTTGTTTTCGAATAGAGAATTATGCTTGGTGAACACTGTACTGTGTTGGAGAGTGAGAGGACAGTGACAACCGATTTAATCGTAATCTGGAGGTTGCGTAACTACATCGTTCAAAAGTGACAGAAATTTGTCATTATCAAGGTAGCATCTGGCTTACAAGTAGGTCTCATAGCCACGTCTTATTTTTTAGATCAGAAAATGAAACATAGTTAATGATGTTTTTCCAAAGAAAATTTACTTTAGGAGAAACGAAAGAAAAAGTGTGAAATAAGATGAGAGAGGGAAGTTTGTTTGTTTTTGTTTCTCTGTTTAGTTCAACGTCCAATATGTTCTATTAAACGTGCTTTAGTTTTGATGGTGATTGAATCAATGAGATGAATTTAGGTAGATATCTCACCCCTACAGATTTACCGAGGTGAGAGTTCTTTTACTTCCCACACCACATAGAGATGGTATGAGAAGGATTGGCCTTTGATATAGCAGTAAATCTACCACTGCTGGAGGTGAAGGAGAAAGGTGGCTGTACACCACACCATATAGACATAGTACGAGAAGGATTCTGCCTTTGATATAGCAGTAAATCTACCACTGCTGGAGGTGAAGGAGAAAAGTGGCTGCAGTGGGACCCAAACCCACAAAGTCCTACAACCTTGGGGTTAAAAGTCCAGTGCCTCAACCACTGAGCTAACTCCCCGCCCCCTGAGGGGAGGCGACACTCAGACACTCCACGGCACTCACCTCGATCTTCCTGTTGCACTTGTTCCTGTAGCGTTCATAACGAGCACGTCGTCGTAACGAGGCCAGCTCGTGCCGCCGTTGGTCCTCCGCTGTCACCATGTTGTGAGTGTCACACACCGTCACCAGTGCTCGCATCCTCAGTCTGCAACGACAAATGACGAAAGATTTAATCGAAATGAAATAACTATTTCTCGAAGGAACTAGTTCTCAATTCATGTTTCACTCTGAGAGTAAGTACCTCCTTGTCCGTAAATATACTTTGTTAGGTGTCTTACATTCTCAGTTAAATTTTTTTTCTCCTCAGTTAATTGTAGCTAGTTTCGATAATAATATTATTTTCACTCTAAACTAGAGAAGCTAATGTGCATATTCTGTCTTCATACCACATGGAGTGAGATGTGGGTATGACCTCTTATTTCTCTCAAAAGCATATGAAATTATTTAGGGATGATATTCATAGGCTTTTTCGCATGATGTCACTGTCTGATGTTGCGGCATTTGTATGGAAGAACGACAATAGGCGATTACATTTGTCTTTATGTTCATTGAATAAAAAAATAAAAGATAAATTAAAAAAAAGATATTACTATGTTTGTAACATCATAATAAAGAGTCTATGAGTATCAAATGACACAAGATTTAATCAAAATGAAATAAGTATTTTTCAAAAGAACTAGTTCTCAATTCGTATTTCAGTTGTAAAGTTTCTTTCGTTGACACGGACCACTACTTTCCATTTCTTGAAAATTCTTTTTTTTTTTTTCAAAGAGCCTATGACTATCAATCACCACAGGAGCATTGAAGGAATCTAGATGTACCTTCTGCAAAAGATAGGTAATAAGAAGTATAGGCCAATGGGTAAAGTGGTAGACCGCCTTGTAATAAAGGCGAACTATGTCCAATAAGAACAATTTTTAAAAAAAAGGTATACAGGGTTCGAGACATATCATGGGGTTGGCATACACAGGTTTTTAGATATTAAAAAAAATTATTACTATGTTTTATCATAAAAAATCATTGATTTCAGGGACCTCCGGAACTCTGAGATATACTGACACAGCAATGTTAAGCTGCTAAGTCATTCTCGCAGTTCAATATCAACAGCGATGTCTGGGTGCATTCTTCAGATATCAAGAGGTCACTGATACTCAGGTATCGTGTGGGTGGATGGAAGACAAGGCGTTATCCCATGACGCTGCAGCTATCAGGTATCAGATACAGGCTCTTGTGACTCACAAGTACCCATGGAGATAGACCGGCTTCACTCCCTGTGTCTTAAGTGCTGGTTCCACCAACACGATGGATTTGCCGCGTTATATCTTGTTATATCTTACAACATCGCGATATGTCTTATCTCCTTTGCCAAAAAACGTCGGGTGTACGATGCAGGGATGAAAGTCAGGACTGACGAAAAATTCGGAAATTCAAAAGACCCTTGAAAAGAAGCATTTTTTAGGAACTTATTGGCTAGTTCCAATTTCTCTTGATTATATTGTTATTTTTGGTACATTATTTTGGCAGTAAAAATTGGATTATAATGGGTTTTTTTAGAATTTGAAGAGAGATAGATGTTAAGCTAAACAGATGTCACCCTGACAGTAAAACAGTGCGTACAGTAAAATAGTGAAGAACTAAAACGAATTGATATCGACACGCCACTTGTCCAGAAAAAATGGATAATAAATACAATAAAGACTGGTTTCAGATAAAAGCAGTTGTATGCTCCTCGGAGTTGCCTCTACGCAATTTCCTCGCATATGCCCAGATATCACTGCGCGTCAACTCCTTGGAGCATACGGCTGCTTGTATCTGAAACCAGTCGATATTGTTTATATATCCACATATACATTCAACCAGTACATGTAGTTTATTTATAAATAAATCTATGCTACCTCTTGCATGTACAGTAGAACCCCGCCTAACGGACACCCCGCGTAAGCGGACATCGCGCGTTAACGGACACCTTTGCTCGGAACGGTTCCCTATATGAGATGTTTATTTTAACCTTGCGTAAGCAGACACCCCACGTAAGCGGACACTTTGGCCCGGAACGTAGGGTGTCCGCTTACGCGGGGTTCTACTGTACATCTATCATTTACACCGCAGAGCCTATAACTTCATGATGGCTCCTGCCAACCGCCTGCAGTAATAATAGGTCTTCTGAGCCACGCCCAGTGTGGTTTTACTTGGTTATTAATACAGGGATGCTAGTCGGGGTCAGAAAAAAATAAGGAAAGATTTTTTCCTGGCAATACCGGGTTAGGCATCAGATCTATATATACACCAAAAAGACCTAAAATATAGTAGATACAAATAACATTATCACTGCGGAACATGGGTCTGGAGGCAGGTTAATTGGGGAATTTATGAATCATGGTTGATTTGAGTATCTTTTACTTGTTATGTTCCTTTTACATAAGAAGAAAGATATCTTATTCCAAAAATGAAAACACGGAATTCCGCGGAAACAAGGAAAACTGACATCCCTGTTAATATGTTCTTTATAGTATATGAGAGGCCAATCAATGCACGCGGGAGTTCAACGCGTTTGTATGATCTTCACGGGAATTCCAAACTTCCCTGGAGGTAGTTCTGGCAGGCATCGCTATTTATCAGCCATCGTATACAAAGTACACATGTATGGGGACTCAGTAAACCACGACCCATTATATAAAACATGTCAGATACCTTAACTGTGGTATACTATCGTAAAACCGGATGAGTTTTAATCTTGGCTCTTGTATGCCACGACTGGCGTTTGCCGTAGTGATATCACGAGGCGGAGCCGAGTGGTATCCGGAACCAAACGCCAGGAGTGGCATACGGGAGCCAAGAATAAAACGAATCAGGTTTTGATTTTATCCTACCCCTCTCTAGAATATTTTGATATCAAAATCATGAATGAAAATCATCAAAATTCCGTATGTCCCTAGTGGCTTACAAACGTCCGTATACCAGTCAGCGTGGCATACGGAATCTCAATGTTAAGCCTATGGGATTTTATATTAGGGGTAGGATAAAGATTCAAACCTGTAGTATATGGCCTCAACGCCATGGTATACGGGAAAATGGTCCCATTGTACTATAGACCAAAGAATTAGTCCCTATTGTTACAGCCTTTAATATTGTAATTACTTGGTCTAATGTACTCGAGAAGAAGGATAATAAATAAAATAAACGATGATTTTGTGGACAGGCGGGTCTGTAAACCACTCGAGGTTGACGTCGTAGAACACTCGCTAGTGCTCGTGTATTACTACGTGTCAACCTCTCATGATTTATTGCCGCTCAGTCCACAAAACCAACGTTTATTGTCTATATAACAGCAGCATCGGGCATATTTCGCCGGGCGACTTTCACATACTTGGCCTATCTTTTTACTCAAGCATGGCTGGTTCGTGGACCTATTAACATTCACAGGGATGAAAGTCGGCGCTGATGGAAAACTTGGAAATCAAAAACTTTTAAAAAAACGGGGAAATCCCCTTATAAATCAGCAAGACCCAAGCGGGTGCCGTCCAAAAAGGTAGGAAAACTATGGAAATGGTCGGCAGGTCCAGTGCTATCTGCCACTAAAGAAATATTGACGTTTATATTCTATTTTCATTAGAATACTGAAGGGTCAGATTTCTGTCGATTGATAAAAGACTTGCATTTCTGCAATCAAAATGTAATCCTTGCATTTCTGCAATCAAAATGTAATCCTTGCGTTTGAATTAGAAAATTGACGAAAACCCACATACATTCATTGACCAATGATAATTCCAGGTCTGAAAGATCCGTCGATGATGTGACAAATGCAAGTCTGGGAAGAATTAAAAGAGTTGCGATAGAGATTGAGGTCTGCCATTTCCTCACTTTGTAACAAGAATTTAGGATGTGGCTATCACACCTCTTGACAAATAAAATAAAATCTCACTTTGTCCAATTGTGACAGAACTGGTCGGAGCAAATAATAAAAAAATATTTAAAAATATTTAAAAAACATATGTAGCTTATTTCCTGTCCAAAATGCACGCGGACATTAGACTTTACAACAAGCGGAATGTGCCGGAAAAATAGTCCTAGGAAGGATTGAAGTTAGCGCTACTATTGGCAAAAACTGGTAGATCGCAATAGAATTTCGAAAAGTGAATAATATCTAATGATATATATTTCAAAATTCACAAAGCTTCATTTTGCTTTTGAATCATTTTTCTTTCGAATTCCAATCAGAGATTTTTCTTAAGGATAATCATCGAATAACTCCCATGTGCTCCATTAAGACAAATAAAGCCAAGTAAAATTAATACTCTACTCACTCTCTCAGGGAGAAATCCGGAGATCCTGTAAGCACTGGTAGAAATTCTATTTTCCCACTGCCTTCCATAAAGAGCAGTAGCCCTGATGATGCAGTAATGTGAAAGTAGTAGCTCGCTCTCCACCCACAGGCTATGACACCCCGTGGCCAACTAGCGGTGAGATTTATAATGCCTAGCCTCAGGAAAGTCCCATGTCATCTTCACTATCTCAGAGGGGATCATATGACATGGCATCTTGCTGAGGGAGGGCGGGGGGGCGTTATCTCACGGTCCCTCATCAATCGCTAGACGCGGCGGGTTATGTATTATGATTACCTACTATATCTAAAACGGTAGAATTTCGTCGAATCCGCTTGAAGTTGCTCCCGTACATAGAGACATAGTGAACCCGACCTGGGCTTGGAGATTGAAGACCCACGGGAGTGAGATTCTCGTGTAGTGAAAAACTCGAATCTGTTCTTATTTTTTGTAGGACTATACTCAGACAAACTACTTCTCTTATGATTCATTTCGAGCCATGCCGAAATCAATGTTTATATTGTAGTTTTCTAATCTACTTTTCTCGTGAGAAACCAATGAGATCTCAACTTTCGCTGGTAGCCCTTTCAAAACTTCGCTGATTACCCCCACCCACCACCAGCCTAAGTATTTGACCCTGTAAGAGCACCTGAATTTGTGGAGCAGTCAGTAGGGTGTTAGCCTGGGAATGCGATTGTCGGGAGATCGAACCCCACTATCGGCAGCTCGTTTTTCATTTTTCGGACTCGACGAAGTCGCTAGTTTAGATTAAAACGACGTGACCATAACACCCCTATGGCAAGCCGACATCAAAGATGATAAAATAAACTGTATTGTGATTAATATTAAAACGACGTGACAACTACACCCCTATGGCAAGCCGACATCAAAGATGATAAAATAAACTGTACTGTGATTTAGATTAAGACAACATGGAAATAACACCCCTATGGCAAGCCGACATCAAAGATAATAAAATAAACTGTACTGTGATTTAGTTTAAGACAACATGGCAATAACACCTCTATGGCAAGCTGATGCAAAAAAAAAAATATATATCCGCCATCGATGAATTACTCGGACTATTTAGAGTTCATCGCAATATATGATGTACACATTATAGTTCATGATAGTTGGTAAAGGGTCAGTCAAAACTTCACGTTACCTATTTCTACTCTATAAATTGACCCATATAAGCACCCCTTTCAACCACACTCCCGAGATGAAAAGGTCATTCTCTGCCACTATTGACACAAACCAAACTGTGGAGCCGCCCGTGTAGCTTATGCGAGGTCTATTGAATACCATGGCGGAGCAGTGTGGAATGAATCTCCAGTACTGCTTGGGAAAACTCCGACCTCTCCTTGCTTCAAAAAGGTTACAAAAAACTACTTTCCTGGACCCTATCCCTATAATATCAGGGATGTCAGTTGTAGTCAGGGGAAAAAGTGGAAACATTTTCAAGTAGATTTTTCTGCCTCAGAGAGCCCGGGAAAACTTAGATAACACGTCCTTGTCGGCCATGGCATAGGGCCAAGGGTCCTTGGGAAGGTTCAAACCACTGTTCTAATGGCATCTATAGGTGAAGCAAAATCAATATCTTCTTGGTTTGACACAAGGAAAACCAATTACGTATACTCAAAATGAAAAAAGTGGATTTCCACGGAAGAATGGAAAACTGACATCTCTGTAATATAGTCTAATTTGTATACCAAAACTTGGCATAATACATAAAATGGTATCATTATATGCTAACCAATAGTATGTGTATGACGTGTACTCATGGACTATGCCTTATGATTTATAAATATGTTTGTGTCAATATGATATTTTGTGCATCATCGCTTCTCACCAGTGTAGGCTCGGCAGTGAAAACCAGCTGTAATAACAGCAGTTGATGCTAATGGCCTCTTTATCGAGCAGCAATGTGATACAAGATGTACGAGATCTCCTATAGAAGTGTAACTGAATCGTCAACGAAGAAATATTCAGAAACAAAATTTAGCGGAATATCCTAAAGTAGGGTATATAGAAACAGAAGTAAAAAACTTGCAGTGGTCTCAAAATAAAATAAAGTAGGACCCCACCTAAGGGCCACCCCGCGTAAGCCGTCAGCCCGCGTTAACGGACACCTTTGCTCGGTACAGTTCCCTCTATTAGATGTTTATTTTAACCCCGTGTAAGCGAACACTTTGCCCCGCATCTGAGGGTTTATCCCTGGAATAAATGTCCATAGGCTTAACACTGGCAACTCGTTCTCTATGCCCCTACAAGTATTACAGTCCGTTCTCTATGGTCTATAACCTGTGTGTTGTCCGTTCTTTCAGTGTGTACAGGGGTGAGATAAATACAGGAAGCAACTCGTTTTGGTCAAGGAAGTCAATCTCCAACTCATTTGAATGCTATGTGATTTTTACTCGGCTGTCGCCTCGTTCATATCACACCGCATCAAACTCTTGGAGAACGACGACTTTGACCAAAACTTGTTGGTTTCTTCTTTAATCCTCTTATGCGGGGTTATACTGTATACAATATACTGTATACAATACACCTGTGCATTAATCCCCGAATCTCTCATCTCATCCGTACAAACATTACGTATTGTCAAGACTCACCTGCGACTTGGTGTTATAATGGGCTTCCCACGACCCATTCCCAGCCTCAACCTCGTTAATTAGAGTTCTTATAAACAGAGCCTAATTGGCGTGAAGTGGCTAACACCGTGGTAGCGCGACCAAATGGCGAGCGGAGTGGTGCGGCCTGAGGCTGACATAACACAGATCCTGAACACGGATCCTTCAAGCTCAGAGGAACCGAAACTCCGGGAACGGGTCTGGTGTGGATCTTTGATCATCCAAGCAAACAAGGCGGATACCGTCGGCATACACAAAGAGAGTGGCGTACTGTCACAGGATCAGTCATAAGGCCCCCGAGGAGATCTTAACTCAGCATAGGAGTCGGAGAATTATTTGTTTGTTTTTTTGGGGTAGTTTAACAGTTAATATAAGTTTCCTAATATCTAGTGAGTGCAAAGGAGACGTTTTTTAATAGGTTTAGTACCGTTCCTGTACCCAAAACTTAGTGGCTAATTGGGTGATTCATTTTATTATTAAATAATGTTATATGGGGTGAGATAAAATCAGAAACCCACTCAATGAAATTGACTTGGACTGCTCTTAACCACGTTTCACCGCAGAGTAATTCACTCAGCTTCGCTTCATGAATTTCTCTGCAGTCAAACTTGGTGGCGTATGGACCAAGCTATTTTCATCTTGTGGGTTTCCTTCTAATTATTATCTATAGATAATATTTAGACGAGGCTAAAATTCCTCCAAGGCAAGCCTCGAAAATAATTCTGATGAAATACACTAGTGTAATATCACAAGACATAGCCAAGTGAGAATATGTAGCATGCTAATGTGAAAGGCATAATTTCAGTGGATACTGATAAGTTACGGTACAGATTTTGTCTTATCTTTTCACCGAGGAATTGGCCTATGTTTGTGATGTTGTGGCCTATTGCAAATACTTTCCTTTACAATACTCCATGGACGTTGAGTACGATTGTTTGTTTGTCGGTTTGATTTTATGTCCAGTCAACCATTATAGGTCCTTTCCAGACTTTCTCAAGGTTCTTTTACACCACGAGGGTGGTGATCGAATCTATGTAATGGATTTAAGTAGAAATCTCACCCCTACACATTTACCGAGGTGAGTTTTTTACTTCCCACAACACAAAGACATGGTATGAGAAGGATGGCCTTTGATATAGCAGTAAATCTACCACTGCTGGGGGTGGGACTCGAACCCACAGTCCTACAACCTTGGGGTTACAAGTCCGGTGCTCTAACCACTGCGCTAACTCCCCACCAATGTCAAGTCTATGGAGAAAAAGTGTTTTTAATGTTGACTAATTCTATATTGTTCGGAATACACCTCTGTTAACAAATTCCATTTATCATTTACCTCATCTTTGCAACTTGTACAACTAAGTTTCGATTAGTATTGGTGGAATAAATACTAGAAGAGTGCTAATATGTATAAGGAGCCAAAGTTAACCCACTAAAACGGCAGATACTTGTGTTAAAAACACCATTTCCGGTGGCCAGTAAGGACGAGGCTTAGTGCTAAACCTATGTGGGTTTCAGGCTAGAATTTTGTTTTTGGTCTCGTTTGTTACTTTTAAAGTGTAGTTTACTACTCTTGCCTCTGAATCACTCTGTCTTGAAGCTACAATGACAGTTGTTAAGTTTATCAAAAATATGGATCTAAAAGATTGGAGAATGACATAATCTTGAACCTACATAGTCAAAGTACTGTGCGCCTATATCCGGAAATGGTGTTTTGTAAGCGGGTATCTGTGGTTTCAGCGGGTTCACTTTGGCTCCCTATATATATGGGTAGAAGTTTGATGTGATCTTTTTTAGTCCACACGCATAATAATTATAACCCAGGAGAGCTGAACATGGCGATCTAACCCCTTCACACCAAACAGTACACGGAGGACCATTATGTGTGACCTACTCTCAGCTGGTCGGTTCACACACTGCGGAAATTGGCTTTGTGTGGCCTGCCCTTGTGCTGAACTTCAAATAACCAGGAGAACATCACATTCCTAGTTCTGAGAGTGTGCTTGGAGAGTGCACGCTGTTTCCGGTGTAGGTACTACATGACACCATGTGCTTATCCTGGTGCCTTTGTTTACCTTATGACGCAGTGTATTAAAACATCCATTTCTCTCAGTGGGCTAAGGCCATAACACATAGTACGTTTTTCGGACAGGAATGTTCCGTTCTCGGCGACAAAAGAGCAATCATAAGCTCAGGTGAGGCCTCAAAACGGAGTCAGTCATTGTGGCACCCCCTCTCCAGAAATTTGCTTGAGTTAACTTTAAAGAAGACATGTAGCTTTGTTACCAATAAATTGCAGTCAGATGTTCCAAAATCGCAACCAATTAATTAATGAACTTATTCCTCCCATTGTCAATGACAGAGTTATAGAAATACTCCCCATGGTGCGTACCGGTATCAGCCCATAATTAGCATATTTAATCACTGGGTGAGGAGTTATTGGGGGTGCCACACACCGATAAGTGGTCAGATGCTGTCCTTCGCCAAATAGTGCCCAAAGCTGACCAAAGACTAGATCTGTAACACAGTCGGTGGGGTAGAATATTGTAATAATATCGCACAATGTGGACAGAATTCCTTAGGACGAAGTCCTGTCACCCCATTCTGATAATACACTATGACGGTCGACACCCTCTGCAAATTCTCCTGAGATAGCTTAGACTAGCTTCCGATAAGGGGGATAATTACTATTATTGGTTGTTATAATCTATCGATACTATTGAGACAAGGGTAAAATTCCTCTAAGGCAAGCCTAAATAATATTTTTTTGATAAAATCCATTGGTAATTGATCCCGCCACCTGGTGTTTTAGATGTCATCGAGGGGGGGGGGGGGGGATGGCCGCCCCCATAGCACAATAGTTATATGCTCTATAGTTATACCAGGGTCATCCAAGTAGATCAGCACCCCCCCCCCCCCCCCCACACACACACACACAAACACACACTCCAATACACGCTACGATCTAGACTTGCTCAAGTCTTTGATTATGGACTTTGATTATTACTTTGCAACTTGTAGACTTCCCCTAAAACCTGACAGGCCCAAGAACCCCCGAGAGGAGGGGTAGGGTAGATGGAGGGGTGGCCACAGGATGCAGGGACTGAAGCTCGTCTAGCCCTGACCCTGACCCACATAATCTGTTGGTGTTACTGTTACTCTGTTAGAGGGGGTGAGTAGGTGGAGCGGTAGCCACAGGACGAGGGGACTGAAGCCACTCTAGCCCTGATCCTCACCCACATACTCTGTTGGTGTTACTGTTATGGGGGCGCGTGGACCTTTGTAGCCAAACAGTAGCGCTTGACGCCAAGTATTACATAACATGAACAATAGGTCAGGGAGGAGCCCCCCCCCCCCCCCCCCCCCGACACACCTGCTCCAATCACAACCAGTGGGCCGTGGAGTCAATGCTCTCCATCACAACAAAGCAGAACCTCTTACACTGACAGCATCCCAGTCCACGTTTTAGTAGTTACTATTTACACTATATCACGAATACTACTAATAACAATTATGTGAATTTGAGTACCTGTAAAAGTGTAAGTGTAAGTGTAAGGTTTAGATTTTATCCTAACCCGTTACATGTTTTTAATTGAATACATCACCCGCGGCATATGAATATTATATGAATGTCACTATTGTAGAAAAAACTACCGCTATTTGCAAGGAAAAAAAATATTAGATAGGAAAGAATAAAATTATTGGTAAAAAATCTGTCCCTATTAACATTATAATAAATATATGAATCAATGAATGTGTGAGGTAGACTGGTAACCTCCATACTGTATGAAACAGTCTCTGAGTTAATAAATTGAATTGAATGGATGGTGGGTCCCCTGCCTGTATTCCTAGGGTACATAGAGTGTATTATGCTGGAAGTAACAATAGTTCCCCTTCAGTGCCTTAATAAGTCATCTTTGTCGATCCTTTTGATGAGATTGCTACAACCCCAAGCAACATGTGGGAGAGCCAGACAGATCTACCCCAGTTTCCGGACTAGATCTAGTCATGTGACTTTTACGACGGATGGGAACCCCCACAATGAGAGTGTAACTGTAAGTAGGAGTTCGTGGTTTACCACAGAGGGATTTCTTGATAAAACCAAGGTTATGTATATAATGCTGGGTTAATTTCAGTTAATCTTCCATTAAGTGACGAGGAAACAGTTGTGCACAACCGAAGTGTCAAAATCATGAAAATGAACGAAGACAGTGATCGAGTGCGACAAACTCAAGTCAGTGTGTCGTGGCCTAGTTTCGTGACTTCGGACAAGTTAGGGTTGCTATAATTCTTATAGACCCAACTAGTGTTTGGTAATAAAATAATACCATATAGATTATAAGAGTACATGTCATATATAGCCACAAGTCGAAAGTAAAACTATGTATTTTCAACAAAAGTAGAGAGAACTTCGATGACGCAACGGTCAGTGTCAGCGTAACGGAAACTCTAGTCTGTATGTTCGTAGAAGCACGTGTGGTGGTAACATTGTCTATTTCCACACCGTTTTACTCCACATAATCTCTCCCTAACACACATCATGCACTTACCGCGAGATTCAACAATGTCTTTAGTGTCCTGTGTATGAATTCCTATGCTGTGCTTGCGTTAGACAGTGCTTTGTTTCATACATCTGTAGTTGGCAGGTAGAGCTCTCGCCACTCCCTCACAACTGTCTGTTTGTGTTGTCCCTCATCTCGACTCTTATTGGGTCACGGTGAGGTCGGACGATCACGTGGTGCTCAGACAAATATGGCGGGAAAAGTGGGCGGGGCTTAGTAGTTCAGATGTTTGCTGACAGGTGGCGCTGTGTGCAGAGCTTTCACGGTTAGTTCGTTCACAGACCGCACATGGCGCCAACAGTTTGAGTGCGCTGTTTCCCGGGGTATCCGCTAGGGGGCTGGGGAGATGTTAGCTAGCCAGCGGCGTTCACAAGCGTTCACAGGTGTTGCCGTTCAACGCCGCCTAACGGCCCACTGTCTAGTTACGCGGCCGCTCGGACAAACACCGCGAGTCCAGCGGTTTTCATATAGAGACAAACAGCAATCACACCTAAAGTGTGAACGGTGGGTGTGATTGCAGCAGTGTTGTTTTTTGACAGATTAAATTGCTGAAACAAACTAGAGTATTGTACTAAAGAGTCATGGTTGTCTAAACTTTATAGTTGATAATTATCTTGGTTTTAGATAGGAAAAAGATAAGCATATAACTGCTGGGTCTGCCAATGTATTAATGTGTATGCAGTTTCGGTGTCCCTATGTTATCTCAGGTATAGGCCTATCTAAAGTATCATTGAGATGATATGCATGTATGATACACCAAATCGGAGCTGGAATACCATAGAATACGATGCAATCACTTTTATTTCTCTAGAGATAATGTGCACGAGTATTATGAACGTATTACGCTCATACACTGTGTCTATCAATGCTAAAGTATACGTTGTTAGGTGAATGTTTGGCTTCAGTCGTGGCGTAACTAAGGAGATAAGGTGCGACAGCGGCGTGTGGAAAAAGGCCCATTACCCGAGGTACTTACCTAGTACTGAAGGGGAATTGATGTTCCTACGAGCCTAGGACACTATGATGGTGTCCTAGGATAACAGGGAGAACCCAGCCAACAGTTTGAGTGCGCTCTTGGCCTAAGAACTATACGACCCACACGGGTTTTAGTTCTTTCTCTTGGCTGGTGTCCGCCTGTGTACCGGGACGCCGTTCGCTACTCCGAACATTAGAACGTCTCATGCATGTTTGGACTGTAATCTAGTTCAATGGAAAAGATCAATTTGCTTTCAAGCTAACTCCGACCCGCCCCCCCCCCCCCCCGCCTCCTGCCCAACCTCCGGCTGAGGTCGTTGGTTCTCGCCTGTGTACGTGGTTGTAGCCTAAAGCAGACTGGATATGAAAATTCCGAAGTCTGCGTGAATTATGTAGTGATTCAAACGAGGCTGAATCGAACTCTAACCCTGGACTTGAATGGGTTTCTGAATTTATCTCACCCTTCACTTTGACTAATGGGTTAATATCTGTGACAAAACACCCTATTGGATATTTTTCCTTATTACCGGTATCCCATGGGCGTTGGATACAAGTTCACAATGTTAAAGTCTCTGGAGGAAAAATACCAAGGGTGAGATAAAGGCGAGATCCAGCCCCCAGCTCGGGGTCTCCCTGACGGGCTCTGGTGAAACTAGACTGGTTCCCTGCCCATATGAATAAGGGACAGGTAACGGGTTCCTACGACCTTCAACTAGACTGTAGTACGTCCCGTTGTTACTAGGGCCAGGGCCCTAGTGGACTAGTGGTTTGGCTGGGTTCCGCATATATCTCCGGCGAGCCCCCTAGTGGATACCCCGGGAACCAGTGTATCTGATTGTCTGCCAATCCCACGATGCAACAGAAAAATGGAGGCGTTACCAATAATGCACCACGAAACTGCAACCCGTTACCTGGCCTTTAGTCTAACTAGGCCAGGCTGCCAGGCTATGGTGAAACTGCTTATCGCGACGCCACCTGATGGGCACCAGTGTAACCACAGTGCCTGCTGTGATGTACACTGGCATCCAGAGCCACACAAAGTAAAGCCCATAACGACAGCAACATTTTCTGCAGATTCTCACCGAATCACCCATTATAATCGGGAACAAGAATGTCGCTGTCTTATACCCTCAATGACGCTTGCTGATCACACCTCTCCACTTTATGACCTTGTACAGCGACCCGATCGGGATCAAAGAGAGCTGCCGGGAGCCGAGCTGGGGTGAGCCACAGGCCGCTGGTGTGGATTCATAGAAAATAATTCAAAGTCTAATTACTTTTGATCCGATTAAGATATCGGGAAACAGTTTTCAGAATTATCATTGCCTCTGTCTCCCCTGCACATCAATATAAGGCACTTGTAAATCGGACTAGGGGATAGGTAGCATCGCTGTTCAAATGGCCTACTCAGAATCGGGAACAGTCGGTGAAATGCTTACAGCAACAAGATTATGGTCGGGCAGAGTCGGTCATTACTCCCACGCTAGTAATGCCCAACCCGATTAAAATCGGGTCTATGAAGTGCGTACAGCGACCCGATTCTGCCCAACCTGACGGATTCGTTGGGGAAAGGTGTGATCGGGCACAATGGTCGGGTCGCTGTCTGAAAGGCTTTAGGCCTATAAGGCCTAGACAGCGATTTTACAGCATGCCAATATCCGATACCTCTATAAAACTACATACCTAATGATGATCATATTGTATGTTTTTGGCCTACATGTTTCCATTTTCGCATGCTCTATGTAAACAGTACATTTGTTCCCGATTTTCTCATGGGCTGTTATGTTGTTATTTTGCAGTTCTGTATACATGTTCTCTTTTAACGATCATAATCATGTATTTCATAATATATCATAAGCCAAAAACCATTAGCAGATATAGACTGTGTTAGATTCTTTGTGAAGGCTATGAGGAGGTAGGTCGATCATTGTTGTAACACACAGGGGCATGACGTCATTATGGTGCATGTGCCTCAGACGCCTGTGTTTGCTCACCTTTGTCTCGTTCTGGCCCTAGGCACCCAGCATGGCCTCCAAGAAACAGCCATCAACGAACCCACCTGCCTGTTGACAAACCTTTCAATTATATAGCACACAAATCGTGTGATCTTTGATTATGCCCTCTATCACAACCATGTAACATGTTAGAGACAAATGCGGGTAGGTATTGCACTACCCTCTATACTCAGAACTAAATTTTAAACAGGTGCTGCCATCTGATTTCATGAAAATATTGCAGTTTCACATAGACTCCAATACTTAAGACACTTAGCTTCTCCAGATGGCCTTCCTATAGAAGTTGACATAGTGTGTGTTTTTAGCATCTCTCATTTGTACATGTTCCCAACTCAGAATCCAGAATTATTTTAAGACTGCAATAGAAGATCAGTGTCATCTAGCCATGAAGTCAAATGACCTTATCTTTTCAGATGGCCTTCCCATAGAAGTTAGCATGGTGACATGCCTTTTTTGCATTTTTTATTTGCTGATATATGAAACTTATGTTATCCAGAGTTATTTGCAAAAACCAATAGAATTTAGAAATCACCCAAGTACCAGCATTTGTCTTTAATGTCTCTAGACTATATTGTATATATTTATCCAAAGTGAACCTGTGTCTATTATCTCACCCCTGGTACAAGTTTAGCCATAGGAATAACATTAGAAAAATATACTCAACGACCACCCTGGTAAAGTGACAATACTACGCCACGGCCGTGGCGTAGTGAATTTGCTAAGTATATTTTGATTATTCTGAAGTTGTGAGGATAGTTAAAGTCATAGAAAGGGGTAAGATAAATCCAGAACCGCACTCGAATCGTAAAATAGACAATACTCCACTTGTTTGGCTGTGCAATAATCGTCACTCGGCTTCGCCTCGATGACGATTGCGGCCCAGCCAAACTCGTGGAGTATTGTCTATTTATACGATTCTCGATGCAGTTCTATATAAGGTCTATATCTTAGCCTGGAATCAATAAGCTTAACATTAGGAACTAGTTCTCAACAGGCTTGAGAGAACGGTAACTCATTCTCATCGGGTGATAAACAGATAAATATTTCCAGGCTCAGATAGAATCAAAAAGCATTTTCATGCTGGGTCTGAATCCCCATTCGGCATCTTATTTGAAGTGCATCAGAATATTCACTCTGCTATTGCAGTTCATTTTACTGCGCACTCCAAACTCGATGGCGAACGAGGACACTCATCAGTTTCTCTCTTAGTATCTCGCACCTGACGATATGTACATGTATGCACCACAGAACACAGGGCGGATGAAGACACTATAAGATAAATTGGAGGGTTGTCCTTTGAACCTCCCTCAATCTCGTTCCGCAATGCTACTGTAGTAATACTCTTTCCTATATACCTATGAGCGAACAACCTATCACTACCTAACGCTGCTGGGAGTGGAATAACTTTTGTTTACTGCCCAGGTTGACGTTCAGAGACGTTCGGTTTTTATCGATATTAGCCAACAATGGAAGGTACATAGGAATAGGGAAACCACATACTGGTGGAAATAAGTCAAAGTTACTCGGTAAGGCTTGGAAAAATTACTGGCCGCGGCTATGCCCTGGGCAGTAATTTTTCCAAGCCTTACCGAGTAAGTTTGATTCATTCCCACCGGAACATAGTTTCCCTATAATACCTACTGGCGTAAGTGACGTAATTATTACACACTGCTTATCTGCATTGAGAATAACCTACTGCACACTGTGCAGTAATTTACGTTTCCTTCATAGTGTTATTGAACGGATAACGGACAGGGAAAAACTGGCACCTCGATTCAGATATTAGCATTGCTGTAATTGATATAAAAACCAAACAATAATCGATGGTTTTGTGGACAGGCGGTCGTAAACCACGAGAGGTTGACGCGTAGTAATACACGAGCGATAGCGAGTGAGTTACGACGTCAACCTCGAGTGGTTTACAGAGCCATTAGTAAATGAAGATGAAGATCTAGCTGTTTTTCAATTTTACTCATGCCTGCAGTGGTAAAAATAATGCCCATCATATATTCATAGTTCTGCTTATATTGCTGAGTTTTGCCAGGATTAGTTCTAGTTCATTTCTTGAATAAAAAAAATAAAAAAAAGTTTAAGAACCTCGTTTGTGAAGGATAATTGAAGCACTCCAGGAATCTTTCATCAAGGTCTGATAAAAGAAAGTCTGATAACAAATGTGGTAATTATATAAAACAACTCTACCGCCATGTGTATCCGCGAAATGCAGATTGTTCTTATACTTATATTATATATGTTTTTCTTCAAAACAATTTTTATTGAGGTAATTTCGGGTGTACAATCATCAAGTTCTGCGATACAGCCATTCTTCCCCTCAGGCCCTAGCCCCTTACTCCTCATTCCAATGGCGGGTGTTAAGCTGAAGGAGTGGTAGGTACCATTTGTATGTAAGTCTTTGGTATGACCCAACCAGCATTTGAACCCCCAATCTCCCATGCACAAGGTGAAAAAACCACTACCACTTAGCCACCGAGCTTGTTTGTGGTAACCTATAGTAAAAGACCATATATATGGCTGTCAAGTGATATACACTGATATACATTATGTACCAGCTCTGCATGCCCAACTTAGACTTCAAATGGCGATTAAAGATTAATTATTATCAATTCAAACTATTTCAAAGTGTATGATAAAGGAGAAAAAGACCAGGCATTTAGTTGTGAATTGTGACTCACTCATAGCCTCGAAAATATGGCAAGTATTTGCCGATCTATGAGTTTGTAACAATTCACCATGAAACGCCCAGTCAGTTTTCCCACTGAGGTGGGAGTAGACTTGCTCAAGTCTTTGATTATGAACATCCATTAAATGATTAATCATACTCAGAATAAAGTTCATTAAAGTATGTATCCTTCTCTGACTGGCCCATGAATCAAAAACTTGTCCACTATGAACAGAATCTTCTGTTTAAGGCCCCAACCCGCTCCCTGTAACCCTAAACCTCCCCCTCCCCCTCCCCTCCTCCAGCTCCCTGGCCGCCTGTGTTGTCATAGCAATTAAATTTTGCCTGCTCCTGACTGTGACCCGATTGAGATCAGAGTGAGAGGGTATCAATCTCCCGGCAGATATCTTGACTTAGTAACCAGGATATCTGTATGGAGAGTGTTGGGAATATTGTAGCCAAACAGCGCCAGAAATCCAGCACCATTACCGATTGTACCAGTCCCTGTATCCCAGTGAGGAGGGTAACCATAGGATGCAGGGACTGGAGCCAGTATCTCAGCGAGGAGGGTAGCCATATGATGCAGGGACTGGAGCCAGTATCCCAGCAAGGAGGGTAGCCATAGGATGCAGGGACTGGAGCCTGTATCCCAGCGAGGAGGGTAGCCATAGGATGCAGGGACTGGAGCCTGTGTCCCAGCGAGGCGGGTACCCATAGGATGCAGGAACTGGAGCCAGTCTAAGTCTAATAAATAGAGCTAAGCTAATTTATAAAGAAAAATCAGCAATGTTGTCTTCTATTTAATGATTGCGTCCTAGATACACTTGTGCGCAAGGACTTGGGTGTCATGTAAAAAATCGTGGTAATAAACAGGGTCAAGTAAACAGTTTTTGTTTTAAATGCATGAGATCAATTTCCACCTTTTACAAGCTTGGAGTGCATCAGAGATATATTGATTATTGATTAGCGCACGTTGACATACATGTACCTGGTAATAAGTGTTCAATTAGTGATATTTACCCTGGGGTCTCATAAAAGCCAGCTCTGGCACAACTAGAAACTGAATACTTCTATTACGTCAGTATTCCCTGCATAACACGCAATATATATATTAGGGTCCGTGTCTGGGCAATAACTTTCACATCACAGGTATCACTCCTACTGCAATGATGCTATCGAAAGTTTCATTTATAGCTATTTTAATCACCGAACTGGTGTTGCCTGAAAGCTGCTCCGAAAGGATTGGTAAGTTTTGAAACTTCATTCTCAAGGTCATTAATTTTATTACGAAAGTAGTAGTGACATAGACCAGAACTTTACACTATGACATCAACCGCACTGGGCTGGGTGATGCATGCCAAAATACATCATTTTTTCCAAATGAAAGACATATTTAATAAACCTTGAAATATTATGTCAGTAATCATGAGATTTGCACAGGATACATGTATAATACCGTGGTTATGATTTTAGTTGACTTGAATAATGGTATTAGGGATGGCATTTCCTGTTACTTTGATAAATTAATCAGATTTTTACAATACACGGAAACAGAGTTCCATTTTAGGGAGCGTAAACAAACTGAGTATGGAAGTATATCTGTGAAAAAATATACACCAAGGCTGCGCTGCATCTGATGCCACACCACAGCCTGCAGCATCTGTAACTCAGCAAATGGGATGCAAATGCTGAGCTCATGAACTTAGATATGCAAGTCCCTACTGCTCTTCATAAAACGTTATGTAATGGCTACAAAGTGGGTTTGCCAATGTTTAAGAAGATATACTTTCAGACTTTGTTTACGCTCCCTTTTCAAGTGCCAAACCACTTTGCGTATGACCATATATATATGGCAAACTCTATTTTTGTCTATTGGTTTGAAATGACCCGTATCCTAGTGGTAAATAATTACACTAGTGTCTGTTTCTAATGGCCAGATCAGTGTGTGTTTTGAGGTACATAGCTATGCCCTGTCTGATACTGGGTGTACCTTTGAGCGCGTAGTGCCGCAAAACGCACGTTTTGAACTGCACGATTCCCGCTAGTCTGAGACTGGGCGTACCCATCAGACAGGGAAGTACCAGCTGGACCTGTTTCACTAGTTTTGTGACATGTCTGTGACACCATACAGACAGATTGGGATTGTCTAGTTTCATGACAACACAAGTAGCTGCCCTTAGGAAAAGACAGACCCCAAACATAAGAATTAGACAAATCTAATTTCTGGATATTACAGCTCTGATGTAGATTCTCTATAGACATTTCGCCTCCAAATGTCTTGGTATAGATCCTTAAACCTCCATTTTGTATTTTCTTCAGCTTATCCTTTAACAATTTGTTTGCGCCTTCCAGAAAGTAGCTGGTATAATCAAACAATGGAGCGATTAGTGTTCTATAGATCTTTATACTGGTGTCTTGATTTATATATTTTCATATCTTTGACAATTTGAATAATCAGTGGTTCACGCTTCGAATAGTGTCACTTACGCATATCTCCCAACTTAAAGTCTCGTCTAAATTTTCTCCACTGAGCATTTGCAGAACCTCTGCTGGGTCCTCACTAGGGCTTCTATGTAGGTCTGGTACCCAGCTGGCCAGTTGGTCCCGCTAGTACCTTCCTTGCTCTACAGGATCAGTCCTCTCTGCTGGGTACCAACCTGATAGCTGGAAAATCCGTTTGGACTGGTCCCAACCCAGTGTTAGGAATAGAAAGCGGCTTGTGACCTCACAAGTGGCTGGTAGCAGGCCACACAGACCCACCAGACAGCTACCCGGCGCGCTCCGCCACAGCTAAACTTAGAAAAGCTTAGTAGACATGCCTGTGTCTTAGTAGACTTGCTACAGGGACCTGTTTCAGTAGTTTCGTGACATGACTAGATGGCGTCTGTGACACCGTATGGACAGATCACAAGATTGCAATCGATGACACGCGGAGTTTCACTCACTTTTCGTAGGAATTCAGCAATGATACTTTAACACGAGTAGGAGATACATATAACCTATAATCGTTCCAAATATGAAGAAGATTGGCCACTCCGATTTTCTGATATTTGCTAGTCTTTTTCCGCTGTTGCTTGCACTGTTGGTGCCGCTGTTGATGTCTGTCTAGGCCTAGTGTCACGAGCCTACTGAAACAGGTCCCTGGTCCTCTACAATTATATGTCCGCTACTTTTTTCGGCACTACCGCGACGTAGTACTACCCAGGATAGAATATAGTTCTTGGTATATCTAGTGTATCCAGCAGTTTCCCCAGTGAGACAAATGACATTGATAATTCTTTTAAAGTATTCTAGTGGCAACCTTTTGATCACCTTGGAAATGATATGATTAGATTCCAAGAGTTTTAGGATTTTAAGTAAACATGCAACTGTCATCTTGTCAAGTCATCGATGGCTGAGTCATATCATCTCTCTCTCTTCCTGTTTCTACTGAATATGAAAAGAATATATGCCACTCAGAAAGATGTAATATAACGTAATCTTGCTTATGCTTTATAGTTCTAGTATTGAACAAAATTAACCAAATTTCTAATGCAGAGATTTTTATATTGGGAGATATGAATATTGATATAGCAGAATATGAAATAACCATGTACGTGAATTGAATCAAGAAATGACCCTGAGAGGAATGAAACAATTAATTAGAGATTATACTAAAATGGAGCAAAGGAACAGTATATTAGATCTTATTTTTACAAACAGTAATTATATAAAACATGGGGAGATGGTCGATTCAATTATGTATTTCGATTAAAACATTATATTTTAGATGTGACAACTGTTCACAAAAGGTCTAATATATTTTACTACCTATAAAAGATAATTATATTCTCCAATATATCACAGAAGTATCTACAGAAGTACTGGATACACTGGTGCCCTGCCGTGTCAATCTGGGTCAAAGTTATGAGAATTTGCAGCAAGGTCCTCCCTCGCGGCTGTTCTCCTATCGTCCAGACGCATTCAGAGGAGGTGTGAAGCGTAGCGCCCCCTATCGTTTTGGCATGGTCTCAAATGACAGCTTAATGTGGATTCCTATACTAAAATAGGCTAACTAGTAACAGCTACTACATACAAACTGTTAGAGCTCTATCAAAAATCTTTTCAGATATTGATAGAGTGATATCTAATGTACTCCAAAACACAACAGAGTTCAATAGAGCTCCACGTTTTATGGCTGTTTGGTGTTGTTTAATAAAACGTTATTTCTCATAGGCTATGGCTTACAAGCCTCACACAGTCCATTCTCAAGAGCTCCTTCCCCTCTGCTGGCAGGTTTGAAAGTGGCGCCTTGAACCCTGCCGCGATCACATATATGAGTTGGGTCCCTATAGGGGGCGCTGCGCTTCACACATCCTCTGAGACGCATTCTTCCTCGTGACTTCTTAAACAGCACCCTGGTTCTTGGTAAGGATTCCCCCGGAGTATGGCCCTCCGGTGGATGCAGAGGATGCAGTCCCCTCTGGTCTGGGAAAGCCGGTTTTAGGGTATTCTAGGCTGGTTGGTGGTGAGACATCTGTGCTTCAGGAGCTGAATCGCCAGAATGATCCATAGACGCCCAGGTGCCCACTTTATATAGCTGTTGGTGACGTCACATGTGTTGGTCTTGTGGACTCTCACGGACCCCGAGAACGGTATCCCCTGGAGGAACCTACTCCGGAGGATCACATCCACCGGAGTAGAACACGAATAGACAAGTCTAGGGGAATCTTCGCCATATGCTTTAGCTGGTGTGAGCAGGATTACGAAATAAAAACCCTGGAGTATACCTTGTGCAACCTTTATTCGCTTGTTGTGTTATTCGCTTGTTGTGTCATCTCTGCAATACATACATACATCATAGCTCATACCACATAGCTCACAAATCACCATGATATACAAGTACCAAATGAGTATACGAAACATAGGTGTTGTAGCCGTAGCCGTAGCCGTAGCAAGTTGAAGAACCGTAGAGTACACGTCCAACCAGGTGAGGTGACAGGTGCAAAGTGTATGGACCTGCATGCGCGCACGCAGGCGCTAGTGGTGGCAGGTTGGTGTAATTTAGAGATGCTAGGTGGCGCCTGTGATCCTTTATATTTACATATACCCAGTGTGTTATATGTAACACATATATATACATATATATATATATATATATATATATATATATATATATATATATATATATATATATACATACATATACTGTTGATGAAAAAAAGGACAGGGATAGCTGGGTGGTGGTGTCTCATGACACAGTCATTTCCAGTGTCATACTATCTTGCAGAAGATGTCATGAAATCAGTCAGCAATAAGAATATTGATTAAGGTTGTGTATACTTGCAGTTACCTGTGCAAATCTTGATGGATTCGCCCATATTGGTAGATCCTGCTTTCGCCTGATGACAAGCAGTGAAACATGGGAAAATGGAGTAGAAGAATGTCGGAGAGAGGGAAGTGAGATGTCCAATATTCGTGATGAGGCCGAGCACACCGTCCTGATATCAAAAGTCCCGTAAGTAACACAACCCATACTCTTTACTTACATGAGCATGGCTCACTGATTGTTGTTGTTGTTGTTTTTTTAAATTATTTATTGTCTATATCCCTATCGTGGCCAACAATATTGGTTTCTATGCAAAGAGATCAGTCATCTAAATTGTCCATATCTATTAGTACCAAAAAGACTGCATTAAGACAATCGTCATTTTGTAAGCAGCTCTTCCCTGCGGGCAGGGCGCACTTAAGGCCCGGCCCCATTGGTGCGATACGATTGTCGCACACGGCCCCTTGGTTTATGACCCCTAATGCGATGGATTCATCCCACTCAATCGCAGGGAAAATTCAGGGTATGCCCCACTGATGCGATGGATTTATCGCAACGCTTCAGGTAGCATCTATGTATAGGCCTAGATATACAGCTTCATTATGATATTTATTAGAGTTACTTATATTACCTTTTATCCCTCACACTTTACAAAGTATCAGAATCACACCTAGGTTAAAGGCATAGCCTGGCATTTTCACATCTTTCACACTTCCTGAGACCTCAGGTGTGTAGTTATTAAGTTAACTGTAGCAGGTCCAAGGTGGCATTGGTCAGGGTATCCTGTGTAACTAACTGGAATCACTGAAGTGTAGTGCAGTTTCAATGCAAATATGATAGGAAGAACTCTGTACCTGTGCGAAGAATCCATCGCACATCATGAACATTTCATGATGTGCGATGCGACGGATCCGTCGCATCGCACACAATGGCACACGCACGCAAGCCCGGCCCCACAGGAGCGACTGTGTGCGATGCAATGGGTGGCACCCTTTTTTATGACCCTCGCCGGCCCTTTATGGCATTTTATGGACTTGCGACAATCGCATCGCACCAGTGGGGCCGGGCCTTTACAAGACACCTGTGGTTGTTTGTGACATGAGCAGCCCTCCTGGCATGTGCGACAAACAGGAACAAGACTGGTCAATCCTGATTGGTTGTTGCTTCAACAGCCAATTGGTTGTTGCTTCAATAGCCAATCCCAGCTCAGAACTTACAAGCTTTCCCTGTACCAAGATGCCACTTGCAAAATGGTCATTTATTAAACTATTATTATCAGAATTAAATGAATTACAATACGTGAGCTTCCTCTTAAGGGCCTAGGAACAATTGATCGGGTGAGAAATCGGCCTGGTGGATTGTGCCGTTTACTTATTAGTAATAAACTAGTATTCTCTCCAACTCACAGTTTCCTCATTTAACACTGTTTATTTGATGTAGGGGAATAAAGTTGTGGACTGGCCTGTACATGCAAGGAGGAGTCCAGAAGTGGGCAGATGGAGTCCCATCAGAGTATGTGAAGGGCTTACTTGTTGACGATCCTACAAAGTTGGGAGACTGTGCCATTATGGACGGATGGCCAGTCAACTGGGAGTCCTGTGGCTCAACGCATCTTTTCTTATGCCGCGTAGGTGAGTAGTCATTTACCAATCACCATGGAGTTGTCCCATTACCTTAATTCCATATAAGGAATACAGTAGACCGAGTAGCCAATGACTGCATTCGCAGCAAACCCCGACCTTCACCCTGACCTCCTTCCATAATATTTTCTCGCGCCTTGGAACGGCTCTGCAGTCGAGAGTTAACCTCGAATCTTAGGGGCCACAACCACCCTCCAATAGTCAACATAGCTATTCAGGTGGAAAATACAGTAACAGAGATATGTAGGACAGAAATCAATCAATCATCAATAACTTATTGGAAAGGATAGAGGTGATTATTACTGTGGGGTGCTATTATTTTTTTTATAGAAAAAGGAGTTTATTCATTTCCAGATTGGTATACTGCTTTAATCAATTTTTGGTTATTCTTTGATTACATAGTGATTAAGTGAAGTTGTAATACCTCATATTTTCTCTCCTTTTTTATGAAAGGTTTTTCCTTAAATCATATGCAGGGCACATGACATGGTAACAAGACAATTAGTAGTAGTCCCATTTGGATCTTTTTTTTCAGATTATTATCTAGAAAATGAAAGTGATTGATAGGTACATTATGCATGAAGGGTCTAGCATTGTCAATCTATTCCATAGTTTCCATCAAGTGAACCACTTATGATAAGGGAAGTAATATAGAAAGACATGGTTAGTGTGACTGAATGGAATCTGTTCAGAGATATTTTGATCAAAAATACTCACCGAATTCGAAGAATGAGGTGAGTATTTTTTATCAAAATATCGAGGAACAGATGTAATTCAGACACACTCACTATGTCTTTTTATTACTATATGCCGAAATTCGATTAAAATGCCATTTATGTACTTCAGTTATCAACCTATTTCAACCTCCGAAATAAGCAAGGCAGGTATGAATCACCGAACATTCACCTTGATGGATAGTTCACGGGTGATCACGTGGTACGGTGTGGCGTAAAAATATTTTACGCCACGGTGCGGCCGAACGGTATCTTTTCTCCTATTGCGTAAAAGTGAGACATTCGTGCACTGGTATACAGTAATACAAACTATGAACATTGACCCAGCAGCAAATTTTTCACCTTCACTTTGTTACAATTAACTATGTATATTCATCTGTATGTAATCTCATCAGTTTAAATTACTGAATTACATGTCACATGTGTACATACATACCTACTCTAACTGTTTGTGATTTCTTTGTTGCTCAAGGATGCTGTATGGAAGAACAATTGTTAATCGAATTAAAACGATTTAATGAAGAAAAAATATCATAGTGGAACAACCCTTTAATGAATTTTGAATGGTTTTCTTTATCTTTTCCTGTGCACTTCATATTGATATGGCTTTTGTTGTTCTACTTCAGATATGAGACAGATGTCACTGTGGTTCGAAAGAGTTTCATTTCCATCTCCCACTGATCTGACATTGAGCCTTGCTGCAATAACAACAAAAACTTTGAGCATTGCTACAGTAACAACAGAAACTTCCCGTATTCACTGCTCTATACTGTAAGTTCCCTGGATTTTTTGGTTGGTTGATTTGATTTAAGGACAAATGCAGGTAGGTATCGCAGTGCCCCCTGTGTCTACTAAATTTAACACTGGTGCAGCCATCTGGTTTTATGAAAATATAGCATTTTCCCATAGACACCAATAGATAAGCATTTACCCTCTTCAAATGGCCTTCCCATAGAAATTAGCATGGTGACATAGTATTTATTAGCATTTCTCATTTGTACATGTTCCTAACTATCATAATCCAGAATTATTTGAAGATAGCACTTAGATTTTCAGATGGCCTTCTCATAGAAGTTAGCATTGTGACATGCCAATTCTTTTGCATTTTCTATTTGCTGATATCTGGAACTTTTATTACCCACCTGATACAGAGTCTCCATACTAAGCCTATGGAGATTACAGATCGCTACTGAGTAGGATACGGACCTGCGGAATCTCCTAGGAGGATACGGATTTTTTAGATGAAAGTAGTCCCATTGAGATGAAAGTAGTCCCTTCTTAACTATGTTGAAAAGTTTTCTAAAGATCATATTTATTGCTTAAATCTAAAAAATAAGTGAGTAATAAATACAACATTACCATGATTTCGATCTGTGTGGCCGTATTCTCCTTGTAGTTGACCCTACGCAATACTCCTCGCTGTCGCTCGGAGTATTACTACGCGTCAACTACGCGGAGAATACGGCCACTCAGATCCAAATCATGGTAATATTGTGTATATATCATCCATATATCATATATACATATATATCTCAGATGTCTGAAATATATATATATATATATGTATATATATATATATATATATATATGTATATATATATATACATATGTATATATATATATACATATATATATATTTCAGACATCTGAGATATATATGTATATATGATATATGGATGATATATACACAATATTACCATGATTTGGATCTCAGATGTTGAAATATGTTTCTTCACTGCTTTCTTGAACAGGTGTTCCCGAGACGAGACATGTTCTTCCTTCCGTGTGACCAGCTTAGATGGATCTACCAAGTGCGAAACATATACCCCCGCCAACCGCCCAACAGCCTCTAAAAAAGACACTATTCTATATGAGAAGAATTCAGTTACGTTCTATACAAGATGAACAATATGATATTTAGTATTCTACTAATAGACATCTCTTTTAAATTCTTAGTGTTCAACAGCATTTTAAGTGTGTGTTCCACCAACTAGGCATTCTTTCGATGCTGGGCTGGCTTCTCAGCCAAGCTCCTACCCAATGCCTGGTCTCCGGCCGGCCAAAAATGTCGGGTTTTTAACCGCGCACTTCCACCAACCACCTATTCTAGCCGGCAAACAAAGCCTGATCTTCCACACACCCAAACCTGGTGCCTGCCAGGCACAGCAGCAGTGAGCAGACAGTGGTGCTGTCTGGTGGACGTTGGCCGCATTAACATAATAAGTGAGTTACCCGCTCAGTCAATAGTAGTTTGGCAACCAACACCTTCTACGATATAGGGGTTGGTCGGCTTAAATCACATACGGTATCCCCCTGTGTCCCTTGTGCACTGCACCGCTTTCGGGAAAACAAACTGCAAAGCGAGAAAACCGAGCAGTGCAGTGTCCGTTTTTGCGGCCGGACGTACCCGTTACTACGTTGCGTGACGTCGGCGCCGCTCCCGAGAATGGCGGCCATAGGATCAGACATACGTTAAAATAGTTAAAATGAACTTCCTATACCCAGTGAAATAGCATAAACAACCAGTTACCATGCCATGTGAAGGTCATTGTTCAGTTTAACCCGACCAGAGTTAACTTTGTATAGCTCTGGTTGCCAGTGTAAGTCAATAGGGATGCCTTGAACATGGCTGCACAGAACTATGCCATTTCCTCATGTTGTGATTTGTTCTTATCGATGAGTGCCCATCTATTTTCTGCTTAATAATCTGGTTAATCCAATAATCAAATATTGAAGGTAAATAAAGATAAGTGTGGATGTTATGGAAATCAGCCTCATGTAAGGCAGACACATCTTGGCCTCTTTATATGATGTAAATGAACCAAACATACATGTTTGATGAAATTGATCCTATACTAAAAGCATCAATAAAGAAAGTTTTGAAAAAAAAGAAATGTGTATGGAACTACTGAAACTGTCAGAATTTTCAGTCTCTGCTCGTAGGTTAACGCATAATGGGTGTCGCCCAGGGATTCCCATTGCAGTGTAGGCGGCATGCTGTCTACGCAGGCCCTGGGAAAGCTTGTGGAGGGTGCCATACTGTCATCAAACATAACGGCTGGCCACACAGTTCCAGCTTGCGAAAACTAATAAATCAGTTTTTTCCAGCTGGAAGAAATTCTGCTAGGCCGGCGAGAATATGTAGACCTGGTGTGATGCTGGGTTCAAAACCTAGCTGGTGGAATAGCATGGAATGATTATTTCAGCAAAGCCCCAGAAACACTTTGAGGCGATGTGCCAACAAACTCCAACATGCGCTGATTTTCCCTGCCAATCAAGAGCCGGCACTTGCTGGAACCACTGGCAAGCTGTTCCACCAAACAGGCCAATACCTTATCGAGGCCAGATCTGCTGGCAAACACTGTATGGTTGGTGTGTGGTTTGTGTAACATGTTTTCACCTAGTTGTTGGAACATGAGCTTAAGGTGTCTTCAGCTTAAGATAGGTTTTAAATGGGCCCCAAATGGCTAGATTGATTGTGACTGGCAGTTACTTTTTTCTCTCTTCTTCTTCTCTCTCTCTCTCCTTTTTCTCTTTCTTTCTTTCTTTCTTTCTTTCTTTCTTTCTGTCTCTCTCTTCAGGGTTGCTACTGTGTTGCTACTCAAGTTGAGTCTGAACATCTTTCCATGTAACCAGTAAGTGTATGTAGTCTGCTACTTTGCAACTATATCTCTCTATATATACATGTATGTATTTATGATAAAGTCCCAGAAGCAGGGTTTTACTGTACTCTTGAAGCCCCTTATCCATAATATAATTGTCTTTTTTGTGTATTTTGAGGAAGAGACCATGAAGTTAGACTTTGTTATCAATTAGTTAAGTTGGTAATGATTTGTAGTAAGTATTCATAGTTTATGTTTCACGATGTCAAATAATGTACTTTCTTTCGTGATATTTGGCTCAAGCTCTCTGGCCAGAAAGCGATCGGACCAGGGACCCGTTTCAGTAGCCTGTAGGACGTCCGTTATTGGGTCTAGTGACATAATAGCGGCACTTTGCGTTTCAGTAGTTAAGGGACAACCGATTCTGCGACATAGGGTAACAGACAGGCGCAAATAGTGGCTTGTACCATTTCAAAAGAGACATGTCCAGTCACTATTGCTGCCACTGCTGTGTCTATAATAGCGAGAGGGTATACCCTCTCGATTCTATTGTCACAAACGTGTAACTTTACTGTCTGTAAGAATTAAGCTATGAAACTTTAAACCCAGTTAGGGACATATTTAACTTATAAACATGCCAAATATGAAGGAGATCGGCCCATCCAATCTAATGATATTCACATTTAAATTTTGTCATAGCAAATGCTGCTCTGGTGGCCAGTGTACAATTACTCAAGCGCAGTCGATAATTTATGCAGTGACCTCACCTTGACAGCACTTGTTCCCGGTAGCACTAACACCATCCATTGTCAGGCCCAGGGATCACCATGTCGCCAATAGTGAACTGACACACCACCCCAATAGTGACACGTCTTTTGCAATGAGACCTAACTTATTCTGCTATTCTTGTCACTATTGGGTTCACTAATCATGTCACTAACCGGATAGTGATGCCCTTTCTATTGAAACGGCCCCCTGATGTGTTAACGCATGGCAATACCATAGGCAGCACTGTGGTAGAGCTCCTGCCTGATTAACAGTATGCAGCAGCGAATCGGTTAAAGGCACATCAGACAATTTGGCTTGAAAATCAAAACCAATGCCAGTTTTCTGAAAACCCTCACAAATGCTCACTCTTTTGTTGTAGATATTCACATTTTCGTCGAAATATTCACATTTTGGGAGAAATATTCCCTTATTTGATAGAAATGTTGTAAAAGTATGGACACCGAATATTTAATGATAAATAAACCTATAAGAAAATATCTTGTTGTTCTGCTTTTCTTCCATCGCAAACCACATGGTTTTTAATCTTAAAATCATAATACTCACATCCCAAATTCATGTGGAAAAAGCATAATATTTACTTCCAAGACCACCTAGTGCAACACATGGTGAATGGTACATATTTACATCCAGGGCCACATGGTATTCACTGAAATTATGAAATTTACACCACATTATTGGTTTAACGTAGGTCAAACATTTGAAAATGGCGCCATATTTGGGTCGTCATGCAAACCACCTCCAAACCATGTGGAAAAAATCATGATATTTACATCCCTAACCATGTTGTGCAACATGTGACACAAACCATGTGGTCTTCACCAAAATCACAATATGTACACCACCATCTTAGTCTAAAGTAGGTCAAACATTTGAAAATGGCAGGATATTTGGTTTGACATTTCTGAATTGTTTAAAAAAATCACAATGATGTCATGACCTATTTATTCAAGCCATGCCTCTTCCAGGCAAAAGTAAGTCAATGGATGCACAAATTAATGATTTCAGGACAGAAGTAGGTCAATGTATGCACAAGTTGACCTAGATAATACTAGTTCCAGTTTCTCTCGACCAATCAGAATGCTCCATTTCAAAAGTAGGTCTAGATGATACTAGTTCCGATTTCTATACCAATCAGGACACTGCATTTCCATGATGTCACACCACTTCCGTTCTCAACTCTTCAGAGCATACGACTGCTTGTATCTGAAAACTAGGAGGGCTGTCTAGTGTATATTCGTCAGAACCAATTTGGGACCCGTTTCAATAGAATGCGTCACTAAGCCACTTAGTGACATGACTAGTGACAGCAATAGTGACAGGAATAGTGACAAAATTTAAGTTTCGTTTCATAAAGCATGTCACTATTGGGGTGGTGTGTCAGTTCACTGTTGGTGACATAGTGACGTTACGATGGTGTTAGTGCTATCAGGAACAAGTGGTGTCAAGGTGAAGGTCCCTGCATAAATTATCGACCTCGCTTGAGTAATCCTACACTGGCCACCAGAGCAGTGTTTGCTATGGTGAAATTCAAATGCGAATATCGTTGGATTGCATAGACCGATCTCCTTCATATTTTGCATTTTCATCAGTTGTATGTGTCCCTAACTGGGGTTGAATTTTCATACCTTAATTCCTACAGGAAGTAAAGTTACCCATTTGTGACAATAGAAGTGAGAGGGTATACCCTCTCGCTATTTAAGACACTACAGTGACCCTTTTAGTGACTGGACACCCACTTCTGAAATGGTACAAGCCAATATTTGTGCCTGTCTATTACCCTGTGTTGCAGAATCGGTTGTCCCTAAACTACTGAAACGTGAAGTGCCGCTATTGTGTCGCAGGAACCGATAACAGACGTCCTACAGCCTATTGAAACGGGCCCCTGGGACCCGTTTCAATAGAATGCGTCACTAAGCCACTTAGTGACATGATTAGTGACCCCAATAGTGACAGGAATAGCAAAAAAATGAAGTCTTGTTTCATAAGGCATGTCACTATTGGGGTGGCGTGTCAGTTCACTGTTGGCGACATAGTGACATTGCTGCCTGGGCCTTACAATGGATGGTGCTAGTGCTATTAGGAACAAGTGCTGTCAAGGTGAGGTCACTGCATAAATTATCAACTGCGCTTGAGTAATTTTACACTGGCCACCAGAGTAGCATTTGCTATGACAGAATTCAAATGTGAATATCGTTGGATTGCATGAAGTAAAGTTACACGTTTGTGACAATAGAAGCGAGAGGGTATGCCCTCTCGCTATTTAGGACCACTACAGTGACCGGACATCGGTCTTATGAAATGGTACAGCCCCTATTAGCACCCGTCTGTAAACCGGAGTCACAGAATCGGTTGTCACTAAACTACTGCAACGCAACCTGTCACTATCGTGTCACTACACCCAATAACGGACGTCCTACAGACTATTGAATCGGGCCCCTGGTCTGGTTCTCTCTGTGTCTATGTGTGGGAGCAACTCCAAGCAGATCCTGTCAAAATCGTGCCTTTTTATATATAGGTAACCAGTCAATATAGTGTATAGAGTATGAGATACACAGTAGCATATATTAACCATCTTAGTTTCGGCAGCAAATATGTACTAATGATCTACCTATATTATTACTAATAGGCAGCATTATATCATAGATCAGAGGGGATTTCTAAGATCAATTGGGGCATTGATATTACATGTAGAGCAAACATTACAGGATATAACACAAATACATGTTGATGATTTTCTTCATATTTCATGTTGAACAATATTAGCTTACCCATGGTAGGATGTAGTTACCGAGCCCACCGTTAGGGCAGCCAATGAGTATTAATTACCATCCACACAGAATGTAAACTCAAGTATAACACAACATGGACAGCTGTTCTTTGGACTAACCTTACCTATAATTACTAGATTTGAGGGATAACAACAGATCGGTAAAAATAAGTATTAGAGGGAAACTGTGTTCCAGTAAAAGTATGCCAAAGTTACTCGGTAAGGATAAAAAAAGCTGCTCTCGGCCTTAGCGAGTAACTTTGACATATTTTCTCCTGAACTTGGCTTCCCCAATGCTATGGACTTCCAAATATTGATAAAAACGGAGGGTTTTAGGTTAAAAAAAAAAGAAAAAAAAAAGGTAACCATGGTTGTTCTCAGGGGTTAAAGCAGTTGATACAGGAAGACCGTCATATGAAGACCTGTTAAGGCTTTGGGTGTCCATTGAAAACCAGGTGCACTGCTTTCCAATGGACTTCCTAATGCAAAATCGAAACATCAAGCAAAACAATGAATCATTGAGCTACACGCAGCGCGAGAGTATAAGAAAAATGAGTTTGGGAAAATAAAATTCTATTTTTGTAGTAAAATTTTATGAAGATAAATTTTAATACTCATAGTAGTGGAAGAATATTAAAATGGTTGGTAATTGATAAGATGATATAAGATAAGATAATTGAATTGAATTATGATAATTTAGTTGTAAAATGCTCTACAATTGAGCAAGTTAAATTGAATGAGAATTTTTTTTTTTTTGTTATTCAGTAAATTGGGAATAAGTACATTCATCCTTCTCCAGGACGTTCTTCCATGGACCGTTCCAACAAGACAACAACCATGTACAGCTTTGCATTACCGCTTAGTAGCTAATATTAAATCATATGTTTCGTATATATTCACAGGTCTTTTGACTCTGTGTTCACTGATGTTTACTTCTTTTTACAAAAATAACAGTCATTACCTTCATTATTAACTGTGCCACAGCATATAGTAACACTAGGCAGACAGGCAAAAAACCAACAGAAACATTTTATACAATTCACAATACAGGACAGTACAGTACAATACAAGGACAGGTTACAGTACACCAAATGTTACCAATTTCCATAATATATGTCATATAGTTTCTTTTTTAGTATATATATATATATTCCTATTTCCTGTTTCTAGTGATCGTAAATCATTATGCGAAATCATAGTGTATATAAGAAGAATGATAACATCATATATATAATTCCTAGACGGTCTTTTGACTCATCTTATTCATAACCATAGCACGGTCTTTTGACTCGTGCATTTTACATATGTACCAAGTGATTTACCTCCTCTTGGAGTAGGTGTTTTTTAACATGAGATTTAAAGATATTCCTATCTGCTATCATTTGTATGCCAGTCGGTAAAGTATTCCATAGCTTCATACCCTGATATAAAGGGCTACGTTTATACTTTTCTGTCCTAGGTCTAGAATGAAGGATGTGGGTGGGTGGGTAAAATATATAAATGTGGTGTGTGTATGACGAGCAGCGGTGAGAGAGTGACCGTTGCGCCGGTGTAGGTTGAATGTGTGGGGTGCAGTGTTTTGTTTATGTGAGTTCCGCACTGCGGAGCTCAATGACCCGCCAGAGGCCAAAAAGCCTCTGCCGAACCAATTATTACAATCTAACGAAATGATAAATAGGGAACATGATTCAGAGCTTTGAGACCTATGAGAGGCTGATATTAATGATTTCACATCAATATCATGCCCAGCAAATAAGGCTACTGTTCAGCAAACAGCTGGGTTTACAAGATGGGGAGCTATCGGAGATGTATTGATTATAAATGCACGTCAGCGTACCCTATTACGCGCAGTCGACCAATGTTATTGACTCAAGTGTCTCATATAAGTTGGCCTGGTACACAGAGAAACTTCACATTTCAGGAATCACTGGAACTGAAAGGATGTTTTTCAAGGCTACAATAATTTATCTGTTTTTCCTCTTACTGGTACTGCCAGAGAATTGTAATGGGGCAACAAAAGGTAAGTCACATTCTTAACTATTTTTTTAATTCGAGCTTAGCTCTCTTTATTTTGGCATGGACAGTGTATCTCTATGGACTGGAAGCGGGTAATAGATAAGAGTGTGAAGGTGGCGCCGATGTGTGCCGCACCTCGACCAAAATATGCAATTTTCCTTGGAATAAAGATAAAATCATGATTGGAAGTGTCACAGAAAGTCCTGTAAAAACTATTTTATAAGGGCTATATCTCATAAAGCTGAGACATTCCAAGATTTTCATTTCCAGGGACACTTTTGATGTTTTTTATGTTGGGCAACAGTATCAAATACCCAGATTTCCACCTTGGTGCCAAAGTGACAAAAAGTTTCACATTCTTTTAGAGGACTTGGAATAAAAATAGAATCACAAATCAAAGTGTTCTAGAAAGGCCTATATTAACTATAATGCACTGGGCATATATCAAGAGACTCGGACGTTTTGAAGATTTTCTAATCAGGGGATGTATTTCATGAATTTTTCACTTTGAGACAGTAACCCAGATTTCCACCTTGGTGCCAAAGTGACAAAAAGTTTCACATTTTTTTAGAGGACTTGGAATAAAGATAGAATCACAAATCAAAGTGTTCTAGAAAGGCCTATATTAACTTTAATGCACTGGGCATATATCAAGAGACTCGGACGTTTTGAAGATTTTCTAATCAGGGGATGTATTTCAAGAATTTTTCACTCTTAGACAGTGTCCCAGATTTCCACCTTGGCGCCAAAGTGACAAAAAGTTTCACATTTTTTTAGAGGACTTGGAATAAAGATAGAATCACAAATCAAAGTGTTCTAGAAAGGCCTATATTAACTATAATGCACTGGGCATATATCAAGAGACTCGGACGTTTTGAAGATTTTCTAATGAGGGGATGTATTTTATGAATTTTTCACTTTGAGACAGTAACCCAGATTTCCACCTTGGTGCCAAAGTGACAAAAAGTTTCACATTTTTTTAGAGGACTTGGAATAAAAATAGAATCACAAATCAAAGTGTTCTAGAAAGGCCTATATTAACTATAATGCACTGGGCATATATCAAGAGACTCGGACGTTTTGAAGATTTTCTAATCAGGGGATGTATTTCATGAATTTTTCACTCTTAGACAGTGTCCCAGATTTCCACCTTGGCGCCAAAGTGACAAAAAGTTTCACATTTTTTTAGAGGACTTGGAATAAAGATAGAATCACAAATCAAAGTGTTCTAGAAAGGCCTATATTAACTATAATGCACTGGGCATATATCAAGAGACTCGGACGTTTTGAAGATTTTCTAATCAGGGGATGTATTTCATGAATTTTTCACTTTGAGACAGTAACCCAGATTTCCACCTTGGTGCCAAAGTGACAAAAAGTTTCACATTTTTTTAGAGGACTTGGAATAAAGATAGAATCACAAATCAAAGTGTTCTAGAAAGGCCTATATTAACTATAATGCACTGGGCATATATCAAGAGACTCGGACGTTTTGAAGATTTTCTAATCAGGGGATGTATTTCATGAATTTTTCACTTTGAGACAGTAACCCAGATTTCCACCTTGGTGCCAAAGTGACAAAAAGTTTCACATCTTTTTAGAGGACTTGGAATAAAGATAGAATCACAAATCAAAGTGTTCTAGAAAGGCCTATATTAACTATAATGCACTGGGCATATATCAAGACACTGGGTTGTTTTGAAGATTTTCTAACCAGGGGATGCATTTGTTGATATTTTTTTTTTAAGGAATCTTTTATTGATCTTTCCACATATTTTTCAGTCTCAGACAGAGTCCCAGATTTATACTGTGGCACCATCACAGGAAGTTTCACATTAATCTTTCAGTCTCAGCCTCATGAGACCTGGCCCTTACAATATCAAATCAAAAGTACTCCCCAAGATAAAAATCTTGAAAATGTCTGAGCCTTAGGAGACCTAGCCCTTACAAAATAGTTTTTACAGGACTTTTTGAAACACTTTGAATTGTGCCTCTATCTTCATTCTAAGTATTCGAGGAAAATGGGCACTTTTTGTCACTTCAGAATGACAGTGTTGAGACTGTTGCCCGCCATGAAAAAACATCAAAAGTGCTCCCCGAGATGAAAATCTTAGAAATATCTCAGCCTTATGAAACCTAGCCCTTACAAAAAAGTTTTTACAGGACTTTATGAAACACTTTGAATTGTGCCTCTATCTTCATTCTAAGTATTCGAGAAAAAATGGGAAACTTTTTGTCACTTCAGAATGACAGTGTTGAGACTGTTGCCCGCCATAAAAAAACATCAAAAGTGCTCCCCGAGATGAAAATTTTAAAAATGTCCCAGCCTTATGAAACCTAGCCCCTACAAAATAGTTTTTACAGGACTTTTTGAAACACTTTGAATTGTGTCTCTATCTTCATTCTAAGTATTCGAGAAAAATGGGAAACTTTTTGTCACTTCAGAATGACAGTGTTGAGACTGTTGCCCGCCATGAAAAAACATCAAAAATGCTCCCCGAGATGAAAATCTTAGAAATATCTCAGCTTTATGAAACCTAGCCCTTACAAAAAAGTTTTTACAGGACTTTATGAAACACTTTGAATTGTGCCTCTATCTTCATTCTAAGTATTCGAGAAAAATGGGAAACTTTTTGTCACTTCAGAATGACAGTGTTGAGACTGTTGCCCGCCATAAAAAACATCAAAAGTGCTCCCCGAGATGAAAACTTTAAAAATGTCCCAGCCTTATGAAACCTAGCCCTTACAAAATAGTTTTTACAGGACTTTTTGAAACACTTTGAATTGTGCCTCTATCTTCATTCTAAGTATTCGAGGAAAATGGGAAACTTTTTGTCACTTCAGACTCACTTTAGCTTAGATTATAAGAATTATGAAAATTAGGACCTGATCTGAAAACTTTTTGACCATCCCAGCCTTATAATCTATACACCATACATTACATATTTTAATCATCTTTCTAAAATACTTAGAAAAAAGATAGAACTATAATTACAAAACGTTACAGAAATACCTGTGATGACTGTAATGCATTTCTTATATATTACTCTAGCACAATCTAGTGGCAATTCGCGGAACTACGCGCAAAACGGTGGCGCCGCCTATGGCGGGTGTATGTATTAAAGTGCGGCAGTGATCGGCCCACGGCAGGGCCCGCTTCCAGTCCATAGAGTGTATGTCCATGATTTTGGTAATTTTTCCGCAGAGTGTGTTGGACACGTGCCTATCCTTCGTAATTTACATTTGTCAATACCATATAGTTCAAATTTTAGATTATCCATTAAATATTTTTCATATTTCTTAGTATTTCAGTTCAAATAGAAAGTCTAGCTGAGTGATCAATATGATTATAACTTATGATTGCGTATTATCATTATAGGGGAAGGCCATTTAGGCAAAATGAAAAGCGATTAACCTGCTGCCATTTGGCATGTATAGTAGATGAATGCTATAAATTATCAAAGAAGGGAATTACATATGAATGTAATGGCATAAGGCTCGGCGTCCACCTACTACGATATGGCTCCGATATGGTCTATGATGCACCTCCCGATAAAAAATCAAAATCGTGTCGGAAGGTTACCTAATATCGGGGCAGTTGACCACGTTTCTGCGATTAGACACCGATAAAACCCCCATACAATGCGTGGTGGATTGGCATGTCTAAACATATGTCTACGATTTTGCACCTTTCCGATATGGCACCGATTTTGACATTTTGTATCGGTACCATATCGGGAGGTCTGCAATTCTATCGTAGTAGGTGGACGCCGGGCCTAACGTTCACTATACATTGAGAAGAAAAGAAATAAAAGGGATGGATTTTTCATAACACACAATTGCCTGGATGATTTTATCTCACACATAACAGATAGAATCAGTCAGCACTAGCACACTGATTTTATTTTATAGTAAAAACCTGCCCCCACCTACCACGATTCTGGTCCCGATTGGCCTTACGACACCATTCCGATTCTAGCGTGAGGTCTGGCAAAATCGTGGTAGGTGGAACAGGTTTCTGCGATTCCGTTTACGACAGCTCACAATAGGCTGCGATGAAAACGCCAATCGTAGAGATCCCGATAATTTCCAACATGTTGGAAATTTCGTAGCTTGTCGTTGGGTATCGTAGCCTATCAGGAAGATATCGTGGTCAGCGCATATGATTCACTGATTGGATCACGACAGAGGTCTACGATTCGGGGACCTCCCGATAGGTCACGATTTCCCCATTTCAAATCGTAGCGATCGGGAAGCATGTCGTGGCCTATAGTGGTAGGTGGGGGTCCCCTCTTAATCTATCATCGACAATCTCTTTCACCTTTGACAGGTGTTTTACAAAGTGATAGTCGTACGACTATAATACAGGAATATCAGAGTTATTATCATGTTTTACCAAATCTAATACGACAACAAGTAACTAGTAGTCAATATCACTATCATACAAAGTACATGTAATATTGTATTTTTGGCACGATCCAACATTTCTTATTCGAGTTTATCAATTTTATAGTATGTAGTCATATCATAAATTGGTCGCACGACCTCTTTTGATTCTTTGTTAAACAAAACTAAACAACTGTACTTCACTGTGTTTGTTGAAAATGCGGATATATATCTTTTGTACTCGCTTTTGAAATCTCTTTTTTCTTCTCTTTCTTGATACTTGGTCAGATTATTAGAATATAGATTGAGATCTAGGTTTTGTGTACTTGCAGTTGATTGTAAAAATCTCTCCGGGTTCGTGCGTTTTGGAAGTACCTGTTATCGAGCGATGATACAACCTGAAGCATGGGATGATGGAATAATTGAATGTAATAGAGAAGGAAGTGTAATGACCAGTGTCCGTAATGAGGTTGAACACAACAATGTCTTAACAAATGCTCCGTATGTACCACAACCTTTTTTTTTTTAAATTATTATTATTAGGCATTAGTTCAAATAGTTACATTTGGTTTTCAACCGGCCTTCTACATATCCGGGTGTACGCGTATCAACCATTTCCTATCATAGATACTTTGAGATTTACAAACACATTTGATTATTTAATTAAACTTTTACTCTTCAACACAGAATGTCTTTCATAATTTACTCTGGGATTGTTGCTCCTGTTTCTGTAGCCTGGCTTTGTACATGAAGACCCTTTTCTTTATCTCACCCCTGGTACAAGTTTAGCTATAGGAATAACGTTAGAAAAAAAACACTCAACGATCACCCCTGTAAAGTGACAATATTATTATTTATCCTACCCCTAATATAAAATCCCATAGGCTTAACGTTGACTTTCCGTATGCGCCCGTATGTCGCATACAGATAAAAAATCGCTCCTAGGAGCGTACAAAAAATGGACCAATCAGAGACCAGCAGCTGAAAGTAGTTCCAAGCGCCTTCAGAGCAGCAAGGAGAGCTATATGGAGGACTTCAGAAAGTTTTTATCGTGTTTTTTTGTTATTATCCTCACATAAAAATATCTTTCATAGGGGGTAGGATAAAAACAAAACCTTATTCGTTTTAATCTGGGCTCCCGTATGCGACTCCAGTCGTCGCATATGGGAGCCCAGATTAAAACTCACCCTGCGGCTGTATGAACTATGTATACTACCCGCTCCTACCCATGGTGTATTTATAACCTTACAGTACCCACTGTGACGTACGGGGTATTTGATCACGTGACTTGGTAAAATTTTTAGGTATATAATAATACGAAAACAGGCTGACTGTCTTCTGTTGGCTGACTGTTGGTAAAATCATTGATCATATACGTACCTCTGCCTACGGCATCGGGACGTATGTGATCAGAGATTTCACCGCGTATTCTTGACGTACAAAGACAGTTAGCCAGTTTCCATTTACTACGCCATGGTTGTGGTGTAGTGCATACGAGATGACGTCAAAGGCGATTAACCAACCAGCGGCCAGGATTTCAGAAAGAAGACAATACAAGAAAAAAAGATAAAATTAGTCATATTTACTTTATCTCATTATAATTGTTTCAGTTTTATATCCCATTAGAATTTATTGCTCGTGATTACAGCTAGTGCGATGTCAGTTGGATTTTGAAAATACAGCTGGTTTTGGGTCTGTCGGACACTTCCTACTATAGACTCCAAAACCAGCATTCAACCACTGCCATGGTAGCCTGGAAGCCTGGCCTAGTCACATGAGGCCAGGTAATGGGTTCCATTTTTGTTGGTGCATTTTGGGTAACGCCTCCATTTCTTGCACTCTCCTAGCAGAGATCCTGTATTCTACTTCTGCAAAAGATCTGCTGGAGAGTGCCAGCCTAGATTTGCCTCAGTCCCTGTAGCCATAGCTGCGATCAGTGCGTACTACTTGCCTGTTGTCATTCGACACTATGAAGAGACGTCATGAGTTTGAGTCTGAGTTTATTTATGCCACACATTTTGTTGGCTCCATAATTTCACGAGTCGAAGACGAGTGACATTACGGAGCCAACAAAATGAGTGGCATGAATAAGCTCAAACTCAAACGAGTGGCGTCTAGATTTTATCCTACCCCATTTCCATATTTTTGTCAGTATCAGAAAGTAGTGGCATGAACAACACTTTATGTCACACCCGTGACATAAACAAATCATATGTTAAGCCTATGGCGTTTTTTATTAGGGGTGGGATAAAGGCGGGTACCAGCCAACGCTAGAGCTACACTAAATTAGCACTGGTTGAGTTAAATCTGTAGCACCTTGAGCCACTACCTGCAAGTGTCTCTTAGTCCCTGCGTCAGCTGAGCTCCCGATGAACTCCAATATGCCCTACGGTTCCGATTTGGTCCCGATGAAAACCCTGTATCATTGGGTCTCTACGACATTTAATTAAATGATTAAAATTTGTTGGCTAATCGGGAGCAATCTGCAACCATATCCTAAACATAGAGCAACGGCCCCAGGTAAAAACGAAATCGTTACTCCAGATTCTTTCGAATCGTATCATAACAATATTGCCATCTATATTCAACTAAAGATCTATTTAACCATTGACCTATGTCACTGAAAATGTGGTGTTGTAAAGTGTAGTGATACAACGTGCAAATAACAACCCGTAATATTCCAACCTATGATAAATTTAAACGATACCAGAAGACCTGGGCACTGGCTCAAAATTGGATTGTCAATATTCAATAACTTGATTACTATTCGTCTATTTTTTGTTATCTGTACCTTACCTGACCATGTAAACTACTCAGTGATTGTACTTGAACCACTGGAGTAAGCAGTCACACCGACTAATCGCCGAAGCTTGTTTCAGTTAAATAAACGAATTTTTAAAAAAAAAACAATCCCACATGACACGATCCGATATCATGGGAGCAACGCTCTTTCCACATTTCTAGGAGCAACAAATCCCAAGTGATGATAACCATAGAATTTTTAAGCATTATCATATGTTGGAAGTACATTAATCTGTATGAAGGTATTTATATAGAACGTCCTGACCATGCTGTACAAGTCACAGAACGAGATGGTAATTTAAGGTTTGTAAGGAATGAGGCATTTACACCGAGTTCTGTACAAACTGTAGATTATCATCGAGTTCTGTGACTTGTACAAGCATGGTTGGGCGTTATATATTTACTGTATACCCAAAATTAAAAAAAATAAACTATCAATTTAATTTGGCTCAACAACCAATATTTTAATAAACGTGTAGTCCGTATTTTTCTGTACAGACCACTGGTCTGTACAGTATTTTTATATTATATGGTAAAACGGTGCGTATTTACAGTACTTGCGGCATGGGTATATTATGGTAAAACTGGATGAGGTTTAATCTTGGCCACCGTATTCCACGACTGGAGTTTGGGATGTGACTTCATGAGGCGAAGCCGAGTGAAGTCCGGAGCCAAAACTCCAGGAGTGGAATGCGGTGGCCAAGATTAAAACTATCTCCTCGATTTTGGAATATTACGTGATAATAATGCTGTATGCCACTAGTGGCATATAAAACTCCCTATGCCAGTCAGCATGGCATACAGAAACCCATTGTTAAGCCTATGGGATTTTATATTAGGGGTAGGATAAATAGTAAATAATTAACCATTGAATTTCAATACTTGTAATCTGTCAACATGTTTATTTGCATCACAATTTTCCAATATGTATATTTTATGTAGGGGAGTAACATTGTGGACTAGCCTGAAGAGGGAAGAAGGAGTCAATAGGTGGGCAGATGGAGTTCCATCACAGTATTTGGAGGAGTTATTGGATAGCTATCCTCCAACTGGTGTTCACTGTGCCATCATGACCGACATGGTAGTCACCTGGGCGAACTGCATCTTTAGTTATAACTATTTATGCCGTGTAGGTGAGTATAAAAAAATACTATGACCAATGACTATTAAAGGCATATCTGATAAATTGGCTTGAAAATTACAACCTCTGTCATTTTCCTGAGATTTATGTCACTATATAACTTATTGTTACCTATCTATTATAAAACGTGTAAATTTTGATAACATCCGCTTGGAGATGCTCCCGCACATAGAGACAAAGTGAACCCGACCTAGGCATGGAGACTGAAGGGCCACGAGAGTATATTCTCGTGTAGTGCTTAACTGAATCCTGCTACTATTTTTCGTGTTTCTCTACACAGATGTACTTCTATCCTTAGGATTTGTTTCTATCTGTACTGAAATCATAATTTAGAACTATAGTTTTCCAATTACCTTGCCCCGTGATCAGCTACGAGAATAATTGCGCTGGTTGCTGGCAAAATACCTGTGTCATCGAAATAATAGGAGCTGTAAGGATCTGTGGTTAACTGCAGCAGATTTTCACCAGATGGCGTCGTGCATGTTTTTTTACGATGGTTTTCCGTTTACCCTCTAGAAAGCCCAATGGCAGGGGATTGGGGAGGGGTTAGCCAAATACAATTCGACGAAGTCGCTAGTATATATATAAATTAATTAACCGCCTAACCTCACGGAGGGCTCGACAAGTCTGGTCAGCGTATAATCTCCACGCCAGTTGTTTGTGGTCAGGTTCAAGTATCCTAGTTACGAGGTCACCAAGGTCACGAGTGACGTAACGTTCGCCGCAACGGTCATTCCGCTGCCTCAAATCAACAACACGAGATGTGTTTTAGGTATTATCTTTGGGCTTAGCCTATTCTATGTATCGATCTAGATGTTCGGGTTTATTGTAAATGTATTAATAAACCCATGTTTATATATTTACCGCCATCCCTGTTTCGTGTTCAATCCAGTCACTTATCTATTATAGGTTAAAATTATTTATATATGATGATCTCTGAGTTTTGTAGTACATATAAAATATATCTAACTTTAAAGTTGGATGTCGCCGTGATTGTTTTTGATTTTGATATTGATATTATGAGAATTTTATAAAGGAATATATAGAAACTCTAAGAAGTTGCAATTCATAGTAAAACCCATGTCAATTTTTCAAACGTTCACGGAATATAATAGATGGAAAGTACTACACACTAAACTTTTCTAAAGCCATAGGTCACCGACCTTGTTTTTGATAGAATCAAAGAAATCATGTTAAATACTTTTTTCCTAAATGAATTAAGCAAATTTTAATTGGCCTATTTTACCTATTAGAATTGGATAAACAGGGCAAAACATAGGATTTACCTTAAATAAGGATGGTGAAAGTTTGAGAAAAATGGCATGGGTTTTACTATTTGAAAAGCATCTTTTTAAAATGTCTATTTTTATATTCTGTTATATTATTATCATTATATGAATTTCACGGTGACCCCCAATTTAGATATGTGTTCTGCAACACTTGGAGATCATCATATCAAATCTTTAGGATATAGATATAGGTTTTAATTTTTAAGCCAAATTGTCAGATATCCTTTAAGGTGAAAACAGGAAATAAACAATAGTCAACATTGATTGTTTGTAGGGAGAGGATATTGCAACCTGAAGAGTGATGGTTAACTTTTATCCTACCCCTAATAAAAAACTCCATAGACTTAACATTGGGTCACTGTATTCGGTCTGGAGTTCAGAGAAATGAAAAATATCGCTCTAGTGGGATACACTTGACAAATGAAGTAATTTGTTAATGTAGAAGTAATTTAGACAGGCGGGGTAGGATAAATTCTAAACCAAACTCGAGTTAGTCGTGTTATTGTTCATAGCACTCCGGCATGATCGTGTATTACTACTCTCGGCTTCGCCTCGCGCAGTGATACACAATCTTTCCGTCGTGCGATAAACAACAACTCGACTGGGTCTTGTTTCACTTTTATATAATCATGTTTTCCATACCATTTATAGAAATAACATATTTATATATTGGGTTCATCTATAACGAGTCATTTCTATCTACATCTATAGATACTTAGTCACTATTCTCTATCTTCTCTATAATCCTGTAGCACACCCTCTTTAAAACAGTTTTTGATCTCAGTATTTTGTATCTCTTGTGAAAGTTTATTCCATAACCGTATTCCATTATACACTGCAGATTTTCTGTACTTATCTTTCTTAACTTTACTTAAAGATATAACCTCTCTATTTTGCGATCTCACATACGACAAAATATTATTCAACTGTCCCCATGCTCTATACTTGATATAAAACTGCTTTTCCCTTGGACCTTTAATAACAATGAAAGAACTGAAGGTTTGGTGATGAAATATTTGCACATGAATAACATTTTACATGGTAATCACATATGACAAAATGACATTCTACTTAAGAACAAGGTACATCAAGACATTGTCGTCCTTACAAGAAAAATAATCTCTTGTAATTGATTTAATGCGCATATGACATTTCTTATTCTCCCTCAGATATGACACGGATAACTGCATCATTCCGCGACATTCCTTCAAATTCTTATTCTAAACTAGCTGTGACAACTCCATTACTAACAACGACCTCCTCCCGAATTCGGTGCTCCATGAGGTGAGTTGAACAGATCACTTGACACTCTGCCAGGAATAGAGGGAAACTATGTTCCGGTGAGCAAAAGTTCAAAGTTACGGGGTATGGCTCGGAAAAATTACTGCCCAAGGCCTTTTTCTTTTTTTTATTTATAAAACAAACAGTTCTTTCGTTAGAAAGTTCTTCCACTGTTGGTTTACATCGAACACCAGGTAAACAGTAATACATCTAGATAAGTATGCATTAAATGGCATAGTTTAACAGAAAGGTATGTAATAGTGAGTTAATATAACTGTCATAATCCCGCGTAAAGTACTTGTATATATATAGTGATATGATGATGGATGATATTGGTGGTAATACTTCACGAATCATAGGCAGAGTAAATCCGTTTAATTACTCGTTTGAATGCAAGCTTGCTGTCTAGCAATTGCACTTTGGAATCCAATAAGTTCCATAAAACTGTAGCTCTGTACATTGGCGACTTGAAGAAATGATTACAGTTAATACGTCGTGACTTGAACTTTACCTTGCTCGAGCTGCGAGTACGACCCAGTGAGTTGTCAAGTAGGTTGATATTCTTTGACTTCTTGTTAATTACACTTAACAACTGCATACTTCTCCGTACGTCCAAAAAATCTACTTTATGATCTTGATGTAACTTGACTACCCGCTGTCGCTTAACTCTTCGATATTGTACAACACGTAATGCCCTATTTTGGAGCTTTTGCAAAGCCTCAATCTCAGTCTTTGTCGAACAGTCGATTACGTACGAGCAGTATTCTAGTTGTGGTCGAATTACGGTCTTATAAATCAATAAAGCCACATCTTTGCTTATTTGTGGTCTTATCTTTCCTAATTTAAAGATCTTATGACTAACAAATTTCTTTACATCCCGTACATGAGGTTTGAAAGTTAAGCCACTGTCTAGTGGAATACCCAGATATCTGTAATTTTTCAGTTACTAATCGATTATTTTCACAATCAATATTGAGGTCAGGTAAATAACATAATCGCTTTTCCGATGCATACCAACACATCTTAGTTTTGTCCTTATTTACGGTCATGCCGTTACACAAACACCAATTGGAGATAACATTAACAGCCTCTTGAAGAGATTCTTCAGTTTCTACTGGATCAACTCCACAACTGAATACCACAAGATCGTCAGCATATTGATAGGAAATGCAACTCTGTATCTGATTGCACATATCATTTATGAATAAATTAAAGTACAGTGGCCCCAAAGTCAACCGATGCTAGTGAAGAGGTAACTCCATTTATAAAGACTTTTTGCTTCCTATTAAGTAAGTAATTTTCCGACCATAAGACAAGATTTGGGGCCCTTGGCCGAGGGCACTAGTTTTCTGAGCCTTACCGAGTAACTTTGACTTTTGATTACCGGTACTTGGTTTCCCTATTCCTATATACCTTCAAATATTGATAAAAATGATTATTTCTTTTCCTGTGATAGCCCCAGAAAAATGGGCACCCTTATCGAGTAACTGCAATAGTTAAGTTTTTGTCCCGCTGCTCTTAATGTAACGTGGTCAGCCGGGACGAAAACGTCAGCCTGGGACGAAAACGTCAGCCTCGCTACATAACTTATAATTACTGCACCCCCAGTAGCGGTATGTAACTATAGAGATTTCGGAAATGGGTATATAGGAATACACTCTCTTTTATATACAATTATAATGTACTCTATGAATTTTAAGCCCAATGCACATCCACTGATTTCGGGACATCGATGTACCTTTTACGGGGACAAAGGAGCGGTACTTTGTCTCAGGCGAGGCATCCTAATGGAGCCGGCCCTAGTCGGTAGATATGGGGCAGCTAGCCAAGGATTAGTGAAACCCCTTGAGATGTTCTTTCATTGCTGACGAGTTGTTAGTCGATGTTCCTAAATCACGTGCCAAAAGACTATCAACAAGTTGATAAATCCAGTCAATGACAATGAAACATCAGAAATACCCCCCATCCGGGTAGCCAATGGGTTGCATAAATTGCCTGCGATAAGTTCAATGACAACTATACAATTTGAGAACTAATCGTTCAACCCCAAATCCGTAGATGTGCATTGGGCCTTATATGTATTTGGGAGGTAAAGATATATGAGCATGTGCAGTGCGAGGCAAGAGGGTTATATAAGTGACTCACGGGAATACAAGGAAACAGAGTTCCATTTTAGGGAGCGTAAACAAACTGAGTATGGAAGTATATCTGTGAAAAAATATACACAAAGGCTGTGCTGCATCTAATGCCACACCACAGCCTGCAGCATCTGTAACTCATCAAATGGGATGCAAATGCTGAGCTCATAGACTTGGATATGCAAGTACCTACTGCTCTTAATAAAACGTTATGCAATGGCTACAAAGTGAGTTTGCCAATTTCTGATATACTTTCAAAGTCTGTTTACGCTCCCTTTTCAAGAACCAATCCACTTTGCATATGACCATATATGGCGAACTCTGTTTCTGTGTATGCCCATAAAGCCATTATCCACTGGCCGACGAAAACAGCACAGATTTATTAAGTTCTCCTAAAAGTCAGTCGGTGGTGGCCAACTGCACTTCAGTGTCTCAATATCTGTGAGGGTGTAGTGTATTCTTTGTTTCCGCTGCATTTGACAGATCCATACCGACTGAAGTCATTCGGTGGTGGCCTCATTGTATAATTTATGTACAATTAATCGGTGAGCTTTTTTGGACAGGTGTTCCCAAGATGACAAGTGTTCTTTCTTCAGTGTGACCAACATAGATGGAACTTCCAAGTGCGAAACATATGCCACATTCAGCCATCCGTTCACCTTTACAGCAGACACTACTTTATATGAGATGCTTGAAGTATCACTATATGAAAAATAAGTAATACAATATCTATTGTGTTGAGCCTTCTGGAAGGGTGCAGCTGGTTTGCCGGCAACACCTCAGGAGGTCCCGGAGGGTACGGAGGTTTCGGAGGGGCTCCGGAGTGTTGCCTCGGTAACGCTCTGTGAGCCCATCAGGTGGTGGCCAGGGACCTGTTTCACTAGTTTCGTGACATGTCTGTGACACCATACAGACATTGGGGTTGTCTAGTTTCATGACAACACAAGTAGCTGCCCTTAGGAAAAGACAGACCCCAAACATAAGAATTAGACAAATCTACACGTCATGGACCTGTTTCACTAGTTTTGTGCCAAAAGTGTTAGACAGACATGAAAAGCAGCACCAACAGTGCAAGCAAGAACGGACAAAAGTAAGTCTAATGTTTAGTTCTTATAAAACCGGACACACCATCTAGATGCCATCTAGACATGTCACAAAACTAGTGAAACAGGTCCCTGGTCCCGGAAGTAAAGTCAGGGACCTGTTTCAGTAGTTTCGTGACATGTCTGTATGGTGTCTGTGACACTATACAGACAGATCAACACAAGTCACGGCACTTAGGGGTGGGCAGGACCCAAACACAGTGTCTGGTTTCAAAAGTATTAGACAATTTCAAGCAATGACACTTTAACATGAGTAAGGAATACATATAACCTATAATTGTTCCAAATATGAAGAAAATTGGCTGCTCTGAACCGCTGATATTTGACATCAAACCCGACAAAAATATTTCCCCTGTTGCTTGCACTGTTGGTGCCGCTGTTGATGTCTGTCTCAGCCTAATGTCACAAAACTACTGAAACAGGGACCTGTTTCAGTAGGCTCGTGACATTAGGCCTAGACAGACATCAACAGCGGCACCAACAGTGCAAGCAACACCAGAAAAAGACTATCAAATATCAGAAAATCGGAGTGGCCAATCTTCTTCATATTTGAAACAATTATAGGTTATATGTATCCCCTACTCAAGTTAAAGTGTCATTGTTTAATTCCTTCGGGAAGTGAGTGAAACTCGGCGTGTCATCGATTGCAATCTTGTGATCTGTCCGTATGGTGTCACAGACGCCATCTAGACATGTCACGAAACTACTGAAACAGGTCCCAGGTCCCTGTGCAGGGGGTGTCTGGGGGACTTACGTTTGAAGTCTCCGGTCACCCTCCGGATGGCAGTCCGTCTGAAGACAGGGCCCGCACCACCTGATGAATGCTCCCTGCGAACCTCCTGATTGACACCCTCTGGCTGCTGTTACGGCGAGGAAGGACATCCAACTTTTTTAAGCGATCACCGTTATACCAGGGTGTCCTTATGTGGGATTCCCTTGATGGGGGTGTTCAGTCAATAGTAAGTAGAGATAAGTTCAAGTCGAAGATCAAGAATGTGGTATTGTAGAAGTGGTATCTTTAAACTCTATTTTTTTATGTGAGCTACAATGTGGAAATGTCTTTGTCTATTATGTTATGCTTGTTTAGTATAAATGATGCGTATAGTGTAAACAATGTATGAGGTTACCGGGTCAAGTCTGTCATTAAATTATGTAAATCTGATATAAGTGTTATCGCGCCCATATCACCGATAATTTATACTTTGCTGCTGTACTACATTGTTTAGTCGAATGTAATGCACATTGTAATGTTGATGTCTTGTCCTGAAGTACCTGTCACTATACTGTCCTGTTGTTGTATTATGACGACTTTGCTGAAAATCAATCATGATGTATTGAGACTTTTCGTCAATAAACCTATTTTCAAAAGAAAAGAACAAAAAAAGGTGCAATCCTTTATTGTTGTGATCGGAGGCACCTTACTTTACACTTCGTTAGCCTGACGTTGTTTACCGGCCTGCATTGAGACAGTCATGAATAAAGCTTGTGGTTGTACTTGTGTGTCCTAGTCATTCTGTACTACACTATCTACCACGTAATGGAAGTCTCCTTCATGCTCTTAAAGTTCAATAGAATTTTGGGTAGGTGATTTAGGTTTTAAGGGAAGGACTTCGTTGTTTCTCCTTTGAAGAATTCTTGGGTAGCTACACCTTGAAGGCATATCGGACAATTTGGCTTGGAAATTGAAACCCATGTCAATTTCCTTAAAATTTTATATGATGATCTCCAAGTGTTGTGGAACACATATTAACTTAAAAATCGGGGGTCACCGTGCTAGTTTTTGATTTAGAGATCAATATGATGATAATTTTATATAAGAATATATAGGAATTCTAAAAAGTATTTTTTCACATAGTAAAACCCATATCATTTTCTTCAAATTTTCACAGAGTATAGGAAATATATAGTACTACTTATTAATGTTTTACAAATCATAGGTCACAGTGCTTGTTTTTTGAAAGAATTGAAGAAAACCACATTTTTCAGTAGATTTCCTATGTGAATCAAGTAAATGGAAGTTGGCCTATTTCACCTCTTGATATTGGGTGGACTGGACAAAATGTGAAATTTACTCATGTAGAATTAGAATGAATCCCCAAAAACCAGTTTTGACTAATAATTGACATTATTAAAAAATCACCAGGTGGCGCCACTGTGAATTGTAGGATATCCCTTTCATTCAAAAAAGAGTTGAAACTGTCTGTCTTTAGTGTTGCTATTGTATTTTATGTCAGTATCAAGTCAAGCTTTGTAAGACTGCATGCTGTTACTTTGCATTGCCTTTATAGTCTCGCATGGTTATTCCAGTATGTAATATATAAGTAATTATATTGCTAAAGTATATTTGACTCCAAAGCTTGAAATTCCAAGATGGCGTCCGTTTTTCAAGATGGCTGCTAAAGTGACCTGCTAAGAATCAAGACCCTCACAAAACAGCAACCACTGGGCTGATTTGAGTAATCTTGGGGTCGATTTGTAGGTTTTCAGGGATGCTGGATTCATCCCCCTCAGTTTAAAGGCCTTGGAACTATTAATTATCAACATTTAGCCAGTTTCATTTGGTTTTGAAGTCATTTTATTGCTTGGTGACTTGTATTACCATACATACCTTCTAATTATTAGGGTGTAGGATTTGGTGGTAGAAGTAGCACCTTTGTCTCAGCAGTCAGCCACATCATTCAAATGGACTACTAGCACTGGGAGCTATTTCACATTTGTCTTCGCTCACTATTGTCTTTGGCGCATGCGCGAACATGCGCACTCTTGCAGTCCACGATTGGAGAGTGACAAATTCATCGGCCCTCGAACCACTAGTTTGTTACTCTCCAAGCAGAAATCCAGCGCTCTACTTCCTGCGGCCGATAGCAAGCGATAGCGCCAGGAAAGATCTGCTGGGAGAGTGCTAGTTTGTACATGCGCACTAAGCACTAGAATAGTCCGTGAAATCTAAGCGGTACAGGACGGGAAGAGACATGCTGGGATAGAGTGAGCGATAATTACCACTTTTGGCAGGGTAACCAATTTTGGCACCACACCGGCAACAGTGAGTGTCACCTCAAATCAAAGCGGCAGCAAAACTACTACCAATATCCCATAGAAAGCGGCACCTCCACTGCGAAAGCGACGCCTCACGTTCCATTGTTGGCCTCTCGCATTGGCGATGAGTACTCTCGTTTAGCACCCTCCCGACTTTTGAAACAGCTCCCTGGTCCCCACTGTGGCACAACTCTTACCTTCGCCACCAAAATTGAAGGCCACTATATTCCATTCATGGTGGGGGATGATGTCACAAATGTTAGCCCATTAGTCAATAGTAAGGGTGAGATAAATTCAGAAACCCATTCAAGTTTAGGGTCAGAGCTTGATCCCATCTCATTTGAATCACTACGTAATTCACGTGGCTTCGCCTTGTGAATTACTAGGTGATTCAAACTCGATAGGATACGGGCTCAGACCCTAAACTTTCATAGGTTTCCTCTATAGTATCTATATATACCGCTAAGGAAAGGGTGTCCACAGGCCAATTATGGTAATTTGATGATGTGATCATGTGATATGACATGTTGTAAAGCTCTAACGTAAAACTGGATGAGTTTTTATTTTGGCCACCGTATGCCACGACTGGAGTTTGGCATAGTGACCTCACGAGGCAAAGCCTAGTGAAGTCCGGAGCCAAATCCTCATTACCTACCCAAATCCTCATTACCATCCCCTATTACCTTCAAATATCGATAAAAATGCTTGATTCTTTACCTGAAACACTTCCGAAGCAAATGGCCACCCTAATCGGGTAACCACAACAGCTATTGTTTCGTCTCGCTGCTGTAGTTAGTTCAATAATGGGTATATAGGAATTGGTCATCCTCAGCAGTACATATTTGAAAAAATTGTCTTAACCTGAACTAAGGCCACTCAAAAAAAAAAACTTGTTTATCATCCCCAAGCCATGAAAAATATGACGAGGGCGCTTTTTATTTTATTTTATCTTTTATTTTGCTATATCAAAGAGGGCAGACATACAGTAAAACCCCGCATAAGTGGACACCCTCCGATCTGGGCCACAGTGGCTGCTTACGCAGGGTGTCTGCTTACACAGGGTTTCCAGATTTTTACTGGCTCTACATTTAATGCATCCCTGACATCAGGAGCTTTAATTTGATACTAAATGCACATACCTTTCATAATTTCTATCAAGGTTCATCTATTTAAAAAAAAAAAAAAATCTTCTAAAATAGTTTTTTCTGATGCGCGCGGTGATGAGAAACAAGTTTTTCTTTTTGAGTGGCCTAACTTAGATGTGTTTGGCAGGTTTTTGCCCTGTTATTCCTCAGACTAGGCGTACCTATGTACCTCAAAACGCAGTGTGAGCTGGCCTTTGGCGATCAGGAGTGCCCCGGTCCCTAACCATGCCAGTGCGCTGGAGTGCGCTCCCAGTGCGTTCCCGACTACCGCGCTTGCAGGAGGGCGCTTTAATTCCTCCGCGCTTTCGAGATCTTCATGGCGGCTTCCTCTTGCCTCTGGTCTCCGAGCATCTCAATTGTCACCTGACTCCCCTCTACACCCCGGCATGATCTCATATCACCCTCTTTATTTTAGACAATTCTTTATTGATCTATATGTTGTTACAATTGAAATCTTTCAACTTCTACGAATTAACGATTGAATCTTATTCGATCAACAAAGATGGAAGCCCATCAGCTGCTATATTGCTTGCTGGTTTTCATTGGGAGCCATATATGGTTCATCCATGATAACTAATATATTCCAATCAATAAAGATAACCATGAGTGCGAGCTGGCTGTATTATCAGTGTTTATTATAACCGATAATTACAATAATTGTCACTTGGCTCAAAGAAAAAAAACAAGCCTAGTTCGTGAAGACTTCTTCTCCCATAGAGCGTAGTGAGAACCTTGTACAGAATCCCACTTAGAGAGTATGAGATTTTATGAGAGGGCTGGTACAATATGGTAAAATAATCATTCAATCTTTCTCACCATTTCATACTAGTTTTGTTTTGTTGAACATACCCCTACAGGAGATACTCCTGGCATTTGAACTATCATGCCATGCCTCGGCATAATTTCGCAACTCGGAATATTGTATAAGAATTTACCCTCGGAATCAGTATAACATTTCTATGTTAATAGATTGTTGTCTTCCAGTTATAATTATTATTTTAAAACATGTACTTTTTTTCACTCATGCAAATAAAAATACGTCTGGGGGGCTCTTAGCTATTTCTTATCCGTCCCTTCTATATTTCTCCTGCTCGTTTGTTGTGGTTGTGACTCATAAAAATGACCTCATTTTACGAGTCCTTAGGCCGCATTTTACTGATAACAGTTGCAAGATAACAACCTCCTTTCTATCTCGGCCAGGTCAGACTGGATGATTTATGGTCGAACTAGTAGTGTGACATGGCCTGGAATTATATCTTCTGTCAAGATCTTGACATATATCATTGGGATCTGTACGGTCACACCTGTTCATGAATATTAAAGAAGAAGTGATCAGTCAAAGCGCAAAGGGATATTGAGATATGTTCAAACATGCGTTGGCCAAAGACAGGTACAGACCCAAGATAAATAGGTGTTCTTAACCCAGTTATGGATAGGTAGGAAAATAGGTCAGAATATAGTAGCATTGGCCCTTGAGAGAACTCGGATAGCTGTTTTATTCGGGACCTTCTGGTTATTTCTCAAACGGACAGCTCTGGATCCTCTATTCACCCACCATCTTACCTTCATGAAATAGTTCAGACGTAGATTTAATCATATGGGAGCATTTGTGGAGGTTTTCCCTTCTTAATTCAAAGTAGCCTGGCTTCAGTCCCTGCATTCTGTGCCTACCCCTTCACCTTCGTTAAGCAGGTCAAAAGATACAGTTGAAATAGAATATAAATGTGCCATAGTAATTCTTGCTTTTTTTACATATAAAAGCAGCATTATTTCATTTGTTGATGTACATTGTAATTTTCAAGATGGATGATCGCTGTACATCAAGATTTTCTTTTCATACATAATCTCGATTTTATTTAGTATTGCAAAGAGTAACTTGTTTACAAAATATATTATAAACAAGCTGGCATTGTACAGATCAAGTGACATGTGTACATGTTACATAACCAGCACAAGAGTAGCTTGTGACATGTAGATTGGTGCCACACTTGTCACTCTCGAAAAACAATATTTCTCTATAAAGTGATATTTGGTGAAGGTTACAATCACTTATAGAGTTTCGGTGTCATCCTATGGCAATCTTATACTTGAGACAACTCGAGACACTTACAGATTTCTTATCTGGATGAATTAGAAAAACGAAGCCATAGTCAACTGTGTAACGCCCCTCTGTGATAAAAGATGTTATAGACCCTGTAGAGGTTACTAAACTCCCTATTATCACCCCGGGTAAGTAAAGGTTCCGCTCCCGACTGACTGGCCACACCACGACCGCATGAACCAAAGTTTTCCCATTTATGATTGGAGAAACTGAATATAATTTCGGACTTACCTGTAGAAATAGCTGAAATTTCCATTTCTGGCATCGGATTAGCAATTTGAAGATTTATAAAAAACCATTAAACTGCAATGATTGTGGGCTACAGTTCAAGGGTCTATCACCATACCAAGTCGGCAACCAGCGAACACCAGAACCTGTAAACAGACTGAATTATGGGATATCTCAATAGGGTCTATTTACAAAAATATCTTAATCTACTTCACTTTTCTCGGACCGAATGTTTCATACATTTCCTCGAGCTCCTAAAATGTAGGACACAGACTAGCTTACTGTCTAAATAATATCTGATCATAGTATTCCTTGATCTCTAGAGGAAGAAATCGAACGAGCCATGTTCCAGCATCTAAGTAATCGTTCGTTCAGGGAGCTTTTTTCTTAATATTTATTCATTATCAATGTCAATCAAGCTGTTTCCTATTTCCTCAATGCACCCAATGGAGGGTGCTAATCTATATGACTCGTATTCTTAAATGTACCATCTTTTCTGAAATAGCTTCAAAAATAATGTTTAATGTAGGGGCACACAGCTATTGTGCTATGGAGGCGGTCATCTTGCCCTCCGACGCCATCAAAAACACCATGTGGCAGGAGCAATTATTAATAGATTTTATCAAAAATATTTTTTGGGGCTTGCCATTGAGGAATTTTAGCCTCATCTCATTATTATCTAAAAATTATGACAACTGATAACAGTAGTTGCCCCCTGACTGCAGTAGTGCTATCTTACAGTTTCCTGGTGGATGTTTGCAGAATGAGCAATCACTCTGTGCCCTATAGTAATATGAGAAAACGTGGTTACTGATCCCGTACGGGTGGCCGTTCGAGGTCATTTGATGAAAAAATACGGCCCGATACCGTAGGCGTGAGGGCCATATTTTTTCATCAAATGACCAAGAACGGACACCGTACGGGCTCAGTCACTACGTTTTCTTATTACTATATATCTCCTACTCGTTTAAAAACCCGTTTTATTAACTTTTCTGCTCTAAGAAAAGCCACTGCGATTCACTACGGCCCGCTGTTACAGCGGGCGCGAACATTATATATACTACACCCCTAGCAGCGGGCAGTATTTCATAGACATTCGCACACAGGTATATAGTAATATACTCAACCACCTATATTTGATCTGTGACTAAATACCTCCCGGCAAACATTGACGACCTCCAGTCATGAGCTGATAACCTGTAGCAGGGTCTCGATGGTTTACATGCAATGTCAGTGTATCTATTAACCCTTTAAGGGCGAATGATGCCTTGAGGCATCATCCAGGCCAGGGCGAATGATGCCTTGAGGCATCATTTCTCAAAAATCTACAAAATCGTTTTTAACAAAAAAATAATGGAGGAACATTAATGAAATTTTCACAGAATGTATGTATGATACCATTATTAGTATTTCTATTGAAAAGAAATAGAGTATTTAAGATTATATCATATCACATGATTAAAAAATTGAATTGTGGGTTTTGACGACTGTGTGGCCATCCCCTAGCAGTATAAAGTACCACCAGCACCCGTCCTCCGGGCGGTACCTTGGCCACAGGCACCCGTCCTTAAAGGGTTAAGGCACCCCTCTCATAAGATCTCACTCTCTAAGTCGTATTCTGTACAAGGTTCTCACTGCGCTCTATGGGAGAAGAATTTTTAACGAACTAGGCTTGGAGACTTGAGAATCCACTGGCACACTAGGTGCTAGGTGCCATCATTGAGATTATAGGAATCTTTGGGGTTGCATTGATGTATGTCTTGTATGAATTCTACCCAGAGGTTAGTTCTATTTTTGTACACCTTATTGTGGCAGGTTAATTGGTTTTTAATTTGAGAAATAAACCCCTATACCTTAATGGGGGGGGGGGGGGGGGTGCATAGCTTACCCATAGTAGAGAATTGTTTTTTTTTATTCAGGTAACAAAAAGTAGGCAACATACAATCGCCTTCTTCCTTGTAGCGGTCATAACAGGACATCACAGGACAATACATTACGATTGTTACTCGATATAACTAATATACAACTTTTCTCAGGTCATATGACACTGAGACGATTACAAAACAGGTATTATCATCATTTTATTTATGATTTATTAGTTGTCTACGATCATAACTTTCTTCCATGAAATCACATCAGTACTACGGCTGTCATCTGTTGGGCTCCCTTTAAGTTTTGTTATTAATACAATTCAAAAATAAAACATATTTTATGACATATAAAAGGACCTACAAATATTTGTGTTTTGAGTTTTTGAGTTTTTGAGCTCGGTCATGTGACGCGTGTGACACAGTCAAGTCGCTACGATAAATCAATCATGATTGTACGGATAATAAAAAAGAGCATTGCTCGTTAAAAAAAAACACCCCAAGGATTTGCGCAAGTGTGACTGGATTGCATACTGAAATAAAAAAAGTGTTGTATTTGCGTACTAAATACGCGGAACTCGCATCCTTTCAAATACGTAGAAGAAACGCCAAAATTTACGCCAGTGTGCCTGGGGCATAAACATATACTCATGTTATTCAATGTATATAATCAGTGAGCATTTTGGAATATACTGCTTTTATTATTTACTCATTTCAATTTCGGATTGTTCTGCACAAAGGGTTGTCCTCTATTATACATGGACAGGCTTCAGCAATGAGATCACTTTTAAATAACGCAACTACAAGGCTATCCTTTCCAGTATGGCCTATGTAGATCTTAATCGTAGCTGTTAATTTAAAATGCTCTTAGGCCCGGCGTCCACCTACTACGATATGGCTCCGATATGGTCTACGACGCACCTCCCGATAGAAAATCAAAATCGCATCGGAGGGTTACCTAATATCGGGGCAGTTGACCACGTTTCTGCGATTAGACACCGATAAAACCCCCATACAATGCGTGGTGGATTGGCATGTCTAGACATATGTCTACGATTTTGCACCTTCCCGATATGGCACCGATTTTGACATTTTGTATCGGTGCCATATCGGAAGGTCTACGATTCTATCGGAGTAGGTGGACGCCGGGCCTAACTCTTAAAAACTCACCCCAGTCCACCCGATCCCTGCACTGCACCTAATTGACTACCAGAAATGAAATAAGGCACCCCATATCGTATACAGCAACATTGTCATAATCTAGAAATGTATATATTTACTACGTTGTTGTTACAAAATACGATACCAACTACTGTGTGAACCACTTAATTCGTTCATAACCTGTTCTGCCTTATGTATGCCATGTTGTCCATATTGTATATATAACATCATTTTTGACAAACAAATTTTTTGTTCTAGCTAGTTAGCCTGTTAGGTACGCTATCTTCTACCAATATACGGAATGTACTACATCTACTGGGTCACGAATGTAAACAGGCAAAATACTACCTTTTCGAATCCAGGATAAATAAAACGATTAAAAAAAAATCCCATAGGTAAAAAGTAACATTAATTCACAAACCTCCCTTAATCCTGATTCCATCCTTCCCACAAAACCTAGACACAGATATGATCTACAAGGGTTCAAGGATACTCTGCTAAAGCTAAGAGACTGTTGCTCTAGAAGATAAGACTTGGGGCAGTCGCGTTATCGGAGAGCAAATATCAACAAGACTTGCGCGTGCCTCCTATAGTTACACTGCTCGTGGCCTGACAAATCCTGCTATTTTGATAAGTTCAAGCTGCTCACTTTAAGGAGGGAGAGGTTCAGTTTCATGAATTAAGCAGTTTCATGAGGGCACCACACGTATAGGGCACACAGTGATTACTAGTTCCCCCACCATACATCAGGATTTATATAGAACTGCATCGAGAATCATATAAATACACAATACGCCACAAGTTTGGATGGCCCCAATCGTCATCAAGGCGATGTCATGTGGTATTGTTATTTTCACGTTGTATTGCTACTTTTTACAACACCACATTTTCAGTGACATAGGTGAAAGGTTCATTATATTTTTAGTTGAATATAGATGGTGATATAGTTATGATGCGATCCGCAAAGAATCTGGAGCAACGGTTTCGACTTCAGGTCGGTATTCTGCGATTCGCAAAACGTGGAGCAACGCCCCCCTGAGGATGGACCGGCAGCATGGTGTACTAACAGGTGAGATTCCCAGAGGTGAGATGTAAAACACAGGTGAGATACAACGAGATGAGATATTCAGATAGATGAACCTTGATAGAAATTATGAAAGGTATGTGTATTTAGTATCAAATTAAAGCTCCTGATGTCAGGGATGCATTAAATGTAGAGCCAGTAAAAATTTGGAAACCCGCGTAAGCAGACACCCCGCATAAGCAGCCACTTTGGCCGGGATCGGAGGGTGTCCACTTATGCGGGGTTTTACTGTATGTCTGCCCTCTTTGATATAGCAAAAAATAAAAAATAAAAAAGCGCCCTCGTCATATTTTTCATGGCTTTCATGATGAGAAACAAGTTGGGTTTTTTTGAGTGGCCTAAGTACTGGATTGACGTGCACAGGTGTATGATAAAGATGAGGCACAACCAACATCTCATATATATGTTATATCTCCATGCGTTTCCACCTACCGATAATGACCACCGATTATGGCATTTCACGACAAACTTAGTGCAATCACGGTGAATTATATTGTTATGACTGATTATATATAACTGATTTTGAATTAACAATCAAGAAACTTATTTTGAAGTACATGCTAATTTGTCCTCATTTTGGATGGGACTTTTTCCCGTTGGAGATTATGCCATGCCAGAACCTGCAGGTAGCGAATTCCAGGTGTTCTATACATTTCCTATGGAGACTTTGTATTAGGTGGGTAATGAAATCGGAGTAGATACAGACTGTGGCAAGTTGAACCTGAACAAATCACGTGACGTCTGACGGTTTCTCCTGGAGAGATGTCACATGGACACGCTTTTCACTCCGTAACCGCCGCCAGGAGAAATCCACCCTCCAGGAAAACCCGTCACACATCACATCATCGCTGTACACTTTCCTGGAACTATACTCTACTTTAATCTGTAAGTAAATCACTGACCATTAACTGTTTATAATAACGGTTCTCGTTGCTGTTCTCAGCAGTGATGTCTTGCCCAGCTAAGTTAAAGTCAAAACGATACGGACCATACAGAGAGATATGGAAACAGGGACCGGTTTAATAATCTAGGATCTTACATGAAGACCATTTTCTGTACCTCGTACAAGGGTTATCGTTTAATGATATTTAAGTCTGTTCGCTAAGAAGTCTTAGCCGTACATAAGGACGTCCATAAGTGTTGAATAGAGTTGAGCCACATCGTCCCTGGGTCTCTATGGCATACAAAAAAAGCGATGGGAATTGTTGCATCAATCTCGTTTGGTAGCATGTACAGCATGGTCAGGTCGTTCTATATTAAATATATTTTCTCTCATACAAATTCTAGATCCGGGTGGTGTTCCTCGATGATACCAATACACGGTATTTAATGTAATATTTTTCCTGTCCATCTGTCCGAACCTTCATTCACCCCTCTCCTTGATGTAGGACAGACACTTAATTTAGTGTCTTCACAGTTCCCTTTAAAACAGTTCATAGATTTTCAATTTTTGTGAGTGAAATAGACAGACCAATAGATGATCTGGATATATAGCAAGTCCTAAAATATATAGTAATGTTACCCTTTATCCTTCTTTTCAGTTTTCGGGTAATTTATTCACTCTATTAGATGCACATATATGAAAGCATTTTCCATTGGCCGACTATTCAACACCGATCTACAGTCAGGAACCACCAACGAACCTATATAACTGCTTAGGCACAATGGAAATGGGCTATTAGAAGAACACTTAAAATCTATACACCGTTTTTGTCGGCCAATAAAAATAGGCCTATATAAAGCCACTTTCCACTGGCCGACTATTCACCACACCGATCTGCAGTCGGGAACCACAGACGCCAGATCGGTGAATGGAAACAGACATGCAGGGAAGTGCTCACCGATTAATTGTGCATAGATTATGCAATAATGCCAACACCGACTGACTTGGCCAATGACTGTCAGAATCAAAGGGGATTGAACTCTTCCGTGAGGACTATTCCCTCATTCCTATATACCCATTGGCGAACTAACTAGAGTTACATACCGCTGCTGGGGGGTGCATTAAATATAAGTTATGTGTCGAGGTTGACAGTTTCGTCCCACTCTCATGTTTTCGTCCCGCTCCTCGTCAAAGCGGGATGAAACAATAGCTGTTGTGGTTCCTCGATAAGGGTCGCCATTTTCTTCGGAAGTGTTTTAGGTAAAGAATTAAGCATTTTTATCGATATTTGAAGGTATATATATAGGAATAGGGAAACCAAGTCCCGGTAAGCAAAAGTCAAAGTTACTCAGTGAGGATCGGGAAAATTACTGCCCGCGGCTGACGCCTTGGGCAGTAATTTTCCCGATCCTGACCTCGTAACTTTGAACTTTTGCTCACCGGAACATAGTTTCCCTCTAGTATGGACCTGCCAAATGTGGCAAAAACGAGGCATACACTACACCCTCACCAATCTTTAGATCCCAACATGCAGTCGTTTACCACCACTGACCGACCTTTTAGGAGAACTCAATTAATCGGTGCCATTCTCGTCGGCCAGTGGAAAATGGCTTATAAACGGATATTTATTCTGATTGATATATCGGAACATATCGGATTAGGATATGAAATAACATCGAGATATGAGCATATTAACAAAACGGTATATTGATAAGTTTATAGCACTGCCAGTACCTCTAAATGATATGCTGTACACGTGCGCAATATCTCTAAGACTACAGCTTAAACTAGAACAAACTCAAGAAAACTGACCCGGCCCTGATATAGTAGCGCAGATTTCGTGAATGGTGCGATAAGATAAAGATACACAGATCAATACAGACCTAAACGCATAGCAGCCATTGGTTATCAAGGATATTGAGACGAACTATAACTTCATATTCATATTCATATCAATTTTAATATGGCTACAAATCTTTTTGTGGGGTGAGATTTCAGTTACAGAATAATGTCATTCACATTGAGTATTTTTGAAGCTGGCACTCTGAAGTCAATAGTTATATAGAACGACCTGACCATGCTATATATATATATATTATCAAGAGACGTCACAAGTTTGAGTCTGAGTTTATTTATGCCACATATTTTGTTGGCTCGAAGACGAGTGACATTATGGAGAAACAAAATGAGTGGCATAAATAAGCTCAAACTCAAACGAGTGGCGTCTAGATTTTATCCTACCCCGTTTCCATATTTTTTCAGTATCAGAAAGTAGTGGCATAAACAACACTTTATGTCACTACCCGTGACATAAACAAATCCCATGTTAAGCCTATGGCGTTTTTTATTAGGGTAGGATAAATACATATACATGCTACAAAACATCAATTCCCATCGAGTTTTGTAGCAAATCTTACCATATATTGGCATAGAAGACATATCTATGCGAAGGCCCACACACTGCTGATGTTTCAACGTGTTTAGTATAACAATGTTCTGCACAGGGTTCAGTATACAATTCATACTGCAAAGGGAGCAGCAGGACATAATCATCAAATATACTGCATGGGTATATACTAAAATGTAAAATGACAAAGCCAAGAGGTGATTTCAATATAAGAGGCAGGAGAAAACTGAAAAAGAAAGCAGCATAGGGTATAGCGGTCTATAGCCTTTTACCCTACAAGCCAGCTATAGAGGGCAAACTATTTACAAGAAAATAGTGTTTTTTTCTGTCATCAGAATATCTCAACCCTTGTATTCATTCCAATACACTTAACATTGGGAACTCGTATCCAACGCCCATGAAGTATTTAGACAAAATACTCAATGTGGGATTATGTCACAAAGGCCCGCCCATTAATCAATATGAAGGGTGAGATGAATTCAGAAACCTAGTTTTGTACCATGTGAGATAAATCCCTTCATGTAATAGGAGCAACGTAGAGCGTGTAAGCACGCTCTAATATACCTACAATAAAAAAGGGTATCTTAGACGTGTCTTTGGTGCCGAAACATAGCATCAAAATAGGTCGTAGGTGTACGAGCTTCTGACGATATGAGAATCAGAAATATCATTGTGACTGCCTCCCTCATTAATGACGCGTGTACGAACTGATTTAGCATACTCGGATTTTTATTGATATCACCAAACCGTGAAACTGAAAGTAAACATGAAAATTGTTTCACACTAGTAGGGTTTACAATGAAATTACACACATTGTAATAAAAGATTTAAACTATCAGACTATAAATGTGATAAACATAACTTAAATGCGATGTAAGTATGTTTCAATATCTAATTATAACTGAACTAAGAAATGACATGAAAAGTTTGTCAATACTATGTGACCAGATTTTACAGCAAACATGTGACAGTAAAATAGCACCAAAAAACTAACTAAAGTATCTATTTTGATTTTCTGCTCGTACATCAAAATACATCAATACAATAATACTCCTGATAACATAAACACCTTACCACGATTGCCCTTTGAGGAGGACAGTAATTGGAGTACTTAGGTTGGATTTACATGGCTGCACTCTGGTTGGCTACATGTGGCATCCTAAACAAATAATATCAATGGATATAGATCTCAAACCACCTTATGATATATTCTTAAACAGGGTAAGTATTTGAGTAAATAACATTGACAGTTACATGGGTTACAGAAATAAGAATCTTATCTGAATCTAATCCACACTTGAACTTGGCAACTCTAATACTAGTGAGGAGTGACAGTAAGTGACAGTGGTACTGGAGAGCATAAACTGACATGATTTATGTGCAATCTATATGTTGACAATATACCATTTTACATGAAAAGGTAGTGTATGGTACATACCATTCCAGATTGAGTGTATGTTGACAATGCACATGTTGTTTGATGCTTAAATTTGAGTTACAACAGTGCTTCTCTTCTCTGTTCTTTGCACATGGTTTGAAGTTGTAGTTCTGCAGTAACTGACAGTATATGTTACTAAGTTTGTTATATTGCCATAAAGAGAAACAAGTGTCAATAGCAGAAAAAATGGTCAGTGACCTTGACCTTGACCTTGGGCAGTCATGAAATGTAAACAACACACTCAGCTGACAGTCAGCTTGACAAGTCTTAGGGGCTGTTACAAACATACCTGGTGTAGTATACGGCATATAGCCTATGATCCATGGGCGCCACCATGACGCCCCCCGAGTAGGTGTTCTTCACTAAAGGAGGTGAAAAAGTAGCTGTTCTTCAATAATGGAGGTGCAAAAGAAGTGAGTGATAATTGGGAAATGTCACTTTTCTTGCCTTGCTCACATATGTAAATAAAGTATTCCATGTGAAAAATATCATGTCCTGGGTTTTAGCATTATATCTTCCTGCTCTGGGATCGGTGTAGAGAGTCAAAGGAACCTTAGTAAAACATTGAAAGGCAGCTGAATTTCGTAAGAACAAAGAGCCAGAAAACAGGTTTTGTCCCCCGACCACCTAGTGACTGCTTCATGAACTAACAATGGCTCTGTCCCCTATAAGAACTCGTTCATTATGTAAATGTCCATTTGTCGTCCAGGAAGACACCTCTAGAGGATGTCAACCTTTACATGCACTGGACCTCATTCAACTTAACAGATATCTCTAACAGAGAATTCTATATGTATGTAATACATACATTCCAAATTACATCATTTGCTAATGATCAATTCGTTTGTGAGAGACATCTTAATACAATTCCAACTGATACTTAGTAGAAACCGAACGAAAGTTAGACTTGACAATGTTTATGCCACGACGGGAAGGTCGTGAATTACTACACGAGGCGCAGCCGAGTGTAGTGAGGAGCAGACCTAACCAGAGTGGCATATACATTGACCAAGTCTAAATCGAGTTTGGTTTCGTATTTATCCTACCCCGTCCATGCTTTTGTATTACTAAAAGATGAATATTGAGTTAAGGACCAACAGAACTTTTTTTTCATAGTAGCTGACATCCTGCTCTCTGATTGGTCAATATTGTTATTACTCTAGTGGCATAAAAAACACTTTATGTCACGGCTCGCCACATAAAATTTCCCTATGTTAAGTCTATGGCGGTCTTTTTATTAGGGGTAAGATAAATAGTGACTGCACCACTCAGCTTGCTTGTCTCAGAAATACCACTGCATCGCTCAAACTGCATCTGGTTTTATATAGAAAATGTACTGAACGATAATGCTGATGCCAACGACTAGTTTACCAATGGTAATGCCACCCCAAATGGAAAAAGTCGTCCAGGATCTTTTTCGATTTGGGTTATCGTCCAACCTCCTACCATAGGATCATACATGTAAACCCTTTTCTGTACGCCATAGAGATCCAGGGATAATGTGGGTCAATTTTATTCAACACTCATGGATGGCTAATACTGTCTTAGATGGTATTTATATAGAACGTCCTTGGACATTATATGTTTATTATATACCCGAAATTAAAAAAAACCCCATTAATTTCATTTGGCTTAACAACCAATATTTTGATAAACGTTTATGGGAAGGTAGTCCGTATTTTCCTGTACGAGTTTTCATTTATGATCCTAGATTATTAAACAGTTTTTTTTGCATGTTCTCTTTGTTGATATATGGAACTTATGTTATCCGGAGTTATTTGTAAAACTTGATAGAATTTAGAAATCACCCAACTACCAGCATTTGTTTTTAAGACCAAAATACCTCATGGGCCCACTGTTGCTTGATATGTATTGATCCTAGACTCACGATAGCTATTTGAGAAATGACAAGTTGACTGGGTGCAAGTGGGCTAGAGAAAACGCTCCATAGACTGAATATAACCCAAACCTTTTAGTTATTATATTTATTCATAACTGCATGCTCATTCATTAATGATGAAAATACCATTTGCTCCTATTCTAAAACTATCATGCGTTGCCGATCTTGCACCAAGAGGTTTATACACATTTCTCGGATACTTTCCTTTTTTTCTTTTGGTTCAAGGACAATGAATGGCCTAAAAATTGACTCTTTCTTCCTTTAGATCTAGAAAGAGCATACTGTGCCATATTGACCTTGATGCAAGCTATCTTACTGAAACAGACAAGGTCAATAAGTGTAACTGATAAAAAGATAACAAAGATAACATTCCCGAACACACCCATAACAGCAATATAAACCAGATAGTGAGATGAAAGAGAAGAAATAGTCTACAAGTAAACTAGTTATCTTCATCTTAATATGCCTTTGTCATGTAATAGATTCTAACCAGGACAACCCCCAATTTTCTGAAAGCCTGTGAAAGGACAATGTACATGTGGTCAAGAAAATGTTTTTAAATGATTAGGAGGGTAAAGCATCTAACAGTATGTCTGGAAATTAATGAAAAATCATATTGAGATACATATGAAGATGACACTGTTAAGCTGTTGGAAGTAATTACTGATTGTTGATGGAGGACTAAATCAATTTTTCCTTAGGGACCGTTCATTATATATGGCAGGGTGGAGGAGGTTAATATATATATATATACATATATAGTGTGGCGATTTGGGCAGAGAAGATAATAAGTGAGATACTGTTCCACCTGGCAGTGCCATGGCTTTGGAATGGGGCCCATCATACTAATAACGTAAGATGATTCTTTTTTATCGACAATCACTTTCACCCCCTACAGGTGTTTTACAAAGAGATTGTATTGCCTTGTATTGCCATTTATGTCCTGAGTAACCTGTCACCATAAATGTACATATCTTCAACAAATAAACCCTGATAAAACAACAGCGGCTTGAAGAAAATGTAAGGCAAATGACAGTTGCTGTGATGGATGTGTATTTTAATGAAATTCACTCAACAATCTTCCATTTTTCCACTGTAACGTTACCCAATTAGAAGGAAACCCACGAGATGAAAACAGCTTGGTCCGTACTCCACAGAGTTTGACTGCAGAGTAATTTATGAAGCGAAGCTGAGTGAATTACTCTGTGGTCAAACGAGGTGGAGTGCAGACCAAGTTATTTTCATCCAGTGGGTTTCTGATTTCATCTCACCCCGTAAAACATTATTTATTAATAAAATGAATCACCCAATTAGCCATTGAGTATTGGCTACACAAACTTCACAGCCGTGGAGTACGAGATCCTAATGTTAAACTTATGGAGAAAAATACCGGGTGAGATAAGTGATAATACCTTAAATTGCTTATTCATGACCCTCATGATCCTGTGATAAAAACAAATTTTCTAATAGATCTACAATGGTTTTAAGGTTAGTATAAAAGGGGTATTCCATTGGAATCCATAAATTTGATGACATTGGTCACAGTGACTGGCCTCTGCTACACATGTTTATAGTACACAGACCTACAACATATGAGGAAAGATAGTGCCAACTGACATTGTGTGGTCACTGTTTACAGGGATCTGACAAAAACTGGTAGATTAGATTTGAATTTTCATTAATTCAGTTGGCAGTATTGGTTTGATTGTAAATGGTAACAAAAGCTAGGTGATCATTCACCTAGCACCTGTATTAGACCACATTGTGATGGCATTCTACCTGCCATGACCAGTCTCGGGTGTAGAATATTGGGATATCTCTTCCTGAGTGTGGCAATTGGTAATCCCAAAAATATGTGGTAATTGTACATTGAGATAAGGGGGATTTGAATTGATAATTTGCAACGTTTCCTCTACATTCAGCAGACTTCCTCAGGCAATATGTCGTGATGGCAGATCGCCACTATAGGGCGAATAGTATTTGTCGCAAAACTTTGTTTCTCGAATTTAAAAATAAAGAAAAGAACACTGTTTATGTGCCATCTTACTGAAACACCTCTCCACATATAAGTCTTGTGTGCCATCTGTTTGTTGGCTTCCTATTTTCACTGTTTTTCACTTCCTTTCTCTTCTATACATAGATAATGCATATTGTATTTCCATAGATACGACACAACCGACAATTGAATGTGGGATCTTTGTAGAAAACCTTCAATCAGCGCAGTAATGTGGTCATATAAAAAGATTTGTATCAATTTGAACACAAAAAAGAGAGAACTTACTGGCCTCCCAAAAGAAAAGCAGCCATGACCTTTTCAACCCAATATTGAAGGAATATCATCTACAGCAGGAATAGGATACTCTACCACACTGATTATGACTGTCTAGATTAATGAGGATTCTGAAATGATAAAAATGTATGCAATGCAATACTTACAGACAAATGTGCGTAGGTATCGCGATGCGCTCTATATCTGTACTCAGAACCAGATTTTAAACAGGTTCCGCCATCTGACTTCATAAAAATATTGCAGTTTCCCATAGACACCAATACTTAGCTTCTCCAGATGGCCTTCCCATAGAAGTTAGCATGGTGACATAGTAGTTTTTAGCATTTCTCATTTGTACATGTTCCCAACTATCAGAAGCCAGAATTATTTGAAGATAGCAATAGCACATCAGTGTCATCTAGCCACAAAGTCAAAATATTGCAGTTTTCCATAGACACCAATAGTTAAGCACTTATATTTTCAGATGGCCTTCCCATAGAAGTTAGCATTGTGACATGCCTTTTTTATTGCATTTTCGATTTGCTGAAACTTATATTATCCAGAGTTATTTGCAAAAATCAATAGAATTTAGATATCACCCAACTACCAGGTATGCATTGTTTAAAAATTATTTTTTTTATAGATTTTATTAGGGTAAATCAAGTACATGAATACAAGCTCGGCCTTGGCCGTTCTGCCGCTTGTTCCCTCTTATGTAAAGAGTATTTTTCTATTTCCTCAGTGTTATACATGTACGCGGAGTAGTAACCAATGATTTTCTTACATTTTTCACCGTTTGTTTGGATGATCGTATATTGATGAGATGAGAGTTGTTTTGTTACTATTGGCCATCATCCCATTTTCGACTTGAGTAAACTTGTGTGTATCTTATTCACCCAGTGTGTCAGAGCTCCATTATTTCCTATTAATGGATTTCTTCTTATTTTGGTAGGTGACTCAATGGTATGCCATAAAATGGTATTTTATAAAAGCTGTTTCTGTCTTGCAGCATTACAGACCACCACAAGATGATGCTCAAGGTTCATCATGGGGCAATCCTCATTGTCGTTGCCATCGTAGGCTTCTTCATCGTCATCCAACGACAGAAATCCCTGTCCACATTCAGAGGGCATGGCCTAGAGCTGGAGGTATGGAGCGACCCAGAGACACACAAAATGTTTCCTTTTGTTCCTCCGCGAATACGCTGGTGTGAGATACTGTTTGAACCCCAAGGGGAGCAAACTTTCCCATCCAGGTACAACGAAGTGAGGACACTTTTTGACACTGAGCTCTTAAAGGTGAAGAATCTTCTCACGATAACTGAAGGGAATATTGGCAACTCCCCCGTGCAAGCCTTGACTTACTCACGACTGGCGAATTTGAGTTTTGTGAGGACGGTGTGTGAGACGGGCTTTAACGCTGGACATAGTGCCCTTATCTGGCTCTCCAGCAACCCCCAAATCCACGTCTACTCCTTTGACCTTGGAGGTCATGAGTATTCCAAACCAATGGCAGCTTTCCTCCAGAAGACCTTCCCAGGAAGACTCAATGTCACGTGGGGGGATTCCACAGTGACCTTACCGGCCTTCACCAAGAAAAACCCGAATTTTAAGTGCGATATGATTGTTGTCGATGGAGGTCATATTTATCACGTGACCAAGGCTGACCTCATTAACCTGCGCGCGCATGCAAACAAGAGGAAGCATCTGCTGCTTTTGGACGATTACCCGGTGGACACCCTCCCTGCCGTAGAGAGGGCTTGGAAGGAGGAGATATATGATAAACATGTCAAGGAGCACTGGAAGTGTCAGTTTTATTACGCCAGATACAAAGGATTTACCGTTGGAGAGTTTATTAATCTTTGATTACGTATAGTATATATCCTGATTTATTCTTGTGGCAGTGCAGTTGGCACACGTTACGCAACAGTTTGCGTTTTATTATACTCTTAATAAACACCAAGCTACAGTAATAGAACTATGGTCTGAAGTGGAATTCACACGGTAGGATTCATGTACCTCACAGGGTTCAACATCTCATGAGATTATGTTCCTTGTTAAGGGGAATTCACAAGCTGGGATTCATGTACCTCGCAGGGTTCAAGATCTCGTGAGATTCTGTTCTGGGGTATATTTCGCCAACAATTGCAGGGGAAAACATGCCTCAGGGAACTGGAAACCTACAATTTAGATGGAGAGATTGTGTCAGAGTACAGAATCTCAGCAGGATTTGTCTCAGACTACCGTGCGAGGTGCATGAATCCCATCGTGTGAATCCCGCTTCAGGAACAAAGAAAACAGATAACACTCAGAAACCGAGCCAAAGGTGTAGAACTTGTAGAATTGCACAATGGAGAGGTAACAGCAGGAATACAAACTGTAACATACCATTAACATATGAAGTAACTTCTTCGTTCCTGTAGAGGGCTTGCGGCACTCAGAGGTTGGGTTTGAGAAGTCTCAAAGCTAAAGCCCAATGCCCATCTACCAATTTCGGAACATTCACGTACCTTTGTCGGCGACAAACGGACGGTAATTTGTCTCACCCAATACATCCTAACGGAGTCGGCCATAGTCGGTAGATGTAGGACAGCTAGGCAAGGGTAGGCCAACGATTAGTAGACCGATTTGCTGAGGACTAATATCCACCCATCTCCTCAATGTCTGCCGGTCGAGAGAAGGGTTACATAATTTGCCTGCGACAAGTTCACCGACTCCTATACGATTTGGTAACTAATTGCTCAACCCTGAATCGGTATGGGCATCAGGCTTAAGCCTCATCTACCTACATCATCATTCCATCAAAATTAGGGCAATCTTTATTCTGCATCATCGTCTAGGACATATTGTTCATGTGTAATAAAGAATTTATATCTATCAAGATTCGTGGATCTCATGTGTGTGGGTGTGGGGCTCTTGTATTAGGAAAATTAGGAGTTTTTGTAACGTACATTGTTGAGCGCTGGTCATGTGCTCATCTACTCTGCATAAAGGTGGTCACATAGACTTTGGGCTTCCTGCAAAAAAAACCAACAAAAAAACCCTTCACCATCTGCGTACTAACACTGTGATATTGGGAAAGAAGCAGAGGGCCAGTGTTTTAAGGCGCACCCAATTGACCATGACCAATCACTAGAGACCAGGGAGCTGTTTCAAAAGTCGGGAGGGTGCTAAACGAGAGTACTCATCGCCAATGCAAGAGGCTAACAATGAAACTTGAGGCGTCGCTGTCGAGGTGGAGGTGCCGCTCTCTATGGGATATTGGTAGTAGTTTTGCTGCTGCTTTGATTTGAGGTGCAGCTCGCTGTTGCCGGCCTCTCACTTTCAAAATGTGACGTGCCGCTGGCCCCTTTAACATCTTTCTCCTTTGGCCATTCTGGCATAGTGGGGTTGTCATCGAACAGCTTCTTCTGCTTAGAACCAAGGTTTTCCTTAAACAGGTAAGTTCTTCTATATTTAATATCCGACATGACCCTGGATAAAATGAGGTCTGAATCCATCAAGCCAACATAGGTATCCAATATCATAGCTGTCTTCTCTCTGATTTTGGGGTATTTTTTTTCATTATCAGCCACTGTTTCAGGTCATACATTGCTTATAACTGAATTCTCGGAATTGGTCTATTCGTGCCATACTGAGGCATTGGACAGTTGCTTCAACCTGCTTAGAAACTGCTGCTGACATCTGCTCAGTTACGGAAGATTTTGGTTTGTCAACTCTAGTCTGAGGCAGGCCATGCTTGCCTCTCACACCGTATCCCTTTCCTCATACGCCATGTTGGCAAGCCACTTGACCAGTGTCAAGATTTCCATAGCCGCTTAGTTTACAGTGTAATGCTTTTAGGGGAGATGAAAAAATTGCTTCCTAATTCGTGTAATCCTCCTTAAATCGGTGCTGAAAATGGGCCCGAAATGAGTAACTATCGAGTGGTTTTGCAGCCACTACATCTCCGTTGGCCTCCAACCAACCAGTAACAAGAAGTTCATTCTGCCATGCTGGGCAAGGGCATATGGTGGCGGCCATCACATCACAAGTTGGGCTGTACTTTCGATGATGTGCAATCTGTACACCCCTTTCCCCATCACCCTCCAGCCACCTACATGTGTATTCAATGACATGCTCATTCACCTTGATTGTTCGACTGACTCCCTTCCTGCACCAACCCCTTCTCCACAGGGATGTCAGCATCCCTTGGAAAGACTCCCTCAAGTCATTTGCGACCCCCCCCCCCCCAACATCTTCTGGGGTAAAAATTAAAGACTTGAGCAAATCTAGATAGAGAGGGGCATATAGGGTGCCTCCTGTACCCATCGGGTTTTTGTTTGTTTGTTTGTTTGTGTGATTTTACATCCGGTCGACCGTTGCAGGTCCTTTCCAGACTTCCTCATTGTTTGCAATCATGGATAAATTCAATTGTTTGTATACTAATTCAACTTTGGTCTGCTTGTAGCAGTGGGACCCTATGACCGTTTTATAGTGCTGCCTCACTGAAGGGCTGTGCCGCAGACCATTGACACAACACTCCGCCGGTCACATTATACTGACAACAGCAAACCAGTCGCTGCAACATACAAATCGGGTCAGTAAGCTGACAAGTATGAAGCTGCTCCCTGTGATTGGCTACAGGTCAAGCCGGCGGGTAGGTCGGGTTGCATGCCTGTGGTTGGATTGACCTCATTACTGCACCCCAACTCAATCCCAGGGTGAACATTGATGTTTGTCATCTGAACTTACACTCCCCCTACACAGGTCTAGGTTCTAGTGAGATTGGAGAGTTTCAGGGGGTTCAGGGAGTCACTTAGCCTGGAAGCCTGGCCTAGTTAGACTATAGGCCAGGTAACGGGTTCCAGTTTTGTGGTGCATTATTGGTAACGCCTCCTGGTTCCCTGGTCATCCGCTAGAGGGCTTGGCGGAATTAGATGTATGACAGGTGGATACCAGCCAAACCACAACGCTGGTTCCCGGGGTATAAGCTAGTCACAGGCGGGCACCAGCCAAAGTTGAAGCACAGAGTAGCTTGGTTGAAGGTTGTGCCTGTGGAATCCGTTACCTGTCCCTTATTTCATTAGGGCAGGGAACCAGTCCAGGAGTCACTGATATCCTATAGCGGTTTACCATACAGGCAGTGTGCCTTCAGGGACTCTCCCCGACTCTGCAAGGCCCTTAGACTCACAGGTTACGACCAGTCAGGCACCGCTAGACTCCACTGGGTCTCTGCTAGCGGCCGCCGGATCCCCGCTAGCTGCCGCCTGTACACCTCAGTTTGTTTGTTTGGGTAGTTTAATGTCCAATATGTTCTATAAGACTTACACCTCAATTCAGTGCAAATTTTGGATATATGTAGAGGTGAGGAAAATCCCTGAAAACTGGCATCCCTGCTCCAGCACACCTAACTTCACCCACATGATTGTTCACCTCCGCCGGTCTGCACACCCCTTTGGCCTCACAATTGGTTGGTTGGTTGGTTTGATTTAACGTCCCGTTAACCATTAGAGGTTCTCACCGGACTTTCTCAAGGTTCTTTTACACCACAAGGGTGGTGATCGAATCTATGTAATGAATTCAGGTAGAAATCTCACCCCTACACATTTACCGAGGTGAGAGTTCTTTTACTTCCCACACCACATAAACATGGCATGAGAAGGATTGGCCTTTGATATAGCAGTAAATCTACCACTGCTGGGGGTGAAGGAGAAAAGTTGCTGCAGTGGGACCAAATCATCAAAGTCCAGTGCTCTTTACCACTGAGGTAACTCCCCACCAGGTCGCTTTTATTATGCTTGCATGCAAGCATATCCAGTTTGCACCATGAGGAGGCAAGGCGACCAAGAGGGTGAATAGATTGATAATTGCTGTCCACCCCAGCAGACCTTACCGAGGCGAGAGTTCTTTTAGTTCCCACACCACATAGACATGGTATGAGAAGGATTGGCCTTTGATATAGCAGTAATGGCCTCACAACCTTCCCACTTACTCAACACAACTGTTCACCCCTACATCTACATCTGTTGGTCTGCACACCCTTCATCGACATAACTTGTTGAACCAGGGATGTCAGTTGGGATCAAGAAAAAAAAGGAGATTTTTTGTGTGAAATTTAGCTTCCATTATGGAGAAAACATGGAAAACACATCGTTATTGGCTAAGGAATAGGGCTGGGATGTGTGGGGACGTTTGAACCATTGGTCATTGGTGTGGTTGAGGCCCAATCTAGTCTCTTTTTGTTTTTAAACAAGAAAAAATAATCTTATAAGCTGAAAATGAAAACAAGGATTTCCTTGTGTAGTGGCTGGGTGTCGGGTACAGCCGAAGCTCTTCCCGAGCACCACTACAGTTTTTGGTCCAAGATGCCATCTCGGTGCTGGTCCCACCCGCTAACCCGCAGCTGTGTTTTACCACAACCACCCAGCACCGTAGCTCTGCCTTCGAGGATAACAGGGCTGGTAAGAGCCACCTCCTGGAGGGAGTACACCTTACCTCCCTCCGGCCAGTGGACACCACCACCCTGCTCTCCTTTCAGGACCCCAGAACTCTATCCAGAGAAGGGACCCACTGGTCGACCCTCTCCTCCTAGAGAACTGGGATACTCTGACTCCACCATCTAGGGAACCGAGTCCGGAGAGCTAGCTCCCATCAGTGGAGCACAGAGACAGAGCCCTGCAGAGAGATCGCACGTAGTCTCTCCACACCCCAGTGTGTCTCAGTAAGCCACAGCAGGCTGCTTATATACAGCCCATGTCCTCACTGAGCATGTGCAAGAACTTTGCTGGTTCTCCATGGGGTATTCTGAGTAAGCCTGGTCACTAGCAAACCAGTGGATCCCGCTAGTTCCCTGCCCACTTCCCCAGGATCAATCCTCACTGCTGGTTCTCAACCTGACAGCTGAGAAACCAGTCTGGACTGGTCCCAACACGGTGTCAGTAATAGCCAGCGGCGGGTGGCCTACTTCAAAACCACGGGAAAACAAGTCTAATTGACCTGTCCAACGGCTTGCTCGGCTGTCCCGGCCGCGGCTATACTTAGAAAGGCGTAGTAGACGTGCCAAGCCTTAGTAGACTTGCACGGGTCCCCTACACTTGGAAACTGCCTGTTCACAACATAATTTGTTGATCTCCACGCCTCTTTACCTACAAACCTTTATCCTAGCCCTAATATAAAATCCCATAGGCTTAACATTGAGTTTCTGTATACCATGCTGACTGACATACAGTTTTATTTGCCACTGTGGCATACAGAATTGTTATCACGTAATATTCCAAAATCGAGGAGACAGGGTAGGATAAAATCAAAACCCGATTCGTTTCAATCTTGGCCACCACATGCCACTCCTGGAGTTTTGGCTCCGGACTTCACTCAGCTTTGCCTCATGAAGTCACTATGCCAAACTCCAGTCGTGGCATACGATGGCCAAGATTAAAATTCATCCAGTTTGACGATATTACCCCCACGTACATTTTCAACCAATCGTCTGTAAACCCTTTCACACTACCTGAGCTACACATCCCTGCAATCTGTTATATTTGACTGGGAACACAAACACCACCCATCTGCGTTGCCAGTGCCCTAGATCTTTCTACTTAGTGGAACATGTCTTAAAAAAAAATATATCTTATTCTAATAATTTGTAGGGAAAAACCTTTTCTCAAATAATCAGGGATGCCAGTTGGGGTCCCCCAAAGAGTGGAAAATTTATGTTGGTGCTGACACCTAGTGTTGAGTAACACTCCTCCTGTTCAAGATGGTGACAACTGCCACCTGAGTTAGTGGCTTAAGGAAATCATTCCAATTCAGAAGACTGCATACAGAATTCAAGTAGCATTGCGGAATGGTGCCCCAACCAGAAGGATGGTAACGCCCCCTGGCAATAGAACCCCGAACGACTTGTCGGGAATCCCGAATGATGACAACGCTGCATTGGCAAAGTGAGTACAGCATATATTCAGAACAGGAACATCCTACCCATTTCTACTTCATGCACTCGGCTTTCACACCTATAGGTAATATTTGTATTCCATTCCATTAGTTTGGCTCGGCAATTTTAACCAATCAGAGGGTAGCACCCCTGCCTTGGTGTTCCTCGTGTTTCTGTAGAATTTTCTGCTTCAAAGATCCCGACAATGTATGGAAATCAGGTCGGTCTTTGTCCCAGTTTGTTTGGGTAGTTTAGCGTCCAATCTGCCTTACTTTGGGTTTGACCGAATCTATGAGGTGAATGTAGGTAGAAATCTCACCCCTACACATTTACCAAGGTGAGTTCTTTTACTTCCCACACCACATAAACATGGCATGACAAGGATTGGCCTTTGATATAGCAGTAAATCTACCACTGCTGGGGGTGAAGGAGAAAAGTGGCTGCAGTGGGACTCGAATCAAGTCCAGTGCTCTTTACCACTGAGCTAACTCCCCAGCCGGGTCACTTTCGTTATGCTTGCATGCAACATATCCGGTCTGCACCATAAGGAGGCAAGGCGACCAAGAGCGTGAACAGATTGGTAATTGCTGTCCACCCCAGCTGACCCTTTGCCCCAGCATGTGGCTGAGGGTCTGTGGGGAAAGTCGAGGGTTGAAATTCTCATCATTCTGGCCTGTGTTGGACTGGTATGTTAACTCTAACTTTTTTTAAAAATCCAATGGCAAACCACGATTTTATTGGCATTAATAAAGCTCAAATTACATAAGTCTATTTAGTGAAAAAAAAATTTGGCATTGAAAATGTGAAATTCCACTTTGAAGTGGAAAAGTGGCATCCCTGAATACCTATATCTTTTATTAGAATGAAATATATAACAAGACAATAGACAATAGTACATAACTATTTATGGGTATCAAAGCTTAACAAAAATTAAATGCACAAAATAAATAGTATTCACCAAAAAAAAAAAAATCCATACAATTTACAAGTTCAGTACAATTTACAAGTTCAGTACAGTTAATCCTTTCCAACATAATGCATTTCTCCTTTTTAGCACACTAATAATTCTCATCTCATTGTGGTGACATAATTCGATTCCCGGTCAAGTCGCTATGGTGTCATGCTTTAGAGGTCACCATCTTGTCTTATACTCCTTCATGCCATAATACTAAGGCGTTCAACCCACATGGGTCAGGGCGGAAGAACGGCAATGTCTCCATATTCCCATGAAATGTCACTAAAACAGTGATAAAAATCAAAATGTCATCCAATGAAGACCTGAAAACGCATGCATAAGATGTTCATTCACTCTTGAGATGTTTACAGTAGGATGCTGCTTTAAGTACAGCCCACATACAGAATACCATGACAAATTTATATAGAACTGCATCGAGAATCGTATAAATAGACAATACTCCACGAGTTTGGATGGGCCGCAATTGTCATCGAGGCAAAGCCGAGTGATGATCATGGCCCATCAAAACGAGTGGAGTTTTGTGTATTTTACGATTCGAGTGCGGTTCTGGATTTATCTCACCCCGTCCTATGACATTAAATATCATCACAATTTCACAATAATTAGAATATACTTAGCAAATCCATATGACGTCATCTGAAATTCACTACGTCACGGTCGTGGCGTAGGATTGACACTTTACGGGGATGATCATTGAGTATTTTTTTCCAATGTTATTCCTATGGCTAAACTTGTACCAGGGGTAAGATAAATATAGAGCAAATGGTTCACTTTTACTTTCCACTTTTATAATATAATTATAACACAATTACTCCATTTTCTTTTAGCAGTTGTGATATATTTGGTGAATCATTTCAGTAATGTGCAGTCATTAAGTGTTAGTTAGTGGTAATGCGGGTGACATAAACACCCCTCGTTCTTCTGAGACTAAGACCCCCCAGTACATAATTTACAATATTTCATTTTTTAAGTCTGTACATTATATATCTTTACACTGAAGACTGAGTAGTTATTACCTACCAGGGCATGGTAAATAGAAGACCAACTTTTCAAAATGTAGAATTTCATGTCAGCCTGAGGCCAACTATCTCAGCATAGACAATTAGTATGGGGACTCCACCGTAATCAATGTATTTCAGGCCAGTAATATATAGAGACATAGTTAGTGTGACTGAATGGAACATGTTCAGAGATACTTTGCTCAGAAATACTCACCGAGTTTGAAGAATGAGGTGAGTATTTCTGACCAAAATATCGAGAAACAGATGGAATTCAGTCACACTCACTGTGTCTCTTTATCATCATATACCTAGAAATCATTAAAAATGCCATTCTAAAACTCACTAAATAGCAGAATGAGTGGTCACGTGGTACAAAGGGACGTATGGATATTCGTTCGTCACTGAGTGAGGAACAGAATTTGTACTACTGGTCATTAAAAGTGAGACATTCGCCTATAGGTATGTAGCAATACATGGGTGTGGTCTCGAGAGGTTTGGTTTATTGGGAGTCCTCAACACTCTCTGACATGTTTTTAATCGGTGATTAATGAAAGAGTTTCCTCATGTTTAAATTCAATGCGAGGTTCATTGAGAGAATTCAAGGAGCGTTGTGGAATGGTGCCCCAACCGGAAGGATGGTAACGCCCCCTGGCAATAGAACCCCGAACGACTTGTCGGGAATCCCGAATGATGACACAACACTGCATTGGCAAAGTGAGTACAGCATATATTCAGAACCAGAACATCCTACCCATTTCTACTTCATGCACTCCTCTCATTGTGAATATTTTTCAATTGTATATTTTCCATTTAAACCCTTCATATGTGTACTCCAAGTACGAGCAGTTCATCTTAGAAATACAGACATAATATTTCTCGAGATATTTCATGCATACCGCATCACGGTTAAAACTGCAGATCCAGGATCCCTATTTCATAACATAGGAAATGTCAGTCAACCTACCTTCTTTATCCTACCCCTAATAAAAAACACCATAGGCTTAACATGGGATTTGTTTATGTCACGGGTGTGACATAAAGTATTGTTTATGCCACTACTTTCTGATACTGACAAAAATATGGAAACGGGGTAGGATAAAATCAAGACGCCACTCGTTTGAGTCTGAGTTTATTTATGCCACTCATTTTGTTGGCTCTGTAACGTCACTCGTCTTCGACTCGTGAAATTATGAAGCCAACAAAATGTGTGGCATGAATAAACTCAGGCTCAAACTCGTGACGTCTCTTGATATTATCTATCGTAATACATGTTTTCGCCGGCCCATCCACACTAATCAAACATTCTGAATTATATTCCACCTCTTTTACTGTGAAATTATGGAAGTGATATTGGTTCTTCCGCTCTAACATACATACTTAGAAGCTATCAAATCTGTCGAGTTTTGCAGAATATTTTGAACGCGGTTGCACTATTGACATACGGGTACTAGGGACCACGGATCTACAGTTTTACCGAATCACTTACCACAGACCTAATCTCAGCTGTGAGATCGCATGCAGTCAAACCTCTCTTATATTCTATCCCTGGTGTATTTACAACTCAGGTTGTGGCATATGATGTGCATGGCTGAGGGAATAAAAATGACTGCGGCTGAATGCTATATAAACTGATAATCCCGCATAATAGTGACTATCATGTCAGCAGCATTCTACTGTATCTCAGGGGGAGCTGAACAGTCTTTCTTCAAAAAAGTACTCCGGTTTAATGAAAGAAGTGTGAAGGGGCTCTTCCACCAGCACACAAGATATAGCAAGATTTGTCATGATTTGGTTGACTTGTTAAGTCTTACTAGGTTTTGTGTAACAATATGAATTTTTGCTGCGATGCATCAGTACGATTAAGCACCTTTGCAATTCTTGTCGCAGTATGTCAGACAGTAAATTGTGAGGCGTCGCGGTGGTGAAGCACCAAAATATACATACATTGTCGCGTGCGACATATCGCGACAAAGAAGGTAAGACATATCGCAATACTGTAAGATATAACAAGACATACCAAGATATAACATGGCAGATCCATCGTGCCGGTGGAACCAGCCCTTAACAACCCCAGTCAGTGACTCAGGTATACCTAGCATTGAAGGGCATGTCAGATTTACGAGCCCTTCTTCAGTGGGGAGTTGGCATGCCACTTATTTACACGACTCTTTTGGCCCGCCTGTACATCCACCACACCACAACGACAAGAAAACTAGTATTTGGCGACAGCCACTCCGAGCTACGCATCTGATGCGATGCGCTTGTAGAACAACAGGTAGGGCGTACACGAGCCAGACGGGGAGAGTAATTCCTGAAACTCCTCTCGACTCAGTACCTGTACTGCGTCGTCGTCGCACTCGATCCAGCTGTGGGTCTCCGGGGCGCGGGGCTTTGCGGGGACTCCGGACAGGGGCTCGGTGAGGCTCTGCCTGGCGGGGGTCTCTCCAACTGCCAGCGGGGCGGGATTCTGGTTCTGCAGGGTGTTGGCTGGCTCCAGATTGTTATTGGGGTCAGCGTTGTTATTGGGGTCAGCGGCGTCAGCCATGTTTGGGAGCGAGCTGCTCAGACCTGCCATCTGGTGGTGGGTCGGGGAACCACACCCCGTGTCCATCTTCTCAGGCTCCTCTTGTTTTTCAGCCTTTCGCGCCGTTCTACCTTTGGCGGGTTTAGTTGTGGCGGGAAGCTGTTTGTCGTCTGCTGCTGTCGTTGACGGTTGTGATACGGGTTCTTTGTTCTTCGTGGATGAAGATTTCTCTGAGCTGGGGTCCTGAGCTCCTTCAGTGACCGATTTATCGGGTTCACGGAAGCATGTTTCGCTGTTCACACGAATGTACGCGATATAGTGGCCTGATGAAATGGAGATTCCTGTATGCGATATGAGAGCGAACAGTTCATATCTGCAATGAAAACAAATCATAATAAGTAGTTTCCTATTAGAGGGTAGGGCATAGCTAAACACAATCAATAAATTCTCTACTGTGGAGTAATATCAAGAGACGTCATGAGTTCGAGTCCGAGTTTATTCATGTCATGCATTTTGTATGGCTCTGTAATTTCATGAGTTGAAGACGAGTGAGATTACGGAGCCAACAAAAAAAGTGACATAAATGAACTCAAACTCAAACTGGTGGCGTCTAGATTTTATCCTACCCTATTTCCGCTTTTTTTTCAGCATTAGAAAATAGTGACATAAACAACACTTTATGTCACACCTGTGACATAAACAAATCCCATGTTAAGTCTATGCGTTTTTTATTAGGGGTAGGATAATCATGGCGATACAAGGCTAAGTCTAACTGTTCACTGCTGACACTACCGTGTGAATGCTGATTTGATGCGAACTCGGCGAGCAGTCATAGTCAAATATTCGCTTAGTGACGTGATGTCACAGTGTCAATATCACTATGGTAGCGATGTTGTGAAGCAAGTTACTAAAGAGTTTAGGGTATTTGTGTGGTTTCAAAATAGTTTCAAAAGGTGTCTCTTCAGGTATCAAGTTAAAAAGTGCTACTTGGTACACAGTCCTGGTGTAGCGGACCAGGCCACATTGAAAACATGGTGTACTTTGTCAGTGGTTTGCCATTTTCGCTAGTGAGAAGCTGGGATGGGAAGCGAAATTGGAACTCACTGATGTGACATCTAAAAAGTTACCAACAAGTTTGGTCAAAGTCATCTTTCTCCATGAGTTTGGTGTGGAGTAATATGAATGAGGTGACAGAGGAATGAATATCATACATTATACTACCCCTAATAAAAAACGCCATAGGCTTAGCATGGGATTTGTTTATGTCACAGGTGTGACATAAAGTGTTGTTTATGCCACTACTTTCTGATCCTGAAAAAATATGGAAATGGGGTAGGATAAAATCTAGACGGCACTTGTTTGAGTTTGAGCTTATCTATGCGACTCATTTTGTTGGCTCCGTAATGTCACTCGTCTTCGACTCGTGAAATTATGGAGCCACTCAAATGCATGGCATAATTAAGCTCAGACTCAAACTTGTGCCGTCTCTTCATAGGGACAAACGAGTTGGAGAACAATGACTTTGATCAGAACGAGTTGCTTTCTGTATTTATCTCACCCCTGTACACACTAAAAGAATGGCTGCTGCACAGGATATAGACCATGAAGAACGGACTGCAATACTTGTAGAGGTATGGAGCACGAGTTCCCAATGGGACAAAAATACCAGGGGCGAGATCAATTATCGGAGCAGGTGGTACAAGGGAGTGTGAGCAGCTTACACAGTAATTACGTCCTAAGACATTTCCTCTACAACTAAGCTTAGGGAGTGATTTTCTGCTAAAAAGGTAATGCCATAATTTTGCGATGACAAAACTTTGGTGTAGTGGGCCTATTTATACAATCAAATTTTAAGTTGTGATGAATTAAGGCGGGATGAATCGGTTACCTGTGCTGCGGGTCTGTACACTGACGTTTACACCGGTCACTGATACAGGGCAGGGTGAACGGTGTTGAGATGTGATCGTTGATTTTCTGTACGCCGCCGAGCAGTCTGCAAAAAGAACCAAATTTGTTTGTTTGTTTGGGTAGTTTAACGTCCAATATGTTCTATTAGACTTACTTTGGGTTTGACTGAATCTATGAGAACTAAGATAGAAATCTCACACCTACACATTTACCGAGGTGAGAGTTCTTTTACGTCCCACACCACCACATACCACATAGACATGGTATGAGAAGGATTGGCCTTTGGTATAGCAGTAGCTGTGTTGGGTAGATGAAGTGAGAATTGTGTGACTAATTTTATGTTGGAAACAATTTCATTTCATATGGTTATTTGTGGTCGTGACGCGTTACAGTACAGCAGCATTTACCCAACTTTCACTCTATGAGTTTCATAAATATTTTTATCGAAAGAAAAAGAATATGAGAGGACATACGGACAAGGTGAACATGTTTTATAAATTACTGAGGGAGACATAGAAAGAGAAGAGATAGATTTGTTTGTTTGTTGGTTTGACTTACTGTCCAGTCAACCATTACAGGTACTTCCCCGACTTTCTCAAGGATCTTTTACATCACGATAGTGATCGAATCTATGTGATCAATTCTGGTAGAAATCTCACGCCTACACATTTACTAAGGTGAAAGTCTTTTTCTTCCATCACTTAGACATGGTGTGTGAAGGATTGGCATTTGATTGAGCAGTAAATCTACAATTGGAGTTACATACACAATAATGACTGGTTTTGTGTACGAGTGGCCGTAATCTCTGAGTAGTTGATGCATAGTAATATCTGAGCGATTAGCGAGGATATTACGGCGTCAACTGTGAGATTACAGTCACTCATATACAAAACCAGTTGTTATTGTATTTATTATCCACCTACAAGATTAATAACAAGTCTATTGCAAGACAGTTGGAAGTTTCTGCAAGACATTTAGTTCCAGACACCACAGCACTGTTAAACGTGGCAGTCATTCAGTGTAGATTTACACCAATAATATAGTTCGCCATTAACCTGTACTTTTAGCATACAAAGTGTGTTATCACAATGATTTCTGATAGTAAATGAGATTATTGTGATTGATTCTAAATAATTAACAATGAATGAACATTCAAGTAACTTATTTCGAAAGTACATGATAATTCAACCTCATTATGGACAGGACTATTTTTCCGGATTCTCCTACAGGAGATTCTGACATGCCAGAATATCCGGGTAGCTGTTTCCAGGTGCCCTATACATTTCCTATGGAGACTCAGTAATCGGTGAGTAATAAAGACACTGACGCGCACAGGCATACTGTTGTACATACCCGCTGATGGAGGCGAACCGCTTGAGGTGCAGCGTGAGAACACCTGGCATGGTGATGTAGTGCATGGAGCGCTCGGCTTCCACCAGCCGCAGACACTGATCGCAGAAGTATCGGTTGTCACCCACCAACCGTTCAACCTCCTCAAATGCCGACAACATCCACGTTGTTGGGTCAGCTTAAAAAAAAAGGGGTTTACAGGTTGAACATTCGCTGAGCTACCTAGTAGATGACTGGGGAACCAGCCTAGATCTTTCGCTATTTCACTCGCAGGCCTCCCAGTACCACTGTTCTCCAATAGAGGTTTTTGAAAATCAAAATATAGGTTCTTCAAAGCCAAAAACATAGGCTCTTATAGATCTTTAGGGTTAACATATTTATATATTTATGGAGTCAAAATATAGTGAATTGCTTATATTCAGTTCTTGATTTCTAAAAAGATTTACCAAGTACTAATTTGCAGGACATCAGGATGTCTGGCTCAACAAGTTAGACATGCATGCGGCGTTTCTAACGGGCTAGCCAGACTGGCAAGAAATCATACAAACTGTTAATTCTTAAACATTTTTATGATCTCTTAAATACAGTGATAATGTGGATTTCTTTTCATTGGAAAATCTGACTTTGTGTCAAGTCAACTTTAAAATTTCCTGTATATATAGGTTTTTATAGGTTATGCAGGTTACTTTGATAAAAATAAAATCTCATATTAGCTCATATCTTTGTAACTCACCATCAGCATCCTCTTCGTCTTCGTCGTCGTCATCGTCTTCCTGTCGCTCCTTGCGGACTGGCACACTGACGTCCTGGTAGTCTTCGCGCCGCTCGGTGAAGTTTTCGCACTCCAGGCATCGCGTGCGCAGCTCCATGGCCCCCTGCAGTCAGCAGGTGACAGAATTAAGGAACCATTCACATAAAGATATAAGGGAAATAGATCATATATACTGAGGGATGTCAGTTGGAATCAGGAAAAAAGGTGCACATTTGTTCATATGGAATTTCCTGCCTAAGGGGGACCTAGAAAACATGGAAAATACGCAGGTGTTGGCCATGGAAAGGGGTTCAGGGTGTGTGGGGAACATTAAACCACTGTTTTCTTGGCGCAAATGAGGCTCAATTTATGCTATCTTTGTATTACACAAATATAATTAATCACATAAACTGGAAATGAAAGCATGGATTTTCATGGAAAAGTAGAAAACTGTCCTCTCTGTATACTGAAAAATAAAAAGTGACTATCCATGGAAAAATGAAAAACTGACATCACTGATGTATAAATGAAAACAAGGATTTCCTGAGAAAAAAAGCAAAAAAAACCTGTCATCTCTGGATAATAACACATACCTGAAATAAGGACTCCACCACATCAGCGATAGGGTTCGCTCCCTCGAGCTTCACAGGACTGGGCAGCGGGTCGACACCGGATTGCTGCAGGTACTCGCTGACCTCCGACTTGCCGAGCTTCACTTTGACATGCGCCATCTGCTTGATGGCATCTGCCTTCAGTCGCTGCTCATCTTTACTGTCTTCGCTCGGCCCCGCCTGGTCTGAAATACTCAAGTCCAGGTAGAGCTTCTCCACCTCCGAGTAAGGCTCCTCTTGGAAATCTCGGTCGGGTTCGGCGGGGCAGGGAACATGCTTCCCTTCCTCCTCAGTCTTTGATTCGGGTTTCGCTAAGAATTTATCAATTTGGCACTGGTTGGTCGTATTCGGCCTCCTACGTATCCCTAAAGTCTTTCGAGCTGTGTTTTTATTGGTAATCACCTGAGTATCTACACTTCCACTGGTGGTCAGTTTGGAGGATTTACCGTTGACAATATTGCCGGCTGAGTTGCACATGCCGTCGTCTCCATTAACCATCTGACTTCCTTTTATACTTGCATCACCTAAAGCATTTGAGGCAGCGCATGCCACCTTTTGATTACTGTTCGTCAAGGTAGAAGACCCCACTTCTTCTACATCTCCGTCGCCGTTAGCATTAACTGGGTGGACACTGCCATTCACACCGTATCGTTTCATCGGAGTCTTCTTGGCGAGTGAAAGGCTGCGTTTTGATGCTGTTATATCAGCATCCCCTTCCCCTGAAATACTGTTAGTGAGGGAACTTCCTCTCTGTCGCTTTGATTTGGGTTCGACAGTCCCGTTTGCATATATTGACCCTGTAGATGACCGCGACCTCCTCCCCCCTGACTTTGGCATTTCCGTACCAGAAGCAGTCCTTTTTCGCGTCTTCCCATTCTCAAGTGCTGGTACACCATTAGCAAGAAGAGGCTTGTTTTCTTTTGTGTTATCGTAATCCACATCAACAAGCTCACCTCCAACTAGACCAGCAACTGATGCAACACCATTACACTCCATCTTCACCGCAGAGGCTTCCAACTTACAAGCAGCCCCCATAAGACCATCAATGTCCATGGACTTACACTTTGCCGTCTCCCCTGGCGGCCCACCATTCAGTACAGTGTCCGCTGTCGTGGCATGCATCACATGATCCTTACCGTTCAAGGAGCACGGCACTTTTTGTTTGGGTGTTGCTGCTTCAGATGATGGTTCTGATTTAACAGTTAACAAAACGCTTGCTGAGGAAACAGAACCTTCATCCAAACAGAAAGTTTCGCTCATTTCTGACTCCTGAAGGGTGGCCCCGGGTTTTAGGGCAGACTGCACATGTCCCATACGCGACACCTGCTCCGAGGTCGTGCTCGGCCAGTCTGTCCGTGCATGCTCCTTTCGGAATTTGTTGACTTCTATTGCGGCATCCTGCACGTAAGCCTGAACGCACCGCAACAGTTCGTGGGCGTCATGCTGAAGGTTGCCCTCAAACATCGGGTTAAGCTGCCTGTGGACAATAAGACAACAAACCAACATAGTTAACCTACGAACACGAAGAGTCAAGCATTTTTATATGTAACATTATAAAGATTATTAAATCACAATAATAAAAATCAATTTAATTCCTTAACCAGTTATAGAGTGGAAAAAAACCCCACAAAAAAGCAGTGTCATTTATAATATTATGGATATTAACCTAACATTTTATTGTTTTAAATGCGTGAAACTCTGTACTGAACCTTTTTGGAAAAAAGTAAATTGATCAATAATCAGTAAAACCCACAAAAACATGTAGCTGGACCCCTCAGCTACAAAAAAAAAGAGAAAAAAAGTGAAGCGTTTTCTCTGGTAAAATTACATGTGAAGATATATTTATCTAAATCAATGAGGTCTTCATAGGCAAAGACTCTCCGTACAAAAGAAAATCTAACAGTGAAATAGTGTTTAGTTATGAGAGTGAATAATATAAATACTATAAATAGTGAATTGCTGTGGTAACCTTTTCCTTTGTATACCTGTCTTTGATGCATCATTCTATCAAATTGCATTTTTTAAAGTTAAAAGAAAAAGAAAAAAGAAAATTCTCCACTAAAAGCATATGAGCGCATCCTATCTTACCATGTTCACAATTTTTCGTATCTAATACAGCAATATATTATGCACAGAGATCGTGACGGAATATTAGATAAAAGCGAGGAAAACTCTTACAATTACAGAAAATGTTAAGAATTAACCAAAATTCGATGGGCGTTTTTTTTTCAATTCTGAAAGTTCTACCATGTTGTAGTATTCGAACTGTGATGCATATTACAGGCCTCCCAGCACCCCGCTTCCCCGATATAGGTTTTTTTTTAGGTTTTGAAAATCAAAATATAGGTTTTAACAGGTTTTTCAAGACCCAAACCATAGGCTTTTATAGGTTTTTGGGTTAACATAATCAGCATAATAAGAGTTAAAATATAGTGAATCACTTATTTTTAGTTCTTGATTTCTAAAAAATGTAACTAGTACTAAATTGCAGGACGTCAGGATGTCTGGTTCATCAGGTTATACCCAGCAAGCATGTATAGCGTGTTGAGTTTCCAACAGGCAAGCCAGTCTGGCAAGAAGTCACACCAACTGTTGATTCTTAAACACTTTTATGGTCTCTTAAATAAACTGATAATGTAGATTTCTTGTCATCTAACTTTGCCTCAAGTTAACTTCTAAGATTTCCTGTAAACATCAAAATATAGGTTTTTATAGATTATATAGGTTCCTTGAAAAAAATAAAGGCGCAAGAATCAAAATATAGGTTTTTATAGGTTTTAGAGGTTTCACGAGGAGGCCTGAGATTACGACTCTGAGGACAGAATGAATTATGGTCGGTACTATACGTCATAGTAAAAATTGAGTCGGCCACTTACTCTATCGTATCCATGAGGTCATATGGTCGGATGGCGAGGAAATTCGCGTGCCCAGGTTCATAACTTGCTTCAACTTTCTCCATTTTCTCAAAAACCTGAAAAGAGATGTTCATTCAAGACTAAAACAGCCATATGATATATGAATGTTTGTATGTGGTATTTACCAGTAATATTTTATATTCCTATCTGGGTCACCACACTGGGATAACCATTAATTCTAGCATTTACTATATACCCATGCCGTATATACTGTAAATATGCACCGTTTCGGCATATGACGTAAAAATACTGTACGGACCGCTGGTCCGTACACTAAAATACAGACCACCTTGCCATACACGTTTATTAAGAAATTGGTTGTTAAGCCAAATGAAATTGATTTTTTTTTTAAATTTCGGGTATATAGTAAATATATAACGTCCAACCATGCTTGTACAAGTCACAGAACTCGATGATAATTTACGGTTTGTACGGAACTCGGCATAAATGCCTCGGTCTGTACAAACCGTAAATTACCATCTCATTCTGTGACTTTTACAGCATGGTCAGGACGTTCTATATATTTAAGCAGATTATTGTTGTCAACTATCAGTTCAATCACTTTTCCTGTCCTGAAGAAGGCATACCCTGCCGAAACGTCGACTTAAGGAATAAAGTGTTTATTGTCAAAACATGGAGTGAATATCCGTCTATGCAGTGTCTAAGAGTTAGACAGGACTCTTCATCGAATTTAGTAATATTTCTGTGTTTAATAAATATCCCTGATTACAGGGACTTCCCTGAACTCTGTTTTCCCTGTATATGAACATCGACGTGTTGGGAGGGCAATGTACACAGAGAGTAACTCTTCTATTTTGGGAGACTTTTGTTTATCTAAAGAGCGTACTGAGAATACTGACCTCTTCCAGGTTTTTGACAAGGATCCATGTCAGAATGTCGTCCTGTTCGCTGTCTGAGTCCTGTTCAGAAAACAAGGTTTAAATAATGTACACTTGGTCTAGGGAACAAAGCTGCGGCTATCATGCCACTGTGTTTTTTTAAAGGCAATAACAATTATAACACGCAATGAGTGAGCAAATGTATGACGACGGAAAATTATTTACACTTTCACCATTACAAATTCACATTTTTCTTTTTTAATAATTGAAACAAAAAAAAAAAGAAAAAAGAAGAAAAATATTGAATTAAGGTGAACAAATACTCATCTTTATCCCACCTCTCATATAAATCTCCATATACTTAATATGGTATGATTGTATGCCACGGTTATGCTATAGAATATTCATACATGACATATGAAGTTAAAAACACATGACGGGGTAGGATAAAATCTAAATATCACTCAATTCCATATAATTGTTAACATGGCATTCTTTGTCTTCCGCTACAGATATCACTCAGCTTCAATTCGTGATATCATTCCGCGAAGACAACTCACGGCATATTTTATTTGTTTGTTTGGATAGTTCAACGTCCAATTTGTTCAATTAGCTTTACTTTGGGTATGACCGAATGTATGAGATGAATGTAGGTAGAAATCTCACCCCTACACCTTTACCGAGGTGAGAGTTCTTTTACCGAGGTGAGAGTTCTTTTACTTCTCCCGCCATACAAACAATCATATGAAATTTTGTGATGTCTCTTGTGAGTGTTATATTAGGCTCAAATGACAATTTAGCACATACCGTGCCTACGGCTCCGATATTCTCGCGATCCGTTTGAGTGACCTTGATTTCCTGCGCGAGACTCCGGATCTTGTGGACGAAGCCTGGCGTGTGACGTAATACTTGTAAGACACTGTTCAGGAAACAGGTGTTTCCTGAAAAACAAAAGCAACAGGGGATGTCAGTTTGGCAGGGATGTCAGTTGGGGTCAGAAAAAAACAAGGAAATATTTCCCTGGCAATACAGGGTTAGACATCAGATCTATATTATATACACCAAAAGGACCTAAAATATAGCAGATACAAATAACATTATCACTACGGAACATGGGTCTGGAGGCAGGTTAATCGGGGAATTTATGAATCATGGTTGATTTGAGTATTTTTTAATTGTTATGTTCATTTTAAATATAATATGAAATATAATTCATGTGGAATTTTCTGCCTCAGAGAAACGGAGAAAACGTGGAAAACCACAGCATGGGGCTGAGGGTCTCTGTATGCAGCTTAATTGAGCAAATAGGTGAGCATTTTTAAATAGCCTTTTTTAATAATACAATCTATTCAAAAGAATGAGCACAAGACATATTCTTAACAAATAATCCAATTTATCTATTTCTAAAGATAGATGTGTATTGTAATGAAGCCTACGACGAGAAAGTACTGCCCAAGCGTTACGTATGCTTTTATTTAACTACGGGCTACAATCTCCTGCCCGAGGCTTACAGCTTCAGTCAGAGCCTCTCAGACTATAATTACAGAAACTCTTATGACTTCTAGTGGAAAGGCTTTTGCTTATTATACATAGTTTTTCCGTATGTTGATCAAGCATGTCTTAGTGGTGCACTGAAACCTCGGACTTACCTAGGTTGTGGAGGCTGGCTATAATAGGTTCTGGTCCCGTTTCCGTGTCTCCCCCCGAGTTGTCCTTCCCACTGAAATATCAAAAGAAACCAATCTTTAAGTAACATTTTTTTAGGTAGGGTAAGGTTTTGCTAGGTGGGGTTAACTAAAACACACTCATTATCTTCTGGGGCTTACCCAAAATTCCTGAGTTTTTTTTACTTTTTTTTTTTGTATTTAGACTTTTATTCATTCTGTAGTTATACAGTTCTTCCATGAATACATTTATTCTTCAACGTGTCGTTTTACAGCTCATGTGTGGAATACAGGTGTTCTGATACTCTCCCGACACACCTGATACCCAGCTTGCTATATCTACAATTCTTGACTGGATATCAAACCCATTTCTTTTTTCTAAAATATTATGTGGTTATATCAATTATCTCTTTATCGTTGAATTTCTTAAAGGCATATCGGACAATGTGGCTTGAAAATTAAAACCCATGTCATTTTCCCGAAATTTGAATATGGTGATCTCTAAGTGTTGTAGAACACATATCTAACTTAAAAATGGGGGGTGACCGTGCTAGTTTTTGATTTATAGATCAATATTATAATAATCATATTAGAATATATAAAAATTCTAAAAAGTTTTTCACATAGTAAAACCCAGGTCACTTTCCTCAGAACTACTTATTTAGGTTTAAAAAAAATCATAGGTCACCGTCCTTGATTTTAAAAGAATTTAAGAAAACCTATTTTTCAGTACATTTCCTATGTAAACCAAGCAAATGTAAACTGGCCTATTTTACCTATTGGAATCGGAAAAAAACTGAACAAAACGTTAAATTTATTCATGTAGATTCGAATAAATCCCAAGAAACCAGTTTTGACTAATATTTGACATTATTAAAAAATCACTAGGTAGCGCCACTGTGGATTGTAGGATATGCCTTTAAGAGATTCTCTAAATCACCAGAGGCTCATGCTAAAAAATAGTACGCGACTAATTGAACTAATATCAATAGGGACTATGTAACTTACTTTGTAGATGACGAAGTATCCTTAGTGGCGGTTTTACCGAACAATGGAGACGCTTTCTGTAGAGATAGATTCTTGCTCTGTTTTGCTCCCTTCAGCGAGAGCCGGCCAAGTTTTTTCACTGGACTCTTCTGTTGATAAAGAAAGACTAAAATAAATACCCAGCCTCATCACTAACCAGGTGGTGTGCACCAGCTTTCAGTAATCGACACTCGTAAGAAGTGGGCCGCGTACTATTTACTCTATTTCAATATCTTCTGACTGAGAAGGGATTGCAATTCGCCAAGAAAAATACAAGAGAAATCAAGAGAAAGCCCAAGTTTTTACATGGAACAGTGACTGGAGGTTCAGTGGGGGATCATGGGCTGTGGTTGAATTGGGTTATTTACCAGTTAGTAAGTAATTCAATATAACATAAGTATATTTTTTTAATTTCGGAAAAAGAAAACATGAACTTTGATAGAAACATTGAAAACTGGCATCCCTGAGTTTTAATATGATGGCTGTTTTTCTCACCTGAACCTAGTAAAAGAACTTAAAACGTGGCAAAGTGAACAACTCGAGCTACCGCATCGAAGTGAGGAGCAGATCGTCTGCTCCTGGCATTTATAGTCAGACCACCCGCTACCTTGGTGACCTTAACTACGGTGCAGTTTGTATGGTGACCGACCGTTTGTTGATAGTGTGATGTCACCAGTGGGAGGGGGGTTTTCCCGTTTTGTGCGACATCGAACGCAGAATTTCGGAAAAGATCCGATTAACCTAGCAGTTTTGCAAGGTGCTCTTCAGGCTCGATTTGGGGTGGAGTTTTAGGTGATAGTGTCAGGTGTCAATATCAACTAGTAAAAGAAACAATAAAAAAAGAGGTGAAATTGAAGTTTGCCGTTACTTCAAACACTAAGTGGGATCCCTTACCTTGGGGTCCTCATCCCCCCCCCCCCCCCCGTGATGTTTGGATGTGCACTCACTTTTTTCAATTGTACTTACTTACTTTGTATACTCTTCTTGTCTAATAGTTAAGTCAAAGAAAGTATTGTTCACATTTTCTCTATCTGTATAGATTGTCAATTTTTCCATGTCATTTTTTCTGTCTGACTTGAATCTTCAATTTTGATCGGCTGTATTAAACCCGGAACTTCTAAACCTATAATGGAAGTCCACCTACCTCTCAGGTGAATCATATGTGAAGTTAATTTTTTTTTTTTTGCCACTGAGATAACACTTAGCCTCGTCCAAACTATATTCATATGTGAAGTTAAAAAAAAAGAAGAAAATCCCTTACCTTGGTGTCCTCGTCTGCCTGGAGTCTCTGGCGTATTGCAGGGAGATCCTCTTTCTCCCACTGTTTGAGGTCTGGGCAGCGGACTAAGATGAGCTTCTTGTTAGAGCGAGCTTCTATGAGCAGCTCCGTGTTACCATCCATCTCCAAGCGCAACTTGTCAGCACCCATCACACTCTCCAGCACAACCTTCATCTTCTTGTACCGCTTCTCTCGGTAATACTTGGTGCACACCTGAAGTTAGAAAAAAAATGGCCATGGCAGTTTTCCCCTAATTACAGGTCAATTTATCATTCTTACAATGGACAATCTATCATCTATAGACAATGTACTAAAAGAATACCATAAATTCATTTCAGAAATATTTGGGATTGGTTTGGTTTGTTTGTTTATTTAACATCCAAACGGACCCTGAGAATATATAGGGACTAACTCATGGTTCAGCTTTTCTCACTGGTTTTACACCACAAGGGTGGTGATCAAATCTAGGAGATAAAATCAGGCAGAAATCTTACCGCTACACATTTACCGAGGTGAGAGATCTTTTACTTCACGCACCACTTAGACATGGTATAAGAAGGATTGGCCTTTGATATAACAGTAAGTTTACCACTGCTTCGGATGAAGGAGAAAGGTGGATGCACACCACACCACATAGACATGGTATGAGAAGGATTGGCCTTTGATATAGCAGTAAATCTACCACTGCTGGAGATGAAAGGGAAAGGCGGCTGCAGTGGGACTCAAACCCACAACCTTGCAATATAAGTTCTTGAAAGCGTATACAGAAAGTTAGATGGCTATGTACTAGCATAAATTCCAAAGTGTCAAGTGCATGTAAAAAAATACCACAATAATTTGTTTGAGTATATGTACTTACCTTGTACCAGGCATCTAGTCGCTCGGTGTAAAACAAAATCTTCATACCAAGCGTTGCTTCTTTCCCATCTTTTCTTTTATCAGGGAACAATTTTTCTGGTTTGGCAACCATTTTCTGATAGTCCTCATCCGACATGCCGAAAATCTTAGGCCGACCTATCGGTGACTGCACTCTGTCAGACTTCTTCTTCGGAGAGGCTTTTTTCTGCTTCGCAGGGCTCTTCGGGGGCGGTTTCACCACCTTCTTGGGTTTCACCGGAGACACGCGCTTTGGTTTCACAAGAGTCCTACTTTTGGGTTTCGCAGATTTTGTCGCCGTTGTGCTTCTCGGCCTGGGTGACTTTTGTAGACGCTTGGCAGGCGATGGTTTGGAAACCGGAGACTTTGCCTTCCTCTTTGTAGCTACAATTCTCTTTTCGGGACGGTTCTTTTTCGGTGAGGCATTTTTCTCGGGGAGATGACTCGCGGTGGCCTTCTTACGTGGAGAAACTGGTGTGGGTTTCGGCGGATCCTGCGCCGGTTTCTCCTCAGTGGAGAGAGTGTTCCTGATGTTCTTCAACCCATACAGAAAATCTGCGTCAACTTTCTTCTTGGGAATTCGTTTTCCTCGTTCCATGCCGGAGCAGTTGGTAAACCTTGCTTTATTTCCTTAACCATTATCCCATGATTATGTTCGCCTGCAAAAAAAGACAAAGTTTTGATATCTCTAACTGCAACTTATCAGATATCTTGGAATGCATTCTAATAATGCTACTGAAAAATATAGCTTAATTACTTAAACCAAATAAATTGTGACTCTATAATTTGGTCAGACAATATTAAAACCCCATGTTATGTAAGGCATCTATGTCACAGATTTCAAAATTGTCTGTTATTCGGTGTATAGGTGCACAGTAACTATATCCTGAGTAAAGAACTAATTATTTAGATTCCATTATCAGTATTTCTAACAACCTTGACTATGATCTGGACCTATATAAATTCAAAATATTGTCTTCAGCAGTAAAAATGAGTGTCTAACATGTCCTAGCATGTGTACTCATAAAAACATACAAATAATGTGATACCGTTTATGGATTATCAATTAATTGATATAACCTAGAATCTAATACAACGTTTTAATTGCCACCTCAAGTCACAACACAAAACAGGCAACAAATAGAACTGAACCTACATATTAACTACCATCATAGTGGGGTGTCTTGTACACTGTATCAGACAAACTATCCTCTGTAGAAATGCATGAACCAGCAAACAATCAAACACCTTAACACACTAATGCAAAGTACTACCAACTATCAAACATGCCACACACCAACTACTCTTCCCTACTCATTGAATCCCTGTTAAACGGGCAACCGAGGGCTCACTACGTATTACAGGTATACAGAGTTAATAATACCTCACCACGAGCAATAGACAACACCTATTTAATAGATTTGTGGATGTCTTCCAGAAGTAAAAGGTAACAACAGGGATGCCAGTGAGGTTTCACAAAAAATACCGGAAATATTCAAACCCTATTTCTCAGCAGTTTATTACTGTTAATGACGTATTTGCATTAAATATGAATAAATATTGGTAAACATGCTACAGGGATGTCAGTTGGGCTCAGGATATTTTTTTAAGTGGTATTAACTACCACAGAGAGACCAAGAAATAATGGGAATATACCAGTCTGGTGAAGGATATTGATAAAGAATTTTTTTTTTGATCCGATGATTTACTTGAATTTGAAAAGATTTGAAAAGATTAATAAAAATGCCTATAAAGACTTAAACAAGTCTAGGCAATGTCTTGTATAACTCATGACTTGTCACTGATAGGCGACAATGTTTTAATGTGCATCACTGACATCATAGCGCCGTGGGAGGTCTATCATGGCATGTCGTAGTAGGTGGGAAGCATGTCTAAGGAAGCACATAGTGTTTAGATATTCACACCACCACTGACATGGTCACAGGCAGAACATCCACAAATCCATAGGTTATTGCATATACCACAGACTACTATAGAATCAAATACACCGAAAACTGCAGGAAGTAGGTTTGTTATGTACTAGTTGGCTGATGGGGATTTTTACCCAAGGGCATATACTGGCGCGAACGAATTCATGGGGAGTGGTGTTTCTAGGGTAGTAAAATAGTAGAACTATTGGAAACTGAACATAAGGTGTATACAAGATACGTCTCACCATTTTACTACCACCCTCTCCCCCTCACACACCCGTATCAGAGTAGGTCACTCCATCTAAATTGGTAGGACACTACATTCCGAGTGAATCATTCTTTGCAACATCATATTCCACATTTTCTCATTTGTTCATTCACTTAAACTTCTGCTATAGCATCGATAAAAACCCAAATCTGATTTTATTCATGAATTTGCTGACGAGGTAAAAATGATTGACCTAACCCAGCAGCAACCACTAAGTAAAACCCACAGAAATCAAATCTTATTCACGCCAGTATATCTAATAGGTCAAAGGTGTTACAGCTGGGGTTATGAAATATACTACGTTCAAATCGCCAATATAAGGATGACGAAAGAACAGTGTTGTAAATAGAATAACAACGAGACTAGCAGTTTGTATGCATCCGTCACATATGTTACCGATATGTCACATCCCAATATAGGTTTATGGACGCCTTGAGCCCATGACGATTTGAGCCTTTCTGTGGACGCCTTGAGCCTACCCCGTTTTGGTAGCCTTGGGCCACGAGGTGTAAAAACTTTGAAAAGTGCATGTATACTGGTTTATAGTCATACATATACAACTCTAACCCTTACCCAACCCTATTCTAACCCTAACCTGCCAATCGGAACTAAAATGGGGTAGGCTCAAGGCGTCCACGGGGATGGCTCAAGGCGTCCACGTTTTCGCACTGAAAGGAGGCTCAAACGGTAAAAGGCTCAAGGCGTCCAATTCCTCCAATATACTATTTATAAAGGAAACCGTCTACGTAATTAACATGAAATAAAAAATGCTATCCATAGGAAGAGACAACCGGGGTTAGATGTCTATGCCAATTTTTTTTCTTCTATAGAATACCTTTGCGTCCATTGGGGACTAATTCCTTATGCAGAATTCTGAAAATGAAATAATACAGAAATATAGAAATAGAAATTAGTCAACAGTTACCATGATAAGCGCAGACCAAAAGAATCGTGATTTCTCTTCCAAGCCAACAAACTCTTCGCTGTTCGGAATCCAAAACATTACGCTTCATGATTTGGACACAATGCTTCATTGTTGCCATGCTTTATGTTTATGCCATGTTTATGTTCATGTCACAATCAAACTGGAGTCTAAAAACCCGATCTAGTAGCTGTCACATTGTTACCTGCAAGACATTTCCAAGCCTCCCAGTGCCTCGCTTCCTCAATATGTTTTTTTTTTATAGGTTTTGAAAATCAAAATATAGGTTTTTACAGGATTTTCAAGGCCCAAAACATAGGCTTTTAAGAGTTTTTATGGTTAACATATTCAGTCAAAACATAGTGAATCGCTTATTTTCAGTTCTTGATTTCTAAAAAAAATGTACCTAGTGCTAAATTACAGGACTTGAGGATGTCTGGCTCATAAGACTATACCCAGCAAGAATGTATGTACGCCTGTTGAGTTTCCAACAGGCAAGCCAGCCTGGCAAGAAGTCACAGCAATGGTTGATTCTTAAACACTTTTATGATCTCTTCAATAAACCAATAATGTGGATTTCTTGTCATTTGACAATTTAACTTTGCATCAAGTTAACTTCTAAAATTTCCTGTAAACATCAAAATATAGGTTTTTACAGGTTACATAGGTTCCTTTGAAAAAAATAAAGGCTCAAGAATCAAAATATAGGTTTCCATATAGGTTTCACTGTGAGGCCTGCATTTCTTATTTGGAGATTCTACATCAATTCTCCACAAGAGTTACGCTTTATTTGTCCTGGAATGATGAGACTTAATTAACTGTGTTGTCGTTATTTTCAAAATGAAAAAAAAATCTGTTTTATTGCATGATACCCTAAGTATTTACATGAGATAAGTAATAAGCTATAACTATAAGGTTGGAAATCTAAATATGTAATCGATTTTACTCTGGTATGGACATGGGCTGTATACTTTTGAATACTTTCCATGATATTGATAACTAATAAAATACTATTTCGATACCAGAATTTAGTCTGATTTTTCATACTAATACACTTTTAAAGCAGACATCGGACATATTATTAGACTTGCATCTGGCAGATCTGGTCTTCCTGATGGAATATATAACTACCCGAAGTACTTGCCAAGTACGGTACAGAAGGGTAACTGCTGTACAGTTTTCTTGACTTAAGAGCCTTGCCCTAGGCACTACTTGAGTGCCTAGGGGAACAAGGTCAATAAAACAACTGACAAACTGTGAGATCGATTTGACAGTCGGGCAATTTGGATTTGGATGACAAGTCCGTAGATTGAAGTTTACTTGCGTTGATTCGGGACACTCGCTATTTTATAGTTTTCCAATTCCATATGAACTTCATAGTATGAAGTTTCTAATATTAGTACAAACCAATGCTATTATTCTATCTATGTAACCTATAGTGAAGATAATCATATTTTAAAGGGAAAGACGTGTGAATGTACTTAATACTGCGTCTGAAGTTTAACTATACCCACTGAATACACACCACAACACAATTTATATTTAGATTCATGATGGGGAATATAAGTTTATTTGCCGTTGCGTTTTCTGCCGCGAATGTCGGGCCGATATTACTCCGGACCGTTTCTACCTGCTACCCAACAGAACACGATGTACGTTCTGCCAGCTCGAAAGGAATGACAGTCGGGCACTAAAAACACAAGGATCCGATTGGCAAAATCAGCCGATAACCATATCACCTGGCCATACACAGTTACCAACCTAATGCTTCATTGTATAAATATTTAAGTTACGATGGTTATAAGCGGGGAATAGCCATGTGTTTGAGGAAGGAAGAGATGCAACTTGGGGAGTGCGAAAGGGCCGATTTGAGTGACACTTGACAGCATGACCATTCCAGTAGGCCCTTTTGCAAGTCGAAAATCGAGCTAAAACCTTGGTTTCTACGCGGGATTTTGACGTAAAATCTCGATTAATAACACAATCAATCAGATTAACTCCAGTACCTGGTTATGGAGGATGTTTCTTGAAATTCTGTAGTTGATAATTAGTTTTTCTCCTGAATTCAGATCGGACAAAGACGGATTTTTCCGTATTTGCCGCCAGCTGCGCTAAAGCAGAGTTACATGTTTGAATCCATCGATTGTTTCTAATTTTACATAATGTTAATTGAAATTAGATAAATTTATCAATGTAATCTACTTTTTATTCAATATTGATATATTTTCTTTATCTTGCTATGATATAAATATATCTAGTTGAGTTGTTGTATTTTAAGAATTCGAATCTTTCCTATAGTTTTCACCCTTATTTAACTCTTCCGAAAACCGCGAGGTGTCAGCACAATCCGTCTTAGAGCCCCTGGCGAGTATGATTGGTACTACAGTGGAGCTGGCGAGGCAGTACACTGGCCACCAGAGCAGACGTTTGCTACGCATGTGTTAGCTCTGGCACGATCCGATCAACGGTACCACTGCCTTGACAAGCCGTGGTATCTTACATCTTTGCAACTATATATATATATATATATATATATATATATATATATATATATATATATATATATATATATATATATATATATATATAAGGCAGGTCAGATTGTTCCAGGTATAATAACTTTATTATTAAAAACAATTTTGTTTTACATCCATATCGTAAATAACAAATACCGTACCCGGTAGCTACCACCTGGCCACGTGTAGGCGTCCACCTCACGTAAGTGGACATCCCGCGCAAGCGGACAATTATTATGGTAGCCTATACGAAAAGGTCCAAAACCACATGTAAGTGAGCACCTCTGACAGACACCCTTCCAAAAATAAATTAATCTGTGTTTGTTTTAATTTTTTTTAATGTACCGTATATGTGAGTAGCCTATATTCATAGAAAATACATTTTGTTCTTCAGAGTTGAATAACTTAGGATCCAAAAAAGATATTGGGAAATGTGTTTCACCTCTACCATTGGCTTGTTCTCCCCTACATATCGGTATATAACACTTGCATATTGGGCCGAAGAAAACTTGATAAACCCACGTAAGCGGATACCCTGCGTAAGCGGTCTCTTTGGCCCTGAACGGAGGGTGTCCGCTTACGCAGGGTTTTGCTTAGCCTACACTTGACATTTTGTTATTTCCTTTCGTGTGTATTTTTAGAATAGAACCACCATGAAGCTAGATTTCATTATCGATTTGTTAAACTATGAATTTTACCTATTAGGTATTTCTGCTTTTAGAGCCTACATAGAACAAAAGTATTTGGTTTGAGGCGCACCCCGAGTTATCCCGTGTGTTTTAAAGACAAATGCAGGTAGGTTTCGAAGCTCCCCCTGGTTCTACTCAATTAACACTGAAAATGAAAATGTTGGAATTGTCCACAGACACCAATGGATAAACACTTTCCTTCTTCAGATGGCCTTCCCATGGAAATTAGTATGGTGACATAGTATTTTTTTTAGCATTTCTCATTTGTGACATGCCATTTTTGTTGCTGCATTTTCTAATTGCTGATATATGGAACTTATATTATCCTGAGTAGGGCCTAATATGCAAAACTCAATTGAATTTAGAAATCACCCAACGAGCAGCATTTGTCTTTAACATGATATGAAATAAGCAAAGCGTTATTTCATTGCTACGGGAGCTATGAAATGACTACGACAGTTTTTGCAATGTATCTATATCGTCAGTAGGTAGTTTTACCGGCCGCCGGTAGATGGAGGTAGTGAGGTTCGCGTCGTCTGTCGTGTCATGATGATCCGCTTGGTGGCGCCTCACGACGAGTACATTTTCACAGTCAATACTGATTTCTCAAACTGTATAAGACATTTTCCACAGGCCGGCGTTGCACAATATCTGCCTGGTTACCCAATGCCTGTATCCAACTGGCAACGTATTCTTTAGCATTGGATCACTGAGTGTATGAGCATAATACGTTTATAAAAATCCGAGTATTTTATTCCCAGAGGAATAGGGAGATTACTTCATATTCTATGGTGTTCCAGCTCAAATTTAGTAAGTCATACATGCATATCGCCTGTACATATGCATTTATTATCCATCGTATACAAAGCCCCTGTTGAAAATGTATGGGGACTCAGTAAACCACTACCCATTGTATAAAACCTGTCAGATATAATAACTGTGGTATACGGATTCAAACCTGTGGTATACGGCCTCAAAACCATGGTGTACGGAAAAATAGTCCCCTTTGCCATAGAGTAAAGAAATAGTTCCTATTGTTATACCCATTGATATGGCAATTTCTGGGTTTAATTTATTCAAAAAGATGGATAATAAATACAACAAACGATGATTTTGTGGACAGGCGGCTCTGTAAACCACTCAAGGTTGACGTCGTAATACACTCGCTAGCGCTCGTGTATTACTACGCGTCAACCACTCGTGGTTTACAGCCGCCTGTCCACAAAACCATCGATTATTGTCTATGTATACAGGTCGCTGCCTCCTATTAAAGGCATATCCTACCATCCACGGTGGCGCCACCTGGAGATGTAGCTGGTTCCTACTGGTTTATTCCGATAGAAAGATGTAGCTCCACATAACAGAAATCAATATCAAACCTGTCTAACATTATCCCAATAGCTCTACTGGTCTGAGTTGAGACCTAAGCCCCCTTTGTTGTTATCTGTTACATTTTTCTGATCTACTGAATAACTGATGTGGTTATTGTGTTACTATAAAGGATGACCATAAAGTAATGATAATTCTTTTTATATAGAACTGCATCGAGAAACCACGAGTTTGGATGTGTCCAGCACAGTGTTTTACCTAACAGGTTAGGCAGAGCCATGGGTATATGGCCCCAAGTTAAGGTACATGTGACTGTGTGGCTTATATCATCAGCGGATGTCCATAGATCCTCCAGAGGTTAGTAAATTCCCTATTATCGCCGCGGATGAGCAAGGGTTCCGCTCCCGACTGGCTGGCCACACCTCGACCGCATGAACCACAATTTTTCGATTTATAATCGGAGAACCTGAATATATTTTCGGATTTACATGCAGAAATAGCTGAAATTCCCATTTCTGGCATCGGATTTCCAATTTGAAGATTTATGAAAACCGTTAAACTGCAATAATTGTGGGTTATGGGTCACGGGTCTATCACTATACAACGACGGCAACCAGTGAACACCGGATCCTGGAAACAGACTGAATTCTGGGATACCTCAATAGGGTCTATAGTGGTTATACATCGTGACTGGCAGATAATGAAACGTAGATCTCCATAAATACGCATGATAGCGAGCCCAGCTATTCCATTGGAAAATTTCAATGAAGGTAAGTTATCTGACTTTGCCGAGTCGATATCTACATTGAAGAAAGGAACAGTCCTTTTCTCAAAAGAACTAAGTGGCTGTGATGTCGCGGCTGCGCATGACAGGTCAGAAAATGACATTCTCTGCGCAGATACACGACAAGCGTCTGTCCATCAAGTCCGACAGGTGGCGCCACTGGCAGCAGACGACTTTTAGAAATGGCGGGAAACGGGGATAGGGACATCAGTGCGGAGAACCGCCACTGACTGACGCCTGAGATGCCGGCGGCTTCTTTATCATCCATCGTATACAAAGACCCCATTGAAAATGTATGGGGACTCAGTAAACCACGAGCCATTATATAAAACCTGGCAGATACCATAACTGTGGTATACGGATTCAAATCTGTGGTATACGACCTCAACGCCATGGTATACGGGAAAATAGTTCCTTTGTGCTGTATAGAGCAAATAAATGGTCCCTATTGTTATACCCTTTAATATAACGATTACTGGGTTTAATTTATTCGAAAAGATGGATAATAAACGAAACAAACGATGGTTAGGTGGACAGGCAGCTCTGTAAACCACTCGAGGTTGACATCGTGATACACGAGCTAGCGCTCGTGTATTACTACGCGTCGAGTTCTCGTAGTTTACGGCCGCCTGTCCACAAAACCAGCGGTTACTGTCTATGGAAGGTGTCCTGGCCGCCGCTCGTCTTCGCCAAGCCGGCAAAGTGGGAGGCGAGGCGGGGCTTAATTGAAAAGATCCAATCTTCTCGCGGCGACGAGTTTCGCCGAGATGTGGCGAGAGTTGAGAGCGGGCGTTCTTTGAAGTGCGCGCGCCGATTAGCGGCGATAGAGACGCGGGCGTCTGAGGTGCGTCCAGCGTCCATTACCGACGCTGGTACTTCAAAAGACGCCTGACCAGCGTCTGTCGAATAAATTAAATCAGAAATACCCTTTAGCCACGCCCCCGATCCCGCACCGGCCAAGACCCCGGATGGAAATTGATTCTAATCGATTTAAGAAGGGCCCGGCGTTCTTTAAGGTCCGACTTGTTTGTTCCGAAACGCGTTAAGACAGCGACACAAACGTGACCGCTAAACGATTTGAGAAGAATGTCTATCTTTGTAAACACATACAAAGACAGTCAACCCACATTACGTATTCATAGCTGTTTGAGGTTTGAACTCATAGTGTTCGGTGCGTTGTTCCTACTCACAGTGGGACGAATCTGGGGGCCGTTGAATAAACTACGAACGACAAAAAAGTATCTCAGAATTGTCTTTGGGGTCATAGTTTTGTATGAAATCATGTGTTGTATGAATAAGATTCTTTGATGATAAGCGTAACCTAAAGCTTTTACAATGTGTTTTGTATAAATATGTTCATTTAGAAAATATCTTCTCTTTTGTCATACAACACTGAATTAAAAAAAAATCGTCCAGGATGTCGTTTATCGCTGGAGTGATCGTATCGTCAAGCACAAGCACCATAAAAGAACAAACTTAATTCAACAGGTTTCTTAACTTATATGCCTACTGCCCACTCTAAAATGACAAACACAAAAATTATATAAAAATAAAAGTCAATTGCCATGGAGGAAGATTGTATTGTCAACCAGAGTGTAATAGCAGAGCTCAGTAGTAGCGGGTGTAGTATGCTATGTCATGCGTCGTTTTGTGAGAAGCTTCAATTGGCGTAGGAAGCTCACAAGATTTTTTTGGTTTTAAATATCTTTTATTGGCCATAAGTGTTACATTTTTAAACAATTTGATGCCAGGTACAAGTCAGCCAATAAAAGGCCAATGGACATCTTCTCAGCTATGGATATACCTTTGCTGGTTTTCGTAGGATATCCTCCAATAGAAATATGCACAACACTCCAGCTGTCAGACTCCATGATATACAGAGTAAACAGACTATCATGTCGAGCACTACTAGGATATGCTTTAACAATTTTATCATAAATAATCAATACATATACGGGATATCTGAATATTCATTATGGAGTTGTTTCAATCATAATTTTCTTCGAGATATTTTTCAACTCAGGATATGTTGGTATTACTCTTACTGATACAGGTAGGGAGTTCCAAAAATGTGCGTCCAGTGTACTCAATAGTCGACCAATGGAAACAGGCTTCATAAAGCCATTTCCACTGGCTGAATATTTGTCACCGATCTTCAGTCAGGAACCACCAATCATTTTTTTAGGGAATACCGTCGCCAAATCGGTGAATGGAAACAGACATGCCGAGAATTGTTGACCGATATATTGTGTATAGATTATGCAATAAGGCCACCGAGGACTGACTTGGTCAATGACCGACATAATCAAAGGGGTTTGAATTCGTCGGAAATTTCTGTCGGTATGGACCTTCAAATGCGGAAGAAAAAAAGGCATACACAGTACCCTCACCAACTTTTAGATACCAACCTGCAATTGCTGGCCACCATCAAACAACTATTAAGGGAACTCAAATAATCGCTGCAGTTTTCGTCGGCCAAATGGCTGATTATTCTGCACCAATATACAATGGGGAACCACCGATAGATTCATTTGGTACATCGACATCAGATCGGTGAATGAAAACAAGATATGAACAGAGAATGCTCCAAAATTACATTTATATAGATTATGTAATAAGGCCACCACCGAAAATCTGAGTATAAACCTGTTTCCATTGGCTAATCTTTCTGCTACGATCTGCAGTTGGGAACCACCGATAGATTATTTTGTTCATGAATGGCAGATCTGTAAATGGGAATGAGACCTGCAGAGAATGCTCCCAGATTAATTTACTTTAGGTTATGTAAAAAGACCGCCATCAACAGATTTTTAACAGAAAATCTGTGTGTACCAGAAAAATAGAGTAGAAACAGCACATCCTCACCGATTATTTGATATCGATGTACAGTCGGTGGTACCACCAACAGACTTTCAGGGTTTCCTCAGAAAATCTCCAACGTTCTCATCAGCCAATTGAAACAAGGTTTATACCTGGAAAGTACAGCATAAAGCCTGGCGTCCACCTACTACGATATGGCTCCGATATAGTCTACGATGCACCTCCCGATATAAATTCAAAATCGCGTCGGAAGGTCACCTAATATCGGGGCAGTTGACCACGCTTCTGCGATTAGGCACCGAAAAAAAACCTTATGATACATGGTGGATTGGCATTTCTAGACGTAAGTCTATGACTTTGCACCTTCCCGATATGTCTCCGATATTTGCTTTTTGTATCGGTGCCATATCGGTAGGTCTAAATTTCTATCATAGTAGGTGGACGCCAGGCCGAAGGCCTACTACCGTTAGACGACGAAATGGATGTGGTGCCACTGACTGTGTGTCATATAGAAGGGTAGTAGATTTCACTCAGTGACCAACCTTTCACTCAGTGGTGGGTGGTGCCACATTGCATAATCTAAGCAGAAAAAGTTGTGGGTCATTTCATGGGTTGGGTCGTTTCCATTGACCGATTTTGGGTCAGCAGTGCCAAAAGTCTGTCGATGGTTCCTGACTGTAGATCGATGATGGGAAGTCAGGTAATGGAAATAGGCCTATAGGCTTTTTTCCATTGGCTGGCAAATACTGTGTAGATTTTTTGTGTTCTCCTAATAGCCCATTTTCATTGGCCATCACCGATATACAGCCAGGAACCACCGACGGACCATACCGCTGCTGACGCCAAATGGAAATAGGCTATTAGGAGAACACAAAAAATCTACACAGTGGATGCCCTGGAACGGTTGATGCCTCAATGCATCATTCGCCCTTAAAGGGTTCAAGAAGATGCCAACAAGTTTTGGTCAAAGCTATCATTTTCCACAAGTTCGATGTGGAGCGATTAGAGTGAGGCAACAGCTGAGTGAATATCATGTAGCGTTCAAAGGAGTTGGAGAACAATGACTTTGACCAAAATAAGTTGCTTTCTGTATTTATCTCACCCCTGTACACACTAAAAGAATGGACGACACATAGGATATAGACCACGGAGAACCAACTGCAATACTTGTAGGAGCATGCAGAATGAGTTCCCAATGTTAAGCCTAAGAAAGAAACTGATGAGTGTTTGGTCTGTGTCCTCGTTCGCCATCGAGTTAGGAGTGCACAGTAATATGAACGAGGCGATATCCGAGTGAATCTTCTGATGCACTCCACATTCGATGGCGAATGGGGACTCAGACCAAACACGAAAATGTTATTTTATCTTAGCCTGGAAATATCTATCTGTTTCTCACTCATTGAGAACGAGTTACCGTACTCGCAAGCCTGTTGAGAACGAGTTCCTAATGTTAAGCCTATGGACGTTTATTCCAGGCTAAGATAATATGGGAGGAAAGCACCAGGGGTGAGATAGTGGATAATACCCCCTCCCGGCATGCCCCGGGGGTGTTGTCTCCTTCTCCAAGCCGAGGTTCCCCACTCAGCGAACGACCACTCGGCGGACGACCATTTAGCGGACGATAGGGCTATTGTGGGTCCGACAAGTCACTGTAAGGCGAGCTAGGGTAACGAAATTGATTCCTCTTGTATGTTTCAATCTATCATGCCAACTGTCTCGAGTTGAAGCCATTGATAAAGAGTAGACCCAAGACAGCCTCTCCTGGACCACTCCAGATTGAAAATTCACCCGTCTCGGGTGTTTTACAACGGTCTAATCGTTTTACTGTCACCCCTCCTCTTTATGAACTGTAGATATGCACCTTCTGAGTACATCGGAAACCCGAGATAAACGCCAAAATAACCAATGTATTGTTGGGTTACAATGAACTCAATTAAGTCTCGATGAAAGCGCACCGTTAGTGAAGACTCAATATGAGATCGGAAGCTGAAGTAGTGATTTCGGGAAATAGGGAGGCATTTCTATGGGCGAAACCACGGGGCTTTCTTTATTCACTCTCGATGGAATAACTGAGTATGTTTTGTTATCGGTATCGCCCCCTTATCTGGCGATTCTAGACTGGTTCCCTGCCTCAATTAACAATGGGACAGGTAACGCCCAGCAAGAGCAACGTGTGATTGACCTTGAACTTTCTCTGGTTCCCTACTAATTTGCAGTGGCAAGCACAACCTTTCTCCCTCCCAATATTCTCCAAATACCTTATTTCTACTTTTTTTTATTATTATTATAAAGGATGATAAAAATAAAGTAACCTTTCAAAAGATAAAAGATGATTTATTAGAATGTTTCTCTAAAAACTGACAGATTCCGGTGAGACCCCTAGCGGATGACCTGTGAACCAGTGTACCAGCTGAACGCTGATGCACCAGAAAAATGGCGGGCGTTACCTGGCCTATTATGTGGGTAAGCACATCGGCCAGGCTTCCAGGCTACATTTCAGCCTGCTAGTTATGGCATTTAGCACCGCTGACCAACTATAAGCTCATGGTGCACCCCTCTCAAAAGAAATCACTCTCTAAGTCGTATTCTGTACAAGGTTTTCACTGCGCTCTATTGGAGAAGAATTCTTAACGCACTAGGCTTAGAGCCTTGAGAATTCACTGGCACACAGAATTCCCGCAAGGTGGCATCATTGAGATTATAGGAATCTTTGGTTGCATTGATGTACGTCTTTAGCGCGGGAGGCAGGCCAGTGGATTCTCAAGGCTGTAAGCCTAGTTCGTCAAGAATTCTTCTCCATAGAGCGTAGTGAGAATACAGAATACGATTTAGAGAGTGTGAGATCTTATGAGAGCGGTGCACCCCCAATGGCCGACGAAAACGGTGGAGATTCTTTGAGTTAGCCTAAAAGTCTGTCAGTGGTGCAACCGACTGTATGTCGGTATCAATTTATCGGTGAGGGTGTATTTTATACTCTGTTTCTACTGAATTTTCCAGGTATACACAGATTTAATTGGCATAATCTATGCCAAATCAATCGGTGAACATTCTCAGGAGGTTTCGTTTCTATCAACCGATCTGACATGGGTATACCAAAAAGATCTATTGGTCGTGCCCGACTGCCGATCGGTGCCAAATAGTTGGTTAATGGAAAAGGACTATTTGTGGTACTTTTTGTGAAATAATCGTCAGGTTGAAACTACAAAGGGTCAACGATTCTTCTCTCCAACATTACGCAATAAGGCAACACCGATTAGTTTTGAGGCGATCGACGAAATCATACCATGTTGGATTAATCCCATGTTGAATTAATGGGTGCATGGTAGCGAACAAAAATCGGTCGGTGATCACCTTCATATCAGTCTAAAACCGGCGTCTTAACACCAGCTATTTCTAGGTTAATTCAGGGTGGCTTAGGCCCGGCGTCCACCTACTACGACATGGCTCCGATATGCTCTACGATGCACCTCCCGATAAAAATCAAAAGGTCACCTAATATCGGGTCAGTTGATCACATTTCTGCGATTAGACACCGATAAAAAACCCATACAATGAGTTGTGGATTGGCATGTCTAGACATATGTCTACGATTTTTCACCTTCCCGATATGTCTCCGATATTTGCTTTTTGTATCGGTGCCATATCGGTAGGTCTAAATCTCTATCGTAGTAGGTGGTCGCCAGGCCTTAATCTCCAGGCTTGTAAGGTCCTATAGACCTACATATTGAACAGTCGGGGCAAATGGCAGATGTATTCGGTCGTCAGGTGGAAACAGAGTGTGTGCTTTGGAGTTAACGATTGTTAGCACGGACAAATCCCAAAGAGCGCCACCAACCGATTTTTGTATAGGATGCACATAATAAGCAGATTTTTCGTCGGAATTTGAAAAAATAAGACAGAAAAAAACACATGGTTCTTCAAAGGATTCTAGTCGTGCTCGCTATCCTCAACCCATCCATCGTATCTTGTCCGTTTGTCCACGCTGAAAAGACAATGTAGTCATTGCTTAAAGATCATACAAACTCAGATAAAAGATGAACACATAATCTGCGAGTACGCAACATGTAAAGCAAAGGATATTAATACACGAATAAAGTACGAGTAGCTCAATCTTAGGCCTGGCGTCCACCTACTACGATATGGCTCCGATATGGTCTACGATGCACCTCCCGATAGAAAATCAAAATCGCGTCGGAAAGTCACCTAATATCGGGGCAGTTGACCACGTTTCTGCGATTAGACACCGATAAAAACTCCATACAATGCATGGTGGATTGGCATGTCTAGACATATGTCTACGATTTTGCACCTTCCTGATATGTCTCCGATATTTGCGTTTTCGTATCGGTGCCATATCGGTAGGTCTAAATTTCTATCGTAGTAAGTGGACGCCGGGCCTAAAAGCCCTGTTATAGTGCATGATCTTATTAGATTATGAAAAAGTTCTTTGGTGGATATTGTTACACACAATCTATAACAAGGAGCTCTTGAAAAGACAATTAAAGTTATATTGTTTATGTTGGCTGGAATAATGCTACTACATGTGTGAACTGGACTGATGGAAAAGATATCCTCAGCCTGAGATGAATGCAGTATTTATAAATAAAAGAATAAAAAAAGGGGAAGAAAGTTTATATGTAATTACGGCACCACTATTCTAGCCTTAATAACTCGATGGGTGAACGCCCATTGACTCAGCGCTGTTATATACTCCAATGTTGACAACGCACCCAAACTCGCGGAGTATTGTTTATTTTAGGATTCGAGTGTGGTTCTGGATTTATCTCACCCATTTCAATGACATTAAATAGCATCACAATATCAGAATAATTCAAATTGCTGTAGCAAACCAGTTCCAACCGGTTTAATCTCGGTTTAATCCTTCGCAAATCCAGCCATTTTGTTCAGTCTTTCTCATTGGATCCCGAACTGCACAGTGCCTCGCCTATTGACATAGAGCAGCTGTTTGTACCTCAATGCAGACTGGTTCCCTGCCCCAGTGAAATATGGGACAGGTAACGCCTAGCTAGTGAACGACCTTGAACTGTCAGTCATGCCAGCTCTCTTGTTCTCAGCCCACACTGCTGGGCTCGAGTGGTTCACTCACTGCTTCACCACTTTGTTTAAGTCACTTATGGTCTGCCAAGGTGGCGCAATCCCATAATGTCCCAGAAAAAATGGGAGGCGTTACCTGGACTTATATGTGAGTGAACATATAGGGCACAAAGTGATTGCTAGTTCCGCCATCATCCACCAGGAAATCAGAAGTTGCTCCGCCACTGTAGTCGGGGAGCAACCATTACTATCAGTCGTTATAACCTATAGATCATATTCAGAAAAAGCTAAGAGGGTTGTCTAGTGCATATTCGTCGGAACCAATCAGATCTTGTCAAACTGATGCTATAAATAGAACAACGGACCATGTTATCCCTTTCACCAACCAGCTTAGAAATCCAGGTCATGAATATCTGCTGTGCTCTCTTTGACAATAACAGACATAGGTCTTTACTCTGTGCCGTATGAACTGGAATACTGCAGGCTGCACTGTGATTGGTTCCAAGGAATATGCACTAGACAGTGGTGGAAAAACTTCTCCATGGCAAGCCTCCCCCAAAATATTTTGGATAGAATCCATTGATAATTGGTCCCGCCACCTGGTGTTTTGGATAGCATCAGTGGGCAAGATGGCTGCCTCCATAGTACAATGACTATGTGCCCCTAGGCTTCTAGGCTAAATAGTGACTAGTTTTGAGACAAATCTAGATGGCGTCTAGATGGTGTGTCCGGTTTCATAAGAACTAGACATTAGACTTTGTTTTGTCCGTTCTTGCTTGCACTGTTGGTGCCGCTTTTCATGTCTGTCTAATACTTTTGTCACAAAACTAGTGAAACAGGTCCATGACGTATAGATTTATCTAACTCTTATGTTTTGGGTCTGTCTTTTCCTAAGGGCAGCTCCTTGTGTTGTCACGAAACTAGACAACCCCAATGTCTGTATGGTGTCAAAGACACGTCACAAAACTAGTGAAACAGGTCCATGATGTGTAGATTTGTCTAATTCTTATGTTTGGGGTCTGTCTTTTCCTAAGGGCAGCTACTTGTGTTGTCACGAAACTAGACAACCCCAATATCTGTATGGTGTCACAGACATGTGAGGAAACTAGTGAAACAGGTCCCTGGAGATGAGGGGTGAATAATTTAAGCCTCAACAGACTGGGACACGTCTACCTGGCGCCCCTCCTCCGTCAGTCGACACGGCCACTTGACGGTGAGTCTCACTGGGTGGTCGGACGTCTAACAGTAATTACAGGTAGGCTTAACCCTTTAAGGACGGGTGCCTGTGGCCGAGCTACTCCCGTAAGGACGGGTGTTGGTGGCAGTTTTTTGAATTTTTTTTATTTTTTTTATTATTAACTGGTGCTGGTGGCAGTTTAAAAAATTTTTTTTTTTTTTTAATTATTATTAACTGGTGCTGGTGGCAGTTTGTAACGCTAGAGGACGGGCATACAATTGTAACAACCCATAATTTGAGGTTGTAATCACGTATCATGATACACAATCCTAAACATTGTATTCTCTTGAAAAGAAATAGTAATTATGATGTCATACCTACATCATGTAAAGATAAGTTTAATATTGCTGTATTATTTCTTTGTTGAGACAATTGTGTAAATATTGGAGAAATGATCCCTCAAGGCATCATGCGTCTTTACTGGGGTGATACCTGGAGGCATCATACGTCCTTGAAGGGTTAAAGATGAAAACCTCCCCCAGTCCACCATGCCCCACGCCCTCAACACTCAGCCCGTCGCCTGTCGCCCTCTCCTCTAAGTCCCCCCTTATCGCCCACCCTGCGTCCCTCCCGCTGGTGACCGGCTGCTCCTCACTGTCATTCTAGTAAGGACCTTGCCGATCCCTGCGCTCAATAAACCAACTGATATGGATCACCCGGTAAAGATACTCCTATTTAGCGTCGCTTCGATTATAAATCGAAAGATTCCCTATTGAATTCAACCTCCTTGTGTTTGGATACTGGAGATCTCGACCCGTAATGAACTCGACCCGTTTTAAGAACTCGACCCGTAACGAACTCGACCCGTTTTTAAATCTTCCCTAGTCAAGTATCTTATTACAACTATATTCAGTAGTAAGTATGTTATTTTGGCTTCAAATTTGGTCTACACTGGGAAAGAAAATAAATACAGAACCCTTCCCCTAAGCCTACACCTATCCCTTTCCCTATCCCTAATCCTAACACTATCCCTTACCCTATCCCTAACCTTAACCCTACACCTAATTAATCATAACTGGACATATTTTTTTATAGCCGCTGGTTTATTTCTCTAGTGGCGAAATTGTCAGACCTTTCCTTCTATATGAAAATATTTTGTTTATTAGGCCCGGCGTCCACCTACTACGATAGAATCGTAGACCTCCCGATATGGCGCCGATACAAAATGTCAAAATCGGTGCCATATCGGGAAGGTGCAAAATCGTAGACATATGTCTAGACATGCCAATTCACCATGCATTGTACGGGGTTTTTATCGGTGTCTAATCGCAGAAATATGGTCAACTGCCCCGATATTAGGTGACCTTCCGACGCGATTTTGATTTTGCATCGGGAGGTGAATCGTAGGGCATATCGGTGCCATATCGTAGTAGGTGGACGCCGGGCCTAAGTATCTGAAACGGGTCGAGTTCTCCAATCGAGTTCTCCAAAACGGGTCGCGTTCTCCTGAAAATTATGGGTCGAGTCCCTTTTGGGTTGGGTTCTCCAGTAACCTTGTCGATAGCACCATTAAAAACACTCCAAACCAGCGACAACCACAGCTGCAGATAACCTTTCTCGCCTGAAGGTGGCGCGCTGGTCGGGGTAGCCTCGTTTTCATTTCAGTCACGCACCTCGGCGTCCATTTGGCGGGATCTCGCGAGGTCCTAGCTCAATCTTTTTGACGGGAACCGACCATCACGAGGGCGGATGAGCCGGGCGACGATTGCCGGGCCTGAAATACGCTGATCGGATGGCCTTCTAATTGGCCAAATCCCGCTTAGCTGGATCGTCGACATGAACGCCGATTTGTTCCAAGATGGCCGCCGCCGACCGGAATGCCTGATGAGAACGCGGGGGATTTTCGCTACACGATGTCTACAGCCAGCACTTGGGCAGCCGCCGTAAATCTATGTTAGTCTCTGACAGGAAAGCAACTCATAAGGTTTCCCTCATTACGTATTCCCCGCAATGAAAAATAATGTAATAGCCAATATTTACCCTCCATTTCGCGCCGAGTTTATTAACCAATAAGTAGGGAAGAGCGGGTCTCTATTTTGTGCGCGGAGGGTAAAATCCCTGTCGCTCGTCCGTCTGCATTACTTCCAAGCCGATGCCGTAATGCCGCCATTTGCATTATCATTCCGCTGTCGTCTGCTTCACCGAAAAGCCCGCGAAAACCCCACCGCAGCGACTTGCGAGGCGACCAGGTAATAAATCCCCGAGGTTTTACTGGATTAAGATTTCCATTCTTGCTCTTGAATTAGAAGTGGATTCAATTTAGGCGCCGGCGGGACTGGGTGACGTGAACAAACGAGCGGGGGCCGCTTAGCCCCACCACCCGGCGAGCAGGGCCGCTTACACCCTCCACCAATCAGCTTTTTATCCCCGCGTCAGACGCCACCGGAAGTGGACACTAATGGCGACACCTGGCGAGGAGGACGCCACCTCATTTCTCGACGCCGGAAAGCACGTGATTAATCTCTGTTCTCCCATTGGTCGCCAGTCTCACGTGATTGATTCGCGGCCTGTGATTGGTCGGCGACCCTGTCGTCGTCGTCGACTTGATTTAACGTGTGTTAGGATGTCGTTGCGTTGTTTTTTTTTTATTGGTAAGCAAAGTTTATATTGCGTGAAAACCTCCCGAGCTTCCTTGTGAATATACGTCTTTGTGGGGGTAAATTGAGTTTCCTACGTGATCACTCATTCATGTGTTATTTTTTTTAGTTAAGCTGTAGGGAAGGGCTTTAAACCAGCCGAATAAAAGACGTGTAAGTCGCCCTTCCCTTTTAATGGCCAGGTACATGTCTACCACTGACAATCTGAGAAAATCTGTGATAAATGATACTTAATGTATGGCACGCCTGTCACTCTAAAGTTCTCTTCCGAGCAACACTACAATGCTATGTATATTTGATTCCATTCTCAGCAAAAGATCTATCATTCCAGAAAAGTTCATATATACATATACATGTAGGCTATGTGTCATGTTATGAGAAGCCTATAGGACACAGAGCGATTGCTAGTTCTGCCATAATCCGCCAGGGAATTGTAAGATAGATCCACTGTAGTCGGGGGGCAACCATTGTTATAAGTTGTTATAATCTATAGATGATATCGAGACTAGGCTAAAATTCCTCTATGGCAAGCCCCAAAATTATTTTTTTATCAATTCCATTGTTAATTGCTCACACCACCTGGTGTTTTATATGGCGTTTGGGGGCAAGATGGCCGCTCCCATAGCACAATAGCTATGTGCTCTATATTTGATTCATCTCACATTCAAATATTTTTCAAATCAACGATTGTGTTTGAAAGAAATGATTGCATAATCCTCACCCAATAATCGAGTAAAATTATAAAATATTTACCTTTTCATTTATATTCTGAACGGTAGCTGGACACTACGCTTCCCTGCCAGCACGCTTCGGTTTTTCAGGAGGTGATCAATGGACACTACGCTTTATTGCAACACCCCTTACAATTTATGTCAGAACTCTGTCTAGACTTGATGTAGAAAATCCAAATAAGAACTGTCCTGCAGCTAACAAGGTGACAGAATGAAATAGACATGGCATGAAAATGAAGCTTAGTGTACAAGGCGAGCATCACGGTATCTTGAAGCATGTCGTCCAAATCACGAAGAACAGTGTCTTGGATTCTTCTGAATCTATTTACCTATATCCTCATACTGCAGGCCTACATATATTATACCCTTCCAGGTGTGTAGTCTGCAGGTCTATGCACCCAGCAGCTGCTGTTCTGGCAGACTGCACACAAACAGCTTAGATCTTCTCTAGTGAGTAGCTCATGTCTCGGCGCCTCACAGCAACTCACTCCTTAACTGTCTGTGAGACGTTGGCAGGCGGTATTTGGCAGGCGGGGTTTGGCAGGCGGCATTTGGCAGGCGGGGTTTGGCAGGTGGGGTTTTGGGTGCGGGGTTTGGCAGGCGGGTTTGGCAGGTGAGGTTTGGCAGTCGGCATTTTGCAGGTGGGGTTTTGCAGGCAGGGTTTTGTCGGTGGGGTTTGACAGGTGGGGTTTGGCAGGTGGGGGTTTTGCAGGCGGGTTTGGCAGGCAGGGTTTGGTGGGCGGGGTTTGGTGGGTGGGGTTTCATGGGGCGGGGTTTGGCAGGTGGTGTGTGGCAGGCGGTGTTTGGGGGGCGGTGTTGGGCGGGCAGTGTTTGGTGGGCGGGGTTTGGAGGGCGGGCTTTGGAGACCATGTTTGGAGGGCGGTGTGTGGCGGGCGGTGTATGGCGGGCAGTGTTTGGTGGGCAGTATTTGGTGATCAGTGTTCAGCGTGTGGCGTGTGGTGTGTGGCATGTGGTGGGCCGTGTTTGGGGAGCAGTGTTTGGCGGGTGTGTTTGGTGGGTGGTGTTCTGCAGGCGGTGTTTGGAGGGCAGCATGTGGCAAGCGGTATTTGGAGGGCAGCATGTGGTGTTCAGCGGGCGGTGTTTGGTGGGTTGTGTTCACATTGCGGTGTTGGGTGGGCTGTGTTGACCGGGCAGTGTTGACCGGGCGGTGTTCACTGGGCGGTGTTTGTTGGGTTGTATTCACTGGGCGGTGTTGACCGGGCGGTGTTCAGCAGGCGGTGTTTGTTGGGTTGTGTTGACCGGGCGGTGTTGACCGGGCAGTGTTTGTTGGGTTGTGTTCAGAGGGCGGTCTTTGGCAGGTGGTGTTGACCGGCTGGTGTTTGGTGGGTTGTGTTGACCGGGTGGTGTTAACTGGGTGGTGTTGACTGGGTGGTGTTGACTGGGTTGTGTTGACTGGGCGGTGTTGACCGGGTGGTGTTGACTGGGTGGTGTTGACCGGGTGGTGTTGACCGGGCGGTGTTTGGAGGGCGGTGTTTGGAGGGCGGTGTCGACTGGGTGGTGTCGACTGGGTGGTGTTGACTGGGTGGTGTTTGGTGGGTTGTGTTGACTGGGTGGTGTTGACCAGGCGGTGTTGACGGGGTGGTGTGGACCGGGTGGTGTTGACCGGGCGGTGTTTGGTGGGTTGTGTTGACTGGGCGGTGCTGACTGGGCAGTGTTGACCGGGCGGTGTTGACCGGGTGGTGTTGACCAGGTGGTGTTGACCGGGTGGTGTTGACCGGGCAGTGTTGACCGGGCGGTGTTGACCGGGCGGTGTTTGTTGGGTTGTGTTCAGAGGGCGGTCTTTGGCAGGCGGTGTTGACCGGCTGGTGTTGACCGGGTGGTGTTGACCGGGCGGTGTTTGGTGGGTTGTGTTGACTGGGCGGTGTTGACCGGGCGGTGTTGACCGGGCGGTGTTGACCGGGCGGTGTTGACCGGGCGGTGTTGACCGGGCGGTGTTTGGTGGGTTGTGTTGACCGGGTTGTATTCACTGGGCGGTGTTGACCGGGCGGTGTTGACCGGGCGGTGTTTGGTGGGTTGTGTTGACCGGGTTGTATTCACTGGGCGGTGTTGACCGGGCGGTGTTGACCGGGCGGTGTTTGGTGGGTTGTGTTGACCGGGTTGTATTCACCGGGCGGTGTTGACCGGGCGGTGTTGACCGGGCAGTGTCTGGTGGGTTGTGTTCAGCGGGCAGTGTTCAGCGGGCAGTGTTCAGCGGGTTGTGTTCAGAGGGCGGTCTTTGGCAGGCGGTGTCTAGCAGGCGGTGTTCTGCAGGCGGAGATAACATTATTAGCCCGCCGTCCCCGCCGTCCGCGACACGCCGCCCGCCGCCCCGCGTCCGCCGCGCGCCGATAACGCGCCGCGCCATCCATTACCCGCCATTACGGCCCGCCGCTGACAAATTGGATGAGCCGCGGCTGATCCTTCATTAATTATGATCTAGGAGAGGATTAGGGACGGCCGCTGACAGGCGCGCGCCCGTAGCTCAGGCTCAGCTGTGCGCCGCACCAAATGATTGTGTCACATCTGATTGGCTGAAAATCAGCGGGCGCGGCGGCCAGTAGCGTCGAGGAGCGCCGAGTGCAGTCAAGGAAATGATACTGTTTCTCTGCTCGTTCTAGCTGATTATTGGCAGCGATTTGTCAGCGCCACCTACTTGCCCCCTCCTCACAGTCCCCACCCAGGCAGGAACCCCGTCAATTTACCCCCCAGCGCTTCCCCAACCTCTGATTCCCCTCCTTCTAGTCCCACACAACCTTCCTCCGTCAATTCTCTGCAAACCTCAACTCCCGACCTCCCACTGCCTGCCCTCTCTCCTACATTTAACCGGGGGGCTGTTGAATAAAGTTCTTTCGTTTCTGGTGCAGTGCTGGACGATACAATAACTCCAACGACAAACGACATCCTGAACGTTGTTTTTGTTGTATGACAGAAGAGAAGATATTTTCTAAATGAATATATTTTTATACAACACCTTAACAGAGGTTAAGATTATTCTTATTGTCAAGATATCTTCTGTTTACAGCACATTATTTCATACAACACTATGGCCGCAAGGACGATCCTGGAAGACTTTTTTCCCGTTTGTAGTTTATTCATCAGCTCCCTGGCGTTTACACCAGACGATTGTTGGATTTTGCACCACCTGACGACTTTCAGCTGTAAATGGCTAAAAATCGATATATAAAGAAAGTGTAAACATTAGAGGAAATCCTTGGGTTGATGATATTACGTAATCGAGCACCACCTGACGATTATGGGCTTGACTATCTACAGTCGTCATGTTTGAGTCGTCTAGTGTAAACGCCGGGTTAGGTCACCACCTGACGATTATAGGCTTGACTATCTACAGTCGTCATGCTTGCGTCGACTAGTGTAAACGCCGGGTGAGAGGAGTAAAAGCTATGCTGACCATTGAACCTCATGACATTAGCTGTGGTAGACCTTTGCTTCGCTGACAGAATACATGACATACATATAAAAGATGCTAATTCTATTGGATTTCTCCTGATGATGACACTGTAGTGGTGGCTTTCTAAATAATTCTAGAATATTTTTTATTATTCATACCACCGGGAATGTAGTATACCTGTACTTCATATGTCACCAGTGGCATATAAATATTCTATGCCATAACCGTGGCATACAGTTACACCATGTTAAGTCTATGGAGATTTATATGAGGGGTAGGATAATATAGAGGAAACCTATGCAAGTTTGGGGTCAGAGCTCGTATTCCATCGAGTTTTCAAGAATAGCTGGTAATTCACAAGGCTAAGCCCCATCAATTAAGTAGCGATTCAAACAAGATGGGATTGAGCTCTGACCCTAAACTTGAATGGGTTTCTGAATTTATCCCACCTCTCACATTGACTAATAGGCTAACATTTGTGACAAAATTCCCAAATTGGATATTTTTCCTAAATATCTCATGGGCGTTGGATATGAGTTCCCAACGTGAAATGTATGTGGATGGGCATAAGACACTGTTTCCACCATGACCAAAATACATAAACAATAATGACTGGTTTTGTGTATGAGTGGCAGTAATCACCGAGTTGTTGACGCGTAGTGATAATCGAGCGATTGCAAAGATATTGCGGCGTCAACCACGAGGAGATTACAGCTACTCGTACACAATGTTAAGTCTATGGAGAAAAAAATTCCAGGGGTGAGATAATAAGAAAGAAACTGATGAGTGTTTGGTCAGATATCACTCAGCTCCGCTTCGTGATATCATGCCGTGAAGACAACTCATGCCATATAAACAATCATATGAAATTGAGTGATGTTTAGATTTTACCCTACCCTGTTACATCTTTTTAACTTCATGTCACCAGTGGCATATAAATATTTTACACCATTACTGTGGCATACAGTTACACCATATTAAGTCTATGGAGATTTAAATGAGGGGTAGGATAATATAGAGGAAACCTATGAACGTTTGGGGTCAGAGCTCGTATTCCATCGAGTTTAAATAGCGTGGTAATTCACAAGGCTAAGCCGCATCAATTAAGTAGCGATTCAAACAAGATGGGATTGAGCTCTGACCCTAAACTTGACTGGGTTTCTGAATTTATCTCACCCCTCACATTGACTAATAGGCTAACATTCGAGACATAATCTCCCCATTGGATATTTTTCCTAAAGAGCTCATTGGCGTTGGATACGAGTTCCCAATATTATTACATACCTATGGCCGAAAGTCTATGAAATACTACCCGCTGCCAGGGTTGCAGTATAAATGATGTTCGGGCGCACTGCGCCCATATTAAATATTCGGGCGCACTGTGACAATAGTGAATGTATGAGGCCAATTAGGTACATAAAATGCCATTTTTCTTGATATTTAGCTATGTAATAATAAAAAACGTAGTGACTGAGCTCGAAGGGATGCCATTCTCCGCCTTTTGATGCCATAAATACGTCCCTCCGCCTGCAGCGTCGGGACGTATTTATGGCATCAAAAGACCTCGAACGGCCATCCCTTCGGGCTCAGTAACCACGTTTTCTCTTATTAAGTCTATGGATAAAAAATACCAGGGGTGAGATAAAACCATGTTCCTTACATGGCCTTTATGTCAGGAGGTCAGGCACACTGCCCCTGAGCACGCCCCCCCCCCGTCACCATCCCCTCCCCGGTCACGATCCCCGCCTCCCCCGTCACCATCCCCCCTCCCCCGGTCACGATCCCCGCCTCCCCCGTCACCATCCCCCCTCCCCCGGTCACGATCCCCGCCTCCCCCGTCACCATCCCCCCTCCCCGGTCACGATCCCCGCCTCCCCCGGTCACCATCCCCCCTCCCCGGTCACGATCCCCCCTCCCCCGTCACCATCCCCCCTCCCCGGTCACGATCCCCCCTCCCCCGTCACCATCCCCCCTCCCCCGGTCACGATCCCCGCCTCCCCCGTCACCATCCCCCCTCCCCGGTCACGATCCCCGCCTCCCCCGTCACCATCCCCCCCTCCCCGGTCACGATCCCCGCCTCCCCCGTCACCATCCCCCCTCCCCGGTCACGATCCCCGCCTCCCCCGTCACCATCCCCCCTCCCCCGGTCACGATCCCCGCCTCCCCCGTCACCATCCCCCTCCCCCGGTCACGATCCCCCCTCCCCCGTCACGATCCCCCCTCCCCGGTCACGATCCCCGCCTCCCCCGTCACCATCCCCCCCTCCCCGGTCACGATCCCCGCCTCCCCCGTCACCCCCCTCCCCGGTCACGATCCCCGCCTCCCCCGTCACCACCCCCCCTCCCCCGTCACGATCCCCGCCTCCCCCGTCACGATCCCCCCTCCCCTCCCCGGTCACGATCCCCGCCTCCCCCGTCACCATCCCCCCTCCCCGGTCACGATCCCCCCTCCCCAGTCACCCCCCCCCCTCCCCGGTCACGATCCCCGCCTCCCCCGTCACCATCCCCCCCCCTCCCCTGTCACGATCCCCGCCTCCCCCGTCACCCCCCCCCTCCCCGGTCACGATCCCCGCCTCCCCGGTCACGATCCCCGCCTCCCCCGTCACCATCCCCCCCTCCCCCGTCACCCCCCACTCCCCGGTCACGATCCCCGCCTCCCCCGTCACCACCCCCCTCCCCCGTCACCACCCCCCTCCCCCCGTCACCATCCCCCCTCCCCGGTCACGATCCCCGCCTCCCCCGTCACCCCCCCCCTCCCCGGTCACGATCCCCGCCTCCCCCGTCACCATCCCCCCTCCCCCGTCACCATCCCCCCCTCCCCCGTCACCATCCCCCCTCCCCGGTCACGATCCCCGGGGCCGGGCACGGACCGGGTGCACCCCGAGTCACGGTTACACGAAACCCCCGGAGGAGGCCCGGACGTGACCAGAACGTCAAGGTGCGTAATGACTGACCTCTGCCCTGGAGCTACTATTACAGGTGTGCAGCGTGCATACGGCCCACCTGCCCGGGCCCTCCTCCACCCGCCTGACCCTGCTCCAGTGCAAACCCACGCCACTCCCAACACAACCCCGTGTTCCCCCCGTGTACAGTCAGCTGGGTCTCTCCGAGCTGGAGGTGTGCATGGCGCCGGATGTTCCTACGCAAATAGTGGAGGTGAGAAAGTAGCGCCGGTTTGCTTTCTGTCCGGCGTATCGCCCGGCGTATCACCCGGCGTATCGCCCGGCGTTTCGTCCGGCGTATCGCCCGGCGTATCGCCCGGCGTATCGCCCGGCGTATCGCCCGGCGTATCGTACGGCGTATCGTACGGCGTATCGCCCGGCGTATCGCCCCGCGTATCGCCCGGGGTATCGCACGACGCGCATGCGTGGAGCACCGGTCACGCATGACTACAGGTGAGAGGCATCATGATTTATTTCACCCTTGGTATTTTCCCCCATAGATTAACATTTGTTCACTTTGTCATATCGCCTTGACCCTTTTTCTCTCTTTTCACATAGGCCAGTTAAATGGCTTTAACAGCATGTGGAATTGTATGTTGACTGTGTGTACTAGGAATACATGCTGATATATAAATGAAATCAAGCTCATACTTACCAATCATCATTATCATAACCCGCACATCAAAACTGTATATTATATTATTCTATTCTAGCATAGTTACTTCATATTATACTTATATTATCAACAATTGTATATCTTATTTACAAGGTAACTTTGTCTCAATAGTTTTGTAGGTTTAGGATGCATGTTATGGTTATAATTACATTATGTTACAGTATAGATACAATGTGACGGAATAATACGTATTGAAGTAAAAATGTAGTTGTTAAATGTCATAATGGTAACGATGGCAGATCGGAGTCTTTTGTACTAACGAATCGCACCCAATAAAAATCTATAAAAAAGAAAATCAGGAACTTGTATCCAACGCCCATTGAGTATTTAGAAAAAAATCTTAATGGGGGATTAATATCACAAAGATCAGCCAGTTTATCAATGTGAAGGGTGGGATAAATTCATAAACCTGATTCGCTACGTGATTCATGCGGCTTCGCCTTGTGAATTACGATGCGATTCGGAATCGTTGGGATACGACCTTTGACCCTAAACTTTCATAGGTCACGGATTACTGGAGGTGAGAGGAATTAAGATTGATATTGCTGAATTATATAGAACTGCATCGAGAATCGTATAAATAGATAATACTCCACGAGTTTGGATGCTCCGTAATCATCATCGCGGCAAAGCCGAGTTTTGCGGCGATAATTTCTTATGATTTCCCATTGAAAGCATCCCCGATACACACCGACGCGCACCGACGCGATACGATAATCGATATAATCGATTGTCGTAGACCCTCTACGATATGGGTTTTTTAATCGTAGCGCGTCGGTACCGTTATCGTAGTAAGGGGTCCCTCCCACCTACTACGATTAAGTCTACGATTAACCCTTTGGCCGTGTCGGCGACAAACTGAAAAAATCATGGAGGTGCCGCCGACAAACTCCTCAATTAGTCAGGTTTTTGTCGCCGACGAAATTCAAACATGTTTGAATTTCGTAGCCCGTCGTAGCCCGTCGGAAGGTTAATCGCAGAGCACGGCGGGTTGTTGCCGCAATAATGCCTCCCACCTACTACGACGGGCTACGATTAAGTCTGCGATAGCACCGCGTGTCGCCGACGGCGTCGGCGACACGCGGTGCTATTGAGTACTTAATCGTAGACCGTCGTAGCCCGTCGTAGTAGGTGGGAGGGACCCCTGACCTGACTAAATGCTCCAATATGCGCTACGATTTTGCTACGATATAGATTTTGTATCGGAAGGTCAATATCGGGGCGCTTCGGTGCACGTCGGGAGCCCGCTGTTAAGCCCATGGAGAAAAATACCGGGCTGAGATAAATACAGGAAAAAAAACCGTATCAACGGAATAGTTCATACAGGAACAATCAATGGAGGAGAGATAGAATGAAACCAAGATGGGTAGTGAAAGAAAGATGAGGGGGAAGTGTAGCAATAACAAAAACATTAGAGACTGATCAGACATGGCGTGCGGTGTGGTGAGTGGATGTCCTGACACCCCGGGGTTACCTGATAGGCAGCCGGCCGGGTGGTCTGACGGCCGACCGACGGCTACGTCCGGCGCCGGGCCGGAAACGGGCCTCACCCCCGCCGGCGGGCGGCGCATCAACGCCCGGGTGTCAGGAGCCTTTATTCCGCAGAGGACAGGGGAGGGTAGACTGGCCTCAGTCAGGGCTGTGTCATATCCACCTCTATCTGGAGGACAGTAGAGGGTAGACTGGCCCAAGTCCCTGTGTCATATCCATCTCACCCTGCCTTCCTACCGCCAGCCTTACCCTAGACTGGCCTCAGTCCCTGTGTCTTACCCACCTTAGACTGGCCTCAGTCCCTGTGTCCTATCCACCTTAGACTGGCCTCCTACCCACCTTAGACTGGCCTCAGTCCCTGTGTCCTACCCACCTTAGACTGGCCTCAGTCCCTGTGTCCTATCCACCTTAGACTGGCCTCCTACCCACCTTAGACTGGCCTCAGTCCCTGTGTCCTACCCACCTTAGACTGGCCTCAGTCCCTGTGTCCTACCCGCCTTAGACTGGCCTCCTACCCACCTTAGACTGGCCTCAGTCCCTGTGACCTACCCACCTTAGATTGGCCTCAGTCCCTGTATCCTACCCACCTTAGACTGGCCTCAGTCCCTGTGACCTACCCACCTTAGATTGGCCTCAGTCCCTGTGTCCTACCCACCTTAGACTGGCCTCAGTCCCTGTGTCCTACCCACCTTAGACTGGCCTCAGTCCCTGTGTCCTACCCACCTTAGACTGGCCTCAGTCCCTGTGTCCTACCCACCTTAGACTGGCCTCAGTCCCTGTGTCCTACCCACCTTAGACTGGCCTCATACCCACCTTAGACTGGCCTCAGTCCCTGTGTCCTACCCACCTTAGACTGGCCTCAGTCCCTGTGTCCTACCCACCTTAGACTGGCCTCAGTCCCTGTGTCCTACCCACCTTAGACTGGCCTCAGTCCCTGTGTCCTACCCACCTTAGACTGGCCTCAGTCCCTGTGTCCTACCCACCTTAGACTGGCCTCAGTCCCTGTGTCCTACCCACCTTAGACTGGCCTCCTACCCACCTTAGACTGGCCTCATACCCACCTTAGACTGGCCTCAGTCCCTGTGTCCTACCCACCTTAGACTGGCCTCAGTCCCTGTGTCCTACCCACCATAGACTGGCCTCAGTCCCTGTGTCCTACCCACCTTAGACTGGCCTCCTACCCACCTTAGACTGGCCTCATACCCACCTTAGACTGGCCTCAGTCCCTGTGTCCTACCCACCTTAGACTGGCCTCAGTCCCTGTGTCCTACCCACCTTAGACTGGCCTCCTACCCACTTTAGACTGGCCTCATACCCACCTTAGACTGGCCTCAGTCCCTGTGTCCTACCCACCTTAGACTGGCCTCCTACCCACCTTAGACTGGCCTCCTACCCACCTTAGACTGGCCTCAGTCCCTGTGTCCTACCCGCCTTAGACTGGCCTCAGTCCCTGTGTCCTACCCACCTTAGACTGGCCTCCTACCCACCTTAGACTGGCCTCAATCCCTGTGTCCTACCCGCCTTAGACTGGCCTCAGTCCCTGTGTCCTACCCACCTTAGATTGGCCTCAGTCCCTGTGTCCTACCCACCTTAGACTGGCCTCAGTCCCTATGTCCTATACACCTTAGACTGGCATCAGTCCCTGTGTCCTACCCACCTCTTTCTTTTTTCCAATCATTTCATTAATGTAATAATCGGAGAAATTTATACAAAAATATCCAGCGTTTGAAACGTTTTACATGCCAACAAAGAGGCCGTCGCATTCAGCTGTTAATACTTCAGCTGGTTTTCGTTGTCAGGCCTATTAGTTCACTGGTAATTTGTGTCGTACAATCATTTTAATATAACACATTTCTCTGAGGACAAGGGAGGGTAGACTGGCCCCAGTCTCTGTGTCCTACCGCCACTTACCCACCTTTACCGCTACCTGCCGCAAGTTTGGCAACCTTGGTGAACTTAACCCTGTAAGGGTGAATGATGCCTTGAGGCATCAAGCAGCCCAGGGCGAATGATGCCTTGAGGCATGATTTCTCAAAAACATGAATGAAGCAATATTAATCAAATTTTCACAAAACGTAGGTCTATCACCACTATTAGTATTTCTATTCAGAAAAAAATAAAATATTTAGGAGATTATATTTCGAATCACGTGATAAAATACTCAAATGAGGGGTATTGAAAAACATATGCCCGTCCCCTGACAAACTCCCAGAAGCACCCGTCCTGAAGGGGATAGCTGGGCCACCGGCACCCGTCCTTAGAGGGTTAATAAATGAAATAAAAAATCATAATCGCAGACTTGCCCACGTCTACTGATCGCAGCGCTCAGTGCTATTGCCCTGCTCGGGTGGACACCTCCACTCAGAGGCGGGTGGCGGTGGATCCCTAATGAAGCAGCCCCGGCACACCTGCGGGGATGAGGTTACATATTGGCGGTGATTGATCATTTACACCTGTGACAATCTGTGACACTCTGTGACAAGCTGTGGCAACCTGCCAGGCGGCTGTACAGTGATGGAGGAGGCGCGCGTTGCCATGGAGTGGCGCCATGGTGACCGGGCTGGCGTCCTTAGTTACCGGGTGGGAGGGATGCTCCGGGGACGTACGCCCAGTCACGTGTCTATAGGACACATAGCTATTGTGCTATGGGAGTAACCATCTTGCCCCTGATGACACTCAAAACACAAGGTGGCGGGACAAATAAACAATTGATTTTATCCAAAATATTTTGGGGTGTTTGCCATGGAGGAATTTTAGCCTCTTCTCAATATTATCTATAGATTATAACAACTGATGATAGTGGTTGCCCTCCGACTACAGTGGCGCTATCTTACAATATCCTGGCGGATGATGGCGGAACTAGCAATCACTCTGTGCCCTGTAGCCTACCACCACGTGGCGCCACTAGCGTGATACCCACCAATCACATGCCTCTTGGGTTTATTCTTAATTCAATTGACCATTTTATCATCAGACATAGGCCTTATATATATTCTAATCTGCGTCACCTGTATCCCAACCCGCCATTCAAAGGTTAACCCCTTTTGTTTTGCAAAATTGTCAAGTTGTTTTTTTCATGCTACGTTTACACAAGTTGGGCCGGTAGGCTGCGATTACTGGGTGCAGCCCACCCCAATTCTCTTGCGATTTATGTTTCGATTTATGTTCAAAACTCCTAAGAAGGATTCTGTGAAAACTTATAGTCGTCAGTGTAAACGCTCTGGTACATTCTGAGGTCGACGACTTTTGGGTGGACATTGCCACCACCTGACGACTATTGGCTTGACGATCTACAGTCACCACATATTTAGTCGTCTAGTGTAAATGCTGAGTTAGGGCACCACCTGACGACTATTGGCTTGACGATCTACAGTCACAACGTATTTAGTCTTCTAGTGTAAATGCTGAGTTAGGGCACCACCTGACGACTATTGGCTTGACGATCTACAGTCACTACATATTTAGTCGTCTAGTGTAAATGCTGAGTTAGGGCACCACCTGACGACTATTGGCTTGACGATCTACTGTAGCCAGGCATTTAGTCGTCTAGTTTATCCTACCCCTAATATAAAATCCCATAGGCTTAACAGTGAGTTTCCGTATGCCACGCTGACTGGCATATGGAGTTTTATATGCCACTAGTGGCATACAGCATTGTTATCACGTAATATTCCAAAATCGAGGAGATGGGGTAGGATAAAATCAAAACCTGATTCGTTTTAATCTTGGCCACCGCATTCCACTCCTGGAGTTTTGGCTCTGGACTTCACTCGGCTTTGCCTCATGAAGTCACTATGCCGAACTCCAGTCATGGCATACGGTGGCCAAGATTAAAACTCATCCAGTTTTACGATAGTAAATGCTGAGTTAGGGCACCACCCGACGACTATTGGCTTGACGATCTACTGTCGCTGGGCATTTAGTCGTCTAGTATAAATATCGAGTTAGGGCACCACCTGACGACTATTGGCTTGACGATCTACAGTCCCCACGCATTTACTCGTCTAATGTAAACGCCGGGTGAGGTTCGAGTGGGCATCATCAGGGACCTGTTTCAGTAGTTTCGTGACACGTCTCGATGGCGTCTGTGACACCATACGGACAGATCACAAGATTGCAATCGATGACACGCGGAGTTTCACTCACTTCCGTAGAGATTAAGCAATGCCACTTTAACATGACTACGAGATACATATAACCGTTAATCGTGCCAAATATGGAGAAGATTGGGCACTCCGATCTTCAGATATTTGCTAGTCTTTTTCTGCTGTTGCTTGCACTGTTGGTGCCGCTGTTGATGTCTGTCTAAGCCTAATGTCACAAGCCTACTGAAACAGGGACCTGTTTCACTAGTTTCGTGACATGTCTGTGACACCATACAGACATTGGGGTTGTCTAGTTTCGTGACAACACAAGTAGCTGCCCTTAGGAAAAGACAGACCTCAGACATAAGAATTAGACGAATCTACACATCATGGACCTGTTTCACTAGTTTCGGGACAAAAGTGGCACCAACAGTGCAAGCAAGAACGGACAAAAACGAAGTCTTATATCTAGTTCTTATGAAACCGGACAAACTGGACACGCCATCTAGACATGTCATGAAACTAGTGAAACAGGTCCCTGGTCCCTGAAGTCACTTTCCGTAGGATTTAAGGAATGCCACTTTAACATGACTATGAGATACATATAACCGTTAATCGTTCCAAATATGGAGAAGATTGGGCACTCCGATTTTCTGATATTTGCTAGTCTTTTTCCGCTGTTGCTTGAACTGTTGGTGCCGCTGTTGATGTCTGTCTAGGCCTAATGTCACAAGCCTACTGAAACAGGGACCTGTTTCACTAGTTTCATGACATGTCTAGATGGCGTCTAGATGGTGTGTCCGGTTTCATAAAAACTAGACATTAGACTTTGTTTTGTCCGTTCTTTCTTGCACTATTGGTGCCGCTTTTCATGTCTGTCTAGCACTTTTGTTACGAAACTAGTGAAACAGGTCCATGATGTGTAGATTTGCCTGATTCTTATGTTTGGGGTCTGTCAGCTACTTGTGTTGTCACAAAACTAGACATACCCAATGTCTGTATGGTGTCACAGACATGTCACGAAACTAGTGAAACAGGTCCCAGCTCCCTGAAGTCGACCAGATGCGTCGAGTTAATGACAACATTGATCTGTAACCTTCAGACGAAACACGATCTTCTCAGAATCCACCACAATGCAGCTGTTTGTCTCCCAGTCGCCGACCAGCGCCACTTCACCTTCCCCGTCATTGTCTCCTCACAAATGACAACTGTTCTCTCAACTATCAAGTTCGACAAACTGAAACAATATTCCCCTTTTTAAGGCGAAGCAATTCATACTATGTTACAGATATACCTCGTTTTGTAATCAGTATCGAAATGGAATCAGGACAGGATGTATGTATACGTGGATTATTTTTCTCTTAATCTGGGAAATAATGGAGCCAGGTGTATGCTGGGAATAAGTACTGATGTAGTATTAAGGACTGGTCGTAGACCTTTTGTGAGGTTTAAGGTAGGAGTAAGAAAAATGCATATCAACGTCCGCACAGTTATTGTATAGATTGCCCCTTCTTTGTACTCGTTTATTGCATTGCATTACAATGCACAGTCACCTTACACGCCTTAAATCCCCTCTAGGATTATATTTCTCTCAATGTATGATTACGAATGTCAGTTCTAGGCGCTCTTAAAACCACTTAACTAATCTAATCTGTTTTTCTAGAGTACGACCAAGACACGTACAGGCTACCTCTACACTCTTTTTTCAGTTACCAGTCTGGTTTGTTTTTCATTACAAATCATTATCATCTAAATCTGTATCACTTTCGCTGCAGTGCCAAACATCAATTTACCACGAAAAACGTTTTATATCTTTAAAATTCATTACATCATTTAGTATCTGCCGCACTTTTGCAGTGCAGGTCGCCAATTATTTTATTATCCATCGTATACAAAGCCCCCATTGAAAATGTATGGGGACTCAGTAAACCACGACCCATTACATAAAACCTGTCAGATACCACAACTGTGGTATACGGATTCTCACTAGGCTCTATGGGAGAAGAATTCTTACCGATCTAGGCTTAGAGCCTTGAAAATCCACTGGCCTGCCTCCAGTGCTAAACATGTTCATTAATGCAACCCAAAGATTCCTATAATCTCAATGATGCCACCTAGCGGGAATACTATGTACTTGGCGTCCTAGGGGCTTTATTCGGACTGGAATACAGAATACCACTTAGAGAGTGTGAGATCTTATGAGAGGGGGTCCACCCGAACCTTGTACAGAAAACCACTTAGAGAGTGTGAGATCTTATGGCAGGGGTTCATAATATCCACAAAAGGTGGTCAGCTCTAAAGGCAATGACTAATACGATGTATAGCCCGAGGGAATCTTAAACTCACACGTCTGTCAAGAGATCTACACCCCGAACATACCCAGCCCGCCCACGTTCTACCACTACCACCTCCCCGACACGCTGACAAGCTTTATCACACTTAGATTGGCCACCCACCCCTGTCTGCGCTGAGCTATGATATAGGGATTAGTCGGGATAAATCACATATGGTATCTGCAGTGTGCGCCTCAAACCATGTATGTTTGTTCTGTGTTCGTTCTAAGGCCTGGCGTCCACCTACTACGATAGAAATTTAGACCTCCCGATATGGCACCGATACAAAAAACAAATATCGGAGACGTATCGGGAAGATGCAAAATCGTAGACATATGTCTAGACATGCCAATCCACCACACATTGTATGGGGTTTTTATCGGTGTCTAATCGCAGGAATGTGGTCAAATGCCCCGATAGTAGGTGACCTTCTGAGGCGATTTAGATTTTTTATCGGGAGGTGCATCGTAGACCATATCGGAGCCATATCGTAGTAGGTGGACGCCGGGCCTTAGAGTAGAACTGCTGCGTATACAATATTCATAGCATTATAATTTGATTATGATTGTAGATTTATGGAAATTTCATTGAAAGTACACACAAAATAAGATAAGAACATGGAAGAATGGCTTCAAGTGTATGAACTGACACATTCTCCAATGAATACTCAGGGTATATTAAAAAAAACCCAACAAGTTTTGGTCAAAGTCGTCATTCTCCACGAGTTTGATGCGGTGTGACATGAACGAGACGACAGCCGAGTGAATATCACATAGCATTCAAACGAGTTGGAGATTGACTTCTTTGACCAAAACAAGTTGGTTTCTGTATTTATCTCACCCCTGTACACACTAACAGAATGGCCAACACACTGGCTATATGCCATGGAGAACGAACTTCAATACTTGTAGGGGCATGGAGAACGGGTTCCCAATGTTAAGCCTATGGACATTTATCCCAGGGGTGAGATAAATCTTACTACATCAACGATGTCATTATATACCTGTGCAAGTACGTTACACAAATACCAACCTCTTCTAGGGTATTGGTATTAAATAAATGCCAGCACAGTATGGTCGTATGAAATGATGTACCACCCTACTTTGAATACACGTTCTGATTGGCTGAAAAAAATTGCATTGACCTACTAATAATATACTAGTAGTGACTTGCGGCACTCCGCTAAATTTATGCACGCAAAGGATAACAGGAGTTAAAGGGAAAAAAGTAAAAAGAACTGTGCTTGGAGAGTATTCCACGCTCAACAGACATACCAGCACACTTTGAATCAAGCTTGGACGTCGTCAAATTTCCGTTTGTAATTTATCAAATACTTATATTGGAAGGTATATAGAATAAAAAAATTGTATTGCCTTACTGGTACATACTCCCATACGTTGTTCCTTTCAATAGAATTATTCCACTCACTCTGCAAGCAAGTGGAATATTTTTATCAAAGGAAATGCGGTACACGAGTACGTACCAGTAAGATACTATCGTAAAACTGGATGAGGTTTAATCTTGGCCTGCGTATTCCATGACTGGAGTTTGGCAAAGTGACTTCATGAGGCGAAGCCGAGTGAAGTTCGGAGCCAAAACTTCAGGAGTGGAATGCGGAGGCCAAGATTAAAACGAATCAGGTTTTGATTTTATCCTACCCCGTCTCCTCAATTTTGGAATATTACGTGATAACAATGCTGTATGCCACTAGTGGCATATAAAACTCCGTATGCCAGTCAGCGTGGCATACGGAAACCCAATGTTAAGCCTATGGGGTTTTCTATTAGGGGTAGGATAAATACCTTTTATCTAATTACTAAAGATCTGAGGGGAGAGTGGCAGACACTTACACCAACGAGTATACTCGATACTTCCACCTAGACTTGCTCAAGTCTTTGATCATGAATATTCATTGAATCATTAAAATAGATCACGATGAAATGCATTCAACAAGGACACAGGGAGTGAGGCCGTCTAACTTAAAGCTTGTGGGTTAAGGCGGCCAGGGATTTAACCAGACCAGCACACTGCACCGCTAGAGCAACCTACAGAAACTCGTTTTGCGGTACAATAAACCGGAGCGGCGCAGTGTGCCAGACCAGAGCTAAGGTAATGTAGCTCTGGTGGCCAGTGTATACCCCACTTACCAACACCAGGTAAGGTCTCGCCTCCTCACGCGAGAACATAACGAGAAGTGACGTGAGGCGGCAGGGGGCGCTGCTGTTGTTTTCATCTGGTGACTAGCGGCCCCTGGTGGGGTAACCGGACACTACACACCTCTGCTTCCCGCCGTGATCAAAGTGCCGCCAGGACCACCAGGATCGCTGCAGTCGGCCCGATCCTGGAGAACGTCTACGGTGGCCCGCAGGTGCGAACGGCGTTTATCTCACTCTCACAAGTTTAGCCATAGGAATAACGTTAGAAAAAAATACTCAACGATCACCCCCGTAAAGTGACAATACTACGCCACACCCGTGGCGCAGTGAATTTTGTGATGACGTCATATGGATTTGCTAAAAGCGTTTACTCTGAAATTGTGATGATATTTAATGTCATAAATAGGGCTGAGATAAATCAAGATTCGCACTCGAATCGTAAAATACACAAAACTTCACTAGATTGGATGGGCCATAATCGTCACTCGGCTTCGGCTCGATGATGATTGCGACACATCCAAACTCGTGGAGTATTGTCTATTTATACGATTCTCGATGCAGTTCTATACAAGTCTCTCACTGTGTCTACATCAGAGATCGAAACCTCAATACAGTTGTCTCCGTTCAGCGCTGCCTAACCCGGCGTTTACATTAGACGACTAAATATGTGGCGACTGTAGATCGTCAAGCCAGTGGTGGCAATGTCCACCTCAAAAGTCGTCGAGCTCAGAATGCGCCTGAGTGTTTACACTGGCGATTATAAGTTTTCATAGAATCGCCGCCCATGTAGACGACTAATTCAAGGCCGCTTGAAATAGTCGCCGGCATCAGAGGATGACCAAAAGTCGTGAGGTGGTGCCGAATTGCGTAATCAGATGTAATTAGATGATCTACAGTCGCCACGCGCTTGGCGTTTACATTAGACAATTTCTATCATTTTGCTGCTGAAAGTCGTCAGGCCGTGCAAAATGCCAGAATCGCCGGCCAGAATCGTCTAGTGTAAACACTGGGTTACGGTGCACTGTAATATATAGCTACGCGGCCGCTCAGACTAACCCGGTGTTTACACTAGACGACTAAATATGTGATTGTAGATTGTAGATCGTCAGCCAATAGTCCTCAGGCGGTGGTTATGTCCATTGCAAAAGTCGTCAAGCTCAAAATTTCCTTGAGCGTTTACACCGACGACTATGAGTTTTCACAGAATCGCCGCCTATGTAGACGACTATTTCAAACCGGCTTGAAATAGTCGCCGGTGTCAGAGCATTTTCAATAGTCGTGAGGCGGTGCCAAATTGAGTAATCTGACGTAATCAGACGATCTATAGTCGCCACACGCTTGCCGTTTACATTGGACGATTTCTAGCTTTTTACTGCTGAAAGTCGTCAGGTGGTACAAAATGCGAGAATCGCCAACCAGAATCGTCCAGTGTAAACGCCGGGAAACACGGCCGAGTCCGGCCTCCTACCTATAGAGGCACAGTGCGAAAGTGGACTTGTTTTATCAATATCCCGAACCATTCGTAAGATCAATATGGCTATTTAAGTTTTTGAGTTCCCCTTTAAGTCTGTTTCCATTTGCCCTCGCCGATCTACAGTCACGAACTACCGACGGACCCTTACCACTGCTGACACAAAATCAATCAATGCAAACATAGATATACCTTAGATAACACAGGGACACCTAAACTGGATACACACTAATATATTGGCAGACCTAGCCCGGGGCCTCGTTCCATAAAAAGCAACAATTTCCCATCTCGTTTTGTAGTATGTACAGCATGGTCAGGTCGTTCTATCTAAGTACCTTTTGAGAATATCTTTGGAGTCAGTCTAGAAGAGAAAGAACACTCATTTGAGTCACAGTAGCTTCACTTTACTTTTTTTATACCACACGATTTTCAATAGCTACAGACAATACTTTCTGCCACAACTCAAATCATATCGTTTGTTCCACGTAACACACGTCTTTGTACAGACAATAATTGAATGATAAGTTAAAAAAAAAAATTTGAATGATACTAGAATTAATCACCTCCTAGGACAGTAATGCGGATTTCTCAAAAACTTCGATTAGTTTCCTCGGGACCCTGCTGAAACACTGCAATGTTTTGATATGTAGCTTTCGCCTTAGATGTTAGCGCTTGACACTTATACTTGAGAAACACATTAATCAGCTGCATGTAAACGATCTAAATGCCATTAACTGTATGCAATTATGTTTGAAATCCGACCCGCACTTTCACCTCGTTGACGCATGTAGCGAGAAGGAAATCCCATCGTTAACTGAGTCGGCCATGGTGTATGAAAGCGGCGTTTGAAGTGAGATTGGATCATATGGTTTTTGTCAGCGGAGATTAAGATAGGACATGTTTGTGTAAGGAGTTTGACCCTGTCAGTAGCTGGTGGGACTCTAGACTGGCTCCAGTCCCTGCATCCTATGGCCACCCTCCTCGCTGGGATACAGGCTCCAGTCCCTGCATCCTATGGCTACCCTCCTCGCTGGGATACAGACTCCAGTCCCTGTATCCTATGGCTACCCTCCTCGCTGGGATACTATGGAGAAACCAAACAAGAGTTAGTCGTGTTATTGTTTATCGCACGACGGCAATATCGCGTATTACTGCGCGAGGCGAAGCCAATAGCAGTATTACGCGATCTTGCCGGAGTGCGATGAACAATAACACGACTAACTCAAGTTTGGTTTAGAATTTATCTTACCCCGCCCATCTAAATTACTTCTACATTAACAAATGAAATCGTTTCTCAGGTGTATCCCACTAGAGCAATATTTTTCATTTTTCTGAACGCCAGACCGAATACAGTGACGTAATGTTAAGGCTATAAAGTTTTTTATTAGGGGTAGGATAAAGGCTCCAGTCCCTGCATCCTATGGCTACCCTCTTCCCTGGGATACAGGCTCCAGGCCCTGCATCCTATGGCTACCCTCCTCGCTGGGATACAGGGACTGGTTCAATCGGTAATGGTGTTGGATATTTGGCACTGTTTAGCACCAGTATTCCCAATACTCTCCATACAGATATCCTGGCTACTAGTCAGGATATCTGCCAGGATATTAAAACCCTCTCACTTTCATCTCAATAAGGTCAAAGTCAGAAGCAGGCAAAATGTATTGCTATGAAAACACAGGTGGCGAAGGAACTGGAGGAGGGGAGGGGGGAGGGGTAGGAGGAGGTCTTGGGTTACAGGGAGCGACTGGGGGCCATAAACAGGAGATTCTGTTTCTACTGGACAAGTCTTTGATTCATGGGCCAGTCAGAGAAGGATACATACTAAAATGAACTTTATTCTGATTTTGATTAATCATTTAATTAATGTTCATAATCAAAGACTTGAGCAAGTCTAGTGTGACTCTTGTGCGACATGTGGCTGGTCCAGGATTATTGATCATGTCTGCCACATGAGATGCTAATAAAACCACACGACCACCCGACATGGGCGTGCGGGAGAGGGTGGTGGCTAATCGTAGAATCATGATCTGGGTGCCATCAATTGCCGCTTTGCAGGATGTATTTTGGTCATGGTGGAAATAAGAAACCAGTATCTTAGACCCGTCCGATTCCCGGTACTGTATTTGGACGTACATATGACCTCAACCCTGGTATTTTGTCCCATAGGCTTAACATAGCGAACCCTACGAGTATTGCAGTCCGTTCTCCATGGTCTATATCCTGTGTGTTGTCCATTATTTTAGGATGAACAGGGATTAGATAAATACAGAAAGCAAATCATTTTGGTCATAGTTGTTGTTCTCCAACTTGTTTGAATGCTACATGATATTCACTCGCCTGTCACCTCGTTCATATCACTCCGCATCAACCTCATGGCTGTCACCTCGTTCGCTGCATCAAACTTGTGGACTCACTCACTCACTCACTCACTCACTCACTCACTCACTCACTCACTCACTCACTCACTCACTCACTCACTCACTCACTCACTCACTCACTCACTCACTCACTCACTCACTCACTCACTCACTCACTCACTCACTCACTCACTCACTCACTCACTCACTCACTCACTCACTCACTCACTCACTCACTCACTCACTCACTCACTCACTCACTCACTCACTCACTCACTCACTCACTCACTCACTCACTCACTCACTCACTCACTCACTCACTCACTCACTCACTCACTCACTCACTCACTCACTCACTCACTCACTCACTCACTCACTCACTCACTCACTCACTCACTCACTCACTCACTCACTCACTCACTCACTCACTCACTCATTTAGGGACGATGTGGGTCAACTTTATTCAACACTTATGGACGACCTTATGGACGGCTATGGCCCGGATATGGCTCCGATATGGTCTACGATGCACCTCCCGATAAAAAATCAAAATCGCGTCAGAAGGTCACCTAATATCGGGGCAGTTGACCACGTTTCTGAGATTAGACACCTATAAAACCCCTTCCGATACGTGGTGGATTGGCATGTCTAGACATATGTCAATGATTTTGCACCTTCCCGATATGGCTCCGATATTTGCTTTTTGTATCGGTTCCTTATCGGTAGGTCTAACTCTCTATCGTAGTAGGTGGACGCCATGCCTAATACTGTCATGATGAACAAAATTTAATCTTATCAAACGATAACCCTTGTACGAGTTACAGAAAAAGGTCTTCACGTGTGACCCTAGATTATTAAACGGGCCCCTGAATCACCCTCCTACAAATCACCATCCCTTCAGACCGACCTTTCAGCAAACTGAACTCTAAGTGAGGAACTTTTTAACCAAAGTCTCGTTTGTCCGTCCAATACATATGTATACTCCACAAACGATCAGAATTACGAATAAGCAAAATCTAACTTTTTTTAAAGTTTGCTCCATGACATCTCGAGATGTCTATATTTTTCAGATGGGTTCTTGCTCTGCCGTATTTGCTCAGCTGAATGTCTTTTAAATATCAATATTTCTCTGTACCTGGAAACATGGAAGAAGTGTGCCTTTAGATGAAAACGATGACCTCAGTATATCAAAATGTAGCAGTAAATGAATAATTCATTATGTGTTTAGTCATTTACTGTACATTTCTCTCCTTTTAATTATTTCTTCCTCATTTTACAAAAAAACATGTTCTTCTACAGGTCATGAATTCACATCATTGATGATTCATACAAATCCTGTAATAATGAGGTTTGTTTCTAAAAGTTCTATTGAGGGGTACTTGTGTTGATGGTATTACAAAATGTATATAGTGCCCCTGTTATACGCATCAGTATGAGGAAGAATAGTGTGGATTATTTAATGACCCAATGATCTAATAAGGATACTTCATAGAGTTATCCATGATGCATTGGGGAAAAGACTACCTGGTATCATAGTTATATCTATGAGTTCATAATGATGCTTACGTATCATGGATTTATATTCTTCCAATCAATAAAGTTCCAATTACTCAGGCCTGGCGTCTACCTACTACGATAGAATTTAAGACCTACCGATATCCGAAACAAAAAGTAAATATCGGAGATATATCGGGAAGGGGCAAAATCGTAGGCATATGTCTAGACATGCACCATGCATTGTGTGGGGTTTAATCGGTGTCTAATCGCAGAAACGTGGTCAACTGCCCCGATATTAGGGGACCTTCCGACGCGATTTTGATTTCTTAACAGGAGGTGCATCGTAGACCATATCGGAGCCATATCGTAATAGGTGGACGCCGGGCCTTATGGTAGAGTATTAATTTAGAATTACAAGAATACATGAAATGTAGGATATTGGTAACATGATGAAGTCTAGTTTGTACTCTCAAATTCTGTAGATATTTATATATCTCCTGTTCAGAGCACTTTCACATAATCTTGAATTGTCCAAATAGTAACACTTGAACATATATAAGTTCCATTGTCTTTGCAGTGATCTTTAGTCATGTCTAGCAATGCAGTGTATAAATTTACCGGTGAGGAATTCAATAGGACCATTACACCATTTTAAACAATCAAACACACTTATCTAATCAAAGATGAAAGGATTACTGCACCCCTTTTAAAATATAACCTAACAGGAATCCATCCCAGAATCTGTAATGTCATCAAAGGGATTCCTAGAATTCCCGTCAGAGAATGGTTTGTACACCTGGCCTTTATGTATCAGGTCCCAGAGGGCGGCAACATACCAAATAAAGCTTCTGGAGCATTAAAGACATCTTGGAGTTGTCAGGAATGAGCAATTTAGTTCGCTGACTCGACTCCCACTGCTGAAGGGGCTCGGGGCCTCTTTGTCAGTCAAGTGCGAGGTTTACGTTGATTTAGCTGGGATTACACCGATTCAGTGGAGGTATAACTGAGGGTTAGAAGTGGAGTACATCAGGGCTACCCTGGCCGCCACTTCCATAAATCGATGTAGTGCTCTTTTCGATGCGCGCAACGACGCATGCGTGAACGCGGTGATTTCCGAGATGTTACCCACTCTCCGAGCAGATATCTCGCGGTGCTAGTGCTTACTATAGATCTCTGCCTCAACACAAAGCAGTGGCCTTTGAATAATCCAGGATGTATCGTAGGGCTGGACGATGAGATCTAACTCAAGATGGAGGAAGTCTGGGATGATCCACACTAAACTTCGTTTCATAAATGAGATCCCTGGTGGACAGTAAAATCCTTCTTGGAAATTGTCCTAAGTGTGTTGCAGAAGTCTCTTAAGGATAAGTCCCTCGAACCTAAGCCTGAGACCCCATAGATGAGGGACAATTTCTACATATACCCGGGATGATTCAACAGGCCAGATGTCCTAGGAAGTGCCGAATAAACCTACGATTATCCAGCTCCTCCAGAGCCTCTTTTTTTTCTTTAAATGAATCACATTCCTTTCTCTTCTACCATGATCAGCCATTTTGTTTAAAAAAAACCCCACTGAATACAATTAAAATCACAACTTATTATACTGTATTTTATAAACAAGCTAAATGTACGACAGCTGCCTTATACAACAACATTGGCCCTAGGACGATCAGAGGACAATTTCTGATGATTTATCCTGGATTATTAAACGGCCTACTGGTTCCCTGCGTATCCACTAAGGATAGGGGGAACCAGCCAATATTTCAGATTCAAACAGGGCAACTGTCAATAGTCATGAAAGTCAAACAACTCATATAGTATGGAATGAGAAATTCTGTAATTGTTCAATGAGCTTCTCAGACAATCCAGCCGTTTCTTTATCAGTACCACTTTATAATGTGAATCCACATTTGATTAGACTGCCCCTTTGAGTGAGCACTTATCTTGTGTTAACAAACAAAATCCTGCAACACATGAGGTACTTCCCACTGAAGAAAGCAATCCTTAAGACTATGTCTGATTTGACATAACAAATAGCAGAAATGAGTGTATATCATTTACCATGTAAATATGTGCATCTCTATATAAAGGTGGAACACAAAATACTCCCCAAAGCACTAGAATTTAGGGGGTTGTGTATGGGATGCCGGGCAATGGGAGCTGTAGCTATGTCTATACGTTTGTCGGTATGGACAATGGTTATATAGGTGTGTAAATGATTTGTATTTAACCATCATCTCACTGAAATACCATATTCCTATATACCTATGAGCGAACAACCTATGATAACTTAACGCTGCTGGGGGTGGAATAACTTTTGTTTACTGCCCAGGTTGAAGTTACTGTCCAGGTTGACATTTACTGCCCAGGTTGACGTTTACTGCCCAGGTTGATGTTCAGATACATTCAGTTTTTATCGATATTAGCCGACAATTGAAGGTATATAGGAATAGGGAAACCATGTACCAGTGGAAATAAGTCAAAGTTACTCGGTAAGGCTTGGAAATATTACTGCCCGCGGCTACGCCTTGGGCAGTAATTTTTCCAAGCCTTACCGAGTAACTTTGACTTATTCCCACCGGAACATAGTTTCCCTCTATTCCTCGTGATTACAAATCGTGAGTATTATTTGTTGTTTTCCTGCACCATATTATTGCCTGGAAGAACGATTTCTAAAAATCGAAAGAAATAAAAATGTAAAAAGAAGAGGGATATTTGGAAAACTGGCGGATGGGCCAGATTTTGTCCCAAACAGGCAGTTTGGCCACGGATATAAGCGGCCACAGGGAGTAGAGCGCAAGAACTCTGCTAGGAGAGCGGTGATTTCCGAGATGTGAACCCCGTAGCAGGGTGAGAATGAGGCTCTTTCACACGGTCCGGCGTCGACAAAAAAGTGCTCCTTATTAATCGTCACGTCCAACAGAAAGGAAGAGCGAAATAATAAAAAATAAATAAAAAACCAAAAATAAATAAATAAATATATTTAAAAAAAAACACTCTATGTTCTTTCTTCGCGTAAATCGAACTTGTCACCAGAGGAAGCTGTCTCTAAGTAGCTGATTTAGAAAAGGAGAATTAACGTAACGCTATAAAGTGGCTGGGGTATTTTTTTGTCTGGGAGTCCACACGAATTTAATACCCCTCTGAGGGTGTGTACGGGACCGCGAACAAAGAGCGACCAGCCCCATCCCTATGCCCATTAACGCCGACGTGAAAACCGATTACGGCCAGAAATCAATTTATTATTATTGACCAGGGTAGCTCCCCACCCATCCTTTTTTTTCTGTAATTTACTGACAGGAAATTTAAATGTGGCTAGCGGCGGGGTACAGCTGTCTATGGGAGTGAGGGCGGCGGGGCAGGAGGAGGGCCCCGTAGAATCTGATGTATAATTCATGTGTTACTTAGGGCCGGAGGGATTAATGCCTGATAGATTAAGCCCGCCGACCACACACACACCTGCCGTACTGCCACGCCCACCCTGATAGAAGCGGCTGATTGACGAGAACCCCATCGATAAACACTGTCTATTGTATTAACAGCGAAACCCAAGACAGGATCAAGCTGGGAGACAGTGGTTGATCCAGGGTTAGAGACGGGTCCCACCCCATGGTGCTATAGGGTTGGTACGGGGGTGGCTGGATAGGGGAGAAATACTTATATAGAACGTCCTCACCATGCTGTACAAGCTACAAAACGAGATGATAATTCACGGTTGGTACGGTACGAGTCGCTTACGCCGAGTTCCATAAAACCCATGAATCATTATCGAGTTTTGTGGCTTGTACAAGCATGGTAGGTCGTTCTATATTTACTATATACCCGAAATTAAAAAAAAATCATTAATTTCATTTGACTCAACAACCAATATTTTAATAAACGTGTATGGCAAGGTCGTCTGTATAATCCTGTATAGACCAGTGGTCCGTACAGTATTTTTATGTTATATGGCGAAACGGTGCGTATTTACAGTATATACGGCATGGTTATATATTAAATACACAATATTGACTGGTTTCAGATACAAGCGGCCGTATGCTCCCAGGAATTGACGCGTAGTGCATCCGAGCACATGCGAGGATATTGCAAAGAGGCAACTCCGAGGAGCATAAAACCGCTTTTATGTGAAACCAGTCTATATTATATTCATTATCCACCTTTTCGTGACAAGTGGGGGTGCTGATATTAGTTCATTTAGGTATGCACTATCCCACCTCCACCCCATGCGGTAGGGTTGGTAGGGGCGGCTGGATGAGGCAGTAATACAGGTAGATATACGCACAGGTGAGCGGGGGTAGTTAGACGTGAGTGATGACGCCCGGGCACCGGGGAGGGCGCCCCCAGCCTACAAAGCGACCACTTTGTCCCCCGCGACCACCTGGCTGTCTGTACCCTCTCCCTGAGACGTGTCCCCTGAATTCAGCCTGGTATGAATGTCCACAGGCTTAGCATCAAGTGGAATTCACACGGTGGGATTCATGTACCTCACAGGGTATTTGTCGAACATAAATCCTCCGGAGATTCTGTTCTTTGTTAAGTGTAATTCACACGGTGGGATTCATGTACCTCACAGGGTTCAAACTCTCATGAGATTCTGTTCTTTGTTAAGTGGAATTCACAAGGTGGGATACATGTACCTCACAGGGTCTAAAATCTCATGAGATTCTGTTCTTTGTTAAGTGGAATTCACACGGTGGGATTCATGTACCTCACAGGGTTCAAAATCTCATGAGATTCTGTTCTTTGTTAAGTGGAATCCACACGGTGGGATTCATGTACCTCACTGGGTTCAACATCTCATGAGATTCTGTTCTTTGTTAAGTGGAATTCACACGGAGGGATTCATGTACCTCACAGGGCTCAAAATCTCATGAGATTCTGTTCTTTGTTAAACGGAATTCACATGGTGGGATTCATGTACCTCACAGGGTTCAAAATCTCATGAGATTCTGTTCTTTGTTAAGTGGAATTCACACGGTGGGATTCATGTAACTTACAGCGTTCAAAATCTCATAATATTCTGCTCCTTTTCATATATATTTTCGAAATTCTGTTATTAATGTTTGGAATCACTTATATGGAGCAGAGTTTAGGCTAATTTTATGAGCTCGCCCGGGTATTTCCTTCATAGGCTTAAGGTTAGGAACTCATACCCCACGGCCGTGAAGGTAATGTACCCAATACTCAATGGCTAATTGGTCGAGTTATGTATTGACTAATAACCTTCCTGATCACGAATACGGTGAGTTAAATCAGAAACCCTCTCAATGAAAATAACTTGGTTTCCTTCTCGTTTGACTGCAGAGTAATTCACTCAGCTTTGCTTCGTGAATTTACTTCGCGGTGAAACTCGGGGGAGTAGGGATCAAACAATTTCTATCTCATGAGTTTCCTTCTAATTCTCACTTTTCTGGATCTACTTATTATCTTAGCCTGGAATAAATGTCCATAGGCTTAACGTTAGGAACTCGTTCTCAACAGGCTTGCGAGTACGATAACTCATTCTCAATGGGTGATAAACAGATAGATATTTCCAGGCTAAGATAAAATTAGAAACATATTCGTGCTTGGTCTGAGTCCCTATTCACCATCTCGTTTGGAGCAGCACAGAGTATTCACTCGGCTATCGCCTCGACGAACGATGTGGACAAGCAATTGTAACACATGTGAATAATGTTTAAAAAAATACGCTATGAATCAAAAACGTCCTACCCTATCTCATGCTATAACCCCCCAATCAATTATTACGATTGTGTAATATTTTTTCTATTTCACAATTAAAAACGTTTTTGAGGGGGCATCCGGATTTGAACCGGGGACCTCTCGATCTGCAGTCGAATGCTCTACCACTGAGCTATACCCCCTGACTGGTGGTGGAGGCATTCTGTTGGATACTTATACACAGTGATTAACACAGATTGAACACGGTAAGTAGGCCAACCGACCACAATTAATACCACTGGGCGGGTCCAAATGTATGTCACCTACACAGACCATTAGGACACCGGGAGTGTAGATCGATTAGAGGCATGACGGACAAATTGGCTTGAAAATTAAAACCCATGTCAATTTCCTGATAATTTTATACGATGATTTCCAAGTGTTGAGGAACACATATCTAACCTAAAAATCAGGTGTCACCGGACTAGTTTTTTGATTTAGAGATCAATATTATGATGATTTTATATTAGAATATATAGAAATTCTAAAAAGTTTTTTTTTTCACATAGTACAACCCATGTCATTTCCCTCAAACTTTCACAGAATAGAGCACATGTAATACTATTTATTTAGGTTTTAAAAACTATAGGTCACCATAATGTTTTTGAAAAAATTAAAGAAAATCATATTTGTCAGTACATTTCCTATGTAAATCAAGCAAATGTAAATTGGCCTATTTTACCTATCAAGATTGGATAAACTGGACAAAATGTTAACTTGACCTATTTAGAATTAGAATGAATTCCAAGAAACCAGTTTTGACTAGTAATTGACATTATTTAAAAATCACTAAGTGGCGCCACTGCGAATTGTATGGTACAGTATCAGGACATCGGGAGTCCAGATCGATTAAAGGTTATCAGTCCTGCAGTAAAATACGCGATATTCATTTTATGCTCTTCCTGTCATAATCTTTCTGTCCCTTTTTTTATAATAGAGCACAGCATTTATTTTCCAGTATACAGCATACAGTACATTGCATTATTTCCTTGTTGTCTTGTTCTTATATCTATCTGACTGTACACTTGTAGCAGTCTCTTACACACATCTTTCGTCTTGCTCCCTTTTTTTGATATTTTAACTTTATAATTACATGGTTACATGGTATACCTCTACCCCTTACTGGACTACAACCTTCAGGTCTTCCTATTCTAGATTGCCACCATTTTTCCAATCTACTACACTGCTGATTCTCCATTCAATTTTCAGGAATATTCTATCTGTTCTTGTTAGTCTCCTTCTCCTTGGGTGACATCGTCTGTTTTCCTCTTCATCATGCTTTTCCACCTCCTGCTCTCTTCAATATAGGCATATTATTCCATAGATTATCTTAATTCTTGTCAGTCTCTTTCCTCTGGTTCTTAGATGCTACATCACACAATCAAGTAGTCCAACCACCCGTCTCATTTCTGGAGGTAACATATATACAAAGAATTATTCATAACAATTACCATCCTAACTGAGTGCTTTCCCAAACCATTACCTTCATAAGCACAACCCTGACAACCCAAGTTTAGAGTAACTTAGATTGAATTCAGTCAATTTTGCCTTTAAACGTAATGGGTCTAATTGAGTAATTATGTGAATTAAAATTCTATGGGTAACATTCAAGCTACTAGTAACAGCAAATATTTCTGTGTCACTGGCAATTTGCTCAATGACACAACTCTTGGTTCAGTCTGAAAAAAAGTGTTAACCTTTGTATGATTCAGGGGCCCGTTTAATAATCTAGGATCCTACATGTAGACCTCTTCTGTACCTCGTACAAGGATTATCGTTTAAAGGTCGCCCATAAATGTTGAATAAAGTTGACCCACATCGTCCCTGGGTGTTTATGGCATACAGAAAAGGGTCTACATGTAGGATCTTAGATATTTCTACGGGCTCCAGAAAAAAAACCCTATTGATTTTATCTATGATTTTGCCATACCTTGCGTTAAGGTTGTCATCGGCTTCTTTCTACAAGATACGACCATGGGCTGAAGACTTTAGTCGCGAATGGAGCCTTGTGACATCTATTGAGGACACTTTATGAAAATTTCCTCTCCTCGGTCACTCGTAGAACTGTTACTACGTCCTGTCATCGTGATTATCATTGTGCAACACCAGATACCTGTTTCACTAGTTACGTGACATGTCTGTGACACCATACAAACATTGGGGTTGTCTAGTTTCGTGATAACACAAGTAGCTGGCCTTAGGAAAAGACAGACCCCAAGCATAAGAATTAGACAAATCTAGACACATCATGGACCTGTTTCACTAGTTTCGTGACAAAAGTGTTAGACAGACACAAAAAGCGGCACTAACAGTGCAAGCAATAACGGACAAAACGAAGTCTAATGTCTAGTTCTTATGAAACCGGACACACCATCTAGACGCCATCTATACATGTCACGAAACTAGTGAAACAGGTCCCAGGTAATGATTAGAAATGTAGGATAGGTTCCCATGGAAGGGTATGGGTGACGTTAGTAACTTAGTAGTCGCTCTGGCTGGTTGGTTTGTAAGACGTTCCTAACTATCCCGTTTTGGCTTGTGGTCAACTTGTCAACTTATTTAAAATCAGAGGAAACGTCGCAACACTACTACCCCTGCACATCATACAACCTCATCCAACGCAGGGGCAATGACACACAGTTCTGGGTATTTATTACCCACCGATTACGGAGTCTCCATAGGACATGTATAGGGCACCTGGAATTAGCTACCCAGAGATTCTGGCATGTCAGAATCTCCTGCAGGAGATTCCGGAAAAATAGTCCTGTCCATAATGACGTCAAATCATCATGTACTTCGAAATAGGTGTCTTGAATGTTCATTCAAAATTCATTATTTAGAATCAATCATGATAGTATTTTACCATCAGAAATAATTGTAATAACACACGTTGCATGATAAAGGTACAGGTTAATGGCGAACCATATTATTGGTGTAAGTCCACACTGAATTACTGCCACACTTAACAGTACTGTGGTGTCTGGAACTAAATGTCTTGCAGAAACCTTTTAGCTGGAATAGATTTGTTACTAATCTTGTAGGTGGGTAATACATACAATAACAACTGGTTTTGTATACAAGTGACCATAATATCCTTGTAGTTGACGACGTAATATCCTCGCTTGGATAACACTACGCGTCAACTACTCGGAGATTACGGCCACTTGTACACAAAACCAGTCATTATAGATTTTTTCCAACCTAGAACCATACGTTAGTTCAAAGGAACAAAAAAAATGAGGAAAAAAGGAGAAAAATATATACATATAATATAACGGAATTTGTGACAACTTTTTGGGGCGCTAGGACGTGGGAGTTTCAGGCTACTTACACCGTTGAGGCTTATCATACATTATAAAGTCAGACACACCGAGGGAGGCGGGACTCCGATCGCAACAGAATCCACACGGAGTACCCCTCACGGGCGCCAGGGGGCGGGCTGCACGTCAGAGCTGCCCCCTAGCGGCTGATGTATCCTCACCATATGGCCGAGAGCAAACAACGTTTAATTTTTCAATGGACCCCTCGCGCCGCACCTGTCCGCTCACAGAGGGCGCCACCGCCGCCTCATTACGCGCGGCGCCTCAGCCCCAGGGCGTAATGCGCATGCTCCACGCCCCTCCTCCCCCCCGAGCCACCACTCTCCCAGCAGAGATCTTGCCCTTTGCTTGCTGCGCTCGCCTGTATCTCGGCAACGACGTGGCTGTTGGGACAAAGCCTGGAAGCTTGGCCTATGTGTTCACAAATATAAGGCCAGGTAACGCCCGCCATCTTTGGGTGCATTATGGGTAACGCCCGCCATTTTTCTGGTGGATCATGGGTATAATGCCCGCCAATATTACACTTGTGTACCCGCTAGAGGGCATGGGGAAAGCTGTTATATTTTTAAAGAGACATTCTAATAATCTTTCATCGTTTGAAAGGTTGATATTGCTTTTTGTATCATCTGTTTGGGACAAAATCTGCCCTACAAGCGCAAGATGATGGCCCCCATGCCTCGGATGGTATCATAGCGCCACCTACTTCCGGGCCTGATCACTCTCCTGGCAGAGTTCTTGCGCTTATTCTCTCTTTCCTCATAGACTTAACACTGGGAACTCGTATCCAACGCCCATGGAGTATTTGGAGAAAAATACTCAATGGGGATTAGGCCATAAAGGTTAGCCCATAAGTTAATATGAAGGGTGAGAAAAATTTTGAAATCTATTAAAGTTTGGGTCAGAACTCGATCCCATCTCGTTTGAATCGCTACGTAATTTACACTGCTCCGCCTCATGAATTATACATTTTTCAAACTCGCTGGAATACGAGCTCTGACCCTAAACTTTCATAGGTTTCCTCTGTATTACATCCTGTGGTCGCATGTTCCCCCTGATCTTAATGGATACCCAGGGAACCAGCGTTGGGTTGAGGCAGAGATTAGCACCGCGAAGGATCTGCTGGGAGAGTGCCTCGGCGTTAACAGTCTCGCTTTTTCCATCCCGGGGGGCGGGGGGAGATGTGCCCCCCGTGTTAATCTAAAACCCCTCCTGATAGCCTGCAGGGTGCTAATCACGTGACCTGCCAACTCCCCCACCTCGGAGGTCCCGGATGACGGCGACCGGGGCGACCCCTGTCGTCAGCGGGGGCAGGTGGGGTCCGGTCCTTCTCCCACCTGGCCGCGCGCTCTATCGGGCCACCTTTTAACCACTCTACCTTGTTAAGATCAAAGCTCTCCTTCATCTCCTCACACCCAGTCACACCTAGACTGGCTCCAGTCCCTGCATCCTATGGCTACCCTCCTCGCTGGGATACAGGCTCCAGTCCCTGCATCCTATGGCTACCCTCCTCACTGGGATACTGGCTGCAGTCCCTGCATCCTATGGCTACCCTCCTCACTGGGATACTGGCCCCAGTCCCTGCATCCTATGGCTATCCCTCCTCGCTGGGATACTGGCTCCAGTCCCTGCATCCTATGGCTACCCTCCTTGCTGGGATACAGGACTGGCTCCAGTCCCTGCATCCTATGGCTACCCTCCTCGCTGGGATACAGTCTCCATTCCCTGCATCCTATAGTTACCACCCCTCGCTGGGATACAGGCTCCAGTCCCTGCATCCTATGGCTACCCTCCTCGCTGGGATACAGGCTCCAGTCCCTGCATCCTATTGCTACCCTCTTAGCTGGGATACAGGCTCCAGTCCCTGTATCCTATGGCTACCCTCCTCACTGGGATACAGGCTCCAGTCCCTGCATCCTATGACTACCCTCCTCGCTGGGATACTGGCTGCAGTCCCTGCATCCTATGGCTACCCTCCTCGCTGGGATACAGGCTCCAGTCCCTGCATCCTATGGCTACCCTCCTTGCTGGGATACAGGACTGGCTCCATTCCCTGTATCCTATGGCTACCCTCCTCACTGGGATACAGGCTCCATTCCCTGCATCCTATAGTTACCCCTCCTCGCTGGGATACAGGCTCCAGTCCCTGCATCCTATGGTTACCCCTCCTCACTGGGATACAGGCTCCAGTCCCTGCATCCTATGGCTACCCTCCTCGCTGGGATACAGTCTCCATTCCCTGCATCCTATAGTTACCCTTCCTCACATGGATACTGGCTCCAGTCCTTGCATCCTATAGCTACCCTCCTCGCTGGGATACTGGCTCCAGTCCCTGCATCCTATGGCTACCCACCTCGCTGGGATACTGGCTCCAGTCCCTGCATCCTATGGCTACCCATCCTCACAGGGATACTGGCTCCAGTCCCTGCATCCTATGGCTACCCATCCTCACAGGGATACTGGCTCCAGTCCCTGTATCATATGGCTACCCTCCTCGCTGGGATACAGGCTCCAGTCCCTGCATCCTATGGCTACCCTCCTCGCTGGGATACAGGACTGACTTCAGTCCCTGTCCCCTATGGCTACCCTCCTGGCTGGAATACAGGGACTGGTATAATCGGTAATGGTGTTAGATTCCTGGCACTGTTTAGCACCGGTATTCCCAACACTCCCCATCCAGACATCCTGGCTACTGGTCAGGATATCTGCTAGGATATTGATACCCTCTCATTTTGATCTCAATCGAGTCACAGTCAGGAGCAGGCGAAATTTATTGCTATGATAACACAGGCGGCCAGGGAACTGGAGGAGGGGAGAGGGAAGGGGTAGGAGGAGGTATAGGGTTACAGGGAGTGGCTTGGGGCCATAAACAGGAGATTCTGTTCATAGTGGACAAGTCTTTGATTCATGGGCCAGTCATAGAAGGATACATGCTTTCATGAACTTTATTCTAATTGTATTTAATCATTTAATGAATGTTCATGACCAAAGACTTGTGCAAGTCTACGTCACACCCAGCCCCATCTCACGTCTACTCCAGTGGCGGGAAAGTGGGGAGAGAGGGACCCCACTGCTTTCTGGATCCTGATGATGGGAAGGAGAGTGATCCACCCAGGGATCCATGCGTCCCCCTTGGAGTGGATCAAAGCCCTTCACAACTTTCCCACGGGCCCTCGGGGACTGGCGCCATTTGTTACCTGATGAGGGGAAAGTCTCCCACGCTGGGTCCCGGAAGACGACTGCTTTACATGGTATAAAACACGCCGAAACCAGCACTTTCCCGCCACGCATCAAGAAGCAAAATGTCGTCTGCTAAGAAGAAAAAACCCGTGAGCTATGGAATCCAGTGTGTTTTATGCCGTCTTCTTCGATTTTTGTTGACCTGGGGAAATTGATCGTTGATATTTTAATGGTACTCTCCCCCCAGGCTGTCATGCTCCTATCTCTTTGTTGATCCTGAAGAAAAGATAAGTTTCAACGTGTCTTTGTGTGTTATGCACACATAGTGCGAGTTTAAATCATCTGCACTGTAGGATGTTCCTTTGGAAATGCACTGACAATGAAATATATGGGAATTTTCTGGTTTGTTTCCCATGCCATATAGGTACAACTTGCAATGATCGATGAGCATAGGAATCAGTTTGAAGCTAATGCTGGGGACACAACAAGCGAGTCAAGGCAGCGAACTCTGGAATCGCCAATACAAAATAGCATATATGTCAGATATCATTTCATAGGAATATCTCTCACGGATAGTTTAGCATATCACAAACAATAATCAGATGATATATGAAATAATAGCTCACATATAGGCCATTTTGTGTTGGCGATTCCGGAAATCGCTGTGTTTCTCGCTTGGTGTGTCCCCGGCTTTATACCGGGGACACACCAAGGGAGTGAAGGCAGCGATCTCCAGAATCTACATAAAAAATGTGCGTTTATGTGCGATATGATTTCATAGTAATATCTCCCAACAATAGTTCAGCATCTCTGACGTAATAATCAGGTGAAATATTGAATAATAGCTCACATACTTGCCATTTTGTGTCGGCTATTCCATAAATCGCTGCGTTTCTCGCTTGGTGTGTCCTCGACTTCACGCTGGAGACACACCAAGCGAGAAACGCAGCGATTTCCGGAATCGCCAACACAAAATGGCCTATATGTGACCTATTATCTCACATTTCACCTGTTTATAGCTTCTGAGATGATAATTTATGGGTAGGAGATATTCCTATGAAATTATATCTTACATACATGCTATTTTGTGTTGGCGATTCCAAAGATCGCCGGCATAATGCCGGGGACACGCCCAGCGAGTAACGGCAGCGATCTCACATACACGTCATTTTGTGTTGGCTATTCCATAAATCGCTGCGTTTCTCGCTTGATGTGTCTCCTGCTTAAACGTGCAGAGGTTTCTAAATATATCTCACCCTTCACATTGACTAATGGGCTAATCTTTGTGACGTAATCCCCCATTGAGTATTTTTTCTAAATACTCTATGGGTGTTGGATACTACTTCCCAATATTGCGTCTATTAAGAATAGATACCAGGGGTAAGATAAGGAAATAGGATGTATCTATATGTAATATTCTCGTTAAAATGTCTGCTTCATTTTGATTTCTGATTTCACCTGCCTGGCATTATTTCACCTCGAGATTTATTACAATCCCTTCAACAAATCATGAAAACCTTTAATCAAATTAAACGGGCCATAGCCTCTACCAATCTGGAATACAACTTAACGGGTAAACCGAAATCTCATTTCAAAAAGTCAATATTTTGCGAGCTGACGTAAACCCTTAAATCAATGTCATAGAGAGAAAGTGCTTTTTGACGTAAACAAACCGACGTATAACAAGATTTTAATTGAATGTTCCTCTGTAAATGAATCTCATTTGGAGACGGACAAAGGATGACAGGCGGTAACTGGAAATCGTCTGGTCGGGACGCTCATAAATCACGTGATTAACACACGGCGCCGCCTAGTGTCGAGGGTACACACTAAGCGCCCAACAGTAAAAGTTCCATTTCCAGGATTTTTCTGCTTTCTCTTTTTTGCCCCTTTTGATGCATCGGTTCTATCCTTTTAATGAAAGGACATCGTAAAGCATTGCATTGCACACAAAGACTTATCTTGCATAATATCGCTTTTAATGAACTTAAGTATATCAATAACCATCATAGACATAGGTGTCAACACCTTATCAAGTTTAGATTTATTTTAGAGGAATCATTTGATTATAACCGGTTCTATAAATCTTCCCAGTTCATTACCTAAAGATTTATTTTCATTTTTCAATGTATCCTATTACGTCTTAAACAAACATCCTGGCACTAGACTGGAATTATAAATAACACTATTCTGAATTTTAATATACATCAATGATATTAATGTATTCTAAATATCCCTCGTGTATTCATTGCATAATTATGTGTCCTATAAGAGAAGTTCGATAGCGATGTATAAGGCTTTTAACGTATCATAAATCCACTCAAGATAAAAGGGGAAATTATAGAGAGCCTGTCACAAAATTAAATCAATCCTTTGGACATCATCGTGAAGCCTAATACAAGGGATTCCGTCAGTAAGCGCAGAAGTCATTGAGTGGTGCCAAATTGCATTAGGTGGGAGAGAAAAATCGTTGACCATTTCGGTTTCCACCTGACGATTATTGCAGTAAAGCCCAATACGCATCTCCCGATTCAGGATTGAACGATTAGTTCCTAACTTGTATAGGATTTTGAATTAGGTAACACATTGGCCCTTGTCGGTCACCCAATGAAAGGTCATTTACCGACTGGATTTATCAACATGTTGATAAACTTTTGGAGACTGATTTAAGTGGGATTCACACGATGGGATTCATGTACCTCACAGCGTCTTTTTCTGAAACAAATCCTGCTGAGATTCCGTACTGGAACACAAATTCTTCGTCTAAATTATAAGGTTTTATTTCCCTGGGACATGTTTTCCCCTCTGTAATTGTTAAAGACATTTCCCCCTGAAAAAAGAACAGAATTGCATCAGATTTTGAACCCTGTTAGGTACCTGAATCACACCGTGTGAATCCCACTCTAGGAACATCGAACGACAACTCATCGGCGACAAAAGAACATCTCAAGTGGCTGGTTTCACTAATCGTTAGCTGACCCTTGCCTAGCTGTCCTACCTCTACCGACTAGGACTGACTCTGTTAGGATGGCTCACCTGAGACAAATTACCATCCGTTTGTCGCCGACAAAGGTGCATCAATGTTCCGAAATCGGTAGATGTGTATTGGGCTTAATGTGTCGCATAATCAGATGCCGGTACGAAATGCCATGATCGGTGGTCATAATTGGCAGGTAGAAACATTGAATTAAAGAAACATCTTGACACAAGACTGGCAATAAAGATAACACTATCTCAATAGCTTGGTAAGGTCAGGAATATATCGTTTTATCCTACCCCTAATATAAAATCCCATAGGCTTAACATTGAGTTTCTGTATGCCACGCTGACTGGCATATGGAGTTTTATATGCCACTAGTGGCATACAGAATTGTTATCACATAGTATTCCAAAATCGAGGAGACATGGTAGGATAAAATCAAAACCTGATTCGTTTTAATAGTGGCCACCGCATTCCACGACTGGAGTTTTGGCTTCGGACTTCACTCGGCTTCGCCTCGTGAAATCACTATGCCAAACTCCAGTCGTGGCATACGGTGGCCAAGATTAAAACTCATCTAGTTTTACGATAAAATCTTCACCTAACAGAATCTATGAATCTCAGGTAGATAGCACATGGGGAACTCAGTCCCCCCAAAATAGGAGGTAAATGAAGCTGAAGTCAGTGAAAGTTCCATGGCAGTTTTATGGCGGGCGGGGGGGGGGGGGGGGGGGGGGTCATATAAACACCTACATATACGGATGTTTTAAAGGAGAGGTTGTATTTTTGCCACGGTCACATTATGTTAAATACGCTTAATTGCCACTCGTTAGGTATCAGTTAGATTTACAAGCGGGAGGGTACTTCAGAAAAGTGGTGAGGCGATACACAGGGTGATGATGATAATGACAGCTTCAATCCTAACAAACTGCAATCTGCCAACACGAACATTGGGAAAGGGCAGTTTCACTTAATAGGTGTGAATTTATATAGAACTGGATCGGGAATCGTATAGATAGACAATATTCAACGAGTTTGGATGGGCTGCAATCGTCATCGTGGCGAAGCCGAGTGATTATTACGGCGCATTCAAATTAGTGGAGTATTGTTTATTTTACGATTCGAGTACGGTTCTAGATTTAACTCAACCCTTTCATGGACATTAGAAGAGCATCACAATGTAAGAATGATTATGATTACTTCCCAAAACAGTAAAGAACGTATAAATCTCCGTGATCATGTCTCTTGCCTATTTTGCCTAATCTCTAAAGTGACATAAGGTACCGAGCGTCACAGGCAGTTTTGGCAACTCTTTGAATTGTTGAAATTTCGCATTTCAATGTAAATATGTCAAATACTGCTGCTGTGTAATTGTTCACATTCAAGTATAACTCATCTTATAACATAAAGTTTTCAGAGTGCAAGATGATGTATAGCCATGAATTCTCTTCTCTTTCCAAAATTTACAACAAATAAACGTAACATCCATCCCATCGCTATACATTTTGGAAGACTATCAATATATTCCCAACTGGCAGCTCTAACAAGGCAAAACCATCTGTTACAACATTGGGAACTCGTATCTAACGCCCATTAGATATTTAGGAAAAATATCCAATGGGATATTATATCACAAATGATAGCCCATTAGTCAATGTGAAGGGTGAGATAAATTCAGAAACCTCTTCAAGTTTGGGGTCAGAACTCGATCCCATCTCACCTGAGTTTTTACGCGGCTTCGCCTTGTGAATTACTACGTGATTAAAACTCGATGGGATACAAGCTGAGGCCCTAAACTCTCATATGTTTCCCCTATAATATATATATATATATATATATATATATATATATATATATATATATATATATATATATATAAAATATGTATATTTATATATATACATATATATTTCATCATAAAGACAGTACAATCACTCTCCATTGGGCGTTCTTCCTTGAGTATTGCAGAAAGAGTCTGGTGAAAAAATAAAAAAATAAATGTTTGGAATTTTAAGGTAAGGGATAAGTATTTACATAAAAGCCTATTACGACTGGTACTAAAGATACATGTATGTCAACGATTCACCATTGTCAGTACCTTCGACCTGAAATCCTACCTCGTTCAGGTAGCAGAACACGTCAACATGGCCCGCAGATTTAATTTACGACCGCGATAAGGTCCACGGAAGTAGAGGACTTCTCCTCGCAGAGGAATGCCGCCTTTTGTTACCTGAGGATAATTTGGAGCAAAGCGGAAACGTGTGGCACAGTTGTTGGTTTTCCCGGGTCCTTGAAGTGGTGAATTTATGTGAAGTGTTCGGGGGACGTAAAGAAGAGCGGCACGCAACGCGACAGACAGATAGATAGGACAATAGACATGGACGATACGTCTGAAAGTCACAGACAGAAAACAGACATGGGCGATTCGTCTAAGTCATAGACAGAAAACAGACATGGGCGATTAGTCTGAAAGTCAAAGACAGGACAACAGACATGGGCGATTAGTCTAAGTCATAGACAGAAAATAGACATGGGCGATTCGTCTAAAAGTCGTAGACAGGGAAACACACATGGGCGTTGGTCTAAGGCCCGGCGTCCACCTACTTCGATATGGCTTCGATATGGTCTATGATGCACCTCCCAATGAAAAATCAAGATCGTGTCGGAAGGTCACCTAATATTGGGCTGCGTTTAGACACTGAGAAAAACCCCATTACGATGCGTAGTGGATTGGCATGTCTAGACATTTGTCTACGATCTTCCCGATTTGTCTCCGATATTTGCTTTTTGTATTGGTGCTATATCGGGAGGTCTAAATTTCTATCGTAGTAGGTGGACGCCAGGCCTAAAAGTCATAGACAGGAAAACAGACTTGGGTGAATAGTCTGATAGTCATAGACAGGAAACACACATGGTCGATTAGTCTGAAAATCATAGACGGGAAAACAGACATGGGCGATTCGTCTAAAAGTCATAGACAGGGAAATAGACATAGGCGATTAATCTAAAAGTCATAGACAGAAAAACAGACATTGGTGAATCGTCTAAAAGCCCTCCTAGAAAGAGAAGACGCGATTGGGATGAGATCCGATGTGACGCGACGTGACGCGACGCGACAGGATGCGACACGATGCGACATTTACGGCATTTTGTACCGCTTAGCGTCCTAACACCTGGAGGACGCGGGCGTGGCACTTGCCTCTTGTTGGGGGCCGGACGGGACAAAATACTGTAGAGGAAACTTATGAAAGCTTAGGGTCAGAGCTCATATCCCATCGCATTTGGAAAGCGCAGTATTTTAATAGGCAAAGCTACATGAATTATACGTAGCGATTCATAAACTTTCATAAAGGTTTCTGAATTGATCTCACCCTTCACATTGACTAATTGGCTAACCTTTGTGACATAATCCCCCATTGGATATTTTTCCTAAATATCTCATGGGCGTTGGATACGAGTTCCCAATGTTAACTCAATGTAGAAATGATACCAAAGGTGAGATTATAGATGAAACCTATGAGAGTTTAGGGTCTGAGCTTGTATCTCATCAAGTTTGAATTACGTAGTAATTCACGAGGCGAAGCCACGTGAATTACGTAGTGATCCAAACCAGATGGGATCGAACTTTGACCCTAAACTTGAAAGGTTTTCAGAATTTATCTCACCCTTAACACTGACTAATGGGCTACCATTTGTGACATAATTCCCCATTGGAAATTTTTCCTAAATATCTCATGGGCGTTGGATAAAGAGTCCCCAATGTTAAGTCTATGGAGAAATAATACCATGGGTGAGATAACTAGGGACCGGGCAGGGTGCCGGGCGGGGCGGCGGGCGGGGTGCCGGGCGGGACGCCATGCTGGACGGCCCCAGAGCGCCACCTGTCCGTCAGGTCAACACCACCATGCCGGGACCGGCGTATACCCGCACACGGACATACACATCCTGTCACGCACCTCGCCGCTACATGTCAATTACACCGCCGCTCTGTTTCTCCCGCCAAAAAGCCGGCAGACGACTTTCCGCCGGCGGGTAATGACAGAGCGAGGCCGGCCAAAAGAACACATCAAACAGCGAGCGGACATGCTTATAAATCCACAATGAAGACGGCCAGCAGGTTTACAGGGCTGGTCGCGTGAGCATGTCGCGTGGAGGGAGGGGGAGAGGAGGGGGGAGGAGGGAGGGAGGGGTGCGCACGTAATGACAGAGGGTCGTGTCTGTGAACTCCACCCGTCTGTCGCCCGCTCGTGGTCCAGTCCCTGTCGTCCATCATACACCGTGCATGATGCTGCCAACACTCCGACCACCACCGTTCTGTTACGTGCTCTCTGTAATACTCGGCCACTTTCTGAGTCTCATTCTTTACCACCCTCTCACTCTCTCCCTCTCTCTCTCCTTCTATCTCTCTCCTTCTATCTCTCTCCCTCTCTCTCTCCCTCTCTCTCTCTTTCTCTCTCTCCCTCCTTCTGTCTCTCTCTCCTTCTATCTCTCTCTCCCTCTCTCACTCTCTCTCACTCTCTCTCTCTCCCTCTCTCTCTTTCTCTCTCTCCCCCTCTCTCTCTCCTTCTATCTCTCTCCCTCTCTCTCCCTCTCTCTCTTTCTCTCTCTCCCTCCTTCTGTCTCTCTCTCCTTCTATCTCTCTCTCTCTCTCCCTCTCTCTCTCTCTCCCTCTCTCTCCCTCTCTCTCTCTCCCTCTCTCACTCTCTCTCTCACTCTCTCTCACTCTCTCTACGAGCGTATGCGAGGATATTGCATAGAGTCGACTCCGAGGAGCATACAACCGCTTTTATCTGAAACCAGTCAATATTGTATTTATTATCCACCTTCTCTGGACAAGTGGCATGTCAATATCAGTTCGTTTTATTGATGCACCATTTTTTCATAGCACTATTTATCCGTATGCGCCAACCATAGCGTACAACATATCTGTATGCTCTGGGTATGTAGATACACACACCCTGTGTGTTTTCTATGGACACTTTGTATTAAATGGATATATCTGTATGCTCCAGATATGGCGATACACACTCCCTATATGTTTTCTATGGACACTTTGTTTTAGGTGGATAATAAAGTAGTAGATGGTACAGGTAGTAAGTGGTACAGGTAGTAAGTGGCACAGGTAGCAAGTGGTACAGGTAGTAAGTGGTACAGGTAGCAAGTGGTACAGGTAGTAAGTGGTACAGGTAGTAAGTGGTACAGGTAGCAAGTGGTACAGGTAGTAAGTGGTACAGGTAGCAAGTGGTACAGGTAGTAAGTGGTACAGGTAGCAAGTGGTACAGGTAGTAAGTGGTACAGGTAGCAAGTGGTACAGGTAGTAAGTGGTACAGGTAGCAAGTGGTACAGGTAGTAAGTGGTACAGGTAGTAATTGGCACAGGTAGCAAGTGGTACAGGTAGTAAGTGGCACAGGTAGTATATGAAACCATGGTTATGATGACAATACGGGCTAGACCTACGAGTTGTCTCCGATAAATTCGTTCAGAACGAGCTGTTTACAGACGTGCACCATGGTAGAGTTCTTTACTGCAGGGAGAGGCAAGTAATAGGGAAGGCAGGGAGAGGCAAGTTATAGGGAGGGCAGGGAGAGGCAAGCTATAGGGAGGGCAGGGAGAGGCAAGTAATAGGGAGGGCAGGGAGAGCAAATGATAGGGAGGGCAGGGAGAGGCAAGTAATAGGGAGGGCAGGGAGAGGCAAGTAATAGGGAGGGCAGGGAGAGCAAATGATAGGGAGGGCAGGGAGAGGCAAGTAATAGGGAGGGCAGGGAGAGGCAAGTAATAGGGAGGGCAGGGAGAGGCAAGTAATAGGGAGGGCAGGGAGAGGCAAGTAATAGGGAGGGCAGGGAGAGGCAAGTAATAGGGAGGGCAGGGAGAGGCAAGTAATAGGGAGGGCAGGGAGAGGCAAGTAATAGGGAGGGCAGGGAGAGGCAAGATATAGGGAGGGCAGGGAGAGGCAAGCTATAGGGAGGGCAGGGAGAGGCAAGCTATAGGGAGGGCAGGGAGAGGCAAGTAATAGGGAGGGCAGGGAGAGGCAAGTAATAGGGAGGGCAGGGAGAGGCAAGTAATAGGGAGGGCAGGGAGAGGCAAGTAATAGGGAGGGCAGGGAGAGGCAAGTTACAGGGGAAGTCAGTGAGCGGCAACCAATAGGGGCCAAGCAGAAGGAGTGGTCAGTGGAACCCGGCGTTTACACTAGACAACTAAAAATGTGACGACTGTAGAATGTCGTTAGGTGATGCTCAATTACGCAATGATGGCTGCAATATTAGTCAACCTAAGAAGTACATCAAGGTACCCTAGATCGTCAAAGGCTTTGAATATTGAAGGTTAACCCTGTTTCAAGTACATCAGTCTCTACGTGTGAATCACACCTAAGCCTAGGGTAAAGGTGTGAAGGTACATACGTCTCTATGTGTGAATCCCACGTAAGACTAGGGGAAAGGTGTGAAGTACACCCATCTCAGGTACATTAATCTCTATGTGTGGATCCCACTTTAGACTAGAGGAAAGGTGTGAAGTACACCAGTCTCAGGTACATTAGTCTCTATGTGTGAATCCCGCTTTAGGCTAGGGGAAAGGTGTGAAGTACACCAGTCTCAGGTACATTAGTCTCTACGTGTGAATCCCCCTTTAGACTAGGGAAAGGTGTGAATTACACCCGTCTCAGGTACATTAGTCTGTAGCCTATATGTGTATCCCGCTTTAGACTAGGGGATAGGTGTGATGTACACCTGTCTCAGGTATGTTAGTCTCTAATTCTAAATCCCACTTAAAGGTATTATATGAAGTACACCCATCTCAGGTACATTAGTCTGTATATGTGTATCCCGCTTTAGACTAGGGGTAAGGTGTGAAGTACACCCGTCTCAGGTACATTAGTCTGTATATGTGTATCCCGCTTTAGACTAGGGGTAAGGTGTGAAGTACACCCGTCTCAGGTACATTAGTCTCTATGTGTGAATCCCCCTTATAGGTGTGAAGTTCACACGTCTCAGGTACATTAGTCTCTACGTGTAAATCCCAGTTATAGGTGTGAAGTTCACCCATCTCAGGTACATTAGTCTCTATGTGTTGATCCCACTTTAGACTAGGGGAAAGGTGTTAATTACACCCGTCTCAGGTACATTAGTCTCTACGTGTGAATCCCACTTATAGGTGTGAAGTTCACCCACCTCAGGTACATTAGTCTGTATGTGTGGATCCCACTTTAGACTGGGGTAAAGGTGTGAAATACACCCGTCTCAGGTACATTAGTCTGTATGTGTGGATCCTGCATTAGACTAGGAGAAAGGTGTGAAATACACCCGTCTCAGTTACATTAGTCTCTACGTGTGAATCCCACTTATAGGTGTGAAGTTCACCCACCTCAGGTACATCAGTCTCTATGTGTGAATCCCGCATTAGACTATGGTAAAGGTGTGAAGTACACCCGTCTTAGATACATTAGTCTCTATGTGAGAATCCCACTTAAAGGTGTGAAGTACACCCGTCTTAGGTACATTAGTCTCTATGTGAGAATCCCACTTAAAGGTGTGAAGTACACCCGTCTTAGGTACACTAGTCTCTACGTGTGAATCCCGCTTATAGGTGTGAAGTACACCCGTCTCAGGTACATTAGTCTCTACGTGTGAATCCCGCTTATAGGTGTGATGTACACCCGTCTCAGGTACATTAGGCTCTAATTCTGAATCCCACTTAAAGGTGTGAAGTACACCCGTCTCAGGTACATCAGTCTCTATGTGTGAATCTTGCTTTAGACTAGGGGTAAGGTGTGAAGTACACCCGTCTCAGGTACATTAGTCTCTACGTGTAAATCCCAGTTATAGGTGTGAAGTTCACCCATCTCAGGTACATTAGTCTCTATGTGTTGATCCCACTTTAGACTAGGGGAAAGGTGTGAATTACACCCGTCTCAGGTACATTAGTCTCTACGTGTGAATCCCACTTATAGGTGTGAAGTTCACCCACCTCAGGTACATTAGTCTGTATGTGTGGATCCCACTTTAGACTGGGGTAAAGGTGTGAAATACACCCGTCTCAGGTACATTAGTCTGTATGTGTGGATCCTGCATTAGACTAGGAGAAAGGTGTGAAATACACCCGTCTCAGGTACATTAGTCTCTACGTGTGAATCCCACTTATAGGTGTGAAGTTCACCCACCTCAGGTACATCAGTCTCTATGTGTGAATCCCGCATTAGACTATGGTAAAGGTGTGAAGTACACCTGTCTTAGATACATTAGTCTCTATGTGAGAATCCCACTTAAAGGTGTGAAGTACACCCGTCTCAGGTACATTAGTCTCTACGTGTGAATCCCGCTTATAGGTGTGAAGTACACCCGTCTCAGGTACATTAGTCTCTATGTGTGAATCCTGCTTATAGGTGTGAAGTACACCCGTCTCAGGTACATTAGTCTCTACGTGTGAATCCCGCTTATAGGTGTGAAGTACACCCGTCTCAGGTACATTAGTCTCTATGTGTGGATCCCGCTTTAGACTAGGGTAAGGTGTGAAGTACACCCGTCTCAGGTACATTAGTCTCTATGTGTGGATCCCGCTTTACGTAGGACTCCGCTGGGTGAAGGCGGACCATCCACCACCGACCCCCTCAGGCAGACGCGGCGACCGGGCCGACTCCCACCTCAGGTTACCTGTCATGTTTAGCATGATAAAGATGTTTTACACCTGTTTTGTTATGCCTCCTGTTTGCCCACCCATAACAGACACGCCTGTTTAATACGCGCCGCCTGCATACAACCACAGGAGGAAAAACTCCCCGTGTTTATCGTCCAGACCTGTACGGGGCCCGGGCGGCCGGGGCCGGGGTCGGGTGACGGCCGCCCCCCGCCCGCCGCCCGTCAACCAGGGACGTCCCATCCCGTGCACTGGTTTCACTCTCTGTATATATGTACCCGTCACAGAGCGCCTCTCATATGTCAACAATAAATGTAGAATTCTCATCCGCGTGGAGGGCTTAGGGTTCCCATGGGAGTTATACTAATACAGACTAGACCCTGGGTCGTGTTTGACTGTGGGTTATAAATGTGCACGTCGTAGCTTACTAACTCGCTGTGCTGTGTGAGGCCTTAAAGTGGAATTCGTAGATGGGATTCATGTAACTCACAGGGTGTTTGTCTGACACAAATCCGGCTGGCATTCTGCACTCTGTAAAGTGGGATTCGTAGATGGGATTCATGTAACTCACATGGTGTTTGTCTGAGACAAATCCTGCTGAGATTCGGTACCAGAACATAATTTCCTTTTCTAAATTGTAGGGTTCCATTTCCCTGAGATGTGTTTTTCTCTTGCAATTTTTGGCGACATATACACCTAAAAAGGAACAGAATCTCATGAGAACCCTGTGAGGTACATGTACATGGATCCCACTGTGTGAATTCCACTTCAAGCAGGAGAGTCCGCCTGAATATATTCACTTGTTCATATATTCACTTGTTCATATATTCACCGTTGCGTATACTCTTCCAACAAATACATCGATGGTTTTCTGGACAGGCATCCGTAAACTACGAGAGGTTGACGCGTAGTTATACACGAGTGTATTACGAGGTCAACCTCGAGTGGTTTATAGAGCCGCCTGTCCACAAAACCATCGTTTGTTGTATTTAGAATCCATCTTCTCCATATGGATCAAACCTTTGATTTATCATATTTAAGTGCAAATTAACAAGGACATTTTAAAGGATATTTGTAACAATAGGGAATATCGCATTTGCTCTATAGCACAAAGGGACTATTTTCCCGTATACCATGGCTTTGAGGCCGTATACCATGGTTTTGAATCTATATACTACAGTTGTGGTATGTGACAGGTTTTATATAATGGATCGTGGTTTACTGATTTCCTGGATTCACACGAGGATTAGCTGCATTATGACATTTCCATTTCTGACAAATGATGTAGTGTTAAGTTTGGAGGTATCATCGAGAATTTCATATTCACATCCGTTGGAGGCAATAGTATGGACGGGTACATTACATTGCAACATTGACTTAAGGAAAACATGATAAGACATTTTTGTAAACCTCTGGAAATCGCTTCCATTTTAAGCAGTTAGGAGAAATTAGACCTATATACTCTATAAACCCGCGATAATATATTATCATACCTGTAGCCTATATTCTATGCTATATTGTCATACTATCGTAAAACTGGATCAGTTTTAATCTTGGCCACCGTATGCCACGACTGAAGTTTGGCATAGTGACTTCACGAGGCGAAGTCGAGTGAAGTCAAGAGCCAAAATTCCAGGAGTGGAATGTGGTGGCCAAGATTAAAACGAATCAGGTTTTGATTTGATCCTATCCCGTCTCTTCGATTTAGGAATATTACGTGATAACAATTCTGTAAGCCACTAGTGGCATATAAAACTCCGTATGCCAGTGAGCGTGGCATACGGAAACTCAATGTTAGGCCTATAGGATTTTATACTAGGGGTAGGATAAAGTATAGGAAATATAGGTACAATAATATATTCTCGCGAGTTTATTATAGGTCCAATTTTTCGTAAATTTCTTCGTATAACCACACTTATTCGGACTTTTACCCAAGAGAAGACAACGAAAAGGACGGATTGCTCTCCCTGTACATGTATCCTCCAATGCGGGTCATAATTCAATCGAGAATAAAGATATATTCTCAGGCATGAAGACATTGGTTATGCGAGCGTTTCCTTCATTTGGCGACATTTCGGGCGTTTTAAACCTGACCACAAACACACATCGTTCCCTGTAATTGTCGCCCGCTAAGTGAATCTCTCCCATCTCCGGGTCCGCTCGGAGTAAACGCCCCGCGTTCCTAATACGCCATTCCCGGGCCCGGACTGATAGCCCCGACCCGCCAGGGGGCGTGGCGGGCGTCCACATCAAAGCGAGGCGGTGTGATCAGCCCGCGTCGTTAGGTGGCGCCTCGAGCAGGTAGCGCACCTTTAACGGGTCCCCGTGCCCGCCCACTGGGCTGATACCCCTCTCCCAGCAGAGATCCTGCGGTCTACTTCCTGCGGCCGCTTGTATCTCTTCCCAAACCTGCCTGTTTGGGCCCAAATCTGGTCCCTACGCCAGTTTTTGAAATATCCTAAATTCTGAGGGCTTTTGGGGGTATTTTGTTTTCTACTTGTAAATAGAGATGAACATATTTATATGGTAAATGAAATACTCTCATTTCTGTTATCATTGATTTCAAACCAGACACAGTCTCTAGGATTACTTTCTTCAGTGGAAAGCACCTCATGTGTTACAGGGTTTTGTCTCTGGGATTACTTTCTTCAGTGGAAAGCACCTCATGTGTTACAGGGTTTTGTCTCTGGGATTACTTTCTTCAGTGGAAAGCACCTCATGTGTTGCAGGGTTTTGTTTTGTCAGCAATGCCCATGTGCTCATTTGAAGGGGCAGTCTAATCAACTGTGGATTCCCATCATAAAATGGTTTAAGTCTGAAAAAGAAACAACCAGATTGTCTGTGAAGCTCCTTTAACAATTCCCATATATCCATACTCATGATATGTGCGTTGTCTGACTTGTATAACTTTTGACAGTTGCCTTGTTTTGAATCTGAAATTTGCGCTGTTTTTTAGTGGATACTCAGGGAACAGGCTTTGGGTTTCGACAGATACTAAGCCAGCGTCAGCGCAGCGAAATATCTGGGGGGAGAGTGGGGTGGTACTCTCCCGGCCGGTAATGGCGGTATTCCCGGGGATGGGCGGGGGACGGGGCGGGGGATGGGGCCTCCAGGGCCGGGAAAGACAGACGTCTGATTAGAGGGCGCTCGCCCGCCGCCCACCACGCCGATGTAATATATGCATAAAGCACAGACGACTTTCCGCACCTTTTGGCGGGAAAAACGCAGCCGGACAGAAGGGCGATATGACTAAATGACTGACGGACATCTGCCTATCGGCCATGAACGCCCAAACTGCCTCATTCCATTCTCTTTAAAACAGGTGTAAATGCATATCTCACTCCTGGTATTTATCTCCCCATAGACTTAACATTGGGACCACGTATCCAACGCCCATTGAGTATATATATAGAAAAAATACTAGACTTGATGGGGGATCATGTCAGAAATATTAGCCGATTATTCAATGTGAGGGGCGAGATAAATTCAGAAACCTATTCAAGTTTATCGCCAGAGCTCGATCCCATGCAACTAGCGCATTACATTGCCAAGTTTTTAAAAATTATTATTATTATTTTTATATAAAACCTCTATCTATCCCGAGAGGCACTCAGCATTGCAGCTAGTTTCAATGTGCTCCAAGACAATTTTAGTTGATTCACAATTTCCTCATGATTTGTTGGTCACATGCGACCAGATACAACTTATGTACATAAAGAATGGAGAAAGACAAGAGTAAGTGGAATTAATAGCACAGTAATGTTATGCATATAAATCTAGACCATGTATAGAGGTGCATATGTAATTCATATTTGTGTAAAAATCAGAATAATTACAGGAATGTCATAATCTGTTAAAAAGGAAACCTTGAAGATATCTGTAAGTATTTGCTATGAATATGTAATTACGTTATGGCGGCTCCACAACTAGTCTATTCTTATCAAGACAACTTATGTATAAATATGGCGACACTGTCCACACTTGTACTGTGGAAATATGTATATGGTAATTCTAACCTGGTTTTCAGGTACATGTATATTTATCTTGTGATGACATCTACAAATATCTGGGGACGATGTTTGTATACACCTGTGAGACATGTGAGATGCACATCTGGGGTTAAATAATAGACGAAGATATATCACTGTGGTTGAGGCAAGTCATGAAGCAGGTTCATATGGAAAATGGCTGTGGCAATACGAATTTAAGAGTATGTTATAACTGCGGTCACCATCATTCTCTATTTCATTTCATATACATAATTATTCTTTTTTAATCCTGTGAGTTAAATCGGACCCCACCAAGTTGATAAGTATTGTTCATCTTGCGGTGGATTCTCTAACATATATATAATATATATGATGTAATATATATAATTATACATATATATATATATATATATATATATATATATATATAGAGAGAGAGAGAGAGAGAGAGAGATAGATAGATAGATATAGATAGATAGATAGATAGAGAGAGACAGAGAGAGAGAGAGAGAGAGAGAGAGAGAGAGAGAGACAGAGAGGAGAGAGAGAGAGAGAGAGAGAGAGAGAGAGAGAGAGAGAGAGAGAGAGAGAGAGAGAGAGAGAGAGAGAGATAAGATTCAGTTGGGGACATTTACAGTCAGTCAGAATTCCGTCAGAAATTTAGCTTAAATCTGCTCAACTGCACACTTGAGTCAATGGACTCAATGAATGACACCAGAGACAATTTGTATTAGGAAACTCTTATGTCACAAACACAAGCGAAATTCAAAATTGCCAAGGCCCTGCACTGAAATCCTAAAAAGAAAAAGTGCCTGATTATCAAGGGATAGTATATGGAATGATCTGGACCTCGAAGTTAAATTATTACCAAGCAAAACTGCTTGGAGTGAGAAACCTGCCAAATGCACAGATACCCTGTGAACCTGTAACATGAGAAAAAATCACCCTGTTCTGTGTAGCCATCAAAGTCCCATTCCATTTCATCTCATAACTTCATTATTGTATGCCATAGTACTGATGGAGGGTCTGACAAACTCGTTAAGAGTATGGTATATTATATGATATCATTATCCATATTATCATAGTACTCATATATTAGTATTGAGAAATAGATATAGATTTAAAGCACTGTACCATAAGCAATACTGCATCCAAATAACGGAAGACCGCCGCTGTGGCGAATTGTTTGTGAATAACAAAAAGACTGGGGGGCTGACTCAGGACCATCATAACAATGCAGGAATAACAGAAAATTAAAGCCCCACGCTACAGGGAGAGAGTTGATATTTTTTCTCTGGGTGCACGGGGGTTACAGAAAACGATCCATAGACTGACTACAACCCAAACCTTTTAATTGTTATTTATTTATACATTGTAATTACACGCTCATTTATCAATGATGAACATACCATTTGGTCTGTGGGTGGTGTCTTGCTTGCAATCATGACCAGTAAAATGCTGGCATTTTATAAATACAGTCGTGTCTTTCCGATGACTTATGTGAATTTTGAGAGTATAAACCAGCATTAACCAACAAACTGCTTACCACACAAAACGTGAGTGAACGTTTAGAAAATGTTTTAGAAATATCAAAAGAGAATAACTACAAGAAAGTATGATAAATACATGTATAAGCAATTCCTAAACAATACAAACAGAAAAAGTGTTGTAAAAACTATCATGTTCCACACGTTGGAAATCTAGCCTTGCTTAGACCAACAAAGGAGCAATGTTTATTTTTTCCCTTACCAAGCTGTCATTCATACCGTCATGCATGCCATATCTTACTTATGATTATCTCAGCTATGTCGATGCTAAACATCGGAGGGTAAATGGTCAACAAAGCTGAAGGGCCTCCAGCCATACTAAAACACATTCCTACATATATTATCTGCAGTTGAAAGCCGCTTAGGGTTGTTGGGTGCACTCAGCAGTGCCTGGGACCAAACCGCGGCTCGCAAACTGCGTCTGGCTGCCTGGTGTTAGTGCTCGACTTCTCCACCAGGTGGTGTTACGGTGTTCTAATGTCGTCTGCTTGGAAATGTCTGTCTGTCCCCGGGCGCGATCCTCCATTTGATATCTCCTATTACTATATACCCATGCCGTATATACTGTAAATACGCACCGTTTCGCCATATAACAAAAATACTGTACGGAACACTGTTCCGTACGGGAAAATACGGAACACTTGTTCCGTATAGGTAGAATAAATTATTAGTTCTTAAGCCAAATGAAGTTAATGATTTTTTTTTAAATTTCGGTTATATAGTAGATATATAATGTCCAACCGTGCTTGTACAAGCTACAGGACTCGATGATGTATTACGGTTTATACGGAACTCAGCGCAAACTCCTCGTTCCATATAAACCGTAAATCAACATATCGTATTGTAGCTTGTACAGCATGGTCAGGACGTTCTATATAAATACATGTACAAAGTGTCGGTAGAAAACACAGTCAATGTGTACACAATATTGACTGGTTTCAGATACAAGCGCCTATATGCCCCGAGGAGTTGACGCGTAGTGATATCCGAGCGTATACGAGAATATTGCGTACAGGCAACTCCGAGGAGCATACGACCGCTTTTATCTAAACCTGTCTGTATTTTATTTATCACTCACCTTTTCTGGACAAGTGGCATGTCGACATCAGTTGCACTATTTTGCACTGTTTGCACCGGTTTTTTTTTCGGAATCTGCCCCCCGGAGTATACAATATCTGTATGCCCCAGGTATGTCCATACACACTCCCTATGTCTTTTCTATGGACACATTGTATTAGGTGTAACTTATTATGTTTGTTCACTACGGAATGATGATTTTAAAAGGTACTGTTCCACATAATGCTTTATCTTGCTAGAGTGTGCTTTTACGCACTAAATACGTTGCCTAAAGGTTAGAGTGGTCATTCCAGAATCAGGAATAACATTGAAAAAATATACACAATGACCGCCCAAGTTAAGTGCTGATATCATTAGAGCATGCTTGCACACACTATATACATCATCTAGAGTTTAGAGGGGTCCATATAGACTTCCAGCGCCCTGCTTAAACACTATCCCTTCACTATCTGCGTGCTACTCACTGTGATACTGGGAAAGGAGCAGGATGTCAGTGTCTCAATATCTTAGAAGCGTTCCTAGCTGACCATGACCAATCACTAAAGATCAAAATACCTCAAACCCCACTGGTGATTGATATTTCTGGACCCAAGACTCCGGCAGTTGCAGAAATGGCAATTTGACTGGGTGCAAGTGGGTTACAGAAAACTATCCTTAGACTGAGTTTAACTCAAACCTTTTAATTGTTAAAATACAGTAAAATGATGATAGGCTGATTGTAACCCAAACCTTTGGATTGTTATTCATTTGTACTTGTACTCTCATTCATCAATAATGAACATACTATTTGTCCCAGGTTTTACATTGCCACAGCTGCAGAAGCTACGACAGTTTCACTTACTCTTGGTCTGAACTATTTTTGTATTCCGACTTCCGACTGAATCTTCCGTGTCCCAATCAAGGTTGCATCATCCAAACTAGCAGCGTTATCCATATTTCATTTTTATTATGGGTGGAAATGATAATCGCCGATTACGTCCTACTGTGCCCTGTGATTACAGACAGATTCACATCTTCGGCAAAAACCTCTAGTTATGAGGATTGATGACCTTGAAGTTGTCAGTGACTCATTCTAAAAATCTAATACACATGGACTTTGATAGGTGGAGGTTGCATTGAGGGATACATTCAAGATTTGCAGTAGGCCTACTCACCAACATACACCTTCGTAAAGAAAAGAGAGATGATTCACATCTGTTCCACTAGATGACCATCTATCAGATTATTGCCACTATAGAGACTAGGAACAAATAGAAAGTTCATCATAGATGAATGAGCGTGCAATTATAAATGAAAAAACAATACAAATGTTTGGGTTAGATTCAGTCTATGGATAGTTTTCTGTAACCCACTTGCATCTAGTCAACCTGCTATTTCTGCAACTGCCTATCTAGGATCCAAACAGATCAAGCACCAGTTGGTCTTGAGATATTTTGGTCTTGAATGATTGGTCATGGTCAGCTGAGCATGCCTCTAAGACCCTGAGACACTGGCTCCCTGCTCTGTTATCACTATCACAATGAACAGCATGCAGATAGTAAAGGGATAGTTTTCTGGAAGCACACTGAAAGCTCAATGTGACCACTCTAACCTCTTGATGATGTATCTAGAGCGTGCAAGCACGCTCTAAAAACCTATGACAGTTTAGAGCCAGAACTTGTATCCAATCGAGTCTGAATTGCATAGTAATTCACAAGGTGAAGCCGCATGAATTGCGTAGCAATTCAAACAAGATGGAATCAAGCTCTGACCCTAAACTTGAACAGGCTTCTGAATTTATCTCACCCTTCACATTGATTAATGGGCTAACCTTTGTTACATAATCCCCCATTGAGTATTTATTCTAAATCCTCCAGGGGAGTTGGATACGAGCTCCTAATGTTAAATCTCTGGAGAAGAATACCAGGGGTGAGATGAAGCCTGGAACTGAATGATAAAGGCAATAATACCACGATGCAAGACAATAACCATACAAGACAGCATGAAGGTTATTATCTTATTTCAATTAATATCATCATTGGGTAAATGCTTGAATGAATCATCTGTTCATTTTCTGGTACAAAGAAGACACAGTTGACTGAAGCACCTAAACCAAAGTCTAAAGATAAAAACTTTGGACGTGATGTCATTTAGGAAAATAGGAAATACAGACTGGATGAGTGCGGTAATAGAAGCGTTGCGATTCAAAGAAGAACTGACCGTTTTATTCAAGGTGCAACGTTATTGCCTTGAGTGTGATAAATGATCCAATATCTGGCATATAAATGAAACATTAAACAATCTAAATTTAACAATGGCAATACAAAGGCAAGCCTACGGTTTACAGCGTTTTGCGTTTTGTATTTAGGATTAAGCACTAGAAATAGATATAAATTAAAATATGGAGTGTTCGATTGCATCCCCATTAGGCTATATAACCTTTTATTCAATCACATATTTGGTTCTGCCATTGGCAATTCTTCCATCGAAATAGATTGATTAAAATATGTCTGATATAAATGAATATATATATATATATATACATACATATATTGTATATATATTATATATATATATATATATGTCTATATATACATATATATACATATATATATATATACAGGGATGAACATGAAAGCTTAGTCATACCCAATATACTAAGAGGCTATTCCATAGTAGTGCACTAGACCAGATCCATGCACAAATCAAATAATCCAGAAAAACTACAAGTATAACTGTGAGGTGATGTATAAAGTATATCTCAGCTCTCCACTAGGCTCAAGGGCACACAGAGTCCTTGGCCATATATTTGCACCTGGAGCCGCTTACAGGATGCTGAGCAGCTCACTGGGCAGCAGGCTGATGCTCGTGTATTACTACTCATCAACCACTCATGGTTTATAGCCACCTGGTCACAAACATCGATTATTGTCTATATATTGACCAGGTGTTATCCGCTCGACCACCTGGTATGTGCCCCTCACGGAAGCAGCTCGGGGGGAGAGACGGAGGATGATGCTCGTATATTACTATGCGTCAACTACTCGTGGTTTACAACCACCTGTCAACAAAACCATAGATTATTGTCTATATATCGACCAGGGCTATCTCTTTGACCACCCGGTATCTGACTCTCATGGGAGCACTGAGCAGCTTAAAGGGCAGCAGGCTGATGCTCGTGTATTACTACGTGTCGGCCACTCGTGGTATACAGCCACCTGTCCAAACACTATCTATTATTGTCTATATGAGTATTATCCACTCGTGGTTTACTGTCAGCTCTCTCCAAAACACTATCGATTATTGTCTATATGTTTGACCAGGTGTTATCCGCTCGACCACCCAGTCCTTGCCTCTCACGGGAGCAGCTCAATAGGCTGGAGCTGATGCTCGTGTATTACAGCGCATCAACCATTCTTGGTTTACATCCACCTAATGAAACCAGTGATTATTGTCTATATATATTGACCAGGTGTTAACTGCCCGACCACCTGGTCCTCGCCCCTCATGGGAGCACCTCACGGGAGCACCTCACCGGGGAGCAGGCTGATGCTCGTGTATTACTATGTGTCAACCACTCATGGTTTACAGCCACCTGTCCACTAAACCATCGATTATTGTCTATATATATTGACCAGGTGTTATCCGCTCGACCACCCGGTACGTACCTCTCACGAGAGAAGCTCACGGGACACTGAGCAGCTCGAAAGGCTGGAGGCTGATGCTCATGTATTACTATGCGTCGTGGTTTACAGCCACCTGTCCACGAAACCATTGATTACTGCCTATATATTAACCAGGTGTTATCTGCTCGACCACCCAGTAGGCGCCCCTCATGGGAGCAGCTCGGGGGAGAGCTGGAGGCTGATGCTCTTGTATCACTATGTGTCAACCACTCATGGTTTACAGCCACCTAATGAAACCAGTGATTATTGTCTATATATATTGACCAGGTGTTATCCGCTTAACCACCCAGTAGGCGCCTCTCATGGGAGCAGCTTCGGGGGAGAGCTGGAGACGCACGGGAGGCCGAGCAGCTCAGCGGACTGGAGGCTGACACTTGTGTATTACTGCGCATCAACCATTCGTGGTTTGCAGCCACTTGTCCATGAAACCATTGATTATTGTCTATATATATTGACCAGATATTATCCGCTCGACCACCCAGTAGGTGCCTCTCACAGGAGCGACGCACGGGAGGCCGAGCAGCTCAGCGGACTGGAGGCTGACACTTGTGTATTACTACGCATCAACCACTCATGGTTTGCAGCCACTTGTCCATGAAACCATCGATTATTGTCTATATACATTGACCAGGTGTTATCCGCTCGACCACCCGGTATGTTCCCCTCACGAGAGCTGCTCACGGGAGGCCGAGCAGCTCACCGGGCAGTGAGCTCTGATGGAGAGGTCACAGCGGTCAGTGCCTCCCTGTGCGCGGGAGGGCGGGCAGGTCAGGGCCGCAGGACAGGGCGGGGCGATATCCCTGACATATGTCCCGGGCTGGAGCTCACAGACCAGCAGGACATGTCAGCGGACTCCCCGAGAAATGGCACTCCTATCACCAGCATAGGAACATAATATACGGAAACAGGGTTACTGTGGCTGTACGTGATAATTATGCGGTAAAATTGACGGAAAAAAAAAAATCGAAGCCGCAGGCAGAGGTTCATTATATCGTCAATTTTACGAAGTATTTATCACATACAGACACAGTATACCTGTGTTCGTATTATTATATACCTTAAAATATCCAATTTTTTACTTTGCTTCATGGCGAGTTTTTTTTATTTCGCCGCCGTACGCCACATACATAACCCATACGTCACCTAGGTGTCGTAAAGATATAAATACGACATGGGTAGGAGTGGGCAGTATGTGTAGGATATACTACCACAGGTATATAATAATATACGGAAACTGGCTTACTGTCCTCGTACGTCAAAAATACGTGGTAAAATTATTGATCAGATATATCCAGAAAACAACTCATGCCATATAAACAATTATATGAAATTTCGTGATGTTTCTTGAATGTAACTCCTCGAAGTTATTCTAATGCTGATTGTTGCTGTCGCCATTGTTGCAGAAACAGGATTGACGCACACATCAAATAGTATCCTTGATAACTACAACCACCAATGACATATCTTTGTGTATATCTAAAAAGAGGGGGGGGGGGGGGACTAAGAGCCCAGTGGTTAGTGAAGATACAATATACTTGTACTACCGGCGCATATTGTTAAAGATAGCCCCCCCCCCCCCACAGCCCCCCACTCCACCCTTAATAGATAAACGGATCACTGATCAAAGAAACAAGCCGATAAATTGAATACCTGAGCATTTCCCTTAACCCTTTCAGGACAATGACTGCTATATGCTGGTAATTTGTGGCGGATGTTATATCTATTCTACCTCTGATGTGTACACATAATTGACCAGATATCTATTGATATTTTGTGTCTTTTCCAGTTGAATATATTTAGATTTGGTCGAATACTCTATTTCCCAGTGATTCCTAGAACTGATTGGTAATTGGTCGGGCGACCACTTTAGAAGCTTAACTCTTCTATTAAAGAAAGTATTTAATATATATTACGTAGCGGTCAAACTCACGGAGTACGCACCAAGTTATTTCAATCTCGTGAGTTTCCTTTCAAGTACTGGATAGACTCTGTGAAGAGGATATAGAGTATGTACTATTACCTGGTATTTTTGTCCCAGATTCTTAACATTGGGCACTCGTTCTCCATGCCCCTACAAGTATTGCATTCCATTCTCCATGGTCTATATGCTGTGTGTCGCCCATTCTTTTAGTCTGTACAGGTGTGAGATAAATGCAGAAAGCAACTCGTTTTGATCAAAGTCATTGTTCTCAAACTTGTTTGAATGCTATGTGATATCCACTCAGCTTTGCCTTATTCATATCACTCCACATCAAACTCATGAAGAACGACAACTTTGTCCAAAACTTGTTGGTTTCTCCTTTTGAAGGGCATACGGAATCTCCAATAGTGAAAGGGTTTAAAGGCTGGTACGAATTTTCCAAACGCTCAAGTGGACTTGCCGCAGTCTAATGTTAACAGAGATATGCACTTATATGTCAAGTGTACGATCAGTGTGGATAATGTCCCACGGCGAGAAGATAAGAGCAGATAGTTCAAAAACATCAAAAACGTCAAGGTCACCGACGTGACGTTTGATGAAGATTCTATCGGTGTTATGGAGAATGCCCTCGCCACCCCACATTTACCTTGTTATAGACCATTTACCATATTCACTCTGCTGTCTTCATCAAGGATCAAAGGGATGCGAACTGTCCTAGTTTGATTAATGTCTGCATTATGCCGTCTGTTTCGGAGGGAGATTGCCCTATCAAGTGTGGGGTAAAAAATGCCACTGTCTAGGACCAAAGTGCCAATAATTGATTTGATACCATGAAAAAGAAATTACTTTCCGCCCCTCCTCCACTTTTGGAGGATGTTTTGGAGGGTAAACCCGCTTCCCATCGACTGTCCTCTTTACTTCTGTTTCTCTGTTTAGGATTAAGAAAGAAATTGATGAGTGTTTGGTCTGTGTTCTGTTCGCCATCAAGTTTGGAGCATGCAGCAATATGAACGAGGTGATAGCCTAGTGAATATTCCGAAGCACTCCAAACGAGATGGTGCGTGGGAATCCAGACCAAACAACAATATATTTCTGATTTTAATTTTAGTCTGGAAATATGTATCTGATTATCGCCTATTGAGTATGAGTTACCGCACTTGCAAGCCTGTTGAGTACGAGTTCCTAATGTCAAGCCAATGTATTTTGATTTTTTATCGGGAGGTGCATCGTAGACCATATTGGGGCCATATCGTAGTAGGTGGACGCCAGGCCTTAGCAATGTTGATGTAAAATGAAAACTAGGAGCAAATAGAATGTTCATCATTGATGAATGATTGTGCAATTATGAATGAATGATTATAAAAGGATTTGGTTACATTCAATCTATGGATAGTTTTCTGTAACCCACTTTCTAATATTCAAAAATCGCGGAAACAGGGTAGGATAAAATCTAGATGCCACTCGTTTGGATTTGGGTTTATTTATGTGTTTTCTATGGACACTTTGTATTAGGTGGATATATCTGTATGTTCCAGGTATAGTGATACACCCTCCCTATGTGTTTTCTACGGACACTTTGTATTATGTGGCCAATAAACAGGTATAGCCGACGCTTTACGATTTCTTATCTTATTGTCTTCCGAAATATATGGAATACGCTAAATTAGGTCCCACCATAAGACTCAACAAGATTTAAATTTAAACTGCTGTTTTTTTTATGAGATTTAACAACATTTTCATCCATACACCACTCTGGCGTCAAGTGCGAAATCATTTTAATTCTCCGAATATCTGTGATACCGAAACGGTTATGTAACCTTAAACTTAGACTTCTTGATAAGTGAACTCCAAGACAAGACAGGAACGGGTTGCTTTGTCCTGCACCCAAAAGACTTCCACATAACTGTACCATCCACCGCCCACTCGCCCTCCCCAAATGAGAGAGTGTGTAACCACTGGCCATTAGGTGAATGTAGCACCTTGACTGTGTGGGGAGGAGGTACGATATTACACCTAACAGTGGTGAGATGTCGTCTCGGGGAGGAGGTCACTCCCACCCGGTTACCTCACCTGTAACTCTCCCAGCAGATCTTTCGCGTCGCTAGCGCTTACTCATCTCTGCCCCGACCCAAAGCTGGTTCCTCAGGCATCCACTAAAGACAGGGGAGACCAGCCAACATTTCAGGAACAAAACAGAGTAATTGTCCAAACTTAGGAAACATAATTCATAAAGTATCAGTTGGGAAATATGGGAATTGTTAAATGAGCTTGGGAGACAAGCCAGCTGTTCCCTTTTCAACTTTATACCACTTTATCATGTGAATTCATATTTGATTAGACTGCCCCTTCAAGTAAGCACATGTGTTATGTTGACAAATAAAACCTTGCAACACATGAGGTGCCTTCCACTGAAGAAAGTTATCTCTGTGACTATGTCTGATTTGATATAACTAATAACAGGAATAAGTGTATATCATTTACCATAAAAATATGTGCATCTTTATTTACAAGTAAACCACAAAATACTGATCTTGGTAAACAAGGCCTAGCTTCGCATTCTCTTTACCCACCGTTTTGCTACCACGGATAGCGATAACTTTGGAAACAGCGATAACTCTGACGGAACAAAAAATTGATAACCCCTAAACCACAAAATGCCCCCTCCCCCAAAGTGCTAAAATTCTAGGATATATCTTTTTTTAAATAGCGTATGGGCCAGATTTTGGCCCCAAAGCGCAGGTTGGGCACAGATACAAGCGGCTGCAGGAAGTAGAGTGCAGGATCTCTGCTAGGAGAGTGTCTCACCTGTTGGTAGCGCTACCTGGGGGAGTTACCGATGACAACACTAGGTGGCGCTAATAGCGGCGGACGTCAGCGCTGAGATGTGTATCGGTGAGAACAATGGGTGTCGTGGTAACGTCGGGCGGGCGTCGACCACCCCAAGCCGGTAATTAATGCTAATGTCTGATGGCAGACTGCTCAATAGTCTCTGCACACCCGCTGTGTTTGCTATAAGATGCCACTGGGTATATCACCCAGAGACACGATTGTTTGGGCGACAGAACCGTACTATTGTGATATATTATCCACGAATAGAGGAGATCTTGTATCATCCTACCGCTGATATAAGGCCCGGCGTCCACCTACTACGATATGGGTCCGATATGGTCTACGATGCACCTTCCGAGGAAAAATCAAAATCGCGTCGGAAGGTCACCTAATATCGGGGCAGTTGACCACATTTCTGCGATTAGACACCGATAAAAACCCCATACAATGCGTGGTGGATTGGCATATCTAGACATATGTCTACGATTTTGCACCTTCCCGATATGTCTCCGATATTTGCTTTTTGTATCGGTGCCATATCGGGAGGTCTAAATTTTTATCGTACTTGGTGGACGCCGCGCCTTAAGGTCCGTCGGTGGTTCCTGACTGTATATCGATGATGGCCAATGGTAATAGGCTTTTAGGAGAACACACAAAATCTACATTGTTTGTCGGCCAATGGAAAATGGGCTTAAGGCCCGGCTCCATTAGAGAGACAGATTCGTCGCACGTCTTTTATGGGCCTATAAACGCCGGTCAACCCTGTTTTATTGCACCAACTGCGATGGATTTGTTGCATTCAATCTCAAGTAAAGTACGGGTATGCCACACTGGTGCAACGGAACAGTCGCAGCGATAGTAGCATACTCCGATACCAGTGGTATATATACTAATTGATAGTGTAAAGATTTTAGATATGATTTATATTCACAAAGATAATTACATTTAGGAAAGGAAAAAGAAAAATAATAGACACAGATTTACACCTACAGTCAGAGCCTTCCGTTTTCACAGCTTGTTTTGCTGTCACACTTTCTGAGACATGGTGCTGTCATACGAGAATGTGCTAATCATACACCCCTGCTCGAATACAAAAGGCTTCTAAACATACTTACTATAGGAAGCACTCTATGCCTGTGCGACGGATCCATCGCATATCATGAACATCTCATGATGTGCGATGCGACTGATTCGTCCCATCGCGATGCGACGGGCGGCACCGTTTTTATGACCCCCGTTTATGACTTTTTATGGACTTGCGACGGATCCGTCTCTCTGATGGAGCCGGACCTTTAAAGTGTGCATACAGAGTCTCAGCCTGCGTGTGGGCAATACACCTCATACCGTACGCGACCCTGCTGTCAGGGGCTGGCCACGCGCTCCGTCTGTCATGTGGCTGTCACGCCGCCTCCCTCGCCGCCTTCCCCGCCCACTCATTTATGACAGCCGGGCAGCTGATCCATCGGCCATTGACACTAATGCGGTTTTTATTTCCCCTTCTCCATCTGGGTGTGCTGCATTTTTCATGGCGCTCGGTTCTCGTGCTGGGCAGCGGCGTATTCCGCCTCTCCATGGGACCAGACTGGGACATGCAGTATACCTCCCATAAGAACTCACACTCTCTAAGTGGTATTCTTTACAAGGTTCTCACTACGCTCTATGGGAGAAGAATTCTTAGCGAACTAGGCTTAGAGCCTTGAGAATCCACTGGCCTGCCTCCCGTGCTAAACACATACATCAGATTCCTATAATGATGCCACCTAGTGGGAATACTGTGTACATGGCGCCCTAGTGGCTTTATTTGGACTGGAATACAGAATACCACTTAGAGAGTGTGAGATCTTCCCCGTCGGTCCATTCCGTATTCCGCCTCTCCATGAGACCCCCAACACTGGGACATGCAGTGTGAGAGGGGTATACCTTGCTTTAAAGCCCAATGCACATCTACCGATGTACGTTTGTCGGCGACAAACAGAGGGTAAGTTGTCTCAGCCAAGCCATCCTAACAGAATCGGTAGATGTAGGACAGCTAGGCAAGGCTACCCAGCGATTAGTGAACCACCTCCTTCAGACGTCCTTTTGTCACCGACAAGTTGTGGCTTTTGGCCTACCCCAGTGATCAGTGGACCTTCAGTGTGTGTATATATATGTCGGTAGATGTAGACTGATTTCCTTAGGACTAATACCCACCAGCCCCTCTCCTCGAGGGCCACGGGTCGAGCGAGGGGTTACATAATTTGCCTGCGACAAGTTGACCGATTCCTATACGATTTGGGAACTAATCGTTCAACCCTTAATCGGTAGATGGGCATCCGGCTTAAGCCCAATGCACATCTACTGATTCAGGATTGAACGATTAGTTCCCGAATCGTATAGGAGTCAGTGAACTTGTCCCAAGCGAATTGCGTAATACCTCAGCCTGTGTCGGCCACCCAATCAAGCCCCATTTACCAATGTTCTGTTGTCAGCAACTACACTTATCAACATGTTGATAAACCTTTCGCCAGCGATTTTGGAACATAGAAACCACAAATTGTCGGCAACAAAATGACATCTGAAGGAGGTGGTTCACTAATCGTTGCCTAACCCTTGCCACTGACTAAAAATCTAAACGTCACTCAATTTAATATGATTGTTTACATGGCATTTGTTGTCTTCTGCTACAGATTTCACTCAGGTGTGCTTCATGATATCACTCTACGTAGACAACTCATGCCATATAAACAAACATATGAAATAAACAATAAAACATCCTTTATTAAAACACAACCGACCTCTGCTTCTCGACAATTAGATAATGTTAAATAAGGAGTCGTGGAGTGGAAGTAAAATGTATTTATTACACCAGAAGCATTAACATTAGGTATTGTTATGTAATAGGCAATGATTATAAGTAGATCCTTAAAGACACTAAGGCGCTAGTCCTTTGTGTCCTTCTTGTCAAAGAAAGTCAACAGGCCTGGAGGAGGGGAGGGTGGTGGTTAAGTTTGTGTTGATGCTGCGAGCTGTGGAGGCAAGTGGTCGCCGTGGAGGGTGACAGCTGCCCATGAGGGGGAAGGGGTTTAATTAGGCTCCGGCTCCCTTACTCCTCCTGGGGCTTCCAGCGCATCCGCCCGCTCCTCCTAGGCCTCCTAATTTAAACCCATATATAGGGTACATATCTCCATACTGCCGAAAGTCAGTGGTACTAATAACATAGATTTCCAGTCATTGATCATCCAATAATCAGCTTTTCCTACCCCTAATAAAAAACGCCATAGACTTAACATAGGCAATTTTTTTGTGGCAGGCCGTGACATAAAGTGTTTTTCATGCCACTAGAGTAATAACAATATTGACCAATCAGAGAGCAGGATGTCAGCTACTAAGAAAAAAGTTCTGTTGGTCGTTGAGTCAATATTTATCTTTTAGAAATACAAAAGCATAGACGGGGTAGGATAAATACGAAACCGAACGAGAGTTAGACTTGTCAGCGTCTATGCCACTCTGGTCAGGTCTGCTACTCATTAAACTCGGCTACGCCTCGTGTAGTAATACACGACCTGCCCGTCGTGGCATAAACATTGTCAAGTCTAACTCTCGTTCGGTTTCTACTAATTATGTCTACCCTTCCATATCTATGTCAGTGGAACTAGAACCTCAACTGTTGACTGATTTTAAATCCAGACCTGTTCTCACATCAACACTGTTCTCACATCTTACCTACCGTACGTTACATTGCATGTTTATAAACACAAAACTAGAACCTTTTCTTATGCAGGAAGGTAAATCGATGATTCCGTCGGGGTGGTAAATAACAGAAATAGGTGGCCAGATAAGGATTGACAGGGGAATATGTAACACAACAATGGGTTGATTGTCAGTTGGAAGCAGTCAAATAGATCAGAAAGATGTGGAACACCTTTCAGAGATGACTGTACTTGTGGCTGACTCAGTTCTGACAAAGAACCACAGCCTACTTAGTATACAGCCAACGTACTCATTTAGGAATATACACAATGTCTAGTCCTTGTTGAAATACAGCTATTAAGACACACACAGAAGAGATGAGTTCTATTCATGGAAGAACTGTACTTACAGAATGAATAAAGCTTTATAAAAAAAAAGAAAAAAAAGAAGGTCTTATTTAAATCTTTATCTACACACATACATTACCTATTCTGATCAGGTACAGTATGCTATAAATTTGTGTGTATGATTCATATATTTATCCAAACGTGGCTTATTCAAGTGACTTATTAAAGAATATAGTATATCGGTTTCATGTCAATAGACACTACCAGTACTGACAACAAGCCTGTGTTAAAAAGAGGCCCCTGGATTTAAATCATACCAACCTTCAAAGCCTTAACTAAAACAGTTCTGATGGAATCGATACAGAACCTGTCAACAACACCACCATATAGTGATATGTATCTAGGCTGTACCTATTCTGCTGTTATATTTCATCTCTTCATATTTGCCCATCATGTGAGACTCAACTGGTTTGTTGTGAGCAATCTATATTTCTAATTATAATTATACAACTGCTGGACCATGAAATCCAACCCAACTATAGGGCTGAGGTCCATGCCTCTTTGTTAAGAGACACATATCTGAAATGGGCAAGAAAATTGTAACACAGGATTTGGACTCTTGATACTTGATAAAAACTTGAAACTTGATAAAAAAAACCCCCAAAAAAACAACGTGGAGCACTATCATTTATATCACCAACAGACCTTATGAAGAGTACACATAGCAATATGCAATACAAAGATTAGCTATAGAATTTTATATTGCCTGATGAAATGACACACTTTACAGTTGGTTTAAAGTACTTCACCTTTACTTGGCAACCACAGTTGTTTTTAACTTTAACATCGACAGTTATAGATTCTTGATTAAATGCATACCTTGCCAAGTAGACGTCAAATCTGCCAAGAGACCCTAGATCTACAGTTGATGGATTGTTCTGTTTTGGTTGTAGAAGCAGAGATACTTCAAATTAACACACAGAGTCGCTAAAGTCTAAATTTGATACACGAATTATGAGTTGAGGAATTATTTCCTATCTTGATTGGTGTCATAAACCTGGGGAAAAAACAGCATACTTATAAACTAAAATACAATCACTATATAGAGTATCTATATTTTCTGTGTCCACCAACGAAATGAATGCGTTTATCCCTTTTGCTGATGTCCTCAGAATACATTGTATGTTTTGTTCATATGCTGTTGGACTGTTTCACAGATCACATGGATGTCCCAAAGATCACATAAGTAATATTGATGCTGAGAGCAGACTGACCGACCACTGGTAAATTACTGGCTCAGGTGATTTTAGGCAATATCATGACGAAAATTGTAGGGGTCAGTTAATCAGACAGTAGTTCTTTCGCTCTTTAAAAGAGGGCCCGGGATGTCAGTCCCTGCTGTGTAGTGGTTCCAGGTAACGCCACTAACAAGTGTGGCGCGGCGGAACCTAGGATTATGTAACTCGGCATATATATAGGCAGGGTTCGCAGTGGATCAACAGGCATTCTTGTTCGTTCTCTCTGAGAAGAGAGCATCCTTGGATCCTCGTTTGGTAGGGTTTTCCAAACCCTCTCAGCAGTTAGGCGAGTCCAGTACTCGGGTATCTGGATTGGTCTCCCTGGCTTTACTTGGCACACAGTGGCAAGGTAATGTACTTTGGGAGTGATCTAAACAGGATCACTTCGGGAAGTTATAATCAACATCCATTGTTTATTAAACTTTTGGAGTCTGGATTTGTGTGAATAGGTTTGCTCATCACTTACCGAAAATACCAAACCAACCCATGTTATAATGCATAGGGTGGCATATTGCTGGGAAGGGAGTTAATACAATCTTACCGAGGATAGAGTCCTCCATACGGTCAAAGCCAGTGACCGCTACACAATAATGCATACTGGCCACACTTTTGACTATCAAAATTCAACACTTGCCTGTTCAACTCACAGAGCACAAATCGTGTGGCTAGTCCCTGGTATGTTCTTCTCTTATCTCTTAATAGTTAGTGATGATGTGGAATCGCTGACTCCAAGAGTTACCCGTTAGATGATACATGGTCCTTGTGAACCTTTAGAGATCATTAGTTCTGTTCTCTAGATAACATAAGACATACTCCTCACTCTGGTCATCCAAAGTAAGGGAAATCGATGTATGGATATCCTTGATTGTTCTAAGGAAAACAATTATATTCAATTCCTACTTGACTGGTTTTGGTCTCCAAATTTTCTTTTTATTCAGTCAAATCATGTTCGATGTTTAACATCGCTCTTCCACAAAAAAATGTTTTGTGGTTTGTACAATTCGCTTCGAATGTTACCGATGTACATATAACATTACTCGGAGATTTACATCAGAGGTTGTAGACAGTCGAGAGGTTTACAATTCTAAGTTGTAATAATGAGTCTTATCTTACAATTCATATTGACATGCCATTATTGTGAAGCTTGCCTCAGAGTATTGCAAATCCCTCTTCGAGGATTATGTCTACCACAGTATTTATCATACCACTAGGGAGACTAAACTGCAATGATTGCACTTTATAACTGGATGGTTGGAAGTCAATAAAACTACCTAAAAAACTGTTGATAGATTAATGCCGATACATGGGTTGTCTTTTTTAATTTCAATTCAAACAGTTCTAACGCTAGGTTAGATATTCCCCTGTAGGGAAGTTATATACTCTGTATCAAACAGGAATATTCTAAATACATTTAAAAGGATAATTTCAGTAACAAAAGAATTATCCAGCATTCATCTTGCTCATGTTGTGACAAAAGAGACACCAAACCGCACTTCTGTTTTGATTGTGTTGAGGTTGATAACTTTTGAATCAGTATCCAAAAGTCTCTTAACCATGACGCAGTCTGTCAGCTTAATCTCATATCTTATTCAGAAACACTGGATTTGATGTCAATGCAGAAAAAGCCTATTAGCCCTTGGTTCCCTATCTGTGAGAATAGAAAAGATCAGTCAGATACCAAGGTATCTATATTGCCATGAACACTTAGTAGCCCTCATTGTATTGGTACAGAAAAAAACCCAGAAGAAGAATGCCACCGGTGTAGTTTGACATGCCATTGTTGTGAATCAAACCAGGCAGGTACTTAGCTAATTATGAACAATCACGGTCAAAAGTCGACGCTAATTATCGAGATGATGACAGAGAGATGGCGTGATGTATGACCATAGGCTATGGACGATGAACACCTGCTTCTCCCAGGAGCTGCCTTTACCTCACCCCTGGTATGTCTGTCCCATAAGCTTTACATTGGGAACTCGTTCTCCATGCCCCTACAAGTATTACAGTCCATTCTCCATGGTCTATGTCCTGTGTGTCGTTCATTCTTTTAGTATGTAGAGGGGTGAGATATACAGAAAAAACTCGTTTTGATCAAAGACGACGTTCTCCAACTCGTTTGAATGCTACGTGATATTCACCCTCATACAAGGGTTATTTTTAATAATGTTAAAGTTTGTTCACTAAGACAGTCTTAGCCATCCATAGGGTCATCAATATGTGTTGAATTAAGTTGACCCACATCATCCCTGGGTTTCCTTGGCGTACAGAAAAGGGTCTTCATGTACGATCCTAGATTATTCAACGGGCCCCAGGTTAATCCTATGTGAACAATGGGACAGAAATTGAAGAATAAGGCCCGGCGTCCACCTACTACGATATGAATTTAGACCTACCGATATGGCACCGATACAAAAAGCAAATATCGGAGACATATCGGGAAGGTGCAAAATCGTAGACATATGTCTAGACATGCCAATTCACCATGAATTGTATGGGGTGTTTATCGGTGTCTAATCGCAGAAACGTGGTCAACTGCCCCGATATTAGGTGACCTTCCAACGCGATTTTGATTTTGTATCGGGAGGTCCATCGTAGACCATATCGGAGCCATATCGTAGTAGGTGGACGCCTGGCCTTATCCTATGTGAACAATGAGAAAAAGTTGTAGAATAATCCTATATGAACAACGGGGCAGAAGTTGTAGAATAATCCTATGTGAAGAACGGGACAGAAGTTGTAGAATAACCATATGTGAACAATGGGACAGAAGTTGTAGAATAATCCTATGTGAACAACGGGACAGAAGTTGTAGAATAATCCTATGTGAACAATGGGACAGAAGTTGTAGAATAATCCTATATGAACAACGGGGCAGAAGTTGTAGAATAACCATATGTGAACAATGGGACAGAAGTTGTAGAATAATCCTATGTGAACAATGGGACAGAAGTTGTAGAATAATCCTATGTGAACAACGGGACAGAAGTTGTAGAATAATCCTATGTGAACAACACCTTGGCGGTCAGTGGAGCGAGACGTCCGTGTCATGAAGATGTAACACGTGGTAGGACGGTCGTGACGGAGGTCTCCCTCATTAAGGCTGCTTTATGACCTCATGCCTGCCAGGTTCATCTCCTTTAGGGCCTGTTTTTATACTCCATTGTCGTATTCTGAGTGATGGCTTCAATGAGAAGCCTGTCCTCAAGTCTTAGGTGGGTTCTTAAATCAATAGCCTCAAGTCACGAGCCTCAGGTCATTTCACATCAGAGGAAGATGTGCACACCTGCAGCAAGAGAAGAATACAACTATTACACAACTGGAAGAGATAGTAGATCTGTTGATGCACCACCTGAACAAATGTTGCAATGATTACAGAATTACTAACCTGTCTTCATCATGATAGACACAAACTCTATCTCCAGGATTATAATTACTGTTCAAAACATATGGAGCCCCTCTCAGCTGTGCTTGATGTTTGATACATGCTGTAAAATAGACCTTAGAGTTATTCCCCTACCCTGATTGTTATCACAACCACAATAACTCACAGACCATCTCATCCCTTGTTGCCACCCTTGTTTTGCCTTCTTTTGACTGTATCATTTCAAACCAGAATTAGTTTCATTTCAGAGATCAGAATTAGTTCCTGAATCTGAGAGAGGGTTATCAGTCCTTCAGTCATTTTACCATGAGCAAGATAACATATACAGTAAAACCCCGCTTAAGGGGAGACCCTCCGGTCTGAGCTAAGTGTGCCCTTGAGCAAGGTGTCCCCTTAAGTGGGGTTTAAATGAACTATACTAAGATTCTTGTTCCGAAAAAAGTCTTCCCTTAAGCGGGGTATCCCCTTAACCCTTTCCAGGCGAGCAGGTTGGTGGGTACCAGTGGCTACAGGGGCCAGGATGCCCCTGGGTTGTATGTCTCTGGGGGGCGAGAATGCCTTGAGGCATTCAGGAAAATTTCACTTGTCATGTGACTTAGAATGCTTCTTTTTGATATAGTTTAATTTCTTTTGAAACAGTATACAAAATAACTTGATTTCTACACATATCTTTCCATATTTTACACAAACTCTTTAAATTGTTTTTTTACTTATTGGAAAATGCCTGAATATATCATGAATGCCTGGAGGCATTCTCGCCCCTTGTATACATAATGCCTGTAGGCATTTTCACCCCCCATGTACATAATGCCTGCAGGCATTTTCGCCCTGAATGGGTCAAGCGAGGTGTCCCAGAAGCAGGATTTTACTGTATGTACTCATCAATGTCAATCATCAGGGTGCTGAAAGTGAAACATGAGACAGGACGGAACAGAATATAACCTGAGTAGGAAATTAAAACCTGAGACAGGACGGAAGTAATATAATGAAGGGATTTAAGACGATGTGAAAGGACAAACACTTGACGTTGTGGACACAAGAGTATTATTGTGGTTCGCAGCTAGTTATTACAGTTTATCAGTACTTATGTAATCATACCTGTAGCTATAGTCACCTTCTAAATAAAAAGACAACTACTCCAAGAACACTACTCTCCTGTAGGTGTAGTAAGGGACCAGTCAGGAGAACGGCCTTGACCGAGCCTGGGGATTCACACTCATATGTTTAGTTACATGTTTGAACCTTAATAATGATTGTCATAAAGAAAAAAACCAAACCTTTGCAGACCCAAATCAATGAGCACAGCACTGCTAACTGTAGAACATAGAAATTGAAACATCTGCATTTCTATTGATTGCCACCTACTTCTATTTGTGAATATTAATACGTTGAAAATATTTCACAAAAATGAACAGGTTTTGAAAATATATTCTGATTTTTAAAAGTATGGCTTTATGCTCTTGCTTGGCAGTCCACTGAACATCCTTCTCGATATCGGACTTAATAATTAGACGTTTCTAAATACAAATCTACACTAAAAAAAATCTACCAGTGTCTTGGCTTGTGAATTTCATGAATTTCAGATACTTTAGCAGCACTTTTGTCAAGCTTCACATAAGCTCATTTCCCTTGGCCGACAAAAAGTTGAGGTCCCCTAAAGCGGGAATTCCACCACAAAAACGGGATTTCGTACATTTTCGGGAATATTGGTACATTACCCTGCAGAAATATCGGGCGTGAAACGTTTGTCGGTGGTGCGACCGCCTGTACATCGGTATCAATTTATCGGTGAGGGTGTACAGTATGAACTGTTTCTAATGTATTTTCTGGGTACAGACAGATTTAATTGACATTGAAACATGATCTATGCAAAATAAATCTGTGAGCATTCTCTGCAGGTCTCGTTTCCATTCACCGATCTGGCGTCAGTGTCCCCCAAAAATCTATCGATGGTTCCCGACTGCAGATCGGTGCAAAATAGTCGGCGAATGGAAACTGGCTTATAAGCTTGAAATTGTGTTTGATAGACAGAGCACTGAAAGATCACGTACTTTGACTGCAGAAATTGCATGAGCCAGGACTCTACCATGAGCTTATTGAATGGACTTTAATTTTGTGTCTGGAGCGCTCTATTTGTGGGTTGACATCTCTGAATGGTTGGGCAATGACATGAGTTATGGACTGGCCTTTAAGTTGCCAGTTCATAGATTTGCATACTCCACTCATTCTGCACGGAGTGCATTAACCTTACATGAATTGGTGAATAATTATTTGGCATAGAACTTGACATCATGATACAAACACGATGATTCATAAAAATGTTACGCATTACGATCTCAGGACAAATCACCTGCAGACAATCCGCTATAAAGTAAGCTCTATTTGTCTAATTCTGGTTGTAAAGTCCCTGTGGCAGTGTTATATATAGCAATCAATCAAGTCTAGGTGTGAATATATAGACAATATTACCATGATTTCGATCTGAGTGGCTGTATTCTCCGCGTAGTTGACGCGTACTAATATTCCGAGCGACAGCGAGGAGTATTACGTAGTGTCAACTACAAGGAGAATACGGCCACACAGATCGAAATCATAGTAATGGTGTATTTGTTACTCACCTTTCGAGTAACTATAAGGAAAAAAATCTAGTATACTATTAGAAATTCGACCCTAGCGCCGTGCTTTATTTATGTAAATGAGTTCCTATAATGCCGGTCAGGTGGCCGAAAAAGCCGTTTTCTCCTAGGAGATTCTGGAGGTCCTTATTCTACTCAGTAGCGGTCTGCAAGCTCCATAAGCTTAGCATGGAGATTCCGTACTAGGTGGGTAATAAATACACAATATTTACTGGTTTCAGATACAAGCGGCCGTATGCTCCGAGGAGTTGACGCGTAGTAATATCCGAGCATATGCAAGGATATTGCGGAGAGACAACTCTATTATCCACCTTTTTTCTGGACAAGTGGCATGTCAATATCAGTTTGTTTTAGCTATGCACTATTTTTCCATACACACGATTTTTCCGTATGCGCCACCCGGAGCATACAACATGTCCGTATGCGCCAGGTATGTCTATACAAATGCCCTATGTGTTTACTATGGACACTTTGTATTAGGTGGATAATAAAAGCCAGTTTCCATTGGCTGACTATTTGGCACCGATCTACAGTCAGGAACCACTGACGGATCTCTAGCACCACTGACGCAAAATCGGTCAATGGAAATGACCCAGCATGAGAAAAGACCAATGAGTATTTCTGCTTACATTACGGCATCCTGCACCAACGACAAATTTCGATTTAGTAAACTTGGTCACATATCATGAGTGAAAACTACTACCCTCACCGATCAATTGATACAGACGTGCAGTCAATGGCATCACCGACAGACTTTTAAAGGCCCTTTCCACTGGCCGATGAAAACAGTATAGATTTTTTGAGTTCTCCTAAAAGTCCATTTCCATTGGCCATTCCCGATCTACAGTCAGGAACCACTACCTTTAGCACTGCTGAAGCAAAATGGAAATGGGCTTTTAGGAGAACTAAAAAAATCTACGCCATTTTTGTCAGCCAATGGAAACAGGCTTTTACTGTAACGGGAAAAATCTCTGCCTTTCTTGTTGGCTAATGGAAACAATGTTTATAAGCCTGTTTCCATTGGCTGATGAAAACAGTGGAAATTTTTTGAGTTCCCTTAAAGCCTGTTTCGATTGACTGATTTTACGTCAGCAGTGCTAGACATCCATCGGTGGTTCGTGACTGTAGATCGGTGCCGCCCAATGGAAATGGGTTTTATGGGGAACTAATAAATCTCCACCGTTTTCGTCGGCCAATGGAAAGGGCCTTTATAGGGCACAGAGTGATTGCTAATTCTGCCATCATCCACCAGGAAATTGTTAGATAGCGCCACTGTAATCGGGGGAAAATCACTATTTTCTGCTGTTGAAATCCATAGATGATATTGAGACGAAACTAAAATTCATCCATGGCAAGCCCAACAAAATATTTCTGATAAAATCCATTTACAATTGGTCCCACCACCTGGTGTTTTAAATGGCGTCGGGGGGCGGGAGTTGGCCGCCTCCATAGCACAATAGCTATGTGCTAGTAGAGGAATAGCAACGACCTTCAGGCCACTCAAAAAACAAACTTGTTTCTCATCAACAAGCCATGAAAAATATGACGAGGCCCTTTTTTTTTTTTTTTTGCTAGATCAAAGATGGCTTTTGAAGTGTCATAAAATGGGCTTCAGACATGCACTAAAACCCCACATAAGCAGACACCCTCTGATCCAGGCCAAAGTGTGCGCTTACGCTGGGTGTCCGCTTACGCGGGGTTTCCAGATTTATACTAGTTATACATTTACTGCATCCCTGACATCAGGAGCTTTAATTTGATACTAAATACACATACTTTTCATAATTTCCATCAAGGTTCATCTTTTTAAAAAATCCCCCAAAAAATCTTTTAAAATCGTTTTTTTTCCTGATGCGCGCAGTGATGAGAAACAATTTTTTTCTGTGTGGCCTTACCTGCATCTGCTCTTCTATTTACCAGACATGACGTTCCAGTCGCCGCACACATGCACACTGCCAGGTAATAAATCCACGGGACGTCCACTGTGAGGACCGCTCTATCGACCAGTAATTGAATAATACTTTAGGTACGAAAATACCTAAAAAAAAAAAAAAAAAATAATTCACCTCAATTTGTTCGCGTGATGGATAACTAGGACCCATGACATGTCTGTACGGATTATATACATGGAGATCTTTGGTGGAAATAGCATTAGGGGCCGATTATGATATATCTAGTTTGGCCCCCCACGTAGCTACAGTTAGGCAGCATATGGAGCCTTGGTGGCTGGGTGGGGAGGAATGGGAGGGTGGATGGTACTGGGTATTGTCTGCTTAATGGTTGCGGGGCGTGAGCAGAATGGACAAGCGTGAAAGGTGGTCACGGATCAGTGAACATTTCTTATCTAATTCTTGGCGCTCACACTGTCCGTTGGACGGTGACGGGTGTCGTGGGCTGGCCCTGGATGAAGTGGAATTCACACGGTGAGATTCATGTACCTCACAGGGTTCAACATCTCATGAGATTCTGTTCCTTGTTAAGTGGAATTCACACAGTGGGATTCATGTACCATACAGGGTTCAAAATCCCATGAGCTTATTTTCCTAGTTAAGTGGAATTCACACAGTGGGATTCATGTACCTCACAGGGTTCAAAATCTCATGAGATTCTGTTCTTTGTTAAGTGGAATTCACACGGTGGGATTAATGTACCACACAGGGTTCAAAATCTCATGAGATTCTGTTCCTTGTTAAGTGGAATTCACATGGTGGGATTCATGTACCTCACAGGGTTCAAAATCTCATGAGATTCTGTTCCTTGTTAAGTGGAATCCACACGGTGAGATTTATGTACCTCACAGGGTTCAAAATCTCATAAGATTTTGTTCCGTGGTAAGTGAAATTCACATAGTGAGATTCATGTACCTCGCAGGGTTCAAAATCTCATGAGATTCTGTTCCTTGTTAAGTGGAATTCACACGGTGGGATTAATGTACCACACAGGGTTCAAAATCTCATGAGATTCTGTTCTTTGTTAAGTGGAATTCACACGGTGGGTATTCATGTACCTCACAGGGTTCAAAATCTCATGAGATTCTGTTCTTTGTTAAGTGGAATTCACACAGTGGGATTCATGTACCTCACAGGGTTCAAAATCTCATGAGATTCTGTTCTTTGTTAAGTGGAATTCACACGGTGGGATTAATGTACCACACAGGGTTCAAAATCTCATGAGATTCTGTTCCTTGTTAAGTGGAATTCACATGGTGGGATTCATGTACCTCACAGGGTTCAAAATCTCATGAGATTCTGTTCCTTGTTAAGTGGAATCCACACGGTGAGATTTATGTACCTCACAGGGTTCAAAATCTCATAAGATTTTGTTCCGTGGTAAGTGAAATTCACATAGTGAGATTCATGTACCTCGCAGGGTTCAAAATCTCATGAGATTCTGTTCCTTGTTAAGTGGAATTCACACGGTGGGATTAATGTACCACACAGGGTTCAAAATCTCATGAGATTCTGTTCTTTGTTAAGTGGAATTCACACGGTGGGTATTCATGTACCTCACAGGGTTCAAAATCTCATGAGATTCTGTTCTTTGTTAAGTGGAATTCACACAGTGGGATTCATGTACCTCACAGGGTTCAAAATCTCATTAGATTCTGTTAATTTTTAGGGGTAAATATCGCCAATTGTTCCAGGGGGGGGGGAAACATGTCTCAGGGAAATGGAACCCTGTAATCTAGATGAAGAGATTGTGTTTGAGTACAGACAAACACCCTGTGAGGTACATGAATCCCATCATGTGAATCCCGCTGTGAAGAGCACAGGGAGATATTGAAGAAGCAATTAGAGGTCAATGACTTATACTAAGAACGACGCTCCTATGCAGACATGCCAGAATCCACTGGCCTTTGATACGTGCCTTTGTGTTAGTACGTGTAGGAACATGGGTTGCCCTGCTGGTTGGGTTTAGATGCTGTTTTATGCCATGGCTAAACCCATGTTTATGTTGTAGCAATAACATCAAATGCATTATTACCTGGTAAGCAATGGAGGACAATTACACAGCTGAGATTGGAACCCTGGATCTTGCAATTAGCAAAGAGCACACCATGATTATTTCCGTCATTGATTTGGGACCCGGATCTACAAGCACCGTACAAATGAAGTTGATAGATTAATTTCCCTGGCGGACATGACTAAGGATCGGAGGTGAAGTTGCAAGAAACTCGTTCATTCTTCTCCATAGAGGAAGTGAGGTATGGATCATAGGTTTTATGTTTACTCTGAGTTATGTCACGTGTCTGGAGTGGGATTCACACGAAGAGACTCATGTAACTGAGACTGGTGTACTTCACACCCTTTCTCTAGTCTCAGACAATTCTCGTTTGGTAAAAAATTCTCATGGCTAAGTACTTTTATCAGTCTCAAGGAAAAATGGCGAATTTGATTCACATGGGAGGACACACCTGGTACATAATCTCAGACATAGTCACAGTGACCACTCACCTTGGGACTCAATTACCCTTGATGTGAAGGGTGTTACAAACATGTAATTATGCTTGCTGGACTCCTATTGGCTAGGGCAGGTACATGGTCGCAGCAGGTCCATTTGTCTCACCAAAATGCCCCTATAGATTTTAAACATGTTTAAAAGTCAAAATCTCATGAGATTCTGTTTCTTGTTACGGGTGATTGTCGCCGACAATTGCAAGGGAAAAAAGTTGTCTCAGCAAAATGGAACCCTGTCATTCACACGAGGAGATTGTGTTCCAGTACCAAATCTCAAAAGGATTTGTCTCAGACAAACACTTTGTGAGGTACATGGATCCCACCGTGTGAATCTCATTTTAGGAGCATACTGCAATCTGCACTTCTTGAGTCAGATCTTTTCATAGGATCTCCCATGCTACAACTTTCAATATGACAGCTGCACACCCGACCAACTCCATTGAGTCCATCCCACCAACCTACACCTTCCGTAATGTACTCAAGGATAACAAAACATCCTCTCCATCATAGCAGTACATGCACTTAAATCTCCAGCCCCCGATGTCACTGCCGTACAACGTAGAGTATGGACAATACAGGGGGTGATACTTCATCACGGTAAGGCCGGGAGAGACTGCACCAACTCCCGGCAGGATCCGCCCCCACGGCCCGTCATCAGTCGGCACCCCTTCCCTGGTACACATGGACAGCGGTACCTTATCCAGGTAAGTCTCCTTCCTTTTATTACCCACCTCATACGGAGTCTCCATGCTAAGCCTATGGAGCCTCCAGATCGCTATTACCGACCTAATACGGAGTCTCCATGCTAAGCCTATGGAGCCTCCAGATCGCTATTACCGACCTAATACGGAGTCTCCATGCTAAGCCTATGGAGCCTCCAGATCACTATTACCGACCTAATACGGAGTCTCCATGCTAAGCCTATGGAGCCTCCAGATCGCTATTACCGACCTAATACAGAGTCTCCATGCTAAGCCTATGGAGCCTCCAGATCGCTATTACCGACCTAATACGGAGTCTCCATACTAAGCCTATGGAGCCTCCAGATCGCTATTACCCTCCCAATACAGAGTCTTCATGCTAAGCCTATGGAGCCTCCAGATCGCTATTACCGACCTAATACGGAGTCTCCATGCTAAGCCTATGGAGCCTCCAGATCGCTATTACCCTCCCAATACAGAGTCTTCATGCTAAGCCTATGGAGCCTCCAGATCGCTATTACCGACCTAATACGGAGTCTCCATGCTAAGCCTATGGAGCCTCCAGATCGCTATTACCCTCCCAATACAGAGTCTTCATGCTAAGCCTATGGAGCCTCCAGATCGCTATTACCGACCTAATACGGAGTCTCCATGCTAAGCCTATGGAGCCTCCAGATCGCTATTACCGACCTAATACGGAGTCTCCATGCTAAGCCTATGGAGCCTCCAGATCGCTATAACCCACCCAATACGGAGTCTCCATACTAAGCCTATGGAGCCTCCAGATCGCTATTACCGACCCAATACGGAGTCTCCATGCTAAGCCTATTGAGCCTCCAGATCGCTATAACCCACCCAATACAGAGTCTCCATGCTAAGCCTATGGGGCCTCCAGATCGCTATTACCGACCTAATATGGGGTCTCCATGCTAAGCCTATGGAGCCTCCAGATCGCTATAACCCACCCAATACGGAGTCTCCATACTAAGCCTATGGAGCCTCCAGATCGCTATTACTGACCTAATATGGAGTCTCCATGCTAAGCCTATATGGGGCCTCCAGATCGCTATTACCGACCAAATACGGAGTCTCCATACTAAGCCTATGGAGCCTCCAGATCGCGACTGAGTAGAATACGGACCTCCGTAATCTCCTAGGAGAATGTGGCTTTATAGGCCACCTGAAGGGCATTATCGGAACTAATTTATATAAACAATGCACGGCGCTGGGTGGAATTTCTAAATATCTACAAGATTTTTTTCCTGATAATTACTCGAAAGGTGAGTAATAAATACAATATTACCATGGTTTCGATCTTTGTGGCCGTATTCTCCTTGTAGTTGACTCTACGTAATACTCCTAGCTATCGCTCGGAGTTTTACTATGCGTCAACTACGCAGAGAATACGGCCACTCGATCCAGATCGAAATCATGGTAATATTGTGAATTTATTTCACCCCTGGTTTTTTTCTCTCCATAGATTTAACATTAGGGAGTCGTATCCAACGCCCATGAGAGGTCACCTAATATCGGGGAAGTTGACCACGTTTCTGCGATTAGACACCGATAAAACACCATACAATGCGTGGTGGATTGGCATGTCTAGACATATGTCTACAATTTTGCACCTTCCCGATATTTCTCCGATAGTTGGTTTTTGTATCGGTGCCATATCGGGAGGTCGAAATTTCTATCATAGTAGGTGGATGCCAGGCCTAAGTCTGTTTGCTAAGACAGTACTAACCGTCAATAAGGTCATCCATAATCGTTGAATATAATTGACCCATATCGTCCCTGGGACTCTATGGCACACAGAAAAGGGTCTACATGTAGGGTCCTAGATATTTAAACGGGCCTGATAAAGACACTCCACCTGAAAATAGACACAATTCACCATTAGGCATTTGCGCAGTAATCTCAGAGGAGCTCAGCTTGATGCACCTCCTCATGGGCGCCATAAAGGATTCATGTCTGAAGGCGGGTGGCAGGGTGCAGGGCTGGGCACCTGCTGAGCAACAGAGGGTCATCAACATGAGCTGATGTCTTCCTGCTCCGAACAGTTAGCTAACGTGCCCCACTGCGTATAGGGCGCGAGCAGTTAGCTAACGTGCCCCACTGCGTATAGGGCGTGAGCAGTTAGCTAACGTGCCCCACTGCGTATAGGGCGCGAGCAGTTAGCTAACGTGCCCCACTGCGTATAGGGCGCGAGCAGTTAGCTAACGTGCCCCACTGTGTATAGGGCGCGAGCAGTTAGCTAACGTGCCCCACTGCGTATAGGGCGCGAGCAGTTAGCTAACGTGACCCACTGGGTATAGGGCGCGAGCAGTTAGCTAACGTGCCCCACTGCGTAAAGGGCGCGAGCAGTTAGCTAACGTGCCCCACTGCGTATAGGGCGTGAGCAGTTAGCTAACGTGCCCCACTGCATATAGGGAGCGAGCAGTTAGCTAACGTGCCCCACTGCGTATAGGGCACGAGCAGTTAGCTAACGTGCCCCACTGCGTAAAGGGCGCGAGCAGTTAGCTAACGTGCCCCATTGCGTAAAGGGCGCGAGCAGTTAGCTAACGTGCCCCACTGCATATAGGGCGCGAGCAGTTAGCTAACGTGCCCCACTGCGTATAGGGCGCGAGCAGTTAGCTAGCGTGCCCCACTGCGTATAGGGTGGGAGCAGTTAGCTAACGTGCCCCACTGCGTATAGGTCGCGAGCAGTTAGCTAACGTGCCTCACTGGGTATAGGGCGCGAGCAATTAGCTAACGTGCCCCACTGCGTATAGGGCGCGAGCAGTTAGCTAACGTGCCCCACTGCGTATAGGGCGCGAGCAGTTAGCTAACGTGCCCCAATGCGTATAGGGCGTGAGGAGTTAGCTAACGTGCCCCATTGGTATAGGGCGCGAGCAGTTAGCTAACGTGCCCCACTGTGTAAAGGGCGCGAGCAGTTAGCTAACGTGCCCCACTGCGTATAGGGCGCGAGCAGTTAGCTAACGTGCCCCACTGCATATAGGGCGCGAGCAGTTAGCTATCGTGCCCCACTGCATATAGGGCGCGAGCAGTTAGCTAACGTGCCCCACTGCCTAAAGGGTGCGTATAGGGCGCGAGCAGGTAGCTAACGTGCCCCACTGCGTACAGGGCGCGAGCAGTTAGCTAACGTGCCCCACTGCATATAGGGCGCGAGCAGTTAGCTAACGTGCCCCACTGCGTATAGGGCGCGAGCAGTTAGCTAAAGTGCCCCACTGGGTATAGGGAGCGAGCAGTTAGCTAACGTGCCCCACTGGGTATAGGGAGCGAGCAGTTAGCTAATGTGCCCCACTGCCTAAAGGGTGCGTATAGGGCGCGAGCAGGTAGCTAACGTGCCCCACTGCGTATAGGGCGCGAGCAGTTAGCTAACGTGCCCCACTGCGTATAGGGCGCGAGCAGTTAGCTAACGTGCCCCACTGCATATAGGGCGCGAGCAGTTAGCTATCGTGCCCCACTGCATATAGGGCGCGAGCAGTTAGCTAACGTGCCCCACTGCCTAAAGGGTGCGTATAGGGCGCGAGCAGGTAGCTAACGTGCCCCACTGCGTATAGGGCGCGAGCAGTTAGCTAACGTGCCCCACTGCGTATAGGGCACGAGCAGTTAGCTAACGTGCCCCACTGCGTATAGGGCGCGAGCAGTTAGCTAACGTGCCCCACTGTGTATAGGGCGCGAGCAGTTAGCTAACGTGCCCCACTGCGTACAGGGCGCGAGCAGTTAGCTAACGTGCCCCACTGTGTATAGGGCGCGAGCAGTTAGCTAACGTGCCCCACTGCGTACAGGGCGCGAGCAGTTAGCTAACGTGCCCCACTGCATATAGGGCGCGAGCAGTTAGCTAACGTGCCCCACTGCGTATAGGGCGCGAGCAGTTAGCTAACGTGCCCCACTGGGTATAGGGAGCGAGCAGTTAGCTAACGTGCCCCACTGGGTATAGGGAGCGAGCAGTTAGCTAACGTGCCCCACTGCCTAAAGGGTGCGTATAGGGCGCGAGCAGGTAGCTAACGTGCCCCACTGCGTATAGGGCGCGAGCAGTTAGCTAACGTGCCCCACTGCGTATAGGGCGCGAGCAGTTAGCTAACGTGCCCCACTGCGTTAGGGACACATAGCTATTATATTATGGAGGTGGCCGTCCTGCCCCCATATGCTAAACAAAACACCCCTCTCATAATATCTCACATTCTCTAAGTCCTATTCTATACTCTCACTACGCTCTATGGAGAAGAATTCTTAACGAACTAGGCTTAGAGCCTTGAGAATCCACTGGCCTGCCTCCCGTGCTAAAGACGTACATCAATGTAACCCAAAGATTCCTATAATCTCAATGATACTAGCTAGTGGGAATACTGTGTGCCAGTGGATGCTCAAGGCTCTAAGCCTAGTTCGTTAAGAATTCTCCTCCCATAGAGCGCAGTAAGAACCTTCTACAGATTACGACTTAGAGAGTGTGAGATCTTATGAGAGGGGTGCACCAACACATAGCTATTATGTTACGTAGGTGGCCATCTTGGTCCCCCCCCCCCCCAAATGCTAAACAAAACAGGTAAACCGTTATCAATGGATTTTATTACAAATATTTGTTTTTTGGTTTGCGATAAAAGGGTTTCCCTTATTTCATGATAATCTATGGATTATGACAGAGGAAAATAGTGGTTGTCCCCTGACTACAGTACCCCAATATTACAATTTCCTGGTGGATTACAGCGAAACTAGCAATCACTCTGCGCCCTATACTGCCACCTGTACAGTCTCATTGTTTTGCAAAATGAGAAAATTGCAGGGTGACAACTGGGGCCTGCTTAATAATCTAGGATAATACATGAAAACCCTTTTCTGTAAGTCGTACAAGGTTTTACCCTCGCCCATGATGCTTGATTGAATCTAGGTCACATTTTGAGCAATTGAAAAGGCATTTGATGCCATGGAGCTTTGCAGCAATTTGTGAATGCGCATGCAGCCATACAGTTTTGCTTTGAGGTGCTATTCCAGTCTATACTTGACCGGATCATTAGGGATTCAATAGTTTATCAAGAGCGTTTTTGTATTATTATGTACCTAGAAATAGCAAAATTTTAGCTAGTGACATGATCACATTCCCTGATAATCTCAAATTCGACCTATGTACGGTTGAAAAACTACGAGGGATAGTCACATGTAAACTACGAGGGATAGTCACATGTAAACTACGAGGGATAGTCACATATAAACTACGAGGGATAGTCAATGTAAACTACGAGGGATAGTCACATGTAAACTACGAGGGAAAGCCACATGTATAGTATACTCTGCAGACAAAATAATGAAAATAAAGAGAGCTAAGTTTGATTTAAAAAAAAAAGACTTATACAAAAATCAGAACTGACCCTACTTATTGTTAGTTAAAGAGATTGGAAAAGAATGTGAATGAAATATAGATAAGGAATTAATTCATTATATCCAAGTCAAACGACTTTTTTTTAAAGAGAACACTCTGTGATTGTAACAATCTCAATGCGCGAGTTCCCCGGGTCTAGGCGAGGTTAATAGAGCGATCGGTACTCACCGGGATGCGTCCAGTGAGGTGCCGTGATCGACATCACAGTCGATTAGCGATTCACACAACGTGCACTGACCCCTGCCTGCCTCCTCACCTGACACCACAGGTAAGTCAGGTCCCCACAGCCCCCACAGGACCACCCAGGCCCTGCCTCTCACACCTGTCACACCTGTCCCAACCCACACACCGAGACTTGCTCAAGTCTTTGATTATGAACATTTACTATATACCTACTGCCGTAAGTGACGTACATGTAATTACTACACGCTACTCCCCATGATATACTGCACAGCTGTGCAGTATATCAGGGTTCATTTCACGGTCGTAACGGATATGATTACGACATCGATATCTAAAAATGGCCGAGGGTGTCTCCGCTTCGACATCGGTAACGTTAACGTTAGAGTACATAAAGAAGACTTATATGAAAAATACATATATGAATTACAGAAAAACTTCGAAGTACAGTAATAAAAACCTGAATAAACATGGTAAGGACCTTAAGAACAGAGTGCAATGAGAGAACAACTGCTATGTTTTCTTCCAGACGTTTTCCCGCTGGTTCCCCGCTGGTTTGCAAGTGACAACAAGTGTTGCTATGCAGGTTGCTATGTGTGTTGCTATGTGACAATGTCGCATCCGCATTCCACAATCGAAGTGAAAGCTAGGCTTCATGTCGACCGTTCTGTACCCAAATTGGATTTAAAATGGCTCCTAGAACTTAATTAAGGTAACCATATTAATGTTTTGAAGGTATATAGTAAAAATAAAACGTTGTGCCTGTAAAAGTACAAATTACGATCCTCACTCGGGCCCTGGGCCGTTTACAGCTCGGTGTAAACACCTCGCTGTAAACGGCCCGGGGCCCGAGTTCGGATCGTAATTTGTACGTTTACAGGAACTACGTTTTATTACTTTACTGAATGATTAAACACAATAAGAATAAAGTTCATTAAAGTATGTATCCTTCTCTGACTGGCCCATGAACCAGAGACTTGTCCATTATGAACAGAATCTCCTGTTTATGGCCCCAAGCCGCTCCCTGTAACCTTATACCTCCTCCTACCCCTCCCCTCCTCCAGTTCTCTGGCCGCCTGTGTTGTCATAGCAATAAATTTCACCTGCTCCTGACTGTGACCTGATTGAGATCAGAGTGAGAGGGTATCAATCCCCCAGCAGATATCCTGACCAGTAGCCAGGATATCTGAAATCTGGAATCTGGACTGCTGGAGCTTAACAGCGCCAAAACTCTAACACCATTACCTATATGATATGATTATATAGCACATACTGTATTTGTCGTGTGGCACAAAGTCCATCTGATTTCATGTTGTATTGGGTGGCCTGGCAATGAAAACTAGATGCCAAAACAGCAACTGATGCTCTGGACGCTTTATTGACAAAGCTTGTGTCAAGTGTAAAAACCAATATTATGTAATCTGCTGTAGTCAATAAAGAAATTCCTAAAAAAAAAATTAAAAATTGTACCAGTCCCTGTATCCCAACGAGGAGGGTAGCCATAGGATACAGGGACTGGAGCCTGTATCCCAGCGAGGAGAGTAGCCATACGCTGCAGGGACTGGAGCCAGTCTACCCCACACCTTATCCATACACCCCACCTTTATCGTCTGTTTTTCTTTTTTTTATCACCTCTAAATTCAATCACAAGGTTACTAAGTACATCGATCAGAAGCCAATCTTGCCCCAAGGTGGAAATGTGATACCCAGGACGTGCGGGGGATCAAGAGGTGTAATAAATACTTTATTGTTCAATCTACGTCGTTTTTCTCTCTCCGTGGATTTATCTGCGGTGTTGTACGTGGGAGGAGAGCGTCCCTATGGCGTCGCACACGGAGAAATGACCGGTGTATTCTTACGCCACGCCACACGCAACCTTACCAGATGGTAACAGTCCGCGGGTGAAAATAGTTCCCTGCCCGCTGGGAGAGAAAGGTGAGGAAGAGTGAAGGTAGGAAGGGGTCGGGGTGAGACTGTGGGGAGTGTGTCCAGGGCGATGTGTGTGGTATGAGGTATACTCTGTTCCATTATCATCCATCGTATACAAAGACCCCATTGAAAATGTATGGGGATTGATTATCATCCATCGTATACAAAGACTCCGTTGAAAATGTATGGGGATTCAGTAAGGCCAGGCGTCCACCTACTACGATAGAATCGTAGACCTCCCGATATGGCACCGATACAAAATGTCAAAATCGGTGCCATATCGGGAAGGTGCAAAATCGTAGACATATGTTTAGACATGCCAATCCACCACGCATTGTATGGGGTTTTTATCGGTGTCTAATCGCAGAAACGTGGTCAACTGCCCCGATATTAGGTAACCTTCCGACGCGATTTTGATTTTTTATCGGGAGGTGCATCGTAGACCATATCGGAGCCATATCGTAGTAGGTGGACGCCGGGCCTTAACCACGACCCATTATATTAAACCTGTCAGATACCACAACTGTGGCATACGGAATCAAACCTGTGGTATACGGCCTCAAAACCATGGTATACGGGGAAATAGTCCCTTTTTCCTATAGAGCAAAGAAATAGTCCCTATTGTTAAACCGTTTAATATGCCAATTACTGGGTTTGATTAAATCGAAATAATGGATAATAAATGCAACAAACAATGGTTATGTGGACAGGTGGCTCTGTATACCACTCGAGGTTGACCTACTGCTAATCGGGACCATCTTAGAGTATTCTGCCGGAAAAAATCACTCTCACTATACTCAAAAGAAAATAATGAAATTTTGGAATTTAAGCATGAGGCACATAGGCACACTTTCTTTCCAGCTTGGAATGTATGGCCCTGCGTCCACCTACTACGATATGGCTCCGATATGGTCTACGATGCACCTCCCGATAGAAAATCAAAATCGCATTGGAAGGTCACCTAATATCGGGGCAGTTGATCACGTTTCTGGGATTAGACACTGATAAATTCACCATATAATGCGTGTCTAGACATATGTTTACGATTTTGCACCTTCCTGATATATCTCCAATATTTGCTTTTTTTTGTCTCGCAGCCATATCGGTAGGTCTAAATTTCTATTGTCGTAGGTGCACGCCAGGCATAAATGTCTGAGGCTATGGCTAATCGGGAGCATCTTAGAGTATTCTGCCGGAAAAATAACTCTCACTATACTCAAAAGAAAATGATGAAATATTTGAATTAAGTAGGAGACACATAGGCACGCATTCTTTCACGCTTATAAGGCCCGGCGTCCACCTACTACGATAGAAATTTAGACCTACCGATATGGCACCGATACAAAATGCAAATATCGGAGGCATATCGGGAAGGTGAAAAATCTTAGACATATGTCTAGACATGCCAATCCACCACGCATTGTATGGGGCTTTTATCGGTTTCTAATCACAGAATTGTGGCCAACTGCCCCGATATCAGGTAACCTTCCGACGCGATTTTGATTTTGTATTGGGAGGTGCATCGTAGACCATATCGGAGCCATATCATAGTAGGTGGACGCCGGGCCTAAGAGTGTCTTCGGTCTTATGCTGATCAACTTGCCCATGCCTAGAGTATAGCTGTGGTGTGTGAATATATAGAACACACACATATACTCACACACCCTACAGTAGCACACGGACCGTAATGGCCAGGCAGTGATTAATTTACACCGCCGAGCATGTTGTCGGCCATTGTCGGCCATTGTCGGCCATTGTCGGCCATTGTCGGTGTGCCGTCGGCGGTGTCATCCTCACTCAGGTCTCACAATGCAGATTCACGGTACAGCGGTGAACGTCCAGCCTCATCGCTGTGTGTGTGCTGTGTGCACGCTAAGAGGTTAATAAATGAAGCACCATTAATTCTCCCACCACCCTGGGATGCGGCCTTGACTTTCCACTGCTTCCTTACCCCCCTTATCCCTCTCCAAAGACCTGCTAAGTCACACCCCCACCCACCGCTACCGGGTTTGACCTGGTGAAAATTGAATGCTCATTTTGATATATTTATTGGGAGGTTTATATAGGGAGGAGGAGTACATCAAAGGCCCGCCGCTTGAAATAGACATAGACCTAGCTGTCTGTGCTACCTGAGTGTACACAGGTGGGCGCTCTGAGGCCCAGTGTACCTGCTGTGTGGTCGGGGGTGGTGGGGCCGTGGTTGCAGGGGGTCCGGATGGACGGTATAGTCTCCAGGGAAACAGGTCTTTGGGAATCAGTCAACAGGGTTCTTAATTGAAGTTTATTCAGGGAGCCCCTTAATTAATATCAAGGTTGACAGCAGCGCCACGGAAGCTTTGGGGTGGATTGTTGGTCGCTGCAGGCATTCAATGTGGCTGTCATTCCAAGCAAACCCTGCCTTAATAAGATTAACAAAATACCTATGGGTCAATTTGCTCCGTTTGACGTGCAATGTATACATATTTCAAGTAAATGCCTATTTAATCATTAGAGTGCCTGGGCTGACCATTTAAGTGAAAGATAAGCCACTGAATAGTTGGTGCTTACTACCTGGTCACCTGTCAAATATTGGACGATATCCATCTGGAACACTGCCTCTTGGATAGAGATACAAATATCAGGATAATATTGCAAAGTATTTCCAAATATCAGTTAAAAGATGTGTTATCAATAGCAAATATCACCATTTGGTAATAGCCACTCCTATTGCCTAATATGGCAGATGAATTTACAAGATTTTTGCAGCTTACTTGCTTTATTGGAGTAGTTTATTGTGTCATACAATCATGAACAAATACAGGAATTAAATATTTTTTAATTTACTGATTTGTTTACTCTAGATTTGTTACTCGTGTGTATACCTTTAGCAAGCTTCATATTTTTCTTTAATTATCAGCGACAATATTAAAATCGTTATACTGTCAACCCTGTGACTACTAAAGATTACTGAAAAGTAGTTTTCAAAGATAGGAGCCATACGTACGCACTGGATTGGGAGTGGGGGCGATGGGGTAAAAAATTTCGGAGATTTTGCGTATGCTCATTCTTTGTTCTATTGCGTACAAGAACGGGAGGAGGTGGGGGTCAATAATTTCAGAAATTCTGCGTGCATACTTTATGGATAGTCCCATAAGAAGTAAACAGCAATAAATGCATCTGACACACTGATGAATATATCGTGCGTATTTTAATATCTTGATATTTTTTCTGACATAGATGCATATATACACACAAACACCTATGTGATTACATTCCATTAAACCCACTTAAAGTACCAATATCTAATTCTTATTGTCGCGCAGTCTCGGCTTGTGAAAGAATGCCGCGTGGAGTGTGGGGATAGACTAGTGAACGGAATGCCTGTGTGGATGCGGTCTGGTTGTGATATTGCACTATTGTAATTTGATCGTTGTCGGATCGTCCACTGTTATACGCTTTGTGTCGCCTGACGGGTGATCTGTTCTGCCCGCCGGATCGTCCTGGGTGGTTCGCGCCCCCCCATCGGATCCCTCCCCACCCCTACCAGCTCTGTAAACACTATAGACCACCGCACGGGAAGCCACTGGCTTATCTACTACCCTTTTGTTGGTTTGTGTTCAACGTCCCTCTGTAGTTTACAAGCAGAGCCGCGTGGAATAGTTTAGTAGCGCTTGACCACCAATGGATGTATTATATATTATTATTATTATTATATGCCCATGCAGTATATTTGATAATTATGTACTGCTGCTCTCCATGCAGTATAAATTGTGTACTGAACCCTGTGCAGTACTATCGTAAAACTGGATGAGTTTTAATCCTGGCCACCGTATGCCACGACTGGAGTTTGGCATAGTGACTTCATGAGGCGAAGCCAGTGAAGTCCGGAGCCAAAACTCCAGGAGTGGAATACAAGGGCCATGATTAAAACGAATCAGGTTTTGATTTTATCCTACCCTGTCTCCTCAATTATGGAATATTACGTGATAATAATTCTGTATGCCACTAGTGACATATAAAACTCCGTATGCCAGTCAGCGTGGCATACGGAAACTCAATGTTAAGCTTATGGGATTTTATATTAGGGGTAGGATAAACCGTTATACTGCACACGTTGAAATATCAGCGTGTGTGGGTACTCACGCTGACGTATCTTCTATGCCAATATATGGTAAGATTTGATTAATTTTGGGTATATGATAAATATAGAACGACCCACCATGCTTGTTCAGGCTATGAAACTTGATGGGATTTGATATTATTTACGGAACTTGACTTATGGCCTCGTTCCTTAAAAACAACAATTCCCCATCTCGTTTTGTAGCATGTACAGCATGGTCAGGTCGTTCTATATAAGAACTGCATCGAGAATCGTATAAATACACAATACGCCACGACTTTGGATGTGCCCCAATCGTCATCAAGGCGAAGCTGAGTGACGATCATGGCACATCCAAACATCTGGATTTATCTCACCCCTTTCTATGACATCAAATAGTATCAGAATATCAGAATAATTAGAATATACTTAGCAAATCCATATGACGTCACTTCACATTTACTACGCCACAGCCATGGCGTAGTCTTGTCACTTTACGGGGGTGATCATTGAGTATTTTTTTCTAATGTTATTTCTACAAATTCTCATTTGTACATCATTTGTGTGTAATGAAATAAATGATGAATGTTTGTCGAATGAGTTACCATAATGATATTTGCCTGATTTTTTGGTTAGGTCGACGGAGTAAATATCACACACATATCGTGATATAAAAAGGACAACTCCTTGCTACTAGATTATTATAGGACACAGAGTGATTGCTAGTTCTGCCATCATCCACCAGAACAATGTAAGATAGACCCACCGTAGTCAGGGGACAACTAATATTTTCTACCGTCATAATCTATCCAGAGATGAGGCCCCTTTTATGGCAACCCCCCAAAAATATATTGAATAAAATCCATTGATAACTGGATCCGTCACCTGGTGTTTTGTTTAGCTTCAGGGCCACGATGGCTGACTCCACAACACAATAGCTATGTGCCCTATAGGATGGGTTCGGTGCGGGTGGAGTGGTGGTGGTGGGGGGGGGGGATTTCTCTATGGTATACACCACCACTATACTGCGGTAATATATCTACATCCATTCTCCCCCCTGTGTATACCCTCCTTTTGTGCGACTTCTTACTTTGATACACCGCGTGATGTATGACGTCACACCTGACAACTGGTCACGTGATAGCCTTTAGCGTCTTATTTCTGATAAGGCATTAGTCACGATCAATGTAAACACCGACTTTTTGATATCGTCCCCACCTGTAGAAATCACACTCCCCCGTCCGCCCCCTGCATCAAAGTCACCTTCGAGGGTGGAATTTCAGTGAGAAAAGACTTTATCGTGTTCACCTTACAAATGTCAGGAGATAAATTGAAGATATATGCAGGATGATTATTGACATCTAATGTTTTTTTAAGAAAGGCAACATGACCTTGTATATCGTCTATTTATCTCGTTTGTAAACTTTTTTTTTGTCAAATGACAGAATTCAATCCTTTATCCATACACTGAGAAACATCTTTATAAGTTCTGCGAAATATAATCAACTTTGAAAGACCGATCGACATGCACTTAAAAGATTTGAAGGAAATGCAATACTTTTGTTGGGAATTCAATTCACTTTGAGCTGAATATAATAAAACCAAACACGCAACTATGACAATTGATAACTCTATTAAATGTTGCATTGTTAAAGTTGTAATGAATCATACTGTAATTCATGTACTCAGAATTATGTATAACTTGATGATGCCTGACCGCTCTGACAGGTGTGCCCTGCACCTTGATAGGAGGCGTGGCCCTCAGTGATTGACAGGTATGAGACCTTATCTCAACCAATGATAATGATCCGCGTGTAAGCCCGCTTGTACGGGGCCATATAATGAGAATCGTAACGAGAGATTAAACAGTGTGTTCCCAAGTCGTGATTCGTGTTACTATATTCAGTCCGTTACAGTGGCGATCTTGCCAGGATACAGCTGGCGTTGAAAATAATTGGACTAGACTTACGACATAATGGCGGAACAGAAGAAGTTAGATTTGGCGGTAGCCGAAGCCACCCGCCGAAGGTTAGCTGAATTTACAAGGCACCTAAAAGTAGCGGATGGAAATGACAAATCAGAATTTAGGGACTGGATCGATGGATTCACGAGAGCACAGACCTCCATCAAACCAGGAGACCAACTGATTATAGAGGCACTAACAGCAAAAACTACGGGCAACTTGGCAGTATACCTAGACGAACTCAAAGCAGACCACGCCGCACAAGATCCTCCTATACCGAGTACATGGACCAATTTACGAGAGGCCTTAGTGAAACGATTCTTGGGACAATCTGAAATCAAACAACTACGTCGCAAGGTAGAAAAGGCACAACAAGGACCATGTGAAACAGTCGACGAGTACAGCAACCGCTTTATGAGTTGTGTGCATAAAGCCTACACGAGACAGGAGCAAAACATGGACATGGTGTGCCTACTGGTAAGAGACTTTTATATTGAAGGGTTCCGAAGTAATCGACTCAAAGAAATAGTAGGGTCGCACCGACCATCCAAAGTAAGTGACGCTATAGAGTTGGCCTGCCATACGGCTACCTTAATGAACTTGGATGAATTCTCTGACTTAGAACAAGCAGCTTTGCCGCCCCCACCCCAAGCCGTACTAGAAGATTCGCCGGTGGTTAAGGAACTGACTGGTGTACTCAAATCATTAGAAAGACAGTTACACTCGTTTGTGGTAGATATGAAAAAAACTAAAGATAAAGAACCTGAAGTAGCGGCAGTAGCACCAGTAAATCAAGCATCAACAACAAGACCCGTAACAACAGGACCCACTTACGGTTACAACATGCAGGCAACAGGAAATCCACCCCAACCAATGGGCCTGTATCCTCAGCACCATTACCCCGGTCATTACCCTGACACAACACCGGCATACCCTATGATGTACACTAACGCGCACACACCATCATATGCCCCCAATGTGTTCTACATGGGAAACGGGGGACCAAATAACAGAGGAAGAGGACGAGGTAGAGGAAGAGGAGGACGCTATAATCCACAAATCCAGTGTCATAACTGTTCCGGATATGGCCATATCAAAAGGGATTGCCCGTCCAGACCCCGCGAACCGGCCGCTGGACAGCCTTCAGGAGGACAGGAATATAACCAACAACACCAGTACGAGGATAACGCACCAAATTATTATTCCAACTACCCTCAGGGAAACTAGTGGCTGCGTCGGACGGTCGAGTGTGTGTCTCGTTGGAACAGGGCACCACGAAACTACATACCTTGATCGACTCTGGCGCTGCTAGATCCCTGATTACATCGCAAAAATGGAAGGACTTGTGTGTGAATAGTAATCGACCTGTAGTGATTAGACAAGGAGTTCCGCTGAAATCCTTGTCGGGCCATATTTTGCAAACAAAAGGTGTAGCTACAATACCACTGTGCGGTACCAACATCGATGTCTATGTGTGTGATGAATTGAAACACGATTTATTGTTGGGTATAGATTCCATGGAGATTCTGGAATGTAGACTGGATTGTGCTAAAAGATGTGTGACACTAAAGGAGGATACGTTCTACTATGGTCAGTGTGATGACACGGAACAAGAGTTAGCCGGAGTACGCACCGAATTGGACGAATGGAAGCACAGATATCCGGAGGTGTTTCAAGAAAACACTTCTCCCATGAAAGCGGCACCACACATTCAAATGCACATTGATGTCGGAAATAACCTACCTGTTCGTCAAAGGCCGTATAGACTACCCTTAGCTCTCAAAGATCAAGTCAACGAGGAAATTGATAAACTCCTTAAAGACGGAGTAATCGCACCTAGCCGGAGTCCGTGGTCATCTCCATTGCTGATTGTGCCCAAACCCAATGGAGGAATTAGATGCTGCATTGATTATAGGAAAGTTAACTTGCTATGCAAAAAGGACGCGCACCCACTTCCTCACATCCAAGACATTTTCGATGCACTATCGGGCGCTACTGTATTCTCGGTTATTGACTTAAAAAATGCGTATTATCAAATCCAAATAACAGAGGAGAGCCGGGAGATCACGGCCTTCACGGCACCCGGCGGGTTATACGAATTCCTACGCATGCCCCAAGGGTACTGTAATAGTCCGGCTACCTGGCAAAGATACATCAATTCAGTATTAGCCCCGCTGCTGGGTAAATCCGCATTGGTGTACCTCGATGACATCATAGTGTACTCTACCAACGACGAGGATCATACCAAACAACTAGAGGAGGTGTTCCGCCTGCTCAGCAAACATCGTCTAACAGTTAATCCTAGTAAATGCACCTTACGTCAAAAAGAAGTCAAGCTATTGGGATACATTGTTAGCCAACACGGTATCAAACCTGACCCTCGCAAGGTGGAAGCCATACAAGAGATGGCCCCGCCTAACTCAGTCAAGGAGGTGCAAAGATTCTTAGGACTCGCCGGATACTATCGACAATGTATCCCCAATTTTGCACAACAAGCAGAACCCTTGGTAGAACTCACCAAGAAAAACACAGAGTTCACCTGGGACAAAAGACGACACGACGCCTGGAACTTACTGAAGGAGGCCCTCACGTCAAATACAGTAATGGCTTTTCCCGACGCACACCGCGCCTACCGACTATATGTAGATGCAAGCATGACCTGTGTGGGAGGCATCCTCACTCAACAAGATCAACTTGGACTAGAGCGGCCCATACAATACATAAGTAAACAACTTAGCGAAACTCAACAGAAATGGGCAACTATAGAAAAGGAAGCCTTTGCCATCATCTACGCCTTGCAAAAGCTAAATCCTTATTTGCAAGGGGCAACCTTTGTTATAATCAGTGATCACAAACCGCTCCGGAATTTCTTTCAGCAAGAAATGCGGAATACGCGCCTTCAGCGATGGGCTGTGTTATTAGCCGAATATGGAGCTCCCATAGAGTATCGAAAAGGTGCCCACAACGTCCGAGCTGACATGCTGTCACGGCTACCGCCTCGACATTCAAGCCAAGAAGAAGACGTGGAAATAGCAAATTGTCAAGTAGATGTGGATCACATGATGGAAGCCACCTCCTTGTTATCGGCGCCACCGTTAAGAAACCACCCTCGCCTCAAACAAGACAACCCCTGGGAAGACCAGTTCATATTAAAAGATGAGCTAGTCAAGGCACAACTCGGTATGCCCCAGTATCAGCAAGGTGTGCGTGAAGAAAGTGATTTTGTGGTCATAGACGATGTTCTCTATACCCTCCAAGAAACACAAAGTCAGAGTTATCCTCGGATCTACCTTCCTGATTCATTGACACAGAAAGTGGTAATGGGCGTACACGAACAACTTGGTCACCAACGCATGAAAAAGACCTACCAACGTGTCGTTAGCAAATACAAGTGGCCAAATATGAAGAGAAACATACTTCAAATCTTGGCCAGGTGTCCGCTATGTGCTCTATATAGACCAATCAAGACCCACCCTCCCTCGAAACCTTTACCTACTCCAACGTCTCCTAACGAAATTGTAGGCATAGACCTCATAGGACCTCTGCCTGAAGGAAGTAAAGGGTACAAATATGTGATCATGAGTATAGATCACTGCACGGGCTGGGTGGAAGTAAGGCCTATCAAGAACAAAAAAGCGGAAAATATAGTGAAATTCTTCAAGGAAGAATGGATTCCCCGCCATGGTCCACCGACAATTGTGATATCGGATAGAGGGGCTGAATTCCGCAATGCTGCAGTACGGGAAATGTGTCAAATTTACTCAATACAATGGAGATACTCGACGGCCTACCACCCCATGACTAACTCTAAGACTGAACGGTTCAATGGTACCCTCAAGACAATCATTGCCAAGCTTGTTGATGGACGGCCCCATGAATGGGAAAATCATCTACATACAGCCCTGTGGGCCTACCGCTCTTCTATCTCGACGGTAACTGGATATTCACCCTACTTCCTTCATCATGGCAGAGAGCCGCCCCTAAATAATCAGCGGACATCTCGGGTACCAGTGGGGGAAGAATTCAAAGTACTACAAAACAATATTGAGGAACACAACAAGGCCGTGCAGATAGCTAATGAAAAAACAAGACAACAGCAGAACAAGAATAAAGTGCGGTTAGATCAAAGAGCGGGTAGCCCCAGCTACAAAGTAAACCAAGAAGTACTACTTCAAAACATGTGTAAAACTACCTTCCAAGCCACATATCAGCATGGATTCGTAATCACACACATCAAAGACAGTACCGCAAGGCTTCAACATGTAACCGGCAAAACGCTGACGGTGAATGTAGATAGACTCAAGCCGGTCCCTCCTCAAGTATCATACCTCCCGCCTCAAAGGACACGACCGCTGACAGCTAAATCAAAGCAACTAACTTCTAAAACGAAAGATAAAGGATCTAACATGTCGGATGCCGACCCGCACTCCAGCCGCCAATCTCGAGGTGTTGTGATAAACGGACGTTATGTCACCAACTCGTCGTTGTACCAGGAGATAACCAAGGCACGCACTCATTCAGCCGCCTCGTCATGGGCAACACACCAGAGTGCGACGCAACCACCTAATCTTCTGCCGACCCGCCAGGAGTGTCTCCACCCGAATCAGTTGAACCTGCCTCAAAGGATACCCAATGACTTATCAGATAATGACGATCCGTCTCCCTCAATAAGTATACCCAGTATTGATAACCAGCCTCTCGAACAAGAGGCTGGCTGGCATCAATCAAACTCGCCTCGACAAGTGGTAACACCGACGGCAGATAGCAACGACACTAGTGCATCGCTAGAGATAAATCCAGGCGACATCTCCTCTATAAGCACGGATAATGATACTGTGCATGACGCAACTCCACCTCCAGACAATCTAGATAAGTGGTCCGACACGTCGTCTTACATCACCATCCCCGAGGGGGACGCCACTGATAATGACCGCATTGCTGATACTAGGCAATCGTCTATGATAAGCGACGATAGTGAGCCACCAACCGAAGATATAAATAAAGACGCCCAGTGTCTACCTCCACATAACCACCCTATTGGGATCTCTGTCACCACCGGCTCCCTAAGGCCTCCACGCTCCAGAGCTGAACACAAGGCCGCCCTCGGATTTCCATCAGCAGATCCGAACTACAAAGATTGGTCTTCTTCATCGTCCTCTTCGGCATCCACAACCGTCAACACATGTTCGTCATGAGGTGCAGTCTCTTACCTATAGTATTAGGATTATTACTGGTAGTCAAGACCAGAGCCGACAACGACTCTCTTCTTCAAAACGATGGAGTATTTATTACGAAGGAAGGAAACACTAGAATAGTGTCGGCACTATGGACTGTAGTGGTAACTCTTGACGCACCTATAGCCCCGGATCTCAAGGAATTCGAGAAGCAAGTACATCACTATAAGAATCTGTCGATCGGCAGGGTAGACAATAACACATTGGCCATATGGGAATTAAGGTTAAACAACGTGCTCTCTTCTGTTAAACTAGGCCAAGAACAGATAACTGAGGAATTGACTGTGCCATTGAGATCTAGGAGAGGTTTCAGATCAGTGATGGCTGAGTTGGCGAGGGCCTGTTTGGGACTTGCTACGGACTCGGATGTCAAACTACTATCCAGCCAGATAGACCAACTAGGATCATCAGTAGAAAGACTCTACCACCACGATGAGCAACTATTGTCTATGCTGGACATCACCAAACGCCATAGTCTGGACAACCGGCGAGGACTACAATCACTAAAAGACCATACTCAGCAACTCCAAAGTATAGTCGCCAAAATAAATCTCAAGGTAAACGATCACATATACGCTATACAATCCCTACAAATAGCTCGTATGATGGACCAAGCACTAGCTATGATGGAATTAATAGTTACTCAATTTGCAAGGAATGTCGACATATTTCATCAGCAGTTTATACAATTAGAACGCGGCACGCTGTCCAGAGACATACTGAGATCCTCCGAACTCAAAGAAATACTTAAAGATCTCAGCCAACAAGGTCATGATGTTCTCAACCTAAGCTGGTATTATCAACACCTGGAAATTGAGGAATTGTGGGTCCGTGACGGAAAACTAGCTTATAAAGTGTTAATTCCTGCCGTAACTAGGGAAGTTTATATAACTTATAGACTACAATATTTTCCTGTCACCATAGCCGGAAACTTGACACGCACCATAATAGGACATCCGAGTGTAGCCATATCATCTGAAACAGTATCTTCCTTCCTACCCTCTCTGGATATTTGTATGGGCCATGGACCGGCCCTGTGTTTCCCCGCTATACAGCTGAAAAGACAGTCTTGTGAGACACAGTTGGTTTCAGGTGAGGGAGCCAATACCTGCAATATGACCCTAACCTCAAGACCAGCTGTGGGGTCAATGGTAGTACGCGACAAGCTACGACCCTTTATGGCAACTATTGTACCCTTCGAGACAACTGTCTTAATACATAGATGCACTGGAGTCACAGCCCGCAAAGAGGAAATAACCAACATAATATCAATATTACTAAACGAACGATGTGGTCTGGAGACTAAGGACTGGATCCTACGCGGAGTAAATGTTGGTTTTAGACGAATTAACATCGCTCCCCCCACTCCAATGAATCTACCCGCCTTATCAATTCATTGGCCTGAGACTGTAGACTACTCCGTGCATCAAGAATTGAACCGATTGGGACAACTGACGTTGCCTGTTAATGAACTTGCGACCTTACCTACAGGTAATCAGTTTGATAACTCTGTGACCCACGATCTCGCGATTTCAGGACTTTCCCTAGGACTGAGTGATTTTGTAATACTAGTGATTCTCGTAATAACCGGGATAACCTATGTGAAAAGGAAAGACGTGGTGAACATGATACGTAAGAAATTGAATGATCAGAGAGAAATTATTGAACCTACTATAGAGGTTACCATTCCTATGGTGCCATCTTCCACTCGGGACGAAACTATCTACCCAGGACTACCCCAGCCCTAAAAATGTATAACTTAATATTGTGCAATGATAGATTCTCCTGATTCTCTATTTTTCGTAACATTTTTTGATTGTATTATCTTTGTCGTAATGCTAAGAATTGTAGACTGTAACCCTTATGTGATTCTAATGTTTATCCAAATGCTTGGATTCTCTGAATAGGGGAGTGGTGTAATGAATCATACTGTAATTCATGTACTCAGAATTATGTATAACTTGATGATGCCTGACCGCTCTGACAGGTGTGCCCTGCACCTTGATAGGAGGCGTGGCCCTCAGTGATTGACAGGTATGAGACCTTATCTCAACCAATGATAATGATCCGCGTGTAAGCCCGCTTGTACGGGGCCATATAATGAGAATCGTAACGAGAGATTAAACAGTGTGTTCCCAAGTCGTGATTCGTGTTACTATATTCAGTCCGTTACAAAGTCTTCAAAATTAATTTATTTTAGCTATTAATTTACATTCTATGCGACAACGACAAAAAAACTGTTTTCCATTCAAAAGCATTCAAGGTTAACCTGATTGAAACTTTGATGTAAATAGATGGTACGTTAGGCCCGGCGTCCACCTACTACGATAGAAATTCAGACCTCCCGATATGGCACCGATACAAAATGTCAAAATCGGTGCCATATCGGAAAGGTGCAAAATCGTAGACATATGTCTAGACAAGCCAATCCACCATGCGTTGTATGGGTTTTTTATCGGTGTCTAATCGCAGAAACGTGGTCAACTGCCCCGATATCAGGTAACATTCTGACGCGATTTTGATTTTTCATCGGGAGGTGCATCGTAGACCATATCAGAGCCATATCGTAGTAGGTGGACGCCGGGCCTTAACTTGTGGAAAGGAATCTGCAGGATAATACTAATAGATTGCTAATGTGAATATATACAAAATATCGACTGGTTCCAGATGTTCCGAGGAGTTGACGCGTCAACCCCGAGGAGCATACAACCGGTTATATCTGAAACCAGTCTATAACGTATCTATCATCCACCTTTTCTGGACAAGCGTCATGTCGATATCATTTCATTTTTTGTTATGCACTATTTCTCCGTAAGTACTATTTTTTTCGTATGCGCCCCTGGAGCATATAACATAACCATGTCTATACCAGCTCCCTATGTGTTTTCTATGAACACGTTATATAAAGTGGATCATAAAGCGTTTTCTGATCTCTATTTTCTGCCACGTTTCCATTACAGATACCTAATAATTTTAGGTATTTCGCAATAATCCATAGGCTATTACTAAAAATACATTAAAAAAAATTCTTTCCCTCGTTATACCCTGGGGTGGGAGTTGGGTTCATCCTTAATGGTGGATGGGGGTCCTCCCAGGGGATTGTGGTGGTGTACGAAAAAAACCCAAAAAACCCACAGTACAAAAACCATTGTAATGTCATTTCCACTCTTGTTTGCTTTTTATAGCGTAAAACATCCAATAAATGATACAGATAAGGACATATATGCAAAGAATGTGGAAATCTGCCCTTGTGAGTGTTTAATAATACGTTCTTGAATCTTGAAATCTTCCAGTTGGATTAACCACAGATAAAGCTAATGAATTCCCATGTAAACCACAAATAAAGTTAATAGATTCCGATATCTGCGGATACGGCACCGACTATAAACGGACGGGCGCCCGCCGCTCCCTGTGTTCTCCACATCCTCTACTTAAAGAGAAGTACGGCTCAGAGAGATGTGTGGAGAAGATCCTGTGGCTTAATAGTTGGTTTCGGTGACAAACCGCCCACCTCCGTCCCTCCGCTACCCTCAGCGGTGCACGGGGCGTCATACGGCCGCCCTGGGGGAGGGGTTAGGCGCCTTTGAAGTCGGCAACTCTTGCCTGTGTATGGAGGTGATAGAGCAAGCGCCACTTCTCTTACCCAACCAGGGGTGGCCGCCCTCCGCCCACCGCCCACCGCCCACCGCCCACCGCCTACCGCCTACCGCCCACCGCCCACCACCCTACCTGTGTTTGTGTGAAGATGGCCGCCGAAGGTAGCCTCTAATTGAATTTACGCCGGTGGGTGCACGCACTCTCCCAGCAGATTTATCGCAGCGCAAGCGCTTACTGATCTCTGCCTCAACCCAATGCTGGTTCCATGGGTATATATATACCAACTTAAGACAGAGGGAACCAGCCAATATTTTCGGTTTTTTTTGTTTGTTTTGTTTTTTAACTTTTATTTAGACTGGTAGTACTCAATACCTGAAGGCGCTGGTTTCAATGTACCGCCAGTCATCCATTACAATCATCACTTCCTCCATTTAGTTTTTAATAGGCCCAGCAACGAGTACGATATGGCTTCGATATGGTCTACGATGTATTAGGTGGATAATAAAAGCGAGCACATGAAGCAAAGCGCATTATCCAACACCTAAAAAAAAAGCCCATAGGCTTAACATTGGGTCACTGTATTCGGTCTGGAGTTCAGAAAAATGAAAAATATCGCTCTAGTGGGATACACTTGACAAATGACGACATTTGTTAATGTAGAAGTAATTTAAACAGGCGGGGTAGGATAAATTCTAAACCAAACTCGAGTTAGTCATGTTATTGTTCATCGCACTCCGGTAAGATCGCGTATTAACGCTCTCGCCTCGCGTAGTAATATCGCGATCTTGCCGTCGTGCGATAAACAACAACATGACTAACTCTTGTTTGGTTTCTCCATATGATCTATCCTAGGAGAGTGGGCTACAGGTTACCTGGCAGTGAGAGGGCTATAGCGGGTTGTGGGATGGGGCGGTATGAGAGGTATAGAGCGGTGTGGAGTAGGACAGTGGTAGGGTTATAACGGGTTGTGGGATGGGGCGGTGTGAGAGGTATAGAGGGGTGTGGAGTAGGGCGGTGGTAGGGTTATAACGGGGTGTGGGATGGGGCGGTATGAGGGGTATAGAGGGGTGTGGAGTAGGGCAGTGGTAGGGTTATAACGGGGTGTGGGATGGGGCGGTATGAGGGGTATAGAGGGGTGTGGAGTAGGGCAGTGGTAGGGTTATAACGGGGTGTGGGATGGGGCGGTGTGAGAGGTATAGAGGGGTGTGGAGTAGGGCGGTGGTAGGGTTATAACGGGGTGTGGGATGGGGCGGTATGAGGGGTATAGAGGGGTGTGGGATGGGGCGGTATGAGAGGTATAGAGGGGTGTGGGATGGGGCGGTGTGAGGGGTATAGAGGGGTGTGGGATGGGGCGGTATGAGAGGTATAGAGGGGTGTGGGATGGGGCGGTATGAGGGGTATAGAGGGGTGTAGGATGGGGCGGTGTGAGAGGTATAGAGGGGTGTGGGATGGGGCGGTGTGAGGGGTATAGAGGGGTGTGGGATGGGGCGGTATGAGAGGTATAGAGGGGTGTGGGATGGGGCGGTATGAGAGGTATAGAGGGGTGTGGGATGGGGCGGTGTGAGGGGTATAGAGGGGTGTGGGATGGGGCGGTATGAGAGGTATAGAGGGGTGTGGGATGGGGCAGTGTGAGGGGTATAGAGGGGTGTGGGATGGGGCAGTGGTAGGGTTATAACGGAGTGTGGGATGGGGCGGTGTGAGGGGTATAGAGGGGTGTGGGATGGGGCGGTGTGAGGGGTATAGAGGGGTGTGGGATGGGGCGGTGTGAGGGGTATAGAGGGGTGTGGGATGGGGCGGTGTGAGGGGTATAGAGGGGTGTGGGATGGGGCGGTGTGAGGGGTATAGAGGGGTGTGGGGTAGGGCAGTGGGAGGGGTATAGAGGGGTGTGGGATGGGGCGGTGTGAGGGGTATAGAGGGGTGTGGGATGGGGCGGTGTGAGGGGTATAGAGGGGTGTGGGATGGGGCGGTATGAGAGGTATAGAGGGGTGTGGGATGGGGCGGTGTGAGAGGTATAGAGGGGTGTGGGATGGGGTGGTGTGAGGGGTATAGAGGGGTGTGGGATGGGGTGGTGTGAGGGGTATAGAGGGGTGTGGGATGGGGCGGTGTGAGGGGTATAGAGGGGTGTGGGAAGGGGCGGTGTGAGGGGTATAGAGGGGTGTGGGAAGGGGCGGTGTGAGGGGTATAGAGGGGTGTGGGATGGGGCGGTGTGAGGGTTATAGCGGGTTGTGGGAAGGGGCGGTGTGAGGGGTATAGAGGGGTGTGGAGTAGGGCAGTGGGGGGGGGGGTGTATAGAGGGGTGTGGAGTAGGGCGGTGTGAGGGCTATAGCGGCTTGTGGGATGGGGCGGTATGAGGGGTATAGAGGGGTGTGGGATGGGGCAGTGTGAGGGCTATAGCGGGTTGTGGGATGGGGCGGTATTAGAGGTATAGAGGGGTGTGGAGTAGGGCAGTGGGAGGGCTGTAGCGGGTTGTGGGATGGGGCGGTATTAAAGGTATAGAGGGGTGTGGGATGGGGCGGTGTGAGGGGTATAGCGGGTTGTGGGATGGGGCAGTGGGAGGGGTATAGAGGGGTGTGGGATGGGGCGGTGTGAGGGGTATAGCGGGTTGTGGGATGGGGCGGTGTGAGGGGTATAGCGGGTTGTGGGATGGGGCAGTGGGAGGGGTATAGCGGGGTGTGGGATGGGGCGGTGTGAGGGGTATAGCGGGTTGTGGGATGGGGCAGTGGGAGGGGTATAGAGGGGTGTGGAGTAGGGCAGTGGGAGGGCTGTAGCGGGTTGTGGGATGGGGCGGTGTGAGGAGTATAGAGGGGTGTGGGATGGGGCAGTGTGAGGGGTATAGCGGGCTGAGGGATGGGGCGGTATGAGAGGTATAGAGGGGTGTGGGATGGGGCGGTATGAGAGGTATAGAGCGGTGTGGAGTAGGACAGTGGTAGGGTTATAACGGGGTGTGGGATGGGGCGGTGTGAGGGGTATAGCGGGTTGTGGGATGGGGCGGTGTGAGGGGTATAAAGGGGTGTGGAGTAGGACAGTGGTAGGGTTATAACGGGGTGTGGGATGGGGTACAGAGAGGGACATTCACGTTTAACTGGCTTTAGAGATGTAAAGAGCGACCTGCCAACGAGCCCCGCGGCGCCATAGGGCACGCCGCTAATAGCGACCACTTAACGGGCTGTGGGACGGCGTGAGAGCGGACACTCAGGTTCAAGGTGGAGGAGGAGCAGCGATAGACTAGCCTCCCACCGCCACCTCCAATCCCCATGTCTATGTTGGCCAATCACTTCCACTCCTATAGAAAGGTGTAGGAGTATTATTAGGAAACGTCCTTACTGTGGACGAAACGGTTCCTGTTCGAGGTCAGTCATCGAATTCATACTGCCTGACGCCACAGGCGGAAGGCAGTATGAAATTGACGATGTTTGCTTATTATTATATACCTTTAATTGGTGAAAAAACGCCATTTTAATTATATACAAAGTCACAGTCACAGCGGGCACGAACATTATTATTACTGCACCCCTAGCAGCGGGCAGTATTTAATAGACATTCAGACATAGGTATATAATAATATGACAGTTCAAAGAATCGTACTTGTTGTATGCTGATTAATAACCAATTATTTCATTGTATGCCTGTGATTTTTTTAAAGTACAGGTAAAAGTAGTGCATGTAAATTTCCTGCCTGGAGCACTGTGGAAATAGGCACTAGTTGAGCCTACATGAACTCTAGACTAAATATCAATAAACAAGAAAGTATTAGATCCAGAGGCCAGTTTAATAATAAAGGATCGTACACGAAGACCTCTGTAACGGTTCATTATACTATGTCTTAGAAGGAGTAATTAGGGCCGCGCCTTGTGGGTCAGGGGGACTTGACCTCGTTCCCAGCGGGGTGTGGCTGCCGTGATTGACAGGCAGTGGTATCTTATCTTAGCCAATCATCTGACCACTCCTCCTGGAGGAGGCGGGGTCTATGACCAGTGGATATACATGGACGGCATGTGGCCGAGATTAAACAGTCTTGCAGTAGTAGCTCTTGAGTTCTCGTCTTCTTTATGATCTGTTAAAGTGGCGATCTTGCCAGGATATTACGTTACCCTACCTACCCACAGATCATAAGATGGCGGAGCAACGAGAACAGAGAAAGTTGGACCTCGCTGTGACGGAATCCACACGCAGGAGGATCAATGACTTTGTCAAGGGAGTGGCTGTGATCGACGGGAATGAGCCGGCAGCATTCAGAGACTGGATCGATGGGCTAGATGCGGCTGACAAGGCAATTGATCCAGAGGATACCATAATGATGGACACGGTACAAGGACGGTCTAAGGGCGCAGTAGGTAGGTGCATTATCGAAACAAAGACACTGTTTGCCGAGAGAGAGCCACCTACGGAGTACTCATGGGCCAACCTGAAGCCTGTACTTTTGAAAGCATTTCTCGGGGCTGAAGAAGTTAAGTTATTAAGACGGAAGGTAGAAAAAGCGCAACAAAATCCCTGTGAGACTGTCGAAGAGTATGGTGTACGTTTCCTGGAGGAGGTGCACTACGCCTACACACCCCAAGAGCGGCAAATAGATGTCATCGCCACACAACTCACAGACTTTTATTTTTATGGACGACTAATAATGTCTTAGCCAATAGACTTAAATATCATTAAACGATAACCCTTGTACGAGTTACAGAAAATGATCTTCATTTACGATCGAGCTGGGACACCATAGAATACGATGCAATCGCTATTATTTCTCTGGAAATAATGTACAATGGTTTTATGAACGTATTAGGCTCATACACTCAGTGATCCAATGATAAAGAATAGGTTGTAAGGTGAATGTTTGGCTTCAGCCGTGGCGTAACTAAACAGATAAGGTGCGTCACCAGCCAGTGGGAAAAGGCCTATTAGGTTAAATCTGTGGCACCTTGACCCTCTACCTGTAAGTGTTTTACACTCTCCCTCCAGATGTTTGATCTGACCTAGACCTATGGTGGGAGAATGTGTCATTTCTCACTCTTGGGGCTATATTTCCATGTTCATATTTCCTTTGGTGTGTCTTTTGAATGATATAACTATAAAGGTAAACTTTATCATCAATTTTGTAAGCTATGAATATTTCTTGATAAGTATTTCAGCACTCAGAATCCACTGATAAAGAAAGTTTCTTGGTCCGAGAGTGAGAATTCGTGGACACAAACTGGGTTTAACAATACCAACCTCTAAGTTGTAACAGAGTGCAGACAGGGGTTGGTTGCCCATCTACCTGACCGGCCGCACCTCCGCGGATCGCCGGTAAGTGGGTATGACAGGGGCTCCCGGGCCCTCTCCCCGGCCCCTCAGGGACATGTAAATCAGCTCCTTTGAGCTTCCAATACGCGAGTCATATCGCCCGGACCCCCGTCGACCGTGCATACAGCCCACACGTCACACTGGTCCCCGATCACCCGACTCCTGCCTATTAACTGCCATCAAGATTGTCTATTTCAATTTAGTACCGACGTCAGGGCGCCACGCCGGTAGTTTCCCGGGCGCCCACCAGGGGTCCGCTGTCCTCCGCTGGTGAGCGGCTGGTAATGACTTTATGGGCTGATTAGGTTGGATCCAGCGAGGAATGAGGCTGATTCAGGTGTGTGTGTGTGTGTGAGTGTGTGTGTGTGTGGAGAGAGTGTTTTAATAGAGAAGGGTACCTAAAGGTGGTCCAGGGACCTGTTTCAGTAGTTTCGTGACATGTCTAGATGGCGTTTGTGACACAATACGGACAGATCACAAGACTGCAATCGATGACATGCGGAATTTCACTCACTTCCCGTAGGAATTAAGCGATGACACTTTAACACCAGTAGGGGATATATATAACCTATAATCGTTCCAAATAAGATTGGCCGCTCTGAACCTCTGATATTTGCTAGACTTTTTCGGCTGTTGCTTGCACTGTTGATGCCGCTATTGATGTCTGTCTCGGCCTAATGTCACGAAACTAGTGAAACAGGTCCCAGAATCGTAAAGGGGTATACATACAGGGGCCAGTTTCTTAATCTAAAATCGTACATGTAGACGCTTTTCTTTAAGCCAAATAAACTCAGGGACGATGTGGGTCAATTTTAATCAACACTCATGGACGACCTTATGGCTGACTAATACTGTCTTAGCGAACAGACTTAGTTATTATCAAATGATGATCAAGATGGTTCAAATTCCACAAAAAAACAGCCAAGCTGATTAAGGTATAAATATTCTATTATGGGATTCAATTAACATCGAGATTGGGGAGGGAAAATTCAGTATTATTTTGCAACGTTTTCGTCCCATTCATGGGACTTCTTCAGGCAATTTATGTTAGCCCTTGTATAGGGTGCAGAAAGGGGTCTTCATATATGATCCTAGATTATTAAACGGGCCCCAGGTATCGTAAAGGGGTATACAGAGGGATGATTTAGGTTATAGGCCACCAGTGTGATACCGTTTATCAACTACAACCACAGGGGTCATAAACTCATCTGGCCCTGGTATTGTGTGTCAAATGAGCCGCATTCCTAACTGAAATCTACACACCTGAACAAGGCAGGTGCCCCGTCCACCTGTGACACTGGCACCTGCACTCTCCCAGCAGATCTTTCACGGCGTCAGTGCTAATCACTGCCTCAACTCAATGGCGTCATACGCTGGTACCCCGGATAACTGCTAATGACAGGAGGAACCAGCCAACATGTCAGATTCAAAACAAGGCATCTGTTAAATGTTATGAAACTCAAACAACTCATATATGATGACTTGGGAACTATAGGAATTGCTAAATGAGCTTTACAGACAATGCAGCTATTTTTTTCCAGCTTTAAACCGCTTTATAATGTGAATCCACAGTTGATTAGACTGTCCCTTCGAGTGAGCACATGTGTTATGCTGACAAACAAAACCTTGCAACACATGAGGTACTTTCCACTGAAGTAAGTAATTCCTATGACTATGTCTGATTTGACATAAAAATAACAGAAATAAGTGTATATTATTTACCACATAAATATGTGCATCTCTATCTACAAGTAAACCACAAAATACTCCCCAAAGCGCTAAGAATTGAGGATGATTTAAAAACTGGTGTATGGGCCAGATTTTGGCTCAAACAGGCAGGTTGAGGCAGAGCGGCCGCAAGAAGTAGAGCGCAGAATCTCTGCTGGGAGAGTGTGGCACCTGAGGCCTGGGGACCCACCTGACCCACCATTAGTGTCATTTCCTCCTGGTGCCCAGCCACCAGGCAGACCGGATCCACGGGGGGTCGAAGAGGACTTTCAGTGGCTCTATTCTCCTGGATCCTGGCTTTCTACGGTCCCCACTTCCCACTTACGTGACCACCCCTCCTAGGAAGACACCAGAAAGCACCCGTTTAAATGCGCAATACATTTACATACGTTTTGCATGCTAAGTGGCAGGATTATGACCTGCCTGGTGCCTTACCAGGACCTAAGACGGGCACTCCACCAAGCCTGATGACTTTATGGTTGTGTTTTGAACAACACACTTCAGGGAAGCTTTTCAATTTGCAAATGGACTCGAGCAATTAACGATAAAGAAGCAATGGGAGCTCCAGGGGAACTTTCGTTGTATAAAATATATCCTTTCTTGGTGTCCTCGGGATTTCCATTACAATAGTTAATTTGCAAGGGGCAGATGTGTAAAGATCCTGCGGGGGTGGCGTTGGGGAGTGAATACCGCCCGGTGGGAGGTATTTAAGTCCATTTACTGGCTGTAAACACACTTACCTCATTGTGGACAATGGACAGAGGTATATTCCCAGCACCATATCCTACACGGAGACTCTGTGTGTACGGGGGGCTGGGCATAGAGTGGAATGTCGTGCAAAGGACGGGCGAGTTCAATGAAAGTGTTGTGTCACCAAACAGGATGGACTTGGGATTTTTAGAATCAGAATTATCTGTGTTTACAAAAAGGTATACTGAATGTAGTGTAGCTGGTGCTAGCTTTGGCCTTGGTATTTAACTCAACTGTCGGAAGATTGTATATCTATCTGGCGATTGTGTTGCTACCCTTTATCCTACCCCTAATATAAAATCCCATAGGCTTAACATTGAGTTTCCGTATGCCACGCTGACTGGCATACGGAGTTTTATATGCCACTAGGGGCATACAGAATTGTTATCACGTAATATTCCAAAACCGAGGAGACAAGGTATAGGATCAAAACCTGATTCGTTTCAATCGTGGCCACCACATGCCACTCCTGGAGTTTTGGCTCCGGACTTCACTCGGCTTCGCCTCATGAAAGTCACTATGCCAATCTCCAGTCGTGACATACGGTGGCTAAGATTAAAACTCATCCAGTATTACGATAATATGTTATTAAATGGGTTGGTTTCTTCTTTAATCTTAAGTATAATCGTATAGCGGAACTATATAGAGGAGACGCTGTATCATGCCTTTCTTCCATCCCTGTCCTTTCAGTGCATTTCCTTGATATACATATATAGTTATATATATATATATATATATATATATATATATATATATATATATATATATATATATATATATACATGTATTTAGATTAAGCTTTAAAGATAAGACATGTACACCTGTAAAATTATTGGCAGATATAGGAGGGCCTAATGAATGGGGGAGTTGAAAATACAAGAACCCCCCCCCCCTCCCCCCCACACGAACACACACACTAACTTCCCCGCCCCATCCCTGCAATTGAAAAGGCGCGATTATTGAAAATCATATCACGCATCTTCCCCAGTCGTTCCATCATTTTAATTCAATCCGCGGCATTTCTAGCAACGTTTCATACTCGTAAATAACCACAGCTCAAAAGGCCCCGCGACCATATGCCATATGTCGCCGTATACTTCATCCATCATTGGTTGAGCTTCCGTTCAGATGTTGGTGGATTTCCTGCCCTTATAAATCATCTTACAGGTGACACACAGAAAATGACACTAAAAGGTTCCCCTTATGGGTTTATCAAGACTGCGCCTTTGTCCCTTGGGTGTGAAGTGTGAGGTGGTATTACCGAAGATATGTCGGTACCATAACAGGTACTTCTCATTCTGTACGTACTGAATACACACTGAACGACTGATAAAGTATAGCGAGAACAAGACTATGTAGTCTCCGGAGACCTTTGTTGAGTCGGGGTATGAATCTCCAAATCATTTTACGAATAAGGCCCGGCGTCCACTGAGCTCCCGATACCCTCCGATAGACCTTACGATGAGGGCATCGGGGTGCATCAGGGGTTTGAGGTTGATGCGGAGTGATAAGAACGAGGCGAAGCTGATTGAATATTGCATAGACCCTCCAGGCGTTACTAAACTCCCTATTATCGCCCCGGGTAAGTAAAGGTTCCGCTCCCGACTGGCTGGCCACACCACGACTGCATGAACCACAGTTTTCCTATTGATAATTGGAGAAACTGAATAAAATTTCGGAATATTTCATATATTTCAAAACGAGTTGGAGAATGTTAACTTTGAAAAAATGAGTTGCTTTCTGTATTTATCTCACCCCTGTACACAATAAAAGAATAGACGATACACAGGATCTATCCATGGAGAACAGACTGCAATACACGTAGGGGCATGGAGAACAAGTCCCCAATGTAAAGTCTGTGGGACAAAAATACCAGGGGGGATACAAGTGCTGTCGTGCTTGCTATAACAGAGTACGTGTAAACGGAATATCAAGAGACGTCTCGAGTTTGAGTATGAGTATTTATGTCCCGCATTTTGTTGGCTACGATATATCACGAGTCGAAGACGAGTGAGACTACGTAGCCAACACAATGCGTGACATAAATAAACTCAATCCCAAACGAGTGGCGTCTAGATTATATCCAACCCTGTTTCCACAAATTTTGAAGATTAGTAAGCAGTGACACAAACAACACTTTATGTCACATCCTTGACATAAACAAATCCAATGCTAAGCCTATGGCGTTTTTTATAAGGGGTAGGATAATACCCCCTCTTCATCTCAGAGCATGGTACCATGGCGGTCACACCTTCCCCCCATCCACCACACAGTCCTTCCCAAATTGAGACAACTCCTCACAGGCTATTTGATGGATGAGTACATCTATTTATAAGCTAATATGTTCTCAATGTGATCAGGGAAGGAAATAAGCACACATTGCCATTGACACGAACTCGAGCATGTCGCTGCCTGTTGACAACTGTACTATGACTCCCAGGAGAGCGCGACCGGACGGTGTGCTCCCCCGGCCCCTCCCCCACCACGCGCCGTCAACCTGCGCCCCTCGGCCCGGCCCCTTGACGGGCCACCTCCCTCCTCACGGGGAGAGGGCCTGGAGAGGAGCAACACTCGTGCCGACACGTGCGGGCCTGAAGGAGGCACCTGTGAGGTGGCGGAGTCAACATACACCAACAGGTGTAGATACAGTCTCCTCCAATCTATGGATAACAGTGTAAAGTGGAATTCACACGGTGGGATTCATGTACCTCACAGGGTTCAAATTTCATGAGATTCTGTTCATTTTTAGGGGTATTAATTCGCGAGGGATTCATGTGCCTCACAGGGTTCAATATCTCATGAGATTCTGTTTATTGTTAAGTGGAATTCACACGGTGAGATTCATGTACCTCACGGTGTTCAACATCTCATGAGATTCTGTTCTTCTTAAAGTGGAATTCACGTGATGGGATCCATGTACCTCACAGGATTCGGAATCTTATGAAATTCTGTTCTTTTTGGAATCGCCAACAATTACAGGAAAAAACATGACTCAGGGAAACGGGAACCTACGGTTTAGACGAAGACTTTGTGTTTGATTACAGAATCTCAGACAAACACCCTGTGAGGTACATGAATCCCATCGTGTGAATCCCGCTATAAAGTGTGTCTCGCAATACTGACGCTACGCTAAAAAAGAAAGAAAAAAGACATGAATTCACAGAAGTACAAATAATGAGGTCACGGCAGGAGAAATAACGGATAATACAGGATCTACGTTATTACTGAAACGTTTCATATTAGAGCACACACCAAGCGAGAAACGCAGCGATTTCCGGAATCGCCAACACAAAATGGCTATGTATGTGCGCTACTATTCTATATTTCACATGATTATTGCTTCCGAGACACTAAGGCCCGGCGTCCACCTACTACGATATGGCACGGATATGGTCTACGATGCACATCCCTATAATAAATCAAAATCGCCTCCGAAGGTCACCTAATATCGGGGCAGTTGACCACGTTTCTGCGATTAGACACCGATAAAAACCCCATACAACGCATGGTGGATAGACATATGTCTACGATTTTGCACCTTCCCGATATGGCACCGATTTTGACATTTTGTATCGGTGCCATATCGGGAGGTCTACGATTCTGTCGTAGTAGGTGGACGCCGGGCCTAACCTACGGGTGGGAGATATTACTGTAAAATAATTCTTCACATATATGCCATTTTGTGTTGGCGATTACAGAGATCGCTGCCTTGACTCACTTGGTGTGTCTCCGGTGTTATGGAGAAACCAAACAAGAGTTAGTTGTGTTGTTGTTTATTGCACAACGGCAAGATTGCATATTACTGCGCGAGGCAAAGCCGAGAGCAGTAATACGCGATCTTGCCGGAGTGCGATGAATCAATAACATGACTAACTTGAGTTTGGTTTAGAATTCATCCTACCCCGCCTGTCTAAACTGCTTCTATATTAACAAATGACGTCATTTGTCAAGTGTATCCCACTAGAGCGATATTTTTCATTTTTCTGAACTCCAGACCAAATACAGTGACCCAATGTTAAGCCTATGGAGTTTTTTATTAGGGGTAGGTTAAAGTTGTGGTCGGCAGTAGGTGTGAATCCCGACCAGGGAGATGCGGTCAGAGGACGGGTTCAGGTGACAGCGGAGACAGCTGCCGGGGAGGGCGGGGGTCAGGTAGAAGGGGCGCCGAGACACCTCCACCGGGGTCTTCACACCTGACATACCGTCACACTGCCGGGAGCTCGCCGGGAGATGAGCGAGGGAAGCCCCGGCCACGGACGAGGCTCCGTACGGGAAGTTCAGGGGAAAAAATATCAGCAGGAATAAAGATACGAAACTAAACTGAAAAGATACGAAACTGTGTATACATACGTACCCCTTAACCTCACAACTAGTCAAGTTTACAAGGTCAGTGGGAATGATCAACAACTAAATGAAGTACGTGGCAGATGGAATAACCCAAATTGGGAGAACAAGTATTATATGAATATTGTGATGTTTTGGAGGAAATGCTATCAGATAGGTGTTATCCAGCATTGGCGAATTTCCATGAAATTGTCAGTGAAAAATATCATAACATGCATACAAGTCTAAACTACAACCCGTCATACACTAAAGAAGAAACAAACAAGTTTTGGTCAATGTCGTCATTCTCCACGAGTTTGATGTAGAGTGATATGAACAAGGCAACAGCCTAGTGAAAATCACGTAGCATTCAAACGAGTTGGAGAAAGACTTCTTTGACCAAAACGAGTTGTTTTCTGCATTTATCTCACCCCTGTATACACTAAAAGAATGGACAACACACTGGATATAGACCATGGAGAACGGACTGCAATACTTGTAGGGGCATGGAAAACAAGTTCCCAATGTTAAGCCTATGGACATTTATTCCTGGGGTGAGATAAAGAGCAGGAAGGAAAGGGTAAGTGGGACGATTACGTAACACATCGGACCCAAAATCAAAGAAGCCACTTTGTAAGCCACATCAGGTAGACACCAGCCTTTACACCAATAAGTCAAGGAAGCCAGCGTAAATAACCATGTACAGTACAGTGATGCGACTGACTTGTCAACCTATTGAACGAGTGAATAGATATCAATTTAATGTGATAGTCCTTCTTCTGTGTAGTCCCTCTGCTGTGTAGGACGAAGATATCAATTTGACGGGTACATAATCCATTTGGAGTCAATTAGGCCTACAAGTTATAGCCACAATAGCCACTATCGTGCCAGAAGGAACTATTGCGAACCTGACGGAATGCAGGTGCTATTTGAAGCCTCCCTGTATTTTTTCTAAATAGAAATTATTGCAAAGTTCAGTAACTTTTGATCCCATTACGATCTCTCGAAACAGGCTTTAGATATATTCTTGCAATTGTATTCCTTCAATTTGGTAAATAATGGCGAATCTGGTCATCTGTGTACCTCCCACGTCCTCTTCGATAAGTACATCATCTAGGCCTACTGTTAAATTTTGTTACCCCCTCTTTATAGTATGTACAGATATGCATATGTAGAGCCAATCTTAGATCTAAGGTTAAAACCACGATTGAAGGCGAATTTGTATCAAAGACTTTGCTCATTCTGTAGGAATGAATAGATCATCCATGGATATAAAGACACACTTTCAGGCTGGCAACCTGTGAGATTTAACGAATCATTGTGTGGTGAACTGAAATCCTAAATGGCGTTACATATGATGTGTTTTGAAGACTACTGTAACTGCATGGATTGACCTCTCCCGGTATTGTTTATGAGGTGTAGAGCAAAGATTCACACATTTATTACCCTTCCTTGTCTTTTTCTTTTACTTTCTTCCAGCAAATGTATTCTCTTATCCAGTTTCCCCTATTTTCTAAGGTACAAGTGAATTATGTTTCGCAAAAAGCAGCGTCGATTCTACCAATATTTTGAATCTTATTTCCATTTTCACATCCGATCCCAGTAGTTTGCTATAACGGAAATCCTATGGATGTCTCTCTGTCTTTTTACCCTTGAATACATCCCAGGCTCTCTTCTAGTTGATTTGCTACATACACACTTATTTAAGTGATCTACATACATATTACTATCTTTCTATGTGAGGGGGTACATATATAGAACTGGATAGAGAATTGTATGAATACTCAATATTCCACAAGTATGGATGCGCTGCAATTGTAATTGATGCAAAGCCGAGTAACGATTAGGGCGCATCCAAACTCGTGGAGTATTGTGTATTTTACTACTGGAGTGCGGTTCTGGATTTATCTCTCGCCTTTCAATGACATTAGATAGCATTACAATATCAGAATAATTAAGATTCCTTAGCAAATCTATATGACGCCATCTCACATTCACTCCACCACTGCCGTGGTGTAGTATTGTCACTTTACCGGGGTGATCGTTGTATATATTTTTCCAATGGTATTCCTATGGTTAAACTCGTACCAGGGTCGAGATATAATGACGACACAAAATTCAATGTGAGTTGGGGAGTATTTTATATTAAAAAAACCCGATATACAGTAGAATACACATAATCCATATAACATAATCTCACAATCACTCCGCCACAGCCATGGCGTAGTATTGTCACTTCACCGTGTTCATCGTTGAGTATTTTTTTTCTGTTATTCCTAAGGCTAAACTTGTAGCACCAGGGATGAGATACAATGTACGGACCACCCACACGCTGGTCGTCCCGGGGAGTCGCCGGGTGTGGAGGGACTGCGGCCCGGTCGCGTTTAATGCTTCAACGGCCTCTTTGACCCGGGCCGCATTCCGTTATAGGCCCGGTGCTGCCCGTCACCACCCCAGCCCGCCCCTGCCCGGGACACCACCCAGCCCTTTATCCTACCCCTAATATAAAATCCCATAGACTTAACATTGAATTTCCGTATGTCACGCTGACTGGCATACAGAGTTTTATATGCCACTAGTGGCATACATAATTGTTATCACGTAATATTCCAAAATAGAGGAGACTGGGTAGGATAAAATCAAAACCTGATTTGTTTTAATCTTGGCCACTGCATGCCACTCCTGGAGTTTTGGCTCCGCACTTCACTTGGCTTCACCTCATGAAGTCACTATGCCAAACTCCAGTCGTGGCATACGGTGGCCAAGATTAAAACTCATCCATTTTATGATAATATCGGTACACCACCCAGCCGCACGTCAGTACACCACCCAGCCCGCCCCACACCAGTACACCGCCCAGCCCTCCCCTGCCCAGCGTAGAAGGTGGACAGACCCTCAGGCCTGGCGTCCACCTACTACGATAGAAATTTAGACCTCCCGATATGGCACTGATACAAAAATCAGAGACATATTGGGAAGGTGCAAAATGGTAGACATATGTCTTAGTCTAGACATGCCAATCTATCATGCGTCTTAATGGTTTTTTTCAGTGCCTAATCGCAGAAACTTGGTCAACTGCCTCGATATTAGGTGCCCTTCCGACGCGATTTAAAAATTTTTTATTGGGAGGTGCATCATAGACCATATCGGAGCCATATCATAGTAGGTGGAAGCCGGGCCTAAAAGATACACAAAAGAAATGCAGACGCTCGTGGCTAGTACAGTTCTGATTTTATTTTCGCTCTCCTTTCCTCACATCATCTTCCTGTGCAAACTGTGGATCTTCTATTGGTTACCCATACCCACGCCCCCCCTTCTCCTTTCCTACCAGTGCTGGTACCTAGAATTACTACCATACATGTTCCTCTTCCCACTGGTGTTTATGCCATGTTGTTTATACCACATTCCCAGTACTCATGCTTCATGCATTAACCCGTTGCTAGAGGTATCCCCAATCACTTTAGTTCACTCATGATTACATTTAACCTAATACTATGCACATACTAAGGCCCGGCGTCCACCTACTACGATATGGCTCCGATATGGTCTGCGATGCACCTCCCGATAAAAAAATCAAAATCGCGTGGGAAGGTCACCTAATATCAGGGCAGTTGACCACGTCTCTACGATTAAGCACTGATAAAAGATGGGGGTCTACCTCTGATGATGCATGGTGAATTGGCATGTCTAGACATATGTCTACGATTTGGCACCTTCCCGATATGTCTCCGATATTTGCTTTTTGTATCGGTGCCATATCGGTAGGTATAAATTTCTATCGTAGTAGGTGGACGCCAGGCCTCATACACACCATACTGACTTATAATCTATTCACTAACACTATTACCATATCTGTACCATTACACATTACTCTGAGTTACCATACCTCCTTCACTTACATTTCACTTGTGCCTTCTTCTCCTCCTCCTCACCCTCTATCGGTTGTTATCCCTTAACCCCCCCCCCCCCCCTTTATCCCGGTACCCCAGCGCCCGGCCCCAGCGACACACGGCCAACCCAACGCGTCACTGTAGGAAATATTCTGTTTTTAAAATCCACCCGGGCGGCTGACATGTGGAATAAACGAGCCACACAGATGCGACGCCTGACAACTTTGCAAGGAATCCCTGTGTATATATGGTTCTGTCAAGATTTTTTCCCTCTGAAAACTCTAAACGTGTATTTCTTAATTTAAGACTTCGGGACGGACATATATTGCACACATATAGTATGTGTTCCATTTGGAAAAGATGCCTGGTTTATTTACTTATCTTTCTATTAAGACGATGGTGGGAATTATTTGATGCACGTATATGATGGTTGAAGGGTTCCATCTGCTGGTTTTTGTGATTGCTTGAGAAGGAAGGAAACCTTCAGTATTATAATAGCAACACTGATAATATTAATTACTTGTTATTCCTATCAATATATCTATCAAATATTCCGAATGTAAAGGCTAAACGTCCCATAACACATGACTAGGGAACAATGACTTAATGCATAACAAATGAAAACAGAAAAAATGACTTAATGAAATTCAGGCTTGATGTTTCGCATCAGTGTACGTCAATTTAATTACAATTACAATAGCTATTCAGGTAGTTGCTCTACCATAATTCATTTTTAGATATTTCATCTCCTCGTGTGTTTCCATCGTTGGGTTTTCAGGTGTTGTAATTGGTATTGTATATATTTGAAAAGCACGCAGCTCACACATACATCGATAACATTACCATGATTTAGATCCAGGTGGCCATATTCCCCGCTTATAGTTGACACACAGTCAAATTCCGAGCGATAGTGAGTAGTATTGCAGAGTATCAACTACAAGGAGAATACGGCCACGCAGATAGAAATTACGGTATTGTTGTATTTATTACTCACCTTTGGACCAATTGTTTAAAATAAACCTTCTAAATGATTAGGTACTCGACGTAAGCACCTTGCATTATTCATATAAACTAGTCTACTGAGTAGAATACGGCTTTCTGTATTCTACTCAGTAGCGATCTGCAGCCTCTACAGGTGTAGTATAGAGACTCCGTATTAGGTGGGTAATAAATGCATATATCTACGAATGGGTAAATGTGAATCATATCTGTAATATCATCCACTCACTACACATCCTTCTCACTGCGGTTTTACTCCTACGCTTTCGTGAATAAAAACTGTTTGTCAAATCTCAGGCTCGTAAGATGCCATCGATAGCACTCTCTACCATAAAGAAGGTCAGTGAATGGAAGCGGCTCCTGGTATAATGATGTGGTGGCGGAGTCCTTGTTGTAAGTGTCATTCAGGACACTAAGACGTCTCGTGGTAGAAGGACACTCAGACGAGTTGACGTCCGCGAGAACTAGGACCATACATGAGGACCCTTTCTATACCTATTACAAGGGTTATCGTTTTAGGCCTGGCATCCACCTACTACATAAAATTTAGACCTAACGATATGGCACCGGTACAAAAAGCAAATATCGGAGACTTATCGGGAAGGTGCAAAATCTTAGACATAAGTCTAGACATGCCAATTCACCATGAATTGTATGGGGGTTTTATTAGTGTCAAATCGCAGAAACGTGGTCAACTGCCCCAAAATTAGGTGACCTTCCGACGCAATTTTGATTTTTTTCTGGTGCACCCCCCTCATAAGATCTCACACTCTCGCATTCTGTACCCTCACTACGCTCTATGGAGAATAATTCTTAGCGAATTAGGCTTAGAGCATTGAGAATCCACTGGCCTGCCTCCCGTACTAAAGGCACCTAGCGGGAATGCTGTGTGCCAGTGGACTCTCAAGGCTCTAAGCCTAGTTTGTTAAGAATTGTTCTCCCATAGAGCGCAGTGAGAACCTTGTACAGAATACGACTTAGAGAGTGTGAGATCTTATGAGAGGGGTGCACCTTACAGAGTCTCTTTACAGGTCTCTTTACATGTCTCTTAATAGAGAAATTCAGTAATTAACAGAAAGGAGTGAATCACATCTTTGGTCTGGTGATAGGCCATCTGAACGTGTTGGGTGTCTGGAACAATATAAAACGTTCACACTTGTTAGGAAAATTTAGATTAAATATATCGAAATATGTCCATTAGTTGTTAGGAGCTACTATGTAAAATAAGGACATAACGATTAATACATGTTAAGAAAATTTAGATTCTACTTATCCAAATATGTTCATTAATTACTAAGAGCTACTGACTATTTTAAGGACATTATTTTCTTTAACATATGCATCTATATCGTAGCGGTACTATATCTATGTCTCCCTCTCTCTCTCTCTCTCTCTCTCTCTCTCTCTCTCTCTCTCTCTCTCTCTCTCTATATATATATATATATATATATATATATATATAACATTTATTTAAATGGATTTAATGTCAAGGCCTTCGAAACAATTCTGCTATAACTACTAACCAATGGCAAGTAGATGGGTATCACTTATGTGATATGAATCCTTTTACCTGGGATTTCAATACAAATAATGGATGTTTTGAATGATAGTTTGGCCTTAGTAATAAAGATTGAGTATAAAGTTCGTGGGAGATCACTCTGGGTCAACCCTCTGCTACTGATGTATAGGTTTACCATTAAATCCCCAGCTTCAATTGGGAAGCACTTGACCCCAATGTGACAGTTGACAGAACTAAGGCTTCAGGCTGAGTGTAGAGATATACCAGAGTTATCTCCTCTTCACAAACTGGGAGGGAAAAACTCACTACATCTGGTCTGACAAACGAATCGTCCTGGCGCTAAATTCCTTTTGCTTACAGCAATGAGAGAAACAGGCTGCTGATAATTTGTCTTAATAACGGGACATCTCTTTGGCTTCAGGCCTCTGTGTCGCTGGAGTTGGCGTGTCTGGAGGCACTGATGAGCATTCTGGAGATGTAAATATTGCATGAATTGGAGCCCTGGAGGAGTTATCGGATATCCACGCTGCTTTTCCAGGGTATGGATATAGACTGGCTTCAGTCCCTGTCTCTTATGCCTATCCGTCCTACTCCTCCACCTACTCCACCCCTCCTGACTGAGGCACAGGGCCTGTCAGGTATTTTGCTACGTTTACACTATGTTCCCCGCAGTCCCAGTGCCCCGGTACAGGAGCACCGTGGAGCACTCGGGAGCAACATGGATGAAACGGAAAGGACGTCAGATGATGCTAGGAGACGGGATGGAGGAACGTGAGAGACAGTAGCATACCCTGGTCACCAGAGTCTCCAGGAGCCGCCAGGAGAGAGCGAGGCTCTGTCAAAAATAACAATGGGTGCTCCACAGTGTTAATGAGAATTGTAATGGGACGTGATGAATGCCACAGAATGTGACTGACCATAGGTGGCCGTACAGAGAGAACCGTGGACAGAATGTGATGGACATGAGGAACCGCAGGTGGCCGTGCATGGCAACATGGTCAAAAGGGCGTCCTTAAATGTCCTCAGAACAGTGGTTGCCAGGGTCATGGTGTAAACGCATATTTATGCCTCCGTGTCATCTGCAATGGTGCCCCACGTTTTGGTGAAATTGAGGGGACATGGTGTTAACCTAGCATTAGGGGAAGTCCAATTGTTACAAAGTAGTTCTATTTCTTCATTATGGAGACATATACCCTATAAATGGGTTTAAATTAGGAGGCCTAGGTGGAGCGAGGGCCGATCCGCTGGAGGCACCAGGAGGGGATGGTGTATAGGAGGCTAATTACCCCCCTTCCCCCTCGCGGGCAGCTGTCACCCTCCACGGTGACCACTTGCCTCCACAGCTCGCAGCATCGACACAAACTTAACCACCACCCTCCCCTCCTCCAGGCCTGTTGACATCAATGACAGGACACAAAGGACTATCACCTTAGCACCCTTATGTACCTATTTATAAATATTACCTATTACATAACATAATGTTTATGATTAATAGATTATGACCTACTATGTAATCTTACATAACGTTAATGTTAATAGGTTATCATGTTTTACGTGTACCTTTTAATTGGTCTAATTATGTACCTTTTTAATGTAAGGTCATGCACTTCTATTCAACATTCTTGAAATAAGAAATAAACTGTTGCCAGTACACCAAGGTAGTACACCATTGTATACCTAAATACAAATCACACATATTGTCAGTGCCAGGTTATCATCTTATCAGGATGTTTGAAAAAAATAAGAAACCACAAGATTTCTATTCAACATTCTTGAAATAAGAAATAAACTGTTGCCAGAACACCAAGGTAGTACACCATTGTATAACTAAATACAAATCACACTTCTAGTATTGATAAATACCTTTTACTTCCACTCCACAACTCCTTATTCAAGTCCACAATCAGAGACTCGAGCACGTCTAGGGTGTGGGCCGCGGGAGGGGTCCATCTGGCGGCGGTGAGAGGTGGTGAGACGTGGTGATGGCCGCCCTGTCTCCGGGCGGGGGAGTGGCGGGCAGCGCGGCCATGCTTCCTGATCACAGTCCACCACTCAGCCCCGTACGTGCGGAAGCTGGCCCGCGCCCGCGCCGACAGTCTCTCTCCTCTCAGCCTTGTCACGGAGAAACAAGTAAAAAACAGCAGCGATGGCTGAAATCTCCATCCACCGTGAATCCGGGTTCTTAACCCACTCACGGTGAAAATTATGTACGAAAATACCTACAGGCATTATGTACATGGGGGGCGAAAATACCTACAGGCATAATGTATATGGGGGAGGAAAATACCTACAGGCATTTTGTATATGGGGGACGAAAATACCTACAGGCATTATGAACACGGGGGGCGAAAATACCTACAGGCATTATGTACACGGGGGAGGAAAATACCTACAGGCATTATGTACAAGGGGGACGAAAATACCTACAGGCATTATGAACACGGGGGGCGAAAATACCTACAGGCATTATGTACACGGGGGAGGAAAATACCTACAGGCATTATGTACATGGGGGAGGAAAATACCTACAGGCATAATGTACACGGGGGAGGAAAATACCTACAGGCATTATGTACACGGGGGAGGAAAATACCTACAGGCATAATGTACACGGGGGGGGCGAAGATACCTACAGGCATTATGTACATGGGGGGGGGGGGCGAAAATACCTACAGGCATTATGTATATTGGGGGGAATACCTACAGGCATTTTGTGCACGGTGGTGAAAATGTTTACAGGCATTATGTGCATGGGGGACGAAAATACCTACAGGCATTATGTACACGGGGGTGAAAATGCCTACAGGCATTATGTACATGGGGGACGAAAATGCCTACAGACATAATGTACAAGGGGGGGGAGGAAAATGTCTACAGGCATAATGTACATGGGGAGAATGCCTACAGGCATTATGTACATGGGGAGAATGCCTACAGGCATTATGTATACAGGGGGCAAAAATGCCTACAGACATTATGTACACAGGGGGCGAAAATGCCTACAGGCATTATGTACACGGTGGGCGAAAATGCCTACAGGCATTATGTACACGGGGGGTGAAAATACCTACAGGCATTATGTACACGGGGGGCAAAAATGCCTACAGGCATTATGTACACAGGGGGGAATGCCTACAGGCATTATGTACACGGGGGGCAAAAATGCCTACAGACATTATGCACACAGGGGGCGAAAATACCTACAGACATTATATACATGGGGGGCGAAAATACCTACAGGCATTATGTACACGAAGGGGGGGGGGGAATGCCTACAGTCATTATGTACACGGGGGGCAAAATGCCTACAGGCATTCATGATATATTCAGACATTTTCCAGTAAATAAAGGAAAAATTTAAGAATGTGAGTAGAATATGAAAAAATATCTGTGGAAACCAATACATTTTGTATACTGTTTAAAAAAAGATTTGAACTATGGCAACATAGGAGTTTTTTAGGTCATACGACAAGTGAAACTTTCCTGAATGCCTCAAGGCTTTCTCGCCCCCAGAGACATACAACCCAGGGGCATCCTGGCCCCTGTAGCTACTGGTACCCACCAACCTGCTCGCCTAGAAAGGGTTAACACAGTGACGTCACACTGACAATATAACTCAGTTATCTTTTCTTTTCCCGCTTCTTTATTTAGAGAGAGGTGAGTCTTGTATGTGAGCAATAAATTGTCGTCTGCCTCTGAGTGGATTCACTGGGCGCTGGCTTGAAACACCGGATACATTTATATCGAGAGAGACACGCATCCGTTCTCGGCTGCTTGGACTTGTTGAATGTAACAAAGAGGTACACTGGCTAACTCAATAATGGAGGAAATAGTTGTTTCCAGCCATGCAGAGAGAGACACTGTGTTTCCGCTGAGCGGCGATGTAGGATTCGTGTTGTATTGGCGACTCATCCGTGTCTTTGTTCGCAGGTGTTGTCTGGGTGTCTCTATCGGGGGCCGTGTGAGGGGGGGGGGGAGAGCTTTTATGTCCCATCCCTGAGAATTTCAATCTGGAAATTTTAATCTGAATTTTTTTTTTTTTTTTGTACACGGATAATTTCCGCTTGTATTGAATATTAATTCGATATACGTTTGAGCAGCCGTCTCATAAGATCTCACACTCTCTTAGTGGTATTCTGTACAAGGTTCTCACTACGCTCTATAGGAGAAGAATTCTTAATGAACTAGGCTTAGAGCCTTGAGAATCCACTGACCTGCCTTCCGTGGTAAACACGTACAACAGATTCCTATAATGATGGAACGCGGGAATACTGTGTACTTTACGCCCTAGTGGCTTTATTTGGACTGGAATACAGAATACCACTTAGAGAGTGTGAGATCTTATGAGAGGGGTGGTTTGAGAAGTGCTAATAAACTGATTTAAAAAAGAAATCTGTAACGCCCTGCACAGGTAAAAGAAAAAGAGAGAAAAAAGGTCCATTCCTGTTATTTCTATTCCTGCTCCCCCGGAAATCCTCCAAAATAATGCTCCTTTTTCTTCTCTTCATAAACATCCTGAGAATATACCCTTCAGCAGGTTCCTTAATAGGAATGGTTAGGAAGGATGTGCAGTACATTTACAGTCTAATCAGTATTCTCGAAAGAAATGTAGCCTACTTTATGCTGGAGACCCATCAAGTGAGAATCGCCGCGATCTTCATAATCGCCAGCACGAAATGGTGTTATGTGAGCTATTGTTTCATATTTCACCTGGTTATTGCTTTTGAGGTGCAAACTTATTGGTGGGAGATGTTATTATGAAATAATATCTCACATTCACGCCATTTTGTGTTGGTGAATCCGGAAATCACTACATTTCTCGCTTGATGTATCTCCGGCTATACCTCGTCATTTATCAACCTATATACATCGCCTAGAGGTTAGATTGCTCACATACAGACTTCTAGCGTACTGCATAAAAACTATCCATTCACTATCTGTGTACTATTCACTATGGTATTGGCAAAGTAGCAGGGTGCCAGTGTCTCAGGGTCTTAGAGCTGTACCAAGCTGACCATGACCAATCACTCAAGACGAAAATACCTCATTGACCCATTGGTGCTTGATATGTTTATAGATCCTAGACCCAGGCAGATATTGGCAAGTTCACTGGGTGCAAGTTGGTTACAGAAAACTATGCATAGACTTAATATATCCCAAACCTTTTAATTGTTATTCATTTATAATTCCACGCTCATTCACCAATGATGAACATACCATTTGCTCCTAATTTTGGGATTAGTGATCAGCAGTATATCACAAGGTAGCTCACCCATCATCAACAGCCCTCTGTCACCTACATTACCAATCAGGCCTTAGTTAACTACACACAACACAAACCTCAATCTACCACATGTTGTAAATATCTTAACAAATGCTCATTATTGGATGCATCAGGAACTCAGTGCTGAAGACCGACTGAAGTTATACCTCACTAACTCAATACCAAAGTCCATGGGAATTATTCATTACTAACAGCCATAACTACTCATTACCAACAGCTCGCAATTACTCATCACTAACAGCCCCAACTCCCCATTGCCAACAGCTCGCAATTACTCATTACTAACAGCCATAACTACTCATTGCCAACAGCTCGCAATTACTCATTACTAACAGCCCCAACTCCCCATTGCCAACAGCTCGCAATTACTCATTACTAACAGCCATAACTACTCATTGCCAACAGCTCGAAATTACTCATTACTAACAGCCATAACTACTCATTGCCAACAGCTCGCAATTACTCATTTTTAACAGCCCCAACTCCCCATTGCCATCAGCTCGCAATTACTCATTACTAACAGCCATAACTACTCATTGCCATCAGCTCGCAATTACTCATTACTAACAGCCATAACTACTCATTGTCATCAGCTCGCAATTACTCATTGCTAACAGCCATAACTACTCATTGCCAACAGCTCGCAATTACTCATCACTAACAGCCATAACTACTCATTGCCATCAGCTCGCAATTACTCATTTAATATCCCATAATCAATCCCGGACAACAACCCTCAACCGCTGATTGCAGAAAGCCTTCAACAACACACTGCCAAAAGCCACCACCAACGATATTTACATTTAACTACTAATCGTTAACTAATATTCGCTAACAGCTCTAGATATTTCATTGCCAACAGCATTCAACCACAATTTGCCGAAAGCACTTACACATTGCCAATCGCTCCATCTCCTTTTTTTATTATTAAAAAAAGAAAAATCTATAGTATCTCTCAAAAGAGTTTCATCTACTCATTGTCAATGGTTCAATCTACTCATTGCCAATGGCTCCTTATAAGCTCTACTCATTGCAAAAGTCCTCAACCACCGACTGCAAGAATCCTTCACTTGGATATCTCCGGCAGCATTTATTCCTGAAGGTCCTCAAATTCTCATCAGTAACAACCCGCAGGCTTCACTCATCGCCAGCAGTCCTCCATCAAATACCCATCCATAGAGATCTCTCGTTTACAACTCATCACCACAGCCCAAAAGCCGCACACTCTCCTCCCGCAGACTGCGCAGCTCCCGGCGGGCGGCAGGTGACGGACTGTGCTGGGAGATGGGCGGGGCGGGTGATGGTCTCTGGTGGGAGATGGGCGGGGTGGGTGATGGACTCTGCTGGGAGATGGGAGGGGCAGGTGAGGGACTCTGCTGGGAGATGGGACGGGCAGGTGAGAGACTCCGCTGGGAGATGGGCGGGGCGGGTGATGGACTCTGCTGGGAGATGGGCGGGGCGGGTGAGGGACTGTGCTGGGAGATGGGCGGGGCGGGTGAGGGACTCTGCTGGGAGATGGGCGGGGCGGGTGAGGGACTCTGCTGGGAGATGGGCGGGGCGGGTGAGGGACTCTGCTGGGAGATGGGCGGGGCGGGTGAGGGACTCTGCTGGGAGATGGGCGGGGCGAGTGAGGGAATGTGCTGGGAGATGGGTGGGGCGGGTGACGGACTCTGGTGGGAGATGGGCGGGGTGGGTGATGGACTCTGCTGGGAGATGGGAGGGGCAGGTGAGGGACTCTGCTGGGAGATGGGACGGGCAGGTGAGAGACTCTGCTGGGAGATGGGCGGGGCGGGTGATGGACTCTGCTGGGAGATGGGCGGGACGGGTGAGGGACTGTGCTGGGAGATGGGCGGGGCGGGTGAGGGACTGTGCTGGGAGATGGGCGGGGCGGGTGAGGGACTGTGCTGGGAGATGGGCGGGGCGGGTGAGGGACTGTGCTGGGAGATGGGCGGGGCGGGTGAGGGACTCTGCTGGGAGATGGGCGGGTGAGGGCTTTCTGGGAGATGGGCGGGTGGGGCAGGGCAGGGCGGGGGGAGAGACGGGCAGGGGGGGAGACGGACGGGACGGGGTGAGGAGGGGCGGGCTCTGGGAGACGGGCGGGGCGCGGCGGTCGGTGGAAGACGACGGGTAACGGGCGGGGCAGGGCGGGCGGGCGGCGGTAGGACGGGCGGGTGACCATCTCTGCCGGGAGACGGGCGTCGGGAGACGGGGGGCGGGGCGGTGGGCGTCGGGGCGGGGCGCACGTCGGGGGTTGGCGGGGAGACGTACGTGCGGCCGTACGAGCGGTAATTGATTCCCGGCTCTGCGGGCGGTGAATCCTATCTCCCGCTCGCAGCTCACGCCGCTCGCTCTGACTCACTCGCTCACGTCGTCCAATTGTGCGGCGGCGTCGGGCGGCGTAATTATCGGCGCGCTTTGATCTGCGACGCATCTCACGGCGCGCTATCATGTCGGGCTCAGGGCGCGGCGCGGCCGGGCCAGCGGCGGGCCAGCGGCGGGCCAGTGGACACAGGGACCCGGGCGCCTTATCGCGCCGCCCGCGTGCGCTCACCCACCAACACTTATTAGGTTTTTGTGAACGGCGCGCGTCAATCCCCGGCGCCAATTTGAGCTAAATAGAGACAGATTATCAATCATTGCCGCCGCCCATTCAGGCATGTTCATTTGGGCGCGGGCGGCGGCGCGGCTTCAGAAACCTACACCGGAGGTTATCGCCGCGCCGCGCGCCCCTCAGCTTCACGCGTCCTGCCGCGACGCCCCGACACTCTCCCAGCAGAGATCCTGAGCTCTACTATCTCTACACTGACCTTTTTTTCTTTTTTTCTTTTGTGAGATTATTCATCAAATTCAGGAATTCACCAGTTCACCAGACCTGCCTGTTTGGGACATAAACTAAGGAGTTGTGGAGTGGAAGTAAAAGGTATTTATGCGCCGCGCAGGACCTTACATGAAAGGTAGATAATTAGACCAATTAACCTTTCCAGGCGATCAGGTTGGTGGGTACCAGTGGCTACAGGGGCCAGGATGCCCCTGGGTTGTATGTCTCTGGGGGGCGAGAATGCCTTGAGGCATTCAGGAAAGTTTCACTTGTCATGTTACCTAGTGAACTTTTTTTGTCATAGATCAAATTTGTTTGAAACAGTATATAAAATTTATTGATTCCATACATATCTTTCCATATTTTATACAAACTCTTTAAATTAGTTTTTTATTTATTTGAAAATGTCTGAATACATCATGAATGCCTGTAGGCATTCTCCCCCCCCCCCCCCCCCCATGTAAATAATGCCTGCAGGCATTTTCGCCCTGGATGGGTTAATGGCACATGTAAAACATGAAAACCTATTTAAATTAATGTTATGCAAGATTAAATAATTAGTGATAATCCATTAATCATAAACATTATGGAAATTTATGTAATAAGTAATAATCATAAGTAGATACTTAAAGGTGCCAAGGTGTCGGAGATCTATTTCAAGAAAGCGAACAGGCGGAAGTGTGGAGGAGGGGAGGGTGGTGGTTAACTTTAAATTTGCGTTGATGCTGAGAAGGCATGGAGGCAAAAGTGGTCGCCGTGGAGGGTGACAGCCACCTGTGAGGTGGGAAGGGGGTCATTAGTCTCCTGTATGCCACCCCTCCTGGTGCCTCCAGTTCACGCCCGCTTGTAAAACCAGGATCTGCTGCCGGGTACTGCCCAGTACGGAGAGAGACTGAACACAACGCAGGTTAGGAAGTTACTGGTTTATTTGGGGAGTCCCCCCAGGTTATATACCCTTACAACAAAGGGATGATACAGACAGGGTGGCCACCGCCAGTCCCACGGGATACAAAGGGATACATAATGTAACAATCACAAACTGGATGCCTAGACCGTCTTATAAAAGATCACAGGCGCATACATGCTGGTGTGTAGACTGGCTGGGTAAGGATTTCAGGTTCTAACCGTCCTTCCTCCATTGTTCGTTGTTTCATGTATTGTCTTCTTGTTTTGCCAGGTACCCTGTAGTCGCGCTTTGTACCCGCATAATTAGCCGACGTTGTGGCGCCCTGCCCTAGCGTACCCGCCTAAATAGAACTGCGGGTGTTTGTATCTTAATTCTTCTTTACACACTTTACAATACTCCCTGACTTAGAATTTTCAAGTATTTGAAAAGAATCGGTCGTTGGTCTACCATTTCTTCTACGGGTTTTAACAGTTCGTTCTAATGTGTGTTTACTCGTTGAGTGATACGGATAGGCTCGGAAACAGTGGGTCTGATTCTTCTCGGATCTTGGGTTCATCGCCTTTGTTCACTTTTATCTCGTTGTTAACTACCACCGAAGTTGCCCCTTCCTCGTTGGGTTTGACGTCCTCTCCCTTCTTTGTTTTCTTGTACTTCTGGACCCCTTTATATACTCCTCCTGCCGCTGCGGCCAGCACTCCCCCAATGAAGGCAGCTGCCCCCAAATGTCCTGCTGGTTTGTGGAATACATCGTCTTTCTGGTCCTGGTTCACTTCCTGGGTTGGTGCCCATAAGTCGGCGAGGGGTATGGGCTTTCTATCCTTGAAGCGTAGGGATTGGATGACGGTGTTAGGTAGTATCGCTGGCCATGTGAAATTGAGTCCTGGGAGTTGTAGTGTAGCTTTGCGGGAGATATTGACCTTTGTTGACCTTACTCTCAGTCCCGTTACCGACCAGAGTCTGGATATCATGGTACATTCATGGGGTAATTGGTATCTCTTCACTCCGTTGTGCTGAATCACCGTTGGGAACCTTCCCGTGCAGATGTATTTTAGGTCGGTAGGTTTGTTGGCTGACACCACGATCTCGGAGAGATTAGACTGCACTCGCGCTACTATTGCTCCTGCCGTGTTTTTAAAAACCGATACTCTGCAGCCCCCCGGGTTAAGTCCGCGTACCAATGCTACTTCGCATGAGGGGGTTAAGTCTGAAGGAACTGCCGTACATACTGTTGGGCCCGTGCCCACGCAGTGTTGGTGGTCTGGTATGATGGCGTTGTTAGAGTTCGTTGTAATGGCCACTGCGTGGTTTGCCTGTATGGTTCTAAAGATATCCCCCTTCCAGGGTACCGGTATGAATTGTAGCTGGAACCTTTGGAACACGTCATTGGATACGGCCACTAGTGTTACATGGAAAATTAACTCCCCGTTTGATGATTTCCATAGTGGTTTGACTGGCGCGTTGCGGTAATACCAGTGAGGGGACAAGGCTGCTTGGCTGGGTGATGACATCGCTGCAAGTACTTCTTCTAATGTGTTGATGGGGAGTACGAGGCGTGTAAGATGTTCTGACTCCAGTGTGATGTATTGCCTCTGGAATATGCTCGCCTCCATCAGAAATGTTTCCGCTACCATTTCCATCGCGTCCAGGTATACACTCACTTGGTTGTCTATTTGCAGGCCTCGCACCGCCGAGGTCATAGATCTGATGCGGTCGTCGTTGTGTGATATCAGCTTATATATGTCGGTGGCGGCTTCTTTTAGGGTTGAGATGTCGTCCCTGTTTTCTTTTGCGAAGAGGCGCGTTGCGTTGACCACGGATAGTAGGGCCTTCTGGTTATGGTAGGCTACGCTTCTTCTGCCTTGTAGTACCCTGATATCATGTTTAAGGGCACTGATGTCAGCTTGTGTTGCCACCCCAAACATTACTTTTTGTGCGTGTCCAACCACGTCGATCCACCCTCTCTTTGTTCTTCTGGACGAGTTTTTCTTGTCGCTCGTGGCGTAGTCTGCTAGGATTGTTCGTCCGAGTTGGATCTTTCCCAGCGCGTTCTCGGTTCTCATTTGCCATGCTAATCGTTCTTTTTCTGCTACCAGTCTTGCTAGCGGTCCTAGGGATTCGATTATGTGTGTAGTCCAGTTTGCGATGTTAGGAATACCTGGTTGCTGGATCGCTACGGCTAACTGCCACTTCCCCGCTACCACTCTCGCCTCTCCTGCCGGGCTGGCCATTACTCCCTCCTCTGTTAGCAGGTCAGCCTTAATTATTGCTACCTGGGATAGGATCGCGCATACTCTTATTAGAAGTCCCCTCATCCTGTAGTATTTGAGGCAATCGTATAACATCCGTCTCTTGATGGCTTTCTTCCCTTCCGTGCAGAATCGTTGTTGGTTGTATCGCTGCCTCTTCAGGACTGCCGTTTGCGCGTGCGGTGAGGCTTATATTGTGCGTCTGGTAGGGAGGGGTGACAGCTTCACTCTCTTCGCTCTCGCAAGCCGTTTCTGCCGGGTTAATCCGCCCCCTATGACACGGTGTTGTTTGCACGTCTGCTGGGGGAGTGTTGTTGTCACCTCCGTTCCCCGTGTTCTTTGTTCTGTGGTAATCCCTCTCTGCCGCGTACCACCGGGTGGGTTTTGGGTTTGGTCGTAATCCCCGGACACGGCTCCTCCTGCCTGTTTCGGCGCTTTCCCTTTGTTCTTGTGGATGCGGTGTTCTCCTCCTACCGGGCGCCCTTTGCCATTGTTCGAAGGGATTAATTGGCGGCTGTTCTTCCGGTGCGTCAATATGGTCGTGGGTAGGCGGGGGCTGGCACGGTTCCGCCCCCTCGCCTGTTGTTTGTGGGTATACATATCGGCACCGTCTTTGTTCTGCTCTGGGGAGTTGTTTTCTCCTCAGCGGTCCTTCTGTCCTGTCCACCCGTAAACGGTCCAAGTTTATTGTTTTTACCGCATTGTCCAGCCCTATCACTTTTGCCGTTGCTTTTCCTACTTCTAGTAAGGTGTATCCATCTGCGAACTTTGGGTCCAGCGTCGCGGCCGTGGGCTGGAAAACCAGGACTTTTTCTCCTGGGGACATGTGTTCGCACCTGGGCCGTTTGTCCAGACGAGCTATGTTGCGCTTCTGTTGCTTTACAATCAATTCCTGCACCTGTCCTTTTATTTTCTCCGCTCTTCTCGCCCGGTCCGCTACCACTCTGGGGAAGTTCGTATCATCTGCTCCCCCCCCGTTGGCCGGGGGTTCTCTGGGGTTCCTTCCGTACAACACGAAGAATGGGGAGAACCCTGTGGCACTGGAGGGAGTAGTTCTGTAGGCCCCTAGGGCGGCACCCAATAGGTCTTCCCATGAGTTCGCTCTTGCATCCACCAGCTTTCGCAAGATCCCTTTGATCGTCTGGTTGAATCGCTCTGCTTTGCCGTTGGTGGCCGGGTGATAACCGGATGTATGGCGAGCTTCTACACCCTGCAGTTTTAGGAAGGCGCTGAGGTGTGTGTTCAGGAATTCTCCCCCTCTGTCGGTTATTGTAATATGTGGGGGCCCGAACCGTGGGATGTAGTGTTTTTCTAGGTAGCTCACTATATGTTTTGCCTGTTTGTCGGGGAGTGGTTGTACTTCTGCCCATCCGGAGAAGTGGTCTACCACTACTAGCGCGTATCTATTTCCCTGGCTGGACATCGGTAGTGGCCCTATTAGGTATAGTCCTACTATTTCTCCCATGTGCCCTGGCACGGGCATGGCGGTGGCTGGGGGGTAGTATCTCTTCCGGCGGTTCATTGCGCAAGGCCTGCAACGATGTATTGCTCGACAAACGTGGGCTCTCATTTTTGGCCATTTGTAGTTTTCGTGTAGTTTTCCCAGTGTTTTGTCTATTCCTTGGTGGCCTACTTCGGCGTGCGTCGCTTTTACCAGGGTTTGTTGGAACTCCGGGGGCACTACTATTCGTGGGTATTCCGGCTGCCCGTTGGGGGGCGCGTTAGTGTAGAGTACCCCTTCGAATAGTATATATTCTTCGTCCCCTTTTCTACCGCACTCGTACTCCGGCAACAGTTTTTGGGCGTTGACCAGTCATCGCTTGTTTAGTACTGGGTCGTTCCATTGTCCATCCTCCTCCATGGCGTTCATCTCTGGGAGGGTGGGCGCGTCTAGGCGGCTAAGCATGTCTGCCCTCACGTTGGCTGACCCCCTCCGGTACTCGATGGGAGCCCCGTATTCTGCTAACAGTACCGCCCATCGCTGGATCTTGGTGTTGTTGATCTCTGAGATAAATAACGACTTGAGTGGCTTGTAATCCGTGAATATCGTGAACCTGGCCCCGAAGAGATACGGGCGAAGTTTCGTCAGCGCATAGACCACTGCGTAGGCTTCTTTTTCGATAGTGGCCCACCGGAGTTGTGACCCTTTAAGCCTTTTCGAAAAAAACTGTACCGGGCGTTCTATGCCGTGTTCGTCCCTCTGGGTTAGGATACCTCCCACGCAGCGGTCCGACGCATCTGTGTACAGCTGGTACTCCTTGCGCGGGTCGGGGTGCGTCATCACCTGGTCAGAGATGAGTGCGTCTCTAAGGTTTTTCCAGGCCTCGTGTTTGTCTGGGCTCCACACGAACCTTGCGTTTTTCCTTGTTAGGTCGATTAGGGGTGCCGCCATTTCTGCAAAACCCTGGATGCATTGCCGATAGTAGTTCGACATTCCCAAGAATCTTCTCACCTCCTTAACTGTCGTTAGAGGGGGCATCTCTTTGATCGCTTCCACTTTGTCAGGGTCTGGAGCTATTCCCCCCTCGCTTACTATGTATCCCAGGAGTTTTACTGAGTTTTCTCGGAACACGCATTTCTCGGGGTTGAGGGCTAGTCCGTTGTTGACAATGGCCCGTATTACCTCGTCGAGGTGGGTGGTGTGTTCCTCTTGCGATTTGGAGAATACAACTATATCGTCCAGATAAACCAGGGCGAATCTGGGGATAAAAGGAGCCAGTACAGAGTTTATGAATCATTGCCAAGTGGCCGCGCTGTTGCATAGGCCCATCGGCATCCTGGTAAACTCGAATAACCCTAGGTGTGTTGACACCGCCGTTTTCTCAATGGATCCTCTTGCCATGGGTATCTGCCAGTAGGCTGACTTGAGGTCTAGGGTTGAGAACACAGTTGCCCCTTCCAACAGATCGAAAATATCTTGAATGAGCGGTATCGGGTGGGCGTCTTTCTTGGTTACACTGTTTACTCTGCGATAGTCAACCACACATCTCATTGACCCGTCTGGTTTTGGGACCAGTAGGATCGGTGACGCCCATGGACTGTTGCTGGGGCGAATGATCCCTCTGTCTAGTAGGTCCTTGACCTCGTCCTCAATCACTTTCCTTTTGGTTAGTGGGGTGCGGTAGGGTCTGCTACGTTGGGGCTGAGCGCGGCCCGTATCTATGTGCATCGTTATCTGGTTTGTCATGGGTAGGTAGCCTTTTCCCGAAGTGAATGCCTGCGGGTATTTTTCCATCCATGCGTCAATTTCACTAAATATCCCGCTGAGGATGGGGTCAGCCCTCGCTTCTCCCCATTTGAATGATTTTCCTCCCAGTGAAATTGTAAAGTCCACACAGCTTATTTTTGCGTTAAGCAATTTCATGCCGTCTATCCCGATCAATAATTCATGTGGCATTTTTTCTACTACAAACACCGGTATGGACTTACCCCATATTGCCAGAGATCCAGTTCCTACCGTCAGTATTTCATGACCCGACAGTGAACGCAGCTTCACTCCTGGTTGTAACACAGGCGTTCTGTTCTGTCGTCTACACAGTTCTGTTCTGTCGTCTACCCCGCACACTAGGGCCCGGAATACTGTCCTCCCGTCCGGTGCCTTGCTTAGTTTCCCTGGGCGAGGGCGCGGTCGGCGTAATCTCGGCTGGCTTGCATCGCGTGATCCACTGCAGCAGCTATTGCCGCCTGCATCTGTGCTTCTTTCTGCGGGCAGTTGGCTGCCAGGTGGCCGTACTCATCACAGTTGTAGCATGGTCCGCGTCCTCGTCTACCTTCTTGTCTGTTCCCGCGCTGTCCGTTATCTCCTTGGCGTCCTCCCCCTCGGCTCCCCCGCCGGTTGCCACTGTTGCTCCCGTTCCCATAGTAGTTGTTAATCACAGGGTTTGGCTTCTGTTCATGGGTGTATCCGTTGGCTACCGGGGCCTGTCCGTAAGGTAGCGGTGCCCATGGTGGGCCGTACCCGTATCCAGGTGCGAAGTGTTGGGCCCCCTCTCCTGCTGGGTGTGCGTAAGGGCCTAGATTTGTCGTGAAGGCTGGCGGTATTCCCCACTGTGGCGCCAGAAAGGCGGGTTGAGCCGCGGCTAGGGTGGGTTGCGTGGTGCTCTGCGGAGCTTGAGCTGAAACGGCTGCTATCGTCGCGGCGGCTTGTGCGTTGATTTCCCCTGCCTTCGTGGAGCGGGAGTTGATTGCCTTCAACTCCTTTTGTACCGACTTCATCACTTGGGAGACCTCGGTCATATGTTCCAGCTGTAGCCTTCGGAGTTCTTGATCGAGGGTCGTGCGCGAAGCGTTGGTGGCTGATGCCGCGACAACGGCGGTTTCCTCCGTGTTGCAGATGCGGGCGGCCGAGACAGCCGCTGCGACGGCTTCCTTCAGTGTTTTGGGCTCCTTGCTCAGCGTCAGTCGGCGAACGGCCACGTCGTTTAGTCCGTCACAGAAGTTTTCTATTATTCTCTCGAGCAGGTCCTTGTCTTGTAGTTTCTGGGCTGAATAGGCCTCTGTCACTGCTTCCGAGAATCGTCTGCCGAAGGCCCTCACGGGTTTTTCGGGAAATCTCACTGCCTTTTCTATTCGCTCTCGTAGCACTCTTTTCTCTTCTTCCCCTAGAAACGCGTCGGAGATTTCTTTCCTCAGCTTTTCCCAGGTTCTGGCGGCGACTGGTAGTTGGCTGATCGTTTGCCCTATGAAGATTCGGAGGCTACCCGCCGATACGTATAGGGCGAGGTCCAATAATAAGGCATCTCCTGCCTGCGACCCCTGTGCGGCTGAATCCATTTCTCGTAACCACTTGCGTAGGGCGTCTAGGTCGTCTCCTCCAGCTGAGTCTATGCGTGAGGCGTGGTCTCTTAACTTCGACCGTTGGGCCTCCTTTTGGATATAGTCCAATTGCTTCACCTTCAGTTCCTCCAAGCGCTTAAATTGTGCCTCGTCCATCTTGCTTTGCAGTACGGCAGTCCACTCCTCGTTTTACTGGGGCCGGGTACTCTCTTAGTCCCGCCGGTGGTTCCACTGTAAAACCAGGATCTGCTGCCGGGTACTGCCCAGTACGGAGAGAGACTGAACACAACGCAGGTTAGGAAGTTACTGGTTTATTTGGGGAGTCCCCCCAGGTTATATACCCTTACAACAAAGGGATGATACAGACAGGGTGGCCACCGCCAGTCCCACGGGATACAAAGGGATACATAATGTAACAATCACAAACTGGATGCCTAGACCGTCTTATAAAAGATCACAGGCGCATACATGCTGGTGTGTAGACTGGCTGGGTAAGGATTTCAGGTTCTAACCGTCCTTCCTCCATTGTTCGTTGTTTCATGTATTGTCTTCTTGTTTTGCCAGGTACCCTGTAGTCGCGCTTTGTACCCGCATAATTAGCCGACGTTGTGGCGCCCTGCCCTAGCGTACCCGCCTAAATAGAACTGCGGGTGTTTGTATCTTAATTCTTCTTTACACACTTTACACGCTCCCCCTTGGCCTCCTAATTTAAACCCACATATAGGGTTTATATCTCCAAATCATATGGCAGTTTTTCAAATATCCTAAATTCTTAGCGTTTTGGGCAGTATTTTGTGTTCTACCTGCATATGGAGATGCACATACCTATATGGTAAATGATTTGCACTAATCTTTGTTATTTGTTATGTTAAATCAAACATGATATTAGGGATTAGCTTCTTCAGCATTACCTGGCCTTATATGTGAGCAATTATATGTAAATCGTTGATATGAGTGAGCACATAGGTCTCAAGGCTACCGGGTAACCAGGTTCGAGGCTACCGGGTAGTTAGGTTGAGGCAGAGATTAGTAAGCCCAAACGTCGCGAAAGCTCTGCTGGGAGAGTGGCGCGTCGCCCGGCCTATTAGCGTTCCCCGCGTCAGGGGACGCGCCACTGAAGCGCCCTCTACATTATTGAATCAGTAATTACCGCACGTAATTATTATAAAAATGGCGTCGTGCTCCTCCATCACTTTGCGTCGATTAGCGTTCCGCTCTGTCCATTTCAGCCTAATTACCGCCATAAAGAGGAGTGAAGGCGCGGCCCCCGCTCCCCCGCTCCCCGCTCCCCCGCTCCCCCGCTCCCCCGCTCCCCTGCTCCCCCGCTCCCCCGCTCTCCACACTCTCCACTCTCCACACTCTCCACACTCTCCACACTCTCCATACTCTCCACACTCTCCTCACTCTCCACACTATCCACACTCTCCACACTCTCCACACTCTCCACACTCTCCACACTCTCCACACTCTCCTCACTCTCCACACTCTCCTCACTCTCTACACTCTCCACACTCTCCACACTCTCTACACTCTCCACACACTCCACACTCTCCACACGCTCCATACGTGTTCTCCACACTATCCAGACTTTCCACACTCTCTACCCTCTCTACACTCCCCACACTCTCCACACTCTCCACACTCCTCACTCTCCACACTCTCCACACTCTCCACACTCTCCTCACTCCCCACACTCTCCACCCTCTCCACAATCTCCACCCTCTCCACACTCTCCACACTCTCCACACTCTCCACACTCTCCACACTCTCCATACTCTTCACACTCTCCTCACTCTCCACACTCGCCGCCCCCGCCGCCCGCACCGTGCGCGTCATGACGCCGGGGGCGGACGGGCGGGGGGCGGGCGAGGGGTGGGCGGGGGGCTCACAGCTAATCGCCGCGATTAGGATTAACCATACACCGCTTTGTTTACCCTCAGCCTTGATTAAGCCAATCGCTTGGCGAGCGCCGACAATAAAATCGCTACTCGTGCGCTCATTAGGGTGTTTCGCGTATAATTCAATTACACTGCAATAAGCGCGGGGGGGGGGGGGGGGGGGGAGGGGCTGGGCTTAACACTGGGCGGTGCGGTGTGGCCATCCTTCCCATTATTATCCATCGTATACAAAGACCCCAATGAAAATGTACAGGGACTCAGTAAACCACTACTCATTGCATTAAAACCTATCAGATACTATAACTGTGGTATACGGAGTCAAAACAGTGGTACACAGCCTCAAAGCCATGGTATATGAGAAAAATAGCCCCTTTGTACTATAGGGCAAAGAAATAGTCCCTATCGTTATAGCCTTTAATATGGCAATTACAGGGTTTAATTTATTCGAAAAGTTGGTTGATAAATTGCAACAAACGATGGTTTTGTAGACAGGCAGCTCTGTAAACCACTCAATGCTAATGCACTCGCTGTTGCTAATATATTATTACCCTCAACATCTCGTGGTTTACAGAGTTGCCTGTCCACAAAATCATCGATTATTGTATTATGTCCTCCCCCGTCCCTCCCCGTCCCTCTCGGTCCCTCCCCATCCCCCTGTCCCCGTCCACACCCCGCCCACCCCCCGGCGGCCGGGATCCACTCAGTTAATGATTGCCGCGCGCGACATATGTCGGAGATTTGCGTTTTCCCATCAGCTGCTGTGACGGCGGGGGCGGGGGGAGGGGGGGGGGCGGCGTTGATAGGCGTCTAATCACGTGGTGTAATGAGAGGCCCGGCGCGCGCTCATCTGCCGACTTCCCGCGCGTCCCGGAACCGGATACGGCATGAGACGCGGCCGCCGCGGTCACGTGACCAGTGGCGTCAGAATAGGGGGGGGCAGGGGGGGCGGCCGCCCCCCCACTTTTTTGCCAGCCCAAAAAAAGTCAACACCTTCAAATTAACTCAATCAAGTGTAAAACTGTCTTGATTTTTCAACATCGAAAAATGTCAAAATCTGACTTTTTAGCATAAAACTATGTCTAAGCCTTGACTTTTCACTATGGAAAAGTGTCAGTCTTTAGCGTGTATCAATGACTAGGCCTTGGCTTTCCAACACAGAAAAATGTCAAAGTCTGACTCTTTAGCGTGCAATGATGGCTAAACTCTAACTTTTCACCATGGAAAAATGTCAGTCTGACCTTTCACCATGCAATGATGGCTAAGACATGACTTTATACCGAGGATGAGTGTCAAAGTCTGACCTTTTACTGTGCAATAAAGGCTAAGCCCCGACTTTTCACCACTGAAAAATATCAAGGTCTGACTCTTTAGCGTGCAATGATGGCTAAACCCTGACTTTTCACCGTGGAAAAGTGTCAAAGTCTGACCTTTACCATGCGCTGATGACTAGGCCCTGACTTTTCAACGTGGTGAAATATCAAAATCTGACTCTATAGTGTGCCAAGATGGCTAAGCCCTGACTTTTCACCATGGGAAAGTGTCAAAGTCTGACTTTTTAACATTCAATGATGGCTAAGACATGACTTTTCACCGTGGAAAAGTGTCAAAGTCTGACCCTTTAGCGTGCAAAGATGGCTAAGCCCTGACCTTTCACCGTGGAAAATGTCAAAGTCTGACTTATTAGCATGCAATGATGGCTAAACCCTGACTTTTCCCTGTGGTAAGATATCAAAGTCTGACTCTTTAGAGTGAAAATGATGGCTAAACCCTGACTTTTCACTGTGGGAAAGTGTCAAAGTCTGACCTTTTACTGTGCAATGATGGCTAAGCCTTGACTTTTCACCATGGAAAAGTGTTGAAGTCCAACTCTTTAGCATGCAATGATGGCTAAGCCCTGACTTATCACCATGGAAAACTGTTGAAGTCTGACTCTTTAGCATGGAATGATGGATAAGCCCTGACCTTTCACCGAGGAAAAATATCAAAGTCTGACCTTTTACCATGTAATGATGGCTAAGCCCTGACTTTTCACCATGGTAAAATATCAAAGTCTGACTCTTTAGCATGCAAAGATGGCTAAGCCCTGACTTTTTACCATGGAAAAGTGTCAAAGTCTGACCTTTTACCATGCAATAATGGCTAAGCCCTCACTAATCACAGTAGGAAATGTCAAAGTCTGACTTATTAGCGTGCAATGATGGCTAAGCCCCGACTTTTCCCAGTAGTAAGACATCAAAGTGTGACTCTTTAGCTTGCAAAATGATGGCTAAACCCTGACTTTTTACCATGGGAAAGTATCAAAGTCTGACCTTTTACGGTGGAATGAAGGCTAAGCCCTGACTTTTCACCGAGGAAAAATGTCAAAATCTGACTTTTTCGTGTGTAATTAAGGTAACGACCTAACTTTTCTCAGATTTTGATGATTTATGGTAAATCCAATGGGACAGGTCAATCTCAATGTCTGACTCCATACCAAAAAAGAGTCAGCAATTTTTACTTTGCCCCCCCCCTTTCAAAACGTTCTGACGCCCCTGGTGACGCCCCGAGCGTCTGTCGCCAACATATGGCGACACGTGTTTGGCGATCAGCAGTCAATTACGGCGGGGGGTGGGTGCGGAAAACAAGGCATTGTGTGGGTACGTTTAGCGCCGGGGATGTTTAGATTACAGTTCACGGTCAGATGCTGGATACGGGCAGTTCTATTGTGTCTTTATGAATGCACCTGTTTTGGGATCATTCGTAAAGGTTGAAATATGTTTCATATCTGGTATAATGTCGAAAAACTATGATGATAAATTATATCTTGAATAATGTCGAAAAACTATGATGATAAATTATATCTTGTATAATAGAGAAGAACTATGATGATAAATTATATTTTGTATAATGTCGATTAAACCATGATAATTTATTTCGACGAAATTGATGAATAGGCCTACACAATGAACTTGTAAGATATAATTTGGCAGTTCTGAAAGTTTTGGGGTTGTTGGATGATCAGTGTTGATCGCTGGAGTCGTTCGTTTTATCGGTAAATTCAACCGGCCCACTGCCTCTGTCCGCTCTTCGCTGCCTTTGTCCGCTGCCCCATGCCTCCGTCTGCTGTCCACTGCCTCTGTCCGCTGCCCGCTGCCCGCTGCCTCTGTTTGCTGCCCAATGTCTCTGTCTACTGCCCGCTGCCTGCTGCCCCCTGCCTGCTGCTTCTTTCCGCTGCCCACTGCCACTGTTTGCTGCCGGTTGCCTCCGTTGCCTGCCCACTGCCTCCGTCCGCTGCCCACTTTCTCTGTCGGCTACCCGCTGCCCAAGTCCACTGCCCGCTGTCTCTGTCCGCTGCCAGCTGCCTCTGTCCACTGCACGATGCCTCCATCCATTGCCCGCTGCTTCCATTGGCTGCCTGTTGCCTCCGTCAGCTGCCCGCTGCCCCAGTGGGCTGCCCGCTGTCTCAGTCCACTGTCCACTGCCACATTTGGGCTGCCCGCTGCCTCAATCCGCTGCCCCATGCCTCTGTCTGCTGCCCAATGTCTCTGTCTGCTGCCCGCTGCCTGCTGCCCACTGCCTTTGTCCGCAGCCCGGAGCCTCCCTCCGCTGCCCCATGCCCCCGTCCCCTGCCCTATGCCTCCGTCCACTGCCCGCTGCCCACTGCCTGCTAATTGCCATCCACCATCACTCCGCGTCCTTCTACTGCTCTTATTCAACTGCCCACCGTCCCCTGACCAACCACCACCATTTACATGTACTACTTGCAATTACTCCTGTGACTTTAATCTACAGGCTGCAGCCAGATACTTCATCGCTTTATAAATAGCGTCAGACTTCCGGCCACAGCGCACGGCTTGCTTCCCGCTGACGATCGAGTAGCCACGTAGAGCCGTGTGTAAATGGAGTCGGCTGAAGCCCTTTGTCCGCCTGCGCTGTTTGTCGTCTGCCTCCAGTTTCCCGCCGCCCGCAGTGCCGCCCGCCGCCCTCCACAGCGCACCATGCGGCGAGCGCGTTAACTTGCCGGAAGTTGAATTGCTCACTCGTTACCCGAGCACTCATTGTACCCACCTAATTATCTCCAACCCCCACCTCTTTAGCTCGCACCATATCTCGCCGCCCGCCGCCCGCCGCCTGCCGCCCGCCCTCCGTCGCCCGCCGCCCGCCGCCCGCCGCCCGCCGCCCGCCGCCCGCCGCCCGGAACGCCAAATGGACGCGCGTCGCGCTGCGGGGTTCTCAGCTTCATTCCCGTGTCGTTTCCGGTACGCATGCGCTCAGCGGGTGTGGGTTGCTAGGAGACAGACACGAGGGCTGTTGACCATTGTCTGCACGAGCATTCTCTCATTAACCGTGTGTATGCAAATGCTCCAATACTATCCCCACATAACCAGGGGAGTTATTCTAATTTTCAATGCAATTAAGAATTTCCTTTAATGTTTAGACAATTTTCCCGAAAAAGCTCTCATGGGAGGGGGCGGAAATGTAGTATTTCCTGAATTAGTGGTTGCTGGGTTCTTTCGCTTTAATAAGGATAGAACATTGTGTACAAGATATCATGAAATTAATAAGAATGTGAGGAGCCTTTGATATACGTTTGTGATGCACAATGGCTATACTTAAAGATTATTCTACTGATTTTTATTGTTGGCAATAAAACACAAGACAAATCAAGTCACCTTCAACACTCCGTCGTTTAGTAAACAAAGACAAAGCGCCGTTGAGCTTGGATTAATCTACTCCGGTGGGATGTAATTATAATAGGATCCGGTTAAATAGGACTACCATCAAAATCCCATCAACAGAAATAGCAGACACCATGCATGTGGATAAATACACATCATATATATTGATACAAGTATGGATAAAACAACGGAGAGACAACGATTTGAATAAGTCTCCGTCTTTTTAAACCGCTCCCAGTTGGACACGTTAAGTGGGTGATGGTTGTGCGCCGATGATGATGAAGAATCACAAATGATCTGTCGTTTAGTGATGTGGTTCGGACGTTGGCCTGCCATGTGTGTGGGGAGCAGCTCATTGGGACAATCCTGGAGCTGCTCTTCTCGTAGACTTGCTCAAGTCTTTGATTATGAACATTCATTAAATGATTAACACAATCAGAATAAAGTTCATTATAGTATGTGTCACATTGTGTCCTTCTCTGACTGGTCCATGAATCAAAGACTTGTCCACTATGAACCAAATCTCCTGTTTATGGCCCCAAGCCACTCCGTGTAACCCTATACTGCCTCCTACCCCTCTCCTCTCCTCTCCTCCAAGTTTCCTGGCCGTCCGTGTTGTCATAGCAATAAATTTCGCCTGCTCCTAACTGTGGCTCGATTGAGATCAAAATGAGAGGGTATCAATCTCCAAGAAGATATCCTGACCAGTAGCCGGGATATCTGTATGGAGAGTGTTGGGAATGCTGGAGGTAAACAGAACCAGAAATCCAACACCATTACCGATTGTACCAGTCCCTGTATCCCAGCGAGGAGGGTAGCCAGGGATGCAGGATGCAGGGACTGGAGCCAGTCTACTCTTCTCTATACTCCCAACTGCCACCTGACGGTCGCCCATGCACCGGTCTAGTAATTGACTTTATCTCACCCCTGGTATTTTTGTCCCATAGACTTAACATTGGAAACTCGTTCTTCATGCCCCTACGAGTATTGCAATCCGTTCTCCATGGTCTATATCCTTAGTGTAGGTAAAATCCCCCCCCCTCCTGGCGAAATTAAACCTTAACATTTTCACGTTTTATAATGTAAAAAAGTACGTAATTCCTACGAAAAAAAGATACGTTAATCTACGTAGCTATAACGTATTTGTGTTTACTGCTCGCTATCTCCCGTCAGGACAGAGCCGCGCCCGGCGTATAACTGTCCGCTGTAATCATGCACACCGACAGGCTACAAATTGAAAATGACACACGCCTGACGGGCGCCACAATGCGCGCAGGGGACCAGGATCCGCCGGCGGGACGTCACGTGACGCGACGCCCCCTGGCGGGACGCGGGAGACGCTCTTAGTCCCGCCCCCTGGTGGGAGAACAGCGCGCCTCCATCCGGGACTGTGGACGGAGTGGGGTTTGAGTGGGGATCAATAAAGACTAAAACGCTCGTCACTAAATGTGGGCGGTTATTGCACACACACGGTGATTGGGAGGAGAGAGGAGGTGTAGGGAGGGCACATAGTTATTGTGTTATGCAGGCGGCCATCTTTTTTCTTTTTTTTATATATTTAGTATAACATAAACAGTTCGTTCTTTCGAAAGACCTTCCACTGCTAGCACAGTACTCAGCAGTATATGTACATCTAGATATCCTTGGTTCGCGATTCTACAAAGAAAAAAAAAATCTCAGTATATAAGTCTCTCAAGTCCAAACAATTACTCTTCATTATTATGTGTAGGAAAGACAAAATAAAGGATGCAATGAAGGGTGATGATAAAACAAAACACCAGGTGGAGGGTCCAAAAAGCGATGGATTTTTATCATGACTATTTTGGGGGGGTTTTCCATGAAGGTTTTAGCTTCGTCTCACGATTATTTATAAAATATGACAGCAGAAAATAGTGGTTGTCCCTCGACTACAGTGGAGCTATCTTACAATTTCCTAGCTGATGATGACAGAACTAGCAATCACTCTGTGCCCTATAGACTAGGAGTAAAATTGTATCTCACACCTGGTACAAGTTTAGCCGTAGGAATAACGTTTTTAAAAAACCACTCAACGATCACCCCTGTAAAGTGACAATACTACGCCACGGTCGCGGCAGAGTGAATAAGAATGAGAGATGACGTCATAGGCGACTGACCAATCAGCGGCCAGGATTTCAGAGAGAAGACAAGATATCAACATGGAGATTTAAATGTTCCTAACCGGATTTGCAAAGTATATGTAATTTGAATTATTCTCATATTGTGATACTATTCTATTGTCAGTGAAAGGGGTGAGATAAATCCAGAACCATACTCGATTCATAAAATAAACAATACACCACTCGTTTGGAATCGCCGTAATTGTCACTCAGCTTTGCCTCAATGATAATTGCAGTGCATCCAACTCATGGAGTATCGTCTATTTATATGATTCTCGATGCAGTTCTATACAAGTATGTTCATCACTGATGAATGAGCGTGGATTTATCTAGAAAAATACAATTGAAGAGTTTTGGTATATTTAGTCTACGTGTCATTTTTGGTAACCCATTTTCATCTAGTAAAAATCTACAACTTTCTTTCTGAGATCCAAATATATCAAATATCATTAGGTCAATGAGGTATTTCAGTCTCTAGTGATTGGTCATGGTCAGCTGGGCATGCCTCTAAGACATTGGACACCTTTACCATTGCTAAATAGTTGACACACAGATAGTGGAGGGGTAGTATTTTCTTTCAGCAAGCTCAAAGTCTATGTGACCACTCTAACCTTTAGGCAGATTATATGAGTGTGCTGAGGCTGCGAGCGCATGGAGCGAGCGACCACCGTGGAGGGTGACAGCCACCCGAGAGGGTTGAAGGGGTCACTAGGAGCGCTATCTAGTGCATATTCACCAGGACCAATCAGATCTTGTCAAACTGATGCTATAAATAGATCAACAAACAACATTATCCCTTTCACCACCCAGCGGTGCTGACTCATATCAGCCATGCTCTCTTTGACCATCACAGACCTATGTCTTTACTCTGTGCCGTATGAACCGGACTATTGTAAGCTGTACTGTGATTGGTTACGACAAATACGCACTAGACAGTGGTGGTAGTCCCAGGCATGTGATCCTCCTCCCCGTGCCTCCAGTGCCCACCCCTTCTAGTCCTCCTAATATAAACCAACATATATACAGTAGAACCCTGCGTAAGGGGACACTCTTCACTCTGGGCCAAAGTGTCCGCTTATGTGGGGTGTTCGCTTACGCTTTGACATAGACATCTAATAGAGGGAACCTTTCCGAGTAGAGGTGTCCGTTAACGTGGGGTGTTCGCTTACGCGGGGTGTCCGTTGGGCAGGGTTCTACTGTACTATATATCTCTGATAGATTGCACAAACATCTGTTTCGTCAAGGGAGGAGGATTTATAATGTTCTTGTCAGATGAGGGACCATTCTCTGGTATGACCAAGACAAGAATAACAAGGCTAAAAAAATAATTGGGGGGATACCCAAGAGATAAGAGAGCAGCCTCCTGTTGATCTAAATATAACAATACCAGGGATTCCTCCTTTTGAGGGGGATTCCCCAATCTCTATAAACACGTCATGCACACGTCATGACCACGCATGACCAGATGGTCATAACGCTCCGCAGCACGCCGACAAGATGGCGAATAAAGCACGCTTAAAACATGGCGTTGTGCTGGTGTCGGTCATGTTTACACTGTGACGACCAGGACGTGTTCAGGGACATCCCTCTTGTGACATCCCAATCACCCGAGCGTAGAAAATGCACCTCTTTGCTGAGGCGGTTACTAACAGCCACCCCAGCCTTCATTACAAATCAATCAATCAGAGACTCACAAAGCTGGGGTTGTCTTCCTCGGCAGACACAGCCCATAGAGGGATGCACGGACAAGGAAGACTCCACTCTCCCAGCACATCTTTCGCGGTGCTAGCGTTAATCACTGCCTTAACCCAATGATCTAAAAAACCGCCAATTAATCCCCAAAGCGCTAAGAATTAAGTATAAGGCCCGGCGTCCACCTACTACGATATGGCTCCGATATGGTCTACGATGCACCTCCCGATAAAAGATTAAAATCACGTCGGAAGGTCACCTAATATCGGGGCAGTTGACCACGTTTGTGCGATTAGACACCGATAAAAGCCCCATACAATGCGTGGCGGATTGGAATGTCTAGACATATGTCTACGATTTTGCACCTTCCCGATATGTCTCCGATATTTGCTTTTTGTATCGGTGCCATATTGGTAGGTCTAAATTTCTATCGTAGTAGGTGGACGCCAGGCCTAAAATAAAAAGTGGCGTATGAGCCAGATTTGTCCCAGACAGGGCAGAGATTTAAAGCAGCCACAGGAAGTAGAGCGCAGAATCTCTGCTAGGAGAGTGGGAAGCCTCCGCTGGGGACAAAGCGTTCAGCATCAATCTATACAACCAGCTGAACCACACCCAGAACCAGCGTCGCTATGTCGACTTCAAGGTCAAGGTCAGAGGTCATGAAGACGCGCTAAAGACACGTGACCGTCCGGTGTCGCGGTTATGAGGAGTTGTCTTTGTGAGATGTTCGTCCCTGTAACGTTCCTCGTTCATCATTTTACCACCAGGAGGCACGTCGCCATAGCGGAAGTCGTTGGCCCCCAGGAACGCCGGCACAAAGCGGCGTCTCCGCGGAAGCGGAAGGAACCACTTGTGGCGCCATCTAACGAGCTGTCGTTAGCTCAGAGATTTAGTGTCTCTATAATAATCAGAGTGTTGGGAGCTGATAGAGAAAGCGGAATAACCGAGATATCCCAGAGTGATTGTGTAAGTGTGGGTAACTCTCCAGTGGTCAATGACTTGCCTCGGGGTTCAACCCTTCAACTGGTCATCAGAACACAATACAGACATCCCTAATGCTAATTACGTTTTCAATTAGTAGAGTTAATACATAACAAAACTCCAACAACATTTATACGCCATTACCGGTTAATGTAAATTCACAGAATGAGATTGGAATTCAGACGCGGATTTGTCGAGAAATACTCAGAATGGGAATCCTTCAATACTTTTACAATCATCTTTAGAAAGTAGCTGTGCGTAAAACCAGATGTGCATCAATAAATGAGTTCTAAAGGCAACATAGCTTCTTTTTCTTCCATCGATCTCTAAATATGAGCAGAAAATACACCACTCAAGGCAAAATTACATTAGGTGATATTTGTTAGCAGATGTGTGACGGTATTTTCTTTTTGGGAAATGACCTTTAAATATGAATAATAATTTTGATTCAATGAAAGGAACAGAGACGCTGTAAAGGTGAAGTAACAAGTCTCAAATCTTTGAGTTATGCGGTATAAATAAGTTGGTTTTTTTTGTTAAGATTTTCCTTTATTGATCCAATCGCTCTTCACAATAACTTAGCACATAGTGATAATACAACACTTTTGGTCGTTTTATCGCGTAGCCGTACATTTCATTAGTACAGGTTTATCATCGTTTTGTAATCCGGAACAATAAAGGTGGCATCGGGAATCAATCCTACAGCGGATTGGTTTCCATGCCAGAGCCAGTAACATTTTCAATTTATTTTTAGTTCAAAAGATGCACATATGTTTTTTTTAAATTTTTGTGAATTGAGAACATTCCCTATGACCTCCTAGATTTCCCTATGACACCCTAGTGTCCTAACGATGTCCTTTTATTGCCCCACATATTAAAAGCTGTTGAGTACTGGACTCAGCTTCATCATGACTTAATTTGATTGCACGCCGCGTGAACAAAGAGACTGTACTCATGTCCGCCTGTCGTTCCCTGCCACGCCAGTTACTGATTGCCAGCAGCGGTACACTGGCCACTTGAGCTACACTATTTCGAGCTGAAGACACACGAAGCGAGCAATGAAGCAATTTCCAGAATCGCCACCACAAAATGGGAAGTATGGGAGCTATTATTCTTTATTTCACCTGATTATTGCTTCCAAGATGCTAATTTATCAGTGGATGATAATACCATGAAATAATATCTCACATATATGCTTTTTTGTATTGGCGATTCCAGAGATCGCTGCCATTACTTGCTTGGTGTGCCCTCGGCAATAGCTACACTACGTTATCTCTCGTTCGGTTAAATCTGTAGCACCTTGAACCAATGCTATTAAGTGTCTATCCCCCGCCCCCCCCCCCCCCCCCCCAAGCATATTTTTATGTGAACTGGACCTATGCTTGGAGAGTGTGCTATTTCTCACTCTTGAAGCCATGCTTACATATTCTTATCTACTCTTGTCTGTATTTCAAATAAAATAACCATCTAATAATAAAGGTAGACTTCATTATCAATTTTGTGAGCTGTAAATATTTCCAGATAAGTATTTCTGCTCTCAGAACCCATGTATAATCAAAGAAAACTTCGTCCTTTAGTGAGAATTCATGAACACGATCTGTGATTAACCATACCAACCTCTTAGTTGGAACAGAGTGGAGACGGAGGTGGCGGACAATCTGCAGCAGCGGCAGCTCGCTGGCGCCCCCTGGTTTCAGATTTTGGAACTAAAAATACTCCCATCAGAACGGCTTCAGGAGAAGCTTATCAGAAAGTTCTCAGAACGAACTAGAATATGGAAAGTATACAAAGGAAGCAGAAAGATGATATGGAATCCTTATGTATAGCCTGAGGCAGAATGTAATCGCTCTAAGTGCAACGAACAATAGGGAAAGTTATATGCTGCAGATATGACCAGGGGCTCGCTGAATAATCTTGCCTCGTATATGTAGACCCCTTTCTGTGCGCCAAGGAGACCCAGGGACGATGTGGGTCAACTGTATTCAACAATTATGGACGACTTTTGGTCAGGTAGAACAGAATTAGCTGAATGAATTTGAATATTATAAAAAAAATAGCCCTCCTTGCGCCCTGTTCGTTCACTGACGTGAGTTATTCAACGATCCATAGGGCGTCGATGACGGCGAAATGTGAGTACACGTTGTATTTGGTGGCGATCATTTGTCGCGGACGATCTCTGGAATCGCCAATACAAGTTATGTAGGGGATTGGGATCTTGGGTTAAGCCGGGGACACACCAAGCAAGAAAAAGCTGCGATCTCCAAAATCGCCAACAAAAACATAGCCAGCATGTGATATATTATTTAAGAGGAATATCTCCCACAGATAATTAATACCGGGGACACACCAAGTGAGTCAAGGCGGCGATCTCTGGAATAGCAAATACAAAATAGCATATATGAGATATTTTTTCATAGTAATATCTCCCACCGATGATTAAGCATCTTGGACGCAATAATCAGGTGAAATATTAAATAATATCTCACATACTTGTTATTTTGTGTTTGCGATTCCGGAAATCGCTGCCTTTCTTGCTTGGTGTGCCTCCGGCTTTAGAGTCTCAGAAACAATAATCAGGTGAAATATGAAATAGCATACATTTCGTGTTGGCGATTCCGGAAATCGCTGCAATTCCCTGTTAAATACCTGGCCTTCGTTCTAGGATTGTACCGGTAGTCTGGACTTTCATCTCGCTTGGTGTGTCTCCACTTTAATCAGGTATAATTCGTGGAGAGTAGATCTAGGTAGGCCGAGGTGGGTAGCGGGTCGTGGATGCACACGGAGGAAGGCGGAGGGTGGTCGGAGGAGGCGCGGGGCTGGGAGGTGGCCATCTCCCAGGGTTGAAGGTGAGTTGGGCGTGTGTCGGGGTGACCGGGTGGCATACGGAAGCCAGGCGGGTGGAGGCGGCAGGCAGACGGGGAGCGGCGGGCACAGACCGGGGATGGGTCCGACAGGCTGGTAGAGGTTAAATATATTAATGAGTGTTTGGTCTGTGTCCTCATGCGCCATCGAGTGTGCAGAATATCAAAGAGGAGATAGCAGGGTGAATATTCTGAAGCATTGCATCTAAGACGGCGAATGGGGACTCAGACCAAGCACGAATATGTTTCTGATTCTATCTTAGCCTGGAAATGTGTATCTGTTAAAATATTGTTATGTGTAGTAGTCTATAGTTGGGAGCTATACGGATCTACAAGTGCATAATGAGACCTATCCAATAGGCTATAAAATCTAACATAGATAAAACACCCTTTGAATATGAGTTTCTGTACTAGCAAGCTTGTTGGGTACGAGGTCCTAATGTTAAGCCTATGGAGGTTTATCCCAGGCTAATATAAACCATCAGACCATCGTGTGCCACTCCAGTATGCATCATGTTCATGTGTTCACTTGTATCTTAACACTGGTCCACAATGACAGACTAGTAAGCCATCTTTTTCACATCCAGCAACATAGGAAAACTGAATCATCAGATTTCAGATTAAATCCTGATTTGTGTCCTGATTCTCTTCCAGATATTATCGCTATAAATCAATCTTGAATATCTTCTCTAATTTCACTCACGTTTCGAACTATACCCTTGGTTCCGTCATACTCTGAACATTGATATATCACTAATTTGATATCATGTCATAGCGAGAATTCCAACCGAATGCCATAGTAGCACTGGAGGTTTGAATCCACAGATAAATAAGCCATTTTATGTGATTTCCAGCGAATCTTCTATTGATACAGCAGGTACTGATGTGAGGAATATGCCTTGAATAACACTAGCTATCATACTTTATCGACTGAAACAAGTTTGCATTTCCACAGTGCTCTTCGAAAATGTAGTCATTGGTATTCTGCGAGTTTGTTGTTTTATCGAGAAAGAGGTCCTCCATTGAGGAAAAGTTCTGTAATAATCGAAATAAATACTGTGCATTCATTACCTCCAAAAAGTCAATCACTACTATATTATTTCCGGGAAGGTTTGAGTACATCCGGGAGAGGAAAGCGGTGCAGAAAAAAATACTCATAATAATTCAATTTCCCAATGTATTATATTTGTGTATAAATTTAAGGTTCATAAATCACTCCCTCCCGACAGAAGTACATTAAAGCTTTAAAACGAATCAAAAACCTGATGAACTCAATAGTTCATCACCTATACACATCCATACAATGATGTTTGCCCTATTACGATTGGTAAATAGGTTGTAGAATACAGCCTCTTCATCTATCATCTCTACAATCATATATAACCACCAGCCCACCAGCAACGGTCTGCACCTATTGCCTTTCTTTCATGGGAATGATGAATACTTGTTTGCGTTGCAGACTTTTACACACAAACGGACAGGTTTCTTCTTGAGATAGACGAACTCATTTGTCATTACTGAGTTGTGAATCTATAGAAAAATGTGTCTCTTCCATGGAGATTGCTGTGTGTTCAACAACTCGGTGAGTAATACGAGTCTGAGTGTGGAGACGTATGTAATGAGTCTTGCTCAGGCACCCACTTAGCATATTTCTCCGACGGACTTCTTTGTGTGCACTATGTCAGACACTCACAGGTGGTGCCGCATTAGCATTTATATTACACAAAGCCAATCTTCTTTATATACCTCCCCTTTTTTTCTTCCATTTCTCTTTCCAGACTCCAGGACGCACATCAAAGGCTGTCCAGTAGCCATTGCTGATTGGTCGTGAGATGTCTAATTACCCACATACATGGTCACGTGGTATGGTGCTCTCCGCTCATTCACCCACCCACCCTCCCACCCTCCCTCTCACCCTCCCTCCCACCCTCCCTCCCACCCTCCCACACCCCTCTCTCTATCCGCAAACCACAGCCTCTCGCTACCTTACCCGACACGGCGCCGTGGCCTCGCTGAGAGCGGCGCTGTGATTGGCTGCTGGCGGCGTGACGTCATACCACCCATGGCGCCGCTGAAATGTATATGATCATTTGGCGGAGCGCGCGACCACATTGAGTGAGACAGTGCATGAGGCGGGTGTGGAGCGCTGTGAAGCCACCAGGCCCCCCTCTGCTTATAAACCCAGGAGTACAGCACGAAGTGTCAGCACACAGGAGTGGAGTGGGAAGGCTGTGAGGAGAGCTGTGGTCGTATTGCGGCGTGTGTCACACCACGTCTTACAGTCATTGACCACAGACGATACTGCACAAGGACCTCATCAGTTCACACACTCCTAGACAAGAGACTCTCATACTGTCGCACTTAGGAACCACTAGTAGCGCTGGTACTGATACCAGCACACCACATTGGTGTATACCCAAGAGGACTTCACGGCATACCATATAGGTGTATATACGCCAGGACTTTACAGCATACCATATAGGTGTATACTCAGGAGGCCTTCACACCATACCATATAGGTGTATACGACAGGACTTCACCCCTGCAGCATGGGACTTACCTAAGAGTTCAGCTCATCTGGAGACTGGTACTACTTATCTGACCTGATTGACCTCTGCGCAGTCACGGTTTATTGATTATTGTTGTCTCTGTACAGTGGCGCCCCTGTCGGCCATCCCCGGTGTGAATCATGATGGCGGTGGAGACGGAACGCTCAGCCATGTTGGCGATGACGCGATTGTCGTCTGCTGCGGGCAGCGTCTGTCTCAGCGTCCCTCCAGCGTCCACTGTGTCCCGCGCGTCTCCTCCGAGCCCCGCTCTCTCCTGTACGTCCACCAGCAGCGACAACCCTCACTCTCCCCCCAGATGTTCGGTGGACCCCCCGACGACTCAAGCCACGCTGACCGTGTCCGTGCACTCCCGCCCGGCCTCCCCGGGGCACGATGAGCGGGACTCCCCGCCGCCGTCCCCGTTATCCCCCGGCGACGACCGGAGGAGGACCCCGACCCCCCGGGCGGCCACTCCGGAGACCGGGGGAACGGAGACCGATACGACTAACACGGCCCGGCGGGCTGAGGAGCGGGTGCCGCCGGCGGCGCCTCATCTGGCCGTGCCCGGAGCCCCCCAGGCCGCCGTGCGCCTCACGAACTTCTCCATCGATGCGATTCTCAAGGCGAGTTTCGGAGCGGCGCCGCGGCGTGAACGGGTCCGCCGGACGGGGCCGGGTTCCCCCGGAGTCCCGGGGGTGCCACCGGGGAGCGGAGTACGGCAGTACAGCCCGCACGGGATCGACCACCTGGTGCACGGACACAAGTACCTGGCCTCACAGCGGGCCTCCACACAGACACAGACACAGACACAGGCACCGTACGCCGGGCGGGCGCAGGGCTTCGTGCCCTACCTCCCAGCGGCCCACCGGCGTACGGCGCCGCCCTCCCCGCCCGCCGCCCGCTCCCCGCCGCTCCACCACCCGCCGCCGCCCGCCTCCACCTTCCCCTTCACGGACTCGGGCCCTGCTGCGCCCTCCGCCACTAAATCCCCGGTGAGCGTGCCGCTAGCCTCCCGCCACCACTACATGGACAGTCACCCTCACCACCAACGGCACCATAACCACCAGCAGCAACACCATCAACAACATCCACCGCACCACCCGACACCGCTCCACCAGCCACACCACCACCAGCACAGCACGCCCCGCTCCCCCGGCCTCACCTCCTCCTCCGCCTCCTCCGCCTCCCCGGCCGCCTCCCCCGGCGCCGCCTCCTCCGGGGGCCGGTCTCCGGGCCACAAGGCGGCGTCATCGTCGTCGTCGTCGTCGTCGGAGGGCGGATCTCCGGGCGGCGGGGCGGCGCGGGCGGCGGCCGGCGGCGGGGCGGGGCCGGCGGCGGGAGAGAACGGACCCACGCCCGCCATGGAACCCAAGGACCCGCTGGTGTGGCCGGCGTGGGTGTACTGCACGCGCTACTCCGACCGACCCTCTTCAGGTAAGCACCATGTCTTATATAAGTGGAATTCATTTAGTGGGATTCATGTACCTCCACAGGGTTAAATAATCTCAAGAGATTGGAATTCACACAGTGGGATTCATGTACCTCACAGGGTTTAGAATCCCATGAGACTCTGTTCCTTGTAAAGTGGAATTCACACAGTGGGATTCATGTACCTAACAGGTTTCAAAATCCCATGAGATTCTATTCCTTGTACAGTGGAATCCGCATGGTAGGATTCATGTATCTCACCGGGTTCAAAATCTCAGGAGATTCTGTTCCTTGTAAAGTGGAATTCACATGGTGGGATTCATGTACTTCACAGGGTCCAAAATCCCATGAGATTCTATTCCTTGTACAGTGGAATTCACACGGTTAGATTCCTGTATCTCACAGGGTTCAGAATCCCATGAGATTCTGTTCCTTGTAAAGTGGAATTCACACGTGGGATTCATATACCTCCACAGGGTAAAAAAAAATCCCATGAGATTCTGTTTCTTGTAAAGTGGAATCCGCATGGTAGGATTCATGTACCTCTCAGGGTTCAAAAACCCATGAGAATCTGTTCCTTTTTTATGGGTAAATGTCGCCAACAATTGTAGGAGAAACAGCATGTCTCATGGGAATGGAACCCTGCAATTCAGATGAGGAAATAAAGTTCAAGTACAGAATCTCAGCAGGATTTGTCCCAGACAAACACCCCATGAGGTACATGAATTTCATCGTGTGAATCCCGCTTTACTGTGTTATTTTTACCTCACCCCCTTCACCAGTAAAATACAACCCTCCATGGGATACATGTTTGTTTGTGCTGCTCTCCAGTTGGTAAGAGTCCAGGTGAAGTGTCAGGTAAACCCTGTTTCAGGTGGGTGGTCATTTCTGGTCAGATTCATCAAGTGGCATTCACTCCAACCACTCGTCCCCTGAACACGAACTGACGACCGGTTTCTTAGGCTAGAGAAAACAGAAACATCGCTGTAATAGAACAAATACAGAGAAACCAATAGAAAAAGGTTATTCTATAGTTGCTCAAGGCCACGTGAATACCGCTTGTAGTGAGGGAATTGCAGCAGCTGATGAACTAATTCTAAAAGATAAAATGTAAATATCAAATATAATTGTTTTGGGATATATTAATCTGTAATAAACACATCTAAATGACGAATATGATAGGAACTATGTATATACCTAAAATAATTAAGCAGAAGAGAATCAAATCACTGTTGATTATCTCTCCGATATAAAGTGAGGCAGACCACGAGTTATATCAGGGTGATAGTATCATATTGATCAAATGATAAACTGGGTTGGTCTCCTAAACCATGCAAGAAGAACTTGAGTTTTTCCTCAAAGTGCCTCCTATCTTGACGTTCAGATTTTCTGAAACATGACGATATCATAAATTAATATATGCATATGATTTCTTCTTGTACCTGCGTAGGTCAAATCCAGATATCTTATGATACATATCTCTGGATAATTGAAAATAGAAACACCAGCAAAATATCAAGTAGGCCTTTATCAAAGTCAATGTATTCCTTTCTTTATAGGAGGATGCCTACTAAAGTATTTATGGTTAAGTTGAAATAGATCCGCAGAAAACGAGACAAGTTGAATTAAAATTCATTCGGTTTTATTGGGGGTAATTGTACGTTGAAGTAAAGTGGAATTCACACTGTGGGATTCACGTACCACACAGAGGTCAGAATCTCACGAGATTCTGTTCCTTGTTAGGGGTAAATGTCGGCAACAACTGAAGGAGGAAAACATGGAACCTACAATATAGACGAGGAGATTGTGTTCGAGTACAGAATCTCAGCAGGATTTGTCCCAGACAAACACCCTATGTCTATGAGGTACATGACTCCCGGTTAAGGCCTTTTTCCATTGGCCGACAAACACTGTGTAGAGGTTCTGTGTTCTCCTGATAGCTTATTTCCATTTGGCTAAGGTCCGTATGTGGTTCCTGACCGTATATCAGTGATGGCCAATGGAAATAGGCTATTAGTAGAATACAAATATATCTACACAACGTTTGTCGGCCAATGGAAACGGGCCTTAAAGGGGGGAGAATCAGTTATGAGTGCTTGTGACGTCTCGTCCATATCAAACAGATATTCACGCTATAAGCTCGGTGTGTAGATATGATCAGGTTGATGTGTTGAGAGGTTCGGGGTTATCATGGCAGTTTGCGTGTTTTCAAATTGACCACAAGCCGTGCCTACCTGGTGTGAGTGAGGTGCGGCAATAGGCGCCTGTCTTATCAGCGCTCAGCGTCACTCTCCGCATCGTGATGAGGCCCCGGCCCCATACCACATCAACATCCTCAACGTCTCCAGTACACGCTTATTACAGTTTCTGGGTGTTTCTACATAAACCCTGATGAGAGGTCTCCCTGAGGTGGAATTCACATGGTAGGATTCATGTACCTCACAGTGTTCAACATCTCAGGAGAATATGTTCCTTGTAAAGTGGAATTCACACGGTTGGATTCATGTACCTCACAATGTTCAACATCTCAGGAGATTCTGTTCCTTGTTAATTGGAATTCACATAATGGGATTCATGTACCTCACAGTGTTCAAAATCTCATGAGATTCTGTTTCTTGTTAAGCGGAATTCACAGGTTTGGATTCATGTATCTCGCAGTGTTAAAAATCTCATGATATTCTGTTCCTTGTTAAATGGAATTCACATGCTGGGATTCATTTACCTCACAGGGTTCAGAATCTTAGGAGAATTCTGTTCCTTTTTAGAGGCAAATGTCACTAACAATTGCAAGGGGAATATATGTCTCAGGGAAATGTTACCGTGGAATTTATACGATGAGATTGTGTTCGAGAACAGAATCTTAGCAGGATTTGTCCCAAACAAAGGGCCAGACCGCGTCGCAATCCCTGGAAGGGAACAATATTGTTTTGCTATCTTCGTCTTCTGAATTACATCTAGATCGTTACTTAAATGATATGATTCTCCTACTATGTAGGCCGGGGGGGGGGGGGAGGGGGAGAGACCGTGTGACATAAGGGGCCTATCTTATCTATATATAAATTATTTTAAAAAATAGGGTAACATATAAACGGAGAATCCATTGTGATTAAACCCTTCTGTTTCTCCGTTTATATATTCCCCTACATTTTACAAAGCGGTGAAGTTAAGATGTATCATTATGTATATATAATATACTTCAGGCATCTGAGGGAAATCCCATTTTTGGTTATGACACATGTATTGAGCTTTTATATTTGCACAATAGGAACTGAGATACCAAATGATGTAGTATAGATAACAAGATATTTGAAATACCAAAAAATTTAGGTTATAGAAGGAAAAAATACTATATTCAAAATACGAAAGAATAGAGAGTAATTGAAATTTTCTTTCCGTGAATGTATTATGGATGAACCACACCTAGAGTATCTCCAAAGAAGTCTACTTTGCTAGTCCCAATGGAGAAGCATCCTATTTAGTATACGCGCAGTTTAATATGTATGACTATTGCGCCCCAGAGAATTTCTCATTGCTAATGAAATGTTCACACTTAAAACATCAAAGAACCCGTTCTGACGGACTGCTTGCATTCTAGTTCATACACACGAGGTGGTAACGGTAGGGAGGTATTTGCACTACCTAGAGACGAGCTAATGAAATTACACACGGTCCAAATGATCTCACCCCACATCAAAGTGACCAGTGCTCATTGCTGATGCCTGATTTGCTCTCGTTATACTCTGGACTCACGGACCAATAGTCAGTGGAGGTGATGGTCATTGGAGGCGGGTGCCATCAGTTGATGCCGGTGACAGTGCGACCCAGCATTGTCCACACTCCAGGCAGCACTCGGACAAACACTTTTCTGTTTGTCAATCACGCTTTAACGCCTCTATGTGTGTGGTGTGGGTGGGACCAGGGGTGGGACATTCTCATAGACCACCTGCAAATCCCTCAAAACCAATCACATCATCTCCTACGCTTCACGCCTTCTGACCCCCGTGAAAAAAAGGATGGGTCTCAAATCCATTGTTCAAGTTTCACCGGCGTGAAATCGTATCTCTTGTACACCTCCACTCGTGGATTCACTTAGAAGTGGGTTATAACTTACAAAGAAAGTAAAACGTGTGCAAGGCCAAACATCGAAGGCGATCCTATACACTTATACAATAACGATATTATATCAAAATCAGATTTGCCATAAAAATACTAAAGAACATAAATCTAAAATGTCAGTGAAACTCTCAGTGGCCATGTTGTTTCTGGGCTCATTCACAACACACCAATCCTGAAGTGGATTTATCTCTTTGGGGGACCTCAAGGGATACACACAGATACCAACTACAGATATCAAGCCCAGATACCAGGCACAGATACATAGATAGATGGCAACTCTTAAGGCCAGCCCTATTTGCATACGTTAAACCAACTGTCGGCGAGATTTATTTGGAGACACGCGGGTCGTTTAGCGGATGAAGTATTGTCCGTGCTCCGGGGCCTGTCGCCCGCCGGGTATCGGGCCTCACCGGGTTGGGTGGCCGGCGAGTGCGGCAACAGGAGACGGGCCACAGACTGCCCCCATCTGCCAGCTTAGCGGAGAATCGCGTGGGGGCTCATATCTATCAGGTTGTCTGGGATTTTGAGTTGAAAGTCTATCAAAGTGTATTCAGACTAGTATAGTACATGTATATAGAAGTGTTTGTATATAGGCATTATACAAGTATGCATATACATATGTGTATAATACCTATACCTGTGTGTATATTATATATATGTATATGTATATATATACATATTTTAATAAGGAGATATATACATATATATATATAAATATATATATATATATACATATATATGTATATACATATATATGTATATGGGCATATATGTATATATATATATATATATATATATATATATATATATATAATATATAAATATATGTGTATAGGTATATGCCCCTACGCGTATTGCAGTCCATTCTCCATGGTCTATATCCTGTGCAATATTGTAGTGAATCATAGATGAATATATAATAATAGTATAAGTAGACTCGCTGACAGGCACGGGCTGCCCTGGCTCGTAGTGGGCGTGTCTACGGTTATGATTGACATACTATGTATAACCGTCATGTCTTGTCATGCTTATCTAAGCCAATGACAAGGTGTAACCAATGACAAGCCATGATGATATGGTATATAGTAAAGTGTAAGATGGAAAATAAATCAGAATTTGACACGCTGACTTGTGGTATTGTTCGTTACCTGATGCATTACATTTGGCGATCTTGCCAGGATATACCACACACGTTATAACGAGTCAGGAAGTAACGATAGAATGGCGGAACAGAAAAGACTGGATTTGGCGGTAACAGAAGCAACAAGGAGACGATTAGACGCTTTTATCAAGAATCTAGCAGCGACGGATGGTATAGATCGTGTGTCATTTAAAGAATGGGTGGATACATTCAACTACGCGTCGGACAACGTGAACCCAGGCAATGCTTTAATGGTCGAAGCAGTCTCTGCCAAATCGAAAGGCGGCCTTGCACGTCAGATTGCCGCATTGAAGCTCAGTTTAGCGGCAGAAGAACCTCCCAAGATAGTGAATTGGAGGAATTTACGAGACGCGTTGGAGAAGAAATACCTAGGGCCCTCCGAGATCAAACGACTGAGACTGCGAGTTGAACGGGCGCAGCAAAACATGTGCGAAGCGGTAAGAGAATATGCTGATCGTTTCTTAGAGGATGTACACCGAGCTTATTCACCAGAAGAACAACGACTAGAACTTATGGTAACCCAGCTAAGAGACTTCTTCATTAAAGGGTTACGGAACGACAGACTCCGTGAATTAGTCGGATGCCAGTGCCCTAAGGATTTGGACCGAGCCGTAGACCTAGCATGTCATCACGTTACTATTTTGAGACTGGACGATAACTTAGACTTGGAACAAGCCGCACTGCCACCCCCACCCCCAGCGCTTACGGAGGAATCTGCACCAATGAAAGAAGTGGCGGGAATCCTCAAGTCGTTAGAAAGGCAAGTACAGAATTTAGTGGTATCGCTGAAAGAGGTCAAACAAAAGAAGGAAACTGTGAATGAGGTGGCGGCAACCGCGACAACTGTAATGTTACCTGGTGCTCACCAACAATCGCAACAGACGTCTTCGACACTGCCTGAGTTTGGTGGATCGGATGGACGAGGGACGCAGATCTTCTATATGGGAGTACAACCGCCCAATAATGGACGAGGTAGAGGTAGAGGCCGTGGACGAGGACGAGGAGGTAGAGGTGCGAATAACCGGTCCATCCAGTGTTACGAGTGTGATGGATACGGTCACATTGCGAGGGACTGTGCAACAAGGTACAACAATACGTCACGGGGAGATCAGTTTGAATCACAACAAACAAACACCAACCAATGGAACTCCCAACCCGCTGGCTATTTCCAAGGACAACAGGGAAACTGATTGCCGCGTCGGACGGTCGGGTGTGTCTTAACTTACTACAGGGCGGTAAGGAATTACACACATTGATTGACTCTGGCGCGTCACGATCATTAATGACGACTGCGGCCTGGAAAATGTTCTGCGATACTATGGCAAGACCCCCGGTGTTGTTACCAGGACTAGTACTGAAATCATTAACGGGACATGTACTGCCGACAAAAGGGGTAGCCATCGTATCACTCCTGGGAAGAGATGTACCGGTATATGTTTGTGATGATCTGCGACATGATCTGTTGTTAGGTATCGACACGATGGAATTGTTGGACTGCCAGCTAAACTGCACGAAAAAGTGGGTGTCGCTGGCTAACCAGCAGTTCAGTTACGACTCTTGTCATGAGATGAGCAATGATATGGCGGGAGTTCACTCGGATATTGACTGGTATAAGGATCAATACCCGGGATTGTTTGCATCGAATACTCACCTCTTGCCTGCTGCACCTAAAGTAGAACTTCACATAGACGTCGGAGTCAACGCACCCATACGACAGAGGCCTTACCGAATACCACTAACGATGAAGGAGAAAGTTAAAAATGAGTTGGACAAACTACTTGATGCAGGGGTAATTGCGCCCAGTGCTAGTCCGTGGGCGTCACCTCTACTAATAGTGCCTAAACCTAACGGTGGAATAAGGTGTTGTGTGGACTATCGCAAACTAAACAACTTGTGCAAAAAGGATGCGTATCCGATCCCTAACATTCGGGATATATTCGATGCATTGACCGGGGCCACTGTGTTTTCTGTGTTAGATCTGAAAAACGCGTACTTCCAAATCAAAGTAACGCCAGAAAGTCAAGAAATAACAGCATTTTCAACACCATATGGTCTATTCGAGTTCCGACGAATGCCGCAGGGCTACTGCAACAGCCCTGCGACCTGGCAACGATATATCAACATGGTATTAGCGCCGTTGTTGGACAAATCGGTGTTGGTGTATCTTGATGATATAATTGTGTACTCGTCGTCACCAGATCAACACGATCAACACCTGAAGGAAGTGTTCTCATTACTGGAACAGAATCATCTCACCATCAACGCCGACAAATGCATGTTACATCAAGAGGAAGTGAAGTTGTTGGGATACATAGTCGGCACCAAAGGAATCCGAGCAAACCCAAACAAAGTGCAGGTTATAAAGGACATGGCCGCACCAACCAGTGCAAAGGAAGTACAGCGCTTTCTGGGATTAGCCGGGTACTACAGACAGTGTATCCCTAACTTCGCCGAAAAAGCCGAACCGTTAGTGGAATTGACCCGAAAAGGAAGCACGTTTGTATGGACAAAGGTGCGCCAGGAAGCTTTCCTAAATCTCAAAGATGCTCTAGTGTCCGACCACGTCATGGCTTTTCCTAATGCACAGAAACCATACCGTCTGTACGTGGACGCCAGCCTGGGATGCGTAGGTGGAATACTTACACAAACGGACGACGAGGGCGTTGAAAGACCGATACAATATATATCGAAACAGCTGGGAGAAGGACAAAGAAAATGGGCAACCATTGAAAAGGAAGCCTTTGCTATTGTTTATGCGTTACAAAAACTGAGACCGTATTTACAAGGGGCTTCCTTTGTCATAATAACGGATCATTTGCCGTTACGCAGCTTTTTCCAGCAAGAGGTCAAGAACTCAAAGATCCAGAGGTGGGCCGTACTCTTAGCGGAATACGGGGCACCAATAGAGTATAGAAAAGGCGCCAACAATGTACGAGCAGACATGCTCTCGCGCCTACCCCCTACCCAAAAAATGACGAATCCAAGTATCGCAACCCCGGAAATCGCAGCAGAGGATTCCAAATCCACACAGTCGGAAATGTCTCAATTTTCCGAACTCTTAACCACTATCCCAAAGAGACCAGTGGTACCTACAACTCCGAAGAACCCGTGGAATGATCCGTACCTGTCGTACATGGAATTAGTCGCAGAACAGGCACAACTACCACAATACGAAATGGGCCGACAAAGCGAGGAGGATTACGTGTTAGTGGATGGTGTACTGTATACGTTGCGACCACTACTAGGAACGTGTTACCCTCGTATAGTATTGCCAACAACCTTGGTACGTCGGGTAGTGCAAAGTGTACATGAAGAACTAGGACACCAACAAATGTGCAAAACGTATACACGAGTGGCGCAATTCTACAAATGGCCAAATATGAAACGAGATATTCAACGTATATTGACCAATTGCGCAGTATGTGCACTATACCGCACGAACAAAACATATCCACATGCCCAGCCTCCTCCAGTTCCCACTGCGCCTAATGAGATCATTGGGATAGACCTCATCGGACCACTACCAGAAAGTCACAAGGGTAACAAATACGCAATAGTCTGCATCGACCATGCCACGGGATGGGCAGAGGTGATACCAATTCCTGACAAAAGAGCACTTTGGATAACAACCTTCTTCATCGAAAAATGGATACCTTCCCACGGGCCCCCGCAAATAGTGATCTCAGATAGGGGTAAGGAGTTTCTCAACATGGCAATACGACAAGTCTGTGAGAAATACCGCATACAATGGAGGTATTCGACTCCCTACCATCCCATGACAAACGCCAAAACAGAGAGGTTAAACAAGACATTGAAGTCGATGATCGCAAAGTTAGTGCAAGGTCAAGCAAATCAGTGGGAAGCCCATTTATATACCGCACTATGGGCATACCGTTCATCCATTTCTACTGTCACGGGTTTTTCTCCCTACTTTCTCCATCATGGGAGAGAACCACCTATCCGAAACAACAATCCGGACAAAGTTCCTGTGGGGGAAGAGCTCAAAGTCTTGAAACACCAAATCTCTGAACATAGAATGGCACTACAAAAAGCCAGGGAAAAAACCAAGGATCTACAACAACAGAACAAAGCACGGCTGGATTTAAGAAAAACGGCGCCAAGTTATAAAATTGGCCAAGAGGTTTTACTACAGCATGCTAATCCCACCACGTTCCAGGCGCCATATACCCACGGATATATGATAACGGATATAGAGGGACAAGTGGTACGGCTAATACATCAGTCAGGAAAGATACTACGTGTCAACATGGACAGGCTCAAAAGTATACCCGAGGGTGTCACATACTGGCCTATGACCACCAGAGACATGAAAGACGATACAAGAGCAGCGGTAAAAAACCTTGATAAGACAGGCACAGCCGGACGACAACAAAGCAATACACATAGGCGTAATCAACAACCACTCGCGGGCAATGTCACCGTACCTGCTACAACGCCAGATTGCAGCAATAAACATCAAGGACCCACTAAGATGAGCAGACAGGCAGGAACTGATAAGGTGAACATAAATCCCTTCAACCCCTTTGACAATCTACCGCGCGATCGCATAGTGAATGGCCGATATCAACGCACTGATACCACCAAGAGCACCGCATCAACAAAAACCCTCAAAAGGAGACAAAACAGGATAAGGCATAAGGAGCGATTACATGCCACGGACCGCGACACTAATGACAATACAAACATAACCGACACGGACTTAGGGAAGGACACTGATAAACATCAAACGAGCATACCTGTGTCATACAGCCAATCTGACAGCTGCCATACAGACGATGGAGATGACGGGTGGCAGGTATACGACGGCAATGATACGGATAAGAACACTACAGATTACGATAGTAACATAATAGATCAGGCTTCAACAAGAACATCGGTCGACTCGGTGTTATCGGACCTGCCACAGCCTGATCCTGACGAAGCGGCGACGTCTGTGTACTCGGATAAGAACCCCTCCCCCATTCAGACGGATGAAGATAAAAGGACAGTCACCAGCGGGTCACAATCACCATCGTCATCGCATAGTGTACAACACACGTCCACAGTAACATACAACGTACGCACACGGTCACAATTCAGAAGTACATCGGGATTATCGGCAACCGCCAGCGTGAACTATAAGGAGTGGTCGTCTACAGACGAGGATGAAACCAGTGAAAATTAGTATGCATTGGTTACTTATAATATGTGCGTTGTGTGTGCAGCAGATATCAACCTCTCCAATACTGGAAAAGGATGGAGTCTTGGTAACATTGGAGGGAGATACGAGGATAATATCCGCACTTTGGACGGTGATTGTGACAATACAACCACCAATGGTACCGGACTTACAATCACTTGAAAGACAATTCAAAGAATACCGGAACTTGTCGACGGACCGCGTGGACGAGAACTCAATAGCAGTATGGGATATGCGTTTTACACATACGCTACACAATTTAAAGGTTGGTAATGATCAATTGCATGATGAACTATCTAACACCGGAAGAAAGAAGAGGGGAATTCGGTCAGTGTTTGGTGAATTGGCAAAAGCTTGTTTTGGTGTGGCCACGGAAGCAGAAATGAAAGTGTTAGCTCGGGAAGTGGACAGAATAGGATCGGCAGTATCACGACTTAACCAACATGAAGTACATCTGTTATCATTGTTAAATCTCACAAGACAACGAAATGTAGAAACAAGAACAAATCTAAATACTCTACAACAACATACGGCCAAGCTTCAAGAAATCGTAGAAAGGATAAATAAGAAAATAGAAGACCACATATATGCCATACAGACACTACAGATACAACAAATCGTAGACCAAACACTAACGGTGATGGAGTTACTAGTAAGCAAATTCGCAAGAGAAGTGGATGTGTTTCATCAACAACTGATACAGTTAGAACGAAAAACTTTATCAAGGGACATTCTATACCCGAGCGAAATGAAAATGATATTAACAGGTCTAGAGAGGCAAGGTCATGCGACACTACCGGTAAGCTGGTACTACCAACACCTAGACGTAGAACCTCTATGGACTCATGAGAACAGACTGGCATACAAACTCATCATACCTGCAGTATCCCGTGACGTGTTTCTTACATACAACATGCAATACTTTCCAGTGATGTTCACGCAGAATCTCACACGGACTATAGTAGGAAAGCGTAGGGTAGCAGTAGCCTCTGAAGCCAAGGCATCCTTTATACCTACCCCTGACGTGTGTGTTGGAAGACAACCGATGATATGCTTTCCTGCGATACAAAAGACACAACCATCATGTGAGGCACGACTGATAGAAGGTGAAAGTAGCGGGCTGTGTGAGGTAAAAATAACTCCAATACCTCCAACCAAAGCTATGGCCGTGAGAGATGTTGACCAGCCATTCTTAGTAACCATTGTACCATTCACGGAGGTAACGCTCACACATAGGTGTATGGGACGAACGGCTCGAAAAGAAGTGCTCACGAAAATAACACAGCTTGTATTAGCCGAAAACTGTGGGTTAGAAACCGACGAATGGACGTTGAAAGGTGTCAATATAGGCTTTTTGCGAGTAGAACTGACACCTGCCCGACCCTTGACCATCCCTTCCATTCAAACCAAGTGGCCTAAAACCATTAACACAGAGATACAACAGGACCTGGTGAAACTCGGACAATTGACAGTGCCTATAGCTGACATCCATAACTGGGAGTTGCCGCTGTACGACAACGAATTAACAGTATCACCACTGGAGATATCAGGACTATCTGTGGGCATTGGCGGCTGCATATCAGTAATGGTGATGACCGTCGTTCTATTTATGTACAATAAACGTACATTCGTGATGAAAGTTGTGAAAGACACCATTAGAACATTGGATCGTGATCTCGTTAGTGAATCAGTAGAATTGCCTATGATACCCCACGAAACGATAGCAGCAACAGTAGGTCCAACAGGGTTGCAGATGCCGGATGAGAAATAGTGTTATGAAATAATGTGAATGACGCCAGAAATGGATATGCTAGACGAAATGGTAACCTCAGAAATATAAATTAATCACGATGTCTGTAAAAGTAACACGTACGTACATTGTACGAGAAGATTTGGTATTGTTTTAGATTCAATAGGTGTTGTAGGTGATGGTAGTGCTAAGGCTCAATATTTAACCTGCTGTTTCTGCCTCGATTATAAGTCTATTATCACGTTTTATTGTATGAATTAACTATAACTAAGTAGCATAGCTGTCCACCGATATTGGTTAGCATATCAGAGTGATCCAGGTACTTGGATCAATCTTGAAAAGGGAGGAGTGTAGTGAATCATAGATGAATATATAATAATAGTATAAGTAGACTCGCTGACAGGCACGGGCTGCCCTGGCTCGTAGTGGGCGTGTCTACGGTTATGATTGACATACTATGTATAACCGTCATGTCTTGTCATGCTTATCTAAGCCAATGACAAGGTGTAACCAATGACAAGCCATGATGATATGGTATATAGTAAAGTGTAAGATGGAAAATAAATCAGAATTTGACACGCTGACTTGTGGTATTGTTCGTTACCTGATGCATTACAATATCAATTATTTTTGTGTCTTCAGGGGTGAGATAGATATAGAAAACAACTCGTATTTTTTTCGAAGCCGTTCTCCACCTAATTTTAACCCTATGTGATATTCACTCGGCTATCGCCTTGTCCATATCACTCTGGGAAATAGGTTTTATATGACCTTGAATCAGGACCTTGTAAAATATCATTCAGTCATACAGCTAGAGTCGTATATACTACAAGGAGCCACAATAACATCAATCACCATATATTTGTAGTCCTCTGGATGGACTACCTGGTGATAATTAGTCGTTGATATTATTAATGACGTATCCTTTGAGCCTTGCCTAGTTAATTACTGACGTCCCTCCGACGTCTCATCATCTATGCCCAGTTGTAAGTGTGTGTGTTGTCATTTATAGACCCCCACATCTTCCCTGTATTGCCTTTTACAGAGATTAACCCTCCGTTTCCCATCTCCTGTCCAGTGACACTTACACTCCCGGTGTGGTCTGAATTAGCGTCAATAAGTCACTCCTTACAGGTACCACACTCCATCTTCTCCTACCCGGGGCTCCTAAATAACCTCTCCGGGCTGTCTGCTGCCCGTTAAGCCCCCATTCAGGAGCCTCCCCCGGGGCCCAGTGGCCTGCCGGATTTGCCCGTTTATGGCGCTGTCCACAGAGAAGGCAATCAGGAGAGCGGGGGAGCTTTAATTGGATCTGCGCGTTTAGCGGTCAGTGCGGGCAGTGTGGTGGGGCGCGGGGAGCTGAGGGCGGGTACACTGACAGTCTCTAATGGGGGTAAAGCCCCGGGGTGGGCGCCGGGCTGGGACGGGGGGGCGCCGGGCACACGGACATTGTGCGCGATGGTAAACACGGATTCACACTCCTTATCCCGGCTTAGGTAGAGATACTGCCATTTCACATGGGTGGAGTCCATTTCACATGGGTCCTGCCTGTTTGGAGTCCTTTTCATTTAGGTACTGCCTTTTTGGAGTCACTTCACATGGGTAAGGTCTGTTTGGAGTCCATTTCATTTAAGTACTGCCTGTTTGGAGTCTACTTCACATTGGTTAGGACTGTTTGGAGTCCAGTTCACATGGGTACTGCCTGTTTGGAGTCACTTCATTCAGGTACTGCCTGTTTGGAGTATATTTCATTTAGGTACTGCCTGTTTGGAGTATATTTCATTTAGGTACTGCCTGTTTGGAGTATATTTCATTTAGGCACTGCCTGTTTGAAGTCTATCCCACATGGGTACTGCCTGTTTGGAGTCTATCTCACAAAGGTACTGCCTGTTTGAAGTCACTTCATTCAGGTATTGCCTGATTGGAGTCCACTTCACATGGGTCAGGCCTGTTTGGAGCTCACTTTTAGCACAGGGATTGTTTTTGTAGAGGTCACTCTTATTGCAGGTTGGACTCTTGTCTCTCTAGGGCCAACTCTTGATATATAGGTTGGCCTACTGCCTGCTTGGAGTCCACTTCATATAGGTACTGCTTGCCTGGAGTCCAGCCTTAGCACAAAGCTCCAGTTTTCAATATGATATCTTTATTTTACATCTTGCCTGCGATGTGGGATCGAGCTCTGACCCTAAACTTTTATAGGTTTCTGAACTTATCTCACCCCTCACATTGACTAATTAGCTAACCTTTGTGACACAATCCCCCATTGGTATTTTTTCCTAAATACTCAATGGGTGTTGGATACGAGTTGCCAATGTTAAGTCTATGGCGGGGAAATACCAGGGGTGCGACAAAAGACTATATCAACATTGACAACTCGTAGTTACTATCCCTGCCGCCAGGAGCGTCCCCTTGACGGGGAGAGCGCCGCTTGTTGCCGGTGAGAGCGGCCACTGAAGGCTGTAGGACTGGGCATTGAAGCTGGTACCCAGCGTACTTCACCTTAACAAGTCACCTGTCGCCGGTGTCAGTTCCTGTGTCCCAGAATCCAAACAAACACTCTCCACCACAGTACTGCAGCCTCCATGTACTTCAAAGTCTCAGCCTGGAGTCTCTACTTCACAATCCCAGTTTAAGAACTCAGAGATGTCATTCTGACAACCAGAACGTTGCCCTTTTTGTCGTAACATTTTAAGGATCATAAGATCTTAGGCCTACTGCTTCCGATTTTTGAATTGATAAATGAATTCTTATTATTCTACTGACGTCATAATAACATTATCCCTTATTCATATTAAGACCTATTCGCAAAATATAAAACAACAAGGGAAATTTGTAAACAAATTTATTTTTATATTTCATTTTTAGATATATTTTATTGCTTTCAATTCTACAATCGTTCTTCCAGGCAATTACTAACAGAACCCTATACTATTATATGGGAGTTACAATGACTCCAACGATTAGAGAGGCATAATATTTACATTTTTGTTATGTTCCATGTTGGTATGCCAGTGGCACATAACTATTTTATGCCATAACCGTGGCATACAATCCCACCATGTTAAGTCTATGGAGATTTACATGAGGGGTAGAATAATATGAAGATACGGGACGAGGTTGAGTCTGAGTTTGTCTATGCCACGCATTGTGTTGGCTCCGTAATGTCACTCGTCTTCGACTCGTGAAATTATTGAGCCAACAAAATGCGTGGCACAAATAACTCAAACGAGTGGCGTCTAGATTTTATCCTACCCCGTTTCCATATTTTTTCAGTATCAGAAAGTAGTGGCATACACAACACTTTATGTCACTACCCATGACATAAACAAATCCCATGTTAAACCTATGGCGCTTTTTTTATTAGGGGTAGAATAAATATACATCCTTCACCTGCCAGTGAGCGTGCTGGTGACGGATACAGAGGTTGTGTCGTGTTGTGCCAATTCTCCACACACTCATACAATACATGAACACTTTTACGATCTCCGCTTGTCTGAGTCCACTCCAGCAGTTCAGGGAGCAGTGCACAAGTAATAATTAGAGGGGAGAGTGAGCACGAGGTGCGTGGTTTCACCTGTGAGAGGTCGAGGTGTAGTCAGGGGAGCATTCTCACAGCAATATGCAGCCTTTTAAAGGAGGGTCCACCCACCGAGCATAGACTACGAGGTTAGCATCCACAGCTGTGAGGATGAATCTATGAAAAAAAGAAATACAATGATAATGTAGAGGGAAATACGCGATTAGGTGAACTGTGTATATAGCTTAACACTTTATGGTGTTTGTCATTATGTGAAGATTACTTCTCTGAAGGCCCTGTTATGTGTTTAGCTGTATGTGTGCTGTTAGCATACAGATATACCCACCCAATCACAAAGTATCCATATAAAAACCACATATGGAGCATGAGGTAGTTGGAGGGGAAGCCATGTGACGCAGGGACTGGAGCCAGTCTAGGGAGGGAGGGGTAGGATCCGGTGAGGAGGAGGAGTAGGAGGGAGGGAGGCAGGAGGAGGAGGGAGGGGGGGGGGGGCTGGACGCGGCTGGACGCAGTTCAATGGCTGACAAATGTAAATCAGACCCGCTCAATGCTCGTCACCATCCGCCATTACAGTGGGGAAATGAACACACGCCGCGCACCAGCTACCGGAAGCGTGATATGAGCGGGACTTGTCAGCTAGGTGTCGCTGCGGCGCGGCGGGCAGTGATCTTCCGCTTAGCGCACTGACAGGGCTCTAAGTGACACGCTCTCAACGCCACCACGCGGCTAAATCACGCGGCAATAAAGGCTGTTCAATCATCCCCCCTCCCCCTCCCCCAGCTTCCCGCTTCTCTCGCCAGGCGGCGCGCCGTGGCGTGGCGCCACCAAGCGGCCGCCGAATGAAGTCAGCGTAATCCCTGCACAGAGACGCCAGAGAGACGCCAGCGAGACGCGGGCGGGACGCAGGCGGGACGCAGGCTCCGAGTTAAGCCCGATTTACGAGCGTTTGATTTGCTTAAGAACTTATCGACGGGCTGGGGTGTGATTTTTGGAGGCCTGGGGATAAATGACCGAAGCCGCGGCGATACAAAAGAAAAGTAGCGCCGATGTTTTTTTTTTCGGGGGGAGCGTTTCTCGCCCGCGTCGACAGGGGGCGCGCGCGACGTGCGAGGGGAGATAGCGACGGACGCGCTCGTTCCGCCGCCATTAGTCAGCACGCGCACACGTGCGGGCGCGCGGGGGCGGGGGAAGGGGGGGGGGGGGCGCGGGAAGGAGGGGGCGGAAGGGCGGGGTGTCAGTCAGCAACCACAGGAGGACAGGCGAAGCAGGCAGTGTGACCTTCGACAGAAGCACAAAATGAAGCCGGAACACATTCAGCAAGTCAAGGCAGAAATCTCCGGAATCACCAAGGGCAAACTAGCGTATATGTGAGATAGTAATATCTCCCACTGATAATTTAGCATCTCTGAAGCAATAATCATGGTGTATTGGCGTTTCCGGAAATCGCTGCCTTTACCGCTTGGTGTGTCCTCGGGTTTATGCCGGAGACACACCGAGCAAGAAACGCAGTGATTCCCGGATTCGTCAAAATATGTGAAATATTATTTCAGAATAGTGTGTCCCACCAATAATTTAGCGTCTTAGAAACAATAATCAGGTGAAATATAAAATCATAGCCCACATAGACGCCATTTTGTTTTTTTTGGGATTCCGGGAATTGCCGCGTTTCTCGCTTGGTGTGTCTCCGGCTTAACGCAAATAAAAGGAAAAATCTTTCGTGGTGGTGATGGCACAGAGGGGCCTGGAACGTGCATTTAATGAATAGAGAACGGGTGGGCGGGGAGGGGGTGGTGGTGGTGGGAGGGCAGGGGGGAGGGGGGGTCTTATCGCGGGGCCCGGGACTCCCGCTAATTGCCGATCCACCCGTGCCCTCCGCTGTGACCCGGCGACACCCGGCTGACGCTGATTAGGCACAGGACGGTTGCCGGGTACCAGCGGCCGCTACATCGCTGCTCGCCTCATCTTTTCCCCTATTATCGCCCCATTGCGTTGAGACCCGGATTAAACCCCATGGTTTAACCCCACTCGGTAAAGCGCGATATCGGGAACATTCACGCGGCGAAGTGCTACCCCGAACACTGGCACGGACTGACTCATTCAACATTTTATTGGCATGTCCTTATTATACAGAAACAGGCTTACTGCGGCTGAACGTGATAAATATGCGGTAAAATGGACGGTGATCGAAGGCGGAGGTTCATCTCATTGTCAATTATACCAAATATCTATTATGTACAGACACTTTATTTCGTATCATCATGTACTTTAGAATAGCCATTCTTTACCTTTGCTTTTGGGCAATTTGTTTAGTTTTGTCGCCGTACATACTCCGTACGCCACGTACATACCCCATACGCCACGTTAAAGTGATTAAGTATGTGTTGTACGGCCACTAGTATGACATGGGTAGGAACGGGCATTATACGTAGGACATATGCCCACAATTAAATAATACTATCCGAAAACAATCAGGCCCGGCGTCCACCTACTACGATAGAATCGTAGACCTCCCGATATTGCACCGATACAAAATGTCAAAATCGGTGCCATATCGGGAAGGTGCAAAATCGTAGACATATGTCTAGGCATGCCAATCGACCACGCATTGTATGGGGTTTTTATCGGTGCCTAATCGCAGAAACGTGGTCAACTGCCCCGATATTAGGTAACCTTCCGACGCGATTTTGATTTTTTATCGGGAGGTGCATCGTAGACCATATCGGAGCCATATCGTAGTAGGTGGACGCCGGGCCTTAATTTCTGTTGGATATGGCAGGTCTCAGACGGTCTGCTCCTGCTAATGTCTGGTACACGCCGGTCGCCATATGCTTCCTTAAAAAAAGCCTACTGCTCCCATTCCAGCCATACATGTCAGATATGCAGATATTTAGCTGCATGTGCTGTTTATCATAATTTCAGAATTAACAATCCCATCGGTGAGGGATGTTCTCAGCAGGCCTCTGGCCGCACCACGCGGGGCTCCATATTAAGTCGTGATCCGCTCTTCACAGTGATCCACGCGGATATTGAAATGTCGAGATTCGCCAAAGCGCAGATAGATAGCTTCCCATTTCCGGAAACGGATCCTTTCTTTCGCCGCGCCCTTTCCGTGAGACTTTGCCCTTTTAACTGACGCCCATACCACAGCCCCCCTCCCTGCGTCCCCCCAGCGTCCCCCCTGCGTCCCTGCAGCGTCCCTTCAGCGTCTCTTCGGAGGAGACGCGGACGCCGGGCGTTTCCATGGCGGCGTCAACAATGCCGCCTTTTTACTCGCCACTTCCGCTCAACTATTTTGTCACGGGTCGCCGTATTGAGCAGTCAGTGCCCCCAAGCGGACATGTAATGAAGTATTTGTCAGCGCACAGCGCATTTTGACTATTAATTCGCGGTGCAGTAAATATGGCGGGAGGGCCGACGCCGGGTGGTGCTGGGTAACGGGGGCGGCGCCCACGCCATATCCACGACGAAAGCATTTTAATTAAACGGCTGCTGACTGGCTGCTTCCTTCGCGCCAAAATTAGCAGGCCACCGACGGCGGCAGACGACAATTTTATCTTCGTCGACTCTAACGTTTTCATCCGGTTGTTGTCTGGCTTTGTGCGTTAATTTGCGGAATCAATTAAACGGGCGGGCGACATTGGAGGGGGGAGAGGTGTGCGTGCCGGGGAACAGCGGCGGGGACGCGGCAGGGACGCGGCAGGGACGCCCGGCTGAGGAATGCTGGGATTGGGAGGGACGCCCGGGCTCCGGGACGCGCCAGGGACGCCGGGTAATGAATGACCCGCGCACGCGCCTTGAGACGCCAGCCTCGCTCTGAGTCCTGCTCTGCCGGAAACAGTTCACTTGGCCGCACGATGGCGCCACACACCCCCCTCTCACCCCCCCCCCCCCCCCCAACACTTCCACCGCCCCCTGCTGGCGGAGATTTACGCCCGGCGGCGCTCCTTTGTCGGCCGGGAGGTGTCGCTGCTCAGCGCCGTTCACAACCCGCAGGACACGACCCCCCCCCCCCCCCGACGAGCCCCCCCCCCCCCTGGCTTCGACAACCCCCCCCCCCCCCCACACACACACACACCCGAATGACACACCCACCCCACCCCTATCGTCAAACAACAAAAGGCAGCTCCTGTAGGTAACTTCCGGTCTTAGCGGAAGCGGAAGTTGCCGTCGCGCGCTCATGGCGGGTGTGCAGACATTGTGAGGAAGCCATGTGAGCCGTGCGCGTGTTGGACTCTGGTGGCTTCTGTGTGTGAGTAGTAGAGGGACATGTCGGCACGGCGCGGGCCTGCAGGCACTGGGGAGGGCCGTGTCATGAGGTCTCTGGTGTTATGTATACGTGTGTAGTACATTGTAGAGAACTCTGTTGTAGTTCTTATCTATTCCGAGGCGGCCCTGAAGGCTCCTCCCACTGGTGATATTATATCACATGGTGGGATACTGTATCAACCGATGTATGTATGTATCATGCATGTTGATATCATGCTGGTTATAAGCTGGACCCTGTGGCCGGATTGAACAGAATTATACTGACTAATACCTCTGTCCGCCTAACTCATTTAGAACCGTTACAGTGGTCTACATCTCCAGGATGCCACTTCAACCACTTATTCCAATACATGTAGGGCTACTTTTCCTAATACTGAAAAGATTTATAATGATAAATTTGCATAATCCACTTACCCTTGTTTAACTTTATCTAAGTGGTACTATACGTAAACAGGGTTACTGTGGCTGTACATGATGAATACGCGGTACAATTGACGATAAAACGAACCGATGCCGTTAGTTTTCTAAGTATGTGTAGGGTATACTGCCACACAGGTATATAATAATAAAATCCACAGGAAACCAGACAAGGTGAACAAATTACAAGTGAATTCATTTGGGGTTTAATTGCACATGGAGATAGAGGAGATTTGAGGTTATTTATGTAGCCCACTCACAGAGTGACACACCAACTCCTTCAGTTGTGCACATTGACTCCATCCCTCACTGTATCACTACTTCACACACACTTCACACCTCGTCACACACCCGTCACCCCTACACGTTAATAACGCGAGAACAGACAGGCTCAGCAGCCATGTCTGGATCAGCCGTCTGCGCAGGCGCCGATCTCCACTTCCGGTTCCGGTTCCGCCGCGCATGCGTCGCGCGGGGCTCATTGTCGTCTGCTTTATCCCGGGCAGGAGGCCCATCATTCTCACCGGCCCGCGGGCCGCCGGGCCGCCGGGAAGTGCCCCCCGCCCGCCCGTGACACGAGCGCTCCTTGCGGGAGAAGCGGCAACCATAAATCGGGACACGGGTTATAGATGGGAAACCGCCATGCTTGGTCACGTGGTCGACACTGGTACCGGTGAGCAGAACGGAATGTCGCAAGGGACCAGCGTCGTCTTTCTGAATTGATATTTCTGCTGACGTCATAGAAAAAATGGGCTTGTGTCACAAGGACACAGCACTGGGAGTTGATTAACAGTTTATTTCTTTATTTTTTTATTTGAGCTTAGCTCTCTTTATTTTCACTATTTTTCTGCAGAGTGTGTTATACATGTGACTTTCCCTCGCAGTTTACATGTGACTATCCCTCGTAGTTTACATGTCACTTTCCCTTGTAGTTTACATATGACCATATATCGTAGTTTACATGTGACTATCTCTCATAGTTTACATGCGACTATCCCTCGTAGTTTACATATGACCATATATCGTAGATTACATGTGACTATCCCTCGTAGTTTACATGTGTCAATCCGACGTAGTTCAAGTATGAGATTATCCATTAAAGATTTCTATATTTCTTAGTATTATAGTAGAATAGTAAGTCTAGCTGAGTTTTCAATATGCTTATAACGGTTCATGTTTTTATTATTGTGATTTGATTAGTATGGTGTGCGATTGATAATCTGCATAGATTACAATAAGTCAAATATTTGTACGATGTTTGTATTATGTTTTTATTAGTATGGTTTGCTATTCATAATCTGCATAGATTACATTAAGTCAAATATTTGTACGATGTTTGTATTACTATGATTTTATTAGTACGGCTTGCGATTCATAATCTACAAAGATTATATCAAATATTTGTACGTTTTGGACTGTTATATAACTTTCCTTTGTAATGATACAAAGAGGGGAGGGTGTGTCTATTGAATTATATCTAAGCGTGTGCCAGTGCTCCTCTGTTGATTACTCGACATCGTGTGATGACACCGTTCCCTGTCTCACGGCCTCGACAATGCGGGTTATAAGGTAACATGTAAATTAGGGGAATGAGTGACTTTTTGGTAACTTATCCACTTCTCCACACCTCATTACCACCACTCGGCCTACCGAGCTCGCTGCACCTGCCGTCCGCACACACACGACGTTTTACTATAATACACTCACACGTCCCCTTTAACTGTCACACCTCTAGGCTGACTGTGGGGCAACGTTACAATATCAAGTTCGAGATGTTATGAGCAGCTGTCAGTGTGTGGAGATGGTAGAACGAGTGTGGGTCTTTGTGCTGCAGTGACTATAGGGAACGTAAATAGAACTGCATAGAGAATCGTATAAATACACAATACTCCACGTGTTTGGAAGGGCAGCAATCTTCATCGAGGCGAAGCTGAGTGACGATTACGGCCCTTTCAAATGAGTGTAGCATTGTGTATTTATACGAGTCGAGTGCGGTTCTGGATTTATCTTACCCCTTTCAAGGTTAGGGGAGTTGAAATTTCTTGTCATCTCTCTGAAATCCTGGCCGCCGATTGGTCAATCGCCCATGACGTCATCTCGTATTCACTACGCCACGACCATGGCGTAGTATTGTCACTTTACCGGGGTGATCGTAGAGTATTCTTGTCTAATGTTATTCCTATGGCTACACTTGTACCAGGGGTGGGATAAAGAGTAATCGATAATTCTTCCATCACCCGCCAGGAAATTGTAAGATATCGGCAGCGTGCTCGAGGGTCAACTACTATTTATTTGTTGTCTTAAGTGCTGATTCCACAGACACACAAGATATAACAAGGATGGTCACGATTTAGTTGTCTTGCTAAATCGGGCAATGTTTGAATAATCGCGTGCCTATATGTCTTGAGGTGTCGCGGTGGTGGAGCACCAAAACATACACCCGACATCGCACACCTGCGTTTTGAGACAACAGAGGTACGACATATCACGACACTGTAAGGTATTACAAGATATATCACGACAAATCCATCCTGTTGGTGGAATCAGCCCTTTAATCTATGGCTAATCGTGAGACGAGGCTAAAACCCCTTTAGGACAAGCCCAGAAATATTTGAGAAAAATCAATGACTTTGACCAAAACGAGTCGCTTTCTGTATTTGTCTCACCCATGGACACACTAACAGAATGGACGATGCATAGGATAGAGACTGTAATACTCGTAGGGGCATGAGAACGAGTTCCCAATGTTAAGTCTATGGGACAAAAATAAAGATAAATCTGGAGGACACACATACCAGGTATCACCCGTGTAGTATATGGTCGTGGATAGAAAAAAAAGAAGTCTTACCTCACTATTAAGACTTAGTTCTAAAGAGAGAGAGAAAGTGGAGCATTTCTCGATGAGAAATTGTGATCCATTCGACATTGTCCCATACGTATGGGAAAAGACCTAGCCACACATGGGGTAGAGTATGGGCGGGAGGGGGCCCCTCGTATATCCCCGTGTATCCCGCCACACCTGCCTCCTCAGGTGTGCCTCCTGCCGCTGAAAGTCGACTCCATATCCCCGACAACTCCCAGTCCACGGCCTCCCTCAGTCAGACTCGCTCAAGAAATGTGCGTGTATGTGAGATATTATTTCATAGTAATATCTCCCACTGATAATCTAGTGTCTCTGAAGCAATAATCAGGTGAAATATCAAATATTAGCTCACACATACACGCTTTTTATTGTGTTAGCGATTCTGGAAATCGCTGCATTTTCCGCTTGGTGTGTCTCCGCTTTTACTGTATATCGGTGATGGCCGATGGAAATGGGCTATTAGGAGAACACGAAAGATTTACACCGTTTTCGTCAGCCAATGGAAACGGGCCTTAAGCCGGAGACACACCAAGCGAGAAATGCAGCAGTTTCCAGAATCGCCAACGTAAAATGGCAAGTATTTAAGCTTTTATTTCCAAGACACTAATTTATCGGTAGGAAACATTACTTTGACAAATATATATCAGATATATGCTATTTTGTATTGGCGATCCCAGAGATCGCTGCCTTGACTCCCTTGGTGTGTCTCCGGCATTATATAGGATGCAGGTTCAGGAGCCAGTCTACCCCTCAGTCCGTGTCTCATCCACACACGCGCGCGCCTTCCCCCAGTAGGTTACTGTATTATCGCCCACAACATGGCGGTAGGGGAAGCGGAAGTGGAGCGGCGCAGGGGGCGTCGGGAAGTCAGCGAGGTGTGCGCCGGGAGCAATTTGAGGGAAGCAAATTACTGCGCACCGGCAAACAACACCTGGGCCGCCGCGACCCGCCCCCTCGCGGCAAAAATGGACACTAGGCACGGAAGGGCGGTGGATATGAAGACGGTGGAGGGGCAGAGCGGGGCTCTCTCCACCGGCGGGACTCTGGTGGTCGGCAATTACCGGCTAAATTACATAATAGAGACAAGACCACCAATTGATACAGATAGACTCGGATGGCCGCTTTACAGGACCACAGGTAGACTTGCTCGAGTCTTTGATTAGGAATATTCATTAAATGATTTAAAACAGTCAGAATGGAGTTCATTATGGTATGTATCCTTCTCTGACTGGCCCATGAATCAAATAGACTTGCTCAAGTCTTTGATTATGAACATTCATTATTCATTCATTTTAAACAGTCAGAATAGAGTTCATTATAGTATGTATCTTTCTCTGACTGGCCCATATTGGCCACTATGAACAAAATCTCCTGTTTATGGCCCCAAGCCACTCCCTGTAACCCAATATTTCGTCCAAACCTTCCCCTCTCCCCTCCTCCAGTTCTCTGGCCGCCTGTGCTGTCATAGCAATAGATTTTCGCCTGCTCTTGACAGATCAAAAAGAGAGGGTATCAATCTCCCAGCAGATATCCTGACGAGTAACAAGGATATCTGTATGGAGAGTGTTGGGGATACTGGAGCTAAACAGCGCCAGGAATCTAACACCATTACCGATTATACCAGTCCCTGTATCCCATCCAGGAGGGTAGCCATAGGATGCAGGGACTTGAGCCTGTATCCCAGCGAGGAGGGTAGCCATAGGATGCAGGGACTTGAGCCTGTATCTCAGTGAGGAGGGTAGCCATAGGATGCAGGGACTGGAGCCAGTATCCCAGCGAGGAGGGTAGCTATAGGAGGCAGGGACTGGAGCCAGTATCCCAGCGAGGAGGGTAGCCATAGGATGCAGGGACTGGAGCCAGTATCCCAGCGAGGAGGGTAGCCATAGGATGCAGGGACTGGAGCCAGTATCCCAGTGAGGAGGGTAGCCATAGGATGCAGGGACTGGAGCCTGTATCCCAGCGAGGAGGGTAGCCATAGGATGCAGGGACTTGAGCCAGTCTAGCCGACACTCTACGGAGACGGGTAATTTGGGGACCGGGGGAGGTGGAGGTGGGGGCCGGGAGAGGTAGGGGCAGGGCCCGGGTAATATATGGAGGTGTGGTGTGTGTGGCAGCTACCTCCACCCTGGTACGGTCTACGGTGTAGGACTCCCGGGCCGGGGCTGGGGGCTGGGCCGGGACGACGGCGGCACAGGGAAAGTGGGCTATTTGGGCGTAGTTAATAAGATAATAATGACTCAGGGGTGAGCTGCGGGGTCGAAAAGGCAGGCAGCACCTGCATGAGAAAAACACCCCCATCTCGTCACCACACCACACACACACACGGATAGAGGCACACCTGGGGCCGCCTGAATGCGCCGTCTCTCGGCAACATGATCGTTCAATCAGGGCTGGTATGCGGGGGCCCGGCACGGAGGGGTGGTAAGGGTAAAGGTGTGTACCTGTGGGGCTGTGTGTTAAAGGCATATCGGACAATTTGGCTTGAAAATTAAAACCCATGTCAATTCCCTGAGAAATTAATTCAGAGATGTCAGTTTTCCATTTTTCCGTGGAAATCCACTTTTCTTTTTTTTAAATTAAAACTCATGTCAATTCCCTGAGAAATTAAGAATTGAATATGATGATCTGCAAGTGTTGTGGAACACACATATTTAACTTAAAAATCAGGGGTCACCGTGCTGGTTTTTGATTTATAGATCAATATGATGATGATTTTATATAAGAATATAAAGAAATTCTAAAAAGTATTTTTTCACATAGTAAAACCCATGTCATTTTGCCATGTAACCCCCGATTTCTAAGCTAGATGTGTTCTACGACACTTAGAGATCATCATATTCAATTTTCAGGAAAATGACATGAGTTTTAATTTTCAAGCCAAATTATCCAATATGCCTTTAAGAATGGTGGAACTAGTCTGGGGTCTCGTGGGTTATATGTATGCCTACCATATAGGAGGTATCTAAATAGGTTGGTCTTGGGGAAGAGACTGGTTAATTAGGTATCTTACTAATGGGATTCTTGATGGATAATTCACGAAGCCAAGCGTCACTTAGGCCAATACCGAATCACTGTGAACCATATATGATAATCCTAATGATAGGAAAAAAAAACAAATCGGTTGATGATCATTTGAAGACACACATGCGACCATACTTTTCTCATATATACTTGATGTATACCTTAATACAAAGAAGACTACCGTATCTGTGCGTTTTAGAATATGCAGTCCTGGTTTATTGTCTGGCTATAGTTGCGGTTTTCATCAACCGATATGGTTGAGTTTTCACTAGTGTGAGGCATGGATAATACCGGGGACACACCAAGCGAGTCAAGACGGCGATCTGCAGAATCGCCAACACAAAATGGCATGTATGTGAGATTTTCATAGTAATATCTCTTATAATTTAGCGCCTCGGGAGCAATAATCAGGTGAAATATGATATAATAGCTCACATATTGGCCATTTTGTGTTGGCGATTCCAGAAATCGCTGCGTTTCTCGCTTGGTGTGTGTCCGGCTTAATGGTTAACTATCTAGAATGACGTCCGGAATCAAGTCTTAACTAACACCTGCCCCAAGATTAAAACTTCTCCTCTGAGATGACCGTTACCCCAACACACACACACCAAGTTTCCCTTAATTCCCTGATGCCCAATACCTCCCCTCCCCACCTCCCAAACCCACATCTTACTAAAACCCCACCCCTTGTGGCAGGCATTGATTACACACCCCCACCCTCAGTTAGTCCCCCGTATTGAGCCCATATCCATCCTTTACCGACAAACCTCACTGCCATGTATAGATTCGGCTACTGTTCAAATTATAGTATCGCTTACCGGACAACCGATTTTTTATTCCCTTTATTATTATTTTTTTAAAGTTCTCCCGCTTATCCTGTCTTTCAATTTGTAGTTATTTGTAAAATGGCCACCGTGTACCTTATCACTTAGAGACTAGGCGGGACAATAATAGGATCATCACTGGGGATAAATGGTCAATTATGATGAGTATATTGCACTTATTCGGTCGTCCCGGTGACAGGGGGTGGGGTGGGCTACAGGTGGGTAGGTGGCCACCTGTGGCGGGTTCGACAGATGGGTCTGTGTGCCCTCCCTGACAACCGACCCCCTGAGGGAAGGGTGCGTGGTCTTTGTACCCCTCCAGCAGTGACTTCCCGTCACTTAAACTCCCCCTCACAGTCGCCAATTATGATTAAAACAAACTACCCAGCCTTATTACAATGCCTCCCCTCCCCGCGGGGCCCCTGCTACATGATCCAACCACCGGGTCCCACGGGGCTGTATTAACACCCCCTTTAGAAACCAACATGATCCGTTTACCCCGCCCCGGGGGTGGTGGGTGTTAGACTAGCTCCAGTCCCCGCATCCTATGGCTACCCTCGTGGCTGGGATACTGGCTCCAGTCCCTGCATCCTATGGCTACCCTCCTCGCTGGGATACAGGCTCCAGTCCCTGCATCCTATGGCTACCCTCCTCACTGGGATACTGGCTCCAGTCCCTGCATCCTATGGCTACCCTCCTCGCTGGGATACTGGCCCCAGTCCCTGCATCCTATGGCTACCCTCCTCGCTGAGATACTGGCTCCAGTCCCTGCATCCTATGGCTACCCTCCTCGCTGGGATACTGGCCCCAGTCCCTGCATCCTATGGCTACCCTCCTCGCTGGGATACAGGCTCCAGTCCCTGCATCCTATGGCTACCCTCCTCACTGGGATACAGGCTCCAGTCCCTGCATCCTATGGCTACCCTCCTCGCTGGGATACAGGCTCCAGTCCCTGCATCCTATGGCTACCCTCCTCACTGGGATACTGGCTCCAGTCCCTGCATCCTATGGCTACCCTCCTCGCTGGGATACTGGCCCCAGTCCCTGCATCCTATGGCTACCCTCCTCGCTGAGATACTGGCTCCAGTCCCTGCATCCTATGGCTACCCTCCTCGCTGGGATACTGGCCCCAGTCCCTGCATCCTATGGCTACCCTCGTGGCTGGGATACAAAACACGAAACAAAAGTACACTGACATTCATGTACAAATGTTCAGCTCTTTTTCGCTCAGTGGCATTTCTATCGGCGTGTTCTCGCGAGACTAGAAATGAAGCCTCTGCGCATGCGTTAGACTGGGTCCAGTCCCTGCATCCTATGGCTACTCTCCTCGTTGGGATACAGGGTTACAGGGTTAAGTATAGGATTACAGGGAGTGGCTTGGGGCCATAAACAGGAGATTTGGTTCATAGTGGACAAGTCTTTGATTCATGGGCCAGTCAGAGAAGGATACATACAATAATGAACTTTATTCTGATTATGTCAAATCATTTAATGAATGTTCACAATCAAAGACTTGAGCAAGTCTAGGGCGGTGGGTGTGTGCCCGCGTCTGCACGTCCCCCGCACGTCCCCCGCACGTCCTCTGCACGTCCACGCACACGTCAGCGGACACGTCCCCCCAGGCATTGTTTTGACATGGGCGACCCGCGATGTTCATTTCCGATTACATTACGCTTGGTTTAGTGAAGAATTAATGGGTTTTTCTGTGTGTGTGTGTGTGTGTTTGTGTATAAAGCCTGGGCTTGGGTGGCGTTAGTGTAGGGGTGGATGGGGTTGGAGGAAGCCAAATGGGGGCAGTCATCTTATAGCCCTATGGCTCTACCACCATTAACATACACGCTGTCAGTGCAGCCATCCCATCTGCCCATCCGCTACTCACAGTTGGTTTACATATATTACACACTCAACTAAATGTCCAGGTAAAGTGGGGATAATGCTGGGGTGTCCTATGTGGGGGTGTATTCAACCCCTCCCTGCCTACTCCGTGTCCTAGTCAAATAAGGCACTGATATTGGCCTGCGTTTTAACACAGGGAGCAGGGTGTAGATCACTGAGGGTAGGGAGGGGTGCAGGGAGACGGGGGTAGGCCTACACACGTGGTGATCTAAGTGGGGTAACTACAGACTTAGAAGAAAACTCATTTTCATGGAGTGGGTTTTTGATTTTATCTCACCGTGTATCAATGATAAGAAACATGGCTATTACTCAATAAAATAACACACCAAATTTACCATTGGATATTGGGTGCTCTACCTTCACAGCCGTGGAGTATGACTTCCTAATGTTAAGCCTATGATGGGTATTGTGGGATTTGTTGCAGGAAAGGGTGGGGAGGGTTGGAGGGAAGGAGGGGTGAGATACGATGGTGCAGGGTGAGGTAAAGTGGTATGGGGTGAGAAAATAAAGAAGAAACCAACAAGTTTTGGTCAAAGTCGTCGTTTCTCCACGAGTTTGATGTGAGTGATATGAACGAGGCGACAGCCGAGTGAATATCAAATAGCATTCACACGAGTTGGAGAATGACTTCTTTGACCAAAATGAGTTGCTTTCTGTATTCATCTCACTAAAAGAAGGATATAGACAGGGACAACGGACTGCAATACTCATAGGGGTATGTGGAACGAGACATTAATGTTAAGTCAATGGGACAATAATACCAGGGGTGAGATAAAGTGTGAGCTGCGATGGTACATGTTGAAGTACAGTGGTATAGGGTGAGGTACTGTTACGTTCCAAAATGTCGGTATGTGAAACATACAGATTCTATCTTGGCCTAACTGACCCAGCTGGTTCTATGTAACACACCACTGGAGGCGACCCCTTGGTTACGATCAAGACGGTCGCCCCCATAGGGTAAACACAGAGCCAGCATATAATCCTGATCTTGATGTATTCTCATCAGTCCAACTAGTGTAGCGCATTGCAGTAACACCAGCATTAAAGCTTGTAACGGGACGAAGCCTTGGAGTCATTCATTCAGCTTACTATTCACATCTAATAGTAACAGTACGGTGATATGGGGTGAGGGTGTGGTGGGGAGGGCTGAGGTACCATGGTGAGGGTTGGAGTCAGGGACACACCTGGACTAAGCCTTGGAGTTATTCATTCAGCTTACTATTCACATCTAATAGTAACAGTACGGTGATGTGGGGTGAGGGTGCGGTGGGGAGGGTTGAGGTACCGTGGTGAGGGTTGGAGTCAGGGACACACCTGGACTAAGCCCGTCTAAAGCTGTCTGAACTACAAACAGGCGACGGGCCAAAAGTCAATCACGTCATTGTCCAATCTTCATGCAAATTCGGGTCACGTGCCCACATTAATCTGCTAATTAGTATGCAAGAGGAGAAGTCTCCGTGCCACTTAATCACGAGCTCTGTGTTCAGCGTGAAACGGGGAGAGAAAGAGGGGCGTGGAGATGGAAAGACAAAGACAGGGAGAATTAACCACTGAGGTGTGGCAGCATGTACGACCTGTGTAGGATGGGAACTGCGGCCGATATGAACTGCGAGGGAACCACCAACTGAAGGCAGGGCAAGGCTTTCCCAAATCTTTGATTATAGATATGATTAAGAAATAAAACTACTTTGCAACATGTGGATTTTCACTAACGCCTGACAGGACAAGGGATCCGAGTGAGGAGGGTTTGGGGATAGGCATAGGAGACAGGGACTGAAGCCAGTCTAACTCCATCCCTATACATATAGGACCAGCCACGAGGTGCCCTCCTCGCCACTTGAGGTCAGACCACCACACCCCGATCAGAACACCACACTCTATGTGCGTCAGGGCGATCGCTGACAGGTCACAATCCCGTTCGGGAAGTGATTTTGAAATGCGATTTGAAAACAGATGTTGTGATTATGTCAGGCGCTTCTCGCCTACTCCACCCGCCGGGCCGACTGTGAAGAGGGCCGTGTGACTGTGACGAGGGCCGGGGTGACTGTGACGAGGGCCGGGGTGACTGTGACGAGGGCCAGGGTGACTGTCAAGAGGTCCGGGGTGACTGTCACGAGGGCCGGGGTGACTGTCACGAGGGCCGGGGTGACTGTCACGAGGGCCGGGGTGACCGTCACGAGGGCCGGGGTGACCATCACGAAGGCCGGGGTGACCGTCACGAGGGCCGGAGTGACTGTCACGAGTGCCGGGGTGACTGTCACGAGGGCCGGGGTGACTGTCACGAGGGCCGGGGAGACTGTTACGAGGGCCGGGGTGACTGGCACTCGTGATGGTCGGCCCGGCCCTCGTGACAGTTGGCCCGGCCCGACTGTCACAAGGGCCGGGCCGACTATCACGAGTGCCGGGTATGTCTCCAGCTTAATGTCGGGGACACACTAAGCGAGTAACGGCAGCGATCTGCAGAATCGCCAACACAAAATGGTGTGTATGTGAGATATTATTTCATAGGAATATCTCCTGCCTATAATTTAGCATCTTGGAAGCAATGATCAGGTGTAATATAAAATAATAGCTCACATCTACGCCATATTCTGCTGGCCATTCGGGAAATCGCCGTGTTTCTCGCTCGAGCTAGAAGGTTTCCGTAAAGCATTGGTGGAGAACCCGGCCAGGCAGGCGGGAGTGGCGGCGTGCGGGAGCCGGGAGCCGGCGGGCAGAGGGACGGTCTTCACGCCCCTCTCCACACAGTACACTATCGCTGCTCGCTATCGCAGCCCCGTGCACCCTCCCCGACCTCCCCGCACCTCTCTCCCCGCCTCCCCGCCCGGCCCCGCCGCCGCCGCCGCCGCCTCGGGCTCCCCCAATTGCCCCATTACCGACGGGCGGCCCCGGGCCCCCGGTGAGTTAACCCCGGCCCAGTTAAACGGCGCTTTACAAAACGCCCGTCAACGTTATCGCCCATAGCCCGGGGCGTGTAGGCGGGTGACGGGCGGGGTGCGGCGGGCGGGGAGCGGGGGCAGGGCGGCCGTCACTCGGTCCGCAGCTCGTGTTACTGCCTTGTGAGCTGTATGGAGTGTTCACTGCATGTGTCTACTCAAATATTCATCTGAGTTTCATGGTTTTTTTATATCATACAGAAACTGGCTTACTGTATTTGTACGTCAAAATACGCGGTGAAATTATTAATCACATACATCCCAATGCCGTAGTATGTGATCAATAATATAACCAAGTATTTTGACGTACGAAGACAGTAAGCCTGTTCATCATATACCTAAAAATGGCCATATTTTGTCTAGTCACGTGACCACATACCCCGTACGTCACAGTGTGACGTACGGGTATAAATACGCCATGGGTAGGAGCGGGTAGTATATGTCGTTCATACAGCCACAGGTATATAATCATTCTTTATGGACATTTCAGGGGATTAAAAAAAAACCCAACAGATTTTGGTCAAAGTCGTTCTCCATGGGTTTGACATGGAGTGATATGAATTAGGTGACAGATGAGTGAATATCTTGTGGAGATCAATGACTTTAATTAAGACGAGTTGCTTTCTGTATTTATCTCACCTCTGTACACACTAGAAGAATGGATGACACACATGATTTAGACCATTGGGAATGAACTGCAATACTCGTAGGGGCATGGAGAACGAGTTGCCAATGTGAAGCCTATGGGACGTAAATAGCAGGGGTGAGATAAAGGATATACAAGTAGAGGGTTGTGTATGATACGTAAGTGGCTCCAATTGGCAGATTAAGTTCTTCCTCTTTCTATATACATATAAATATATGTACAATACATGTACATGTAGGCCTATGTACAATACATGTACATGTAGGCCTATGTACAATACATGTACATGTAGGCCTATGTACACTTCTAGATATCTCGGCTACTTTAAAGATACCATTCCCTCTATGACCTCTCTCACCCCTCGCCTGACCTCTAGTCACTCGATGACTTTGACATCCCTCTGTTACTGAACCAATGCACCGCCCTATGTAGCCAACGAGTATAGAGTATGTAGTTTCTCTATACTCGTAGGTGTAGCCAAGGCTATTTCCTGTACAGTTGTGTACAAGTAGACCCTCTTCACATTCGTCCATCCTGCCTGCTTCTGGTTTTTATCTCACCCTGGTATTTTTCTTCCATAGGCCTAACATTGGTATCTCGTTCTCCATACCCCTACAAGTACCACAGGCTGGTCATATATCCAGTGTATAATCGTTTTAGTGTGGACAGGGATAAGATGAATACAGAAAGTGACTCGTTTTGGTCAAAGTTGCCATTCTCCTACTTCTTTGAACGCTATGTGATATTCACTTGGCTTTGTCTCATTCATATTGCTCCGCGTCAAACTTGTGGAGAACAACAACTTCGACCAAAACTTGTTGGTTTCTTCTTTAATCTGCCTGACTGGCTTAACATCCCCCCCCCCCCCCAATCTCCCCATCTCTTAATTTTCACCGTATGAACATACAGGGGCAAGGGCCCCGTAGAATAATCTAGGGTCCTACATAAAAACCCTTTTTCTGTATGCCATAGACAGCCAGGGACGATGTGGGTCAACTTTATTCAACACTTACGGAAGACCTGATGGATGTCTGATACTGTCTTAGCAAACAAACTTAAATATCATCAAATGATAACCCTTATACAAAGGTATGGACAAGTGTCTTTATGTAAGATCCTATTCAACGGCCCCCTGTTCCTCCTACAGGTTCCTATGTTTACCCTGTTTACCACCCCTCTCAGTTCCCACCCTTTTTGTACTAGCTGGAGGACTGGCTTGGATTATATTACATTAAATTCACCCCTTGTGTGAAAATCTTTAAAAAAAAAAAAAAAAAAAAAAAAACCCGAACAAAGAAAATAGGACACCAGATCGATTGTGATTCCATCAGTGGCCACTACAGCCCGCCTCAGGTCTGCACTTGGTTTAATCTGTGTTGACGGTTTGATCAGAAGCTGTAACAACGCCTGACGGTGACAGGGGTCAGTGGAGGGGGGGGGGGGTGAAGGGGGTATCTCCAGGGAGGTCCTACTTGTGTGTCGTCACTTGGTCAATAACATGGCACATGTGTAGGTGGGAGGGGGCATTCCTCTAGACGTGCTTAAGTCTTTGATATTATAAACATTCATCAAATGATTAAACACAATCAGAATAAAGTTCATTGTAATATATATCCTTCTCTAACTGGCCCATGAAGCAAATAGACTTGCTCAAGTCTTTGATTATGATCATTCAGTAAATGATTAAACACAATAAGAATAAAGTCCTTTATTATATATATCCTTCTCTTACTGGCCCAATGAACCAACTTGCTCAAGTCTTTGATTATGAACATTCAATAAATGATTTAACACAATAGGAATAAAGTTAATTATAGTGTGTATCCTTCTGTATCCCAACGAGGAGGGTAGCCATAGGATCAAAGGATGCAGGGTCTGGAGCCAGTCTAGGATTCCTCCTGTGTGGTATAGTGACGCCCGGAGCACCCCTCCCCCTCCCTCCTCCCCCTCATTCACCCCCCGGATCTAACCCCCCACCCCCACCTACACCCCCACCCACCCGGCCGCTCCTTCCTATTCACCCTCAATGCTGACAAATGTAACGATTTCTTAATTCGCGCTCAGAGGATCAAAGACCGGGCGCTTGATAAGACCGTGCCGGCGTCAAAGGGAGCGGGGCCCGGTAGACACGTGTAACCCTGCCGCGGCCGGCCGCCCGGGCGCGGGGGGCGGGGGGGGGGGGTGGAGAGAGAAAGGGGGGGGGGGGGTGGTGTCCATTTCACACCTCCAGTTGTCCGTCCCATCAACCCACACACTGCTGTAGGTCTTTGAAGTCTGCTCCCGGTGCCGCCAGCCTGTCAGCGCCGCTACCCCCGGCCCCCGCCCGGCCCCCGCCCGGCCCCGGTCCGCTACACCACTATACCCCGCCCGTTATGCCCTCCTCCGGGCTTTCAGCGCGCCCGCCCCGCAGCTCCGCCGTGTGTGCTTTACGCGGCGGGTTTCCCTTTCTCTGGGAGATGGGAAGACTCCGGGCCTGCCGGGAGGCGCTCACCCGCGGCGACCCGCCGACGGCCCGGCGACGAGGGTGGCCCCGGCCCGGTCTGCCGTCCAACCCTGCCGTCCCCGTCCTCACACTCTCCCAGCAGATCCTTCCCGTGGGTTACTGATCTCTGACGCCATTTTATATTTCGGATTAGAAATATTTATTTTTTTGGGTCAATTTTATTTGGAGGAATATATATATATATATATATATATATATATATATATATATATATATATATATATATATATATATACATATAATATAATATATTTATTTATTTATACAGTATAAAGGGCGATGCAGCAATTCTTCCTCTCGGGCCCTATACGGAAGTAGCTCGTCAATGGATGTTGTTCAGTGAAACATGGCCCCATGATCGAAATCCTGTTCAATGTCTATTCATTTAGTATATACAGTGGCGAGATAAATACATAAAGCAAGTCATTTTGGTCAAAGTCATTGTTCTCCTTCGTTTGAATGCTATATGACTGTCGCCTCGTCCATATCACCCCACATCAATCTTGTGCAGGATGATGTCTTTGACCAAAACTTGTTGGTTTCTTCTGTTGTCCAAAATAGGTAGGTCAGTGAAGAGAAGCAAAGCATAGGATCTATGCTTGGAGAGTGCCACACACACTCACTCTCTCACTTATCTTTATCGGCCTCTCAATGCTCAGTGAGATTTGTACACATCCTGCCCTCTCCTCTCACGAGATCTCGCGTTATTTACGGGGCGCCCCAGCACGTGCAGTTCACAGCGATAAATCGCACAGAGCGACAGACGGAGCGACGGATACAGCGACAGCTACTGCCTTATTCAAAAACACAACGCCTTGGGCTTTTTATTCGGCGTCGTGTTTTCATACAACATGTACTGCTCCTGCCCCTCTCCCACCCACCCACCCTCCCTCCCTCCCTCTGTTTCCGCACCCACCCACCCCTCCATATGCCCCCAAATGGCGAACGTCTTTTCCCTGGGAGGTTCTAAATCATCTTGATCCTTCATTTTTCTCTCGTGCCCCCGTCGCTTTGTGATTTGGGGCAATTGTATATATCTGCGCCGATCCAGTGTGTTTCCATCGGCTCGCTTTGAAGTCTGTTTTTCACCCCCGCGATTGGGGAAAAATTACAGAGAAACAAGACTTTCATCTTCAACAAAGTGCAGCTATCAGAAGATATATTCCCCACCACAAAGCCTGCACGTGGCTTTTCTTGGACCTGGTTAGTTGTGTTGTCTATGGAGAGCTTTGATCTCATTTGAAATGTGGAGGAAGATGTCACTGTTACGGTGAAAACAGAGCAGTAAGTTTTTGCATCGTGGCTATGATTCCCTGATTGTGGAAAATGACAAAGTCTTAGTTTAGATGTTCTGCCATATTTTCTCATGCGGCTGTTGACTTAGAGAAGGATTTCAAGTCTAACCATATGACTATATTTGTGTATGGATAAAACTGACGACCCAACATACTTGTAACACTGTTATTTTCACCAGTTATATAATTAGTCAAGGTAATCACCATTGATATAGCGCCAGATTGTGCCTTATCTCACCCCTGATATTTTTGTCCCACAGGCTTAACATTGGAAACTCATTCTCCATGCCCTTACGAGTATTGCAGTCCGTTCCCCATGGTTTACATCCTGTATGCCATCTATTCTGTTAGTGTGTGCAGGGGTGAGATAAATACAGAAAGCAACTCGTTTTGATCAAAGTCATCATTCTCCAACTCGTTTGAATGCTACATGATATTCACTTGGCTGCCGCCTCGTTCATATCACTCCACATCAAACTCATGGAGAACGGCGACTATGACCAAAACTTGTTGGTTTTTTCTTAGATGTATCTCTTAAGGATACCACACATGCTGTCCCCCACCCCTTCCATGCCACAGTCCTTGCCACCCACAGCGCAGAAGGGCGTGGGTTACTACTGGAGGAGTGACTTTGTGTCAGTTTGAAGTCTTCATACGTCTGTGTGACACTGGACACCTACTCTTTTGTAACCCAGCGACGTTTTCCCCTCACAGAGGCACCTCTTTAGACAGGCTCCAGTCCCTACATCCTATGGCTACCCTCCTCGCTGGGATACTGGCTCCAGTCCCTGCATCCTATGGCTGCCCTCCTCGCTGGGATACTGACTCCAGTCCCTGCATCCTATGGCTACCCTCCTCGCTGGGATACAGGCTCCAGTCCCTGCATCCCATGGCTACCCTCCTCGCCTGGATACAGGGGAGGGGAGAGGAGTAGGAGGAAGTATTGGGTTACAGGGAGTGGCTTGGGAGCCATAAACAGGAGATTTGATTCATAGTGGACAAGTCTTTGATTCATGTGCCAGTCAGAGAAGGATACATGCTATGATGACCGTCATTATGATTGTGTTGGATCATTTAATGAATGTTCATAATCAATGACTTGAGCAAGTCTAGCACCTCTTCTCCATGCTACTGATCCTGACCCCTTCTGCACCTTTACTCCCCCTGGTGGGGGCCCCACACCCCAACCAGAACCCGGATATGTCCCACACTCCCCTCACCACACACACACAGCTTACAAAGCCTCACGCTGGACAAAAATTACTGGGGATAGAAGTCGAATAAGGTTTTCTGTGGTTCGGCCCCTCAAGCTTGACCAATGGGACCCGTTTAATGCTCTAGGATCTGGGGCCCGTTTAATAATCTAGGATCGTACATGTAGGTCCTTTTCCGGATCCCATAGAGACCCAGGGACGATATGGGACGATCCTAGATCATTAAACAGGCCCCTGATTGAGAATGGCTTTTGCATACACACGACGGCATTGCAGTATCAGGGACTAAGAAAGAAACTGATGAGTGTTTGGTCTGTGTCCTCGTTCGCCATCGAGTTTGGAATGTACAGTAATATGAACGAGGCGATAGCCGAGTGAATCTTCTGAAGCACGCCAAACGAGATGGTGAACAGATACTCAGACCAAGCACGAATATGTTTCTGATTTTATCTTAGCCTGGAAATATCTATTTCTTTATCACCCGTTGAAAACGAGTTACCGTTCTGGCAAGCCTGTTGAGAATGAGTTGGTAATGCTAAGCCTATAGACGTTTATTTCAGGCTAAGATAAATGTCATGGGCACGTCATGGACACTGTACATGAGGGGGGGGGGGAGGGGTGGCAGGCCACACGATACAACTGTCAACGGAAAGTGGACCACAGGATGAGACGAGCGAGCGAGGGAGAGAGGCAGAGAGCGTGTGGGAAAGTACAGCGGTCACGAAGTGAGAGCAAAGGTATGTCTCAAAGCAGCCCTCTCATAAGATATCACACTCTCTAAGTCGTAATCTGTACAAGGTTCTCACTGCGCTCTGTGGGAGAAGAATTCTAAGGCTTAGAGCCTTGAGAATCCACTGGCACACATTATTCCCGCTAGATGGCATCATTGAGATTATAGGAATCTTTGGTTGCATTGATGTACGTCTTTAGCACGGGAGGCAGGCCAGTAGATTCTCAAGGCTCTTAGCATAGTTCATTAAGAATTATTCTCCATAGAGCGAAATGAGAGTACAGAATACGACTTAGAGAGTGTGAGATCTTATGAGAGGGGTGCTCAAAGAGTGAGACGAAGAGGGTTGTACCAAGAACCAAAGAGGTAGAAGAAGATGTGGGTTAAATGTAGGAATTGTTTCATTCTCATGTATCTTTATTCTCTTTCTTTTCGTATGTTTGACATCTAAGCAATGGGAAGAGTGGTTGGGAAGAAAACGGTCTTGTTATGCAAACATGACCATAGAGCCAATGTGGCACACGCGTTGACCCAAGCAGAAAAGAACAGGGGAGGGGGAGGATTGGACTTGAAAAATTGAAGCAATTATCGAGTGTCTGACAACGACCTTGGGGATGAGCAAGGACAAAAGCTCACAGACCAGTCAACTGCTGATTAGTACGAGTTGTCGCCGCTGCAAACGGCGCGGCGCTGCTTATCAGTGGAGAGACACTCCTATGGACATCCGTATTTCACTCGGCCCGTCAGCTCTGCCCCTCGTCCTCTCCTTCTCCTCCTCCCCCCCCCTCCACTCACACACGCACGCACGGCTGGTGGGGTGAGCTCTCTCTCAACCCGCGCGACCCGGGCTTGTAAAAGGCCGACCTTTCTCTTGCGTGATCTCGCCACGGACGAGACCGGAAGTGCACGTCGGGAATGGTAGCGAGTGACAAGTGGAGGGCGAGTCGGGCTGTTGGGAGGGCGGTGAGGGGGGCGGGAGGTGTGGTGAGGGGGTGGGGAGGTGGTGGGAGGTGTGGTGAGGGGTGGGGAGGGATAATAATGCCCCTCAATGCTATGTAGCACCATGAGGCCAATGTCCAACCAGCACGCTAACCATAGAGCACAGCCTCTCCACACAATAGGCTGCTTCTCTGGCCACTGAAACGCAAGGCCTAATGGAGATTTTCTCTCGCGGGACTGTGCATGGCTTCCTGACTCTATAGACCTACGACTATGACAATGTCACGGAAAGTCATTTGCTTCAGTATGTAGGCCTATACTAGTTGTACATCTATATATGCATGTATTGTATATATACGTAGATACATTATTATGAATACATTATAAATATGTTCACATATATACCTATATATATATATATATATATATATATATATATATATATATATATATATATATATATACATATAAATATATGCATTCATAATAATGCATCTACATATATATATATATATATATATATATATATATATATATATATAAATGTATATGAGGTATTTATAATAATGTATCTACATATATATTATGTGAATATATATATAGAGAGAGGGAGTGAGCGAGAGAGAAAGAGAGAAATAAATAAAAAGAGAGAGTGAAAGGTAGAGGCAGAGAGAGGGAAAGAGAGATGCAGGGAAAGGGGGAGAGAGAGGGGGAGAGAGAGGGGGAGAGAGGGAAAGAGAAGGAAAGAGAGGGAAAGAGAGGGAAAGAGAGGGAAAGAGAGGGAAAGAGAGGGAGAGAGAGGGGGAGAGAAGGGGAGAGATAGGTAGAGAGAGAGAGAGAGGGTAGAGGGAGGGAAAGAGAAGGAAAGAGAGGGAGCGAGAGGGAGCGAGAGGGCAGAGGGAGAAACAGAGGGAGATATGGACATCCCTCTCCCTCCACCCCTCACCATTCATACGTGGATGTCTACATGTCAAGAGAGTCGTCCAGTCCGCCAACAAACCCCACCTCAATCAAGTCATGAAAGCTGCACCTTGATGACGCTGTATGGGCGTGTTTATAATACGGCTCTATTAGGTCCCGGTGTCCCCCTCCCTCTGTCCACCTTGTCACATCGCACCCCCTCCTCCCGGCCACTCCAGCACGGGGATCAGATACGCCCCTCCCTCCCTCCCCTCCCTACCACCTGGTGGTGCAGACCAGGGCCGTAATTGCGGGGCCCTCGTCCTACGAACACGTGCACCCTTCTGCGGGTTGGAGTGATCAAAGACGATACTGTCAACCAGCGCTGATATGACGGGCCCGCCGCTAATAACTATCATTCCTGTGTCTCTTTCTGTGTAATTTATCGCAGCTCAATCTCGGCCCTTTTGGTAGAATATAGAGTGAGGGAAGAGAGGGATAGGGAGCGGGGAGACACACGGAGGGGTAAGATGAATGGAGAATGGACTACGTCAGCCTTTGATTATTTGCGGGGTGACCATAACGTTACGTGTGTTAGGGGTACGTGGATTGATATGGGTATTTTCTCAAATACGTACATGGATACCAGTATCACAGGAACACGTGTACACATTTAGAGATATTGAACAGAAATGATATATGTATAAGTTGCCATAGACTTGCTCAAGTCTTTGATTATAAACATTCATCAAATGATTTAAAACACAATCAAAATAAAGTTCATTATAGTAAGTATCCTTCTCTGACTGGCCCATGAATCAAAGTATCCCAGCGAGGAGGGTAGCCATGGGATGCAGGGACTGGAGCCTGTATCCCAGCGAGGAGGGTAGCCATAGGATGCAGGGACTGGAGCCAGTTTAAGGTTGTCATTGCCCTTGTTGTTGGAGCGATAAACCTGTACGTGTATATAAGATAATATTATGTCTTCATGGTCAACTACCTTTTCATACCTTGTTTCCATGTTTGAATGTTGCCTTTTACCCGTGTATATCATTTTCTGACTAGGCGTGGTGTAGCCTACTCTAAACTGAAATTGTTTTGTTCATCCCTTATTTTGATGTTAAGTCGTAAATGCAGGATGTTTTCTGAGCCCCTCTTGCCTGCAATAGGCTACTTGTATATCTATGTGAATTTTGAAACGCGTCATCATACTACACACACTTGAAACTGTCATACCATTTATAAATGCATGTCACCCTCGTAGGTTGAAAAACAATAAGCCTACATTGTTATGACACATGCACCTTCTATAGTGCTACCACCAATAACTACACTACATATATATATATATATATATATATATATATATATATATATATATATATATATTATATATATATATATAATATATATAAATTAAATATACATGTATGTATTGTATAATTGTACTTGTAGCTTTGACAAAATAATAGCGTGTGAAGGTAAACACTGTCTAGTCCATTGCAATGAGATATAGATACACACAGGGATGTATCTTTCTACTATTAACATGTACAGGCAAACACGATGACTGATAATCTACATTTTATGTTTTATTGACACCTACACATACAGTGGTTCTTCTATGCTTTGCCCTGCTCTTTGTCTTCACTGCTATGACCTGGTAGATGTGTAGTGTGTAGCTGTGTAGCTGTGAGGGGAAGCCCTGCCCGTCACACACCCGTCTGACCATCATCCACCCCTCTCGTTCTAGGGCGCAGAAAGCGACGCGCCGCGCCCGCCCAGCACACTGAGCTAGACCCGTGGGAAGGTAGGCATTCACTCACTGACTCTCTAACACACTGTTCACAATAACACATGTTAAAACTCACAGCCACGACGACGACGCGATCATAGCAGACACAGGTGAGGTGGAGTCCGATATGATGCGCCGTGACCCGATGCGACCCGATTCGATTCGACCCGATTCGACCCGATTCAACCCGACTCGACCCGACGCGACCCGATTCGACCCGACATGACCCGACTCGACCTGACCCGACCCGATTCGACCCGATTCGGCCCGACATGACCCGTCGCGACCCGATTCAACCAGACGAGAAACGACCAGATGGGATTTGACCCGACACGACCCGATACGACCTGCCACAACCTGGCAAGACGTGACCCGGCGAGACTCAACGAGACCCAATACAACCTGCCATGACCAGACGAGACGTGACCTGACACAAAAATGAAATCATCTCACCCCTGGTATTTTCGTCCCATAGGTTTAACATTGGGAACTCATTCTCCATACCCCTACGAGTATTGAAGTCCATTCTCCATGGTCTATATCATGTGTGTCGTCCAGGGGTGAGATGAATACAGAAAGCAACTCGTTTTGGTCAAAGAAGTTATTCTCCAACTCGTTTGAATGCTACGTGATATTCGCTCAGCTTTCGCTTTGCTCATATCACTCCTCATCAAACTCATAGAGAACGACGGCTTTGACCAAAACTTGTTGGTTTCTTCTTTGAACCCTGTCCGATATGACGCGATCGCATGCAACGAGATTGTCCACATGTGACAGAGTTTTATGAAATAAGACTGTTTAGAGATAACATGACCTGACCAGATGGGAAGACTAATTCCACAATAGGTCCTCACTTTGTGAACATAGCGGGAGATTGACAGAAATGGGATTTGATTTTCGTTTTATCTAACAAAGAAAAAAAAACACGTACAGAGACAGACCGACAAAAGAAGGGGTAAGGGGAAAGATACACACAAGAATAGACACAGTTAAGTACACCGAAACGAAACACATAAGTTTCCCGAGAGCTTGTGGCATTGTAACTTAACCAAACGCGATAGATAATAGGTTCCATGTCTCTCTTGGCGTGGCATTGCAATTCTGTTGACGCGTTAAATTTTCATTGACCAAGCAAACCATATATTCTCATCAATAATATTCAGATATGACATTAAATAATATTCAGTAAATAATATTCAGATATGACAGGCATTATACTTATGCGAAAGAATATTTAGTGTTTCTCCATTTCCAGGGGGAAAAGTCTGTATGTGCGAATATTTCCTCTGGATCACAAAAATAATTATCGAGACTAGAAACTCTAAAACGATATACATGTATAGTGTGTCCTCTGAACACACTCCTGTACTCTCAGTTCCGTCTTTATGGCTTTCAATTTGATAATAGTTTCAATCTAGTAGTAATTGAAAATACATGTAGTATATTAAGTATGGCTATGTTAGGATGTGGTATCAGATAGGCTGTAATGGGACTGAATCAGTTACCCTTATGTATATATCCAGCCATGTGGCTTCGGCTTGGAGTGGCTACAGTCCTGGCTTCCCTCCCTCTCCCAGTTCACGATCCCACAGTCGCGGTTCTGCTTGCCATATAATTCACAACCTACAATGTCTCTCTTTTTCTCCTCCCATTCTCCCTCTCTCCTTCCTGTGTTTCTCCCTCCCTCCCCCTCTCCTTCCCCTCTCTCTCTCTCTCCTCCGCCTTCCTCACCCTCCCTCTCCCTTTCCTATCCCTCTTCCCTCTCTCTCACCCTCTCCCTCTCCCCACGCCCACGGGCCCTTCACCTCTCTGCCCTCTCCTCCTCTCTCTCTCTCTCTCCTCTCCTCCCTTTCTCGCCCTCCCACTCCCTCTCCCTACTTCTCCCTACCCCTCTCTCCTCGCCCTCGCTCCTTTCACCTCTACGCTCTCTCCCCCTCACTCCCCCTCTCTCCTAACCTCCCCCTCTCTCGCTCTCTCTTTCGCTCTCTCTTTCTCTCTCCCTCTCTTTCCCTCTCCCCCTCTCCCCACGCCCACGCTCCTTTCACCTCTCCGCCCTCGAGCTGATCGGACCACGCCTGGGGTGGTGTGAAATGGGCCGTGACGGTGTACGGGGTGGGATGTCCCTCCGTCTCCTCGTCTCGGGTCCGGGGAGCGCGGGGCGGGGGCCGGGCGGGGGCCGGGCGGGGGCCGGGCGGGGGCCGGGCGGGGGCCGGGCGGGGGCCGGGCGGGGTCGGGCGGGGGCCGGGCGGGGGCCGGGCGGGGGCCGGGCGGGGGCCGGGCGGGGGCCGGGCGGGGGCCGAGCGGGGTCGGGGCCGGGCACACGGGGCTCGGGTCCCATACGGCACGCTATCTCCGGCACCACGACGCCCGTAACCCGCAGACAAAGGCCGGGCGTGCCTCGTGGCCGGGCCGTGATTGCTCCGTCCTCAGTGAAGCCTGAAAGTGACAGGGAGAGACCCCCGCAGAGGTAATGGGCGCCTGGAGATGCCTGGAAATGAGGAGGGGTTCGGGTACCCGGGGCGCGCCCTCAGAATACTCCACTCACACCCTCAAATAGATACGGCTGGTCTTAGAGATGTGAGGAGTTCGTGAATCGTGAATCAGAATGACAATTTAATTGAGAATATGGAAAGATCATACGTGGAAGATAATCATCGTGTGAATACCGCTCTCACACCTGGAATAAAATAAATGTCCATAGGCTTAACATTGGGAACTCGTTATCCATGCCCCCTACAGGTATTGCAGCACGTTCTCCATGGTCCACATCCTGTGTGTTGTCCATCCTTTTAGTGTGTACAAGGGTAAGATAAATACAGAAAACAACTCGTTCTAGTCAAAGAAGTCATTTGACCAAAACATGTTGGTTTTTTCTTTATCCCTGTAGAGCTGGTTCAGTGGCCTAGACCCGAGACCATGTTGTGTGGGGGTATGACTGTGTACCTTGGCTGTGTGTGTGGGTATCACTCTGTAAAGCCCAATGCCCATCTACCGATTTCGGAACATTCATGTACCTTTGTCGGCGACAAACGGATGGTAATTTGGCTCACCGAAGGCATCCTCGGCCGTAGTCGGTAGATGTAGGGCAGCTAGGCAAGGGTCAGCCAACGATTAGTAGACCGATTTGCTTAGGACTAATATCCACCACCCCATCTCCTCAATGTCTGCCGGTCGAGAGAAGGGTTGCATAATTTGCCTGCGACAAGTTCACCGACTCCTATACGATTTGGAAACTAATCGCTCAACCCTGAATCAGTAGATGGGCATCAGGCTTAAGGTAGCTGTGTGTGTGGGTGAATAGGCGCATCATGTCGGCCTGAAGGCCTACACCCTGCTGACAGCGAGGCGACATCTGTTTCTGCTCCGCCATTGTCGACCTTAATTGAAGTAGGACGTAGGTCAATTGCTGTAAAGCCAAGTCGACCACGCATGCGTAACGAGCGTTAAAAAACACACGCGTGACGTCAGGTGTGACGTCAGGCAGGCTCGTAGCGCCCTCTGGTGTAAGGGTGTCATAACCGCTGACGTCATACCCCGAGGTACTGTGTACTAATAGGGTTATGTACATGAATAGGGTGTGATAGGGATAGAGAAGGTTCTGTGTACTAATAGGGTTATTTACATGAATAGGGCATGATAGGGATAGAAGGTTATATGTATTGATAGGGATATGTACTTGAGTAGGGTGTGGTAGTGGTAGAGAAGGGGATTCTGTGTACTAATAGGGATATGTACGTGAATAGGGTGATGTAGGGATAGGGAAGGTTCTAATAGGGATATGAATGTGATAGGGGTATAGAAGGGTCTGGTACTTATAAGGATATGTAGGCCTACATTGATAAACTTTGTGATATGTAGGCCTACATTAATAAGGTGATATGTAGGCTTACATTGATAAGGTGATATATAGGCCTACATTGATAAACTTTGTGATATGTAGGCCTACATTGCTAAGGTGATATATAGGCCTACATTGATAAACTTTGTGATATGTAGCCTATTGTAGGCCTACATTGATAAGGTGATATGTAGGCCTACATTGATAAAGTGATATAGGATAGAGATGGTTCTGCATACTAAAAGGGATATTTATATGAATAGGGTGTGGTAGAGTTATAGAAGGGTCTGTGTACCAATATTGTGTGCATGTATGTGAATAGGGCATGGGAAGGATAGAACATAGAAAGGGAGAAGTGGGCACTAGACGCCTCAATCCAGCATGAAGTCACTGTTGTCATGTCGGCACGGGTCAATGACGTCATGACCTCCTTCCTGACGTCGGGCAACGCGGGTGATTGTGATGTCATGAGGAGCGCGTCTCATTGAACATGCTCAAAACGAGGCTGCGCCACCCCGATTCGCGCTCAATAAATTCCGCTGATTTGCTCCTTGGTCGCATGTCAATTTTCCCTAATTATTACATTTCTGCCGGCGGCGGAAGGAGGGCCGGAAGCGACGCGTCGCCCGCCGCCTCCACTCCATTGTCCGCGGCGCCGGCGGCGGTAGATGCGTCTCGCTCCCGGCAGTTTAAAAATGAAGAATTGCTCCCAATAGCTCGACGTTCCCATGGAGACGGGCGTTTGATGGACGCTTCCGTGGAGACGAACTCTTCTTAACCTCGCAGCGTCTGGGTGCGAGGCTATTTCCCGACAGGCCCTGCGCGGTCACGTGATCCCGGCCAGAACCACGACGAGGCTATAACTCATCGGCGAGTCGCCAGTTTCTGGATCGTTTTTGTCGCCTCTCTTCTTTGCCAACCCCTGACCACTCCAATTTTCCTGCTGTTCTCGTATCGTTGGCTGTGGTCCTCTTTGCCTACCTTATTATCTCCCAGCAGATCTTTCGCAGCAGTTAGCGCTTACTTATCTCTATCTCAACCCAACGGGTATACACACTTTATCTTTATTATCCATCGTATACAAAGCGCCCCATTGAAAATGTATGGGGACTCAGTTAACCACGACCTATCGCATAAAACCTGTCAGAAACCATAACTGTGGTATACGGAATCAAACCTGTGGTATACGGCACCAAAACCATGGTATACAGGAAATATAGTCCCTTTGTGATATAGAGCAAATTAATGTCCCTATTGTTATGCCCTTTAGTATGGCAAAGACTGGGTTTAATTCATTCGAAAAGATGGATGATAAATGCAACCATTCACAACTGTTAATTCCCAATCTCCTGCCCACCATCAACCATCACTGTACACATAAATCACCCACTATACCTGCTGCCCGTCATCTACCAAACACCACCCTCAAAATCTGAGAATTCTGCCCACCACACCCACCCATCAGAGAAGAACAACAAGAACATGATGTAGAAATCAGCAATGGCAGTTTTCCTCTTTTCCAAGGAAACCTTTGTTTTCATTTTTTAGTTGGGGGCCATCCATAAAGTACGTACGCAGAATTTCTGAAATTTTGGACCCCCCCCCCACCCCCTCTCCCAATCTTGTACGCAATAGAACAAAGAGGGAGCATACGCAAAATTTATAACATTTTTGACCCCCCCCCCCACCCCCCCTAAGTGCGTAGGTACTTTATGGATCGCCCCTTTTTAGATTTGTTTTTCTTGTGTAAACAAAGAGAATGGATTTTTAGTTTTTAGATTTGTTTTCTTGTGTTAAACAAAGAGAATAAATTGGGCCTCATCCACACCTAATAACCAGTGGTTCAAACCTCCGCACACACTCCCCAGCCCTATTCCAAGGCCAATAACGATGTGTATTTCATGTTTTCTCAGTCTCTCTGAGGCAGTAAATTCCACATGGAAAATATTTCCTCCATTTTCTGCATAACCCCAACTGACATCCCTGCTGAAATAAGCGTGAGGGAAAGACCGATAGAAATCCATAAACGTCCACTCCCCCCACCCTCCAACGACTTAGCGCTTCATATTTATGTGATTATAAGTAAGCGCATCCGGTTCCGGTGGTGTCGCGGTGAATGATGGGCGGGTGTAGCGTTGAGTTTCCGTTATCTGACGCTAGGGGGCGTGGTGCGCATGCGTATCTGCCGTCCTGATAGCGGCTCCGATCTGCGCCGAGTTTTTAGTGGCGGTGCTGCTCGACGGATTGGTCACCAGGATCTATCTGCGTCTTCGGCGATGGTTTAATTCCATCTCCAGTTCCCCGCCCCAGATAAAGCCATTTTCCACTGGCTGATGAAAACGGCACCGATTTATTGAGTTCTCTTAAAAGTCGGTCGGTGTTGGCTGACAACTGCATCTGAAAATCTGGATCTCAATATCTGTAAGGGTGTAATGTATTAGCCCCTTTCCGTTGGCTTATGAAAATGGCAACGATTTATTGAGTTCTCTTAAAAGTCGGTCGGTAGCGGCTAACGACTACATGTCTGGATTTAAAAATCAGTAAGGGTGCAGTGTATAAGCCCGTTTCCATTGCCCAATGAAAATAGCACCGATTTATTGAGTTCCCCAAATAGTCGGTCGGTGGTGGCCAACAACTGCATATTGGTATCTTAAGATTGTTGAGGGTGTAGGGTATGCCTTGTTTCTGCCGCATTTAATAGGTCCATACAGACAGAACTGTCCTCTAAACACAATGACCATCACGGTGGTGGCCTTATTGCATAATCTGTGCACAATTAATTGGTGAACATTCCCCGTATGTCTGTTTCCACTCACCGATCTGGCGTCGGTGGTTCCCGAATGCAGATCGGTGGCGAATAGTCGGCCAGTGGGAAATGGCTTCTAGGTGTGACAATCAAAGTACGGACACAATTTAGAGTCTGGCCCCCGACCTCATCCATCTGGAGATTTCCTGAAAATAAAGAAAAATAACAACAAAGAAGCAACACGCCCCTTAATTTCCATGCTTTTCATCCGATTCTGATTGTGTTTATCCGAGCTTCACGACTTCATTGTTTTGGTCACTTTAAAATCGCCGAGATAACGTCTATATTTTCCTCACGTTCAGCGGAATGACATTAATCTGTTTTCCAATGAAACGGAGAGTGTTTTTATTTCGCCGGATAAACAAATTCATCACCTGAAGCCACGTGCGCTGTACGAGTCGAGGTGTGTGTGTGTGTGTGTGTGTGTGTGTGTGTGTGTGTGTGTGTGTGTGTGTGTGGGGGGGGGGGTGGGGGTGGGGGGTCAGACAATGACGTCAAGCAACCTTCACATCTGCCGCAGCTACCCTCAACAATAAACGTTGGTTTTCAATCAATCAGATCTATTATTAGTATTACGGAATAATTGCGCCATGCATTCTATTTGGGGGTATGGGGGGAATATGTAAATACAAACCAAGCTGGAGATAAGGGAGGTGCTTGGGATTTGTGTGTTGTGTGAAATACAATAAAACAATCAGATTATTATCACCCAATTATGACCTTACACCTTGTCTTCGAAACAGATATTTTGGAGCAAAGATCCTTCTCCCAGGCCGTCGTTTTAACGGGATTCAATATTCCAGCTTTTGCTCGCTGTGTATTTGAACGCATGGGTTTTGAAGAAAGGGTCTATTTGCATTATAATACCTCAATCTTTATAACTCCACTATTTCACTCTATTTAGCAATATTTCATATATAGAGCCTCTGTAGGCCTATAAGGTAGACTGAGGCACCATGACCACTGAAATTTCTTTTTTTTCTGACATCCTAAAGAGAGTATGCTGTCCTAACTTATAAGATATATGGAACTATGTATATACATGTGGAATGTTTTCTCATTCCAACAAAGTCGCATCTTGAAAAAAACCTTGCTTGAAAGTAGTATTATGATATTTTGAAAAGGTGCTCATGAGACACCATGGACATTTTGCGGGGCGCAATTATCAATTCATTATACATAATTTTGATATTAGAGAAACAGTATTCATATGCTTAACCACAGTTAAGAGTAAGACATTTGCAGTAATAGTAAATGAAAATAGCTCCCCTTTCCTTTGCAACCATTGCAAATTGTATCGAGATACTAGAATCAACCCTCAGGAAATTGGCGGGAAAAAAGTCGTCTGCGAGTTAATCTGGTTTCCGGTGACCGTCCTCCTATATAACACGAGCGCTGGTCTAACAAGCCGGACCTCAGGATGATTTATGATCATACTCACGGAGGAGACTAAAAATGCCCGACAGACTCGAGGGAAAACCTAAAGAGCTGACGATGAGCTCCAGGTGTGGTGCACCTTGAGCCATTAATCGCTGAGGCACACCTGAAGCGGGTTGTATCCTGCCAGCCGTCAGCCTGGCACCCGGTCACCCCGGGACCTCTGTTATCGGCGCGCTGGGTGGGGTCGGATCGCGTTATCGCTGACGGTAACAGGCTGTAACCGCCTCAATCCCGACACTACCACTACTCACACGCATGCGTAGACTTGCTCAAGTCTTTGATTATGAATATTCATTGAATGATTTAACACAATAAGAATAAACTTCATTAAAGTAGATGTCCTTCTCTGACTGGCCCATGAATCAAAGACTTGTCCACTATGAACTGGATCTCCTGTTTATGGCCCCAAGCCACTCCCTGTTAGTGTAGATCTATGCCGCAATCACCATGGACATTAGTATAGCATCACAATATCAGAATGATTAAAATTAATTTGCAAACACAGTAAAAATCATATATAATGAGATAATTATATAGAACTGCATCGAGAAACGTATGAATAGACAATTCCTCACGAGTTTGGATGTGCCCAAGTCGTTATTGAGGCAAAGCCGAGTGATGATTATGGCACACCCAAACGAATGGAATATTGTCCATTTTACGATTCGAGTGCAGTTCTGGATTTATCTCACCCCTTTCTATGACATTAGATTGAATCAGAATATCAGAATAGTTAAAATATACTTAGCAAATCCATATGACGTCATCTCACATTAACTACGCCATGACCGTGGCGTAGTATCGTCACTTTACGGGGGTTATCGTTGAGTATTTTTTCCTAATGTTATTTCTATGGCTAATCTTGTACCAGGGGTGAGATAAAGGTTGTGATGTGTAGTTCTGCTTGGTGTGTGTAGAATACAGCAATTTCTTTCAACAGAATAACTTATTTGTCCTAATTAATATGCAAATTAGCAATTACATATCCAAAATGCATAGAAATAAATATCAGCATCATATTAAGCATGTCCAACTACCCATCTGTACAACATATCAGGTGAGATTATTAACAAAGATAATTTAGTATTAATGACAATTTAGCATAATCTGAGGTCCATGGGTCCAGTAGGCCCCAATACTAAAGCCCCATAGATGAGCTGCTCAATATCTGACTCATTCTAATGGTCAAACAGTTTCATATTTTTTTTAATATCTCAGCTAATAATGGGACTTTCTTAAAAATTCGAAAAGATTTCCTTTCCTCTCATTGTGCTGCTCCCAAGGCAGCCGATAAAATAGCCTTAGTTATTGCTTCGAATTTCCCATTCTCATTGCTAGTGTAGTGGACAGAGAGTACCTCCGGTGTGTTGCTACAGAAAGGCAGGGGGGGGGCAGGTGGTGGTGGGAGGGGGGGGGGGGTTCAGGGGGGCGCGCATGCTCCACACCTCTCAGTGTCCTCACGGCTAATTCCCGGTGACGCTCACAGAGGGCGCACTGATAGATCCCGTGTTGGCGAGGTGTGAGTATTAGCTGGAGGAATGCCGACATGTGCTTTGCCGCACCCCGCGCGACCCATCACTCCTCCCCGGGCCCCGAGCAGCTCCTTCCCCGGCCCGAGCAGCTCCCACTCCCGGCCTCGAGCTGCTCCATGGGCCGGAAACAAATTCATTACACCCGGGGGGCGAGCGCACTGGTTACAGACCCCGGGCTTTATTGGGTTTGTCAGCAGAGCCTGCTACAAGGCCTGGGATTAATATACAAGCAAACGAGCGACTCATGAGTGGATCGGGGTGGGGGTGAGGAGGTGTGAGTGGGTGTGATTGGATGTGAGTTGGTGTGACCAAATCGCTGCTCTGAGCAGCGTCAAATGCCACTTCCAGGCGCCGAGGTGGTTTTTCACTTCTTCTTTCACTTCGTTCAATGGAAGTAGATCGAGCTTTGATGTCACTGTGGCTATTTTATCTCCACTTACAGGACTGGCTCTTGAAGTGAAATTGCCGTATTCCGAGTCTAATGGAAAGGAATGGCTGAGGGAAATTGCTGTTGTGTAACTTGACTTCAATTTTCCCAAGCAGAACTATTGATCCCCATGACCATCCTTATCCTGACCTCTCTCATTTGCTTACCAGATGATTTATTTTCTCCTTGTTCTATATTGATGGAAAGAGGCTATATGCCATGCATTGATTATTGAGAACAGTATAATTGTTTCTGTCAATTGATTAATGATTGATGATGCACTAAAATGGAGAAAATGTTTTATTTCAAACTACTGTTATTATATATATATATATATAAACACATATATGTATATAAACACATATATATATATATATATATATATATACATATATATGCATATATATATATGCATATATATATATATATATATATATATATAGATAGATAGATAGATAGATAGATAGAAAGATAGATAGATAGATAGATGGATATATAGATAGATGGATAGATAGATGGATAGATAGATAGATAGAGAGATAGATCGAGAGATAGATAGATAGATATTGCGGCGATGAAAGACCGCCCATGTAGGCGAATTGTTGACAATAATCTAAAAAAACAGTCACCGCTCCCGCCATTTTGGGTTTGGTTACGGCCTCAATCGGGCGCTACTGAAGTGACGTAGTATTCCCTAGTGGCGGCCCCTAGTGGCAGGGTGTTGCGTTCGTCCTAGCAGCTGTTGGACCAATCAGCGACCTCATTACATCCGTATGATGGGGGCCGCTAATTAAACACTCCGTCTAGTCACTCATTATCGTGACGTCACGTCACGGCCCGCTGACGTCACGATAGCATGCGCCGACAGATGGCGCGGCGGCGCTTGTCAAAACGAGGCTTGGCGGGAGTTTATTTGCGCACAGCGCCGCGTGGCGGTCAGAGGTGTTGTTGTTTTGTTCAGTTAATCGCTGGTTACCCGGTTAATCTGTTGGGCAGGCGGGTACCAGCCACACGATCCCCGCTCTAGAACAAATCTCATTTGCGAGAATAAACTCTGAACGATTGAAGCCAGGATTGGGTTCCAACATGGCGCCTGCTTCTATAGCCCGGAGCATGAAAAGGGAAGCCGGCAAATTAGGTTAATTGTTAAGTACCTCAGAAAGTAAATGTCCACGAAATAATCGCATACCTTACACAGCATCTGGAACCTTTAGCTACGCTATGATCACTGGAGGCATTTCTAGGCATAGTAAGCAATGGTGCCTGGAGGCATTCCCGTGCGTAGTACGCTATAATGCCTAGAGGCATCATTTACATAATTTGAATAATTGCTATTTTTCAATGAAATAATGCGAATATTTTTGCAATATTTTTCTAGTATGTGTAAAACTGTATCATAGTTAATATCATAACTATTATATAACATTCCAATTATTTTGGATTACAATGGAGGTGTCATATAATGACTTGACTGTGGATATTGTGAAAAGTGCCAGCGTACTACAGGGATGAAAATGGTATTGCAGCGGCGTATTTCAGGGCGTGTATTTGGTGCTATGCAGCGTAGTGAAAGGGTTAGGAGACCTCGCCGTAGCGACACAGAGAGGAACCTAGACTTGCACAAGTCTTTGATTATGAATATAAATTCAATGAATACAATAAATTACAATGTGTAAGGTTCCTCTGACTGGCTCAGGAATCAGCCAGGCCAAGGGGAGAGTAGGTGGATGGGTAAGGAGGGCGTGCGGTGGCGGTAGGCAGCAGTAGGAGTAGGACACAGGGACGGAGGCTAGTCTAAGAGGAACCGAATGGCTGGTAGTTGATATGATTATATCTTTGTTAAATATGGTGCGAACCTGGACTCTGACCTTGACGAAAATGCCTGTCAGAAGTGAAACTGCTTTTTGTACGAATCCATCAGAAAGTCAATATGCGATTGTCGATTTTCTCATCAGTGAATCTGAATGCACATGTATGTGAAACCAACCCCCCGTTGGGACATGGAAATGACATAGCTGACTCAAATCGTGGGAACCGCCCGGGAAAAGAGGGGAGTCAGTTGTAGACGCGGGACCAGGCCGTTCGACGGGGCGCGGAACCGAGTGCTGGCGTTTCTTTTTGCTGGGAAAGGAAGAATCTTTTATTCAGAAGTCAACCAATTTTGCCTACCTTTTAACATGATTTTTGAGAAAATGCAACAAAATATAAAAACAGAAAAATTATTTAGATATTTTCGAAATACGTGACAATAAAACGCATTATATCTGGTTAAATAGGCTACCTTTTGCAAATCTGTATTTCGTTTGCAGCCTAACCTATGAGAATATTTGTATGCCGAGTAACAGTAATACGTATTTAACAGTCCACTATATGATTGCGCGCCCTATATTGTCGGTGTATCTTTATTTATCTAATTTTTCTCGATTTTGGGTTTATTTTTTCGTGTGTTTTTTTTTCTTTGCTGAGAAAGGACTGGGCTCCGTGTAATGACAACTCGACTCGTGTTCCCCACAGGAGACTAAACCCGCACCGTTTTACAACGAGCGGCGACTGACGAACACGACATACTGCACAAACTACACGCATGGCGCGACTCGGTGAAGCGTGACTGACCACGCGGGGGGCACTCCCGGCCCCCTCACACCCCCTCACACCCCCTCACACCCCCTCACACCCCCTCACCCCCCCTCACACCCCCTCACGTCGTGGGAACGTCGCCGCCGTCGTTTTATCGTCAGCGACGTGACCAAATATGATAGTTGTACCATCCCGGTAGCGGTCTGGGTGGAGATAAGCGGAGGGGCAGCGCCGGCGGAGCGTGAGATGAGGAGAGCGGGGGAGATACGCAGATAGCGGGGTAAAGTGGAACCACTTGTTAGGGTTAGGACCTGCTACTTCTCCTCCTCCAGCCCCTGTCATCCCCCGCCGTCACACCCTCCTCCAGTACGTATGGCGCGCCGTTCTGGACGTTGCCATTTCGTCCATATTTCGCCACGGAAGTACCATAGGTCAATCTAGCATTCTGTCCCGAGAATCAATCTGGGCACTCATTTCGTCCACGGAATAAGTCTAACCACTCAAATTGTCCACCGAATCAGCCCTATCTATCATTTCATTCACGGAAGTACACCCATGTACACCATACTGTGCGTGAAATGGCTTCTTTTCCCCATACAAGTGGGTTTCACAAAATGGCCTTTTTTCACAAAATGGGTTTCACAAAAATTATTTTTTTACAAAACAGCTTTTACGAAATGCCCCCCCTACGAAATAGCTTATTTTCACGAAATGAACCTTCTCCTCATGATTTTGTTTGTCACGAAATGCTTCCTTACGTTAGAGTATGATTATATTTCGTTGGCGAAAGATAGAATATAGGGACGAAATGGCAATGTCCTGGAATATGGATGAAATGACTTTTTTTTCACGAAATGGCTTTTTTCCACGATAAAAAAAGTAGTTATGAAAAGAGTAGTTACACTGATTCCGTGCACGAAAGCAGTAAGGCCACTACTTACACACAGGAAAGATAGAATAAATAGACGAAATGCCAATGCCCAGAACGGCGCCCCATAATAAACCCCTGCCGCCCCACACTCCTCCAGTATGTCCCTCCAGTGGGACCCCCGCAGCCCGGTCTTGTTCTAGCCCCCTGTGGTAGGGGCGGCACCCAGTACCGCGGGTGATTTCACCCCGGGACGATCAAAGATACAGCTCTATGATAACGACGGGGGTGGGTCTCTGATGACACCCACATTGACTGCATGGGAGGGACAGCGGGGAATGACTCCGTGATGGGATGGAGGAATAGGGACATGTGGAGAGGGATACGGGACGTGACAGCGACAGGGATTTAACAAAGGAGGGTCAATTTATTTGCTTGTCATCCGCTATCTTTGCCCTCTCGTGTGTTTTTTTTTCTCGTGTTCTGTTCCATGTCATAGCATGGGTCAGCACTCGCAAATATGTACATGAAGTTCTTTGCTGTTTCTCCATGTTCTTGTAATAAGAATATAGGTTACTTGTCTGCCTCGGAAATGTAGATCTTCATCCCTTCAACTTGATAGGAATACATCACCAAAACATCTGTTATTTCCAGAAGGGAATGCCTGGCCTCAGGTCCCAAATAAGCCTGGTCAATTTCCTCCATCCCATCGATATGCATAACAAGGATCTTTATTTATTATCCACCTAATACAAAGTGTTCATAGAAAACACATAGGGAGTGTGTATCACCATACCCAGAGCATACAGATATATCCACCTAATATAAAGTGTCCATAGAAAACACATAGGGAGTGTGTATCACCATACCCAAAGCATAGTGATATGTTGAATGTTCCAGGCTGAAAAACCGGCGCATACGGAAAAACACAATTGAAAAACATAGTGCGTACCAAAATGAACTAATATCTCTTGACCACTTCTCAGGAAAAAGTGGATAATAAATACAATATAGACTGGTTTCAGAGAAAGGCAGTTGTATGCTCCTCGAAGTTGACCCTGTATAATATCTTCGCATACGCTTTGATATTACTACGCGTCAACTCCTCGGAGCATACGGCCACTTATATCTGAAACCAGTCAATATTTAGTATATATTCAGACATATATATCTACGCATTTGCATCTCTCCTTGTCTATATACCTATATAGTACCTTACGGACATTTTCCCATCATGCCTCTTGTCTCTAACGCCCCCTGGCGGCCGTAGGGTCGGATGCCGGGTGCGCGCGGTCGGGGTCCGTTAGGGTCCGTTAGAGGCCGCCACCGCCATACCGGAACCAGAAACCCGGCGTCTCCCCGCCCGATTCGCCACTTGGCGGCGCTGCGGGCGGCGGCGGCGGCGTTGCTTCGCGGAGCTGGGACGTGGATCAGTTACACAAGGTGACATGCCATCTGCCGGGCGGCGGGCACACCAGCTGGGGACTGCGCGTACTGGGTTCCTCCTGATTCTCACCTGAGAGCGCCTCCCGCGAGCGAGGCGGCAGGTGTGGTGGAGATGGAGACCGGAATGGTGTGGTGGAGATTGATACATGTATACATAAAGCCGGGGACACACAAAATGGTGTGTATACATGTGAGCTTTTATTTAGTATTTCCCTTGATTATTGCTGTTGATATGCTAAGTTATCGGTGGGAGATATTACTATGAAAAAATATCTCAGATATATGCTATTTTGTGTTGGTGATTCTTGAGATCACTGCCTTGACTCGCTTGGTGTATCTCCGGCTTTAAGCCACAGACACCAAGCGATAAACGGCGAATTAGGGAATCGCCAACACAAATTGGCGTGTATGTGAAATATTATTTCATAGTGATATCTCCCACTGATAATTTAGCAACATGGAAGCAAAAATCAGGTGAAATGTGAAATAATAGCTCACATACACGTCATTTTGTGTTGGCGATTCCGGGAATCGCCGCGTTTCTCGCTTGGTGTGTCCCAGGCTTTAATATTCTAGACAGGGACCTGCTTGAGAAACACAAGCCAAATACACCTATACAATAAAATCCCGCTTAAGGGACACCCAGCTTAAGAGGAGACCCTTTATCTCACCCTTGGTATTTTTGTCCCATAGGCTTAACATTGAGAACCCGTTCTCCATGCCCCTACGAGTATTGCAGTCCGTTCTCCATGGTCTATATTCTGTGTCGACCCTTTTTTAGGGTGCACAGGGGTGGGATAAATACAGAAAGCAACTCATTCTCCAACTCGTTTAAATGCTACGTGATATTCACTCGGCTGTTGCCTTGCTCATGTATAAGCCCAGATTATTCAACGGCCCCCAGAAGTTTCAGAATGATCCTATACGGCATATAGCCTATGATCCATGGGCGCCGCCATGACGCCCCCCGAGTAGGTGTTCTTCACTAATGGAGGTGAAAAAGTAGGTGTTCTTCACTAAAGGAGGTGGAAAAAAAGTGAGTGATGATTTGGAAATGTCACAACTTTAGCCTTGCTCACATATTTATATAAAGTGTTCCATATGGAAAATATCATGTCTTGGGTTTAATCATTAAGTCATCCTGCTTTTGGTATGGGTGTAGAGAGTCAAGGGAACCATGGTAAAATATTGAAAGGCAGTTGAATTTCGTAAGAACAAAGAGCCAGAATACAGGTTTGTCCCCCGACCAACTAGTGGCTGCTTCGTGAACTAACAATGGCTCTGTCCCCTATAGGCCCGTTTCTATTGGTCACGATATCAACTGCTCCCGTAATCGGAGTATTCACGGCGATGATTACAATGCGCCGACCTCTTATTCATCATCTGATGCTGCTTTGTCTGGAGCCAATTTCAATTTGTCGGCGTTTGCATTATCTGAGAAGCAACCCATTTAATTAAATAATTTGGGCATTTGTCACTATTTTGTCAGATCCTAATGTCATGTTATGTAATTAAATGTAGCAATCAATATCCATGGCTGTGATGAACCTCCCCAGAAAGCCCTTGATGAATATTCGATATGATAATCAAAATCTATTCACTTGTGACAATATCCTGTGCTATTGCAGAACCAATCTGTACAATTACATTTAGTGATGCCTCTCTTATGTCGGGTTAATGTGAAGGTTCTGTGGTTAATTGCAACGGGTTTCAGATAATTGCAGCCGTATGCTCCTCGGTGTTGACTCTGTGCAATATCCTTGCTTGCGCTTGGATATTACTATGCGAGAGCGTACAGCTGCTTGTATCTGAAACCAACCAAATATATAAACCCTACATAAACACCATATCCGCATGCATGTACATGTGGGAAACCATGAAGGGATGTATACATGCAAGAAAACATTAATATGGTGTATATGTACAAAAAGGCATGAATAGGCATATACAGGCGAGAAAGTATGAAGGTGCTATACATGGGAGAATGAATGAAGGGGATTAAAGAAGAAACCAACAAGTTTTGGTCAAAGTTGTTGTTCTCCACGAGTCTGATGCGGGGTGATATGAACGAGGCGACAGCCGAGTGAATGTCACATAGCATTCAAACGAGTTATTTTCTGTATTTATCCCACCCCTGTGCACACTAAAGGAATGGGTAGCACATAGGATATAGACCATGGAGAACGGACTGCAAGACTCATAGGGGCATGGAGAACGAGTTCCCAATATTAAGCCCACGGGACAAAAATACCAGGGGTGAGATAAAAAGTGAGGGATTATCTCTATGACAGACAGCGCCTGATGAGATCCCCTTATTAGCAGCAGCTGATAGAGAAAGCCCTGATAAGAGGGGAGTGGCTGGTTTGTGTAGGAGAGGTGTGGAGGTGGGTGTTGGGCGGGTTTGTGTAGGAGAGGTGTGGAGGTGGGTGTTGGAGCACACCGGGGCGTGGTCAGGGAAGCACGGGCTCGCTCTCTGATGGAGGCCGGCCTTATCGGCGACCGGCCCCGCTCACTACGGGGTCATTACCGGCCTCTTAGAGCTTCATTAACCCCTGGAGCCCCGCCACACCTGGAGCGGGCAGTGTGGACGTCTGTGCCCTGTCAGAAGCGGGCCGCCGAGGGTGTATGTGTGTGAGACGGGGGTTAGACTTGCTTTAGTGGTTGACTATGAAAATTCATTGAATTATTTGTAAAAAACCATAATTAGATACAATTTCTCCGGGCTGGATTATCTAAAAAATGTTATTAGACAAACTTTCTCCTGACTGGTCCAGGAATCACATGTATCACGGTGAGGAGGGGTGGTGTAGGCGGAGGGATACAGGGACTGAAGCCTGTATCACGTTGAGGAGGGGCGGGGTAGGTGGAGGGATACAGGGACTGAAGCCTGTATCACGTTGAGGAGGGGCGGGGTCTTTGATTATGGACATTCAACAAATAATAAAATGAAATGCATTGTGATATGTTCCCTTTCTCCAACTGTCCCAGGAATCAAAACAGTAATCGAAGAAGGGTGGGGTAGGTGCAGGGGTAGGATACTATGGAGAAACCAAACAAGAGTTAGTCGTGTTGTAGTTTATCGCACGATGGCAAGATCGCATATTACTGCGCGAGGCGAAGCCGAGAGCAGTAATACATGATCTTGCCGGAGTGTGATGAATAATAACACGACTAACTCGAGTTTGGTTTAGAATTTATCCTACCCCGCCCGTCTAAATTACTTCTACATTAACGAATGACGTCATTTGTCAAGTGTATCCCACTAGAGCGATATTTTTCATTTTTCTGAACTCCAGACCGAATACAGTGACCCAATGTTAAGCCTATGGAGTTTTTTATTAGGGGTAGGATAAAGGGACTGAAGCTAGTCTAGGTATATGTATGTGGGACAGGGGTTGTGGGTATGTCAGAGGGTATTTGTGTGTGAGAGGGGGCTGGGGGTATCGGAGGGCGGAGGGTTGTGCTTAGATTAGACGCCTCACACTACGATACAGCACCACGCCCCAGAGAACACAGACCCCTCCCTAATGAGCTGCTCCTCGCCTGAGCAGATCCCAGTTAATTGCGTTATTGATGAGCGAACCATCCCGCTCCTTAATATGCTCTTTATTCTCAGCGCCCACTGCAGAGGCCCGACACTAAGGCCACGTTTTATCCCATCTCTCATATACATCTCCATAAACTTAACATGGTGTGATTGTATGCCATTTACCCTACGCCTCATATATGAATCTCCATAGACTTAACATGGTGTGATTGTATGCCATGGTTATTATCCTACCCCTCATATAAATCTCCATAGACTTAACATGGTGTGATTGTATGCCATGGTTATTATCCTAAACCTCATATAAATCCTCATAGACTTCACTTGGTGTGATTGTATGCCATGGTTATTATCCTACCCCTCATATACATCTCCATAAACTTAACATGGTGTGATTGCATGCCACGGTTATTATCCTACCCCTCATATGAATCTCCATAGACTTAACATGGTGTGACTGTATGCCATGGCTATTATCCTACCCCTCAAATAAATCTCCATAGACTTAACATGGTGTGACTGTATGCCACGGTTATTATCCTACCCGTCATATACATCTCCATAAACTTAACATGGTGTGACTGTATGCCACAGTTATTATCCTACCCCTCATATAAATCACCATAGGCTTAACATGGTATGACTGTATGTCACGGTTATTACCCTACCCCTAATATAAATCTCCATGGACTTAACATGGTATGACTGTATGCCACGGTTATTATCCTACCCCTCATATAAATCCCCATAGACTTCACTTGGTGTGACTGTATGCCACGGTTATGCCAAAAAAAAGTATTTATATGCCATTGGTGACATACCAAGTTAAAAACATGTGACGGGGAAGGATGCAATCTAAACGTCACTTAATTTCATTGCATTGTTTCCAAGGTGTTATATACTATTAGTAATTACAGGAGTTATATTGGTTATCCTGTAGATAACAAATGCATTGTGCGTGACACATCCCCAGACACGTTTCCTAACCAGGACTCTCTTTTCTCTCCCTGCAGGTCCCCGCGCGCGGAAGCTGAAGAAGGAGAAGGAGAAGAAGCCGGTAGAGAAGCGCCCCCGTACGGCCTTCACCAACGAGCAGCTCGCGCGGCTCAAACGCGAGTTCGACGAGAACCGCTACCTGACGGAGACGAGGCGCCAAGACCTGGCCAAGGAGCTGGGCCTCAACGAGTCGCAGATCAAGATCTGGTTCCAGAACAAGCGCGCCAAGATGAAGAAGGCCACCGGGGTGCGCAACGGTCTGGCCATCCAACTGATGGCGCAGGGCCTGTACAACCACTCCACCGTGCCCGTGTCCGACGACCCGGGCAGCGACTCCGCCTCCAGCCCTGCCAAGAGCTCCTGAGTCCCTGCCAAGAGGTGCAAAGTACCTGCCAAGAGCTCATGAGTCCCTGCCAAGAGGTGGAATGTACCTGCCAAGAGCTCCTGAGTCCCGTTTAAGAGATGCAAAGTACCTGCCAAGAGCTCCAGAGACTCTGCACTTAGGTTCTTCAGTCCCGTTTAAGAGATGCAAAGTACCTGCTAAGAGCTCCTGAGCCTCTGCACACGGGTCCTTCAGTCCTGGCTAAGAGATGCAAAGTACCTGCCAAGGTCTCCTGAACCTCTGCTCACAGGTCCTACAGTCCCTGCTAAGAGATGCAAAGTACCCGAAAGAGATGCAAAGAATCCTCCTGCTCCTGCTAGGGTGCAGATCTAGAATTGGAGAAGATCTGGAATTGCAAAGGACTCAAGCAGACTCCAGATACAAATGTCTTGTGCCAAGTTGATCTTTTTTTTTCCTCCCTCTGAATCTGGTCCTGAACTGCAATGACCGTTTTTCTGCATGGGACAGGGTAAGGCGAGATTTGAGACCTATGACAGTATATGGTGTGACACCGTGACAGTAAGGTGTGACACCATAAGCATAGATGCGCTGGTTTGACGGGGATTGAGCTGGTGGAAGACTTAAAAGTTGGACTTCAATCTTAAAATCTCGCTTTTTTAATGCCCACAAGCAGGAAGCTCTTGGGCCCCAGGGTGTGAACAATAGTGAACCCTGATACATCAACATTGCTCGGACCCTTATTATGTGGCAGTTTCATTGTAATGGCCGAAGATACTGACATTGGTTTTGGTCTGAGGTGCATATAATCAGGGAACACAGACTCAAAGGAATTCAACAATGTTTGATATTCTTTACCCTTAAACTGGGGCAATGGGACGACCAAGCCAATCATCTTGTAAATACACATTAATCAAAATGTATTTTTCTGAGGTTAATTACTATTATTTGACAGACTTATCTTTAAATTGCCTGTTAAAGGATGGAGATGGATATTTAACTATGATTCGTCCCTCCTATGACAGAATGCCACAATTCCCCACACACATGTATATAAATCTAGACGTCTAGTTTGCGTTTTCAGTAAAGGCATCATTGGGTGTGCTACAGAGAAACGCACATAGTTATTTAGATTCCAATCGAAAGCTGTTTCTATTTCTGACAGACTTAATACAACATGTATTGAATTATCTCTTCTTGATAAAAGAAAAGCGTATACATTCTTTTACATCATTGTAACGGTACGGTGGACTTAACTCGGCCAAAGTTTTATTATTGTATATATCTATATATTTTATATGTGAAATAGGATCGTATCATAATGTACAGTACGATAGTATGAATACGTTATTGGGTGTTGTTAAATAAAATCAATACGTAGACACTTTATATACGGACCCTGTGTTGTTCTTTGAAGAAGACATTTAAGTTTCAATCTTGAAAATTCAAGTAATATTGGAAGGTAGGCCTATATAAAACATAATTCTTCCAGTTTTGAAAGCATTAGGGCATTGTTTTTTTTGGGTTTTTTTTAGATTTTATTTTCGACAATCTCTTTCACCCATCATAGGTGTTTACAAGGAGATAGTTGTACGACTATAATACAATAATTAAATTAGTTACAACAACCGACATTCTTTGCAGTTACTAATAATGGCAACGATTGCCTAACAATGGGTAGTATTACCAAAATTCTTTACAATATATTTCGTTGCACAATTAGCAATGCTAAATTCTTACTTTATAGCTTTCAGAAATTTGGCCGCTTGACCTCATCACATAACAATATCAATTTAAGGATCATATGTCTACAATGTGTGGCCAGGTTGCTCAACCGAGTTATATAACTTACTTTCTTAGTCACATCTGATACCATCGCTATTTTAACAGTATCCGGATAAAACTACACCTATTTTTAATCAGTCAACATTATTGTCGATGTACAAATTCCGACCAGAACATTCATGATATATGCGTTGCATAAGTTTAAAAAGTAGCACCCTTGACATTTCTTCAGTGACAAGTCAATCAACACACGACAGCCTCATAGTATAGAATATTCAGCATTGATAGATGAGCGTGCAATTACAAATGAATAACAATGAAAAGGTTTGAGTTTCATTAAGTCTATGGCTCGTTTTTCTGTAACTAACTTGCATCCAGTCAACTTGCCATTTCTGCAACTTCCTGAGTCTAGTATCCAAACATATCAAGCATCAGTGAGTAAATGATGTATTTCGGTCTTGAGTGATTTGTCATGGTCAGCTGGGTGCACCCTTAGGACCCTGAGACACTGGCATCCTGCTCCTTTCCCAATATCACAGTGAATAGCACGCAGATAGTGAAGGGATAGTTTCTTTGCAGTGCGCTGGCAGTCTATATATAGCCACTCTTTGGCCCGGCGTCCACCTACTACGATATGGCTCCGATATGGTCTACGATGCACGTCCCGATAAAAAATCAAAATCGCGTCGGAAAGGTCACCTACTATCGGGGCAATTGACCATGTTTCTGCGATTAGACACCAATAAAAAACCCATACAACGCATGGTGGATTGGCTTGTCTAGACATATGTCTACGATTTTGCACCTTCCCGATATGGCACCGATTTTGACATTTTGTATCGGTGCCATATCGGGAGGTCTACGATTCTATCGTAGTAGGTGGACGCCGGGCCTAACCATTAGGCAATGTATACGCTCTAACAAGACTAGGTGACAAACGAAATAAAGACATACAGGATTCACAGGAATGTCGTCGTTTGTAAATTGATATCTGTGAGCGGGGTTTTCTGGCAGGATTTTACAATGACTGTCACTCACGAGTCGCACCAGAGTAGAGCCCACAAGGCGAGGCACAGACACTGCCTCTTCACCAACAATCTTCATAAATACAGGGGACAGCGCTGCACAGGTGCGCCGGGGTGGCGGACGTGGTATCGGAGGGGACGTTAGTGTTAGCGCCCAGTGATAACCATGGGGTTAGGTTAGGGCCATGGAGGATCAACTATCAGGTTGGTGTCCTGGAGGGAGTAATACTTACATGTAGTTGTTGGGAACTTCCCCCGAGTGTTGTTTTTTTCTTGAATATAACTAGAACTGCCCGGAGAATATCGCCAATATTCCTGTTGACATCTTGATCACTCTCTCAAATGTCATCACCATGGCTTCAACGTCTGTCAGGAAAGTGGATCAACCCCACAACCCTTCATTATGGCACTGGGGCCCGTTGAATAATTTAGGATCGTACATGGAGACTCTTTTCTGTATGCCAAAGACACCCATGGACGAGGTGGGTCAATTTTATTTAACACTTATGGATGACCTCATGCTTATACTGGCTTAGTGAACGAGGTTAAGTATTATCAAATGATAAACCTTGTATGAGGTACAGAAAGGGGTCTTCATGCACGATCCTAGATTATCAAACAGGCCCCTGGTATCACCTGTATATAACTTCCTATGACAAGCAGGTCTTATTCGTTCACAATGAAGATGGAAATATGCAATACTGGACATCCTATAGTGAGAAATTGCTGAAATGTAGGCTATTCAATTGCATTTAGATTTTGAAGATCTATGCGTACACTGACCATAATATGGAGAAGTATAACGTTTTACTTCCACTCCACGACTCCTTTACATTAAGGCCCGGCGTCCACCTACTACGATAGAATCGTAGACCTCCCGATATGGCACCGATACAAAATGTCTAAATCGGTGACAAATTGTGAAGGTGCAAAATTGTAGACATATGTCTAGACATGCCAATCCACCATGCATTGTATGGGGGTTTTATCGGTGTCTAATCGCAGAAACGTGGTCAACTGCCCCGATATTAGGTGACCTTCCGTCGGATTTTGAATTTTTATCGGGAGGTGCATCATAGACCACATCGGAGCCATATCGTAGTAGGTGGACGCCAGGCCATATGTTATTTTGTATTGACGATTCCACATATATTAGGTAACCTTCCGACGCGATTTTTATTTTTATCGGGAGGTGCATCATAGACCATATCGGAGCCATATCGTAGTAGGTGGACGCCGGGCCTTACTTTAACACTTCTTGCGTATTCAATCAAAGAGAGTGAACTGCCTATACATAGTAGATGGTGAACACTGGGTACAGCGAGGGGGTGTAGGCCTGCTCTGGAATGCAGCATTGGACAGCTCCTGTAGCGGGGCTGGAGGGTGGTTGGGGTTAGCTGTGAGGGGGATGGTCGGGAGGGAGCTGTGGTCAGGTAGGATGTGTAGACAGGATGCATGAGACATGAGTAAAGCCTTCCGTGAAGTTAACTGCAAATTCCGTAGTTGAAGTGTTTATTTCCAAATTCTGGACGAGTTCTTGCATTTGACACAATCTTCACTTCATATAAATTTCAGAACACACCTTATCAGAAGCACAATAAGAGGAGAGCCTGAGGGCAGCAAGTAACAGTTAAGCCAGAAATTCAAAAGAAGAAAAGTGTTAAGGGTAGTAGGAGGGTAGAGTAGAGAGTTGAGCAAAGTGTATGTGCAAAACTTATGTAGAAGACGGTGGTAGACCATGGCGGCATGGCACACTCAGTTTGGTTAATGGACCATCTTTGAAATTGAGCATATATGCATAAGAATAGTGCATGCTAAAAAATAGTGCATACCTAAATGAACTTATATCAGTATGCGGCTTGTCAGGAAAAGGTGGATGACAAAGAAAATACAGACTGGTTTCAGATAGAAAAGCGGTTGTATGCTCCCCGGAGTTCACCCTACTCAATATCCTCGCATGCGCTCAGATATTATTACGTGTCCTTGGCATTGAAACAAACCAGTATATTGCACGACACTGAAGTCTAGTAACTTACTGATATTAACGATGAATTATCCTAGGGCCCGTGCATTAATCTAGGCTCGTACATGAAGAACCTTTTCTGTGATTCATACGGACTTGAATAAGTCATCTAGATAGGCGGCGATTCTATGTAAACATATAGTCGTATAGTCGCTCCCCATGAGAACATATATTTAACGCTCAGGTACTTTCTGATGTCTGCGACTTTTGCGATGGACATTTCACCACCTGACGACTATTAGCTTGACGATCTACAGTCGTCACGTTTTTAGTCGTCCAATGTAAACGCCGGGTAAGTTTCCTTCTACTAGTTGTAAATACCGGCGAAAGTTGGGATCTCATTGGTTTCTCACGAGAAAAGTAGATCAGAAAACTACAATACTAAACTTTAATTTTCGGCATGGCTCGAAATGAATCATAAGAGAAAACGTATGTCTGAGAATTGAAATACAAATAAAAGAGTACCCGGTTACAGTTTAGTACTGCACGAGAATCTCATTCTCGTGGCTCTTCAAATTCACAATGCCTATGTCTAGTTCATTCTGTCTCTCTGTGCGGGAGAGTCTCCAAGCGGATCCTACCGGAATTTCAACGTTTTATATGAGGTCGACGACTTTTGCGATGGACATTTCACCACCTGACGACTATTAGCCTGACGATCTGCAGTCCTCACATTTTAAATCGTCCAATGTAAACACCGGGTGAGTTTCCTTCTAAATACTGAAGAATGTCTTGAGTGAGATTGCCGGGGACAGGCCCCTGCGCTTGCGGTGCGGCCAGGTATGGGGCTGGTCTCCTACTCTCCGCCTGTGATCACCGGACCATAGCGCACACGGCGGTGCAGTCGGCCATGTGGCCTTCATTAAATTGATACAGATTACAGCTCGCACCCTGTGATTAGCCCCCTCACCGCGCCCACCCCCGCGCCTAATTAGAATATCACAATGCTGCGCATTTGATTCAATTAAGCGCCGCCGCCGGCTGAGGGGGCGTGGCCGCGCCTGCGCACATCACACGCGGGGAGGGGTGAGTGACAGCGGCGATTGGCGGGGGCTCGGCCGCAGAAACGTTGTCACTCTCACAGCAGATCTTTCGTGGCGCTAGGGCTAAAGCCGGAGACATACCAAGCGAGTATTGCAGCGATTTCCGAAATCGCCAACGCAAAATGACGTATATGTGAGCTATTTATTTTCATATTTCACCTGATTATTGCTTCTGTGACACTAAACTATCGGTGAATATCGGTGGGAAATATGACTATCAAATGATATCTCACATACAAACCATTTTGTGTTGGCGATTCCAGACATCGCTGCCTTGACTCGCTTGGTGTGTCCCCGGTATTACTAATCTCTACCTCAACCCAACGCTAGTTCCCTGGATATCCACATAAGACAGGGGGAACCAGCCAATGTTTCGGGTTCCAAACAGTTATGGTCTAAAGTTATGAAACTCAAACAACTCATATATTTTCAGTTGGGAAATATGGGAATTTTTAAATAAGCTTCATAGAGAATACATGCATCTCTATGTACAAATAAAACCCAAAATACTCCTAAAACTATTCAGAATATGAGATATTAAAAAAACACACAAAAAAAAAACGGGCGGATGGGACGGATTTTGCCCCTAACAAGCAGTTCGGTGCAGAGATACAAGCGACCGCAGGAAGTAGATGGCCGGATCTCTGCTAGGAGAGTGGAGGTGGAGGCGGCGCTAGGCGGCGCTGCGGTGAGGGCGCTCATCAAAACGAGGCTGAGGGACGCGGGGCGGACGCCGTGCGGACGAGTTATCTGCGTTTTTGTGCCTCGCATTATCGGCGAGGATAGAGTACGACCGGCGGCGCCTTCAGTCAGCACCTTGATGTTGGCATCTCGCTCTCTTTACCCATCCTCCCCTGATTTGATCTGTCGCGCGTCGGAACACATACAAACACTGCCGCTAACGGAGATAGTATAGAAGTCGTGGGTAGGATAAGCTAAACGCCAGCACGAGGGGGTCAAGAAGGCAGAGATAATACGGGAAATTGTCCGCCACCGCCGCTGCCGCTTTATATTCAGGTATTTAATGGAGGGTTTTCTGTGCAGAGTGAATTGGAAATGACACTGTATATGTTGGGGTTGATTTGGGGGTGGAATGCGGAGACAAGAGAAACATTTATCGAGACGGCCACTCACAGGGTAGAGATCAAAGTGCCGACAGCGGGAGGGGGTGCTTCTCTACACAGATCGCCAAGTGACCATTTAAAAGTAATCTTGTCGGGAGTTTTGTATGGTGATACGGCGCAGATACATTAAACCGGAGACACATCAAGCGAGAAACGCCAGCGATCTCTGAAATCGCCAACACGAAATGGCAAGAATGTGAAATATTATTTTATAGTAATATCTCCTAATGATAATTTAGCGCCTCGGGAGCAATAATCAGGTGAAATATGAAATAAGAGCTCACATATAGGCCATTGGCGATTAACATATCAAAATACTGAACATTTTAGATCAATGTGTGATAATTAATGATTTATATATATAGGCTTATGTTGGATTTCTATACCGAAACGGTTCTGAAAATTAAAACGTAACTTCAAAGCACACCTGGTTTGACCTTTCTTTTATCACTAAACGTGCTTGTGGCAGGAGAGACATACGGATCAATGTGTCAAAGCTGGTTCTGGTTCAATGACCATGAATATATGTTTTCCCTGTCCGCGACACCCCTCGGTGAAGAATGGCGGACACCATGCAGCTTCAGGAGGCCAGAGCCAGAGGCCAAATAGACTGGCTCCAGTCCCTGTATCCTATGGCTACCCTCCTCGTTGGGATGCTGGCTCCAGACCCTGCATCCTACGGCTACCCTCCTCCTGGGATACAGGCTCCAGTCCCTGCATCCTATGGCTACCCTCCTCGTTGGGACACAGGCTCCAGTCCCTGCATCCTATGGTTACCTTCCTCGCTGGGATACAGGCTCCAGTCCCTGCATCCTATGGCTACCCTCCTCCTGGGATACAGGCTCCAGTCCCTGCATCCTATGGCTACCCTCCTCGTTGGGATACAGGCTCCTGTCCCTGCATCCTATAGCTACCCTCCTCGCTGGGATACAGGCTCCAGTCCCTGGATCCTATGGCTACCTTCCTCGCTGGGATACAGGCTCCAGTCCCTGCATCCTATGGTTACCCTCCTCGCTGGGATACAGGCTCCAGTCCCTGCATCCTATGGCTACCCTCCTCGCTGGGATACAGGCTCCAGTCCCTGCATCCTATGGCTACCCTCCTCGCTGGGATACAGGCTCCAGTCCCTGCATCCTATGGCTACCCTCCTCGCTGGGATACAGGCTCCAGTCCCCGCATCCTATGACTACCCTCTTTGCTGGGATACACGCTCCAGTCCCTGCATCCTATGGCTACCCTACTCGCTGGGATACAGGCTCCAGTCCCCACATCCTCTGTCGACTCTCCTCGCTGGGATACAGGCTCCAGTCCCCGCATCCTATGTTCTACCCTCCTCGCTGTGATACAGGCTCCAGTCCCTGCATCCTATGGCTACCCTCCTCCCTGGGATACTGGCTCCAGTCCCTGCATCCTATGGCTACCCTCCTTGCTGGGATACAGGCTCCAGTCCCCGCATCCTAAGGCTACCCTCCTGGCTGGGATGCAGGCTCCAGTCCCTGCATCCTATGGCTACCCTCCTCACTGGGATACAGGCTCCAGTCCCTGCATCCTATGGCTACCTGGATTCATGGGCCAGTCAGAGAATGATACATACTTTAATGAACTTCATTCTTATAGTGTTTAATCATTTAATGAATGTTGACAATCAGAGACTTGAATAAGTCTACCTCTCTCTCACCATATCCGCGCATGCACCAGAACTCGAGCCGGCGCTTCACACCGCGCGGATCGCATTTCCCGCCGGAATGAAGATAGATATCGGGCCCGCAGCCCAGCAGACGACATTTTACCAACACCTCCAAGAAACCAAAGCCAGCTGTCCGCGCCGCCATGTTTCCCGCCCTTTCAACTCCCGCCCTTTCTGAAAGTCGTCTGCTCGCTATTGTGTGCGTGTCGGGCGGCGGCGGGAAGCCTGTCATTTAGCGGCGGCCAGTCCTGACTTCTCCTCTGAGGGCAGGGCATCATTGACCGCCGTGACCTTGTAGGGGGGGACTCCAAAGTCAACCATCAGTCTCTGGGCACCTTTGAACCATTGAAACCATATCCTCCGCTTCGACACTTGGAATAGAATCAGCGGACGCGGAATGAAGATTTTTCGTGTCAGATTCGGCTGGATGTGTGTGTGGGTTGTCGGAGTGACGGGCGGAATGGTCGTTGTGTCTGTGTCTGTCCTTTGTATCAGTCACCAAAAGAAAATATCCCGAGCTGAACTCGTGAAATAGTCTGGTGAATAAACTGTTCTCTCTTTTGTAAATGGATCTACCTCCTCAGAGTAAACAACCGTATTTTCATTTAGACATGTATATGTTGGTTTACATATGGTGTATGTCGTATATTATATACATTTTGTGGCCCTATTTGTACATTATTCATATATTATAATGGTGTTGCCTCTGCGAATGAACCAAACTTTTAGGCACGTATATGTTGGTTTACATATGGTGTATGTCGTATACAATCTACATTTTGTGGCCCTATTTGTACATTATTCATATATTATAATAGAGTTGTCTCTGCGAATGAACCAAATTTTTTATCAGAAAATATCACAGTTCTGCATTTGTATAAAATCTTGGATTGTTTCCCTGACTGCAATCCCACTATCATCTTGTCATAGACCGCATGGGTTCAGTTCCTTTATTATCCATCGTATACAAAGCCCCCACTGAAAATGTAGGGGACTCAGTAAACCACGACCCGTTATATAAAACCTGTCAGATACCATAACTGTGGTATACGGATTCACACCTGTGGTATACGGCCTCAAAACCATGGTATACGGGAAAAATACCCCCCCTTGCTATAGAAGCAAAGAAATAGTCCCTATTGTTATACCCATTATTATGGCAATAACTGGGTTTAAATTATTCGAAAAGATGGATAATAAATACAACAAACGATGGATATGTGGATAGGCGGCTCTGTAAACCATAACGGCCGCCTAGCCACAAAACCATCGATTATTGTCTATGTGTCCTATACCTAGCCCCCCCCCCCCCCCCACCCCATCCCACTCCTCCTCGCCAGGACATAGTTTATTGTGAGACGTTGGGGGAATCTACGTTTCGAAATGCAGATTCATTTCTTCATGAACTCCAAAATATAAAAGAAAATCTGAGCGATTCTAATGTCACCACAAAGAAATGTCAATGTTGCATATAAATTGTACATGTGTATGTATATGCATCTTTCACTTTTCTGAGATATATTTCGGAATGGAATATCTCAATGATGAATTGCATATGTGTTCAAATTGCAGGACCCGATTATATAAAAGACATATAGTATTTTAAATGATACCTTTTTTTAAATACAAAGATATTAACAAATAGCAATCCAGCCTCAGACTAAGTCAGTTAAGACCCCACCATAGGGTCTACGCCATGTTAAAATGAAAAGTAGGAACCCCATCCAGAAAGTGACAGGAGAGGTAAAGTATAGTTTAAAAGGTGGATGTTGAATTTCCGACATTTTATCAGATTACCTCTACGCGGCATGCTAACATTGGTGGGATGTTCTTCAATTGACATGATCATTTCTGAGCCTGTTGTACCATCTCTCGGCGGGCACCCCCCGGGAGGCGGGCGTGGGCGACCCGAGAACGGCGGGCAAGGCGGGCCCCTCCTCCGGCCCCGTCATACCCCACCACGGCCCTATGGAAGCAGATCCCTGCAAGTATTCCGCATGCCTTACGCACCCAGCAATACTCAGCGGATAATGCGCATCGAGTAATGTGCAGCATAGCTCACCACGTGTGTATTCTATGGGGCCTTGTGTACACACTAACGTATGTGGGCTATATTGCTATGCTTGGCCACAAGTTGTATCGTACTGTTTATACACAAGCAAAGGTATATAGTTCTATAGTCTTCTTTCTTTTTGGCAACCGAAAAGTGTTATTATTAATAATCAATCCATATATATGTACCTTGTATAAATCACAATTTATACAAGCACATATGCTGGTAATTCCGTGTATATTAATAGCAGTGTACACTTCACTATTTTTCTGTCCTTTTAGTATGTAGAAATAGACAATAATCGATGGTTTTGTGGACAGGCGGTCGTAAACCACGAGAGGTTGACTCGTAGTAATACATGAACGCTAGCGAGTGGTTTACAGAGCCGCCTGTCCACAAAATCATCGTTTGTTGCATTTATTATCCATCTTTTCGAATAAATCAATCCCAGTTGTTGCCATATCAAATTGTATAACAATAGGGACTATTTCCTTGCTCTATAGCAAAAGGGATTATTATTCCCGTATACCATGGTTTTGCGGCCGTATACCACAGATTTGAATCCATATACCACAGTTATGGTATCTGACAGGTTTTATACAATGGGTCGTGGTTTACTGAGTCCCCATACATTTCCAATGGTGGCTTTGTATACGATGCATAATAAACCTCTAACATATTCATATCTGAATGCGTATAACTGGATGACGTGCGCAAGGCATGCGGAATACTTGCAGGGATGCGCTTCCACACGGCCCCTCCTCACTTAATGCACGTACAAATGGCCGTATCGCCGCTCTCCTGGGTGGCCGAGCCACTTGGTGATCTATTTTGTTCACTTGTGTATGGAGCAGCGTGTGTGGTCTCGGTAGATACTCCTCGCATCCTCTGGTGTCTCTATCCCCAACAGGTTCCCTGTCACATTTCTCTTTCTGTCGTACGTGTCTCTTCCCTCTCCTCTTTTCTCTGGGTGTAAATGTTTCCTGCCCCTTGTACTTTCTATAGCATCCCGTCTCCCACCATCCAGATGCTCATATCTCACTTCTTCTGGACATATCTGTTTTCGTCTCTCACCCATTGAAACTTTCTGTATCTTCTCTCTATCCACTTCAAGTGTTAGCTTTTATGGATAAGTCTCTTATTCTTCGTTAACCTGTCGAAGTAAAAGATTGAAGGTTAATGTAGTAACAATCAAAAATGGAAAAATATGTTGATAATTAAGATAACAGTATAAAAGCAGTTACGTAGGATTGTAAATGGAAGATGGTTGAAGATGCAAGTAAATAACAGTATGTTAAACTACAAAAAAAACTTGCACACACAAAATTCTCATCTCCTGAAATTGGGACAATCCCTAGACCCTATATTCTCCCCAATCTCACGACTTTAGCACAAACCTAAAGCCAGAGACACACACAAACTTAACCCCCACCCTCCCCTCCTCCAGGCCTGTTGACTTTCTTCAACGAGGAGGACACAAAGGACTGGCGCCTTAGCACCTTTAATTATCTACCTATGGTTATTACCTATTACATAAAATTGCATAAGGTTTATGATTTACAGATTTTTAACTATTATGTAATCTTTTTTAACGTGTCCCTGGCATAATACCTGGGACACGCCAAGCGATCTCTGGAATCGCCAAGACAAAATAGCATATTATTTCATAGGAATATCTTCCACCCATGATTTAGGATCTCAGAAGCAATAATCAGGTGAAATGTTAAATAATAGCTCACATATAGTCCATTTTGTGTTGGCGATTCCAGAAATCGCTGCATTACTCGCTTGGTGTGTCTCAAGATTAAAGCCGGGGACACACCAAGCGAGTCAAGGCAGCGATCTTTGAAATCGCCAACACAAAACTTTACGTATGTGAAATATTATTTCAGAGTAATATCTCCCACCTATCATTAAGCATCTCGGAAGATGAATACCGGGGACACACCAAGCAAGAAACGCAGCGAGTTCCGTAATCGGCAACACAAAATGGACTATATGTGAGCTATTATTTCATATTTCACCTGATCATTGCTTCCAAGATGCTAAATTATAGGCAGGAGATATTCCTATGAAATAATATCTCACATACATGCCAATTTGTATTGGCTATTCCAGAAATCGCTGCATTACTCGCTTGGTGTGTCTCCAGCTTAACGACCTTCCACAGAGCGACGAGACGGCGACGACCTGTACAGCGACCTGTCCTCACGTTGTTACCAGCCTTTCATCTCTCCCCGTGTTTCCGGGAGGATCCAACGTGGGATGGTCTGAGCATGCGCGACCAGGGTCGCTGGTATCCGGCCGGCGTCCAGGGGCCAGCATTCGGCATCCAGGGGGCAGCACTCGACATCCAGGGGGCAGCACTCGGCATCCAGGGGGCAGCACTCGGCATCCAGGGGCCAGCATTCGGCATCCAGGGGGCAGCACTCGACATCCAGGGGGCAGCACTCGGCATCCAGGGGGCAGCACTCGGCATCCAGGGGGCAGCACACGACATCCAGGGGGCAGCACTCAACATCCAGGGGGCAGCACTCGGCATCCAGGGGGCAGCACTCGACATCCAGGGGCAGCACAAAGACTCTGCCCTAAATTACCTCATTTTTCACCCCCCATCTCAACCCCAATCTGTGTCAACTGTTAGGTCAAGAGTAGGGTGGGAGGTAAAATTTGAGACATATCAAGCGAGAAATGCAGCGATTTCTGGAATCGCAAACAAAAAATGGCGAGGATATGAGCTATTATTCAATATTTCACCTGATTATTGCTTCCAAGGAGCTAAATTATTGGTGGGAGATATAACTACGAAAAAAAATCTGATATATATGTTATTTTGTATTGGCGATTCCAGAGATCGCTGCCTCGACTTGTTTGGTGTGTCCTCGGCATAAAGCCGGAGACAGACCAAGCGAGTAACGCTGCAATTTTCAGAACCGCCAACACAAAATGGCATGTCTGTGAGTTATTTTTTTCATATTTCACCTGAAAATTGCTTCTCCAATGCTAAATCATCGATGGGAGATGGTACTATGAAATAATATACTATTTTGTATTGGCAATTCCAGGAATCGCCAACCACATATAAAGAGATATTTTTTCATAGTACTAATATCTCCTATGGATACTTTAGTGTCCTGGAAGCAATAATAGTTCTGGCGCCATTGTTTGAACCGCAGCTGCAGCAACAATAGTTCCGACGCCATTGTTTGAACAATTCAATACATGATTATATCATTGTTTAAAATCGACTGTAAGGTCCGTGTTTGGGGTGAGATAAAAACAGAACCGCTTTCGAAACGTATTTTGAACCACTACGCCACGAGTAGTAATCGTCACGAGGACAGTTCTGCTTAAGTATGTGAGATATTATTTCATTGGAATATCTGCTGCCTATAATTAAGCATCTTGGAAGCAATAATCAGGTGAAATATGAAATAATAGCTCACATATACACCATTTTGTGTTGGCGATTCCGGAAATCGCTGCATGACTCGCTTGGTGTATCTCCAGCTTAACCCAAAGCCAGGGAGTGTCCAACATGGCCGCCATCTTGCCAGCGTGTAAACTGTATAAATTGTCGTCTGCTCTTTTGTGTCATGTTTCCGGCAGGTTCTGATGCGTTTCAATGAGGCGCATTTATCCCTCCTTTCACGGAGACAACTCTCACTCTCAACACCTGTTCATCCTATATTTTATATCACTTTTTTCCCTGTGGATCTGCTTCCTGTTCTTTTCCTACAGGAACTCTGTCTCTAGCTGTCTCATGCTGATAACGTCTAGAAAAAGGGGAATATATATACGACCAGTTATCAAACATAGATAGGCGATTCTCTGTATATCATAATACATCATGTAGAGATATCTCCCCTCGTAAATACTCACACTGTTAAAAACATATCAGTTAGATATGAATATTCAGTAAGTAAGGCAGTGGTAACCCATTATTCACCAGTGGTCATGAGATGGCAGTAATAAAGAAGTGGTATCCATGTCCTGTCTGTATGCCATGTGTAAAATGCCACCAGTATACTATAGTAAAACTGGATGAGTTTTAATCTTGGCCACCGTATGCCACGACTGGAGTTTGGCATAGTGATTTCATGAGGCGAAGCCGATCGAAGTCCGTAGCCAAAACTTCAGGAGTGGAATGCGGTGGCCACGATTAAAACGAATCAGGTTTTGATTTTATCCTACCCCCGTCTCCTTGATTTTGGAATATTACATGATAACAATTCTGTATGCAACTAGTGGCATATAAAACTCTGTATGCCAGTCAGCGTGGCATACAGAAACTCAATGTTAAGCCTATGGGATTTTATATTAGGGGTAGGATAAAAAACAGTTCATAAAGATCAGTTGAAAGATGTCTTTTCACAATAAAACTATGACGATTCAAAATGTTTAATATTTTGAATACTTTTTTGTCCTGTCCATTTTGTGGCGGCCATGTTGAACTTTTTCAGAAGTCTTTATATTTTCCCATTACAACTGAATCCTACTGCAAACATAATTAACTGAATGCAGACAACATCTGGTTCTTATTAATGTTGTTTTTTATTTGAATCCCCTTTAGATCTTTTCTGTAGATGTTGTAATAAGTATTCTTCCTACTATCCCATCTGAGAGTAACTTACACTAGCTGGAACTGGAAGGACTTCAGAGTCTGTATACTTTGTATTTCATATCTGTGTTGTGTCTGAAATTCTGCAAAACGATTGGAGGATATACGTGGTGGGAACTTTTTGTCATGTCCTTTGTCTTGGCCTGGAATAGACGTCCATATGCTTAACGTTAGGAACTCGTTCTCAACAGGCTTGCGAGTACGGTAACTCATTCTCAATGGGTGATAAACAGATAGATATTTCCAAGATAAAATCAGAAACATATTTGTGCTTGGTCTGACTCCCCATTCGCCATCTCGTTTGGAGCGTTTCAGAATATTTACTCGGCTATCGCCTCGTTCATATTACTGCGCACTCTAAACTCGATCGCGAACGGGGACACAAACCAAACACTCATCATTCTCTTTCTTAGTCTATCTCGAGTGTAGACCCTTTGACCTTAAAATAATCTGAGAGAATCTGAGAGAAGTACGTTTAATACTATTGAAAACATCTCTTTATCTCACCCATGGTACAATATTAGCTATGGGAATAACATTAAAAACCTATACGCAAAGATCACCAAAGTGACAATACTACACCATCGTTGTGGCAGAGTGATGTGAGATGACGTCATAATCGTCTGGGCACTTAGTGGCCAGGATTTCAGAAAGTAGATGAAAAATCAACATGGATTTAGATGTCCCTAACTGGATTTGTAAAGTAATTTGAATTATTCTAATATTATGAGGCTATTCTAATGTCTCTGAAAGGGGTGAGATGAATCCAGAACTGCACTCAAATTGTAAAATAAACAATACTCCATTTGTTTAGATGTGCCGTAATTGTCACTCAGCTTTGCCTCGATGATGATCGCGGTGCATCCAAATTGGTCGAGTATATCTATTCATACGATTTTCGATCCAGTTCTACATAATTCTCATTCAGGTCATAGAATACATATCAATAAGCTACATAGACACACATACTTTTTTTCTTTAAAAAAAAAGAGCAGCATTTATTGATATCAAGAAGATTCAATTACAATGTTATATCCATGATATTGTTCTTCAAAATGGTAAAGGAAGAATAGTTAACAACAACTACCACATACCAGTTCAAACAATAGAGAGTAATACTATTATGAAATTATTGCTGATTGTTTTAGATTGATACTTATATCCTTCACCCGACAAAATACACTATGAACATGGGTGCTACAGAACTACTTCAATTCAGGTGTTTATAATAGGTAGTGAATATCCTCAGTGAGGTATAAATGATCTAGATGTATCTTAAGGATATCTAATAGGACAGGCACAGGGGGAAAACAAGACATACAGGAGACACATGGGTATCAGCCTCTATGTATCAGAAAGCCAAACGACACGAGTATAGGATCTAAGACCGTACATGTAGACCCTTTTCTGGATGCCACAAAGACCCAGGGACGATGTGGGTCGATTTTATTCAACATCATTGAAGGTATTATAGATGGCTTATACTGTCTTACCAAACACACATAAATATCAGTAAATGATAATAATGATAAATGATAACCTCTATACGAGGTACAGAAAAGGGTCTTCATGTACAATCCTAGATATTTAAACGGGCCCTAGGCTCATACAAATACAAAGCACAAGTCAGACCCACTGGGTGAAGTCTAGGATACCCTCCTCCCCTCCCCCACCTGGAGACAGACCCCACAGTCACTGACATGATGAGTATATAGCCAACAGCTGCCGGCCATGAGCTCTAAATGCCACCCGCCACTGCTCAACATTTCACTAATTACCCCTCTACCTCTGACCTTCCCACCCGCCCATCAACTGCCATAGCAACCGGGGGATGCGTGCTCCCGGCCCGAAATGAACACCTAGGGCAGGACTGGGCGGAGTCTGGAGCTGTGTCCCGGGGAGGGGAGACGACAGGTGCGGGGGGCCTGCCTCCCGGCCCCACCGCGGCGACGGTTACCCCGGAGACCCGGCCGGGGGACCGGGGGAGGGGCGGCCGGGGCATTTACCACTCGCCATACCCGGCTAAATTGTTTGGGGAATTGGAGTCATTGGTAAATGGGGAGCCTACAATATGCTTGTTGTAGTCTCTCTATTTAGGGCGCTTTTGTAGGATCAAAAGAATCTTGCTGATGTATTTGTGAACGCGTCTGAAGTCAGGAAACGTATAATTTATGTATCTAGGTGATTATACGTTGTATATATATATATATATATATATATATATATATATATATATATATATATATATATATATATATATATATATATATATATATATAAATATACATATACATATACATTTGCTATTGTTTGGGTTTTCTCTTGCTCTGCTCACAATATAATTTTGCTAGGATGTGGTTGTTGCTGGTTATGACCTCTAGCCTATGTAATATAATTACTAGATCTCTTATAGTTATCTATACATGAGTACATATAAAGACCTGTGTCTTGTATTATCTTACTTTTCACTCAGATTATTTCATAAATTTTCGTATAAGGTATTTCAGGGATTGGGCGGGGCTAAGTAAATCAACTCGCATACAGCGAGAGGACTAAAGAAAATGTAAGATAACCTATGATGATTCAATGAAGAAGATAGAGGATAAAAGAATAGACTTACAAGACAGACAATCGGTCAGTGAATGTGCCACACATAGGCCTACACCGAAAACAAAAATAGCTGAGATGAAAGTAAGGCCCAGCGTCCACCTACTACGATATGGCTCCGATATGCTCTACGATGCACCTCCCAATGAAAAATCAAAATCGCGTCGGAAGGTCACCTAATATCGGGGCAGTTGACCACGTTTCTGCCATTAGGCACCGAATAAAACCATTACAATGCAAGGTTCATGGGCAAGTCTAGATTTTTTATCTAGGATTTTACATCTTCCCGATATGTCTCCGATATTTGCTTTTCGTATCGGTGCCATATCGGTAGGTCTAAATTTCTATCGTCGTAGGTGGACGCCAGGCCTATCACCCTGACAGTTTTCATATCTGTAATAATAATCTTTTCTTCTATCAGGCGGATTTATTTCAATTTAAAACTCATTGAAACTATCGTCCTGCGATATCATTCAAGGGACAAATGAATGCCGACAGATCCTGATTAACACTCGCTCCCCTTAGTTTAAATCAGACATAAAGAAACATAAACAAAGAGAAACTCCTCTGCCTGCTATAGAAGTCCTCAGGGAAATCCAGTGGGAATGGGACTCAATCCCCGCTATACATAAAACCATCTGGGGAGCGAGGTCCAGTTAGACTTGCTCAGGTCTATGATTATGAACATTAATTAAATGATTATTCAAAATCAGAATATAGTTCATTATAGTATGTATCCCTCTCTGACTGGCCCATGAATCGCCAGTATCCCAGCGAGGAGGGTAGCCATAGGATACAGGGACTGGAGCCAGTATCCCAGTGAGGAGGGTAGGCATAGTATGTAGGGACTGGAGCCAGTCTAAGGTCCAGTGTTCCCAGAGGGATTTCCTGGAGGAGGTGTATATCGGCCAATCAGGGGCGGGCTGGTGGGAATGTGACGCTCCACTGAACACGCCCCGACCTGGGAGAGACCGGGGGACCTCGGCCGCGACCCCTGGGGGCCGGGCGGCGAACAAGGCGTATCCCATTACGGCGGGTGACGCCTCGTTATGGCCGCATCATGTCTGCTGGAGATGTGAGCTGTCCGGCCGGATGGGAGGCCGGATCCATCTTCGTGTACTTGTAACTTGTCGGTTATAACTATCCTGTCAGGGATGGTTTGGAGCAGCGGCTCGGAGCTGCTCGTAGCTGCTCGGGGCCGCTCGGGGATGCTCGTGGTTGTTCGCGGCCGTTCGGCGATGCTCGTGGTTGTTCGGAGTTGTTCGGAGTTGTTCGGAGCTGCTCGGGGCTGCTCGGAGCTGCTCGGGGCTGTTCGGAGCTGCTCGGGGCTGTTCGGAGCTGCTCGGGGCTGTTCGGGGCTACTAGGAGATGCTAGGAGCTGCTCGTGGCTACTAGAGACCTGTCGGGGCCTGTCGGGGCTATTCGGGGTTGTTTGGATCTCCCCCGGGCTACTCAGGGCTGCTCGGGACTTCTCGGGGCTGCTCGGAGCTGCTCGGGGCTGCTCGGAGCAGGTCGGAGCTATTCGGAGCTGCTTGGGTCTGCTCGGAGCCGCTCGGGGCCTGTCGGGGCTGCTCGAAGGTGCTCGGGGCTATTCGGGGTCGTTTGGAGCAGCTCCGGACTACTCGGAGCCGCTCAGAGCTACTCGGAGTGGCTCGGAGTGGCTCTGGACTGCTCGGAGCTCCTCAGAGCCTCACAGAGCTGCTCGGAGTGGCTCGGGACCGCTCGGGACTGCTCAGAGCTCCTCAGAGTTGCTCGGAGTGGCTCGGGACCGCTCGGGACTGCTCGGAGCTCCTCAGAGTTGCTCGGGGTGCTCAGGCCGTTAGCTGTCAGGTCTAGGCGTGGGAGTGGTTTGTCATACTTTAACTGGTCCATGTTTGCTATGCGCGCTGCGTGTCTGGTTGAGACGGGCGCTTCATTCATCTAGAGCTGCTCCACGTGTTGCTCACTTTCTCCCCCTCACCGTTATGAGTTGTAAACGTGTGCGACGTTCGCGTGTGTCAAGGTGTAGGACGACACAAAGGAGACTGTACACCGTATCAGCAGGCCAGGCTGAGCAACACGCAAATAACTCTACTCAAATCAAAACAATACAAAAGACAGCAAGACTCTGAAGAACATATTTCTCAAATCTAGGCTATATTTCTAAGATATATTCTTTGCTACCATACAGATAGATTTTGTGGTGCAAAACATCCTAGGCAGCTCAACCAGTGTGGAAAGTGATGTCCACATGTGTAATGATACTTTTGGTACTTTTTACAGATTAGATTTTCCCCCCAAAAAGACAATAGTTAATTCAGAGAGCCATCGGTGATATGGTAGCAATAAGAATACCTGTTTTTATTTCACCCTTGGTATTTTTGTCCCATAGGCTTAAAATCGGGTATTCATTCTTCATGCCCGTATGAGTATTTCAGTCCGTTCTCCATGGTCTATACCCTGTAAGTTGTCTGTTCTTTTAGTGTATACAGGGGTGAGATGAATACAGAAAGCAACTCGTTTTGATCAAAGTCATTGTTCTCCAACTCATTTTAGTGCTACGTGATATTCACTCGTGGAGAACGACGACTTTGACCATAACTTGTTGGTTTTCTTCTTTAGTACACCATACACACCTATGTATATATAAATGTCCGGCTGAGTTAAACATTCGCATGTGAATTCGGGTGGATGAACGCGGGACCTGGTACCGTTGGTCATTTTAAAATCATCATCATAATCACATATATACACATGTATAGGCCTATCTCTAGTCACAGGAGCATGACGATACACAGACAAGATGACATGGTGGTGCCCGGCGACCGTGCAGCTTTGATAGGAAAACCAAATTGTCACAGACACTGATAACAGGAAGCCTCCCGCCCTTTCCTCTGGCGAGCAGACGAACACATTAACTCGGGAATGGCGGGAACTCAGGGCCCGGCATTCCCGCCACTAATCCCTGAACCCCGCGCGGCGCCCGGGCCGCGGGCACCGAACGCCGGGCTGACGATTTCATCAACAGCTTGTTTCTCACCGTGGTGTACGCGCCTCCCGCCAGGCGGCCGCTTATCTAGGCCCCCTGGCGGTAAGAGTAGGAGCTACCTAATCTGTGGGCGATAATTGGGGGTTAATTGATGCGGCTGTTTGGGATGGTTATGACGTCATCGTGGGGGATTCCTTCCCCGATCTGAGTGACAGCGCCATGCTCGGCAGCTCGGCGAATCAATCCTGGCGGTCATCGTGTTTCCTCCCGAATCCTCGTCTAGGATGAGCGTGTGGAAGACGAAATACTCACTTAAAGAAAGTACCTCATTAATTAGTCTGCAATCTCCGATTTTACATCATCTTTAACCTCGTTGGAATGGTTTATTTCTGTTGCTAATATCGGGGACACACCAAGCGAGTGAAGGCAGCGATCTCAGGAATCGCCAACACAAATTGGCGTGTATGTGAGATATTATTTCATGAGAATATCTCCTGCCTATAATTTAGCATCTTGGAAGCAATAGCCAGGTGAAATATGAAATGATAGCTCACATAGACGTCATTTTGTGTTGGCAATTACGGAACTCGCTGCGTTCAAGGCTGAGGTGACAAGACAAAATAGCATTTATGTTAGATATTTTTCATAGTTATGTCTCCCACCTATAATTTAACGTCTCGGAAGCAATAAGCAGGTGAAATATGAAATAATAGCTCACATAGACGTCATTTTGTTTTGGCGATTCCGGGAATCGATGCGTTTTCTCGCTTTGTTGTGTCTCCGGCTTTACTAGGGATCTCATAGAAGTCTCTGCAGGAAGATGCGTATAATGAAATGAGATACTATGAGCACCATAAGGGCTTGTGGTTGGTGATTGGTATTTTAGCATATTAGGTCGAGATCAAATCCATGAGATGGGGATGACAGAGAAGCCAGAAACACAGGGGACGCGCCTCGAACTCCAGGGGCCCGTTTAATAATCTAAGATCGCATATATACGTCCTTTCCAGTATGCCTTTAAGACCCAGGGACGATGTGGGCCAACTTTATTGAACACTTATGGACGACCTTATGGACAGCTAACATTTCTCAGCAAACAGACTTAACTATCATCAAACGATAACCCTTGTACGAGTTACAGAGTTACAGGGTCCTCATGTACGATCCTAGATTACTAAAGAAATAGAAAAGGGTGTTCACGTACGGTCCTAGGTTATCAAACTGGCCCCTGAATCCCTGATTCGCAGGTCAGCACCCTACTGATAATGACATGATATATGAAACTGTTATAGATACATTACAAACATCTAAATTAATTTTTATATATCATGGATCTCAGCAGCCGTTTCAGTTTATAAAGTCACTCAAGTAAGCAAAGAATCCTAAACAGCTCATGTTTGTGCATTTGACATGTTTCCTGCCAGACTGTAACTTTAGCTACATGTGGCTGCCTTTTCTATGGACACTTTGGTGGATAATAAACACAGACTGTAACTTCAGCTACTTTGAGGTGCCTTTTCTATGGACACTTTGGTGGATAATAAACACAGACTGTAACTTCAGCAACATTGAGATGCCTTTTCTATGGACACTTTGGTGGATAATAAACTGGGAATGGAACTCTAGCTCCATGGAGGGCCTTTTCTATGGACACTTTGTTTTAGGTGTTCAATAATCTGGGACTGTAAGGCCCGGCGTTCACCTACTACGATGTGACTCTGATATGGTCTACGATGCACCTCCCGATAAAAAATCAAAATCGCGTCGGAAGGTTTCCTGATATCGGGGCAGTTGACCACATTTCTGCGATTAGACACCGGGCCTTACTTTAGAAACATGAAGGTGCCTTTTCTATGGACACTTTGGTGGATAATAAACACAAACTGTAACTTCAGATACATGGAGGTACCTTTTCTATGGACACTTTGGTGGATAATAAACTCGGACTGTAAGTCCAGCTACATCAAATACCTTTTCTATGGACACTTTGGTGGATAATAAACAAGGACTGTAACTTCAGAAACATGGTGGTGCCTTTTCTATGGACACTTTGGTGGATAATAAACAAGGACGGTAACTCTAGCTACATGGAGGTGCTTATAGGATATCAGTTAAAGGTCAGGCATGCTCAGGGTGAGGGACCGGTAGATGCATTCCGTTTCCAGGAGGTGTCTGGAGGGTTCAAAGGTCAGTGGCCACCCATGCAGGAGTCTCTGGGAAGAAGTGACAGCGAGAGGCCAATGCATGGTTATAGAAGGTCAGGCCATATGGGTCAGTAACTATACATAGTAAGTAGATGTAAATAAACGTTTTAGAATACTTAACATTGGTTGGTAGGTCTTTATGTTACATAAGGTATTAGGATGCATACATTAACCCTTATGGAGAAAAGAAAATGGGTAGGAATTTGAAATAAATGAAAAGAAAATGGGTAGGAATTTGAAATAAATGTCTGTACACATTGGTCGGTATTCTAAAGGTATTTCTCGAAAAACATGAATTCTTTTATACCATAACATTCTTCTCCCAAACGATAGAATAAATCTCAGAATTAAAAAAAAGAAAGACAATTTCTTCTCAAATATCAGACACGTTTTGAACGTGTAAATGTCACCCTCCCACTCCTCCCCTGTTTCTATTCCAATAACACCCCTGACCATATGCTGCCTGATAGACATATATATGTGGTAGGTAATGCCATTGAACAGGGTTCTCGTAAACTGCTACTCTGAGTGCGCAACCAACTATTTCTAGTCAATCCGATTTATCTGATTTCTCTTGTCATACCCCTCCCCTAGCACCAGATCCCACTCCTCCCTGCCCTGCCCCCTCTAGACTGGCCTCAGTCCCTGTGTCCTCCACACCTCTCTCTGCCTGCCTACCGCCACCGCACGCCGTCCTTACTCGTCCCCTACACTCCCCTCTGACACAGGGACTGGTATAATAAAAAATATTTCGACAAAATTATGATGGAAACAATCCCCAATTAGTTAGACAGATTATTTCCACATCACTTTAATCAAGCTCGATGGCTAAGTGGTAGGGGTGTTCGCCTCGAGCATGGGAGATCACTTTAAACAGCTTCTACAGATGGCCTTCCCATAGAAATTAGCATTATGACATAGTATTTCTTGAGCATTTCTCATTTGTACATGTTCCCAACTATCATAATCCAGAATTATTTGAATATAGCAATAGAACATCAGTGTCTTTCAGCAACAAAGTCAAAACATTTCCCATAAACACTGATAGTTAAGCACTTGCATTTTCAGATGGCCTTCCCATAGAAGTTAGCATGGTGACATGCCAACTCTTTTGCATTTTCTAATTGCTGATATATGGAACTTATATTATCCAGAGTTATTTGCAAATATCAATAGAATTTAAAATCACTCAAATACCAGCACTTGTCTTTAATAGAAATGGCTAAACAAAAATAATAATCTAAGACTTGAGCAAGTCTACCCTCCTCCAGCATCCCGCCCCATCCCGGCCGCCCCCATCACTCACCTAGCTCCCCCTACCGGCCGCCGATAGCCCACAATTACCGCCAGCGCGCATGCGCAAATTGGAACAAGCTGGCCGGGCGCTTGTGTCATTTTTCTTCGTATTATTCGCTGACGTCGGACGGTCAGCGTTTCCCCGATAAGCCGCTCGGGGGCGCTGTGATAGCGGCGGGCATGTCGCTTCCGGGTATCTGCCGGAAGCGCCGCCATGATGACGGCGCTAATAGAACACGTGATCAAGGCTGCGCGCGCAATTACGGAAGCGGCTTGGGAATGCGCACGCAATTATGAGAGCGATAGGTGAGCAATGGAGATGATAAGGGAGGCTTGGTGAGGAGTGGTGGTGGTGGTTGTGGGGGGGTGGGTGCTCTACACGCTTTGGCTCTCTAAATGAAGCTACAGACACCACCAGAGTCAAGCTGAGCAATTCAGAGCAATTGAGCGACTCACAGACTACAAACACTTGTTTCATTGTTGTATTATTCAAATACTATAAGATACTGTTTAATGGTGGATACTAGTTATTAGTTGCCTGTAGACAAAGCGGTTGAAGAAGTGTTGATAATTGGTTAAAAGATCTTGTATTATAGTCGTACGACTATCTCTTCGTAAAACACCCGTAAGGAGGTGGAAGTGATTGTCGATAATAAATTTTATCCAAAAAAAACAAAACAACAAAAAACAGTTAAATAGTGACTTACAGTAGAACCCCGCGAAAGCAGACACCCTGCATAAACTAAAGGGACCCTTTTGCTCGGAACGGAAATTTTCCCCTCTATTACATATGTTAAATCTAACCGCGCATAAGTAGCCTAGACACCCTGCGTAAGCGGAAACCTCACGTAAGCGGACACCTATCGTAGGTGGGACAGTTATTTCGGTACAAAAAGGCCTTATGCTGGGTTTTGTTGTATAAAGAACTGGATTGAGAATCATATAAATACTCCACAATTTTGGATGCACTGTAATCGTCATTGAGGAAAAGCCGAGTGACGATTACAATGCATCCAAACGAGCGGAGTATTGCGTTTTTTACAATTCGAGTGCGGTTCTGGATTTATCTCACCCCTTTCACTGGCTTTAGATAACATCAAAGTATCAGAATAATTCAAGGTACTTTGCAAACTTAGTTGGTCAATAGCGTATGACATCATCTCACATTCACTCCATCGCGACCATGGCATAGTATTCTCACTTTACTGGGGTGATCGTTGAGTATTTTTTTCTAACGTTATTACTATGGCTAAACTTGTACCAGGGGTGAGAAAAACGTTCCTACCCTTCACGGTGCACCCCTCTCATAAGATCTCACACTCCCTAAGTGGTATTCTGTACAAGGTTCTCACTACGCTCTATGGGAGAAGAATTCTTAACAAACTAGGCTTAGAGCCTTGAGAATCCACTGGTACACAGTATTCCCGCTAGGTGGCATCATTGAGATTATAGTAATCTTTGGGTTACATTGATGTACGTCTTTAGCATGGGAGGCAAGCCAGTGGATTCTCAAGGCTCTAAGCCTACTTCGTTAAGTATTCTCCTCCATAGAGCGTAGTGAGAGTACACAATACGATTTAGAGACTGTAATATCTTATGAGAGGGATGCACTGCCACTGCACGCAGTCCAATGCACAACTACTGATTCGGGGTTGAACGATCAGTTCCCAAATCATATAGTTGTTGGTGGATTTGACACTATAATTTACCTTGATCATTAGCCCAGTGTCTTTAGCCCAGGCCAGTGGATTCTTAAGGCTCTAAGCCTACTTCGTTAAGAATTATTCTCCTATAGAGCATAGTGAGAGTACAGAATATCACTTAGAGAGTGTGAGATCTTGTGAGAGGGGCGCACCACACGCCTTGTTTGCCGAAAGGCTTGCAGTGACGAGGGGCTGGGCGTGGGAAAATTTCAGATAAGGTTCTCAGAAGGAGATGGTATTGTCTGGCGGGGGGTGGATGAGGGAGTAGCTCGTGATAAGTCGGTCATTGAGGCATACTCAGAGTTGAGATGTGAGTGAAGCGATGCCAGTGTTGATGTGGGGATGATTGGGGGATTTAGTAATCGCTCACGTCCTTCCTATGAACTGTCAGAGTAAGGATTGTGACACAGACTGCACAAGGGACCTGTGATCGAAGCATGATCTGAATTTAATAACTTGTTCATCTCTCAACTGATAGCTGCTCATATCAAAGTTAAAAAGTGTATATCGTTGTTATACCTATCAAGGTATATGATATTCCTATATACCTATGAGCGAACAACCTATGATTACTTAACGCTGCTGGGGGTGGAATAACTTTTGTTTACTGCCCAGGTTGAAGTTACTGCCCAGGTTGACGTTTACTGCCCAGGTTGACGTTTACTACCCAGGTTGACGTTCAGAGACGTTCGGTTTTTATCGATATTATCCGACAATTGAAGGTATATAGGAATAGGGAAACCATGTACCAGTGGAAATAAGTCAAAGTTACTTGGTAAGGATTGGAAAAATTACTGCCCGCGGCTACGCCTTGGGCAGTAATTTTTCCAAGCCTTACCTCGTAACTTTGACTTATACCCACCGGAACATGGTTTCCCTCTACTATTGTATCCCCTGAGTCTATTTCCTTGTCATCTAAGAATTCTTGCTACCACCATACTAGAAAGTATTATAGAATATTTCCAAGGCATATATATGAATGCTATTTTTCAATATGAATTAGGGATTTGGCTATATAAAAAGGCCCAAATAATAATATCAATATCAAATCTCATTTATATATTGGCATTCTCAAATGATAGAACTAGTTATCTAAATCCTACATGCAAGTGTCCAGTGAATAGAAAATGTGTACCAATAATCTTTGCTTATGATTAATACTTTGTACTACATGTTACCTTTCTATATCCTTATACTGTTTGAAAATCTACCGAAATCGATACATAGCCCTGGAGCCTACTGAAAATAGGATACCTCTTATATCCCAGATGACTATCAACATAAAAAAAGGGTCTGCTGATTTTTATTGTCCTTCACCATAAGGAATGAGATCTATTGGACATTCCGATGGTTAGTATACTGGGTCAGCTTGTAATTATGCAAAGGCTTCTATAAGGGTTGCACTGGCTTCTCTGTGGCTTCCATGCTGGTTATCTTGATGACTTCATCTGTGGCTTCTTGGATGGCTTCACCACTGGCTTCTGGAATGGCTTCTGGAATGGCTTCTTTACAGTCTTTATTGATGGTTTCCTCGCTGTCTTCTGGAATGGCCTCTAGGAAGCTAGTGGATTGGCTTCTTCAATGTCTAGAATCGTACTTGTAGACCTTTTTCTGTATGCCATAGAGACCCATGGACGATGTTGGTCAACTTTATTCAACACTTATGGACGACCTCATGGACGGCTGATAATGTCTTAGCAAACAAACTTAAATATCATTAATCGATAACCCTTGTACGAGTTATAGAAAACGGTCTTCCTGTACGATCTTAGATTATCAAATGGGCCCCTGCTTAGTAGCGCATCGGAAAGTCTTCAATTTTTTATCGTAGTAGGTGGACGCCGGGCCCAAGTTGCTGGGTAGGTTGATGCAGATATAATTTTTGTTTTTTAAAAGTTTATCATTTACACTGGAGGATAGCGGTAGACTCTAATGTGCCTATTTCTTGCTCGTTGCTCCAGGCCTTGAATTACATGCAGAATGAGTTGCTGATGGGACTAGTTCAGTAGCATCTCACACTAATACAAAGCAGATTAATGGTCTGGGACCCGTTAAGGCCCGGCCTCTCCCGCCATACGGTCCTGCTCGATTCACCCACCGAGTCGTTGAGTGATTGATTAAGTGTCTCGCATTAAACACCCCCTTATCGCACTTTAAACATCCCTGAGATTTCCCCGAAAGACAAATGTGTGCATAGTGCGCTTCACTCCGAGTCAGTGGTAATGAGTTGTGGATGGGGAGCCGACAAGAAATAACAAGAAATTAGGTTACTCAGGTTACTATAAGTTTAAACGCGTTATTTTAATATTCAGGCCTACAATATAGAGTGAGTTTACTTATAGGTAATTAGTTCATTTTAGTTTTGCACTATTTTTCCGTACACACTATTTTTCCGTATGCGCCACCCGGAGCATACAACATATCCGTATGCACCGGGTATGTCCATACAAACTCCCTATATGTTTACTATGGACACTTTGTATTAGGTGGATAATAAATGTATATCTGTATGCTCCAGGTATGGTGATACACACTCCCTATGTGTTTTCTATGGACACTTTGTATTAGGTTGTAATAGTGCATAACTAAAACGAACTGATATTAATGTGCCACTTGTCCAGAAAAGGTGGATAATAAATATGATATAGACTATAATATAGACCAGATACAAGCGGTTCTATGCTCCTCGGAGTTGACTCTCGGCAATATCCTCGCACATGCCCAGATATTACTGCACTTCAACTCCTCGGAGCATATGGCCACTTGTATCTGAAACCAGTCAATATTGAGTATGTATTAGTTGGATATATCTGTATGCTCCGGGTATAGTGATACACACTCCCTATGTGTTTTCACTGGACACTTTGTATTAGGTGGATATATCTGTATGCTCTGGGTATGGTGATACACACTCCCTATGTGTTTTCTATGGACACTATGTATTAGGTGGATATATCTGTATGATCCCTATGTGTTTTCTATGTACACTTTGTATTAGGTGGATATATTATATCTGTATGCTCCGGGTATGGTGATACACACTCCCTATGTGTTTTCTATGCACACTTTGTATTAGGTGGATATATCGGTATGCTCCCTATGTGTTATCTACGGACACTCTGTATTAGGTGGATATATCTGTATGCTCCGGGTATGGTGATACACACTCCCTATGTGTTTTCTATGGACACTATGTATTAGGTGGATATATCTGTATGCTCCCTATGTGTTTTCTATGGACACTTTGTATTAGGTGAATATATCTGTATGCTCCGTGTATGATGATACACACTCCCTATGTGTTTTCTATGGACACTATGTATTAGGTGGATATATCTGTATGCTCCCTATGTGTTCTCTACAGACACTTTGTATCAGGTGGAGATATCTGTATGCTCCAGGTATGGTGATACACACTCCTTATGTGTTTTCTACAGACACTTTGTATTGAGTGGATGATAAATGTGTGAATAACCTGAGCAGACGACATTTGTGTTGAGACGTGCGTCACGCTCGGTGCGCGCCAAGCGGGCAGGTGTGCGGGGCGGGCGCGGGGCGGGCAAGGTGGGTATTACATCGTGGCGATACGTAGACTCTTCACCAGTGGGGTGCGGAGTACATCCGGCCCTGGCCCACCCGTCACAGGGGGATGGGTTAACACCCCGGTAATAACTCCGGTAAAAGCCCTCTTTGTTCCCGCCCTTTTTACTCGCTGATCTTTAAACTTTATGTTTCCGTGGAGAGCGGAGGTAGAGAAAGTCAGTTGTCAGACTCCCCCCGGTTCGGAAAGTGGGTGGTCGGGGTTCCCATGACTAGATGTGAGACTGAGATGACGCTCCGGTAGTATCCTACTGTAGAGTGCAGGACGTTAGGCCCCACCACACATAAGTTGGGACGTTAGAGCCCAGCCTTTATCTCGCCCCTGGATTTTTTTCCCAAAGGCTTAACATTTGGATCGCGTTCTCCATGCCACTACGAGTATTGCAGTCCGTTCTCCATGGTCTATATCCTGTGTGTTGTCCATTCTTTTAGTGTGTACATGGTTGATATAAATTCAGAAAGCAACTCGTTTTGGTCAAAGAAGTCATTCTCGAACTCGTTTGAATGCTACGTGATATTCACTCGGCTATCGCCTCGTTCATATCACTCCACATCAAACTCGTGGAGAAGGACGACTTCGACCAAAACTTGTTGGTTTCTAACTTTCTTCTTTAGTAGATTGCAGGACGTTAGGGCCCACCACACATAAGTTGGGACGTTAGAGCCCAGCCTAAACCGGTAGTGTGAAACCACCTCGGTCACACCTGCTGCGGCGAGAGGGAGAAATAGCATAAATGGACGTTAGGGCCCACCTAATTTTGCAGAATCAAAAATTTAATATTCGTTAGCTTGTTAGCGCCCAAAACGGAAGAGACACGGTTTTCGCAAATATCATTAAATGTAAGTAATGATTTGATATGTATGCATATTTCAATGATATATATGTCGATCTTATGACAGGTGGGCCCTAACCGGCTAACGTCCTGATGAGTGGGCCCTAACGTCCCGACTTTCGAGTGGTGGGCCCGAACGTCTACATACCCTACTGAATTACCATCTGCAACAGTAGCGTATGGAATGATACCCCTTCAGTGTGTAGAGAAATATGTGTTACCGCCATTGTATTATGTATGGTGATTACTGCACATATCCAATAACAAATAATGGCATTTGTTCTACAAAGTGCGACCAAAGTCTAATCAATGGTGAAAGTTGTACACAATGGTTGAATATTGAGTAGTTTATTATGTTATTCCAGTGTGAACTGGTTAAAAAGAAACTGCATCGAAATCCATAGACACTAGCAATATGCCATGGGTTTTGGTTGCGAAGTAATCTTACGAGGCAAAGGTAGCAAAACTAAATGAATGGCATATTATCAGTGGCTATGGATCGAGTGCGGTTCACATTTTATCTCACGCTCATCACTGACTAATTGGCCAACATATGTAGCATCATCCCCAATTGATTGTATCTTTATAATACTCTATGGAAGTTGAGTACGAGTTCCTAATGTCATGTCTATGGTAAAAACATGTCAAGGGTGAGATAAAGATATGCATATGCATGATACTCACAGAAAGTAGGAAAGTGTTAATCAGTGTTTGGTACATATATATCTGTTTACACAGATGAGGTATATATTTGTTTACTATCCACCTAATACAAAGTGTCCGTAGAAAACACATAAGGAGTGTGCATGGACATACCCGTCGGATCGGGAAATGTTGTATGCTTCCGGGTGGCGCATATGGAAAAATAGTACGTAAGGAAAAAATAGTGCATAATTAAAACAACTGATATTGACATGCCACTTGTCCAGAAAAGGTTGATAATAAATACAATATATACTGGTTTCAGATAAAAGCGGTTGTATGGTCCTCGGAGTTGACTCTACGCAATATCTTCGCATACGCTCGGATATTACTGCACGTCAACTTCTCGGAGCATTCGGCCGCTGGCATCTGAAACCAGTCAATATTGTGTATGCACTCTGTCTAGATACATATCAAATGCGAGGTCGTATCCAATGGTGTACTCCACACTATAGGCCCGTTTCCATTTGCCTACGAAGATTGCTTAGACTTTTTGAGTTACACAGAAAGTTTGTCGGTGGTGCCACTGACTGTGCGTCGGTATAGAAAAATCGCTGAGGGTAGTAGATTTCACTCAGTGACCTAGCTTTCAATCAGTGGTGCCACATTGCATAATCTAACCAGAAAAAGTCGTGGGTTGTTTCCATTGACCGATATTGGGTCCACAGTGCCAAAAGTCTATCGGTGGTGCCTGACTATAGATCGGTGACGGGAAATCGGCCAAAGGAAACGGGCCTTAATGGAAATAGGCCTATATATGTGTGCACTCTGTCTAGATACATATCGTCGTATCCAATGGCGTACTCTACACTAGAGAGGTACGCCCCGGCCCGGCCCGTCGGCCCCGATCACCGCCCGGCGCTGAGATCAAAGCGGGCGGGCGGCCGCCGGGCCTGGAGCCGTGCCTCGACCCGGGATCGGCCGGGGCCCGGACGGGGCTGGGTTACAGGTGTATTAACGAGCGGTGGTGGTGTTTCGGTGTCCGGTTCCCAGCCATTCACAATTAAGACACCGGCTGTACAGTATACAAATGTGTAATAAGGCCCGCAGGTTGGTCCCCAGAGACCGCCACTGGTCCCACTGCACCCCTGGACTGGGAATAGAGCCTCCAGAGGTTACTAAACTCCCGATTATCGCCCCGGGTAAAGCAAAGTTCCGCTGCCGATAGACTTGGGACACTACGACAAAATGAACTACAGTTTTCTGATTTATAATTGGAGAAACTGAATATAATTTCGGGGTTCCATGTAGAAATAGCTGAAATTTCCATTTCTGACATCAGAATTTCAATTTGAGGATGTCTGAAAACCGTTAAACTGCATTAATTGTGGCTTACGGGTTGGGGGTCTATCACTACACTACGTCGGTAATCAGCGAAATCCGGAACTTGTCAACAGACTGAATTACGGGATACCTCAATAGGGTCTATAGAGGGGGGAATGATACGAACTCCAGGGCTACCTATAAAGTGGGGTCCACACGATAGGATTCGTGTACCTCACAGGGTTCAGAATCCCATGAGATTCTGTCCCTTGTAAAGTGGGATTCACACGGAGGGACAAATGTGCCTGAGACTGGTGTATTTCACACTTTTTCACCAGTCGCCGACTATTTCCTGCTAGGTACATAGTTTCATAGCTTGAGGTGTTCTACAGTCTCAGGTAAACAGGATTCAATTCACATAGGAAGGCTTAAGTGGGATTCACACGGTGGGATTCATGTACCTCACAGGGCTCAAAATCTCATGCGATTTTGCTCCTTTTTAGGGGGGAAATGTCTTTAACAATTACAAGGAGGTTAACATGTCTCATTGAAATAAATCCCTATAACTTATACGAAAAAATTGTGTCCGAGTACAGAATCTCAGCAGGATTTGTCTCAGAAAATCACCCTGTGAGGTACATGAATCTCATCGTGTGAATCCCACTTTAGGTACCAGGTACATAGTCTCACCCCGACATCCCTACACAGGGTACACAGGGTACACAGGGTACACAGTCGCCGACTCAGGGTACCTCTCCATGTAAATAGGTGTAATTTGAGACCACTGAGACTCAAGGACTGGGGAAGAGCGTGTGAAGTACATTTGTCTCACCAAAATCTAAATTTTAAGCCTACTTTAAGTCAAAATCTCATGAGATTCTGTTCCTTGTTAGGGGTGATTGTCGCCGACAATCGCAAGGAAAGAACTTGTCTCAGCAAAATGGAATTCTATATTTCAGACGAGGAGATTGCGTTCCAGTACGGAATCTCAACAGGATTTGTCTCAGACAAACACTCTGTGAGGTACATGAATCCCACCGTGTGAATCCCACTTAAAGTGGAATTTACACGGTGGGATTCATGTACCTCACAGGGTTCAAAATCTCATGAGATTCTGTTCCTTGTTAAGTGGAATTTACAGGTGGGATTCATGTACCTCACAAAGTTCAAAATCTCTATCACAAATACTGCTGAGATTCTGTCCTCGAACACAATTTCCTCATGTAAAGTGTAGGTTCCTTTTCCCTGAGGCATGTTTTCCCCCTGCAATTGTCAGCGACATTTGCAAAGTCGCCGACAATTGCAAAGTCGCCGACAATTGCAAGGAAAAAACTTATCTCAGCAAAATGGAACCATATAATTCAGATGAGGAGATTGTGATCCAGCACCAAATCTCAACAGGATATGTCTCAGACAAACACCTTGTGAGGTACAGGAATCCCACCATGTGAATCCCACTTAACAAGGAACAGAATCTCATGAGATTTTGAACCCTGTGAGGTACATGAATCCCACCATGTGAATTCCACTTCAGACAAACACCCTGTGAGGTACATGAATCTCTCCATGTGAATCATAAGTGTTATTCACACAATGGGATTCATGTACCTCACAGGGTGTTTGTCTGAGACAAATCCTGCTGAGATTCTGTACTCGAACACAATTTCTTTGTCTTAATTAGAGGGTTCCATTTCTGATACAGGTGTTCCCCCATTGTAATTGTTAAAGACATTTCCCCCTAATAAGGAACAGAATCGTATCAGATTTTTTAACACTATGAGGTACATGAATCCCACCGTGTGAATTCCACTGAACAAGGAACAGAATCTCATGAGATGTTGAACCCTGTGAAGTACACGAATCCCACCGTGTGAATTCCACCTTACAAGTAACAGAATCTCATAAGATGATGAACCCTGTGAGGTACATGAATCCCACCATGTGAATTCCACTTAACAAGGAACAGAATCTCATAAGATGTTGAACCTTGTGAGGTACATGAATCCCACCGTGCGAATTCCACTTAACAAGAAATAAAATCTCATGAGATGTTGAACCTTGTGAGGTACATCAATCTCACCGTGCGAATCCCACTTAACAAGGAGACTAGGAGACAAGGAGACTTCACTTATTTGTCCTAAAAAAAAAAGAAGGAAAAAAAAAAGGAACAGAATCTCATGAGATGTTGAACCTTGTGAGGCACATGAATTCCGCCACATGAATCCCACTTTCCAGACGGCGGTACCCGGACACAGGCACGGGTTGCTGGTGGATGGGCGGTCCGCCTTGACCCTGGCGTGGGAGAGGGCTGAGATGTCCTGCCGGTATCAGAGGGTCATGAGGGTGACCAGGGGCCATGGATTCAGGGCGGGCGGGGGGGGGGGGGGCGGGGGTGGTGCCTGATATAGAAGTCCTCGCCCTGATTGAGGGTCTCGGGGTGGTGAATGCGCCCGCAGTCAGGGCTTGAATTTCGATATCAAGACGTGTTTGTGGTGCTGAGGCTGGAGGCGTCGGCCCGCTGTCACACGTATAGAGCCGTCACAGTCGTCCCGTGTTTGGGTTCTGTCCACATATATACTTAGCCATTGTGAGGCCCGCCGTCCCTCGCCCGCCCGCCGTCCCTCGCCCGCCGCCCGCCCGCCCGGTGCCATACAGGTATCATTAGCGCGGCGGGTTTAATCAATTTGCGGGTCGTCCGCAGGGTGGCGCCAGTGTTTACTAACACCGAGAGGGACGCCGGGATAGCTGCGTCTCTGTCACACTGCTCCGCTCAGGTTTGTTGGCGGTAAAACCATATATATCTATATCTATGGTAAAACGTGGCTCTACAATGATGGGGCCCGTTTAATAATCTAGGATAGTATATTAAGACTCTTTTCTCTAAGTGGTATAAGGGTTATCGTTGGATGTTGTTTAAGTCTGTTCGCTAAGACAGTATTAGCCGTCCATAAAGTAATCCATAATCATAATTGTTGAGTAAAGTTGACCCACATTGTCCATGGGTCTCTATGGTATACAGAAAAGGGTCTTCATGTATGAAACTAGATTATTAAACGGGCCCTTGTATTCTTTATAATCTTTGGATTTTAAGATGTTCCATCCGGGCCTTTTTACAGGCGATGTAGTACTACCCAAGATAGAATATAGTTCATATCTGTGTAGTATATCTAGAAGTTTTCCCAGAAAATGGCAATGATAGAGTTCTTAAAGTAATCTAGAGGCAGCCTTTTCATCACTTTCAAATGATACGATTAGATTATAAGAGTTTTAGGATTTGAAGTTAACATTCACCTGTCATCTTCTAAAGTCATTGATGGAAGAGTAATAACATCTGTAACTATTTGTTTCTATTGAATATAAAACTATTTTATGCCAATCAGAAATATGTAATACATACACAATATTGACTGGTTTCAGATACAAGCGGCCGTATGCTCCGAGGAGTTGAGGCGTAGTAATATCCGAGCGTATGCGAGGATATTGCGCAGAGTCAACTCCGAGGAGCATACAACCGCTTTTATCTGAAACCAGTCTATATTGTATTTATTATCCACCTTGTCTGGACAAGTAGCATGTCCATATCAGTTCGTTTTAGTTATGCACTATTTTTCCGAACGCACTATTTTTCCGTATGCGCCACCCGGAGCATACAACATATCCGTATGCGCCGGGTATGTCCATACAAACTCCCTATGTGTTTTCTATGGACACTTTGTATTAGGTGGATGATAAAATTGTATCTTGCTCATTATTGATGGTTCTAGTGTTGTCATACTTTTAGATTTGTCAGACCAGTGTGAGTTTGATTTGACCATAAAATCCCCTCCAGTTCCTACCTAGGAGGCTGTCGAATAAAGTTCGTTTCTGGTGCTGGTGCTGGACGATACGATAACTCCAACGATAACGGACTTCCTGGACAATTTTTCCATTCCGTGTTGTATGACAAAACAGAAGATATTTTCCAAATAAACGTATTTGTATGCAACAAATTGTAACAGCTTTAAGTAACTTTTATTGACAAAACATGTTACCCCTACAACACATTACTCTAGACAACACTATGTCCCCAAAGACAAGATATTTTTATGTCATTCGTAGTTTATTCAACGGCCCCCTTTTTTGGGGGCAGTTTTTAAGGGAATATTGTGTTACACAATCACCGAATTCGGCTATATGGCCGTTCTTCCCCCCTGAAGCCTGCAATAGAAAATATGAGATTTCAGTATAATGCTCGAGCGATGCAGTGTGCGTCTACGTCTCGGTGATGCCGGTAACGCCCGTTAGGTGGCGGTAGCGGCGTGATGACACCTCTGGTCAGTCCCCACGCCCACCCACTGCCTCATTTCCTATCCATCCCTGAATGCACCACTATGACCCACTCCAAGCGGGCTGTATTTAATTAAGTTTGATATTGTGCGATTAGGCAGGCGAGTGGGCGGGGCCCGGGAAAGCGAAAGGTGGTGCTTAGGGTTTGATGCGCCCCTATATCGGCACTTAGCGGTGACTACAAAGTCAACCCCCGCTTGTCACACCTGTATACGCCGGGTCCTCCCCCTGGGTCGTCAGGTGGGCTAATTAAAGGTGTGCCTGTCCCCTCGGGGTACCCCAGCCCCGTTTTACCCGTACGGCACCCACCGGGCATAATGTAACGATTTAATTTAAGGCTCGCTCTCACGTACCTTATGAGAGAGGAAGTCATACTGCCCCGCATTCCGCATAAGGCCTTTTTCCATTGGCCGACAAACATTGTGTAAATTATTCTAGTTCTCCTAATAGCCTATTTCCATTGGCCATCACCGATATATACAGTCAGGAACCACCGACGGACCTTAGTACTGCTGGCACAAAGTGGAAATAGGCTATTAGGAGAACACAGAAAATCTACACCGTATTTGTCGGCCAATGGAAAAAGGCGTTATATACACACGCATATAGCGACCGGAAGTAGTTCCGGGGGTTGTTCGTAATAGAAGTCCCCTGAGAATCAGGGGCTCGTTTAATAATCTAGAATCGTACATGTAGGGTTAGAGTTAGGGTAAGGGTTACCATAACGAGTCCTATGACCTGTGGACTGGAAAAATTACAAACGGAGAATATCTAAAATTAGTATGCTATGGTTAGCATCAACCTTATTCTGTTGCTCGCACTTTGTAATGTAGGCCTACTGTTATTTGCATCAGACTTTTTATTTTTTAATGAAACATTTCTTTTATTGGTATCCTCGTGTTTCATATACAGACATGACTTGTGAATGGACAAAGGGATCCACACAGAGTAATAGAACTGAATAAAGATGACATAAAGGCTATAACTCACCCTCCACTATACCACCGGAATCTTTTCATTCATGGCCCTTTTAGTAATACTCTTGAACTCCTTGTAATAAGGTAATTAATTAAAAGGGCCCTATTGGTGAACGTACATCGTCACTATTTATCAGAAAAATTAAGACAAATATAACAATGATCACTGCAGAAAGATTTCCTCATAGATAGCCCATCTGGGGCCCGTTTAATAATCTAGGCTCGTACATGAAGACCCTTTTCTGCATGCCAAGGAGACCCTTGGACGATGTGGGCCAACGTAATTTATTGGCAACCTTATAGACGGCTACGACTGTCTTATCGAACGAACTTTAAATTTATTAAAATTCATTGTACAAGGTACGGAAAATGGTCTTCACGTACAATCCTAGATTATTGAACATTGCGAGCATACTAGTGGAATACACACAACCGATATAATGCGATTCGACAAAAACAGACCTCTATACCAAATTAGGTCCCCCCCACCCTGCCTCCCTGTCCCCCGCCCACCCTGCCTCCCTGTCCCCCGCCCACCCTGCCTGCCTGCCTCCCGCCCACCCTGCCTCCCTGTCCCCGCCCACCCTGCCTCCTGGTCTCCCACCCACCCTGCCTCCCGGTCCCCGCCCACCCTGCCTCCCGCCCACCCTGCCTCCCTGTCCCCCGCCCACCCTGCCTCCCTGTCCCCGCCCACCCTGCCTCCCTGTCCCCCGCCCACCCTGCCTCCCTGTTCCCTGCCCACCCTGCTACATCCCTGTCCCCCGCCCACCCTGCCTCCCGGTCCCCCGCCCACCCTGCCTCCCTGTCCCCCGCCCACCCTGCCTCCCTGTCCCCCGCCCACCCTGCCTCCCTGTCCCCCGCCCACCCTGCTACATCCCTGTCCCCCGCCCACCCTGCCTCCCGGTTCCCTGCCCACCCTGCCTCCCGGTTCCCCGTCCACCCTGCCTCCCTGTCCCCGCCCATCCTGCCTCCCTGTCCCCCGCCCACCCTGCCTCCCTGTACCCCGCCCACCCTGCTACATCCCTGTCCCCCGCCCACCCTGCCTCCCGGTCCCCCGCCCACCCTGCCTCCCTGTCCCCCGCCCACCCTGCCTCTCTGTCCCGGTCCACCCTGCCGCCTCCCGCCTCCCGGGTCCCGGGTCCGGCGGCCACACCCCCGCCACGTAACACCTCCCACCCCGCCTTCCCCGCCTCCCCCGCCTCCCCTCACCTGTAATTAACCTGAGTGCTCCCAGGCCGGGTCTAGACTAGCAGACCTCTAATCGCCGTCTGGACACCCATCACGCACACTTCACAGGCTCCCACAGTCCAGTCTCCACCGGGCAGGCTCCCATCGGAAGGTCCTCGCCCTCAAATTACAAGTTATCTCTTAATGGACACTGGCGGAAGGCTGCTCTTCTGGGCTTTAAATGTTGGCTTGGTTCTGAGGTTTCTGAAAAACGACGAAATAATTAGTCATTGATATGTGTCACTATTTCTGTATTAAACGCAGACAGGAATGTGCTACAAGCATAAATTGTACAAGGGTATTATATGGAATTCAGGAACATCTGAGATATATTTGAATTCAAAGGGAAACAATATAACTTTTCTGGATATGTAAATTTAGGGAAGAGCAATATAACTTTTCTTGGTATGTGAATTAAGGGAGAGCTATGTAACTTTTCGGGATATGTGAATTCAAAGGGAAGTGATATAATTTTTCTTGGTACATGAATTTAAAGGGCAGCGATATAACTTTTCTGGATACGTGAATTTAAGGAGCAACGATTTAAGTTTTCTGGATATTTTCAATTTAAAGGGAAGCAATATAACTTTTGGGGATAAGTCAATTTAAGGGGAAGCGATATAACTTTTCTTGAAGGTTACTGATCATAAAGTAGGTCAATCTATTCATGCTCGGGAGAAGTTCGTCGTCATATCATAAACGTTGGGTGAGGGGGGTTTCTGGCCAGGGGCCCATTTTATAATCTAGGATCATACATGCAGCCCCTTTCTGTATATTGTACAAGGGTCCTCGTTAAATAATATTCAAGTTTGTTCACTAAGACAGTATTAGGAGTCCATAAGGTGGTCCATAAGTGTTGAAAAAAGTTGGCCCACATCGTCCCTGGGTCTCTGTTTGGCATACAGAAGTGGAATCCTAGATTATTAAACGGGCCCCTGATACACCTCCATTGAGGGTAATTGATTCAATCCGCAATATAACAACAATGAAAGACAAAAACACAGTAATCTACTGATATAAATCATATATAATCCCATATAAATCCTTTTATCAGTGGTATAGAAGCATAATAAGAACTAGACTTTCACAACATGTACAAGGAATGCCCAGATAATTATACAGCGATATTATGTTATAAATATGTTATATCATGTTAAGATGTACTAAAATGTAGAATATATTATATAATTATAAAAAAAACTTTTTTGGAGACAGCTGAACTCTGTTTATTAATCCAGAAAAAGTAGGTACATAATCACATTAGTAACTCATCTATTCTGTATGAACATGTGAACAATCCATCGATGCACAATTGTGTATGTTATATTGTTATCCCTGCCAGTTCATATATATCCAAAATACCACACTTGTTCACTCCAACGCTGGACAATAACTGGAAAAAGAAAACATACTAGAACCTCGCAACAGAGAAACAAATATAGAATTTTTGAACCATCAAAACTTTAACCTGTGATCACCAATTATTTCCTTACATACTTCATCAAATTGCAATAGAGCACCGTCCTCGTGGGGGAATTTTAGTCAATAGGTAAAAAAATAAAAATAATAAGACCTGTTCACTGCAGGTTGAAACTCCGTGTTCCACACGTCCACTGACCCTCCGAAGGCCACATCAAAGGAAGCCCTCCCCCGACCGCCGCACCCTGTCCGTTTGTTTATTAAACGCACCCCAGACCAGCGTATACTGACTGATTGTGTGCTAAACTAAACCTGCCAGTCTCCTGCCCCGCTGATCCGCTGGTCGTGCCGTATCGGCCGATCACACTGGTTCCAGTCAGTGCATTGGGGTATCAGCGCAGACGGTCGGTGGTCTTGGAGGCGTTTTTTGGGTTAGTTTTCCTGTTGGTGCCAATCAACGGATCGATATTTATTATCTAACTGATACAAAGTATACATAGGCGACACATAGGGAGTGTATATCTAGCTTACATATATATCCACCTGATACAAAGTGTACTTAGAAAACACATAGGGAGTGTGTATGGACATACCCGGAGCATACAGATATACCCACCTAATACAAAGTGTCTATAGTGTAGAAAATACAAAGGAGTGTGTATCACCATACCCAGAGCATATAGATATATCCACCTGATACAAAGTGTCCATAGAAAACACATAGTGAGTGTGTATCACTCTACCTGGAGCATACAGATATACCCACCTAATACAAAGTGTCCATAGAAAACACATAGGGAGTGTGTATCACCATACCCGGAGCATACAGATATATCCACCTAATACAAAGTGTCCATAGAAAACACATAGGGAGTGTGTATCACCCTACCCGGAGCATACAGGTATTGTCCACCTAATACAAAGTGTCCATAGAAACAAAACGGCCCACGATTTTTCTCTCCACCATTACGTAATATGGCACCATCGACTGACTTTTGAAGCCATCACGAAATCAAGCCGTGTTGAATTAAACGGTTGCGGCGACCAAATGTTTATTTTCCATACGTATTTTTTTGCATTCCTTCATACATATATCTTTTGTATTATTCATACCCGTATTGATCCGGTCAAGTTCCCAATGTATTTTCTTATCTTTTATTGATATAATTGATCCAAGATACCAATAGTAATTTTTCTAACTATTTTCCTTCCTCGAGGTAAGTTGCCACCCGCAGTATATATCTTATCGGTGGCAAAAGAGGTTAGAAAAGGTTGATCTATATACCCCCTACTCCCCACCCCAACAGTTGAGTTGAGTAAATTGCCGTTTAGGCCTGCAGTCAGAAGCACATATACCAATTAAAATGTCCACCACACTGAATAGCATTAATTAAGCGAACACGTCTAGTCTGAACCGTGACCGTAGAGTCAGCGGATAGGTTCCAATCACGGTACAGTGTTGTGGGATCAGGTAACCAATTATTTGATCTCAGTAGTGAGACCTTGTGTCTGGGGGTGGGGTGCTGTGTACGGTGTACTGATCACCTGACACCCCCACCACCACCCACACCACAACACACAGGGGCACCTAGACTTGATTAAGTCTCTGAATATGAACATTCATCAAATGTTTAAACACAATCAGGATAGGGTTCATTAGAGTATACAGTAGAACCCCGCCTAACGGACACCTCGCGTAAGCGTACAGTTACTTTGGTACGAAAAGGCATAAAACCCCGCTTAATGGGACCCTTATACCGGACACCCTGCCAAAAATAAATTGATATGTGTTTTTTTATGAGTTTGTGGGACTATATTCATAGAAAATACATTTACAATTCAAATTTCAATAACTTCGGATCCAATTAAGATATTGGATTATCGATTTCAGATTAACAATCCCCTTTGTCTCCCCTACATATCGGTGTATAGGACTTACATATTGGACCGGAGGAAACTTGAAAACCCCGCGTAAGCGGTCACCCCGCGTAAGCGGGCACTTTGGCCCGGAACGGAGGGTGTCCGCTTACGCGGGGTTTTACTGTATATCCTTCTCTGACTGGCCCATGTATGGTCCTGTATCCCAGCGAGGAGGGGTGAGGTAGGTGGAGGGGTAGCCTTGGGATGCAGGGACTGGAGCCAGTCTAAGGGACACCCAATAACTGAAACACTGCACTGAAATTCCCACCCCGTGAAATGTACAACAGACGCCAGCACGCACGCGCACTGGTCACGTCCAGTATGGTGGTGTCACGTGATAGAAAACAATGGGGTTTGATTGGTTCCCCAGAGGGTTTGGCCTCTGATGGGTCATTGAGCTTGGCAGTGTGAAAACTACCTACACTCACTGCACCACTCAATATAGGCCAGTTTACAATGGCCGGCGGAAACAGTGTAGATTTTGGGATTTCTCCTAATAGACCATTTTCATTTTTCACCTCTGGTGGCTTCAGAGATGCTAAATTATCGATGGGAGATATATATCGCACAGACACGTGGATTTTGTGTTGGCGATTTCAGAGATCGCTGGCGTTTCTCGCTTAAGCCGGAGACACATCAAGCGAGAAAGGCAGCGATATTTGAAATCGCCAACACAAAATGGCGTGTATATGTATGTGAGCTATTATTTCATATTTCCCTTGAGTATGGCTTCTGATACGCTACATTATCGGTGGGAGATATTACTATGAAAAAAATATCTCAGATGTATGCTTTTTTGTATTAGCGATTCCAAAGATCGCCACCTTGACTCGCTTGGTGTGTCTCCGGCTTAAGTTTGTCTGTGGCGTTATGCGGGTACACAACAAGCGAGTAACGGCAGCGATCTCCAGAATCGCCAACAAAGATTTGCGTCTATGTGCCATATTACTTTATAGTAATATCTCCCACTAATAATTTCTGACGTGAAATATGTAATAATAGCTCACATATACGCCATTTTGTGTCGGCGATTCCGGAAATCACCGCGTTACTCGCTTGTGTCTCCGGCATCATGTAGAGCACTGGGGAATGCTTGCTGTGGCTTCCTTTGGTCCAAACACGGCTGGTAGTTGCCCATCTCGTCACCAGTTGTCAGGGCGGTGGCGCTGATAGACACACACCAGGGGGCGCAGCGTGCACACCGCACACCACCTGGTGGGAGTCGTCAGCACTAAACAGACTGAGACGAACCACCTGCGTCTCCCCAGGGAGAAGAACGGGACGGGCTGTGGTCTAACAACGTCATCAGAGAACGGGTCACGTGGGGTCACAGGTAATGACGTCATGTTGACGTCATATAGAGTGACGTTCTACTATATACGTTACTCTGACGCGCTTTACGACTACACTGAGAATCCGTACCTTCATGACATCAATATAGAGTTATTGTTATCACTGAATTGTGTATGTAAGTTATAATGAATTTGTGATTTTGTGTGATGGTGGTAGAGTCCTCAATATATATATATATATGTATGTATGTATGTATGTATGTATGTATGTATGTATGTATGTATGTATGTATGTATGTATATATATATATTCATATATATATATATATTCATATATATATATTTGCAAAATTGCCCACCCCGAGGAGGATGAGACAGGTTACATGCGGAGCTTTCTCCCCATTTTGAAAATACTTTCTTGAAAAACGGGTGAAAACTAAGAGAGAAAAATTTTCGGTCCTGCTCGTGTCACAGTGACCGGTGAAGGGAGTGGAGAGCGGCATCCGGAGATTTACCTGGATAACATCCGGTGATCTGGCGTCATTATCCCAAAACAACAAAGATTAAAACGATACGCTCAGCGAATAATAAGGGATGACGGTTTATACAGGTGGGAGTCACCAAGTAACCACTGGTTACCGCATCAGTAACCGGGTAACCCGGAGGAGTGGGTGTGACGCTAGACAACAAAGCAGGAACCGCAGTGAATAGTTGATCTGTAGTATTGGTTACTCATTTATATTTATATAATCACGGTTATATATAATATATAAATATATACTTTTGAGACTGCATGTTTAGAGGACCACAAATGATTGTCAAAGTAACACTAGTGGCACATAGAAACCAGCTATACCATTATTGAGTGCCATCAATATAGAAAACTGTTTAAAAAATAAATAGAGTAGGTTTCAATTGATTGCAACGCCATGAAGATTTGTTTAGACGGAATTCCCCATTTCTCAACCCCCGACCCCCCACATGCGTATTTCTTTTCTATCTTTCCTATGTGTGTACCACAGTCCAGTCTCCCGTCCCTGCAGCACATATACATATAAAGACACTATCTTACTTAACAGAATACCAGCTGAAATCTAAGAAAGACGAATGGCAGTGAGTCTTTATTTTTGTGTAGAGATGGTAGCGTGTGATTGTAAATATATGTGTGGGGTGTTTGTGTAAGTATCGATGTATTTATAGATGGAGGTGTGGGCGTGCCTCAGAGCCGACATACGTCTTTATCACGAACATTATTGTATATCGACTTACACTAGTGCTGTTAACCTGTCTCCCCGATTAAATATCTGGATCCCCCTCGGACGATCGGGTCTCGTAAACCGTGGTAGATCGGTCGGCGATCCGCCCGACGAGAGGCCGATAGCTGCCTCGGGTCGGAGCTGGTGATAACCACATCCACTCTCCCAGCAGAGATCATGCGCTCTACTTCCTGCGGTCGCTTGTATCTCTGCCCCAATTTGCCTGTTTGGGCTCAAATCTGGCCCCTATGCTAGTTTTTGAAATATCCTAAATTCTGAGGGCTTTTAGCGGTATTTTGTGTTCTACTTGTAAATAGAGATGAACTTATTTATATGGTAAATAAAATACTCTCATTTCTGTTATTATTTATGTCAAATCAGACACAGTCTCTGGGATTACTTTCTTCAGTGGAAAGCACCTCATGTTTTAGGGCTTTGTTTTGTCAACAATGCCCATGTGCTCATTTGAAGGGGCAGTCTAATCAACTGTGGATTCCCATTATAAAATGGTTTAAGTATGAAAAAGAAACAACCAGATTGTCTGTGAAGCTCCTTTAACAATCTCCATATTTCCATACTCGTGATATGTGAGTTGTTTGACTTGTATAACTTTTGAGATTTGCCTTGTTTTGAATCTGAAATGTTCGCTGGTCTCCCCTGTCTCTAGTGGATACCCAGGGAACAGGCTTTGGGTTGGGGCAGAGATCAAGCCAGCGCTAACATCCGCGAAAGATCTGGGGGAGAGTGAACCACATCGTGGTACCCTAACTCCACCCCCACCTCCGGTAAGCACACACATTAAAAAAAAATTAGAGGGTGCTCGCACGAAATATATAGTATACGTTGCTTAAAAAAGGTCAGGGTGGTCACATACACTTTCAGCGTTCTGAGAAAAATGTATCCCTTCACTATTTCCGTGCTATTCGCGGTGCTATTGGAGAATGAGCAGGGTGCCAGTGTCTGAGGGTCTTAGAGGCGATCACTGAAATACCTCAAGACCCACTGTTGCTTGATATGTTTTGATCCTAGACACAGACAGTTAGAGAAAAGGCAAGTTGACTGGGTGTAAGTGGGTTACAGAAAACGATCCATAGACTCAATGTAACCATAACCTTTTAGCTGTTATTCAATTAAATTGCACGCTCATTTATCAATGACGAATATACTATTTGATCCTAGTTATTCAAGGAACAAGACATACAGTTCACCCTAGATTGGGAATTTTTCAATGTCGACATTTGTTGTATCTAGATTCGTGTCAAATATTTCTGTGGATGTACAGCTAGCTTCTCTAGGTAAATTCTAATAGTTGCTCTTCAAGCTTACCACTTCTTCATATTCAAGGATGTAATTCTTAATGAACATCTTAAAGGCATTTCATACAATACACACTGGCGCCACCGGTTATTTCATATGCTAGAAATTATCAATTCAAACTAGTTCCTATGACTTATTCTGATAATAAATGAGTGAAATATGAAATACATGTATCATCAACATAATCCAATAAGTAGACTAGGCCAATTTGCATTTGACTGATTTACATAGGAAATGTACTGAAAAATATAGTTTTCTTCAGTCCTTTGAAAAAAAGGCAACCTTTGACTAATAATTGACATCAATCAAAAATCACCAGGTGGCACCACTGTGAATTGTAGGCTATGCCTTTAAAGGTACCATACACACATACGCACGCCTACACATACGCTCTCAAAAGCATCTCGACGATTACAATCCCTCCGCGAGTGAAATATGGTGAAAACTTATCTCTCCTGTAGCAGTCGTTACCAAACACGAGTATAAATCGGGGCTATCTGCGTGTCTATGCGGGAGATAGGGCCGGGTGTACGGGGGCTTGGGGGGTAGGGTTACCGGCCCTCCTCCGCTCACGGCCGGGGGCTGGCTGGGGGGTCTCCGGGCATACTGACTTCATCGGCCGCACTGCCCCGCCTCATTCACATACACCCAGTATTAGACTGGCTCAAGACTTTGATTATGATCACACATTTAATGATCAAGGTAAATTATAGTGTCAAATCCACCAACAACTATATATGATTTGGGAACTGATCGTTCAACCCCGAATCAGTAGTTGTGCATTGGACTGCGTGCGGTGGCAGTGCATCCCTCTCATAAGATCTTACAGTCTCTAAATCGTAATCTGTACTCTCACTACGCTCTATGGAGGAGAATTCTTAACAAACTAGGGTTAGAGCCTTGAGAATCCACTAGCCTGCCTCCTGTGCTAAAGAAGTACATCAATGCAACCCAAAGATTCCTATAATCTCAATGATGCCACCTAGCGGGAATACTGTGTGCCAGTGGATTCCCAAGGCTCTAAGCCTAGTTTGTTAAGAATTCTTCTCCCGTAGAGCACAGTGAGAACCTTGTAGAGAATACCACTTAGAGAGTGTGAGATCTTGTGGGAAGGGTGCACAGAAGGCAGGGAGGGCGATAATGGGAGAACAGAGGGACTGAGGCCAGACTAACCCCACCTGGGACGAGAAGGGGTGAGGAAGGGGGTCGCTGGAGGTGGAAAAAAAAACCCCAAAAAAACACGTTATCAGACTCAGGAGATAGAATTTTAATCCGGATGTCTGCCATATCGAATAACCGAGATGCGTGAATTGACGCAACAGTGTAGAAGGTCAAATAATGACATAAAAAAGTAAACCGGTGGACCTACCTACCGCAGGGTGAGGGCTGATAAAATGCCACCTAAATCTCACGGTGACACACGCATCGCAACGGTACCCCTCCCCAGGAGCGAGAGGGTGGGATAAAGGTGGGAAGCCACTGCTTCAGTTTTAAAACTCAGTGAGTGCATCGTTAAGTGGCTTCTCAGTAGCCACCATTATCTCACCCCGGTATTTTGCTCTATAGGCTTATCATTCGGAACTCATACTCCACGGCCGTGAAGGTAGTACATTCAATACTCAATGGCTAATTTGGTGATTTATTTCATCAATAAATGATGTTATTTAGGTCGAGATAAAATGAGGAACTCACTAGATGAAAATAACCTGGTCCGGACTCCACTCAGCTTCGCTCGTGAATTACTCTGCGGTCAAACTCGGTGGAGTATGGGCCGAGTTATCTTTTTCATCTCACGAGTTTCCTTTTAAGTATCACCCAACTTCATGGCTTAGGCCACTCAAAAAACCCTTGTTTCTCATCACCGCGCGCATCAGAAAAAACGATTTTAGAAGATTTTTTTGTTTAGATAAATGAACCTTGATAGAAATTATGAAAGGTATGTGTATTTAGTATCAAATTAAAGCTCCTGATGTCAGGGATGCATTAAATGGAGAGCCAGTAAAAATCTGGAAACCCCGCATAAGCAGACACCCCGCGGAAGCAGCCACTTTGGCCTGGATCGGAGGGTGTCCGCTTATGCGGGGTTTTACTGTATGTCTGCCCTCCTTGATACAGCAAAAAAAAAGAAAAGGTGCCCTCGTCATATTTTTCATGACTTGGTGATGAGAAACAATTTTTTTGGTGAGTGGCCTTACAAGAGTGTTTATCAAAGGGGTTAGTCTGTTATCTCTTATAAAAGACACGTCTTCATCTTATTATTTTGTTCTGAAATACAGACGTATACATAAGGATACATATATATGGAAACTATGAAAAGAAAAGGTTGCTTCAAAATGTTCATTCTCATTTCCCAGTAAAACTCTCTTTCTTTGTGCTTAATTCATTCAGTCCTGCCCTCTAGTGGTTGCATCATGCCCTCGCTCTGAGGATATTTTCGAAGAGACCCCAGAGAGTCCTGACCCTATATGCACTGATCTCACACGATTTACAAGTATAACTATGGAACCAAGGCTTTCCTCGGATACAATAGTTCTAAACCTTGTGAATCAGAATATTCTTTTCTATATTAGTGAACAATTCATGAAAATGAATTTATTATTTCTTATGTAAATTTATATTCATTTCTTATCTGAAATAACACATCAGTAATGCCTCCAGGCATCTTCAAGCCCTACATGGCAATGCCTCCAGACATCTCCAGGCCTTATTTTCTCAGCCATCTTCAATGTCTCTTAAATATCATTATAGAGGAAACCTATAGGGTCAGTGCTAGTATCCCATCGAGTTTGAATCGCGTAGTAATTCACAAGGTAAAACTGCGCGAAATGAGTAGCGATTCAAACGAGCTGTGATCGAGCTCTGACCCTATACTCGAATGGGTTTCTGAATTGATCTCACTCTTCACATTGACTAATGGGCTAACATTCGTGACATAATATCTCATGGGCATTGGGTACGAGTTCCCAATGATAAGTCTATGGAGAAAAGATACCAAGGCTAAGATAATAGACGATAACCCTTGTACGAGGTAGAGAAAAGGGTTTTCATGTATGATCCTAGATTATCAAACGACCCCCTGGTTTAAGTATTTCCATAGCAGCAAAGTAGGGTGATAAAGAACGGATCGAGATTTTATAGTCAGCGAAATTGGGTAACATTAAAACGAGAAACAACTACAGAGCATCCACCTGGTAGTTCGGCATGTGTGGTAACAATGGGAATGCCTTTGTGTATCTTAAAATGGATCACGTTTCCCGGCAAGGGCGTTGATTACCTCCATTATGCCCTTGGAATAAACCTATCCCTGCATAAGATTAAATGATGGTAAACCTGTCTTGATATAACATCAATAATCCTTAGTCTCGGCGCCAGTAGCGCTCAACATCACACTGATCAACGTTCAAGTGGGGATCCCTCCCCTAAAAGACACTTGATACGGGGAGGGTTACACTTTCAGACCAGATTTAGGAATAACCACTTGACATCGCGGCACCACCTTCAAATCGTCACAAAAGAGGGGAGAGAACAAGCAAATAAACCAACCACTCTACTCACTATGCCCTCCCCACTTACACAATACGATATACGACCACCCCCTAGCGGCCTCCTGCAGAACCAACGTGAGGAGCCGCATATTAAAGCACATGCCTTCATTCTATAGAGATGAACGATAAGCCTGTGGATACAATGGGAGGCTGCAAGTCAATTTGGGAGGCTCTTTGGGCAACACTTTTACTCTGAGGTGAAATCTGATTGTATCTGTACACTCTCCCACCCTTCTACACAACGCTATCTATTCGTCATTGTCAAATTAGAGGAGAAGTCGAAATGGAAAGGTGAAGAACAAAGAATCGTGAAGAATACCTGTCTGTCTGAGTCACACAGATTTGTTTACCTTCACTGAAACTTGTCCTGTGCGTACCAATACCGTATAGAGCAATTAAAGATGCTAAAAGTAATACAGGTTTATATACCGAATATTTAACTGTTTGCAGGTTTATAAAGAATTGCATTGATAATCGTATAAATAGATAATACGCCACGAGTTTGGATGCTCCGCAATGATCATCGAGGCGAAGGCGAGTGACGATTAGGCCTGGCGTCCACCTTCTATGAAAGAAATTTAGACCTACCGATATGGCACCAATACAAAAAGCAAATATCGAAGACATATCGGGAAGGTGTAAAATCGTGGACATATGTCTGGACATGCCAATCCACCATGCATTGTATGGGTTTTTTATCTGTATCTAATTGCAGAAACGTGGTCAACTGCCCCAATATTAGGTGACCTTCCGACGCGATTTCGATTTTTTATCGGGAGGTGCATCGTAGACCATATCGGAGCCATATCCTAGTAGGTGGAGGCTGGGCCTTACAGAGCATCCAAATGATAGGAGTATTGTTTATTTCATGATGCGAGTGCGGTTCTTGATTAATCTCAACTCTTTCACTATTTAACAACAGTGAAATATCAGATTAATTCAAATTACTTCCCTAATCCTGTTAAGGACGTTTGAATCTCGATTTTCATGTCTTGCCTTCTCTCTGAAATCCTTGCTGCTAAGGCCTGGTGTCCACCTACTACGATAGAAATTTAGACCTACCGATATGGCACCGATACAAAAAGTAAATATCGGAGACATATCGGGAAGGTGCAAAATCGTAGACATATGTCTAGACATGCCAATCCACCACGCACTGTATGGGGTTTTTATCGGTGTCTAATCACAGAGACTTGATCAACTGCCCCGATATTAGGTGACCTTCCGACGCGATGTTGATTTTTTATCGGGAGGTGCATCGTAGACCATATTGGAGCCATATCGTAGTAGGTGGACGCCGGGCCTTACAGAGCATCCAAATGATAGGAGTATTGCTGGGCTCTCTGAATTTAAAGCAAACCGAAATTCTGAATATGTGTTTGTGCAGTCTATACACTGCAATGATAATGATGATATGGACGCCTACAGGATAATTTGCAGTTAGATGCATTAAACATCAGGACCTTGAAAAGGCAATTAAACGTATGAATAAAAAGAATACTTTATATTTGTGTTTTTCTTCGTCTTTGTATATGCATATATATATATATATATATATATATATATATATATATATATATATATATATATATATACCCCTTACATATGGTGTGCCTACATGTATGTTCTTGGATTATTCTCATAATCATATCTGCTGATTCTCTTCTATTACTAGACTGATCATCGACTATTTTTCCTGGCCCGCACTCCATCCTACTCGTGATATACTTACTCTCTCCGGATCTGCTCCACGATTCCCTTCCTCAAGGAGCACGGTGGTCTCTGTAGACCACCAACATCCCCACCGGGCCCTTCAGTCCACGCGTGTCTTTTTAACAGCGGCATATGTGGTCGAACAGGCGAGTATTGTCTGCATTTCTTTCTCTTCTTTATTCACTTCAGAGGTTTTCCCGAACTTCTAAAAGCCCCACTGCAGGCTTGTATCGCTCCTATTGGACAGAATTAACACTGTAAATCCCACAGTTCCCCTGCCTGATAGACGACCTTAAGAAATCATATTCGTTTTGACAACCGTAGAACCGGTTTCCCTCCGCGGATCTATACCTGGCGTAGTAATACACAAAGGACGGACAAATAGTCCACCCCTGTCTTTTCCCATAACTCAGCGTGTTATAACCAGTGATTTATGTGCCAGCCCAAACACGTAATTCAAGTAACGAGTGTTTACAGTTAGAAAGTCATGTTTAGTTTTCTTCAGCGCCGCTAGAGCGTTTGAAGCGGCCTCCCCCTGTCGGCGGGTGTCGGCACTAGAGATGCGCGCGGCGCCGGATGTCTTCTTCCGCGTCCCTCGACGTCTCACTCGGCGTCTTGTGTCCGCCATTAATTCTACCGGAAGTCACATCAACTGGTGTGGTCTGCCACCAGGGGTCGTGCAGGTCAGCGGGGGCAGATTCATCTCGAGTGCTCACCACCATTCCTCTCATCAACCTCTCAGTGAACAGAGTCTTGGTGGTCCATTCAAATTTGTCCGGAAATTTCAAACATTTTTCTCGTAATGGCACGACTATTCGGATCACATTTAATCAGTTTTTGTATTTTTTTTTAAAACTCGGGAGTGGGGAAATGAAAACGTAGAGCTCCTGTTATCGGTTAGTTAACTCCACGAGTTCGCCTTTCTGACAATTGGCATGGGAATGCGGGAGGAGGTGGTAACCTGTAAATGTCGGGGTGAATGTGGGAAGTCAAAACACGCTCCCGCTGGCGTCGGCCGTCCTAACTGATACCCAGACACCCCGACGGGAACCAGCCAATACTGGGCGACCACTGCTGCCACCTATCTCCCGCCGGGAGAAGCAGGCGCCTGCCCCCCCCCCCCCTCCCTACACACACACACACACACACACACACACACACACACATACATTCAGCTGTTGTCTGGGTTTTCGGTCCGTGACGTTTGGATTCACACGGGTGAGTGGGGAATTAAAATTGGCTCCTGTTTCTCTGAGCAAACAAAGTCACAACAGTGTTCAGTAGGAGGTGGAGCACACTCAACACTGGATTCTTTGAAGCTAAGGCGGATTCATGTATCTCACAGGGTGTTTGTCTCAGGCGGGATTCACACAGTGAGATTCATGTACCTCACAGGGTGTTTGTCTTAAGCAGGGTTCACACGATGCAATTTATATACCTCACCGGCTGTTTTCCTCAGGCGGGATTCACACTGTTAGATTCATGTTCCTCACAGGGTGTTTGTCTCTAGCGGGGTTCACACGATGGGATTCATGTACCTCACTGGGTGTTTGTCTGAGACAAATCCTGCTGTTATTCTGTACTCGATCTCAATTTCTTCGTCGAAATTGTAGGGTTCCATTTCCCTGAGACATGTTTTTCCATGCAATTGCTGGCGACATTTTCCCCTAAAAAGGAACATAATCTCAATAGATTTTGAACCCTGTTAGGTACCTGAATCCCACTCTGATTTGCCACTAAAGATAAAAAAAAGTTTGATTCCCAGACACCGATATAAGAGGTAACTACAAAATGGTACCCAACAGAATAGATAGACAATAATGAATGGTTTTGTGGACAAGCGGCCGTAAACCACGAGTGGTTGATGCGTTGTAATACACGAGCGGCGAGTGCTTTACAGAGCCGCCTGCCTAAAAACCATCGTATGTTGTATTTATTGTCCATCTTCTTCAATGAATTAAACCTAGGAATCCCCAAATCGAAGGTAAAAGCAATAGGGAATACATATGTACATGTATTTCTTTGCCCTTAAGCACAGGTGGACTATTTTTCTCTATACTATACGATGGCTTTCGGGCCGTATACCAAAGATTTTAATCCGTATACCACAGTTTTCAACAATTTTGAAGTAATGGTTAGTGGTTAACTGAGTCCCCGTACATTCTCAATTAGTACTTAGTATATCATGGATAATTAATATATATCCATGGTACCTATTAGTGTTAGTAAAAGAGGTCGTTCCTTAATCATATGAACCCATTTCAAATCTTAGAAATCTATAAAAACGATATCTTACTGGGAATGCCTACATTTTGGTTGTTTAGGTACGAGTGAATTTGCTGTTTCGATGTTTGTTGAAGCATGGCTGAACAACCAAAGTCTATACAGCCACAAACGTATCTCAACAGTTAAGGGGGGCGTCCACCAACCACGACAAGGCTACGACAAATGCCGACATGAAAGTTCCAATCGTAGTCTTGTCGCAGCCTTTTCGTGAGAAGAGCAGTGTCGGGACAGCGGTGTTGGGGCGTGTCGTAGACATTGCTGATTGCCGTAAAAAAGGCGCCCATGGTTCCGACACACCACGACAGTGATATCGAGGAAACCACAACACTCCACGACAAAGGTCCAGTCGTAGCAAAAATCGAACATGTTCGATTTTGTCGTAGCCTTGTCGGAAGGCCCCGACAGGCCCCCGACAAGCTTCCAGTCGCAGCCTGTTGTGCCTTTGTCGTATCCTCTTGTCGGGAACTGGGGTCCACTAACCACGACAAGGCTACGACAAGGCTTCCAATCGTAGAGCTGTTGTGGACCTTGTCGGAAAGCCATTGTCGTAACCTTGTCGTGGTTGGTGGACGCCCCCCTTTAGACTTGCTCAAGTCTTTGATTATGAACATTCATTAAATGATTTAAAACAGTCAGAATAAAGTTCCTTATAGTATGTATCCTTCTCTGACTAGCCCATGAATCAAAGTGTCCCTGCCAGGAGGGTAGCCATAGTGAACTGGACCAATAGGATTGGTACACGGATATTTGTTGCTCCTGTTCTAAAAACTCTAAAACCAAATTGTAATGCATATATGGAATCTTTGGGTTACCATGGTTCAAACCTTTGGAACTCACAACCTGAGAGTATAGGCAGTATTGAAACATACAAAGAATTTAAGTCTGTGAGTAAGAGGAAAATTTTCTGTATTCTAGAAGAAACAGCCTTGGTAATCTAAATTTTGATTGTAAACAAATATAAGCAGTATTTGTGAAGATTGCATCTGTCTTTGTTGATAAAGGATAAATCGTTGAAGTGACCCTCTGTGTGGTCATTACAGCACACAAGCAGTTTTTGAAGTTGCTACATAGTTGTTGATCCATGAGGCAGAGAACTTATACTTATGTTGATCATGTTTCTCATCTGTTATTTGTGACAGAGGCAAATCTTTTATTCTTATTTTGTTATATAACTTTGTCATAATGTATGATTGCAATATTATTACTTACTATTAAGAAATGGTTTAACATGGGAAAAAGGCAGTGCAATGAAAACCAGTTGCTGTGACAACTGAGGCAATTGCCCCTTTTGAGGGTCTAGTGGTAAAAGTGTTTTTCTGAGCAAGAATTATATCAAAGTATCGAATGTAAACCTAATAAAGAAACTGAAGAAGAAAAAAAAGGGACCGAAGCAAGTCTACTCAACAGTATCGGCGGTGTATTGGATAACAAGCACTGTTATGGTGACAGATAATGGGAATACGAGAATCCTCGTCCACAATAAAACCCTTTTATATATCTGTCTTCGCCATGGCACATACGTATTCCAAATGATAACAAACTTCTAAGTCTCGGTGAAATAGAATATTATCGGTGATAGATCAGCGGATCCAAAAACCATGTATATTCTGGCATTTCCTTCGTATCTTGGTGAGTCAGGTTTAAACAGTCCCTACCACCTTCTAGATATTAGGCCACATACTTAGGCCCGGCGTCCACCTACTACGATAGAATCGTAGACCACCCGAAATGGCAGCGATACAAAATGTTAAAATCGGTGCCATATCGCGAAGGTGCAAAATCGTAGACATATGTCTAGACATGCCAATTCACCACGCATTGTATGGGGTCTTTATCGGTGTCTAATCGCAGAAACGTGCCCAACTGCCCCGATATCAGGTAACCTTCCGACGCGATTTTGATTTTTTATCGGGAGGTGCATCGTAGACCATATCTGAGCCATATCGTAGTAGGTGGACGCCGGGCCTAACTTATAAACTCGGTAGAACATGCACCTATGTAATCTAAGGCCTGGCGTCCACCTACTACGATATGACTCCAATATGGTCTACGATGGAACTTCCGATACAAAATCAAAATCGCATCGAAAGGTCCCCTAATATCGGGGCAGTTGACCACATTTCTGCGATTAGGCACCGAAAAAAGTCGTGATTTCTGCAATGATGGTTCAATTTAACCCGTTTATACATATCGGAAAGGACTTTTGTAGATACTCTAACACATGAGCAGATGTGATGAGCAGATGTGATGAGAAACCATTCAGAGATGGACAGAGACTGGAGTGCACACGTTGAGATTCTGTGAGACTGTAGGTAAAGTATTCACCCCTGATCTCTATTCAGGGGTGAACAGCTGTTCTATGTTAATTGGCGAGGCTCTTTGCAGTTAGGGAACCAGCGAGGAAGACTGAACAAAATGGCTGGACCTGAGAACCAGCCAAGCTTCACTGGAAAACTGCGTCTAAATACACAGTTATAACATAAGATACAGCTGTTTTTAAGGATGGGTATATATTTATCGATTCGATTTTTTCTCACATACATGGATGTCAGAGTGTGCGCAGTATGAAAAGACGATTCCAGTGGAGGGCTCTATGGCAGAGGAACCCGGCCCTTTAACCTACCCCTAATATAAAATCCCATAGGCTTAACATTGAGTTTCCGTATGCCACGCTGTCTGGCATATGGAGTTTTATATGCCACTAGTGGCATTCAGATTTGTTATCACGTAATATTCCAAAATCGAGGAGACTGGGTAGGATAAAATCAAAACCTGATTCGTTTTAATCTTGGCCATGCACCGCATGCCACTCCTGGAGTTTGGGCTCCGGACTTCACTCAGCGTTGCCTCATGAAGTCACTATGCCAAACTCCAGTCGTGGCATACGGTGGCCAAGATTAAAACTCATCCAGTTTTACGATAGTATGGGACAGGGCCGGGTACACTGGCTAGTGAGACTGTTGACGGTGCGTCAGTTCCCACCCCAGTCAAACCCCGCACACACCGGCTGGCCGTAGTTACCGCGCCTACACGACACACACCGACAAATTGCAGCAAATGGCGAGCGGCGCGGACAGACGGCGCAGCTTGCCCCGCGCGCGGCCAGCGAGGGGCAGAGGTCGGCCGGGCGCCTCTCAGTCCGAGATTAATCACCAATTAACCATAATCACCAATCGCCACCGTGAAATGGAGCCGCCCGGCGCCAACACCACTTCAAAGACCAACTCTCGCCAGTGTCCGTTACAGCGCGTGAAACGCCGAGAGGAGGCCGCGCCGACATCGAGGCTCGCGTTTCGGTCACGTGACGTGCCAAAAGTCGTCTGCTGAGGTCTGGGGCACTCTCCTAGCAGAGACTCTGCGCTCTATTTCCATTGCTCGCTTAATATCTCCTCACCGACCTGCCTGTTTGGGACCAACTCTCTCCCATCCGCCAGCCTTTCAAATATCCTAAATTCTTAGCGCGCTGGGCAATATTTTGTGCTCTACATGTATATACAGATGCACATATTACATGGTAATTATTTACACTCATTTCTTTTATTTGTTATGTCAAACCAGATGTAGTCATAAGGATTACTTTCTCCGGCGGAAAGAATCTCAAGTGTTGCAGGGCTTTGTTTGTCAACATAACACATGTGCTCACTTGAAAGGGAAGTCTAATCAAATGTAGATTAACACATTATAAAGTGGTTTAAATCTGAAAAATAAACAGCTGGATTGTCTGTGAAGCTTCTTTAGCGATTCCCATATTTCCAAACTCAATACATCTGAGTTGTTTGGCTTTATAACTTTTAACACTTTCCTTGCTTTGAATCCGAAATGTTCGCTGGTCTCTCCTATCTTTAGTGGATACCCGGGGAACCATCTTTGGGTCGGAGCAGAGATTAATGAACACGAAGATCTGCTGGGAGAGTGAGTCCGGGAGTGGCGGGAAACAAAGTGGACTCAGCTGTGGCTCCCTCTGGTGAGCGTGTGTGGCGTTAGAGCGTGGCTTTCCCCTTGTTTATCTACTCTCTGCGTGGTCCCATCCGACTTGTCACCCACACGTCGTTAATCTAGTCCGAAGGCCAAACAGTTTAAGCTGTCAAAAAATAAATAAATCCACAAAAGCCTTTCATGAATCGCCGGGCTTTTTTTTGTAGCACCCTTCAGTGAATTTTCTACCATATCTATATATCGTGTAACACAATGCTTGGAATCGAGTCTTGAATAAAGTCACAAAAACATGCACGACCGAGGAGATCAAAGAGAGTTGTGTAAGATTAGACAGGTTGGTGCATTCTGTTTGTAGACTTGGCACCAGTACAAAAATCAGTACAGACGGTGGAGGAAAACAGGGATCCACTTTATTTCTTTTAAATTTTATTTTCCCTAATAGTTTCCAAATACAACAGGAACTAATGCCAGTTCTTAAAATTGAACCTGAGAACTTTTTTAGGACCTAATCCCAGTTATTAAGATTAATCCTGGGGACTTTTCAGGAGGCTATTTGTTATTTATACTTAAGTTAACATTTCAACCTACTAGAATGGAAGCTAAATACACTTACCATCTTGGTTAATGGTGGACATAATTATAAAGGATTTCCTCATCACAGAAGAGTATACACCTTTATTACCCACCTATTACGGAATCTAAATAGGAAATGTATAGGGAACCTGGAATTAGCTACCCGGAGATTCTGGCATGTCAGAATCTCCTGCAGGAGATTCTGGATAAATAGTCCTGTCCATAATGAGGTTGAATCATCATGTAGGCCTACTTCGAAATAAGTTTCTTGAATGTTCATTCACTTTTAATTATTTATAATCAATCATGATTATCTCATTTACCATCAGAAATCACTGTCATAAAAGACATGCTTAAGTCATAGGTTGATGGCGAACTATATTATTGGCGTAAGTCTACACCGAATTACTGCCACACTTGACAGTGCTGTGGTGTCTAAACTAAAAGTCTTGCAGACATTTTCTTATTGCAAGAGATCTTGTAGGTGGGCAATAAATACGATAACGACTGATTTTGTACACGAGTGACCGTAATCTCCTCATAGTTGATGACGCAATATCTTCGCTAATCGCTCGGATATTACTACGCGTCAACTACTCAGAGATTACGGCCACTCGTACACAAAACCAGTCATTATTGTGTATTTATATCTGAGACTGAGTATAGAAATATCTTAAGATTCACCTTTGGCACCGACCCTTGCATGTTCAACCGGGCTCTGGAATTGATGTAGATAAAATACATTTGTTCAAAAAGAGACAATGCTAGTACCCCCTGAGGAGTAGTCGACTTTAGACCTCCATACCATACATAATATCATGACAAGTTATGAATTGGAGATTTATCAATAGAAGGTGGTTGTTTTTGTTAGGTTGGTATGACAGGACACATCTACATCACGTAATGGTGTTTAATGAGGCTGAGTAAAGGACGAGGTTCACGTGGGGGCAACTCGATACCAGAGCCATTCTACATCAATAGAGACCTTACATTATGCTCGTCTCTCGTATGGGAACCAAGTATCCATCTGCATTAGGCATCGCGCCACTTGTCTGATATGATAATAGCGATATGAAATGAATATATTGTTATTTCTTCAGACATATCTATGGCCCTTGGTAATGGTTCTTAAAGGCATATCCTCCAATTGGCAGTGGCGCCACCTGGTGATTTTTAAATAATGTCAATTATTAGTCAAACCTGGTTTCTTTCTAATTGCATTTAACATTATGTCCAGTTTATCCAATCTTAATAGGTAAGATAGGCCAATTTACATTTGCTTGCTTTACATAGGAAATGTACTGAGAAATATGGTTTTCTTCAATTCCTTCCAAAACAAGGACGGTGACCTATGGTTTTAAAACCTAGATAAGAAGTGCTATTTATGTACTCTCTTCTGTGAAAGTTTGAGGAGATTGACATGGGTTTTACTATGTGAAATAATACTTTTTAGAATTTCTATATATTTTAATATTAAATTGTCAATATTGATATATAAATACAAAAAAAACTAGCACGGTGACCCCCGATTTTTAAGTGAGATATGTGTTCCACAACACTTGGAGATTATTACTTCAATTTTCAGGAAATTGACATTGGTTTTAATTTTCAAGCCAAATTGTCCGATATGCTTTTAAGACAGATCGTGCAATCCTTAATTATAAACTAGGAGCAAATTCCTTGACGAATGAGCGTGCAGTTATGAATAAGTAACAATTAAAAGGTTTTAGATACATTCAGTCTATGGATCATTTTCTTTAATCCACATGTACCCAGTCAACTTTCCCTTTCTGCAATACACTGGCCACCAGAGTTGCACTACGTTGGCTATGGTCAGGTTCAAGACAAATGCTGGCATTTGGGTGATTTCTAAATTCTATTGATTTTTGCAAATAAGTCTGGAATATATAAGTTCCATATATCAGCAAATAGAAAATGCAAAAAAATGGGCATGTCTGAAAATGTACGTGTTTAACTATTGTTATCTATGGGAAACTGCAATGTTTGACTTTGTTGCTAGATGACACTGATGTTCTATTTCTATTTTCAAATAATTCTGGATTATGATAGTTGGGAACATGTACAAATGAGAAATGCTAAAAATTACTATGTCAATGTGCTGATTTTTATGGGAAGGCCATCTGAAGAAGGTAAATGCTTATCTATTGGTGTCTATGGGGAACTGCTATATTTTCATGAAACCAGATGGCAGCACCAGTGTTGAATTCGGGGGCAGTGCGAAACCTACCCGCTTTTGTCTTTAAATCTGCGACACCTTGACCCACTACCTGAAAGTGTCTGTTACTCTCCCAGCAGATCTTTCACCTGACCTACACCTATGGTTGGAGAGTATGTTATTTTCTACTCTTGAGGCAATTTTTTCCATGTCCTTACTTCCTCCTTTCTGTGTGCAGCAGTTGCCAGCTGTGGTCTTTCTGGGTTTCCCACCTACAGATGAGATCATATCTATACTGGCGATATTACGTTGCTACCCTATGAAGATTTAGATAGGACGGTTTGGGTGTTACTCAGTTTATAGTTCGGATGACTTTATAGATAGATCCCTGTTCACCCAAAACCAGACTCTGAAACCTGAGTTTACAAACTTTATTGAATACCCTGCTTTAACAAGCCACATTTCTACAGTACCTTGACACCAGAATGTCAAGTAAAGCCAAGGGAATAAGTCAGCTTCAGAAAAACCTACAACCCCTGGCGTGAGGCTCCAAGGAGTTCACTCTTCACAGAGAAATGCACAGAGAAACCTGTCAACCTACTGCGGACCCTGCAGACCTAGTTACGTAATCTAGTCGAACCCGTAGCACTTCCATGCATGGACCCACCGGAATCACTGCACAGCAAGTATATTCAGCACCCGCGTCCTCTAGTGTAAAGGACCACACGACTGGCTGAAAATAATTACCACAAAGGGAGACTTTATGATTAGCTTGTGCGCTATGAGAATATCTTAGTAACCTCTTAGTTGGAAAGGTTTGGAGACAGAGGTGATGGTCAATTTATTTCTGCAACTGCCTGAGTCTAGGATCCAAACATATCAAGGACCAGTGGATCGTGAGGTATTTCGGTCTCAGGTGGGCACGCCTGTAGACCCTGAGACACTGGCCCTCTGCTCCTCTCATACTATCACAGTGAATCGCATGCAGATAGTAAAGGGATAGTTTTTTCAGCAAGCTGGAAGTTCATATGAGCACTCTAACACTTAGGCAACGTATATAGGGTGTGCAAGCACATTCTAAAAAGGGATTTCGGAGATGAGGCATGATTCGAGTGCCAGTACAATTAGAAAGGGGAGAACGGAACTACGACGCCACCTGCCGGCATCTGATCCTTTATAATTTGGGCAGAAATACCAAGTTCGTAATACTCGGTGAGTATTTCTGACCAAAACATCCCTGAACAGATTCCATTCAGTCACACTAACTTTGTCTCCATATATCATCCTACCCCCAATAAAAAAAACGCCATAGGCTTAACATTGGATTTGTTTATATCACAGGTGTGACATAAAGTGCTGTTTATGTCACTTCTTTCTAGTATTCAAAAATCGTGGCTCCGTAATCTCACGAGTCGAAGACGAATGAGACTATGGAGCCAGCAAAATGCGTGACATAGATAAACTCATACTCAAAATCGTGACGTCTCTATATAGTACGCGATGCTCGGGGATGCCGTGAGGTGTCGTCGTAGTTCAGTCCTTCTCTTTCTATATTAAGCGCGAATTCCGATTTGCCTCAATATATTGTCATACTATAAACTCTGTTCATAGTGGTATGATTTTATAATCTTCATATTCCAATAGCATGAGAGAGGTTAGTGAACCTAGATAAAAAGCAACAATTGAGGGAGGGAGAGAAAGAGAAAGGCTTCCAGAAGTAGCTCGTATATGTAATTTCAATGGAGAATCAAATGTACAATCTCCACTCGCCTATTGGTTCTGTGGTGCTAGAATATGGAAGCTTAGAAATTGAAACGTGATGCTTAATGATATGATCATAGAATGATTCAACATATAGAATCATGCTTGGCACTTGGGGATGTGTGATGCTGTATGGGCAACTAATGGACATTGTCACCAATGGGCGAGAAATATGGATCATTGGTGATATGAATGTGGATTTAAGAAAAACAAACACTACTGACTATAGCTCACTCTTCATACATGTCTCTGGCCCAAAGCAAATACTAGACCTAACGCTAATGGTGGCACGATCATTGACCACACGTCCGCTGCTGTAGAATTCATTTTGAAGGAAAATCATGAAATTATTCCGGTCGGAGGTGGGGGCTTCAACAATTTATGATAATATGGAGAAAACCTTTGAAAGTTTAGGGTCAGAGCTTGTATCCCATCGAGTTTGAATAGCATAGTAATTCACAAAGCAAAGCTACATTAATTACGTAGCAATTCAAACGAGATGGGATCGAGCTCTGACCGTAAACTTGAATGGGTTTCTGAATTTATCTCGCCCTTTACATTGACTAATGGACTAACCTTTGTGACATAATCCCCTATTGGATATTTTTGCTAGATACTCAATGGGCTTTGGATAAGATTTCCCAATGTTAAGTCTATGGAGAAAAAATACCACCCCTCTCATAAGATCTCACAGTCTCTAAGTGGTATTCTTTGCAAGGTTCTCACTATGCTCTATGTGAGAAGAATTCTTAACGAACTAGGCTTAGAGCCTTGAGAATCCACTGGCACACAGTGTTCCCGCTAGATGGCATCATTGAGATTATAGGAATCTTTGGGTTGTATTGATGTACGTCTTTAGCACGGGAGGCAGGCCGGTGGATTATCAAAGCTCTAAGCCTAGTTTGTTAAGAATTATTCTCCTATAGAGCGTAGTGAGAGTACAGAACACCACTTAGACAGTGTGAGATCTTATGAGAGGGGTGAAAATACCAGGGGTGAGATAATGGCAGTGAGTACATTCTGGTTGGGTGCGGAATATGAGATATCCTGGTTCCCATGATAATGTTACATACACCATGTGCTCACAGTTATCACCACCTCTCACCAGGGGGTGCTGGTGTCGCCAACTGCTCACGGAGTCGCTCGCTCAAAGTGCCCTAATATAGAGATAAGGCCCCACGGCTGACCTCTGACCCTTGACCTTAGAGGTCACCCACCCCGGCATTTGTAATGGATAGTTAGATAATATAGTGTCGAGAGAGGAGTTTAGAAAACAGTCACACGAAAGAAAGAAGAAAGCTATGGCATCCTTCAGCGTACTTTATCATCCAATCAGAACAGACATGCACACATGGACGAGCGCCTGCGATTAACCTCCAATCATCATCTCGTCATCTTTTTATGATTTATCTCAGTATTGACCACTCGGACCCCAACAGCTGCGAGCCCTCCTTTGAAATAGAAACCACGGCATTTAATAAAAGATTCCCTTTAATGTCACACCGGCCATGCTTTTTTTAAACTACCATTTATCATTCGTTATGTACATGACTAGGAAATTTTAATATAGGACTATTGTCAGAATAGACCAGAAATGTAAGTTTTCCATTTTTTTCCGTGGAAATCCACTTTTTCGTATTCAGTATAGGTAATTTCTTTTGCTTGGGTCAAATCAATATTGATTTATCCCAATTTACGCATTTACGCCAATAACACAGTGGTTTGAACCTCCTCCACATGGCCGAAAAAACATATTGTCAAAGTTTTCCCGATCTCTATGAGGCAGAAAAGGCCATATAGAAATGTTTCCTCTTTTTCCCCTGTCCCCAACTGCCATCACTCATATTAGACAGTATTTGAGGTCATTCCATGTAGATAGAAAATAGAATGGTCAAGTTCAGCATGAATCAACGTAAAGATATCAAGGACACAAAGCGCAGCCTCATAGCCCAACTAAACACTGATAATTAAAAATCTTTGTAATGTAAATGGTTGTCCCCCCGCTGCCAACCTCCGACAAGTAAAGTTGTATCAAACTACAATCTATCATAATAATCATTGTACATACCATCATCAGGAAACAGTATTTAACTACCATTGTATCTGTTATTTAACGACCTACTGATATACAGTGGTCATTGTTTAACAAAATCTTCAACTATCACTGAATTGACAGTCAATATCAATCTTATTTCTGAATTCCTCCTTATGTTGACTGTATAAAGCCACCTTTGCTTGCAGAGCTCAATTTGAATTGATCTACGTTTCTAAATACGTCATGGAGGTAAATTCACTGGAAAATTCTATTGATGTTTCATAAAACTAAAATGATTATATTACATTATCAATGTAGATAAAATGTGAGAAAGTAAGGCGTGTAAGCACCAAGATGTAAGCATAAAAGTAAGACAAATCCCTTCCTAAAATCTTCGGAGAGTCAAGTGTTCCGAAGGAAATGAGAGTTGTCACTTGACGACAAACCACATGCTCCCCACTAGACTTGCTCAAGTCTTTGATTATGAACATTCATTAAATGATTAAACATAATAAAAATAAAATTCATTAAGTATGTATACATCCTTCTCTGACTGGCCCATGACTAAAGACTTGTCCACTATGAACCAAATCTCCTGTTTATGGCCCCAGGCCACTCCCTGTTACCCTATACCTCCTCCTACCCCTCCCCCTCCCCTCCTCCAGTTCCCTGGCCGCCTGTGTTGTCATAGCAATAAATTTTGCCTGCTCCTGACTGTGACCCGTTTGAGATTAAAGTGAGAGGGTATCAATCTGCCAGCAGATATCCTGACCAGTAGCCAGGATATCTGTATGGAGACTATTGGGAATACTGGAGCTAAACAGCGCCAGAAATCCAACACCATTACCGATTGTACCAGTCCATGTATCCAAACGAGGAGGGTAGCCATAGGATGCAGGGACGGGAGCCAGTATCCCAGCGAGGAGGGTAGCCATAGGATGCAGGGACTGGAGCCTGTATCCCAGCGAGGAGGGTAGCCATAGGATGCAGGGGCTGGAGCCAGTATCCAAACGAGGAGGGTAGCCATAGGATGCAGGGACTGTATCCCAGCGAGGAGGGTAGCCATAGGATGCAGGGACTGTATCCCAGCGAGGAGGGTAGCCATAGGATGCAGGGACTGTATCCCAGCGAGTAGGGTAGCCATAGGATGCAGGGACGGGAGCCAGTCTAGCTCTCCACCACTTACCCAGGAGGCTTCTGGATCTGTTCGTTGGCAGCAATTATTCGTCCGATTACAAGCAATCAGTACCACAGGGGTGACAAAATAACCACAGTTGTATTATGCCGCGTTTCCCCCTGCCGATTATGACCACTGATCATGGCATTTCCTACTGCCGATCGATTATGCGACATATTTAGTGGAATAATCGTCAGGTTGAAACAGAAATGGTCAACGAGTTTTCTCTCCCACCTTATCATATATGCAATATGGCACCACTAACCAACTTCTGTGCCCACCGACAAAATCAAAGTGAATTGATTTAATCGATAACTGTCTGTATTTTATTACGAAAGGTCGGTCAGCATCCATCGCATTATTTATATTTTTTTTTTCTGTCACTTGTATTTTGATGTTATCTTTTCTGTGTGACATAACATGGAAGATAGTCCACCATACATGTGACGAATTGTTCTTGTCGTAAAATTTTGTCTGGAAATTTCTTTTATCCTACTGATGATAGAAAAGGCTTCCACTTCCTTGTAATCGGGCGAGCATGCAGTAAGGTGTCGTTTATTGCGCGAGGGTGATACAAAAAAATGATCAATCAGCAGCCAGAACGTGAGCGATGTCACACTAATGCGTCTGGTGAATTGTTGACAATCTTTGGCCTTATTTGCCCAATCGGCAGCTGCAAACCTCACTCTCTCAAGCAACTTAAAGGAACTAAAATGGCTAATTGGTATTTTAAAGTCCACCGCAAAAGTCATCAACCTCAGAATGTACTACAGCGTTTACACAGACGACTAGGTTTTCACAGAATTACCGCCTGTTTAGACGCCTAACTCAAGCTGGCAAGAAACAGTGGCTGGCATCAGAGTGTGTCCAATAGTCGTGAGGTGGTGCCGAATTGAATAATCTGACGTAATCAGATTATCTACAGTCGCCACGCGCCTTACGTTCACATCAGACGATTTCTATTATTTTACTGCTGAAAGTCGTCAGGAGGTGCAAAATGCGAGAATCGTCAACCAGAATCGTCCAGTGTAAACGCCGGGGGTCGGAGGAAACCATTTGGAGTAACACCGAACTCCTGACAGCGTTTTTATGGCGTCTCCCGCGAACCTCGTTCTGAGATCGCTGCGAGCAGACGACATTTGGTGATTGCTGTGCACGCCACCTGTTGGGCGCTGACAGTCACGCCGGAGGTCCCTGGCGGCAGGAGTGTGAGTGAGGAGAGGGCATTGTGGTTCCGTTTAAAGCTCTGACGACTTGCAGAGTGGTGATGATGTTTCTCAGTAATAAAAATCCCTCTCCTCACTAGCTCCCCCTGTGGTGAACCGGTACAATCACTGATAAGGAAAACCAAGCCACAACCAAATTGAGTCTTCTACGTACTTCAGAAGGACACTCTGAACACTGGCCACCAGAGCTACACTACGTTAGCTCTGGTTGGGTTAAATCTGTAACACCTTGAGACTCTAGTACAGTCTGTTGTCGCCAGGGCCAGGGCGCACAGGCTCAAACTAAGACTGTTGGGGGGTGCCGTTTTGAGACAGGGATTCCTGCCTCCGCTGGTACTTAGCTGCCCTGATTGATTTGCCAGTAACCAGTGTGTTACTCTTCAATCAGAGGTGCTAGAGTAGCTTTTAATGGGCATGTACCAAATAAATCAGCTTGGAGAGTTATAATGACTCCCAGAATAGTGCCAGAATCATGGTATTCTTAGGATTGGGTTTGCACTAAAATTAGAACAGCCAATCAAGAAATTCCTTTCTCCAATCAGTGCCCAGGGAACTGGCAAATCTGAGCTGTGCTCTGTTAGACCCTTACAGACCGTAAGCACAGTCTGTAAACAGACACCTTGACCCACAAGCTTTAAGTGTTTGACACTCTCCCTCCAGATGTTTCATCTGGCCTGGACCTATGGTTGGAGAATGTATTCAATTCTCACTCTTCAGGCTATTTTATAATATTCCTATTTCCTGATGTGTGTATTTTGAATAATATAACCATAAAGGGAGACTTTATTATAAATTTTAGGATCTATGAATGTTTCTTAAGAAGTATTTCGGCACTCAGAATCACCGGATAAAGAAAGCTGCTTGGTCTGAGAGGGAGATTTTGTGAACACGACCTAGGTTTAACGTTACCAACCTCTAAGTTGGAACACAGTGTAAATAGAGGTGGCGGCAGATCTAACTCATGATATGAAACTAACATGGTCTGTACTCCACCAAATGTGACCGCAGAGTAGGATAATTCACGAAGCGAAAACTCATGAGATGAAAATAATTTGGTCAAAACTCTACTGTGTTTGAACACAGAGTTATTCACAATGGGAAAACTCACGAGATGAAAATAACTTTGGCTGGACTCTACCGAGTAAGACAGCTGAGTAATTCACGAAGTGAAAACTCATGAGATGAAAATAACTTGGTCCGTGACACTACGCAATACTCCTCGCTATAGCTCGAAGCTTTACTTCGCGTCAACTACGCGGAGAATACGGCCACACAGATCGAAATCATGGTAATGTTGTGTACCCTGCTTCGAGATATTCGGATCGAACTCTCTGGCCAGAAAGCGATCAGACCTGACCAACCCCTAAGTGAGAGACAGAGGTGGTGGACAATCTAGAATCACTCCGGTGAGTCGGAAGGGTAATACTCCAGAGTGGCACGAGGTGGCGTGTTGAGTCCAAACCCAATGTGCCACCTAGCAGGAGATAGACATGTGAGATGATAATAGAACCAAATTCTCATATTTGGCTTTTAGATTTATCTCAACCTGGTATTTATTCCCTGTAGTCTCAACATTGGGAGCTCGTATCCAACGCACATTATTAAACAGACCCCTGTGTCGCCATGGCCAATTGGACTCCATACTCTCTACGCTCTTCAAAAGACATCGGCATAGGACATCGCATTATGAAAGGTCACCTATGCATCGGGGAATCCGAGTATGGGACAGTTTGACTCCGACAATACAGAAAGTAACAACGATTGACCAGTTTAAGAGACTATTTCGAGATCAACTCCATGGTAACGATTGATACTTTTCTAAACGTTGAGCAATTCTTGTCCATTCACCGCACTAGCTATGGTATTGCCATTGTAGGTAATACTTTCACTTCTTTCTTCTTATTTTCTTTCCATGTTCTCATCCTGTACGCTTATGTATGTATAGATTGTTGGAAAACAGTGTAACCTGTATTTATACTGTGTTTTCATACTTCCAATAGGAAGAACTACTACTGCAGCAGATGTTGGAATCTTGAATATCAAAAACAAAATAATAGTCGTGATATTAAGTGCAGGTGTTTGAGGGTGATCGTTGGGTTTAGATTTCTCTTGTATTAACGTGGCAGGGTCCACGCGAGGCTAGACAGGGGCCCGTTTAATAATCTAGGTCTGTAAAGAGCCGCTGTCAGAGCCCCTAGCGGCTGATGGCGCAGATATTGTCTCAATTACGGCGTTCATTGTCAGGCAGACGACTTTTCGACTCGCGTCTCCCCGACTGCGGGGGCCACATAAAGCATGCCACGGGCTGGACGTGCAGAACAGACGACATTTGGTGAAACTCAAAAGGACGCTGCTCAAATCTGGCCATCTGAGCGTCCAACCATCCGAGCAGACGACATTTAGACGCGGGGTGTTTGCTCTGGCCGTTTGTCCGCGCTTGACGTACGTCCATCACGTTTATAATGAAGTCACCAGCGTCTGATACGTCAACGTCACAGCGTCCCGTCAGCGTCGGCCGCGCGTCTTTAACCTCCCACAATGCACTCTGATATCCCCCGAGGATAAACGCGAGAGGAGGGGAAGAGTAGGGGGGAACATATATACGCCATCCGAGAGATTCGTGAATTCTATGGATGATAGTGATGCGGGGAGGTGAGATGAGAGATTGGTTTAATATGAAACTGAAAAAAAGGAAAACGCGACTGGTGTCGTCGGAGTGAGATTAAAATAGTCAAAGAGTGGAAATACCATGGCGGGAAACGCAGATAAAGGGTGAAAATACTATGGGGAGAAATACAGATAAAAAGTGGAAATACCATGGGGAGAAGAAAAGATACAAAGTGGAAATACCATGGGAGAAGAAAAGATACAAAGTGGAAATACCATGGGAGAAACACTAATAAAGGGTCGAAATACCATGGGGAGTAACACAGATAAAGAGTAGAAATGCCATGGGGGGAAAACAGATACAAAGTGGAAATACTATGGGGGAAAAGTCAGATAATGCTGGATCTAAAAAGGAGGTAGGGAATTGTGGTAAATGGACGATACAGTGATTCAGTTTCATACTCTGACATTCTATGAAATCTAATTATTCAACATTTTGATTCTGAAGGTTATGATGCAGTAATTATGTTGTAGCCATGTCGGAGCCATGTCAGAAGCAGTAGGTGACCGGCTAAATAGTGAACCGTGTCTTGGGATAATATTAGCGTCTGAAAGATAGGGTACATCAAGTTTGACAATACGTGAGGATATTGCATAGGGTCTACTCTACCGCTTGTATCTGCATCCAGACAATATTGCATTCATTATCCACTTTCAATCTTATTGTGACGCTTAGTGACGTTACAGGCAGTATTTCGCCGTATTCCTTTTCTTTTAAGTTTAATCTAAGGTCCTCCTTAAAAGTTTCTTTAGCGCAGGATAAAGGAACGTTTAAGAAGAAGCTTAGATTATACTTAAAAGAAAAAGGAAAAAATACTAGGCAGACTGCTATTGATCACTAGGTATTATGGCTATAATGTACCGTTTACTAACACTCTCATCTTATAAATTCTCCATCTACTCTCCATCATTGTGGAAAAAATCTTGATGTATGCTAACCTCAGATTCACTGGAAGAACTGTTGTAAAAAAGAAATGAATTCATAAAAGCTTCATTTAAAAAAAACGTGCGCGTTATCTACAGCGAGCGTATACAACATATCCGTTTGCACCAGGTATATCTATGCAAACGTCGGCGGTTTCAGAGGTTTACATCGGGCACTTCGTATAAGGTGGATGATAAATGACAACAGGTTGTGGGATTTAGGCCACTATTCTGTTTGTTATAGCCCTCCTATATCAATTCATTCTGTAAAATGTTATACATGTATATGAATAGGGTTACCATCCCACTCAGAAAATATGCAGCCCCTTCATTAGATTAAAGCCTACTTGCTGTGTTTTGCCTGTTGTGTCACTATGAATTTGGCATATTGTATTGTAACCCCAAAACCCCAGGATATATGTCTCCGATATTGACTTTTTGTATCAGAGCCATATCGGTAGGTCTAAATTTCTATAGCGATTTGAACAAGTTGGGATCAAGCTCTGAACGTAAACTTTCATAGGTTTCTGAATTTATCTCACCCCTCACATTGACTAATGGGCTAACATTTATGACATAATCCCCCATCGAGTATTTTCTTCTAAATACTCCATGGTCATGCAGCATGAGCTCCCAATGTTGACGTCTATGGGGAAAAATAACAAAGGTAAGATAAATGTATTAATAGAGGTTAAGGCCTGGCGTCCACCTACTACGATAGAAATTTAGACCTACCGATATGGCACCGATACAAAAAGCAAATATCAGAGACATATCGGGAAGGTGCAAAATCGTAGACATATGTCTAGACATGCCAATCCACTACGCATTGTATGGGGTATATATCGGTGTCTAATCGCAGAAACGTGGTCAACTGCCCCGATATTATGTGACCTTCTGACGCGATTTTGATTTTGAATCGGGAGGTGCATTGTAGACCATATCGGAGCCACTGGTAGTAGGTGGACGCCGGGCTTAAGATGGGATGACTTAGGGCTCAGAGAATGAGGATCAAGGGAATAGATATGTTTACCCCCTTATACAGAGGAGAGACAGCAGAAAGGAGAAGGATGGCCGTGAAGGTGGGTGGGGTGTGTGGTGGGATGACATCTGTGATAGAGCCAGGTAATGAGAGATGCCAACAACCCTATCAAGCCGCTATAAAGCCCCGTGGTGGTCCTGTGGGTAGACTTGCTCAAGTCTTTGATTATGAACATTCATTTAATGATTAAATACAGTCAGAATAAAGTTAATTATAATATGTATCCTTCTCTGACTGGCCCATAGGTCAACTTGCTCAAATCTTTGATTATGAACATTCATTTAATGATCAAACACAATCCGAATAAAGTTAATCCTTCTCTGACTGGCCCGTGAATCAAAGACTTGTATCCCAGCGAGGAGGGTAGACATAGGATGCAGGGACTGGAGCCAGTATCCCAGTGAGGAGGGTAGCCATAGGATACAGGGACTGGAGCCTGTATCCCAGTGAGGAGGGTAGCCATAGGATACAGGGACTGGAGCCTGTATCCCAGTGAGGAAGGTAGCCATAGGATATAGGGACTGGAGCCTGTATCCCAGCGAGGAGGGTAGCCATAGGATATAGGGACTGGAGCCTGTATCCCAGCGAGGAGGGTAGCCATAGGATGCAGGGACTGGAGCCTGCATCCCAGCGAGAAGAGTAGCCAAAGGATGCAGGGGCTGGAGCCTGTATCCCAGTGAGGAGAGTAGGCATAGGATGCAGGGACTGGAGCCTGTATCCCAGCGAGGAGGGTAGCCATAGGATGCAGGGATTGGAGCCTGTATCCCAGTGAGGAGAGTAGGCATAGGATGCAGGGACTGGAGCCTGTATCCCAGCGAGGAGGGTAGCCATAGGATGCAGGGATTGGAGCCTGTATCCCAGCGAGGAAGGTAGCCATAGGATGCAGGGACTGGAGCCTGTATCCCAGGAAGAAGGGTAGCCATAGGATACAGGGACTGGAGCCTGTATCCCAGCGAGAAGAGTAGCCAAAGGATGCAGGGGCTGGAGCCTGTATCCCAGTGAGGAGAGTAGGCATAGGATGCAGGGACTGGAGCCTGTATCCCAGCGAGGAGGGTAGCCATAGGATGCAGGGATTGGAGCCTGTATCCCAGCGAGGAGGGTAGCCATAGGATGCAGGGACTGGAGCCTGTATCCCAGCAAGGAGGGTAGCTATAGGATACAGGGATTGGAGCCTGTATCCCAGCGAGGAGGGTAGGCATAGGATGCAGGGATTGGAGCCTGTATCCCAGCGAGGAGGGTAGCCTTAGGATGCAGGGACTGGAGCCTGTATCCCAGCGAGGAAGGTAGCCATAGGATGCAGGGACTGGAGCCTGTATCCCATGAAGAAGGGTAGCCATAGGATACAGGGACTGGAGCCTGTATCCCAGGGAGGAGGGTAGCCATAGGATACAGGGACTGGATCCTGTATCCCAGGGAGAAGGGTAGCCATAGGATGCAGGGACTGGAGCCTTTATCCCGGCGAGGAGGGTAGCCATAGGATGCAGGGAATGGAGCCTGTATCCCAGTGAGGAGGGTAGGCATAGGATGCAGGGACTGGAGCCAGTATCCTAGCGAGGAGGGTAGCCATAGGATGCAGGGATTTGAGCCTGTATCCCAGCGAGGAGGGTAGCCTTAGGATGCAGGGACTGGAGCTTGTATCCCAGCGAGGAAGGTAGCCATAGGATGCAGGGACTGGAGCCTGTATCCTAGTGAGGAGGGTAGCCATAGGATACAGGGACTGGAGCCTGTATCCCAGGGAGGAGGGTAGCCATAGGATGCAGGGACTGAAACCTGTATCCGAGCGACAAGGGTAGCCATAGGATGCAGGGACTGGAGCCTTTATCCCAACGACGAGGGTAGCCATAGGATGCAGGGACTGGAGCCTGTATCCCAGCGAGGAGGGTAGCCATAGGGTACAGGGACTGGAACCTGTATCCCAGCGAGGAGGGTAGCCATAGGATGCAGGGACTGGAGCCTGTATCCCATCGAGGAGGATAGCCATAGGATGCAGGGACTGGAGCCTGTATCCCAGCGAGGAGGGTAGCCATAGGATGCAGGGACTGGAGCCTGTATCCAGCGAGGAGGGTAATCATATGATGCAGGGACTGGAGCCTGTATCCCAGTGAGGAAGGTAGCCATAGGGTGCAGGGACTGGAGCCTGTATCCCAGCGAGGAGGGTAGCCATAGGATGCAGGGACTGGAGCCAGTATCCCAACAAGGAGGGTAGCCATAGGATGCAGGGACTGGAGCCAGTATCCCAGCAAGGAGGGTAGCCATAGGATGCAGGGACTGGAGCCAGTATCCCAGCAAGGAGGGTAGCCATAGGATGCAGGGACTGGAGCCTGTATCCCAGCGAGGAGGGTAGCCATAGGATGCAGGGACGGGAGCCTGTATCCAAGCGAGGAGGGAAGCCATAGGATGCAGGGACTGTACCCAGTATCCCAGCGAGGAGGGTAGCTATAGGATGCAGGGACTGTACCCAGTATCCCAGCGAGGAGGGTAGCCATAGGATGCAGGGAGTTGAGCCTGTATCCCAGCGAGGAGGGTAGCCATAGGATGCAGGGACTGAAGCCTGTATCCCAACGAGGAGGGTAGCCGTAGGATGCGGGGACTGGCGCCAGTCTAGCGTGTGGACAGCCTGGCGATGATGCGGGGACTGGCGCCAGTCTAGCGTGTGGACAGCCTGGCGATATAGAGAAGCCCTCTCCAGGCACGGTATACACACAAAGACCCTCCATACAGGTGCCAACTGGCGAATCGCACATAAATCTCCGCTAGCCTGCTGTAGGTCCGATTCGGCCTGGGGGCGTGTGTGCGTTTGTATTTGTGTGTATTGAATTGGTGAGGGGGGGGGGGGGGTGCCCCCGGAGCGGTCGTGATTAAGATACCGGGGTGTTTCGGATCCCTCGCGGGCTTAGGACTCATCCGTCACGGGTAGTGGCCGGGGGGAGGGGGAGTTTGGGGGCCGGGGGGCGGGGGGGGCGGGGGGGGGGGGGGCTGGGGGGGCTCGTGCTGGGGTGACCGGACTAAACGTCGCCACAAAGCCGGGTAAACAGCGGACAAAGCCCGGCTACTTCCCCCGTTCCCCCGCTCCCCCGCTCCCCCGGCCTTACACATCATACCCCTCCATCCCCGGCCCGTTCCTTTGTGCGCCTTGATTCCCGTATTAAGATAGCCCCGCGCGCCCACTGACAGCCGCGGTATCGGTTTTAAATTGATACATTCCCGACCGCACACTTTGACAGGTGCCCCGCTCGCCCCGCTCGCCCCGCGCCGCTCCCGGTCCGCCCGGGGCCTCCTCGCCGCCCGCCCCGCCCGCCGGGAGGTCCGCCCCGCCGCTCCCGCCCGCCCGGGGCCTCCTCGCCGCCCGCCCCGCCCGCCGGGAGGTCCGCCCCGCCGCCCCGCCCGCTTTGTTTCCGCTAAATGGCCGTCACTCCGGGGCGCGGCGGGGCGTCCAGGTGAGGGCGCCGTCGACGGGCCGAGGCGGGGGCGAGGCGGGGGCGAGGCGGGGGGCGGCCCGCCCGGGTCCCTCCCAGGGGCGGGCGGGGGAGGACGGGGCGGCGCCGGAGAGGGCCTACGGGGACCACCCAACGTACGACACACCTCCTCAAATCACACGTATATACCTCCACGTACGTCAGCCTCCACAGGCATTCACATCAGACACGAGTTGTACCGTGACTCTACTTGGTGGAGAAAGAAATAGGCAGAGATTAAAGAAAAGCAGATTGTAAACGCGCAAATGTGGAGCAACACAGAGACTGAAAGGCAAGGTTAGGGATGGGAAGAGATAGAGATAGAGGGGTATGGGACAGGTGGGAAGGAGAGATGGGGAGAGATATATGAGGTTTGAGAAGGGGAGATAGGGAGGGACACAAAGACAGAGAGAGAGAAGTAGAAAGAGAGAGAGGAGAGAGACATAAAGAGGGAGAGAGAAGGAAAGGCAGAGAGAGGGAGAGAGAAGGAGAGACAGAGGTAGAGAGAGAGGAGACAGCAGGAGAGAAGGAGAGAAAGAGAGACAGAGAGAAACAGAGACAGAGAGGGTGAGATATAGAGAGGAGAGAAAGAGGAGAGAAAGAGGAGAGAGAGAGGGAGAGCGACAGAGAGAAAGGGAGAAACAGACAGACAGTGAGAGGAGAGAGGGAGAAAGAGAAAGAAGGAGAGAGAGAGAGGAAGAGATAGAGAAAGACAGAGAGAGGGAGAGAGAGAAGAAGAGAGACAGCGATATAAGGAAAGAGATAGATAGAGAGAGTGGGGGAGAGAGAGAAGGAGAGAGAGAGCACTTGCATCAATCTTAGAAATAAATAACAGAATCTGAAGAATTGATCTTATACTATCGTAAAACTGGATGAGTTTTAATCTTGACCACCATATGCCACGACTGGAGTTTGGCATAGTGACTTCATGAGGCGAAGCCAAGTGAAGTCCGGAGTCAAAACTCCAGGAGTGGCATGCGGTGGCCAAGATTAAAACGAATCAGGTTTTGATTTTATCCTAACCCGTCTCCTCGATTTTGGAATATTACGTGATAACAATTCTGTATGCCACTAGTGGCATATAAAACTCCGTATGCTAGTCAGCGTGGCATATGGAAACTCATGTTAAGCTTATGGGATTTTATATTAGGGGTAGGATAATACTATATATGAGAGGATATGCGGCTAACATCATTGGCGATCCAAATCCAAAACCCCGTTCACAAGCAAATAGGCAGATAATATTAAAGAGACCTCGCACTAGTCATTATAAGCGGAATCCTTTATACATAGGAATGAATTACTGGAATGCTCTACCAATAGAAACCCAGAATATTACCGCAGTGGTTAGCCAACAGACCTTAGGAGGACTCAATAAATCGGTGCCGTTTTCGTCGGTCAGTGGAAAATGGCTTTATCTGTCACAAACATGGAGTCGGTGGCCACCACCGACAGACTTTTGAGGTCTCTCAAAAAAATCGGTGCCATTTTCGTCGGCCAATAGAAACGATGTTCATACCATCACATGTCTTGCTGACATTTCCTTTTTGCCTGCTTACGATTGCACCTCTCATTACTACTGAACAATTCCAGAAAATCAAACAGAATTCACCGAATTCATTATTCTCCGTAGATGTATCTGAAACTGAAATACTTTCTTGACCAGAAACTGCACTAATGTTACGTCTTTTTGTTGCTTTGTATACTCAACAGAACGCATGGACTTAGTTCACCTTTTGGGCTAACACTCAGCCAACTGAAAGGCAGCAAATAGAAGCCACATTGACTAATCAATTTCATTTTAAAATAAGCACGTTGGACAACTTTATATAGCATGTACACAAAAGAGAACCCATCTAAACTCGCATCACATTGTCTACATGAGCCAGGGCCCCGTTGCTCCACTTTTTGTGGTATCGCTATCTATAATCGGATCGCAAATTTATTTTTACGATTACCTTAACGATCCGACTGAAAAAGCGTTGCTGTATTTAACCCACAGCGACACGATTCGCAGTGCTGTGAAGGTCCGCGTTAACGGCAGTATTTTACGCGGCGATGCGCCTATGCGATTACGACGCGATCCGCAAAACTCCAGGAGCAACATTTAGGCCCTCGGATCGCTATTCTGCGATCCGCAGCTCTGTCGTAAACATGGAGCAACAGGGCCCAGGCTTTTCTTATGGTACTGTCAGAAATTCTGTTAAATTTTGGAAAGTAGTATCCTAGAGATCCTCAAAATGTAAGATGAAAACTTAAGATACATTAGAAAGTTACTCGTCGACGGAAACTGCACTGTAAATTGATCCAGATCAAGGCCATCTGGAGTCTAAGTATTGGTGTCTATGGGAAACTGCAATATTTTCATGAAATCAGATGGCAGCACCTGTTTAAAATTCAGTTCTGAGTATAGATATAGAGGGCATTGCGATACCTACTCGCATTTGTCTTAAAGTGTGCAGACAATGGTGAAACAGTTCAATAAACTAAGAGCGCAACACACTATCGTTTACACAGCATGATTCCACATTAATATAGATGATTAATTCATGACAAATATTCATGATCAATATTCATGATTAAGGATTGTTGGATAAGTTGTTGATATCCAAAGTTCCCAAGACAGCTGTGAAGTAGGCCTATATTTAGTAATATGCTCTGCTTTCACAAGTAGCCATGAAAGTGCTAGTGCCACCGATCTGAGGGTCGTTGAATATTATTTTTTATCTCACCCCTGGTTTTTGTGTCCTATAGGCTTAACATTGGGAACTCGTTCTCCATGCCCCTACCAGTACTGCAGTCCATTCTCTATGGTCTATATCCCGTGTGTCGTTCATTATTTTAGAGTGTACAGGGGTGAGATAAATGCAGAAAGCAACTCATTTCGGTCTAAGTCATCGTTCTCCAACTAGTTTGAATGTTACATGATATTCATTTGGCTTTGCCTCGTTCATGTCACTCCTCATCAAGCTCGTAAAGACTTGGGGTGATGACCGCCCCTGCCCGACCTTAATCATGTCGCTGTACGCACTTCCCCGACGGTTCCCGATCATGAGTAGGCCGCTTATGCAGAGATGATAAATATCCCCGAGACCAAGTGTCTGATATTGATGTGTAGGGGCGACGGAGGCGATGATGAATCTGAAAACCATTTCCCGATATCTTGATTGGATCCAAAGTTATGAAACTTAAAATTATTTTCTATGAATCCACACCAGCGGCCCGTGGCTCCCGGCCGCTCTCTTTGATCTCACTCGGGTCGCTGTACAAGGCCCTAAAGTTGAGAGGTGTAATCGGCAAGCCTCTTTGAGGGTATAAGACAGCAACATTCTTGTTCCTGATTATAGTCGGTGATCGGATCGGTGAGAATCTGCCTATCCCATTTTTCTAGGAGCAACGAACCCCTGGTGGTGTGTTGCCGGGTGTTTAGGTTCACTCTATGAGCCGTCTTTGTTAGTTTGGTAATCCCTTGATTGATTAGCATCACAACCTCCTAGATTGGCCAGCACCAGTTTAATAATCTAGGATCGTACATGTAGAGCCTTTTCTCTATGCCATAAGGCCCGTTTCCATTGGCCGACAAAAACGGTGTAGATTTTTTGGATTAAGGAATAATGAATACACATCGTTTTCGTCGGCCAATGGAAACTGGCCTATAGGTACCCAGGCACCCCTCTCATGAGATCTCACAGTCTCTAAGCGGAATTCTGTACAAGGTACGCTCTATGGGAGAAAAATTCTTAATGCACTAGGCTTAGAGCCTTGAGAATCCACTGGCACACAGTATTCCCTCTAGGTGGCATCATTGAGATTATAGGAATCTAGAATCTTAGGGTTGTGTTGATGTACGTCTTTAGCACAGGAGGCAGGCCAGTGGATTCTCAAGGCTCTAAGCCTAGTTTGTTAAAAATTATTCTCCTTTAGAGCGTAGTGAGAGTACAGAATACGACTTAAAGAGTGTGAGATCTTATGAGAAGGGTGCCTGCAGGGACGATGTGGGTCAACTTTATTCAACACTTGTGAACGACCTCATGGACGGCTAAGACTGTCTTAGCCTTAGATAGACTAAGTATCATTAAACGGTAACCATTGTACGAGGTACATAAATGGGTATTGATGTACGATCCTATATTATTAAACGAGCCTAAGAAGACGATGTTGACTTCATATATATATATATATATATATATATATATATATATATAGAGAGAGAGAGAGAGAGAGAGAGAGAGAGAGAGAGAAAGAGAGAGAGAGAGAGAGAGATATAGATAGATAGATATATCTATAAGGCCGCGTGTCCGCAAAACCGTCGATTATTGTCTTTATATATGTACCTTAAATCATAACATAAGCTTCAACAAAAGCGGACCACACTATCGCAGACACCTTTAATACCTGTTCTACATGGGTTATAGACCTCACCGGTGTTAAGTGATAGGGTCCGCCATTTTGAAATACGGTAGGCGATTGGTGGGAGCTTGAGTGTAACTTAATTTTATTTATATTTAGAATACGCTTTCCAAAGAGACCAGACCATTGATATCTGAAACGAAGGGTGGCGTACTTTAAAGCAAAGATCTTTATTGACGGTAGGATTCAGTCTAGGAAAGAACAAGTACTTATACGTTCTATATTTACCATATACCAGAAAAATCATTAATTTAATTTGGCTTAACAACTAATACTTTTATAAACGTTTACGGAAGTGTTCCGTATTTTCCCGCACGGAACACTGTTCGCCTTCTTTTATATATCAGCTATTTTGAATATACTTTTTGTGAATCACATAATCTGAAGAAAAAACACTACAGATGTATGATTGGGCGAAATAAATGTGCTGGAGAGATTTATCTATGTTATTCCTCCGTGAACTTTGTCCGTGTCATATTGACGCTGTAATCTCTACCCATGAGCTGTGATATGGACTATCATTACCACCTGTACGTAACCTCGTAAAGCCCTATAACCGGCCGATGGCTAGGTCTATAACGTGGAGGTACGGAGAGGGGGGAGGGGTCTGGATCACTGCCAGGTGTGTAGACTTGCTCAAGTCTGTGATTATCAACATTTAACAACTAATAACACTAAACTTTACTTTATTCTTGCTGTATATATGTTGCGTATACGCGCCCAAAAAAGGGAGAAATTGTTATCCATATTGAATAAAGTGTTTAAAAAAAAAGAAAAAAAGTGAGAAATTGGTTTTGTGTTAAGACCAGTCCTTTAGGACTTAGCATTAGCCAGTATAAATAAATGTCTTTAAAAAAAAGAAGAAAAAAAAAGATGAAATGCATTGTAATATGTTCCCTATCCCTGATCAGCCCAGGAATCAAGATATGGCAGGTCAACGTGAGAGTAATTCAATCTGGATGTGTCAATCAAGAAAGTCCCAGGTATCACTCTCCCAGCAGATATTCTGACCAGTTTCAATGACCTCTGCATGGAGAGTGTTGTCGCAAACCAGCGCCAAACACCAGACACCATTACCAATTGTACCAGTCCCTGTATCAGGGCGAAGAGGGGTAGGTGGAGGGGATAAGGCCCGTTTCTATTTGCCGATTTCCCGTCACCGATCTACAGTCAGGAACCACCGACGGACTTTTGACACCGCTCACCCAAAATCGGTCAATGGAAACGACCCAGCTCATGAAATGACGAAAGACTATTTCTTCTTTGATTATGCAATGTGGCACCACCCACCACTGAGTGAAAGCTTGGTCACTGAGTGGAAACTACTACCCTTACCAATTTTTTCGATACTGACGCACAGTCAGTGGCACCACCGACAGACTGTCTGGGTAACTAAAAAAATTTAGGAGATGTATACTATGACTCCAAGGGATAAGCAATTATGTCAGGAAAGAAACTTTCTTTTGTTTAATGTAGCATTAACACATAGAGTATTATGGGTATACAATTGTTCAGGATGGAGAGTACACATGTTTATCAACTATATTATAATTCCCCAAGGAAACAATAAAACTTCATGTATTTGTAATTGTATGGTCAATAAAAGGAGCATTGCTCAAAAAGTAAGTAATAATAATAACAATAATAATAACAATAATAATAATAATGATAATAATAATGATAATAATAATAATAATAATAGTAATAATAATAATAATAATAATAATAATAATAATGATAATAATGATGATAATAATGATGATGATAATAATAATAATAATGATAATAATAATAATAATAATAATAATAATAATGATAATAATAATTTTGACAAAATGTCTACGCTGTTTTCATCGGCCAATGGGAACGTGCCTATACAGGGACTGAAGCCAGTCTACCTTCAGGTGTGAGGCAATGCACATGAGTTCACAGGTGGCCAGTCGCACGTGCAATGCGCGGTGTGGGAACGTGTGTGTGAGAGGAGTGGAGAATACCCGTGGGAATATACATGCAGATAATCCTGTCTAAGACTCACGCCCTACCCTGTACAGTAATCCACATGGGAGTGACAGCTGCAGGCTACAGGACCACAAGATAGTATCTCAAGTAGGTATAACTCAATCTACTCACTCGGTCATATACACCATCCACAACCAGGTATTTACCAATCTCTACCAATATACGTGGTCCTGCAGTGGTTTGTATACTAGAGACGAAACCAACAAGTTTTGGTCAAAGTTGTCTTTTTCCCACGAGTTTGATGTGGAGTGATATGAACGAGGGGACATCTGAGTGAATATCACGTAGCGTTCAAACGAGTTGGAGAATGACTTCTTTGACTAAAACGAGTTGCTTCCTGTTTTTATATCACCCCTGTACACCGTAAAATAAAGGACGACACGCAGGATATAGACTATGGAGAACAGACTACAATACTCGTAGGGGCATGGAGAACGAGATACCTATGTTAAGCCTATGGGACAAAAATACCAGGAGTGAGATATTGTGAGATCACTGGCATTAGGATAACTGAGTCATAGAAGAACTTTATGTCTGTAGATGTTTGTAATTTGAAGGTGGGTTTCATATCCATTTATTATTCACATAATACACAGTGTCCATAGAAAACACATGGGCAGCGTGTATTTACATAAGTTAACGGAGCATACGTATGTTATATCATCCATACTGTAAAAGCCGCCACATACGAAAAAACAGTGCGTATGAAAAAGACAGTGCATACCTCAATGAACTAATATCAGTATCCCACTTGTCAGGAAAAGATGGATAATAAATACAATATAGACTGGTTTCACATAGAAGCAGTTGTGTACTCCTCGGAGTTGCCCCGGCGCAATATCCTCACATGTGCTCGGATATTACTACGCGTCAACCTCTCGGAGCATACGACCGCTTGTATCTAAAACCAGTCAATATTGTGCTTAAACTTATACACAAATCCAGCATTTACCTACGTACTGAATCAGTGCTACTTCCAGCCAGGGTCGAGTACCGGCCACCAACACTTACGTTATCCCACAGTGAGAGGTTGCCAGTCAGGAGTGCACACTGGATTAACAGATAATGATAGGGATAATCCAGCCAGCCCCCTCTAAGTGTGGCCTCTCTGCGGTCCTCGTCCTGTGTCTCTACGGGTCTGTAATTGTTGTGTGTATTCGTGTTTGTATGATACTCCGCTGTAAACTCTATCTACGGGTCGGTAATTGTTGTGTGTATTTGTGTTTATACGATACACCGCTGGAAATTCTATCTACGGGTCAGTAATTGTTGTGTGTATTCATGTTTGTGCGATACTCCGCTTTAAACTCTATCTACGGGTCGGTAATTGTTGTGTGTATTTGTGTTTGTGTGATACTCCGCTGTAAACTCTATCTACGGGTCGGTAATTGTTGTGTGTTTTTGTGTTTGTTTGATACTCCGCTGTAAACTCTATCTACGGGTCGGTAATTGTTGTGTGTATTTCTGTTTGTTTGATACTCTGCTGTAAACTCCATCTACGGGTCGGTAATTGTTGTGTGTATTTGTGTTTGTGTGATACTCCGCTGTAAACTCTATCTACGGGTCGGTAATTGTTGTGTGTATTTGTGTTTATATGATACTCCGCTGTAAACTCTATCTACGGGTCAGTAATTGTTGTGTGTATTTGTGTTTGTATGATACTCCGCTGTAAACTCCATCTACGGGTCGGTAATTGTTGTGTGTATTTGTGTTTGTTTGATACACTGCTGGAAACTCTATCTACGGGTCTGTAATTGTTGTGTGTATTTGTGTTTGTTTGATACACTGCTGTAAACTCTATCTACGGGTCGGTAATTGTTGTGTGTATTTGTGTTTGTTTGATACACTGCTGTAAACTCTATCTACGGGTCGGTAATTGTTGTGTGTATTTGTGTTTATACGATACACCGCTGTAAACTCTATCTACGGGTCGGTAATTGTTGTGTGTATTTGTGTTTATATGATACTCCGCTGTAAACTCTATCCACGGGTCAGTAATTGTTGTGTGTATTTGTGTTTATATGATACTCCGCTGTAAACTCTATCCACGGGTCAGTTATTGGTGTGTTTATTTGTGTTTGTATGATACACTGCTATAAAATACGTAGATACTGAGGAGGGGGGGAAGGGGTAAAAAACTTTGGAAATTCTGCGTACATATTTTATGGATGGCCCCTCACATAACAGCAGATAGCTATTGTGTTATGGAGACGGACATCTTGCTCCCCAACGTCAAACAAAACCCCAGGTGGTGGGTCCAATTTGATTTTTTTGGTTTGCCATTAAAGGCTTTTAGCCTCGGCTCATGATTTCCCGGTGGATGATGGCAGAACTAGCAATCACTCTGTGCCTTATAGATATACAGTAGAATCCCACGTATTTATATCTGTCCTCCAAGTCCGTGATTTTACAGATTTCTTCTGTCTCTAATATTTACTAATAGTAATTGCAGAAGCAATAGCAGAAACATACATGTACATGTATCTATTAGGAGGAGTGTTGGAGTGACGATAAAGATATGTTGGTTAGAAAATGTCGGATAAAACCATGTCGCTATTAATATCCAGACATCTAGACACCTATACAAACACTTGATGCGTCTAATAACGTAATAACTAGGATCAAGTATGTAATAGATAAAGAGTTAAGATGACACTCCGATAACCGCCCTACCACATTCCCTCGCATTTCTTAATTCAGAGACACCTTGCAAGAGAAATATTGATTTTAGATAAAGACTGTGGGCACGCAAATGAAAAGATGAGGCTGGAAATGATATCTAACTATGCAAATAAATCATGTAATTACACAACCGACCAAGGGAAAACACATTGGGAGTGTGTGTCACCATACCCGGAGTATGCAGATATATCCACCTAATACAAAGTGTCCATAGAAAACACATAGGGAGTGTGTGTCACCATACCCGGAGTATGCAGATATATCCACCTAATACAAAGTGTCCATAGAAAACACATTGGGAGTGTGTGTCACCATACCCGGAGTATGCAGATATATCCACCTAATACAAAGTGTCCATAGAAAACACATAGGGAGTGTGTGTCACCATACCCGGAGTATGCAGATATATCCACCTAATACAAAGTGTCCATAGAAAACACATAGGGAGTGTGTATCACCATACCCGGAGCATACAGATATATCCACTTAATACAAAGTATCCATAGAAAACACATAGGGAGTGTGTATCACCATACCCAGAGCATACAGATATATCCACCTAATACAAAGTGTCCGTAGAAAACATATAGGGAGTGTATATCACCATACCCGGAGCATACAGATATATCCACCTAATACAAAGTGTCCATAGAAAACACATATGGAGTGTGTATCACCATACATGGACCATACAGATATATCCCCTAATACAAGTGTCCATAAAAAATTAGTGCGTATATGAATGACACTAATATTAGTACCCAACTTCTTAGGAAAAGGTGGATAATAAATGTAATATAGACTGGTTTCAGATAAGAGCGTGTGTATGCTCCTTGGGGTTGACTCTGCGCTATATCCTCGCATGCGTTTGGATATTACTACGCGTCAACTCCTCGGAGCATACGGCCGCTTGTATCTGAAACCAGTCAATATCATGCATATATATATATCCCCCAGTTATCCAGCCCATAACATATAGTATACAGATATATTATATTATATTTATGATATAATATATATATGATATAATATATATAAGATATATAAAGCATGTTTATATGAGTATAGTTATCATCAATTTATAATATTGACTGCTTCCATTATCACTCCAAGAAACTATATATGATATAATATATATATATATGATATAATATATATATATATATATGATATAATATATATATATATATATGCATATATGTTTTCATGACTTAACATTGGCGTGCTCTAGGCTCCTTTATTAGACTCTCTAACCATCTTAGCTAAGCTCTAAACCAGCACTGTGAGTGAGACCAGTCCTAATCTGAAGTCAAAAGGCGTGAGTGTGGCTTTTCTCTAACCATTACACCACGATACCTCATACGGCACGCCGGGGCCGCACGACGTACTAAGTACACACAAGGTGGGTACAGATTATATAGAGACGGATCTCGGGCCTCACAATACGCATAATGCTGGGATTAGACGGGGAAGCCGTGAACCCACAGAGCTTCCTGTCTGAGTGCAATACGTGTCTAAAAGGTGCCCTACGTATGGTCAGAGGTGACTCACTGTTACAAGGTGAGTTTTCTCATGAGGTTTGAGAAACAGTCGTGTCCTGAGAGATTTTATAGAGGAAACCCATGAAAGTTTAGGGTCAGAGTTTGTATCCCATCGAGTTTGAATCGCGTAGTAATTCACAAGGCGAAGCCGCGTGGATTATGTAGCGATTCAAACGAGATGGGATTGAGCTCTGACCCTAAACTTGAATGGGTTTCTGAATTTATCTCACCCTTAACATTGACTAATGGGCTAACATTTGTGACTTAATCCCCCATTGGATATTTTTCCTAAATATCTCATGGGCGTTAGATACGAGTTCCCAATGTTAAGTCTATGGAGAAAAAATATCTGGGGTGAGATAAAAATCTGATCATATATAGGGCACATGGCTATTCTGACTTGCTCAAGTCTTTGATTATGGACGTTCGTGATTAAACAACAATTATGATAAAGTATGTTGCGGTGTGACTGGTCCAGGAATCAAACCTGTATCGAGGAGGGTTGGGGTAGGCGGAGGGATACAAGGACTGGGGCCAGTCTATTATCTCACCCCTGGTATTTTTTCGCCAGAGACTTAACATTGGGAACTCGTATCTAACGCCCATTAGATATTTGGGACAATATCCAATGGGGAAAAATATCACAAAAGATAGCCCATTAGTCAATATGAAGGGTGAGATAAATTCAGAAACCCAATCAAGTTTAGGGTCAGAGCTCGATCCCATCTCGTTTGAATCACTATGTAATTCAAACGGCTTCGCCTTGTGAGTTACTACGTGATTCAAACTCGATGGGATACAAGCTCAGACCCTAAACTCTCATAGTTTTCCTCTATAATACCCGTGGTTGTATGAACTACGTATACTACCCGCTCCTAACCATAACGTATTTATACCCGTACGTCATATTCCGACGTACGGGGTGTGTGATCACGTGACTAGATAAGATATTGCCATTTAAGTAATTAATGATATGAAAACAGGCTGACTGTCTTGACTTGAATGGGCGTTTTAAGTGCAACCGGAACTTTTTTTCAGAATTGCTCACGATCTGGTCACTGATTGGTCAATTTTTTTGATTACCCTAGATACATAAAAAACATTTTATGTCATGGCCTGCCACATAGCATTTCCCTATTCTAAGTCTATGGCGTTTTTTTTTAATGAAGGATAGGATATCATGTATGATACTATATCGCACTAGATGTATCTAGATGTATACCACACATTCTTTTTACCGAAAATAAACTCTCCTTGGGAAAAAATATAAATCTTAAAACCCCATATGATTCAGTTACTTCTAGTTTGGAGGGGGGGGGGGGGGAGGGGCCATCCTCAACCACCTCCTCCAGTCCTTATCTCTTCATCGTGATTCAGTGCAGATAGACTTCTGTTTACTCCTAATGATATATCAACACTCCTGACAACTGGTGTCATTTACCACATCATTATCTATGACAGCAGTGACACTCCCCTCATGGCAATTGTTTACATGTGATGGTTATCTATAGAAACTTTGCGTGACTTTTCATGTAAGATTTGGAATATTTATAGGGATTAGTCCTTTTTCAATGGTATTTTGTCAATATTTTATATATTTAAAATACCTTGTTTACTTCATCACCTGTTTGTATCAATCAATATCGTCATCGTTATAGAGATATTACTTTATAAACATTGAATATTCTAAGCCGAATAATTCACGCAACTTCCATATTTAAGGGAATTAGGAGTAGGGGTCTTTTTAAAAAATTTTTTTTTTTTTTATTGGTTTTCATTAGGGTTGAGCACAAAAGCATAGCCAGGTTCGGCAAACGGCCGATCTTCCACCTGGTCCCTCTGCGGGTTACACAGTCGAAGATCCTTAGTACTTATAGTCTATACAGAGTAGGGGTGAATCGTGTATATAGGCCCAAGATCAGGTTAGATCTCCTTCAGTACAGCTACTTAGGATACATCGATGACTATATATTAATGTGATGTAATGAGTGTGAAACTTGGACTTTTACAGTTCTTAGTTATGTAGCTAGACAAATGGGCTATCCTGCTAATAGGGCCTGAGTGGAAGAACGGCTCTATATCCAAATTCGGTGATCAAATATTCCCTAGTAAAAATTGCAACAACAAAAAAGTATTGGTGAGATAAAATTCTCTTCCGAATCAGTTGGACTCCACACCAATAACAGGAAAGAGTGTCCACCTTGTGGGGAAGAGATCTCCTTCACAAAAATCAACATTTCTGTTTAAATATCTGATTATCAAATATATCTCGTATGCATTTTAGATTGTATGTGGAAGAAATGCGTCTTTGGAAACTTGGAGTTTCACAAGATAAGCGTGGGCATACTTTCAGGAAGATTGTGAAGTGGTTCTCAAGTATCCCCGTCTTGTCTGAACCAATAAGTACAACGGTCAATATTTGTTCAAACTACAGTTAAGGCTTTATATCTGACACAAAGTCCGTGCAAAAAGGAAGCAGGGGGATTGGCAGGCATCGAGATTGACTGATGTCATTTTGTTGTCATTTAGCTATCGATTTGTAGACATATGAATGATTAGTCAATGAATCTGAGGATTCGTTCTATCATTTATCTCACCCCTGGTATTTTGGTACCATAAGCTTAACATTGGGAGCTCGTTCTCCATGCCCCTACGAGTATTGCAGTCCGTACTCCATGGTCTATATTCTGTGTGTGATCCATTCTTTTAGTGTGTACAGGGGTGAGATAAATACAAAAAGCAACTCGTTTTGGTCAAAGTTGTTGTTTTCCAACTCATTTGAAAGCTATGTGATATTCACTCGGCTGTCACCTCGTTCATATCACCTCGCATGGAACTCGTGGAGAATGACGACTTGGACCAAAACTGCTTGGTTTCTTCTTTAATTCTCCCTTAAAAACTGACGATATCTACAAAAAGAATTAGACTGAGCCGTTTGCATAAAACAACCAATGTATCATGCATCATTTTTATCGAATTTAAAATGTTGAATCAAAATTCAAAGCTTTTCATTCCTGTTTCTCTAGGAACAACTTGAGGCATTTCTTCTTGTTATATCATAATATTTTGAGAAAGCTACGTTTGTGGTAGGTAGATACGATCAAGAAGAACTCGAGGCATCGAATCTGAACAATTCGAAAGATTTGCCGAATACCCTCTCTGTGAAGTGTCGTAGATGAATGGGCTATAGTTTGCGATTCACAACAGTTATCCACCAGGCTCTATCTGTTCATGAATGTGGAATTGGGGTTCGTCGAAATAGAGTATGAATCTTTAGGATAACTACAGCATTGAACACATGCTGGAATAAATACATTTTTCCTAAAGTTTTAATTTGTACTGGAGTAAAAACAGCTTGGCATTATAAAGCCCATCCTCCGCTGGCTCAAGTCAACACACTTCCTTGTATTGCCCGGTGTCCATATTATGGACTTACATAAATTTTTTGCCATAAAATGACTGCCTATGGAATTTCAGTGACTTGGATTAAATAATTCAAAAAAAGCCTTTATTTGACCATGTATAGCAAATTGCTAATAACATAGCATGGTTTTTATTACAATCTTTATATCTAAAAGTGGCAAAAAAAAGAATTTTGAAGATAATCTATCACAAACCACTGAAATGGTAGTAACTTAAGGAAGATGAAGAAAATTTAAACAAAATTTGTTGATGAATCCGACATGGTTGTAAAAAAGAGTGACCAGATATGCCTCGAAAAAAATATTAGATCCGGAAAAAGCCTGGAAAAGGCCTGGAATTTTATTGGGCTGTCTATGTACGAACCCTGGTTTGAGATGATTCACTGGTATGGCGCATGAAATACATTTGACCGTTGTTAGAGCGTGCTTGCACGCGCTAAATACATCATCTAGAGGTTAGAGTGGCCCATATAGACTTTTAGGGTACTGCATACAAACTATCCATTCACTATCTGTGTGCTATTCACTATGATAGTGAGAACAGAGCAGGGAGCCAGTGTCTCAGTGTCTTAGAGGCGTGCCCAGCTGACCATGACCAATCACTCAACACCAAAATACCTCACGATCCACTGGTGCTTGATCTGTTTGGATCCTAGATAGGCAGTTACAAAAATAACAAGTTGACTGGGTTTAAGTGGGTTATAGAAGACTATCCATGGACTGAATGTAATCCAAACCTTTCAATTGTTATTCAGGTATACTGCACGCTCCTTCATCAATGATGAACATACTATTTCCTCCTAGTTTTTAATGTGCAGCTTATGCATGCAGTATATTGAGAGTTGTTTTTGTAATCATCGCCCCACTTACTGATACCTAACAGCACTGCATGTGGCCATGACCCACACCGTCCATGTGTGCCAGTTCTCCCGTTCTTCATAAAGCTCGCCTGCTGTGTTATTAAGAGCCTGTACCCTATCGTGCATGGTTCTCACCAGACCGTTATGTCACGGCAGTTGTTATTATTGTTATAGGTGGGCCTTTCACGACGCCTCTATAAAGCTAGCCATGGCTATATGCATGGTGTGTGGCCACCTTAAAGGCATATCCTACAATTCACGATGACGCCACATGGTGATGTTTTAATATTGTCAATTATCAATCAAAACTCGTTCTATGGGAGTCATTCTAATGCTGATTCACCAAATTTAATGTTTTATCCAGTCTATTCTATCATAATTGGTAAAATAGGCTAATTAACATTTACTTAATGTACATATCTGCTGAAAAATATAGTTTTCTTTGATTATTTAAAAAAATATATGACGGTGATCTTTGAATTTTTAAATCTGAATGTGTAGTACTATACATTTACCATATCCTGTAACAGTTTGTGGACAATTACATGGGGTTAACTATGTGAAAAGCAACTTTATAAAATTCATATATTCTATTATGAAATTATCATAATATCGATCTCTAAATAAAAATAAACTAGCATTTTGACCCCCGATTTTTTAGTTAGATATGTGCTCTACATCACTTAGAGATCATTATATTCAAAATAAAATGGGTTTTTATTCTCAAGCAAAATTGTCTGATTTGCCTTTAAAGACAAACACCGTTCCCATGCTAAAATGGATGCCATCTTTATGCATTGTCTGGATACATAAAGGTCTGACTGGGTTCCGTTACATTTCTGCCAGTACAATTGATCCCATGGTCCATTGGTCTCGGTTCTATACACACTGTTAGTATAGGTTGTGTGCATGAATTCAGTTTCCCTCCTGCGGTGAAATATAAGTGTTTACATACGAATATCCGCTTAACGTGGAATATTCACGCTGTTTGCACTATATCTGCATTTTACCAGAAGTAAACAGGCCCCAGGGATTGTCCACTGTCTACCACACTTACTGAGCTATGCGATATACCCCCCTTGTGACAAATTACATGAACCATTTGATCCCATAAATCTTATTATTTTTCATGTTTTTCTTTAGAAAGGGCATCGAAATTTCATTCACCCAAAGTATACACTGTTTTGCATTGCATCTGTTTTGCATCTTATACTTTACAATCATTATTTATGATATTTTACCCATGTTCTCATAATTTAACTATAACCTTCTTAGATACCATTTGTCGATATCACCAATGTTAGTCCCCGCTTAGTTTGTGGTTACATGGTCAAAGTAGTCATTATCATTTTTAATTATTTTTTATATTTGCCAAACAACTTGTTACAAGTAGAGTTCTTCTTGTTGATGGATCCTTTACCTTCATCGATAATTTGAGAGCAGACAAACAATTTGTTTCAAGAGGTAAGTAATAGATAATGAGATATGAGAAAGAAGTGAAATACATGATACGACATAAGTCAGGGATACCATTCTATACTCAACCAATGTTCTGAAGCATGGGAGAGTTTCTAGTTTTTATAAGTCAGGATCTAACGTGTTCCATAGTTTTATGCCTCTAAAGAGGAGGGAGGGGGATCTTTCATATCTGCCAACTATACGTGCTTCTTAGTAAGGAAGCGTAGTCATTACCTTGGGCACCACTCAGCCTTGTATCAACAAATCTAGCTTCTTTCGATCTTTTGAACATAACCTTCAGCATTTTTTACGATCATATCAACCCATCATTGTAGGGAAAGGATGAGCCACCAAGTGCAGCAATTAGTGTTGTCTCTTAGCTATAACATGCTTATTATGAATGTGTTATTCCAACTGGAGAAATATAGGATCTGAGTTGCAATATAACAAAGGCGTGACAAGTATGTTTCGCTGTTGAAAATACAGAGAGTCTCTTCAGGAGATTCGATTTATCTTATACTTTTTCCTTTGTTTAAGTATTAGGCCTGGCGTCCACCTACTACGATAGAAATTTTTTAGTAGTTTTTTTTGGTGCCTCATCGCAGAAACGTGGTCAAATGCCTCAATATTAGGTGACCTTCCGACCCGATTTTGATTTTTTATCAGGAAGTGCATCGTAGACCATATCAGAGCCATATCGTAGTACGTGGACGCCGGGCCTTAGTATATACTTTCACAGAGAAGAAACATCAAACGATATTCAAACCTCGGATAAACTGACAGAAATTTTGCTCCAGCAGATTCTACACGATAAGACCTGGCGTCCACCTACTACGATAGGAATTTAGACCTACCGATATGGCACCGATACAAAAAGCAAATATCGGAGAGACATATCGGGAAGGTACAAAATCATAGACATATATCTAGACATGCCAATCCACCACGCATTGTATGGGGTCTAATCGCAGAAACGTGGTCAACTGCCCCAATATTAGTTGACCTACCGACGCGATTTTGATTTTTTATCGGGAGGTGCATCGTAGACCATATCGGAGCCATATCATACTAGGTGGACGCCGGGCCTTAGGATTAGAAGGCAAACACCTGTATTAACTGATATATCCTTGTTTACCCGTTAGGTGTAAGTAAGAGCTATTATATTTCTCAGCCTTACCTAGAATGGTGCTGGGGATAAACTCAATACCCAAGCCTTACGGATGACTACCCTACACTAGCCTCCAGCCGGCCCAGGAGGCATAACACTGCGGCAGGTGTTAGCGGATTAACTGGTGGTCTAGTATTAGGTACCGCTATATCAACGTGCAAATACTAGAGACTGACTGTGAGAAAACTCGAGACGTTACGCCCAATACACCGCCAGCGGCCACACCTAGGGCCCAAAGCACACCAACCGACCCGATCAGTCACGACCGGACCCAATATCGAGTTATAGCGACCTGGGACCTGTTTCAGTATTTTCTTGACATGTCTATATGTGACACCATACAGACAGATCACAAGAATGCAATCAAAGACACGCGGAATTTCACCCACTTACAATAGGAATTAAGCAATGAAACTTTAACACGAGTAGGGGATACATATAACACATATAATCCTGTCAAATATGAAGAAGATTGGCCACTTTGATTTTCTGATATTTGCTAGTCTTTTTCCGCTGTTGCTTGCACTGTTGGTGCCGCTGTTGATGTCTGTCTAGGCCTATTGTCACGAAACTACTGAAACAGGTCCCAGGACCTGTTGCACTAGTTCTGTGACATGTCTAGATGGCATCTAGATGGTGTGTCCGGTTTCATATGAACTAGACATTAGACTTCGTTTTGTCCGTTCTTGCTGGCACTGTTGGTGCCGCTTTTCATGTCTGTCTAACACTTTTGTCACGAAACTAGCAAAACAGGTCCATGATATGTAGATTTGTCTAATTCTTATGTTTGGGGTAATTTATTTTGGAATCTCTATATATTCTGATATAAAATGATCATAATATTGATCTATAAATCAAAATCTAGCACGGTGACCCCCAATTTTTAAGTCAGATATATATGCTCTACAATACTTAGAGATCATTGTATTCAATTTTCTGAAACATTTTCTGAAGGATTGGTAGAAATGACACTAGGCACCCCCATATGTATAGACTCACAGCCAACAATAACACAGTCACACAGACTGACCGTGCGCTCCACATGGAGCCGTAGGAGTGCGGGCAGCCAGGATCCAAGTGACTCGATCCCACTCCTTGCTAGGGTCTCACTAAATCCCAACACACCTATACCTAGTCACTGCCTTCATTATGATACAGAAAGATAAACAGCCATGAATAAACACCCCTCAAGAGTAGGGACACTGCAGCGACCATGGCTTTCCTCATATTATTTCGTTCACGATGATCTAGCGACACACGGAATTAGTCTCAGTTTGGAGACTTTTATTTGAAAAGAGATGAAAAAAATATAATATTTTTTAATTTCATTTTTGAAAATTTCCAATATATTAGATTTTGTGGTGGTATTTATCTTTCCATTTCAATTTCAAAAGATACAAAGTATTGACATCACATGGCAACGATTTTCATTCATATTTTTCATTTCAATTGCATCTCCCGATTATATCAGCAGTCGCTACAGCTGATTGCACGTCAAACAAAATCGTAGTCTTATTAAAAAGGATGTTTTTCTCTTGCATTTGTGGAAAATGACATGGGTTTTACCCATGTCATTTTCCACAAACTTTCACAGAATATAATCAATGTATAGCACTACCTAAAGATGGTTTTAAAGATCATAGTTCACCGTCCTTGTTTTTAAAAGAATTTAAGAAAACCATATCTTTCAGTACATTTCCTATATAAATCAAGCAAATGAAAAGGGGCCTATTTAACCTATTGTATTAGGTCCAACTAGACAACACTTAAATTTTGCTCTTTGGAGTTTGGAATATGACACAAATTACCAATTTCAATGGATGAATGGGAATATTTGAAAATCACCAGGTGGTGCCACCATGGATTATAGGATATGCCTTTAAAAACAGCAATTACTTTAATTTCAGAAATGATGCCTCAAGGCATCATGGCGTTCTTTGCCCAGCAATGCCTCCAGGATAAAAACGTATCTTTCACCAGTGGGTTTTGAGGTATTTTGGTCTAGAGTGATTGGTAATGATCAGCTAAGCATGCCTCTAAGACCCTGAGACACTGGTACCCTGCTCCTTACCTAGTATCACAATGAATAAGTATGCAAAGAGTGAAGGGATAATTTCTTTGCAGGACGCTGGAAGTCTATCGTAAAACTGGATAGGTTTTAATCTTGGCCACCGTATGCCACGACTGGAGTTTGTCATAGCGATTTCACGAGGCGAAGCCGAGTGAAGTCCAGACCCAAAACTCCAGGTTTTGATTTTATCCTACCACGTCTCCTCGATTTTGGAATATTACATGATAAAATTTCTGTATGCCACTAGTGGCATATAAAACTCAGTATGCCAGGCAGCGTGGCATACGGCAACTCAATGTTAATCCTATGAGATTTTATATTAGGGGTAGGATAATATATGTGACCACTCTCACCTTTAAGTGATGTATATAGTTCGTGCGAGCACGCTCTAAAAAACCTGCAAATATTTACATTCAACGCCCCATAGTCATGCCGTCCTTATGGCTATGGATTATAAAGTTCACAGTTAATGTGTTTGGGAAGGGTGAGTGTATGAAAGAGTCTCCTTCTTTGTGTGTTTGTCTTGGGGAGGGCATTCTCAAGACACTACTCTACCATGTTATTGGTTTGCAACACATCAAAGCGGTTCTGAAAACATAACACTTAGTGGAAATAAGCTACACGCAAACGTTCTCAATGACATGTATGTATCAGGGTGGCCTAGCGACGGCCACACCACCTTTCAGACCGTTAACGGTCCGACTGGCATTAACACTACAAGTTAAAGGAATTGAGAAGGATCGAAACGGTACCCACGTCTGATGTGCACGTATTACAAGCCTTAAGGCCAGTTCACACTGTGCGACTTGGGGGCTTTGCGAGCCGGTATCTCCAGTCTAAAGGCTAGGTCACACTGTACAACTTGGGGGGAGGGGGGGGGGGCTTGCGAGTGGGTACCTTCAGTTTAAAGGCCAGTTCACACTGTGTGACTTGGGGGGCTTACGAGGCAGTACCTCTAGTCTCAAGGCCAGTTCACACTGTGCGACTTGGGGGCTTGTGAGCGGGTATCCAGTTTTAAGGCCAGTTCACACTGTGCGACTTGGGGGGCTTGTGAGCGGGTATCCAGTTTTAAGGCCAGTTCACACTGTGTGACTTGGGGGGCTTGCGGGCGGGTATCTCCAGTTTTAAGACCGATTCACACTGTGCGACTCGGGGGGCTTGTGAGCGGGTACCTCCAGTTTTAAGGCCAGTTCACACTGTGTAATGTCACTCGTCTTAGACTCTTGAGATTACGGAGCCAACAAAATGTGTGACATAAATAAACTTACGCTGGTTCCCGGGTCATCCGCTAGGGGGCACAGCGGAATTAGACCGCAGGGACAGATCGATGCATATGCCATATTTCGGTAACCTCCGTGAGCGCATGCGCGGACATTAAACTGTAAATAAACAAGATGGCGTGTCTGACCGATTCGAAGGTAAAACCAAACCGTTAGCACACTGTCAGTCTCTATAACGATTTCAAATGACATGTCTAGCCTGTAAATGATGGATCACTATGTTTTCTTTGTTTTTGAGTATTCAAACTATACTGACAGTCGATCCCTGAGCAAGACACACTCTTACAGTTAATTGTCAAGTGCCTGCGGCCCCTATTATCGCTCAAGCACTTGTTAATGTCACCAAAGTTTGCTTTTGATCAATATTTCAACTATTACCTTATGACATTAGTCGTATTTACCTCCTCTTATTGAATTATATCAGTTAGTCTACTGATGGTGATAACCACATCGCAGCAAGTGCGATGTCAGTTGGGTTTTAGAAAATTGAGCTGGTTTTAGGTCTGTCGCGCCCTTTCCATCATAGACACCAAAACCAGCATTCAACCACTGCCAGCACACCAGTCAGGGAACACTACCTGCCTGTTATCGTTGATACAGGCGGGTACCAGCCAAAAATAAACTCAGACTGAACCTCTGACGTCTCTTGATATTATCTCACCCTGTATAACATAATTAACTAATGAAATAAATGACTCAATTAGCCATTGAGTATTGGGTACACTACCTTCATGGCCATGGAGTATGAGTTAACGCTAAGCCTATGGAGACAAATACCGGGATGAGACCATATACCTTATTTAGCCTGTAGTTAGTGTGTTATGTGAGATATTTACTAATAATCCTCACCATACTAAATGGTGCCCAGTGTGTAAAGCTGCAGTGCACATTCTGCTTTCTATTGATGTGATCAACACTATTAACTTCAAAGCAAGATTTTCAAAGCATCATAATCGAGAACAGCAGGTGATTCCTGGGCCGCTTTCCGCCTGCATTCAGCTTAGGTCCTTTACAATCCCCCTGCATAGATTACGTCATCTGCCATAGGCACCATAAGATATGCTTCAATATTTTCTTTGCCACGTGTTTGTATTAAGAAAACATTCATAAGTGTCTGTGGCCAATGGTCGTGTCTTAATGCACTGTGAGAACTACATGTAGCATGTGACCCGGCGTTTACATTAGGCGACTAAATACGTGGCGACTGTGATCGTCAAGCCAGTAGTCGTCAAGTGGTGCTCTAACTCGACATTTACATTAGACCACTAAATACGTGACGACTGTGATCGTCAAGCCAGTAGTCGTCAAGTGGTCTTCAACATCATACTTTACTGGAACGTTTTCACCGATCATTATGTTTTCACAGAATCGCCGCCCATCTAGATGACTACTTCAAACCAGCTTGAAATTGTCACTGGCGTTAAAGCATGTCCAATAATCATCAGGTGGTCCGAATTGAGTAATTTCACATAATCAGACAATCTACAGTTGCCACACACTTGGTGTTTACATTAGACGATTTCTAAACCTGGTGTTTACAATAGACAACATTAGATGACTAAATATGTGGCGACTATAGATCGTCAAGCCAATATCATCACAGAGATGGCAATGTCAACCGCAAAAGCCATCAACTTCAGAAAATACTCGGGTGTTTATACTGATGACTAAGTTTTCACAGAATTGCTGCCCATCTAGATGACCTATGCAAACCTGCTTGAAATAGTCACCCGCGTTAGAGCATGTCCAATAATTCTCAGGTGGTGATGAATTGAGTAATCTGACGTAATCAGACAATTTGCGGTCACCACATGCTTTGCATTAACATTAGACAATTTCTATCATGTTATTGCCGAAACCTGGTGTTTACATTAGAAAACATTAGACGACTAAATAAGGGGGGACTGTAGATCGCTAAGCCAGTAGTCGTCAGGTGATGGCAATGTCAATGGCAAAAGTCATCAACCTCAGAATATACTCAGGTAAACAATACTGACGACTAAGTTTTCACAGAATCGCCGCCCATCTAGATGATGAATGCAAACCGGCTTGATATAGTCACCGGCGTTAGAGCATGTCCAATAGTCGTCAGGTGGTAACGAATTGAGTAATCTAATGTAATCAGACAATCTGCAGTTACTACGCGCTTGGCGTTAACATTAGACGATGTCTATCATTTTACTGCTGAAAGCAGTCAGGAGGTGCAAAATGCCCAAATCGTCGACCATAATCGTCCAGTGTAAACACAGGGTTAGAATACCTTATCCTCTGTTCCAACTTTCCCTCCTTGGACCGAGGACGGTAGGAACTTCAAACTACAGTAAACTTTCTCAGGTGCCAGCAATATCCCGTGCACCAAGTACCCACCAAGTGCCATCAATCCCAAACCCTAATATCCCACGCCGATCTCCAGTTACGACCCTGTATTGTATACCGCTAATCCCAACCCCTGAGAGGTGTGTACCGAGCTTACAGCAACATGGCCCGGGTAGGAGTGAGGCGCAGGAACCATTATCTCACCCCTGGTACAAGTTTAGCCATAGGAATAACATTAGAAAAATATGCTCAACGATCACCCCCGTAAAGTGACAATACTACGCCATGGCCATGGCGTAATGAATTTGACATGACGTCGTATGGATTTGCTGTCTATTCTAATTATTGTGAAAGTTTGATGATATTTTATTTGAGAAAAAGGGGTGAGATAAATCCAGAACTGCACTCAAATCGTAAAATACACAAAACTCCACTCGTGGAGTATTGTCTATTTATACGAATCTCGATGCAGTTCTATATAATTCTCCACGGTTATCATAAGGGGCTGGAGAATTAAAATGTTACACAACATAAGGTTGAAAAAAAACAAAAAACAATCTAGGTGTATTTATGGTCAGTTACAGAAGATTCTAGATGTCAATGAAAACTGAATAAAATATCCTTTAAAAAAAAAAAAAAAAAAAAAAAAAAAAAAAAAAAAAATAATAATAAGGGACTGGGTTATACTGGCGGGAGAACGGCGGGGACCGGACGGGGGCTGGTTTAGGAGCCGGTAATCCGGGCTGGAGGCGCCTGGAGGGTCCGGATAATCCAACCCCCCTCCCCTCCCACCTCCAGGGCCTCAGGTCTCTCCTGTGTGTGGATTATACACGATTCACAGGAGCACTGGAGGGGATATGAGCGTGGAGGTGCAGGATCTCTGTTCACCAGGTGAGGTGGTACACATTTATTTTTTTCTTCAAAATTTTAGATAAGGGAACAAAATGCTTTTTAAACTACCGAAAGTAAGAACAAAGGTGGGGGGGATGGAGTCGCGCATGTATTTTGGATATAGGTTCTGGAACTCTCAACCAGGAAACCTAAACCGGTAAGACAGCAAGGGAATATTCAAGAAACATTTCAGAATACGAGGCAAACAGCTTTAGCGACTGCTGGTAAAAAAAAACCAAAGCGTTCACCGATCCCACCAGATCACGTAACGCACACGGGAGAGAAAAAATTTACCTAAAATATTCAAGAAACGCATGAAAGATCTTATAAAGTTAACCCCGAGCGGATCCTCCGTGTGTTATACCTTCGCTTACACATATATATCAAACACTTAGTCCATATCCTATCTTTATTGTATATTTTACACTTACTATCTTCATATTCGTATCTATTTATTGACAATTATGTATATGTATCAACTATTGAAAAAGACCCATTTATCATAAAATGGTGATATATGATGTAGGCGTCTTGTATATCAATTTTCGAAAGTTCTTCCTTGATTCTTGCCTTAGAAGTACTACCTCCGGGGAGATTTTGAGTATCTATGGGTTTTTACCCATTATGAGTAGCGATTTTCTAAAATTTACAGTGATTTCCAAAAAGAGATACAACGGATGGAAGATCTGCCTGCGAGCAGAAGAAAAAAATCAGCTTTGGCTTGTGTCTACGCTGGTTTTCATCTGACATCCACATGAGACAATTACAAAGATGCATATAAGCAAAGGTATCAAAGAAGAAACGAACAAGTTTTGGTCAAAGTCGTCGTTCTCCACGAGTTTGATGCGGAGTGATATGAACGAGGCGACAACCAAGTGAATATCACGTAGCATTCAAACGAGTTGGAGAATGACTTCTTTGACCAAAACGAGTTGCCTTTTGTATTTACCTCATCCCTGGAATGGATGACACACAGGATATATAAACCATGGAGAATGGACTGCAATACTTGTACGGGCATGGAGAACGAGTTCCAAATGTTAAGCCTATGGACATTCATTCCAGGGGTGAGATAAAACATAGATACCTTGATTTTGTTGATGTCAGGTATGTATAAAAAACGGATCAGACGTTTTAACTACAACGTTATAACAATCATGACTCTGTGTTGGGTGTATACTGCTCCTGGGGTCACGTTGAAAGACAAATGCTGGTAACTGGGTGATTTCTAAATTCTATTGATTTTTGCAAATAACTCTGGATAATACAAGTTCCATATAGCAGCAAATAGAAAATGCAAAAAGATTGGCATGTCACCATGCTAACTTCTATGGGAAGGCCATCTGAAAATGTGAGTGCTTAACTATTGTTGTCGATGGGAAACTGCAATATTTTGACTCTGTTGCTAAATGACACTGATGATCTATTCTCAAATAATTCTGGATTATGATAGTTGGGAACATGCAGAAACGAGAAATGCTAAAAGGATACTATGTCACCATGCTAATTTCTGTGGGAAGGCCATCTGAAGAAGGTATACACATGTGCTTATCTATTGGTGTCTATAGGAAACTGCAATATTTCATGAAACCAGATTGCAGCACGAATGTTAAATTTGGTAGACACAGGGGGCAGTGCGATACCTACCCGCATTTGTCTTTAAGGTAGACGTGTACATGTAATGTGATAATCCTAATGTTTGATTTATCTATGTCCGTTCATGGTCTGATAACACACTATTCTCTGTGTGCCTTGTTTACGGTGACTCTGGCAATCCCTATAATGGAAACCTATGAAAGTTTATTGTCAGAGCTCGTATAACATCAAGTTTGAATGGCATAGTAATTCACAAGGCGACGCTGCGTGAATTACGTAGCAAATCAAACGAGATAATATTGAGCTCTGACCCTAAACTTGAATAGGTTTCTGAATTCATCTCACCCTTCACACTGACTAATGGGCTAACATTTGTGACATAATCCCCCATTGAGTATCTTTCCTAAATACTCCATGGGTATTGGATATGAGTTCGCAATGTTAAGTCTATGGGTAAAAAATAGCAAGGGTGAGATAAAGGTAGCCTACGGCCTAGCGTCCACCTACTACGATAGAATTGTAGACCTCCCAATATGGCACCGAAACAAAATGTCAATATCGGTGCCATATCGGGAAGGTGCAAAATCGTAGACATATGTCTAGACAAACCAATCCACCACGCATTGTATGGGGTTTTTATCTGTGTCTAATCGCAGAAACATGGTCAACTGCCCCGATATTAGGTAACCTTCCGACGCGATTTTGATTTTTTATCGGGAGGTGCATAGGTAAAAGCAGTAGATAATGTAAGTAATTTATGATAAATTTGGTCGTGCGACCCAAACAAAAAGTCATGATCATAAAACGAATTATGTTAGTAAATACTGATGAGAAGATCAATGATGAATATAAAGGATCAATTTCTTTTGAAAACTTAAAATGTATGTTGATTGTCTCGGAACAGTTGTATTAATCAGTACAAAGAACCTTGTAATCACAGTCGTGCGACTGTTACTTTGAAAAACACCTTTTAGGTGAAAGCAATAGTCGATAAATAAATTTATAAAAAAAAAATCAAAAAAAAAAATCGTAGACCATATCGGAGACGTATCGTAATAGGTGGACGCTGGGCCTTATATACTCACTCTCTCTCTGTCTGTCTCGGCCAATTGAAACAAGCCTTTAGTACCAAATGCTATACATGGTGTTGGAGAAAGAATGTACCTAACCTTCTTGTACTTTCCATTTCCCCAGATGCAGATAAGATGTAGAACGACTGACGCCTCTCTCCCAATGACAAGTAACAAGTCCTGACGTCACAACTCAGCCTGACGTAGGCCTTACGTAGGCCTAACCCTGTCACAGGTCTGACGTCATCCTTCACGTCGCAAACCGGAAGTAGCCGCCATGACGTCGGTGGCGGGGTCCTCTTCCGGTCTCAGCGACCTCTCGGAGGAGACGCCGCCGCAGCGGAAGTCGTCATCCGCAGCGACGGCGCGCTCCGACGACAAGTCGGGGAGCCTGAGCGGCGTGAGTAAGCGCGCGATGACGCCCGAAGAGAAGAAGAAACACAAGGAGTTGGTCTCAGAGAAATACTTCAAACTGATGGAGAAGTACGGCCCCAAGCGCCGCTTCCTCCAGACCAGCGACCAGTCGGCGAGCGAGGACCAGCCTCACGTGGAACCCGTGGGATTCGTCATTAAGTTCCGGCTGTCGCACGCCTACAAGGCCCTGGAGAAACAGGAAATAGAAGCCGCCATACCGGATATCAAACCCGTGCGCAAGCGCAAGCGCACCAAGTTCCTCCTTCCCCATGACCACCGATCGGAAGCGGAAACGCCGGTGGTGGCGGCGGGGGCATCGGCGGAGGGTACCACCGGAAGTGGCACGTCGACGAAGACGCGGACGCGGGCGGCGCGGCGCGTGCAGATCCGCATCCGGGGCCCGGAGAAGGAGAACGCGCGGGGCGTGTGGCAGACGCTGACCCGACAGAAGGCGTCGCCCGCCATGTTGTTAAAAGAGAAACAGCAGCGGGAGGTGCGTGAGCAGGACCTCAAGGTCGGCAAAGGTCAAAGACTATCCGGCCAAGGTCAGCCCAATGTCAGTCAAGGGCAGGCCAGCCCCAAACTGGGTCAAAGACAAGCCAATCAAAAGCAATCAAACCTGAAACAGGGGAAAGTGGGGGAAAGCGGGGGAAAGACGCCGAGGGGACGCTCTGACGTCAGTCAGGAACGCCAGCGTGCCATAGAGCGCAGTTTAGTTCAGGTCCGCGCCGATACGAAACAGCGCCAAAACCGCAAATCACGCGAGATGTGGGACTCGCACTTCCAGGGGATCGGGGGCATGGGACTTCCGGGTAGCGTGGGCGCGGCGACGACGGAGTACTCGTCGGGAGATAGCGTCTTCCGGATGTTCTCAGACAGTGCCTTCTCGGGGTCCATCACAATGGACGCCGTCACCATGACCGCCTCCCGCCCCTCCTCCCGCCCCTCCTCCCCCTCCAAGTCCCTCCTCCTCGAGTCCGGCTCCAGGCCCTCTAGCGGCCGCCGCGTGAACACCCCGAAGCCCCGCACGTCGACTCCCGCGCGTCCCGCCTCCCCGACGCGCCCCCACACGGCACGGGTGCGAACTCCAGCCGCCAACGTGCGGACGCCGAACGAACGCCGCCGTGCGCAGTCCGCCACGCCACCTAGCGGGAAGGGCGCGAACGACACGACGCTGAGCGGGAAGGGGAAGAATCGGAGTATCAGCGCCATCTTGCGGATTGACGGGCAGAAGGAGAAGAAGAACGCGGAGAAAGATGGCGGAGATGTGAAAGTGTTGGCGCCGCGGAAAATCTCAAAGTATCTGTATCACATGTGTAACTGTCACCAGGTGGGAAAGAAGGACACGCTCTCCAAGCTCTACAAGAAGAAAAACGTGAGTACTGTAAAGTGGGAAACACATGGTGGTATTCATGTATCTCACAGGGGTCAAAATCTCGTGAGATTCTGTTTTTTTAGGGGTAAATGTCTCCAACAATTTAGACGAAAAGATTGTGGAATTCACACGGTGGGATTCATGTACCTCACAGGGTTCAGAATCTCATGAGATTCTGTTCCTTGTTAAGTGGACTTCACACGGTGGGATTCATGTACCTCACAGGGATCAAAAGCTCACGAGATTCTGCTCCTTGTTAAGTGGAATTCACACGTTGGGATCCCTGTACCTCACAGGGTTCAAAATCTCATGAGATTCTGTTCCTTGTTAAATGGAATTCACACGGTGGGATTCATGTACCTCACAGGGTTCAGAATTTCATGAGATTCTGTTCCTTGTTAAGTGGAATTCACACAGTGGTATTCGTGTATCTCATAGGGTTCAAAATCTCATGAGATTATGTTCCTTTTTGAATGGAATTCAAACGGTGGGATTTATGTACCTCACAGGGTTCACAATCTCATTAGATTCTGTTCCTTGTTAAGTAGAATTCAAACGGTGGGATTCATGTACCTCACAGGATTCAGAATCCCATAAGATTCTGTTCCTTGTTTAGTGGAATTCACACAGTGGTATTTATGTTTCGCCAACAATTTAGACGAAGAAATTGTGTTTGAGTACAAAATTCCAGCAGGATTTGGCTCAGATTAACACCCTTTTACATGAATCCCACCGTGCGAATCCCACTTTATTCTTATTTACCTTTCTTTACACAAATTAACTGTTAAATAGCAGATCAGGCTATGATCACCCCTTTTCTTACCTCGTATGCATCCAGTAACAGATGCATGATTTATCTTACCCCTGGTACAAGTGTAGCCATAGGAATAACATTAGAAAAAATACTCAACGATCACCCCGGTAAAGTGACAATACTACGCCATGGTCGTGGTGTAGTGAATACAAGATGACGCCATAGGCGATTGACCAATCAGCGGCCAGGATTTCAGAAAGATGACAAAAATTTCAGCTCCCTAACCTTGAAGGGAGTGAGATAAATCCAGAACCGCACTCGAATCGTATAAATACACAATACTCCACTCGTTTGAAAGGGCCGTAATCGTCATTCGGCTTCACCTCGATGAAGATTGCTATCCTTCCAAATTCGTGGAGTATTGTGTATTTATACCATTCTCTATGCAGTATTATATAAATATGTGTATACAAATTCTACTGATGCAACCCCAAAGTGTCAGGGAGCATGAAATCAATGACTGACCTCGCACAGTAAGATTTTCGTCCACAGTAAGGACGTTTCCTGATAATATTGGTTCGATGATTCTAGTTGCCAGCAGCTCATGCTGGACATACTTGTAATGACATACATTGGTGACCTTTGGTCAGGGGTGATCATTCCTCCCCCTGGTGTCTCACCTCATCACTACGCTCCCTCGTGTGTCTCTCCCCTGGTGTCTCATTTCTGCACCACACACCTCACGTGCGTTTCCGCCATACCTCACTCACCCTCACTCTCACTCCTGCTCTTACACGTATCTTACATATCCACTTTTTTACCCACCCACCCACACCTTCTCAACTTTACCTACCTTCGTAGGCCTTTTGTCGTATATTTTATTTTATTATACAATCTTTATAATTGACCAAGTACTCTATTAGTCAATTATTACATATATCATTTGTAATAAATAATAATAACTTTTCATTATTACTGGATATTGATAAGGCCAATTAAAATCCTTACAATCATTTATAAAATTCGTTAATACTTCATTTGCCCAACTACAGCCTCCTCTCTTTAATCCAGGTATAAGGGGTGATGATAACACCCCTCTCATAAGATCTCACACTCTCTAAGTGATATTTTGTATTCCAGTCCAAATAAAGCCACTAGGGCGCCAAGTACACAGTATTCCCGCTAGGTGGCATCATTGAGATTATAGAAATCATTGGGTTACTTTGAGGTACGTTTTTAGCAGGGAGGCAAGCCAGTGGATTCTCAAGGTTCTAATCCTACTTCGTTAAGTATTCTTCTCCAATAGAGCGTAGTGAGAACCTTGTACAGAATACCCCTTAGACAGTATGAGATCTTATGAGAGGGGTGCACCATAATACCACTGCTAAAGTTACCATACCATATGAATGCCGAGAAAATCCTCCAACACTCTCCCACCCATGTTTCCCATTTGAACATATCTCACATCATTGAGCTCACCTGGTTGCTGTTTCTGTCGGCAGGTGGCGGGTGTGATTGACGTATACGGCTGCCCGGATACACGTGACCCTCGCGCAGGCGTACTCTTCTGCCCGTTCTGTAGCGTCATACCTCAGCGACGAATCAACGCCTGGCTCGACAATCTGGAGGACGAATGACCTCCACCTGACCTTCACTTTGTCCTCTGATAAAGATTTCATATGACCTGCCACAATGCCATTATCCACTGGCCGACGAAAACGGCACCAATTAATTGAGTTCTCCTAAAAGTCGGTCGGTGGTGGCCAACAACTGCACGTCGTTATCTAAAAATCGGTGAGGGTGCTGTGTATGCCCTGTTTCTGTCTTATTGGAAGGTCCATACTGACTGAACTGTCCTCCAAACACAATAACCATCAAAGACGATTTCAAACCGCTATGGACGCAAGCAATTGAACATTTGTTTCTTGGAAAATATCTGAAAAACTCGCTTCTGTGAGAGGTGTTTTTGCCCTAATAAAAAAAAACCTAAAAAAAACACCGTTGATTCTGTCAGTAGTTGACCAAGTCAGTCAGTGGTGGCCTCATTGCATAATCTATGCACAATTGATTAGTGAACACTTCTCTGCATGCCTGTTTCCATTCACCGATCTGTCATTGGTATAACTTGAAAATCGATTGGTGGTTCCCGACTGCAGATCGGTGGCGAATAGTCGGCCAGTGGAAAAAGGTGTTTAGGCTGGCTTTTCATTGGCTTATTTACCTGAAGTTAGTCACTAATTTATCCGGTTGCGTCGTGGAAACAACGGTCGTCGGTGCTCTTTACTAAATAGGGTCTTTATAATGTAATGGTGACCTTCGTCTGACCTTGGGCTTAGCATCCACTGAGCCCCATAACGTCTGCAATAGGCCTTACAATACACCTCCCGATGAAACATTGATATCATGTCTCAGGTCAGCTTATATTGGTTCAGTTGATCATATGGTTAGGCCCGGCGTCCGCCTACTACGATATGGCTCCGATATGGTCTACGATGCACCTCCCGATAAAAAATCTAAATTGCGACGGAAGGTCACCTAGTATCGGTGCAGTTGACCACGTTTCCGCGATTAGGCACTGAAAAAAAACCTCACAATGCGTGGTGGATTGGCATTTCTATGATTTTGCACCTTCCCGATATGTCTCCAATATTTAGCTTTTTGTATCGGTGCTATATCGGTCTATATTTCTATCGTAGTAGGTGGACGCCAGGCCTTACTCTATGACGCACACTACCTATCTAAGATTTGTCCCCGATGAAAATGCTGTATCGCACTGTATCGACATTTAATCATGACTAAATGTCGTAGACAATTCGTGAGCATCGTAGAGTACTCTGCAAAGAAAATCACTCTCACGTGTGAAATTTTGGAAATCAATAAGAAATATATAGATCCTTATGCACTGGGAATCTGGGGATTTCTTTTATTGAATTAAAGTGTCTAAAATTAAATGTTTCATCGTTTCACTTGGAACCGAGCTTTTATACCCTGGTTATATTGTGAGGTACGGATGGTTATCATCTTTTTTCTACATATAGAAACCACTTGTGATGCATGCCAATGTACCGGTTCTAGACGTTTGTCTATGATACAGACCCGTCCGATGAGTCTACGAATTTTACAGTCTGCATCGTAGTGCATCGGAAGGTCTTCTAAAATGTCGAATATATACACATCTGTGCGAAAGTGTTCTATCGCAAAAAAACATGGAGAGTATGTTCATTGACCTAATGAGTGCCATTCATTTCATTTTGTTTTTCACCATGGAATCGTCCATGTAGTCCGTATGCATGACAAGATATATTGTTTTTGATAATTTCCAAATAAATCACCATGATGGCAATGACTTGTAACGGTTCCTTTACTCACCATCAACGAGAGCTTGATATATGTTTGATTAATTACATGATGTTGATAATGTTATCCGCAGTATCCAATATAGTAAATGTAAAAAATAATTTCCTTGTCTTGGCTACAAAATATCCTTCACAATTTTTCCTAATTTGAAATTTCCACGATAATGAAAGCCAAACTGTAAACAAACCCGGAGGTGAAGAGTAAATCTTTTGGGTTACTGTATTTCTGCGAATAACATACCATGAAAGAAACTGATGAGTGTTTGCTCTGTTTCCTTGTACGCCATCAAGTTTGGAGTGCGCAGTAACACGAACGAGGCGCTAGCCCAGTTAATATTCCGAAGTACTCCAAACGAGATGGTGAATGGGGACTCAGGCCAAGCACAAATATGTTTCTGATTTTATCTTAGCCTGGAAATATCTATCTGTTTATTACCCGTTGAGTATGAGTTACCGTACTCGCAAAGCAATTGAGTACGAATTCCTACGGTTTAGCCAATGGCTGTCTATACCAGGGACCTGTTTCAGTAGTCTCATGACATTAGGCCTAGACAGACATCAACAGCGGCACCAACAGTGCAAGCAACAGCGGAAAAAGACTAGCAAATATCAGAAAATCGAAGTGGCCAATCTTCTTCATATTTGGAACAAATATAGGTTATATGTATCCCCTACTCATGTTAAAGTGTCATTGCTTGATTCCTACAAGAAGTGAGTGAAACTTTGTGTCATTGATTGCAATCTTGTGATCTGTCCGTATGGTGTCACAGACGCCATCTAGACATGTCAGAAAACTAGTGAAACAGGTCCCAGGCTGAAATAACAGGTAAGGGTAACTGGGTAACTGGACAACTCCTGGTGAAACAACGACTGAACTACAACAAGACATGTACTTGTAAATTATTATTTATTAACAAATTTCACTTGAATCTAGATACATATGAACATTCACAAAAATGTCAGCAACATTAGCATAGCACCAAAAGGTGACTGTATGTATATATAATATGCGTGTACACCAGTGTCACTCCCTTGTGCACGTATACTGATCAATAGTCGTATACCATGCAAAGCAGGACTTTGTTAATATACAAAATAATATCCTGTTTCTAGTCTGAGTTTTTCAATATAACAATTATTTATAACAGTAAGCTCCATCAGGGAATGAATGAACCAAGAAAAATAAATGAATCTCTAGGAACGATTCATGTGATTTCATTTTCATCTGCTTCTCCTGTCTTTTTTTTAGATGATTCTTATTGATACTACCGTTATCTAAATCTATTCCGCCATGATCCTACTCATTATTTTCTAGGGGTGTCAATTAGGTAATTATCTCATCCATGGTATTTTCTCCCCATAGACCTAACATTGGGAACTTCTACTCAACGCCCATGGAGTATTTAGAAAAAGATTACTCCATGGGGGATTATGTCACAAATATTAGCTAAATAGTCAGTGTGAGGAGTGAGATAAATATGAAACCTACTTAAGTTTACAGTTAGAGCTCGAATTTCTATGCAGTTCAAACTCGATGGGATATGAGCTCTGTCCATGAAGTTTCATAGGTTTCCTCAATAATACTACTCTTAAACGACTGGGCTAATCTTAGAACTCTACATTGCTCAGCAGATGCTAATCTTAGTGACACCAACGAGAGGCCTTCTTTATAGGGCACATAACCATTGTGCTATGGACGCGGCCATCTTGCCATCCAATGCCATCTAAAACACCAGGTGGCGGGACCAATTATCAATGGATTTTATAAAAAATGTTTTTTGGGGCTTACCATGGAAGAATTCGTATCAATATCATCTATAGATTATAGCAACTGATAATAGTGGTTGTCCTTCGACTATAGTGGTGTTTTCCTACAATTTCCTGGCGGCTGATGGCAGAACTAGCAATCACTCTGTGCCCTACACTGCACGAAAACCACCATTTTATTCATATATACGCCATCGCGGAAGTGCATGTATTGGCTGAATATTGACTTGTTTTCATATATATACACCCAGGCCTTATATACGGACACATCTTGGCTGTATTTCACAACTGGCGTATATGAGAGGAAATATCCTCTGCCCCCGCTGCCTCCCGCCCCTTTGTGTTGGTAGAAGTACAGGTGTCCACAGTAGGAAGCCCTCCCCCTGCCACCCCCTGCCGCCTTCCCCCGCCCGCTCTCAGTGAAACCCTGTTCACTGGATGCTTATATACGCCTACAGATGAGGTGTATACACACGGGGAATAGGACGACCTTGTATACGCAAAATACCTACTTATATACCCTGGGCGCATCCATATGTAAAATGATGGTGTTCGTGAAGTGCTATAGCCGTTGGTGAGGGCCTCTGCTCAGCAGTAAGCGAGCTGCTCATGTTATGTATAAACCCCACAGAGCTGCTCAGCCTTTTACTGGCAGGATGTTGGTATAAAAAGGTAAGACAAAGGTGAATAGATATTGTGACCCAAACAGCTACTGGTACATCATGATTATATCCTTTATACAATGCAATGCAGTCAGTAGCAAAAATAGGCGTTGTATGAGCAAAACCAGCCACGCTTAGGAAACTATAGGTGGTCCTTTAGCTAGGCAACAGTATAGTATCTACAGTCTAATGCTATTCTCAATGTGGGTGACCCATCTAACTGATTATAGTGGTTTGACAGAGAAGATGTCACTTTATTACCCACCTAATATGGAGTCTCTATACTAAACCTATGGAGCCTAGAGATTGCTCCTGAGTATAGTATGGAAAGCTGTATTCTCCTAGGAGAATACAGCTTTTTTTGCCATCTCATGGGCATTATAGGAAGTGTTTTATATAAACAATGCACAACGCTTACGTGGAGTTTCTAATCATTTCCAAAATTTTGTTTCCAACAATTAGTCGAAAGGTGAGTAATAAATACAACATTACCATGATCTTGATCTGTGTGGCTGTATTCTCCTTGTAGTTGACACTACACAATACTCCTCGCTATCACTCATGAGTTTTACTACGTCTCGAATATGCAGAGAATACAGCCATTCAGATCAAATTTATGGTAATATTGTGTATATATATATGATGGTGGCACCTAAATCATGTGATGACAGTTGATTGGTGCGACATCCAGTTACAGAATTAATGCGTCACCTCTGGGGTATTACCTAACAATAACTGAGTATGACATCTACAGTTTAGCATGGTCTGTCATGTAGTTGCATGGTGATAATGTTTCGATACTTATAATGTGAGCTGCAACTATAAACATAACAACTGGGTATAACCCATATCATTCTCCTGTGCAACCAGGATGGGATAATATCTGCTTTCCTATTGGCTTAGTCTTCGATAACACCTATAATTCATCCTACCCCTCATATAGATTTCCATAGACTTAACATCGTGTGATTTTATGCCATGGTTATGCCATACAATGTTTATTAGCCACTGGTGACATGAAGTTAAGAACATGTGATGGGTAGGATAAAATCTAAACATCACTCAACTTCATACAACTGTTTACATGGCATTCATTTTCTTGAGGTACAATTATCACTCAGCTCTGCTTTGTGATATCCTTCCGCAAAGATAAATCCCGCCATATAAACAATCTTTTAGAATTTCGTGATGTTTCATGATCGTATGTCATGCGTTTTTCTCTTCGCCATAATATACACACATATATAACAAAATTCTACTTCAAGCATGTGCATGTATTTTTTACAGTTATCATCCTATTGAAGATAGCAAGTTACTAATATCATAATAACAATCTTACAAACCTATATATGGACTTAACAACTGATGACATTGAACAAGGTGACCGGTAAAACCAGTCAACAACAAATACACAACATCTGCCGTGTTCTCAGAAGGAGAACTTGCGCTCCCTGAAGGGGATGTAGATAGGATATTCACTCTCGATCCCCTCCTCGATGATGGCGCCTCTGGGGCCTTTGTAGCGCCGAATGACGTCACGGGAGAGGTTCCGAGGTCTGCAATACAAAACGCCACATCATCATTTTTGGTGTTCTTCACCAGTGTTATCGTTTTGGTGCGTGTGATACAAAGTGCAGGGATAATTCATCTGGGAATGTGATAAATAAAGTTCCAGAATGGTCAGAAGCAACAATGCTCTTCACATTTGCTAGATTTTGGGATATGCTGAAATTTATTTCGAAAAAAATCGGGGTCCGATTTACGGAAATCGGTGCCCCGATCTCCTCGAATGACCTCCCAACATATGCTGAAGTGGGGACAATGTACAGCTATGATTTAATGGTCGGACCACAAATGAAACATACATTGCATCCTTATACACGTGATCTTTATTATGGAGGTAAATATGTGCATGGAAATCAATATTAAAATCTTGTGGGACCACACCTAAGGAGGCTAACATGACTAGACCTCGCATGAATTAATTTACTGATGTAGATGTATACTGGGGGATAAGACAAATACAATCCAAGCAGGGCCTGATGTTCAAATGTAGTGTCTATAATATTCTCTTGGATAAAAGTTATCAAATCTGAGAATTCGTTGATCTGTCCCCATGGGACAACAATTGGCAGGTATTAGTTTTATGTTTAAAGGCATATCGAATAATTCACCTTGAAAGTGTTATAGAATACATAGCTAATTTCAAAATTAGGGGTCACAGTGCTAGATTTTAATCTATCGACCGATATTATGATGTTATAAAAGAATATACAGGAAAGGTCGGATGTTACATTGTAAAACTCATTTCATTTCCTTCTTAATGTCACAGAATAACGTATGTACTAAATTCTCATAAAGCTAGCCTAGTATTTTTAGATTTTGATTTTAAGTACTAATTTGTCTCTAGCTTGAAAAATAATTAGTAAATGTTACAATGATACTGCTACGGTTAGTACTATACATTTAAAATTTGAAAATTATAGGACACCGTCCTCGATTTTGAAGGAATTAAAAAATAAAATATTTATCAGTACATATAAATCAAACAATTATAATTTTCATTATTTTAACTATTCGGTTAGATCAAATTGGAGAAATCGTTATAATTCACTTATTTGATAGCAGAATAAGTCACAAGTAACATGTTTTAATTGATAATTGTCAGTATCAGAAAGTCACTCTATATGTGGCATTACTGTGTATCGTAGGATATGCCTTTAAATGGTTAGCACAAGTCATTACACATGGGAAAAGATACAAAACTCCTACATCTAAGGGTAGCTATTGTTTAGTATGAAACCTTGTGTTTATATTTCACGTGGGAGGGTAGAAAGGGTTTCCTCTAAAAGCGACACTCTTCTCTCTTTGTGAATGATCTAAATATACTAAACCTTACATTAAAAAAAACCTGAAGGAATCAAGAAATCTTATATAGCATCCTCTGACCTGTTACTACACCTATCTGTTATTTGATTTATTTGATTTTTTTGTATGTTCAATTACAACATAAGACACCAAGAAATATATTGGGAAAGTATCGGAATAACATCTATCCTGCAAAATATCAATATTCATCTGAAATATGGTCAGAATATTATCAAATACGATGAAACAACCATAGATTTGTGGATGAGTGTTGACTACAACCAGCCACAACAGAACATCTTTTTATCGTATGGCTATGATTTATTTTTTTTAGTAATTTTTATTAGGGAATATTGTGTGTACAATCACCGAATTCGGCTATTGAGCCGTTCTTCCATTCGGGCCCTTGCCCCTACTCCTCATTCTAATGGCAAGTGTTAAACTGAACGGGCAGTGGGTACCAAGTCTGTGTAAGTCTTTGGTATGACCCGACAGGGGTTTGAACCCACGACCTCCCATGCTCGAGGCGAACACCCCTACCATTTAGCCACCGAACTTGGTTTGATGATTGTGGATTATTTAAAGGGCTTCCTTACTATAGGATTTTAAACTAAAACAAAGGTCTTATGTCAGGGAACTACATGTGGTTGTGGAGTGGAGAGTGTCACTGTTGGGCCTGGCAGTAGAGATCTGGCTGAAATCATGCAAAGATAAATGATGAGGAAGCTGCATAGTGGTCTGTTCTGAAAATGTAGAATGTGTGGTGTTTTATACGGAAACGGGGCTACTGTGGCTGTACGTGATATATACTTGGTCAAATTGGTGATCATACGAACTGATGCTGAAGGCAGAGGTTCATCTGATTCTATGAAGTATTTATCACGTACAGACATAGTATACCTGTTTTCATACTATCATATACCTTAAGATATCTGTTTTTTTCCATTGCTTCAGGATGATTTGTTGGGTTTCGCCTCCATACCTATCCCGCATGGAACATACTCAGTATACTTATACTTAGTAGGAACGGAACAGGAGTTACTAGTGCTAGTGTGTATCACATGACGGGCAGTCGCGAATTACTGCGCGAGGCGTTAGCCGAGCGTTGTGAGAAGCAGACCTGACCGGAATGTGATACACACTAACACTAAAACTTAAGTTCAGTTTAGTTTTTATCCTACCCTGTCTCCAATAATTCATTTGTTACCCTCATGCAATAAAGCACACTTTACTAATTTAGTCAGCTAATGTGAAGCCTATGACATTTTTATTTTAATAGAGGTAGGATAAAAATCCCGTACGCCACCTACGTGATGTACGGCCATAAATATGACATGGGTAGGAGCGGGCGGTATACTTAGGACATACAGCCACAGGTATATAATAATATTCAAAACAACCACACTTTGGAGATGTAAATGGATTTGGACAGAGTGAGGTTCTTTTACAGGTTCTGTAAGATGCATGAACAGTTTCACCGAGAATTATGTTTCATAAACTATTTTTTCTGGCCACCACGCATGTACTTTGTACTCTATCAAGTAGAAATTTCAGAAATGACTTGAACCCATCAATACACTCTTATGGTTTCCTTTTTTCCCTTTCCTTTCGGGGTTGCGTGAAGGTCCATGATTGGAAAAAATCACATCATTACACTCTTAGTTCTATGACACTGTTTAACCACACGAACTTAATGTAACCCAGGTAGGTAGTCATAGCCTTAAAGACAAATGCTAGTTGTTTCTGGTGATTTCTAAATTCTATTGAGTGTGGCAAATAACTCAGGAAAATATAAGTTCCATATATCAGCAATTAATAAATGCAAAGAAAAATGGCATGTAACCATGCTAACTTCTATGGGAAGGCCATCTGAAAATGTAAGTTCTGAACTATTGGTGTCTATGGGAAATTGCAATGTTTTGACTTTGTTGCTAAATGACAGTGATGTTCTATTGCTATCTTCCGATAACTCTGGGTTATGATAGTTGAGAACATGTAAAAATGAGAAATGCTAAAAAATACTATGTCACCATACTAATTTCTATGGGAAGGCCATCTGAAGAAGGTAAGTGCTTAAATATTGGTGTCTATGGGAAACTGCTACATTTTCATGAAACCAGATGGCAGCACCAGTGTTAATTGAGTAGAACCAGGGGGCGCTTCAATACCTACCTGCATTTGTCTTTAAGGATATTCTAACCTTAAATTTGTACTTCTAGATTTCTTTTTCTTAAAAATATGAACGTATACTTAATGCGAGTGGTTGTAACTTAAACTGTCGCATCCAGTGTGCTCTTTCGAAACAGAAAAAAAACAGCACAGACAGAGAATAACACTATATACATGGAAGACAAGTGTGATGTGGAATAATGTACAGGTCTAGTGTGGGGTAAGGCGAATAGGTTACCTTCTATTCTGAGTCATCTTTCAACCTAAGGAGACAAATCATGCAACACATTCTGTCAAACAGATCAGAGGGCATCATATCACAGGATCCCTCTGGAAGCTGGAAGTAACGGCATTCGAGTAGCGCTATTGCTTGAAACGAGCATTGAAAGACAAAGCTGATTGAAAGGTTAAAGCTGGGCTCCCACTGTTCCGACACGCTACGAAAGTTCTGTGAATTGGCTACGATACAAAATTTCCCAATCGGAAGGGCTCTGTCGGAGTGTGTTGGAGTGTGTTGGAGTGTGTTGGAAACCGTGTCGTAACACAAATTCCACTGCTACTAGAAACTTGTTCGTTCTGACAGAACAAATAATTTTGTGTCAGAACGCTTATCTCATGGGTATCGTCGTGTGTCAGAAACATAAATCGCAATAGTGAGAGTCTAGCTTAAGACCAGGGACCCATTGAGCATCCGACACACTACAACAAGTATCCAACACACTACGACACAGAATTATTCAAAATTCCTAACCGGCAACGATGCGGTAATTCAGTTTCATACTCATTCTATGAAACCGAACCTTTCAACATTCAGAAAAGGCTATGAAGTAGTAATTTTGACTCATAAAATTTCTTTTTTTTCTAAAGATGTTTGGAATCTAATGCGTCCAGACTCACCACCCCCATCAGGGAACAGAGTAGGACAACTCCAGACAGGAAAAAGTTTTTCACATAATTTTGACTCATAGCCACATCGTAGCCATGTCGGAGCCACATCACAAGCAGTGGGTGCCCCGCTTAAAAAGGCGTAGGCGTGCAGAGCGAGCGAGCGGAATACTCAGTCACATGTACAGTGGGGCCCTCCTGCGGCCGGTACACACACTAGATCAGCGAGAACTTCCGGTCCCGGAAAGGCCCGAATCGGGCTCGTAAGGTTTCCTCCTCCTCCTCGTCCGCTTGTTGCCCGCGCTGTACAGCATACCGCTGTATGACGCCGTGGGACAAGCGCCTAGGCCTGAAACAGTGACGTCACAGCTACGTCAGCGCCGCCATGACGTCATGTCGCCATGACGACGCCTACTCGCTATCATCTGGTAGCGTCTGCCCGGGTTAGGTTACTAGAATTCTTTTCTGTGGGACTACAGCATTTATACCCTCTTTTTCATTTCATTTATTGAAAATCAATTTTGATTGAATATGATTTCATTTTATTCATTGAAAACTCATTTTGTTGGAATATGATTTCATTTCATTTATTGAAACCTATTTTTTTTGGAATATGATTTCATTTTATCTATTTAAAACTAATTTTGTTGGAATGTGATTTCCCCCCTTCTTAAATCACCAAAAAATATCAAAATAGGTAAATATTTACTTGAAACGTGATGATAAGTTAAGGTTCATCTTGGTAAGAGCAACCTGGCCTGGGGCACGTTCAATAATCTAGGATCATATGAAGACCCTTCCTATACCTCGTAGAATAGTTATCATTAAGGCCCGGCGTCCACCTACTACGATAGAATCGTAGACCTCCCGATATGGCACCGATACAAAATGTCAAAATCGGTGACATATCGGGAAGGCGCAAAATCGTAGACATATGTCTACACATGCCAATTCACCACGCATTGTATGGGGTTTTTATCGGTGTCTAATCGCAGAAACGTGGTCAACTGCCCCGATATCAGGTAACCTTCCGACGCGATTTTGATTTTTTTATCGGGAGGTGCATCGTAGACCATATCGGTGCCATATCGTAGTAGGTGGACGCCGGGCCTTAGTATCATTTCAGTCTGTTGGCTAAGACAGTATTATTATCCGTCCATAAGTTCGTCCATAAGTGTTGAACAAAGTTGACCCATATCGTCGCTGGGTCTTTATATAGATGGTGTACAGAAAAGAGTCTTTATGTGCGACCCTAGCTTATCAAACGGGCCCCTGCCTTACGGCTGTTGGACTGAGAACTTGGGACTTGGGTTAACTGAGGTCGGCCCTCAGCGAAGGACAGAGAGAATGAAGGTGAATTTCCTGAATGCATTCATCTCCATCTTGATATCAAAATTAAAATTTCTACATGAAAGATTCACAAAAAGATTCATTAAAATTAAAAGCAGTGGTGATGATGCACTCTTGATCACTAATAGAGTGTCTCTATGTTCTTCTAAATTCAAACAAACTATCTCAGCTTTGGGCAAAGCAAGTCCGTGTGATAAAGTGGCAAGACAAAATTCAAAATTCACAAAATTCAAAAAATCTAAACTGGGCAATGCTCTACTTCGAAACGCCCCTTTTTATACATTCAAATGGAGTCTGTCGGTCTACTTTGATGACTCAGTTATAAATCAAATATTTAAAAGGAAATTGTTCTATAGTTACCCTAAGACGAACATCATGCAGACATTATTTAAAAAATCATTTCATAATAAAACACTGATGCGACACCTTTTGTATTGCTTTGCAGGGGCAAGATGGCCGCATCCATAACACAATAGCTATGTGCCCTATATCTGACACCATATATCGGACGCTACCGCTGGCTCTAGTGACATATATTAAAATTGCATAACCTTTTAAATGGCACACCATCTTTACTGATGAAAATATCAAATAATCAGATTACATAAAATATATAATGTCAATAACAGTCCATATACAAAAATGTATATAAATATGGAATACAAAATATAATTGTTTTCACATCTACGTTAAAGACTATGTTTAAAGCAAGCAAATTCTATAATTCCTCAGTCACAGACACCTGTGAGACACAAAGGAGACAGCTACGATGCCTGTACACCCCACTTAACCTCCAACCAGACCTATACCCTGAGCTTCTGTTGTGATACAATTCAGCAAAGAAACTTAAAAGCGAATAACAAAACAATGTAACTATATGGCGGCTAAAATGTTGCTGGAGATGCTGCATTTAATATCAACAATGAAAAGAAAGAATTCCTTATTAATTCTTTCGGATATAGGCCTAATCCTAGGTTTACAATGAGCCAAGGCGACCACAGTGACCACGGCGACAAAGGTGTGTCACGGTCTGTCACGTTTGTCATTCCGTCCCCCTGAGTTGTAGCACGTGGGCTCCAAGAGGCTCCATGGAGCACCAAAACGTGGCCGCTGTGGCTGCTCTGTCTGCCGTGGCCAGCCGTGGCCTGTCGTGGCCCGCCGTGGCCAGCCGTAGCCTGCCGTCGCCCGCAATGGCCGGCCTTGACCTGTCGTGGCCCGCCGTGGTCACCGTCGTCACCGTGGCCCAGTGTAAACCTGGCATTAACGGCCCATGCATGGGTATAACGAACGGGGCATGGTTGTTGTACATGAGCTGCTCACTGAGCTGCCCACTGAGCTGCCCACTGAGCTGCCCACTAGGCTGCCCACTGAGCTGTCTGTGGACTGGACAGTGCATGGTGCGTACAGAATGTGTCTCTTGTGCGATACGTGTGACAGACACGTGACCTACCTGAAGCGCCGCCCAGCGGCATAGTCCCGGCTGTAGATGAGCTGATCCCAGTCACCCGGCTCCTGGCCCCCGGTCACCTCCAGTGGGAAGTAGCCGGCCGGGGTCTCCTCATCCGCCTGCGACAAGACCAAGTGTGAAGAGTGTGAGAGTGTGACACAACATGTGAGGGCATAAGGTTGAAAAGTGAGCACTAAAGAAGAAACCAGCAAGGTTTGGTCAAAGTCGTAGTTCTCTATGAGTTTGATGCGGAGTGACATGAATGAGGCAACTGCCGAATAGATATCGAGTTTGAGAACAATGGCTTTAACAAAAACGAGTTGCTTTCTGTATTCATCTCACCCCTGTAAACACTAAAAGAATGGGTGGCACACAGGATATAGATCATGGAGAATGGACTGCAATACTCGTAGGGGAATGGAGAATGAGTTCCCAGTGTTAAGCCTCTGGGACAAAAATACCAAGGGTGAGTTAGAGTGAGTGCACATTCACAGAACTGAGGAGGTAATGGGCAGATTCAGTGATGGTGGAATGGGTTTAGACCAAAGAGGACACAACAGGTAAATGTGTTTAGTACAAAAAAATGATATGATGGTCTAAAGGGTTTAGTACAAAGAAAGGTGATAGTCAAACGGTTTTCTACATGAGTGAAAGGATTTGTTAGTCAAATGGGTTTATAACAAAAAATATTGTAATAGTCAAAGAAGTTCACTGAAAAACAGTAATGGTCAAATGGGTTCTCTGAAAAAGGAGACAGTCATTTGGGTTCCCTGAAAAGAAATGGTGGTGGTCAAATTGGTTTGATACAAAAGGGGGTCGGTCAAAAGAGTTACAAAAAAGAAGTGATGGTCAAAAGGGCTTATTATAAAAGGCTGATAGGCTCAGGGGTATATTCAAAAGGCATGGCCAGGTAAGTTGAGCACGAAGATAAGTTATAGATAAAGGATTTACCTCCGAAGGAATAGAATGACCCAAGTATTTTGATAGAGAGAATGAATATGTTGCTTTTGGCTTGTAACACCAAGTAAAAGATATATCCTTTTAAATGTTGGATTTTTACTAATTACATAGCATTGTTAATATTGAAAGTACAAGAACACGATCACAGATAGTTCACACAATCAAATGGAAGCAGTTTATATGGATACTAGCTGGGATAAAACGTATTTGGTAGGGCCGATGAGAAAATATGAGGTATCAGTTGGGAAATAAACTAAAAGATTTTCGGAGCTGGTTTATTCTTCGGTTCTTATTATGATTTACTCTAAGTCATTTTCTAAAGTCGTCTCAGGTTTATTATTAGTAACAAGGTCACAACAAAGTTGTCAGAATTCACTAATCAGTCAAGTCAATCATTTGTAGCATGAACCTCAGTACTTTGGGGGAAAATATTAATCATCATGAGCTGTGGGCCTTTAACCCTTTAAGGACAACCGTTTGTGGACGAGTAACTTTCTTATGAACGAGGCTAGTTGAAATTGTGTGTGTATGGAACGACGGGTTGAGTATAAGGGACATCATCCTTATACTCATATACAATGCACGTTGCTATGGGCAACCACTTCTAGTTTCATATAAACCTTAATCGTATCTTGTTTTCAACAAAGTTTCCGAATTTCTATTTCTAAATTTTTAGATCGAAGAGTTCTTTTACAAAGCTTGTGTTTGAAAAGATTGGCTTTCTTGTTTTCTAAATTTTTTCCAAATTTGATCAAAATTCGGTTATTTCTTCCTCGTACAAAGTCCTTATTGTAAAATTGATAAAATGATGCCTGGAGCATCATGCATCAATAGCACGATGATGCCCTCAGACATGAGGCGTCCTTAAAGGCTTAAAATCATAAAGAAAATTAAAATTAACGGGAATAACAGTAGAAACAAAGGAATAAGGTCGGAATATGGACGGACATATGAATATAGGGACAAACATATGAACGATGTCAACATGTGCTGCCACATAGCATGTAGGTACATGTTGTAATACCCTTGCAGGAGAAGGTCACACTCAGGGAGTGGTGGGTGGCGGTAGTTGATGCGTGACCAGCATGAACATACCCTAATCTCAACCGGCTGTTTCCTTAAGACCGCCATGGGAATGAACTCCTAGACAGGTGAGCCAACATAAGAATATATGTATATACGTATAAATGATTATCAATACGACCGAGTTCCATATTACATATCTATATTTGATAAAAAATGATTATTACAGACAAGGATGTTTCCGGGGGAAAGGTAATCACTAGCGAGGATGACCTCAGGGGCCTGTTTAATAATCTAGGATCGTACGTGTAGGAGCCTAGATTATTAAACGGGCCCCTGGGGTTTGCAGAAAACAGGTCACTCTTCTACAATCCTACAATCTCGTAGCTGTAGCTTATGGTGCTGGAAGTGCAAGGTCCTCATTGAAACTTTGTCTGTACTAACAATAGTTAACCCCAAAGCACACACTCTGTTTCCATCTGACAACTGATTATGTGGGCCATGGGCACCGATTATTTAAAAAGCGCAGGACCTGACACGGGTGTGACATAAGTGTTGTTTATGTCACTACTTTCTAATGCTGAAAAAATGTGGAAGCGAGGTAGGAGAAAATCTAAACGCATTTTGTCGGCTCTGTAATGTCAATCGTCTTCGACTCGTGAAATTACGGAGCCAACAAAATACGTGACATAAATAAACTCAGACTCAAACTCGTGACGTCTCTTGATATTACCCTACAGCTTCATCTTCAACCTTGGGCTTTCCTGTATGACCTTGCGTGTTAACATTTTTTCGTTCCGCTCACATCCTTTTACGACATCATGGTTGGAAACATTTTTTTTGCACGACCTTGACACTGACCTTGCTGACCTTTGTCTCGTCCATGTCGGTGGTGTCGGGGTCAAGGCCGTCCTCCTTCTTCCGTCTGTGCTCGTCGGGTAAGATGTGGTCGAGCCAGTACATGTCCGACTGAGTGAAGAGGTAGTCCATGAGCTTACGCACGAAGCACAGCGCTAGCACCTGTCGTGGAATCAGAGGGTAACTAATTTTATTATCCACCTAATATGGAGTCTCCATACTAAGCCTATGGAGCCTACAGATCTCTGCTGAGTAGAATACGAAAAGCCCTATTCTCCTAGGAGAAAACGGCTTTTTTGGCCACCTGACGGACATTATAGGAACTATTTTATGTAAACAATGCATGGCGGTTACGTCGAATTTCTAATTATTTACAAGATTTTTTTCATGATGATTAGTTGAAGGGTGGGTACTAAATTCAACATCGCTATGATTTCAATCTGTGTGACCATATTCTCCTTGTAGTTGACGCTACGCAATATTCCTCGCTATCGCTCGGAGTTTCAATAGATTTATATGCGAAGAATACGACCACTCAGATCGAAATCATGGTAATATTGTGTATGATGTAAAGCCTCAAATTCGGAATCTGAATTCGGAATCATATCCTATGATGTTAAAGAAGACATCAACAAGTTTGTGCCAAAGTGGTCGTTCTCCATGAGTTTGATGTGGATTGATATGAACGAGGCGAGAGCTAAGTGAATATGGTACACCCCTCTCATAAGATCCCACACTCTCTAAGTGGTATTCTGTACAAGGTTCTCACTACGCTCTATATAAGAATTTTTTTTAATGAACTAGGTTAGAACCTTGAGAATCCACTGGCCTGCCTCCCGTGCTAAACACGTACATCAATGCAACCCAAAGATTTCTATAATCTCAATGATGCCACCTAGTGGGCATACTGTGTACTTGGCGCCCTAGTAGCTTTATTTGCACTGGAATGCAGAATACCAATTAGAGAGTGTGAGATCTTATGGGAGGGGTGCACCACATAGCATACAAACTAGTTGGGGAACAACAACTTTGTCTGAGATACAAAATCATTACCATTCACTACGGCCTGCTATCATGGTGGGCGCGAACATTATTTATACTGCACCCCTAGCAGCGGGTAATATTTCATACATGTTTAGCCATAGGTGTATAGTAATAAATCAATAGCTATATTCCTTCTACCAAAACAGCTCAGACAACAACAAGACTTACCATCATCGGGAAGAGTAGGGCGATCTTCTTGATGGACTTGAAGACCCACATGAGTACCATACACCCGATCTGAATGGCGGTAAATATGTGCACTTTTTTCACGGGCACGTGGCGTAGGTAGATGTAGTCCGGTTGGTATTTACCGGGCATGAAGAGAATCAGAATACGCTGCACAAACTGGAAGATGCAATGACAGAGACGATACAGTTACGTAGACGCTAGAGATTCCTTTTTATTATTTCAGAAGCAGAAGAAATTACAGGCATTTTGCTGAATGCAATTTTTTATGCCTTGTTATTTATAATATACACAATAATGACTGGTTTTGTGTACGAGTGACCATAATCTCTGAGTAGTTGACGCGTATTGTGAGGTCAGTAAAAATCGTGGTAGGTGGAACAGGTTTCTGCGATTTCGCGATAGGCTGCGATTGAAAACATCAATCGTAGAGGTACCGATAAAATCCAACATGTTGGATTTTTCGTAGCCTGTCGTAGCCTATTGGAGACGATTTAACAGGAAAAAAGCCCCTGCGGGTGAGATGATAAGCAGAAAATTATGAAATTCTGGAATTAGGTAGGGCGCACATAGATGTATAATCGCCGTAAATATGTAAATTATTTTATGAAGTCTAAGTGTCTGAAAATAATAGGTTCATATTCGAATTATTATTCTACCACAGTTATATCGTTCAATTTGATTGTTTCAGTGTATGAAAATGATATCATAATATATTGTAAACACCTGTAGAAAATTATTTGGATTCATTCAATATTTCCAAAATTATAGTATATATCAATATCAAAATCATGTCTGAGATCTACATTGAATCACACAATGAATCATGTGCCAATCGTGACCATGGTTTATGTTTTTTGGTCCTCCCAAAGCGTTTCTACGCTCTATGATTTCAAACCATGTGCACGATTTCGAACTATCGGGGACCTCCCGATAGGCCACAATTTGGGAATTTCAAATCGTAGCCATCGGGAAGTATGTGGTAGACCATCGTGGTAGGTGGGGACTGGCTTTAAAGCGCCAGATCCACTAAGGCGATTTTCCATGTGAATTCGGGTTCGCAGACGTTCACAGACGTTCGCATGGACATGCGAATGCCTTGCGACAATATCTAATATATTGAATATCATCGCATGGGGTTTGCACAGTCGCATGGATCGCAGACGCATTCGCTTGGTTGCCTTAGTGGATCTAGCGCTTAAGTCAAGGAGGTTCCCTGGTGGCCAGAGTAAAGCGCCAAATGGGGGCTGGCCTTTATACGAGGCTAAGATGATGGAGAAGTACAAACCTGTGAGCCGGAGAGGGATGTGATGCCCATGTAGAAGAAGACACCGTACAGCACTGCCATAGGGATACACTGTAAGTAATAGACATGCATTTCATCATATAACTATACCAGTATGTAATACAAAGACCAATCTCTACTACGGTAGAATCGCATAGTTACTCATAAGGTCAAGCCGCATGAATTACGTAGCGATTAAAACGAGATTGGGCATAGTGATATAATCCCCCATTGGAAATCTTTCATGAATATTTCAGGGCCGTTCGATATGATATCCCAATGTTAAGTCCATGAGATAAAGGGGTGAAATAAAGAGATATACTCAAGCTGCATGAATTACGTAGCGATTCAAACGAGATGGGGATCAAGCTCTGACTCTGAACTTAAATAGATTTCAGAATTTATATCACCTTTCACATTGACTAATTAATTACCATTAGTGCCATCATCCCCCATTGGATATTTTTCATAAATACTTCATGGCCGTTGGATAAGAGTTTCCAATGTTAACTCTATGAGATAAAGGGGTGAGATAATTAGGAGAAACCAAACGAGAGTTAGTCGTGTTTTGTTTATTGCACGACGGCAAAGTCGCATATTACTGCGCGAGGCGAAGCCGAGTGCAGTGATACGCGACTTTGCCAGAGTGCGATAAACAACACGACTAACTCGAGTTTGGTTCAGAATTTATCCTACCCTGTCTAAATTACTTCAGCAAATTAAGAATAAAACATAAAACTTACCGATAATCAGTGATATCCATTGGTTGCTTTTCAAATGAAGTCATTTGAAAACTGTATCCCACTAGAGAGATAAATTTCATTTTCCTGCACTGTAGTCCAAATACAGTCTGCTAATGTTAAGCCTATGGAGTTTTTTATTAGGGGTAGGATAAAGAGATATACTTACGCTGAGTAAGCGAGTGAGTAATACAGACAGCCCGATGAGAATGTGGATACAAAGCGCTGTAAGCCTCTGCTCCCTGCAGAGAAAACAGACATACTTTGAAATAAAGCCCAATACACATCTACCGATTTATGTACCTTTATCTGCGACAAACGGATGGTAATTTGTCTCAGGCGAGGTATCCTAACGGAGTCGGCCGTAGTCGGTAGATGTACTTTCCGAGTAGAATAAAGGAAATGCTTTAAAAAAAATGTCTCAAACTCACCTGACGCCTAAGAATTGTAATTTCAACAAAACAAACGTAGTGACTGAGCCCGTAGGGATGCCATTCTCGGTCTTTTGTCACATAAAATACTTCACTCCGCCTCCATCGTCGGGACGTACTTTATGGGACTAAAAGCCTCAAACGGACATCCCTTCGGTCTTACTAGCGACATTTTCCCGAAGTTGCACGTGTTAGTGCTAGACTGGCTTCAGTCCCTGTGGCCCTCCATCTACCCCACCCCTCCTCTTCTGGACCAGTCAGGGAAAGGTTTATCTTTTATTAATTTTTCTTGAATGATTAAATGAATGTTCATAATCAAAGACTTGGGCAAGTCTACACGTGTAGGTGACGCCTCAAACTGACCTGACGCCTAAGAACTGGGGTCGCTCTACCCACCCCTGTCCCTGTATCCCCCCCCCCACCTACCCCACCCCTCCACCTACCTTATACCCCACCTCTCCTGGACCAGTCAGGGAAAGGTATGAAAATCCCATAAAAATCTGAAACATGGCCAATGCAATCTCACAAGGGCCAAGCCAAAGTAAATACATTCAAACACCTTAGCTTTCTCTAGACAAAAGGTATACCAAATTACAATGAATAATTACTTGTATCACCCAAGAATTTTCCTACTTATAGCAAGGGCAGTAAGCCCAGTATTGTCAGCCAAGGCTGCAACATATAATAATTAAGAATTAAGAGTTTTCAAATCAAAAACATTAAACCTGGCCGGAAGGAAGACAGCCCATGTAGCCTAAGACGGAACCAGTATAAATAAAAGAACGAAAAAAAAAAGGTTTACTTTTATTAAATTTTCTTGAATGATTGATGTTTATACTCAAAGACTTGGGCAAGTCTACACGTGCACTTGACGCCTCAAACTGACCTGACGCCTAAGAACTGGGGTCGCTCGCCGGGCGCGCGCAGGTCCGACTCCTTGATGAGAGAACGCACGTGCGTGACGGCGCGCACGGTGGCGGCCACGAACCAGGGCAGACCCATCATGGCGCAGATGAAGATGAGGAAGGCGAGCACGAAGATGTCCAGGTGGTAGCCGTGCCCCTTCTGCAGGTAACAAAGAGCAAATACCGTAAATAACACGTAATACTGTAAATAACCTGTAATACCGTAAATGAACTGTAATACTGTAAATAACCTGTAAAACCGTAAATAACCCGTAAAACCGTAAATAACCTGTAATACCGTAAATAACCCGTAACACCATAAATAACCAGTGCCCCTTCTGCAGGTAAGAAACACGGTGGGTTATAATTGATTTTTATTATGGGTGGATGTTGTAACGCTGTTGGGGTATGGTTGATTATTAATATGGGTGGATGTAACACCAGTGGAGGATAATTGATTATTATTGTCGGTGGATATTGTAATGCAGGCAGGGTCTAATTAATCATTTTTGTTGATGGATGTTGTAACACTGGTCGGGTATAATTGTTTATCGATATGGGTGGATGTTGTAGTATGGGTAGGGTATAATTGATTATTATTATTATGGGTGGATGTTGTAATGCCGGTGGGGTATAATAGATTATTATTGTTGGTGGATGTTGTAATGCTGGTGGGGTATAACAGATTATTATTGTTGGTGGATGTTGTAATGCTGGTGGGGTATAACAGGTTATTATTTTTGGTGGATGTTGTAATGCTGGTGGGGTATAACAGGTTATTATTTTTGGTGGATGTTGTAATTGCAGTGGGGCATGATTGATAATTTTTGTAGGTGGATGTTGTAACGCCCGTGGGGTCGTACCTTTAGTTTGTGCTCCTTGCGGTTGACGATGATGGCCGTGATCTGCTGGTCGAGGAAGATGAGGATGACGGCCAGCAGGGCGGGAACCAGCGCGGCGAACGGCTCCCACCAGTGACTGATGGCGAGCGGGTTGACGATCCACGACCGATGCGCCTCCGAGCCGTTAGTCTGTCAGAGTCAGGGATCAACCGTGAGTGACAGCGTACAGCGCAGGCATAACGCTAGGGGCACCTTTAATAATCTAGCCTAGGGCCTGTTTGATAATGTAGGATCTTATACGAACATCCCTTCCTGTACGCCATAGGGACCCAGGGACGATGTGGGTCAGCTTTATTCAACACTTATTGACGACATTATGGACGGATATTGACTGTCTTAGCAGATGGACTTAAATATCATTACACAATAACCCTTGTATGAGGTACAGAAATTTATCCTACCCTTAATATAAAATCCCATAGGCTTAACATTGAGTATCCGTATGCTGTGCTAACTGGCATACAGAGTTTTATATGCTACTGGTGGCATATAGAATTGTTTTCACGTAATATTCCAAAATCGAGGAGACTGGGTAGGATAAAGTCAAAACTGATTAGTTTTAATCATGGCCACCGCATTCCACCACTGAAGTCTTGGCTCCGCCTCATGAAGTCACTATGCCAAACTCCAGTCGTGGCATACGGTGGCCAAGATTAAAACTCATCCAGTTTTACAATAGAGTCTTCATGTGCGATCCGAGATTATTCAATGGGCCCTAGGATCATACATGAAGACCATTTTCTGTACCTCATACAAGGGTTTTCGTTTAATAATATTTAAGTCTGTTCCCTAAGACTAATAAAGAAATCGATGAGTGTTTGGTATGTGTTCTCGTTTACCATTGAGTTAGAAGTGCTCAGTAATATGAACGAGGCGATAGCAAAGTAAATATTCCGAAGCACTTCCAACTAGATGGCAAGTTGGGACTCCGACCAAGAACGAAAATGTTTCTGGTTTTATCTTAGCCTGGAAATATTTATCACCAGTTGAATATGAGTTACCGTACTCGCAAGTCTGTTGAGTACGAGTTCCTAATGTTAAACGTATAGCGGTTTGTACCAGGCTAAGATAAAATACTAGTCGTCCATAAGGTCATCCATGAGTGTTGAAAAAGGTTTGCCCACATCGTCCCTGGGTCTTTATTGCGTACAGAAAGGGGCCTACATGTACGAGTCTAGATTATTAAACAGGCCCCTGCCTCCTACACTATAAGCTATCACTTTGAATTTACATTTCTGTATAAACTTAAGACCATAAAAGGAAATATAAAGGCAATTAGATATACGGAGAATTAAAGATACACACACACTCATATACCAAACCAAACACACAAATAACACTATGCCCTATAGTAATATGAATAAAAATTATATAATCTTCAAAATATATAGACTTTTCCTTTCCTCCTTGGACGTTGGACTTTTCTATGGGTTTTAGATATTCTCATTGACAGTTTACTGTGTAATATCACGAAGCACAATGATCACGAAACAACACTCTTTGTACAGGAAATAACAAAATTGGTATTAGCAACCTTCCCCTCCTATGACTACTTCGTAGAGTTCTACCAAGAGGCTATTCTTATAACGAATGATTCCGTTCTGTAATTTGGAAATTAAAAACTCCTTCATTTCTTCTATAAAAGCACATACGAAAAGGCTGTATTGAGTTATGTGGTAGGATCCTTTATATTAAAAAGGTTGCTATAATGTACTCCTATATATCGAAGACATTAGAAATCAAATACACTCATTAAATATATGTATGGTGATGGTTGGGAGGATGAGAGGGTTAGATCATATCTCATTCACCTGCCCGAAGGACAGTTAGGAGAGGGTAGGAATTCTAGACTGGACTAATTTAGCATTGAGGTCTTAGTATTTTTAACCACCGATCCCTGTGGAGGTCTTTGATGAGTTGTGGACGAACTAATTTGCGAGAGTTGCCTTCCATAAACGAAATCACGGCACAGAAATATGGTATTACTTTAGATACAGAGATTAAACTCCTAACGTGAACTGGAAAACTAAATAGAAATAAAAGTAAAGAAGCCTAAAATGATAAAGGAAAAAAACCCGATAGCTTCCTAGACTATACAAAGATAATTCTAAAGGTGTTAAGACTATGGTGTTAATGTGCAGACACATCATAGCATGATGACCTCAAATCAATTTCACAACTTTTTATGATTATGTAGTGATTACATAAACAATAATGACTAGTTTTGTGTACGAGTGGCCGTGGTGCACCCCAGTCATAAGATCTCTCACTCTCTAGGTCGTATTCTGTACTCTCACTACGCTCTATAGGAGAAGAATTCTTACCGAACTAGGCTTAGAGCCTTGAGAATCCACTGACCTGCCTCCCGTGCTAAACCCAAAGACTCCTATAATCTCAATGATGCCACCTAGCGGGAATACTGTGTGCCAGTGGAGTCTCAGGGCTCTAAGCCTAGTTCGCTAAGAATTCTTCTCCCATAGAGCGCAGTGAGAACCTTCAGAATACCACTTAGAGAGTGTGAGATCTTATGAGAGGGGTGCGTTATCTCCGAGTAATTGACATCCGAGCAGCAGCGAGGATATTATGTCGTCAACTACGAGGAGATTATGGTCACTCGTATACAAAACCAGTCGTTATTGTATTTATTACCCACCTACACGATTGAAAATAAAAATGAACCATATCTTGACTATATGGTGACTACACATGCGAAAAGGCCACAGCACTGTCAAGCATGACTGATGCTAGTTATATAGTTCGTAGTTTTTCCATGATTTTAGCATGTATAATGATTTATGACAATGATTTCTGATGGGAAATGAGATCATTTTGACTGGCTATAGATAATTAATATCAAATGGACATTCAAAAAACTTATTTCAAAATACATGGTAATTTGACAAGATTATGAATGGGATTATTTCTCCGGGTAGTGAATTCCAGGCTTTCTCTACATTTCTTATGAAGACTCCGTAATAGGTGGGTAATGAAATAAAGAAATCTCCTGTGTGAGCTGCTCAGTGGCGAGGACGAGTCAATGATCAGAGGCGTGGCCTGCAATAGACTCGCCAGACCACAACAAGTTACGATAATGAAAAGCTTTACAACATGGGAAAAGGACTTACTCCACCATGAAACGCCTACAGAAAGACGAAAGAACACATGCAATTACTAAGAGGAGCAAACAAGGCAAATGGATTACGAAGAATTTTACGAGAAAATTCTATTCTATTGATGTATATCCAATACTGAGTAAATTTCCCATGAACAGCCAAACTATTGTTCTCTGTTGTGTAGTGTACTTTTCATGGTGTCATAATTTAAATAAGTAGACTGTAGTTGGTGATATAACAGAATTTATCATCAATACTAGAAGGGAGCCCGCAGCGCATGGATGAGTTCATACAAGATTGACATTAACCAAAATCATGATAAAGATAAGTGATCAGATAACAACTAGTATGTAACCCGACATTTACACTGGACGATTATAGGCGGCGATTCTTGAACATGACGACGTTCAGCCGTAAAAGTCTAGAAATTGTCTAATATGAATGCCAAGAGCGTGGTGACTGCAGATCGTCTGATTACGTCCGATTATGCAATAAAGCACCACCTCACGACTATTGGACACGCTCTGACGCCTTGAATAAGTCGTCTATATGGGCGGCGATTCTGTGAAAAATCATAGTCATCAGTGTAAACGCTCAGTTGTATTCAAGGTCAATGAACTTTGCAGTGGACATTGCCACCACCTGACGACTCTTGGCTGACAATCTACAGTCGCCACGTATATAGTCGTCTAGTGTAAACGCTAGGCAATGGGCCTGTGTTGACTGTGCAGGCACGTGCAGGTGAGTGACTGGTGCTCGGGAGGTGGTTGTCTGAGCCTGCAGCCACCCCAGTGGGTGAGGTCCACAGCCCCCCCCCCCCCCTTCACATGATATGAATATACAAACAATACAATGCCTAGTGGTTTATATGCTTGATAAACAAAAACTCTGAAAACTGTGGCCATGAATCTTGATGTACCTCAAAAAAATGGTTCACAGGTATCACGAAAACCAGCCTCTTGGCTGATGATACCGTTTATTGGTCTATTTATATATCTTGTTAAATAACTGACTTCTGTCAACATCATGAACCAATTAAGACTTTTGAAAAAAAAACCAGTCAGTGACATAAGTGGTCTTTATCAAAGGCCTTTCTACAAGTTTGCAAGAACTTTTGATTTATATTCCACTTGCATATGATTGCCACTATATATAAGGTCTTCCTGCCGTAGCAAAGCGACCATTCGTTTTAAATTCATTACACATACGTTGCCGCTATATAAGGCCCATCAGTCATAGAGTGGTGACCATTCGTTACCAGATACCCATTGTAAGACATCATTGAAAATAGAATGCTAAAAAACGATGCATAATTAAACAAAAATATCACTTCCACTTGGCTTGCACATCATACACATTAATAGATAGGTAATAAGGTAGAAAACGGTAGATATGATCAGATATCAGAATATAACAAGCGGTACTCACGGGACTGTTGATGTCTGGCACGGTGAGTTTGGGTGTCGCCAACCCGAGGGAGTAGTCGACGGTGGTGCAGACAATGATGGCAATCAGCACAGCAAAGTCAGAGATGGTGCTTCGGAACTACAACCATACCAACATATACATCAGTTTCAGTTTCGGTTTCATCTTAAGCCCAATGCCCATCTACCGATTTCAGAACATTCATGTACCTTTGTCGGCGACAAACGGACAGTAATTTGTCTCAGCCAAGGCATCCTAACGGAGTCGGCCGTAGTCGGTAGATGTAGGACAGCTAGGCAAGGGTGAGCCACCGATTAGTAGACAGATTTGCTTAGGACTAATAACAACTAACGTTTCAGTCCACACATGGCAGTCGGAATACCGTTCTGTATTCTGCCATACTGCACTACTGCATTTGGCGAAACGGTGCATATTTGCAGTATATAAGGCATGGGTATGTAGTAAAAGTGAATTATGTGACGAATTTATCTTATAACTTTTCAATTAGGTAGAAATAGCAATTTGGCACTAATTCCTTCACTGTTCTTATCATGTCAGTCTTCCTTCTGAACCAATTCGGACGATTGAAAGTGAGTCTAAACAAGTATTGTAAAGAAAACCGCCACAGCTCCAAGCCAGTCAATATGCCGTAGATTTTTAATCAAATGTAAGTCTAAACATACCATTTTTGAGTTATAATTCGAGGCACTTACGATGGAGGGGAAGTAGGGGGAGTTACGGAACATCCTGAAGAAGTAGGCGATGCAGAATGTGCCGATGAAGAGGAAGCAGCAGAGGAAGAAGACGTCAGGGACGGAGTGAGTGACGGTGTAGACGTTACACGCCTTGCCCACCAGCTCCCAGCCGTGCGTCAGGCACTCCGACTCGTTAATGCAGCCCGACGCCACCACGATACGCTCCTACAGTCATACAACACACATAGACAAGGTTAACTATAATACTAAAATATAAACGCAGCTATAGTCATACAAAACACAAAGACAAGTTTAACTATAATACTAAAATATATGTATACGCTCCTACATTCATAAAGAGCACATAGACAAGTTTAACTATAATACTAAAATATATACGCTAATTCAGTATAAATAAAAGTATTAACAAAAAACAAAAAAAACGCTCCTACAGCCATACAGACCATATATACAAGTTTAACTATAATACTAAAATATATACGCATCTATAGTCATACAACATATATAGACAAGCTTAACTATAATACTAAAATCTATACGCTCCTACATTCATACAGACCATATATACAATTTTAACTATAATACTAAAATATATACGCATCTATAGTCATACAACACACATAGACAAGTTTAACTATGATACTAAAATCTATACGCTCCTACATTCATACAGAGCACATAGATAAGTTTAACTGTAACACTAAAATCTATACGTTCCTACAGTCCCATAACACACATGGACAAGTTTAACTATAACACTAAAATCTACACGCTCCTACACGCTGCTCCTACCATTCCTACGATCAAAAATACCATTGATCTATATATAGGACTCCACCTTGAGCTACATGAGATTGTTCTCTAAGCTTGTATTCCTCTATACTCTGTATCTGTAGGTTCCCTTTTCTTCTCTTAGTATTCAACACTTTTCTGAATTCATGGGAGTCTTTTAACCTCTGATGTACAAATCTAGTTAATCTTGTGAAAGCTGTCATGTTTTACTCTATGGAGTTGGTCTTGTTCTAAAGTGACATCCTTAGCTGCAATAGCAATCCCTACCTGAGAAATTACATTGGCAAAGTTTATCTACATTTTTTTTCGGTCATGGGAATATAATTTTAGATACCAAATCATTTGATGGGTCATTTTTCTTTTTCAGTTTTGTGTTTTGCGAAGGTTCTTCATGTTCTAGATGGACAGGTCAGGCATGAGCAGTCGATGGCCTACCTGGAAGGTCATGCAGTCCTCACGGACGAGGTGCGACCAGTCGAGCGTGTTGAAGATGGGGTGGTCCTGTGTCCTGTAGTCGGACATGTTGATTGAGGCGTTAAAGGCTGGACCCAGTGTGCTGTTTTGCGTCAGGTTCACAGTCGGTGGGTGTTGACAGTGACACTGAAAAATAACACGGCTAATTAGAGATGACCAATCAGGAATTGTGCATCTAATGTGATGTTTCCACCTTCCAATAAAAACCCTACCAATTATGTGCACTCGGTGAAAAGTTATTTGGTGGTTCTACTTTAGAAACTATCGGGTGGTCAGCAAAAAAGTTGCTTTCTGAAGAAAACTGAGGTAGTCACCAACAAATGTCTGACACTCAAGTGTAAATTTTTTTTCACAAGATGGATTTGCAAGTCAAAAACATCGAAAGAATTAAACCTAACTCAAGTGTATTCTGCCAGTGAGAAATTCAACAACGGCTTTTCGTTGGTGGTATCAAAAGTCGGTCAGTGGTGCTTCATTATGTATTAATGGAGACAAATATCTTAGACCATTTTTGTTTCCACCTGACGATTATTGCACCAAAATGTAGCATGATTGGTAGTCATAATCGGCATGTGGAAACACCACATTAGTGATGTTCCCAACTACTCAGTGGCTGGCCAAATAGAGACTAATATTCAACGTGATCAACTGGCCATTCGAAGACAAGGTAACATCTAACTGGTGAGGTGGGTATATATATATGCAGGCCAAGTGCCCAAGACTGGCCAATAAGAGACTGTGGCCCTTCTGGATATTTTTGTCATCTATATAGAGACTGGCCGACCAGGGGCTATAGCCATTGTTAGTTCACGAAGCAGTCACTAGGTGGTCGGGGGACAAACCTGTATTCTGGCTCTTTGTTCTTACAAAATTCAACTGCCTTTCAATATTTTACCATGGTTCCCTTGACTCTCTACACCCATCCCAAAGTAGGATGACATAATAACTAAACCCAAGACATGATATTTTCCTTATGGAACACTGTATATAAATATGTGAGCAAAGCTGAAGTTGTGACATTTCCCAATTATCACTCACTTCTTTTCCACCTCCTTTAGTGAAGAACACCTACTTTTTCACCTCCTTTAGTGAATAACACCTACTCGGGGGGCGTCAAGGCAGCGCCCATGGATCATAGGCTATATGCCGTATACAAAACTACCCACGGCTTTGTAGAAAATAATCAAATGAAAAGGAGACATCTATAGAATCTGAACAATCAATAATGGGCTAATCAGATAAAATCACGTCAAAGATCTGAGAGAAACTAGAGCCTAGAAATCTAAAAAGTGAATAACCACAGATAATTCAGCCATCTTCATGAAAATGGGGAAACCTGCCATAAATTGTGGAGCATAAATGTAAGGAGAATTTGATTTGATGAAGTACCAATTATCCAAATACACTGAATTGAAAAGTGTGTGAGTATAACCAGGCCACTGCTGGTAACATAATTACATGCAAAGCCGTGTTAATATGAAATATTGATAGAAAAGAGTAGAGTGATGATTGCTTTGAAAATCTACTTGAAAATGACAGTAAATCCCTTTATTAAAAACACAAGGGCACAGAAAGCCATCTCCATGATCGTAGCTTGTTTTATGCATCACGCTGGCGACGTTCTCATACTGAAAAGGTGCACACCTCTCATAAGATCTCACACTCTCTAAGTGGTATTCTGTAAAAGCTTCTCACTATGCTCTATGGGAGAAGAATTCTTAAGGAACTAGGCTTAGAGCCTTGAGAATCTACTGGTCTGCCTCCCGTGCTAAACACGTACATCAATGCAACCCAAAGATTCCTATAATCTCAATGATGCCACCTAGCGGGAATACTGTGTACTTGGCGCCCTAGTGGCTTTATTTGCACTAGAATACAAATGAGATCTTATGAGATCTTATGAGAGGGGTGCAACATGTGTCCTAGAAGAGTAAGATGGACCTACTTAAAACACAATCAGGATTACATATCTGACAATGAGAAAACATGCATAATCTGTTTAATGAAAATGGGGAATAGTGTGTGAAACTTCTAGATACTACAAGTGCGGCGGCATTAACCCAACCTTCAGTTCCGGACTGAGTTAAAACATTTAGAAGAACATCACAACATATCTTACCTTCCTGAACCTCTATCCAATTGGAAGGCACAGACAGGTATTAGCATATTTGCCAATGGAGATTTGATATATGCTTTAATGATATTCTGACGCGATTCAATACGGCCCTTTTCAATTGGCAAAAACAGTGTAGATTTTCTGTGTTCTCCTAATAGCCTATATACATTTTTCGTCAGCAGTGGTAAAGGTCCGTCGGTGGTTCCTGACTGTATATCTGTGATGGCCAATGGAAATAGGCTATTAAGAGAACACAAAAAAAAATCTATACTGTTTTCCTTGGCCAATGGAAACGGGCCTATAGGTTTTAATATTCAGGCCCGGCTTCTACCGACTGCGATAGACAATTAAATCCTCCTGATACACAACAATGCATAATGTAAAAGATCATGGATATCGGGAACCTCTTTATCTTATTACAGACAAACGTCGGCTTCTAGGTACATTGTATGGTCTATTGCATCCGATTTGCAGCTCAGTGGATGCCGGGCCTTACAGTGTATATCAACTTCTCTAATGAGTGCATCAAATACTAGAACTCTTACAGATAACATAAATGAATCTAAATGATTATATCGTACTTTATCAGTATGACTGCAGAATGTAGTGCTTGTTCTGTTATCTTAGTGTAAAACTTTGAAGTTAGGTACTAAATGGACTAGGCCTTACATCACGGACTAACGATTATGGTTGCCTTCTGCGTAAATCCCTGCCCCCACCTACGCCGATGGTCTGCAACATACTTCCCGATGGCTACGATTTGAAATGTCCAAATTGTAGCCTATCGGGAGGTCCCAGAATCGTAGACCTCTGTCGTGATCCAATCTGTGAATCATACTCTATGACCACGATATCTTCCCGATAGGCTATGATACCCTATGACAGGCTACGAAAAATCCAACATGTTGGATTTTATCAGGACCTCTACGATTGGCGTCTTCAATCGCAGCCTGTCGTGAGGTGTCGTAGACGGAATCGCAGAAACCTGTTCCACTGCCACAATTTTTACTGACCTCATGATAGAATCGGTATGGTTTCGGGAAGTCAATTGTAAGGCCTATCGGGACCAGAATCGGCGTTGGTGGGGGCAGGGCTTTAAGGTCAAGTCTCCTGGAAAGTGTTTTTAAAACTAGAAACAATAAAAAGATTGATCTTATCGTGGTCTTGTGTGCATGTTTCCTTCTCTATTTGACCTAGAAACCCCATGTTCTCATGGATATTAATTGATGTATATCAAATTTCAACGAAAATTATCTTTTTCTTATAGTGGTCTTACTTGCATTCTTGTTACCTAAAGTGATCCGTCTTTCTGTCAGACGAACTTACAAGACGATCAGAAAAAAATCATTACTTTGAGTATTTTTAAAAGGTCACAAGTTTTACCTTTTTTCGGTCCATTGCTAGGTAGGTTCGATCCTTCATAACAAAATGTCTTCCATTAAGTTAGTTAAGAAATACACAGTAAAAACTGCAAAAGCCACTATCGTTCTTAGTTTTAGAAACACCTCCCTGGTCCGGAGAGGTTGTGTAATATTATGTTGATTAACCGAACACCTTCGAGGGAAAGCATTGAAGACATTCTGCTCTTGGCAATTCAATACAAATTTGCAAAACAAAAACACAAACACTGTTACATTTATCGCTATGATATACTGTAAAGGAAACCTATGGAAGTTTACGGTAAGGCCTTGTATCTCACGAAATCTTTTCATCGAGTAATTCACAAGGCAAAGCCACATGAATTACATAGTGATTAAAATGAGATGGGATTGACCTCTTACCATAAACTTGAATAGGTTTCTAAATTCATATCAACCCTCATATTGACTAATTTGCTATAATTTATGATATAATCCCCTATTGGGGTTTTTGGTTGACGGCCCAGCCATTTTTGGTTATATAATATAATGGACAAGTAACAGATATGTATTGTACTTGAAGGACCAATAAAAGAAATTAAAAGAAAAAAAAATCGAAATACTCCATTGGGATTGAGTACGAGTTCCAAATATCAAGTCTATGGGGAAGAATACCAGGGGTGAGACCAAACTGTGCATACATCCGATGTGACCTGGATGGATTTTCTATGGGTTGTATACCATACATGATAAATGTATATGTAGACAATAATCAATGGTTTTGTGAAAAGGCGGCCGTAAACCACGAGAGGTTGACGTGCAGTAATACACGAGCGCCAGCGAGTGTATTACGATGTCAACCTCGAGTGGTCTACAGAGCCACCTGTCCACATAACCATCGTTTGTTGTATTCATTATCCATCTTTTCGAATAAATCAAACCCAGTTATTGCCATATTAAAGGGTATAACAATAGGGACAATTTTTTGTTCTTTAGCACAGAGGGACTATTTTCCCCGTATACCATGGTTTTGAGGCCGTATACCACAGCTTTGAATCCGTATACCACAGTTATGGTATCTGACAGGTTTTTTTAATGGGTCGTGGTTTACTGAGTCCCCATACATTTTCAAAAGGGTCTTTGTATAGGATGGATAATAAGAGTAAAAAACAAGCATATATTTGTTTTCGGTTGTATAATCGTTCTCCCATACAAATGTATAGTAGCAAACCATGAAACAAATTAAACCTAGGTTGTATCCTCGCCACAAGAGTGTGGTAATGATATCATATACAGAAACAAGGTTACTGTGGCGGTCCATGATAAATATGCTGTAAAATTGACTATAAAACTAACCGATGCAGAAGGCAGGGGTTCCTTTTATTGTCAATTTTACCAAGTATTTATCACGTACAGACACAGTATGCCTGTATTCATATTATCATATACCTTAAAGTATTCAATTTTTAACTTTGCTTCTGGCCGAGTTTTTGGATTTACCCGTCGCACATGCCCCTTACGCCATATACATACCCTGTACGTCACCTAGGCGTCGTATGGATATAAATATGACATGGGTAGGAGCGGGCCGTATGTTTAAGATATACTACCACAGGTATATAATAATAATAATGGAGTCACATACATATAAATAAAAAATATACCACACATGATAAATGTAAACGAGTAGAGAAACGAGCAGCTCACTCACGTTGAATTGCTCATCCTCGTCGACGGCGTGGATGTGGATGGGGTGAGTGTCCCAGATGCCGAAGAGCTTCCTCCAGGCTTCCCAGATGAAGATGAGTGAGATGAGCACTGCGAAGCTCTCCTCCGTGAAGCGCGTCACGTAGCGCACCCACGCGCTCAGGTCAAACGCCACGATCACCATCAGCATGGACGTCGTCCAGAAACCGATCCAAAAGCGGAACGGCAGGAACGCCAGCCCGTGGTCCCTGCAGACGAGGAGGGGTGGTTAGAGAGGGGAATTACAATGAGGAGTGGTTAGAGAGGGGAATTACAATGAGGGGTGGTTAGAGAGGAGAATTACAATGAGGGGTGGTTAGAGAGGGGAATTACAATGAGGGGTGGTTAGAGAGGAGAATTACAATGAGGGGTGGTTAGAGAGGAGAATTACAATGAGGGGTGGTTAAAGAGGAGAATTACAATGAGGGGTGGTTAGAAGAGGAGAATTACAATGAGGGGTGGTTAGAGAGGAGAATTACAATGAGGGGTGGTTAGAGAGGAGAATTACAATGAGGGGTGGTTAGAGAGGAGAATTACAAAGAGGGGTGGTTAGAGAGGGGAATTACAATGAGGGGTGGTTAGAGAGGGGAATTACAATGAGGGGTGGTTAGAGAGGGGAATTACAATGAGGGGTGGTTAGAGAGGGGAATTACAATGAGGGGTGGTTAGAGAGGAGAATTACAATGAGGGGTGGTTAGAGAGGGGAATTACAATGAGGGGTGGTTAAAGAGGAGAATTACAATGAGGGGTGGTTAGAGAGGAGAATTACAGTGAGGGGTGGTTAGAGAGGAGAATTACAATGAGGGGTGGTTAGAGAGGGGAATTACAATGAGGGGTGGTTAGAGAGGAGAATTACAATGAGGGGTGGTTAGAGAGGGGAATTACAATGAGGGGTGGTTAAAGAGGAGAATTACAATGAGGGGTGGTTAGAGAGGAGAATTACAGTGAGGGGTGGTTAGAGAGGAGAATTACAATGAGGGATGGTTAGAGAGGGGAATTACAATGAGGGGTGGTTAGAGAGGAGAATTACAATGAGGGGTGGTTAGAGAGGAGAATTATAATGAGTGGTGGTTAGAGAGGAGAATTACAATGAGGGGTGGTTAGAGAGGAGAATTACAATGAGGGGTGGTTAGAGAGGAGAATTACAATGAGGGGTAGTTAGAGAGGAAAATTACAATGAGGGGTGGTTAGAGAGGAGAATTACAATGAGGGGTGGTTAGAGAGGAGAATTACAATGAGGGGTGGTTAGAAGAGTAGAATTACAAGGAGGTTAGAACAGGAGGATTACAATGAGGGGTGGTTAGAACAGTAGAATTATGAGGAACACGTCCACTGGGCAACTTCGACAGCACACTGTGTATACATAATCTATGGTTTTGTTGACAGGCGGCCGTAAACCACGAGTGGATGACGCGTAGTAATAAATGAGCACTCAGGCACTATTTTTACATATACTATGGCTTTGAAGGCGCATTGCACGGATTTGAATCAATATGGCATCGTTATGTAATTAGTAGTGGTTTACTTAGTCCCATACATTTTCATTAAGGATTTTGTAAACCATGGATAATAAATATCGAGTGTATGATGCTACTGCCAAAGGAATCATGCCGTATACTTACTCGCAAAAGTGGAAGAGTATGGACTCAAACACTAGTAAGGGACCCGTGGCGCCGACGATAGTTAGTGGTTGACCGGAGAACAAGGCGTAGATAATACCGCATATGCAACCCGCGAGTAACATCTCTATGGTACCCTGTGCGTGGACAAACAAACAGGATATACAGTGACCATCTAAGTCAGTATCTCTTTGGTAACCGGTGTGTGGACAAACAAACAGGATATACAGTGACCAGCTACAGTCAGTATCTCTATAGTACCCTGTGTGTGGACAAACAAACAGGATATACAGTGACCCGCTACAGTCAGTATCTCTATGGTACCCTGTGTGTGGACAAACAAACAGGATATACAGTGACCAGCTACAGTCAGTATCTCTATAGTACCTGGATACGATGCGATATTACGGGAGCAATGCTTTTCCAGTCGGATCGTTAAAGTAATTGTAAAACTGAATTTGCGATCCGATTATAGCCAACGATACCACAAATACAGGAGGCCCCCAGTCTGTATTATCAATCTAATATAAGGTGTCCATAGAAAGGGGGTGTGTATGGGCATAACCGGAGCATATAGATATGTTGTATGCTCCAGATTGCAAAAACCAGCGTGAACGGAAAAATAGTGCATATGAAAGAATAGTGCACACCTAAATTAACTAATATCAGTACGCCGCTTGTCAAGAAAAAGTGGATAATATAGACTGGTTTCAGATAAAAGCAGTCTGATGCTCCTTGGAGTTGTCTCTGCGAAATATCCTCATATACGTTCGGATTCTATTATGCGTCAACTCTTCGGAGCATACAGCCGCTTGTATCTGAAAAAATAGTGCGCACCTAAATTAACTAATATCAGTACGCCACTTGTTAGGAAAACGTTGATATAAAATACAATATAGACTGGTTTCAGATAAAAACGATTGTATGCTCATTGGAATTGCCTCTGCGCAATATCCTCGCATATGCTTGGATATGACTATGCATCAACTCTTTGGAGCATACGGCAAAGTGTATCTAAAAAAAATGGTGCGCACCTAAATTAACTAATATCAGTACGCCACTTGTCAGGAAAACATACATATAAAATACAATATAGACGGGTTTCACATAAAAGCGATTGTATGCTCATTGGAATTGCCTCTGCGCAATATCCTCGCATATGCTCGGATATGACTACGCGTCAACTCTTCAGAGCATACGGCCGCTTGTATCTGAAACCAGTCGCTACTGTGTATGCGCTCACCATGACTCCCCCTGTCTGCTGCCCCAGTAGGCCGCCGAAGGTGACAATCGGCGTGATGCAGGCGAAGTAGAGGAAGACGATGGAGGCCAGACACTGGAGATGTAATCCGTCAAGGTAATCCGACAAGTACCAGGGAGCTCGCCGTTTGATGTCGTCAAGCAGCCCGCCGAACAGCCTACCATCAACAAAACAATACTCAGACCGTAAGTTAATTTTTTTTTGTGAAATCGGGGCCGATTTACGAAATCGGAAGCCCGATTTTTTTTCGAGGGAGTTAGCGCCTGGATTACCGACACCTGTAGGAGTATTGTGGTGTTTATAATTCCCGATTCTGATCACCGATTATGGCATTTAGCACCACTGACCGATTATGCAACTAGTGCAATAATCGTCAGCTGGAAACAGGTTAATGATTTTTCTCTCCCACCTAATGCAATTCGGTACCACCTCAAAGCAAATTGATATAATCTGTGGCGGTCTGCATTTTAGTACCAAATGTCGGTCAGCATTCATCTCAATTTTGCAGTGCAGGTTACCGATTATGCACCACCGAGCTTTCACAAGGAGAACCACTGATCGACTTTTGTACAGCGTGAAAATTACTGGTGGGTTTTAGTCGGCAGGTGGAAACGCAGCATTATCTTATACCAGAAGACAAAGCTTATAGAGGATCGTACATGTGACTAGGGGTAATGATAGAAATCATATAGATACCATTTGATACTTTACATGGAATCTACCCACTTAGGGGTACGGAAAAATATGTCATGCAGTGGTTTATTGACAAAATGTTTTTTTTATCCAGGGACGGTTTCGAAGTTGTAACTATCACTGAAGAAGGTGTTTTGGTCTTTGTGTATGTCGTAGCGTCCTATATACAGGGAGCCGTTTAATAATCTAGTATCGAACATGAAGACCCTTTTCTGTATGCCATAGAGACCCAGGGACGATGTGGGTCAATTTCATTCAACGCTTATGGACACCCTTATGGGTGGGTGGTACTGTCTTAGCAAACAGATTAAAATACTATTCAGTAAACGGAGGATTCTGAATGATATACACCTGATCTACACTTTTCATATACTATAAAACGATAAGATAACCCATGTATTCGGTATAGAAAAGGGTCCTCATGTATGGTCCTAGATTGTTAAGCCCGGCGTCCACCTACTACGATATGGCCCCGATATGGTCTACGATGCACCTCCCAAAAAAAACAAAATCGCGTTGGAAGGTGCCTGGTATTGGGACAGTTGACCACGTCTCTGCGATTAGGCACCGAAAAAGATCCCTTACAATGCATGGTAGATGGGCATGTCTAGACATATATCTATGACTTTGCACCTTCCCGATATGTCTCCGATATTTACTTTTTCTATCGGTGCCATATCGGTAGGTCTAAGTTTCTATCGTAGTAGGTGGACGCCAGGCCTTAAACGATAACCCTTGTAATAGGTATAGAAAGATTCCTCATGGATGGTCCTAGATTGTTAAACGGGCCCCAGGATCCTGCATATAGAAGTCTCCTGGAGTAGTTCGGCCACCTACCGTCCGGTGCGCTGTAGTGAGTTGTCCTCCACGGCGCTCTCCGCGAAGTGGAAGGCTTCCGGTCCCGCTGCATGCCGGGCCGAGTCCATCAGACGCTTCTGGATCTTGTCCTGATGGGAACCAGCGAAAATGACGTCATGAGAACAATATCCTCACATGTTTACAAATCACGTGAGGGAAACTATGTTCCGGAGAGAGAAGGTCAAGGTTACTCGGGAAGGCTAGGAAAAGTTACTGACAAAGGGCTTTGGATGCGGGCAGTAATTTTTCCGAGCCTTACTGAGTAACTTTGACTTTCTCTCTCTGGTAACTTGGTTTCCTTATTCCTATATACCTTCAAATATAGTTTAATAGCGATAAATAGCGTTATTTGCTTACCTGCGATCAAACGGGAAGCAAGATCCAACCTTATCGAGTAACTAGACACTATGTTTTCTTTCCTCTGCGCTTTTCATATGAATTTTGTAAGAAACGATCTGATTGGTCTAAACACCATCCATGGGTAGTATACATCATCCTTGTGTAGTAAAAGTAAGTTACTCCACCCCAGCGTTATGTAACCATAGAGCGTTTAGCCATAGTACAAATATCTATCAAATACTGTCTGCTGCTAGGGGTGCAGTAATGATAATGTTCATGCCTGCTGTGACTGTGACCTAGTAAGTCATGGAAATGGCGTTTTTCATTGATTTAAGGTATATGATAGTAAGCAAACGTCCTTACTGGGGACGAAAATGACCCAGTTCTCGGTCAGTCCTCGATTTCATACTGCCTTCCGCCTCTGGCGTCAGGCAGTATGAAATCAAGGACTGACCTCGAACACGAAAAGTTCCGTCCACAGTAAGGACGTTTTCTGATATCAATACAACAGTGTATACAATGAAAAAACTACGGCGCACTTTTCCTTGCTGAATCACAATATAAGTACACTCACACTGTCGTTTTCATTCCACAGCACATAGCTGGTTGCATTCACAAACAAAGTGCGGGATACCAAATACACAGTGTAAATATCCTCTGAGCATGGCATGTAAGTAGTATATAAAATTGAGTGTTTGCAGATGGACATTTTCTTTTTTGTAAAGAAGTATTTATTTCCGATGATATTCGTACAATATTCTCCTTGGTGCAGTTCTCTCAATCAATCAGACTCATCATTACAATCTTGTCTCAGTGGTAGATGTGGTCTGTTCATGCTCCCTTTTTTATTTATCCCCTTCATTCCCCCTTCTCCCTTCATTCCTTTACCCTTCTTCCTCCTGTTGTATTGCCTTAATAGGTTATACTATCCCTTCCCTGGGCAGATTTAAAAAGGTATTAAGTTTCAGACTCTTCCTAAACCTCTAAAAGTTGCCACCCTTGTACTTCTTGGCACACCAAACTAACATATCTCAGATTGGATTTCTGACATGACCATATATTACTTTAACTTAACATGTTGGTAGAATTTCTTTGAGTATTTTTCAATATATTTCCAATACATTTCCTATGTAAATCTATTTTAATTGGCATATTTCACCTATTTGGATTGGATAAAAAGAAAAAGAAACCCAGTTGAATTTACTCATTTAGAATTAGAATGAAGCACAATGAACCAGTCTGAACTGATAATTGGCAATATTTAAAAATCACCAGGTGGGGCCACCGGGAATTGTAGGATATGCCTTTAAGTTGGATGATTAGTTAGTGTCGTATTCAAAGAGATGGATATATACAAGAATATTTCAGCATCTTGTAGATGTGGGGTATGCTGCTTTATCTCACCCCCAGTATTTTACTCCATAGGCTTAACATTAGGAACTCGTACTCCACGGCCGTGAGGTTCCTGTACCCAATACTCAATGCTAATTTGGTAATTCATTTCATCAATAAATAATGCTATATGGGGTGAGATAGAATATTATTCATTATTATTTGATTAAATAAACCACCAAATTATCCATTGAGTATTGGGTATTATCCTACCCCTAATATAAAATCCCATAGGCTTAACATTGGGTTTTCGTATGCCACGCTGACTGGCATACGGAGTTTCATATGCCACTAGTGGCATACAACATTGTTATCACGTAATATTCCAAAATCGAAGAGATAGGGTAGGATAAAATCAAAACCTGATTCGTTTTAATCTTGGCCACCGCATTCCACTCCTTAATTTTTTGCTCCGGACTTCACTCGGCTTCACCTCATGAAGTCACTTTGCCAAACTCCAGTCGTGGAATACGGTGGACAAGATTAAACCTTATCCAGTTTTACTATACAATACCTTCACGGCCATGGAGTATGAGTTCCTAATGTTAAGCCTATGGAGAAAAACACCGGGTGAGAATATTTCAGCATCTTGTAGATGTGAGGTGTGCTGCTACTTACCATGGACATTGTCTTCTCGGGCGGCTCGAGGCGGGTGGTCGGGTCCCAGATACTGGGGGGAAGGACAGTCAGGTCGTCAATAAACTCATCAACTCCATCCACCAGATCCTGACGGGCGGTCGACTTGTACGCGACCTCACAGAACACCTGCACGGATAGACCACACCTTTATCATCAACGTGATACGTAGTGACCAAAGTAAACCTACACGAACTCTGTAGGTACCAGGCTAAAAGAAGTCTCGCTATAAGTCGATCGCTTACCCTGTCGCTAAGGAGGGCGGCCATACCTCGGCCGACTTCCTCGTATTCCCACACGGTGCTCGTGGTCGGAGGCCCCAGGACGAGGAAAATGAAGCGGGTCGGGATGGCCACCTCCGTCAGGTCAGCCAGGATGGCGCATTTAGACAGACGAGCGAACGCCATCACGGGCTCGTCCAGGAAGTCCACCTGTCAATGTGAAGGTCAGTCAGAGGTCACACACAGGTCACCAAGGTCAAACCCGATCCTAACGAGAGAGGGGTTAATGATTGTCACAGAGGGGCATTGTCAGAGAGGTAACATTGGCTTAAGCACCCCTGTCATAAGATCTCACACTGTCTAAGTGGTATTCTGTACAAGGTTTTCACTACGCTCTATGGGAAAAAATTCTTAACAAACAAGGCTTAGAGCCTTGAGAATCCACTTGTACACAGTATTTCTGCTAGGTGGCATCAATGAGATTATAGGAATCTTTGGGTTACATTGATGTACGTCTTTAGCACGGGAGGCAGGCAGGTGAAAGATAGAGAGAGTAACGTCACACAGTAGGCGTTCTCTTTAATCATATTGTACAGTAATCGGAAGTTATCAACGTTGAAACTATTACCTAAAACTCCAGATAAAATGCTCCTGCCACTGATAGCTGGATCCGCCACTTGGTGTTTGTTTAAGCGTCGGGGGTGAGGGGGGGGCATGATTGCTGCCTCCATATTACAAGCTATAATTCACAAGTTTGAGGCTGTAGATTATAGAGGAAACCCATGAGAATTTATGGTCAGAACTCGTATCCCATCGAGTTTGAATCACATAGTAATTCGCAAGACAAAGCTGTAGTGATTCAATTGAGATTGGATCGAGCTCTGACCCCAAACTTGAATATGTTTCTTAATTTATTTCATCCTCCGCATTGACTAATGGGCTGACATTTGTGACATAATTCCCCATTGAATATTTTCCTAAATATCTCATGGGCGTTGGATACGAGTTTCTGATGTTAAGTCTATTGAGAAAAGATACCCGAGGTGAGATATGGTGACGTACCTGTCCAATCAGGATGTTGGCCGCCTCAGACCCGCCTGGGATCTTCCTCATCAATCTTTTGTTTGGCTGGAGAAAAACAAAGAAATAAAAATCAGTTGAAATATAATGCCTCATGGCACATGGCTCACTCCAGAAATCTACACCCTTTTCGTTGGCAAATAGAAACAAGCCTTTTATGATGCACTCCGTATGCTTTGTTATGAAATAAAAGCTTGCTCAGGGCTCGTTTCCATTGACCGAGGAAAATGGTGTAGATTTTGTTAGTTCTCCTAATAGCCCATTTACATCAGCTGCCACCGATGGACCTTTAGCACTGGGAAGCAAAATGTAAATGGGCTTTTAGGAGAACTCACAAAATCTACACTTTCTTTGTGGATCAATGGAAATGATACTCTACATAGATCCGTTTTTTCTCCCTTGTTTGAAATAATCTTCCTTTACCACTACAATTGAATATGTCTCACCTAATGTTGCCTTTCACAGAAAAGCTACTTTGTTTTCATTTCTTCTTTATACCATTTTTTGTCATCCAATGGAAACGAGCCTTATGATACACTCAGTATGGTTTGTTATGAAATAAAGATCTTGCTAAAGGCCCTTTTCTATTGACCATGAAAATGGTGTAGATTTTTTGAGTCATCATTGATCTACAGTCAGCAACCACCAACGGACATTTAGCATTGCTGCTGCAATATGGAAACAGGCTTTTAGGAGAACTAAAAAAATCAACACCGTTTTCATCGGCCAATAGAAATGGGGCTTTAGGGGAACTAAAAAAGAATTACACCATTTTCGTCAGCCAATAAAAACAGGCTTTTAGGGGAACTAAAAAAATTAACACCGTTTTTGTCAGCCAATGGAAACAGGCTTTTAGGGGAACTAAAAAAATCTACACCATTTTCATCGGCCAATGGAAACGGGCCTTTAGGGGAACTCAAAAAACCTACACCATTTTCATCGGCCAATGGAAACGGGCCTTTAGGGGAACTAAAAAAATCTACACCATTTTCATCGGGCAATGGAAACGGGCCTTTAGGGGAACTAAAATAAATAACACCATTTTCGTCAGCCAATGGAAACAGGCTTTTAGGGAAATAAAAATTCTACACCCTTTTTGTCGGCCAATGGAAATTAGTACTACCCCATCTATGCTTATATTACTGTTAAAAAGATAAATATTGAGTCAACGACCAACAGAACTTTTTTCATAGTAGCTGACATCCTGCTCTCTGATTGGTCAATATTGTCATTACTCCAGTGGCATAAAAAACACTTTATGTCACGGCCTGCCACATAAAATTTCCCTATGTTAAGTCTATGGCCGTTTTTTATTAGGGGTAGGATAACGAGCCCTATGATACCATCTGAATGCTTCGTTATGAAAATAAATCTCGCTCAATCTCCTCCATAATCAGCTGAGTTAGGATGTTGTGGGCGTCACCTTGTAGGGCAGCAGGTTCTCGGGGAGGATGCCGCCCGGGTAGGTGTGGTACAGGGCGGAGATCTCATGGGTCGTGCTCGGCAGACGGTTCAGCTCCGGCCGCTTGAAGAACTTCTGCACTGTGAACACAAAACATGCAGAAAGTGAGCTTAACTTGGTGCGGGTAAAAGATACAGGGGCCGTCCATAAAGTACGTACGCATTGAGGGGGTGGAGTCCTATTTTGTTCATAACTTATGTTACTGTCCTCTATACGCAAGATAAAAAGATTTAAAAAATATAAAAAAATGCTTACGAGATTGGGAGTGGGGTGGGAGTGGGTCCAGAAATTTGGAAATTCTGCGTATATGCTTTATGGATGGCTCTATATGGTGATCTCAGACTAATTTAAGGTCTATAGGATGGCTGTATTTATATACGACACAGAGTTCTAGGTTCTGCTTGAATTTTTTGCTAACATTAATACGAAACTAATATATAAGCTTTCTTTCTCAGGCGCCACCCGAACGTGATGTAAATTTTATGCATCATTTGAATTTTTGATACAAGAATAAGAGCTGTAGGAGTAATAAGGAATGACTATTCATTTTATTTAGTAGGTTTTTGGAGGGAGTAAAGTTAATGACATACATTAATCGGCTTAATAGGCGTTCTTCTGACTTAATTATATTTTAAATTACCTGATATTATTTTTTGATAGCATGTGCACACCCTATACATTGCTTATGGATTGACCAAGTATTTAAATACTTTGCTTACAGGATGGCTTTGTGTACGAATCTACATTTGTATTGATTTTGCAAAGTGCACCAAATTCTAATTAGGTTTACAAACTTTGATAATGCAAGGGGAGTATTTAGATCATAATCCTCTTCTGTAGACAGGAAGTAAAATATCTTCATATTCTTAGGTGTGAACTATAGAACTGCTGTCCTACATACCTCGACAATGCAATAATTAACTTATTCAGCCACTATTCTAATAATTTATATTTAACGGAATTATCTATGAGCAGGCAACATTTTTTTATCTCACCCCTGGTATTTCTATCCCATAGGCTTAACATTGGAAATTCGTTCTCCATGCCCCTACGAGTATTGCAGTCCGTTCTCCATGGTCTATATCCTATGCATCGTCCATTCTTTTAGTGTGTACAGGGGTGAGATAAATACAGAAAGGAACTCGTTTTGGTCAAAGTCATTGTTCTCTGGCTCATTTGAACGCTACGTGATATTCACTCGGGTGCCGCCTTGTTCATATCACTCCGCATCAAACTCATGGAGAACGACGACTTTGACCAAAACATACTGGTTTCTTCTTTACTACTCATGCTTCATGTTCACTAATATACCGTACCGTCAATTCAACGTCTTATGTGCTTCTTATACTAGATCAAACGTTTTTACAAACTTGTGGATTACACCAATGAAATACGATTATATTGCCAATAAAATTACTACCAGGCACCATACTCGTATACGTGTAGCCTAACACTGATACGTGTAGCTATGAGCGTGAATTAATAATCTATTATCTTCGTGCTCTATTAAGGCTACTTCGATGGCAATGCAAAATGAAGTTTATTTTAGAAATACTTTAGGGTTCGATAGGAGAAACAGTCAAATGTATTTCTGAAATCAAGAAAGAATTTACATGTATTACTCCATATTCAACTCCTTATTAGCATGTACTGTATCTTCTGAGCATGATGTGATATCTGGATGGGAAACCACATTATTAACTGCATGATCAGAATGTTAAATGCTGCTGCAACTGAAAAGCATCATTATCATACGAAATTATTCATCAAATTTTAGTAAGGGATTGGAAAAATCAGTAATTATAGTAGTAAATCTACCACTGCTGGGGGTGGGACTCGAACCCACAAAGTCCTACAACTGGTATCCACTGAGCTCCCAATATGCTCCGATATGTTCTACGATGCACCTCCCTATGGAAAATCAAAATCGCATCAGAAGGTCACCTCTCATTGGGGCAGTTGATCACCTCTCTGTGATGAAAGATTTGTGGCAAAGTGGATTGTCTAGAAATTTGTCTACGATATGGACCTTCCCAGTTAGTCTATGGCATTTACTTTTTTGTATCGGAGCCATATCGGTAGGTCTTAATTTCTATCGTAGTAGATGGACGCCAGGTCTTAGCAAGATGTATCACAAGGTATAGATTGGCTCCAGTCCCTGAATCCTATTACTACCCTCATCGCTGGGATACAGGGACTGGTACAATTAGTAATGGTGTTGGATTTATGGCGCTGTTTAGCTCCAGTATTTCCAATACTCTTCAAACAACTATCCTGCTACAGGTCAAGATATCTGCTTGGAGATTGATACCCTCCCACTTTGATTTTAATGGGGTCATAGTCAGGAGCAGGCGGAATTCATTGCTATGACAACACAGGCAGCCAGGGAACTGAAGGAGGGTAGGGGGAGAGTAGGAGGAGGTATAGAGTTACAGGGATCAGTTTGGGGCCATAAACTGGAGATTCTGTTCATAGTGGCCAAGTCTTTGATGAATGGGCCAGTCAGAGAAGGATACATACTATAATAAACTTTATTCTGATTGTGTAATTTAATGAATGTTCATAATCAAAGACTTGAGCAAGTTGATTCATGGGCCAGTGAGAGAAGGATACATTTTATAATCAACTTTATTCTGACTGTATTTAATTATTAAATGAATGTTCATAATCAAACCTGCTCCCCACACACGTGGCAGGCCAACGTCCGAACCACATCACTAAACGACAGATCATTTATGATTCTTCATCATCATCGGCGCACAACCATCACCCACTTAACGTGTCCAACTGGGAGCGGTTTAAAAAGACAGAGACTTATTCAAATCGTTGTCTCATAATTTAAAATGAATGTTCATTACCAAAGACTTGAGCAAATCTACACAAGGTACACAGGGAATCCAAAGAGAGTAAAAGTATTGGTACTTACATTTACTCTGCGGTTTTTTGTCGCCCGTCTCCAGGTCGAGCGAGTCGTCGTCCTTCTTGGGCTTCTCCTTCTTCGGGGTGGAGTGGTTGCTGGGGTTGGCGAGCGACTCGAGGAAGGACGTCTCGCGCTTGGGCTTCTGTCCCTTCCTGTGTTTGTGTTTGTGCGGTTTGAGCAGAATCTCCAGGATCTGCTGGCGGGCTGGCTCGTCGAAGCCCTTGTCGCGGGCGATGGCCGATGCCAAGTTCTCTGTTGATGAAATAATACAGGATCCGTAAACATGAGAAGGAAACTGAAGGACTTTACAGAGGAATCCTATAGAGGACACCTATAGGGTCAGAGCTCATATCCCGTCGCGTAGTAATTCATACGGAGAAGCCGCATGAATTGCGTAGCGATTCAAACGAGAATCACTACAACAGAAAATCGAGTTTCAATCGCGTAGTAAATCACAAGGTGAAGCCGCGTGAATTATGTAGTGATTCAAATGAGATTGGATCGCGCTCTGACCCTATACTTGAAAAGGTTTCTAAATTTATCTCACACCTCACATTGATGAATGTTCATAATCCCTGTTCTCCATACTCTACAGACTCTAAAAGTTGTAGTAATTCAGAAGACTGGTTGCCTGAATGTAAAAACAATAATATAATGATATAATCAGAAACTAGTTCATCGCCTCCAGTGAGCCTTATATTACTCTGATGTCTAGAAACCCTTTACATAAAACGAGGATATTTCTTAAACTCTTACACATATAGTTCTGCTTGTACCAGAACACTGTAAAGCTAGACAGAATATAGTTGCTATGATTGTACGAGAACTTCATTGTCACCTATTTTGACAGATATCTGTTTACGTTAATATTGGAAGCATAAAGAGCTATAGCAATAAGTGAATAACATAGCACATGCTACATCATACTAGATTTACAGTATGCTATTGAGGAAAGTAACTAATCGTGAATAGTTTCAGATTTAAGATATGTCTTTAGCAAGCATATTTGTGCACAGATAGATGTGGCCCATCGCAGCTTTTCCTAGTGCCTCCTGCATAATGACAGAGGCGTTTCTTTACTTTTCCATTTAGTTCGCATTGTTCTAAGGTCGGGCATCCGCATATATTAACGATAAAAAATTACATTTTTCTGGTTATTGTCTGCATGTTAAAAGCCATGGCGATTGACATGCGGGACAAAACACTAAATGCAAGTTCATATTTTCTCACTGGCATTTCTAAATGAGCTATAGAATAGGACAAGAACATGATTTATAAGCAAGTACATTGAACATGCTAAAAAAGCCACAACAATAAAAGGAATAAAACAGAGACGAATAGCTCTGTTCCGGTTACAGCGAAACTTATGCCAGGTCTTGGCCATTGATCCAGGAGCCCGTTTAATAATCTAGTATCGTTCATGAAGGCCCTTTTCTGTACCTTCCACATGGGTTATCGTTTAGTAATATTTAAGTCTGTTCGCTAAGACAGTTTTAACCGTCCATAAGTGTTGAATAAAGTTTCCCCACATCGTCCCTGGGTCTCTATGGCATACAGAACAGTGTCTACATCGTAGGATCCTTGATTATTAAACGGGCCCCTGGCAGAGGGTGCTGTTAATGTGCGCACGGAGCGACCATTGCGTATAGGTGGGTGCAGGTAGTGAATCAGCTAAGCCTCGTCAATCTACACCGACCATTGTGTATAGACCGGAGACACATCAAGTGAGAAACGGCAGCGATCTCCGGAATCGTCAACGAATAATGGCGTGTATGTGAGATATTATTTCATAGTTGTATTTCTCACTTATAATTCAGCAAATTTCAAGTGAAATATGAAATAATAGCTCATATACACGCTATTTTGTGTTGGCGATTCTGATTTTTCACTTATAATTCAGCAAATTTCAAGTGAAATATGAAATAATAGCTCATATACACGCTATTTTGTGTTGGCGATTCTGAAAATTGCTGCATTTCTCGCTTTTAAAGACTTGTTGCATACATAATGGTCAGCTCTTAAGGCTATAGGGTGTGGGAACTTGTGTAGAGGCAGGACAGGCAGGAGACATGAGATGAAGTTACAACAGACACAGGTTGCCCTGGTACTTCATGACTAGGGATTTCAGTGTCAAGCAAATCACGTTAATGCACAGCGGGACACACAGGGGGAGCCAGGGTAGTCAGAAGGTAAGCGAGCTACATGTATAGCCTGGAAGCCTGGCCTAGTTAGACTATAGGCCAGGTAACGGGTTCCATTTTTATAGTGCATTATTGGTAACGCCTCCTGGTTCCCCGGTAGTCCAATAGAGGGCTCGGCGGAACTAGGTGTATGACAAGCGGATACCAGCCAAACCACTAGGCTGGTTCCTGGGGTATGCCCTAGTCACAGGCGGGCACCAGCCAAGGTTGAAGGTCAAGCCTGTGGAACCCGTTACCTGCCCCTTATTTATATGGGCAGGGAACCAGTCTAGCTACATGTACACCATCCACATAGACTGGTTCCCTGCCCATATGAATAAGGGGCAGGTAACGGGTTCTGACGTCACGCTGGCACGACCTTCAACTTTGGGTGGGTACCGCCACAGAGTAGATATCTATCTACTCTGTGGTACCGCCTGTGTACGCCGCTGGCTACCTAACACACGTACACACGCCTACTACAAGGGGGCGCCACGGTTGAATACGAAACTTACAAGTGATTTTCAACATATCTCCTCATACGCTGGTTCCCGGGGTATCCGCTAGGGGGCTCGGCGGAGATATACCTGTTAGGTAGCCAGCGGCGTACACAGGCGGAACCCAGCCAAATCTCCTCCGAGCCCCCTAGCGGATACCCCGGGAACCAGCGTTGGGTCTGCCAAGGTGGCGCAATCCCACAATGCAACAGCGTTACCAATAGTGCACCATAAAAATGGAACCCGTTACCTGGCCTATAGTCTAACTAGGCCAGGCTTCCAGGCTAACCATCCACACACCAACGTCTACTGAGATAACCTCAACCTCCAACTCCAACAGCGGGACACACACTCAGCATTCCGTACCCGAAATGACAAACTAGGGCGATTTGAAAAAAGTTTACCCATATCGGAGTGACTTTAGCATTAAAATCATAGGCTTATGGACTGCAATGTTTCTTTCCCAACGCAATCAAATTAATTTAGATATTACCTAACTACGGGTTGTTTTTGCTTGAAAAACTGGATTTTATTATTACTGAAATGGCACTGTTTACCGTATTGCCACATTCATGCATGATATCGGAGATTCATTGATCCTTCAGAAAAAGAACCTCTGCATCATGTCTATAGATACTGATTATTTCACGTGTAAGTATATCAGATTCCATACGCATTTATTGTTCTAGGCCCTATGTGATATATTAGGAGCTGCAGAATTGGTCATTACTTTGTTAAATTAAGTCGGAACGTGATATCCCCATAAATGGGGAATTCTTGGTTTAGTTTTTATATCTGAATTCATACTTTGAACGCCCTAATTAAAAGCATATCGAACAATTTGGCTTGAAAATTAAAACCCATGTAATTTTCCTGGAAATTGAATATGATGATCTCCAGGTCATGTAGAACGAATATCTAACATAGAAATTGGGGGTCACCATGTTCACTTTGGATTTGAATATCAATATTATGATAACTTATAAAAGAGTATAAAGAAATTCTAAAATGTCGCTTTCTACATAATAAAACCCATGTCATTTTCTTTAAACTTTCACAGGATATAGTAGATGTATAATACTACTTATTTCAAAGTGTATAGGTCACCATGCTCGTTTTTGTAGGAATTATTGCGGATTTGTCAGTGAATTTCCTATGTAAATCAAGTAATTGTTAATTGGCCTATTTCACCTATTAGGATTGGATAAACTGGACAAAACGTTGAATTTACTCATTTAGAATTTGAGTGAATCACAAAGAAACAGTTTTGACTGATAATAAGCAATATTTCAAATCACCAGATGGAGCCACCATGAATTGTAGGATATGTTTGGTGGACCCCTCTCATAAGATCTCACACTCCCTAGGTGGTATTCTGTATTCCAGTCGAAATAAAGCCACTAGTGCGTCAGTATTCCCGCTAGGCGGCATCATTGCGATTATAGGAATCATAGGGTTGCACAGGAGGCAGGCCAGTGGATTCTCGAGGCTCTAAGCCTAGTTCGTTAAGAATTATTCTCTTATAGAGCGTAATGAGAACCTTGTACAGAATACCACTTAGAGAGTGTGAGATCTTATGAGAGTGATCCTTTAAAGGCATATCGGACAATTTCGCTTGAAAATTAAAACCCATGTCATTTTCCCGAATATTTTTTATGATGATCTCCAAGTGATGTGGAACACATATCTAACCTAAAAGTGGGGGGTCACCGTGCTAGTTTTTGATTTATAGATCAATGTTATGATAATTTTATATAAGAATTTATAGAAATTCTAAAAAGTATTTTTTCACTTAGTAAAACCCATGTCATTTTCCTCAAATTTTCACAGAATATAGTACGTATATAGTACTACTTATTTATGCTTTAAAAATCATAGGTCACCATCATTGATTTTTAAGGAATTGAAGAAAACCATATTTTTCAGTACATTTACATTTGTTTATTTTACCTATTAATATTGGATAAACTGGACAAAATGCTAGATTTACTCATTTAGAATTAGAATAAATCCCAAGAAACCATTTTTGACTAATAATTGACATTATTTAAAAATCACCAGGTGGCGCCACTGTGAATTGTAGGATATGCCTTTAAAGCGTACACTTGAGTTGAGGATACAGGGAGACGTCAGTGCCGATGGCAGAGAAAAGAGAAGCTGGTTCAGATCTCTACTGGAAAGAGATGGGTCTCAATCAAAGATCCCTACTCAGCAGATTTTAAGTTACTATATAATGTTAGTCAGGCGGGGGAATTACCATATATTTTCCTATGATGACTCTCATTCTCTTTCTCGGAGGGAGCCAAGATCTCTGGGTTTGTTCGAGCTTTGTCATCTGTGAAACGAGACAATGGATTATTCTAGGTTAGTTTTTTTTCTCTGTCCGCTACAAATTTGTCCCGTCTCCTTAAAAATAGACTATTTAAATTGTTAGGTTGCAGCTCCTTAGACTTGTGGGATTCATTACATGGAGAATTTAACCTCTTCCTAATAATCCTTTCAATAAAGACGAGGCCCGGTGGACTTATCTTTAAAAAAGATCAAATAGCACCTTTAAGGATTCTTGGATAAAATATTAGTAATATATAGAGACATAGTTAGTGGGACTGGATGGAATATGTTCAGAGATATTTTGGTCGGAAATACTCACCGATTTCGAAGAACAAGGTAAGTATTTCTGACCAGAATTTCGAGGAACAGATGGAACATGAGACCCGGCGTCCACCTAGTATGATTTGGCTCCGATATGGTCTACGATGCACCTCCCGATAAAAAATCAAAATCGTGTCGGGAGGTCACCTAATATCGGGGCAGTTGACCATGTTTCTGCGATTAGACACCGGTTAAAACCCCATACAATGCATAGTTGATTGGCATGTCTAGACGTATGTCTACGATTTTGCACCTTCCCGATATGTCTCCGATATTTGCTTTTTGTATCGGTGCCATATCGGTAGGTCTAAATTTCTATCGTAGTAGGTGGACGCCGGGCCTTAAGCTTAACACCGGGACGATCGTTCCTCATGTTCTGTGGTAGGACTGTGGACCATATCTCTACATGTTATTAGTTAATGCATTTATCATATATACGCATGCTATTAGATGATTCAATATTGCCTGTTTTATAATATTGTTCATTGCCACGTTGGCCATATGCAATAAGGATTCATGAATGGCCTGAACTACTTCTAAGCGGAGTTTGCATCACTTAAATAACACATCATGTAGAAAATATGCCCAAGAAATTCTAATTACCGTTAAATCAGTAAGTAACTTGGATTGGAATTGCCAAAGTATGTTGTTATACAACGTTTTATGTATCTTGGCAGTCTCCAAGCAGATTGTTTGACTTAAGCTGGGTACGAAGGGGACTATAACAATGATTGGTCTCATTTCATCGAGACTTTTAATTCACGTTAAGACCGGGTTACTGTTTTACTATGGGTGTTCAATCCTATGGAAATACTCCCTATACTGAGTAATGCTAAGAGGCTTTACACCAAAATTACGGTTTCGAGGGGTTGTCCATAGACGGAACGTGCTACAATACTAATATGTTGAAGTGCAAAATGGATCGTAACTAGACCATCATATTAATTAATATTGAGCAAATGACAGAAATGGCATATGTAGTGAATACATAACGGCCCTTAGGGATGTTATAATTGGAATTACGATATGGGAGTCTTTCTCTTGGCAAGCACTTAAGAATAAATCGTGGCATATTTCAATTCTGCTTTTCAGTCACCAACTCTTCCAACGACCGGGTGCACCAACCCCATCAGGCTCTTCATGTAATTACTTCTATATACAATATAATCACCTTATTTGAATATATTTCTTAAGGTTTTATAGGTATATACAGCTCCTGGGTTAGAGTCTGTTAAATAGTTTTAAATCGCAAAAACATTTATGTCAATAGACCCTATTGAGGTATCCCGTAATTCAGTCTGTTGACCAAGTTCCGGGTTTCGCTGGTTACCGACATAATATAGTGATAGACGCCTTGCTCGTAACCCAGAATTAATGCAGTTTAACGGTTTTCAAACATCCTCAAATTGAAGTTCTGATGTCAGAAATGGAAATTTCAGCTATTTCTACATGGGAATCCGAAATTATATTCAGTTTTTCCAATTATAAATCAGAAAACTGTGTTTCATTTTGTCGTAGTGTGCCAAGTCTATCGGGAGCGGAACTTTGCTTTACCCGGGGCGATAATCGGGAGTTTAGTAACCTCTGGAGGCTCTATGCTGATGTAACAAATACTCACATCTGGGAGTACCAGCATCTTTAAGTTAGCCAAATTCAGGACGTCCACATTGTATATCAAGAACTGCTGCCAAGTTTCCACACTGAGTGTGCATCTGAGTTAAGTCTAAACTTGACTTCACCCCCTCCTTTGACAAAGAAAGCAAAAGTCATAGCATCAATGACACAAACCTATTTAGGTTATACACCAATTCCATATTGCTCTAGGGAAATATGAAATATGAGTCTGCCACGGTGTTACTCATAAAATACAACGGAGATTAAAGAAGAAACCAATAAGTTTTGGTCAAATCCGTCATTCTCCATGAGTTTGATGTGGAGTGATATGAACGAGGCAACAGCCAAGTGAATATTATAGAGAAACAGGCTTACTGTCTCCGTACGGATAAAATACGCGGTAAAATCGGCGATCAGATGAACCGATGCCGGAGGCAGAGGTTCATCTGATCGCCGATTTTACCAAGTATTTTATCCGTACGGAGACAGTCAGCCTGTTTCTCTATTATTATATACCTTAAAATATCCAATTTTTAACTTTGCTACTGCGGGAATATTTGGATTTTGCCGCCGTACATGCCCCGTACGCTACATACATACCCCGTACGTCACCTAGGTGTCGTACGGGTATAAATACGACATGGGTAGGAGCGGGCAGTATGTGTAGGATATACTACCACAGGTATATAATAATATGTAGCATTCAAACGAGTTGGAGAATAACGACTTTGATCAAAACGAGTTGCTTTCTGTATTCATCTCACCCCTGTACACACTAAGGGAATGGGCGACACACAGGATTTAGACCATGGAGAATGGACTGCAATACTCGTAGGGGAATGGAGAATGAGTTCCCCGTGTTAAGCCTCTGGGACAAAAATACCAGGGGTGAGTTAGAGTTAAAAAAATAAGGGTAAACAGGATATACATAGACCATGGACGGACTGCAATACTCGTAGGGACATGTAGAACCAGTTTCCCATGTTAACTATATGGGACAAAAATACCAGGAGTGAGATAAATACCGGGTTTTGTCTAAGGGGTGGAATAAATTCACAGACATACACCTAAATGGCCACACAGATAGACAGAGATGCTCCACTAACAAAGGGATACCTGTGCTGATACTATATCACACAATGATTGAAACTACCTTAAATTGTGAATAAGGTTTTGCCTCACGCTCCTTTGTCAGCGGAATTGAGAAGACAGGTATTCATTAAAGGCAGGGCCAGGCAGGAAAAGGACATTAGTTAAAAGGCGTGTGTCTAACCCAAGTCAAAGTGGTTCCTGCATGCAAAACGTTAGATTCAATCGTATTAAAAGGGAGTCAAACATATCAACTACCATGTCATAAAATTGGAAAAGAAACTGGAAAAGAAACTATTGGATATAAAGGAATGGTCCTGAGATGTACCGGAAGCGGAAACTGCTACTCACCCGCCACCTGGTGAAGACAGCCGTGCGGGGCCTCAAGGTCAAGGACGACGGTGTGTTCGGCGATACCTTTCCTAACCTCAAAGAGGGCGTGGAGGGACGTCGTGGCAACGTGGGGCTTGGACCAGCGGTCTCCTGCCTCCACCTTCTCCTCGTACTTCAGCCATCTGTGCGCAAACCGAGAACCAAGTTAGCACACCAAAAACCGAGAGTCAAAAAGTATTGTAAAGGAAATTTGGAGAAAAATGGCCACAACATTAGATATGCTTATGATTTTAGTGGCTGGACTTGAGAACCAGCCAAGCTCCACTGGAAAACTGCCTCTAAATACACAGTTATAACATAAGATACAGCTGTTTCGAAGGTTGGCAAAGACAAATGGGTATATATTTATCGATTTGATTCTTTTTTCATATAAATGTAAATTGTACGATATGCCTTTGAAAAAAAATTAAAATAACAAAAAAAAACTCTTTTTAAAAAAGAAACTGATGCCTTTAGGTCCAACCTGGCTGCCTCCTTCCAGCTACCAGGTGGCGCCACTGTAAATTATACGATATGCCTTGAAAAAAATAATACAAATTTTGAAAATTAAAAAAAAATCGTTTTCAAGAAAATGATGCCTTTAAGACCGATCTGGCTGCCTCCTTCCAGCCATCAGGTGGCGCCACTCTAAATTATACGATATGCCTTTAAAAATTAAAAAAAATAATAAAAAAAAAAATTTCAAGAAAATTATGTCTTTAAATAGACCGACCTGGCTGCCTCCTTCCAGCCGCTCTCGCCGTCCTCAAAGTGACAGAGCACGTCCATCTGTGAGAAGAGAGCGTGCACGGCCAGATCGACGTTGAGCTCCTCGGTCGTCTCGTCGTCGTTATTAGAGAGCAGGAAGCGCACCCGCTCGGCCGGCGACTTGACGGGCGCGCCGTTCTCCGTGTCCACGGGCGACGTGTTGTCGGGAGACGTGCCCTCACTGCCCGACAACAACGGCGCCAGCGTGCCGTTAGCCGAGGTGTCGGGCTCCTCGCCGCGCTCCCCGTCTCCGTCAGGCGTCATCTCTGTGGGAGGGAGATGGGCGGATGTTAGTGAGCAGGTAGAATTGTGTATTTATTTCTTATTGGTTTTTTTTTAAATCCTTCCCTATCGATTATAGGTATTGTCTCCCTTCACACCTTGTGGGGTGTTTTCAGGGAGAAATTGTTTTCTTTCGATTGGATTTTTTTTTTTTTTTTTTCATATTGTATTATATTAGCCACCTAATACAAAGTGTCCATAGAAAACATATAGGGAGTGTGTATCGCCATACCCGGAGCATACAGATATATCCACCTAATACAAAGTGTCCGTAGAAAACACATAGGGAGTGTGTATCACCATACCCCGAGCATACAGATATATATATCTACCTAATACAAGGTGTCCATAGACAACACATAGGGAGTTTGTATCGCCATACCCGGAGCATACAGATATATCCACCTAATACAAAGTGTCTGTAGAAAACACAAAGGGAGTGTGTATGGACACACCCGGAGCATACAGGTATATCCACCTAATTCAAAGTGTTCATAGAAAACACAAAGGGAGTGCGTATCACCATACCCGGAGCATACAGATATATCCATGTAATATAAAGTGTCCATAGAAAACACATAGTGAGTGCTTAGCCTACGGCTATAGATGGTGCATATGGATGTGTTGAATGCTTGGGGTATAAGTGTACAAGTAGAATTGTGTAATGATTGTGAAAAGTGTTATAATCTAAAGTCAACTGGTTTATTATATTTTCTGATCCCTTAACCCGTCACATATTTTACACACAGAAATGATCACAGTCACTGCAAAAACCAGTTCAAATACCTGGGTTTACCGGCAACCAGATATGTCACTAAATTAGACTGGTTCCCTGCGAAACAATAAACAATGGGACAGGTAACACCCAACAAAAGCAACCTTGAACTTCTGCTAGTTCCCCGCCGATTCGCAGTGGCAAGGAAAACCAGCACAACCTCTCTCCTTCATGAGGTCCCCCAAATAACGAATAGTCGGCCAGTGGAAAACGGCTTTAACTGGATCACCTACTAGACACACTCAAAAAGCGCTTATACTGACCAGACGCATGATAATCCAGTATTATTATTACACACAGGGAAATGTGTTAAGTGGTGTTATCCACTAATCTCGCGCTTATCTGTCGGGTCTGCAGTGCTGTCCACTGAACAGGGATTATATCCGACATATCCGCGATACTCGATTGGATCATCGTCAGATACCGACAGAACCATGTATATCAATGATATCTATAGGCCAGGAAGGTATATTATGAGAAAACGTGGTTACTGAGCCCGTATGGGTTGCTGTTCGAGGTCATTTGATGAAAAAATATGGCCCGATGCCTCAGGCGGGAGGGCCGTATTTTTTCATCAAATGACTGAGAACGGACATCTTACCTGCTCAGTCACCATGTTGTTTTTATTACTATGTACCTCCTACTTGTTTAAAAACCCGTTTTATTAACTTTTCTGCTCCACGAAAAGCCACTACCTTTCACTACGTCCCGTTGTCACGGGGGGCGCGAACATTATTTATACTACACCCCTTGCAGCGGGCAATTTATCTCACCCCGGTATTTTTTTCCATAGGCTTAACATTAGGAACTCGTTCTCCACGGCCGTGAGGTTCGTGCACCCAATACTCAATGGCTAATTTGGTGATTCATTTCATCAATAAATAGTGTTATACGGGGTGAGATAAAATCAGAAACCCACTCGATGAAAATAACTTGGTCTGTACTCCACCTCGTTTGACAACAGTGTAATTCACTCAGCTTCGCTTCGTGAATTACTCTGCAGTCAAACTCTGTGGAGTACGGACCAAGCTATTGTCATCTCGTGGGTTTCCTTCTTAATACTTCATAGACGTTCGCACACAGGTATATAGTAATAGGGACTATGGTGGGATCGTGATTCAAATAGCGTTTCCCTAAAGAACTTACATATTGATTTGTCCTGCATATCTAATTAGTTTCAGCAAGCATTTGTATTGAATGACAAAAGTAAAGACATTAACTGAAATTACAATATAGAAATATTGCATCATTTCCAAGCAAACATTTCTTCTCCATGTTCTGCCTACCATAACAGTTTTTTGCTCTCCGGAATAGGTGTAGGATCCATATGATATTTGATCAAATAACAAACTATAGATTTTTTTCAATTCATAACAAATATTTCACTCATGTGGGTATATGGTCAAATTGCAATATATGATTGGCATAAATGAAGGAATTCAAGTTCTCAGTTGCATTGGACAATACTCTAAGCTATATCATCATTTCCCAGACCGGCGAAATGAATATATCTCCCTTTGGAAAACTGACCACTGTTCCCACATGTTTGCCGAGTATAACTACAACACTGGGTGTAACGGATAGACCACTTTCTATCGGGAAATACACTGTGGTAAAAACTACAAATGATTGTATAAATGACCGGGCATGTAGATGGTATTGGTAGTAATGCTAGTCGGGTATTAGGTGTAGACTGTACCCAGCCGCGCCCTCCATTCTACCCAGTCTCTGTCAATATCAGTGAAGATCATACGCAGTCTACAGGAGCCATGGCGGTAGTTTAGGTGATGGTTATTCCCATCATGAAACCCCTCCCATGTGAAGAGTATTACCGTATAGGCCCGTTTCCATTGGCTGATTTCCCGTCACCGATCTACAGTCAGGAACCACCGATGGACTTTTGGCACTGCTGACCCAAAATCAGTCAATGGAAATGAACAAGCTCGTGAAACGACCCACGACTTTTTCTGCTTAGAGTATGCAATGTGGGACCCCCATCACTGAGTGAAAGCTTGTTCACTGAGTGAAAATTACTACCCTTACCTATATTTCGATACCGATGCACAGTTGGTGACACTATCGACAGACATTATGGGTAACTCAAAAAATCTCTGCCGTTCTCGTCAGCCAATGGAAACGGGCCAATGTCAGCGATTAAGCCATCTCCCATTGGCCAACAAAAACGGCATGGTTATTCGAGTTCCCCTAATATGGAGTTTTCAGCTTCTGATGAAAACGCCTCGATTATATGCAACATACACAAAAGTCGGTCGGTGGTTCTATTTGATAAATCATTGGTGCACATAGTCAGTGGTGGTCAGCAAAATAGCTATTTTCCCATAGATACTGAGCTAGTGGCATTTTTTACCCTCGAGTTCATTCCATTCGTTCGCTAATGAACGATTTTTGTCTCCTGCCTTATGTAGTATGGCACCACCGACCCACTTCTTCACCCACCGACAAAATCAAGGATCACTGAATTAATCGGTGATGTTATTTATTTTCCTACCAAAAATCATTAAGCATCCACCGCATGTTTGCAGTGCAGGAATTACTCAGACCTTTCACAAGAAGTCAGTGGCTGGTGGCTCTGCATTTCTACCAAAAGTCTGTGAGCACTGACCTTTCAGAGGGATAATCACCGTCAAACTTTTGTTCAGCGTGATAATTATTTGCTTTGCTGTGGGTTTTTAGTCGGCATGGGGAAAACGCCACATAAAGTGCACAAATGTGCGCTGGGGATCATTCAATACACCAGGTGCCGCCACATGTACTCTCCTGTGGCTGTTGCTGGCTGTGTGAAGTTTGGTGAGTGGCCTGAAGCGGGATTCACCTGATGGGATTTATGTACCTCACAGTGTGTGTGTCTGAGAGAAATCCTGTTGTGATTCATGTACCTTCCAGGGTGTTTGTCTGAGACAAATCCTGCTGAGATTCATGTACCTCACAAGGTGTTTGACTGACACAAATCCTGCTGAGAGTCACGTACCTCACAGGGTGTATGTCTGAGAATAATCCTGCTGAGATTCACGTACCTCACAGGGTGTATGTCTGAGACAAATCCCGCTGAGATTCATGTACCTCACAGCGTGTATGTCTGAGACATATCCTGTTGAGATATATGTACCTCACAGGGTGTTTGTCTGACACAAATCCTGTTGAGATTCAAGTGCCTCACATGGTGTATGTCTGAGACAAATCCTGCGGAGATTCATGTACCTCACAGGGTGCTTGTCTGACACAAATCCTGCTGAGATTCATGTACCTCACAGGGTGTATGTTTTAGACAAATCCTGTTGAGATATATGTACCTCACAGGGTGTATGTCTGAGACAAATCCTGTGGAGATTCCCTGAGACACGTTTTTTCCCCTGAAATTGTTGGCTACATTTACTCCTAAAAGAGCAGAATCTCATGAGATTTTGAACCACGTAAGATACATGAATCCACCGTGTGAATCACACTTTATAAGGAACAGAATCTCATGAGATTTTGAACCCTATGAATCCCACCGTGTGAATTCCACATTAGAATATTGAATTTATAGGTAATCAGCAGTCGAAATCATTCATATAATAAAAGCGTTGGTATTTTGACCACAGTGTAGATCACCATCTTTATCATCCCTGCGGGTAAAGGCGTGTGGTTATATCATATAACCACGCGTCACATGTTAATCCCCAGCCACCAGGTGTGGATTACGACGAATGTAGGTCACATGAGCCTGACTTCATTTATCAAACATGACCAGAAGACATACCAGCATATACCACGTGAAAATATTCACACTGCAACCGTTCCCAACCCAACCAAAACAGTACTAGTTTCCACCGATTACTGGAGAACTCGACCCAAAAGGAACTCGACCCGTTGTTGTCAGGACGAGTTATTAAAACGGGTCGAGTTATTAAAACGGGTCGAGTTTTCTATGGGTCGAATTCGTTACGGGTCGAGTTTTCCAGTATTCAGTCCCCCAGGGCGGCTTGTAACTGACATAGAAACACGACCAAGTGATGCCCTGTCCCTATCTCCAACCCACCCCGACCCCAGCACCGCGGTACCATCTGTTCTGTAGGACCCCTCCCCCACCCCCTGTACCCCCTGTAGGACCCCTCCCTCACCCCACACCCCGACACACACCCACTCTGCAGATAAACGCCGTGGGAACGATAGCTACAAGGTGGTGTGCCAGCCGTCCCAGCCCTCCAGTTGTTTATGTGGCCCTCATCTGGGGTCTGGAGGACACCCATGACACGCATCATGTCGGGTATGGTAACATGTGAGTTATGTGCCCCATCCAGGGCACCTCCATCACATAGATACCACCCTCCTCCTGGGGCGCCATTAATAACCCTGTAAAGGCATATCGGATAATATGGCTTGAACATCCAAACCCATGTCATTTTCCTGAAAATTGAATATGGTGATCTCTAAGTGTTGTATAACACACATATCCAACTTTAAAATAGGGGTTTACTGTGCTGCTTTATGATTTAGAGAATATATAGGAATATATAGGAATTTTAAAAGGTTTCATTCCACATACTGAAACCCAAGTCATTTTATGCTATATATTTCACCGCTAAAAACTATAGGTCACCGATCTTGAATTTTGAGAGAATAAAAAAAATTACAGTACATTTTGTATATATATATATATATATATATATATATATATATATATATATATATATATATATATATTCGATTATTTTTTAAGTGACTTGAAAAAATGGTACAAAATTCCTTTGGTCACAAAAACAACTGTGCTGTGTTGTCAATAGAGTGGCCAGTGACATCAGCTGCTAGTACATTGCAGCTGGTTTTAATTTGATGGCCTACTGCATGCATATTTCGTCCATATACATGCACCCCTACCACAGATGCCCATCCTTGAAGGGTTTTAGACCCACACATCCACCCATACCCACAGGCCTGGCCACATATGCCCCTCTTAACCACCCACCACGCTCCCACCCTGTACACGGTCATGTGAGGCAACCCTGATTCTCCACCGCAACACGCTGCCGTAAATCAAAGTTCAATCAAGTGTCATCACAACCAACTGTGAGCAGCATTCTCTCAGTTACAATATGTGAGTGGCATACAGGTGGCATCTCGGGCACATCAGGGTAGCCTAGGTGTGAAATTTCTTTCTCTTTTTCATTTCTTGTTCAAAATAATTGTGTTATTATAAACTGGAGAATCATTTTTGGGTAGTGCCATGGTGGACCAGTTCAGGATAGTTGATAAGGGTGATATATTATTACAAATTTTTGGGTTTTCTGCCCATTTAGTGATGCACATTCTGTGACCATAATTCATCATTTGATTGATTCCCCTGGGTGTATATAATAGAGTGGGTTTCACGCGATGGGATTCATGTACCTCACATGGTGTTTGTCGGACAAATCCTGTTGAGATTCTTTATTCTCTTTTTCTATATTGTAGGGTTCCATTCCCTGAGACGTGTTTTTTTTCTGTAAATGTTGGTGACATTTTCTACTAAAAACGAACTCTGTGAGGTACATGAATCCCACTGTGTGAATTCCACTTAACAAGGCACAGAATCTCATGAGATTTTGATCCCTGTGAGGTACCTGAATCACACCATGTGAATTCCACTTAATAAGGAACAGAATATCATGATATTTTGAACCCAGTGAGGTACATTTATCCCACTGTGTGAATTCCACTCTGAGACAAATCCGGCTGAGATTCTTTATTCAAACATAATCTCTTCGTCTAAATTTTAGGGTTCCATTTTCCTGAGACATATCTTTGCCCCTGGAATTGTTGGCAACATTTACCCCTAAAAAGGAACAGAATCCCATGAGACCTTGAACCCTGAGAGGTACATGAATCCCACCGTGTGAATTCCACATTAGCTGACCATTGCCTGTGGGTTGCCTATGCGGCCTGTGTGTTGGCCTAATGCAGACCTGGTTGTAGGAACCAGAACGGAAACTGCTATACTTGCCATCACCATTATCATCACCATCATCATCATTACTGGATACTTTACTATGAACGAGGAATGAGATGAGGCCAGCGGCTCCACTCCAATACATTGATCAGGGCACTTCCCTTTGGTACTGCATATTATCTCGCCCCTGGTATAAGTTTAGCCATAGGAATAACATTGGAAAAAAATACTCAACAAGCATCCCCGTAAAGTGACAATACTACGCCACGGCCGTGGTCTAGTGAATTTGAGATGATGTCATATGGATTTGCTAAGTACATTCAAATTATTGATAAATTTTGATGATATTTAATGTCATAGGAAGGGGTGAGATAAATGCAGAACCACACTCGAATCGTAGAATACACAAAACTCCACTCGTTTGGTTGTGCCATAATCATCACTCGGAAGATTGCGTCCCATCCAAACTCGTGGAGTATTGTCTATTTATACGATTCTCGATGCAGTTCTATATAAGTCCACGTTCTCTGTAGATATAAGTTGTCAGCGTTCATCCGGATCTAAGAAAGAAATTGATGAGTGATTGGTTTGCTTCTACGTACTCAATCGAGTTTGGGGCGCTCAGTAATATCAACGAGGCGATAGCCGGGTGAATATTCCGAAACGCCTCAAACGAGATGGCTATCGGGGACACAGATGAAGCACGAATATGTTTCTGATTTGATCTTATCCTGGATATATCTATCTGTTAATCACCCATTGAGTATGAGCTACCGTACTCGCAAACCTGTTGAGTACGAGTTCCTAATGCTAAACCTATGAACGCTTAGACCAGGCTAAGATATTTATGCAACACTACTCCCAACATGATCATCAAAGGATAAGCAGAAGCAGCAAATGAACTGTCGTTACAAGACCTAGCATTCTGAGAAGATACCAAAAGAGGGTACGAAAATGACGGTTTTAAAGTAACCCCCACCCCCACTCCCACGGTACCAGTAGGGTGGAAGGAAACGGATATCATTGGTTGAGTAGAAACATGTGTAAAGATGAAAACGTTATTTTCTTTCATCTTTAATCCATATGGGCACGACTGCGTTGGTCCTTTCAGAGGTACGACGGAGAGAGAATTATCTTTTTTTGATATTTTTTTTTTGGCAGGGCGCCCTTTGTGTCATGCCGCCCCCTACCCCCCCCCCCCCCCCTCCTCACACACATACAGAGTGTCATGGCGCTCACAGGGATCCACCTCATTGTCACGGGATGATCCGTGTGAATGGTGAAATCATCTGACCAGCTCTGATCCATCATATCAGGTGCCAACTCTCCCCAAACTCCGAGCTCCAAACGGAGATTCGGTATATTTTTTTATGAATGCAAACACCATCGTATGATGGACTTGATCAAGGCCTGCACGACATTGTTTTCAGTTAAAAAAGGATCTGCTGCTACGTATTTTGTACGTAATATATGATGGATTAATGTGGTTCTACTCAATATCTAGCCCCAAAGAAAAATCTCCTCTCTAATAATGTATTTGTATAGCCATCCATCGAAGAAAACCCGATATCGCTATGCTATAATTCAACACATCGTTTCCCTAGAAACTCTAAACGTGCACCCCTCTCATAAGATCTCACACTCTCTAAGTGGTATCCTGAACCCTCACTACGTTCTATGGGAAAAGAATTCTTAACGAACTAGGCTTAGAGCCTTGAGAATCCGCTGGCCTGCCTCCCATGCCAAAGACGTACATCAATGCAACCCAAAGATTCCTATTATCTCAATGATGCCACCTAGCGGGAATACTGTGTGCTCTAAGCCTAGTTTTCATTTAGGTACGCACTATTTTTTCATACGCACTATTTTTCCGCATGCGTCGGCTTTTCCTACCCGGAGCATATGTAGATACACGATCCCCATGTGTTTGCTATGGACACTTTGTATTAGGTGGATAACAATAATATTGATTATACCAAATACAGATATGTGATGGAGAGGTCACCTTCAGTGAGCAGACCTGGTGCCATTAGTTGGCAGCTTGTACTTTCAACTCAACCCATATACCCAAGTGCAGGGGTTGGTGTCTTTCATAGGTATCTGAATGGGTGCATTAGGAGATTTCCTTGGAGGATCCAGGATGGAAAGAGCATTGGTTCGAGCACCATGTTTTATTGTCCATACCGCCTCTAGTCACACAGGCAGTGACCTGAAAACGGAACAGCTCACATGGAAATTGACTTGCTGCCTGCGTTCTGGCAAGCTGACAGACCCAGCCATTTCATTTACTTTATTTTTACTGAGAGGCCATCACTGTTCAGTTTGTGTTGGCACAGTTTGCGTTTTACGAACCGATATTACGACAGGGATTAGCAAATGGAAGCTGGAATGGCAGGGGTTACTTGCCTTAAATGGTGTCACAGGAATTATACTCAAAAGATCTCTGAAGCTGTAGATCACGGACATGTTAAGATATGGGACTGGAATTTGTGGTTGCTGTCAACTGTCAACCTCGTGATTGACAGGAGAGGTGTTGGAACACTTAGAAATGGGACAGATGACGTCACTGAAGTCATATAGTAAGAAGAAACTAAAGAATTTTGGTCAAAGTCCCAGTAAAGGATTCAAAAGAAGAAACCAACAAAGTCATGTCTTCACTTGTTCGTGGGTGATTTTATGCTAAAGACGAAACCAACAAATTTTGGTCAAAGTCGTCGTTCTCCACGAGTTTGATGCGGAGTGATATGAGCGAGGTGTCAGCCAAGTAAATATCAAAGCATTCAAACGAGTTGGAGAATAACGGTTTTGACCAAAATGAGTTGCTTTCTGTATTTATCTCACCCCTGTACACACTAACAGAGGACACACAGGATATATACCATGGAGAATGGACTGCAATACATGTAGGGACATGGAGAATGATCTGCAATACTTGTAGGGGCATGGAGAACGAGTTCCCACTGTTAAACCTATGGGACAGAAATTCCAGGGTTGCGATAATAAGGGAGGAACCTCAACCATCTGACGCAGCCATGTTTACATAGGAAACGCCCCGCTCCACCAGGGGACAGGCTGGATCCTTCCATTATCGCTCACGAAGGGTGAAAATCAGGTGTCAATAGCAAAAATTTCAAAATACGGACATGTCCCAAAGTAGGCGGGATGCTAGTGAACTGTAGGGGTGGAGAGAGATGGCCTGTCGCCTGCGAAATGGAGCAAGGGGATGGGGTGAAGTAGGAGTGGCAAGTCGCCAAGGGTCAGGGCGAACTAGGTGAACAGGCCTAGGTACGGGAAGGGGTATGTACAGGGATGTATGGGGGCGATACATCAGGGGAAAGTAAGCGATGTGTGCACAGCCAACAGGGCCAGCAATTATTGGAAATTAGTCGCAATCTGACCCCATGCACTCAGGGCAGCATCGCTTCCAATAGTTTAACTATTGGGCACGGGATCCAGACTTACTGAGTAGCAGTAGGATGAAGTGTATGATGTATATGGGTGGCGTGTTCAATGAACAAATAATTCAAAGAAAATTAATGCCTTCAACTCGGTGAAAATACTGATCTTTTCCCGAAAGGCTGTATTATATTTATTGAACAAAAGGTAGGATATATATTATTGATATTGTGAAAAATCTAAAAACATCATATAACCTGACTATATTACAGCAACCTTTACTGAACACTTATAAAACTATAAAACTGGATGCCAACACGCAAATAGATATTCAATCAATCATTATTCCAGAGAAAATGACTGGCAAACTAGAGCGATTGGATTAATAATGAATGTATTAGTGAAATCATCGACTTGATAATCATATGGTTGTATGTTCCAGCTTGTTTAGCTGGTATATACTAGTGCAGCCCTACAAAATAGTTTCCTACAGGATGGTATATGTTTTCGATATAGACCCATTTGCAACTAAATATGCTCAATGGAAAATGCTATTTCTTGAATTATGCTCACTAGGTCTGATTATCGTCTCTCGTAACAACATCAGATACACATATAATGGTGATGGGGCATTATAATCTGATTACTGATCTGGCAGAATTGTATCATGTATAGAAACGAACAAATTGTTTAATCAAAAGAAAAAAACCGTTATCTAATAAACATCTATCTATTCTGAGTTTAAAATGAATCTATAGATGCAGATATCAGCCTAAAAAGAAATGTTAATTGTCACCATGTTGGTATATGATATTCAGGTTCTCTTTCCATCTATATGTTGTTCATGACAGGAAGTTTCATAATTATTTGGTTCAGAAAAAAGATAGATCTGTGACTCTTAGATTTGTCTTTTATAGGGCACATAGTGATTGTAAGTCCTGCCATCATAGGCCAGAAAATTGTATCATAGCGCCATTGCAGTCAGGGGACAACTACAATTTCTGCTGCTTAATTACCCATCGTATACAAAGGCCATATAAAATGTTGGGAGACTCAGTTAACGAAATAGTCCCTATTGTCATACCCTACAGTATACAAATTACTGGTTTTATCCTATAGCATGGAAATTACTGGGTGAAAACAGACGGTTCTGTAAACCTTTCGAGGTTGACGTCGTTATACACTGGCTGGTACTCGTGTACTACTACACGTCACCCTCTTGTAGTTTACGGCCACCTGTCCAAAAAAGAACCATATCGTTTATTGTCTATATAAGCTATAGATAATCGTGAGAAAAGGCTAATACCTTTTCATGGCGAACCAAAAGCAATAGTGTTAATAAAAATCCCCTAATAAGTGGACTTACCAGTTGGTGTTTTGTTTAGCATCAGCGGGCAAGATGGCTACCTCCATAACACAATACCTATGTGCCCTTTACCACTCGTCTCTCACCCTCAGCTTAGAAGGTTTGATATAAACCTCCCTGTTACCACAGTGGAGAAAAATAACAAACGATCCAACATATGGGTATATAGGAAGACCCGCCCGTACTCTATAGATCTGTATGACGGAAGGCGGATACCCTCAGTAAGAGCCATTTTCCAATTGCCTAATGAAAACGAAACCAATTGATTGAGTTCTCCTAAAGCCCAATGCCCATCTACCGATTAAGGGTTGAACGATTAGTTGGCATATCGTATAGGAGTCGATGAACTTGTCACAGGCAAATTACGTAACCCAATCAAGCCCCATTTACAAACGTTCCGTTGTCGGCGACTAGATTTATCAAGATGTTGATAAACTTTTCGCCACCCATTTTGGAACATAGAAAGCACAACTTGTCGGCGACAAAAGGACATCTGAAGGAGGTGGTTCACTAATTGGTGGCTGACCCTTGCCTAGCTGTCCTACATCTACCGACTACAGCCGACTCCGTGGGGATGCCTTGGCTGAGACAAATTACCGCCCGTTTGTCGCCGACAAAGGTACATAAATGTTCTGAAATTAGTAGATGGGTATCGGGCTTAATAGTCAGTCGGTGGTGGTCAACGACTGCATGTCAGTATCTGAAAATCGGTGAGGGTACCGTGTATACCTTGTTTCTGCCGCATTTGAAGGTCCATTCCGGCTGAACTATCCTCCGAACTAAAAAAACTTATTGATAAAGTTTGTCGGTGATGGCTTTCTTACACTATCTATGTTTGTAAGTTTTTCGTTCATTTTACCGTGACCGGTTGACGTTGGAATTCTTTTTGGCATGATCTATGTACAATTTATCAGTCGACAATTCTCTCCAGACCTGTCCCTATTCAGCGATCTCTCGTTGGTACAACGTAGAGAAAAACAACAAAACAATCCAACATATGGATATATAGGCAGGCCCGCCCTTATCTCACCCCTGGTACAAGTTTAGCTATAGGAATAACATTAGAAGAAATAATCAACGTTCACCCCCGTAAAGTGACAATACTACGCTACAGCCGTGGCATAGTGAATTTGAGATGACGTCATATGAATTTGCTAAGTATATTCAAATCATTCTGAAATTGTGATGATGTTTAATGTCATAGAATGGTGTGAGATAAATCCAGAACCGCACTCGAATCGTAAAATACACTCGTTTGGTTGTACCATAATCGTCACCCGGCTTCGCCTCGATGACGGTTGCGGCCCATCCAAACTCATGGAGTATTGTCTATTCATACGATTCTCGATGCAGTTCTATATAATTCCTCTATAGATCTAATACATGACAGAAGGGTGGTATTCCCTCAGTAACACTCATCTCCCACCAGTTCTCCATGAGCTTAGATCCCTGAGCTTTGTGAAGTGAAGCCCGGTGCAGATTGCCCGCATACAGATCCCTGGCTGGGCGCCATCTTTGACACAGTAAAAAGAAGCGTTGACAGAACGTACCTCACCAACATGTGATCTGGATTGTAGCTTCAGTATATTTATATAGATTTCTGTACTCAGCCTCTGTGTACCACTCGGCAGGTTTGCATTGGCAATAGCCATGATGGACTTATCAATTTACCTTTGCTTATGTGATTGCTGTTCACTAGTACTATGTATATTCAATACTCATTTGTACTATAGAGAAAACCTTTTAGGAAGTTTAGGATCAGAGCTTGTATCCCATCGAGTTTGAATCATGTAACAACTCACAAGGCAAAGCCAAGTGAATTGCGAAACGATTCAAATGAATTGGGATCGAGCTCTGACCATAAACATGAATGGGTTTCTGAATCTATCATTTGTGACATAATGCCCCATTGGATATTTTTTCTAAATACTGACTGGGCGTAGAAAAATGAATTTTCAATGGTTAATCTATGGGGAAAAATTCCAGGGGTGAGATAATTAGAGAAAAGGGTGCTAGGTAAACCTCAAATGTCGGAAAAAATATGGACTGTATCATTGTACATTATTTCTTGAAAGTTGTGGAAAAAAATAAAGAAAAAAAAACAACTGGGAACCAAGAAGAAGAGAGTAGACACGGTTTAGACGTCCATCTTAGACTGGCCTTCTTTGAAGTTAATGTCAGTTTCACTCCATCATGTTGACATGGCCATGGTTCATGTTGCCTCAGTTCCTGACACGAGTTATAGTGATAATCTATCATATATTCGTAATAATATTTTAGAATCGTCTTATACCCTCGAAACCTGAATACCGTTGCTTTACTGTTAAGTAATCGAGGGACTGAAGCATCGTTATAAGTGATCACCGGTTAAACCTCATAGATGGTACACAGACGATGTGTATAAATCTGACTTGGGTATATTCAAATGGAGCCTGGAGCATGTGTTTGCAATTAGGTGTAGATATGGGACCCACGCTCGCAAAAGCAAATCTAAAAAAGAGGCACCAGAAATTTGTTTATATCGTGTGTATTTAAGTTTTTTCGTATTCTCCATCGAAAGTTGTCATGGAGCAGGTTCAAGTTTCATAAAATCAAGTTAAGTATAAAATACACTTTGACAAGTAAATATTATCGCTCTTTGGTTCACACATCCCCATTCCCGTAGCTTAGCCTCCATCGACGAAATAGGAGGATACCTAATACATTTAGGACACCACCATATGCATGCATATGGTACGGAGTGTTATATGTGGAGTTGGCTATCGCGGCTACTACTATGTAGGACGCGGAAATGTTAGATCCTGTCACAGGTGTGTTGGACACTACTTTAGAGGTTGGTTGAGAGAGTCATACGGAGTCACTTTGAATATTGTTATGCAGCCTTTCTACTGCTGACAGAAAAAAAACACCGAGAATGTGCACCCTGTATAAAGATCTGTCAGTAGTTCTCTTTGAGAATTCATCGGTGTTAATGATTATTGACCCCAAAGCACACACTCTCTTTCCACCTTATGCTAGGTTTACACCATCACCCCAACAGTCCCGACAGCCCCAACATGCCGTCGCCGTATCTCGATGGCTACTTCGGAGTTCGCCTTATGTCGCTGGCATTGCGAATCGTAAGTCAACTTGACTATCGGGGTGTTGCCGCGACAAATTTCTGACTGTCGAAAAATCTGCCACAACAGTCCCGGCAACCCCCCTTGGTTTATGACCATCAGGGTTCGCCTTAAGTGGACGGGGCTTTCGCCACAGAGCGTAACTCGACTGAAGTTGCCGGGCTCGGTGGTTGTAAGTTGCCGGCTTCAGTCACAGACTTCTCACAGAGGCTGTCAACTTGCGTCCAGTCCTGACGGGAAGCCGACAACTTACGTTGTGTCAAGTTTGTTGTGGCCAATGCGCTCCCAGGGGGTAATGAAGCCCTTCAACTTAAGGTAAGTTACGGCGACTTTCGTTTGATGTTCACGTCCACCTAGCACCTTATGACCGATTATGTGTTCCATGTGCACCGATTATTTATTATGTATAGGACCTGATAAGCCTGATGGTTATGTGTATTGATGGTGAACATGGAAATCGGTGGAGGTCAGAAACAAAATTAGTTTTTCAATGTTTTTCAAGTTGGTCACTAAGCGATTTTTGGTCATACTCATCGATTAATTTAACCTGGTTTAATTTTGTCTCTGACCCTAAAAGTCGGTCGGTGATGCAATTTTGCGCAATATTGGATACAAAATTCGTTAACTCTGTTTGTTTCAATCTGACGATTGCTGTACGAAAATATCACATAATCGGTCGGCAGTGCTAAATATCATAATCGGGAGTCATAATCGGTAGGTGAAAACGCCACATAAGTTGCACACAGATTCCCATCTGCTACCTTGGGGGGTCTTCACCCAAGAAAAAGCTAAAAGGAAAAATAGGGCATAAAATAACCAAACTCTACACAGGTTGGCCTGAGTAGTGAACGAGAACCAACTCCTCTCCACTCAGCCATGCAGCAAACACAATGGATGCTCCAGCATTCCCTGCATTGTTCCTCCACCGTATCTAGATCTCCTAACCCCCAGTTGTGAGACGATGTTACCCAAAATAAATAGTAGTAGAGAGGGTTACCCGATGCGTCATGGAATGTAAGATGGGAATCAGAACTTTGATGTCGCCACACGAGAGCTGCAGGCCGAGGGAAACACTCAGAGGATGGACTTTTAAGTTATATTTTCTGCCTCCCCTTTCAGAAGGCATTACACAGATGGATAGGTTATCTATGTGCTTATACATCACAGGGCACTCCACTCAGACACGGTGGTTATAGTGGTTTACAGAGCTATATGGTAAGCCGTTATTTCTAACCTATATATACAGAGCCTGGAGAAATCACAAAGATTACTAATTTTATTATACTGATGGGTTAGAATTGCAGATGGTCGTCTTTTATTATACAAAGCTCTCGTTGAAAATGTATGGGGACTCAGTTAACCACGGCCCATTATATATTATCTATCGTATACATAGCCCCCATCGAAAATGTATGGGGACTCAGTAAACCACGGCCCATTATATATTATCCATCGTAAACAAAGTCCCCATTGAAAATGTATGGGGACTCAAGAAACCACGACCCAATATATAGAACCTGTCATATACCATAAGTGGTATACGGATTCAAATCTGTGGTATACAGCCTCAAAGCCATAGTATACAGGAAAAATATTCCCTTTGTGCCATATATCAAAAAGGGCCATATTTATAAATCCTTTAATCTGGCAATTCCTGTGATTGATTTAACATCGGTTTTAGCTCGATGAAGACTGCAGGGCGCTTTCTTACAACTTCCTAGCAGATGATGACAGAACTAGCAGTCACTCTGTGCATATTAAAACATGAGATAAATCCAGAACTTGAATTGTAAGAGAAACACTACTCCACTCGTTTAGATATTCGTTGTGTACTTATACGATTCCCCATATAGTTTTATATATAAGTACTCAATTTGAGGATGAGTGCACCCCCTTTGACATATCTGTGACAAATGAGGAAAATAACCCGCACTGAACAACAGCATCTACTCTACACATGGCGATATTTCAGTTAGTTTTAGGTAAATGGATTTAGGCAAATGGTAAAAATAACATCTATTCTTGAAAATAGAGTAGAAATGTTACTGGCATGCCATATAATACCTGATACAGAAACATATTGCCTGACCCGTGAATAACCAGCCACCAGGTGTTGAATCATGAGGCCCCTTGCTTTGACCCGCGCGTGACACACACCACAAGGTGTGCAGCCTCCAGTCATGGGAGGACGAGGAAAGGCTTAAAGGCGTATCCCACTATCACGATTTGAGCCTCCGACACACTACGATAGCCTTACGACAAGCGTTCCGATATATATGAAAACCAGGGCTTGTATCGTGAGGTCCCATGCTGTGACACTACAAGGTGTGCAGCCTCCAGTCACAGGAGGACGGGGCGTAAAAGCAAGCCTCTAAAACCCGCCAGTGAAAGGAGGGGAGCGCGCCACACTCTGTGTCGGCTTGGCGACCCTGCAGGATGCCTTTTTAGAAATATTTCCCAACCGTGTCTGCGTTTTTCTGTTGAAGACTAGCCACTTTTGTAGGACTCTAATCTAGTAGTCTGGTACATATATATGAAGTTCTTATGGTAGAATGGCCCACTGACCTTCACATAAGCTGGGATAGCTTCCAAAGGTTTAATCTGCCATTGAGAGTTTACAAAGAGAATGCGATTCATGCTACAGATAGAGAGAATTAAAGAATAACATGTGGGGTGATGTTGGTAGTGAGACCCCGATAGAGACATCCCATCCTAGAGATAGGGAGAGGTAGAGCAGGAGTAGACTTGCATAAGTCTTTGATTATGGACATAATTAAAAGATAAAACTACGTTGCAACATCTGGACTTCCCCTAACGCTTGACAGGCCCAGGAGTGATTGGGGTGGAGTGTAGGGGAGGGGTAAGGGTGGCGGTGGTAGCGCAGGAGGAGGGGTGGGACACAGCTGGGACTGAGGCCGGTCTAGAGCAGATGAAGAGACGGAGAGGAGCGAAACAAAGATAGATTAAAAAACTGAGATACAGAAAAATACAAAGTAAGGGGAGAAAGATTTGTATATGTTGGCTAGGGCCATGGCATAACATGATTGGGGCAAAATGAGGTACAAAGGCAGGGAGAGGTAGATACTATCGAGAAATGACACAAAATTTCCTTTGATTGTTTGTATGGTTGAGAGTTTTCTTTGCAGAATGATATCACGAAGCAGAGCTGAGTGATATATATGTAGCAGAAGACAACAAACACCTTGTATACAATTATTCGACATGTGCCTATGTCCACATGTCTATGGTCCACATGTCTATGGTAGAAGACTCCCTGGGTGGTCCATGTGTCTATGGTAGAGGACTCCCTGGCACGTCAATGTGTCTATGGTAGAGGACTACCTGCCGGTTTACATGTCTATGGTAGAGAGCTACCTGCCAGTTCACATGTCTATGGTAGAGAGCTACCTGCCGGTTCACATGTTTATGGTAGAGAGCTACCTGCCGGTCCACATGTCTATGGTACAGTACTACCTGCCGGTCCACATGTCTATGGTACAGTACTACCTGCCGGTTCACATGTCAACGGTAGAGAGCTACCTGCCGGTTCACATGTCAACGGTAGAGAGCTACCTGCCGGTTCACATGTCAACGGTAGAAAGCTACCTGCCGGTTCACATGTCAACGGTAGAGAGCTACCTGCCGGTTCACATGTCAACGGTAGAGAGCTACCTGCCGGTTCACATGTCTATGGTAGAGAGCTACCTGCCGGTTCACATGTCTATGGTAGAGAGCTACCTGCCGGTTCACATGTTTATGGTAGAGAGCTACGTGGTGGGTTCACGTGTCTATGGTAAAGACTACCTGGCGGTCCACATGTCCATGGTAGAGTAATACCTGGTGGGTTCACATGTTTATGGTAGAGAGCTACCTGGCGGGTCCACGTGTGTATAGTAGAGAAATACCAGGCAGGTCCATGTGTCTATGGTCGAGAACTACCTGGTGGGTTCACGTGTCTATGGTAAAGACTACCTGGCGGGTCTATATGTCCATGGTACAGTACTACCTGGCAGGTGTATGTGTCTATGGTACAGTACTACCTGGCGGGTCCACATATCTATGGTAGAGAACTACCTGCTGGTTCACATGTCTATAGTAGAGAACTCCCTGGCGGTTCACATGTCTATAGTAGAGAAATACCAGGCAGGTCCATGTGTCAATGGTAGAGTATTACCTGGCGGGTCCATGTGTCAATGGTAGAGTATTACCTGGTAGGGCCACGTGTGTACATGCTGGAGTCGTGGGGGAGGCGGGGAAGACCCGAAACCCTGGAGGAGCAGCTCCAGTGTCATGAGGAGCACGTGGTCAGACCAGGCCGCCGCCATGACATGTCACCATGCCAACACGACGCTGTAGCCGGGAGTGGCCACGCCCATCCGGGACTATAGAGGAAACCTATGTAAAAATACTGCATGGACCAGCGGTCCGTACAGTATTGTTACGTCATATGCCGAAACGGTGAGTATATATAGCATATACGGCATGGGTATATAGTAAAGAGCAAGATATTTAACTACTAGAAATGATCTTGATGTTTAACTCACCCCTGGTACAAGTTTAGCCATAGGAATAACATTAGGAAAAAATAATCAACGATCACCCTGGTAAAGTGACAATACTACGCCACGGCCGTGGCGTAGTGAATTTGCTAAGTATATTCTGATTATTCTGACGTTGTGATGATATTCAATGTCATAGCCAACCTACCACGATCCTGGTCCCGATGGGTCTTCCGTCTGTCTTCCCGACACCATACCGATTCTATCGTGATGTCGGAAAAAGTCGTGGTAGGTGGAACAGGTTTCTGCGATTCACTCTACGATGGGCTGCTATTGAAAAACCCAATCGTAGAGCTCCCGATAGAATCCAACATGTTGGATTTTTCGTAGCCTATTGTAGCGGATTGGATGGGAAAATATCTCTTGCGGATGAAATACTAGGTGGAAAATTATGAAATTCTGGAATTAGGCATCAACCTGAGATCTAAATTGATACACCGATTGAAACGTGAGGCAATCGTGACCATGGTTTATGTTTTTGGTCCTCCCATGGCTTTTCTACGCCCTAAGATTTCAAACCATGTCCACGATTTGAAAATATCGGGGACCTCCCGATAGGTCACGATTTGGGAATTTCAAATCGTAGCTATCGGTAAGTATGTCGTAAACCATCGTGGAAGGTGGGGGCTGGCTTTTAGCGACGTAAAGGAAAATGAATGTGCCTTATAAAATCTGGATCTGTGTGTAGGCCTTTAGTGTGTGCTCTCTGTCTGTTAAGAAGAAGCTAGATTTTACCGCTGTCCCCAAAAGTTAAGGATATAAATGTGGTGCCATTCATTTCCCTGCGAGTTGGCCGGTAATGGTATTCAGACCACGTTGTGGTAACAGATGGAGGAAAGAATCTACTCTCCCGGGCCTCTGAGTTATCACAGGAGCAGTAACTCTAAACCCAGCTTTGTTTCCTGCCCAGGTGTAACCTTGCGAGCCAGAGATCCCGATTCTGATACACATCAGTGAGACAAAAGATCTCGTAGATCTCACGCCAGCCTTCTTGTGTTCTAAAAGGATCGTTGCAAGATTTACTCCACCGTTTCTCCCCAATCATTTTTTTTTTTTTTTTAATAATAATGTATGTATGTGTTCAGTTCACGATTCTTCTTCCTCCCTTGAGCTAAAACATACAGGCAGAAGATTATTGATTCTTCTACACTGGAAAGACGGAGAAAGATACTTTGATATGCCAAGGTGAAAAGGTTTGGGGAGAAAACAATTTATCTCACCCCTATAATAAATTTCCATAGGCTAAATATTGGGAACTCGTTCTCCATGCCCCTACACGTATAGGAGTCCATTCTCCATGGTCTATATCCTGTGTGTTGTCCATTCTTTTAGTGTGAAAAGGGGTGAGATAAATACGGAAAGCAACTCGTTTTGGTCAAGGGAGTCATTCTGCAACTCGTTTGAACGCTATGTGATATTCACTCGGCTGTCACCAAGTTCAAACTCGTGGAGAACGACGACTTTGACCGAAACTTGTTGGTTTCTTCTTTACTATCTCGGGGGATCGTTCTTAGGACAAGCACATTCAGGCTCATGGGCCAGCTTAATGATCTAGGATCGAACATGAAGACCCTTTTCTGTACCACGTACAAGGGTTACCTTTTGATGATATTAAGATCCTTTCACTTAGACAGTCATAGCCGCCCATAAGAATGTCCATCAGAAGTAAACCATAAAGTTGACCCACATCATCCCTGGGTCTCCTTGACGTATAGAAAAGGATCTTCATTCACAATCCTAGATAATTCAATGTGTCCATGTATACGCAATAGGCCTACTTTTCGGTAGACCGGTGCCGCAACTTATATTCGTAGTTACGCAACGGCTGAAGCCAAACATCCACTTCTTTAGCATTGATTCACTGAGTGAATGAGCATAATATATTCATAATACCTATCTACATTATTTCCAGAGAGATAATAATGATTACATCATATTCTATGGTTTTCCAGTTCAAATCAGGTATGTCATAAATGCATATTGCCTCAATAATACTTGAGATATAGTATAGATAACATAAGATCACCGAAATTGAATATACATTAATACATTGGGAGGCCTCGCTATCGCTTTCTCCAAGTAAAAACCAAAACAATAGAGCCATAGGAATAATAAAAGAAATGATACGCAATGGTCACCTGCATAAAGTGACAATACTATGCCATGGTGGTGGCAGAGTGATGGGAAATGACATCATAAGCGACTGACGAATCAGTGGCAAGGATATCTAAAGGCAGGCAAGATGTCAACATAGAGAGTAAACATTCCTAACTGCATTTGCTGAAATAATTTGAATTATTCTTATATTGTGATGTTGTTCAATATCATTGAAAGGGTTGAGATAAATCCGGAACTGCACTCGAATCACAAAGATAGCAACACTCCACTGGTTTTGATGTGCTGTAATCATCACTCGGCTTCACCTCAATGATGATGACAGTGCATCCAAACTTGTGGAGTATTGTTCATTGATATGCTTCTTGATGCATATATAATCCTTCTCTGGTAGAGTAGTATGAGGTACTTAACCCTTTAAGGACGGCCGCCTATGGCAGACCTACACACTTTGGGACGGCTAGTAGTGACTAGGGGCATTGTCCTGTGAACTCAAAATCGTAGGTTTATCACGTGATATAATCTTTTATCCTTAATATCTTTATTTCTATCATTTAGAATTCAATGATATGATGTTACCCCTACATTCTGTGAAAACTTATATTCGTAGTTACGCAACGGCTGAAGCCAAACATCCACTTAGCAACCTATTCTTTAGCATTGATTCACTGAGTGAATGAGCATAATATATTCATAATACCTATCTACATTATTTCCAGAGAGATAATAATGATTACATCATATTCTATGGTATTCCAGTTCAAATCAGGTATGTCATAAATGCATATTGCCTCAATAATACTTGAGATATAGTATAGATAACATAAGATCACCGAAATTGAATATACATTAATACATTGGGAGGCCTCGCTATCGCTTTCTCCAAGTAAAAACCAAAACAATTATCAACTATAAAGTTGTGATACCTCAGACTCGTTGATACAATGCCTTTAATGGCTCTAGCAGTCCAATCTGTCCAAAACCAACACTATTGCAATCACACCCACCGTTCACACCCTAGCTGTGAATGCTGTATATCTCTATAGGCAGGAGGTCGGACTCGGCCGCGTTTGTCCGAGCGGCCGCGGAACTAGACAGTGGACCGTTAGGCGGCGCTGAACGGCAACACCAGGGACCTGTTTCACTAGTTTCGTGACATGTCTAGATGGCGTCTAGATGGTGTGTCCGGTTTCATAAAAACTAGACATTAGACTTTGTTTTGTCTGTTTGTTTTTTTGTTGTTTTTTTGTTTATTACTCACAAATCATCACTGTTCTTGCTTGCACTGTTGGTGCTGCTTTTCATGTGTGTCTAACACTTCTGTAATGAAACTGGTGAAACAGGTCCATGATGTGTAGATTTTTCTAATTCTTATGTTTGGGGTCTGTCTTTACCTAAGGGCAGCTACTTGTATTGTCACGAAACTAGACAACACCAATGTCTGTGTGGTGTCACAGACATGTCACGAAACTAGGAAACAGGTCCCTGTATTCGCACGGTAGTCCAGTAGTATGTATATGCTACCCGTGTCTCCTTAACATTGACAGGGATTATCTCGTTATCTCTATCGGATTTAGCGACCGCCTCAGCGATTCACCTGCCATTGTAAGCGTGCGATCAGATTACGATTAATACCGGATTATTCGCATAATGCCGCCACTTAAGCCGTTCTGTGTTGTGCTTTATCATACCATGGTATACAGGTCCTGAAATAGGTTGGGCATGATGCTATTATTAACACAGTTGGCATAACATATCACATCGGTGCCAAAAGGTCAAGGAGGAGGAATAGATGGAAATGTTAAACCACAATTGGGAGATGAGATATGGGTTAGAAAGGAATCCTTGATCTGACCTTTAGTAACTGAAAATGACCTCCTTTTTTTTAGAAGGTTTTATACTAATTAACATCCCCTCTCTCTCCCCTACATATCGATATATAACACGTCAATTTTGCCCCGGGGGAAACTTGAAAACTCCACGTAAGCGGACACCCTGCGTAAGCGGTCACTTTGACCCCGAACGGAGGCTGTCTGCTTACGCGGGGTTTTACTTTAAATATATATGTATATTATCTCTCTCTCTCTCTCTCTCTATATATATATATATATATATATATATATATATATATAGAGAGAGAGAGAGAGAGAGAGAGAGAGAGAGAGAGAGAGACAGACAGACAGACAGACAGACAGACAGAGAGACAGAGAGAGGGAGAGAGACAGAGAGAAAGAGAGAGATCCGAAAATTTCAGGTAATCATTCATGCTGGTATATACATAATCAACCCACACATGACAACCCCTAGCAGGGGGCTTCTAAGAAGTATCTATATAGTCTAGAATCTAGAATAATGGACCACCAGTTCTCCGATTTCACATTACATACCTGAGTAGACAGCCTTCATCTTGGGGGCGATCTCACAGCAAATAGAGCACAGAATGGGTCCAGGTGGAGGTACACGAGGGAGACCTGAGACTCGGGTATTTGTAATGGGTTTAAAGTGGTTGATGGGTTTGAGAAGGGGATGCTATGGGCCGCGAGGATACGTCGAATGCCTCAGGGATACCGGGGCTCTTATGGACATTCCATCGTATGTGATCCAGAAAAGCATGTCTACCTATGGCGAAGGGTATTTATCTCACCCCTGGTACAAGTTTAGCCATAGAAATAACATTAGGAAAAAATACTCAACGATCACCCCCGTAAAGTGACAATACTACGCCAAAGCCATGGTGGAGTGAATGTGAGATGACGTCATATAGATTTGCTAAGTATATTCTAATTATTCTGATATTCTGATGCCATTTAATGTCATAGAAAGGGGTGAGATAAATCCAGAACTGCACTTGAATTGTAAAATACACAATATTCCATTCATTTGGTAGTGCCATGATCATCACTCGGCTTCCCCTCGATGACAACTGCGGCACATCCAAACTCGTGACATATTGTGTATTCATACGATTCTCGATGCAGTTCTATATAATTATCTCACCCCTGGTACAAGTTTAGCCAATGGAATAACTTATTCAAAAAAGGATAGGCAATGGTCACCTGCATAAAGTGCCAATACTATGCCATGGACGAGGCAGAGTGATGGGAAATGACATCATTAGCGACTGACGAATCAGCGGCAAGAATATCTAAAGGCAGGCAAGATGTCAACATGAAGAGTAAACAATCCGAACTGCATTTGCTGAAATAATTTGAATTATTCTTATATTGTGATGTTATTCAATATCATTGAAAGGGTTGAGATAAATCTGGAACTGCTTCTTGTAAAAAAGTTCTTTTCGCTTCCGCCAACCGTTTGGTGGCGTCCGACGAGACTGCGATCGGCGTCATTGTGGTAGTATTATCGTTCGGTTCAACTGGACTCCAGCCTTGTCTCCCACATAAATCTGGAACTGCACTCGAATCACAAAGATAGCAACACTCCACTGGTTTTGATGTGCTGTATTCATCACTCAGCTTCACCTCGATGATGTTGACAGTGCAGCTAGACTCGTGGAGTATTGTTCATTGATATGCTTCTCGATGTAGTTCTGTATAAGCCTTCTCTAGTAGAGCAGTATGAGGTACTTAAAGGCACTGTTTATCAATACACAGGGAAACCGCTACTAGTCCTTCATATCACAAGGCTCATTTGCGTTAATCCACTCATGAAATACGATTACACTGATCCTATGGACGGATTAAGCCACTGGTGACCATTATCCCATCCTTCGTCTTATCCCTTCTCCCTCGGATGATATGTAATGGATTATTATCAGTTTCCATCAAATTACCACAAAGAGATAACAGTCAATCGCCCATATCCAGAGTTAACAGAGGAGAAATGTTTAAAAGGAGGACCAAAGAAAACTAATGGAACTATTGTAAAACATTGTAAATATTTGGCATCCTGTGATTTGCTGTTATTTGTGTTTATCTGTTGGTGCTAAGGACATCTTCATGGAAGAACATCATGTTATCTTGGTGAATGAAAGTAATGTCAATAAACATTTAAAGGAATATATGTGTATATATGAATATATATATATATATATATATATATATATATATATATATATATATATATATATATATACTTTTTATGCAGTCTAGACTACGAGTCTGTGGTAGGCTCTATATATGTTGTGATAACTCAAGGTAGAGTTGGTCCGTTATTCAGGTTTAATCTCCGCCTTACTGTGATGTCCCTCATGGCCTCTGCACTGACCCCTTTTTGACCTTGACAACCAGGTCCCCCAACACTGTGTTTGCCATCATGTTAGAGCACCAAGCTCTCGGATGGCTGGAAAACACGGTAGAACCAGTAAACACGGCCAATGTGGAGCGAAGACATTAGCACGAAGTCCACATGCACCTTCCTTTAACCATATGTAGTGATGGACTACTCTGATATCAGATATGTGCGACACCAAGTGGAAATACATTCTTCATTCTCCGCCGATATCACCGTGATTTCTGAAACTTTGGATCACGTATGTTTATATGCAAAGGTTATGTATTTATGATTCAGTTGTTTCGAATGATACTTATTGATAGGATTGGTGGTAAAAAGAAGAAAGGAAAATTGATCCAAATCTCTTATATAAAGAAAATATGATGTAGAGGATGGAAAAAAGGTGAAATTGCACTTAACACAGAGAAATGCTTCGTTGTGGCGGTTTTCAAACAGGTGTGTCTTGTTTTCTTCTTCAAAATACATTCATTAACCTTGCTTCACTTTAGATATTATTTTTCTAACTCTGTTTTACATCCAACGATCCATACTTTTCAAGTTGTCACCTGAAGAAGTAATAGATTTATGGTTAACGACCAAAAGGCATTTGAACTTGATCTACGTTGATGGGACCTGGATTTCAGATTACAGAACGATGTTTGGACGCTGAGAATAGACTAAAGAGAGAGTGTTCAATCGTTATCCTTAACCCCTTCTATGAAGCACGCACATCCCCAGTACAGCATAAGGCCCGGCGTCCACCTACTACGATAGAATCGTAGACCTCCCGATATAGCACCGATACAAAATGTCAAAATCGGGGACATATCGGGAAGGTGCAAAATCGTAGACAAATGTCTAGACATGCCAATCCACCACGCATTGTATGGGGTGTTTATCGGTGCCCAATCGCAGAAACGTGGTCAACTGCCGCTATATTAGGTAACCTTCCGACGCGATTTTTATTTTTTATCGGGAGGTGCATCGTAGGGCATATCGGTGCCATATCGTAGTAGGTGGACGCCGGGCATAACACTGCAGTCGTTGCCTCCAGAAACACCCCTCCTAAAGCAGGCACCTTATTTAAAAAATAGCAATGTCACATGATTTGTCACGTGATTTGATTAATTTTCCATGGTAACTGATGATATTTTGCTAATAAAGGTCTCACATTCCCTTTATACTTTGTTAATAGTTATATTGGATCATTCCTTTATTTTTATTATTTATCTATTATCATTTATTTATTATTATTTATTATTATTTATTTATTGTTTAAATTATTTTTGTATCTATCAAATTGTGTATATAACCATGCTGCAGTCAAAGGGTTAAGGCCTGGGCCCTTTTGAACACACACACAATTAGTGGATGAACAAAACCCGAGCAGTCAAGGGGAAATATCCGGCGTTGTTGCAGATATCTGCAGCGTAACGAAGTGGTTCACGGGTCAGTTCCCATGGTCATGGTTCACCTACTCCAGCCCGCTGTTGCTGCGGGGGTCATGCCTGGAGGAGTATGTTATGTCCACAAGACTCCTCCAGGGGAGACAGGGCGGCGTTGTCTTAACGATACACCAGCTTCTGTTTGCGATGAGGAGGGGAGGACTACGAGAACAAACAGCAGAGATGTGTGACAGCACGTGGGGGACCTGTACATGGGACAACTGTACGTGGGACATCTGTACGTGGGACAACTGAGGGGGACTGGAGTGGGCAGCTCTGACTTCTGTCAGGTGCAGATTTAAGCCCAATGCCCATCTACCAATTTCGGAACATTTATGTACGTTTGTCGGCGACGAACGGAGGGTTATTTGTCCCAGCCAAGCCATCCTAACGGAGTCGGTAGATGTAGGACAGCTAGGCAAGGCTACCCAGAGATTAGTGAACACTCGATTTCTTTGGTTTTTGCTCTCCCCCAGCGACTAGTGGACCATACACAGATTTTATCAGTGAGCGGGTCGAGCAAGGGGCTACGTAATTTGCCTGCGACAAAGTGACTGACTCCTATACGATTTGGGAACTAATCGTTCAACCCTAAATCGGTGGATGGGCATCCGGCTTTAGGCCTGTATATATTCTGCATGGATCATTTCCACGTTTTATGTATCAAATTATACCATGTAGGAGAATAGTTGTATTGGAGGCAATATAACACACCACTAAGGTCTGGTGTCCACCTAGAACGATATGGCTCCGATATGGTCTACGATGCACCTCCTGATAAAAAGTTAAAATCACGTCGGAAGGTCACCTAATATCGGGGCAGTTGACCACGTTTCTGGGATTAGACACTGATAAAAACCCCATACAATGTTTGGTGGACTGGCATGTCTAGACTTATGTCTACAATTTTGCACCTTCCTGATATGTCTCCGATATTTGGTTTTTGCATCGGTGCCATATCGGTAGGTCTAAATTTCTATCATAGTAGGTGGACGCCAGGCCTAAGTAGTTTTAGATGAGAACTTAAGATGCTCTGTGACTGTCCGGTTTGCAGGCATCGTTTAGTAGAATTCTTAGGCCTGGCATCCACCTACCGATACGGCACCGATGCAAATAGCAATTATCGGAGACATATTGGGTAGATGCAAAATCATGGACATTTGTGTAGACATGCCAATTCATCATTTACCGCAAGTTTTTCTTTTGGTGCCTAATTGCAGAAACACGGTCAACTGCCCCAAAAGTTGACGGTGACCCTCCTATGTGATTTTGATTTTTTTTATCGGGAGGTGCATCGTTGACCATATCGTTGTAGGTGGACGCCAGGCCTTATGATTAATTTCACAGATTCTCTACGGAGAATGATAAGGATTAATAATACCCGATTTATCTTTTCACACCTGAATCTTGTGTCCATAGCCCTCTCAAGAACCATCCCAGGATGCCTTCACAGGTTAGCCATAAAAGAACTTTTCCTCCGGCACACCCAACACCCTCACACCTAAATACAAGGTCTATCTTACTTTTTTTCAACCCCATTCGGCTCTATTTCAAAAAAGAGTAAAACTAACATGAGCAATATTTGATGCTCTTTCATGGATTCACTCTACCTGGTACTGTGAGTATAGAGAGGTTCCTTTAGGTATCTTTGGATATTTATCAATATGTAAGTCACGCGATATCATACTATATCATATATACTATAGCCAGGGTATCATATCTATATCACCCTTAAAATGTTTAAAATGAACCCCCAATGGTATTTTTTAAACAGCTGACTGATAAAAGAGATGGTTTCAGCCAAAGGACGTTAAACTGCCATATTCTCAGATAAATAAACCAAAATAAAAATAAAATCTAAACATCGCGGTTGTCAACACTCTTCGGTAAACGCAGAGACGTGAGTGCAGCTGCACCTGTTTGTTGAGGCATCACTGGAGCCGTGGTACAGACACCTAAATACCGTCAACCAATGAATTGGTGAAATAGACGTATGAATTTAGGTATGGCTTGAGGTGAGAGATCCCACGTCTGTTGCGGTAATACTATAGTCTAGATCAAGGACAGTTGGCACAAGCACAATAGTTGGTTCATATCCTCGATATAATATAATTTGGCTGGTTAATATTAGAGGTGTATCTGTGTGTATTTATACACAATATTACCATGATTTTGATCTGGGAGGGCCGTATTCTCCGCGTAGTGTATACTTAGTAAACCCCGAGCGATAGCGAGGAGTATTGCATAGCGTCAACTAGGCGGAGAATACGGCTACAAGGATCAGAATCATGGTAAGGTATCTATTACACATTTTTCGATTATTTCACCAATTATCTTACTGATATCAATTTTCTTTTCTTGTTTTTTTCTTGGTAGCAAATTTTTATTCAACCTTGAGAAATACATGTGATTAAAGTGACGTAAGAGAGATCCAACTTCCTTTGAGAACTTATCCACTAACGGCTTAAAAGTTATGTGATGAGAGTCAATTGCTCCGTGATATTCCTTTTTGTTTTTAGGTTTATAGTTTGGTAATATTTTCATTACCTTATTCCTCCTCTAAGATATAAAATAACCTTGTTTTCTGGTTGCCACCCTTGCCTTCTGTTTCTGATTCTTTTCACCTGTGTGTCTGATTTCAATGTTAGGGCCTGAGCATGGAAGTACGCTATTGTAGTTTAGCGAACACATGTATGTCCTTTAAATCCTTACTGAATAAGATAAAATCATTAGGAGTTCCTAACGTGCTTGTGAAGTGGCAGTATGGATTTCGTGGGGTTGTCGCATCCATTTTAGGGATTAGAGCAATTCCATGAATAAACATTGTCACATCCATATAAAGGATGAGAACAATTCTATGAATAAACATTGTAGCATCCATATTAGGGATGAGAGCAATGTTATGAATAAACATTGGCATTCCAGCATATTGATAGACATATGGACGTCGTAGGCAAGTAATCCTAACACAGTCGGCCCTAGTCGGTAACTGTGGCACCGTTGGGAAAGGATGTACGTGCGATTAGTGAATGCCCCCCGCAGAGATGTTCCTTTGGCACTGACCAGTTGTCGGCCGATGTTCTCAAATCACTCTCCAATAGTTTTTCAACATATTGATGAATTCCGGGAGCGACAATGGAAGATTGTAAATACCCCATATTGTGCGTCCCGTATCGTAATGCAGTCGACGGGATAGAAAATCGTATCTCTGTCACCATGTGTGGACTGATTTGCTTAGGACTAACTCCCACTACCCTTTTCCAGTATCCCACTGTGATGCCTGCTTGTTGGTCGACCAGAAGTGCATTTTGCCTGAGACAAGTTCCCCAACTCCTCTATGATTCGGGAACGAATTGTTCAATCCCCAATCAGTAGATGTGCATTAGACTTAAGACAGTATTTGCCATCAATTAGGTGCTCTATAAGTGTTGAATAAAGTTGACCCACACCGTCCCTGTGTCTCTATGGTATCCAGAAAATGATATTCATGCATGATCCTAGATTATTAAACAGGCATTTGGAGGCAATTGTTGATCTAAAGTGGGATTCACACGGTGGGATTCACGTACCTCACAGACCGTTTGTCTGAGACAAGCCCTGTTGAGATTCGGTACTGGAACACAATCTCCTCGTGTGAATTACAGGGTTCCATTTTGCTGAGACAACTTTTTCCCTTGCGATTGTCGGTAACAATCACCCCTAACAAGGGACAGAATCTCATGATATTTTGACTATAAACAAGTTTAACATTTAGAGGGAGATTTAGTGAGACAAATGTATTTCACACGTTCTCCCCCAATCTGTGAGTCTCAGTGGTCCCAAATAACACATATTCACACAGGGAAGTACCCTGAGTCGGCGACTGTGTACCCTGTGTACCCTGTGTAGGGGTGAGACCATGTTCCTGTTAAGTCTTCCTATGTGAATAGAATCTGCCATGTTACCCCGAGACTGTAAAACATTCCAATCTGTGAAATTTTGTACCCAGCTGGAAATAGTAGCCTACTGGTGCAAAGGTGTGAAGTATACCAGTCTCAGGTCCATTTGTCCCATCGTGTGAATCCCACTTCAGGTGGGAAATACCTGCCATCTTTGCACTGGTTACCTTCACAAACATAACACTGTATATAAATGATTGACAGGGACTGGCCGTTATCCAACATTTAATGGTTAACAGTGACACTGTTAACTGTTCCTGTAATGGCTTTGCAGGTATCGTCCGCTAATTTACCATTTGCCATCAGTGATCGACCCACAATGATGGGCATTATATCATTACCACCAGCCAAGATCAACCAGCAGAGAAATGTTACCGTTAATGGTTTTATGATGCATAATGGTGGCATCATGATCAATAAAAGCATCTTCAACAAAAGATTACTAACCAATGTTAAGTGAATCTGTGTTGAGTGTCTATGAGGGATACTAATGTATCTGATGAAAATATATTATATCCCAGTATGTAAAGCTAGAGTGCCCCTTAATAAAAGGGAAAACAACTAAAAATAAACCCCGACAATTTGCCATACTTCGATATGGTATTTAGATGAAAACTAACGAGATGGAAATAACCTGGTTCGTACTCCACCGAATTTGACTGCAGTATAACATTAATAATCAATGAAATAAACCATCCCAAATCCGCCATTGAGTATTGGGTACACTACCTACACAGCCGTGGAATGTGATTTCCTAACGTTAAGCCTATATATAGGGAGTAAAATACCCAGGGTGAGATGATATCAGAAAATATCACGAAATTTCATATGATATAGAGTGACATTCAGATTTTATAATACCCCATTACATGTCTTTAACTTCATATATCACCCGTGGCATATAGATATTTTATGGTATAACCGTGGCATACGGTCACACCATGTTAAGGCCTGGCGTCCACCTACTATGATAGAAATTCAGACCTACCGATATGGCACCGATGCAAAAAGCAAATATTGGAGACTTATCGGGAAGGTGCAAAATCGTAAACATATATCTAGACATGTCAATCCACCATGCATCGTCAGGGGTAGACCCCCATTTTTCATCGGTGCTTAATCGCAGAGACGTGGTCAACTCTCCCAATATTAGGTGACCCTCCGACGCGATTTAGATTTTTCCTCAGGAGGTCCATCGTAGACCAAATCAGAGCCATATCGTAGTAGGTGGACGCCAGGCCTAAATATACGGAGATTTATATGAGGTAGGGCTGGGGTAAATATTGGGTCGAGTACTCACTTTTAGCGGAGCTGGGTGACTGCGCCCCATCTGGGGATGGTTCAGCCATGGTGGATGCCTGTGTCGGTGGTGGTGTACTCGCTGAGAACTGTCCAGGTGTACCGTAAAGGTACACAGTCAACAGGTTCCCCGGCGCGCCCACCGCTCGATGTCCCGGGGTAGTCGCCGTCTCTGTGGTCGGGACGATACTGCCGCTATCACTCTCTCTCCACCTCTATATACACACACACCCCGGCCATGCTACCACAGGCGGGGATCAAAGTGCCTGATCAAGCCACACTAATCCACTGATCCTCTCCTGTGGGGATCCAACACGGGTCGTGGTGGTAAGCTGTGGGTGTATGTTGATCAGCAGCCACACGCGGACACACCTGAGACTGATCTGTGACCCCCCGGTCGCCGCCCGGGATACGGGAGGAGCGGGTGTCTCTCCGGGCGGGGTGGAGGGGGCTGCGGCCGGCCCCCCACCCGCTCCGGGCGGGGGTCTGTACAGGCCGGTCGCTACGGAGTGTGACGGGCCACGTGGGGCGAGATGGGGGCTGTTGAATAAACTACGAACGAGAAAAAAGTCTCCCAGAATTGTCCTTGGGGCCACAGTGTTGTGTAAGATAATGTGCTGTAAACAGAAGCTATTTGGACAATAAGAGTAATCTAAACCTCTTAAAATGTGTTGTATACAAATACGTTCATCTGGATGATATCTTCTGTCTTGTCATATAACACTGAATGGAAAAAAACCCGTCCAAGATGTCGTTTAAACTACGAACACAGTGTTGTATAAAATGATGTGCAGTAAACAGAAGATATTTTGACAATAAGAGTAATCTAAACCTCGTACAAGGTGTTGTATACACATACGTTCATTTAGATAATATCATCTGCCTTGTCATACAACACTAAATAGGAAATAATAGTCTAAAAAGTTGTTTATCGTTGGAGTTATCGTATCATTCAGACCAGCACCAGAAACAAACGAACTTTATTCAACAGCCCCCAGGGGCCCATCTCATATTCTAGGATCATAAATGAAGACCCCTTTCTGCACCCTATATATACAAGGGTTATCATTTGATGATAACTAAGTCTGTTCGCTAAGACAGTATTAGTCATACATAAGGTCACCCATGAGTGTTACTTTTATCATCAAAATCGTTTACTTTTATCATCAAAACATCTTATGCTTACAACACATTACTTTATACAACACTATGGCCCCAAAGACAATTCTAAGATACTTTTTTGTCGTTCGTAGTTTATTCAACGGCCCCCAGGGGGCTGTTGAATAAAGATCGTTCGTTTCTAGTTCCGGTGCTGGACGATACGATAACTCCAACGATAACCAACATCCTGGACGGTTCTTCCCATTCAGAGATGTAAGACAAAACAGAAGGTATTTTCTAAATGAGCGTATTCGTATACAACACCTTTTAATACCCTTAGATTGCTCTTATCATCAAAGCATCTTACGCTTACAACACTTTATTTCATACAACACTATGGCCCAAAGACAATTCCGGGATACTTTGTTCTCGTTCGTAGTTTTATTCAACAGCCCCCTGCTGCCCTCCTTATTTTTTCAATAAATTTATTTTTGACTATTATCTGTTCATCTCTCCCGATAGAGTCGCACGGCTATTTATACTCTTTTCCATTCATTCTGTTCACAGTTTCTATAGAGAAAGCCTATGAATGTGTAAGGTCAGAACTCGTATCCCATCGAGTTTGAATGGCGTAGTAGTTCACAAGGCTAAGCTGCGTGAATTATGAAGGGATTCAAAGGACATTGGATGAGCTCTGACCATAAGCTTTAATAGGTTTCTGGGTTTCTGAATCTAACCCTTCACATCGACTGTTGGGTTAATATTTGTGACGTAATCCCCCATTGAATATTTTTCATAAATAACTCATAGGCGTTGGATACGAGTTCCCAGTGTTAAGTCTGTGGAAGAAAAATAATCTCTAAGGCCCGGCATCCACCTACTACGATAGAACCGTAGACCTCCCTATATGGCACCGATACAAATTGTCAAAATCGGTGCCATATCGGGAAGACGCAAAATCGTAGACATATGTCTAGACAAGCCAATTCGCCACGCATTGTATGGGTTTTTTATCGGTGTCTAATCGCAGAAACTCTAAATCTAAAGGAATTTCCAATAATTCATATATAAATCATGAATGATTCAAAGTAATTTTTTACTATATACCCATGCTGTATACTGTAAATTTATACGCATCATTTCGCCATATAACGTAAAAATACTGTACGGACCACTGGTCTGTACAGGAAAATACGGACTACCTTCCCATACACATATATCAAAATATTGTTTGTTAAGCAAAATGAAATTAATGATGGATGATATATAATGTCCAACCGTGCTTGTAGAAGTCACAAAACTCGATGATAATTTACGGTTTGTACAGAACTTGGCGAACCTGCCTCTTTCCCTACAAACCGCAAATTACCATCTCGTTCTGTGACTTGTACAGCATGGTCAGGACGTTCTTTATAAGTATTTTTTAGTAATACATGTTGGTTGCGTGTTGGCAGCTTCAGCTGATATCACCTGCACAGGCAATCACTCACAAGATCATCCATGATTATATTACCATTAGGCAAACAATATTACCTTATCAGGGAAATAAAATCATAATCAATCCCCAATCCTACAACACATATCCCGTACTTAATCTCACGGGAGCATTCTTACCTTATCTGAGATTAGCCTATCACATGACAATGGGATGATAGACTCACTAATCCATAACAAGTACCACGGAAGCACTCTATGTCTCACTCTCATCTATAGTATTATAACACCCCATTGACAACACATGACATCGCAAGGACAACACTATAGAGCCAATCCAGGGTTTTACATAATATTACTCGATTGTAGCCTAAAATAGTACCTTGACAACCTAGTCAGGATAATGATATAACCATCTGACCTCTACATGCTATGATGTGAGGGTAACAGGTGTTCTGCACTGACATGTTTCATTGTGTGGATGCACATAGTAACTAGAAGCCGAAAGTATGTTCATCACAGATGAATGAGCGTGCAATTATGAATGAATAACAATTAAAAGGTTTGAGTTAGATTTAGCCTATGGATAATTTTCTGTAACCCACTTGCACCCAGTCAACTTGCCATTTCTCTAACTGCCTGAGTCTAGGATCAAAACATATCAAGCAACAGTGGGTCTTGAGGTATTTCGGTCTTGAGTGATTGGTCATGGTCAGCTGGGTACACCTAAGACCCTGAGACACTGGCACCCTGCTCTGTTCTCACAGTGAACAGCATGCAGATAGTAAAGGGATAGTTTTCTGGAAGCACACTGAAAGTTCAATGTGACCACTCTAACCTCTAGATGATGTATTTACTGAGTGCAAGCACGCTCTAATAAATCAGAAGTCAAATAAATCTTCCTGCTACAAATCCCACTGTCATCTCCTACCTAAACACACTATCATATTGGTACTAAGAGAGAGATGGATGAGGGTTTCGTCTGTGTCCCCATTCCCCATCGAGTTTGGAGCGTGCAGTGATATAAACAAGGCGATAGCCGAGTGAATATTTCGAAGTGCTCCTTTTTTTAAAATTATTATTAGCACATAAATTCATCACACGGATGGTCTGCCATTTATGGCATTTCAGCCGCTACATCTAGATACAGCTTTGTACGATCTATCACAACAGGTGCCTCATAAGTAAGCAGTTTATATAGTATCGTCTCCCATTGAGATGGAGAACAGGGGTTCAAAGCAAAACAAATATGTATCTGATTCTATCTTAACCTGCAAATATTCATCTGTTCATCACTCATTAAATAGGAGTTCCCATACTCGCAAGCCTGTTGAGTATGAGTTCCCAATGGTAAGCCTATGGACGTTTACACCAGGCTAAGATATATGTTGGCGCATTCTTCCACGGTTGCCTTTCCACCTCGCCGTACTGGAATGTCACCAGGGCCAGTCTGTGGCTCATGATCCTCTCACCTCTAATAATAGTCAGCTGATCGCCCATTCACTGATAGGTGTAATAATCAGAGCCTTGGGAGGTGTCACTCTCCTCCCCGACCCGCACAGACCTGTACTCGGTCAGGTGGTGGCAGCCCCCGTCAAGTCCCACTCTCCCAGCAGAGATCCTGCGCTCTACTTCCTGCGGTCGCTAGTATCTCTGCCCCAACCTGCCTGTTTGAGCCCAAATCTGGTCCATACGCCAGTTTTTGAAATTCTGAGGGCTTTTGGGAGTATTTTGTGTTTTACTCGCTGGTCTCCCCTGTCTTTAGTGGATACCCAAGGAACAAGATTTCGGTTGGGGCAGATATAAAGCCAGCGCTAGCACCGCGAACGATCTGGGGGGAGAGTGGTCAAGTCCTCCTGACCTCCTGACCTCCTGACCTCCTGACCTCCTGATCCCGAACCCATCCTGGGGTTCGTTTCATAAATTCTGTACGATCATATAATATCAAGAGACATCACCATTTTGAGTCTGAGTTTATTTATAACACGAATTTTGTTGGCTCGAGTCGAAGATATTACGGAGCCAACAAAATGAGTGACATTTAAGTAAACTCAAACTCAAACGAGTGGCATCTAGATTTTAGCCTACCCCGTATCCAATTTTTTTCAGTATTAGAAAGTAGTGGCATAAACAACACTTTATGTCACACCCTTAACCTAGCAACGGTAAAACCTGTGACCTTTTAAAAAAAACTCAAATAAAAGACGTTTTTCTGATTGTCTTGTAAGAGAATGCAACAAAGACCGCGATAAGATTAATTGTTTCATAGTTCTTTATTAGATTTTAAAATACTGAACTCCTGATCCCGACCCAAAACCCCCAACCCCAACCACCCTAGACTGGCTCCAGTCCCTGCATCCTATGGCTACCCCTCCACCTACCACACCCATCGTAGTTAGGATACTAAAGAAGAAACCCACAAGTGTCAAAATCGTCGTTCTCCAAGAGTTTGGTGTGGAGTGATTTGAATGAGGCAACAGCCGAGTGAATATCACATAGCATTCAAATGAGTTGGAGAACGACCAAAACGAGTTGCTATCTGTATTTATCTCACCCCTGTAGGTAATACAAGAATGGATGACACACAGGATATAGACCCTGGAGAACGGACTGCAATACTCGTAAGGGCATAGAGAACGAGTTCCAAATGTTGAGCCTTTAGAACAAATGTACCAAGAGTGAAATAAAGGTTGCTTCCTGGGCCTATCAGACGTTAGGGGAAGTCCAAATATTGCAAAGTAGTTTTATTTCTTAACAGTATCCATAATCAAAGACTTGAGCAAGTCTACCCCGGCCCGCACACGGTAGCGGGATCGTGTGCAGGTCTAATGCGGTAATTGAGGCCGGTAATCGGATCCTCGCCCGGACGATCCGGTGGTCGAGAGCCGGTAAACGCAGGCCACACGGCCGTGGGGCATCGGGTACGACACGCCGCTACACAAACTACAGCCCCACATAAACCCTAATGCGAAACACAGCGGGAGATCAGGGTTCGGAGGAGTGATGCAGGCTTTTGTTTATTGTAAACAGCAAGTGACACCTGGATTTCGGATTGTTCAGTCCATTCTCTCTCCAAAGGAATCTGGGCCCAGTTTGATAATCGAGGATCGTACATGAAGACTCGTACATCGTTTAATAATATCTAAGTCTGTTCGCTAAGACAATTTAGTCGTCTATAAGGTCATCCATAAGTGTTGAATGAAGTTGATCCACATCGTCCAAGGGTCTCTATGGCATACAGAATAGGGTCCTTATGTACGATCCTAGATTATGAAACAGGTCACAGGTGGGGAAAGTTTAGGCCTGGCGTCCACCTACTACGATATGGCTCCGATATGGTCTACGATGCACCTCCCTGTGAAAAATCAAAATCGCGTCGGAAGGTCCCCTAATATCTGGGTAGTTGACCACGTTTCTGCGATTAGACACCGATAAAAACCCCATACAATGCGTGGTGGATTGGTGTGTCTAGACATATGTCTGCGATTTTGCACCTTCCCGATATGTCTCCGATATTTGCTTTTTGTATCGGAGCCATATTGGTAGGTCTAAATTTCTATCGTAGTAGGTGGACGCCGGGTCTAATAATCTAGGCTCGCACATGAAGACCCTTTTCTGTAACTCGTACAGGGGTTATCGTTCATGATATATGTCTCTTCGCTAAGACAGTATCAGCCATCCATTATGTTGTCCATAAATGTTGAATCAAGTTGACCAACATCATCTCCGGGTCTCTATAGACCTGTTTTCATTGGCTGACGAAAAGAGTGTAGATTCTGTTAGTCCTCTTAATAACCTATTTCCATTGACCCTCGCCGATCTACACCACCAACGGAACTTTAGCGCTGCTGAGGCAAAATGTAAATAGGCTATTAGGAGAACTCGAAAAATCTAGACCGTTTTTGTCGGCCAATGGAAACGGGCCTAAAGCCCAATGCCCATCTACCGATTTCGGAACATTTATGTACGTTTGTCGGTGACAAATGGAGGGTAATTTGTCTCAGCCGAGCCATCCTAACGGAGTCGGTAGATGTAGGACAGGTAGGCAAGGCTACCCAGAGATTAGTGAACACTTGGTTTCTTTGGTTTTTGCCCTCCCCCAGCGATTAGTGGACACATACACCAATTTTATCAGTGTGCGGATCGAGCGAGGTGTTACGTAATTTGCCTGCGACAAGGTGACTGACTCCTATACAATTTGGGAACTAATCGTTCAACCCTAAATCGGTAGATGGGCATCCGGCTTTATGGCATACAGATCACAGCCTAAATGTACCATCCTAGATTATTAAACAGGCCCATGGGTTGTGGATGTATACCCGTTCCGGTTCACGCTTATGATGTATTAATACTGACAATGCCATTTATACTCGTCACTCTCCAACACAGTCTTTGTGCACCGTCTGGTCACTCTTTCACAATTTACTTTCTGATTTTACAGATTTCAAATGTAACAAACTACGGTGAGATATCCCGCCATGGTAGGCTTTCTGAGCCACCGGAGGAAACCCTGGAGCAGAATTGGGGATCTCATAAATAGTGTAATATTGAAACATATTTTTAACAGCATCGTTCTAGTCAACTTTACGAATCTCAGATATTTCTGTGTGTAGGAACTCTACACTGTATCTTTCAATCATCTTTGAAAATTTTTCACTATATCTAATCATCTGGCCAAATTATGTTCTGTATAGGAACTTTGAACAACAAGATTTACGCCTCGTTAATTCTAATGAACGGACTGCATGCAGTACAACACATTGTTGTGACTTGATCTTTCCATTGTTGTGTTATAGATAACATTTGTATGGGCTTTCCATTTTTCCCACGGGCTCCCAGTTTACTCCTTCACTATTGTTCATAAAAAATGTCGCTCATTCAAAGTGAGGATACTTAACTGAATTGCTAACAATGTGTTGAGTAGACGATTGTACTTCCACGTTGGTATCACCCCTGGTAGTGTTTACCCATAGACTTAACACTGGGAACTTGTATTCAATGCCCATGGAGTATTTAGAAGGAAAAATACTCGATGGGGATAATGTCACAAATGTCAGAAACCTAGTCAATGTGAGGGGTGAGATAAATTCAGAAACCTAATCAAGTTTATGGTCGTCAAAAACCCTATTATCGTCAAAAACCCAGATTCGCTTTTCTGGTCACGTGATATGACACTTAAAACTTAATTTCATCATCCTTATTGCCTGATAATATTAAATATCATAAGTACATTCCCTGCAAGTTTCACGTTTATTGATCCGTTAAATATTTCTTGATAAAATTTGCCCTTTGCTGGGTAATGCCTCAAGGCATCATTCATCCTACAATGGAGAATGCCTCAAGGCATCATTCGCCCTACACTGGGGAATGCCTCAAGGCATCATTCGCCCTACACTGGGGAATGCCTCAAGGCATCATTTGCCCTATGCTGGGGAATGCCTCAAGGCATCAATCCTCCTACACTGGGAATGCCTCAAGGCATCATTTGCCCTACACTGGGGAATGCCTCAAGGCATCATTCACCCTACAGTGGGGAATGCCTCAAGACATTATTTGTCCTACACTGGGGAATGTCTCAAGGCATCATTCGCCCTACACTGGGGAATGCCTCGAGGCATCATTTGCCCTACACTGGGGAATGCCTCAAGGCATCATTCATCCTACACTGGGGAATGCCTCAAGGCATCATTCGCCCTACACTGGGGAATGCCTCAAGGCATCAATCGCCCTATGATGGGGAATGCCTCGAGGCATCATTCGCCCTACACTGGGGAATGCCTCAAGGCATCATTCGTCCTACACTGGGAATGCCTCGAGGCATCATTCGCCCTACACTGGGTAATGCCTCAAGGCATCAATCGCCCTATGATGGGGAATGCCTCAAGGCATCATTCGTCCTACACTGGGGAATGCCTCAAGGCATCAATCGCCCTATGATGGGGAATGCCTCAAGGCATCAATCGCCCTATGATGGGGAATGCCTCAAGGCATCATTCGTCCTACACTGGGGAATGCCTCAAGGCATCAATCGCCCTATGATGGGGAATGCCTCAAGGCATCATTCGCCCTACACTGGGGAATGCCTCAAGGCATCAATCGCCCTATGATGGGGAATGCCTCAGGGCACCATTTGGCCCATGCTGGGGAATGCCTCAAGGCATCATTTGTCATACATTGGGGAGTGCCTCAAGGCATCATTCACCCTACACTGGGGAATGCCTCAAGGCATCATTTACCCTACACTGGGGAATGCCTCAAGGCATCATTCGCCCTACACTGAAGAATGCCTCAAGGCATCATTTGCCCTATGCTGGGGAATGCCTCAAGGCATCATTTGCCCTATGCTGGAGAATGCCTCAAGGCATCATTCACCCTACGCTGGGGAATGCCTCAAGGCATTACTGGCCCTGAATGAGTTAAGCACGTCCTCACATACCAGTGTAATCTGGACGCTACAAGTCGTTCTCCTGAGAATGTTAGCTATCCCTCCTATATAATAAATCTGCTCATCTCACGTCAGATCTACGATCACATTCTACCTATAAGAAGTAACTCCCTTCAGCTGCCCTCCGAATAGCTCTGCCTGATACACGAGGTGTTCGTTACTGATGTATGGCGGGCAGCATGAACCAGGCAGTCCATTACCACGGCTAGATGTCACACAACCGAAACGCCTCTCTAGTACTATTTAGTATTGGATCAGCGATTCCCTAAGGCCATTTTGTATAGAGAATTTGATAAAAAAAACGGGGACCTTTATCAAGTGGTATTTGTGAGACCCAGAGGCAAACTGCACCTAAATGCAGGTCCTTAAGGGCTAAGAAGGAAACCAACAAGTTTTGGTAAAAGTTGCTGTTCTTCGTGAGTTTGATGTGGAGTGATATGAACGAGGCAACAGCCGAGTGAATATCACGCAGCATTCAATGAGTTGGAGAATGACTTTTTTGACCAAAATGAGTTTCTTTCTGTATTCATCTCACCCCTGTATCCACTAAAATGGACTATAATGGACTATAATGGACGACACGCAGGATATAGACCATGGAGAACGGACTGCACTACTTGTAGGGGCATGGAAAACGAGTTCTCAGTGTTAAATCTATGGACATTTATTCCAGGGGTGAGATAAATTAACAGGACAATGCGTACTAACCACACCTTAAATTTTGATTTATAGGTTTCTCAGCTCTGAAGTTGTTGGACTTCACCTTCTAATTGGTCCCGAATACGTTTACCTTCATATGGTTGTGCAATTCTGTATTTTCCTTTGTATGTTCTCTTAACCCTAGGTTTAATCTTTGTATTATTTCTCAGATGGTGATCTACATTTACATAAACATTGTTATTATCTATTGACCTCCATTTAATCATCTGTAAGTATTATTAGGTCTATTTCCCAAGGTTCTTAGTAATCAACTTTGGTTGTGGTCGTTTGTTCTGGAGGATGAAGTGTAAAGGGGATGAAGGAAATAAAAAGAAAATTTAAAACAAGGAGAGGACTTCTATATCACCAGCAGGTGCGAAATAATGTTTCCAAACTAGTAAATATCGGTTATATTATATCATATCTCACTCCTGGTAATATCGTCCAATAGGCCTAACATACGAAACTCGTCCTCCATGCCCCTAGAAGTATTGCAGCCCGTTCTCCATGGTATATACCCTGTGTATCATACATTCTGTTAGTGTGTACAGGGATGAGATGAATACAGAAAGCAATTCGTTTTGGTCAAAGTCATTGTTCTCCAACTCGCTTGAACGCTGCGTGATATTCAACGACGACTTTGACCCAAACTTGTTGGTTTCCTCTATAGCACAAAATCACCCACGAACAAGTAGAACTTTTTATATATGCTATATACGTAGCACGAGCTGTGACGATAATGACGTCATTCACTGAGTCAGGTGCAGCACGATGATGGCGACACCTGGTGCCCTTTATGGTAATTATAATTTGTTGCTGGTGCAGTAGGTGAGACGAGTTAAAGGCAAAGTGGCGCATAACTGTACTAACTATACCTTGCCTTTTAACTGAGCGCACTGAGGCGTGAATAATGGGCTGGGAGGGGGCGGGGAGGGGGCTGGGAGGGGGCGGGGAGGGGCGGGTCTTCTTCCTCTATTCAGCCCACCCCTCTATTTAGCACAGGGTGTCCTATGTCCGCTCATCCTTTTTACACTTTCGCACTATTTATACCGCATACAGGGACATTGGTGATGGTGCTGGTCCCTGTATGGAGCGTTTTCTTTACAACACTCTCGCAGCCAGACTTGAGGATTGTGTGTATTATAAACGCGGTAGAAAGTATAGGTCCAGGGAGGTGTTTTAAATCTAAGAACGATAGAAAATCTGATCTTTGTTGCATTCTCATTGCCTAAAGTCATACGAGCCGATAGCTGAAAAATCGTAAATTTTGTATAAGGCGAAAAAGTTTACCTTTATTCCGCCCATCGTTATGTAAAATTGATCGCAAATAACAAAATGTCTTCCCATCCTAAATGAAAACTAATAAGATGAACACTTCGACAGATGTCTCGGGTTTTTGACGACCATGTTTAGAATACGGATTAACATAAATATCTTAGTTGGTATCGCTGTGGAAGGTCCTAATCGTAGTCTCACAGTCATTATTATTCTTAGTTTTAAAAACAACTCCCAGATCCCATCATTATATGAACCCGTTTACATTGGCCGATTATTCTGTACCGATCTGCAGTCGGGAACCACCGATAGATATTTTTGGCACACCGACGTAAGATCGGTGAATGGAAATGAGAACTGCAGAGAATGCTCACTGATTAGTTTTGTATGAATTATGTAACAAGTACGCAACCAACAGATTTTCTCACAGATAGTCTCTGTGAACCTGGAAAATACTTTTCACCACAAATCTGCAGGAGGGAATAGAAAGAGACATGCAGAAAAGTGTTCACCGATTAATTTCGGATTTACATGTAGAAATAGCTGAAATTTCCATTTCTGACATCGGATTTCCCATTTGAAGATATATAAAAACTGTTAAACTGCAATAATTGTGGGTTTCGGTTCAAGGGTCGATCACCATACAACGTCGGCAACCAGCGAACACCGGAACTTGTAAACAGGCTGAATTATGGGGTACCTCAATATGGCCTATAAGGGTACTGTGTATGCCTTGTTTCTGCAGCATTTAACAGGTCCATACCAACAGAACTGTCCTCTAAACAGAATTACAATTGCAGGGACTTATTGCATAATCTTAGCATAATTATATTCAAGTTCTAGAAATATAAATGGGAAAACTGTGGTTCATGTGGTGGTGATGTGCCCAGCCAGTCGCGAGTGGAACTTGTATTAACCCTGGGCGATAATAGTGAGTTTAGTAACCTCTGGAGGGCGTATAGAATTTTAGATGGCACTACTTTTAGGGGCTCTCAAATGGTCTCCGACGTTTTCGTTGGCAAATGGAGACGAGGCTTATGTCGCTATACAGATAGGTCAATTAGTATATATACAAAGGATGCTAAATTAGGTCTTTTGCTTAAAAAAAGATATAAGATATGAGAAATTATGATGTGTATAATTCTTTCTATTCTTATCTTAACTAATCTTGGTTGGATACTTTTATGGCTAGACGTTTTTCTTAGGTATCTCCGATTATATTGTTTTCCATAACTATCAATGATAATTTGACATGTATCAAAAGGGAGTGAGTGTCATTAGTAGAGAGTTGGATGTCTGGTATTTTGACTACGTGTCCTGGTTTAGAGATCAAGGTCGGGTGCTGGGGATCGGGTGAGAGGGGGGGAGGTTAGAAGGTCAGTTCAGATGGGTCAACCCTGATTCTGGATACAAACTAGACTGAGGCTTCAATGGTTACCAACTCTCACTCGATATACAGTCTCGCTTCAGCGCCCATCAAAAGGCAGGGATCTAAATAATTATTCAATACCAGTTCTATTGTGCTTCTATTGCAGGGTCAATATTATTGACTTCATTAATCCACTGTTAGCAGACATCATGTGACGGTACTTCTGTATCTCACTGATGTTTATTATGTGTATCAATATAAGGAGTGTTTTATTGAGCAATTGTATGCATTTGCCAAAATTTGATAGCACAATCTCATTTTACTGCAACTCTCCTACTTATTTAGCACAATGTATAGATGTATAGAATCATGTTTCAGCAGAAACGGTTCTCAACTATAATCATGTTGGCAATCAGTATTTTGTAAAACATAGTATTGTGACAGGGATATAATATAACATCTGTGATATTTCAATATAAAGCTCACAGTTATCTCGATTTTAAACTTATTTTCCTCGGAAGCACTGAACGACATCATTATTAGGTGTATTTTCTAATTCACGGTTATTCACATGCATGCCTTTCCACAGGTTGTGTTTCTTTCATTCGTGATATATACGGCACAGAGTGATTACAATTCTGCCATCATCCGCGAGGAAATCTATACTCGTTGGTATTATGTTTCGCATGAAAAATCCCCTAAACAAGTCACACGGGGATTGGTTATTTATCAATGACTGGTTATTAATGAACTACCATGTAAAGTCTGAGTGTGATCGGTACACTGGCCACCAGAGCTACAGTGCGTTAGCTCTGGTACACTATGTTAGCTCTGGTTAGGTTAAATCTGTCCTTATCACACTCGGCCACCGGAACCTGGGACATGCAGTGATATCCGAGCGAATGCAAGGATATTGCATAGTCAACGCCGAGGAAAATGCTTTTATCTGAAGCCAGTCTATATTGTATCTATTATCCAGCTTTTCTGGACACGTTTATATGATTCATTTTAATTATGCACTATTTTTCTGAGTGCACTATTTTTCATTATGCACCATTGGAGCATACAATATATCCGTGTGTGCCGGGTATGTCCATACACATTCCCTATGTGTTTTCTATGGACACTTTGGATAATGAAGCACACCACGAACAGATGGGACTCTCTAAGTGGTATTCTCTACAAGGTTCTCACTACGCTCTACGCGGAGAGAAATTCTTAATGAACTAGGCTTACAGCCTTGAGAATCCACTGGCACACAGTATTCCCGCCAGGTGGCATCATTGAGATTATAGGAATCTTTGGGTTGTATTGATATATGTGTTTAGCACGGGAGGGGGGCGAGTGGATTCTCAAGGCTCTAAGCCTAGGTTGTTAAGAATTCTTCTCCCATAGAGCATAGTGGGAGTACAGAATACAACCTAGAGATTGTGAGATCTTATGAGAGGGGTGCACCGTTATTGTGGGCTTAGTTCAATATGGCCATTGATATAGATCCATAAATCAAAAACTAGCAGGGTGACCCCCGAGTAAAGAATACCACTTAGAGAGTGTGAGATCTTATGAGAGGGGCGCACCGTCGGAGTGGTGCTTTTACTCGTTAGTCCTCCCCACACCCGGCCATCGGAACCTGGTGGGACGGTCCTAGCACTGTTCTCATTCTGGTCGTTGCTATGGGCATCACATCTGTACAGACTAAAACTTCAATGACAAAAAAAAAACAGAACTCATACAAAAAAACACGCCCTTCATTGTAGGTCGCGGTGACGGGAAGGCTTCAGATCCACACTTAATCCTGTGGGAATGTTTCCAAAAAGCATACAAGGACTCTTCTTGAAGACTGGGGATGAATGGGACTGTTGGTAGGACTGAGGTACGTAAAACGGGCGGACGTCCACAGGCATGGGAGGTACTTAGGGTCAAGTTTCTATAGAGGAAGGCTATGAAAGTCTAGTGTCAGAACTTGTATATTACTATATACCCATGCCGTATTTACTGTAAATACCTACCGTTTTGACATATAACGTAAAAATACTGTACGGACCACTAAAATACGGACTACCTTGCCAAACACGTTTATTAACATATCGGTTGTTGAAAATTAAATTAATGATTTTTAAGAAGGATTTTGGGTATATAGTAAATATATAATGCCAACCATGCTTGTACAACTCACAGAACTCGATGATAATTTACGGTTTGTACGGAACTCGGCATAAATGCCTCGTAAATTACCATCTCGTGCTGTGACTTGTACAGCATGGTCAGGACGTTTCATATAAATTCCGAGGTTTAATCATGTAGTAATTCACAAGGTGAAGCCATGAGCATTACGTAGCGATTTAAACAGACTGGGATCGAGCTCTGACTGTAAACTTAAAAGGTTTCTTAATTTATCTCACCATCCACATTGACAAATGGGCGTACCTTTGTGATATAGTCTTCCATAAAGCATTCTTTCTAAATACTACATGGGCGTTAGATACGAGTTCCCAATGTTAAGTCTATGGGAAAGAAATACATTTTCCATATTCCCCTCCTTTGTTCTATTGCGTACAAAATTGGGATTGGGGGTGGCGGGGGTCCAAAGGTTCAGAAATTCTGCATACGTACTCTATGGATGGCACCAATTGCTTATTTCTCGGGAATCTTATTTGTTTAACCAATTCCCCAGCTGTCCTTCGACTTCGAGCCTAGGATGTTTAAGGATATTCATGATTGTTGAATTAGTGATGCAGTGGAAAAGGAGTCGTGGCTGCATCTGTGGCTGCCCAAATGGCTGATGGTCTAAACAGACAAGGTGATGGGTTATCACCTTGCTTCCTGGTCCATTAGTGCAGAATGATGGGTGTTGATGTAGTACAACATGGTGAGATCAGGGGAACATGTCAACCCCACAGAGGGTTCGGATTATAACCCTGCTTATGCTGCTCCCATTACTACAATAATAAGGCTGTACTACAGCGCTATGGAGTGCTAGGTGTTATCAAATTTATGCAAAATTTGATTTTAATTTATTGCTGCTTTTTACTTCACCATAGATAAACTGTCGGGAACATCAATTTAAAACTATGTCAATTCATATCCATTAATCTGAAATATTAGGTTAGATTCCTGGCGGGGTGGTTAGAGTATAAAGTAAAAACATCAGTACTGCTCTGAAAATATCCACAGTAGCCTGATGTCAGGGACCCAAGACAACCCTATTAAATGCTTTACCTGAAAGAATAGTGGAGAACTGGACCCCAAGCAAACTCGACCCATAATGAACCGGACCCGTTAGAGGAACTGGACTCATAATGCACTGGACCCATTTTAAATCTTCCCAACTCAAGTATCTTATTAATACAACTGTGGACAAATACTATACTTAGTAGTAAGTGTGTAATCTTGGCTTCAGATTTAGTCTTCTTGAGAGAAGAAAAGAAACAGAAAACCCTGCCCTAAACCCTTCCCCTAAACCTTTTCATAACCTTATCCCTAACCGTAACCCTATCCCTATCTCTATACCTATCCCTAACCCTAACAACATACCTATCTCTATCCCTATTCCTATCGCTAACCTTAACCCTAGCTCTATCCCTAACCCTTCCCATACTTTTAAACCTAACTGGACTCATTTTCTAAATCTGCTGGTTTATATGTCTAACCCAGTGTTTACACTATACGACTAAATATGTGGCGACTGTAGATCGTCAGCCAATATTCGTCAGGAAGTGGCAATGTCCACAGTAAAAGCGTTGACGTCAGAATATACCCAAGCATTCACACTGACGACTATGAGTTTTCACAGAATTGGCGCCCATGTAGATGACTAATTCAAACTGGCTTGAAATAGTCGCTGGGTTCTTATAGTCGTGAGGTGGTGCTTTATTGCGTAATCAGACGTAATCAGATGATCTGCAGTCGCCACGCTCTTGGCGTTTACATTAGACAATTTCTAGACTTTTACGGCTGAAAGTCGTCGGGTTCAGGAATCGCCGCCTATAATCGTCTAGTGTAAACGCCTGGTAAAAGCTAGTAGTCAGACCTGTCCTTTTCTATATAATTCCCATATCGATGAGTATCTAAAACAGGCCCACTTCGCAGGTCGAGTTCTCCAAAATGGGTCGAGTTCTCCTGACAATAGTTTCGGGTCGAGTTCTCCAGTAACCCCCGGAAATGGCCCTTTTTTATACACTTTGAACCCCATATATACCTTCTACACTGGGTGCAATGTTATTCAGGTTGGGTACGAGGCAGAGGGTGGTTGAGGTGTTGAGGTGGAGTCTATTTATGCCTTCAAGTACTCCGCTGGGTCGTCGCCCGCCACCTTCTGGGTGTTTTTTATGTGCTGGAAGTAAAAGGGGGCGCCACTGTACAACTTAGCCCTAACGGTGGGAATAGATACAGATTTTTTTTATTCTTTTTGCAATTATGTTTTTGTCTATTTTTTTCACTCTTCTGGGTGTTTTACAGAGCAATGGTCGCTATTTACAGAAAAATTAAATATAGTCCTGGAAGTGTCTTGTGATGTCTTCGTTTTTGTTACAGCAATTCTTGCATCCCTCCTTGCCTTTTTTCCTGTCTTATTTTCTTCTACAATCTGAACAATTTTTCTTGTAATGACTTGAAGTTTGTTTGACACCAGGACTCGTTAATAATTACTTTTGAATTACTATTCTCTACAACTTCTTGAACATGAAACATAAAGACTTCAAGGAAGTAGTGGAGCTAACTCATCAACACTGATCATGAATAAAGCTAGGTGCAAATGATATGTTTATCATTGATGACTGAGCGTGCAATTATAATTCAAAAACAATTAAATAGTTTTGGTTACATTCAGCCTATGGATTGTTTTCTGTAACCCACTTGCACCCAGTCTACTTGCCATTTCAGCAACTGCTTAGGATCCAAACATATCAAATACCAGTAGGTCATTGTGGTATTTCGGTCTTGAATGATCGGTGATGGTCACCAAGGCACTCCTCTAAGACCCTGAGACACTGGCACCCTTCTCCTTTCCCAATATCATATTGATTAGTACACATGTACAGATAGTGAAGGGATAGTTTTTTGTAGCACTGGAAGTCTATATGTGTCCACTTTAACATTCAGGCAATGTATAGAGCGTGCGAGCACACTCTAAAAATAGCACTCTGAGAATACAGGACTATTGCTTCACCCGTATCCGGCATAGGTGTCATATCAGAGTTAAAATTTGAAAATAGTAATGGATTAAATACCTAACACTGCGCGAAAACCACCAGTTTATATATGTATACACCCGGGATATATAGGTATGATTTTGGGCATACAAGGTCATCCTATTTTCCGTTGTGTATACGCCTCATCTAAAGACGTGTAAAATGTATAAGACCCGCATATACATGTCCCGCACACGATATTTCTCTTTATATATGCTTTGCGGTAAATACAGCCATTACGCTGACGTAAAGAAGAAAAAAACGTGTCAATATGTACAGCCGATACATGCACTTACGTTATGGCATATATATGAATAAAATGGTGGTTTTCACGCAGTGTAAATGAATAGAGAGAAAAATATCGAGAGACTATTATGTAAAAAGGAATGACGATCGAGGGCGCACATTAAGTTTGATCTTGGGAATCTGATCATGCCATTACCTTTGCACTTTCGGCAATAATGCATGAGGTGTAGACTTGCTCAAGTCTTTGATTATTAACAGTCATTAAATGATTGAATAAGATGAATGGAGGGGTGGCCATATGGTACAGGGACTGGAACCAGTCTACATGAGGTGATTAAATCAAGTAATTCTGCCTTCGTCGGTATCAATAGCAGAGTGAAATTGATTCCTTCAGGCAATGTGTGAGGAGCGCATGCGGGCGAGGGTTATCACTGTCTAATCGTGGGGACTCTCACCCCTATGTCACCCATTAACCCACTCATGACCTCCTACATAAAGACATACACGCTATACGATCTCGGAACTTTAATGACATATCGGACAATATGGCTTGAAAATTAAAACCCATGTCAATTTCCTGAAAATTTAATAAGATGATCTCCAGGTGTTGTGGAATACATATCTAGCTGAAATATCGGGGGTCACCCTGCTAGTTTTTGATTTATAGATCTATATCAATGACCATATTGAACTAAGCCCACAATAACGGTGCACCCCTCTCATAAGATCTCACACTCTCTAAGTCGTATTCTGTTCTCTCACTACACTCTATGGGAGAAGAATTCATAAAGAACTAGGCTTAGAGCATTGAGAATACACTGGCCTGCCTCCTGTGCTAAAGACGTACATCAATGCAACCCAAAGATTCCTATAATCTCAATTATGCCATCTAGCAGGAATACTGTGTGCAAGTGGATTCTCAAGGCTCTAAGCATAGTTCGTTAAGAATTCTTCTCCCATAGAGTGCAGTGAGAACCTTGTACAGAATACAACTTAGAGGGTGTGAGATCTTATGCACCCTCGGCACCAGAGACCTCACGTTCTTAGCTTCTTCTTGCCGCTGTATGTCACTCTTCTCCATCAGCCTCATCTCACAGCTTCTATCTCAGCGTGATATGATCCTGCCAAGTGCTGTGGTATAAAACACCATCAACCTGAGCCATTATTTATACACCCACTCACCCATGTTAATCCGTCTACTGCCTTAATCTACTGGTAGAGTTAGGCATAGGTATAGAGACAGATCAGTGTATATCTATGTGTAAGGTAAAGAAGTGATGGCTTAGGCACCTGAATGGTTATCTTATTCCAGTATTTTTCTCCATAGGCTTAACTCTGGGAACTCAAACTCCACGGCCGTGAAGGTAGTGTACTCAATACTCAATGGCTAATTGGGTTACATTTTTGTCAATCAATAATGTAATATGGTGTGAAATAAAATAAGAAACTCACTTAATGAAGTGCCAGCTAACAGACTATCTGGGGAACTAAAAAAATCTCTGCTGTTTTTGTCGGCCAATGGAAAGAGGCCTTAGACACCGAATATTTGAATATTTCGCAGAGGCTATGATTGGGGAATTTCGATTCATAGCCATGTCGTAGCCGCGTCGCAAGCAGTGAATGAGAGATCCATCCAATCTCCTATCTGCCTACCAGGATACTTGGGTGATGACCAGCAGATTCAGATTTGATCACTTGAGTAACCTAAAGTGTTGGCAAGTGGTCCACTGCCTCAGGGTTGACAGCGATATGAGGATATTAGCAATTGGCAGAGGTAGCGCCAAATCCAACCTCCTATTGTCTGATGGTGTTCTATAACAGAAAATATGTGACATAGATATAAGGCAAGCCAAGGATCTATTCATACCAATTAACGATATAGTAAGTAGTGGTTGAGAAGCTATGAACAAGGGGCCCGTTTAAAGACAAATGCTGGTAGTTGGGTGATTTCTAAATTCTATTGAGATTTGCAAATAACTCAGGATAATATAAGTTCTATATATCAGCAAATAGAAAATGCAAAAAAATGGCATGTCACCATGCTAACTTCTATGGGATGGGCATCTGAAAATGTAAGTGTTAACTATTGGTGTCTATGGGAAAATGCAATATTTCTACTTTATTGCTAAATGACACTGATGTTCTATTGCTATCTTCAAATAGTTCTGGATTATGAGAGTTGGGAACATGTACAAATGAGAAATGCTAAAAAAATACTATGTCAATATGCTATCTTCTATGGGAAGGCCATCTGAAGAAGGTAAGTGCTTATCTATTGTATGAGAAACCGCTATATTTAAATGGCCCCAGATGGCAGCACCAGTGTTAAACCAGGGGGCGTTTCGATATCTACCCGCATTTGTCTTGAACCCATTCCTTACGAACAGTTTGTGTGCTGCATCGTGTCGGTCTCATGTGTAGGGTCAGTAAGGGCGAGCACCGAATTTCAAAAGTGGTGTCATGTGATATGATTTATGTCTCCATGGCAAACAGTTCATCAATTTTTAATAATTGTATTGGTCATATCTAAATACATATTTTGTGTAAAAATGATGTTATACTATTGAAAATTTCACGAGTTATGAGCCTAAATCGTAAAATGTCAAATGATGCCATTTGGCATCATTCGCCCATGGCTGGGGATGCCATGATGGCATCTAAAGTAATTAAAGGGTTAATAATCTAGAACCGTACATGAAGAACCCATTCTGGACCTCGTACAAGGGTTATCGTTTAACAATATTTAAAGCCATATCGGATAATTTGACTTGAAAATTAAAACCCAGGTCATTTTCCTGAAATTTGAATATGATGATCTCCAAGTGTTCTAGTATACATATCTAACTTATAAATTGGAGGTCACTATGCTAGTTAAAGAAGAAACCAACAAGTTTCGGCCAAAGTTGTCATTCTCCATGAGTTTGATGCTAGTGATATTGACTCTGCTGTCGCCTTGTTCATATCACATAGCATTCAAACGGGTTGGAGAATGACTTCTTTGACCAAAACGAGTTGCTTTCTATATTCATCTCACCCTTCTACACACTAAAAGAATGGGCAACACACAGGATATTAACCATTGAGAACGGACTGCAATACTTGTACCTGCATAGAAACGAGTTCTAATTGTTAAGTCTATGGACATTTATTCCAGGGGTGAGAAAAAGGTCCATACCGACATACGTGTCCTCTAAACATACTGACCATCACCAACGATTTCAAACTCCTTTCATTGTGCCAGTCGCTGGTGGCTTTATTGTATGATCTATGCACAATTAATTGATGAAAACTTCCCTGTCAGTCAGCTGTAACATCGACACATAAAACCAAAGTATAATGATTTCTCAGTTTTAAAGGATAATTTTGACTAGCCCTCATAAAGGTAGTTCAGACTGAATCTGAATCATTACCTCCTTTGAATCACCACATATTTCACGCTGCTTCGCCTTGTGAATTAATATGCGATTCAAACTCGATGGGATACGAGCTCCCATGACTTGAGAACCATCACACTGGACTCATCTCCTGACCCGATGCCCAGTGACCGTGTTGCTGCTGGTCATCCCCATGTTAACCACTCATGACCACAGAGCGCTGACAGCATACCGCGAATACTGAGCAAGACTTCATAAGGCCCGTTTCCATTGACCGATTTCCTGTCACCGATCTAGAGCCGGGAACCACCGACAGAGTTTGGGCACTGCTGACCCAAAATTGGTCAATGGAAAGGACGCAGATCGTGAAATGACCCACAACCTTTTTCTGCTAAAGCCCAATGCCCATCTACTGATTAAGGGTTGAACGATTAGCTCACATATCGTATAGGAGTCGGTGAACTTGTCGCAGGCAAATTACGTCACCCTTTGCTTGACCAGCAGACATCAGGAGAGGGGTTGGTGGGTGTTAGTCCTAAACAAATCAGTTTAATAATCGGTGGCTCATCCTGGCCTAGCTGTCCTACATCTACCGACTAGAGCCGACTCCGTAAGGATGCCTTGGCTGAGACAAATTACTGTCCGTTTGTCGCCGACAAAGGTACATGAATGTCCCGAAATCGGTAGATGGGCATTGGACTTTAGATTATGCAATGTGGCACCACCCACCACTGAGTGAAAGCTTGGTAACTGAGTGAAATATATAACCCTTCCATATACTATAGACGCACAGTCAGTGGCACCACCGGCAGACTTTCTGGGTAACTCATAAAATCTACACCCTTTTTCGTCATAGGCAACGTATTTAGAGCGTGTGAGCACTCTCTAAAACCCGACCCGGGTTCTTGAGAATGACCGTTCATTTAACTTGTATCAGTGGTTACATCAGAACCTCGACCTAACTTGACATATATGATTGTTGGTATCAACATCAACTACTTCAATAATACGACTCTATTGTCACCATCATAACTATCGTCTCTTGTTACTACTATATGACTATAGGTTTGGAAACCATTGGTGACCATGAGCCTAGGAAAATGAAATTGCCATCTGATTTTAGTATGGTCATTATTGAAAAACAAATGGAAATCTGAACGTATGAATAACCTAATAATAAAAAAGTAAAAAAAACCAAGATGAATTAGTCAATCGAAACGAGTTTTCAAATCACTTTCACCTATCGCTCATCTCATCACTTTGCTCGTACTCATCACTATTCATCAATAAATGAATCAATTGAAACGGAACGAGTCTGGTTTTGTGTGGCTAACACGCTACATAAAGAATAAAAACATTTGAGTAAGTCCCTCAGTTTTTGAGATATGATCATTCCATTTTTTTTTTTTTTCATTTCGGTCAACTTTGTGTTTAGTGATACATACATCGCTCTTCCGCACAAATCCGTATGAAACAAATCAAGTAACACAAGAATGATGATAATCTATAAATGTAGTTCAGCATATCAATAAAATGTTACCGGACAATTAGTTAATTTTCGTTTCTAGTGTAGATTGTATATCAAGTATAATTTACCCTATTTTACCTGATCAAATAACCTTTATACTCATTATATAGTTCTTCTTTCTGCTAAGAAAACCGTATATACAGATACACAGATTTTGGGCGGAATATTTAGGAAAAACCTCCGATGCCATCAGGGGACAGATAGGTCGCCATGTGAACATCATCAGAGGGCGGGTGGCGGCGGGATGTCTCTGTAGGAGGCACTTAACCACAGTCAGCCTGCCCGCTCATGTAAGTGGGTGTGGACGTGTATACCAGGACCCTCCAGAGCCACCCTGTCAGGCCACCTGCTCCATGTGTCACAGGAGGACACCCTATAAAGGCCCGTTTCCATCGGCCAACAAATATGGTGTAGATTTTTTATGTTCTCCTAATAGCCTGTTTTCATTGGCCATCACCGATACACAGTCAGGAACCACCGACGGACCAAGGCACTGCTGACCAGAAATGTAAATAGGCTATTAGGAGAACACAGGAAATCTACACTGTGTTTGTTGGCCAGTGGAAAAAGGCCTTAAGCCTCATAGGCAATACGTGTTAGGGCTGATTTCCATTGGCCGATTTCCCATCACTGATCTAGATTCAGGAACTACCGATGGACTTTTGGCACCGCTAACCCAAAATCGGTCAATGGAAACGGCACAGCTCGTGAAATGACCCACACCTGTTTCTGCTTATGTTATGCAATGTGGCACCACCGACAACTGAATGAAAGCTTGGTCAATGAGTGACTTCTGCTACCCTCAGTGATCTTTCGATACCGACATACAGTCAGTTGCACCACTGACAGACCTTGTGAATAACTGAAAAAATCTCTGCCGTTTTCTTTTTGTCTGCCAATGGAAACAGGCCTTTACATACATGATAAACGATCACCTCAGGAATGTGGAAACTTTAAATTCTATGTTACATGTAACTAACTTTAAGTGGGCAGTGATAGATGGTGTTTCCCTGGCCTTTAAACTCCATTCCCTGTTAGGTACCAAGTGTTTAGTGAAAATGATGACAGTGGATTATGTATACATAGAAAATAGCGGTAGCTGTCGGTTTATTTGCAAGGCAAATACATGTATGAAAAAAATTATCCAACTGAAAATATGTGTTGGAATGAAGACCGTTGATAGGTGTGGATTGACCGTGAAACCAATTTTATGCAATTTAGCATTAAATTGACCGGGATAAGTTAAATTCAATAAATTCACGTCTATATTCACGGAGAGACATTGTGTCATCATAAACCGGCTGGAGTGATAAAATGAAAAGAACTACTCCTCTTTACCTACAATGTTATGGTATTTTTTTCTGGTGTGAAAAGGGTGAGGCCTCCACATTAAACGACAGACCCTGGGACCTGAGGCATGTTTATGCTTGTAAGATGCTGACCTGAAAAACAGTGTATCCATACGTCGTGTCAATACTTAGAAAAATAGATAAAGAATACTATTTTCACGAGGGTTAGAGGGAGGCATACAAAGAGGACAGGGACACATAAAAATGATCCGTGTTTAAGCTCTCTCCGATGATGCTGCTTGCTTTCTCCGCAATATAACTAGGAGAACATGAGATATTGTTTAACAAACCCTAGGCCAATCTCCAGGGTAAATAAAAGCTTGAAAAAGGCATGTTTATCATTGATGAATACGAGTGCAATTATGAATTAGCAACAATTAAATGGTTTGGGTTATATTCAATCTATGTAACTATCTAGTTCTGTAACCCATTTGCACCCAGTCAACCTGCCATTTCTGCAACAGCCTGAGTCTCGGATCCAAACATATCATGCACCAGTGGGTCATGAGGTATTTTGGTCTTGAGTGATTGTTCATGGTCAGCTGGGTATGCCTCTGATACACTGAGACACTGGTACCCTGATCCCTTCCCAGTATCACAGTGAATAGCACACAGATAAGAATAGGAAAGTGCTTTTGCAGTACGCTGGAAGTCTATGTGTGATGGATGTTACTAATATTAAGTACATGTATGTACCAAATATGTTATATGGCGCCATGACTTCCTGTAAATGAACTTAGTGCCGATAATAGCTTCTTTAAGAAGGAAGGACAATAGAATCTGATAAAAAAAGTTACAAATATGTGACCACTCACACCTTAAAAGTGGGCGTCCACCAACCATGACAAGGCTACGACAATGGGTTCCCAACAAGGTCCACGACAGGCCTACGATTGGAAGGCCTGTCATAGTCTTGTCGTGGTTGGTGGACCCTAGTTCCCAACAGGAGGCTACGACAAGGCCACGACAGGCTGCGACATGAAGCTTGTCGGGGGCCTGTCGAACATGTTCGTTTTTTGCCATGACTGGAGGCTTGTCTAACATGTCGTCGCATGCCGGGAGGTTGTCGCAGAGGTCTTCGATAGAATATTTAGGTGGAGCATGCAACCTACAACACGTCCCTACAATGCTGTCGCAGAGCTCCCCTTCTCACAACAAGGCTGCGACAAGGCACCGATTGGAACTTTCTTGTCAGCACTTATCGTAGCCCTGTCATGGTTGGTGGACGCCCGCCTTTAAGCAACGTATGTACACGCGTGCGATACAGGTAGGCCACAGTAATGTTACAGAAACGACTGCGGATGGATACTGTACACGGTAACTTTACCTGCGGGTCGACCGAGCAGCGGCTCCCCGTCCTCCGGTTCAGAGTCCACCAGCAGCGAGTGCGGGCGTCCCTCCTCCACTTCCGGTTCCTCCAGGATGACGTCATCCATCACGTGACCGCCGTACATGGCCGGAAGTTGAGGCGGCGGCGGGGGTAGCGGTTCCGGATCCGGTTTATGATGATGATGCGCCGTATGGGGTTCGACCACCGCTGCCGTCGCTCCCGGCGTTTCCATTTCCGTTTCCGGTTCCGCTGGGGGCGGCGTCGTGGGCACGGGCGGCGGATCCATGTTGGACTTTGCCTTCCGCGGGGGTTTGGGGATGGGCGGCTTGGCGGGAGTCGCGTCCTCAATGGGCGACGTGTCGAGTAGTGCGACGTCCGAGACGCGCGGGTTGGAGTCGCTGCGTTCGGGCGGCGCGGGACCAGGATAACGCTCCTCCTCCGCCTCCCGCAGGAGGGCGCTGACGTCGGCGGACGCTGGGCGGGGCTTGTCCCCCGACACGCCCTCTGGCGGATCCCGGCGCGTGGTGACGGGCGTCTCCTCGCCCTCAGTGTCCGTGCTCGCCAGCAGGGCGGCGCTCTCCTCGCCCGTCAGGTCACGTGACCGCGGTCTGCCGCTCATCCTGCTGACAGCGCCGCCGTGCGGTGGTGTCTACAGTCACGTGGTACAGGTGAGATTCCCCTCTTCTCCCTGTGAGTGGAGAGTGGAGGGAGTTTTACAGAGTGTCCCGGTTCTCTCCAGACCTGCCTGCACTCTGCCAGTCACTGTCAGTGTCTCTCCACGGTCAGAGACCCTCCTCCGTGTGTTATAGGGCGCTCCCAGCTACCGGCTACACTACCTCCATCCCCAGATGACACCCTGGATGGCCGCCTATAGGCTCTCACACCCTGGATGGCCGCCTACAGACTCTCAGAGTGGAGGAGTTGCCATCAGGAGGGGTGAATACAGCGCAGGCCCTTCTCCCACCTGGAGGCACCCTGTGAACACTCAGTAGCGTGGTAGTGTGAGAGGTGGTGGAGGTGGTGGTGTCTGTGATGATTGTGGCGCTACGGCCGCCGACGCGGTCGTCGACAGAGGCGGCGGCGGCGGCGGCGGCGGGGCTACACACGGCCACGCCCCCCGTGAACGTCCCGGTCCCGTCACAGCGTGCTCCAGGTGCCGGACAGGGGGCAGCACACGTCCTCCCTCTCAGACTCACGTGTCTACACCTATAAGATACAAACACGCCCACCAGGTGGTCGCCGCCAGTCAACACCCGAACCAGCACACACGGGAGGCACCAGCAGCGGCCGGGCGTGTTACTGGAGCAGTGTCTGACACGCGGCCTTGACCCTGGGCGTCGGCGGAAGTAGGGCGGGGGGTGGGTGGCGCCTCCTGGTGGTGTATGATGGATGGCAGCCCGCGCTCTCCCACCTGTCTCACTCTCCACGCTCTCCAACCCGAGTCCCGGCCAGTTTTATATCTGTACACCTGAGACGGGGAGTCTGTGGGGAGAGTGTGGGGCTCTCCAGGGACTGCGTAGACTCACTGGAGGAGGCTGAGCGTTGCACTGTGTCTGACAGCGGTGCCCACAAAGCTCCCAGCTGATTAGCATGCCTGTCAACCGTCGAGGATTTTTCTCAGCACCCAGGGGAGACGAGTTTAAACACTCCTATAGATACAAATGATGAGTAGGTGACCCTCACTGGATGCCGTTCTAGATGCAGCAGCAGAATTAGGTGCACAGCTCCGTTATGTAGGATCAGCAGGAGGAAGCTCCATGGATATAGAAGTTGACTGTATCTACTGCCTTTTTCTCCTTCTCTCTCACTTTCTCTACTCACTTATTACTGCCTTTCTCTCACTTTCTCTCCTGACTTTTCTCTGCTTGTCTCTTACTTTCTCTGCTGACTTTTTTCTGCCTTTCTTTATATCTCCCAGTTATCATAGCGCAGATCATTTTCCGTGTTGTCCATGGATTTAGAAGATGACTTTGCCTTTTTTCTCCCTTTCTCTCCTGGTTTTTTTCTCTCCCTTTCTCTCGTGACGTTTTTCTCCCTTTCCCTGAGTGTCTCCCTGTGATCAAAGCTCAGATTCCTGTCCCTGGTGTCGTAGTTGACACTTCACGACGCGGGACCTGTCTCCCGGTCCAGGCGAGGTACCAGTACGACTAATTCCGGTTCTGCCCGCCAGGTGTCGTTGTGAGCTGCTCGCGGTGGCCGGGTACCAGTCAGTAGTGTCACCCGTTCCCGGCGTCTCCCAACGGCAACCTGAGAGCTCGCGCGGTGCCAGCGGATATACACACCTCGGCCACCTTGTTGACGTTCAGCTCTGCACCAATAGGGGGCGCTGGGGTGGGGGTAGGGGGGTGGAGGGTTATTCCAGGGTATAGATAATAAGTGAGATGAAGCCACTCTCCAAGCATATATCATGCGCCTTACTTCCTGCACCGACTTGTATCTCTGCATAGACTCTAGTACAGTCTGTTGTCGCCAGGGCCAGGGCACACAGGCTCAAACTAAGACTGTCATGCTCTGCCATTTTGAGGCAGGGATTCCTGCCTCTGCTGGTACTAAGCTGCCCTGAGTGATTTGCCAGTAACCAGTGTATTACACTTCAAGCATAGGTCCTAAAATTAGAACAGCCAATCACAAAATTCCTTTCTCCCATCAGGCAGAGGGAACTGGCCAATCAGAGCCATGCTCTTTTAGACCCTTCCGGACATTAAGCGCTGAGCGGCGCGGTCTGTAAACAGACTAACCTCTGCATCGACCTGCTTGTTTGGGGCAAAATCTGCCCCATATATATGCCAGTTCTTCAGATATCCTTAATTCTTAACACTCTAAGGAGAATTTTGCGTCTTAACCCTGGCATCCACTGCGCTCCCGATACTCTCCGACAGACCTCATGACACATGCATCAGGGTTTATCCTCTGTTATATCGGCTACGGGTTAAAGTTGAGTTTCCAAAGCGATATTGATTTTGTGTCTGGAGATGCATCATTAGGCCAATTGGAGTGCATCGGAAGCTCAGTGGACGCCTGGGCTTTCTTGTAAATAGAGATGCACATATCTATATGGTAAATGGTATACCTTTGTTTCTGTTATTTGTGACGTAAAATCAGACATAGTCTTAGGGATAGGATTACTTTCTTCAGTGGAAAGTACCTCATGTGTTGCAAGGTTTTGTTTGTCAACATAACACATGTGTTCACTTGAAGGGGCAGTCTTTTCAAATGTGGATTTACATTATAAAGTGGTTTAAAGCTGTAAAGGAAACAGCTGGATTGTCTGTGAAGCTGAATTAACAGTTGCAGTATTTCAAAACTCATTATACATGAGTTGCTTGAGCTTCATAACTGCTAAGTTATGCTAGGTTTACACCATCACCCCGGCAGTCCGGCAATGGATTTTGGCACAATCCTAACTCGACTTGGTACTTTTATTGCGTTCTTAATGGTTTTTGCCCACTTGGCCCCAAATATCCCGTCGACTTAAGCCCCACCGCATCGAGTTGAGACCGTAGCATCTCGACTTCGTCCCGTCAGGGTCTGGTCGGCACGCTTTTGTGGCGCCCCCGCAAGTCAACTTACGTTCCAACCCTGACGGGTCGCCGGACCGTTCAAGTTCGCCTAAGACCCCTTACGACCTCCACGATTCAGTTCCCGTTCACTTAAGACCAGTTACGCTCACTCGTAATGCCCAGGTCTAGTTAGGTTTCACTAGTTTCGTGACATGTCTAGACGGTGTGACATGTCTAGATGGCATCTATATGGTGTGTCCGGTTTCATAAGAACTATACATTAAACTTCATTTTGTCCGTTCTTGCTTGCACTGTTGGTGTCGCTTTTCATGTCTGTCTAATACTTTTGTCACAAAACTAGTGAAGCAGGTCCATGATGTGTAGATTCGTCTAATTTTTGTGTTTGGGGTCTGTCTTTTCCTAAGGGCAGCTATTTGTGTTGTCACGAAACTAGACAACTCCAATGTCTGTATGGTGTCACAGACATGTCACGAAACTAGTGAAACAGGTCCCAGGTCTAGTTAGGACGAGTTAAGCCAAGTTAGAAACCAAATGCAGTCTCTCTATGTGACATTACTGGGTTGGGTCAGAGACTAATAAGCCCTAGCGCCACGGAAGTAGTGCTTGGAGAGTGAGATGAGAGGCAGGTTGAGGGGTGAGACAGGAGGCTCTAGGTCATGTCGTTCTCATCCACATGCCAACAAAAACTCCATGAGACAGAAAAGAATATACAACCTGCCAGTCGACAACTAGGAGGGCGGCTCACATAATATCATCTGTTATTTATTTGTAGTTGTTCATGTGTTCGTCAGGTGCCACCATCGTTTGCGGGGGTAAGGGCGGTGAGGGTAAAAACGGATCATAGATGCTTCATACCACTTTGTTTCAGTGTTGTACAGGGAAGTTCATCATGTCGCAGTTTTAAAGGCATATCGGACAATTTGGCGTGAACATTAAAACCCATGTCATTTTTCTGAAAATTGAATACAATGATCTCTAAGTATTGTGGAGGATATATCTGACTTAAATATCAGGAGTCAGCATGCAAGTATTGTGGTGGACATATCTGACTTAAATATTGGGGGTCACCATGCTAGATTTTGTTTTATAGATCAACATTATGATCGTTTTATACTAGATTATATAAGAATTCTTAAAACTTGTTTTTCACATAGTAAAACTCATGTAATTTTACCTATTGGATTAGGTCAAACTAGGCAAAACTCAGATTCTGCTCTTTTGAGTTTGGACTATGCCACAAACCACCAATTTCAATGGATGAAAGGGCACATTTGAAAATCACCAGGTCGCGCCACCGTGTATCGTAGGACATGCCTTTAAATGCCGATCACAGGTAGGCAGGACAATGACAGGTGATTCAGGCCACTATTACGCAGTGCTCTTCTACTTCCCACAACCATCACCGCCTGAGTAAATATTGAAGTGGTCGTCTTTGCAATCTCCCTTTAGAACATGATAGTATAGAGGCCCAGTAATGTCCCGGGGACAAAATAAAGCAAAGTAGGATGACTAGAATCTAATGTGGTCGGTTGTAAGAAAGGGAGACATACGTGACATTGTACTCATGTATGTCTACCTTTCTTACAACCGATGTTGTTTATTTTGTGATATATGTCTTTTTTGTATGGTATATTTCATAAACATTTGCTCCAGCTGGGTCTATCACCAGAATCTCCTATTTATAGGAAGTTGAATTGAATAAAATGGATGCAGGGACAATATCATGACAAGAATCCATAATAGCAACAGGAAGATGATCGTAGAACTTGTACCAGGGGTGAGATAAAGCATGTTGTTTGAATACATTCCGTTTATATGAGATAAAACCTGATAGAAATAAGGGCTGTATGCAGTACAATCTTTATTCCTATTAGTCAATATAGGTTTTATTATACAGTATATTTGATAATTACGTACTGCTGCTCACTGTGCAGTACAAATTGTATACTGAACCCTGTGCAGTGCACTGTTATACTGAACACGTTGAAACCTTAGCAGTGTGTGGGCTTTCATGTAGACATGTCTTCTATGCCAATATATGGTAAGAATTGATTAATTTTGGGTATATGATAAAAAAAGAACGACCTGATCATGCTTTACATTTACTACAAAACGAGAATTGTTGCTTTTTACAGAACGAGGACCCTTACTTCTAGTTCTATCCTCAGAGAGATCAATGGAAATAACATCACAGAACACATGTATAGATCTATAGTGGCCATTTCATATTCCTTTTCCAGAATCTACCAGAACAGTGCCTGAGCTAGAAGTATCGTCCCTACCTAAGGTCTCAGCCACACCTAAACGGACAAAAACACACCTCCCCCAAAGGAAACTCACTTATTCCCTGATTTCTTTTCTCTAAAGGTACCAGAGCTGGGTTAGCTCGTGAAAGGTAGTGTGTGCCGGGAATACAACAGGCATGACGCATGTTGGTAACTGTGGAACTTTTTACCAGCGGTTTAACTGATCTATGCAGCTTTTCCAGTTATCCTACCCCTAATATAAAATCCCATAGGCTTAACATTGAGTTTCTGTATGCCACGCTGACTAGCATACGGAGTTTGATATGCCAATAGTGGCATACTGAATTGTTGTCATGTAACATTCCAAAATCGAGGAGATGGGGTAGGATAAAATCTAAACCTGATTCGTTTTCATCACCGCATTCCACTCCTGGAGTTTCGGCTCTGGACTTCACGAGGCGAAGCCAGGGAAATCTCTATGCCAAACTCCAGTTGTGGCATACAGTGGCCAAGATTAAAACTCATCCAGTTTTACGATAGTATTTCATGCTTCGTTTACATCATGTTCCCAGTCACGACCTTCATGTGACTAAATACAAAGTGTCCATAGAAAACACATAGGGAGTGTGTATCACCATACCCAGAGCATACAAATATATCCACCTAATACAGAGTGTCCATAGAAAACACATAGGGAGTGTGTATGGACATACCCGGCGCATACAGATATGTTGTATGCTCTGGGTGGCGCATACGGAAAAATAGTCCATACAGGAAAATAGTGCATAACTAAAACAAACTGATATCAACATGCCACTTGTCCAGAAAAGGTGGATGATAAATACAATATAGACTGGTTTCAGATAAAAACGGATATATATATACGCAATATCCTCGCATATGCTCTGATATTACTATGCGTCAACTCCTCAGAGCATACGGCCGCTTGTATCTGAAACCAGTCCATATTGTGTATTATCCGCAGTTCCCACGATTGATGACTGTGTCATGTCGCATCAAGTCACATTATGCGGTGCCCATCATATCTCACTACAGCCTGGAGCGAGTCTCATTAGTACCATGGCCGCCGTGGCCAATTTGAAATTCCACCATGATGGCCACGGTGATCAGGGTCTGTCACGTTTGTCCATCCCAACCCACCCAGTTGTGTCACGTCCCTCACGTTTTTCCCACAGTAGTCTACAGAGCCCCAGAAGGTGGCCACTGGGGTAGAGTAACCATGGTGTAAACATAGTATCATGTTTCTTAAAGCAGAAATATATGTAAACGCGAGTAAACCAAAATACACTGTTTTTAGGCCGGTATGACTGGGGTTTTACTTGGTGTTAGACATGAGAATTCCCATACACACGACGAATGCAAAATGCACTACACTGACCTTTGCCGATCATTCAGAAGTTTAAAGTGGAGTCCACACGGTGGGATTCATGTACCTCACAGGGTTCCAAATCTGGGTACATGATACCAACAAAATTTTATTGGATAAAATCGGGGCCCGATTTACGAAAATCGGGGTGCCGATTTTGTCCAGGAGAGTTCCCACATACGTGATACAAACATAGCATTATTAAAGAGATTAAAGGGATTATATGTGATAGATCTAGAGAACTTGCATATTCTGTTGCTCAGAATGGAGAGTGGTAATGGTGTAAGACGGAAACACACAAGTCGAGTTGTGAGGTCACAGATGTACATAGTCAAAGATTTCGATGTGCTACCAGAATTTTGAAAAGTAAATCAATACTGGCAGATACAGTAAACTGAATAATGAAGAAACGATTCTCAGTTGAGTTTCTTTTAAGAAATCGGATTTAAGAAAAGCCTTATGCCCCAGTCACACTGGCGTACATTTGGGCATTTCTTCTACGCATATGAAAGGATGAAAGTTCCGCATATTTAGTACATAAATCCAAAGCTTTTTCATCGCACTGCGCAATCCAGTCACACTGGCGTAAATTCTGGCGTAACTACTATATATTTTAGACTTTGGGTACCATATATTGGCTACGGATTGTGAACGTTTCTACGTGCATAGCTTTTAAGTTATTTTATGTTTCTTAACATCCAGATAAAAGTACATAAAACCAATGATCCAATGAATTGGTAATAAATATATTGGCCCAGGAGACTATGTACAGAATCAATGCTCGCTTATTTTAAAAACAGACCATTTTGTGTAGCTGTTTTAAAGTGATGAAATTAAAGTGCATTGGAATAGTTTCTTCATGTGCCAGATAGCTTGTATTTTAAGGTACTTCTTACCTGCCATATCTAAATAGAAGGCATACTTCTATCTATCTAATAGCGATAAATAATGTAACTGACAAAAAATATGTCATTCTCAGGATAAGATCAGCAAGGTTTTAGGATAGTGTTGTCATTGCTCCTTCAGGACAGCTTAAATCTCACAGCTTCCATGTTGTCAGTACAAGTAGGTACCCAGCAACTGGCACGGTGACAAGAGGCACGAAAGAGAAATATAACGACGAAGAGATGTGGCGACGAAGAAAAAGCTCAGCACTCGGCAATGGATTGCAGCTGCTCTCAGGCGAGCTTGAGGTCTGTCTTGGTAGGGGAGGGAAGTTCGTCGCCAGCACTTGTCAGTCTCCTATAAGGCCCTTTTCCATTGGCTGATTTCCCGTCATCGATCTACAGTCAGGAACCACCGACGGACTTTTGGCAATGCTGACCCAATATCGGTAACTGGAAACAACTATGGCTGTGAAATGATCCATGACTTTTTCTGCTTATATCATGCAATGTGGCACGAGCCACCACTGAGTGAAGGTAGGTCATTGAGAGAAATCTGCTACACTCAGCGATTTTTCTATACAGAGGCACAGTCAGTGGCACCACCGACAGACTTTCTGTGCAACTCAAAAAGTCTAAGCAATCTTCGTCGGCCAATGGAAGCGGGCCTTTAGGGTTCATGTGAGCCGGCCTACCGATGGGGGGCAGCACCAGTGTCACACCGCCAGGGGGAGTGAGAGACACCTAGCGAGCTGCTCCGAGGACCACTCCGACTACTCCATGAGTAGGGTTTAGTCATTTAAAGGCATATCGGACAATTGTGCTTTAAAATGAAAACTCATGTCATTTTCCTGAAAATTTAAGAAGATGATCCCCAGGTGTCTTGCAACACATATCAAACTTAAACGTAGGGCTCACCGTGCTAGTTTTTGATTTATAGATTAATATTATGATAATTTTATATTAAAATATATATAAATTTTAAAACCCATATAATTTTCCTCAAACGTTTAGAGGATATAGTACATTTAAAGTACTACTCATTTAGGTTTGAAAAACCATAGGTCATCGTCCTTGTTTTTTAAAGAATCAAAGAAACCCATATTTTTCAGTTCATGAATTTGCTATGTAAATCAAGCATATGTAAATTGGCCTATTTTACCTATGAACATTTGATAAACTGGATAATATGTTAAATTTACTCATGTAGAATTAGAGTGAATTCCAAGCAACCAGTTTTGACTAATAATTGACTTTATTTAGAAATCACCAGGCGTCACTGATGAGTTAAACCTGGGGTGAAGTTGAGGTTATGTGGAGAAACATATTAAGTCTAAAGCCCAATACACATCTACCAATTCAGGGTTGAAAGATTGGTTCCCAAATCATATAGGAGTTGGTGAACTTGTCGCAGGCAAATTACATAACCCCTTGGCCCGTGTCGGCACCCAATCAAGGCCCATTACAAGCGTTCCATTGTTGGCGACTGGATTTATCAATTTGTTGATAAACTTTCAGCGAGCAATGCAGAAACATCAAACGATAATTCATCGACAACAAAAGAACATCTGAAGGAGGGGGTTCATTAATCGTTGGCTGACCCTTGCCTAGCTGTCCTACATCTACCTTGACTGACAGGGGTAAACTGCTCATGAGCTTATAAAGCCACGCCCCTCGTGGTGACTGACAGGGATAAACTGCTCATGAGCTTATAAAGCCACGCCCCTCGTGGTGACTGACAGGGGTAAACTGCTCATTAGCATATAAAGCCACGCCCCTCGTGGTGACTGACAGGGGTAAACTGCTCATTAGCATATAACGCCACGCCCCCTCATGTTGACTGACAGGGATGAACTGTTCATTAGCTTATAAAGCCACGCCCCTCGTGGTGACTGACAGTGATAAACTGCTCATTAGCTTATAAAGCCACGCCCCTCATGTTGACTGACAGGGATAACCTGTTCATTAGCTTATAAAGCCACGCCCCCTCATGTTGACTGACAGGGATAGACTGCTCATTAGCATATTAAGCCACGCCCCCTCATGTTGACTGACATCCCAGGTTCCCCCCTGAGATGCTCAAAGCTGTGATGTAGCTCTGTGTCTGAGCCTGGATGTCAACCTTCTACATGCTTATCAGCCCATCAGAGAAGTTTTTATTCACCTGGCTCTGAGATCAGTTGGCCATGGCGGTATCTTTGGCCTATTTTCAGACAGGTCTTGGCAGTCAAACACTAATCTAATTTATCGAGGGAAATATAACATTTATCAGTTAATTTGGTCATTTTTGTTTAATCCTGTTCAGACATAAAAGATATTATTATATACCGGTGCACGAATGTCTCATGTTTATGCCCCAGCAGTAATGATTTCATTCGTCCACACTGTGGTGTAATATATATAATACTACCCTCTGAAACCACGTGACCACTCATTCTTCTAGTTAGTGAGTTGTAGAATGGTATTCTTAATGATTTCTAGGTATATAATAATAAAAAGACATAGTGAGTGTGTCTGAATTCCATCTGTTCCTCGATATTTTGGTCAGAAAAACTCACCTCATTCTTCGATTTCGGTGAGTATTTCTGACCAAAATATCTCTGAACAGATTCCATTCAGACACACTAACCATGTCTTTCTATATTTCTCCTGCATAATTCAGACTTGTGTATAGGTCCACATTGTGTACATCTATTTCGGTATGTGACAGGAGAAGTAAGCCTCTTCGTGTGCAGCTTTCTCCTGTACCTTTGTGTCTGACATGATGATAATACCCGTCACACTGGCGTAAATCTTTGCTTCTACGCATTGAAAATGACGCGAGTTCCGCGTATTCACTACGCAAATACAACGTTTTTATTTCTTTATTTCAGAAACTTAAAATAACGTAAAGCATGATAAAACAGATACGTTCCCAATCCGTAGCCGATATGCGGCCCTCAGTATCTCAAATACATAGTAAAAACGCAAGAATTTACGCCAGTGTGAGATTGCATAGTAAGATATTAATACGTTGGATTTGCGTAGTAAATACGCGGAACATATGTCATATTTCTCTTCTGTTAGGCCTGCCATCCACCTACTACGATAGAAATTTAGACCTACCGATATGGCACCGATGTAAAAAGCAAATATCGGAGACATATCGGGAAGGTGCAAAATCGTAGACATATGTCTAGACATGCCAATCCACCATGCATTGTAACGGTTTTTATCGGTATCTAATCGCAGAAACGTGGTCAACTGCCCCGATATTAGGTGACCTTCCGACGCGATTTTGAATTTTTATCGGGAGGTGTTTCGTAGACCATATCGGAGCCATATCATAGTAGGTGGACGCCGAGCCTAACAGTAAAACATGGATTAGACTGGCTTCAGTCCCTTAAGGCCCGGCGTCCACCTACCACGATATGGCTCCGATATGGTCTACGATAGACCTCCCGATAGAATATAAAAATCGCGTCGGAAGGTCACCTTATATCGGGGCAGTTGCCCATCTCTCTCCTATTAGACACCATTGTAAAAGGGCGTCTACGATTTGGTCCCAATGAAAAACCTGTATCGTAGGGTGTCTACGATTTTTACATTTTGTATCGGCGCCATAGGTGGACGCCGGGCCTTATCCATAAGGCAAGTCCACTGCTGAATCCCATGCCTTACCCCTCCTCTTACAGGGCCTCTCCCCACTGAGATATGTGATTCATGGGCCTGCCAAGCGTTAGGGGAAAACCAGATGTTACGAAGTAGTTTTGTCCATCATCAATGACTTGAGCAAGTCTAAGTTCGACTGAACGGACTGCTGGACGCTGAACACTACCATGTGGTGCCACCTGTCGGCATCTACACGAACCACTCCGGATGGCTGAGTATCAGAAAACAATACGTGGCGATTCACCCCAATCGCTCATCAAGGTCAGCTCCCATGATGCGTCGCCTATGGCGTGAGACTTTAGAATAACCCAGATCAGACATGTTAAGGATGGACAAGCAGTGGTATGTCTACGTAACGTACTCTCAGTATGAGGGGTGGATTATGCGTAGACACATTGAGGGGTGATCCTAGACTAGCCTCCGTCCCTGTCTCCTACTCCTTATAGGGACCCCCGAGGGTGGGTGTCCCTGTGTCGTAACACAGACACAGGAATAGTTACGTGCTACCATACACCTGGGACCACCCCTCTCATAAGATCTCACACTCTCCTGTTCCCTGTCTACGCTCTATGGAGAAGAATTCTTAACGAACTAGGCTTAAAGCCTTGGGAATCCACTGGCCTGCCTCCCGTGCTAAAGAAGTACATCAATGCAAAGATTCCTATAATCTCAATGATGCCACCTAGCGTGAATACAGTGTGTCAGTGGATTCTCAAGGCTCTAAGCCCAGCTCGTTAAAAATTCTTCTCCCATAGAGTGCAGTGAGAACCTTGTACAGAATACGACTTAATAAATTTGAGTTGTCTTTATTTTCATTGTTTTTCCGAAGATTGTTTGTTGTTGGTTGTTTACATGTGCCAATCCCACATAGTTCAAATTTGAGAACGTCCATTAAAGACTTCCAGTCTGCTCTGTTCTGACGCACACGAATCAACACTTCTCCAGAAGGGAATTATATTGCTATTTGAGTTTCCAACAAACTCTGACAATTCCTTTCTCAATCATCTGAGAAGCATTACCCTCAAAGCCGCATCAGAAGAACTAAATGAAAAACTCAGATAATGTGAGAGATGTGTGTTTTGATAAAAAAAAAAACAAAAAAAAAAACTTTGAACATGACCCTGGCATCTGAATACGCCAAAATGAGTAATGTACCATTGTACAGTATCTTTTGAAATAAAGTGTGGACTAAGCCATGTGAGGTACGAATTATGTGAATATTGAGTGTTACACAAGCAGGGGTTTCCGAACAGGATCTTGCGCTTAACATATTGGCGTTTATGTACTTCAAAGATAAGTCTAACTCCTATATACCTATGGCTGTACACTCTATGCTTACACCACGTTCTGGGGGGTGGAGTAACTTATGGATACTACCCAAGGTTGCCGTATACTACCCAAGGTTGCTGTATACTACCCAAGGTTGACATTTAGACCAATCAGATTGTCTCTTACAAAATTCATATGAAAAGCACAGTGGGGGGTAAACATAAAGTGTCAAGTTACTCGATAATGTTGGATCTGGCTTCAGGTTTGATGGTGGATGAGCAAATAACGCTAATTATCGTTATTAAACCACATTTGAAGGTATTTAGGAATAGGGAAACCAAGTACCAGTGAAAGGAAGTCAAAATTACTCGGTAAGGCTTGGAAAAATTACTGCCCGCGGCCAAGGCCTTGGGCAGTTATTTTTCCAAGCCTTACCTCGTAACTTTGACTTCCTTTCACCGGAACATAGTTTCCCTCTAGTACTTCTAAGTGTTGTGAAGAGCTCCAAAACAAAAGTATCAAAAGAAAATAAAGTTTTGTACTTTACGCTGTTGGTGTCACGCATGAAGCGTGTGTATAGGACGGATACTTTGTTTTCAGCCTTGCATTCATTTTATAATTAGAGCGTGCTCGCATGAGATATATACGTTGCCTATGAAAGGTTAGAGGTGTCAAATACACTTTCAGCGTGCTGAGTAAAATCTATCCCTTCACTATCTGCGTGCTCTTCGCTGTGATATTGGATAAGGAGCAGGGAGCAAGTGTCCCAGTCTCTTAGATGCATGCTCAGCTGACCATGACCAATCTTTCAAGACCGAAATACCCCATTGACCCACTGCTGCTTGATAGGCTTAAATACTATAGATAGGCTCAGGAAGTTAGAAAAATGGCAAGTGCAAGTGGTTACAGAAAACGATCCATAGACTGAATGTAACCCACACCTTTTAGTTGTTATTCATTTAGAATTGCACGTTCATTCATCAATGATTAACATTCTATTTGCTACTAGTCTATGGTATAGAGTCCCCATTGAGAATGTATGGGGACTCAGTAAACCACTATACCTATCATATAAAACCTGTCAGATACAATAATTGTGGTATGCCGATACAACGCCGTGGTATATATGACAATTCCTGGGTGTAATGCACTTGGAGAAGGTGGATTATAAATACAATAACCAATTGTTTTGCAGACAGGCGGCTCTATAAACTACTTGAGGTTGACGTCGTAATACTGTCGCTAGCGCTCGTGTTTTACTATTCGTCAAAGTATAGCCTGCAAATCACAACTAGTCAATAGGGACTCACATTGAAATCGTATTTTTGTCCCATAGACTTATCATTGGGACCTCGTTCTCCATGCCCCTACGAGTATTGCAGTCCGTTTTCCATGGTTTATATCCTGTGTGTTACCCATTCTCTTAGTGTGTACAGGGGTGAGATAAATACAGAAAGCAACTCGTTTTGGTCAAAGAAGTTGTTCTCCAACTCGTTTGAATGCAACGTGATTGTTACTCAGTCGTCGCCTCGTTCATACTACTCCGTATGAAACTCATGGAGAACCACGACTTTGACCAAAACTTGTTGGTTTCTTCTTTAGTATGCCATAGAGACCCAAGGACGATGTGGGTCAACTTTATCCAACACTTATGGATAACCTTATCGACGACTAATACTGCTTTAGCAAACAGACTTAAATATCATCAAGCGATAACCCATGTACGACGCACAGAAAAGGGTCTTCATGTACGATCCTAGATCATTAAACAGGCCCCTGTACAGTCAAGTTCGTATTGGCCTGCCACAAAACTAATGATGAACGGGATCTAGATCCTACTCCGATCACGTCTAGATTTCCCAGTTATAAATGTAGCTCTCAGGTATGTAACACCCTCTCAACAAACACCTCCCCCCCCCCTCCCCCCACTCCCCGCTACGTCCCATCACGTGGACTCGTCGTGGTCCTCACACTAAAAGGGGTCTCCCACTATCACGATTTGCGCCTCCGACACACTACGATAGCCTTACGACAAGCGTTCCGATGAAAAAATGAAACTTTTGTCGGTAACAACGGTTCTATGTGGAAGTGGGTTTTCTCTTACGATGAGTATTACGACACACTCCGACACACTCCGACACACTCCGATAGTGCTACGATAGAAATGGCCTATCGTAGGTCTTCCGACAAATTCGAACATGTTCGATTTGTCGTAGTGGTAAAAGTTCATCGGAGTGTGTCGGGATCATTTCCCGCTATGTTAAATGTACTGACAAATGTATTTTCCCTCAATTCTTTCAAAAGCAAAGACACTAACAAATAGTTTTTAGAAATTAAATCTATAGTACTCCACAATAGTTATACTCCTGTATAACTTTGAAGAAAATAGCATGGGTTTTACTCTGTGAGGTTCAGCCTTTTAAAATTCCGCGATATCCTTCAAGGCAAATTGTCCGATATCTTTTCTATCTGATATCATATATGTATACACATATACACACTTATATATGTATACACATACACACACTTGTATGTGTATAATATGAACATACAAGAAGACTGTTGGTTTTCGGCCCGCAAATTAGAAATTACCCCAGGAGCATCCCTAGATAATTGTTCAGTCACCACATTTCAGTCGATTCCGCCTGTGGCCGCCACCCCCAACCCCCAGAATTTTCGATATAGTCTCAACTTTAGAAACTTTTACCAATATATATTGTTAATTGTTTGCCTGAGATTTACGTTGGTGCACCTCGTGCATCGTGGCCGGTGTCGTAACCGTGGTCTTCTTTTTAACCCGTTCATACGTACTGCGACACACTCCGACACACTCCGACAAAGCCCTTCCGATAGCTCTACGATTGGAAAATTTCTTATCGTAGACAAATCGCAGCACTTTTCGTAGTGTGTCGGGACAGTGGGAGCCCGGTTTAAGGCTCGTTTTCATTGGCCGATTTCCCATCACCGATCTACAGTCAGGAATCATTAGGCCCATTTCCATTAGGGCCAGTCATTGGTACCATCGACAGACTTTCTGTGGAACTAAAAAGATCTAGACACGTTTCGTCGGCCAATGGAAACAGGCCTTACCACACGACTGAGCCTCGAGTGGCGGGTAGTGACGGGACTGATGGTCACGCCTGTACTCAGATAACCTTTAGGCCCGGCGTCCACCTACTACGATAGAATCCTAGACCTCCCGATATGGCACCGATACAAAATGTCAAAATCGGTGCCATATCGGGAAGGTGCAAAATCGTAGACATATGTCTAGACAAGCCAATCCAACATGCATTGTATGGGTTTTTTTATCGGTGTCGCAGAAACGTGGTCAACTGCCCCGATATCAGGTGACTTTCCGACGCGATTTTGATTTTGTATCGGGAGGTGCATCGTAGACCATATCGGTGCCATATCGTAGTAGGTGGACGCCGGGCCTTACTAACTACTTCATTAATCAGGGAAGAGAGGATCAATGGTTCACCACCAAGGAGCAGCGCTATTCAGGTATCTGCTTCTTGATATCAATTAGAAATTTGTCTAAAGCCGGGGACACAAGCGAGAAACGACAGCGATTTCCGGAATCGCCAACACAAAATGCCGTTTATGTGAGATATCTTTTCATAATACTATCTCCCACTGATATATTAGCGTATTAGAACCATTTATCTCGTCAAATGTGAAATAATAGGTCCCACACAGGCCATTTTGTGTTGGCGATACTGAAAATCGCTGCGTTTCTCGCTTGGTATGTATCCAGTATAAAAGCCAATTTCAATTTGCCCTCACCAATCTACAGTCAGGAATGGAAATGGGATTTTAGAAGAACTAAAATGATCTACACCGTTTTCGTCAGCCAATGGTGAGATACTAATTCATATTTATATCAATTCATAGTAATACTATATCAATAGTGATATTAATTCATAGTAATACTATATCAATATTGATTCATAGTAAAGGTTTAGTGTCTCAAAGGCAATAATCACAGTGAGATCTGAAATAATAGCTCACATACAAGTAATTTTGTGCTAGAGATCACGAAAATCGCTGTTTTTGCTTGGTGTGTCTCCGGCTTAAGGCCATAATACCTAAAAAAGAAAGTATGTGGAGGGTACAGGAAACATAAAACAGAAGAACAGAATATATAGCTTACGTGACTGTGGTGACACATATTTTAAGGCGCAGTTATTTCTGCAATTGTTGCGCATTACTAAACGCATTAATTAAGAGTCGATAACTGATCGGAATGTCGAAATCTCAATCACGTACTCGAATGCCCTGAGTCCTCACAAATAAACGTATTGTATTAAAATCGGCATTTCTATACATCTTACTTTGGTTTCGTTCTGTTTTAGGGAAATTAATGTATGGCGATACATCTAACTGTCGGTCTGAAAGGAAAGTCTCAGGTTTCCCCATAAGTTAAAGTGTGAGTCTCAAACCTGGGACCCTTTTGAGGAACTACAGGACAGAAGAGTGCGCTACTAATTCAAAAGTATCTTAAGAAGGCCATTTTACGTTTTAGAAAACTGTGAAAAACGTATGTAAGTGATCTAAAGCTTTAAGTGTACTATTCAAATACCGAACTATATTAATTCACGATCTCAAGAGAGATGCGAGGTTTTTTGGGGGTTTTTTTTCTCATAAATTTCTTTATTGATGGATAATTGTGTACAAGTATATTCTGTTTAACAGAAGTATGACATTTCGCATCAAACACAGTGGCTGAGGGTGTCAGCTTTCTGGTCAGCTGGTTTTCATCACTTAGGCCTGTCCAATACAGATTACCTTCATATCCACGTGTTTTAATTAGCTTATCAAGCAGCAAACAAAATTATTTGAGATTGTTTCTCTACTCATTGAAATCTCAGTAGTTCAGCACACATCGCAATCTAGCCGATAAGAAGAGTCATGTTCACACAAAGACAGCTCAGATATGGATAAAGCATATCATATGTTTAGGCTTTAGCTTTGTCTACAGTAAACAAATTGTTAAGCCAACTACGTTGATTGATTTATCTAGGGAATCTTATAGGTACAAGTTCCTTCGAGTTGCTCGATATAAGTACTAAATTTTAGTTTTAAGCAGAAAACTTGTTAACTCTTTCTGTCCCAGCCTGAGTAGGGACCACACGCGTTATAGGACGAGGCATAATACTGCTATAAACCCCAAGGGGACGAGACTATCGCTGCTATGGTGTCTGTTAATCGTATGGGCGTCACTTAGTAACCTTTAGATACAAGTCAATATAGTTACTTATCGAATACCTACAGAGCATAATGATGAGCATAGTATTTTTTATTTATTGTGAAAAAACATAACGTTTGTGATGATAGCACATAAACAATGCCTGGAGGCATTCCTCGTCCCCTGCGTGGGAATGCCTCCGGGCATTGCTAGGATTGAAATAGTTAAAAGGAAATAGCATACCATCGGCATCGTGGTTGTCCTTGAAAGAATAATTGATCTCTCTGACAGAATGGGGGTGTAAATAGACCTTAATCGATGGTGTTGTGGACAAGCGACCGTAAACTACAAAAGATTGACTCGTCGTAATACACGAGCGTCAGCTTCGAGTGGTTTACAAACCCGCCTGTCTAAAGGACCATCGTTTGTTTCATTTATTATCCATCAATCCGTATACCACAGTTACGGTATCTGAAAGGTTTTATATTATGGGTCGTGGTTTACTGAGTCCCCATACATTTTCAATCTCAATGTGCACTTTGAATACCTTCGATATTAAAGTCGTTTGCAAAATAGGTGGGCTGGATACTTTCTAGTTTTGCATATGGAGTTCTGGGTGTTTATCCTAGCCCTAATATAAAATCTCATAGGCTTAACATTGAGTTTCCGTATGCCACGCTGACTGGTATACGGAGTTATATATATGCCACTAGTGGCATACAGCATTGTTATCGTGTAATATTCCAAAATTGAGGAGACAGCGTAGGATAAAATCAAAACCTGATTCATTTTAATCATGGCCACCATATGCCACTCCTGGAGTTTGGGCTCCGGACTTCACTCTGCTTTGCCTCACAAAGTCACTATGCCAAACTTCAGTTGTGGCATACGTTGGCCAAGATTAAAACTCATCCAGATCCACTAAATACCACCCTGTGAGAGTAGACCCCTCTTCTGAGGTCTCCCTCTTTGAGCGCATACATCGCTCTCTGCTCACTTACCACACGCCCTGCCCCAGTGAACAATGGGACAGGTAACGCACAGTTTGAGCAACGAGTGAGCGACCTTGAACTTATGCTGGTTCCAACTCATTTGGAGCGGACGGGGGAACCAGCTAAATATTGCTTGCCCACTAGCACTCTCCTCCCAGATCTTTCGCGGCACTAACGCTTGACAAGCGGCCGCAAGAAGTAGAGCGTAGGATATCTGCTAGGAGAGTGATTCCACCGAGCCCTCTAGCGGATAATCAGAGCGGATAATAGAATTTAGACATGAGACTTACATATTTGTGATATGTCGTAATATGCTTAATTTCGGCACATTTTCACTCTCCAATCGTGGACATCAACACTGCGCATGTTCACGCATGCGCACAAGATACTAGTGGGCGATAATTACCACTTATGGCAGGGTAAACAATTTTGGCACCACACCGGGGAACCAGTGTAATAGATACCTTTGTTAATCTGATGGGGAACCAGTTTAATTATATATCCCACAATGCAGTAGAAATTTTGTAGTGGTTACCTGGCCTAATATGTGAGGAGAACATAGACCAGGCTTCCAGGCTACTCACCTACCGATTCAGGGTTGAGCGATTAGTTTGCAAATCGTATAGGAGTCGGTGAACTTGTCGCAGGCAAAAACTCTTCGCTCGATCTGCGGACATTGAGGAGATGGGGTTGGTGGATATTAGTCCTAAGCAAACCGGTCTACTAATCGATGGCTCACTCTTGCCTAGCTACCCTACATCTACCGACTACGGCCGACTCCGTTAGGATGCCTTGGCTGAGACTAATTACCGTTTGTCGCTGACAAAGGCACATGAATGTTCCGAAATCGGTAGATGGGCATTGGGCTTAAACGCTGGGTGACCTGACCTGCAGATACACCACCGCGACAGCAGCCGCGGACTCAAGAAAATACCTGTCAGAACCATTCTGATTGGTTTTCAGTAAACAGAATCAGGGTCTAGGCTCCTACTTTGTCTCGGAGATTTCCCTGATTAGGCGGGATAGTGTGCTGTACCAATCACAACTGACCTTTCAGGTGTTGTTTGGAGTGTAAATACTTGTGGGTTTCCAATGAAACACACAAAGTGAATGAGAGTATTTATTTAGAATGTAAACAAATTCACGTGGATTCTAGGGTATCTTCCTGGCAACGTGGGTACCAGGGAGATACCGTTCATGTTACGCATGGCCGTAATATTTTTTTTACCCTAAATCTTGACTGGAATAGAGGGAAACTATGTTCCGGTGAAAGGAAGTCAAAGTTACGAGGTAAGGCTTGGAAAAATTACTGCCCAAGGCCTTGGCCGCGGGCAGTAATTTTTCTAAGCCTTACCGAGTAATTTTGACTTTCTTTCACTGGTACTTGGTTTCCCTATTCCTATATACCTTAAAATGTGGTCTAATAACGATTATTATTTGCTCACCCACCATCAAGCCTGAAGCCAGATCCAAACTTATCGAATAACTTGACACTTTATGTTTTCTACCCACTGTTTCATTTTTTCAAATGAATTTTGTAAGAGACAATCTGATTGGTCTAAATGTCAACCTTGGGTAATATACGGCAACCTTGGGTAGTATACGGCAACCTTGGGTAGTATCCATAAGTTACTCCACCCCCCAGAATGTGGTGTAAGCATAGAGTGTACAGCCATAGGTATATAGGAATAAACCCACTGCGCGAAAACCACCAGTTTATATATGTATACACCCGGCGTATATATAGGTATGGTTTTGCGTATACAAGGTAGTTCTATTTTCCGTTGTGTATACGCCTCATCTACAGATGTATAAATGTATACGACCTGCATATACGTGTCCGCACACGATATTTTTCTTCATATACTCTTTGCGGCAAATACAGCCACTACACTGACGTGAAGAAGAGGAAACATGTCAATATACAACTGATACATGCACTTACGCGATGGCGTATAATAAACTGGTGGCTTTTCGCGCAGTGACCATATTTGTAACCCGTAAATATGAAAGCGCAAAGGCCTCTGGATAGAGTATACAAATAGCTCTATGATATGCATATACCATAAATCGTGATATTGAGGGTCCCCAGAATTGTTTCATGTAGAACATATCTAGTGTATGAAAACACATAGGAAGTGTGTATCACCATACCCGCAGCATGCAGATACATCCACCTAATACAAAGTGTCCATAGAAAACACATAGGGAGTGTGTATCTCCATACCCGGAGCATACAGATATATCCACCTAATACAAAGTGTCCATAGAAAACACATAGGGAGTGTGTATCACCAGTATATGTTGTATGTTCCCGTCGGCAACAGCAGGCATATATGGAAAAATAGTGCATATGAAAAAATGGTGCATACCTAAATGGACTCATATTGGTATGTCACTAGTCAGGAAAATGTAAATGATAAATGCAATATAAACTGGTTTATAGGTTGTATACCTCTACTATATCGGTACCTCAACTATATCGGTAGCGGAGTGAGTTGGCCCTGCGCAATATCCGCATATGGGCTCGGATATTACTACACGCCAACTCCTCGTAGTATACGACCGTCTTCATCGGAAACCAGTCAATATTGTAGTTGTATTGAAACCTAGTTCACATGCTACATAATTCAAATATCAATCATCCTCGATCATATAATGTCTCACTATACGAAATGTGTCAGTTAACATTAAGTTTCTTTCATCAAACATTTTAATTTTATTTTGAACCCTATTACACAAATACATTAGTCTCACACTCACCTTTCGTTATCGCTGCATAAAAATAAGGATATAACAGAGTCGATTCATGGCCTATATTGACGTGATTGGCAAATGTCCCTAATCCTACCACCTACCTACGCTCAAACGGTTGATTAGGTTTGATCTCTTGGTCGTGGTACTTAGTTCTTGATACTCATAGAACAACTGCACAAACGTACTGTTAAGTGTGTGGCTGCAATTGCATTTGTCTCCTGTTCGAAAACTGTTTTGCTAAATAAGTATGGTAGTAGGAGGGTCATAGATCCTGATACTACTAATTTATTATTGTGTCTTATATCACATACCAGAACAGTTAGAATGTATTGGTGAATGTAAGGCCTGGCGTCCACCTACTATGATAGAAATTTAGACCTCCCAATATGGCACCGATACAAAAAGCAAATATCGGAGACATATCGGGAAGGTGCAAAATCGTAGACATATGTCTAGACATGCCAATCCACCATGCACTGTATGGGGTCTTATCGGGGTCTAATCATAGAAACGTGGTCAACTGCCCCGATATTAGGTGGTTTACCGACACGATTTTGGTTTTTTATCGGGAGGTGCATCGTAGACCATATCGGAGCCATATCTAGTAGATGGACGCCGGGCCTTACTGACTGAAAATGTTAAACTCAACTTTTAAGCTTTCAGGCTGATATGCTTTGGGTCTCATTGATAATTTATAGGAAGTCCTTCCTTACCCATGAAGATCGAAAAGGAGCTTGACATTATTATGGATGTATACAAAGACCCCATTGAAAATTTATGGGGACTCAGCAAACCACGACCATATGAAACCTGCAAGATACCATAACTGTGGTATACGGATTCAAATCCGTGGTATACGGCCTAAAAGCCATAGTATACATAAAAATAGTCCTTTTGTGCTATAGAGCAAAGAAATAGTCCCTATTAGTCATATCCTTTTGCATGGCAAATACTGGGTTTAATGTATTCAAAAGTATGGATAATAAACGCAACCAATGATGGTTTATGTGAACAGGCAGCTCTGTAAACCACTCAAGGTTGACGTCGTAATAGACTCGCGAGCGTTCGTGTATTATGACATGTCGACCCTCTCGTGGTTTACGACCACCTGTCCACAAAACCATCGTATATTGTCTATCTAAAGGGGGTGTTCCACTGGACCGACGGTAGCCGATTCCGTAGCCATACAATCGCCGATTATAATCGGATGCCCTAGAATTTCTCAAATCTTTAAAAATGGTAATTTATTAAACTATTATAATCAGAATTAAATGAATTACAATACGTGAGCTTCCTCTTAAGGGCCCAGGAACAATTGATCGGGTGAGAAATCGGCCTCGTGGATTGTGCCCTTATACTAGAAGAGCCTATTCTTGTCATAATGGATACTCCGATAGTATTCCATCTACAGACTCCTCGGTCATTGAGTGTTGGGTCTGTATCCCTGTTCACCATCGAGTTTGGAGCGTGCAGTAATATGAACGAGGCGATATCCGAGTAAATATTCTGAAACTCTTCAAATAAGATGGTGAACGGGGATTAAGACCAAACACAAATATGTTTCTGATTGTATCTTAGCCTGGACATATTTATCTGTTTATCACCCATTGAGTATGAGTTACCGTATACGTCAGCGTGTTGAGTATGAAGTCCTAATGTTAAGCCTATGGACGTTTATACCAGGATAAGATGATAACTAGAAACACTTGAGGACTGAACTTTTCATCCCGAGTCCTAATGTAACCCCTAAACCTGCCAAACCATCAGGAGAGGCCGACATTTAAAGGCATATCCTACAATTCACAGTGGCGCCATCTTGTGATATTTAGATAATATCAATTATGAATAAAAACAGGTTTCTTAGGGTCCATTCTAATGCTAAATGAATAAATTCAACGTTTTTTTCTAGTTTATCCAGTATGAATAGGTAAAATAGGCCAATTTACATTTATTTGATTCACATAAGATTCGTTCTGAAAGAAAATATGGTTTTCTTCAATTCCTTCAAAAACAAGGAAGGTGACCTGTGAATTTTAAAACTTAAATGTGTAGTGCCATACATGTGCTATTTCCTGTGAAAGTTTGAGGAAAGTGACAAGGGTATTACCATGTTAAAAACAACTGAAATTGTTACATGATATTATCATAATATTGATCTTAGAATAAAAGAACTAGCACAGTGATCCCAAATTTTGTTAGATATATATGTCATAACACTTGACATTCATCATATTCAATTTCCAGGAAATTAACATGGCTTTTAATTTGTATTAAAAAAGATCCGATATGCCTTTAACCTGAGTAGGTGGGATACCCTGTCTGAGGGTGGGGGGTGGTGAGGGGAGGGTGGTGAGGGGAGGGTGGTGAGGGGAGGGTGGTGAGGGGAGGGTGGTGAGGGGAGGGTGGTGAGGGGAGGGTGGTGAGGGGAGGGTGGTGAGGGGAGGGTGGTGAGGGGAGGATGGTGAGGGGAGGGTGGTGAGGGGAGGGTGGTGAGGGGAGGGTGGTGAGGGGAGGGTGGTGAGGGGAGGGTGGTGAGGGGAGGGTGGTGAGGGGAGGGTGGTGAGGGGAGGGTGGTGAGGGGAGGGTGGTGAGGGGAGGGTGGTGAGGGGAGGGTGGTGAGGGGAGGGTGGTGGGGGGAGGGTGGTGAGGGGAGGGTGGTGAGGGGAGGGTGGTGAGGGGAGGGTGGTGGGGGGAGGGTGGTGAGGGGAGGGTGGTGAGGGTGGGGGGTGGTGAGGGGAGGGTGTTGAGGGGAGGGTGGTGAGGGGGGGGGGTGGTGAGGGGAGGGTGGTGAGGGGAGAGTTGTGAGGGGAGGGTGGTGAGGGGAGGGTGGTGAGGGGAGGGTGGTGAGGGGAGGGTGGTGAGGGGAGGGTGGTGAGGGGAGGGTGGTGAGGGGAGGGTGGTGAGGGGAGGGTGGTGAGGGTGGGGGTGGTGAGGGGAGGGTGGTGAGGGTGCTTACTGAGGGTGATTTGGGGACCGTGGAGGAGTGATTGCGCCTGGAGGCACGACCTGTGACCATGATGCCGCTACCCGCGTAACGCACCGGGTCACTGGGCCACCGCACCGCACAGCCCCAACAACCTATCAGATTCTTATTTGATGATATCTTTTTTATCTTTACATGCCTCTATAGCATGTGAATAACATGTATGGGCTTTGATTTCTCTGATATACATGCACATTTTCATTGCGGATTGATGTTATCTGACAGTGGGGGATTAGCTTTCTGGTGATCAGGGGAGTTTGTTAGTGTTGATGATTATCCCTCCTCATCCCCACTCCCCTCTGGTGACATTTTCAAAAGTAACGTCAAAGAAATATTGATGACTATAATACCAGAGATTCAATATCAATAGAAAGTTATCAGACAGCTATGAAATATCAACTGAAAAAGGTTCGTAAGAACTAATGATTCTCTTGTAAATGTCCTGTGATGTTATTGTACCTTGCATTGTTTCTTTCTGTGACGTCTAAATGGAAGAGCACCCCTTGCTGGTGAATTTTGTACGTCGTTGAAATTTTCTCATTGAATAATAAAAAATATACCCTGCGATATCAATATATTGGACATACGCAGAACACCCTGGGGAATAAAGAAAAAAACACCAATATGTTTTGGTCAAAGCCATCGTTCTCCACGAGTTTGATGAATAGTGATACGAACAAGGCAACAACTGAGTGAATATCGTGCAGCATTCAAACAGTTGGAGAATAACGATTTTGATCAAAACAAGTTGCTTTCTGTATTTATCTCATGCCTGACAGAATATGGACATGGGGAACGGACTGCAATACTGCAATGGCTCAACACTGATTACCGTTTGCATTCTTCAACTTGTATGTGTAAACTTTGGATAATGGAATGATAGTAATTCAGGTTTTAATTGCTAACATTTTTAACCCCTCGAGATAATTTCAGCAGCTTCCTTTTCACAGAAGAATAGTTACACAGACGCACAGCTCCCCGCCCTCCTCAATAAAAATATATTTAAAAAACCAGTAACGTTGATTACTACTATTTCCATTCAGTTGCATTTTAAATGATTGCATTGGGCTTGAGCTAAACCTTGATCAAAGTCCTGTTTATGCAATAAGATTCATACAAGCCTTTAGTATAGGATAAATCACATATGGAATGCCGGTAGAGTGTATATCATGAACATAAGTATACTGCAACTCCCCTGAACCTTAATTAGTGATCAAGCCAAGTATGAGCCTTAGTTCTGATCTCCCTAGCGGGTAGAGGTACAAACCCATCCACGCTGCCCGCCCACCTGCTCACCTGCCCATCCGCCCATCCGCCCACCTGCCCACCTGCCCACCTGCCCACCTGCCCTCCGACACCTAATGATTTTTATTCCAGGTGTCAACTGGCCGACCTCCATGGCAGGGCTAACGACTGTGAGAGGGCGTTCGCTCACCTTGGTGATAACTATAATGCTCTATGATATTCAAGAAAGAACCTGATGAGTGTATGGTCTGTTTCCCCATCGAGTCTGGATTCTCAAGGCTCTAAGCCTAGTTCATAAAGAATTCTTCTTCCATAGAGTGCAGTGAGAACCTTGTACAGAATACGACTTAGAGAGTGTGAGATCTTATGAGAGGGGTGCACCCAAGCCGATTTCGTTCATACTGATCACTGATCGATGTTGGGGACGGAGGTGAGGGGGAGGTGGGGGGGGGGGGGTGAGAGGCACGTCGTTCTCACGGCGACTACCGCGAGGTCGTGGAGCAGGAGGAGGTGTAGACTGGCTCCAGTCCCTGCATCCTATAGCTACCCTCCTCACTGGGATACAGGCTCCAGTCCCTGCATCCTATAGCTACCCTCCTCACTGGGATACTGGCTCCAGTCCCTGCATCCTATGTCTACTCTCCTCGCTGGGATACAGGCTCCAGTCCCTGCATCCTATGTCTACTCTCCTCGCTGGGATACAGGCTCCAGTCCCTGCATCCTATGGCTACCCTCCTCGTTGGGATACAGGGACTGGTACAATCGGTAATGGTGTTGGCTTTCTGGTGCTGTTTAGCTCCAGTATTCCCAACATTCTCCATACAGATATCCTGGGTACTTGTCAGGATATCTGCTGGGAGAATGATACCTTCTCGCGTTGATCTTAATCAGGTCATGGTCAGGAGCAGGTGAAATTTATTGCTATGATAACACAGGCGGCCAGGGTACTGGAGGAGGGGAGGGGGAGGGGTATGAGGAGGTATAGGGTTACAGGGAGTGTCTTGGGGCCATAAACACGAGATTATGTTCATAGTGGACAAGTCTTTGATTCATGGACCAGTCATGAACTTTATTCTGATTTTTTATTTTTTTATTTATTTATTTACTTTTTTATGAAAACGAACGATACAATCACCCTTTACAGGGCGTTCTTCCTTGCGTTGTCCGGGATGAACAGACAGTGAGTACAGGACATTACAATAGACTCAACAACAATATATACATGGACAAACAAACATATATTTGACGAGACAGAGTATGATTGATCATTTAATGAATGTTCATAATCAACGACTTGAGCAAGTCTAGAGGAGGTGGAGCGGGGTGGGGGCAGGCGGCGGGCGGGGGATCTAAACAGCATGAAATGTGCCTGCTAAACTACAGTCAGGTTAAAGATCAGGAGATCAAATGTTGGCGGACGTCATACTTAATGCTGACTCCCTGGACCAATGCACATGTGGATCGTACCATACTTATGTATAGTTGCAATATGCCGGGGAAAGTAGTGGGATTCTAGTATGTCTACTATTATGTACCTTATTTCATATTTCTGTTTATGTTCATATGGAAATTGTAAATTTACAATAACAACTGTAATTATAATTATATAGGATATTACAGAAATACTGTGGAATCTTCACCAGATAGTATTAAAATATCAAGTATTATAATGATAACAAAATATAAAATAAAATGATATTAATCAGCTGAATGGATATCACATTTCTAAAATCTTTACTTCCTGGAACAATGCACATGTGGATCGTACCATACTCATGTATAGCTGCAATATGCCAGTGAAAGTAGTTGGATTCTAGTATGTCTACTATTATGTACCTTATTTCATATTTCTGTTCATATTCATATGGATATTGTAAATTTACAATAAGAACTGTAATTATTAATATAATAATGTAGGATCTTGTAGAAACATTATGGAATCTTCACCAGACAGTATTCAAATATGAAGTATTATAATAGTAACAAAAAATGGAAATGAAATGATATCAAAGAGCTGAATGGATAGATATACAGATATCACATTTCTACAATTTTTACTTAAAAATTGGATGGAAAATTGTAAGCGATAGCACTGTGTTCCGAACGACTTCTATTAATCTTCACATTATTTGGATGTGCCTAGAACAAACTGACGTGACTCTGATACTCCAGGAAGTTTAATTGAGGCTAAGATCTTGTCTACACAAATTCAGTGTGGTAGAAGTACAGAGACATGTGTACTTAACTCCTATGATTGTTAAAAAATAAGACTTGAGCTGATCCGGTAAAAATTAGGAAGTGGTTTCGTAAATGATAATCCTTGACATTAGACTATTAATTGAACTGATAACATCTAAATAAAAACATATAGCGCAGCAACAAAAGGCAACAGTAGCATGTGAAAAATGTTCCTTTTTTTAACGGTTTGGGAAGGTGTTAAGTGCACAGAACCATATAATACAGGTTTTAAACATCTTAGATCAGGAGAAGCCTCCTTAGAGGCATATCGACAATTTGGCGTGAAAATTAAGACCCATGTCATTTCTCTGAAAATTGAATACAATGATCTTTAAGTATTTTAGAGCACATACTTGGCTTAAAAATTGGGGGATTCTATAAGGTTGTTTTTCACATAGCAAAACCAATGTCAACTTTCACAGAATATAGTACATATATAGTACTACTGATTTAAGTTCTAAAAATCATAGGTCAACATCCTTATTTTTGAAAGAATTGAAGAAAACCATATTTTTTAGTGCATTTCCTATGTAAATCAAGTAAATGTAAATTGGCATAATTTACCTATCAAGATTTGATAAATTGGACAAAATGTTAAATTTAGTCATGTAGAATTAGATTCATAAGAAACCAGTTTTGACTCATAATTGACAGTATTTTAAAAACACCAGGTGGCGCCACTGTGAATTGTATGAAACGCCTTAAAGGCATAACGATGGTGATGTTAAATATTATCAATCAATACTGGTTCCTTGTGATTTATTCTAGTTTTAAAAGGGTACATTTAATGTTTTATTCAGTTTTATCTAATCTTGATAGATAGGCCAATTTACATTTACTTGATTTACAAAAGTTGACTCAACTGTAGTTCTCCTTTACACTTTGATATGTGGATACATGGCACAAAGAGACACGCTTTATCGTGCGAGGTCAGCACTATCGTCAGAGGCTGACACTTAAGTGCCATTGACGTCCCCCAACACGGCAGATCAAGTCAACAGAGCACACTCTTACATTTTTATATGGTGAGGGAAACATAAAATAACTGTGTGATTTCTGAAAAGAACGTGTTATAAAGTAGACATGGTTGATAACATTGATAAGATAAGTGAAATATTAAAAGTTTCTTTAAGAGTACAGATTAGATAATGTACTTTTTGTCACCAACTGGTTATTTTGGTGAAGCCTGGCAGAGGGAAATCCCATACAGAATATTGCAAATTGCAATAATCTTCATGCATTTGACATATCATTAATGCCCCAGTCACACTGGCGTAAAAAACGGCGTTTCTTCTACGTATTTGAAAGGATGCGAGTTCCGCGTATTTGGTACGCAAATACAACGCTTTTATATTTTAGTACGCAATCCAGTCACACTGGCGTAAATTCTGGCGTATCTAGTACGTATTTTAGACGCATTTGGTACGGATTGTGAACGTTTCTATTTTCATAGCTTGTACGTTCTTTTACGTGTCTCAACGCTTCTCAACGCTGATCTACGCATCTGTACGCATTGTGGCGTTTTACCGCGTCCATTTACGCATTTAAAATGCGTAGAGATAAGTTAAAAAAATTTAAACTCATTCTGAAACCGCATTTTTTCCGCGTTTTGTTTACGTTCGTTTACGCATTTCGGCTTGCGTCTACGCATCTCCGCGTTTTCCCGCGCATCGCCGCGCATTTGTAGATTTCAAAATGCGTTGAAGCACGTAGAAGTGCGTACACGGAAAAACGCCATCTTTTACGCCAGTGTGACTGGGGCATAATCAGCCATTGTGCTCGGCCATAGAGCCCTCCACCGGGTCGTCATTTCATACTGGACGCACTACATGTATGAAAACAAAATGAATCGATAGATATATACCCATTTGTCTTTGCATACCTTCAGAACAGCTGTCTCTTACTTTATAGCTGTGTATTTAGAGGTAGTTTTCCAGTGGAGTTTGGCTGCATCTCAATTCCAGCCATTTTGTTCAGACTTCTTCGCTGGTTTCCTAAACTGCACAGTGCCTCGCTAATTAACATAGAACAGCCGTTCAGCCCTAAATGTAGATGAAGGGTGAATACTTTACCTAATCAATGATAGTGTCTACTTATAACAGCCCCTTCGTTTTGTTATTTATCCTACCCCTAATATAAAATCCCATAGGCCTAACATTGAGTTTCCGTATGTCACGCTGACTGGCATACGGAGTTGTATATGCCACTAGTGGCATACAGAATTGTTATCATGTAATATTCCCAAATCGAGGAGACCGGGTAGGATAAAATCAAAACCTGATTCGTTTTAATCTTGGCCACCGCATGCCACTCATGGAGTTTTGGTTCTGGACTTCACTCGGCTTCGCCTCATGAAGTCACTATGCCAAACTCCAGTCATGGCATACGGTGGCCAAGATTAAAACTCATCCAGTTTTACGAAGGTAACAATACGGGCATCACCAGATTGTCAACTCTTTTATATGTAGATACATAAAAAGAATTCCCAACAGTCTCAATAGTTAACTTCATCGGGAATTTATTTTACTTTATATCTCTTAGTAATTGAAACCAGTGTTTCAATCTGAAAAACGCTACTTTTCAATAACCTATTTATCTAGAAACGCATGAAACGTAGTTCCTGTAATCTATACAGTATTGATCTCTAAAAGCACTCTCCATAGCTATCATTTTCTTCCATATTCCCCAATGTATTGAAGAGATTTCCGGAATTTATTTCCAAATATTTGACTTCTTACTAAAGGGCACAATCCACCAGGCCGATTTCTCACCCGATCAATTGTTCCTAGGCCCTTAAGAGGAAGCTCACATATTGTAATTCATTTAATTCTGATAATAATAGTTTAATAAATGACCATTTTCAAAGATTTGAGAAATTATAGGGCATCCAATGATAATCGGCGATTGTCTGGCTACGGAATCGGCTACCGTCGGTCCAGTGGAATTCTGTCTTTAGTATACCCTACTTTCTAATCATATATAAGTATGAGCGAGGATGCTGAGTCAAGAACACATATATTTGTATTTATAAATTATACGAACATACTTTTTAAAGCAAAAAAAAAATTCCTACCACGGATCGTTCAAACGAATCCATTGGAACGGAAAAAATACATCAAATACTTTTTAAAGCACGTTTCCGTTGCTGAAGAAAACAGATTTTAGGAGTACTCCTAAAGGTCTGTTTCCATTGACTGATATTGCATCAGCAGTGCTAAACGTCCGTCAGTGGTTCCTGACTGTAGTCTAGATCGGTGGCGGCCAATGCAAATAAACTATTAGGGGAACTAAAAAAATCTACAACGTTTTCGTCGACCAAAGGAAACAGGCTTTTAGATAGGTCACAGAACTGAAAGCGTTTCTCGGGAATTCTGAGCCCCAGGTCTTGGAGACAGAACGCTGTCTCTGTAAACCTCATTTCCATTGGCCAGCGCATTGAACATAGATTTTATAAGCTGCCCTTAAAGTCTGTTGATGGTGCCACTGACTGTATGTCATGATCAATTTAACAGTTAGGCTTAATTGTTTACATCTGCTGACGAGAAGGGTGTAGATTCTTTGAGTTCCCCAGAAAGTCTGTCGGTGGTGCCACTGATTGTGAATCGGTAACGAAAATTCGGTGAGGGTAGTAGATTTCACAAAAGGCCCGTTTCCATTGGCCGATTTCCCGTCACCGATCTACAGTCAGGAAACAACGACGGACTTTTGGCACTGCTGACCCAATATCGGTCAATGGAAACAAACAACGTAGTGAAATGCCCCACGACTTTTTCTGCTTATATTATGCAATGTGGCACCACCCACCACTGAGTGAAAGCTTGGCCACTGAGTGAAATCTACTACCCTAAGTGATTTTCCTATACCGATGCACAGTCAGTGGCACCACCGACAGACTTTCTGTGTAACTCAAAACGTCTAAGCAATCTTCGTCGGCCAATGGAAACGGGCCTTATATTGTTTACATCGCCCGAGGAGAAGGGTATAGAGTCTTTGAAAGAAGGTCTGTCGGTGGTGCCACTGATTGTGAATCGGTAACGAAAAATCGGTGAGGGTAGTAGATTTCACTTAGAGACCAAACTTTCGCACAGTGGTGGGTGGTGCCACATTGCATAATCTACGCAGAAAACGTTGTGCAACATTTTACGAGCTAAGTCGTTTCATTAACCAATGTTGGGTGAGCAGTGGAAATCGGCCAATGGAAACGGGCCTTGACGGTACCTCGTATACACTGTTTCTACTGTATTTTCCATGTATACACAGATTTTCTGTAGTAAAATCCGTCATAAGTGGTGGCCTTGTTACATAATCTAGACAAAATCAATATGTGAGCAATCTATTCCTACTCATAACGGAACTATTTTCTGTGTAATTATCTATGCAAGTCTTGTTTCAATTTACCGATCTGGGGCCTGTTTCATAATCTAGGATCGTACATGAAGACCCTTTTCTGCACCTCGTACAAGGCTTATCGTTTGATAATATTTACTTTTATTCGCTAAGACAGCATCAGCCATTCATAAGGTCGCCCATAAGTGTTGAATAAAGTTGACCAACATCGTCCCTGGGTCTCTGTGGCTTACAGAATAGGGTCTACATGTACGAGCCTAGATTATTCAACAACTCCCAGGCGTAGGTGTACCAAAATGATCTATCGATGGTTCCTTACTGTAGATCGGTGCCAAATTGTCGGGCAGTGGAAACGAGGTTCATCACGGTTAGGTTTCACTGTGATCACCAAATATCCGTAGGGAGAGTGTTCGGCACACATTGGGTATCGCTCAAGGCAGTGTCAGTGCTATATGGTAGAAATAGATGTGGGAGGATTACGGTATAATAAGCCATTAGTAGTAGAACCAGGAGTAGGTCGTATCATAGGAAGATTACGACCACACGTCTGCCAGCTGAGGGAGCCAACTGAACGGTCAGAGCGGATACTACTGTAGCCCTTCAGTGCACCGCTGAGTTGTGTAGCTAGATTTCGTACAGGCAATTGCTGCCTGTGTTTTATTATCCAACTAATACAAAGTGTCCATAGAAAACACATAGGGATTGTGTAGCGCCTTACCCAGAGCATACAGATATATCCACCTAATACAAAGTGTCCATAGAAAACATACAGGAAGTGTGTATCACCATACCCGAGCATACAGATATATCCACCTAATGCCCGGCGTCCACCTACTACAATAGAATCGTAGACCTCACGATATGGCACTGATACAAAATGTCAAAATCGGTGCCATATCGGGAAGGTACGAAAACCGTAGACATATATGTCTAGACAAGCCAATCCACCATGCGTTGTATGGGTTTTTTATTGGTGTCTAATCGCAGAAACGTGGTCAACTGCCCCGATATCAGGTAACCTTCCGACGCGATTTTAATTTTTTATCGGGAGGTGCATCGTAGACCATATCGGTGCCATACCTAGTAGGTGGACGCCAGGCCTAATACAAAGTGTCCACAGAAAACACATAGGGAGTGTGTATCACCATACCCGGAGCATACAGATATATCCACCTACTACAAAGTGTCCACAGAAAACACACAGGGATTGTGTAGCACCATACCCAGAGCATACAGATATATCCACCTACTACAAAGTGTCCATAGAAAATACATAGGGAGTATGTATCACCATAGCTGGAGCATATAGATATGTTGTATATTCAAGGGGACGCACCCGGAAAATAGTGCATACTGGAAAGTAGTGCGAACCTAAAATGAACTAATATCAGTATGTCACTTGTCAGGAAAAGGTGGATAAGAAATATAATATAGGCTGGTGTCAGATAAAAGCGGATGTATGCTCCCCAAAGTTGACTCTGGGCAATATCCTTGCATCTGCTCAGATATTACTACACGTCAAACGCTTGTGTCTGAAATCAGTCAATATTGTTTATATATCATTTTAGAAGCCGTAAAGGCAACTTTTCCCGATACGGTTTGCACCTGTATTCACAGATCATTGCCTTTTCTACATCATTTTGTAATCTCCCCATGTTCTTGGTTTGTGTATTTGATGCTTTGAGTGAACAGACTTGAACATAACTACATCTTGCAATGACCTATCATCAGAGCCAAAATAGGATATGCCATCTGATAATTATATTATCAAACAGATTCCAATTTCGTGCTTATTTTACTATACAGGAAGCTAGAATATTGAACACAGAGTGATTTTTGTTTTACTTTCATGGCTTTATCTGCCTTGGTCATTAACACAAGATCATTAGACGTCAGTGTTACTTGATCTTTACTCCCTCGGTAAAAATATAAAAACGTATTTTCTCTCGATAAGAAAAACTTGTTTTCTATTGATTAAATCTGATATGAGTCTAACTCCGTTATAACTATTGCGGAGGTTGGAGCCTTACATTTCAAGCAGCTCTAACCGTTATCTATTATGCTTATTATAATCATAAAATAATTCAGCCTCTCAGGAGTTGTGAAAAGGCACTTCAAATCTACAAAAAAAAAACATGATAGCTTATCTTGTCACGAAGGGTAGTTCTATAGCAATGTATATAATTAAGCTAAGAGTGGTTAGTTTAAGTGACAATACAAGGGTGGCAACTAATTATTATGTAGCTCAGTTGCCGCATACTATTAGGAAAGGTCCTTACTGTGGACGAAACGGTTCCTGTACGAGGTCAGTCGTAGATTTCATACTGCCTGTCGCCATAGGCAGAAGGCAGTATGAAATCAAAGACTGACTGAGAATGAGAAGCGTTTCGTCCACAATAAGGACGTTTGCTTATCATTATATACGTTAAATTGATGAAAAAACGACATTTTGATGACTTATTAAGTCGCTCTCACAGCGGGTACGAACATTGTTATTACTGCACCCCTAGCAGCGGGTAGTATTTCATAGAAATTCGCACACAGGTATATAATAATACCGGTTTAGCTTAATATTCCAGAAGTCGAACGTGAAGGACAGATTTGTGCTATTGAAAGAAATAAAAACCAAAACAATGAAAAGATTATATAACAAGTTAAAAGTGTTGGTTTCGGTTTTCCTCGATGGTGCCAGGTCAAGGTACAGTCTTACCATGATAGAGTTGAGGGGATGGCCCGTGCGTACACTTCCTCACAGAGACACCATGTTCTAACCCGCTGTGTTAAAGTTCTAGACGATGGTCAACTTGGGGGCACTATTCGGCGAGGGATCGCATCTGACTATAAATCTGAGTGTGGCTCCCGATATCTCTTCACCAAATGTGTGATTCATGCTAATTATGGGCCGAAGGGGGAGGGTTTTTTCCCATTTATTTTTAATTTTGATATAGGAAGAACGACCGACAACTCATCCGCGACAAAAGAACATCTTAAGGGGGGTTAACTAAATGTTGGCTGACCCTTGCCTAGCTGCCCCACATCTAACGACCAGGGCCGACTCCCTTAGGATGCCTCGCCTGAGACAAAGTACCATTCCTTTGTCGCCGACAAAGGTTCATCAATGTTCCAAAATCGGTAGATGTGCATTGGACTTAGCAGCCCATACAAATACAAGCATCTTGATATGAATTAACACGAATAGATGCGATGTAAATTCTCTCTCAGTTTGTATAAACCCAGTTGCCATTGACCGATTATTCTACACCAATCTGTAGTCGGGAACCAGGGATAGATTTTATGGAGTACACAGATGTCAGATCGGTGAATGGAAACGAGGCCTGCAGAGAATGCTCACCGATTAATTTGGTATATGATCATGTGACAGGCACACCACTAACAGATTCTGTCACGGAAAATCTGTGTGTACCCGGAAGATACAGTAGAAACAGTGCATCCACTACACCCTCACTGATGCTTTGATACAGATAATGTCATCACTGAAGGACTTTTAGGGGAACTCATAAATTCTTTGTGGTTTTCATTGGCCAATGAAAACGAGGTTTCTGAAGGATATTTTTCCCTCTTTTGACCGTCTTCTCAGTCAGTGTGATTATTTAACTGTGACTATAAAGAAATGATACGGTTTATAAAGATTCACTGGCACTTATGTAAGATCTGGATACTTTGTGACAGAGCCATTGTTAGTTCATGAAGCAGTCACTAGGTAGCTAGCAGTATAGCATGCCCATTGGGGGACAGGTATATATTCTGGCTCTTTGTTCTTACAAAATTCAACAGCCTTTCAATGTTTCACCATGGTTCCCTTGACTCTATACACCCATCCCAGAGCGGGATGAAATAATGATTAAACCCAGGACATGCTATTTTACACATGAAACACTTAATACGTATTAGAGCAAGGCTAGAGTTGTGACACTTCGAAATTAACTTCTTTTGCACCTCCATTGGTTAAGAACACCTACTTCTTCACCTCCACTAGTGAAGAACACCTACTCGGGGGCGTCATGGCAGCCCCCATGGCTCGTAGGCTATATGCTGTATAAGATCTGGATTCTATTTGTCTATATAGAGATATACAGCTATAGTCTATCAACAGGGATGGGAAATAGGATGCCATATGGTGGAAGGTATTCATCTTCATTGAGTTGTTTCCAAAAAAAGTCACATCAAGGAGAGTATCGCCCTAGATGTGTATGACCCTCATATGCATTATACAGACATATAGTACCCTGAAAATAACCAATATTTGATGCCCCTGTTATCTTTACCGATAGACCGAACTGTACTACGTATATATGCGCTCAGTGAGGTATCATGGCGGTTCCATTTAGAGCGAGCCAATTCCTTTAATTAGGAATACTGAAACTTTTAAAATGTTTAAAGCCTTAACGAAAGCTAATATGAGAAGCAATATTTGGCTACTCTAGCATTGATATCGATTCCTAATTTGAAATCCCGTATTTATATAAACTGGATGTGTGTATAGTCTAAATCTTAAGGGATATGGAAATCTGTTCTTAACTTGAACTGACAGTAGTTATGTTTCCTAAAATTCTCTGTTGTCTTGCTATAGAAAATCTGTCACGGTTAGGCCGTTAAGATCAGCCTTATAAAAAGCCCTCTACCACTTTGTTGAGCATATTTGCCAAATGTGAGATATGCCATGACTGTATAACTACCTTGGGTCAATAAAGAAATTTCATTAAAAAATATAACAACAAAAAACATAAAGCATAGTGACATATTCAGACTGTTCCAGAATAGGAAGATCCCTAATGTGGTATCAACAATCCCAATGAAATCTCTGACTGCATTTGCAATGTTACTTTTTTAAGGACTAAAAAACTTTCCATTTTCCGTTGAGTATTTTGCCAATTTGCATTTTCCGATACGGTATCACCCATCCTGCTTAAGCGGAAACTTCGCTCGGAACGGAGGGTGATCTCTTAAGCGGGTGATCTCTTAAGCGGGATTTACTGTACATATATATATATATATATATATATATATATATATATATATATATATATATATATATATACATTATTCAGTTCATGTTAACCTTGCTTAAGGGAACACCTCGCTTAAGGGACCACTTTGCTTAAGAGGACACTTGGCTTGGAACGGAGGGTGACCCCTTAAGCGGGGTTTTACTGTACATATATATACATTTTTAAGTTCATTTTAACCCCGCTTAAGGGGGATCTCGCTTAAGGGGACACTTGGCTCGTAATGGAGTGTGATCCCTTAAGGGGGGGTTTACTGTAACTGATGCGGTAACCAGGGATTCCTTGGTTACCAGGTTCCCTCAAACAGTTATTCCGCTCTCTTTTTCCTACCTGATAACACGTATTTTTAATCTTACTATTGTTATTTCTTTAGATTTGTACATCTAGATGGGTAGGACTGGGGCTTGTCCAATTGTATTAACTTGAATAAACCCGTTTATTGTTCAATTTTCCGCCAAACTTGTGTCTGTGTCAAATTCATGTATTATTATATTTAATACTCTATTATTCATTGGACTATTAATATTATATATATATATATATATATATATATATATATATATATATATATATATATATATATGCATATATAAAAAATGCATAGCATGTTTGGCAAAGTGAGTATAGTGAGAGCCTATCAGGGAACAGTGTCTACTTACAGTGAATAGTAAGTTCACCAAGCGGTATGTACGACACACAAAGCCGTGTCGTCCACGTAACCGCACTGGGGAACTTTGCACGACCTCTGCGGGGTGGGGATCTTACCCCCTTCACAACACCCCCTTTGGTGGTCGTGATGGCGTGCTTTCAGTGGCTCGTATAAAGGGTATATGATGTGTGAACGGCCAGACACACGTTCTCTGTATAGTGTGAGATGGTGAGTCGACTGTCTGGACCCCTGGTACGCTACCTGGAGCTGACATCATTAGGGCACGGCGTATGCCTACTACGATAGGCATGTATAACCTCCCGATGCACTACAAGGTTTAAATGTAAAGCAAACAAAGATGATCAGAATCTCTTTATCTTACACAAAAGTCTAAAGTAAGAGCATATGACAGCAACAGAAACACTAGATAAATTCGATGCCTCAGTTATGAAATCAGCCGACCAAATTTACTCGAGTCAATATCTTAAATCCGTAGAATACAACATAAGTATCATATGGAACAACCTGCAGCTTGAACAACGCAAGATTAACAGCAAAGTTATCTGAAACTCTGAAGCTGTGATATTTCTCATTGGTCCAACTTTGTAACCTGTATCGGCTAATCTTAGCATGTTAAATGTTGCTCAATTGAAAGTTACTGGTCTTTACTTGAATATTTATGTGTTTGCTTTACACCATAATCAGTCACATGTCAACATGATATTATTTAACCTATTGAAATTGCTTATTTATTTTTATATTATTTCTTCATACTCAACACAGCCGCTGTACACCTATAAGCTAGGTCTTAGCTAAGCAACCTATTCAGACTGGAGCCGTTGGAAGATGGGTGGTTCTCCCACCAAAACGTTATACTCCAGTATAGATAAAAATCTTTTAAAGAGAATCTGTGTGCATCATAATCAGGTACATCGTAAAGCCTATCGGAGATGATCTGGAGCCAGTGGACGCTGGGCCTTAATCCCTTGAACTGTATAGCAGGGTTCAGATCAGAAGGTGATCTAGTAAATGACCATAAATCATATCATGACAACTGATTCTAGACTAGACTGTAAACCTATCCTCTAACCAATATGTACATGTTTCAAATAGCTTATTCATGAACATTTATTTCTTAGAGTCTTGCAAAATGTAAATTTAACTTCATAAATATAAAAGTTTCTCTGATTTAGCCATGATTAGTCTAATTTTATTACTTGAAATTGAATGGGATACACTGGGGAATAATCAGAAGATCTGAGTTATAAAGAATCCCACGATATCAGGTCCTCCTACCACATTACCTAATTCATATAAATATATGTTGTACACTGAATATAAAGCACCAAAAGTGTTGATATGAATCTATATTCAAGGGATAACAAACCACATAGAATGGTGAGCAATGAAAACACATACCGTTCAACAGGGTAGTACTATCCCCACAGTTAAGGTATAGGAACTAGGATAGAATAGACTCCTCTAAGACTCTATCGTGTCTAGTTTCTAGATAACCATCTTTGAACAGTTTGGCGGATGAGGCAATGAGGCGTAATCTCCATTCATCACTCTATTAACTTTAAAAAGTGCACAGAGGCGAAAGAAGTCAGGAAGTTGATAGTGACTGGTTTCCTGGGGAATTCTCCTCTTTCTGGACACAAGTACCAACAGTTACTATACTCTAGTATATGTCTACTTTAATGTCAACTTCTGAAGTCGAAAAGGGAATGTGAGGGGGATATGCTGGGGAGATCTTGCACCTCTCTCATTAGATCTCACACTGTCTAAGTCGTAATCTGTACAAGGTTCTCACTGCGCTCTATGGGAGGCTATAATTGGAGTTGAGCCTGAAGGGGGCATAGACTACCTGGCAGACATACAATGACTACCTGAATGTTCTTCAGAGGTGGCCTCTTCCGGAAAGGACAATAGTCAGGTGCACAAAAAAGGTATTATGACCAGGGTTCGATTTTCTTTAGAGCATGCCTTTGTCGGGGCTATTTTTGTCAATGTGTGTAGACTGAAGCCGTTCTGGAGATGAATGAATGTGAGATAGAGAATAATCTTTGATAATTCATGTCTATTTACATATATATGTATCTATCTATCTATATAAATTAGCTCCTACAATGCCCGCCAGGTGGCCCAAAAAGCCGTATTCTCCTAGGAGATTCCCGAGGTCCGTATTCTACTCAGTAGCGATCTGTAGGCTCCATAGGCTTAGCATGGAGACTCCGTATTCGGTGGGTAATAAATACCAACATATAACATAACTGAAAGGGCAACTAGTACACTACGTGCAAATCTGGAAAGAAAATCTGCCCCAGTGCAGTCTGATGTATTTATATAGAACGTCCTGACCATGCTGTACATGTCACAGAACGAGATGCTAATTTACCGTTTGTACGGACCGAGGCGTTTACGGCGAGTTCCGTATAAACGGTAAATTAGCATCGAGTTCTGTGACTTGTACAAGCATGGTTGGACGTTATATATGTACTATATACCCGAAATTTAAAAAAAAATCAATTTCATTTATCTTAACAACCAAAATTTTAATAAATGTATATGGCTATATAGGTGGTCCGTATTTTAGTGTACGGACCAGGGGCCTGTTTAATAATCTAGGATCGTGCATGCAGACCCTTTTCTGTATGCCATAGAGGCCCAGAAACGATGTGGGTAAACTGTATTTAACCCTTATGGATGACTTTATGGATGGCTAATACTGTTTTAGCGAACAGTCTTAAATATTATTAACCAATAACCCTTGTACAAGGTACAGAAAAGGGTCTTCATGTACGATCCTAGATTATTAAACGGGCCCCTGTACAGTATTTTTATGTCATATGCCAAAACGGTGCGTATTTACAGTATATACGGCATGGGTATATAGTAAAAGCCTAAATCTAGAATTAGAAAAAAACAAGGCAAATCCATCGCGTTGGTGGAACAACCACTTTGCGGAGATATCTGTAGCGACTTACCTCTCCTGGTTCCGTTAGCCTGCTGCTGCTGCTGGGAGCCGGGCCGTCGGGAGCGGAGTGACCGTGCCCCGGCGATCTTCATATTGTCCCCGATCTGCTCATGATAAACATCCATGTAGGAGGGTGGCGACACGGGGCGGTCCGGGGACGTCCTCCGGGCGGCGGGGGCGGCGTGGGCGGCGGGGGCGGCGGCCGGGCGGGCGGCGGCGGCGGCGGGGGCCGGGTCCTCATCGGGCCCCGTCCCAGCCTCGGCCGGCGGCACATCGGGCGGCGGTCGGTCGGGCGGATCCATCACGGCGTGTGTGGGTGTTACCGTGAGTAGCGTGCGTCCTTAAGACGGGCTCACTACACCTCACTATACAGGTGTGCTCCAGGTAAGGCAGAGGGCCCGCCTTATATGGGCACCACCTGGGCTAGTTCCGCTGCACGCTCCAGGGGGGCGTTGCGGTGCGGTTATCTTGGGGCTGAGAGGTTTGTGGAGACATGAGGGGAGAGGACGCGAGCGACCGGTCCCATCCTACATGGCCGAGTAGTCGCAGGGTGAGCAGTGTGGGCCTTGTAACCCCTACTGTCCTGCCCCATATCACCACCACCCCACCCCCACCCCGCCCCCCGCCCGCCCACTGCCGTAGCCCGCTGCCAACCCCCGCCCCCACCAATCATTCACGGCACGGCGCGAGTCATCAAATCCCCGAGTCTCCCTCATTATCCTACCCCTAATAAAAAAACTCCATAGGCTTAACATTGGGTCACTGTATTTGGTCTGGAGTTCAGAAAAATTTTAAATATCGCCCTAGTGGGATACACTTGACAAATGATGCCATTTGTTAATGTAGAGGTAATTTAGACGGGTGGGGTAGGATAAATTCTAAACCAAACTTGAGTTAGTCGTGTTATAGTTCATCGCACTCCGACAAGATCGCGTATTACTGCTCTCGGCTTCGCCTCGCGCAGTAATACGCGATCTTGCCATTGTGCGATAAACAACAACACGACTAACTCTTGTTTGGTTTCTCCTCATTCCTCTTCCATCAATGGGCCGTTTAAAGACAAATGCTGGTAGTTGAGTGATTTCTAAATTCTATTGAGTTTTGAAAATAACATAAGTTCCATATATCAGCATTTAGAAAATGAAAGGAAAAAAATGGCATGTCGCCATGCTAACTTGTATGGGAAGGCCATCTGAAAATGTAAGTTCTTAACTGTTGGTGTCTATGGGAAAATTCAATATTTTGACTTTGTTGCTAAATGACACTGATGTTCTGTTGCTATCTTCAAATATTTCAGGATTATGATAGTTGGGAACATCTACAAAAGAGAAATGCTAAAAGAAATACTATGTCACCATGCTAATTTCTATGCGAAGGCCATCTGAAGAAGGTACTTGCTTATCTATTGGTGTCTATGGGAAACTGCTACATTTTCATGAAACCAGATGGCGGAACCTGTGTTAAAATTAGGTAGAACCAGGGGGCACTTCGATACTTATCCGCATTTCTCTTTAATTTTACACCCCGACGATACTTGAAGGTCTGAGGAGAAGTCGTGGGAGGGTTTGGGTTTAATATTTCGATTTCTCGTGGGGAAGGAGAGTTGTGGCCGACGATCCACGAGGTATCAATTTATCATGGGGGAATGATACCTCATGAATAGTGTCCTGGAACCCTCCCAATTGGTGACACCTCCTTGGGTATCCTGAGAGAATATAAAAAACAAGAACAGCTGCATATATTCATTTAAAACTATACTTATATGTTCTTTATGGCCTAAAAACAAACTGACAGAGAAAAATCGAGAATATCTGAAATATTTAGCTAGATTCATTTAGAATTATAAATGGAGAACTTAATTATTAAAAAGACCACTATAGGGCGCCACCTGCAGTGATTGCACACTCTCCCCAAGATTGCTTTGGCGGTGTGTTCTGTCCTGAATCACGATCGGGGTCACTCACACGAGACTTTGACCGAGGATTTCACTCCCCATGGACGACAGGGATAATTAAACGCGTTTGACGAGCTCTCGCTAAAACTATCGTCGGTGGAGGTCTCCGTCGTCAGTACTGTCGTCACTCAAGAGATCCCAAAATCTCAAGACAACCCCCGGGGGTTGTATAATTTTGAGCACTTTTGGAGGAGGACAGTGCGAATCCCTGGTGGACAGTAAAATCCCTCTTGGAAATTGTCCTAAGTGTGTCGCAGAAATCTCTTAAGGATAAGTCCCTCGAACCTGAGGCCCCATAGACGTGGGACAATTTCTACGATATAACCTGGATTATCAAACAGGTCCCAGGGGGCTGTTGAATTAATTCTGGTGCTGGTCTGAACGATACGATAACTCCAACGATAAACGACATCCTGGGCGATTTTCTTTCGATTCAGTGTTATATGACAAGACAGAAGATATCATCAAAATGAACGTATGTGTAGTCAACACCTTGTAAAGGCTTTATATTACTTTTATCATCAAAACATCTTATGCTTACAACACATCATTTTATACAACACTATGGCCCCAAGGACAATTCTGGGAGACTTTGTGTTCTCGTTCGTAGTTTAAGGGGGTGCTCCACCAGGCCGATTTCTCACCCGATTAATTGTTCCTGGGCCCTTAAGAGGAAGCTCACGTATTATAATTTATTTAATTCTGATCCAACCCATGCGAATCCCTGGTGGACAGTAAAATCCCTCTTTGAAATTGTCCTAAGTGTGTCGCAGAAATCTCTTAAGGATAAGTCCCTCGAACCTAAGCCTGAGGCCCCATAGACGTAGGACAATTTCTACGATATAACCTGGATTATTTAACAGGCCAGAGATTATTAAACAGGTCCCAGGGGGCTGTTGAATTAAGTTCGTTCGTTTCTGGTGCTGGTCTAAACGATGCGATAACTCCAATATTGTCTTAGCGAACAGACTTAGTTATTATTAAATGATAACCATTGTATAGGGTGCAGAAAAGGGGTCTTCATGTATGATTTTATAATATGAAACGGGCCCCTGGATACTGTGACCTGCGACTGATTACATTTGGCCAGTGGAACTTGGCAAACCTCTGACGGGTGATGCCCACGATCTCAACCCTCTGCGTCCTATGATTACACCCCACTCCAACCCTCATCCATCTGAGAACACATACTGAACCCTTGGCTTTTGACGCGAGGAAGTTGCTTTGTGAATGTTGATGGTGTTGGCATCCATCCCACACCACACAGGTACATAAACATCAGGTGAGTACACAGGGTCTATTGACAAGCCTCCTCCTGAGTGCCAACCCATGTGATCTATTATTTATTAGAGCGTGCTTGCACGCGCTAAATGCATCATCTAGTTAGAGCGTGCTTGCACGTGCTAAATACACCATCTAGAGGTTAAGCCCAATGCCCATCTACCGATTTCGGAACATTCATGTACCTTTGTCGGCGACAAACGGACGGTAATTTGTCTCACCCAAGGCATCCTAATGGAGTCGGCCGTAGTCGGTAGATGTAGGACAACTAGGCAAGGGTGAGCCACCGATTAGTAGACCGATTTGCTTAGGACTAATATCCAGCACCCCATCTCCTCAATGTCCACCGGTCGAGCAAAGGGTTACATAATTTGCCTACGACCAGTTGACAGACTCCTATACGATTTGGTAACCAATCGCTCAACCCTGAATCGGTAGATGGGCATCAGGCTTTAGGGTGGTCAATTTGAACTTTTAGTGTGCTTCCAGACTAGGAGCAAATAGTATGTTCATCCGAGATGAATGAGCGTGCTATTATAAATGAATAACAATTAAAAGGTATAAGTTAGATTTAGCCTATGGATAGTCTTCTGTAACCCACTGTCACCCAGTCAGCTCGCAATTTCTGCAACTGCCTATCTAGGATCCAAACACATCAAGCACCAGTGTGTCTTGAGGTATTTTCGTCTTAAGTGATTGGTCATGGTCAGCTGGGCATGCCTCGAAGAGACTGTGACTCTGGCTCCCTGCTCTGTTCTCAATATCACAGTGAATAGCACACAGATAGTGAAGGGATAATTTGTATGCAGTACCCTGAAAGTCTATATGGACCCCTCTAAACTCTAGATGATGTATTTAGCACGTGCAAGCATGCTCTGAAAACTATCCCTTTACTATCTGCATGCTGTTCACTGTGACAGTGAGAACAGAGCAGAGTGCCAGTGTCTCAGGGTTTTAGAGGTGTGCCCAGCTGACCATGACCAATCACTCAAGACCGAAATACCCTAAGACCCACTCCTGCTTGGTATGTTTTGATCCTAGACTCAGGCAGTTAGAGAAATGGCAAGTTGACTGGGTGCAAGTGGCTTACAGAAACTATCCATAGGCTAAATCTAACTCAAACCTTTTAATTGTTATTCATTTATAATTGTACGCTCATTAATCTGTGATGAACATACTTTTGGCTCCTAGTTATTCTGGTTCGCGTTTATTATGACACCTGAGACCGGCTCCCAAACGCAAACTTCCTGTTCATAAATATCCAATTCTAATGCCTAGAATGAAATTGAGGGGCATCAAATTACATATTAATATATTACAGCTAAATATTCTTTCAAGAATTTTATAGCTCAGTGATGAGTAGGACCAAGTAGGACCAAGATATCTATGTGGATGGTTTTAGTAGCCTACCTCTGAAAGGTCTATGCCCAATTATAGGACGGTTAATTCAACAAACCGCTAAGGCCTGGCGCCACCTACTACGATAGAACTTTAGACCTACCGATATGGGACCGATGCAAAAAAGCAAATATCGGAGACATCGGGAAGGTGCAAAATGTCTAGACCAATGTCTAGACATGACAGTCCACCACGCATCGAAAGGGCTCCTTTCTCGGTGCCTAATCTCAGAAACGTGCTCAACTGCTCGATATTAGGAGACCTTCCGACGCGATTTTTATTTTTATCGGGAGGTGCATCGTAGACCATATCGGAGCCATATCGTAGTAGGTGGACGCCGGGCCTTACTAAATTTCTATCGTAGTAGGTGGACGCCGGTCCTAAGTCGTCAATAAGGCCGCCCATAAGTGTTGAATAAAGCTGACCTACATCGTCCCTGAGCTTCCTTGGCATACAGAAAGGGGCCTTCATGTATGAGCCTATAGATTATTCAACAAGCCCCTGTATATGTTGTCTTTGTATAATTTACATATTTTACTTCTGTTGCAGAACATCGTTGTGGTTTTCAGAATTTCAATTATTTCTCCTAGTTAAGGTAACTCAAGAAAAGTATGCATTTCCATGTTTTGTATAAGCATTGTTAGTGATGTACTATATGAGGTAATTGTTCGTTCAGTGTGAGCTTTTATTCAGTATAATACGTAACTCTGTACGAGGGCAGTGAACCAAGCCAGACCCAGTCCGTGTACTTTGGGTTCATCTCTAGTTACTCGCCACCGTGTGGACGTGCCCGCTGTGCAAGCACCCCTCGTACTCTGGGTACTTTTTTTAATTTTATTTTTTACTTTCTTTATTTCAACTGTAAAGGTAGTCAGTCAATATGGCCGGTGTGCTTTACCCTTACAGCAATACTGGGTAAGTCACAATTATACAATGAGTTGTCATCGTTTGCATGATACATGTCTCAAGTTCATTAATGATATATCCATCACAGTAGTTATGGCAACTCCTTTTCGTCAATAGCAAGCTTTTGAACTGTTACAAATTTTACTTAGATCCGTGATAGAACTATTGTTCCAATGTTGAGACACCGTCTTATTACATCTTACATCATCAAGTGTGTCGGGTTATTTGCATTGGAGGCAACCACCAGCTTACACCTAGAGTAGAAATTTATACAGTTACAATTATACTAATATTTCCAACAACAACAAATGTGTCGAGCGGAGAGAGAAGCATCTAGAGTGATAATAGCTCCTGGATTGATCTCTTCTTCATTTTATATTTAAATGTTGAATATGATTCAATATTTCTGATTGATGGCGATAAGTTGTTCCATAAGATAGCTCCTCTATAAAGTACAAATTTAAAGTATAAAGTGACTGTTGAATAAACTACGAACGAGACAAAAGTATCCCAGAATTGTCTCTGGGGCCATACTGTTGTATGAAATAATGTGCTGCAAGCATCGAGGAGCATACATCCGCTTGTATCTGAAACCAGTCTATATTGTATTTATTATCCACCTTTTTCTGAACAAGTGGCATGTCGATATCAGTTCGTTTTAGCTTTTCCATACACACTATTTTACCGTATGCGCCACCCGGAGCATACAACATATCCATATGTCCATACAAACGCCCTATGTATTTTCGATGGACACTTTGAATTAGGTGGATGATAAAAATACATTCATTCAGATGATACCTTCTGCCTTGTCATGCAACACTGAATGGAAAATAATAGTCCAAGAAGTCGTTTATCGTTAGAGTTATCTTATCGTTCAGACCAGCACCAGAAACGAACGAACTTTATTCAACAGCTCCCAGGGGGCCGTTGAATAAACTACGAACGACAAAATTGTATCTTAGGATTGTCTTTGGTACCATAGTATTGTAATTTCGTACGTTCATTTAGAAAATATCTTGTCTTGTTATAAAACACTGAATGCAAAAAAGTGGTCCTGGGTGTTGCTTATCGTTGGATTGATCGTTCTTCCAGCACCAGCACCAGAAATTAACGAACCTTATTCAACAGCCCCCTGGCTATTGCCTGACACCAACCATTTTCCACTTCAAGACTGTAGACCACCTCTCGCCGAAAGTATCGTCCATGGAGCTCTCCTTCACCGGGACTATCCTCTCCTACGAAAGTTAAAAATAACACGAGCCCCTGTCGCTCTACCGTACACGGACAGCTCGACGTGTCTATCGCCTTGCCTTCACAGGACAATGGGAGTCTTTATTTAGTCTTGCAGCTTTTGTTACGGTGTCCCCATTGAGACTAATTAGCGAGAACGAGAAACATTCTCTCATTCCGAATTTGCTCATTCCTGGATTTAGGATACCCATCTATAACTATTGCTGGTCTAATCTTAGGTGGCTTTCTTTGTGATTTGCAGAGTGGAAGTACACTATAGTGATTTGAGGGTAGTATTATATACCCATGCCAGAAAATACTGTAGATACCAACCTCTGCTAGAGATGTGGTAGTTGACACGTACCACCATACTGTGACGGTATGGTTATGTACCACCATACTTTGAATAAGATTGTTTGCACTTAACACAGAATATGGTAAACAAAATAATATATATACCAACAGACTAAAAATATATACCAAAACTTTCAAAATGATATTATTATCATAAATAACGTTATGAAAATAATTGTGAAAGCGTTTTCATTTTTTTTTACGATGTTGAGGTTGTGAACATAGCAATGAGTTCCATCTGCCCAGCACACTTTAAAGAGCAGTTTGATATCGCCAAGTTTTGCTAAATATTTAAGTAATTGTCAATTCTTAACGATATATAAAACAAGTAAAACGTGTTAACCTTACTGGGACCTCATCTTGTACCTAACTTGTTTGGATAAAAATATCTTATATTTCCAAGTTTACTGTTCATCGTATATCGATTAAAAATTCAAATATCCTTCAGTTTCTATTCGCCTTGTACATTGTAGCATTGGTACCTCTCTCCCTTTCATTAACATACGTATGTTACGAAGTATGTCATCAAGTTTTTTTAACAAATTCTTACGGATAATAGACGCAGAATTCCCTTCACAGTACTATTCCCTAATTCCTATTTGAAAAGTCTTGTATTCATAAGATTACGGTTGGGAAGGAAGTATCTAATCTTATTTTCAAGACATTGCTTTCCATTCAGAGCTATCCAGTGTGCATACCGAATTAGAAAATAACCCTTTATATGAATCAAATAAAGAAAATAAATTATTCTTAATGATTACTCACATAACCAACAAACACCGGATTCCAAATATAATGTCTTTTTATTTAAAAAGTTATTGTTGGATTTTCATGATGGTTCTGACACAAGGTGTGAATCATGTACTTATACTAGTACTGATCTACATTTCAAGAGCACTTTGACTAGCAGTATAATAATATGATGAGATAATAAAAGTTTTCAAGGTCCGTTTATCTGTCCTCCCGTGTTATGTATTTAAGAAGAAAATAAATATATAGAAGCAGTTGATTAAAAAAGAAAAATTGCACGAATTCCCTTTGTGGAAAACACAGACAAAAAAAACCAGATTGTGGTTTTAAAATGCGGTTGAAATCATTCTCCTGGAAACACAATGAGACTAGAATGCGAAGTTCAGGCGAGTTCAACGGCCGATGATGCACTATTGCGGCACCAGACAGTGTGCCATGAGGAGGAGTGAACTCGTCTGACCAGTTTGGCCGCCCTCCCGCTTCCCGCGCCATTCACCGGGGTCAGAGGGCCCTGAACCCGCCTCGTTTTCCCGCGTCCACGTGCCCCATCACTCTCCTAGCAGAGGTTTTGTGCTCTATTTCCTGTGGCCGCTTGTATCTCTGCCCCAACCTACCTGTTTGGAGCTAGACTGTAGTACAGTCTGTTCTCGCCAGGGCCTGGGCACACAAGCTCAAACTGACCCAGTGTTTACACTAGACGATTTTAGGTGGCGATTCTTGAACCTGACGACTTTCAGTCGAAAAAGTCTAGAAATCTTCTAATATGAATGCCAAGAGCGTGGCAACTGCAGATCGTCTGTTACATCTGATTATGCAATATAGCACCATCTCACAACTATTGGACATGCTCTGATGACAGCGGCTATTTCAAGCCGCCTTGAATAAGTTGTCTATATGGGCGGCGATTCTGTGAAAACTCATAGTCGTCAGTGTAAACGCTCGGTTGTATTCTAAGGTTGACGACTTTTGCGGTGGGCTTTTCCACCGCCTGACGACTATTACTCTTCAAGCATAGTTCCTAGAATTAGAACAGCCAATCACAAAACTCCTTTCTCCCATCAGGCAGAGGGAACTGTAAGCCTAATGCCCCAGTCACACTGGCGTAAAAAACGGCGTTTTTCCGTGTACGCACGTCTACGTTCTTCTACGCATTTTGGAATCTCAAAATACGCTGCAAAACGCCGCAATACCCGGAGATGCGTAAAAGAATGTCGGAATGCGCCGAAAAACGCCACAATGCGTATGGGTAGGTGCCGTATTGCATAAGGCAGGAGAGAAAAGAATTGTTTACCATTTCTGTTTCCACCTGACGATTATTGCATTATTGTGGTGCATAATTGGTCAATGCAGCCATATTGTATAAGGCATGGGAGAAAAATCGTTGACCATTTCTGTTTCCACCTGACGATTATTGCACTAAATGTATCATATATTCAGTTTGCGGTGCAGACTGCTATCATCAGAGGTAATTATCAGCAGGTGGAAACGACATATTATTCCCTGAAATCACCAGCAGTGATGGTCATCGTGTTTGGAGTATAGGGGACAGAGCCATTGTTAGTTCACGAAGCAGTCACTAGGTGGTCGGGGGACAAACCTGTATTCTGGCTCTTTGTTCTTACGAAATTCAACTGCCTTTCAATATTTTACCATGGTTCCCTTGACTCTCTACACCCATCCCAAAGCAGGATGACATAATGATTAAACCCAAGACATGATATTTTCCATATGGAACACTTTATATAAATATGTGAGCAAGGCTAAAGTTGGAACATTTCCCAATTATCACTCACTTCTTTTTTCACCTCCTTTAGTGAAGAACACCTACTTTTTCACCTCCATTAGTGAAGAACACCTACTCGGGGGGCATCATGGCGGCGCCCATGGATCATAGGCTATATGCTGTATAGTTCAGGCAGTATAAGGCCCGCTTCCATCGGCCGATTTCCTGTCACCAATCTATAGTCAGGAGCCACCGACGGACTTTTGGTACTGCTGACCCAATATCGGTCATTGGAAATGTCCCATGACTTTTAATGCTTAGATTATGCAATGTGGCACCACCCACCACTGAGTGAAAGCTTGGTCATTGAGTGAAATCTACTACCCTTCTATACCAAATGCACAGTAGGTAGCACCACCGACAGACTTTCTGGGTAACTCAAAAGATCTGCACCCTTTTCGTCAGCCAATGGAAACGGGCCTTATGGACCTTCATATGCTGCAAAAGCAAGGCATACACAGAACTCTCACCGATTTTTAAACACCGACATGCAGTCATTGGCCATGGACTCAATTAATGGCAACTCAACTTTATGCCTTGTCTGTGCCCTATTTGAAGGTCCATACAGACAGAACTGTGCTCCAAACACAATGACCATTACCGATGATTTCAAAGCCCTTTAATTCTGTCGGGCGTTGACCAAGGCAGTCACTGGCCTTATTGCATAATCTATGCACAATTAATCGGTGAACCCTTCTCTGCATGCCTGTTTCCAATCACCGATTATATATGCATTATTTCTGGAATTATAAAGGCAATTTGGTTGATTACACTGGTTGCATCATGAGCTATATCGGGGTGTATCGGGACCATGGTAACTTTTTCATGCACCCTCCCAACACGTTACGACGCACACCGACGTGCACCAACGTGCACCGATACGCTACGATATGCCTCCCGATATGCTACGATTTTGTCATTTTGTATCGCGTCGGCGTGCATCGGCGTTGGTGGGTGCCCGCTCTTAATCTTATGAAGTTTCCAGAGGGCCACTATGCTGACTTGTCTCCCAGGTCAACAGATTTTGAAGATTTCCTTTTTTAAAGAAAGTTAGTGTCAAAGACACGCATAGTGGGAGGTTATCCTATAATCTTCCATTATAAATACACCTGATTCAATCATTTCTATAGTTTCATTTACAAGGGTCACAAATACATGTAATACGAAAACGGCGAGTTATGTACCTATTATATCGGCAGATGCACATCGTCCCAGATACTGACCTTGGCCTCTTTTGGGGACATGTGTCTATGGTCAACTGCTGACCCCTTGCCGACCTCTTGTCTGTTCACACGATTTAAAATGACAACCAGGAAATAATGTTTTTATCATCCTAATAATACATAGTGTCCATAGAAAACACATGGGCAGCGTTTATCTACATACTCGGAGCATACAGATGTGTTAAATGCTGCAGGCTGCAAAACCTGGCGCATACGGAAAAATAGTGCGTATTAAAAAATAGTATGTACCAAAATGAATTCATGTCAGTACCCAACTTGTCAGGAAAAGGTGAATATCAGATTATGAACTTAAACATTAGAGATTCGAGGATAATGAATTACTTTATCTTTTGATATGTATTATCAGAAACGCAAGTAAAGAGTTGGTTCATGCAAGTAGGTCATCATATAAACTGCCATAAGGGTATACGGCATATAGCCTATGATCCATGGGTGCCGCCATGACGCCCCCGAGTAGGTGTTCTTCACTAATGGAGGTGCAAAAGAAGTGAATGATAATGGGGAAGTGTCACAACCTTGCTTACATATGTATATAAAGTGTTCCATGTGGAAAATATCATGTCTTGAGTTTAATTATTATGTCATCCTGCTCTGGGATGGGTGTAGAGAGTCAAAGGAACCATGGTAAAACATTGAAAGGCAGCTGAATTTCGTAAGAACAAAGAGCCAGAATACAGGTTTTGTCCCCCGACCACCTAGTGGCTGCTTCATGAACTTACAATGGCTCTGTCCCCTATAATAGCACCATCATATCATGTTTCATGACTTCTTTTGATATCAACAGGCATCAACCTGGACTTAGTGGTTACAAAAGGATTGGTTAATGTAAATTATGAGCTAAGTGACTTACCTATAAATGGGGCTAAACCCCAATACACATCTAACGATTCAGGATAGATTAGTTCCCAAATTGCAAAAAAGTTTGGTGAACTTGTCCCAGGTGAATTATGTAAAAACTCGGCCCATGTTGGCCACCCAATCAAGCGCCATTTACCAACCTTCTGTTGCCGGCGACTAGATTTATCAATATGTTGATAAACTTTTGGCCACAGATTTAGGAACATAGAAACCACAACTTGTCAGCAACAAATATAACATCTGAAGAAGGTGGTTTCACTAATCGTTACCTGACCCTTGCCTAGCTGTGCTAAATCTACCGACTACTACCGATTCCGTTGGGATGCCTCACCTGAGACAAATTACCATCCGTTTGTTGCCGACAAAGGTACATAAATGTGCCGAAATAGGTAGATGTGTATTGGGCTTTAACGTTCATAACCAGGCCTATTTTTACCAAAATTAACCAGGAACCAGTTACTAAAATCGTTAACGTTGAAGCGTGGACCAGCTCAGAAGATCACGAAAGTGCAGCCGTCCTAGTGGAATACCCCTTTTTAAAGACAAATGTGGGTAGGTATCGCAATGCCATCTGCCTCCACACTCAGAACTAAATTTTGACTCTCATGCTGCCATCTTGTTTCATGAAAATATAGCAGTTTCCCATAGATTCCAACTGTTAAGCACTTACCTTCTTCAGATGGCTTTCCCATAGAAGCTAGCATGGTGACATAGCATTTCTTTTTAGCATTTCTCATTTAGATATGTTCCCAATTATCATAATCCAGAATTATTAGAAAATTGCAATAGACAATCTGTGTCATCTACCCACCAAGTCAAAATGCTGCCGTTTCTCATAGACACCAATTGTAAATCACTTACCTTTTCAGATGGCCTTCCCATAGAAGTTAGCATGGTGACATGCCTTTTTTCTTACATTTTCTATTTGCTGATATACGACTTATATTATCCAGAGTTATTTGCAAAAATCAATAGAAATCACCCAACAACAAGCATTTGTCTTTAAATAAGAAATATGATGACGCGCCTCCTGGGCTTGGCATGGCACTAGTCTAGTAATTTATGTATACGTCTTACACCTGAACACTGTCTTACATCACAGAACTACCCCTTCATCGTTACATGTAATTAGCAGTATGTCCATTATGTAACAGTCATCGCTGTATATTTAAAGACAAATGATGATTTCTAACTTCTATTGATTTTTGCAAATAACTGGATAATATAAGCTTCATATATCAGCAAATGGAAAATGCAAAAAAAAGGCATGTCACTATGCTAACTAATTATTATATTTCTAATTATACACATGCTCGCATATCAGATTGAATATTCAAAGTATGGTGGTACGGCGCCATACCGGCACAGTATGGTGGTACGCCTCAACTACCACTTGCATTGCAGAGGTTGGCATTTAGAGTATTCTTGGACATAGGTGTATAGTACATCGTTATTCAACACTCATGGACGACCTCATGGATGGCTACTGTCTTCGCGAACACACGCAGATATTTTCAAACGAATGTCGACTTCATTTCGTCATAGTTGGTGCCTCCCTGCCCACCTCTGCTTTAGCAGAGACACTGAGGTTTAATTTCACCTTAGCACACATAGATCATAGAATTTTGCAGCAGTTGCAGGTACCTCCCCCCTAATGGCTTTGCACGTATTGGAAAACCAGCATAGGGATAATATTTGGCATGACACAGGTACATAGCTGATTTTACTATATACCTAATGCCGTAAGTGACGTAATTACTACACGCTGCTCTCTACCATGTACTGCACGGCTGTGCAGTAAATCACGGTTCGTTTTCCAGCATAAAATGTTTGCTATGTGCGTTGCTATGCAATAACGTCACAGCCGCATTCCACGGTCGAAGCGAAAGCTAGGGTTCATGTTGACCCTTCTGTGTCCAAATTCGACTAGAAATGGCTCTTACAACTTAATTAAGGTAAATATATTTATGTTTTTGAGGTATATAGTAAAGATAAAACGTTGTGCCTGTAAAAGTACAAATTTCGATCCTCACTCGGGCCCCGGGCCGTTTACAGCTCGGTGTAAACACCTCGCTGCAAACGGCCCGGGGCCCGAGTTCGGATCGAAATTTGTACGTTTACAGGAACATCGTTTTATTACTATCTGCGTTCATAGTTGTGTGCAAAGGCACCAGCAAAACCTTTAAAATCTCATCGCCTTCTCTCTGGACAATGGGATCGGAAAACTACAGTTATAATTATCTTCTAAGTAAGGGAAGAAATGAATCCTAAGGATAGAAATTTGTCTGAGTAGAGACATTCAAAAACGAATAGCAAGTTTGAGTTTATTTCTACGCGAGAATCACACTCTCGTGGCCCTTCAGTCTCCAGGCCTAGGTCTGGTTTACTATGTCTCTATGTGTGGGAGCAACTCCAAGCGGATCCTACAAAATTCTAACGTTTTATATGTGATAGATAATAACCCTTTTACCAGGCACAGAAAAGTTCCTAGAATATCAAACGGGCCCCAGATGTGAGAAGGGACTGCGCTGACATACAAGTGACGTGGGAGGGACTCGATACACGCTCCAGTCTCACAGTCATGTCGGCCATATTGTCAAACTTCAACAGATCGGTATGCAGGGGAGGGAAATCTCACAGGCTTACGGGCATTCCCCAGCATTTCTATGCTCTTTTTAATTCTTATTTCATTTAAAGACACTCCTTCAATATGATACAGAGCTGATAGTGGGGTTTTCCATGTCTAGATGCCATATCAAATTCGGCATTTCATTTCTTTAGTATATCCGTTTCTTCGTATTTGTCCTTTTATGGTCTTATTGTTTTTTGTCTATGCACTTTTTCTCTGTTTGGCAAGTACGAGGAAGAACGCCCATGATGTAGGGCGATTTGTATTTGTGTTTTCGACTGATTAAAACAAAATAAAAAGAAATAATGATATAATCCTGAGTACGTGTATATGTGTTGATAGCAGAGTAATGCCACAGAGTACTTACCACAGCAGAGTACTCTGGAATGCCCTGCCTGAAGACAAAAAACATAGTTAAATCTGCACTCGTACAGCACGTAGCGAACGAGGGCTGAACATATGTTATACTGCACCACATTGCATCTCATCGTCGTCATTCTTCTTTTTTCTTAGAGAAAGATTAAAGAAGAAACCAACAAGTTTTGGTCAAAGTCGTCGTTCTCCATGAGTTTGATGCGGTGTGATATCAACGAGGCGACAGCTGCGTGAATATCACATAGCATTCAAACGAGTTGGAGAATGACTTCTTTGACCAAAACGAGTCGCTTTCCGTATTTATCCCACCCCTGTACACACTAAAAGAATGGACAGCACGCAAGGTATAGACCATGGAGAACGGACTGCAGTACTTGTACGGGCATGAAGAGCGAGTTCCCAATGTTAAGCCTATGGGTTTTTATTCCAGGGGTGAGATAAAACACTATACCACTGTCTACATGATCACTGTTACAATACCTGATCTATATAGTGTATTATATATGCTACGATATGATGTACTACCTTCGCTAGTGTATATCATAGATGCTATTCTCTTATTGCTACAGAGCTGCAATCTTCATCCAGTATGCCTGTATTTTGCTTGTTTATAGTTCTTCATTTGGTAACGGGTTATTCAATATTATACGGAAACTGGCTCCATATTTCTGATACATTGAACAACTGGCATCATAGCTCCAAGACAGACTTGGAGGTGATAGTAGTAAACTTCACTTAAATGGTAACAAACGAGACCAAAACCAAAATTCTAGCCTCGAACCCCCATAACTTTAGCACTAAGCCTCGTTCTTACTTGCCTCCGGAAATAGTGTTTTGAGCATGTTGGCTCCCTTTTAGGGCTAGATTGGCCGCTAGATTGGCCACCCACCCATGTCCCTACAGAGCTACCACTTATGGTTGAAACATCTCGTGTCCAGGATCTCTTATTCTCAGTCCAAGTTGGCCCAAAAGACAAAAATCGCCCTCGTCATATTCTTTATGACTTGCTGATGTCTTTCTATTTTTTATGAATGGCGTCAGCAGGGGTCCTCGAATTTCGTTGTATGTTACTGTAAATTAAGCTTTGGTCACATTTACAATAAAGTTTTTAGTGCCATTAATCAAAGAAACTGATCAACACAAGCTGCAAATTTATAACGTCGTATTTTTCTATTTCTGTCCAAACATTGCTAGATAACAGTATTGGCCCGTTTCCACAGGCCGACGAAAACATTTTTTTAGTTCTACCGATAGCCTTTTTCAATTTTGTTTCAGCAGTGCCCATCGGTGGAGCCTGACTGTAGATCAGTGAAGGCCAATGTAAATAGTGTTTAGGAGAACCCCAAAATTCTACATCGTTTTCGTCGGCCAATGGAAACAGCCCTTAAGTCGTAGTTTCTACCACTATCCACACAATGCCAGATAATAGTATGTGACAAGTTTGCTCAGATTGATTCCTTCGGATTCCACTAGATGTCGGATCATCCTCAATCTGTCGGTGAGATGTGCTGCCAATAGACAACGATAGGTGGCAGCAGTAGTAGTACGTTGATAAATTGGCTGGTTCCCCCTGCTGCTAAGAGCTAATTCCGCCGTGCCCCCTAGCGGACCGGGGAACCAGCGTAGTTGATAAATAGCCTGTAGTGCGGCCACCACTCACCAGAGTTCACGGCTAAAGGTTAGCGTGCTCTGTGCGCCCAAGCGGTCGTGAAAGAGACTAGTTGATAAACAGTCGTAGGTAGCCTAAAGGAAAGTAAAAGATACTAAGGCTATTGCTACATTGGACATAGTTCCCTTTTAATACTTTTTTTAATTAGTTGACTTATCCAACGGTTCGTAGTTCTAGATCTGATCTTAATGGATATAAACGGTGCTTACTGAGACCACACAAAATGTATAAATTGAAATTGAAATTTTTCTTAGTTTATTGATAATTCATGTCGTGGCTTTTCTATCTATATTAGCATATTTTGTGGAGTTATGCATGAACCTAACAGACAAGCATTAATATAGATTGACACACATGTAAATACGATCCTTTTTTATTTGCTATTATATCTCTGACGAGAGTTCATGTTTATTCCGACGTTGTTTCGGAAAGCACATTTTGATAGATCGATGAGTCAATATATTCATATTTGATCATTACAAGAATATAGCTTCCTCTTATTAGTATAATCAATAGATCACACTTCACACAGTATCATGTCTCTATAAATACCCAATGCCACGACAGTGCATATTGTAAAAGCACATATCTGCATCATGCAAAGAAACCCTCCATTATTGATCATGTACGAATATTACTTATTGCAAGTGGCACATCACGTATTCCAGAGTGTCTTTCAAATGAAATTTGCATATCGGGTGTGACGTCACGGACACGGTTGACTGGGCGCCGCCATTTTGAGTATAACTCATCTGGGGTTGTCTCCGCTGACAACGTGAGCTGTTTACATAACACTGAAGACATTGTGCGGCAACCGGGCGGCTTCTACCGGTTCCTGGAACTCCCTGTATTCAGGTGGCTCTATATTCTATTGGGCAGGTACATACACCATATTGACCCTCCAGACATTACTGAACTCCCTATTATCGCCCCGGTTAAGTATAGTATCTGCCCCCGACAGGCTGGCCACATTACGACCGCACAAACCAGTTTTCCAATTTATAATTGGAGAAACTGAATATAATTTCGGACTTACATGTAGAAATAGCTGAAAATTCCATTTCTGGCATCGGATTTCCAATTTGAAGATTTATGAAAACCGTTAAACTGCAAATATTGTGGGTTGTGGGTCAAGGGCCTATCACCATATAACGACGGCAACCAGCGACCACCAGATCCTATAAACAGACTGAGTTATGGGATACCTTAATATGATCTATTGACTTTCAGATAAAAGCTGTCGTATGCTCCGAGGAGTTGACGTTTAGTAATATCTGAGCGTATGGTCGCTAGAATGTCTTAAGGTGACTTTATATTCTATTGGGCAGGTACATACACCATATTGACTTCTAGATAAAAGCTGTTGTATGCTCTGAGGAGGTGATGCGTAGTAATATTAGAGCTGCTGGGCAGGTACATACATATTATTGACTTTCGCAAAAAAAAAGCCAATGTATGCTCCAAGGTGTGGATGCGTAGTAATATCTGAGGGTTGTGGAATGCCATCGCTTTAGGTGGCTTTATATTCTATTGGGCAGGTACATACACCATATTGACTTTCAGATAAAAGCTGTTGTATACTCCGAGGAGGTGATGCATAGTAATATTAGGGCTATTGGGCAGGTACATACATATCAATGATTTTCGCAAAAAAGCCGATGTATGCTCCGAGGAGTGAATGTGTCGTAATATCTGAGGGCCCTGGAATGCCCTTCAGTTTTAGGTGCAGGTGTACACCATATTGACTCTCAGATAAAAGCTGTTGTATGCTCCGAGCAGTTGACGTGTAGTAATATCTGAGCATACGGTCGCTGGAATGTCCTCCTTCAGGTGGCTTTATATTCTATTGGGCAGATAATAGAGGGAAACTATGTTCCGGTGAAAGGAAGTCAAAGTTACGAGGTAAGGCTTGGAAAAATTACTGCCCAAGGCCCTGGCCGCGGGCAGTAATTTTTCCAAGCCTTACCGAGTAATTTTGACTTCCTTTCACTGGTACTTGGTTTCCCTATTCCTATATACCTTCAAATGTGGTTTAATAAGAGACAATCTGATTGGTCTAAATGTCAACCTTGGGTAGTATACGGCAACCTTGGGTAGTATACCAACCTTGGGTAGTATCAGATAGTTACTCCACCCCCCAGAGCATGGTGTAAGCATAGAGTGTACAGCCATAGGTATATAGGAATACAAAATATTGAATTTTAGATAAAAGTCACGTATGCTCGGAGGAGTTGATGCATAGTAATATCCGAGCGTATGCTGATGGTCATTTGAATTCCCTGCCATCAGGTGGCTTTATCTAACGGGCAGGTACACACACACCATATTGAGTTTCAGATAAAAGCTGTTGTATGTTCCGAGGAGATGATGTATAGTAATATTAGAGCTATCGGGCAGGTACATACATATTATTGACTTTCGCAAAAAAGCTGATGTATGCTCCGAGGAATGGATGCGTAGTAATATCTGAGCATATGCTGAGGGTCACTCGAATGCCCTCACTTTAGGTGGCTTTATATTCTATTGGGCAGATACACAAGATTGACCTTCAGATAAAAACTATTGTATGCTCCCAGGAATGGATGCATAGTAATACACGAGCACTTACTTTGCAGAATAAACTCCGAGGACCATACAACATCATTTATCTTAACCCAATCTATATTTATTTATATCCACCATATCCTGAGAAGTGGCGTACCAATATTAGTTCATTTATTATGAATGCACTATCTTTTCGTATGCCCTGGCTTTTGCAGCCCGGAGCATACAACATATTTAAATGCACCTGGGTATGTGTTTTCTATGGACACTTTGTATTAGGTGGATATATCTGTATGCTCCGGGTATGGTGATACATATTCCCTTTGTGTTTTCTATGAACACTCTGTATTAGGTGGGTATATCGGTTTGTTCTGGGTATGGTGATATGCACTCCCTATGTATGTTCTATGGACAATTTGTATTAGGTGGATATATCTGTATGCTCCGGGTATGGTGATGCACACTCCCTTTGTGTTTTCCATGGACACTTTGTATTGGGTGGATATATCTGTATTCTCCGGGTTTGGTGATACACACTCCCTTTGTGTTTTCTATGGACACTTTGTATTAGGTAGATATATCTGGATGCTCCGGGTATGGTGATACACACTCCCTATATGTTATCTATGGACACTTTGTATTAGGTGGATATATCTGTATGCCTCGGGTATGGTGATACACATTCCCTATGTGTTTTCTATGGACACTTTGTATTAAATGGAAAATAAAATGTGGGAGCCATTAATAGCAGCCAATAAACTCTGTTTCCTTCCTGGAATCGGCAATGGCCATAGATCACAAGAGCTCTGCCATGATATAATCTTCCCAATAGGACAATATGATCGAGTTGATAATGTATTTCCTGTTGAATGGACTTCTTATGGGATACATTCTGTATAACCTCACCCGACGTATATATTGCACCAATATCACATGTACGTCAGAGTATATATTGTATCAATATGCAATGGAACAGAATCCCCAACAAGATTAAACATATCAATACGTACACGAGCTTTAAGTGGTCCCAGAAAAAGTTTATTTTATCAAAACTGTTTGATCAATAAAAGGGGCGAGTCGTTGCGGACTTGACTCGTTGTGCAACAACAATATGTTTTATTAGAGGTTATAAAGGTTTTCTATGTTATAAATCCATGTGGAGAGCCCACAGATGCTGTAGGTACTATTTATGTTATACTGTCGACCTAGGAGTCAATCACTCATTATAAGTGAAAGGTGTATGTTGGTGGTATCCCCGAAGGTTAATAGCTACTACTTTGTAAATTTTATGAAGCTACTAATTATAGTGTGTCAAAGTTAATAATATGTCTTTTTTGGCGTATGTAAACAGGAACCAATGGTTATAACATGGTGACGTGGGATTATAATCAACTGTATCCAAAAATGTATATTGTCCACTGCATGGACACTGAAACCAGCCTCTATTGACTGATGTCCATGTAGTCTAGAATTTGGAATATAAAAAAAAAAAAAAAATATATATATATATATATAATTAATATAAAACCAAAAGGTTTACCAACAGTTTCACATCTTTCAGCTAACACACTCCTTACACCGGCACTGACCTGGGAGCTGTTTCAAAAGTCGAGTGAAGTCTATCTTTTTGAAACAGCTCCCTGGCCTTGTTTTGTCAGCCTACCCCTCTACAACAACTGTCCAGCCTCAAAACCGCCGCACGCACATCTGCCCCAACACAACTCCCTGCATATCCTGAAACTATGCTATTCTCCCTATATTTAAGGCAATAATAACTTTTGCTATATATAGTGGTTTAGGCTGCAGTTCACAGAACAACCGTGCTTAGAAAGTAAAATATTTGAAAATATTTTTTGAATCAAAAGAATGATGGTCTTATCATAAGTAATCAATCTAACAATAATCGATCGGGTTTTAGTAAGACTTTATAATAAAAACTGCAAATATGATATGACATTTTCTGTAGATTGACAAATGACATGATATCGTTTTTCTTTGGAGTTATCGTATCGTCCAGCACCAGCACAAGATACTTGACCTTGAAACACAATGTTGTAATATTGGACCATATAAGAAAAGACTAAAGCAGAAATTGTATTTGTAATGAATCTGTGTGGTTGACATCAGTAGAAGGGAATCATCTCATACATTACCTCCACCCTCACTTTGTTACTTTTTGTATATTGTTGTATATTACATGACGGTATTGTTCTTGTCAGTGACATATGTGATTGGTCATAGAGGACAAACCTGCTGTCAGCAGAAGTTTCCTGTACTTTTTGTGCATCAATAATAAAAAATAAAAAAAATAAATAAACGAACGACCTTTATTCACCAGCATCCAGTACCTCAGTCTAGTCTGCATTGATTCGTAATTAAAAGTTGCGAGTCTCCGACTATATTTCGCTGAAGTCGTGCATACAGCTCTAAATCAGATTGTTAAACCATTGTAATGTAGACTCAGAAATGCTAATCCCCATCGACAACATCTAAGTAGCTCTTGCACTTATAACATAGAGATTTAGATGAAGAATGCCATTGGCAAAATGGAAGCCCAGCAATGGCAGTGGTGACCTTTGCCCGACCCAAACGATATATAATCATAACTACTTTTATTATATAATATGCATACGCAAGAGCTTACGCGTGCACAAGTGTTTACACAGTAAAACGAAAGTGATGACTGCCTGTGTTTTAATCTTTCATGTATTCTGTATTACAAAAAGCTACGTTTAAGCAGGACCTTTTCAACCATCAACATAATCTGAGATATCTAGATAAAGCCTTAATATTCATGTTGCTATTCATCTTCGATATCCATGTTCCTGCAAAGAAACTGAGAAGAAATTGAATAAAATTCCCTTGACACGCCCCCCCCCCCCCCAAAGAAAAAAAAGAAAGAAAGAATAATAATAATAATAAAATAAATAATTAATGGGGAAGAAAAACAAAAAAAAAACAGCCAACAGTATATCCCTAATTTTCTCATTTTGTATTACCAACCATCAAGAATCATTATAAAATCATTACTCATCTATATCTCGCGGGCAATCAGCTAAATACATAACCACAAAGCCATGCTACTGCATCGGTTAATTATCTCTTATATCGATTTCTTAATACAACTAACTATGAATATCTTACAAGTGGTTAAAAAAAGGTCAGGCAGGAGAACATGTGTATGTGATCAATGATTCATTCGTTAGACACATCATTGTAGGTTCCACCAAACACCTCGGTGTACCATGTCACAATTACCACAGATACCAAATAAATAACTCAGTTTTATTATCATGAATATATGTGTGTAATTTATTTTATATTGATGTGCGTGTACGCTCATATCTCCCTTAGATACCAAAGTTGATTAGATAAACTGCTGTCCACTTGAATCATCCAAAATAAACACGTCGCGGACAATTTAAAGGCATGTCCTACAATACAAAATGGTGCCACCTGGTGATTTTCAAATACTAGCCATTATTAATCCAGACTGGTTCCTATTGACATACTTGATTAACAAGTGAATGAAATGTAATATTATATTCAGTTTGTCTCAACCCAATATCTCAAATAGGTTTATTTATATTTGTCTGATTTATGTAGAAAATGTACTGAAAAATATGATAATTCAATTCATTTCAATTCCTTCATAAAACACGACAACATATAGCTTTCTAAATCAAAATATATAGTACTTTACATCTGCAATATTCTGTGAAGGGTTGAAAAAAGAAGATATGAGTTTCATTATGTAAAAATCAACTTTAACAAATTTCAACATATTCTATTATGATTTCATCATGAATCTAATCTCTGAATCAGATATTAGCACGGTGACTTCCGTTATTCAAATCAGCAATGTGTTCTACAATACTTGGAAATCATTTTATCTCACTCCTGGTATTTTTCTCCATAGACTTAACATTGGGGACTCGTAACGAATGCCCACGATTATGTCACAAATGATAGCTTATTAGTCAATGTTAAGGATGAGATAAATTCAGAAACCCATTCAAGTTTAGGGTCAGAGCTCGATCCCATCTCATTTGAATCACTGTGTAATTCACGCTGCTTCACGTTGCGAATTACTGCGTGATTCAAACTCGATTGGATATGAGCTCAGACCCTAAACTCTCATAGGTTCCCTCTATAATAACCAATATCCAGGACATTGACATGGGTTTAGTTCTAAGGCCTGGCGTCCACCTACTACGATAGAAATTTAGACCTCCCGATATGTCTCCGATATTTTCTTTTTGTATCGGTGCCAAAAGATGCAAAATCGTAGACATATGTCTAGACATGCCAATCTACCATGTATTGTATGGGTTTTTTATCTGTGCCTAGTCACAGAAATGTGGTCAACTGCCCCGATATTAGGTGACCTTCGGACGCGATTTTGATTTTTTATTGGGAGGTGCATCGTAGACCATATCGGAGCCATATCGTAGTAAGTGGACGCCAGGTCTGAGAGTGAATTATCCAATATGCCTTTAATGTCCGATGTCTGAGTGGCTTCCAACACCAGTTGAATAACACATGAGGCGATCTTTTTTTTTTATCCCCACGACAGTTTGCACTCCTACACCTCACACATCATGCAGCCATATTACCGCTCTCCCGAAATACAATCGAGTATTTCATCAAAATGCACCAATAAATCACTTCTCCTCCATTAAATCTGCAAAAGCCAGAGCCTCACATAGTTAAGGGTGATATAATGCTCCAGTGTACGAGCTGCCAAGCCGGTGGTGCCAATATAATATGCTTTTATTATAAGCTCCAGATACTTGAAATCCCACCTCCAGTGGCCTTGACCTAGCTGCTGTAGACCATGGAGGAGAGGTGTGTGGTGGTGGTGGTGGTGGTGGTGGGATGGGGGGGGGGGGGGGGTCGCCGCATGCAAGTTTGATGGCGCGTTGCCACGCACGGAACCAGGGGTAACGTCCCTAACACACTGGAGGAAGTTGTGGCGGCCCTGGAGGAGACTTCCACCATAAACCTGCCGCACACCTCCAGCTGCTCCAGTCCGGGATTATATCCTCCAGGTAGTGCACCGAGCCCGCACACCGCACACGCCCCGTCGAGCCGTCCCCCGTCCCCGTCTCCGTCCCGCCCCGCGCCGCCGCCACCCTCCAGGTAAGACCCGGGAGGAGAGCTCCCCGTGCCCGTGTCGGAGCTACGCCTTTACCGTGTGTTTTTTCTTATATTTGATTTTTATTCTGGAGGTCATGTAAGCTATTTCCACAGTGCTCCCGAAATCACCATGCACACCGTGCATTTCTCTTTTTTTTCTATTTTTTTTTTTTTTTAAATTTGATTTCTATTCTGGAGGTCATGTAAGCTATTTCCACCGCGCTCCCGAAATTACCATGCACACCGTGCATTTATCTCATTTTTCTAATTTTTTTTTTTCTTATATTTGATTTTTATTCTGGAGGTCATGTTAGCTATTTCCACAGTGCTCCCGGAATTACCATGCACACCGTGCATTTATCTTCTTTTTTTCAAAATTTTTTTTTTTAAATTTTATTTTTATTCTGGAAGTCATGTAAGCTATTTCCACAGTGCAACAGACAGGAGATTTACCATGTCGGTATCGGAACTCTGCCTTTACCGTGTACACTGTGTATTTCTCTTCCACTGCGCGAAAACCACATATATCCATATATACCCCATCGTGTAGGTGCATGTATCGGCTGTATATTGACACGTTTCCTCTTCCATACGTCAGCGTAATGGCTGTATTTACCGCAAAGCGTATATGAAGAGAAATATCATTCGGGGAAATGTATACATATATATTATAAGCTCTTGGTTTTCGTGTAGTGTTCTTTTTTCTTATTTGATTTTTTTTTAAATTTGATTTTTATTCTGGAGGTCATATAGGCTATTTCTCCAGTGCTCCAAATAGGACATTTACATGCATTACTGTAAATACACAGGACTAGGAAACATGACAGACATGGAAAAAGAGTTTTTCCATTTGTATAGATGTATGCCGTTGTATCAACGGTTAACATGAAGACCAGAGAATGTAGGCTCAAGTAGTGCCTATTTTCATGGTGCTCGAGGCTGGGGATTTACATGCATTCCCTTGCCTGTGAATATACAAAGCTATACAGTATGACAGACATGAGAAAATGTAATTTTATTTGCATAAATATATGGTTGTATCACCAGTTAACATGAGGAACAGAGAAACAGGGAAACAGGGCAGGCCCCATAAGTGCTGTATATTGGCACATGAATACATCATAATCATTATCAGACTAAAGTTCAAAAGAAATCTAGCGTCACAGATAAACAAATTGGTGAGTATATTGACAAACAGTTAACGAATGAACCTAATGTTATCGACTGGAGCCATCCCACTGATTTTTTAAATAATGGCAATCACATGGAATATAGAGGTAATAAGTCAGCCATAAGTTCATAGGTATTCCGGTTTATAGGTGCCAACAACATGGAGACAAAAAAATTACCTTCAAAGGCCATGCGGAAGTGTGTGTTGTGTAGCGCTCATGAATGTTTCACACTTCACTCTCGCAGTACAATACACACCACCTGGGGCCCGTTTAATAATTTAGGATCGTACATGTAGACCCTTTTCTGTACGCCATAGAGACCGAGGGACAATGCGAGTCAATTTCATTCAACACTTATGGACGACCTTATGGACGGCCAATGCTGTCTTAGCAACAGACTTAAATATTATAAGACGTTAACCCTTGTACGAGGTACAGAAAAGGGTCTTCATGTACGATCCTAGATTATGAAACTGCCCCCTGCTTAGCCTCTTTTGAGGCATTTCCACCTGTCGATGATAACCCTACCGATTATTTGCACTCTGTACAAAAGTCGGTCGGTGGTTCTACTTGAGAAACTCTTGTGACAGGTCAGGTATGAGCAGTCGAAGACTTCCCTGGAAGGTCATGCAGTCCTCACGGACGAGGTGCGACCAGTCGAGCGTGTTGAAGATGGGATGGTCCTGTGTCCTGTAGTCGGACATGTTGATTGAGGCGTTAAAGGCTGGACCCAGTGTGCCGTTTTGCATCAGGTTCACAGTTTGCGGGTGTTCACAGTGACACTGAAAAATAACACCGCTAATTAGAGACGGCCAATCAGGGACTTTGCATCTAATGTGGCATTTCCACCTGCCAACGAAAACCGCACTGATTATGTGCACTCTGTACAAAAGTCATTCAGTGGTTCTATTTAAGAAACTATCAGTGTATTATCAGTGGCAGTCAGTGAATAGGCCATTTTTTTAAAAGAAAACTGAGGTAGTCGATTACCAGCTTTGGACAAGTCAAGTTCATTTCGCTAAATGAATTTTACTAAATTCAATACAGAGACATTTCATCTGTGGTACAAACATTTGGTTAGTTGTACAAGATAATATAACATTGGAGGCAAAAATCATTTAACATTTCTGTTTCCACCTGACGATTATTCCACCAAAATGTTTCGCATAATCGGTCGGCGGTGCTAAATGCCATGATCGGTGGTCATTATCGGTAGGTGGAAACGCCGCATCAGTCATATCATTGGTCACATGCCGACTCCACATCCCCACTCCTCCCACACAAGACCTGTGTTTGTTGTTATTTACTTGTAGTAATGTTTATTCTTCATTAAATTATTCCCATTTCGCCGTGGGAACACCACTTCCCGTGTCTCACGCACGTAGGCTGGACGTCGCTCACCCTCTGCTGGCATTTAGTGCATAATTAATTTCCGTAGTTCCTTGAGTAGGTCTCGTGAATATTGAACACATTTCCGGCTGGCACTGCTTACAGTTATGGATGCTGGTTGCCGTGCAACCTCATGGCACACTTCTCCAATATCGACCCACTTTGAAACAGTTTAGTCAATTCCTACATGTTATCAAGGGCGTGGGAGTTAGTGTAAATTGTATTTGATATACCTTGGTATGAACGATATATCTCACACCACAATCTAATTCGGAGATGAGTAGAGTACTCACATATAAATACATCATTTAGTATCATGTGTGGACCAATGCTCTAAGATTTTATTCCTAGGGATATTTCCGGCTTCATTGATGTCGACAGTGCCTATAGAGCATGTATAATTCATGGATCCCCAGTTCCTGGTAATATTGATAGGCTACCATAGAACTTAGCGCAGTGAATTAAGTCCTGCTTTTAGGACGGTGATGCTATTTATAAAGAAGATTAATCCCACAAATCCTTTATTCCTATACAGTAGAACCCCGCGTAAGTGGCCACCCGCCGTTCCGGGCCAAAGTGTCCGCTTACGCGGGGTGTCCGCTTACGCGAGGTTAAAATAAACATCCGTTCCGAGCAAAGGTGTCCGTTAATGCAGGGTGACCGCTTACGTGGGGTGTCTGTTAGGCGGGGTTCTACTGTATACCCAATTCCAAAACTCTATAAATACAAACCGCTGCTGGAGGTGCAGTAATTATGAGTTATGTAGTGAGGGTGATGTTTTTGTCCTGGGCTGACCACGTTTTAAAAAAAGCACTGGGACGAAAACACAGCTGTTGCAGTTACTCGATAAGGGTTGCCATTTTTTGGGGGGCTATCATAGGTAAAGAAATAACCATTTTTATCGATATTTGAAGGCATATAGGAATAAGGAAACGAAGTACCAGTAAGCAAAAGTCAAAGTTACGAGCTAAGGCTTGGAAAAATTACTGCCCAAGGCCTTGGTCGCGGGCAGTAATTTTTCCGAGCCTTAGCTCGTAACTTTGAACTTTTGCTCACAGGAACATAGTTTCCCTTCTATTCCTTATGCAATAGGATTTTCCAACATTGCTCATATAAGCTTCTTTAAGGGGCTCTTCCACCAGTATACAAGATATAGCAAGATTTGTCAATATTTGGTTGACTTGTTAATTAAGTCTTGCTACGTATTCAGAAATGGCACAATGGCTATGTGCCCTATAGCCTATACAGTATAACTACCAGTAAAATCAATTGGAGGGGTGTTATTATAGGTTTCTAGCTGCATTAGGCTATATTTCCATTGACCTTTTAGCTTTAACCTTAATTTAGATGTGTATACATTCAAGTAATTGGTCCGGAAATTATCTTTGATATTTTCAACTCAATTCTCCATGATCATAAAGCAACCTATACTGAAGCAATTCGAACAATTACAAGGAATTTCAATGCAGCATTAACGAATCGATTGGCCGTAGCGTAAGATCTTACCTTCTGCATTTTGAAGGACACCAAAGCTTTCCTTGGACGTTAATCTCCTTCATAGATTCCTTTCCTTTAATACCCAATGCCAGAACATAAATAAGCAATGAGAGATCTCAATTAAACTCCAGCTTAACATCAGAGGAAGACTGGGTGCTGTGTTGTACCTGTTGCTGGGTTGGGGTGAATGGGAGCCAGAGGGAGCCAAGGGGAGCCAGGGGGAGCCAGGGGGAGCCAGGGGGAGCCAGGGGGGAGCCAGGGGGAGCTGGGGGTAAAAGGGGTGAGGAGGGTGAGGGTGTGGTAGGCAGGGGTTAGACTGGCCTCAGTCCCTGTATCCTACCCCTCCACCCCTTCTGAGTGACACTTTGATTCATGGGCTAGTCAGAGAAGGACACATTCTATAATGAATTGTATTTAGCTTTTAGACAAATAAACCAGCGGTTGTAGAACAGTTATGTTTAGGTATAGGTTCAAGGTTAGACTGGCCTCAGTCCCTGTATCCTACCCCTCCACCCCTTCTGAGTCAGAGAAGGACACATACTATAATGAATTGTGTTCCCATTTTCTTTTAATTTAATGAATGTTCATAATCAAAGACTTGAGCAAGTCTAGGCAGGGGTGTAAAGAGTACCCTGGATGCGCCATGACGTGCACATCGATTTCTAAAGGGCCTGGAGAGGGTCGATGGAGAGACTGAGGCGTGGGTGGGATCTTTACCTCCGTCTGGCTCATTCAGAGGTAGAACAGTGTCAGTTTTTAGATTAGCACTACTTTAAATCGACCGCCTCCTTTTAGAGATATACCTTGAGAGTTTGCTGTTGATGGCTGAAAGTACAAGTTATCGAACTTTCCAGCTTGCCCCTTTGTTTCTATAGAGAACCCTTCTGATATCAGTATAAAGGGGGTGTTCCACTGGACCGACGGTAGCCGATTCCGTAGCCAGACAATCGCCGATAATTATCGGATGCCCTAAAATTTCTCAAATCCTTGAAAATGGTCATTTATTAAACTATTATTATCAGAATTAAATAAATTACAATAAGTGAGCTTCCTCTTAAGGAACAATTGATCGGGTGAGAAATCGGACTGGTGGATTTTGCCCTTTAGCCATTTCTAACTGGCCGACGAAAATAGTACCGTCTAAATGTCAGTGAAAGCCTGTTTCCATTGGCCGACGAAAATTGTGTAGATTTTTTGAGTTCCCAGAAAGTCTGTTGGTGGTGCCACCGACAGTGCGTCACTGTTGAAAAATCGGTAAGGGTAGCAGATTTCACTCAGTGACCAAGCTTTCACTCAGTGACCGGTGGTGCCACATTGCGTAATCTAAGCAGAAAAAGTTGTGGGTCATTTCATGAGCTGGGTCGCTTCCATTGACCGATATTGGGTCAGCAGTGCCAAAAGTCTGTCAGTGGTTCCTGACTGTAGATCGGTGATGGGAAATCGGCTAATGGAAACGGGCCTTCAGAGTGTTTTATGCTTAGTTTCTGCAGCATTTGACAGGTCTGAATCGACTTCCATGACATGGTATTAAAAACATGTGATCCTGCTTGCTGGCCTCCTTATGGCTACTTAGGCCTCTTAGGCCTCTTAGGCCTCTAAGGTACTTAGTCAACTACTCACCAGTGAGTCAATCTGTCTCACCAAAATGCCCCTATAGATTTTAAGTGGGATTCACACGGTGGAATTCACGTACCTCACAGGCCGTTTGTCTGAGATAATTCCTGTTGAGATTCGGTACTGGAACACAATCTCCTCATGTGAATGACAGGGTTCCCTTTTGCTGAGATAACTTTTTTTTCTTGCAATTGTCGGCGACAATCACCCCTAACAAGGAACAGAATCTCATGAGATTTTGACTTTAAACAGGTTTGAAATTTAGAGCGATATTTTGGTAAGACAAATGTATTTCACACGTTCTCCCCCAATCTCTGAGTCTCAGTGGTCTCATATAACACCTATTCACATGGGGAAGTACCCTGAGTCGGCGACTGTGTACCCTGTGTACCCTGTATACCATGTGTAGGGGTGTAGGGGTGTAGGGGTGAGACTATGTACCTGTTAAGTCTTCCCAAGTGATTTGAATCCGCCATGTTACCCTGAGATTGTGGAACACCCCAATCTGTGAAACTTTGTACCCAGCTGGAAATAGTAGCTGACTGGTGCAAAGGTGTGAAGTACACCGGTCTCAGGTCGATTTGTCCCACCGTGTGAATCCCACTTTAAGTAGATTTCACACGGTGGGATTCATGTACCTCACAGGGTTCAAAATCTCATGAGATTCTGTTCGTTTTAGGGGTTAATGTCGCCAAAATTTGCAGGGGAGTGTGTATCACCACGAATACGCTCGGATATTACTGAGTATACAGCCACTTGTATCTGAAACCAGTCAATATTGTGTATGTAAGTGCTGCACTATAATTCATATCTCATAGTGTCAACTTCTACTGCCACTTTCAAGTAGAAACTTTGGTCGTAAGTATCAGACGAAGAAACAATCTCGAGATAGGACCAACATCCATTCTCTTTTCTCATAATCTTCAAGGTGTGCACTGACAACCTTAGACTTGACATCTTTCCAATGGATATCAGAGCGGTAAATACCACTTAAGCGATAACCTTCTGAACCCAACTGTCATAATGCCTAATCCTCAGGAGAACACTAAGGCTTGGCGTCCACCTACTACGATAGAAATTTAGACCTATCGATATGGCACTGATACAAAAAGCAAATATCGAAGACATATCGGGAAGGTGCAAAATCGTAGACATATGTCTAGACATGCCAATTCACCACGCATTGTATGGGTTTTTTATTGGTGTCTAACCACAGAAACATGGTCAACTGCCCCGATATTAGGGTACCTTCCGACACGATTTTGATTTTTTATCGGGAGGTGCATCGTAGACCATATCGAAGCCATATCGTAGTAGGTGGACGCCGGGCCTAACCTGTCAATGAGTAAGTAGCGAAGAGGAAACCAAGAAGTGTTAGTCAAAGTCGTCATTCATCATGAGTTTGATGCGGTAGCCGAGTGAATATCACATAGCATTCAAACGAGTTGGAGACCAAAGACTTTGACCAAAACGAGTTTCTTTCTATTTTTTCTCACCCCTTTAAACACTAAAAGAATGGACAACACACATATAGACCATGTAGAACAGACTGCAATACTCATAGGGACATGAAGAACGAGTTCCCAATGCTAAGCCTATGGGACATGAATACCAGGGGTGAGATACCAATGTATAGTCAACACTACTACTGTTAGGTTCATATCCCCAAGACGACATAACAATAGAAACTATCGACTTATGAATGCATGACGTGAGCAAAATGCCGCAGGAACTCCAGTCATGAGATCACAATAAAGCTCCCCATATAGCAGACGACATTTGGCAACAGCCAGTCCCATATAGTATTGAATTTGGATGAAGGTTATATGCTGAGCCTATTCAGATACATTATTATAGAACATGCTAGCAGTGCAGTGGAACAAACATGCATATAGGGCGTGGACTATGAACAGTAGCTTATTTGTTAGCTGCAAGCTTATATATACTGGGTTTTTTTGCAATGTTTTATTTGCAATATCTAAAAGTAAACGGACATTGCCATTATCTAATTGCAAGAAAACGTAATTAGAACCGATAGGCAAATTTGAGGTCAAATATGTCTCCCATAATGAAACATGGTATCAAACTGATAGGATATTGTTTCATATAATTTGCAATTCGTAAGCATATACAAACCGGAGCTTTCCTTTTGTGGAGGAAAGGAAAACTATGTAAGTTATTTTTGCTTGTGTTAATGAAGTATCAATGGGACCTTATGGGCACCTATTGTTAAAGGAAAACTTTGCTTGACAGTTTAGATGCAGGGAGTGAAGCTTATAGCATCAATGGGAGAACCCCTCTTAGTAGAAAATGAAGAAGAAGTTAGTAGTGTTAGTGTTTATTGCACGACGGGAGGGTCGTGTGTTACTGCGCGAGGCGATAGCCGAGTGTAATGAGAAGCCGACCTGACCGGAGCGCGATAAACACTCACACTACTGACTCTAGTTCAGTTTAGTATTTATCTTACCCCTCTCCAATAATTCGTTTGTTACATGCATACAATAAATAACACCTTACTGCACGCTCGCCCGAATACAGTGACCTAATGTTAAGCCGATGGCGATTTTTATTAAACCCGATACCGATCTACTGATTCAGGGATGAACGATAAGTTCCAAAATCGTATAGGAATCGGTGAACTTGTCGCAGTCAAATTACATAACCCCTTGCCCAGGAGGCGGCCCTCCTAGAGAGGGGGTGGTGGGTGTTTGTCCTAAGCAAATCAGTCTATACTTACCGACAGATATATGATTATGCACCCCCGGCCAACGGAGTGAGGATTTGGGAACAGTCGGCGGCTAGATTTATCAACATGTTGATAAACTTTTAGCCACCGATTTTGGAACATAGAAAGCCCAACTTGTCAGCGACAAAAGGACATCTGAAGGAGGTGATTCACTAATCAGTGGCTCACCCTTGCCTAGCTGTCCTACATCTACCGACTACGGCCGACTCCGTTAGGATGCCTTGGCTGAGACAAATTACCATCCGTTTGTCGCCGACAAAGGTACATAAATGTTCCGAAATGGGTAGATGTGTATTGGGCTTTAGGGGTAGGATACATTGGGATATCCAACACATCAGTCCTTGATGACAGTTTGTGCATAATGTGCAACAAGTGTAGACCCTTCCTCATTTCCAGAGGGTTTCTCCCGGATGTTCCCCAATCATACCTTTGGAAGATATCTCTTATAGTTATTGGAGAACTCGACCCGAAACGAACTCGACCCGTAGTTGTCAGGAGAACTCGACCCGTTTCGGAGAAATCAATTGAGGAACTCGACCCGTTTCAGATACTCGTGAAAAAGACATTTTCATGTAGCAGTAAAGGTCTGACTAGTTAGCTTTTAGACAAATAAACCAGCGGTTGTAGAACAGTTATGTTTAGGTATAGGTTCAAGGTTAGACTGGCCTCAGTCCCTGTATCCTACCCCTCCACCCCTTCTGAGTCAGAGAAGGACACATACTATAATGAATTGTATTCTGATTTTCTTTAATCATTTAATGAATGTTCATAATCAAAGACTTGAGCAAGTCTAGTTCAAGGTTAGCGAAAGTGTTTGAGTTTAGGTTAGGCTAAGGCTTAGGCTTAGGCTTGTGGGAATGGTTTTCTGTTTGTTTTATCCAGAGAAGACCAAATTTGAAGCCAAGATAACATATCACTATCACTGACCTGGTATCATCAAAGAGAAACGAACTTTACTCTAGCCCGGGCTTGACGCGTAAATAGACCTGGCCACAACTAGTGTTGAATACAGTTGTACCTTGGATAACCTAAATATGCGGGCATTGGTAAACGTGACAATACATTTTTTATGATCGGTGCTTGGATTCAGGTCGTCACAGTACAATCGCATTATAACCATCCTTTATAGTTGATAAGACTAGAGGAAGGCACGGGTCTCCATGTTTCTCTTTTTCAAGACTTTAAAGGGCACAATCCATCAGGCCGATTTCTCACCCGATCAATTGTTCCTGGGCCCTTAAGAGGAAGCCAACGTATTGTTATCTATTTAATTCTGATAATAATAGTTTAATAAATGACCATTTTCAAAAATTTGAGAAATTCTAGGGCATCTGATAATAATCGGCGATTGTCTGGCTAAGGAATCGGCTACCGTGGGTCCAGTGGAACACCCCCCTTTATTTATACTGGCGGACCTCAACAAAGACATTGCTGGTTTCCATGCGCCATCAGTTTTCAGTACATTACACAACTTTATCATTCCATGCAGTCATAGTATAAATAACTTATAAACAGCATAGAAGGGCTCATATATTATAAACCGTCTCCATTTCAATCCATATCAGGCGATTACATATACATAGAAAATAAATAGATACTGATCTCAAGTCTCATTCAATAGTTCATAGCTTATCTGTCCAAATACCTAAAGAGAGGAAATTGTGATATTTCTGTACATATGGCATGGTATGCATTTGAAGGACCGCTAAGCCATGGTTCCACTATTTGACTCTTTCTGTCCGAGCCTGATTGGAGAGCACAGGCACTATAGGACGAGGCATAATACCTCTATAAACCCCAAGGGGACGAGGCTATCGCCGTATGGTGTCTGTTGGTCGTATGGGCTTCACTTAGCAACCTTTAGATACCAGTTACTATAGTTACTTATCGAATACCCACAGAGTATAATGATGAACATGGTATTTTTTATCAATTGTGAAAAAATGGTGTAAATCTATTCATTATTTCTCATAAAACATAACATTTGTGATGATGACACATAAACATAAATACATTTTTAAACAATGCCTGGAGGCATTCCTCGTCCCCTGGGTGGGAATGCCTCCAGGCATTCCTCGTCCCCTGGGTGGGAATGCCTCCAGGCAATGCTCGGACTGATAGAGTTAAAGATCATCCATACCATGGACTTGGTAAAAGTACGTCTTTATACATAGAGAAATATGAACGATTATTGTTATATGGGTATCACTCAGAAATAATGATTATAAATAGACAACGATTTTTATTCATTTGTAGGGTCAATAGTCCCATGATGTGTTGGCCTCAAACAAGTGTTTTTAGAGCGTGCTTGCATGCGCTATCGGACATCCATAAGGTCGTCCATAAGTGCTGAATAAAGTTAACCTATATCGTCCCTGGCTACTTATGGCATACAGAAAAATGGTAGTTATATAGGACCCTAGATTATTCAACGGGGCCTAATTGCACGCTTATTCATCAATGATGAACATATTATTTGCTCCTAGTATATTGGACATACAGAGCCAAATGTGCCTCTGCAGAAACTATCACGGTCTAAACCGTTGCTGTAATAAGCTAGTAGGTTGTGCTCGCCTTAGGCCTCATTGTTGCTATAGGGATTCCAGCAGGCCACTTACAGGCAGATTCGGTGTATGTCTCAGGTAGGGGCAGGTAATCGCTTCCAAGTCTACACTGGCAACCAGAGCTACACAAAATTAGCTCTGGTTGGGTTAGATATGTGGCCACCTTGACCCAGTAGCGGGACCTGTTTGTTACTCTCCTACCAGATTTTCCGTACTGCTTGGAGAGTGTGTTATGTCATAACCTCGAAGCCAATTATTCATTTTCTTATTTACTTTCCTGTGTATTATTTCATGATATATTGAACGTAAATCTTGGTATCTTTGTCAATTTCTTAGCAATGGATATTTCATATTAGGTATATCTGGTTTTATAGTATACATAGAATAAAACTCGGTTGGAGGCGAACACAAAAGGGATACCCAGGGGATACCGTGTGTGATTTAACCCGACCAACCCCTATGTCGTGGAAAGGGTTTGGTTGCCAATCTATTCCAAGTCTTGCTGTGAGAATTGCTTGGCTCTGCACCAACACCGTGAACATCTGAGCACGTTTTAGCTCGCCGCACGATTGGTCTGGACTTCCTGCTGTTATTAATATTCACAGTTTACAGAGGGTCAGGATATAATACAAGGTAATAATATAGAATTGAAAAAAAAACATTGTAAAGGCTAGATTGGACCCCCACTGCAGAAACTAGGAAGAGAAAAATTTCCAAACTAATCATATAGAACTGGATCAACGATACTCCATGAGTTTGGATGGGCGCAATCGTCATCGAGGTGAAGCCCACTGACGATTACGGCGCATTCAAACAAGTGGAGTATTCTGTATTTGTACGATTCTTGTGTGGTTCTGGATCTATCTTAGTCCTTTCAATGACTTTGAATAACATCAGAATATCAGAATAATTTAAATCACTTCTCAAATCGAGTTAGGAATGTATACATTTCCATTAGGATGTCATGATCTATAGAACAGGCCTCCATTTTAGCTTTTCCAAAAATAGCAGTGACAACTTTCCTTAAGAATGAATCGAGATTAGGTATAGAAACCGTTTGGTAAGGAAGTTAGTCAACCAATGTATTGGTACATTCGACTGTTGAACAAATCCTGTTACATGCGTGACTGGAATGGGTCTTTAACTACTGGCGTCCCTAAATACTTCATTCAGAACACTTCAATGAGTCTCAGAAAACGGTCATCTGAAGGTTATGTAAGCAGAGCAGTGCACCCCCGAGCCGCTGCACAACTCGGGCCATACTTTCCTTTGTAGACTTTTCTTTGTTAGAGCGTGCTTGTGCGTGCTATATACTTTGCCTATAAAAGGTTAGAGTGGTCACATACACTTTCAGCGTGCTGAGAAAAATTTATCCCTTCACTATCTGGGTGCTATTCGCCGTGCTATTGGATAGGGAGATATTGTTATTGTTATTTTTGGGTACTTCTTTGTACAGTGTCACATGATCATTAATGAATTGGAAATAGCATAGCTGAAACATATGGATGAACATAGGGATGATAAGATAGTTTTTAGAATGGAACCTAGCTTTGTTAGAGGCAGATACTGGGCCCATATATGTATGCCTGAGGAAACGTTGTCCCCCGAATACAGTGGAGCTATCTTATAATGTCCTGGCGGATGATGGTGGTGAAAATAGCAATCACTCTGTGCCCTATAGCTCCCGAAGAGAAAGGTATTGATTCTCAGATGTAGCTTCCAGATATATGTTTCTACTTTTTTAATATCAAAATTGTAATCCATGTCATAAATAGTACTACTGTTCTACTGAATAGTATAGCGTCAATATTGTGTAATTATATAGAACGTCCTGACCATGCTGTACAATTCACAGAACGAGATGGTAATTTACGGTTTGTACGGAACGAGGCATTTATGCTGAGTTCCGTACAAACCGTAAATTATCATCGAGCATGGTTGGACGTTATATATTTACTATATACCCAAATTTTGTTTTAAAATCATTCATTTAATTTTTAACAACCGATATGTTAATAAACGTGTATGGCAAGGTGGTCCGTATTTTAGTGTACGGACCGGCGGTCTTTTTACATCATATGCCGAAACGGAGCGTATTTACAGTATATATACGGCATGGGTATATAGTAAATATGAGTACTTATATAGAACGTCCTGACCATGCTGTACAAGTCACAGAACGAGGTGCTAATTTACCGTTTGTACGGACCGAGGCGTTTACGCCGAGTTCTGTATAAACGGTCAATTAGCATCGAGTTCTGTGACTTGTACAAGCATGGTTGGACGTTATATATTTACTATATACCCGAAATTTTTATTAAAAATCAATTTAATTTTTTTTAACAACCAAAATTTAATAAATGTGTATGGCTAGGTGGTCCGTATAATAGTGTACGGACCAGTGGTCCATACAGTATTTTTACGTCATATGCCAAAACGGTGCGTATTTACAGTATATACGGCATGGGTATATAGTAATAGCCTAATATATGAGAACAGAAGTCAGGCTTCCACGCTACCAGCATGGCTGACAGGTCAGCTGGGTACCTGGCCCACCTGTGGAAACCAGAGGGGGAACAAGCGGTTCTTGCACATGCGCAGTTGGGGCAAGGCACGTGTATATGAGAGCTTGCTTCCTAGGTCTCTATGGCATACAGGAAAGGGTCTACATGTAAGATCCTAGATTATTAAACGGGCCCCTGGGGGCGTTTAACTGCTCTGCGCCTGTTGCATAATTTAAGATCGTATATGGAAATGCTTTTCTGTACATCGTACAAGGGTTATCATTTAATAATATTTGAGTCTGTTCGCTATGACAGTATGAGCCGTCCATACGGTCGTTCATAAGTGTTGAATAAAGTTCACCCACATCGTCCCTGGGTCTCTATGGTATATAGAAAAGGGTCTACATGTAGGATCCTAGATTATTTTTGTTCGTCGAGTTCATATCATTACACATAAAATATTCAAAGAATGATGACATTGATCAAAACGAGTCACTTTCTGTATTTATCTCCCCTGTACACACTTAACGAATAGATGATACAATGGATATATAACATCATAGATATTTTATTCAAAATACAAACAAAAGGAAATAAGAAAATGGAAAGATTGGCTTCAAGAGTAGGAAATCTACAACTCTAAGTCTAGGTCATGTGAAAGATCTTCTATGAGAGTGACAAACACTAAAAGGTGGTGGGTGAAGGTGCCATGGATTAAACCCAACCAGAGTTAACGTAGTGTAGCTCTGGTGGCTAGTGTCCAGGGACCTGTTTCACTAGTTTTGTGGCATGTCTGTGACACCATACAGACATTGGAGTTGTCTAGTTTCGTGACAACACAAATAGCTGCCCTTAGGAAAAAAAACAGACCCCAAACATAAGAATTAGACAAATCTACACGTCATGGACCTGTTTTAGTAGTTTTGTGACTTGTCTAGATGGCGTCTAGACGGTGTGTCTGGTTTCATAAGAACTAGACATTAGACTTCGTTTTGTCTGTTCTTGCTTGCACTGTTGGTGACACTTTTCATGTCTGTCTAACACTTTTGTCACTAAACTAGTGAAACAGGTCCCAGAAGTATATATATGCAGTACAATTAATAGTAGACCACTTGGGGGATACCACTACAAGTACTTAATACTTCGGACCCCACCTGAAGAGACCCCATATCGAGCGAAACCTTATGATAACCTGTGTCACTATAACAAATTGTCATATAATCAATACTTCAGGTGCCATGATATTATCTCCAGCCTAAATAATAACTGGTATAGACAATGTGTATATACAATGTACCATGACTCACATATGATTTAAAGGAGGTATTAGAAATCTTTCCTGAAAAGCAATTCTTTATTCCCCTGTGTCACTGTGTGCCTCACACTTGAACCTCGGCCCATGCCAGACGTCAGTCTCTTAGCTAATGTACAGGCAGGCGAATGGTCCATCAATGGCGGACCTTTGTTGAACCCATGCCCAGTGTGATTTAGGCCCCCAAGACACTGGCCATACACGCTTCAATCCTGACGGTGCCTGGAGAGGGTCGAACCGTCATCCATTATGTATCATGTATGACATGGGCAGCAGCAGTGGAAGCGGCCAAGCTTTTGACAGGCAACCAATAGTACCCACCTCCAAAATCCGCATGTGCTGGCAGCATGGGTCCTGACAATGCTGTATTAAATATAGATAGAGGGAATAGGGAGCGGGACCGCGGAGTATGGGCGGGTCGATAGTACAATCACGAGGTGCCGGGGTCGCTACAACAGAAGGTCTCCAAAACACAGGGTAGCCATAACACACGGCTAACTTGTGAGCACAGGGAGCAGTTTAGATGCGCTCGAGCAACTCGGTTACGTTTGCATATATCTAGGACATCCTCATTTATAGCGATCTTTATCTCACCCCTGGAATAAATGTCCAGAGGCTTAACATTGGGAACTCGTTCTCCATGCCCCTACAAGTATTGCAGTCTGTTCTCTATGGTATATATCCTGTGTGTTGTCCATTCTTTTAGTATGTACAGGGGTGAGATAAATACAGAAAGCAACTCGTTTTGGTCAAAGAAGTTATTCTCCAACTCGTTTGAATGCTACGTGATATTCACTCAGCTGTCGCCTCGTTCATATCACACTGCATCAAACCCATGGAGAACGATGACTTTGACCAAAACTTGTTGGTTTCTTCTTTAATCATTAGCCTCTATGTTCAACTCTATATATACCTATCGCTGTGGTGATTGCAAAGTTTGGTACTTATATATTATCCTACCCCTAATATAAAATCCCATAGGCTTAACATTGAGTTTCCGTATGCCACACTGACTGGCATACAGAGTTTTATATGCCACTAGTGGCATACAGAATTGTTATCACATAATATTCCAAAATTGAGGAGATGGGATAGGATAAAATCAAAACTTGATTCGTTTTAATCTTGGCCACCGTAAGCCACGACTGGAGTTTGGGCTCCGGTCTTCACTCTGCTTTGCCTCACAAAGTCACTATGCCAAACTCCAGTCGTGGCATACGGTGGCCAAGATTAAAACTCATCCAGTTTTACGATAGAACGTCCTGACCATGCTTTGCAATTCAGAGAACGAGATGGTAATTTACAGTTTTTACAGACCGAGGCGTTTACACCGAGTTCCGTACAAAAATTACCATCGAGTTCTGTGAATTGTACAGCATGGTTGGACGTTATATATTTACTATATACCTGAAATTTAAAAAAAAATCATTAATTTCATTTAGCTTTATATAATTACAAACAATATCTCAATAAACGTGTATGGCAAGGTGGTCGGTATTTGAGTGTATTGATTACGAGTTCACACTGTTTAGTCTATGGGGAAAAATACCAGGGGTGAGATGAATTCATGATACCCATCTTGAAATACCATTCACAATGTCAAAGAATATAGTTTTTGAGTTGTAAATTACCTTTAACCTCTTATCTACTGGCAAACATTAGCAAGCATAGCCCATAGATTTCCACGAGAACGTGAAACTATAAATAAGGAAGAATTATATAAAATAAAACCATAACTTACTGAAATACTGGCCCTGGAACCTACTGAAAACGGGGCTGCTATGCACCCTACATAGTGAGATTCTCCAGAATGATAATTATCCTGATTTCTATTTTATAAAAGTACCTCTCTGGTCATGCCTCGTTCTCTCTGTGTCTTTCAGCCATGGGTTGCAGCGACAGTAAAGCACAGCCAAGTGACCAGCAGAAACAGCCAACTGCTAAGGCGCCCACCAAAACTGAGGAAACTCCAGCCAAACAACCGGAGACGAGTGCACCGGCTGAAGAAACGAAACCACAGGAGCCACAAAAAGAGCCACAACAGGAGTCACAAGAGGAGGATAGCGGGTGAGGCCAGAGACCCGGGTTGTTGTTTTTTTTTTGTTTTTTTTTTATTACGACCAGTTCTGTCATTTGGGACAGATCTTTCACTATCAGGGCCCTGTTTTTTAGTCACGACAATCGTTATTGGCGACATCGGCCAGGCGGGAGTGTGCTATAGAGCCACGATCTTAGAACCTGCAACAAATGGCGTCCGTCTACGACACATAGGGAGCTCAAATGTATTTTTTAGTCACGACGGTGCCTAGTCAAGCGGAAAGTGTCACGAACTATGTCGTAGGTCTAAGACCATTTTGGGCATGTCGTACCGAATGCGCAACTTCACTTCCCGTAGGAATTAAGCAATGAAATTTTAACACGAGTAAGGTATACATATGACCTATAATCGTACTAAATATGAAGAAAATCGGTCGCACCGTCCTGCAGTTATCGGCGATTGAATTTCGTCATAGCAGTCATCTGCTCTGGTGGCCAGTGTATTTTCCCGACACTTCCGCTAATTTATGCAGCGACCTTGACATTGACTGCGTATCGGGAGGTGGCTCTGGGGAGGTGGGCGGGTGACTGTCTAAAAGAGCAGACGATTGCTATGGCGAAATTCAGACGCCGATAACTTCAGAACTAAGAGGGCGATCTTCTTCATATTTGGTACGATTTTAGGTCATATGTATCCCCTACTCTTGTTAAAATTTCATTGCTTAATTCGTATGGGCAGCACAGGAAATCCACAATGACGTTTTATAGAACCTGCGACAGTTCTATACTTGTCGTCAGGGCTGACAATTTGAGCTCAGATGGCAGGCTGCAGGCTATGACACCGTCTATAGCACGGCGGCCATTTTGTATCCCCAAATAATGTCTTGGTCTCAAGCCACGATCTTAGGCCATCGTGGATCGACGATATCGTGACTAAAAAACAAGGCCAAGATATAGTCTTTGAAGGCATATCCTACTATTCATGGTGGTGCCACCTGGTGTTTTGTAATGTTATCATTCATCCATTGAAATTGGAAATTTGTGGCATATTCCTAACTCAAAAGAACAAAATTTAAGTTTTGTCTAGTTTAACCTAATCCGATAGGTAAAATAGGCCCTTTTTCATTTGCTTGATTTAGATAGGAAATGTACTGAAAAATATGATTTTCTTCAGTTCTTTCCAAAACAAGGATGGTGACCTTTTTAAAACCTAAATAGGTAGTACTATACATATACTATATTCTGTGAAAGTTTAAGGAAAATGACATCAGTTTTGCTATGTGAAAAACAACTTTTTAGAATCTTGATGTATTCTGATATAAAAGGATCATAATTTTGATCTCTAAACCAAAATCTAGCATGGTGACCCCGATTTTCAGGCTGGGCGTACCAATGTACCTAAAAACGCACAGTGTGAACTGGCCATAAGCTAAAGAAATGGAAGCCAATTAATGTAACACAGAACCACGGAAGTGACTGGTATTGACGCGAAATAAAGGCACTGCTTGTTAAAGTTTGCTTATAAAAGTTGGGTTTTGTTTTCAGGGAACCCTGGAAGAGCAAAGAGGATGCGGTGAACTATCTGGTGAAGGAGCTGGGAGTGACGCAGGAGAACGCGGAGAAGATCGTGGACAGTGTCAACGAGGACGGCGACAATGAGTTCAGCGAGAAGGAAGCCAACCAGATGAAGGCCCTCGTCGTCATGGCGTGAGTATCTCCATCAAGTCACCCGGGCCCCTATCAGTCAACATTATTAGATTCTATCGTAAAACTGGATCTTTTTTCTTTTTTTTCTTCTTTATTTATCCTGCAAGGACATCAGCATTACTGCCGGTATGACTTGTCCTTACAGCACAAGAGTAAGGAAATACAAAATCTTTTAAACCAGTCACTCTCTGCTTTTTACATCTTGTCATCAAAAATACAAAATTCTATTATACATTTTCCATAAATGACTAGTAGAAAAACGGTTACTATAACCCTTGAATATACAATATTACGCATATAACATAGAAACTGGCTTGAGGAAAACACCTCATTTGTAATGTGTACAGTATCTCATAGTCTCTGACTTATGATAAAGTTCAGTGGATGAGTTTTAATCTTGGCCACCGTATGCCATGATTGGAGTTTGGCATAGTGATTTCACGAGGCGAAGCTGTGTGAAGTCCGGAGCCAAAACTCCAGGAGTGGCATGCGGTATCTCCATCAAGTCACCTGGGACCTGTTTCAGTAGTTTCGTGACATTAGGCCTAGACAGACATCAACAGCGGCACCAATAGTGCTAGCAACAGCGGAAAATTTTTTGTCAGGTTTCAAAACGCATGTCAGAGTTGATGTCAAATATCAGCGGATTGGAGTGGCCAATTTTGGCACAGTGATTTCACGAGGCGAAGCTTTGTGAAGTCCAGAGCCAAAACTCCAGGAGTGGCAAGTGGTGGTAAAGATTAAAATGAATCAGGTTTTGATTTTATCCTACCCCGTCTCCTCGATTTTGGAATATTACATGATAACAATTATGTATGCCACTAGTGGCATATGAAGCTCTGTATGCCAGTCAGTGTGGCATACGGAAACCCAATGTTAAACTCCTTATTCTACGGACACTATAGATTAGGTGGATAATAATATAAAATACTGCCTGTCTACCCGAAACAGGGCACGCATCATCACGCACAACTATAGTTATTTAAGTGCGCTCTCTTCACCTTGTTATATAGTTCAACAATCAGTTATTTACGATTCTCAATCATAAAATCCTCTCTCATCGTGACAGGAAGCGAGATTTGGAGCCCCTCTTTAAGGAGGCAGACAAGGATGGCTCTGGCAAGGTGACTCTGAGTGAGGCGGTCAAGGCACTCTCCCCGAGGTTCCCGGGCATGGATGACAAGCAGATGAAGAGGATGCTGAAGAAGTATACTGACGCCGACGGTAATGTGGAGTATGGAAAGTTCATCCTGTTCTACACATTCATCCTAGGGGCGTAAGTATATCTGTTATTATTATCCTACCCCTAATAAAAAAAACTCCATAGGCTTAAAATTGGGTCACTGTATTCGGTCTGGAGTTCAGAAAAATGAAAAATATCGCTCTAGTGGGATACAATTGACAAATGACATCATTTGTTAATGTAGAAGTAATTTAGACGGGCGGGTTAGGATAAATTAGTAAGTCGTGTTATTGTTTATCGCACTCCGGCAAGATCGCGTATCACTGCTCTCGGCTTCGCCTCGCGCAGTAATACGCGATCTTGCCGTCGTGCGATAAACAACAACACAACTAACTCTTGTTTGGTTTCTCCATACTATATACCTGTGAGCAAACGTCTATAAAATACTGCCTGCTGCTAGGGGTGTAGTATGAATAATGTTTGCGCCCGCTGTGACAGCGGGCCGTAGTGAATAACAGTGGCTTTTCATGGAGCAGAAAAGTTAATAAAGCAGGTTTTCTATTTAGAAAATAATTAGACAATTAGGATTATGTATCATATCACATGATCAAACACTGAAATTATGGGTTTTGACGACTAGGTTCTCGTCCCCTAGCGGTATATAGTGCCACCAGCACCCGTCCTAATGGGAGTAGCTCGGCCACAGGCACCCATCCTTAAAGTGTTAAATGTAAATCTCCATTTTCTTTCCATTGTAGCCGAACAGAGCTGAGGCCTGTATTCGAGGCGGCTGACGCTAACGGAACTGGCGTAGTGACACTGACCGAGGGAGCCCAGAAACTCTGCGAGAAATACCCCAACATGGAGGAGAGGACTGTCAAGAAAATGTTGTACAACTGCGGCGACAAAAATGGCCATGTTTCATACGAGGAGTTCATAGTGGTCTTCGCCGGACTCAAAGCATCGTGAGTATCCCCTTCTGTAAAGGATGACACGTCAGTTGGAGGATTTTTTTTTTTTTTTTTTTTTTTAAGTTGTTCTTTATTCTGGAGACTCTACTAGGGTAACGTGACCCTATTTTCAGTAGGCTATGAAGAGACGTCACGAGTTTGAGTCTGAGTTTATTTATGCCACGCATTTTGTTGGCTCCATAATTTCACGAGTCGAAGACGAGTGACATTACGGAGCCAACAAAATGAGTGACATAAATAGACTCAAACTCAAAACGAGTGGCGTCTAGATTTTATCCTACCCCGTTTCCATATTTTTTCAGTATCAGAAAGTAGTGACATAAATAACACTTTATGTCACACCCGTGACATAAACAAATCCCAGGTTAAGCCTATGGCGTTTTTTATTAGGGGTAGGATAAAAAGGTTTATCTCACCCCTGGTACAAGTGTAGCCATAGGAATAACATTTGGAAAAAATATTCAACGATCACCCCCGTAAAGGGACAATACTATGCCATGACCGTGGAATAGTGAATGTGAGATGATTTCATATGGATTTGCTAAGTATATTCTAATTATTCTGATATTCTGATGCTATTTAATGTCATAGAAAGGGGTGAGATAAATCCAGAACCGCACTCGAATCTAAAAATACACAATAAATCCACTCGTTTGGATGTGCCATAATCGTCACTCGGCTTTGCCTCGATGATGATAGGGGCCCATCCAGACTTATTGTAGGGTATTGCGTATTCATTCTATTCTCTATTTAGTTCTATATAATCATTAGAGCGTGCTCGTATGTGCTCTATACGTTGCCTATAAAAGGTTAGAGTGGTCATATACACTTTCAGCGTGCTGAGAAAAATCTATCCCTTCACTATCTGCATGCTATTTGCTGTGCTATTTGATAAGGAGCAGGGTGCCAGTGTCTGAGGGTCTCAGAGGCATGCTAAGCTCACCATGAACAATCACTAAAGATCGAAATTCCTCATGAGCCCACTGGTGTTTGATATGTTTGGATCCTATAGATAGACTCAGGCAGTTACAGAACTGGCAAGTTTACTGGGTGCAAATGGGTTACAGAAAACGATCCATAGACTGAATGTAACCCTAACCTTTTAGTTGTTATTCATTTGAATTGCACGCTCATTCATCAATGGGAGAGATATATGCACAATTCTACAACGAACAAAACTCTGAGCAATAGTATTGCGTCGTGTCAACTACGAGGAGAATATGGCCTCACAGATCAAAATCATGTTAATGTTGTATTTATTACTCTTCTTACGACTAATTATTAGAACAAAATCTTGTAAATGATCAGAAACTCGACGCAAGTACCGTGTATTATTTATATGAAACAGTTCCTAAATCATCCATGGAGTGGCAGAAAAAGACGTATTCTACAAAGTAGAATCAAAGAACTAGTTCTTTGGTGAATACAGCTTTCCATATTCTACTTAGTAGCGGTCTGTAGACTCCATAGGTTTAGTATAAAGACGCCGTATTAGGTGGATAATGAAAAGATTATACACAGTCTAATGGATTCTAGACAATTGGTTTGTAATACTCTTACTCCATGTAGTAGTTAAACTACGGTTGAGTGCTAAATGTACTACAAGCTGGGTTGCCCAATGTGTACATGAAGTATTCTAAGGATTTACTCAGGACCCAAGCTATAACTTAAGAAGCGTATTTGATTAAAAGTTTACATACAGATGTTTACATTCCTAACTTCCTAACAAGGCTTTTTAATGATATATAGGTAGATCAGTTTGAATGATTGAGAGACAAATTTGTGGCTCTATACCATTTCACATAAGATACAAAAGTATGGCATGTCAGTCAAATGCAATGATCCAATATTTAACCGACTTTTTTTTAATTAGGGGTAGGATAAGGCCTGGCTTCCACCTACTACGATGGAAATTTAGACCTACCGATATGGCACCAATACAAAAAGCAAATATCGGAGACATATCGGGAAGGTGCAAAATCGTAGACAAAAATCTAGACATGCCAATCCACCACGCATCGTATGGGGCTTTTATCAGTGTCTAATCACAGAAATGTGGTCAACTGCCCCGATATTAGGCGACCTTCCGACGCGATTTAGATTTTTTTATCGGGAGGTGCATTGTAGACCATATCAGAGCCATATCGTAGTAGGTGGACGCCGGCCCTTATACTACACACCCGACCCCCATATGGAATTGATAGAATAACTGGTTATCAAGTGTTTTTTTCCTGTCTTCAATTACAATGAGTAATCCAAGCCTTCATTGAACATTGATTTTGTATCGGGAGGTGCATCGTAGACCATAGCGGAGCCATATCGTAGTAGGTGGACGCCGGTGTGGTGCCAAATTTGGTTACCCTGCCATAAGTGGTAATTATTGCCCACTAGTATCTTGTGCACATGCGCAGTGTTGATGTCCCCGATTGGAGAGTGAAAATTTGACGAAATTAAGCATATCACAACATATCACAACAATGTAATTCTCATGTATAAATTCTATTATCTGCTAGAGGCTGCGCTAGAAGGCTCAGTGGAATAACTCTCCTAGCAGATATCCTACGCACTCCTTCCTGCGGCCACTTGTCAAGCGTTAGTGCCGCGAAAGATATGGGAGGAGAGTGCTAGTGGGTGATAATTACCACTTATGGCAGGGTAACCAATTTTGGCACCACACCGGGCCTAAAATGCTCATTCTCTTGTACTCATAACGTTATTGTATTCTCTGTCTCAGGAGGAAAAACGTGATCAAGAAGTTCCACGCCCTGGAGAAGGACGGCGACGGCATGGTGCAGGAGAGCGTGGTCATTCAGCTGCTGGTGACGGAAACCGACATGGACGAGGAGCAATGCAATGCCATCGTCCAGAAGTCGGACGACTCCAACGACGCCCGAGTCTCCACGGAGGAGTTCATCAACGCGTTCAGCAGGATCACAGGCTTTTAAGTGACGGACTGCTACGGGCTCGTCTAACCCTTTACATGCAGCATGGTGCCTCCAGGCATTCCCCTGGCTACGGCAGGGAGATGCCTCCAGGCATTCCCCTGGCTATGGCAGGGAGATACCTCTATGCATTCCCCTGGCTACGGCAGGGAGATACCTCTATGCATTCCCCTGGCTACGGCAGGGAGATACCTCTATGCATTCCCCTGGCTACGGCAGGGAGATGCCTCTATGCATTCCCGTGGCTATGGCAGCATGATGCCTCCAGGCATTCCCCTGGCTATGGCAGTAAGATGCCTCCAGGCATTCCCCTGGCTATGGCAGGGAGATGCCTCCAGGCATTCCCCTGGCTACGGCAGGGAGATGCCTGCGGGCATTCCCCTGGCTATGGCAGGGAGATGCCTCCAGGCATTCCCCTGGCCATGGCAGTAAGATGCCTCTATGCATTCCCCTGGCTATGGTAGCATGATGCCTCCAGGTATTCCCCTGGCTATGCCAGGGAGATGCCTCCAGGCATTCCCCTGGCTATGGCAGGGAGATGCCTCTAGACATTCCCCCTGGTTATGGCAGCATGATGCCTCCAGGCATTCCCCTGGTCACGGCAGGAAGATGCCTCCAGGCATTTTAGAGGCATCATAGGTACTTATACAACATTCAATAAATAAGAAGATAAGAATTTGAATTAAAAGAAATTTTGACAAAGTATAAGAGCCATATTGACCTTTGATTCGGTAGGACAAATATCATCAGTTACCAAGGTAAATTACTCAAATCGTGTGATAGATCATGTAACATTGCTATTTCCCCAAAAAAGGTGCTTGCCATAGCAGGGTAGTTTATGCAGGCAATGCCTGCCGTGTAATGTTGAGCAGGGGAACTGGGTGCTGCAGGGAGAGGGTTAAAATTTCCTGAGGGGTTGGCCGGCATTTGGAGGACTTTACCATGACCTACATCAGCGATTTGTATCCCACTTACACCTCGTGGATAGGTTGGGATTGGTTACATGATGAGAAGAGTTTAAAGGGATTCATTTTCAGGAATCTATCATTAAAAATATCTATGCTAGGTAAACCTTGATTTTTGGTTCTGACTATCCATTTCTTGTTCTTTTGTCAATTTTGTAACCAATTGCATTCAGTGATTGTATCTTGCTCTGACAATGGAGATTCTGCTAATGTAAATAACAATATTCTGCTGATTGTCCTCATTAATTGTATCTAGTTATAAAGAAGGATAATTATCATTTGTTGTCCTCTGATTAAAATGTGGAATAGATTTAGTAATCGGCCATTATGTCTCATAAGCTGTACTCGTATACAATACGGTTATATGTTTATAAATAGTAAATACATTACACATATACACACTTCAAGTGATCAGAAGGACTGTGGATTCAATAGGAGTCTAGGGTTATGATTATTGTTAATGGAATATCAAACAGTATCTGTATGTATACAACAAAGAAGAAATACCCTTTGCGTTTGATCTCCAATGATAAGATTATGTTGTTAAGTATATGATAAGCACTCTCCTGGAAAGTATGTACAAAATTGATAGTAATATACACTAGTTCTAAGTTTTGTACGCGTAGTAGTTTAAACTCTCTATGTGAATAGTGTACATATATTGGTCACTCACGCTCACTACGATTAGGGCGCCAACGAGGGCCAGTAGTTTGCCGCCTATTCCACCACCTGATGTCACAAATGGCGTCATTTGATACTATCGTAAAACTGGATGAGTTTTAATCTTGTCCACCATATGCCACAACTGGAGTTTGTCATAGTGACTTCATGAGGCAAAGCTGAGTGAAGTCCGGAGCCAAAACTGCAGGAGTGGCATGCGGTGGCCAACATTAAAACAAATTAGGTATTGATTTTATCCCACCCAATCTCCTTGATTTTGGAATATTACGTGATAACAATTCTGTATGCCATTAGTGGCATATAAAACTCTGTATGGCAGTCAGCGTGGCATACGGAAACTCAATGTTAAGCCTATGGGATTTTATGTTGGGGGTAGGCTACTATGTGATGTATGTCAGTGTACATATATATATATATATATATATATAAACAACCTCACGCTCCTGTGTGTTATAGGATGTCTAGTTTGACGTAAGACGTCACCCAATATCTCGTCTCTGGAAATAGTCTTCATCAAAACAAGGCAGTGAGCTCTCTTCAGGGCAAAGTGCATCAATCTGTGATATAATATTGAGTACCAAATCTTTTCAAAAGAGAAACCCTTATTACTTACTACATGTGGGCCACATGGCTGAGCGCATTGAGGTCCAGCGTCATTTCAGGCACTGAGAATGTTCGACTGCTGGAATGTTGTGATGACTCTGAGCAGTCACTTTCTGTACCTAGCGTTTCCGTCCTTTGAACGTGCTCAAGGGCATTGCAGCAACAAGTGCGTACACTCAATGAGTTGAATAAAGAAAATCTCATTTGAAGGTTATTGTTTACTTTGAACAAGCGTTTACTTCATCACCTATGTTGTCTCTCTTAAAACTCATTTTCAGATCTATTTCATGTATCTATAATGTTATTGTGCTGTTTTAGAGTATTCATTATCTTAGCCATGGCCACATGAATTACAAGGTAATTCAAACAAGATGGGATCGAGCTCTGACCGTAACTTGAATAGGTTTATGAATTTATCTCACCCCTCACATTGACTGATTTAAATTTGATGATTTTTAAGTGCTGAATTACACATACCTAACCTAAAACAAAAAACAAAGCGTGGTTCACCGTGCTAGTTTTTGATTTAGAAATTAATATTATGATTATTTTCAACAGAATATATATAGATATTCTAAAAGGTTGCGTTTCACATAGTAAACCCATGTAATTTTCCTCAGATTTTCACTGAATATAGTAAATATATAGTACTACATATAAACTATAGGCCATCATCCTTGTTTTTGAAAGAATTGAAGAAAAAAAACATAGTTTTCAGTACATTTCCACTATAAATCAAACAAATGTATAAAATTGGCCTATTATACCTGTCAAAATTGGATAAAATGGGGGGGGGGGGGGAAATATGATTCACTCATTTAGAAATTAGAATGAATCTGAAAGAATCGATTTTGACTGATAATTGAAATTATTTTTTAAAAAAACACCAGGTGGCGCCTGCGTCAATTGTAGGATATGCCAACTCCTAGAACTTAAGGCCCGGCCCCACTGGTGCGACGGATTCATCGCGAGTCCAATAAACGTCATAAACGGCGGCACCAACAGCAACAAGAACATCTTTAATTCTCATGAAAATGATATTGGTTCTGCACTTCTTTTTTGTAAAATCACCAAGACATAAATGCATGAAAAGGTCAATGGGCAATGCATAATTGAACGGTGGATCAACCTACTTGAATATTCAGCAAAATGAACCAGTTAGCCTTTCCCCACCCACTGGTTACTAAATGTACATATACATCAGGATGATATGGAGGAGTATTAGTAAATTGAGGCTTATACGAATTCACACAAAAGGAACATGATCAGCTAGATTGGCCGCCACCTCTGTCTACACTACGTTCCAACTAAGAGGTTGGTAATGTAACCCATGGACGTGTCCACGGATTCTCACTCTCAGACCAAGTCATGTCCTTTACATGTGGGTTCTGAGAGCAGAAACACTTATTAAGAAATACTAACAGCTCACCAAATTGATAATAAAGTCTACCTTTATGCTTATTTGATTAAAATTATTCACAAAAGGAAATATAAACATTGAAAAATGGGTTCAAGAGTGAGAATCGAATGCATTCTCCAACCATAGGTCCAGGTCATATAAAGGATCTGCTGGGAGAGTAAGTGGTAGTTCTTTGCACCAATGGCAGGAGATACCCGCTACCACGCCAGGTCACGGCCCCTGTCAATTCAACGTGACCAGAGCTAACGTAGTGTAGCTCGGGTGGCCAGTGTAATGATCAGCCTTCTACGATGTAGGGGTTGATCGGATAAGATCTCACACGGGATCACTCGGGGTGCGCCTCAAACCAAATACTTTTTCTCTATGTATACTCTCAAAGGAGACATACTTAGTGGAATATTCACAGCTAAAAATTAATAAAGAAACCAAGATTTATGTATCATTATATTTTGAGAAAATACACAGGAATGGAAATAACAAAATGGTAGATTGGCTTCGAGGTTATAACATAACACACTCTCCAAGCAATACGAAAGATCTGGGAGGAGAATAATAAACTGGTCCTACGAGGTCAAGGTGGCCGCTTATCTAACCCGACCAGAGCTAACTTTGTGTAGCTCTGGTTGCCAGTGTAGATCAGCCTTTGATACGAAGATGGTTTTATGCCAACAGGAGTCGCCACTGAAGCGAGTAGTGACACAGCGAACCACATGGCGGCGCCACCAATGGTGGCATTCTCAGCCACGTGAAGTCTAGAATGGCGAGAGGCAACGTAGTCTTTGCAGATGATTTATATACACAATAATGACTGGTTTTGTGTACGAGTGGCCGTAGTCTCCGAGTAGTTGACGCATAGTAATATCCGAGTCGTTAACTACAAGATTAGTAACAAGTCTATTGCAATTAGAAATCTTCTGCAAGACATTAGATTTTAGTTTTAGACACCACAGCAGTATCAAGACTGGCAGTAATTATGTGTAGACTTACACCAATAATATAGTTTTACATTAACCTGTGATCTTAGCATGCAAAGTGTGTTATGACAGTAATTTCTGATGGTATATGAGACTATTATGATTGATTCTAAATAATTAACATTGAATGAACAATCAAAGTACATGATAATTCAACCTCATCATGGATAGGACTGTTTCCCCAGAATCTCCTGCAGGAGATTCTGACTTGCCAGAATCTCCGGGTAGCTAATTCCAGGTACCCTATACATTTCCTGTTGAGACTCCGTAATAGGTGGGTAATAATTAACATACCACGTATTGCGTGATTACAACTCAGGCAGCGAACATAAAGAATATCGAATCATTTACGTTCAGTTTTGTAGGAAGGTGTATGGTTTGCGTCTTGGAATTACAATAGTTAATTTTTAGAGCTTGCTTGTACGCTCCGTGTATGTTGCCTAAAGGTTAGAGTGGTTACATAGGCCTCCACCTTGCTGCAAAAAGGAGACAACTATCCCTCCACTATCTGCGTGCTATTCACTGTGATATTGTGAAAGGAGCAGAGGGCCAGTGTCTTAGGGTCTTAGGGTCTTAGAGGCAGTCCCCATTGACCATTGCCAATAACTCGAGACTGAAATACCTCATTGACCAACCAGGGCATGATCTGTTAGATCCTAGACTCAGGCAGTTACGTAAATGGCAAGTTGACTGGGTGCAAGTGGGTTACAGAAAATGATCCATAGACTTAATGTAACTCAAATCTTTTTATTAATTTTTTTTTTATAACTGCACGCTCATTCATCAATGATGAACAAACCATTTGCACCTCTTTTTTATAATTCATTGTACAGAAACATAGTCATCATTGAAATCGCATTTGTATCTAGTTTATATTGGTAGAACACTTACCTCATCTATAGGAAGAGAAACAATCATAATCCGCGGATATGATTTCGTGCAGTAGAGTATTAAATTAAAAGCGTATAGGACAACTTACATTAAAAAGTAAAACAAATTTCGATTTTCTGGAAATTAATGTGATAATCTCCATGTATTATAGAACACATTGCTAATTAAAACGAATGGGGATCACTTTTTTAGCATTTAAGTTGAAGATTTTACAGAATATAGTAAATGTATGGTACCATATGTTCAAGTTTAAAAACCATAGGTCACCGTTTTATGGGTTTTTTTTAAGAATTGAAGAAAACCATATTTTTCAGTATATCTTCTATACAGTCCAATCAAATGTGAATTAGCCTAATTTACCTATTGAATATTTGAAAATTCCCAGGTGGCGCCTGTAGCAGTTACCTTTCAGTTCTCATTGCAGGTGGTTGATTTTGAAATAATTTGTTTAAATCAAGAAAAACCGCACCTATATATACCTGGTATGATACTTCCTGCTCTGTGGGACACGGTCTATACAACTGAATGCGTCAGTTTTAGATTCAGAAACTTTCTAATTGGCGGGCATAGTATCGTGGGACTTCTTTCCGGATATATCCTCACATACGTGAGCATTAAGATACTCTAAAGAGTTGTATTCTGTCCCCTCTTAATTGATCCCCTTGGAGTGGCTCGCCTGCTGAGAGAGTACATGTTGATTGTGAGAGTGGACAAATGCTGCCATTCATCACCGAGATAGTCTGAGTGAATGGCCAGCGTAAAGAAAAAACCAACAAGTTTTGGTCAAAGTCATCGTTCTCCATGAGTTTGATGCGGAGTGATATAAACTAGCACTGCACGAAACCTACTGCTTTACATATGTATGCGAAACGCGTCTATCAGGAGGATCTTGCGTCTAGAAGTTCGACCTGTTATCCGTCTCGTAGACGCCTTATCTAGTGACGTATTTCTATTCGCGCGTTGCGGTTGTACAAACTTCAAGGTGTGAACCAGGCCGTCATAGATTTTCTTATGTATACGCCCAATACGCGTCTAGAAGGTTTCCGTACAAGTACAAGTGATTTGTCTGTATAAGTATTTTTCCAAATGCGACCGGGTAAACTAAATATATATTAAGCCATAAAGGCGACAATGAGTGCTGCTAGTAGCATTCATCATCGTCAAATCTTGAATTTCTTTGTTCAGAGTATTCCAGATTAATAGTTAAACATATACAAAAAAATTTGTCCTTTTGGGACGTATCTATTTCTTAGACTTCATTCAAACATTGGTGCACCCAGACACACAAAGATCGACACGTGAGCAATGAGCGACGTTTACCTTAAAAGCATATCTGACAATTTGCTTTGAAATTTAAAACCCTTGTCGTTTTCCTGAAAATATAACATGATGATCTCTAATTGTTGTAGAACTTAAAAGATATTACACGTTAAATCTTTAGAAATTATATGTCACCATCCTTGTTTTGGAATGAATTAAAGAAAACCATATTTTCAGTACATTGCCTTTATTAATCAAACAAATTAAAGTGGGCCAATTTGACCTATTTGGTTAGTTCAAGCTAAAGAAAACTTAAATATTTTGCTCCTTGGAGTTTGGAATATGCCACAAATTACCAATTTCATTGTACAAATGAGAACATCTACCAATCACCAGTCGGAGCCGCTGCTAATTGTAGGATATGCCTATAAGTGGGATTCACATCTCCTTGTCGGAATCGTAGGGTTCCCTTGCCCTGAAACAAGTTATTTTCCCATGCAATTGTCGACGGCAATTATCCCTAAAAAGGTAAGGAAACACATGAGATTTTGAGATTAGACACATTTAAAATGTATAGGGGCATTTTGGTAGACAAATGGACCGACTGCTTCGTTTCCGACTTAAAGGGGAAACACACTGTACGATTTCGTTCCCACCGATTAACTCCCTAAATCGGAAGGGCATTTTAACTTATCTCAGGCGAATTTGCGCTGGGCATCGACCATCACAGCAGGATTTATAGATGGGGGTGGAGGTCATTAGTGGGAATTTATCTTAAGCAAATTCTGTTCGCACTGGACGACTTACTTCCGATTTTCTCTGAGATTCGAGGCCACCGATAAAGGAACAAGTAATAAATCTCAGTATATGGGAGCTAAATCGGTGAGCTGGCCTCAGTCTGTGTATGGCAGGGGCATTTCTGCTCACCCAGCGAATAATTATCGGCCAAAGTTGGTAGGCACCATGGGGGGTATTTCATAAACTCCATTGTCGGCGACAATGGGAAGGAACACGTTCCTTAAATTATCGGTCCCGATTTCGGAACATTGGACTGCAGTTTGTCAGTGACAAAGGTACATCGCCACGGGTGGGATTACCAAATCTTAGGCAAATTACTGTAGGGGGGTGCCACACTGGCCGACACATTTTCTAGGCCTCGCCTGAGCTTCCAATTGTTCTTTTGTCGCAGAGAAAGGAACATTCATGTTCCGAAATCGTACAGTGTGTATTGGTCTTTAAGTACTGCACTATGCGCTTGTCCGAGATTGTGTAATAGGAACTGAAGAGAACAACTGTAAGGACGATGTGAACTGAACGATTGAATGAAACAGAACATTTATGGACATTAAGCTGAAATTCTATTATTTGGTTTGTACAACATGGTCAACAAGACTAAAACATCACATTGGATAATACTGCCTGAATTTATATAACACAGATTGCTCTCAGGAGATTAAAGCTTAACTTCAATTGCAGTGTTCGCCTTTCCTCCTATCAGGTCATTGAGATGTGAGGTCCCCGTGTCTCGGTGACTCCGCTAAGCAAGTAGTTCTATCCCCTGAAATTCTCTACATAAGTAAGAAGACAGAAGAATATAAGACAATGAGCTAGCTACCTAAAGAACTACTAAAGGGTCAATAATTACACCCCCACTACGGTGCAGTACCTAACCTACCTAGCAGGAGGCCTCAAGCATGATTACATGTTTGTTATATCTCTCACCTCAAGGGTACTTGAGTCCCAGTGTGAGTGTTCACTTGAACTATGTCTGAGACTATGTACCAGGTGTGTCCTTCCATGTGCATCAAATTCGCTATTTCACCTTGAGAATGGTAAAAGCGCAGGTCTTGCCATGCGAATTGTGTATCACAGGAGAATTGTCTGAGACAACTGGAAAGGTGTGAACTACACCTGTCTCAGGCACATTAGTCCCTATGTGTGAATCCCACTTAAGCTCATTCTGTACGTCATTAGATTGGATGCACCAGAATCTCAGGAGGTATGGCATGTCTACAGTGGGCACAGGGCGTAGGAATAATGTAACCCCATAGAAACCTTAGATCAAAGTGTCGTTGGGAATTGGATTTTCCATTCAGCGAAATAGAAAAATGGGCACAGACTCAAGATAAAATCTAGAATATATTCTAAAGTAATGGAATAGTATACGTAAGAGATGGAAAGAAAATCAGAATAGTTTATCACAAAAAAACCAGACACAGTCAGTTTTATATATGATGTTGTTATTAAAACCAAGGTGTACAATGGTTGTTGCATACGGGGTATCAAAAAGTGTTCACGACGTTTCGCATGGTGTTAAACCAGCTTCTTCAGGTGATTTGATTAAAAAGAATACTTTAGTACACACTTTATATTTTAAGGTTTGAATTTCCCATCAAAACTTCAGAAATTTCTCTTAATATTTTAAGACCAAACTTATCATATCATTAAGAGGGAGTACTTTTATTCCCCATGTACTAAGATGCATCTGACAAGCCGATATCAGTTGTAATCTTTTATGGAGATATACACACTAAGTCTGACTATCTCACTGATAGCCTCATGAGAGGTCCATGGAGATAGTTCCTGAGCAAGGTCCAGCCTTGTGTTACGATGACCCATATATGTGAAGCAGTGAGTTATGTCAGACAGGATCCGGAACACACCCATTCTACTCGTGGATACAATTAACAAGGAGCAGCAACTAAATCACATTCGTTTTCAGCATCAGCGGTGTCAGAGACCACAGGTGAGGGAAATTCTAAATCCATGGACTTCTGTGTAGATATTTTCAGAAGAATAGGAGGAGTTTGCCTATAATGGAGACTTCTTTTTTGGTTATAGATCTTTATTGTATTCAGAGTTCAGTACACTGTTCGTCCATACAATGATGATCAGGGTTAAGTATATCCTCTATTTTACACATACACTTGTTACACAGAAGTCTTAGCTTGTAGGTCAAAGTATGATATACATAGAAAGGTACTAGTTGATGGTATTTATAATGAAGATGACTCCCTGGCTTATGTTTTTAAACAGGTTTTCATGTACGTTAAGTGGAATTCACACGGTGGGATTTATGTACCTCATAGGGTTCAAAATCTCATGAGATTCTGTTCCTGGTTAAGTGGAATTCACACGCTGGGATTCATGTACCTCACAGGGCTCAACATCTCATGAGATTCTGTTCCTTGTAATGTGGAATTCACACAGTGGGATTCATGTACGTCACAGGGTTCAAAATCTCATAAGATTCTGTTCCTTGTTAAGTGGAATTCACACAGTGGGATTCATGTACCTCACAGGGTTCAAAATCTCATGAGATTCTGGAACTTGTTAGGGGTAAATGTCGCTAACAATTGCAGGGGAAAAATATGTCTCAGGGACGTGGAACACTACAATTTATATGAAGAGATTGCGTTCCAGGACAGAATCTCAGGAGGATCTGTCTCAGAAAAACACCCTGTAAGGTACATGAATCTCAGCAAGATTTGTCTCAGACCAAAAACTTTTGAGGTAAATAGATCCCATCGTGTGAATCCCGCTTTTCCGTTACCCGATTGAAGACACATTAACTCACCCCTGGTATTTTTGCCCCATGGACTTAACATTGATGACTCGTTCTCCAAGCAAGAATTACATAGACAATAGTTGATGGTTTTGTTGACAGGCATAAACTAAGAGGGGCTGACGCGTAGTAATACACGATCATTAGCGTCAACCTCGAGTGGTTTACAGAGCCGCCTGTCCACAAAACCATCATTTGTTGTATCTATTATCCATCTTCCCAAGTAAATTAAACCTGGGAATTGCTATGATAAAGGGTATTTCAACAGGGACTATTTGTTTGCTCTATAGCACAAAGGGACTATTCTTCCGTATACCACGGCTTTGTGGTCTTATACCACGGATTTGAATCTGTATACCATGGTTGTGGTATGGTTGTGGTATTTGACAGCTTTTAAACAATGGCTAGTAGTTTACTGACTCCTCATACATTTTCAATGGCGACTTAATATACCATGGATAATAAAGTCCATTCTCCATGGTCTATGACGTTATGTATCCAGCATGGCATCTGTTGTTTTAGTATCTACAGGGGTGAGATCAATACAGAAAGCTCATTTTGGTGAAAGTCCTCGTTTGAACGCTACGTGATATTCACTCGGCTGTCACCTCGTTCATATCCCTGCACATCAAACTCTTAGAGAAAAACGACTTTGACCAAAACTTGTTCATTCCTTCTTTAGTCCCTAACCATTTAGCACCATCTTCTACCCACTATCATCGCCTGCTTCCCACCCCCAATGTCTCCAACAAACCATCTAGACTTTGACCAAAACTCTCTGGTTTCTTCTTTAAAATTGCATACCCAGGAATGGCTAAGATCTAATATACATAACCTGACGTTCAGTGGAGCCACCTAAATAGGGGTGCAGGAAACTGTGAGGCTGGCGGTGGGAAGTGGAAGACTATGTACCCCATTCAATCTTTTTATGAGAAATAAAGATGAGCTGATGAACCTTAAAACTAAAAGTTTAATGAAGATATTGTGATCTTACTGGAACACCTCTCCACATGTAACATGTCTGTCCTGTGTGTCTCCTGTGTCTTCTATTGTTATCTATGTTTTCTTTACTTGTCATTGTCAACTGAAGTAGGAATAGGATACTCCTATACACTGGTTATGAATGTCCAGATCAATGAGGATTTTTTAATGGGATACTGTAGGTAATATTAAGAAACGTCCTTACTGTATACGAAACGGTTCCTGTTCGAGGTCAGTCGTCGATTTCATACTGCCTGACGCCATAGGCGGAAAGCAGTATGAAAACGGAGACTGACCGAGAACGAGAACATTTGGTCTACAGTGAGGATGTTTACTTGTTATTATATACCTTTAATTGGTGAAAAAACGCAATTTTAATGACCCACAAAGTCGCAGTCACAGCGGGCACGAACTTTATTATTACTGCACCCCTAGCAGCGGGCAGTACTTAATAGACATTCGGACACCCCGCGTTAACGGACACCCCACTGTAGCGGACACCCTGTTTTAACGGATCCCCCGCGTTAACGGATACCCCGCGTTAACGGACACCTTTGCTCTGAACGGATCCCTCTATTAGATCTTTATTTTAACTCCGTGCAAGCGGTCACTCCGCGTAGGCGGACACTTCTGCCCGGAACGAAGGGTGTCTCCTTACTCGGGATTCCACTGTACTGATAACCTAAGAGAAGGCAGGTTCGATATTTCATCCCACAGATATATTTTTTAACTCAGTCGTCCCAAACGGATACTCCTTCAGTTTGAGCGTAAGGCGAATTCTAATACCTCATAAAGTAGTATCAAGGTTTATTTCATCTTTGGAGCATTTGGGAAATAAACTCATTAACTGCGAGATTTGAGTCTTTCTAATCTGCATCGAGTATGCAGATGATGCACACTCCATTACCGAGTTCTACTCTGAGTGATGATATGCAATCTTTGATTTTGTAAAACTTCATTATTACAACTCAATCTCTGTACCTAGCACTCCACCCCCAAGAATGTGGAATAAGCATAGAGTGTACGGCCATAGGTTTATAGGAATAGCGCATATTCCATGGCAGCCTAAATGATACATTTAAGGGCATGAAAAGGGTAAATTGTGCCTATGAATATCAGTCAAGCATCTTCCCTTAAAATACTACTTTTCAACTTAGCTAGTTTTTATACAATCTCATACTGGTGGTTTTAGTAACTGATTTAATGTGCCTGTGCTCCTTTTTGAAGTTGAGTATGGGAACTATAAATACCTCGACGTATTAAAAGTTTTCCAGCGTGGCATTTCCACATCTCATCTTCAAGTTACCAAGCACCTCTCACCACCTGTGCTTTAAAGCCGAGAAACCAAGTCACTGTATGTGTGTGTGTGTGCATGCTATTTCTAGAAATGCATCGACTAAAGCCCAATACACATCTACCGATTCAGGATTGAACGATTAGTTCCAAAACCGTATAGGAGTCGCTGAACTTGTCCCAGGCGAATTACATAATACCTCGGCCTGTGCCCGTATCTAATCAAGCGTCGTTCCGTTGTCAGTGACTAGATTTATCAACATGTTGGGAAACTTTTGGCCACCGATTTAGGAAGATAGAAACCACAGCTTATCGGCAACAAAATAACATCTGAAGGAGGTGGTTCACTAATCATTGCCTGACCCTTGCCTAGCTGTGCTACATTAAAGAATTAAGGAATGCCTTTGTTCTGAAAAACTGAGAGGCCTTTCATAACTGGAGGTCAACATATAAATTATTGATTCAAAGATAAAGATTATGATACTATACTGCATATAGCCTATGATCCATGGTCGCCGCCATGACGCCCCCCGAGTAGGTGTTCTTTACTAAAGGAGGTAAAAAAGTAGATGTTCTTCACTAATGGAGGTGCAAAAGAAGTGAGTGATAATTGGGAAATGTCACTTTTCTTGCCTTGCTCACATATCTAAATAAACTGTTCCATGTAAAAAACATCATGTCCTGGGTTTTAGCATTATATCTTCCTGCTCTGGGATCAGTGTAGAGAGTCAAAGGAACCTTAGTAAAACATTGAAAGGCAGCTGAATTTCGTAAGAACAAAGAGCCAGAATACAGGTTTTGTCCCCCGACCACCTAGTGACTGCTTCATGAACTAACAATGGCTCTGTCCCCTATAGCAGAATATATAGAATTTCTATACCCCATGTCATTTTCATCAGACATTCAGGGAATAAAGTAAATGTGTGTTATTATATATGTATGACCAAACATCTAGTAGTCCTTGTAGTTTACATGTGACTATCCTAGTAGTTTACATGTAACTATCCTCTAGTTTACATGTGACTATCCCTCGTAGTTTACATATGACTATCCCTCGTAGTTTACTTGTGACTATCCTTCATAGTTTACATGTGACTATCCCTCATAGTTTACATGTGAATATCCCTTGTAGTTTACATGTGACAATCCTTCATAATTACAAGTGACTGTCCCTCGTAGTTTACATGTGACTATCCCTTACAATTTACATACATCAATCCCACATAGTTCATATATGATAGATCCAATAAAGATTTCGATTTGGTTCAATATTACAGTAAAAACAGAAAGTCTAGTTGGGTTTTCAATATGGTAATAAACTAGGATTGCCTTTTATCATTGTAGATATCAGACAAGGGACATATTTATTGTTCACTGTACCTACGTTATAAATACGACCATGCCACGTTCAAGCGACGATGATAAAGACTCCTGATTGCACCGGTCTCATAAACCAGGGAGAAATATTCATTGGCACCATAGGGGCCTTACACACCAAGTAATCGTATAACGAGAATGTGGGATTCTAGATATGAAGAAAATATACAGTGATTCAAATCACTAAGCGCATCAATAAAATCAACTGTATAATCCTTTGGATATTTTAAGGTGTATAGTAATACGAAAACAGGCATACTGTGTCTGTATGTGATAAATACTCGGTAAAATTGACGATAAAACGAACTAACGTTAAGCCTATGGAGAAGAATACTGGGGTGAGATAATACTTCTACTTCATCCATCGCCTAAGACCTGGCCTCCAATTACTACGATAGAAATTTAGACCTACCGATATGACACCGATTCAAAAAGCAAATATCGGAGACATATCGGGAAGGTGTAAAATCGTGGACATACGTCTAGACATGCCAATCTACCACGCATTGAATAGAGTTTTTATCGCAGAAATGTGTTCAACTGCCCCAATATTAGGTGACCTTCCGACGCGATTTTGAATTTTTATCGGGAGGTGAATCGTAGACCATATCAGAGCCATATCGTAGTAGGTGGACGCTGGGCCTAAGGCCTGGCGTCCACCTACTACGATAGAAATTTTGACCTCCCGATATGGCACCGATACAAAAAGCAAACATCGGAGACATATCGTGAGGGTTCAAAATCGTAGACATATGTCTAGACATGCCAATTCACCACGCATTGTATGGGATTTTTATGGGTGTCTAATCGCAGAAACGTGGTCAACTGCCCCGATATTAGGTGACCTTCCGACGCGATTTTGAATTTTTATCGGGAGGTGAATCGTAGACCATATCGGAGCCATATCGTAGTAGGTGGACGCCGGGCCTAATTTGACAGGGACACCAGCAGTTTATCTTCGGAGTATAGTCTTTCAAACAGCCATGAATGATGTCTGTGCTATGAATGCTATCTCGATGATTTATATCTCCTGTCATCTGCGGAGTACATTGACCTGTCATGTCTTATCAGTGATAACCGTAATCAGTGTTCAGAGGAGCAGTGTGCACAAATCACTGTGAAGAGTTACAGGCACAGGCCGGCCAAGAGAAGATTATTCTGAACGTGGATATATATCTGTAATGATATTCTTCACTCGCTAACTATAGTTCTATCACACTTCAAGTTGATTATCATTCAGCCAGCTCACTGAAACCGGTAAGCATGAATTACATAACTTAGGAACTTAACTGGCCTGATATTGATAAGACTGTATCATATATAACCAGCTCGCATGTGCAAATGTTTGATCTAATATGTACTCCTCGCTTAAGCCCAATGCCCATCTACCGATTTCGGAACATTTATGTACGTTTATCGGCGACAAACGGAGGGTAATTTGTCTCAGCCGAGCCATCCTAACGGAGTCGGTAGATGTAGGACAGCTAGGCAAGGCTACCCAGCGATTAGTGAACACTTAGTTTCTTTGGTTTTTGCCCTCCCCCAGCGATTGGTGGGCCATACACCGATTTTATCAGTGTGCGGGTCGAGCGAGGGGTTACGTAATTTGCCTGCGACTAGGTGACTGACTCCTATACGATTTAGGAACTAATCGTTCAACCCTAAATCGGTAGATGGGCATCCAGCTTTAGGAACAATCGCGCGTGTAATGGCAGGCGTCCACCAACCACGACAAGGCTACGACAATGGCTTTCCAACATGGTCCACGACAGATTTACGATTGGAAGGCTTGTCGTAGCTGGTGGACCCCAGTTCCTGACAAGAGTCTACGACAAGGCCACGACAGGCTGCGACTGGATGCTTGTCGGGAGCCTTCCGACAAGGTTATGACAAAATCGAACATGTTCAATTTTTCCTACCACTGGACCTTGTGTCGTGGAGTGTCATGGCGTGTTGGGAGCATTTCTACGATAGTAAATTTTGGTGCAGCGTGCACTCCCCGACACCCTCCGACAACGCTGTTGTATAGCCCCCCTTCTTACGACAAGGCCGCAACAAGCGGCGAATGGAACTTTCTTGTCGCCGCTTGTCGTAGCCTTGTCGTTGTTGGTGGACGCCACCCTTAACCGTGTAACTAGTTAAGACAAATTGAACCGCACATGCACATACGCTCAATCCTTGGGCAATATCTGCGGCGTGATCACTTACACTGGAGCCGCTGGAAGTTATGGACCACTGATTTTCCCTAGGCGTAACCTCCAGGTTGAATAGAAACCTTAAAAAAGGGAGAGTAAATTTCACACACAATATTGACTGATATTAGATCCAAATTTCCTTATGCTCCGATCAGCCAACGCGTAGTTATATCCGAGCGAATGAAAGGTTATTGCGCAGAATCGACTATCAGGAGTATATATATATATTACTGCTTGTATCTGAAACCAGTCTATATTGCATTTCTTATCCCCCTTTTCCTGACAAGTGGCGTACCGATATTATTTCAATTTAGGTACGGACTATTTTTCAGTACGCACTATTTTCCCGAAACATATCTGTATGCTCAAGGTATGGCGATGCCCACTCCCTACGCGTTTTTTATGGACACATTGTATCAGGTGGATAATATATAGAAATATGGCATAATATAGGTATATGAAAATTACTAAGATACCAGATTGTTTTGAAGGAAGAAAACATCTACAAAAGGGGCTCCAAGTATAAAAGGAATCTACTGATAGGCTGTATTACTATTATCATTAATATACCTATGTGCGATTGTCTCACTTTTACTGACCAGAAGGACGGTTCCGTTCGTCACTGAGTGACGAAATAATATTCATATTACGTCCCTGTGTGCGACGTGACTTGTTGAACCAATGAACAGTCAGCTGTAAAATGGCGGGTTTTAAAAATTTCTATTCATATAATGAAAATAATGATAATGATAATGATGATAATGATAATAATAGTCATAATAATAAGAATAAGAATAAGAATAAGAATAATAAGAATAATAAGAATAATGTTGATGATGATAATATTAATAATAATAATAATAATAATAATAATAATAAGAAGAAGAAGAAGAAGAAGAAGAAGAAGAAGAAGAAGAAGAAGAAGAAGAATAGGGAGACATAGTGAGCGTGTGGGAATTCCATCTGTTCCTTATTGTTTTAGTAGGAAATATTCAGTTCATTCTTTGAGCTCGGTGAATATTTCTGACAAAGACAATTCGGAACAGATTCCATTCAGTCGCACTAACCACGTCTCCATATAATACTGTATAGTTATGGCTGGTAGATGGTACAACACTATCAAACAGCCCCAAGCATATAAAAACATGATGACTACACTGTTTGCGGCACGATATAGATATAGTATCCTCATCTAATTGCTACTGGTACACTGGTGTAAAATGGCTGTCTCATAACCTCTCATAATCGGTCTTTTTATAAATGATGTTTTAGCGCAGAATGATTGCCACGTTCAGGTGTTCATTGTAATTGAAGACAGGAAAAAAACACTTGATAACCAGTTATTCTATCAATATTTCATGGGAGTCGGGTGTGTAGTATACGGCCCAGCGTCCACCTACTATGCTATGGCTCTGATATGGTCTAGGATGCACCTCCCGATAAAAATATCAGAAATGCGTTGGAAGGTCACCTAATATTTGGGCAGTTGACCACATTTCTGTGATTAGGCAATGAAAAAAACCCTTATGATGCATGGTGGAATGGTATGTCTAGACATTTCTCTATAATTTTGCACCTTCCCGATATATCTCCGATATTTGCTTTTTTGTATCAGTGCCATATCGGTAGGTCTAAATTTCTATCGCAGTAGGTGGAGGCCAGGCCTTAAGCAGCCTCTTTCACTAAGGCCCGTTTAATAATCTAGGACCATAGGCTACATGAAGTCCCTTTTCTGTACCTCGGACAAAGGTTATCGTTTGATGATATTTAATTCTGTTCGCTAAGACAGTATTAGCCGTACATAAAGTCGTTCATAAGTGTTGAATAAATTTGCCCCACATTGTCCCTGGGTCTCTATGACATACAGAAAAAAGGTCTCCATGTATGAGCCTTGATTAGCAAAGGCGTATCCTACAATTTACGGGTGCACCACCTGGTGATATTTAGATATTCCCATTCATCCGTTGATATTGGTAATTTGTGGCATATTCCAAACTCAAAATGGCGAAACTTAAGTTTAGTCTAGTTTGACCTAATCAAATAGGTAAAATAGGTACTTTTTTTTTGCTTGATTTACATAGGAAATGTACTGCAAAATATGATTTTCTTCAATTTTTTCAAAACCAAGGAAAGTGATCTATAATCTTTAAAACCTAAATAGGTTGTATTATACATATGCTATATTCTGTGAAACTTTGAGGAAAATGACATGGGTTTTACTGTGTGAAAAACAACGTTTTAGAATCTCTATATATTCTTAAATAAAATAATAAATCATAATATTGATCTCTAAATCTAAATCTAGCACCTATGTTTTCCTCCACAGACTCCGCACCAACATGGACAATGCCGGGTTCGAGTCTCCCAAAGACCGCGGGACCGACGCGACCCCTGGCGGCGATGGGGGCACGTACACGGCGGTGGACGTAGAGGGCGCTCCGCACGCTGAGAAGACAGCGCCTCTGGTGGCAGATGCCCCGTATGCGGGCATGGGCAAGGACGACCTGCTGCGCTTCTCACAGGTAAAGCTAGACTTGCCCAAGTCTTTGATTATGAACATTCATGAAATGATTAATCAAAATCAGAATAAAGTTCATTATAGTATGTATCCTTCTCTGATTGACCCATGAATCAAAGACTTGTCCACTATGAATAAAATCTCCTGTTAATGGTCCCAAGTCATTCCCTGTAACCCTATACCTCCTCCTACCCCTCCCCCTCCCCTCCTCCAGTTCCCTGGCTGCCCGTGTTGTCATAGCAATAGATTTCGCCTGCTCCTGACTGTGACCCGATTGAGATCAAAGTGAGAGGGTATCAATCTCCCAGCAGATATCCTGACCAGTAGCCAGGATATCTGTAAGGAAAGCGTTGGGAGTAATGGAGCTAAAGAGCGCCAGAAATCCAACACCATCACCGATCGTACCAGTCCCTGTATCCCGGCAAGGAGGGTAGCCATAGATTGCAGGGACTGGAGCCAGTCTAAGTTAAAGCCTATAAGACAGCGGCACGACCATTGTGCCCGATCATACCTTTGCCCGACAAATCCGTCGGGTCGGTCAGAATCGTGTCGCTGTACGCACTTCAGAGATCCGATTTTAATCGGGTCGGGCATTACTTGCCTTGGGGTAATGACTGACTCTTAATCGGATCTGAAGTTATTTAACTTGGAATTATTTTCTATGAATCCACACCACGAGTAAGAGCGTCATGCCATGTCCATGAAGATTTCGTGGAAATATCCGTAGACACCTTTTCAAGGCATATCTAACAATTCACAGTGGCGCCACCTGGTTATTTTAAAATAATGTCAATTTTTAGTCAAAACTGGTTTTTTGGGAGTCATTCTAATTCTAAATGGGTCCATATCTCATTCCGTATTGACAGACCCCGTTCTGGTCGCGTCTCCGGATGGTTTGCTTGATCGGCTTCTGGCTCGCCTGGCTTGGTCTGCTCGTCGCCGTTGTCCTCTTCACACATACATATATACATGATCTCGTTCTAACCTCCATACCTCATTCCATATTGACAGACCCCGTTCTAATCCCGTCTCCGGATTGCCTGCCTGATCGGCTTCTGGCTCGCCTGGCTTGGTCTGCTCGTCGCCGTTGTCCTGTTCACACATACATATATACTTGTCCTCTTCACACATACATATAAACTTGTTCTCGTTCTAACCTCTATACCTCATTCTGTATTGACAGACCCCATTCTGGTCCCGTCTCCGGATGGTCTGCCTGATTGGCTTCTGGCTTTCCTGGCTCGGTCTGCTTGTCGCTGTTGTCATCCTCCCATATATACATTTATATATACATGCTCTCCTTCTAACCTCCATACCTCATTCCATATTGACAGACCCCGTTCTGGTCCCGTCTCCGGATGGCCTGCCTGATCGGCTTCTGGCTCGCCTGGCTCGGTCTGCTCGTCGCCGTTGTCGTCCTTACCATCGTCATGCCTCGCTGCACAGCGCCACCTGCCAACACCTGGTCGCAACAGAGCGTCATCTATGATGTCTTTGTGCCCAGTTACTATGACGCCAGTGGTGACGGAGTGGGCGATATTCAAGGTAAAGTGCCTATATCAGAGCTCAAATCTCAAGGCAAATGATTACAGAATGATTGTGTGAAATAAATGTCGGTGTCCTTTTAGTGTCCTTTTCCTAAATCTTTTTGAATGAGATGAATGTTGGTCCAATATTATTTACACATTTCTAGAAACTCTGGAGAACGCTAGTCAAGCATATGTACATTAATCATAGATAGATACATATATATATGGGTCAATTAGGATACCTTCTTTAGATAGGACCCCTCTTGCGTTGATCCTAAAAGTTCTCCTTTTGGAAGGACGAGGTCAGAACAATGACCCTTTTATTGAACAGGCTGGAAGAACATATATACTTATTGCTGTCCTTTGAAATTTCAGTCCTCGTTTATCGAAAGCCAACCATCATATACAATCTTGGGAGAGTCATGTGACAGTCCTGGGAAGGTCATGTAACAGTCCTGGGAAGGTCATGTGACAGTCCCGGGAAGGTCATGTGACAGTCCCGAAGAGTCATGTGACAGTCCCGAGAAGGTCATGTGAGTCAAAGGAGAGTCTTTTGAGATAGTAAATGTCCCAATGGTCATCATCTGAGAACTTCTCATCGCTATTCAACAAAATAATAATTCCTGTGTGCAAAAGTGTTGGATACATGACAGTTATTTGCACCCTTCTTGGTACGAAAGAGGGTGGAATGTGTTAAATAAGTACATATGTGATTGCAGTTTACCCATCAAGGACATCGCTTCAAGAAAATTCCCTCAAATACCATTTCCAGGGTTATTTTCCCACCTAATTTCTTCTGATCTTTCCGCAGGAGTGATAGAGAAGCTTGATTACATCCGGGGCCTAGAGGTGAACGCTGTCGCTCTTAGCTCATTCTACGTCAGTGGTAATGACGCCTTCAGTGACGTCACCGACCACAAAGACGTCGACCAGCGTCTGGGTAAACTTGATGACGTCACGGCCCTCGTTAAAGCTGCCCACGAGAAAGGTAATTAGAGACGATCACTCGGAGAAGTCACTTCGAGTTCGTAGATCCCAATAAATACAAACTTTCCTTTGTTTGGTAAGGTGGTTTCTACAAGGCATAACGCTGTATAACAAATTCACGGCATGATTGTTTAGCAGTTAATCAATTGCATGACTGGATATACTTTAAGTAACAGCAAATTATACAGGAAATTGTTTTAACACCTTGGGGTACGATATTTTTTGTTTTTGGTTTGAGCAACACTCCTTATTTCACTTTTAGATATAGACATCCAGAACCTTTTACTTAAAGATTTTCTGTTTTCACCATTGGACAAATTCGTTTTTTTATGTGGTTTGTCCTTTGCTCCCGGTTTTGTTTAGTTTTTTTGTTTCTAAGAAAATACCACCTAAATAGCCTCTGTTTTTGGTGAATAGATTCTTAAATAACATTTTATAACTGTTTCTAATCATAGTCTTGGTTCACATGATTTCTTCCACCGATTTAGGTGCTACGGCAAGGGCAGCATATCTGCCGTTGCTTCACCTTTAACTTTGTGCTTATGGAACAATTAAAAAGGGATATCTAAAGGTCTTCACACAGCTATACAGGGGGCATATGCTAATGAAATCAGGAGATTTTAGGTTAATAAAATTACAGAAGAACCTCGCGTAGGCGGACACCCTCCGGTCTGGGCCAAAAGCCCGCTTACGCGGGGTCCGCATACAAGAGGTTAAAATAAACATCTAATAGAGAGAACCGTTCCGAGCATAGGTGTCCGTTAACGCGGGGTGTCCGCTAACGCGGGGTGTCCGTTCGGCGGGGTGTCCGTTAGGCGGGGTTCTACTGTATTTCATTTTTTTAACTATGGATATTATCAACCATCGCCAAGGGCAGCATATCTGCCGTTGCTTCACCTTTAACTGTGTTGTTATGGAACAATTAAAAAGGTATATTTAAAGGTTTTCACACAGCTATACAGGAAGCATAGGCTAACGAAATCAGGAGATCTTAGGTTAATGAATTTAGTATATTTTTAAAATATGGACATTATCAACCACTTTCTCTGTGATTTGTGCACTGTAGGGTTGAAGGTGCTGCTGGACTTCATCCCGAACTACACCAGTAAGAACCATCCGTGGTTCACGGGGAGTGAGAGTAGTGGTAATCATACGACCAACTCCTACTGGAACTACTACGTCTGGGCATCGTGTCCGGGGGGAGCCTCCAAACCAAACAACTGGGTAAGAATATTTAACTTTTTCTTTTTCCAATTGGAGAATCTGATTTTTCTTGGGAAATGATCAGCTTTTACAAGTAATACAGTACCACATCATTTTTTGTTTGTCATTCCCCATTAGTATCATGCATTCTCCAAACCCTGTAACCCTGATTTCGTCAATAACCTAAAGTTATTGAACTTATACATTATCTCACCCCTCTATTTTTCTTCATAGGCCTAACATTAGGATCTCGTATTCCACAGCCGTGAAGTTTGTGTACCCAATACTCATTGGCTAATTGGGTGATTCATTCTATCAATAAATAATGTTATACGGGTCGAGATAGCATAGAGGAAACCCATGAAAGTTTAGGCTCTGAGCTCGTATCCCATCGAGTTTGAATCACGTAGTAATTCACAAGGCGAAGCCGCGTGAATTGCTATGTGATTCAAATGAGATGGGATCGAGCTCTGACCCTAAACTTGAATGAGTTTCTGAATTTATCTCACCCATAATATTGACTAATGGGCTAATATTTGTGACATTATCCCCCATTGGATATTCTTCCTAAATATCTAATGGGTGTTAGATACGAGTTTCCAATGTTAAGTCTATGGAGAAAAAATATCTAGGGTGGGATAAAATCAGAAACCCACCCGGTGAAAAGAACTTGGTCCTCACTCCACCTCGTTTGATCGCAGAGTAATTCACTCAGATTCGCTTCGTGAATTACTCTGCAGTCAAACTCGCCGGAGCATGGACCAAGCTATTTTCATCTCGTGGGTCTCATTCTAATTACTATATACCTATAGGCAAATGTCTCACTTTTACTGACCAGTGGTACAAATTCTATTTGTCACTGAGTGAGGAAAGAATATCCATACGTCCGTCCGTACCACGTGACCACTCGTTCTACTCATTTTATTGATTTCTATGTGTATAATGATAAAGACACACAGTGATTGTGACTGAATTCCATCTGTTCCTCGATATTTTGGTCAGAAATACTCACTTATTTCTTTGAACTCGGTGAGTATTTCTGATCAAAATATCTCTGAACAGATGCCATTCAGTCACACTAACTATGTCTCTATATATTACTACATATGTATTAAATAAAAATTCTTTTCTCATCTGGGCGATTTGAATTTTTTTTTATTGCTACATATGTGCCCTATACCACTACTTTAATCCAACAGGTGTCGGTGTACGGGGACTCGGCGTGGGAGTACAGCGCCACCAGAGACGAGTGTTACTTCCACAACTTCCTGACGGAGGAGCCGGAGCTGAACCTGCGCAGTACGAGCGTGCAGGAGGAGCTTGCGGTGAGTGACTCACAGCGAGCCCCGAGCTGCTCACATACAGGGTGTAGTAGAGGGAGACTATGATCCAGTGAGCAAAAGTTCAAAGTTACGAGGTAAGGCTTGGAAAAATTACTGCCGAAGGCGTCAGCCGTGGGCAGTAATTTTTCCAAGCCTTACCGAGTAACTTTGACTTGTGCTTACCGGTACTTGGTTTCCCTATTCCTATGTACCTTCAAATATCGATAAAAAATGCTTAATTCTTTACCTGAAACACTTCCGAAGCAAATGGCCACCCTTATTGAGTAACCACAACAGCTATTGTTTCGTCTCGCTGCTGTATTGTATCACATGATCAGAGCGGGACGAAAACGTCAGAGCGGGACGAAAACATGAGAGCGGCACGAAAATGTCAACCTCAACACATAACTTATTTTAATGCACCCCCCAGCAGCGGTATGTAACTCTAGTTAGTTCAATAATGGGTATATAGGAATATGAATAATGTTCGGGCTCACTGAGACGTAGTCAATGGTCGGTCACACCCATTCCTATATACCCATTTCCGAAACCTCTATAGTTACGTACTGCTGCTGGGGGTGCAGTATTTATAAGTTATGTAGCGAGGCTGACGTTTTCTTCCCAGGCTGACGTTTTTGTCCCGGGCTGACATTTTCGTCCCGGCCTGACCACGTGACATAAAGAGCAGTGGGACGGAAACTTAGCTATTGCAGTTACTCGATAAGGATGGGCTTTTTTATGGGGCTATCGCAGGAAAAGAAATAATCATTTTTATCGATATTTAAAGGTATATAGGAATAGGGAAACCAAGTACCAATAATCAAAAGTCAAAGTTACTCAGTAAGGCTCGGAAAAATTACTGCCCGCGGCCAAGGCACTTTTGCTCACCAGAACATAGTTTCCCTCTATAGAGGACTTTGCGCAACCCTCTCATAAGATCTCACACTCTCTAAGTCGTATTCTGTACAAGATTCTCACTGTGCTCTATGGGAGAACAATTCTTAACGAACTAGGCTTAGAGCTTTGAGAATCGACTGCCACACTGTATTCCCACTGGGTGGTATCATTGAGATTATAGGAATCTTTGGGTTGCATTAATGTACGTCTTTAGCACGGGTGTCAATCCTCGGGCACACCCATAGTGTACGTTGCAAGTATATAAAATGACATTTTTTTTAATGTTTTTATGTTTATTAGGCGTCCACCTACTACGATATGGCTCCGATATGGTCTATAATGCACCTCCCAATAGAAAATCAAAATCGCGTTGGAAGGTACCTAATATCGGGGCAGACATTTGCTTTTTGTATCGTGCCATATCAGTAGGTCTAAATTCCTATCGTAGTAGGTGGAAGCCAGGCCTTATAATAAGAAAAACAAAGTGAGGGAACCCGTGGCAATTCCGTTCATGGACTTTTGTCCCATAAAATGTTTTGAACGCTATGTAATTCACTCAGCTTTGCTTCGTGAATTACTCCTCGGTCCAACTCGGTCCAACTCGGTCCAACTCGGTTGAGTACGGATCACATTATTTTCCTCTGGTGAGTTTCCTTCTAATCATGTCCTCATCTCTTCAGGCCATTCTACGATTCTGGGTAACTACAGCTGACGTTGACGGTTTCCGGATCCGTTCAGCCTCGTTTCTGTTTGAGGACTCCGACTTGAGGGACGACGAAGTCGTAGTCGGCTGTACCGACGTGAGTATGAGAACGAGGCTTCATTATTAGGGGTATCATCATAATATATTTGTGTAATTTCCTCTATTGCTCTTTCTTTTAATATAACAGCGTTAGAAACTTCCAAATCTAAAAATATCATTTTATATTTTTTCCAACAATTTTTCCAAATACATATTAAAAATCTAGCCAATTAGACTTTATATCTTTTTCGAAAAAACTTCCAAAAACATCACACCAACGATCAGTACTAGATGAAATCTTACACATTAACAGCAATAAGGCCTAGATGCAATCTAATCCTTACCACAAAATGGAGAAAGAATTAAAAGAATAATATCAGAAGCAAGGGAAAACACTGCAAAAACAACCCAAGAATGGAGCACAGTAAAAAGGATACAATACCTGGTCAAACCTGGAAAACAGACTAAACAAGAAAGGCACCCCATACACCCACCTCTAACACACTTGAAGCCACATAAAAACAGAGGTGACAACATAACAACAAACACAAACGGCAACAAGTCAAACCAATAGGAACAAAGCTCTCTGAATAATTAATAAATTTGACCAATGGGAATTAAGGAAACGGGGTCGGATGCAAGAAGCACGGGACTCGAACGCGCTCGACCCAACTTTCCTTAGTGTGGTCGTGGTAGTGATAGGGGTAGGTCCACTGCCGCCTTTACCCTTATTATCATCGTAACATATGTATAGAAATAAACCATCTAGGTGTATTCTTATACCAGGAGCAAATGGTTTGTTCATCATTGATGAATGAGCGTACAATTATGAATGAATAACAATAAAAGGTTTGTGTTACATTCAGTCCATGGATAATTTTCTGTAACCCACTTGCAGCCATTCAACCTGCCATTTTTGCAAGGATCCAAACAGATGAAGCACCAGTGGGTCGATGAGGTATTTCGGTCTCTAGTGGTTATTTTAGTGTCTAAAGGGATGAGGTTAATACAGAAAGTAACTCATTTTGGTGAAAGTCGCTGTTCTCCGACTCGTATGGACGCTACACGATATTCACTCGGCTTCTCCTCATTCATATCACTCCGCATCAAAATCCTGGAGAACAAGGACTTTGACCAAAACTTGTTGGTTTCTTCTTTATCGATCACCTGCCCTGTCACACCATGTATAGTTCTGATTACTACTGGGTGCAGGATTAAGAGGGGCATCCACCAACCACGACAAGGCTATGACAATGGCTTCCCGACTAGGTCCACGACTGGCCGACGACAGGAGGCCTTGTCATGGTTGGTGGACCCCAGTTCCCGATGAGGCCACGACAAGGCCACGATTGGAAGCTTGTCGGAAGCCTTCCAACAAGGTAACGACAATATTGAACATGTTCGATTTTTCCAATGACTGGACCCTTGTCGTGGAGTGTCATGGCGTGTCGGGAGCATGTCGCAGAGGTCTATGATAGGAAATTTTGGTGGAGCGTGCACTTCCCAACACACAGTTGTAAAGCCCCCCTTCTTACGACAAGGCTGTGACAAGTGCCGCTTGGAACTTTGATGTCGGCGCTTGTCATAGCCTTGTCGTGGTTGGTGCACGCCCCCTCTTTACGTCCATACTCTCATGGTAAACTCACTCTCCTATCTTTATGACAGCTCTCGAGTTACGACTGCCTGACTCACACTCGAACTCGCAACCAGGAGGAGAATTACGTCATCGTCAAGCAGTGGCGAAAGGTCTTGGATGAACTCTCCGGAGACAGGTTAGCATTGTGTCTACTGCGAATTTTTTTTTTTATTTATATCATTTATTTCATTCTGTTTTAGAACAGTTCTTCCATTAAACAGGCGACACTCGCAAATTAATAAATATATACAATAGAAAAGTGGCAAAAAAAAACAAAAAAAAACATAGTGGTGCTAGTGATAGCAGATGAAGTTAATGATGACAATGAGATTTAACCTAGTATATAAGCAGAGTCAATTGATATCAACGAGTCAAGTGTGGTTCTACTGTTGCTGGTTAAGCTCATGTAAGATACTGGGAAGTTCTTGGTCAATATCTCCCTAAGAAAACAATAACTTGATGAATATGGTCGTTTACAAAATCCAATATACTTGCTGTGCATTATAGACCAGCTCCTTGATTATTTGAAAACTGTGATGTCATTTTAATCTAATGCACCTCTCACCATTAATTCTCAACAAAATTGTCAAAAAGCTTGATTATGATTATTAGCCTAGAAGTGCCCATAACAAACAGATATGTGTTCAAAAGAACTACATACTAAGAATCATTTTACACACAGAATCTATAAAGCCTGGCTAACAAAATACAAAGAGGATAGATCTTAGGAAATTATTAATTCGATCAGTTTAGAATCTAGCAGAAATAGTTAATGATGCTATTCAATCATAAGTAAGAACAAGTTAGACCTTCAGGGGTTCCTTGCTCCTAGAAATGTGGGAAAACCTATGCTTCAGTAATATCAGATCGGGTCGGTGTGGTATTGTTATTTTCATGTTGTATCACTACTTTTCAGAATACCACATTATCAGTGACACATAGGTAAAAAGTTAATTAGTTTTGAAATCAAATACAAATGGCGCCATAGTTATGACGCGATCTGCATGGAAATGAACCTTTCACCTATGACACTGAAAATGTGGTGTTGTAAAAGGTAGCGTTACAACGTGAAAACAATGATACTACATGACATGATCCGATATTACTGGAGCAACCCTTTTCCCACGTTTCTAGGAGCAACGACCCTGGGACCTGTTTCACTAGTTTCGTGACATGTCTAGCAGGCGTCTAGATGGTGTATCCGTTTTCATAAGAACTAGACATTAGATTTCGTTTTGTCCGTTCTTGCTTGCACTGTTGGTGCCGCTTTGCATGTCTGTCTAACACTTTTGTCACGAAACTAGTAAAACAGGTCCATGATGTGTAGATTTGTCTAATTCTTATATTTGGGGGTCTGTCTTTTCCTATGGGCAGCTACTTGTGTTGTCACGAAACTAGACAACCCCAATGTCTGTATGGTGTCACAGACATGTCACGAAACTAGTGAAACAGGTCCCTGGTCAGTAAATTGAAAGCTTATTGTGAGGGCTTCTATGTGACACAAATATCTGGGTGCTTCTTTGTAAATCCTCTTCTGGTGATAGGGATTTGAGGGTACTACTTTTGTGAATACCACTCTGGTGAACGAGATTTGTGGGTACTACTTTCTGAGCACTGTGGGTTTCTCTTTGGGTGCGGAAGGATCCTTGTCGTGGAGAGTAGTGATGGGATCAACGCGACTGCGGCCTTTTACGGCGGAACAGCGCTGGACGGCGCCAACCTGCCAATCAACATCCAGCTCTCAACCCTGCAGGCTAAAGACGACGCCATCGCCGTCCGTGAGCTGGTCTCTGATTGGCTGCGGGTCACCCCGGCAGGGGGCACTGCGAACTGGGCGGTGAGTGATTTTTTTTGGGGGGGGGGGGGGGGGGAAATGCGGATGGGAGGGCAATCTCCAAGTAGATCTTTCACAGCGCTAGCGTTTACTAATCTCTGCCTCAACCCAAAGTTGTGTCCCATGGTATCCACTAAAGCCGGGCCCCCACCTACCACGATGGTCTATGACATACTCCCCGATGGCTACGATTTGAAATGCCAAAATCGTACCCTATCAGAAGGTTCCAGAATCGTAGACCTATGTTGTAATCCAATCTGTGAATTATACTCGACGACCACGATATCTTCCCGATATGCTATAATATCCTATGACAGGCTACGAAAAATCCAACATGTTGGATTTCATCGGGACCTCTACAATTGGCGTTTTCAATCGCAGCCTATTGCAGAAACCTGTTCCACCTACCACGCTTTTTGCTGACCTCAAGATAGAATCGGTATGGTGTCGGGGAGGCAGTCGTAGGGCCTATCGGGACCAGAATCGTGGTAGGTGGGGGCCTGGCTTAAGGACAGTGGGGACCAGCCAACATTTCAGATTCAAAACGAGGCAACTTTCAAAAGTTATGACACCCAAACAACTCATACATTATGAGTTATGAAATAAAGGAATGGTAAATGAGCTATACAGACAATGCTGCTATTTTCCTTTTCAGCTTTAAACCACTTTATGATGTGAATCAACTGCGGATTAGACTGCCCCTTTGAGTGAGCACATATGTTATGATGACAAAACAAAACCCAATAGCACCTGTATTTCGAAAATCTGTAGAAACAGGGTAGATTAATTTACCAGTGCATGACAACCCTATATCATTTAGAAATGTATCTGTTTCTTTATGGCTGCTAGAATAGTTGTGTGTATATATCCTGTACAATTCGTATCTCATTCTGAAGTTACAAGTCACATTGAAACCTGATTTTCATGACTAGTTGAAAATAAAATATTCTCCACAATAAAATAAAACCAAAAAAAAACCAACCCAATAACACATGATATGCTTCCCACTGAAGAAAGTAATCCCTAGCACTACGCCTGATCTGATATAACAAATAACAGAAACAACTGTATATTATTTACCATCTTAATATGTGCATCTCTATTTACAAGTAAACCACAAAATACTCCCCAAAGCGCTAAGATTTTAGGATATTTAAAAAAGCTGGCGTATGGGACAGATTTTGGCCCAAACCGGCAGCTTGGGGCATAGACTGGTTCCCTGCCCTAATGAATAAGGGACAGGTAACGGGTTCCTACGACCTTCAACTAGACTGTAGTACCTCCCGTTGTCGCTAGGGCCAGGGCACTAGTGGACTAGTGGTTTGGCTGGGTTCCACATATATCTCTGCCGAACCCCCTAGTGGATACCCTGGCAACCAGTGTATCTGGTTGTCTGCCAATCCCACAATGCAACAGAAAAATGGAGGCGTTACCAATAATGCACCACGAAAATGCAACCCGTTACCTGGCCTTTAGTCTAACTAGGCCATGCTGCCAGGCTACTTGGGGCAGAGATATAAGCAGCCACAGGAAGCAGAGCGCCGAATCTCTGCTGGGAGAGTGATGGTAGTTGGCTGGGCACGATTGGTGTCGCCACCTCGTGGCGGGTAGGGCAGGGAACACGGTATCAGGAGCAGATTACAGCTTTGATCTAGAGCTCTCTAGCTGTTATTACGCCCCCGTCTTGTCACGTGTAAAAAAGAAACCCACGCGATTTTCTCCTGTCATTATCCTCCGTCTTGATCGTGGCTCGTTGGCATTAACTGGAACACAACTGCTCCTATGCTGCTAGGCAGGATGCTTTATTTCTTTATATTTTTTGGGGTTTTATTTGTTTTGTTTTTAAAGATCTTTATTGGATTCAATATTATACACTTGTCTTCCATGCCATGTTGATTAAGCTGTAATGCAGGGCACTATATACAGATACATTCCTTACATGATTACTTCTGGTCAATATAAATCATATTCTGCACATTCAAAATGGTAAATAATGAAATATAACTAACATAGAAAAAATAAATAGAGTTTGGAGTAAAGACAGTTGTTTTGAATTGTTATGGAGGAAAAGTAGATAACGATAATTATGACACTGAGGCATACTGGAATTGAAAAATTTATTAATTTTTTATAACAGTTTATAACGAACGTGAAATTCTTTAACAGTCATTTATAGGTGGTTCCTGTTAGAAAAATGTCAGTTGATTATTAACCTGAAAAAGAGATTATATAATTCCAAAGGGAATTATGTCATATGAGGCATGACAGACTTTATGGCATATGAAGTAGACACGTGGTTGTGGGTGGGCGGGTTTGAAGAGGCTTTGAAGCGATGCGCGGCAGACTGGTTCTCCGGTTTGCCGCTAGATGCCGTCTGTGTTGCCGCTGAATGCCGATAGGTGGAGTCTGGCTCAGTCTGCCTCGGCAGAATTATAGCGAATTTCCAATTCACCTCAGTAATAAGATAGAAATTTATGAGTAACTAACATAGTAAAAATAAATAGAGTTTGGAGTTAAGACAGTTGTTTTGAATTGTTATGGAGGACAAGTAGATAACGATAATAATAAGATAGAAATTGAAGAGTGTTTGGTCTCTGTCCTCGTTCGCGATCTAGTTCGGATTGCGCAGTAATATGAATGAGGCGTTAGCACTCCAAAGGAGATGGTGAACAGGGACTAAGACCAAGCACGAATATGTTTCTGATTTTATCTTTGCCTGCAAATGTTTATCTGTTCATCACCTGTTGAGTATGAATTACTGTACTGGCAAGCCTGTTGAGTACGAGTAGTATATATATACCGGGCTAAAGGCCAGCCCCCACATACCACCATGGTCTACGACATACTTCCCGAGGGATACGATTTGAAATCCCCAAATCGTCGCCTATCGGAAGGTCCCCGATAGTTCCAAATCGTGGACATGGTTTTAAATCGTAGAGCGTAGAAACGTCTTGGGAGGAACAAAAACATAAACCATGGTCACGATTGGCTCACGATTCAATCGGTGATTCAACGTCGACAGCCCTCTGATGCTCGGCAATTCTTTTTTTTTTCATTTTGCTTTGTTTATCCTGCAGGTTCATCCGAGTAAACAGACAATAATTTCTCTGCCACATACACTGAATCATCTTGTTAGTGTGGATAGACGTATTCATATCTTTTGTCTCTCTACAGTCTGCTAGTTCGGAGATCGGCCGCCAGGATCGCCAACCAAACAGCGCACTGCACATGCTCAAACTGACACTTCCGGGCACGGCCTTGACCTACTACGGCGAGGAGCTGGGCATGCGCAATGGGAATCACAGCGGAACGCCTGAGGATCCGGCGGGAAAGATAGACATTGTGAGTGACACTCCAGCAACCAGCGTACAAATACGCCTCAGTGGTAAAAACATGAGGAAAACATAGGGACACTTTTAGGGCATTACAATTTCCCAGCACGCACGGCCTCATGTTGCTGAAGAGACACGCTCTCCCGGGAAAAACTTCTTTGACAGTTCTATGTTTGATTGTCCAACGATTCAAATATTAGTGTTGTAGAAAGGCAATGTTTTCTAGGTGTGCTTGCCCATAATGCATGGGAAGATGTTGTCAGATAATGAATCTTTTAGTTGGTTCTAACATAGACTCATACACTGCCAGTGCACTCTATGGTACATCACAATAAATTGTTCGTTTAATCTTACCTATTGCCAGAAGCCAGAAAATATGTTGATGTATGATATAGGAGATGGAAAGCGTGGATTCGATACCGCCTGCGGTGCCGGTCGTCACCCGCGGTGCCGGGGTCGGGTGCCGACCAGGGCCTGCCACACGGCGGGCGATACCCGGAATATACTCACAGCCCTGTCAGCCATTCTGTCCTTTTCTACATTCTTATTTATCCCTAACCTTAAACTATCCCTAACCATAACCTAACCCTATCCCTGACCCTAGTCCATCCCTAACCCTAACCCTATCCCTAACCCTAACCCTAACCCTATTCCTATCCCGAACCCTAACCCTAACCCTATCCCTATCCCGAACCCTAACCCTAACCCTATCCCGAACCCTAACTCTAACCCTAACCCTAATCCTATCCCTATCCCGAACCCTAACCCTATCCCTATCCCTATCCCTAACCCATCCCTATCCCTAACCCTATCCCTAACCCTGCTATGTCCGGGAGAGGCCCGGGAGACCCGGCCGACCCCACCGCGACATAGGGGGCAGGCCCGGGAACGTAGCGGTATCGAATTCACCGGTACCGAACTTGTAGCGGTAGCGAATTCACCGGTTTTGAGTTTGTGTTTGACCGAATTCACCAGACCGGTAGAACAGATTAGCTGGGCGAGCTTGAACATCATTAAACAATAACCCTGCTACGAGGTATCCTTTTACCCTTGCCTTTCGCTATTCAACGACCCCCTGTACCGTGTTAGTGATTGAAGGATGTACATGTGTGTATCGTTTTTGGCCGGCAGAGTTTCTCCCGGGACCCCTACAGGACGCCCATGCAGTGGAGCAGTGCCATTAACGCGGGGTTCACCAACGCCAGCGCCGGGCCGTGGATCCCCGTCAACGACGACGCCAGCGACGTCAATGTCCAGGTGAGCAGAGTTAACGTTTAAACGCAGATACGAGTAATTATTATCGTAAAACTGGATGAGTTTTAATCTTCTCCACCGTATGCCACAACTGGAGTTTGGCATAGTGACTTCATGCGGCGAAGCCGAGTGAAGTCCAGAGCCAAAACTCCAGGAGTGGCATGCGGCGGCCCAGATTAAAATGAATGAGGTTTTGATTTTATCTTACCCTGTCTCCTCGATTGTGGAATATTATGTGATAACAATTCTGTATGCCACTAGTGGCATATAAAACTCTGTATGCCAGTCAGAATGGCATATGGAAACTCAATGTTAAGCCTATGGGATTTTATATTAGGGGTAGGCTAATTGTTGCCTTTTACTGAACGAGACCCCAGGCCGAGTTCTGTAAATAACATCAATTCCCATCGAGTTGTGTAGCATGTACAAGCATGGTGGGTCGTTCTTTATATATTATATACCGACAATTAATCAAATATTATTATGTATTGGCATATAAGATGTGTCATCGTGATTGCCCACATACTGCTGATATTTCAACGTGTGCAGTATAACAGTGTACTGCACAGGGTTCAGTATACAATTTATACTGCATGGGGAGCAGTTATACGTAATTATCAAATATACTGCATGGGTATATAATAAAGGCCGTAAGACACTGTACTTCTTGATTGTATACTTTTCTAGTATTATACGTGCGTTAGTTCGTTGTTTTTTTTCCTCTTTGACTATCTCACAGTCTTATCTGTGTAGCGCAACAAACATTGATACATTCTGAATGCTTATTTAAATCAGCTTTATGTCACGAACTGACATAGCCATGATGAAAGCTCTCCAAGATGATCTAAACGGACCTTTTAATTTATGGATATCATCAGTCTTTCCTTGCAAATAATGATATAACATCTGGCTTACGAATATAATACTAATGAGGAGACCTATTCAGGTTTACATTAAGAGCTCATATCTCATCGAGTTTGAATTGCGTAGTAATTCACAAGGCGAAGTCGCGTCAATTACGTAGCAATCCAAACCAGATGGGATCGAGCTCTGACTGTAAACTTGAATAGGTTTCTGAATTCTTCTTACCCCTTACATTGACAAATTGGCTAGCAATTGTGACATGGTCCTCATAGAGTATTTCTTTCTAAATATCCCATAGGCATTGAATACAAGTTCCTAATGGTAAGTCTATAGGGGGAAAATACCAAGGGTGATATAAAGTAGGATAGTTAGTCCAGATTCACAGCAGACTGAAATTGTATACCTGAATATGATGCAGACCTCATGTTAATAAGTGATATATATATAACTCTCTCGAGTTTCTCACTACAATTGCAAGGAATCAAATTTAAAACGTCACATTGAAGTTCTACCTGAATATTTCCCAGATGAGATTACTGTGCTCGGTAGAAATCTTTCCAATTAAGTATTGAGGACGGAATAGGAGAAAACGCCCTTACTGTGGCCTAACTACATCTTAGAAAATGCGATTGGAGAGCAGAGGGAGTATTGCCCGGGAATCAGCGTAATCGTGTCTGTGCGTCACCCGTTGCGGACCAAGTCGAACGGCATTCGCACATAGGTGTATAATAATAGACCTTTTTCTACAGGCCTGCCTTGTTAAGCAATGCATGCAGACAAACAACCCCCTGTCAACATATTCCATGGCATTGGATCATTGAATGTACATGAGCGGAGTGTGTGAGTGTAGTTCGTTTCTAATACCTGTGTGCATTATTTCCATAGAAATAAAGGCGATTGCATCATATTCTGTGCTATTCCAGCTCCAATTCGGTGTCGCATACATGCATATCGCCTCAATAATACTTTAGGTATACCTTAGATAAGATAGGAACAACACAATATACAAAATACACACTAATACATTGACAGGCCTAGCTATCATATGCCTATCTTTTTACCTACCACATATAAAACGTGTAAATTTAGTAATATCCGCTTGAAGATTCTCCCGCACATAGAGACAGAGTGAACTAGACCTAGGAATGGAGACTGAAGGGCCACGAGAGTGAGATTCTCGTGTAGTGTTGAATTCGAACTTGCTCTTCTTTTTTCTAGATTGATAGACAGACATGCTTTCTCTCTTATGATTCATTTCAATCCATGCCAAAATCAAAGTTTACTATTGTAGTTTTCTTATCTATTTTTCTCATGAGAAACCAATGAGATCTCAACTTTCGCTGGTGTCAATCCAAATAGTTCTGATCAGCTTAAGCACCTGTGTCATACAAAATGATTACTACTAGATAATGGTGGTTTCCCGTTCACCCGCTAGAGGGCACGACGGCAGTTAGGACACAGAGTATCCATTTTTACTCTGTGGGAGGGTGGTTGTGGCCCCTAAGATTCGAGGTCAACTGTCGACTGCAGAGCCGTCCCAAGGCGCGAGAAAATATTATGTAAGGAGGTCAGGGTGAAGGTCGGGGTTTGCTGCAAATGCAGTCATTGGCTACTCGGTCTACTGTATTCCTTATATGGAATTAAGGTAATGGGACAACACCATGGTGGTGGTTAGGAATCATTAGCCAAATATGAATCAACAAAGGTCGCTAGTTCAAAGTTAAAACCAAAACAATTATCAACTCTGACGTTTAGACTGCGGCCGACTGCGCCGATCTCACCAGGTCATCCATGACACCGATGGTACCCGACTAGTAAATCGGACACCGTCAGAATCATATTTCGGCCGAGAATTTGTCCAGATGGAACACCCCCTTTATAGGCTTAAGTGAAGAACTCACCGTTAGATTGCATTAAATGGAAATTCATGAACTGTATTCATGAACTGCTCTTCTTTTCACAGACTTTGGAGGACCAATCAGACAGCTCGTTAATTCTCTTCCGGTCTCTGGCCTTGTTGCGCGCGCAGGAAGGTGCGTTGCAATATGGCGACTTCTCCTTCGCCTTGACGTCAGAAAATGTCATTTCGTATACTCGACAATTCAACGGCCTGGACAGGTAAGAGGCGAGAATGAGACTACTTACATCTCAAGGTTTATACAGATGATACATTTAGAAAGAATCTGAAGTGGGGTTCACACGGTGGGATTCATGTACCTCACAGGTTTCAAAATCTCATGAGATTCTGTTCCTTCATAAGTGGAATTCACACGGTAGGATTCATGTACCTCACAGGGCTCAAAATCTCATAAGATTCTGTTCCTTGTTAAGTGGGATTCACAGGGTGGGATTCATGTACCTCACAGGTTTCAAAATCTCATGAGATTGTGTTCCTTGTTAAGTGGAATTCACAGGGTGGGATTCATGGGATTAAGATGAAGAGATTGTGTTCCAGTACAGAATCTCAGCAGGATTTGTCTCCGACAAACACACTGTGAAGTACATGAATATAACTGCTGCATAGAGGGTTGCCTCTATTTACCTCAAGTGGGCTCATTAACATGACTGTACTCATGCTTTGTGTCATTTGCAGTCATTTATGTTTGTCCATTTAGATTTTATACCTGCCATTAATGTTAAAACTGAAATAAAGCACCATAGCTCTGTCAGCGAATCATCAAGACTAGGCACTGCCCTTGTGCGTAGACACAGAGTAATGGCAGCAACAACACAAATACGTTCATATTGTACGTTCATTAATTAACATGTCTGTAGCGAATAATAGATAGCACGATGTATTTTACATACGCATGGAAGTAAACACTCTGTCCGATTAATTCAGCTAGCTAGGTATTACTTCACTGCTATATACCCATCACATATTGTAAATATGCATCGTTTCACCATATGATGTAACAGTATGGCTAAATACAGAATACTCCTCTGTATTCTTAGACTAAAACATTAGTTGTTAGCCCAAATTAAGTTATTTATTTCTATTAATTTCGGGTATATATATAGTAAATATAGAACGACCTACTATGCTTGTACAAGCCACCACGAAACTCGATAGTAATTTGCGGAACTCAGCGTAATCACCTCGTACCGTAGGGACCATATATCATCATCTCATTTTGTAGCTTGTACAGAATGGTCAGGTCGTTCTATAAAAACATTGTCCGATGATATGGCACTATACACGGCTGGGTTGAAACCCAGAATGTTGTCTTGTTATACCCTGCAGAAATAATCTTTTCTAAAAAAAAAACATCAGTCACTCAGATGATGGAATGCAGCAAAAAACCTTGATCTGTCAGCAATAAACTAAAAGATCCTGCGAGAAGATTGTTATCGGGTGTGAAAAGCAGTGCTCCTCTGACTCTATCACAGCAGAATAAGATTTCACATCGCACTTCTTTACGGCTTCCTCTAAAAACAGAATGCCTGTGCATTTCTATACAGCTTTTAGGGTTAAATACTTGTTGATGTCTGCATGTGGTAGTGTATTCTTTATCGCCGATGTAGGAATTGGTGAATATGTTCCATTTTAACACAGATATCTGTAAATATAACATTGAACATGTATAACAGGGAATAGATTGAACATCTTCGTTATTCTCTGTGGCCTATTTTTATGTTTCAAACATTTCTTGACCAAAACGAGTTGCTTTTTGTATTCATCTCAACCCTGTAAACACTAAAAAAAAAAGGTCAACACACAGGGTGTAGACCATAGAGAAAAGACTGCAATACTAGTCAGAGCATGGAGAACGAGTTCCCAATATTAAGCCTATGGGACCAAAATACCAAGGGTGAGATAAAGATTCGTTCCTGGCAGTGTACCATTTAGTATTAAGTGGGATTCACACAATGAGATTCATGTATACCTCACAGGGTGTTTGTGTAAGCCAAATCGTGCTGAGATTCTGTACTCAAACACAATCTCCTCGTCTAGATTGTTTAGTTCCATATTCCTGAGACATCCTTTTAGCTCTGCCATTGTTGGCGACATTAATCCAAATAAGGAACAGAATCCGATGAGATTCTGAACCCTGTGAGGTACATGAATCACACCGTGTGAATTCCACTAAACAAGGAACAGAATCTCATGAGAGTTTGAACCCTGTGAGGTACATGAATTCCACTATGTTAATTCTACTTAACAAGGAAGATAATCTACTGAGATTTTGAACCCTGTGAGGTACATGAAGCCCACCGTGTGAATTCCACTAAACAAGGAACAGAATCTCATGAGAGTTTGAACCCTGTGTGGGACATGATTCCCACCGAGTGAATCCCACTTTATGTACCACAGGAGAGCTGTTTACTATTGCTTCTAAAGTGGGATTCACACGTAGGGACAAATGTACAAGGAAAAACTTGTATCAGCAAAATGGAACAATACAGTTCAGACGAGAAGTTTGGGTTCTAGTATAGAATCTCAACAGGATTTGTCTCAGAAAAACGCCCTGTGAGGTACATGGATCCCATTGTGTGAATCCCACTTTAGTTTATACAGTCTATGAAACATAAGATCTCACACTCTCTAAGTCGTATTCTGTACTCTCACTACACTCTAACGAAATAGGCTTAGAGCCTTGAGAATCCACTGGCCTGCCTCCGTGCTAAAGACGTACATCAATGCAACCCAAAGAGTCCTCTAATCTCAATGATGCCACGTTGCGGGAATACTTTGTGCCAGTGGATTCTCAAGGCTAGTTTGTAAGGAATTCTTCTCCCATAGAGCGCAGTGAGAACCTTGTACAGAATAACACTTAGTGTGAGAGGGGTGCACCGACCGGCCCCATTGAAGGGAAGGGATCGTCCTATACATTTTATGACTCAATCGAGGGAAACACTACCTTCTCAAATCCAGTGTATAGATTTGAATGTTCTCCTTGAGACAAACCATGTCTGTTCATGAACCTTTGAAAAAAAAATATAGAGAGAGAAAAAAAAGAATGGCTGTAGCACCGGATTTAAACCATGGAGAACGGACTGCAATACCCGTAGGGGCATAGAGAACGAGTTCCCAATGTTAAAGCCTATGGGACAAAAATACCAGGTGTGAGATACATTTTACTATATTCTCTCCTGCGAGCACAACAAGTTCTACTTTCAAAGCAGTCGGGGGTCATCACTCTCTGTGTCAGTAGCCAGTATCTCGTATGAAATCAGAATAAAAGATATTGACATGAAAATGTTACATATCTAACATCATTAAGACGGGCAAGATATCTAAGGACATCAGTGGGATTACTTTGATATAGAATACTCAGTTTTGTTACGTAATCTAACTAGTCCCAGGGTCGCACTCTGCAGGGAGGAGTGGGCTTCTGTGAGAAGCTCATGATGGTCTCGTAAGATCTCACACTCTCTAAGTGTTATTCTGTACCAGGTTCTCACTGCGCTCTATGGGAGAAGAATTCTTTACGATCTAGGCTTAGAGCCTTGAGAATCCACTGGCACACAGTATTCCCGCTAGGTGGCATCATTGAGATTTATAGGAATCTTTGGGTTGTATTGATGTACGTCTTTAGCACGGGAGGCGGGCCAGTGGATTCTCAAGGCTCTAAGCCTAGTTCGATAAGAATCCTTCTCACATAGAGCGTAGTGAGAGTACAAAATACGACTTAGAGAGTACGAGATCTTATGAAATGGATGCACCTTAAGATGGAGTAAACCACTAATACCATGAAACCCTCGCATCATCATAGACGTTACCTTACATTTCAGTTTCCTGGTGGCGCTGAACTTCGGCCAGGTTGACACCGTGAATGACGTCACTTCCGCTAACTCCACCATCCCGTCAGACGCTGAGGTCGTCCTCACCACTTCCGCCGGTGTCGCTGCTAAAGTGGGCGACACGACGTCTCTCAAGTCACTCTCCCTGAGACCGGGAGAGGGCGTGCTCGTCAAGTGGCCCTACAAACGGTGAATACACCGAAGTGTGGTCCACCATTCTAAAATTCTTTGAGCCACAACTTGTCATGTAATATTGTTATTATTTACCGTTTTTGTCCTTGTCTGGCATATTTTTTGTCTTTTGAGCTTTTCGCATAAGTGTCTTCTGTACGTAATTATGTGTTTGCTATGTATCAGTGTTCTACCCGATAAGATCATACTGATGCTGGTTATTGATGCTGTAACAAAAGCGCACATGGCACTGTAAAATGGTGACACTGTATACTGGGAACATAAAGTACCACTCTTATTCTTGATGAATAGGTATGTACTTTTATTATCCACCTAATACAAAGTGTCCATAGAAAACACATAGGGCGTTTGTATGGACATACCCGGAGCATACGGATATGTTGTATGCTCCGGGTGGCGCATACGGAAAAATAGTGCGTATGGAAAAATAGTGCATAGCTAAAACGAACTGATATTGACATGCCACTTGTCCAGAAAAGGTGGATAATAAATACAATATAGACTGGTTTCAGATACAAGCGGTTGTATGCTCCTCGGAGTTGACTCTCCGCAATATCCTCGCATACGCTCGGATATTACTACGCATCAACTCCTCGGAGCATACGGCCGCTTGTATCTGAAACCAGTCAATATTGTGTATGTAGCCGTAACTACCATATGGATGTAACAAACAACACTGAATACAACTCTGTGTTTAATGTATCGTTTTGTCATACACATCCCCTTGATGAGATTGGTTGGAAATCATATAACTTTATATGAACTGCTTCTGTCAGTAAACAATCTTTAAAAAAAAAAAATTCTGACGGCGCTCAGACAACACTCCATAAATGAGCAGAGGGGTTGAGAGGAATCTAGTACAGTTTTGTACCTGCTCTTGTGTGTCATGTATAAGTACTGTTTTAATATTGTAAGCGGCTAGTAAAATTATATTAGGCCCATTTCCATCGGCCGACGAAAATGATGTAGATTTGTTGTGCTTTCCTAATAGCTTATTTCCATCGGCCATCTCTGATATACAGTCAGTAACCATGGACGGACCTTAAGCACTTCTGACGTAAAATGTATTAGGTAACTCAGAAAATCTACACCATTTTCGATATGGTATTGTATGATATTTTTAGGATGGGGTGAGAACCACAATAAAAGAAACCTGAAAATTCCAGCCATTAAAGTGGTTAGAAGAACAGAATCTACAACAACAAGGAACGATGAAATCAAAAGTCCAGATGAATCTAAGTTATCTCATGAATCGAATGAAGAAGAAGCAAGTAAAAGAATTGAAAACAAAAAACAAAAGGGTGACAATCAATATTGAAAACAAGAGAAAGAGAAGTTGGTTTTCGTTAGACTAGCTCCAATAGCTTTTAAAGAATTTCAAAAAGAGAGAAGAAGAGAGAATAAACTCACCACGATATATGAGTAAAATGGAACTGTGAAAATTATTTGATGTACATCTGGAAAAGAACAAGTATGAGATGTACATCGATGGAAACGACAAATAAAAAAATTTCCTGAAAAAAAAATCTGGTACATTATTATTGAGGGTGCTTTATAATGCCCCAAATGACATATATGTGATTCTGATGTCAAAGTAAAAAAAAGTAATAGGGTATTGACTGTTATACTTTATCGGATATGTAAACATTCAAATTCAATATCAGGAGTAGATTGTTTCTATCATACATAATGTTAAACCATTGGCATACATCGGACAGTGTATTATATGCTGTTTCCCGTCCTGTAGATGAATTAAAAATGAGGAAAAAAGAGATTTTGAACCCTATGAAGTACATGAATCCCATCGTGTGAATTTCACTTAAAGCAGAATTCACCCGTAGAGACTAATGTACCTGAGACGGGTCTACTTCACACCTTTCCCCTAATCTCAGACAATTCTCCTTTGGTACAAAATTCTCATGGCATAGTGCTTTTATCAGTCTCAAGAAAAAAAGGGGAATTTGATTAACATGGAAGCTGTACATAGTCTCAGACATAGTCACAGTGAACACTCACTCTGGGACTCAAGTACCGTTGAGGTGAGGGGTGTGAAAAACATGCGATCATGCTTGCTGGTCTTATATTTCCTAGATTGGGTACCTAGTCAGCGACTCAGCAGTGGGTCCATTTGTCTCAGCAAAATGTTCCTGTACATATTAAATGTGTTTAAAATCAAAATCTCATGGGAGTCTGTACCTTGTTAGGGCAATTTTTGCCTATAATTGCAAGAAAAAAACAATTTGCTTAGGGAAATCTTTCAATTCAGACGAGAAGATAGTGTCCCTGTAGAGAATCTCAGCAGGATTTGTCTCACACAAACACCCTGTGAGTTACATAAATGCCACCGTGTAAATTCCAATTAAACGAATACACGATTCCTAGATCAAAGGGACATTTTGTGCAGGCCACTTCAATTATCATCACAAATTCAACACAAGTCATATGATGAAACGTCTGCCCCTGCATTCACGACAAGCTTTAGATATTTCCTTTACTCCTGCTACCCTGGACTACCTTGTCATTATTTGACAGGTTATGTAACATAATCAATTATGTTGTTACATAACTATTTCGACATGGCATTTACTTAGATTTCATAATGTTTGCCTCCAGCTTTTGCCTATCCTGCTGATTATTCGACTTCACTTACTGACTCAATGGCATTAATGCTTTAAAACATTATCTTCTATATCGCAAACTAGAAAACCAACTGAGTCCAACTCAACAGAATGATTCATAAAAGCCTGTTTAATTCTTGTGAAAAAAGTATTCATAGACAGGGATGCCTTTGCAGTTTCTGGTTTTTATTTCCACTTATTTGGTAGACATTATTCCTCACACATTGTGGGGTGTGGTTGGTGATTATTTCATATAGGAAAACATTTGTCTATAGTTTCTGTTAGTCTTAGATCTGTTTCTGTTAGTCTTTGTTGTCATGTGAATGGAAGCTTTTTTATTGTATATAATTCAATCCCTCAGCTGGAGCAGGGAATGTGGGGGGAGAGTAAGCGGCTGGGAGAGACCCCTTGGCCCCGTTGCTCCACGTTTACGACAGAACTACGGATCGCAGAATAGCGATCCAAGTGACTAAACGTTGCTCCTGAAATTTTGCAGATCGTGTCGTAATCGCATGGGCGCTCTACTTAATTCACATGTCTTTGTCTTTTGGATTACTGTGGAATTCAGTCTTGATGGAATACGAGGTTTCATGGTATTTTTCCCAATAGACTTAACACTAGGAACTCGTACTCACTGCCCATGGATTGTGTCAGAAATGTTAGACAGTCAGTCAATTTGAATCACTACTTTCTCTATAGTCATTGGTAATATACGTGGCTTTGCCTTGTGGATTAATACGTTATTTAAACTTGATGGGATGTAAGCTTTGACAGTAAACGTCCATAGGTTACCACAAAATGAACGACAGACACGGACAATATGGAGGACACATGGGAAACTACTCGGAGGTGCTACGAGCTGGTCGGAGCTGGTCGGAGCTGGTCGGGGCTGGTCGGGGCTGCTCGGAAATGCTCGTAGATGCTCGAAGTTGCTCGGAGTTGCTCAGACATGCTCGGAGTTCTTCGGAGCTGCTCGGGGTTACTCAGAGCTGCTCGGAGCCGCTCCCACTGTCTTAGAGCATTCACAACTTACTCATACCCCCACAACAGTCACATCCAGTAACAAAAAAAACATGACACCCATCCCCAATTACGGCAGATCCGTGAGAGCCCAACCCAGCGCAACTCCTCAGTCCGTAATTAGTGCTATACCGCTAATTAGGGCATTAATTGGCCGGTGTGTCGTGCGGCTGACTACACCCGCTCTTCCATCCCGGTGCCGCTCCTTTGACCCGCACTCGGTGGCGTAAGGCGGGCTGCTGACATGGTAATGAGGGTAATGCTTCTTTACGACACGCCACTCAGAGACCACGTGATGTGGTGCGGGACGCCGCCTCTCTGGTCACGTGACAATTCCCCCCTCCCTCCCCCCACTCCTCCCCCTCCTCCTGCTCATCATCACTGACTGGACTCAGTCACCCGTACCTTTCTGAGAGCTTATCAAACATCGACATCTTTATTATCCGCCTAATACAAAGTGTCTAAAGAAAACACAAAGGGAGTGTGCATCACCATACCTGGAGCATACAGATATATCCGCCTAATACAAAGTGTCTATAGAAAACACAAAGGGAGTGTGTATTACCATACCCAGAGCATACAGATATATCCACCTAATACAAGATGTTTATAGAAAACACAAAGGGAGTGTGTATCACCATACCCGGAGCATACAGATATATCCACCTAATACAAAGCGTCTATAGAAAACACAAAGGGAGTGTGTATCACCATACCTGGAGCATACAGATATATCCGCCTAATACAAAGTGTCTATAGAAAACACAAAGGGAGTGTGTATTACCATACCCAGAGCATACAGATATATCCACCTAATACAAGGTGTTTATAGAAAACACAAAGGGAGTGTGTATCACCATACCCGGAGCATACAGATATATCCGCCTAATACAAAGTGTCCATAGAAAACACAAAGGGAGTGTGTATCACCATACCCGTAGCATACAGATATATCCACCTAATACAAAGAGTCCATAGAAAACACATAGCGAGTGTGTATCACCATACCCGGAGCATACAGATATATCCACCTAATACAAAGAGTCCATAGAAAACACATAGGGAGTGTGTAACACCAAACCTGGAACATACTATAGAGGAAACCTATGAGGGTTTAGGGTCTGAGCTCGTATCCCATCGGGTTTGAATCACTGGTAATTCACAAACTGAAGCCTATCAATGAGTTTAAAGTGGGATTCACACGTAGGGACAAATGGACCTGAGACTGATGTACTTCAGACCTTTTCACCAGTCGCTGACTATTTTCTGCTAGGTACAAAGTTTCACAGATTGGGGTGTTCTACAGCCTCAGGGAAACATGGTGGATTCAATTCACATGGGAAGACTTACCAGGTACATAGTCTCACCCCTACACCCCTACACAGGGTACACAGTGTACACAGGGTACACAGTTGCTGACTCAGGGTACTTCCATGTATGAATAGGTGTAATTTAGGGCCACTGAGACTTGCCCACTGGGGGAGAATGTGTGAAATACATTTGTCTCACCAAAATGTCCCTTCAAATTTTAAACCTGTTTAAAGTCAAAATCACATGAAATTCTGTTCCTTGTTAGAGGTGATTGTCGCCGTCAATACCAAGGAAAAAGACTTGCCTCAGCAAAAAGGAACCATACAACTCAGACGAGGAGATTATGTTCCAGTACCAAATCTCAACAAGATTTGTCTCAGACAAACGCTTTGTGAGGTACATGGATCCCATCGTTTGAATCCCGCTTTAGGTCCGGTGTACGAGAGTAGCAGGCAAGCCCTAGCTAAAGCGGGATTCAAACGATGGTGATTGGTCATGGTCAGTTGGGCATGCCTCTAAGACCCTCAGACACTGGCACCCTGCTCCTTTTCCAATAGCACAGCGAATAGTACGCAGTTAGTACTGAGCCTTTGTCCTAGGTTAAATAAACGTCTTTTTAAAAAAAAGAAAAAAATGACACCGATTGTGACCAGCCTCACCAATTCAGGAATAGGCGCATCGCCTTATTTTGTTCAGGGTAAATAAACTGATTTAAAAAATAAAATTCAACAACTCTGAATTTTGAAGCCCATTTTTCTAACCAGTGTCAACTACTTCATTTTACCTTTCCAATACCCATCCCCCCTCGCAATATTTAGGGTCCAGACGGAAGACTGGCGGCATCGCCTAGTTCGATGTTGTTGTTAAAACAAAGTACCTTGATAAAAGTTATTTAAGAAAAAAAAATCTACCGGCGGTCTTTGTGGGTCTATGAAGGTCAGGGTCTGCACTGACCAAATTAAGCAGGTATATCTAAAAAAAGACCAGTGTATCCTTTAACGATGTAACATCAATAAGCGTGAGGTGCATGTTGAAAGCGTGTGTGGGCTGTGATCTCTACGTGTGGCTGACATGGTCCTGTAAACCACGCTTTCATCATGGCTGACTGGACCCTGACACGCAGCCTATTACCACGACTCTGCACCGGTCATGCACCACCACCCCCAGAGCTCTCCTCTCTCGTCCGTTTACAGACCAGGGACCTGTTTCACTAGTTTCGTGACATGTCTGTGACACCATACAGACATTGGGGTTTCGTGACAACACAAGTAGCTGCCCTTAGGTAAAGAAAGACCCGAACATAAGAATTAGACAAATCTACACATCATGAACCTGTTTCACTAGTTTCGTGACAAAAGTGTTAGACATACATGAAAAGCAGCACCAACATTGCAAGCAAGAACGGACAAAACAAAGTCTAATGTCTAGTTCTTATGAAACCAGACACACCATCTAGATGCCATCTAGACATGTCATGAAAGTAGTGAAACAGGGACCTGTTTCAGTAGTTTTGTGACTTTAGGCCTAGACAGACGTCAACAGCGGCACCAACAGTGCAAGCAACAGCGAAAAAGGTCTAGCAAATATCAGTGGGTCGAAGCGACCAATCTTCTTCATATTTGGAACGATTATAGGTTATATGTATCTCCTAATCGTGTTAAAGTTTCAATGCTTAATTTCATGCGGGAAGTGAGTGAAATTCCACGTGTCATCGATTGCAGTCTTGTGATCTGTCCGTATGGTGTCACAGACGCCATTTAGACATGTCACGAAACTACTGAAACAGGTCTCTGAGTCTCAGGCATACGAAAGGGTCTTACAGAGCACGGCTCCCATTTGCCTGTTCCCTCTAACTGGGGAGAAAGGAATTTTGTTCTAATTTTAACTCAAACCTGAGAATACCACGATTCAAGCGAATCTTAACTCTCCAAGCTGATTTATTAGGTATATGCCCAGTAAAAGCTACTCAAGGACCTATGCTTGAAGAGTAACACACTGGTTAGTGGCACATCACTCAGGGTAGCTGAGTACCAGCAGAGGAAGGAATCCCTGACGCAAAATGGCACCCCCTAACAGTCTTAGTTTGAGCCTGTGCGCCCTGGCCCTAGCGATGACAGACTGAGTCTTTATTACCCACGCAATACGGAGTCTCCATAGTAAGCCTATGGAGCCTCCAGATCGCTACTGAGTAGAATACGGGAAGCCGTATTCTCCTAGGAGCGCTATCGGGGACTTAATCGTAGACCATCGTAGTAGGTGGGAGGCCTTATTGCGGCGACAGCCCGCCGCGCTCTACGATTAACCTTCCGACGGGCTACGACGGGCTACGACGGGCTACGACGGGCTACGACGGGCTACGAAATTCAAACACGATTAACGTTTTTTTGTTGTAGCGCGTCGTAGCCAGTCGGCGCGCAGCGAGTTTGTCGGCAACAAAACCTGACTAATTGAGGAGTTTGCCGGCGATACCTCCACGATTTTTTCAGTTTGTCGCCGACACGGCCAAAGGGTTAATCGTAGAGTTAATCGTAGTAGGTGGGAGGGACCCCTAACCGTCATACAAGCTCTCCTTTCACGCTGTCCTTTGCCAGGCAGTAAGGCGGGCGTCCACCAACCACGACAAGGCTATGACAAGAGCCGACAAGAAAGTTCCTATCGCTGACTTTTCGCAGCCTTGTTGTGAGAAAGGGGGCTTTACGACAGCGTTGTCGGAGGGTGTCAGGAAATGCACGCTCCATCAAAATATCCTATCGTAGACCTCTGCGACATGACACACCATGACACTCCATGACAAGGGTCCAGTCATGGGAAAAATCGAACATGTCCGATATTGTCATAGTCTTGTCGGAAGCTTCAAATCGTGGCCTTGTCATGGCCTTGTCGTAGACTCTTGTTTGGAACTGGGGTCCACCAACCACAACAAGGCTTCCAATCAGGACGCCAGTCGTGGGCCTTGTCGGGAAGCCATTGTCGCAGCCTTGTCGTGGTTGGTGGACGCCCCCCTGTAGTTATTCAACAGACCCCAGGAGGCGTAGTAGCGTGGCGTAGGAGGAAAGTTGAGCTCATTGGGGAGTGTGATTATTGAGGTAATTTGAAGAGCGGTCTTGTCCATGATTGATAACTGCGTAATGGAGACTAGCGCCGCCGTTTCCTTGTCATCGTCAGCGGCTGAACCTCTGCCCGCCCCAGTCCATGTCTCACCACGTCCAATCAGGTTAATTGTACTTAATAAGGACAGGATTAATAACTCCTCGCTGGTGGACTCTATTCTTCTACGACAGATAATAGAGGGAAACTATGTTCCGGTGAGAGAAAGTCAAAGTTACGAGGTACAGCTTTTGAAAATTACTGCCCAAGGCGTCAGGCGCGGGCAGTAATTTTTCCAAGCCTTACCTTATTATTACCTTATTATTGTGCCTTATTAGTTTTACCGAGTAACTTTGACTTTTGCTTGGTTTCCCTATTCCTATATACCTTCAAATATCGATAAAAATGCTTAATTCTTTACCTGAAACATTTCCGAAGCAAATGGCACCCCTTATGGAGTAACCACAACAGCTATTGTTTCGTCCCACTGCTTTATCCTATCCCTAATAAAAAAACTCCATAGGCTTATTATTGGGTCTCTGTATTCGGTCTGGAGTTCAGAAAAATGAAAAATATCACTCTAGTGGGATACGCTTGACAAATGATGTCATTTGTTAATGTAGAGGTAATTTAGACGGGCGGGGTAGGATAAATTCTAAACCAAACTCGAGTTAGTTGTGTTATTGTTCATTGCACTCCGGCAAGATCGCGTATTACTGCCTTCGGCTTCGCCTCGCGCAGTAATAGAGGGAAACTATGTTCCGGTGAGAGAAAGTCAAAGTTACGAGGTAAGGCTTTTGAAAATTACTGCCTAAGGCCTTGGCGGCAGGCAAACATTTTTCCAAGCCTTACCTTGTAACTTTGACTTTCTCTCTCCGGAAACTTGGTTTCTCTATTCCTATATACCTTAAAATGGGGTTTGATAACGATGATTGGCATTATTTGCTCACCCGCCATCAAATCCGAAGCCAGATCCAACCTTATCGAGTAACTTGACATTCTATGTTTTCTCCCTACTATGCTTTTCATATGAATTTAGTTTATAGACTTTCAGAAATCCGTTCGTGTTTCCACAACGCAAAATTTAAAGTGGGATTCACACGAAGAGACTAATCTACCTAAGACTGGTGTACTTCACTCCTTTCCCCTAGTGTTAGACAATTCTCGGTTAGTACAAAATTCTCATGGCAAAGTGCCTTAACCAGTCTCAAGGAAAAATGGCGAATTTGATTCACATGGGAGGACACACCTGGTACATAATCTCAGACAAAGTCACAGTGAACACTCACTCTGGCACTCGATTACCCTTGATGTAAAGGGTGTTATAAACAGGAGGTCCATTTGTCTCACCAAAATGACCCTCTGAATATCATGAGACTTTGTACCTTGTTAGTGGTGATTATCGCTGATAATTGCAAGGAAAAAAACTTGTCTCAGCAAAATGGAACTCCATAATTTTGATTTTTTTATCGGGTGGTGCATCGTAGACCATATCGGAGCCATATCGTAGTATGTGGATGCCAGGCCCTACTCTTGATTGTAAGGCTTGGAGTCCACTTACTACGACAGAAATTTAGACCTACCGATATGGAACCAATACAAAAAGTAAATATCAGAGACGTATCGGGAAGGTGCAAAATCATAGACATATGTCTTGACATGCCACTTCACCACGCATTGTATGGGGTTTTATCGGTGTCTAATCGCAGAAACGTGGTCAACTGCCCTGATATTAGGTGACCTTCCGACGCGATTTCGATTTATATAGGAAGGTGCATCGTAGACCATATCAGAGCCATATCATCGTAGGTGGACGCCAGGCCTTACCGAAAAACAATGCGTACGCGGACAGGTAAACGTCAATAGATATTTAAAAGAAAAAGAAAGTCAAGTACAAGGGGGTCAATGAAGTGCTTCAGTCAGAAGTGATCAGTCATTGTTAACTGGCCACTCCTGGGGATGTAAACACTAGTTATAGACACGTTATGAATTATATCAACACATTCGAGATCACGAATGTAAATCAGGAGATTGTGCCTATTTCTGACTTCGGTTATGTTTTTATTCCATTGAAATAGTTTGTTCCAAATTGAGGCTATTTGTGAAATTGGCTATAATTTTTGGGAGGCAATATGAGCACCCCTCTATAGGACATTGTAGAAGCGGCACCCCCCCCTCCCCCCCCCCCCATCTGACGGATATAAAGCTCTACGTTCTGCTATGAATTATTGACATTATGAAATGTACCTCGGCATGTTATGTACATAACTCTCCTGTGAGCCGAAACATGACTTATTTAGTTTTATATGAGCACTTTGCATTGACGACGTAATAAATATAAACCTTGCCATATACTTCCAATTACTTTTGAAATTCAGTTTTTTTCCACAGAAATTCTTTGAAAGAATAGCTAACAAATATTTTATAATTTTGCACGTAGAAGAAACAAAGTACGGTAGAACCCCGCGTTAGCGGACACCCTTCGTTCCGGGCCGAAGTGGCTGCTTAAGCGGGGTGTCCGCTTACGCAAGGTTGAAATAAAGATCTAAGAGAGAGAACCGTTCCGAGCAAAGGTGTGCGCTAACGTGGGGTGACCGCTTATGCAGGGTGCCCGTTAGGACGGGTTCTACTATATATCTAATACAATATTTCATCTTTAGAAAGATGTAAACGTGAGCCTATGTAAGTGCCTATTCTGATTTTCTTTTTTAAATACATTATTTTACTTGGGTAGTACTTCGGTATGAGGACCATTTTCATCGCACCTCCCAACATGAGGATTAATTGTATTTCAATTCATCTTTTCCTGCACAATATAGGATTTACAGGTGTTTTGATATCAACGATTATCACGACTTATATGTAGCAGACTTTGCCATCCGACCAAGAAAAAGTCCATTTAAAACAATACATATATAGAAAGTACCTGCTACAAATTTTACTAATAAAAGTTCATCGGTAGGATTTGCTAAAACTATGAGAAATAAGTATTACGACTATTGAGTTGTCTAGGGCTCACTTAAGGATAAAAAGAGTTATTTATATGCAGAGGTCTAGTTTTGAGTACTTGAACCTAACCAGGTACATATATATATGGAAACGCCCAGATTGTCCGTAAACTTGCATTCTTGAGAGAATTTTGATCAATAAAAGGTGTCTGGCGTTTGAATTCCATCGACATATTAATATGGACAAGCCTTATGCACTGAGCCAACTTGTAAGAAAACTTAGATAAAACAGTTAACTTGAAGGAGACTATATCTGACGGTTATATATATACCGATGGGACTTTTACCCGCAGTCCAATAACACTGCCTCTTTTACCTCCCAGTGCTATGACCCCTGGAGTTCTTATTCTCACTGGCTTTTATCTGCTCAGGGCTGTACCTCCATCCTCACCCTTGATGTAACATTGTCACTGTCGTTTTCCTCTCTCATATTGTAATGCCATTCCTTATCAAAGGTAAGGTGGGCTTTTTGGCGGTGGTGGAAATTATTTGGGGGTCAAAGATTATTCACCAAGATTAATTCTCAAGTGTCACTACCAGACAACAGATTCAGCAACCACTTTAAGGGTGAGTCGTCAGCATTAAGGCCAGTACATCTCTAGCGATTTTGGAACATTGATGTTCCTTTGTCTATGACTGTCTATGTCTGTAGGACAGCTATAGGCAATGATCAGCCAACTACCAGTGAACCCCCTCCTTGAAATGTTCTTTTGTCGCCGGCGAGTTGTTTAATGTCCCTAAATCGTTTGCCAAAAGTTTAAGCCCAATACACATCTAGTGATTTCGGGACATTGATGTACCTTCGTCTGCGACAAAGGAGCGTTACTTGGTCTCAGACGAGGCGTCCTAATAGAGTCGGTGCTAGTTAGTAGATGTAGGACAGCTAGGCAAGGATCAGCTAATGATTAGTGAACCCCCTCCTTGAGATGTTCTTTTGTAGCAGACGGGTTGTCCTTTGATGTTCCTAAATCTCTTACCAAAAGTTTAAGCCCAGTATACATCTAGCGATTTCAGAACATTGATGTACCTTTGTCTGCGACAAAGAAACGGTTATTTGTCTCAGGCGAGGCATCCTAAAGGAGTCAGTCCTATTCGGTAGATGTAGGACAGCTAGGCAATGATCAGCCAGTAATCAGTGAACCCTCTCCTTGAGATGTTCTTTTGTTGCCAACGAGTTGTCGTTCGATGTTCCTAAATCGTTCGCCAAAAGTTTAAGCCCAATACACATCTAGTCGGCCCTAGTTGGTAGATGTAGGACAGCAAGGCAAGGGTCAACCAACGATTAGTGAACCCCCTCCTTGAGATGTTCTTTTGTCGCAGATGAGATTAGTTGATAAATAACATGTTGATAAATCCAGTCATCAACAACAGAAAGTTGGTAAATGGCCTTTGATTGGGTGGCCAACATGGGCCGAGGGGTTATGTAATTTGCCTGCGACAAGTTCACTGACACTTATACAATTTGGGAACTAATCGTTCAACACTGAATCAGTAGATGTGTATTGAACTTCAGTTGTCAGAGTAGATTTCTAGGTTCTTTCATGGCCACTGGCACATGCATGGATGTGAGTAGTACATGGCAATGCGGCATTGCTGATGGCTACCACTGACGTTGTAGATATTGTATTAAGTCCTACGTTACTTGCAGTTTTTCGAATTTGATAGAAGATACGTATGCCCGTATGCCCTGCAAATTTGGTGATTTTCGATTAGGTATAAGTGTCTCAAATCAGTACATTCCTAATTTGACTTGAAACAGAGCTTTTAGTGGTTGAAAAAAATACATTGTTGTTCTATGTGTACTGGTAAACATTATCGATGCAATATTTCCTGAATTAAAGTGTATCATATATCTAAGATCTAAGATATGCACTTGTGCCCTGATTGTATCGGCGGGCAAATCAGGACTATGATCACCTTTTATTTTACAGGAAAACCCATTGCGATGCGTGGTGAAGTGGCATGTCTAGACATTTGTCTACGATAAATCTTAAAATATGAATTATATGATGCCGATGTTGTTAGACAGGCGAATAGAACAAGTTTTAGATAAATTTTTCAAAATGTCAAAATACAAGCTGTTGATAGACCAAAGAGAATCACGAACTGGGTCTGATGCCAAAGTTCGGTTTTTTTAAAGTAGGCACTAGTAGACTAATTCGTATGAAAAGAGTCCTTTCCACCGTGGGGTGGCACAATGAAACCAACTTCCGCAACATGTTAAAAAAACTAGTGACAAAGAGACTTTCAAAAAGAAGTTGCGGTTGTTCAGAAAAGCGCAAGAACAGAATTTGTAGACAAAAAAAACCTAATACAATGCGTGGTGGATTGGCATGTCTGCACATATGTCTACGATTTTCCACCTTCCCGATATGGCACCGATTTTGACATTTTGTATCGATGCCATATCGGGAGGTCTACGATTCTATCGTAGTAGGTGGACGCCGGGCCTTAGGAGAACTCAAATAATCGGTGCCGTTTTCGTTGGCTAGCGGAAAAAGATTTATCTAGCATTCACAAGAGCAAATTGTTTCCTTTGTTTGCGCTCTTAGAAAGCTATTTTATGCCCGTTTATTTATCCATTTTCTGTCACCTACAGAAAGAGGTCATGTTTGTCTTGTAGTGTTCAAGAGATGTTCATCTTTTTATATTTAGAGCCTCTACGCGATCGCACGCCCTTCCGTCGATATTAAAGCAACATGGAAGTAAATCATGTTGATAATTAAAGTCATGATTATACATCTGCTGCAGGGTCTGTGCGTGAACTATGAAGATGATGATGTGTTCCGACGCGCCCCGATATTGCCTTTCCGATACAAAATTCATATCGTAGCAAAATGGTAGAGCTTATCGGGGCAGTTGGTCAGGTTTCTACGATAACGCTATCGAAGCGGCCCGACATGAACCGACGCGAACCGACGCGAACCGATAAAAAGACCATATCATAGAGGGTCCACAACAATCGATCATGTATCGATTGTCGTAGCGCGTTGGTGCGCGTCGGTGCACGTCGGTTTGTATAGATGTCACTTTAAACAGGAAATCATATGAAGTAATCGATGGAAAATTATGAAATTTTCAGAATATCTAGGATATATAATGGTTATGCGACACTGCAAAAAATGATGAAATTTGATAGTAGATAAGGGTCTCAAATCGACCAATTTATACTTTAACTTGGACCTGGCTTTTTTAATTAGATATTATTATGAGATATCATATAATATCGTTTTGTATCTACAGATAAAATGTCAATCATAAATATGCATTATTTCTGGAATTATAAAGGAAATATGGTTGATTACACTGGGTTCATCGTGAGCTATATCGGGGTGTATCGTCAGTGGCCCCAAAAGTCTGTTGATGGTGCTTGGGGTAAATTTGGCCTTATTCCTAATATGTATAACTTAACCTAGCTTTTGTAGAAGAACACTTCATGCTATGGGTGACCAATCCCTTTCACATTAATTCCTCGTAAGTGTAGTAGATATACCAATATGCATCAGTCTATTTGTTATAGGAGGATGATATGGACATCGATCTAACTGCAGAAGACACACTTGTGGTGGGAATCCGAAGTATTCGGCATCGGGTCGTATTTATTATCCCACCCCTAATAAAAAAAACGCCATAGGTTTAACATTGACTCAGTGTATTTGACTGAGCGTTGAATAAAGTGTTATTTATGCAACGAGGTGAATAATAAAATTGGACCAATCAGGGACGAGATAACAAAAGTAGATCCGGCAGCATTGATAAATGCGCCCATCCCCCAATGAGTGTCAACACGCTACTATTGTTAAGTCATTAAAAAGGGGTAGGATAAATAATAAACCAAACTCGAGTTAACCTGGTCAGTTTCACCTCACTCCGGCCAGGTCGGCTAAATTACTTCTACGCCTCGCGTAGTAATATTCGACCTGTCTGTCTAACTCTCATTCCGTTTCTCCTAATTATCCATCGTATACAAAGACCCTAATGAAACTGTATGGGGACTCAGTTAACCACGGTCCATGTTATCTATAAAACCTATATTTTACACCGTGTAAGTGGACACCCCGTGTAAGCAAACACTTTGTCTCAGAACGGAGGGTGGCCGCTTACGCGGGGTTTTGCTGTACCAGGAAAATATATTGCAGATGAGATATGCCCTGGTGATGTATTCACTGCAGGAGAAAGCTTTGTAGATCGCTAACGTCAAAACTACGGGAGAAATCCTTTGTCATTGAGGTTATATAGCCCTGTAAAGGGGTTAAGTCTGACAGAGGGATTTTATAAGGTGTGTGGATGAGAGGTATTCTAATATGATTGGCAATTTACGAATACCTTGAATTTTATCTCTGATTTGGAAAAATTATATCATCTTCTTACAGTGATCTTGTATCCCTTTTGAAATCAAATCAAAATCATAAATAATTCCTTATGTCATTTCGATGTTTTGTTAACTTATTAATTATAAAAGGTTTCATCTTAGACTTTCCGACTTTGCGAGCAGTATTTGACGTTCTCGCTGTGTTCATTCCCATTGCCTTTCTTCTTCACAAATTGGCGCATCTTATAATTCATTATTTCAATTAAAAGCTTTTGTCACAAAGATCCGTTCATGAGTCAGCAGTATAATAAATGGGACCTAATACAAAATATTGACTGGCTTCAGATACAAGCAGCCGTATGCTCCGAGTAGTTGGCGCGTAGTAATATCTGAACGCAGGCGAGGATATTGTGCAAGGAGGAGCATGTGTTATCTATGGACACTTTGTATTAGGTGGATATATCTGTATGCTTCGGGTATGGTGATACACACTCCCTATGTGTTTTCTATGGACACTATCTATTAGGTGGATATATCTGTATGATCCAGATATGGAGATACACACTCCTATGTGTTTTCTATGGACATTCTTTTATTGGGTATATATACAGTAGAACCCCGCGTAAGCGGACACCCTCCATTCCGGGTCAAAATCACTGCTTACCCGGGGTGTCCGCTTACCTGGGGTTCTGTTCCGAGCAAAGGTGTCCGTTAACACAGAGTGTCCGCTTTAGGGGGGGGGGGGTAGTCTGTTAGGCGGGGTTCTACTGGATCTGTATGCTCCGGGTATGGTGATACACACTCTCTATGTGTTTTCTTTGGACACTTTCTATTAGGTTGATATTTCTGTATGATCCAGGTATGGAGATACACACTCTCTATGTGTTTTATATGGACACTTTGTATTGGGTGGTATGTCTGTGTGCTCTGGGTATGGTGATACACACTCCCTATGTGATTTCTATGGACACTTTGTATTAGGTGGATAGATCTGTATGCTCTGGGTATGGTGATACACCCTCCCATGTGTATTCTATGTACACTTTGTATTAGGTAGGTATATCTGTATGCTCTGGGTATGGTGATACACACTCCCTATGTGTTTTTAATGGACACTTTGTATAAGGTGGATATATATGTACGCTTCGGGTATGGTGATATACACTCCCTATGTGTATTCTATGTACACTTTGTATAAGGTGGATAATAAAAGAAGTATCCGGTCATTTTCAATCACCAATTGGCTAAAATTTCAAAATTTACTTAATTAGCAAAAGTCAAGAAATGATGCGATAAAGTTTAGGTGTATTTATTTTCCACATTCAGGATGTATCGGCGAGGTCAGACGCTGTTTTCTCCGACCCCTCGGTAACGATGGTAACATGACAACAAAGAAGGGTGATGACGTCACGCTTTCCGCTGGTTCCCGCGTCCACATGGCGCCGGTTTGTGCTGGTTCGGCCTGTTCGATTGTTCAGCGGGCGATATGATCAAAATCTCAACACTTGGAGGATTCCTGTGTACAAAAATAGGCTGGTACTTTCTGCGAGATGGAGTTTCGACGAATGGGAGTTGCTTAAAGTGACCATGAACTGGTTTACAAAGTATAGGCAGTCATTTCTTTTTACAAATCTGTCCAAAAATATGAAGCGCTGTACAGTGTATCAACGTCCTTCAGCAAGTCTGGAATGAAAAAAAAGAACAGAAAAATATATTAATGCTAAGGTAGACAAATTTATGAAGAGGTATGAGTTAGTGTTGCTATAAAGAAAGCCAATGAAAGTTTACAGTGAGATTTCTTATCCTACCCCTCATATAAATCTCCATAGACTTAACATGATGAGACTTTATGCCACGGTTATGGCATAAAATATCTATAAGCCACTGGTGACATGAAGTTAAAGATATGTGACAGGGTAGGATAAAATCTAAATATCTCTCAATTTCATATAATTATTTAAAGCCGTTCATTGTCTTCCGCTACAAATATCACTCAGCTCCGCTTCATGATATCATGCAGCGAAGACAACTGATGCCATATTTAAACAATCATATGAAATTGTGTGATGTCTCATGATAACATCCCATACAGTTTCAATCGCATCGTAATTCACAAGAATGGAGAAACAAGATGGGAGAAATCTCTGAACATAAACTTAAATAGGTTTCTGAATATATCTCACCCCTCACAATGACGAATTGGCTAACATTTGTGATAGAATCCCCCATTGAGTATTTTTCAAAATACTCCATGCGTATGAGCATTAAGAATGAAATCCCAATGTTATGTCTATGAGGAAAATACCAGCTATGAGATGAACACCAGAGTTTTAGAGAGCATGTGCGACATATTGTTGTGTAACTCAATTCATCATGAACTCTATGAACTGAGAAGTAAAAGTACGTTTTAGAATCAAAGTACAATGTTACAGATTAAGTTTGATTTAAACATCATTGAGAAAGGGGATAAATGATACCTTGCAATCTGATTATGAATGGGGTTGTCCTATTTTATATTTAGTAAACATCTTGTGATCAGAATGGTTCCTTGTCTTGAGTTTCAATTAAGGGTCATCAATAGTCTCTGAACCAGCGAATTGGACAGAATCATCTATAGGCTAACTAGATCGTCGATGAGACGCATCACGATCAGTAAAGACAAAGAAGAAACCAATAAGTTTTGGTCAATGTTGTCGTTCTCCACGAGTATGATGCAGAGTGATATGAATGAGGCGACTGCCGAGTGAATATCATGTAGCATTCAAATGAGTTGGAGAACAACGACTTTGACATAAACAAGTTGCTTTCTGTATTCATCTCACCAATGTACAAACTCAAATAATGGACGTCACACAGGATATAGACCAGGGAAAACAGACTGCATTACTCATGGGGGCATGGAGAACGAGTTCTCAATGTTAGACCTGGGTGGAATAATCTAGAATCTTACATAAAGAATCTTTTATGTACCTTGAACAAGGGCTATCTTTTAAAGATATCTAAGTCTGTTCACAAGGAAAACATCAGCCGTCCATAAGGGCATCCATAATTGTTGAATAAAGTTAACCCGCGTGGGGCCCAGGTCTCTATGGCATACAGGCATACAGGAACAGGTCTTCATGTAAGAGCCAATATTATTAAACGGGTCCCAGGGTCTACATGTAAGATCCTAGATTATTAAACGGGTCCCAGGGTCTTTAGGTAAGATCCTAGATTATTAAACGGGTCCCCGGGTCTTCAGGAATATCCTAGATTATTAAACGGGTCCCAGGGTCTTCATGTAAGATCCTAGATTATTAAACGGGTCCCAGGGTCTAAATGTACGACCCTAGATAATTAAACGGGTCCCAGGGTCTTCATGTAAGACCCTAGATTATTAAACGGGGCCCTGATCATGATTACTATCGGCAGTTTCGTTGACAGGGCCCCTCCCCTCCCCCTCCCCTCCCCCTCCCCCATCCTTACTCTCCTGAAGTACCCAGGATACAAAGACCGCTGGGATTGATACACCTCCCGTGCTTATCAGCGTGGGAATGAGGTACCGGCCGAGGAGGGCCCTTCTCCGGGTACGGTCCCCGGTGAGTGCTCGGGTCGCCCGCCGCCCGCCCCCGTCAGAGCCTCTCAGCCACACGTGCGGCGCCTGCCGGGCTCTCACCGCCTCCTCCAGGGCGTGAGGGGCGTAGACAGGTGACGGGTGCCTGGAGGGAGGGGCTGGGTTGGGGTGCGGGGGGGGGGGGGGCGTGGGAAAGGTTCAAATTGTTAACCCATTCACCGCGGGTGATGCCATATTGCAACAATCATGCTGGGGCGGGTAATTTTCTTTAATTTGTAAAATTTCGTTTTTGTGGAATAAAATAGGAAATATTGGATATATAATTATGAAATCTTCACGGAATATAGATGCAACACCCAGGTAATGATTTCGGGTGAAATGGACAGTAAGATTAATTATTGCATAATCTATCACATCCTAAACTATAGAACTATCACAATAGCCCTGAGACTTCCCGCCCCCTGGTGGTATAAATGAGTATTCGTTCCCGTCCTTTACCACATACTATTGCCACAGGTACCCGCCCGTAAAGGGTTTAAGGTACGTGTGGGGGAGTGTGTGGGAGTACCTCGTATACAATGGAGGGATACTCTGGTGGGGGTTGGGCCTAGCGTGGGAAAGTTTCACGGCAGGATCAGCTAGTTAAAGGTCCGTGTGTAGGAGTAGCCCGTATACAGTGTACACATGGGGGACACCCACAAGGTGGATGGACATTCAGGCGAGGGGGGGGGGGGGCGGGGCTAGGCGTGGGAAAGTTTAAGGATAAGCTTGTTCAAGGTACTTGTGGGGGAGCAGCTGGTTTACATAGACAATAATCGATGGTTTTGTGGACAGGAGGCCGGAAAACCATGAGTGGTTGACGCGTAGAAATACACGAGCGCTAGCATCGAATGGTTTACATAGCCGCTTGTCCATATAACTATAGTTTACTATATCATCCATCTTTTCGAATAGATTAAACCCAGTAATTCTCATATCAACGGATATAACAATAGGGAGTATTTCTTTGCAATGTAGCACAAAGGGACTATTTTTCCGGTATACCATGGTTTTGAAGCCGTATACCACAGATGTGAATCCGTATACCACAGTTATGGTATCTGACAGGTTTTATATTATGGGTCCTGGTTTACTGAGTTCCCATACATTTTCAATGGGGTCTTTGTATACGATGGATAATAAAAATAAAATAATATCAAGAGACGTCACGAGTTTATTTATGCCACGCATATTGTTGGCTCCCTAATTTCACGAGTCGACTCCGAATTTTCGGACATTGCATATTTACCCATCACAAAATTGGTCCTGGTACTTTCTAAATTGCTTCATTATATGGATGAGCAGGAATAGATGGCTGTGAAGATTTAGAAAACACCGATGTCCTCCTGCTCATTTCCAGGCCCTATTGTCGATGCTAATTGCTGCTTGGTTGAATCCATTTAGGTGAAGTTTAGTTTGATAAAACCTCCTCGATCTCAAATTAAATTTTATTTGCCGAAATGATGATGTAATTTGAATTTCTCTTCATGCAGCTAAATCCGCAGTATGTTTTGTGATGCGTCTGTCTTAAGGTTTTGCCATTTTATGTGATTTTTGCTCTTTATTGTATTACTTTCGCAATGAAGAATTACTTGTCTATATGTAATTTGCTGAATGCGTGTACTAACACAAAATATTTTCTAAACATGCAGATTCATTCAAAGATACGCAGCATGAGGTAGAAATATGTACATCATTTTTAGAGCAGTAAACTAAACATAACGGTATGATCGGAAGCAATCAAATTATTTCCGTTCAATTATTGGATTGATAAAAAACAATATGAATCTTACAAAACATACAAACTGCTTGGGATATTTTCAGTACTCATATAAACACACGAGTCCTCTTACTTTACCCTGGCAATGTCTGTCTGTAAAATGGGGAGTGATATGTCAATAGTAAGGCGCCATTTCCTTTTGTCAATCTGCAATTTGCGTCTTTTGTTTCTTAATGAATGAGACATGATGCTCAAAGGAGGTGTGATCATTGTGGCTGCCGGATCTGTCATTGCTTGGGGTGAATCATGCCCCAGCGGAGTTAATACCCGGCCGTAGGACCCGCCGAGTACCAGCTCCTCTTACCCGGCATGCACCGCGCGGGAAACGTCTCCAATACCAACGGGAATCTCGTTAAGACGCGCGAGAAAAGACGAGATGACGAGGGCCTGTGCGCCCTGGCCCTGGCCCTGGCGGCAATGGGACGTACTACAGGCTCCTGTGAATACCGCCATTTTGTCGGACGGCTTTGGGTCTAGCATATAGACTGGTTCCCTGTCACCCAAAAAGATATGGGACAGGTAACGCCCAGCTAGTGAGCGACCTTGAACTTTCTCTTGTTCTCCGCTTATTTGCATTGATAAGGATTGGCTGGTTTAGTGGGTAAACCAGCGTAAAAATGGAAGTGTTTCCCATAATGCACCAAAAATGGCGGGCATAACCCATAATGCACCAAAAAATGGCGGGCGTTACCCATGATGCACCAAAAAATGGCAGGCGTTACCCATGATGCATAATGAAATGGTGGGCGTTACTTGGCCTTATATATGTGATTGAACACGTAGGCCAGGCTTCCAGGCTATCCGGTCTGCACCTAAGATCTCGTCTCGTTACCGCGAGACTCCGAGTCTGCACGAGGCGCACGAGACCTGGCCTGCTCTTCCGTCCACGCATGCGTCATGACGACCCACCTCTCGTGACCATGTTCTGATTGCGACCACTCACGAGGGCAGTCTGAGAGTAAACACGCTGTTAGTAACGCGTCCAGAGAGATTACTGGTCCCTGATTGATGGACAGGGTTTGGAGTGTGGAGACGGTTAATGTTCAGGTCTCCCACCCGCTGTCCCACACTCCCCACAGAGTCCCCGACCTTAACCCTGTAAGGACGGGTGCCTGTGGCCAAACTACCCTTATAAGGACGGGTGCTGCTGGCAGGCATATAACCGTTAAAACTCATAATCCAAGGTTTCTAATCACGCAATGTGATACTTAACGATGAATAGTGTGTTATTTTTTAATAGAAATACTGAATATGATATCATATCTACATTTATTGAAGATTGCATGAATATTGCTCTATTATTTCTTTGTTCAAAATCTTTTGTAAATATTGAAACAATAATGCCCCAAGGCATCATGTGTCTTTAGTGTGGTGATGCCTCCAGGCATCATGCATCTTTAGTACAGTGATGCCTCAAAGCATCATGTGTCTTTAGTGCGGCAATGCCTCAAGGCATCATGCATCTTTAGTGCGATGATGCCTCTAGGCATCATGCATCTTTAGTGCTGTGATGCCTCTGGGCATCATGCGTCTTTAGTGTGCCGATGCCTCAAGGCATTGTGCATCTTTAGCGCAGCAATGCCTCCAGGCGTCATGCGTCTTTAGTGCAGTAATGCCTCCAGGCGTCATGCGTCTTTAGTGCTGTGATGCCTCTAGGCATCATGCGTCTTTAAAGGGTTAACGCAGCCACCACTCGGCCACAAGTGGTGTTGTTCCAACTGCAGCCCGCAGGTACTTACACGTTACGAGTGGCGCCCCCCTCTGCCTCCACACCCACCCCCGCCTTCTACTCCCAGGCCTACTCCCACATTCAGACGATTATCACTGAGGCAATGTCTCTAATCGTTGCCACAATGTCTGTATTACCTACCTAATACGTAGTCTCCATAAAGCCGGAATCTAATAGAATGCGGCTTTTTCTGCCACCTGCGGGTCACTATAAGAATTATTTTAGGTAAACTATGCATGGCTCTTACGTAGAATTTCTAATCATTTACAAGGTTTTCTTTCTTATAAGTCGAAATGTGAGTATTAAATACAACATGACCATGATTTGGGTCTGGATGGCAAACTTCTCTTTGTAGTTGACACTTCGCAATACCACGAGCAATAGCGATGAGTATTACTGCGCATCAACTACACAGAAAATATGACCACCTAGCTCCAAATCATGGTAATGTTGTGTATTTATCCTACCCCTCATAAAATAACTTGATAGATTGAACATGACATGACCGCATGCCACTGTTATGCCATAGAATATTTATTTACCATAGGTGACATATGCAATTTTAAACATATGGTATGTTAGGATAAAATCTAAACCTCACTCACTGTTTTCTTCTACAGATATCACTCCACTCTGCTTCATGATATCATTCCGCGACGACAGTAAAATGCGTTTGCAGAATAATGCCACGAAGCAAAGCTAAGTGAGATTGCGTAGCAATCCAAAATGAACGGGATATCATCAGTGGATAGATTGATAGAGTAAGGTTAAGATTTTATGTTACCCCTATCACTGAGAAAATGGATAAAATTTGTGACATCGTCCCCCATTGAGTATTTGTCAACAATACTCAATGGGCGTGGAGTACGAGTTTCCAATGTTAAGTCTATGGGGGAAAGATATCAGGCGTGAGATAATATCATGAAACATCACGAAATTTCATATGATTGTTTAGATGGCATGAGTTGTCTTCGCGGCATGATATCACGAAGCGGAGCTGAGTGATATCTGTAGCAGAAGACAACGAATGGCATATAAACAATTATATGAAATTAAGTAATGTTTAGATTTTATCCTTCCCTGTCACGTATTTTTAACGTCATATGTCACCCGTGGCATATAAATATTATATGCCATAACCGTGGCATACAGTCACACCATGTTAAGCCTATGCAGATTTATATGAGGGGTAGGATAAATAAGGAGCTTATACTGCTAATCCTTATATTAGTAATGTGTGAACGTGATTATCTAGGATCAACGCAAACACCTAGACACGCATGATTCAAAATCAAGTTCCTCTCTGAACTGGAACTGCTTCAAGACTCAAACGAATCTCAAAGAATCTCAAAGGATAATGCTTTTATCTGATTTCCTTTTCTATGTTTTTCCTGAGAAGGATATCTCACGTGTACTTTACATGAAGATAAAGAGGAGATGAGGAAATGACCTTGATTGACTTTAATGAAGATCCATCCCTGGACTTCGTATATCACAAGGAGCTTGGGTCGTGGTTTTCTGCTGAGACACAACGTGCTACGTTTGATCTTTGATTTATGGGATGCGGTTACGTGAACGGGGGACTCAGTGTGGAGGCATCCTCTACAGACATGGCGCTTTGATCCTGATATATAAATGACCGCAGGATAGAGTATCTTATTTAGTAGAAACCGAAGGAGAGTTAGACTTGACAATGTTTATGCCACGATGGGCAGGTCGCGTATTACTACACGAGGCGTAGCCGAGTGTAGTGAGGAGCAGACCTGACCAGAGTGGCATAGACACTGACAAGTCTAACACGAGTTCGGTTTCGTATTTATCCTACCTCGTCTATGCTTTTGTATTACTAAAAGATAAATATTGACTCAACGACCAACAGAACTTTTTTCATAGTAGCTGACATCCTGCTTTCTGATTGGTCAATAATGTTATTACTCTAGTGGCATAAAAAACACTTTATGTCACGGCCTGCCACATAAAATTTGCCTATGTTAAGTCTATGGCGGTTTTTTAGAGGTAGGATAATGATAACTACGAGGTTAACACTTTCCTTACCAATGATGCCTCAAGATACTCTCGTAGCTAATACAAATGATGCCCCAGGGCATCATTTTTCTTTTTGTTGTTGTTAGAAATTCATTTATCTGGGCTAATTCAGAATGGGACTTTATGATTTTTTTTCAGATATTATGTAAAACGCCCCCCCATTATGATAAGTAATGAAGAATTTTATATCTCTGGACATGGAAACATTGACAGAGAACTTTGAATATGACGATAATTGTAACCTTGGCCTGCATAATTCTCGAAACGACGGTTCTGTAATGAATGCTACATATATCACCTTGGCTGTACTATGTACTCCTCTACGATCTTTAAAAGCAAAGCTATTTTCTTGATCGTCTTGTAGGACCGTCCTCTATAAAGACAAGAATGCAACTAAAGGCCAATGCCCATCTACCGATTTCGGAACATTTATGTACGTTTGTCGGCGACAAACGAAGGGTAATTTGTCTCAGGCGAGGTATCCCAACGGAGTCGGTAGATGTAGGACAGCTAGGCAGGGCTAACCAGCGACTAGTGAACCACCTACTTTTGTCGCCGACACGTTGTGGTTTTTGCCCTCCCCAGCGATTAGTGGACCATACACCAATTTTATCAGTGTGCGTATATATGTCGGTAGGTGTAGACTGATTTCCTTAGGACTAATACCCACCAGCCCCTCTCCTCGAGGGCCGCGGGTCGAGCAAAGGTTACGTAATTTGCCTGCGACAAGGTGACCGATTCCTATACGATTTGGGAACTAATCGTTCGACCCTAAATCGGTAGATGGGCATCCGGCTTAATGCACCGTTTCCACCTGCCAATTATGACCACCGATTATGGCATTTCGCACCGCCGACCGATTATGCACCACATTCCGAGCAATAATCATCGGGTGAAAACAGAAATGGTCGATGATTTTTCTCTCCCTCCTTAAGCAATATGGCCCCGCCAATTGACTTTTAAGCCCACGGAAGAAATCAAACCGGCTTGACTACTTTTCACAGGGTAAACACCCAACCAAATTTTGTACCACGTGAATATTATCGGTGTGTTTTTCGTCAGCAGGTGAAAACGCCGCAAAAGACTTTATCGTTCTAAATTCCAATGCCCATCTACCGATTCCGGAACATTCATGTACCTTTGTTGGCGACAAACGGACGGTAATTTGTCTCACCAAAGGCATCCTAACGGAGTCGGCCGTAGTCGGTAGATGTAGGACAGCTAGGCAAGGGTGAGCCACCGATTAGTAGACAGATTTGCTTAGGACTAATATCCACCACCCGATCTTCTCAATGTCTGTTGGTCGAGCGAAGAGTTACGTAATTTGCCTGCGACAAGGTGACCGACTCCTATACGATTTGGGAACTAATCGCTCAACCCTGAATCAGTAGATGGGCATCAGGCTTTAGTTTTAAAACAAACCTCCCAGGAAGTTCAACTCTGGCAAACCCTGCTTATTCTATTTGCTAGTAAATGAGGTTTACAAACCCAAAGCAATAGCAAGTCACCTCTTCAATTCCTATTGAACTAATAAAAACGCCAAACCTCACATCCTATCTCCCTAAAAGAGTTAGCAACTGGCGGTGTACGATTACTTTTCCCGAAGAAGGACACATCTCTACACTACAATTCACCCGCGGTAATTTGCATACTACACGTTTAAACAAAGGACCGCAGGTGTATTGCCTCAACTCTAAAATTAAAAGCTCCTATGTACGTGAAATAAGCAATGTACAGTGAGAATCCTCTTCCCCTTTGTGTACGTAAAACGAAGCATCAGTCCGTTCCCTGGACCAGTTGTAAAGACGACTGTACATCATGCAGACAATTAGAATATTTTACATACACAAAAAAGTTACTGTTCCCATGCCTTCCTGTCGGCTGTGAAAGAGTCAGATACTAGCGGGGGAAGCAGACAGTAGTGTCTGTGTGTACGTGACTTATGGTAACACATCAGTCTCACTCAATGTCATACATGACGACTCCCACAATGCAGACATCACACCTCGGACTTGGATGTTTTAGCACGTATACCTCCAATGATATAGATTGAGTCAATACATAAAATACATCGCGTGGCAGGCCATGTTAGAGGCCCTCTGGTGTTAATTTACGGAGATATATCAATTATATATGGGTTTAAACTGGAAAAGAGGTCAGGGGAGTGGGGGGTGATACTGGCAGAACGATCACAATTAGCATCAGGTGATAGTGACTACGATCTGACTTTCTGTCGATTTTAAATTTTTTTCCCCTCAGAATTCCTGGATACCTTTGCCATTTTTCTTGTTTACTTTTTCCTGTCGTAGTGGAAATCGTTCTGTTATGAAGGATGGAACCCACCTAGAAAATTACTTAAACAGGATAAAATGTGTTACATTTTAAAAACAAATCAAACTAAAGATATTTTCCTGATCGTCTTGTAAGACTGTCCGCTAGAAAGACGGATCACTTTTGGTAACGAGAATGCAACAAAGACCACGATAAGATAAATCTTTTGATCGTTCTGAGATTTATAAACACCTCCCTGGGACTCAAAATAGTTTGGTTCTCGCGGGAAATGCATGATTAGTGGTCTGGCTTTTTTTTTTTAGGGATTTTATTTATGCTGGAGTGATGCTTGGGTGCACTAGGCTCCCATCTTCCAGCAGCTGTATCATGGGGCAGTTTGTTCCATAAGCAACTTGTTGTGTATTCCACTGATTTTTTATATTGGCTCGATTTTATGGTGTCAGCTGATCGTAGGACTGGTGCATCATACATGCGTGTATTTCTTTGGCCATTAATGGTATAGGAGGGAATTGGCCTGTCAGTACTTCACGAGTTGAAACCGTGTAGTAATCTCACGAGGCGAAGCTGAGAGGGAGAGAGCATATTACTACGAGTGGAGGACTGGCAGGTCGGAGGGCTGTTGGTGTAGTCCCCAATTTATCCCATCCTTCAAATGTAAAATATGCACAAACATTTAGCAGAAATTCTACTTGCAACGTAATCAGTCCGATTTTAGTCTGCCAAGCTGTCAACTGCAAGGGGTGTTGCATTTTGGGTAATGGCAGAAGAAACTGCGACCATTATTTGGTCCGTTTCTTGTCAGGACAGAGTTGCATTATCAATTTTCATTCGATCGACACTTGAGAAGGAATTCACACAACTGTGTCTATATATTCAATGGAGGATTATGTCACAAAGGTTGGCCAATTAGTCAATGTGAGGGGTGGGATGAATTCAAAAAGCTCTTCCAGTCTACAGTGAGAGCTCGATCCCATTTATTTGAATGTTTACGCAATTTATACGGATTTGCCTTATTAACTATTATGCTATTCAAACTCAATGTGCTATAAGCTATGACCATAAACTTTCATAGGTTTCCTCTATAATTTCTAGCTGAAGCAACCCAAACAATTTGCTAGTAAGATTTGTCAGTGTACGCTAATACATGGTTCTCTGCTAAGGCTCTGTATCTAGTCTGTCATTAATCTTTGGCCCCCCTGCTAGGGGTATTTTATCTCACCCCTGGTATTCTTTCTCCATAGACTTAACATTGGATAGCCGTATCTAACGCCCATGAGATATTTAGGAAAAGTATCCTATGGGTTATTATATCACAAGGGTTAGCCCATTAGTCAATGTGAAGGGTGAGATAAATTCAGAAACCCATTCGAGTTTAGGGTCAGATCTCGATCCCATCTCGTTTGAATTGCTTCGCCTTGTGAATTACTACGCGATTCAAACTTGATGGGATACGATCTCTGACCCTAAACTTTCATAGGTTTCCTCTATAGTATCTAGTCTGTCATTAATCTCTGTATCTAGTCTGTACCCTAATACCTGGTTCTATGTCGGGGGTCTGTATCCAGTCTGTATGCTAATACCTGATCCTCTGTTAGGTGTCTGTATCTAGTCTGTATGTTAATCCCTGGTTCTGTGTTAGGGGTCTGTATCTAGGTTGAAGTTGGGCACCGATCTAGTGTCAGAGCTGCAACCCGCTTATAATGGCACGCTGATTTGTCGCGTCATTTGGGTGATATTTCACTGCTTTTAAATATTGCATTTATCTTACATTTAGATAAATAATAAGATATTTTAGTATTAAGTAAATGTTATCACATTTCAGGTAATGAGCATAATGCCAGCAAGTCTTTTCTTCATCAAGGTGTGATGGCAGGTGATATTTCCATGACCTTGATAGATAACAAGATAAAAGGGGTGACATTGACAGACACGTTTTAAGGGCGAAGTGAGAGTGACTGGTTTTATTACATCGATAATCAACCGCTGAGGAAATGTCACACACGATGTTACTATACACCTATGAACGTACGTCTATAGGCCTTTTTCCATTGGCCGACAAACACGGTGTAAATTTATGCGTTCTTCTAATAGCCTATTTCCACTTTATGTCAGCAGTGCTAAGGTCCATCGGAGGTTCCTGACTGCATATCAGTGATGGCCAATGGAAATAGGCTATTAGGAGAACACAGAAAATCTACACCGTGTTTGTCGGCCAATGGAAACGGGCCTTATCAATACTACCCGCTGCTAGGGATGTAGTATAGATATAATAATGTTACCATCGTATGAAATCTGCTTTAGCACAATGTGACAAAGCACCTATACAAAGAGGGCGGCAATAAGGCAATTACCACTTAGCCAGGTATAAACCTCCGTAAGCTTAACATTAGAAACCTGTACTCAACAGGCTGACGAGTAAGGTAGCTAATACTCAACAGGCTTGTGAGTACAGTGACTCATGCTCAATGGGCGATAAACAGATAAATATTTGCAGGCTAAGATAAAGTTAGAAACTGAGCTATCGCCTCGTTCATTATACTGCACGCTCCAAACTCGATGGCAAACGGGACACAGACCAAACTAAAAATCCATTTCCTTCTTTGTACAAGGTAACAAGGTATCTGGTGCACCCCTCTCATAAGATCACACAAACTCTAAGTGGTATTCTGTATTCCAGTCCAAATAAAGCCACTAGGGCGCCAAGTACACAGTATTCCCGCTAGGTGGCATCATTGAGTTTATATAGGAATCTTTTGTTGCATTGATGTACGTGTTTAGCACGGGAGGCAGGCCAATGGATTCCCAAGGCTCTAAGCCTAGTTTGTTAAGAATTCTTCTCCCATAGAGCGTATTGAGAACCTTGTACAGAATACTAATTAGAGAGTTTGAGATCTTATGAGAGGGGTGCACCCTGACCATCACGGACCTATGTCTTTACTCTGTGCCGTACGAACTGGACTAATGAAAGCTGCACTGTGATTGGTTCCGATTAATACGCACTAGACAGTGGTGGAGGGCTGGGATCGGTTGTGACGAATACGCACTAGACAGTGGTGGAGGGCTGTGATTGGTTCCGACGAATACGCACCAGACAGTGGTAGAGGGCTGTGATTGGTTGCGACGAATACGCACCAGACAGTGGTAGAGGGCTGTGATTGGTTGCGACGAATACGCACCAGACAGTGGTAGAGGGCTGTGATTGGTTGCGACGAATACGCACCAGACAGTGGTAGAGGGCTGTGATTGGTTGCGACAAATTCGCACTAGACAGTGGTAGAGGGCTGTGATTGGGTGAAACGAATACGCACTAGACAGTGGTGGAGGGCTGTGATTGGTTGTGACAAATTCGCACTAGACAGTGGTAGAGGGCTGTGATTGGGTGAAACGAATACGCACTAGACAGTGGTGGAGGGCTGTGATTGGTTGCGACGAATACGCAGTAGACAGTGGTGGAGGGCTGTGATTGGTTCCGACGAATACGCACTAGACAGTGGTGGAGGGCTGTGATTGGGTGAAACGAATACGCACTAGACAGTGATGGAGGGCTGTGATTGGTTCCAACGAATACGCATTAGACAGTGATGGAGGGCTGTGATTGGTTCCGACGAATACACACTAGACAGTGGTGGAGGGCTGTGATTGGGTGCGACGAATACGCACTAGACAGTGATGGAGGGCTGTGATTGGTTCCGACGAATACACACTAGACAGTGGTGGAGGGCTGTGATTGGTTGTGACGAATACACACTAGACAGTGGTAGAGGGCTGTGATTGGTTCCGACGAATTCGCACTAGAGAGTGGTGGAGGGCTGTGATTGGTTGCGACGAATTCGCACTAGACAGTGGTGGAGGGCTGTGATTGGTTGCGACGAATACGCACTAGACAGTGGTGGAGGGTTGTGATTGGTGCTAGAGACAGGGAGAGAGTGAGGCACTGACCGCTTAGTTCTCGTCGTAGACGCCCCATTGCATGCATGTGGTGTGGATCATGGCGCAGAAACGACCTGCCTCTGGGCGCCAGTCCTGGCCCGCACTGCGCAGGTCCGACCCGCCGTAACTTCTCCGGTTCATCCGGTTTAGACTGGAATGAGTGGACCGCCGCTTGCCAAAGAAAAGACCTGCAACAGGCACCAGTGGGGGTGAGAGAGGGGGGAAAACAAGGGTCGAGTTTTTATAAAAAATCTGGATTCTTTTAAAAAAATGTATAATTACAATTGGAACTTACATAAATGCAACATACAAATTGTGATGAAAATGTCACATATTAAATACGAATCAATCTGTGTATATAAGTTGGTCGACCATTCATATGACCATGAACACCGATTTCAGAATCTACCAACTGTATGATAAACTGGGAACACATTAAGACAAGCTTTACAAACTGAGTGTCACCTAGTTTAAATATAAATTTTTTTTTAATTTTAAACCTGTCAGAAATGAAAAGCAATGGTCAAAGTAAGAGTGGTTGACTCTGGAGGGCACGTTAAGTAGTCCTGTCCATATCATCTGTACATCATATATAATAGCTTATGCGGTAAGTACAGGTATTGTCTAAGCTAAGCCCCGTCAATCTACACTCATAGCTCATGCTTACCTTATAACTGCCTAAAACATTTTCTAGCTGGCATTTCATTGAAATACAGACAGACCAATCAATTGCGGCGTGGTTTTATTGGCCAAGATGGAAGTAAGATAGTTGGGATTCAGCAAGGAATAAGAACCCTCCATGACCATAACATTATGTCAGTATAAGCGACGAGAAAACTAAAATGATCGTTTTATCATGTTGCTATATCATTGTCCTGTGTAAATCATTGTTAAACTAAAGTACTGCAATGGCCAATAAAATACCTTAACAAATAGATCATAGCTTTATCCATACAAGAGGGATGTAGATGTGCATCGTCGTAATGTCGTTATATTTTCGTTGGCATGGGTACTACTTTCCAGCTCTATTATCTCTGAATAAATATTTAATCAATTTCAATCTTTATCCAAAAGGAAGTCGCTTAAGTTTTTCGATCGAACTCCTTTCATGACTGAATAACCTATTGTCTTTTGTTCCGTTGTATCCTTTGTCTGGCCTTTTATTTTTGTTCTGAATATCCTGTTTATTAAACGTTGATATCGTAGAGTTGATTGTATGAATTGTATCCCCTTTGCTTTTGTTTTATGCTACTTCAATGGTACAATATGGATATATATATATGTAAAGAAAACTACCAAACGTATTGTTATATGTTACATATAACTATGGTCTATCTTAGATATTGGCATAGCCAAGAAAACAAGTTTCATAGCAACTGAGGCTAGTTACCACCTTATTGGATCTGTTTCTACTTAGCAACTGAATGATCGACAAATGCATCACAACTGGATTCAATGAAAGGAAATTGTACAAATACAAAAGAATATAAACATCTGAGTATTTGCTGTTAACTCAATCACTCCTGCACCCTTGCAGTTGCATCATGCACAAGCCCTAGGCATAATTTTAAAACAACTTGAACCCTGCATCTTTATACATATGAATGTAGAATGCCATTTATGCCCTTTGCAAATAAAATATTGGTCCTTGGTGATAGTATTCTAACAAAAAGTTGCTTAAAATGATACTACTGGTTTCTGAATATCCTGGAGACAAGAAATTAAACTATATACATATATAAACTATTTCTACTCAAAGTTAACTGTTTTTAAAATGCCACATGAATGCCTGGAGGCATCTTCAGGAGTCCACAGTGGAATGCCTGGAGGCATCTTCAGGATCGGCTAGGGGAATGCCTCCATGTATTCCCAGGAGAGAGAGGGTTAACACTTTAAGGGAGGATGATGCCTTAAGGCATCAATCGTCTGGGGGCGGATGATGCATCATTTGCTGAATATTCATTAAATTATTTTTGAAAAGGAAATATCTTAACAATAAACTTGCACAGAATGTAGGTCTAACATCATATTTACGAAATCTAAGTAATAGAAATAAAAATATTAAGGATAACTAATTATATCAGGTGATAAATCATCGAATTTTGAGTTCAGAGGACAATTCCCCCGTCCCCTAGAACTGTACATAGTCACTTGTAGCCGTCCACAAGTGTGTAGCTCTGCCATAGGCGACCGTCCTTAGAGAGTTAAACTATAGCATGATTTACTGTTAACAATTTCAAGAAAACTAGCCTATGGTAATCCGAGAAACATGCTAGTAGCGGGACTATGGGTATTGCGTGTATCTTCCCAACACAGACTCCCCATTGGCTCTCTTCTCTCTCTCTCTGAGCTCAGGGAAGAAACTTGTCCCTGCCAGCGAACTACTTTTAAAGCCGTGAACGAAAACTCTCGGGAATTAATTAGTAATTAATAAAGTTTGGACAGCAACGCAATCGGGCATGGGAGAGATGGCGTCGAGTGGAGGCGAGGCGGAGGTGGAGCGTCATTGAGCGAGGCAGACATGGCATTTCCATTTCCCACTACGCATGCGCCTGGAAGCACCGCTGGAGTGGCCGCCAGAGGGGGCGAGTGCCGCTTGTAATCTGTTTGTAATCTGTTTGTAATCCCTTTGTAATCTGAGTCGGCGCGACTTAGAGAGAGTCGCTGCGTGGGGTCTGGTTTCGTTCACACCCAACCCACCAGACGGCGCTACCCGTCTGGCGTTGTAACGGATACGGCTAGTTGCAACGGGACGGTTATTGCATGCAGGGAGGAGGATCCGGAACACAATACTTCTCGCGAGACGAGACTTGGCATATCGGGGAATCACGCCGAGAAGTGTTTATTGCGTGAGATTTTAAAGCTAATCGCAACTACACGATTTGTTACATCTGGTGCTGAACAATTTTACTCGGTGTTTACATTAAACGACTAAATACATGGCGACTGTAGATCGTCAAGCCAGTAGTCGTCGGGTGGTGGCAATGTCAACTGCAAAAGTCGTCAACCTCAGAAGATACTCGAGCGTTTACACCAAGTTTTCTCAGAATTGCCGCCCATCTAGATTATTAATTCAAACCTGCTTGAAATAGTCAGCAGCGTAAGAGCATGTCCAATAGTCGTCATGTGGTGGTGAATTGAGTAACCTGATGTAATCAGACAATCTGCAGTCGCACACGCTTGGCGTTTATATTACACAATTTCTATTGTTTTACTGTTGAAATTAGTCAGGAGGTGCAAAATGCCAAAATCGCCGGCCAGAATCGTCTGGTATAAATGCTTGGTCAGCTCCATGGAAACACAAGTCAACCAAGCTCGGTGGCCAAGTGGTAGGGGTGTTCGCCTCGAGCATGGGAGGTCGTGGGTTCAATCCCCGGTCGGGTCATACCAAAGACTTACACAAAAATGGTACCCACTGCCCATTCGGTTTAACACCCGCCATTAGAATGAGGAGTAGGAGAAAGGGCCCGAGTGAAAGAACGGCTCTATAGCCAAATTCGGTGATTGAGAACACACAATATTCCCTAATAGACATTGCAAAAAAAAAAAGGTCTACTCAGAATATTTGGAACTGAATATTATTTATTTCAACCTTGGTATATAAAGTTTCTTGTACCTAAGGCTCTAATCAAGATACCAATTTGCAAAAGGGGGCATATTAAACCTTAGATTGTGGGCTTTATTGTCATGTATATGTTGAATTTATTCATACAATTAATCCATTTTCATTCGTGATGTATCTTCTCAGAAATCATGTTAAAAGTTAGGCAAAATGTTTGACTTCTAGAATATCAGAGAAGATTCTGTCGAGTTCCATATGAAACCAAAATCTTAACCCGAAATCTTTTACAATCATTTCGATACCTCAACTTTTGTTGTACTCAAAGTAGAAGTTAAAAGCTCCATTTTGTGATATCAGCCATTTCTCAAAGCAACATCATCATAGGAGAAATATGGAGAAAAAAGCCTTAATTAGAAAAGATGCAATATTTTGATATTGAAAATTCTATGACTATCTTTCCGTTAGTTATTATATTCAAACAAATGCTTACTTAACCTAATAATAGATATGTAGCGCAAGTCAATCTCTAAGATATTTTAGGGAGACATTATTTGAATTCACATTCCGCCATAGTCCCTGATACGCCTTTCTGGCAGTGCACCCACAGTCTACATTTTTAAAGAGCATTGACTCAGGATCTTTTTGGTGGATTCATAAACAACATTAAAATGTTTCTTTCATCTCTCTTAGTTATCCAAGCTGATTTTTTTATGTAAGTCCTACACACATGACATCAGGCAGGTAATACAAGACCAAAAGTTAAATCCTGATAATTTCTTTTCAATAAAGTGTTGTGTGTTTTTCAATGAAAAGGTATTGAGGCTTCAGATTTCCCAAGAGGAGTGTGATTAACTTTCTGCTGTGGAGGCGGAGATGAAGTGTTGCGTTAAAACTGACCTGTGGTGTCGGGTAGGGCATCCTCTAAGGGCTCTGCCGCCAAGTTCTGAATGAGCAGGCTTGTGCACAGGATGGCGGCAAGGACGACTAGTTTGGTCTCCATTTTCTGAAATACAAAAAAAAGATGGAAAATCACATTAAGCCCATAGAATATTCTAATACACATGTACCTACATGGTGTGATAGTCTTTATATACGGCATATAGCCTATGATCCATGGGGGCTGCCATGACGCCCCCCGAGAAGGTATTCTTCATTAATGGATGTGAAAAAGTAGGCGTTCTTCTCTAATGGAGGTGCAAAAGAAGTAAGTGATAATTGGGAAATGTCACAACTCTAGTATGCTCACATATGTATATAAAGTGTTCCATCTAAAAAACATCATGTCCTGGGTTTTATCATTATATCCTCCAACTCTGGGATGGGTGTAGAGAGTCAACGGAACCAGGGCAAAACATTGAAAGGCAGTTGAATTTGGTAAGAACAAATAGCAGAATGCAGGTTCTGTCCCCCGACCACCTAGTGACTGCTTCATGAACTAACAATGGCTCTGTCCCCTATAGAGAGTGTATCTGGCATGGTATGAGCCTTTTATCTCACCCCTGGTATTTTCTTTCCGATAGACTCAACATTGGGAACTCGTTGTCCATCCCCATAGGAATATTACAGTCTGTTCTCCATGGTCCATATCCCGTGCACCCTCTATTCTTTTAGTGTGTGTGCATAGGGGTGAGATGAATACAGAAAGCAACTCGTTTTGGTCAAAGTTGTTGTTATCCGACTCGTTTGAATGCTACGTGATATTTACTTTGCATCCAACTCAGGAATAACAACGACTTTAACCAAAAGTTGTCGGTTTTTTCTTTAGTTCTTGATTGGCTACTTTGAGCCTATACTATGCATATACTCACAAAGCAATCATAAAAGTCCCACCTGCCATGAAGTTCCCTCAAACCGACAAAAACCAAAGACAATTTACCATCAGGTATTATTGACTAGGTATTTATCACGTATAGACACAGTATGCCCGTTTTCGTGTTATTATATACCTTAAAATATCCAATTTTTAAATTTGCTTCTAGGCGAGTTTTTGGATTTCTCCTCCGTACATGCCCCGTACGCCACATACATACCCCGTACGTCACCTAGGTGTCGTACGTATATAGATACGACATGGGTTGGAGCGGACCAAATGTGTAAGATATACTACCACAGGTATATAATAATATCGGCACATTACGCGGGTGATCGTTGTGTATATTTTTTCAATGTTATTCCTAAGGTTAATCTTGTACCAGACTTGAGATAAAGCCTCCTTTTTAATATGTGGCAACCTTTTAAGAAAAGCTATAATGCTTTTGTCATTTCTCATTTCTCGTTTGAACTTCAGAATAGATCATGTTCTCATACTGATCGCTAGATGTTATTTACAGAGAAACAAATATTACGACATACATATGATACCTTAACTGACCTTTAGGTCAATCCTCAGTATATTACCATATAAACCATGTTGATATAAAAACTATTCTGTCTGAATGTAATGGTACACAATGAGGATTATTTCAAACGTTTATTTTTGCATTGGAAATATATATTTCGTTTTTTTCCAAACAAACATAATCTATAACAAATAAATCACAATCTTACACTATATTTTCTTCCTATTTTCTTCTAGAGAGGGTTTTTTCAAGAAGTTAACCATTAGAATTTTACACCTTCAGGTTTTTGCACTTGCTCCTATCCCCTGTCATTGCTGGCTTGTGGGTGCTGTTCAGGCAGGCGTGGTTTGTCTTTGAGCAGTGGCTGGTCTGTGATGTCTAAGACTCTGCGGTAAGTGGTGTAATCTGGCCCAGTGTAGTCAGTAATGACACACACAGACAAAGGAAACAAACGACACACACTACTGTCGTCTGCGCTCAGGTTTCGTGACTAACAGATCCAAACACCTCCCGGGAAACCTCTCGAAGAGACACGAACTGTAAATCGACTCGGCTTTAAGTGAAACGACAAAAGACTCTGCAGATTCCATTAAGGGTACGCGGGCGTCGGGATCGCATAAAGAGGGTGTTCCACTGGACCGACGGTAGCCGATTCCGTAGCCAGACAATCGCCGATTATTATCGGATGCCCTAGAATTTCTCAAATCTTTGAAAATGGTCATTTATTTAACTATTATTATCAGAATTAAATAAATTACAATACGTGAGCTTCTTCTTAAGGGCCCAGGAACAATTGATCGGGTGAGAAATCGGCCTGGTGGATTTTGCCCTTAAGTAACGTGTTGTTTCCATCTGCCAACTGAAAACCCACCAATTTTTTTTCACGCTGTACAAAAGTAGGTCGGTGGTCCCCCTTGTAGCACCCCTCCCATTAGATCTCACACATTCTAAGTCGTAATTTGTACAAGGTTCTCACTGCGCTCTATGGGAGAAGAATGCTTAACGAATTAGGCTTAGAGCCTTGAGAATCCACTGGCACACAGAATTCCCGGTAGGTGGCATAATTGAGATTATAGGAATCTTTCGGCTGCATCGATGTATTTCTTTAGCATGGGAGGCAGGCCAGTGGATTCTCAAGGCACTAAGCGTAGTTCGTTAAGAATTCTTTTCCATAGAGCGTAGTTAGAGTAAGAGGGGTGCACTGTGAAAGGTGGGTGCTACATAATCAGTGACCTGCACTGCAAAAAAAGCAATGGATGCTGACCAGCTTTTGATAGTGAAATGCAGACGGCCACCGATTAAATCGGTTTGTTTTGTTTTCATTGCTTGGTGGAGAAGTCGGTCGGTGGTACCAAATTGCATAAGAGAGGAGGAGAAAATCGTTGACCATTTCTGTTTCCACCTAATGAATATTGCACTGTGTCGCATAATCTATGTGCGTTGTAAAATGCCATCAGCGGTGGTCATAATCGGCAGGTGGATATGTCGCATCAGGCTGCTTCTTTTAGCATTAGGCCCGGCGTTCACCTACTCCGATATGGCTCCGATATGGTCTACGATGTACCTCCCGATAAAAAATCAAAATCGCGTCGGAAGGCCGCATAGTGTGGGGGCAGTTGACCATGTTTCTCTGATTAGGCACCAAAAAAAACCCTTATGATGTGTGATGGATTGGCATGTCTAGACATTTATCTACGATTTTGCAGCTTCCCGATATGTCTCCGATATTGACTTTTGGTAGCGGTGCCATATCGGTAGGTCTAAATTTCTATCGTAGTAGGTGGACGCCAGGCCTTATTCACCCTCTCCCATTGTTAATTACAAAGGTGGAACTTCAAGCTCAGTTAATCGTTACTGTTGTGTATCAGGCATACTTTTACCAGCGATGTAAAGTGTCCCCAGGAGACGAACTCAGGGAGAATGTGTATGTAGGGTGTGTACTGTGGGAGAATTGCACTCATCTAAAATGGATGCTGGTGCAAACAGAAGCTGGATGTCTGAAGGATGGGCGACTACACTACACATCTCCTAGCGAGTGATCATAAGAAGATGTCAACAAGTACCGTTAAGGCCCGTTTCCATTGGCCGACGAAAAGGGTGTAGATTTTTTGAGTCACCCAGAAAGTCTGTCAGTGGTGACACTGACACACTTTTGGCACTGCTGACCCAAAATCGACCCATGGAAACGACCCAGCTTATGAAATGACCCATGACTTTTTTTTCTGCTTAGATTATGCAATGTGGCACCACCCACCACCGAGTGAAAGCTTGGTCACTGAGTGAAAACTACTACCCTAACCGATTTTTCTATACCAACACACAGTCAGTGGGTATTTGAGGTGTGCCTGTAATCCTTGGATTGCCATGTATTTCCACGTACAAGATGATAGCAGTGGTGAGGGATATTAGTCTTAGATTGTAAAATTGCAATATTTAGGGGCGAGTTTGCGTGAACGGATGTATGTAGAACACCAAGATACTGAATACACATATAAATGACAAATATAGATCAAAATACCAAAGGATAGTCCCCCGGATGTGTAAAACTCGGCCTAACGACCTCATATTATACATCCGCGGAACGTGTTCGGTAAATTAATAATTCACCCACAGAAATACAGTTTTCTTATATTACGTTTTGGCTTGGAGGTTCGGCAACCTGTTACGGCTATGATCCTGCCCTGAAGGACTTCAGCGTACACTCAACCCTTAACTTCTACAGAAACTATAGAGGAAACCCATGAAAGTTTAGGGTCTGAGCCCGAATCCCATCGAGTTTGAATCACGTAGTAATTCACAAGGCGAAGCCGAGTGAATTACTATGTGATTCAAATGAGATGGGATCGAGCTCTGCTATACTCATAGGGCATAGAGAACGAGTTCCCAACGTTAAGCCTATGGGACGAAAACATAATATGCACCCTATTGTTCTAGGCATAATCTAGACTAATATTTCTAACTGTTCAGTATCTCTCGGGCAGCATGGGTTATTCTTAATGTACTGCAAGCAGATATGTACATAGGACAAATCACCGGAGGTCCGATCAGGACTACCCGATGATAAGAACCTTTAGAAACTATGCCTTTTACAATGCGCGTGGCCAGATTTCTATATCGTCTAGAGAAGCTGTCTTGAAAAACTACGAATAATTTTTCTTTATGACACAATAAAAGTATTCCGCTGTGCATTTCCGAGCAGACACGCGCCAAAAAGGGCGCTTGAAGGCGGAAGGTGGCTCTGATAGAAGTGAGTTTTTATTTCCATGCGTACTCTTAAGAGCCATGGGGCTGACTAGTCGTAGAATACACTCTAATGTCTTAGTAAAATGTCTTGATGAAATGTCGATGTCATTCCCTCGCGCCCTCTGGTATTCTCCTACATTACCCAGCACTTATTTCTTTTCTACGTTATGATACTTTTGTCTCTTGATATTTGAATCTATCTCAACTGAGGGTGATAGTGAGGTGTACACCCATGCTTGAATTCATAAAGTTTGAGGCCTTGCCGAAGTAGGGATCCCTGCTAGATTCAGCATATAGTGAACTAGAGAGTTCCCCAATGAGCGGAGGATGTCTGTCGTTCTAAAGCCCAATACACATCTACCGAATTCGGAACATTTATGTCCCTTTGTCGGCGACAAACGGACCGTAATTTGTCTCAGGTGAGGCATCCTAACGGAGTCGGTAGTAGTCGGTAGATGTAGTACAGCTAGGCAAGGGTCAGGCAACAATGAGTGAACCACCTCCTTCGGATGTTATTTTGACGCAGACAAGTTGTTGCTTCTATGTTCCTAAATTGGTGGCCAAAAGTTTATCAACATGTTGATTAATCTAGTTGCCGACAACGGAACGTTGGTAAATGGCGCCAACCATTTACCAATGAATGGGTGGCCAACATGGGCCGAGCTTTTACATAATTCGCCTGGGACAAGCTCAACGACTCCTATACGATTTGGGAACTAATCGTTCAACCCTGAATCGGTAGATGTGTATTGGGCTTAAGGCCAGAAATCCACAGACCCCCGACACACTACTACACACGTTCTGACACACTACGACACAGTATGTTTGAACATTCCGACACAGAGATGATGTGGTCATTTAGTTTCATACTTTTACATTCGATGAAACCAAATTTATCAACATTCTGACACGGCTATGATGCAGGATTTTTAATTCATTGCCATGTCGTAGACATGTCGTAGACATGTCGTAGCCATGTCGTAGCCCTATGTCGGAACCATGCTGCAAGCAGTGGGTGCCCCGTGTTAGTCTCCTGTGGTCTGCGATAATGGATATTGGAGGAATCCAAACACTCTACGTTTTCCCGAATTTCACCTTTCAAATTTGGAAAGTATTGATGAACTCATTAATATATTTTCTTTTCACTCTCATTCATTTAATTCTTAACGAAAAAGGAAACTATTTCGAGGACAGATCGTAGATTTTCGAGAAAATTAACATCTGGTTGCATGAATACTGTGTCCAGTCGGAACCATACTCCCATGTAAGAATGTGAGTAGTATACGGAGAACGGGGTTTGACTCGGGCATTGCAGTTAGACATGCCGTATTTTAAGAGAAAATTCTGGCTCTTCTGAAAAGAGCCCATCGCAGGGAGTGTACGATATAAGAGAGAACGGCAGAATTCAAATCAGACAATATTATTTTTGAAGGGATATAAGGTATCTAGAATATCGGACAAATTGCAACGGAGTCTAAGTAGTATAAGAAATTGGGACACATTGGCTCCGACTGTTGTGGTCTTGAATTGTATATTTCTAGTGCAATATTCGTAACTCTTCTCTCAAACCGAAATTATTTGGATTTGTAAGGATTGCTAGCGTTTCGTTATCTAGTGGGGATCGTATAAGCAATGTTTATGAGATGGGAATACAATAAAACCCCGCTTAAGGGGATAGCCTCCGTTCAGAGCAAGGGCACCCCTGAAGCAGGGTATCCCCTTAAGCGAGGTGCCCCCTTAAGCGGGGTGTCCCCTTAAGCGGGGTGTCCCCCTTAAGCGGGGTGTCCTGGATTTTACTGTACTGGTTTAGAAAACATTGTATAACGGCTGTGATTTATGAATAATGACCTCATGCCGCGGCTGGTAGAAACGTTAATGGAAATCTTCGAATAATGGCTGTGATTTATAAATAATGACCGCATGCCGCAGAATATATCCGCGGCTGGTGGAAACGTTAACGGAGTCCTTTCCGAATCTTTCTCAATGACCACAGGCGGACAAACAGGAGTCCATACGTATGTGTGTATATATGTCGCCATCTATATTCAATTCAAAATATAATGAACCCACTGAAAATGTGGTGTTGTAAAAGGTACAACTTTTAAATGATGAAGCCACATGTCACGATCCGATATTATCATTTACCTTTGAACTGATATTTCACTTCAGCTGAACAGAAGTACAGATTCCATACGTCACTGAGAAAGAATATCCATACGTCTCTCCGTACCACGTGACTTATTGAGACAATGAAAAGTGAGTCATAAAATGGCGGTTTTAATAATTTTGAGGTATATGTTAATAAGGAGACATAGTGAGCGTGTCTGAATTACATCTGTTCCTTGTAGCTTTGTTCGGAAATATTCACCTCGTTCTTCGAACTCGACGAATTTTCCCCACAAGAACAACTCGGAACAGATTCCTTTTAGTCACACTAACCAAGTCTCCATGCATTACTGAAGCAACGCTTTTCGCACATTTCTAGGAGCAGCGAATCCCAGACGGGGGAAAGTTCACCTACCTGTGGTGTTGGTGGCGGAGTGTTGTCACGTGGTAGCGGCGGTGGTAGCGGTAATAGCGGTGGAGGTAGCGGTGGAGGTAGCCGTCAGTGTGCACTGTTTCTCTGCTCGGGGAGTTCTGAGGCTGTGAGGACGAGCCCCTTCCTTATATACAACCAGACCCAGGCGCGCAACAGGTGGGAGGGAGGGACGGTGCTGCGACAGGTGGGCGTTGAGACGGAGGGAGGGAGGGGGGGGAGAGAGAGGAGAGGGAGGGAGAGAGGGAGGAATGGGAGGGAGGGAGGGGATGGGGGAGGGAGGGACGGAGGGAGGCAGGCAGGGAGGGAGAGGGAGGCAGGGAGGAGGCAGGGAGGGAGGGAGGCAGGGAGGGAGGGAGGAATGGGAGGGAGGGGTGATTCCGATGGGGTACGTGTGGTGGGGGGTGTAGGGGGTGCAGTAATTATCTGTACGGCACGTTTATCCCGTCATTTCTACATAAATGCACCGGAAACACACTCCTCATTCATCACATCAGAAAACCCGCCTCCACGCCTTCTCCCCTCCACTGCGCATGCCCAGCGTGACGTAGGACGCCGAGCATGCGCACTCCGCGTCCTCCCTGCGCGCGCATCCACACCACACCACACATCCGCTGGGTGCGGCATTAATTAAGACAGCCAGCCGGCAGGGAACCAGCGAAATCTGCGCGGCGCGCTCCACTTGACGACGTCCCCGCGCAGCACAATGACCGGAAGTACCTACAATCACGTGGTGCTTGTCAGCCAATCAGCGGGCGGGACGTGACGCGCGGCAAAGGCAGGAAGGAGAGGAGAAGCAGACGATCGATGATCGCTGATTGAGACGCAGCCGGAGGAGGGCGCCAATGAGAACGTGATACTGGACCCCTGAGCGTACAGTGTCTCCCACACAGGCGGGGTTTACACTCACCTAATTCTATACGCATGACGCCAATGAGGGCCACTGTCACCGACACTGTCATCAATACTCACGACACACACATCAACAGAAATCTGTGTGTCTGGTAAACACTAGACCGCAGCTCCCATGGACATCAAGTCATTTTTAATATACTCCCCTGAGATGTGAACACAAAAGAAATGTTCAACGTCTTTCCAGGGACAAGGATTGAATTTGTGAAACACCCTGTTAGGATTCCTGGTGTTCTGATGGTATGGACTTCTATGTTTTTTTAATATATTTTGAAAGAAAAAAATGTGCGGTGATGCGCGGGAAAATGCGATGTTACGTAAATGTAAGTCGGAATGCGTTAACGAACGATAACAATACGTGGAAAAACCCCAGTTTCAGAATAACATGTATGAATTTTAAAGGTATCTCTTTATACGCATTTCTAATGCATAAATTAATGTGGCAATATGCCACAATACGTACGTAAGCACAAATAAACGTTGACGGACGTTAATAAAAGTAACTAAACATTAAGGCAGGGTAAACAGATACTTCTCCAATCCGCAGCTTATATGTGGTGCCCACCATCTCATTATATGCAGTTAAAATACCAAATTTACGCCACTGTGACTGGATTGCGTAATAATGTATTTGGGTAGGTTATACGCAGAAAACGCATTCTTTTTGATACGTGGTAGAAGCGCTGAAACTATAGGTCAGTGTGACTGAGGCATAACGAGCGTTCTCTAAACGTTTCTCTTCGCACTTTGACTTACTTCAACGTCCGTTTTCGCATTAAATAGGCGCACAGAAAAGTTAAATATTTTCTAATCTAATTCTGACACCACGATTTTTCCATGTTCTGTTCACATTTATTCATGCATCCTGACTTTTCTATATGTTTACGATATCCACGTTTTGCCGCGTATTATGACGTATTTGTAGATTTCTTAAAACCTAAAGGAACGTAAAGGTGCGTACACAAGCAAACGCCGTTTTTTATGCTAGAGTGACGTGGTCATTGAAGTGGGATTCACACGTTGGGATTCATGTACCTCAGAGGATGTTTTTTTTAGACAAGTCCTGCTGAGATCCTGTACTCAAACACAATTTCTTCGTCTAAATTATAGGGTTTCATGTCCCTGAGACATCTTTTCCCCTATGTAATTATCAAAGACATTTTCCCCGAAAAAGGATTGGAATAGCATGAGATTTGGAACCCCGTGAGGTACATGAATCCCACTATGTGAATTCCACTTAACAAGAAACAGAATCTCATGAGATGTTGAACCCTATGAGGTACATGAATCCCACCGTGTGAATTCCACTTAACAAGAAACAGAATCTCATGATATTTTGAACCCTGTGAGGTACATGAATCTCACCGTGTGGATTCCACTTAACAAGAAACAGAATCTCATGAGATGTTGAACCCTATGAGGTACATGAATCCCACCGTATGAATTCCAATTAACAAGAAACAGAATGTCATGAGATACCAAAATATTGGAATTCGCTGGTGATCCAGCAGAGAGTGATCGAGGGTAGCAAGGCCGGTTTGAAATCCGTGGAGCCACGTGATCTGTGTGGTCACGTGACCGATATGGCCACGTGACCGGGGCGTCCTTGGTTGCTGGGTTCTCTTCTGTGCCACATTACAGCAAACCTCCTGTTTAGCCTTAAAGGGATATCCTACAATTCACAGTGGCGCCACCTCTTGATTTCTGAATAATGTCAATTATTAGTCAAAACTGTTTTTTGGGAATTCATTCTAATTCTATATGAGTAAAATTACCATTTTGTCCAGTTCACCCAATATCAATAGGTGAAATAGGCCAACTTGCATTTACTTGATTCACACTGGAAATCTACCGAAAAATGTGGTTTTCTTCAATTCTTTCAAAAACAAGCATGGTGACCTATGATTTGTAAAACATAAATAAGTAGTACTATATATGTACTATACTCTGTGAAAATTTGAAGAAAATGACATGGGTTTTACTATGTGAAAAAATACTTTTTAGAATTCCTTTATATTCTTATATAAAATAATCATCATATTAATCTCTAAATCAAAAACTAGCACGGTGACCCCCGATTTTTAAGTTAAATATGTGTTCCACAAAACTTGGAGATCATCATATAAAATTTTCAGGAAATTGACATGGGTTTCAATTTCCCAGCCAAATTGTCCGATATGCCTTTAAGGTGGTGATCCATTGCGCCGATTCATGGTCGCCGAACAGTCTTCACCCTATCTCCTCCCGTTCTCCGATAGTTCATGCCCCTTGGTTCTTCCCTTGATCTGACCTCTGTTGGCGCCGCTGCTCCACTTTAGCAACCAGATTTTTCCCAGTCCCTGGTGGATCGGCTCTCAATCTCCGGTATGGAGCACCACTAGGAATTTGAGTACTGACCATTGGGGGGGGGGGGGTGGAGCGGGACTCTAGCTCCACTACAGCTCCACTATCGGCGACTGAGTGCTGATCGGTCGGCGACCAAATGATCGCCCCCAATCTCCAGTGGATCGGCGCAATGAAGAATGGCCTTTAATGATGGCCAGTTTATGAGATCGAGATATAAAGATGAAAATGCAATATGTGATTTATCATAAAGTATTTTTCCAATGATTAGAACTACGAAATATGTGAGACACATCTGGTTTGTGTCGTAGGGTGATTCGACGTCGTAATGACTTTCTAAAGATGGCTTCATTCCCAATTATATATTAGTCGTAACCTTTAGGCCCAGTGTCCACCTACTACAATATGGCTCCGATAGGGTCTACGATGCACATCCCGATTAAAAATTCAAAATCACGTCGGAAGGTCACCTAATATCGGGACAGTTGACCACGTTTCTGCTATTAGGCCTGGCGTCCGCCTACTACGATAGAATCGTAGACCTCCCGATATGGCACCGATACAAAATGTCAAAATCGGTGCCATATCGGGAAGGTGCAAAATCGTAGACATATGTCTAGACATGCCATTTCACCACGCGTTGTATGGGGTCTTTATCGGTGTCTAATCGCAGAAACGTGGTCAACTGCCCCGATATCAGGTAACCTTCCGACGCGATTTTGATTTTTTATCGGGAGGTGCATCGTAGACCATATCGGTGCCATATCGTAGTAGGTGGACGCCGGGCCTTAGGCACCAACAAAAACCCCTTACAATGCTTGGTGGATTGGTATGTCTAGACATCTGTCTACGATTTTGCACCTTGCCAATATGTCTCCGATATTCGCTTTTTGTATCGGTGCCGTATCGCTAGGTCTAAATTTCTATCGTAGTAGGTGGACGCCAGGACTACTTATATAATAGTATTAATTAGTTACTCCAGGGCACTGGCCTCTTTACTTTCAAGTAAATAGAATTTGCAAGTTATATAAAACTAGTCGTTGTCTCCAATCATTAGATTCACATGTCAAAAGTGTTCATCTGGTTCATATGCTACCTAATTAATAAGAGAGAGTTATTTATGACTCAATTTTCAATCATTGAACACATTGATGACTGCATATTGATGAAAGAGTAAATCATTAAGTAAGACATGAAAACGTGATTGATTAAAGGGATTCTTAATTCAATGCCGGGCATAAAAGCTTCTGTTAACTTAGCTCACGCTTTGTATTACTCTGTCAACATAGTAATTAGATTAGGTACATTGCATGACTACAAGATGTAAACAAGAGTGATAGGTATAGAATTTCTTACTGATTTAGAACATGAATGCCTTACCTTTCTATCCTAAAATTCCCAGGTATCACCGTATTTGATTAACCTGTTTGTGACCTAAGAATTCCTTTCGGTCAGTCCAATCTACTTCTTCTCATCCTATGACGTACATATAAACTGAACTTTTGTTTACGCAAGGACGTGTGTAGAAGTTGAACGCTGGCAGTATGTAGATACACATATATACGTTTGCAATAATCATCTACCCGAAAATTCCCCCAAGTGTTTACAGTTTTTATGTGTACAGGTGTCTCGTAACTGACAGCTGGAAGTCGTCAGGTGGTGCAAAATTTAAGAATCACCGCCTATAATCGTCTGGTGTAAATGCCGGGTGAGTCCGATACAGAATTTCGCCCACCTTGATATAGGTTTCTAAAAGGGTTCCACCTCACGAACATAACACTGCGTAAAAAACAACGTGCCTGAAGACGAAGAGGCGACAACGCTTCTCTCGTACCTCAAAGGTCCTTATTACAACACCTGAGGGCGAGGCAGCTTTTCAGCTCACAGGCAGCGGACCACAGAACTCCCGACATCCCGACAGACGTGCAAGGCCCGGGCGACAAGATTAAAGCTGACAATATACTCTCCCCACTACCACACGGGCTCCTGTAATCACCTGCCTTTTAACTACCCTGTGCAGCGGTGTGCCTTTACAACACCCACTGCCCTAATAGTCACCTTTATAACATCTTTAAAGCCGGGGACAGACCAAGCGAGTAAAGGTGGCGATCTATCGAATCGCCAACATAAAACTTCACGTATGTGAAATATTATTTCATAGTAATATCTCCCACTGACAATTAAGCATCTTGGAAGTAGGTGAAATATGAAGTGATAGGTCAAATAGACGCCATTTTGTGTTGGCGATTCCAGATATCGCCGCCTTTCTTGCTTGGTGTGTCTCCGGCTTTACCTAGCGTTTACACTAGACGACTAAATACATGGCGACTGTAGATCGTCAAGCCAATAGTCGTCAGGTGGTGCCCTAACTCGACATTTACACTAGACGACTAAATACATGGCGACTGTAGATCGTCAAGCCAATAGTCGTCAGGTGGTGCCCTAACTCGACATTTACACTAGACGACTGAATACTTGGCGACTGTAGATCGTCAAGCCAATAGTTGGCAGGTGGTTGCAATATCCACCGCAGAGGTCGTTGGCCTCAGAAAGTACTCGAGTGTTTACACTGATGACTAAATTTTCATAGAATCGCCACCTGTATAGACGACTAATTCAACCTGGCCAGAAATTCTTGCGGGCATCAGAATGTGTCCAATAGTCATGAGGTGGTGCTATATAGCATAGTCAGAAAATCTGCAGTCGCCACGCACTTGGTGTTTACATTAGACAATTTCTATCATTTTACTGCTGAAAGTTGGAGGTGCAAAATGCCAGAATTGTCTAGTGTAAACCGGGGTAACAGCACCCACTGTGCTAATAGTCGCCATTACAGCACTATCCTAATAGTCGCTCTTACAGCACCCAATGTTTTAATAGTCGCATTTACGCCACCCACTGTCCTAATAGTCGCCCTTATCCTACCCCTAATATAAAATTCCATAGGCTTAACATTGAGTCAGTCAGCGTGGCATACAAAGTTGTATATGCCACTAGTGGCATAAAGAATTGTTATCATGTAATATCCCAAAATCAAGGAGACCGGATAGGATAAAATCAAAACCTGATTTGTTTTAATCGTGGCCACCGCATTCCATTCCTGAAGTTTTGGCTCTGGACTTCACTCGGCTTCAAATCATTATGCCAAACTCCAGTTGTGGCATATGGTGGCCAAGATTAAAACTTATCCAGTTTTTACGATATTGCTAATGGTTGCTTTTACGCCACCCATTGTCCTGAAAGTCGCATTTACAACACCCGCTGTCCTAAAAGTCGCCTTTGCCATTTCAAGGCACACATATAAATTACTTTTGCTTGTAAACTGCAGACTGCCACTGATTAAATCCAACCAGTTTGATTTCGTTGGTGGGCTCAAAAGTTGATTGGTGGTGCCATATCGCCTAAGGAGGGAGAAAAAATCGTTGACCACATCTGTTTCCAGCTGACGACCATTGCTCTGGACGTGTCTCATAACCGGTCGGCGGTGCGAAATGCCAAAATCGGTGGTCATTTGATCAGTGGAAACGTCACATATGTAGCCTTCTTGCACTCATTCCAAACCTGCTCTATTCTTTGCTGTTTAGACGCGAATAGGTAACAAATGCCTCTCTTGAAATCTGTTTTAGCTTGTGTAAATAAAGCTGAACACCTATCATGGCTGCCTTCGTTGCTGCGCGTGTGAGTTCACTGCGGGTTGTAAGAAAGTTGATGCATCTCAATGAAGTCGTCTCGAGCCGACGTTTGTGACAGAATAATGTCAACTATCAACGTACAAAGGTCACTCCGAGCATCCATAGAGCACCTCGATTTCCACCGCGGAGAAAATACTGGATAATAATGCGGAGATAATGTTGTTATTCTCCGTCCCGAAATAAGCAGACGACATTCAGTGACACGAGGACTGATGCCGCTTCCCGCCATTTCTTGGCAGCTCCTGGCGTTTCCTGGCATGGCTGTGTCTTACTTATGCAGCAATAATTAGTAACAACTGAATGAGAGTTAGTAGTGTAAAGGGGGGCGTCCACCAACCACGACAAGGGTACGACAAGAGGCGACAAGAAAGTTCCGGAGGGTGTCGGGAAGTGCACGCTCCACCAAAAGTTACTATTGTAGACCTCTGTGACACGCTCTCGACACGCCATGACACTCCATGACAAAGGTCAAGTCTTAGGGAAAATCGAACATGTTCGAATTTGTTGTAACCTTGTCGGAAGGCTCCCGACAAGCTTTCAGTCGCAGCCTGCCATGGCCTTGTTGTAGACTCTTGTCTGGAACTGGGGTCCACCAACCATGATAAGCCTTCCAATCGTAGGCCTGTCTTGGACCTTGTTGGAAAGCCATTCTCGTAGCCTTGTTGTGGTTGGTGGATGCCTGCCTTTAGTATTTATCGCACGACAGGCAGATTGTTTATTACTGCGTGAGGCAATGGCCAAGTGGAGTGAGAAGCAGACCTGACCTGCGTGCAATTAACACTAACACTACTAACTCAGGTTCAGTTTAGTATTTATCCTACCCCATCTCCAATAACTCATTTGTTACATGTGTGCAATAAATAACACTTTACTGTATGCACGCCAGGATAGAGCCAGCCAATGTTAAGCCTATGGCGTTTTATATTAGGGGTAGGGTAAAGACATTTTTCTCTGGCCGACCACGACTACGAAAAGGATTTTTTGAGTTACTCAGATAGTCTGTTGGTGGTGACACCGACTGTGTGTCAGTAATGAAAAATCGGTGATGGTAGTAGATTTCACTAATTGACCAAGCTTTCACTCAGTGGTGGGTGGTGGCACATTGCATAATCTAATCAGAAAAAGTCGTTGGTCATTTAATGAGCTGGGTCATTTCCATTGAACGATTTCGGGTCAGCAGTGCCAAAAGTCTATCGGTGCATGCGGTTCCTGACTTTAGATCGGTGACGGAAAATTTGCCAATGGAAACAGGCCTTATCTGCAGCTGGGAACCATTGACACCAGATCGGTGAATAGAGACAGACATGCAGAGATGTGTTCACCGATTAATTGTGCATAGATTATGCCAGAAAGCCACCACTGCTTGACTTGGTCAAGGAACGGCAGGATCAATGAGGTTTGAAATCGTCAGTGATGGTCATTGTGCCAATCAAAACAGGCTTTTAGGAGAACTCCCAAAATTTCCCCCCTTGGCGTCGGCAAATATATGGAAACAGGCTTTTAGGGAAACTCCAAAAATCTCCATGGTTCTTATAAGCCAATAGAATTAGGCATTTAAGAGAACTCAAAAAATCACCCCCCTCTGTCATCGGCCAATGGAAACAGGCTTTTATGAGAACTAAAAAATATCTCTGCGGTTGACGTCACCAAATGGAAACAGGCTGTTAGGAGAACTACAAAAATCTCTGCAGTTGTCGTCATCAAATGGAAACAGGCTTTTAGGAGAACTACCAAAAATCTCCGCCATTGATGTAGGCCTATTGAAACAGACTTTTAGGAGAACTCCAAAAATCTCTGCAGTTGTCGTCACTAAATGGAAACAGGCTTTTAGGAGAACTCCCAAAATCTCCACCAATGTCTTTAGCCAATCAAAACAGGCTTTAAGGAGAACTCCAAAATTTCACCCCCGTTGTCGTCACCAAATGGAAACAGGCTTTTAGGAGAACTCCCAAAATCCCCACCAATGTCTTTAGCCAATCGAAACAGGCTTTAAGGAGAACTCCAAAAATCAACCCCGTTGTCATCGGCGAATGGAAACAGGCTTTTAGGATCACTCCGAAAATCTCTACAATTGTCGTCAGCCAATGGAAACAGGCTTTTAAGAGAACTCCAAAAATCTCTGCAATTGTCGTCAGCCAATGGAAACAGGCTTTTACGAGAACTCCAAAAATGTCGTCTGCCGCTTGAAACGGGCTTATTTGGTGATATTTGTATGATGCTTTTGGCGAAACTCCAAAAATCTCCATTTCCATTATCGGCCAATGGAAACAGGCTTTTAGGAGAACTCCAAAAGTCTCTACAATTGTCATCAGCCAATGGACACAGGCTTTTACGAGAACTCCAAAAATGTCGTCCGCCGCTTGAAACGGGCTTATTTGGTGATATTTGTCTGGTGCACGTGTGGTGGCGCCGGCCGGCAGCTCCCCCTGAGGGGAACTAACTCAGTGGTGATAAACATCAAGCAGCAGAAAGGTACCTCCTTGAAACACAAGACTTTTATCGCGCTTTGAATGACGCAGAGGGAATTACTGTTTCATTTAGATAACATAAATCACCGACTTTGGGAATAAGAGCCTTCGTCTGATAAAAACACATGAATGTGCGTGAGGTCAATGACAATGAAAGCCCGAGATGAATCTCCTTTTTTTTCCCACAGCCGTATCTTTCAATTATTTCCTCTAGAACAAGGAGATTTAATTCAGGAATTCACTAAGACCTGGGTCATGAAGTCTCCATCTCGTTGTTAGCATGTCTGTAGATCTTGGTCGAAGGCAACTTAGGAATTGCCCCATATTGGTGATATATTGCATTTATATCTTCACCCTGCCCTAGGGTTGGTAATAGCCCTTCTAGTTTATATAATTTTTTTACCAGTCCATCTTAGGGAGACACAACAGATATGTTCTTTCATAGGTTATACATTGAGATAGTGTTGAGTAATAAGTTATCATTAGAATTTTGGGATTCCGACAGGTGTACACAAAACAGGGTGATTTATCAATTCATACATCGTCAATAACAGGTCAATGGACCTTAACATTCAACTTAGGAGTCAAGACAGTTATGATATACTTAGTCCATATTCGATGGTGTTTGGTGGGGGACACCTCTCATAAGATCTCACACTCTCTAAGTGGTATTCTGTACAAGGTTCTTAATACGTTCTATGTTCTAGGGAAGAAGAATTCTTTTTTTTAAACTAGGCTTAGAGCCTTGAGAATCCACTGGCTTGCCTCTCGTGGTAAACACGTACATCAATGCAACCCAAAGATTCCTATAATCTCAATGATGCCACCTAGCGGGAATCCTGTGTACTTGGCGCCCTAGTGGTTAATTCCTATTTGCACTGGAATACATAATACCACTTAGAGAGTGTGAGATTTTATGAGAGGGGTGGTGTTTTTCTGTATCTGGTGAAAAGCAATGCTGCTTAGGGAAGCGGGGAAGCCTGTAGAGATAATGAATTTCACATCAATCAAATCAATAATAGATTGGTTGTAAGGATATTGCCCCGGAACCTTGGGATGGATTATAATACTATAGTACTGTAAAAATCCCGCTTCTGGGACACCTCGCTTAAGGGATAACCCCACTTAAAGGGGCGACCCCCTTAAGGGGACAGTTTTCTTGGAAGAGAAATCTTTATTAAGTTTATTTTAACCCCACTTAAGGCGAGGTGCCCCCTTAAGGGAACACTTTGCTCAGAATGGAGGGTGTCCCCAAAGCCTACACAGAAATTAAGACCTCCAGATGCACCCCAATGCCCATTTGAGGACAAATGCGAGTAGGTATCGAAGCGCCTCCGGTGCTGCCATCTGGTTTTATGAAAATGTAGCCGGGTCCCATAGACACCAATAGAGAAGCACTTCTCTTCTTTAGATGGCCTTCCCATAGAAATTAGCATGGTGATATAGTATTTTTTTGTTCCCGACTATCAAAACCCAGAATTATTTGAAGTTAGCAATAGAAAATCAGTGTCATTTAGCAAAAGAGTCACCAAAAGATTAAGCATCTACATTTTCAGATGGCCCTCCCATAGAAGTTAGTATGGTGACATGCCATTTTTTTGGCATTTTCTATTTGCTAATATATGAAACATATATTGTCCTGAGTTATTTGCAAAACTCAACTACCAGCATTTGTCTTTAATTCAATGGAATTGTGAGTCGTAGAGCGTCGGAATGTATTGGAGGCCTGGTAGGTTCGGTCTTCAAGGATTTAACTGCTTTCACCCAGAAGAGTAATTCAATAATCTACATTCGAAAATGTTCTGTTCTGATTACTCAAATTGGAGATGAAGCGGAATTGGAGTGAGTGTTAAATGGCCACAGGGACATGATTTTTACTGTCTATACTTCAGATAAATTTCTAATCCAATACTAAAAATATATTAAGTCTATGTTTTATAATTATTTTCATTTGAACTCAACTTGACCACTTTCATTTTGCATGAACTATTTAAATCATTTTTCATATACTTACTTATTACTCTGAAATCCATCTTAGTGTTGAGGGGTGAGGCAAATACAACTAAAGCTGGGTAAGGCAGAATAGTAGAGGGTGTAAAATACATAGTCTATAGTTCTCTCTCCAGGCCAATTGTGAATAAGTGGAGACTCTACAGTAAGCATCTTCTTTAGCTCATGTTAAAAAAAGCTCCAAGCATCTGGAGAATCTAGAACACCCTGTATGAGACACAAGGTGTGACGGAAAGGTCAAGTCCGTCCCCTATCGACAATACATGAGTTTGAGCGGTCACCATTTTACCGACTGAGAATATGGAGTGCTCTCGTATAGGAAGTCTCATCTTTAACTGCAGCATGATGCCTCCAGGCATCTGAGAGGCGTCATTGATACCTATAAAAGAGATTCCCTTACTACGGAGGTTCAAGCAAACTCCAACAGAACGGAAAACATTCTAAAATCATGATGTTTCACACAGGGGGAGACGAGTGAAGAGCTAGGTCTACACTAAAATAGAAAGAGTTACAAAATCGACTATTTTCCCTCTGAAGCGAAATAGATATTAGGGCTGCAATATCCTCTCCTGGGGGGAAATCTCGGGGAGCAAGACCGCAGAAGAAGACCTACCGCACTTTGCCTGATGAGACTGGATAACAGTCGAAACCACGAGAGAAATCGGAGGGTAAAATTCTCGTTACACAACCACTCTGACGCTGGACGCTGGAGTCACACCCTGGGCGTGAATACTATCGTAAAACTGGATGTGTTTTAATCTTGGCCACCATATGCCATGACTGGAGTTTGGCATAGAAACTTCATGAGGCGAAGCCGAGTGAAGTCTGGAGCCAAAACTCCAGGAATGGAATGCGGTGGCCACGATTAAGACCGATCAGGTTTTGATTTTATCCTACCCCGTCCCCAAGATTTTTGAATATATGTGATAACAATTCTTTATGCCACTAGTGGTATATAAAACTCTGTATGCCAGTCAGCGTGGCATACAGAAATTCAATGTTTAGCCTAAGGGATTTTATATTAGGGGTATGGTAAAGACTCTAAACTTAGGTTTCCTCCCTGTCATAAGACTAACTGGGCCTGGGGAACTTGAACCCCAGAATAGGGCCAGAACTCCATAGGAACTGGATGGAAATACACATAGCGCTCCATACAATGGAGCCAGCCGGGTAGCATGAGATACTAAACGCAACGGCCTCAAATCCAAAGTCCTGGGCACAGGATAGGATAAATATTAACCTGAACTGGAGTTAGTAGTGTAAGCTGGGCCCACACCTACCACGATTCTGGTCCCGATAGGCCCTACGACTGCCTTCCCGACCCCATACCGATTCTATCGTGAAGTCAGCAAAAATCGTGGTAGGTGGAACAGGTTTCTGCGATTGGCTGCGATAGGCTGCGTTTGAAAACACCAATCACAGAGGTCCCGATAAAATCCGACATGTTGGATTTTTCGTAACCTGGCATAGGTTATCGTAGCCTATCGGGAAGATATCGTGGTCGTTGAGTATAATTCACAGATTGGATCACAACTTAGGTCTACGATTCTGAGACCTTTGGATAGGCTACGACTTGGGCATTTAAAATCGTAGTCATCGGGGAGAATTTCATAGACCATCGTGGTAGGGCGGGGGGGGCCCGGCATAAGTGTTTATCGCACTCCGGTAAGGTTGGCTACTCACTGTGCTCAGCTAACGCCTCGCACTGTTAAGCGCCAGATCCACTAAGGCGATTTTCCATGCGAATTTGGGTTCGCAAACGTTCGCATGGACATGCGAATGCCTTGCGACAATATCTAATATATTGGATATCATCGCATGGGATTCACACAGTCGCATGGATCGCAGACGCATGCGTTTGGTCGCCTTAGTGGATCTGGCGCTTAACGCGACCTCTCCGTCGTGCGATAAACACTAACATTACTAACTCTCATTCAGTTTCTATTAATTATTTTCGTTGCGTTATTTTCGTTTGAGAGATACTAGACGAACGTTCGATGGTGATACCTCGTAAAGTTTCAAAAAGGCTAATCTGAAGTGTGGTATAGCAGTGATGGCACTCTCACAGGGGGCTTTCACGTTTAGCCCATTCAATCTCCAAGCCTGCTCCAGTGTATTCTCCCTGCAGAGCTTTGCTTGTGTGTGTGTAACATAAAACACCCTGTACCTGCTCTATCAGCAGGAGCGCAGGCGTCCAGAGCCTACACCTAAATCTAACCCACACCCCGTCAGCAACGTTAGAGACTGGCATTTAGGAACCTGGCACAATTTTCTGGGCAATAACAGGTTGTGAGTTCTCCCTGTGTGGATGATTGACCCTCTTTGTGGTGGGGTATGCTGATGAAGGAGAGTACAGGCTCCAGTGTAGCAGTGTGTCAATAGTGGAATACAAGGGAAGGGGACGGGTCCCACTGATGTAATGTTCGCAGGAGGAGAGGCGTGTGTGAGGGGAGGGAGTCATAGGCGTGGGGTGTAGCCTTACGACTGTAGCGAGGAGATGTTGTTTTATAGGCGTGATGAGAGGGTAGCAGAGCTTTGAAATATGTCGGCAGAAAGGAGGTGGTTTTATGCTTGAAACACAGGCCTCTTCTGGGGGAGGGGTTAGCTTTGTGGAAGAAGTGACAGAAAGCAAAGGCTGTCTGTGAATAAAGATGGCGACGTTATAGTTCACTTACATGAGTCTGTGTCATGGGTGAGATAAAGGTCTTGTGTGAAGTGAACAGCAAAAGGGGGACATATAGGTGTGTCTACTTAAGCCCAATGCCCATCTACCGATTTCGGAACATTCATGTACCTTTGTCGGCGACAAACGGACGGTAATTTGGCTCACTGAAGGCATCCTAACGGAGTCGGCCGTAGTCGGTAGATGTAGGACAGCTAGGCAAGGGTCAGCCAACGATTAGTAGACCGATTTGCTTAGGACTAATATCCACCACCCCATCTCCTCAATGTCTGCCAGTCGAGAGAAGGGTTACATAATTTGCCTGCGACAAGTTCACCGACTCCTATACAATTTGGAAACTAATCGCTCAATCCTGAATCGGTAGATGGGCATCAGGCTTTAGGGAAAATAGGTAGGTGTGAAGTGAGGGGTATGTGTGAAGTGAACGAAGGGACATACAGACTGAGCAGATCCCAACTGAAGGGAGTTAGGATATTGTATGAAGTGAAAAGGGGATCATTACGTAAAGTCCAGGGATCTGTTTCACTAGTTTCACGAAAAAGTGTTAAGTCAGACATGAAAAGCGGCAGCAACAGTGCAAGAAAGAACGGACAAAACAAAGTCACGTTTCATAACGAAGAGTATTGGTTGATCCGTGTAAACGGTAAGTTTAATTCAATCTCAATTCCTTAAAAAAACTGTAGACATAATGTAACAATATCATAAACCCGAAATGATGTGTGAATCCTGTGATGTGTAGAATTCTTATGTTTGGGGTCTGTCTTTTCCTACTTGTGTTGTCACGTAACCAGACAACCAAATCTGTCTGTGCGGTGTCACAGACATGTCACGAAACTAGTGAAACAGGTCCCGGATCTTTACATCCCTATCATGATCAATTATTTTGGTTTCTACGTGAAAAATAATCACCATCCAAATTGTCTGTATACATTAGTACTAAAATAACTGCGTTAAGACAGTCACCATGTTGTAGCAGCTCCTCCCTGTCTTGATGTTGACTGTACCGCAGCCATGTAGTGAATGGCATGTTTACCCTGATTATCGCTTGCTATAGTTCCTGGTCCGCCCACATGGGGGCAGGGTGCTCTGACATGACACCTGGGTTATAAGTGATATGAGCGGCCCTCCTGGCATGTGCGACACAACAAGACTTGTCAATCCTCATCAGCGGTGCAATCTACAGCCAATCACAGCACAGAGCTGGCCAGCTCGACCTGCAGCAAGATGCCACCTGCTGTCTGTATGTAATCTGAATAATATATAATTAAAATCATTTAACCTTTAAGGGTGGATGATGCCTTAAGGTATCATTTGCTGGATATTTAGGAAATTGTTTTTGAAAAGAAAATATTTTAACAATAGATTTGAAATTTGCTGCAAATGCACATTTTTGAATTCTAAATGTATTAAGGATAATAAATTATATCACGTGATAAACCTTCGAATTTTTAGTTGAGAGTATAATGCCCCTGTTCCCTAGAACTGAACATAGTCATTAGTTGCCGTCCCCAAGTGAGTAATTCTGCCATAGGTAGCCATCCCTAAAGGGTTAGGTTCTTGATATACAATTGTACCTAGTACATCTGTGTTTGAGTTTTTACATTCTTTCTATTAAGGTGTACACCTGGCTAGTATAGGCCTGTAGACTTTATAATATGTCATATGGAAAATAAGGAGTGTTATTTCAACGGACAGAGATTCAAGTTCTGTATGTGTAGTAAGGGATGGTGGTAAGGGTGAAATATGAAGAAGGTGGCTCATATGGTATGAGAATAACAGAAATGGAAATAGGTTTAATGAGTGGACAGGGAATAAGTAAGTGAGTGAGACTGTGAAGGAGGTATGAGTGTGTCTAGACTAGAGTGACAATAGGAGAACATGCAGTGCACTTGTTTTTAAATAGGTCACAGTGAATGGGGACCAGACCAAGTAAATCAATTAGTCAACTTTATTAACGGATGACCCTTGAAATCTGTTACTATATACCTATGCCGTATATATTGCAAATACGCACCGTTTCGCCACATAACGTAGAAATTCTGTACGGAACAGTAAAATATGGAACACTGTTCCGCACACGTCATTTAAACTACTAGTCAGAATATTAGTTATTAGCCAAATTAAGTTAATTATTTTATTGATTTTGGGTATATAGTAGATATGAAACGACCTACCATGCTTGTACAAGCTACAAACTCGATGATAATTGACGGTTCGTACGGAACTCGGCGTAAATACCTTGTTCCGTACGAACCGTAAATTAGCATCTCGTTTTGTAGATTGTACAGCATGGTCAGGACGTCTTATACAATTACTTTAGCTATATGTTAGTAGGATCTGACTTGACCGTTGCTCCAGTTTTAATATATATGGAGATTATTCTCGATGTACTGTAAAAACAGCTGGGTGCTCAACGTCAGCTGTTAACCAGAAAAAAACATACATCTTCTGAGTCTTGTGTTTATAATAGCTCCATATCAGCGAACCCCTATAACACATACTGCCAAATGTTAAACCTTCTGCATTACAGTGTATAAGATAGAATTGCTGTTTATTAGCAACCTAATACGGAAACTCCATAGGAAATGTATAGAGTGCCTGAAATCGGCTACCCGGAGATTCTGGCATGTCAGAATCTCCTGCAGGAGATTCCGGAAAAATAGTCCTGTCCATAATGAGGTTGAATCATCATGTACTTCAAAATAAGTTTCTTGAATGTTCATTCAATGCTAATTATCTAGAATCAATCACTGAAATCTCATTTACCATCAGAAATCACTGTCATAACATACTTTGCATGCTAAAATCACAGGTTAATGCCGAGCTATATTATTTGTGTAAGTCTAAACCGAATTACTGCCATGCTTGACAATGCTGTGGTGGCTGGAACTAAATGGCTTACAGAAACCTTTTAATTGCAATAGAATTGTTATTAATCTTATAGGTGGGTAATAAAGACAATAACGATCGGTTTTGTTTACGAGTGACCGTAATCTCCTCGTAGTTGACGACATAATACCCTCGCTAATCGGATATTACTACGCGTCAACTACTCGGAGATTACGGCCACTCGTACACAAAACCAGTCACTATTGTGTACATAATCCTGACTATAAGCAGGACTTTGAATGATCAGTCATTCAGACTAGGTCAGTGAGGAATGCGTTTCAATATTTCGCTTCAATTTTCGTCTTTCATCAAATATGAGTGTTTTAAAGTAGATTACAAAAGATGACGCGATTCTTGTTTCCCCAACATTTTATTGCACACATAACTCAGGGAACAACTGCTGTCTTCCCTCAAATCCCCACAAATTTAACTCAAAACAAGACTACAAATATAGTAAGCAAAGGTGTGTCCATCAGCTTATGATCTGCCCTTTATATCAATGATAGTGGAAAAAATACATAAAAACATTAATCGATGTCTTTCAAAGGCAACGGCACATCAATCACAGATATAGCAAGGTAAGACAAGGTGATGATAAAGAGGAAACCTATGAAAGTTTACGATCAGAGCTTGTATCCCATCGTTTTAATCGCATAGTAACTGACAGGGCGAAGCGGTGGGAATTACATAGGGATACAAATGATATGGGATCAAGCTCTGACCGTAAACTTGAATAGGGTTCTGAATTTATCTCACCCCTCACATCAACTAATTGATTAACATTTGTGACATAATCCCCCATTAATATCTTTTTAGATATTCAATGGGCATTGGATACGAGTTATCTATGTGAAGTACATGGGGACAAAATACCAGGGGTGAGATAAAAAAACAAACATAATTGACACATTTATGTCAGAGTAAGCATCATAGTTTCCAAATATATACACATGTATGGCACTCATAGGACCCTATAACAAAGACCTCATCACTATCTATCACTATAGCATGTAATCATATATGGTTAGAATATCCTGGGTTGTATTATGACAAAATAATCACATGGGGAGTGTGATTGATCATTATCTAAAGAGGTGGACAGAATATCTCAGAGAGGTACGTTGCAGCAAGAAAGCGTCATCTCCTAATAAACCTTCCCATCCCGATGGTTGTACACGTTATTGCATGAAATAATAAGGCTTTCTGAGAAGAACACTCACACGAGTTATATTGCTAGATAGTTCAAATTGCACTGGTCCCTACATAAAGCAATATACAGGAATTGAAAATATGTATTTCTGATGGAACACGATTATTTATTTATCAAGTAAGCTCACTGATTTAGCATTTCATAGTCTCCCTCCCAAGGAAATAGAGAGTGTAAGAAATAGCACATGAATATGGATACATGTGCCTAATAGAGTATGCTAACCTTGTTTTCTAAGGTATAATTTGCATTGTATTACGTGCATAGTAAAATAAGCTATATACACTTGAGAAATGACATAGGTTAACGGTTTGTTTGGCTCATAAGCACTGACTTCGGTGACATTTGCTATAAACTATGAACTCCACTTGCTTCAGTTCAGTTTCTCCTTTGAAGCTTAAGTAGAATTCACACGGTGGGATTCATGTACCTCACAGGGTTCCGATTCTTATGGGATTCTGTTTCTTTTAAGGGGTAAATGTCGCCAAAAATTGTAGGGGAGAAAACATGGAAATACTTAGACAAAGAAATTGTGTTCTAGTACAGAATCTCAGCAGGATTTGTCTGAGTCAAGCACCTCGTGAGGTACAAGAATCCCACTTTAGAGTAATCGGAATGCATTAATTTTGCGTTGAAGCGGTGCAATAACCGTACAAGTTCAATCTGATCCTTTCTCCCTATAATCCTGCCAATAAGCCATGATACTTTTATTTCATCCGCCCCTTCCCTTTCTACTGGTCTACCTTTAGCGTTTGCTGAAGCAATTCCATATGTTTAAGAGTGTGACACATAATTAAAAAGATAAAATGTTAAGAGACGTATGATCGCGTGTGAAGAATGCAGATCTGTGCAGATAGAACTCAGATAAAATGGTTTCCGCAGCTTCTGCTGATATACTTTGATTTAAATACAAATCCTCTCAATGATAGTCCTTGAACACACAATCCTTTGGCACTCGGAAAGCTATACAGATGAGCAAATATATTACCTAACTGATATTAATATTTTGCATTTTAATGCAAACCTTAGCTCACTGGGACTTTGAAACATCAAAGGCATTTATGCATTATTCTACAAGGATATCTCCATGGTAAATTTTCTCTTTTCCTCGTAATAGGAAAATCTGGAAATATGTTTCTATGTCAAAGGGTACCTTTGCGTCTGCCTTCGATATATGTATTACATAACTCACATCCGCAACAGATACAGGAATGGTTGGCTAAAATGTAAACAGTATTCGTCTTATGCTAATCTAATCTGAGATTCATGTTTGTCTCCGACCATCTATGTTATAAGCTTAAGTGGAATTCACACGGTGCGATTCACGTACCTCACAGGCTACAAAATATTCTGAGATTCTTTTTAGGGGTATATATCGCCATCAATTACTTGAGAAAAAACATGTCTCAGGGAAATGGAACCCTACAATTTAGACGAAGGTTTGTGTTCGAGTACAGAATTTCAGACAAACGTCCTGTGAGGTACATGAATCTCAGCAGGATTTGTCTCAGACAAACACCCTGCGAGGTACATGAATCTCAGCAGGATTTGTCTCAGACAAACACCCTGTGAGTTACGTGAATCTCAGCAGGATTTATCTCAGACAAACACCCTGTGAGGTACGTGAATCTCAGCAGGATTTGTGTCAGACAAACACCCTGTGAAGTACATGAATCTCAGCAGGATTTGTCTCAGACAAACACCCTGTGAGGTACATGAATATCAGCAGGATTTGTCTCAGACAAACACCCTGTGAGGTACTTGAATCTCAGCAGGATTTGTCTCAGACAAACACCCTGTGAGGTACATGAATCTCAGCAGGATTTGTCTCAGACAAACACCCTGTGAGGTACGTGAATCTCAGCAGGATTTGTCTCAGACAAACACCCTGTGAGGTACGTGAATCTCAGCAGGATTTATCTCAGACAAACACCCTGTGAGGTACGTGAATCTCAGCAGGATTTGTCTCAGACAAACACCCTGTGAGGTACATGAATATCAGCAGGATTTGTCTCAGACAAACACCCTGTGAGGTACATGAATCTCAGCAGGATTTGTCTCAGACAAACACCCTGTGAGGTACGTGAATCTCAGCAGGATTTGTCTCAGACAAACACCCTGTGAGGTACATGAATCTCAGCAGGATTTGTCTCAGACAAACACCCTGTGAGAGTACATGTATCCCAGCGTGGGAATTCCGCTTAACGAAACCCAATAACATGACTGTGCGTAACTTAGTGCCTTTAAAAACAGATAAAACAAACATAAGTTATCTCTCAATTAAACTCCATTTAAAGGCATATCCGACAATTTGACTTGAAAATTAAAACCCATGTCATTATCCAGATACATAAACATGATAATCTCTAGGTGATGTATAACTTATATCTAACTTACATATCTGGGAACACCGCCGTAGTTATCGATTTAGAGATCAAAATTATGACAATTCTGTAATAGACACCACAGAAATTATAAAAGGTTGCTTTTCACATAACATAACCCATGTCATTTTCCTCGAACCTTCACAGAATAAAGTAGATGTATAGCACTAGACATTCTTGGTTTTAGAAATCATGAGTCACCGTTCTTGGTTGTTTTTTTAAGAATAGAAGAAAACCAAATTTTCCAGTACATATCCCATGTAAATGGCCTATTTTACCTATTTTGGCCCATGGCCTATTATACCTATTAGGATTGAGTGAACTGGACAAAACGTAAGATTTATTCAATTTGCATTAAGATGACTTCCAAGGAACCAGTTCTTACTGAAAATTGATAATATTTAAAAATCACCAGGTGGCGCCACTTTAAATTGTAGGATGTGCTCTAAGAATCACCGACATGGCTGTAGCTGAGGCTGTAGCATCATGCTCCGTTTCACTGAGGTTTAAGGTAGCTGTATCTATGTCGTGACTATGTGTAGAAGTAATAGAGGGAAACTATCTTCCGGTGAGCAAAAGTTCAAAGTTACGAGGTAAGGCTTTGAAAAATTACTACCCAAGGCGTCAGCCGCGGGCAGTAATTTTTCCAAGCCTTACTGAGTAACTTTGACTTTTACTTACCGGTACTTGGTTTCCCTATTCCTATATACCGTCAAATATCGATAAAAATGCTTAATTCTTTACCAGAAACACTGCCGAAGCAAATGGCCACCCTTATCGAGTAACCACAACAGCTATTGTTTCGTCCCGCTGCTGTATTGTATCACCTGATCAGAGTGGGACGAAAACGTCAGAGCGGGACGAAAACATGAGAGTGGGACGAAAACGTCAACCTCGACACATAACTTATTTTTAATGCACCCCCCAGCAGCGGTATGTAACTCTAGTTAGTTCAATAATGGGTATATAGGAATGACACATACATAGCTATCAATATGTGATCATATGTTGCCCTGGCTGGTAGAATTATAAAACACATTTTCATGTAAGTGGAACTAGGACGATTCAGCACTCACTACTTAAAAACCTTATAATGGAAAGGCTATACTTGGATTTTTTTAAATGAATGATAAGATTGCATCGTGCTGTTCTCGAATAAGATAAGATGTTCTGCTATCAGCAAAAACAACCCGCGAGTCATTGCCCGAGGCTATAATCTTTGTGATTTTCCCATACCTTGGCAGTGCATTACCATTCCCCTTTAAAGAACAGGTTAATATACATGTACGAATAATAAATCCAGTTATGTGATGCATAGTTGTCTAATTTTGTCTAATTTTGCTTAAATCTCCATCGGTATAGGAATGTCTTTTTTTCGTTCAATTCTGTATAGGCCCGTTTCCATTGGCAGAAGAAAATGGTGCCTATTTTTTAAGTTCCCCCAAATAGCCCATTTCCATTTTGCGTCGGCAGTGCTAAAGGTCCGTCGGTGGTGCTTAACAGTAGATTGGTGATGGCCAATGGAAATGAGCTATCAGGAGAACTAAAAAAATCTACACCCTTTTCTTCGGCCGATGGAAACGGGCCATATATGAAATATTTTAGATAGAACCATTGGTTTTTGATAAGATAACACACGGTCAGGGAACAGGGAATGTTGTGCAACAGCGCATTGCAATCCTTGTGATCAACATGTCCTGACCGAGGCCACCAACTCACCTCTCTCATAAGATCTCACCCTCTCTAAGTGGTATTCTGTATTCCAGTCCAAATAAAGCCACATGGGCAGCAGTCACACAGTATTCCCGCTAAGTGGCATCGTCAAGATTATAGGAATTTTGGGGTTGCATTGATGTATGTGTTTAGCACGGAGGCAGGCCAGTGGATTCTAAAGGCTTTAAACCTAGTTCGTTAAGAATTATTCTCCCATAGAGCATAGTGAGAACCTTGTGCAGAATACCACTTAGAGAGTGTGAGACAATTGTTGAAGTCCGGTAGTTCTTCCACATGGAGATCCCAGATAACGTCTGTTTCCATTGGCCAACAAAGATGGCGGAGATTTTTCGAGTTCTCCTAAAAGCTTGTTTCCATTTTGCCTCAGCAGTGCTAAAGGTCCGTCGGTGGTTCCTGACTGTAGATCGTTAATGGCCAATGGAAATGGGGTTTAAGGAGAACTAAAAAAATCGACACCATTTTCGTCAGCCAATGGAAACGGGCCTTAACGCAGACTATTGTGCTGCTGTATGGTCTGACCATTGCCCAAAAAAATTGCTCAGATTTTTTGAGTTACCGCCACTGACTGTGCGTCAGTATAGAAAAATCGGTGAGGGTAGTAGATTTCACTCAGTGACCAAGCTTTCACTCAGTGGTGGGCGATGCCACATTGCATAATCTAAGCAGAGAAAGTCGTGGGTCATTTCACGAGCTGGGTAGTTTCCATTGACCGATATTTGGTCAGCAGTCCTTCGGTGGTTCCTGACTCTAGATTGGTGATGGAAAATCGGGTAATGGAAATTGCACCTCCCATATATCTGACATCAAATCCATGCTGTCATGATTCTCTTTACAGAATGCAGCATTTTAGAAATTATAGGTCACCACTTTTTGTTCATGGAATTATAGAAAACTATATTTTCAGTACACTTCCTGTATAAATCAGAAAAATATAGACTTAATTTACCCATGGGTTTAGGTCAAACTTGATTATATTCCATATGTCACTCATTTGTTTAAAGGAAGCGGATCGAATTGATAATTATTGATCAGTATTTGAAAATCACCAGGTGGTGCGACTGTGTATTGCAGGATATGCCTTTAAGTGATACAGAAATGTCGTTATCTTCAGTTGGCTGGACCCTTATAAAGTGTTAGATGAGATGGTAGCTGGTGGTTATTAGAAGTTCTCAAAGTGGTGCAGGAACGTGGCTTTGGTACGTCCGCTCGAGGAGTAGCACGCCTTCTCCACACCTTTGGTCAGTCCCGGTGGTCCGCAGCTGAAAACTCCCACTTTCCGCACCTGTAGAAAACAAGAGCACCATTAGAAGTATTTATTATCCATCATATACCACCCCTCTCATCAAATCTAACACTCTCTAAGTGGTATTCTGTACAAGGTTCTCACTACGCACCCCTCCCATAAGATCTAACACTCTCTAAGTGGTATTCTGTACAAGGTTCTCACTACGCACCCCTCTCATAAGATCTAACACTCTCTAAGTGGTATTCTGTACAAGGTTCTCACTACGCACCCCTCTCATAAAATCTAATACTCTCTAAGTGGTATTCTGTACAAGGTTCTGACTACGCACCCCTCTCATAAGATCTAACACTCTCTAAGTGGTATTCTGTACAAGGTTCTCACTACGCACCCCTCTCATAAGATCTAACACTCTCTAAGTGGTATTCTGTACAAGGTTCTCACTTCGCACCCCTCTCATAAGATCTAACACTCTCTAAGTGGTATTCTGTACAAGGTTCTCACTACGCACCCCTCTCATAAGATCTAACACTCTCTAAGTGGTATTCTGTACAAGGTTCTCACTTCGCACCCCTCTCATAAGATCTAACACTCTCTAAGTGGTATTCTGTAGGCCTACAAGGTTCTCAATACGCTCAATTGGAGAAAAAGTTAATGAACTTGGCTTAGAGCCTTGAGAATCCACTGGCACACTGTATTCCCGCTAGGTGGCATCATTGAGATCATAGGAATCTTTGGCTGGAATGATGAACGTTGATGAACGATTGATGAGGCAGGCCAGTGGATTCTCAAGGCTCTAAGCCTAGTTCGTTAAGAATTTTTCACCATAGAGAGTAGTGAGAGTCCAGAATACGACTTAGAGACTGTGAGATCTTATGAGAGGGGTGCACCAAAATGTATGGGTAAACTCAGTAAACCACGACCCATTATATAAAACCTGTCAGGTAACAAATCTGAGGTATACGGATTCAAATCTGTGCTCAAAGCCATGGTTTACGGTTTAGTCCCTTTGTGCTTTAGAGCAAAGAAATAGTCCTTATTGGTATACCATTATATAGCAATAACTTGGTTTGATTCATTCGAAAAGATGGATTATAAATACAACAAACGATGGTTATATGGACAGGCAGTTCTGTAAACCACTCAAGTTTGACGTCGTAATACACTAACTGGCGATCATGTATTACTACGCGTCAACCTCTCGTGGCCATGGTTTACGGCCGCCTGTCCACAAAACCATCGATACAGATATATCCACCTAATACAAGGTGTCCAAGCAAAACACAGGGGCAGTCTGTATCACCATACCCGAAGCATAGAGATATATCAACCTAATACAAAGTGTCCGTAGAAAACACATAGGGAGTGTGTATCACCATACCCGGAGCATACAGATATATATCCACTTAATGTAAAGTGTCCATAGACAACACATAGGAAGTGTGTCTCACCATACCTGGAGTATACAGATATATCCACCTAATACAAAGTGTCCGTAAAAAAACACATAGGAAGTGTGTATCACCATACCCAGAGCATACAGATATATCCACCTAATACAAAGTGTCCGTAGAAAACACATAGGGAGTGTGTATCACCATACCCGGAGCATACAGATATATCCACCTAATACAAAGTGTCCATAAAAAAACACATAGGAAGTGTGTATCACCATACCCAGAGCATACAGATATATCCACCTAATACAAAGTGTCCGTAGAAAACACATAGGGAGTGTGTATCACCATACCCGGAGCATACAGATATATCCACCTAATACAAAGTGTCCATAGAAAACACATAGGGAGTGTGTATCTACATACATGGAACATATCGATATATATACATGTATACACCTAATACAAGGTGTCCTCTTTTCAGGAGAAGGCTGATAATAAATACATCATAAACTGGTTTAGGAAACAAGCGGTTGTATGTCCCTCGACTTGACTCTATGCAATATCCTCGCATGCCCTCGGTTATTATTATGCCTCGGAGCATACGATCACTTGTACCTGAAACCAGTGAATATCATGTATGTATCCGCCACTTACCCTGGGATGTTTGCGATGCACCTCCACGAGTATGTCTTCAAAGTTCGGACGTCCAAAGTGTGTGTGTGCTTTGAGTCCAGTGAAGATGGATTTGTTGGCCAGACGTTGGAAATGCTCCTCGCATATGTACTGAAAGGCCACACATGGTGCAGAAATCACATATTAGTCGGAATATGTCCATATAGGGCACAGAGTAGTTGCTAGTTCCCCCTTCATCCCCTAGCGCTACTGTAGTGGGGGACCTCTATTATTTGCTGTTATAATCTATAGATAATTATGAGACAGAAGAGGGAAAATCCCTTTTATGACAAACCAAAACGAGTTTGATGCGGAGGGATATGAACGAGGCGAGTGAATATCACATAGCATTCAAACGAGTTGGAGAATGAATTCTTTGACCAAAACAAGTTGCTTTCTGTATTTATCTCACCCCTGTACACACCTAAAGATCTATACATAATCATACATTTGTATATTCATACATGGTCTTACTTAATGTTTTGGGATCTTATTATCCCCTTATAAACGATATTACCATTTGCCCATGAACGTGGCTGACATTACGATGCAATCCTACATAAGCATCCTTACTAACATTAAGGAAGAATGGCAGAGAGAAACCTTTATTTCAAAAGACACTAAGGCAGAAAGTGAATACCCATATAGTTAATCTTATAACATACACACAGTGCTTGGTAACTTACCACATGGTGGTAAGGAGGTATATAGTTAATCTTATAACACACAGTGCATGGTATCTTACCAGCATGGTGGTACAGAGGTATATAGTTAATCTTATTACACACAGTGTTTGGTAACTTACCAGCATGGTGGTACGGAGGTATATAGTTAATCTTATTACACACACAGTGCTTGGTAACTTACCAGCATGGTGGTGCGGAGGTCAAACTTCTGGAAGAACTGGGTGATGAAGATGTGCGTCTCCACGAGGTCGGAGTGGTCCACTGCCTCCACCTGGCGGAGAATGTCGATAAACCACTCGTAGTGGCGCTGACTGGCGGTAACCCAGACAAAGTAGAGCTAGAGGTAAACAGAAGAGTTCATGCGTTATCATATAGAGTGACAAGGTCACCCAGACAAAGTACAGCTAGCGGAAAACAGCAAAATACGTAATCATAGACTGACACGGTCACCCACACTAAGTAAAGCTGGAGCTAGAGAGCAGAATACGTTATCATACAGTGACGTGGTCACGCACACCAAGTACAACTAGAGACAAACAGGTATATATATATATGATCTGTGTGGCCGTATTCAACTACGCGGAGAATACGGCCACTCAGATCGAAATCATGGTAATATTGTGTATTTATCTCACCCTTAATATTGATAAATGGGCTAACATTTGTGACATAATCCCCCATTGGATATTTTTTCCTAAATATCTAATGGGCGTTAGATACGAGTTCCCAATGTTAAATCTTTGGAGAAAAAATACCAGGGGTGAGATAACATAGGTTACTTCTATACTATAGAGTGGGACTGACCTTTCTGCACTTCATGCGGAAGGTGTTCTTGACGGAGGACATGAAGACGAAGTCCTTGAGGATGGAGGCGTAGGGCGTGACTCCGATCCCGCCGCCCACCAGCACGCTCACGTCATACCGGTACCAGTCCTGCTGCCCCGCGCCGTAAGGCCCGTCAAGGTACAGCTGCCGGCAACAAGCGAAAGTCAACTGGTAAAATTGTCGTCTGCCAATTTTTTTTGTTTTTATTATCATTAGGTAAAGAGCGTCTCTCACATAGGTAGGTTTTTCAGACCACTCACAATACAAGTATACATTGTACAGCAATTGTCCAGTAAAGTCACTACATAAATACAAGAAAGAGAAGAGAAGAAAAATTGTTATACTGAACACTTTGAAACATGAGCAGCGTGTGGGCTTTAACATAGACATGTCTTCCATGCCAATACATGGTAAGATCTTATAAATTTCAAGTATATGATAAATATGTAACGACTTACCATGCTTGTACATGCTACAAACTCGATGGGAATTGATGATTTTTTACAGAACTCGGCCTCAGGCCTCGTTCCGTAAAAAGTAACAAACCCCCATCTCGTTTTGTAGCATGTACAGCATGATCAGGTGGTTCTATATAATTACTCATGCTGGGGTAGGATTTGTCATTGTTATTTACCAAAATATTATGTATGTGAAACATACAGATTCTATTCTTTAGCTTAACTGACCAAGCTGGCCCTACGTAACACGCCGCTGGAGGCAACCCTTGGTTATGATCAAGACAGTCGCCCCCACGCAGTAAACACAGAACCAGCATATAATCTTGATCTTGATGTATTCTCATCAGTCCGACTAGTGTAGCGCATTGCAATAACACCAGCAATAAAGCTTGTAACGGACGAAGCCTTGGAGTCATTCATTCATTCTGCTTACTATTCACAGCTGATAGTAACCTACTCACGCTGGGGTAGGGCTTGTCGCGCAGGTTCTCGTTGCTCAGCAGGTTGCGCAGGGCGGAGGTCCACGGTCCCGCTGTACGGATGTGCGTGCAGAGCGTGTCCTCGTGAGGCGCCGAGGTCAGCGTAAAGGGGTGGTACTCGTTCTTACCCAGCTCCACACACGCCAGCCGCATCCACTGACCAGACTTGTACTCAAAGTTAGGCGGCCGCTTAAACTCCACCTTAGTCACCTCTGGAACGTTCATTCACTTTATCAATAAGGCTTGTAGAGTGTAGTGCTGAATATGTTATAGCACCCACATCAACAACTTGTGTATTGGTGATGACAAATTTCTTGAACAGGACTTGTTGTATATGGAATTAGGATCGGTACAAATTATGGAGGAATCATCTCATATCATCCCATTATTATCTCTGTTGATGGTCACAATCAAAACCCTACAGCCTAAAAACATGTGTTGTGAATGAAGGGACCGGGCGGAAGAACGGCTTGCCGAGCCCGTGTATATCTGTAAGATGTTTTGAACCCTGATAAAAAAAAAAAGAGTTAAAAAAAAAAAGAACAGTTTACTCAATTGTTATGCAATCTTATTTTTGCTACATGTTTTTTTTCGCAGATTCCTTTAGGTCATCAGTGATCACTAGTGAAATATCATTAATGAAAAGTTGTGGTCATGTATCAATAATTGAAAAATTAAAACACAGGTACAATTTGGAAATGCCCCATGCCTGACGTTTTCCAGGCTGCATGCTAACTATGTGATATCAAATATAGATCAGGCATTGGATATGATGGAACTCCTGCACAGTTGAACATTGGTATTTATATAAAACTGCATCAAGAATCGTATAAATAAATAATACTCCATGAGTTTGGATGAGCCCGAATCATCATTCAGACGAAGCTGAGTGACGATTATGGCACATACAAACAAGTTGAATAGTGTCTATTTTGCGATTCGAGTGCGGTTCTGGATTTATCTCACCCCTTTCTATTACATCAGATATTATCAGAATATGAGAATAGTTTGAATATACCTAGCAAATCCATATGACATCATCTCAAATTCACTTCGCCATGGCCGTGGCGTAGTGTTATCACTTTACGGGGGTGATCGTGGAGTATTTTTCCAAATGTTGTTTCTATGGCGGAGCTTATACTAGGGGTGAGATAAAGTGGACTACTGGACTACTGGTTGGTGGCTAAGTGGTAGAGGTGTTCGCCTTGAGCACGGGAGGTCGGGGGTTCAAATTCCGGTCAGGTCATACCAAAGACTTCCAGGAAAAAAATGGTACCCACTGCTCATTTGGTTTAACCGCCATTAGAATGATGAGTGGGGGAGGAGGTTACACTGCACTATTTTACAAATGTATACGAAACGCGTCTAACAGTAGGATTTTGCGGGACCGAGTGGAAGAAGGGACGATATTCCCTCAAAAAAGTTGACCAAAATCCTGGTAGATAGTTGAGCTCAATCACACTCCTGCTCACTGGTTCAGGACTTTCTAAATTTGGAGTTGTGTTTGTAAAAGAAGCCCAATATAGTCGTCATCTAAGCCTTTGCAAAAATGCCAGACACCACATTGGTGAAGCTGGCAAAACGAGAGCAGTTAATAGTTTTTCAATTCCTTTCCTTACTCTAGGTGCTACGAGTTACATACTGTTGGTTTATACTAGATCCTCTGACCCATATTTTCTAATACACCTGGGACTGGTAGGGTTAACTCCATACCCTCAATTTTGGACATAGTACTACTGGAATGTCAAGTGCCTACTTGGAGTTAAGCCTCTCAACACCAAGTTGTAGCGACAGTGGAGAAGGTTCCAATAACGTTTCTGATATTACTCACGAGAGGGCAGCAGCTCTGCGTCCTGGATGTGGATCTCACGTTTCTTGCGGCTCAGGGATATGGTCTTGTCAATAGTGAAGAGGCAGGCGGGTACGATAAAGTAGTACCCAAACATAGGAGTCTGAATGACCCTGAAATACAAGTGGGCAATGCGTGTAGTGTGAAAGTATTGAGTACTGCTATGGGTGTGTGAATTACCTTCAATGGCAACTAGACAGTATACATACACAATATTACTATATACGCCCTCTAGAGGTTACTCGTCTCCCGATTATCGCCCAGGGTAAACACAAATTCCGCTCGTGAGTGGCTGGGCACACCACAATCACATGAACCACAATCTTCCAATTTATATTTGAGTAAACTGAATATAAATTCGGCTTTACATGTAGAAATAGCTGAAATTTCCATTTCTGACATCGGATTTCCCATTTGAAGACTTAAAAAGCAATGATTGTGGGTTACGGGTCAAGGGTCCATCACCATACAACGTCGGTAACCAGCGCACACCGGGACCTGTAAACAGACTGAATTCTGGGATACCTCAATAGGGTCTATACCTGTAAGCGAATGTCTAGCTTTTACTGACCGGTAGTACAGATTCCGTTCGTCACTCAGTGACGAAATAATATCCATGTCCCACCGTACCACCTGACCACTCATTCTACTATCTAGTGAGCCTATGGAACCTACAGATCGCCTATGATTTATTGGTCTCACAAACGTTCTTTATTTGGTATTACATTGTCACATATATGAGGAAATAAAGCGCCAGAGGGTGCATTGGATTATTTGGGGCGAGGAAGGTGGCGGGTACACTGGCCGCCAGAGCTACACTACGTTAGAAACTTTCCAGTATTTGGTATAACTAGTACAATTTACAATGAAGCAGTTTTCCATGTTTTGCTTATACAAAGGCAGTTCATATCTACAGTCAACAGACAAAACAGCAATAATACACATGGGCTTATCATATTTTAATAGAATAAGGGTCATTGGGAGGTAACCATACTACACGCAATACTCCATTTTTTAAGATACATCGTGAACATTTTCACCGGCGACTCATAATAATAACAGACTATCTCATTTGTAGAGCCGCCAGGGACATTTTTTTTCAGTTCGGATTTGAACTGTATCAAAGTATCTAGTTTATTTACCACGGGGTTCAGGGAATTCCAGGCCACGGTCCCTCTGAACATTGTGCTAGCTTTGTACTTCTCTAGCTTTAGCCTTCTCTAGCTTTGGCCTATTTAAATCTATGTCGTGCTTACTGTCAAATCAGAGGGCCCGGGTGGAAAAACGGCAGTGTTGCCGAACCTAGTGACAAACATTTATCAATTTATCCCTAATAAAATTTGACAAAAGAAATCTGTGCTGTAGGCAATAAAATCGATGGTTTTGTAGATAGGTGGCCGTAAACCACGAGTGGCTGGTGCGTAGTAATACATGAGCATACGATGTTGAGTGCTTTACAGAGCCGCTATCCACAAAACGACTGTTTGTTAAGCGTCAGATCCCCTAAGGCGATTTTTCATGCAAATTTGAGTTCGCAGACGTTCGCAGACTTTCACATGGACATGCAAATGCCTTGCGACAATATTCAATATATTGAATATCATTGCATGAGATTCGCACAGTCGCATGGATTGCAGACGCATTCGCTTGGTCGGCTTAGTGGATCTGGCGCTTCACATTTATTATCCATCGTCTCGAGTGAATTCATTCAAGAATTGCCCCCGACTACAGTGGCGCAATCTTACAACTTCCTGGCGGATAAGGGCAGAACTAGTAATCACTCTGTGCCCTTGATACTTTAAAAAAAAATTAGTTTATTGTATTTCTCAAAATTGAGTTTTTCAGATACATAGCGAATCGAAGCAGGTACATACATTGACATAACTTGTGATACATCAAGATAAAAAGCAATGTTTATAAAGTATTATACAAGTGTAAATAAGGAAAAATGGTCGGGAGGGAAATGATGAGATGAGATGATGCCAAAACAACATTAGATCATTCAATAAATAGGTTGTTGATCTTATTCTTGAATTCTTCCTTAGATGAGATCAATTGAACAGGAGATGGAATGGTATCCCATGCGGCTAAGCCCCTATAATAGGGTGAATTTAGAACTAGAGTTCTCTTGGTGGGGAGAACTTGAACTTACCTGGAGGCGCCGTGTAGTAGGACGAGGATGTAGAAGACGTAGAACAGTTTGTGTGTGATCCAGAAGGCGTTGAAGATGTGAGCCCGTGACGTCTGCGTAGCGAATGTATACATGATACAGATGACGAGTACCAGAAGATATCCAGTCACACCTGAAACATAAAGAACATGGTCTTACCACTGTTTTTTCTTTATTCAGTAAGCTTAACGACATTAGCAATAGCCGGCTGGCGTTCTTCCTTACATATGTCAACGAGGCAATGGACAAAAACTGAGACAAATTACACATGACAAGGTACAATAAAGACAGATATATAGACACTCAGTCCATTTTGAGAGTGTGCACAATCAACTTATGACAATTACTAGCCATGATCGATATATACGATCTTTTGATCATATGAAAACATGTATGCATAATCTTATGATCATGAAATAAGTTTATACAGGCTCTTCTTCTTTAAGATCTAGACATATCAATTAGGATATGCCCAGACTCAAAAGTTCATATTTGATTTTGGCCTTGTATAAGTCACCCCTGGGAGGTAGTTGAGTTTCTCGGTTAAGTAAACTCCAGAGCTTAGTTGATATACAGAACTAGGGAAATTGGATTATGAAAATCCCTTGTATTTTTACTGTAAGCGATGTGACTGACTGAGAGGTGGAATTTGTGTTGTATGCATATAACTTTACACTCAGTTTAATTGATATTTTTCATGCATCTTTATTTACTGACTGCTAATTATCTTTTGTCGACAAGCTCGATACAGACCTGTTCAAAGTCTATGATCTTGACATTGGACAATACATGTGCCTCCCAGATATTGAAAAGAAAGTGGATATCATGAGGAACACAAGAAAATCAGATTTTGTTGATTTTCAGAAGGAAAAACTCCTCAAAGGTATACAAAACCTGATGTAGGAATGAAAAACTATCATAGATGCACCAAAAGTTGTCACTTTTAGATTAATTAGGGATGTTCATACAACATCAGCATCAAATAAGCCTTTTTGTTGTCATTTAGCAGGTTTTAGAAATCACACCCTTTTACCTAACCCAACCTCCCTACTGGGACTCTGTCAAACTTATGTGACTTTTTCCTGTGCGCCAAGTCAGCAGTAGGGAGAAGATATGATCAAGCCACATACTGGGCCCAGGACCCTTTCAGAAAGCCCCATGCTCAAATATATCAGCATAGATCGAGAGACAAGGTGTTTAATTGCATTGACATGTATGTCACAAATATCATACCCAACCAGAGAAATATAATGCCAGTGACCTAAGTTACACAGAGCCTTGATACTTGTGAATGTCAGCGAAAGTACAAAGTTTGACCTGCCAACAGCTTGGATACACTTGGTTGCAGTTCTATGGATGCATACGGAGAATACACTCCGAGGGGAGGCATATTTATCAAAGGTCTGGCGTTATAAGGAGCATTGTATGATATTTAAGTTATGAATACAGTTTTTCTATATTCACTTATACATTGTGGCTCTTCAGATCTGTGTATATGCAGATGTTGACATGTCTATAGCTATAATTACATACCTATGGCCGAACATCTATGAAATACTACCCGCTACTAGGGGTACAGTATAAATAATGTTCGGGCACACTGCGCTTGTAGTGAATATTCGGGCGCACTGTGACCATAGTGAATGCATGTACATATAATAACTATATAAAATGCCGTTTTTGTTGAAATTTAAGCATGTAATAATAAGAAAACATAGTGACTGACCCCGTAGGGATGCCATTCTCGGCCTTTTTATGCCATAAATACGCCCCTCCTCCTGCGGCGTCGGGACGTAATTTATGACATCAAAAGACCTCGAATGGCCATCCCTTCGGGCTCAGTAACCACGTTTTCTCTTAATACTGATACTGTAAATATATACAAAACATTAACTGGTTTCAGATACAAGCGGCAGTATTCTCCGACGTGTAGTAATCTCCGAGCGATAGCGAGTTTATTACGTAATGTCCTCAGTAAAAATGACCCAGCTAGTGTCCTCAGTAATATCCTACTTGCACATTACTCACACCTAATGTTATTCCTATGGAGACTATGTAATCGGTGGGCTTTTAGGAAAATGTCGGTGTTACTCCTGTTCTGTACACATATAGAAAATCAAAATATATGCCTCAGAGATGGTTGTAAAAGGGATGGGAAATTATGCATGATAGGCCCAATATGTGTCAAATATTTCCATCTATGGTTGTTATTGAATCCTCTAGATGTGTATAAACGCTGATATTAAAACAAAAAAACAAAAATCCATCCAAGATTAGAGACTGAGTTTGACCTCAAATAACTGGGATAATTTACTATTATTTTGTTGTTGGTTTACCTGTAAGATTCATGAAGAGCCAAAAGCTGAACGTGGGAAGTACGTCAGGCCTGTTATAAAGAAATACAGCATCAGTATCAACAGGGAAGTAAATAGGAAACTACAAGTACATCTAATCTTCATAACGTTACATCATAACGCCCGTTTCCATTAGCCGACTGTCTGACTTCCCATAAAAGTCTGTCGGTGGTGCTTCGGAATCGAATGATCGGTGAGCTTGAGGGTAGAGGTTTTCACTCAGTGACCAAGTTTTCAATTGGTTTTCACATTTTTAGGCCTTCAGATTCTGGAGGGAATCGAATCGGTGCTGTCACATTTCATAATCTAAGCAGAAAAAGTTGTTGGTAATTTCGCTAGCTGAAACAAATTAACGGTTAGCGCGAGAGAAATCTTTTTACAAACTAATGATTTCACTAGCTGGGTCATTTCCATTGGCTGATTTTACGTCAGAAGTTCCAAAAGTCTGTCGGTGTTTCGTGACTGTAGATCGGTGATGGGAAATCAGCCAATGGAAACAATTTAAGCCATTTTCCACTGGCCAACCTTTCGCCACCAATCTGCAATAGGAACCACTGACGGCAGAGCAGTGAATGGAGACAGACATGCAGAGAAGTGTTCACCGATTAATTGCGCACAGATTATGCAATAAAGCCCCCACCGAATAACTTTGACAATGACCGACAGAACCAAAGGGGTAATGGTCATTGTGTTTGGAGGAAAGTTCTGTCCTTATGGACCCGATAAATGCAGCAGAAACAAGGCATATATGCCCTCTCCGATTTTTAGATACCGACATGCAGCCACCACCGACCGACTTTGAGGAGAACTCAATTGATCGGTGTCGTTTTCGTTGGCCAGTAGAAAATGTCTATTATTTTACTTGAAAACCTTTCAAATGTATGTCTACCTTTTAGATTAACTTCCAAATTTCGCTCTCTCTATTACGAAAGCAGCCTTGGAAAAAGAAATTCTGGCTTTTAAATAACATTTTGTTGGTTTGTGTCTACTATATTTTTTTCATCAGATGAATATCGACAGATTAGAAATTCCTCTCAGATTTTTCATCACCAGCCTGTTGATTTGAGTTACATACACTTAGATCTGTACAACCTGGGTGCCCTTTGATAATACAATAAACGAGTTTGATTGATAATGTGCCCTGCATATTCGCCACGCTGTTGCACTCTTTTTCGACCGTGAATGTTTTATAGCTTGATATAATATAAAATGAACAAAATCACTGTGTTATAAGATAAATTACCTTATAAAACGCTGCAAGAATTTACCAGAAATTTTAAAGAATTCTCAATTTTTTGTTTATAGTATACTGCTATAAATTCATGATAGGGTCCAATTGCTCCCTTGTGATACTCCTTCCCTGTCAACCTTATCTCACTGATTTAGTCCTCCCGAACTATAATCCTCAGGCTTCTGACGCAATTGAAGCAAAGCTAGGATTAAAATCTTTATTGAACAGCGTCGGAGAGGTTGAGAAGAGTTCCTCATTAATGGCAGCTACCTCACCTACCTAACCTACAAGGTAGTTGGCTTTCTGTGCATAAACACTATCAGAAATCCATAAATATGAATAACATGCGTTAGGCCTGGCGTCCACCTACTACGATATGGCTCCAATATGGTCTACGATGCAGCTCGCGATAAAAAATCAAAATCGCGTCGGAAGGTCACCTATCATCGGGGCAGTTGACCACCTTTCTGCGATTAGGCACCGAAAAAAACCCATTGAGATGCATGGTGGATTGGCATGTCTAGACATATGTCTATGATTTTGCACCTTCCAAATATGTCTCCGATATTTGCTTTTAGTATCGGTGCCATATCGGGAGGTCTAATTTTCTATCGTAGTAGGTGGACGCCAGGCCTAACATGCGTTTACATCCTGTGTGTCGTTTATCGTGTGTACAGAGGTCAGATAGATACAGAAAACCAGTGGGTTTTTTTCATTGTTCTCCAACTCGTGTGAATGCTACATTATATTCAATCTGCGGTCACTTCATTCACTCCAACTCCTGGAGAACGACGACTTTGACCAAAACCTTTTGGTTTCTGCTTTAATCGTCAATACCCTCTCAACCACACTTCAATATGTCCACCGTACACCGGACATATAACTGGGTTGCTGATAGTATTTGAGCATTAGCCTTCACAAGATGATGCATTGACTCTAGGGTATCCCAACGTTTTAGTTTAGTTTTTTTTTCTTTTTGGTAAATATCTTTTATTGACATTAACGTTTACAAAGTTTCATAGTGTGTAAATATAATAAAGGTCAGCCAATAAAAGGCTAATGGACAACTTCTCAGCTAGGGGTTTACCGTTGCTGATTTTCATCGGTTGTGTGTACAACACATTATCTGTTCAAATACATGTTATGCAGAGACATAACAAGAGACATAGCAGTCATAACAAGATTGACACTGTTAATATATACTTCAACATTGTTACGATAAAATAGCTTTTCAATTCGGGAGGAGAAAATAATTCATCTAACTAATATGGGATTGTTTCAATTATGATTTTCTTTAAAAATATTCTTGAATTCAGTATACGTTGGTATTTTTCTTACTGTCATTGGTAGGGGATTCCAGAATATTCCTCCAGTATATTCAATACTGTTCGCATATGCTTGTATGTTGGGGTTGTGCAATTTTCAAAGGCATTGAGTTCCCATCACAGAGTTCTGTACTCACCTGAAGTGAATCTCATCGAAGATGCAGAGGAACTGGACGGGTTGGGTGGCGATGTGGTAGAAGTTGAAGCAATATCCGAGGACGTGTACTCCTACGGAGGAGAGGACGGTCCAGGCGACGAGCTTGTGGAAGGCGACGGCCGAGTCGAAGGGCACGTAGAGGTTGATGACGGTCTCCCGCAGGGTGGTGATGAGGTTACGACACATGGTGAGGAGCAGCAGTGAGGAGCTCAGAGAGATGCAGGCTGCAGCTCCCCGCGTCAACGATACGCCGTACCCCGCGATGCTCCGGAAGCCTTTGTGCTCCAGGTCGACGGCGTAGGCTGAGGGAAAGAGCAGATCGTTGAGTCCAATGCACGTCTACCGATTTCGGAACATTGATGTCGCTTTGTTGGTGACAAAGGAGCGGTACTTTGTCTCAGGCAAGGCATCCTTACAGAGTCGGCCCTAGTTGATAGATTTTGGGCGGCTAGTTAAGGGTCAGCCAATGATTTGTGAACCCCCCCCCAGACGTCCTTTTTTGCCGCTGACGAGATGTCGGTTGATTTTCCTAAATCACTTGCCCAAAGTTTATCAACATGTTGATAAATCTAGTTGGAGAACATTGGAAATACCCCCGGGTGGGTTTGCCTGTGACAAGTTCTCAGACAAGTTTATAATTTGGGAACTGAGCATTCAATCCAGAATTGGAAGATAAATTGGAATATTTGATTTAAAGCGGTATTAACACGATGGGATCCTTGTACCTCACAGGATGTTTTTCTGAGGCAAATCCTGCTGAGATTCTTTACTCAAACGCAATCTCTCTGTCTAAATTCTAGGGTTCCATTTCCCTGAGACATGTTTTTCACCTGTAATTATTTACCCCTAAAAAGGAACAGAAACTCGTGAGAATTTGAATCCTGTGAGGTACATGAATCCCACCGTGTGAATTGAGAAGGAAACTCACAAGATGAAAATAACTCGGTCCGTACTCTACCACGTTTGACCACAGAGTGATTCACAAGGTGGTCAAATGATCACAACGATCACAACAGCTACCAAGGGATGAATATTTTAAAGTGAGAGTTAAGGAGGAGTTGTTGATAAACCTTTAACTTTGATTATCAGATCATACCTTGTACTATTTTCTATCTATTTTGTATTTTGAATATGGATCACAACAGCTGCAATCACAAAAGCTATCAAGGGGTGAAACTTCAAAAGCGAGAGTTAAGGAAAATTGTTGATAAACCTTTAACTTTTGTACTTTGATTATCAGATCATACCTTGTACTATTTTCTATCTATTTTGTATTTTGTATATGGATCACAACAGCTGCAATCACAAAAGCTATCAAGGGGTGAAACTTCAAAAAGGGAGAGTTAAGGAAAATTGTTGATAAACCTTTAACTTTTGTACTTTGATTATCAGATCATACCTTGTACTATTTTGTATCTATTTTGTATTTTGTATATTGATCACAACAGCTGCAATCACAAAAGCTATCAAGGGGTGAAACTTCAAAAGCGAGAGTTAAGGAAAACTTTTACTTTTGTACTTTGATCATTAGATCATACCTTGTACTATTTTGTATCGATCAGAATCATTTATACTCATTCATCCGTGTCATCCAGAATATCAGGAAAAATTCTGGGGAATATCGGTTTGTGTGAATGACTGTGTTGTCAATATATTTTGGTTCCCCTGTATTGTCCTTTGACTTCTGTATGGAATACAGCCAATACATGCCTTTTGTCATAAAAGAAATGGTAAAAGTATACTTACTGTAGAACCGTTCAGCAAAGACGAGTCCATTGAGGAAGAAGAAGATGAAGGAGTAGACGAGGTGCTGGCGGTGGTTCTCCACAAAATGGCGGACGTCCTTGGCGATACAGCCGAGTCTGCTGTACACCTCGGGCTTCACCGTCAGCTTCATGCCGCCCCGCGTGAGCGCCTCGCCTCCCGCCTTGCCGCCCCGCTGCCGCACCGAGCTGCTCAATCAACAGTGACACATTCAGTAATAATCGGAGAATCAGGACCGAGCTGCTCGCCAAACAGTGACACATTCATTAATCACAGAGAATTAGTACGGAGCTGCATGCCCAACAGCGGCACATTCAGTAATCACAGAGAATTAGAACGGAGCTGCTCGCCCAACAGCGACACATTCATTAATCACAGGAGGGTTAATAAAGAATATCTACCGGAGCACTTTGCTGCCCACCTTGCCAGCCCGCTGCCGCACCGAGCTGCTCAACCAAGAGTACCACATTCATTAATAACAGAGAATTGATAAAGAATATCTTCAAGAGCACCTTGCCGTGGGCCTTGCCGTCCCACTGTCTCACCGCGCTGCTCAACCAAAAGTACCACATTCATTAATAACAGAGAATTAATAAAAAATATCTCCAAGAGTGCCTTGCCGTCCCGCTGCCGGACCGAGCTGCTCGCCCAACAGCGACACATTCATTAATCACAGAGAATTAGTATGGAGCTGCTCGCCCAAGAGCGACACATTCAGTAATCACAGAGAATTAGTACGGAGCTGCTCGCCCAACAGCGGCACATTCATTGATCACAGAGAATTAGTACGGAGCTGCTCGCCCAACAGCGGCACATTCATTGATCACAGAGAATTAGTACGGAGCTGCTCAACCAAGAGCGACACATTCAGTAATAATCGGAGAATTAGTATGGAGCTGATGCCTAACAGCGGCACATTCATTAATCACAGAGAATTAGTACCGAGCTGCTCGCCCAATAGCGACCCATTCAGTAATCACAGAGAATTAGTACCGAGCTGCTCGCCCAACAGCGACACATTCATTAATCACAGAGAATTAGTACCGAGCTGCTCGCCCAACAGCGACACATTCATTAATCACAGAAAATTAGTACAGAGCTGCTCAACCAAGAGCGACACATTCAGCAATAATCGGAGAATTAGTACCAAGCTGCTCAACCAAGAGCGACACATTCAGTAATAATCAGAGAATTAGTATTGAGCTGCTAGCCCAACAGCGGCACATTCATTAATCGCAGGAGAATTTTTACCGAGCTGCTAGCCCAACAGCGGCACATTCATTAATCACAGAGAATTAGTACCGAGCTGCTCGCCCAACAGCGGCACATTCATTAATCACAGGGAATTAATATGGAGCTGCTCAACCAAGAGCGACACATTCAGTAATAATTTGGAGAATTAGTATCGAGCTGCTCAACCAACAGCGGCACATTCATTAATCACATGAGAATTAATAAAGAATATCTCCGAGAGCGCCTTGCTGCCCAGCCTTGCCACCCCACTGCCTCACTGAGCTGCTCAACCAAGAGTACCACATTCATTATTCACAGAGAATTAGTACCGAGCTACTCAACTAACAGAGACACATTCATAAATCACAGGAGAATTGGTACTAAACTGCTCACCCAACAGCGAAACATTCATTGATCACAGGAGAATTTGTACAGAGTATCTTCAAGTGTCCTTGGGCCTGTTTAATAATCTAGGATCAAAGATGAAGACCCTTTTCTCTATATAATACAATTTTTCCCCATAGATTTAACATTGAGAACTCATATCAAACGCTCATGGAGTATTTAGACAAAATACTCAATGGGAGATTATGTCAAAAAAGTTAGCCGATTAGTTAATGTGAAGGTTGAGAGGAATTCAGAAACCTATTCAAGTTTATGGTCAGAGCTCAATTCCATCTAGTCTAAATCTCTACATAATTCATGCGGCTTCGCTTTGTGTCAGTTTCCTCAAACTTTCAAAATTGGATAAACAAGACAAAACATTAAATTTACTTGTTTAGAATTAGAATAAAACCCTAGAAACCAGTTTTGACTGATAATTTACGATATCTGTGTGAATTGTCTGATATACCATTAAGAACAAAAAGGGGGACAAAAGGCAAAAGACACCAGTGGCGTAGACTAAAGAAGAAACAAACAAGTTTTGGTCAAAGTCGTTGTTCTTCACAAGTTTGCTGGGAGTGGTATGAATGAGGCGACAGCCGAGTGAATATCACATAGCATTCAAACAAGTTGGAGAATGACTTCTCTGACCAAAACGAGTTGCTTTCTGTATTTATCTCACCCCTGTACACTCTAAAAGAATGGACAACGCACAGGATATTAACCGTGGAGAACGGACTGCAATACTCGTAGGGGCATGGAGAACGAGTTCCCAATATCAAGCCTATGGACATTCCAGGGGTGAGATATACACAATAATGACTGGTTTTGTGTATGAGCGGCTGTAATCTCTGAGTAGTTGAAGCGTAGTAATATACTAGCGATTAGCGAGGATATTACGTCATCAACTACGAGGTGATTACGGTCATTCGTATACAGAACCAGTTGTTATTGTATTTATTACCCACCTATAACAAATCTATCGCAATAATAAGTTTCTGTAAGCCATTTAGTTCTAGACATCACAGCACTGTCAAGTGTGGCAGTAATTCAGTGTGGACTTACACCAATAATATAGTTCGCCAAATTGTTGTGAAATGCGTCTAACGCTTTAATTAGTACAAGAGAGGATAAGGAATTAGAATCAGTGTGCCATTTTGTGAGATAAACTTTTCAGACTTTCCTATGTACAATCTTCGATTTCGACATTGTTCTACATTGGAGTGATCACTTGTAGCCGTTTACTGTAACTCTTTCAGTTCAATAAATAGAACGAAGCACGATATTAAAAAAAAAAAAGAATAATATAGTTCGCCATTAACCTGTAATTTTAGCATGCAAAGTGTGTTTTGACAGGGATTTCTGATGGTAAATGAGATTATTATGATTGATTCTAAATAATTAACATTGAATAAACATTCAAAAAATTTATTTCTAAGTACATGATGATTCAACCTCAATATGGACAGGACTATTTTTCAAGAATCTCCTGTAGGAGATTCTAACATGCCAGAATCTCCGGGTGGCCGATTTCAGGCACTCTATACATTTCCTATGGAGTTTCCATATTAGGTTGGTAATAAACAGCAATTCTATCATATACACCGTAATGCAGAAGGTTTAAAATTTGCCAGTATGTGTTATAGGGGTTTGCTGATATGGAGCTATTATAAACACAAGATACAGAAGATGTATGTTTTTTTCTGGTTAACAGCTGACGTTGAGCACCCAGCTGTTTCCACAGTACATCGAGCATAATTTCCATATATATTAAAACTGGAGCAACGGGTGCCCTATACATTTCTAATGGAGACTCCGTAATCGGTTGATAATAATTAGTAGAAACCGAACGATAGTTAGACTTGACAATGTTTATGCAACGACGGGAAGGTCGTATATTACTACACGGGGCGTAGCCGAGTGTAGTGAGGAGCAGACCTGACCAGAGTGCCATAGACATTAACAAGTCTAACTCGAGTTCGGTTTCGTATTTATCCTACCCAATCTATGCTTTTGTATTACTGTTAAAAAGATAAATATTGAGTCGACGACCAACAGAACTTTTTTCATAGTAGCTGACATCCTGCCCTCTGATTGGTCAATATTGTTATTACTCTAGTGGCATAAAAAACACTTTATGTCACGGCCTGCCACATAAAATTTCCCTATGTTAAGTCTATGGCGGTTTTTTATTAGGGGTAGGCTAATTAGTAGAAACCAAACGAGAGTTAGCCTTGTCAATGTTTATGCCACGATGGGCAGGTCGTGTATTACTACACGAGGCGTTAGCCGAGTTTAGTGAGTAGCAGACCTGACCAAAGTGGTATAAACATTGAGAAGGCTAACTCGAGTTCAGTTTCGTATTTATCCTACCTCATCTCACCGATATACAGAGACTATTTGTAATTATCCATGTTAGTAGTTATCAATGCTGCCGGATCTACTTTCGTTATCTCGTCCCTGATTGGTCGGTTTTTTTATTCACCTCGGTGCATAAATAACACTTTATCCAATGATATGTCAAATACACTGAGTCAATGTTAAACCTATGGCGTTTTTTATTAGGGGTAGGATAATGCTGCTTACCTGCTGCTGGAGACGCTGCTCTCGTGGCTCACAGGGCGCTTCTCAGAGCCAGCAGAACGCTTCTCGGAGATGGAAGCGCGCTTTGTCGACTTCGGCTGCTGCGCGATGGCACCTGACGTTGTCAAATTAATACTCGTTTATGTGTAGTTCAAAACTTAACCGGTTGTGCTATGTCAAATTAATACTCATTTATGTATAGTTCAAAACTTAACCCGTCGTGTCAAATGAGTCGTAGCTCTGGAAATCTGAATGATATCAGACCATAACCGTTTTTGATTGTTTTATCGAGATTTGTATGAAAGTGCCCCCCAGTGTTCTTGGTTTCAGTGGTTTAGTTCTATCATCAGTGCACATTGAAATTAATCTAGCATCCTATTAAGTATGTCTCTTTTTCGAGTCTACATAGATAAAAAATTACTTGGTTGGAGGCTCAAAACCTCAGATATTGTATGAAACTGAACCTGACCAACCTCTTCATCAGAACAAAATTGAGACAGAGGTGAATGCAAATATAACGCATTTCTAGCTTGCGGTGTCAAGCACAGTGGTATCCTCTTAAGGGAAGCTTATTGGTCAGTGTTCTTGTTGGCCATGCTATATAGAGGTATACATATGAACTTTTGAGCAAGAAGACCAGATAATTTATTGGGGTGAGTAGAACTAGGTTCTGTGCAGCGTACCTTTGAGGTCCAGAGAAACCCTCTGCATGAGTTCATTGTGCTCGGAGAAAGCCTTCTTGAAGTCGTTGAAGTTCATCGAGGGACTGTTGGCGATCCCAGCTGAGGCGAAGATACGCGATGTCAGCTTCTCAATCTCCTCCGTCGTCGGGGCCGTGCTGGCAATCTCCACCATAGATCTGTATATATATCATCATACATTTTTCATATATAAATATAAATACCGAATGAAATAGATCTTATTATTCACCTCTGAACTCAGACACATCCGCTGTCTAGCTTGTTTCCGTTTATAATGCTCTCGGGTGATGATTCCTAAAGCGCCAGATCCACTAAGGCGCCCAAGGGAATGCGTCTGCGATCCATGCGACTGTGCAAATCCCATGCGATGATATTCAATATATTGAATATTGTCGCAAGGCATTTGCATGTCCATGCGAACATCCTTGAATGTCTGCGAACCCAAATTCGCATGGAAAATCGCCTTAGAGGATCTGGCGCTTAACGCGCCAGATCCACTAAGGTGACCAAGCGAATGCATCTGCGATCCATAAAGATATTATGCAATTTGTATATAAAAGTAAAATTAAAGTTAATGATAGTGATATAGCTAAATATGACAAATATGAAAATGAAAATCATCAGCACAACCCTCTCTCGGAAGCTGCCAAATGATCTTCCCCACTGACAGAGGTTTCTCCCTTCTGTCATGATCTGGGACCTGTTTCAGTAGTTTCGTGACATGTCTAGATGGCGTCTATGACACCATACGGACAGATCAACACAAGCTGCAGCACTTAGGACAAGACAGATCCCAAACACAGTATGTCTGGTTTCAAAGATATTAGACAATTTCACTCACTCCCCGTTGGAATTAAGCAATGAAACTTTAACACGAGTAAGGGATATGTATAACCCATAATCGTTCAAATTATGAAGAAAATTGGCCACTCCGATCCGCTGATATTTGACATTAACTGTGACATGCGTTTTGAAACCTGACAAAAAAATTTCCGCTGTTGCTTGCACTGTTGGTGCCGCTGTTGATGTCTGTCTAGGCCTAATGTCATGAAACTACTGAAACAGGTCCATGGTTATACAAGGAAAGATGTTGTGGCTTGTGATGGTGTATTTTAGTTTCAACAACAATATGCTTTCACTGACTTGAATACTTATGGATAGGTTAATCCTCTAGATTAAAAGATATAGATCTATAGGGATTCCTGAATTATAGTAGATGTGAAGATAGTAACTAGCATAATATAATAAATAATACTACAGCTAGCAATAATAAAGAGCGTTTAAGGATATGAATAAAGAGTGCCACAAAAATATATCAGGGTACAGTCTATCCAAGCCAAATACCGGAACCAGGGACCTGTTTCACTAGTTTCGTGACATGTCTAGATGGCGTCTAGATGGTGTGTCCGGTTTCATAAGAACTAGATACTAGACTTCGTTTTGTCTGTTCTTGCTTGCACTGTTGGTGCCGCTTTTCATATCTGTCTAACACTTTTGTCACGAAACTAGTGAAACAGGTCCATGATGTGTAGATTTGTCTAATTCTTATGTTTGGGGTCTGTCTTTTCCTAAGGGCAGCTACTTGTGTTGTCACGAAACTTGACAACCCCAATGTCTGTATGGTGTCACAGACATGTCACGAAAATAGTGAAACAAAAAATGATCAAAATATTTTTGAAGAGGACTTGCAAAGGACTAGGGGTAATAAAAAGATTAAACTAAAGATCAGTAAGCCTAACTTAGAAAAATACAGACATTCACCTTTATATAGAGGATCAATATTATGGGATAAATTAGAAAGAAAAACACGATTGTTGGAAGGAGATAATTATAAAATGAGAGTAAAGGAAGAAATCCAAAATATGATTTGAAAGGTCATATAGACTAACATATGAACGGTCAGAAGACCAAAGTCGTGTGTAAAATAATAGTATGAAATGGGACAAATTAGGGTAAATGTGTGAGTGAATGAGGGTATTGTCTTGTCTAGTATTGTACTGTATATGTCCTATCATGTTATGACGCCAGCGTGGAAGATCGTCTGGAAGCGGATGAACATCTGTAACGTCTTTAAACAAATTTTTGAATAAAAACAAAAAAAACAGGTCCCAGGTCAATTACATCACAGGTTCAGGGTTGCGTGGTGACGGGTCATTAAGTGACATCCTCTGACATCCTGTTGTACCGTCTGAACTTCCAGAGATGTGCCAACAGAATAGTAACACTGTGAATTTGCCAACAGCACAATTGTGAAGAAGGGAATTCTATTGCTCTTTGAGGTGGGTTGAACTATAAGGTAAGAATACCTGTCACTACTCACGTTATCATCTTGCGAATCTCCTCGCGGTCAAGCGTGCCGTTTTTATCAATGTCATACATCATGAACAAGAGGTGCAGTTTATCCTCACATGAACCTGAAAACCAGAACCCATCATTAACGAAATAAGTACCTTATAAATACGAGAGGCGAACCACGAAAATCAGCTGTTCGTTTGATATGGTGATATCTTGATGTCTTAATCATGTCTCCTTAATTAGATAACTTGCATATTGGATTGCCCTTTGTGGCTAGGTATTACGTCGTCAACTACGAGTCGTTATTGTATTTATTACCCACGTACAAGATTAATAACAAATCTATTGCAGTTTTTGTAAACCTAAGGGAAGAGTGTTAATACAGACAGAGTGTTTTATATAAATACAGGGTTCACTGACAGTGGAAAAACCCTATTTTGAATGTATGTTACTGTGTACATCTAACTTCCTACATAAGAAAAAGCTGTCCTCCTGTGTAGTACTGTGATACTTGTGGTTTTAATTTGGTGATGTCTTGATGTCTTAAACATGTCTGCTTGATGACATAACTTGCCTATTGGATTGCCCTTTGTGGCTAGGTATGTCTGGTATTTTGTTTATGACAACGTACTCTGCGTCTCATTATACTCTGTTTAGATACTTTTAGATAGAAAGGGGGAAGGGAAAAAAGGGGGGAGAAAATGGGGGAAAAGGGGGGAAAGGAGGAAAAAAGGGGGGGGAGGAAAAAAAAGAAGAAAAAAAAGAGCAATTGCCTTAGGGATGTAATAGCTTCATATACCGATTATTGATGGTCGAACGCGATTATTTGGGCTGGAGAAGGAACTAATCCATTCCCAGGATTTTTTTGTACTTCATATAGCTTTATTGCAAACCTCTCTTGTAGTTGTATTCTGATGATTAATAAAGAAGAGCATTGCTCATTAAAAGAAAAAAAAATCAACTATTCACAGTTGAGGTTTCTACCTTTTATTGTCTATCTGAAATTGTCAAACCAATACGAGATCATTATTCTACTGCTATTTCTGTACTCTCTTTTTCACAAATTTCTTTTTTAATGCATAAATGTTACAGAGTAAGTCCCTTTCAGTACAGATTTTAAAGCATCAAATTAAAGAGGCCGTACCCAGCAGCCGTCAGTTTGGCGGGTTTTCATCACTTGGGACTAAGGCCCGGCGTCCACCTACTACGATAGCATCGTAGACCTCCCGATATGGCACCGATACAAAATGTCAAAATCGGTGCCATATGGGGAAGGTGCAAAATCGTAGACATATGTCTAGACAAGCCAATCTACCACGCATTGTATGTTGTTTTTAACGGTGTCTAATCGCAGAAACGGGGTCAACTGCCCCGATATTAGGTGACCTTCCGACGCGATTTTTATTTTTTGTCGGGAGGTGCATCGTAGACCATATCGGAGCCATATCGTAGTAGGTGGACGCCGGACCCTACCCTAAATAAGTCATTTTCCATTTGCCGATAATTCAGCACTGATATGTAGTTGAAAACAGATAAGTTTTGTTTGCGGTATCAACACCAGATGTGAAGGGAAACAAGATATGTAGAGAAATGCTCACCGATTAATTGTGCAGAGATAATGCAATAAAGCCACTACCGACTGATTGTTCAACAACCGACAGAATTAACACGTTTTGATTTCATCGGTGAGGTGCAAAGTTTTAGGGGGGTGTTTAATTCGGTATGGACAAAAATCAATCGACAGTTCCTTGCTGTAGAAAGGTGCCGTACCCCAGCAACACATTCCCTTCCTATCCCAATAGTTTATCGTGATAGAAAATGGCATATACAGTACAACCCCGCGTAAGCTGTACCCTGCGTTCCGGGCCAAAGTGCCCGACTACGCGAGGTGGCCGCTTACACGGGGTTGAAATAAACATCTTGCCGAGCAAAGGTGTCCGCTTACGCGGGGTGTCCGTTAAGCGGGATTCCACTCTGTGTGTGCGTGTATATATATATGTATGTATGTATGTATGTATGTATGTATGTATGTATATATATATATATGTATATATAATGTTATTGTTACTTCGATACACTGTACATCAAAGACAACACTGTTGAACAAGTTGAAACTTGTAAAATGAGAACTTTAAAAAAAAGGACAGGGTTTTAATGTTTTAGTCTGGTCAGTTATAACTCTCAATGGGTATGTTTTCACCATATTGACTAGCAGTTTTCCCCGTATGATTACGAAACTGTTTATCCTCTTCACCAAATAGAGGTGAGATTATTTTGATGGCAGAGGTGACCGCATTCACTGAACTGTGTCCGTAACGCCACATAGACCCGAAACCAAGTCCTACTGCCCTGCTTCTGCAACTAACCACTTTCGCTTTACCTGACAGTGACAGAGACCCTCTTTGGGTTTTTTTTTTTAAGTATTTAGTCCCCTTTCGTTTTCAATGGGGTCTTTGTATATGATGGGTGATGAATATACAATAAACTATGGTTTGTGGATAGGCGGTCGTAAACTACGAGAGGTTGACGCGTAGTAATACACCTATGCTAAGGAGTGTATTACGACGTCAACTTCGAGTGGAGCCTGTTCGCATTTTTTCGAATGTGCGACTTTTCGAAAAGATTAAACCCAGTAATTGCCATATTGAAGCATGTAACAAAAATGGACTATTTCTTTAGATATATTATCCACCTAATACAAAGTGTCCATCGAAAACACATAGGGAATAGCGTTAAGTTGACCTTTTTAGCGTTAAGTTGACCTTTTTCCCTTTTTTTTTATCTACAAACCACAATGGTGATGATGGTAGACCGCATTGTAACATTACAGGCGAATCATTTCCAATAAAAATCTATAAAAAAAAAAATATTTAAAAAAATGTATCTAAATAAACAGAGCACATACATATGTTGTATGCTCCGGGTTCTGATAAAGTGCACATACAGAAAAATAGTGCATACTGAAAGATAGGGCGTGCCTAACTAATATTGGTACGCAAATTGTCAGGAATACAATATAGACTGGTTTCTGATAAAAGTGATTGCATGCTCCTTAGAGATATCCTTGCATGATATTGCTATGCATCAACTCTTCGTTAGCATACCACCAATGGTATCTGAAACCAGTCAATATTGTGTATTCATACACTCATTTATGTACATTGTGTTACTTAACAGGGATGTCAGTTTGAGTCAGGGAAAAAAGTGGAAATATTATTCATGTGGATTGAGAGAGAGTGAGAAAACCTGAATAAAATGTCCCTGTCTGTCACGGCATGGGGATGAGGGTCTGTTGGGAGTTTCAAAGCACTGTTTTGTTGGAGTTACTGATGCTAAATCAATATTATCTTTGTTTGACGTAAGGAAAAGAAATTACATTTACTGAATATAGAAAAGTGGATTTCCACGGAAAAGTAGAAAACTGACAGCTCTGTTACTAAATAGCCATGCCATTGTGTACTTATGCAATACACGCACTCATTTATATACATTCTTTTGCATCCCTCTACATTTTCATGCTAAGTTTATTGAGTACCTTTGGAGAAGACGACGACTGCGTAGATCATGTCGCGGAAGGAGATGAATCCCTTCTGCTCGCGGTCGATCACAGAAAACATCTGACTCACGAACATGGAGTCAGGAGCCAGCGCCAAGGCCTCGGCGAATTCCTCCTGTAAAAACGAGCAGGCCACATGCACTTCAGGGTGTAGACTAGACTTGCTCAAGTCTTTGATTATGAACATTCATTAAATGATTTAAGAAAATCGGAATACAATTCATTATAGCATGTGTCCTTCTCTGACTGGCCCATCAATCAAAGACTTGTCCACTCTGACCAGAATCTCCTGTTTATGACCCCAAGCCACTCCCTGTAACCCTATACCTCCCTCTACCCCTCCCCCCTCCCCTCCTCCAGTTCCCTGGCTGCCTGTGTTGTCATAACAATATATTTCGCCTACTCCTGACTATGTCTTGATTGAGATCAAAGTCAGAGGGTATCAATCTCCAAGCAGATATACTGACCAGTAGCCAGACCTCTGCTTGGGGAGTGTGGCGCAAAATCGCACCAGTCTACACGGCCGATTACGGATGAGACCAGTCCCTGTGTCACTCAGAAAGGGTGGAGGGGTAGGACACAGTGACTGAGGCCAGTCTAGGTGTAGACTTAAAGCCCAATACACATCTACCAATTCAGGTTTGAACGATTAGTTCCTAAATCATATAAGAGCCGGTGAACTTGACACAGGCAAATTATGTAACCCCTCGGCCTGTGTCGGCCACCCAATCAGGGGCCATTTACCAGCATCCTATTGTTGGCGACTTGATTTATCAACATGCTGATAAACTTTTGGCGAGCAATTCAGGAACATTAAACGACAACTCGTCTGCTACAGAAGAACAGCTGAAGGAGATGGGGGGTGGGGGATTCACTTATCATTGGCTAACCCTTGCCTAGCTGTCCAACATCTACTAACTAGGGCTGACTCAGTTAGGATGCCTCACCTGAGACAAATTAGCATTCCTTTATATCTGGCATATGTATATCAATGTTTCGAAATCGGTAGATGCTTATTGAGCTTTTTTAAGAAGAATATGACCTGGGAGATGTTTTTCAGTCACGACAATCGTAGGAAACGATTGTCTAAGATCTAAAGTGGGATTCACACGATGGGACGAATGGACCTGAGACTGGTGTACTTCACACCTTTTCACCAGTCGCTGACAATTTCCTGCTTGGTACAGAGTTTCATAGATTGAAGTGTTCTAGAGTCTCAGGGAAACATGGCGGATTCAATTCACATGGGAAGACTTACCAGGTACATAGTCTCACCCCTACACCCCTACATCCCTACACAGAGTACACAGGGTACGCAGTCGCCGACTCAGGGTACTTCCCCATGTGAATAGGTGTTATTTGAGACCCTGAGACTCACAGATCGGGGGAGAATGTGTGAAGTACATTTGTCTCACCAAAATGTCCCTCTAAATTTTAAACCCGTTTAAAGTCAAAATCTCATGAGATTCTGTTCCTTGTTAGGGGTGATTGTCGTCGACAATTGCAAGCGAAAAAGGTTGTCTCAGCAAAATGAAAGCCTGTCATTCACACGAGGAGATCGTGTTCCAGCACCGAATCCCAACAGGATTTGTCTCAGACACGTGGCCTGTGAGGTACGTGAATCCCACTGTGTGAATCCAACTTTATAACAGTTTTGACAACAAAAGATGGCAGGTGCCAGATAGAAAGATGGCAGATAGACCAAGCTGTAGAGCGCCACAGGAGATTAACGCCAAAACAGAACAATTATCTCAGAAACAGCCCTTGCTCAAATTGTCATCATCTTGCCAGTAAGGGCATCCTGGACAACGAATATCTGTCGTGGTTCCCTGCCAAACAGGTGTCGGGGAGGGTTTTGCCAAATCAAACAAGGATAGGAGCAAAATATGTGCTACAGATCATACAGGGGCCCCACCCATAGCAGTGAGTTATGAGGGTTTCCACTTCGCCTTGCAAATGGTGTCTTGTCAGGTGATCGTTTTGTGTTAGGAAACATCAATCATGATCTCTTTCTGGGAGGAACAGTAAAAGGCTGCTGAATCATGTGTCACTGCCATGAGACTGTCATCTAAAACCTTCAATCTTCTTCTCAGATAAATCATATCCTATAAACTTGCCAGTGAGGATATCCCGGACAACGGATAACTGTCGTGGTTCCCTGCCAAACAAGGTTCAGGGAAGGTCTTGCCAAATCAAACAAGGATAAGAGTACAGGATATGCTCCAGATCATACAGGGGTCCCACCCACAGCTGTCAGTTACGAGTTATGAAACATGTAGAGATTTCTTTAGGGTAGGAGCAGTACAAGGTTACTAAAATCATGTCACTGCCATTGGACTATCATCTAAAACCTTTAATCTTTTTCTCAAATAAATCCTCCAATCGCAGATTAGCTCTTTTGGGTAATGCCTCCATTTTTCTGGTGAATTATGGGTGCTATGCTGGTTTTTAGAGAGACATTCCAATAAGATATCTTTTATCTTTTAAAAAGTCGAAATAAAATATTTGGGGAAGCTTGTGAGGGAGAGAGGCACTCTCCTAGCAGAGATCCTGCTGGGAGAGTGGGAGATTTGTGCTGGTTATCCTTGCCACTGTAAATAAGCGGGAACCAGCGAAGGTTCAGAGTCGCTTGTAACAGGGCGTTACCAGTCCGATATTTCACTGGGACCTGGAGTCAGCTTAAAACTTACCCGTAAGTGCTCACATTCTCTTGATACCACTTGATCTGCGCAATTACCAAATATACACCTGTAAGCCTTTAGGACTTATATCGATGGTCTATGATAGAGCTCTCGATAGGCTATCATTGGAAATGGTAGAATCGTAGCCTATCAAGAGGTATTTGAAAGAGGCCTTGAATCGTAAAGTTCTGTCGATCCAATCGGTGAATCATGTTCTATGGCTACAACTGGCGACCAATAGGCTAAAAAAGGTTATGATAGGCTATGAAAAATCCAACATGTTGGATCTTATCATAGCCTATCGGTGTCGAATCAAGGACTTTCGTAGAGTCGCTATGGACACATGGTCCACTGCCACGATTTTGTCTGACCTCCCGATGAAATTTTTTTCCAGTCGGGAAGTTAATTGTAAGACCTATCGGGACTTTACTGTGTCGCGTTGGGTCGTGATAGATCGTGTTGTGGTATAACTGTGTCATATTCGGTCGTGGTAGATCGCGTTGTGGTCTAACTGTGTCTTATTGGGTCGTGATAGATCACAGTGTGTTGGGTCTTGATAGATCGCGTTGTGGTCTAACTGTGTCGTGAAAGATCGCGTTGTGGGTCGTGATAGATCGCGGTGTGCTGGGTCTTGATAGATCGCGTTGTGGTCTAACTGTGTTATGATAGATCGCGTTGTGGTCTGACTGTGTCGTGATAGATCGCGTTGTGGTCTGACTGTGTCGTGATGGATCGCGTTGTGGTCTAACTGTGTCGTGATAGATCGCGTTGTGGTCTAACTGTGTCGTGATAGATCGCGTTGTGGTCTAACTGTGTCATGATAGATCGCGTTGTTGTCTAACTGTGTCGTGATAGATCGCGTTGTGGTCTAATTGTGTCATGATAGATCGCGTTGTGGTCTAACTGTGTCGTGATAGATCGCGTTGTGGTCTGACTGTGTCGTGATAGATCGCGTTGTGGTCTAACTGTGTCGTGATAGATCGCGTTGTGGTCTGACTGTGTCGTGATAGATCGCGTTGTGGTCTAACTGTGTCGTGATAGATCGCGTTGTGGTCTAACTGTGTCGTGATAGATCGCATTGTGGTTTTACTGTGTCGTGAACACTTACCCGTGAGAGCTCACATTCCCGGATGTCACGTGCTTGGTCGACCCCGATCTCGTCCATCGGTCCCAGCTGCTTCATGTTGGTGGACTGTGAGAACCAAAAAATAAGGAGGCAATGAACATGTATCTTTCAGTTGTCTTTATATGGTAAAGTGAAAAAAGAAACTTAATATAATAAATTTTGCATATTTATGTATCTAAGGAATCATAGAATAGGGTACAACCCTAATTTAAGTATTCATTGAATATCCTTAACCGGTGCAACAGAAATTCCAATGAGCAGTGTCCTATCTGATATGGAAATGAGATAATTACGATCTGAAAGAAAACACTAGAGATGACTGTGAATATACATCTATTTTCGTGTATAAGAAAGTAAGACTGAGACAGAGACTATGAGAACCAAGAAGGCAATGGGGCAATAGGGAGCCAAAGTGAAACCGCTGAAACCACAGATACCCACCTACAAAACAGCGTTTCCGGTGGCCAGTAAGAACGAGGCTTAGTGCTAAACCTATGGGGGTTTGAGGCTAGACTTATGTTTTTGGTCTCATTTGTTACTTTCGAAGTGAAGTTTATAACTATCGTCTCTGAATAACTTTGTTTCGAAACTACGATGACAGTTGTTAAGTTTATTAAAAATTTGGATCTAAAAGATTGGAGAATGAGACATATAATCTCGAACCTACATAGGCTAAGTACTGAGCGCCGATACCCGGAAATACTATTTTGCAACAGGCTATCTGTGGTTGGAGCGGGTTCACTTTGGCTCCCTATGGGTATGCTTCTAGCAACGGTCATATATCATCTATAATGATATATTATATAATTGGCGTTCTTGCGAGGAAGAACGCCAATAGGCGATTTGCTTGTAGTTGTTAACCCTTTAAAGACGGCCGCCTGTGGCAGAACCACATTCACACTTATGGACGGCTACTAGTGACAATGTACAGATCTAGGGGACGGGGGCATTGTCCTCTGAACTCTGAATTCGAAGGTATATCACGTGATATAATTTGTTATCCTCAATATTTGTATTTCTATCATTTCGAAAATTCGAAAATAGGATGTTACACAGGTCTGCATTCTGTGCAAATTTTAAGTTTATTGATACAATATTTCCTTTTCAAAAACAATATCATGAATATTGAGCAAATGATGCCTTAGGGCATCATCCATCCCCGTCCGGTTGATGCATTAAGGTATCTTCTGCCCTTAAAGTGTTGAACCTATTATTGAATTTAAAAAAAAAAAAAAAATTATTAAAGAAGCCAAACCTATAAATGCTCACTTCTTAAAGATCCTTTCCCACCTGCTAATGAATGCATCATAGTTACCTTGATGGATACCCTTGTACTGAGTATAGATCATCCGGGGATCACACATATGTAAATGTGTTTGAACAATTTGCCATGAACAAATGCATAAATATGTAAATGTGAGTATATTACGCAGAATCAACTCTGAGGAGCAAACAACTGCTTATATCTGTGGCCAATTTTTTATTGTATTATTTATTGCCGTGATTCACTCTTCTACGGACACTTTGTATTGAGTAGATAAGAAAGCAGTATATCATCTGGTGGTTTTTAACAGGTACAAGTCTTATCAAGTGAAATGATGCATTTCCGAGATCAGAGATTAGAAGAGAAGGACACTTTGTCTTATTCTTGAGATACTTCTGCAGCTAACTGTGAAGGACAGAATTTCTGGACGTCACATTTCTGAAAAACTCTTTTTCCTAGATAAAAAAAATAAATTTCAGGACAACGACCGTAATTCTTCAAACAGGAGTTCATACACATGACTGACCGAGAAAAATCTGTTTGTCGATTCTGGTATTAAATACCTACTTTGATAAAATACGCAGAAGTGTTCCTCAAATCATTCACTGTAATACTACCTATAAGTCACGGTGGTTGTGGATTGGCCATGGTTTTTTGACTATTGATTAAAAATTTGTGTATTATATTGAAAATATATATACAATAGAATTTCGCTATCATACACACCTTTAGAACTGAGCTAAATGGTCATTATAGAGAGGCGGTCGCTTTATTGAGAGTACAGTGTTAAAGAACAGGTATTTCTTTAACATATCTTTACAAATAAAAACATTATTAAAAACATAAAACATTGGAAGGCACATGGTAATCAGTGAAATTGTGTCTCCCATAAAATCCTTCACGACCATTCTTTGTTACCATCTCCCCTTTCATTGATTCATCTTCCTAACCCATGCAATATCTACCCTCGGATATACATTTGGTCTTATTAGTGAGAGTTCATTTGATATTTTGGTCTTCAAATTTGTGGTTGTTAGGTAAGGCGGTTGCAATAGCGAGGTGACCGTTTTACAGATCGCTTTGTAAACATATGATGGAGGAAAAAGGCGCACCCTCTCATAAGATCTCACACTCTCTAAGTGATATTCTGTACAAGGTTCTCACTACGCTCTATAGGAGAAGAATTGTTAACAAACTAGGCTTAGAGCCTTGAGAATCCACTGGCCTGCCTTCCGTGCTAAATTAATGTACGTCTTTAGCACGGAAGGCAACCCAAAGATTCCTATAATCTCAATGATGCCACCTAGTGGGAATACTGTGTGCCAAAGCGTATAAAAAAATATGTCAAAATGAAGTGTAAAACATGGTGTGAAGAATAGCTTAGAAACTCCTTCACCCCACATCATCTCATCTCATCAAACTATGATTAGACTAGGTATAGTACTTATTAAGTCCACACCGTCAGCCTGCTCCCATCCATGGAGAGCGACCATCATTATTCCTATAGAGCATATAGCCTATGATCCATGGGCGCCGCCATGACGCCCCCCGAGTAGGTGTTCTTCACTAATGGAGGTGAAAAAGTAGGTGTTCTTCACTAATGGAGGTGCAAAAGAAGTGAGTGATAATTGCGAAGTGTCACAACTTTAGCCTTGCTCACATATTTATATAAAGTGTTCCATATGGAAAATATCATGTCTTGGGTTTAATCATTATGTCATCCTGCTTTGGGATGGGTGTAGAGAGTCAAGGGAACCATGGTAAAATATTGAAAGGCAGTTGAATTTCGTAAGAGCAAAGAGCCAGAATACAGGTTTGTCCCCCAACAACCTAGTGACTGCTTCGTGAACTAACAATGGCTCTGTCCCCTATACTTATCCCCTCACAAAAGGTACCATTATTTTTTGTGTAATCAGTCTATCACTGTACGCTGCAACGAAAACCTGCCTTGGCAGACTGCATGATGTACTGCGATACTTGAGTAAATAAAAAAAATCTAGATGGTTGCAACTCAGCAACTTCCCAGATTGGTTATGTAGAAAAAAATAACTTGAACAAAAAAAATTAAAATTCATAATACAAGTCAAATTAATAAAATCAAAACGGATTGTCGTCGAATATTATTCAGGATAAATAAACTAATGTTAAATAATTAAATTTTTCAGAAAAAAATGGGAAAAAAAGATGTACCTCAGAGAAGACGCCCCTGAAGAAGTTAGAGAGCAGCTCCTGACGCTTGGTCTTGGTGATGGCTCGCTCCAGGATGTACCGCTCGCGACAGTCGTGACGGACCACCTTTTTTTAGAAAAGAAATCTTTATATTTTTTCATATTTTTTTAAAAATGCATTATCGATCTTTAAAGCAACAGAACGTATGCAAATATAGTATTTGCTTTATCAGCGCCACTGTAATTTAATATAATTTTATAATTACAATTTCTTTGCTTCAATCAGTGTTGTTCTACAATTCAACATATAGCTATTAGGATGCTCGAATCGACGCGAAGCTACGCACTCAGCGTTATACTAACAGTGTACATATATATATTATTCGTGATGAATATTGCATTGCAGTTTTTCATTATTACTACCATGCTATAGCATACTTCTCATTACATGTGTTACTCTCTTAGTCTCTTTAGCCCCTCTTCATCATTTTCTGAGTATTTTTGGGGTTTTTTATTTACAACTTTCTTTATTTGCATTTTGAAAGTTAATTCACATTGACAGTTTCCTTTGATTCCACAAATGCAATAAGATGGGTACGCTGATTGGCGAGATTTTACTGGTTTTTGTAAGCTCTCTCAGGAGTATTTCTGATGATTCATTGTCGGTAGTAGGGCAGTAGTTCTTCTATCACACCTCTCTTGAACAATTGCTTTGAGTCTGTTCTTTGTACACTTTCAGGAAGTGCAGTCCATATACTAATACCTTTGTGAGGTGAAGATTTTCTGAACTCTTTACCTGGTAGTCTGATTCCTCCAGCACCCGCCGCAGCACCGTCTGGAAGCGGGTCCGGTCTGACTCCTGGCGGAACCGCAGCACCTGGAGGAACAAGGGGCAGCGGTCAGGGAGGTGTCGTCCAGGCGTGACAATCGTTAACAGCGACCCAATAGCGACCGTTTAGAGGGCAGTCAGGGAGGTATCATACAGGCATGACAATCGTTAATAGCAACCCGATAGCGACTGTTTAGAGGGCAGTCAGGGAGGTGTCGTCCAGGCGTGACAATCGTTAACAGCGACCAGATAGCGACCGTTTAGAGTGCAGTCAGGGAGGTATCGTACAGGCATGACAATCGTTAACAGCGACCGGCTAGCGAACATTTAAAGGGCAGTCAGGGAGGTGTCGTTCAGGTGTGACAATCGTTAATAGCAACCCGATAGCAACCATTTAGAGGGCAGTCAGGGAGGTATCGTACAGGCATGACGATCGTTAACAGCGACCGGCTAGCGAGCATTTAAAGGGCAGTCAGGGAGGTATCGTACAGGCTTGACAATCGTTAATAGTGACTGGATAGCGACCGTTTAGAGGGCAGTCAGGGAGGTATCGTTCAGGCGTGACAATCGTTAACAGCGACCGGATAGCGAACATTTAAAGGGCAGTCAGGGAGGTGTCGTTCAGGTGTGACAATTGTTAATAGCGACCCGATAGCGACTGTTTAGAGGGCAGTCAGGGAGGTGTCGTTCAGGCGTGACAATTGTTAACAGCGGCCAGATAGCAACCGTTTAGAGGGCAGTCAGGGAGGTATCGTACAGGCATGACGATCGTTAACAGCGACCGGCTAGCGAGCATTTAAAGGGCAGTCAGGGAGGTATCGTACAGGCTTGACAATCGTTAATAGTGACTGGATAGCGACCGTTTAGAGGGCAGTCAGGGAGGTGTCGTTCAGGCGTGACAATCGTTAACAGCGACCAAATAGCGAACATTTAAAGGGCAGTCAGGGAGGTGTCGTTCAGGCGTGACAATCGGAGGGCAGTCAGATTTTTTTTAATTTTTTTTTTTATATTTCGGCTCTTGAAGTCACTTTTCGATTCTATGAGCTGTATATCTTTATTAAGTAGATTCCATATACCATTACCTATATATAGAGGGCTGTTTTTATAACATTCTTTATTTGGTCTCTTTACTTTTATGATAACCTTCTCCGATGATCGTGTTGTTCTAGCTGTTTGATTCATTACTATATTCTCAGGATTACCCTGCCACCAGTAGATAAGCATTTGGAGTTGGACTGCTCTGCGGTAGTTTAAAGGTCGAATGCATGATAATTCGTAAACATCAACTACATGAAGGTCATAAGCCCGTTTAATCATCAGTGCAGTTCTGAGACAGTAATTAGCAATCACCTGGATCCTTTCTCGGTTACGGTTACTTGTTATATAGTATATGAAAGTTACAGATTGTCTTTTCAGGATGTTGTAGTGCATTTGAGAAACTAAAAGTCAATATAAAGAGGACTATGTGATCATACAATAAAATAATCAGAAACCTTTATGTTTGCTACGCTGTTTGTTTCCTGTTTGCTTGCATAACATTGCTCCTTGTGCTGAATGTTGTCTTGCGATAAATATGGATTTCTCTTGCACTTTCATGTATCGTCTTATTGAGGCAATATGCCAATTACACTTTTGATTAATACATTTTTAATCATAAGACCACAACTGGTCTTACAGAAACCCTACTTACACTATGAACAAACTGACTAAGGGGTCATCCATAAAGTATGTTCGGAGAATTCCCGAAATTTTGTAAACCCCCACCCCCATTTCTTTTACGCAATGGAACAAAGAAGGAGCATACGCAAAATTACCCAAATCTTAACCTCCACCGCTCAGTGCGTATGTACTTTATGGCTGACCTCCCAGCAGCGTCATATGACGTGCGTCTGTAATAATATAACCCTTTATCTCACCCCTGGTATATTTCTCCATAGACTTAACATTGGGAACTCGTATTCAATGTCCATTAGATATCTAGGAAAAATATTCAATGAGGGATTATGTCACAAATATTAGCCCATTAGTCAGTGTTAAGGGTGAGATAAATTCAGAAACCCATTCAAGTTTAGGGTCAGAGTTCGATCACTTCGAGTTTGAATCGCGTAGTAATTCACAAGGCTAAACCGTGTGAATTATGTAGCAATTCAAACTCGATGGGATATGAGCTCTGACACTAAACTCTCATAGGTTTCCTCCATAGTATAAGCAAGCAACTAATTATTATCTGTCTGCATATCATTTATGGAAGAACGCCCATCCAGGCGAATGTAGAATGTATATCAAACCTCAATGAGAAAAATAATTTTAAGAATCTTGAATTAAAAAGAGACACGCTTACCAGATCGTACTCTTTGGGGATGAGGAGGAGGACGAGGGTGCGGCGGTTGTCGTTGTTGGTGTACCACGTAACGCGGTCCATGCGTGTGAATCGTACGCTGCGTAACGTACGACCTCGTTCGTTAAGGAGACGTAACATGGGCGTATCCTCGTCCAGCTCCAGCTCCACCTGGCGTTGGGGTTCTGTACGTCCTGCCCACTCCCACGCTGCAGGTACGAAACAAGGACAAAGGATTAGTAAATGCATTGGGGATCTGTACGCCCCGCCTACTCCCGGGCTGCAGGTACGAAATGGGGACAAAAGATTAGTAAATGTGCTGGGGCTCTGTACGCCCCGCCCACTCCCACGCTGCAGGTACAAAACAGGGACAAAGGATTAGTAAATGTGCTAGGGTTCTGTACGCCCCGCCTACTCCCACGCTGCAGGTACGAAATGGGGACAAATGATTAGTCAACGTGCTGGGGTTTTGTACGCCCCGCCCAATCCCACGCTGCAGGTACGAAACGGGGACAAAGGATTAGTCAACGTGCTGGGGTTCTGTACGTCCCACCCATCCAGAAGTGCAAACAAAATTATAAGGGATGGACTACATACCCTGATGGGTAAACTATGTTATACGGGATGGACTATGTAGCCTAAAGGGTAACTAATACGCTAGACCATTATACATGAATTTATCACCAGCTGATAACTATTGGCTAGACGATCTATGGTTACCACATTCTAAGTCGTCTAGTGTAAATGCTGGGTGACTCTGCATTACCAAAGAGTGGCCCGGTAGTTGTCTAGTGTCAATACCTGATGATTCTGATTTACCTCTGTGTTGCCCTGTTGGCCTCTAATGTAATGCTGGTTAACACTGACTTACCTATGAGTGCCCCAGTAGTCATCTAGTGTCAATGCTGGATGATTCGGAGTATTGTGTAAATGTCGGGAGACACTAACTTACCTATGAGTGGCCCGGTAGTCGTCTATTTTAATCACAGGGTTACACTGACTTACCTATGAGTGACCCGGTAGTTGTTTAGTTTAAACACCATATGACTGACTTACCTATGAGTGGCCCGGTATTCGTCTAGTATAAACGTCAGGAGACACTGACTTACCTATGCGTGGCCCAGTAGTTATGTAGTGTAAACGCCAGGAGACACTGACTCACCTATGCGTGGCCCAGTAGTTATGTAGTGTAAACGCCAGGAGACACTGACTCACCTATGAGTGGCCCAGTAGTTATGTAGTGTAAACGCCAGGAGACACTGACTCACCTATGAGTGGCCCAGTAGTTATGTAGTGTAAACGCCAGGAGACACTGACTCACCTATGAGTGGCCCAGTAGTTATGAAGTGTAAACGCCAGGAGACACTGACTCACCTATGCGTGGCCCAGTAGTTATGTAGTGTAAACGCCAGGAGACACTGACTCACCTATGAGTGGCCCGGTAGTTGTCTAGTGTAAACGTCAGCTGACTCTGACTTACCTATGAGTGGCCCAGTAGTCATCTAGTGTAAATGCCAGATTACTAGGACTCACCTATGAGGGGCCCGGTAGTCATCTAGTGTAAACGCCAGATGACTCTGACTCACCTATGAGGGGCCCGGTAGTTATGTAATGTAAACGTCAGCTGACTCTGACTTACCTATGAGTGGCCCAGTAGTCATCTAGTGTAAACGCCAGATGACTCGGACTCACCTATGAGGGGCCCGGTAGTCATCTAGTTTAAACGCCAGCTGACTCTGACTCACCTATGAGAGGCCTGGTAGTCGTCTATGAGTGGCCCGGTAGTTATGTAGTGTAAACGCCAGATGACTCTGACTCACCTATCAGGGGCCCGGTAGTTGTCTAGTGTAAACGCCAGGTGACACTGACTTACCTATCAGTGGCCCGGTAGTTATGTAGTGTAAACGTCAGCTGACACTGACTCACCTATGAGTGGCCCGGTAGTTGTCTAGTGTAAACGCCAGGTGACACTGACTTACCTATCAGTGGTCCGGTGGACAGGGGTTCCGTGTTGAAGGACACGCAGCTTGGCCTGCGCTCTGCGTCCATTCCCTCCGTGACGCCGATCACCACCGACTCCTTGCGAGCTGCTCGGCTGCGGTAGTTGTACACGGCCTGCTTGGCCTTGTAGAGCAGGTAGGCGCCCAGAATACATACTGTGGGGAGCAGATCATGGGAGCTTCTGTTATAATAAACTCTGAAGTATGGTTTACAGCAAATGATGTGATGTAATTCTCATCATCATCTTTAAACTGTTTTAAACGTCCATAGGCTTAACATTAGAAACATTTATCCTACCCCTAATAAAAACGGTCCATAGGCATAACATAGGCAAATTTTATGCGGCATGCCATGACATAAAGTGCGAGGGACACAAAAAAATCGACCAATCAGCGACCAGATTGTAAGCTGCTCCGAAAAAAGTTTCGGTTGGACTCAAAGTTCCGGTTGGCCTTTGGTTGGTCATCCAATCGATATTTATATTTTAGTAATCCAAAAGCGTAGAGACGGGCTAGGATAAATACGAAACCGAACTCAAGTTAGACTTGTCAGTGTCTATGCCACTCTGGTCAGGTCTGATCCTCACTACGCTCAGCTAACGCCTTGCGTAGTAATACACAACCTGCCCGTCGTGGTATAAACACTGACGAGTCTAACTCTCATTCAGTTTCTACTAAGTATCCAACACTGTACGGTAACATATACTCAAAGGGTGAGAAACAGATATTAATTCAGGCAAAGATGAAAACACAAACATATTCGTGTTTGGCCTGTGCCCCTGATTGCCATCTTATTTGGTGTGCTTTGGATTATTCACTCGGATATCTCATTGTTCTAATTCGTGTATGCACCAAACTCAATGATGAACGAGGAAACAGACCAACCACTCATCAGTTTCTTTCTTATAACCTGCTATTTGATTGGGGAAGTGAGTTGCGCCATGTCAGCCACTGCGGCTCTATTCATGGTGTGTATGGTTGTTGAGAAACAAGGGTTTTAAATGATATAGAACTGCCTCAGTACTGAGGGAGAAGCCAACAAGTTTTGGTCAAAGTCGTCGTTCTCCAAGAGTTTGATGCGGAGCAATATGAATGCGGCAAAGCCGAGTGAATATCATGTAGCATTCAAACGAGTTGAAGAATAATGACTTTGACCATAATGAGTTGTTTTCTGTATTTATCTCACCCCTGTAGATACTAAAAGAATTGATGACTTATAGGATATAGACCATGGAGTATGGAATGCTATATTCGAAGAGATATGGAGAACAAGTTCCTTATGTTGAGCTATATGATTAAAAATACCAGGGGTGAGATAAATGCCAATCCAGCTTTGAAGATTATCTTCTGGTGTAAAGAAGATCTATCACTAGTTTACGTTATTGGTCTCATGTGGTCTGTCACTTTGGTTTACACAATACTAAAATTGGGTGGAATTAGGTGACATTTTGAAAACCTATGTATGAATTGAAAACTTGTATTTTTGATAAATAATATTTTTTTCTTAACATGTGCATAGCACCTGCTCAGGTTAATGAAGAACAATTGAAGTGAAATCCTTTGAAGATAGTGAAACACTATATTGTTTGTGTATAGTCCTTACAGTGGAAGATCAAACCAATGTGTTAGAACTATATGATTATAATTTCTAAAAAAACACTAAAAATCTGATCATGGAAACAATTGAGATGAAATCCTTTGAAGATAATAAAACACTATGTTGTTTGTGCACACTCCTTACAGTGGAAGATCAAACCAATGTGTTAGAACTGTATGATTATAGTAAACAAAAAATACTTTTTTAGATAAAAATCTGCTCACGGAAGGGGAATACGCCGAGGGAGGTGAAGGCGGTGATGTAGGGGATCTCGCTGCCGGAGAAGTAGTCGTACCCCATGTGGGGCGTGCACTCCTCCAGGTCCTCCTCCGTCATCTGTGAGGGCTGGCGGCACGGGTCACCTGGAGGGTACAGGATGTTATATGGGATGAACAATGTACGTTTACGGGTAAACAGTGTTATACGGGATGAACAACGTACCGTGGAGGGTACCGGATGTTATACGGGATGAACAATGTACGTTTACGGGTAAACAGTGTTATACGGGATGAACAATGTACGTTTACGGGTAAACAGTGTTATACGGGATGAACAATGTACGTTTACGGGTAAACAGTGTTATACGGGATGAACAATGTACGTTTACGGGTAAACAGTGTTATACGGGATGAACAATGTACCCTGAAGGGTAAACAGTGTTATACGAGATGAACAATGTACGTTTACGGGTAAACAGTGTTATACGGGATGAACAATGTACGTTTACGGGTAAACAGTGTTATACGGGATGAACAATGTACCCTGAAGGGTAAACAGTGTTATACGAGATGAACAACGTACCCTTGAGGGTACAGGATGTTATACGGGATGAACAATGTACGTTTACGGGTAAACCATGTTATACGGGTTGAACAAAGAACGTTTACGGGTAAACAGTGTTATACGAGATCAACAATGTACCCTGAAGGGTATACGTAAACAAGGGTTATTTGTGATGAACAATGTACCATGGACTGTATGCGTAAACAAGGGTTATTTGTGATGAACAACGTACCATGGAGGGTATGCGTAAACAAGGGTTATTTGGGATAAACAACATACCATAGAGGGTATGCGTAAACAAGGGTTATTTGTGATGAACAACGTACCATGGAGGGTAAACTACGTTTCATTATCCATCATATACAAAAAGCCTATTGTAAATGTATGAGGACTCAGTAAACCACGACCCATTATGTAAGACATGTCAGATACCAAAACTCTGGTATACAGATGTAAATCTGTGGTATACGGCCTCAAAACCATGGTATATGGGGAAAATAGTTGCTTTGTGCTATAGAGCAAAGCAATAGCCCTTATTATTATACCATTTGATATGGCAAATACTGGGTTTAATTTGTTTGTAAAGATGGAAAATAAATGCCACAAACGAAGATTATATGGACAAGCGGCTCTATAAACCATTCGAGGTTGACGTCGTAATACACTGGCTAACGCTGATGTATTACAACGCGTCAACCTCTTGTGGTTATGCCATAGAGACCCAGGGACGATGTCGGTCAAATTGATTGAACACTTATGAATGGCTAATACTGTCTTAGTGAACAGGATTAAATATTGTTAAACGATAAACCTTGTACAAGGTACAGAAAAGGATTAGCCTAGCTTATTAAAGGGGCACCTGGTATAGCTGTTATACCGATTCACAGTCTAGGGTAGACTGGCCTCAGTTCCTGTATCCTACCCCTCCACCCCTTCTGAGTGACACAGGGACTGGTCTCATCCGTAATCGGCTGTCTAGACTGGTGCGATTTTGCACCACACTCCCCAAGCAGAGGTCTGGCAACTGGTCAGGATAACTGCTTGGAGATTGATACCCTCTCACTTTGATCTCAATCGAGACATAGTCAGGAGTAGGCGAGTTATATTGCAATGACAACACAGGCAGGCAGGGAACTGGAGGAGGGGAGGGGGAGGGGTAGAGGGAAGTATAGGGTTTCAGGGAGTGGCTTGGGGTCATAAACAGGAGATTCTAGTCAGAGTGGACAAGGCTTTGATTCATGGGTCAGTCAGAGAAGGATACATGCTATAATGAATTGTACTCCGATTTTCTTTAATCATTTAATGAATATTCATAATCTTGAGCAAGTCTAAGTCTAGGGGTATTTCAACTAGACTGATGCTAAGTACGCAATATTACCATGATTTGGGGTTGGTTTTCTTTGGGGTTTTTTCTTTGATAAAATTGAGCCAAGGTAGTTATACAGTCATGACATATCTCACATTTTGCAAATATGCTCAACAAAGTGGTAGAGGCCTCAGCCTTTTTATCAGGCTGGTCTTTACAGTTTGTGTATGCAGGGTGTAGACAATATACTAGGTGCAAGAAGTTTGTTTATCATAGATGAATGAGCGTGCAATCATAAGTGAATAACAAATAAAAGGTTTGAGTTCGATTTAGCCTATGGATAGTTTTCTGTAACCCACCTGCACCCAGTGGACTTGCCAATTCTCTAACTGCCTGAGTCTAGGATCAAAACGTATCAAGCAACAGTGGATCAATCAGGTATTTCGGTCTTGAGTGATTGGTCATGGTCAGCTGGGCACACCTCTAGGACCTTGAGACACTCCCTGGCTCCCTGCTCTGTTCTCACTATCACAGTGAACAGCATGCAGATAGTAAAGGGATAGTTTTCTGGAAGCACATTGAAAGTTCAATGTGACCACTCTAACCCTGACTCTAAGCTCTAGATGATGTATTTAGTGCGTGCAAGCACGCTCTAACAAGCACCACTGATTACCTTCGAGCCATGCGAAGACGTTGGGCTGCACATCAAGGTCAGTGATTTTAGTGACCGCCTTGATCACGTCAGAAAATGTTATCTTCTTTATTTCGGCAACCTCCCGATCTGTGTACATCCTACAATATAAAAACACTGGTTTAATTATGTGCCGAGATCCCAACCAAAATGCAACACTGTGTAGATCACTCAGTACGCAAAGTGTTATAATAATGGAAACTAAAAGAGCATAACGAAATATAGCTCTGACTTCTAGAGGTATATTTTAAGTGGTAACGTAAAACATTGTATTATTTTTAAATGGATTTCTCCAGACAAAAAGTACGAACTTCTACTGGGGGTTATTGTTCCACATTTTGCGGATAGCAATCCAATGTTGAAATCATTGCTCAAGTATTTATTTAGGATCGCATCTTAACTATATCACCATCTATATCCAATAAATAATCTAATGATCACCTATGATACTGAAAATGCGCTGTTGTAAAAGGTAGCGATACAGCATGAAAAAAGATAAACTACAAGGCATATATATATATATATATATATATATATATATATAATATATCATAGAATTATGAGAATAACCTACTTATCGTGAATTCTCGATATATTGACTGATGTAGATATATGTTTGGTGATTTTGATGTAAAACCTATCTAGGATAAAACATAAATACTCTAGTTATGATGTGCTGGTGTATGACACGACACACAAGTGTGTACTACAGAAATGTAGGAACATTCTATACTGGACATTGTATTTGAAAACTATGAATTAAATATAAATTTCCTCACAAAAAAAAAGATACAACAAAAAAAAACCTATCTTGCTTTCAGTAGCTGGTGGATACCTAAAAGTTTTACACTGGTCACAGATAATTAAACTACGTACCTGTTCAACTTATTCTCAAACCAGTAGCGATCTCCGTTCCGGATCCTGTCAAACTGATCCTTGATCACATTCCGGAAGAGAGGTCCTGGACCTGAGGGAGTAAACTCCATGAGGCCTGCTGGGAAGACGTCCACGTCCTCCACGGTTCTGTAAGTCTTCATCAGTTTGTAAAACTCCTGAATGATAACCACAGGAGAATGTATCTCTTTCCTGAATCAGTACAGAGGGTGCCCTCCTCGCATAAAGTGCCAAATCCACTAAGGCGATTTTACATGCGAATTGGGGTTCGCAGACGTTTGCAGACGTTCACAGACGTTCGCATGGACATTCGAATGCCTTGCGACAATATCTAATATATTGAATATTATCGCATGGGATTCGCACAGTCGCACGGATCGCAGAAGCATTCGCTTGGTTGCCTTAGTGGATTTGGCGCATAAGATCTCAAGCGCCAGATCCACTAAGGCGACCAAGCGACTGCGTCTGCGATCCATGCGACTGTGCGAATCCCATGCGATGATATTCAATATATTGAATATTGTCGCAAGGTATTCGCATGTCCATGCGAACGATTGCAAATGTCTGCGAACCTAAATTCGCATCTAAAATCGCCTTAGCGGATCTGGCACTTCACACTCTCTAACCAGCCATTTACATTGGATGACTAAATACATGGCGACTGTAGATTGCCAAGACAGTGGTGGCAATGTCCACTGCAAAAGTCGTTGACCTCAGAATCACCTGACGATTTACACTGGCGATTATAATTTTCCACAGAATCACAGCCCGTGTTGACGACTAATTCAAGGCTGCTTGAAATGGTCGCCGGCATCAGAGTGTGACCAATAGTCGTGAGGTGGTGCCGAATTGTGTAACCTGATGTAATCAGACAGTCTACAGTCGCCATGTGCATGGCATTTACATTAGACAATTTCTGTCATTTTGCTGCTGAAAGTCGTCAGGCTGTGCAAAATGCCAGAATCATCTAGTGTAAACGCCGGGTAAGTGGTATTCTGTACAAGGTTCTCACTGCGCTCTATGGGAGAAGAATTCTTATCAAATTAGGATTAGAGCCATGAAAATCCACTGGCCTGCCTCCCGTGGTAAACATGTACATCAATGCAACCCAAAACTTCCTATGATCTCAATTATGCCACCTAGCAGGAATACTGTATACTTGGCACCCTAGTGGCTTTATTTGGACTAGAATACAGAATACCCCTTAGAGAGTGTGAGATCTTATGAGAGGGGTGCACCAGGCCTACTTCATTTAAGATTATTTACTATTCTACAATTGAATAGCAAGGATAGTGAGAAATCTTTTGAATGTTCATTGTTCGAATGTGTTCTCAGTAACCTGCTCATCATATAGGGCACGGCGTTTTTGCTAGTTCTGCCTATATCCACCAGGAAAGTGTAGAATAGCACCACTCCAGTCGGGTGGGGGACAACCACTATTATCTGCTGGCGTTCTCTCTAGATAATCCTGAGCCGAGGCTAATACCCTTGTATGGCAAACCAAAAAGAATTTTCTATATATATAATCCGTTGATAACTGGACCAGCCACCTGGTGTCTTGTTTGGCGTTGGAGGCAAGGTGGCCACCTCTCTAACACAATAGCTATGTGCCATATAGAAATGAAGAATTATGCCTCTCAATACTATTATAATTAGAGTGGTGGTGAAAGCGATGTCATAGCTACGAAGATAGTCCTGCCTTGGTTGTCTAGTAGCATTTATTCAAAGATTTATGACACTTTTTTCATCTCTTGTGGACAGGTTGAATCAAGATTCTACGTCAGTATGGAACTTCAAAAGGCGTGATGGTGGCAGAAGACATCCAAGAGGATAACGCTTTATGATTACTTAACTTGTTTAGAAAACTTGATATTGGTTCTAAAATACCTCATTACTTTGTATTCTATAAATATCATTTTATTATTTTGTGGTACATGGATGACGTACAAATGTGAATTTTTTCACTAAGTACTACATGGTGCCTAATGCATTTGTGATTCCAAGGTAAAAACAACCATTGTGATTATTTAATTTTAAGGTTATTTACTCTTAGAAACAGTATTATATTTAAGATATATACAAAGGCTTACGAAAGCAATTAGGCTGAGATTAAACTACAATATTGAACGAGACTTAGATAACAGGGTGTTGTCTTCTTATGACCTATAGAGATTACTAGGTGAGGGTGACATGTAGAAGCAGTGTGAGGTTAGATGCTAAATACAAGGCTAATTCTGTTCACTACTGATTCCTCTTACCGATGTGTGGTTGTCAACATTCAGCTGTAAGGTATGTGTATCAAAGTTATTAGAGCAGTGAGGATATACTTTAAAGTAGACTGAATGTACTCTAGCAGTTAATCATATCCGATATCATTTATAAAAGGGTCCCAACGAGGCCATAATAATCTAAATTCTTAAAGTGCCGCGTGGGGGGGGGGCATTGCTCCATGTGTTGCAGATCGCAGAATAGCGACCCAAAGTCTAAACCGTTACTCCTGATTCTTTGCGGATCGCATTATAACTATGTCCCCATCTATATTCAATTAAAAATCTAATGAACCTTGTGCCTATGTCACTGAAAATGTGCTGTTGTAAAGTGTAGCGAAACAACGTGAAAATAACAATACCACACGACACGATCCGATATTACTGGAGCAACACTTTTCCCACAACTCTAGGAGCAACTAACCCCTGTGGCGGTTTATTTCCAATAATGTTCTCCTGCTTTCATCTATCCCTGATTTATTCTACCGACGGAGATATTTTGAAGTACATATATTTAGACAGAACATTTCGAAACAAGACACAAAAGAGAAATAGGTATAGTAAGAGGAGGTTCCGATAAGATTATTATATCCCATATGTGAATATAATTTCCCTAGTATTTAAGGGAAAAATATAGTGATATTTGATAAATAGTGTAGTTGTAGACGTACATGCTTCTCTCTGTGGTAGAGCCAGGGGTTGATCTCCTTCCACTTTTTGATGGGCTGCAGACCGAGCCAGCGCCGGGCTGTGTTGTAGTCTGGTAGACCGTGATCGCGGCCCCGCATCAGCGACATCACAGCCAGGTCGTGACGGGAGTAGTGCAACGGCCCGAACGACTTGCCTGCAGATCACACAGACAGTTCAATCAGCAATACCTTCATAAGTCATTGCCCGTAAGACTTGCCTAAAGGTCAAACAGGCAGTTCAATCAGCAATAATTCTATAAGTCAGTGCCCAAAGGACTTGCCTGCAGATATCACAGGCAGTTCAATTAGCAATAACTTTACAAGTCAGTGCCCGTAAGACTTGCCTAAAGGTCATAAAGGCAGTTCAATCAGCAATAATACTATGAGTCAGGGCCCGATCGACTTGCCTGCAGATTACACTGGCAGTTCAATCAGCAATAACTTTACAAGTCAATGCTGTAAGACTTGCCTAAAGGTCATAAAGGCAGTTCAATCAGCAATAATTCTATAAGTCAGGGCGCAAACGACTTGCCTGCAGATTACACAGGCAGTTCAATCAGCAATAACTTTACAAGTCAGTGCCCGTAAGACTTGCCTAAAGGTCATATGGGCAGTTCAATCAGCAATAACTTAATCAGTCAGTGCACAAACGACTAGCCTGCAGTTCACACAGGCAGTTCAATTAGCAATAATTCTATAAGTCAGCGCCCGTACGACTTGCCTGCAGATTACACAGGCAGTTCAAATAGCAATAATTCTATAAGACAGTGCCCGAACGACTTGCCTACAGGTCACACAGGCAGTTCAATCAGCAATACCTTCATAAGTTTTTACTGCAGCACATTTTCAGTAACATAGGTGAAAGGTTGATTAGATTTTTAATCGAATATAGATGCTGATATAGTTATGATGCGATCTGCAATGAATCTGGAGCAACGGTTTTGACCTTGGGTTGCTATTCTGTGATCTGCAGAACGTGAAGCAAGGCCTGCCTGCTACGCTGTAACTTTACCTCTGAGGTCGCTGACCAGAATGTTGTCTTCCCTCTCAGCAATCTGTGACGTCATCCCCATCAGAATCTCCTCCAGGCTGTACTCTTTTAGTATTTCCTGAAAGGTCAAATCAAAACCCAATCATTTTACCAGAAGCTTGTAAATCGCAGCAGAAGGTGCACCCCTCTCATGAGATCTCACACTCTCTAAGTTGTATTCTGTACAAGGTTCTCATTGTGTTCTATTGGAGAAATCCACTGGCACACAGTATTCCCGCTAGGTGGCATCATTGAGAATCTTGGTTGCATTGATGTGCGTCTTTAGCATGGGAGGCAGGCCAGTGGATTTTCAAGGCTGTAAGCCTAGTTCGTTAAGAATTCTTCTCCCATAGAGCGTTGTGAGAGTACAGAATACGACTTGCACCCCTCTTATGAGAGGGGTGCACTATGATGGGTATGACTTACTTTGGCAGCTCCTATCGTTATACTATATCGTTATCACATGTATCTTTTAAAACCATAACAAAAGCCTTAATGGACTTTATGGCTGAAAAACTGAAAGGCAGAGTCACATAACTGGCCCAACAAATGTTCAGTTTATCTTCTATGTAATTGCCTATAGAAACACAGAGACTACAGTAGAACCCCGCGTAAGTGGACACCCTTTCGTTCCGGACCAAAGTGTCCGCTTACGCGGGGTGTCTGACAAATAGTATTGGATACAGATGAATAGTTTATAATGTGATCGAACAATCTATGTATGGTGTCTACATTCTGAAAAAACCCCATCCCTCAAAAATAAGATAAATAATAGAAAAAGAAAGAAAGAAAATAAATTAATCGATAAACATCAACTACACAATGTACCAAGACCAGAGATGTAATGTTCGAGACCTGAGATCTCCAGTAAGCGTTGCACAGTCTGAGGCCACGTTTGTCTCCAAACCTCCTGTAACGACACGTCGCATCCCTGTTAATAAAAAAGACCCACATGAGACAGAGTTATCCACGAGTTAAACATTCAACTACGATTTCAAAAATATGAAAAATCGCCTTTGTACCGAGGTATGAAGGAATGGGACATGCTAGATCCCTGCATACAAAAGCTTGAAACAGTAGTCTGTTTTAAGAAAGCCATAACTAAGATCATTGGCTAACCCCTAACTCAAATCAATGGTGTTCTCTAGCCTAGTGGTATTGAACATCAGAACTCTTTCCGTAACTCACGACCAATCTGTTATAAGAACCGCATTCTATATCCCTGGCCGAGAGGTAGGGATCGTAGAAACCCTTATTTAGATTGTGATCAACTCAAACTAAGGATTTCCAACCTAATGAACGCATTTAGTAGCTGACGAAATGATAATGAACGAAACTTAAACTGACGATGCCCATTTAACCCTCATTATTCTCATTTATCATCAATAACCTTTCATCTTTATTTCGATGTACCTATGAGTATATAATGGAATAAGAATGTACAACAGGAAGAACTGACCTAGGTCAGATGTTTGACAATAAACAAATAAAAAAAAAAAAAAAAAAAAAAAAAGTTACATAACATGAGAGGTCTCTACCTTATGAACTGACTTGCAGTGACTAGATATGTCTGGTAATTGAGAATTTATAGGATATCAAGTGCAACATTTTTGAGAAAACATTCATTTTTGAGTCTCCAAATTACTTTAAGATGCAGAATAAAACCATTGAGCATCATGAAGAATACTTTATTAGCCTCTAGTATATATGTTATTACATGTTGATTTATATTGATTTAACGTCTATTCTATCCATTTTTGAAAATACTACGGTCAAATGGTCAAAAGGCATCCTATTTTAACTACTGCAAAATCCATATATTGATTTGTCATCTAATGTGTCCATTTTGGAATGGCAAAATGGCATGCTGTTATAACTACTGCAACATCCATGATAATGCCGTAACGTTTTACTCACTTACTACACCAAAGCATAATAACATATAGGTTTTACAGCACCAACACATGGTAATAATGTCCTAAGCACAATGCACATCTACCGATTTCAGAACATTGATATACCTTTGTCGGCGACAAAGGAACGGTACTTTGTCTCAGGCGAGGCATCCTAACGGAGTTAGCCCTAGTCGGTAGATGTAGGACAGCTAGACAACGGTCAACTACCAATTAGTTAACCCCCTTGAGATGTCCTTTTGTCACCTATGGGTTCTGGGTAAATGTTCCTTAAATGCTCGCCAACAGTTTATTATCATGTTGATATATCCAGTCAGCAACAACGGAACATTAGAACGGTTTCCATAATTTGCGTGTGAGAAATTCACCAACAACTATACGATTTGGGAACTAATCGTTCAACCCCAAATTGGTAGATGTGCAGTGGATTTTTGACAAATTGACCAGGAATTATAGAGATGAAGTGAAGCGGTAGACGTACCTGAGGTAGAGACCGGGAGGCACCATGGTGTGACCAAAGCGGAAGGCGGCCGCCTCGAAGAGGGCACTGATACCGGGATGTACATGAGGCTTGTATCCTGTCAGGAAATAACACAATGATTAACAATATATATGTAATTATACATAGTCTAAGAAAATATCTTCAAAAGAGGTTATAACAACACAAATACATCGAGAACGTTGAATAGTACACATTTAGCAACGTTGGAGAGTCATATGTAATTTGGTCATTCTCAGCAAATTCACGGAATAAATAAACGAGCTTCGCTCATTAGAAAAAAGTAATTCCATATCTTTAACTGGAGATGTAACATGTATGAGAATAAAGCAGAAACCAACAAGTTTAGGTCAAAGTCATCATTCAAACAAGTTGGAAACAACTTTTACCAAAACGAGTCACTTTCTGTATTTATCTCACCCCTGTACATACTAAAAGAATGGAAAACACATTAGACCATGGAGAACGGACTGTTATACTCATGGGGGCATGGAGAAAAAGTTACCAATATTAGGCCTATGAGACAAAAAAAATCCTATTGCGTCCTTCTCTTTAAAATTGCCAATCGTCAAAAGAATGTAATACAGAGGAAATAAAGGAGAAACTAACTAGTTTTGGTCAAAGTTGTTGTTCTCCAATAGCTAGATGCGGAGTGGCATGAACGAAGCAACAGCCGAGTGAATATCATGTATACATCAGAACAAATTGGACCAAAACGAGTTGTTTATTTTTCTCACCCCAACATGCACTGAAGGAATGGCTGTTGCACATGATTTATAGACCATGGTGAACAGACTAAAATACTTGTAGGGGCATAGAGGACGAGTTCCCAATGTTAATCTTATAAGACGAAAATACCAGGGGTGACATAAAACAGTATCTATGCGTTGCGCCACACACTATCTGATAATGGCATATGCAGACCTTATCGATAATCTGTTTCAATACGAACGAAAGTGGAATTTGATACACCACTCCTTCAGAAGTTAACAACATAAATTATCGGAAAGTTCAATCACCATAGACATGAAAAACTTACCTGAGTATTCAGGCATCTGCTCCTTGAGCAGTTCGGGGAGCCACTCATAGTATATGATGTTCTGCAAGAGGAGGGCAAAGAAATATTTGAATATCTTCATCAACATCAACCATACCTGGCGTTTACACTAGACGATTATTATTTTGTTTCTTTCTTTTTATTCAAGAAAAATAGATATTACAGGCAGTCTGTTTTGCGTGCCTTATCTCGGGCAGGTACACTTCACAGGTATAAATAAACTACCCAGACCCAGAGGATCTATACATGATTAACAAAATATGATAGTAATTATGGGTAATAATGGAATGAGATGAAATAGAAGATACACACATCCATATTCATCATCAGGTGTCTACCTCCAACAGGATCTTACTTTTTGGCCTAACATAGTTTTGTAGGAGTACAGTGAAAGTGTGTCTTGGATATCAGTAGGCAGGTTGTTCTACTATATTATTGGTGACAATATCTGACAGTTTCCTGCTTTAAAATCTAAAAATCGTTCAGTATAAACGCAAAGTGTGTGGTGACTGCAGATTTTCTGGTTACATCAGACTATGCAATATGGCAGCACTTGACAACTATTGGACTCACTCTGATGCCGGAAACTTTTTCAAACCGACTTAAAAAGTAGTCTTCATTTTGATTTTATCCACGTTTCATCCGTTATTTTTGTTCAGTATTCATAACAACGAAAAGAAACCATTGAAGGTCTTAACTCATAAAGCTAACTCGTAAAGCCTGAAAAGATTCTGAGGCACGTTCAGTACAAATAAATTCTATACAGAAAATACCTGCACTTTATATTTTAACTTTAATAATGGAAATAAAGGCTGTTTAAACAAAAATAAATAAATAAAGGAAAACTGGATGAGAGTGTGGGTGTACCTGTAGCGTGGCGATGACGAGGCGGCGAGCCTTTCTGTAGATCTTCTCGTCACTCCACTCCGGGTTCGCCTTCTGAATCCGACGCGCCACCTGGTTGTGGTAGCGGAACCAGACGATGGCCAGCGCCGTCAGTGCCGGCGTCTGGTGGGAATGTTTGTCGCCGAACACTGCGGAGATGAAGCATGGCAAGTTAGCCTAATATCGCCCAGTTCAGGACACGTCTTTTGTACATAGGTGGTGTTTATTTAGACTTTCGTGGTTACATCAAAATGATGGTTGGTATTTTTCCATCGACGGGTAAGAGTGTGTCTTTAGTTTTTACCTCATATTTTGAGAATCTCTAGGATAATGCGTGTTTTAAATATTTGTAGATTGGAAAGTATATGTCTATGACACAGTTCAATGATAATATAAATATTGTTATTATTATATTAGACTAATCAAGGACAAAGAATGCATATATATATATATATATATATATATATATATATATATATATATATATATATATATATATATATGTGTGTGTGTGTGTGTGTGTGTGTGTGTGTATGTGTGTGTATGTATATATGAATATACATATATAAATATATAATATAGTCTAAAATGATAATCTGCTGATAGTAATAAACATTTCACATGGTTACCAAACCAAACTAAACGTTAAATTTAGTAAGATTGAGGAATTAGATGTCTTTTTTGTTTTACAACTAGCTGTTATTTTCTATGCGACGTGTGCGCGATGACGGTATGTGTCAACTCCTTGGAGCTTATACGCTCGCTTCTGAAACCAGTCCATATTGTGTATTTCGTAGAAACTGAACGAAAGTTAATAATGTTAGTGTATATTGCACGACGGGCAGGTCGCGAATTACTGCCGACCTGACCCGAGTCTGATAAACACTAACACTACTGACTCTAGTTCAGTTTAGTATTTATCCTACCCCGCCTTCAATAATTCCTTTGTTACCCCCGTGCAATAAATAACACTTTACTGCATGCTCCGAATATAGTAACCCAATGTTAAGCGTATGGCATTTGTTTTTTAGGGGTAGGATAAAAACTATAGACCCTATTGAGGTATCCCATAATTCAGTCTGTGTACAAGTTCCGGTGGTCGCTGGTTGCCGACGTTGTATGGTGATAAACCATAACCCACAGTTTTTAATGGTTATTAACAATATTCAAACTGGAAATCCAATGTCAGAAATGGAAATTTCAGCTATTTCTACTTAAAATTCCGAAGTTATATTCAGGGTCTCCAAATATAATTGTGTAAACTGTGGTTCATGTGGTCGTGGTGTGCCCAGTCAGTTGTGAGCGGAACTTGTATTTACCCTGGGCGATATTAGGGAGTTAAGTAACCTCTGGAGGGCGTATGGCATCACTCCATGATAAATAAAAGATATTTTTTAAAACTCACTCCACAGTTTGGCTGGGTCGGAGAGCGTGTGTTTGGTGGGGCTGGGGAAGTTGTCCAGCGGCAGGCCGATAGAGTTGAGCGCCGGGAAGTCGCGGGTGGTGTTGAGGGTGATCAGCTGGCCTCCCGTGAATGCCCGTAGACAGTTGGCCCACACGTCACTGTGACCGTAGATGAAGTTACCGTCAATCCACGTCGTCACGTCATTTATCTGGGAAAATAATAATAAATTTATTTGTTCTGAAAATGTGTCGAGGATGACCAAATTACATGTGACTATCACTGCATGAACACCATCATTTTACATATGAATGTGCCGGCGTATATAAGTAAGTATTTTGCGTATACAAGGTCGTCCTATCCCCTGTGTATACACCTCATCTGTAGGCGTATATAAGCGTCCAGTAAAGAGGGCTTCACTGAGAGCGGGCGGGGGGTGGCGGGGGGGGGGGGGGCTGGGGGAGGGTTTCCTACCGAGGACACCTGATTTTTTTTTTTTAATTTGCAGCAAAATTCACCAAGATTGGTGGTCTTCCATTTTGCTTCCTTATACATATGTTCTCGTAGGATATAGAACCTACATGTGATTTTGAAATACCTTACAATACAAATTACATAAATGTAAATTATGCATTGTGAATTATAAATTGTATAATGAGATGATAGTGAGATGAATGAATAGGTAATACTCTGCCTCCACCTACTGATTAAATTATCTCACACCACGTGAATCAATAAAATAGATTTTTCTGTATTTGGCTTATCCCTATACATTTCTTCTACAAGAGTTGTAGATGACTGGTTTAGATTTTAAGATTTTCTTGAACATTTCTTTTGACTTTTGACCTTTGACTCTGTTTAGGCCACAGAGTGATTACTAGTTCCGCTATCATCCGCCTGAAAAATATAAGATAGCGCCGCTGTATCCGGCGGGGGGGGGGGGCAGCCACTGTTATCAGTTGTTATAATCTATAGATGATATTGAGACAAGGCCAAAATTCCTCTATGGCAAGCCTATAAAGATATATATTGGATAAAATCCATTGATAATTGGTCCCGCCGCCTGGTGTTTTGAATGGCATCAAATGAATGTCTCCATAGCACAATAGCTATGTGCCCTATAGCAGCTACAATCCTATTTCTGTATGAAGAAGTTGAACATTCGAGCGACTGCAATACTAGAGGGAAACTATGTTCTGGTGAGCAAAAGTTCAAAGTTACGAGGTGGAGACCAGAAAAATTACTGCCCAAGCTGTCAGCCACGGGCAGTAATTTTTCCGGTCCTCATTGAGTAACTTTGAGTTTTGCTTACCGGTACTTGGTTTCCCTATTCCTATATACCTTCAAAAATCAATAAAAATTGTTATTTCTTTACCTATAACAGCCCCAAGAAAAATGGCCGCCCTTATTGAGTAACTGCAACAGTTATGTTTTTGTCCCAGCGCTCTTTATATCACGTGGTCAGCCCAAGAGGAAAACATCAGCCCTGCACGAAAACGTTACCCTCACTACATAACTCATAATTACTGCACCCCCAGCAGCGGTATGTAATTATAGAGTGTTCGGATATGGGTATATATAGGAATAGGTTTATACTGGGCCACGGTGGGCCACGACGGCCACGACGGCCACGGCAGCCACATTTCGGCGACCCATGGAGCCCTGTAGAGCACCGTGGACACAAACGTGAGGGACAAGTGAATATCCTCATTACATATACACCTGTGCATGTCAGTCCTATACGGCATATAGCCTATGAGCTATGGGGGCTGCCATGACGCCCCCCGAGTAGGAGTTCTTCACTAATGGAGGTGAAAAAGTAGGTGTTCTTCACTAATGGAGGTGCAAAAGAAGTGAGTGATAATTGGGAAGTGTCACAATTCTAGCCTTGCTTACATACATATTTAAAAGTGTTCCATGTGAAAAACATCATGTCCTGGGTTTAATCATTATCTTATCCTACTCTGGGATGGGTGTAGAGAGTCAAGAGAATTTTGGTAAAACAATGAAAGGCAGTTGAATTTTGTAAGAACAAAGAGCTAGAATATAGATCTGTCCCCCGAAGGGACCTGCCATACTACTAGCCACCTAGTGACTGCTTCCTGAATTACCAATGGCTCTGTCCCCTATACTTTCTAACCTATATTCAGTGTATCATAAGTATAGCCTATTGCGCAGTGGTAAAAAATATAATGTACAGACTAGTCTGATATGTACGGGCCGCTTTGCCACTGCGTCCCTTTTTTAATTCAGTATTAAGACATAAAATTCACACATGTAGGGCGTTCTTCCATGTAGCCAGAACAAGACAAACAAATATATATATATATATATATATATATATATATATAGTTATATATATATATATATATATATATATATATATATATATTATATATATATATATATATATATATATACAGGACACACTGGACAATATAAGTTGCTTATGGCAGCTAGTTTCTAGTGAGGTATCAGAATACGTTTAAGTTGTATATCTAAAAGTCTTGGTCTGGTTAGCAGGAGACCTTTTACATTTATTTTAATTAATGTAGGAGGGATCGGCAATGATTTATATGGACCAAACGAGCAAAAAAAGAAAAGAATTCGAATAAGAATGTAGGAAGAAATTATACGGATAATATCTTTATAATATCTTATACGCAATATCTTTATAAGTATATTTAAAGTATCTTTTTTTCAAATATAAAGACACAGATATGAAACTAAGAGAAGGACTACTTGTCAAAGTTGACGTTGCAGGGTCGTATAAGCACGCGTATATCTCATTTAATAAACATCTTCATAGAGGAAACTTTTCGTTAAACCCCATAGGGCTTCTCTAGCATTTTACAGGCTATTGCATGGAGTTTAGGATTTAGTAAATATTGCTCTCTTCCATCAGAAGATTTTAATGATTAGAGACAGAAATGATTAACTAAAAGAAAAATAACGGTAGATATCCAGATGTGGTTCTCATACAGTACTGGGGAACCGCGATCAAGGTGACTTAAAGGGTGCGTCCACCAACCACGACAAGGCTTCGACAAGTGCCGACATTAAAGTTCCAATCGCAGCCTTGTCGCAGCCTTGTCGTGAGAAGAGCATTGTCGGGACAGCGGTGTCGGGGCGTGTCGTAGACGTTGCCGGTTTCCGTAAAAAATGCGCCCATGGTTCCGACACACTACGACAGTGATATCGAGGAAACCACAACACTCCACGACAAAGGTACAGTCGTAGCAAAAATCGAACATGTTCGATATTGTCGTGGTCTTGTCGGAGGGCCTCCGACAGGCCCCCGACAAGCTTTGTGTCGCAGCCTGTCGGGGCCTTGTCGTAGCCTCTTGTCGGGAACTATGTTCCACCAACCACGACAAGGCTACGACAGGCCTTCCAATCGTAGAGCTGTCGTGGACCTTGTCGGAAAGCCGTTGTCACAGCCTTGTCGTGGTTGGTGGACGCACCCTCTTAAACGAAGCTTTGAACATTGAAAAATGCGCTGAGATCAGTATGTATTTATAAATTGACTACAAGGACAATCTCAGTTAAGTACAAGATTTACAAGTTATCTGATTCAGAAAAAAAACATCATCATAGATCAGCATAGATCGGATATATTATCGCACCCCGGTATTTTTGTCCATAGGCTTAACGTTAGGAACTCGTACTCCATGGCCGTAAAAGTATTGTACCCAATACTCAATGGCTAATTTGGTGAGTTATTCCAGCAATAAATGATGTTTTACGGTGATATAAAATCAGAAACCTACTCGATGAGAAAAACTTGGTCCGTACTCCACCTCGTTTGACCGCAGAGTAATTCACTCAGTTTCGCTTCGTGGATTACTTCGCAGTCAAACACGATGAAATATGAAGGAGAAGGGGGGGGGAAGGTTGGCACTCGGGTAAATGAATCTTAGTGTATAGCTGCGTTGTATTCGCATGGTTCCGCATGGTTATAGCCAGTGATATGCTCCAGTTTGTCACCTTTGGTATTTTTTTTTTTTTTTAATTCAGGAAGCAAATACATTCACCCAGGTGGGCGTTTTTACATGCATTTGCATCAACAATACATACAATAATTTACTTTTAAGCAAATTGAGCAACAAATAACAAGTGGTACAGGACAATACATGACAAACAGGACAAGAAACAATTGGACCATTATTTCTATTAGTGCGTACATATTAAACACTGGACGAAGTTGGACTGAGACGGGCTGACTGGCCGCACTAAAAGAAGATTTTTCATCTTACCAATAGTGATCATTTCTCAAAAGATATTCCTTTAAAATTATTTTATAATAAGACTTATCCGATGTTATTTGGAGGCCTTTGGGTAACTCGTTCCATATCAATATACCTAGGTATAACGGCGAGTTTCTAAATCTTTCTGTTTTCGGGTAGTCGTGTTTTATGACAACTTTATCATTTCCCCTTGTTCTAACGATCCCTATCATAAAGTTTTCGGTGTCATTTGACCACCATCTAATATGCATCAACAAATGTAAAACTCGTCTATATCGTAGCGGTCTTATTTTGCACTCACTATACAAATCGTCAACAGCGTAATCTCTAATCCGATAAACACCCTGCGTGGATCTCATGCAGTGATTAAAGGCAACATCTAAGGCATTTTGGTATCTCTTGGAACATCCTGTGAATACGAAGTCCACGTAATCGAAAATTGGCATTGACATTTAAGTAGGAAATTAGGACAAGATACGTTATACGTTTGTTAATGGTAAGTTGCTGGGTGCTCGGTCATTATCTTAGATATATGTCATTATGTCTGGATAGCGCCAGATATACAGATCCATTAATTAAAGGCATATCGGACAATTTGGCTTGAAAATTAAAACCCATGTCATTTTCCCGAATATTTTATATGATGATCTCCAAGTGATGTGGAACACATATCTAACCTAAAAGTGGGGGGTCACCGTGCTAGTTTTTGATTTATAGAGCAATGTTATGATAATATTTGCATGATTTACATTTATATACGAATATATAGTAATTCTAAAAAGTATTTTTTCACTTAGTAAAACCCATGTCATTTTCCTCAAATTTTCACAGAATATAGTACATATATAGTACTACTTATGTATGCTTTAAAATCATAGGTCACCATCCTTGTTTTTGAAGGAATTGAAGAAAACCATATTTTTCAGTTCATTTCCTATGTAAATCATGCAAATGTAAATTTGCTTATTTTACCTATTAATATTGGATAAACTGGACAAAATGTTAGATTTACTCATGTAGAATTAGAATAAATACCAAGAAACCATTTTTGACTAATAATTGACATTATTTAAAAATCACCAGGTGGCGCCACTGTGAATTGTAGGATATGCCTTTAAATCTGTGTTTACAAAGAAAAACCTTTCCCATACCCCCCTGCCCCCCCCCCCCCCCACCCACCCCCACCCTGGAGTTGTTGGGAGGTACATGGATGTCTTGCCGTAGAGTTGTTGAGTAGAAGCCTTGACCCCGTTTCAAGTAAGGGGATGCGTCCACCAACCACGACAAGGCTGCGACAACGGCTTTCCGACAGGGTCCACGACAGCTCTACGATTGGAAGCCTTGTCGTAGCCTTGTCGTGGTTGGTGGACCACAGTTCCCGACAAGAGGCTATGACAAGGCCACGACAGGCTGCGACATGAAGCTTGTCGGGGGCCTGTCGGGGGCCTTCCGACAAGGTTACGAGAAAATCGAACATGTTCGATTTTGGAGCCGTGTCGTGGCGTGTCGTGGCGTGTCGGGAGGTTGTCGCAGAGGTCTACGATAGAATATTTAGGTGGAGCGTGGACGTCCCGACAGGCTGCGACAAGGGGTCACGACAGCCCCCCTTCTCACGACAAGGCTGCGACAAGGCTGCGATTGGAACTTTCTTGTCGGCGCGTGTCGCAGCCCTGTCGTGGTTGGTGGACGCATCCCCTAATAATTCATGTTGATGTAGGAAAGACGTCGTGATCGCTTGAGCTACTGCTGGTATGTGACTAGATCCTCTCTGCTGTCATGTTCAGACTGAACATAAAATAAAGAACCAGCCACACAGAGACCGGGGACCTATTTGGAAAACTTTTTTCCACAATAATTCATGTTGAGTATAATGATTCGCGTTCTAGTTTTTCCAGCTGGGGAATGTGGTAATTTTTTTTATAAAATTCCTTTATTCATACTGGCCTGCGCTCGTCACAGGATGGTTGGTTTTTTCATGCCTAGCCAGTTTAACTTACAAATGTCTCATAAATCTATCGCCATTTGAGTGATAAACTGTAGGAACCTCAGCACATTTCGAGAGAGATTGTTTGAATATAGGTCAACCAATGGTTCCAGCATACTGCAAAATCACTATCCCTTCAATATTTGCGTACTGCTGACTGTGATACTAGGAAAGGAGCAGAGGGCCAGTGTCTCTGTGTCTTAGGAGCATAACCCGCTGACCATGACCAATCACCACGATCAAAATACCAGATTGACCTACTGGTGCTTAACATATTTGAATCCTAGACACAGGCAGTTGAAGAAACAGTGATCTTGATGAGATTTCCTCTGTCAAGATGAAGCTGAAGGAGGTTGCAAATAAGCTGGCCCTATCCTCAATAAGGCCCGTTTTCATTGGAAGTCAAAAAGGGTGTTAAATTGTTTAGTTCTCCTAAAAGCCCAATTCCATTTTGCTTCAGCAGTGCTAAGGGTCCGTCGGTGATTCCTGAATGTAGATCGGTGATGGCCAATAGAAACGGGCTTTTACGAGAACTAAAAAGTCTGCACATTTTTCGTCGGCCAATGGAAACGAGCCGATACTATGATCCAGAATTAGTTGTCCTTGCATGGGAGAAAAGGCAATGTCATGTTCTGGCCAAAGGCTAGTTCATTGTTTCCTTATGTTTGTATATAATCTGTACATTGTATTGCTATGTCTCTTGTTTGTAATAAGTACTCTTTATTGTATTGTTTTTGCTCATCAACCTGTTTGTACCCTGTCCTGTCAATCGGCATGTTATTTAAGTGTGATTGTGATGTTGTTATTAAAACCAAAAAATACAAAAATAGAGCAAGCTCATGCAATAAGAGTAAGGTGATCATGTAATCCATATTAAATACCAGTCAAAGAATCAATCACCATTACAAGGATAATATGCAAACTAAGGTTATCAGCATATTGAAAACTCAGCTAGAGTTTCTATTTGAACTGAAGTACTACGAAATATAGAAATCTTTTATGGATAGTCTCAAATTTGTACTACACGGGATTAACACATGTAAACTACGAGGGAAAGTCACATGTACAATACGAGGGATAGTCACGTCACATGTAAACTATTAGGGATAGTCACATATACAATACGAGGGATAATCACATGTAAACTACGAGGGATAGTCACATGTACACTACGAGGGATAGTCACATGTAAACAACGAGGGATAGTCACATGTACACTACGAGGGATAGTCACATGTAAAGTACAAGGCATAGTCACATGTAAACAACGAGGGATAGTCACATGTAAACAACGAGGGATAGTCACATGTAAACTACGAGGGAAAGTCACATGTACAACACACTCTGTGAAAGGAATAATGAAACAAAAAGAGCTCAAATCTAAAAAAAAAAAAAAAGGAGCAAATAAACAAGCACCAAACTGAAATTACATGGGAATCAGATAATGACTTTTGTACGAATACCACGTGATGACGTAGATGCTTCATCACACAGAAACCAAATGAATACTGGCTGGTAGAGGTTGACATGACCTTACCGGTTTGCGGGGGTTGTTTGGCGACTGGCCCGTCTCCTTGTTGTAGCCCGAGCGCATGAAGGGCATGGAGGGCCCGGAGGAGTTGCCGAAGTCAGGGTCGCCGTCCGGAACTTCCACCTTGAGCAGCTCCACGGGACAGGAGGAGTCTGAGGCGTGCACCAACTCGTAGGCCACCAGCTGACCTGCAGTGACACACACACAGTCAACCTCTCACCCAAAGTGTCATAATCAGCAACTAAAGGGGTGAATCCACCAGGCCGATTTCTCACCCGGTCAATTGTTCCTGGGCCCTTAAGAGGAAGCTCACGTATTGTAATTCATTTAATTCTGATAATAATAGTTTAATAAATGACCATTTTCAAAGATTTGAGAAATTCTAGGGCATCCGATAATAATCGGTGATTGTATGGCTATGGAATCGGCTACCGTCGGTCCAGTGGAACCCCCCCCCCCTTTACAAGGCCCTTTTCCATTGGCCGTGTAGATTTTTTCTGTTATCCTTAGGCCCGGCGTCCACCTACTATGATATGGCTCCGATATGGTCTATGATGCGCATCTCGATAAAAAATCAAAATCGCATTGGAAGGTCACCTACTATTGGGGCAGTTTACCACGTTTCTGTGATTAGACACCTATAAAAAACCCTTACAATGCGTGTTATCCTAAGGCCCAGCGTCCACCTACTACGATATGGCTTTGAAATGGTCTACGATGCACATCCCGATAAAAAAATCAAAATCGCGTTGGAAGGTCACCAACTATCGGGGCAGTTTATCACGTTTCTGAGATTAGACACCTATAAAAAACCCTTACAATGCGTGGTGGATTGGCATGTCTAGACAAATGCCTACGATTTTGCACCTTCCCGATATGTCTCCGATATTCGCTTTTTGTATCGGTGCCATATCGGTAGGTCTAAATTTCTATCGTAGTAGGTGGAAGCCAGGCCTAATAGCCTATTCACATTTTGCGTCAGAAGTGCAAAAGGTTCGTCGGTGGATCCTGCTGTATATCGGTGATGGCAAATGGAAGTAGGACATTAGGAGAACACACACAAAATCTACACTGTTTTTGTCAGTCAATGGAAACGGGCCTATGTAGAACTGGATCGAGAATTGTATGAATTCATATGCAATACATCAAGACATGGAGGCAAAGCCGAGTGACGATTACACCCTTTTCGCTATCATTGCTGTGCCGTTCACTGACATCCATTGCTGGCATACTACTATACCTTTGATATCTGGAATAGAGTTTTAATGGCCTGTTCACACTGTGCGTTTTTAGGGACATAGGTACGCCCAGTCTCAGATTGGGCTTACCTATGTTCCCTCGGGTGCGCAATGCGGCATAACATACAAGTGTCCTGCTAGTCTGAGACTGGATATACCCAGTACGCCCAGTCACAGACTGGAGGTACCTCCAGTGACACCCAGTCAATGTCTCACCAAAAGCATCATGATACCTGGCGTTTACACTAGACGACTGAATATATGGCGACTGCAGATTGTCAAGGCAATGGTTGTCAGGTGGTGACAATGTCCACTGCAAAAGTTGTTGACCTCAGAATGTATCTGAGTGTTTACACTGATGACTATAAGTTTTTACAGAATTGCCGCCCATCTAGGCGACTAATTCAAGCCCGCTTGAAATAGTTGCAGGCATCAGAGCATGTCCCATAGTCATCAGGTGGTGCATAATTGTATAATCTTATGTAGCCAGATGAGCTACAGTCGCCGCACCCTTGGTGTTTACATTAGACAATTTCTAGCTTTTTCCTTCTGAAAGTCATCAGACGGTGCAAAATGCCAGAATCGCCAGCCAGAATCTTCTAGTGTAAATGCCAGGTTAGGGACCTTACATATAACTGGATCGAGAATCGTATGAATTACACAATACAATAGACATCGAGGCAAAGCCGAGTGACGATTACACACACCTCGCAATCATCTCGAATATTCTTAATGGCCAGTTCACACTCTGCGTTTTTAAGTACATAGTTATGCCCAGTCTGAGTCTGCGACACAGTACACCAAGTCTCAGACTGGGTGTACCTTCGATACGCCCAGTCACAAGCGTTTTTGAATATCAAACATGTTTGATATTTGGTACCGCTAGTCTGAGACTAGACGTACTGATGTACCTAAAGATGCAAGCACTCCAGTCACAAGGTGGGGGGATAGTTCAACTCCAGTTAATATTGTGCAACTTGGGGGGCTTGCGAGCTGGTACCGCCAGTCGCGAGGGTGCAAAGCACAAGGAACGTACCACACAGTGTGAACTGCATTTCCTTGCACTGAAGGTACATGGGGTACGCCCAGTCGCAAGGAATATGTAACGTCCGCTTGTAAGCCCCCCCCCCCCCTCCCCGTCGCACAGTATGAACTGGCCTTTAACGAAAGCAGTCGATTCCTTGCACCTTTTTTATTTCAAGAAGCACAAAGATTACATTCTCTTCTTGTGTCCACAGACAATAATCGATAGTTTCGTGGACAGGCGGCCGTAAACAACGAGAGGTGGACGCACAGTGATACACGAGCCCAAGCGAGTCTATTACGACGTCAGCCTCGAGTAGTTTACCAAGCCGTATGTCCACATAACCATTGTTTGTTGCATTTATTATCCATCTTAATGGATGAATCAACTCCAGTATTTGCCATATTTGAGTGTAAAACAATAGGGCCTTTTTCTTTGCTCTATAGCACAAAGGGACTATTTTTCCCGTATATCATGGCTTTGAGGCCGTATATCACAGATTTAAATCTATATACCACAGTTATGGCATCCGACATGTTTTATATAATGGGTCGTGGTTTACTGAGTCCCCATACATTTTCAATAGGGTCTTTGTATACGATGGATACCATAGTTTCATATATATATGGAAATACTTCACCTACCGAAGAAGACGAACATGGTGGTGAGGTTGCGGTAGGAGGGCAGGCCGCTCGGCCCCTGGAATACCTGATTACTGATGAGTCTGGCGTTAGGACGTCGGTCACCGGCGGGCTGATACGTCATGTCACTGTATGCGGGTGGTACGCGGTATATGATAGATTCACCTGTAGGGAGATACGATATATCACTGTATGCGGGTGGTACGCGGTATATGAGAGATTCACCTGTAGGTAGATACGATATATCACTGTATGCGGGTGGTACGTGGTATATGATAGATTCACCTGCAGGGAGATACGATATGTCATTGTATGCGGGTGGTACGCGGTATATAATAGATTCACCTGCAGGGAGATACGATATATCACTGTATGCGGGTGGTACGCGGTATATAATAGATTTACCTGCAGGGAGATACGATATGTCACTGTATGCGGGTGGTATGCGGTATATGATAGATTCACCTGCAGGGAGATACGATATGTCATTGTATGCAGGTGGTATGCGGTATATGATAGATTCACCTGTAGGGAGATACGATATATCACTGTATGCGGGTGGTACGCGGTATATGGTAGATTCACCTGTAGGGAGATACGATATATCACTGTATGCGGGTGGTACGCGGTATATGATAGATTCACCTGCAGGGAGATACGATATGTCATTGTATGCAGGTGGTACGCGGTATATAATAGATTCACCTGTAGGGAGATACGATATATCACTGTATGCAGGTGGTACGCGGTATATGATAGATTCACCTGTAGGGAGATACGATATGTCACTGTATGCAGGTTGTACGCGGTATATCATAGATTCACCTGTAGGGAGATACGATATATCACTGTATGCAGGTGGTACGCGGTATATGATAGATTCACCTGTAGGGAGATACGATATGTCACTGTATGCGGGTGGTACGCGGTATATGATAGATTCACCTGTAGGGAGATACGATATGTCACTGTATGCGGGTGGTACGCGGTATATGATAGATTCACCTGTAGGGAGATACGATATATCACTGTATGCAGGTGGTACGCGGTATATGATAGATTCACCTGTGGGGAGATATGATATGTCACTGTATGCAGGTGGTAAGCGGTATATGATAAATTCACCTGTAGGGAGATACGATATGTCACTGTATGCAGGTGGTACGCAGTATATGATAGATTCACCTGTAGGGAGATACGATATGTCACTGTATGCAGGTGCTACGCTGTATATGATAGATTTACCTGCAGGGAGATAGGATATGTCACTGTATGAGGGTGGTATGCGGTATATGATAGATTCACCTCTAGGGAGATACGATATGTTACTGTATGTGGGTGGTATGCGGTATATGATATATTCACCTGTAGGGAGATACGATATATCACTGTATGGAGGTGGTACGCGGTATATGATAGATTCACCTGTAGGGAGATACGATATGTCACTGTATGAGGGTGGTATGCGGTATATGATAGATTCACCTCTAGGGAGATAAGATATGTTACTGCATGTGGGTGGTATGCGGTATATGATAGATTCACCTGTAGGGAGATACGATATATCACTGTATGGAGGTGGTACGCAGTATATGATAGATTCACCTGTAGGGAGATACGATATGTCACTGTATGAGGGTGGTATGCGGTATATGATAGATTCACCTCTAGGGAGATACGATATGTCACTGTATGAGGGTGGTATGCGGTATATGATAGATTCACCTCTAGGGAGATACGATATGTTACTGTATGAGGGTGGTATGCGGTATATGATAGATTCACCTGTAGGGAGATACGATATATCACTGTATGCAGGTGGTACGCGGTATATGATAGATTCACCTGTAGGGAGATACGATATGTCACTGTATGCAGGTGGTACGCGGTATATGATAGATTCACCTGCAGGGAGATACGATATGTCACTGTATGCAGGTGGTACGTGGTATATGATAGATTCACCTGTAGGGAGATACGATATGCCACTGTATGCGGGTGGTACGCGGTATATGATAGATTCACCTGTAGGGAGATACGATATGCCACTGTATGTGGGTGGTACGCGGTATATGATAGATTCACCTGTAGGGAGATACGATATGTCACTGTATGCAGGTGGTACGCGGTATATGATAGATTCACCTGTAGGGAGATACGATATGCCACTGTATGTGGGTGGTACGCGGTATATGATAGATTCACCTGTAGGGAGATACGATATGTCACTGTATGCAGGTGGTACGCGGTATATGTTAGATTTACCTCCTGGGAGATACGAAATCAACAAGAAAGGTCACATACATTTTTGTTATGATTGTTTTTCTTGTGAGTTGTCTTTGTGGAATGATATCAAGAAGCAGAGCTGAGTGATATCTGTGGTGTGAGACAACTGTGTAAACAATTAAATGAGATTGAGTGATGTTTAGGTTTTATCCTACCCGTCACACGTTTTTAAAAAAACTTATTTGGAAGTAGAATAAATCCAAGTAACAGCTGTTGATTGATAATTGAAAATACCGGTACTTAAAAATCACCACTTGGCGCCACTGTGAATTGTAGGAAATGCCTTTAAGTTATATTTTGTACACTTACCCACAGAACCCCAGCTGGGGTTGGCCAGATTGTTGTACCAGCCATCAAACCGCTGACGTGTGTACGCAAAGGCTGAAAGATCAAATAATACAATCATACAGCGCTAAAAATGAACAAGGACATCTTAAAGACATTTTCCATTGGCCGATTTCCTGTCACCGATCTGCAGTCAGGAACAATGAACTTTTGGCACTGCTGACCGAAAATTGGTCAATCGAAACGACCCAGCTCATGAAGTGACCCACAACTTTTTTCTCCTTAGATCATGCAATGTGGCACCACCCACCACGGAGTGAAAGCTTGGTCACTGAGTGAAATATACTACCCTCATCTATTTTTCGATACCAATGCACAGTTGGTGGTACCACCAACAGACTTTCTGTGTAACTCAAAAAATCTCCATCATTTTCGGCGGCCAATGGAAATGGGTCTTATAAGCCATTTTCCACTGGCCGACTATTAAGCATTGCTCTGCAGTCGGGAACCACCGATGCCGGATCGGTGAATGGAAACAGACATGTAGAGAAGTGTTCACTCATTAATTGTGCATAGATTATGCGGTAAGGCCACCATATATAGATTATGCCATTTACTGACTTGGTCAACGACCGACAGACTGAAAGGGTCAAATGGTCATTGTGTTTGGAGGACAGTTCTGTCGGCATGGACCAGGGAGCTGTTTCAAAACGTGGGTTAAGTCTATGGTTTTGAAACAGCTCCCTGTTGATGGCGGCAGGAAAAAGGCATGCACAGCACCCCTACCAATTTTGAGCCCTTTTTTTTTTATAAGATCCTTTATTCGTTTCAATGAGTGAACATTGTTCTTCCAGGCGAATGTTGGACAATACAACTGACAGAAATAGTAAATATATATACAATAAATGAACAAAAAGAGAAAAATGGAGAATAGTGGTAGTAAAGATACAGTTCGGCAAACTTTTCCATGTCAGACGTTGACTTCACAATTCATAACACATAGTCACTAGGCTCTGTGTGAGCCTAAGTTGGGAGGATGACACGTAGTTTCGACTTAATGTTGCGTTTGAAAGTTCTTTTGGAGGTTGTTGTTTGTGTTTCATCGTCTAGCAAGTTCCAGAATTTAAAAGTGTAGTAGGCTGGGGATCTTTTCAATTTCTCTGTTTTGGGCTTCTGCATTTGTAGATTTAGCTTTTGCATCGTCCTTGTGGTCATTGAGTAGGCTGTTGATTTGGCTGTTGAAAGAGTGTTGGTCCCGATGAGACTTCGTACAAGTGAGAGGGATAAGGAGAGGCGTCGAAGTTTCGGGGGTTGTATCTTAAATTTTTCACATAGCTCCATATTACTTATCATTTTTCCATGTTGATCACGAAATTTATACATTGAGGATCTCATAATTTGAAACAGAGTTCTGTCGACTTTAGATTTTTCACATTCAATAGTACTATCGATAAGAAAAGAGCAATAATCGAAAATAGTGCGATTGGGGGGGGGGGGGCTTGCGATCCTGTACCTCTGGAGGTACAGGAGCGCGACGTTCCAGATAGCTTGCCATCCTGGGTACTGCATGTACCTCGGATCGCAAGGTAACATCAATTCTGTGTGGAGACTACCCCGCTTGCGACTGAAGCGCTTGCGATTCTAGGTACATAAGTACGCCCAGACTCAGACTGGGCGTACCCAATATCAAACATGTTTGATATTTAAAAACGATTGCGATCCGGAGTAAATTCGGTACCTCCAGTCTGAGATATATATATATGCTTGATCACCTATGTGGAGGTTGTCTTTCAAATGTCAGATGGCAGTGTTTTCCAAACACTGATACCTCTCTATAAGTTGGAGATGTTTGGCATGGCGGGTGTACCCCTCTCATAAGATCTCACACTCTCTAAGTGGTATTCTTTACAATGTTCTCACTGCGCTCTATGGGAGCAGAATTCTTAACAAACTAGGCTCCGAGCCTTGAGAATCCACTGGCCTGCCTCCCGTGGTAAACACATACATCACTGCAAGCCATGGATTTCTATAATCTTAATGATGCAACCTAGCGGGAATACTGTGTACTTTACGCCCTAGTGGCTTTATTTGGACTGGAATACAGAATACCACTTAGAGAATGGGAGATCTTATGAGAGGGTGCACCCCACATACTCATTAAATCTAGTTTTTATTCATCACCTCTAGTACTTAGTTTACGCAAGTCTAACTTTTTCTTTTGTGCACAAATTTATACATGTACATTAAGGTTAATAACTGTCTATTTTGCCTCATTTTAAGTGTATCAACTTCACCCATTCACAGTAAGTCTTTTGAAGCTGTCCTAGTCTGTATTTACATGATATACAAAGTCCCCAATGCAAACATGGGGACTCAGTAAACCACCACACACCCATTGTTTAAATCTATCAGATATAACCATTGTATACAGATTTAAATCCATTGTATACTGCCTCAAAACCACCGATACGGAAAAATAGTCCCTTTGTGTTATACAGCAAAAAATAATCCTTAAATACATCAATTCCTGGGCTTAATCTATTCTAGAAGATGGATGATAAATACAACAAACGATAAAGCAACTAGTTCTGTAAACCATTTGAAGTTGCGGTATTATCATGTACCTATGGCTGTATCAACTGCGTATACTGCCCGCTCCTACCCATGGCGTATTTATACCCGTACGTCACACTGTGACATACGGGGTATGTGATCACGTGACTAGATAAAATTTCGTCATTTTTAGGTATATGATATAGGAAAACAGGCTGACTGTCTTCGCACGTCAAAATACTTCGTAATATTATTGACCACATGTATACATCCGATGTATGTAATCAATGATTTCACCGCATATTTTTTATGTTCGAAGAGGGTAAGCCAGTTTCCGTATACTGTACACTTGTTGCCGATCGGGTATTGCCATGTGTGACTGGTTTTAAAGTGTAATGATACAACGTGCAAATAACAATACCACATGATACTATCTGTTATCACAGGAGCAAAACTTTCCCCACACGATTTGATTCATGTAGCTCAAAGGGTGTTTTTCTGGGACAAATCCTGCTGAGATTCTGTACCCGAACACAATTTCTTCATCTAAATTATAGGGTTTCATTTCCCTGAGACATGTTTTCCCCCTGTAATTGTTCAAGACATTTCCCCCTAAAAATGAAACAGAATCGCATGAGATTTTGAACCCTGTGAGGTACATGAATCCCACAGTGTGAATCCCACTATCTGATATCAGGCAGAAATATCAACCATATTTACTGTTGAATGATATTTCCCTGTGTTCACATGCTAATGTCATCATTTTCACTTCTCTCAGTTTTTTTAAGAAACATTCACCCTCGGTAGTTCATAGTTCCCTGGCACCTTGCCCGAGTAAAGTCGATTTTAGTCCGATGGGGAAGCCTTCTCTGCGTCAGTTCTTCTATAAGTGGGTAATTATTATTTTTGTTTAATGACTAATACGAGGCCAAGCTGTGGACGAAAAATTTTAATTTTTCACGTGAAAAAGACAAATAGGTAGTATACATGGTATACGGTACACAAAGGTATACGGGAATTTGTCAACAGTAAAGTTCATAAATGGTAACACCCAAAACATGTGGGGTGGGTGGGAGGTAAAGAAACGTTTTGAGTCTTTGAACTACTTGAGAAGACTGACACGTGACCAGACACGTCACGACAGTGTGAGTTCCTAAAACGTCCGTTTGATGTCTCTTAGTGCGTTGCCGCGCTTAGTACGACAGCTGCCTCAAGCCATTAGACTTCACATGTTCGTATTAATTCACATGTATTTCAATTTGTAGCATAAGTAGACTAAGAACTGATGCTCTATGTCGCTAGTATCTGACGTAGATCTAATATGATGCGTACTTATACTAAATACATCGTAATTGAGGCTAAGTGTTCAACACTTTTTCCCATGTGTTCGCTGAATATAGCGTTACTTAAGCAAGCCGATGAAAATATCTGAATTCTCCTATTATTGTATATCCCCTAGAATTAGAAAGAAAGGGAATAGAAGGACAATATTTGCTGTGTTTGCTAATCTATCCACCTTAATTAATATCCACATGTTCCTTGTTCGTTGTCCCATTTCAGTTTCTGTCAATTTCTGCTTCAATCATCAAAGAATAAAACGTCAAGTACTCGTATAAGACTCCCATATGTCTCCTGCTTTGACCTTACCATTAGTGAAAACCAGCATATAAAAAGATGTAATATCATCTTTTAATTTGTACTTATCTGTGTTCATTGAGATAAGAATACTCATAAATCTTTCTAACCCAACCACCGGAAAAGAAAAGGTTTAAACCTTCTAAGAATTCAAATACTATTCCATGGAAGAACGATGTATATATGTCGAATTGCAATGACATTTTTTTTCCAATTAAAAAGAAGAAACTGACACGGTCTAAGTACGTCGGTGTTATGCTTGTAAAGCAGGATTCATATGATGAGATTCATATACCTCACAGGGTGTGCCTCTGAGAGAAATCCTGCAGGGATTCTGTACACAAACACTATCTCTTCGTCTAAATTGTAGGGTTCCATTTCCCTGTGACATGTCTTACCCCTGCAATTGTTGGCGACATTTTTCCCTAAAAAGGAACAGAATCTCATGAGATTCTGAACCCTGTGAGGTACATGAATCCCACCATGTGAATTCCACTTTACAAGGAACGGAATCTTATCAGATTCGCTGACTGGCATACAGAGTTTTGTATGCCACTAGTGGCATACAGAATTGTTATCACGTAATATTCCAAAATTGAGGAATTGAGGAGACTAAAACTCATCCAGTTTTACGATAGTACCAAACATACGGAACACTGGGTGCTTACCTTGATTGTCCAACAGAATGATGGTCAGCATTGTAGTGAGCATGGCTCGGAGGGGACCCTCCATGGTCTGTGGGCCTCCTAGACACACAGCGCCTCTGGTGAGTGACACTCCTCGTTATCTTCCGGGGGCAGAATCCCTGCTACCAGCACCGCGCACACACAGGCGCTCTGCAATCAAAGTGGGCGGGTGTTAGATACCTTTATATATACTACACTGAACTCCAGAGCTGCACCACGTTGCTTAAATCCGCAGCCGCCTTGAACCAGTAGCGGGAACTGTTTGTTACTCTCCTACCAGATCTTTCGTGCTGCTTGGAGAGTGTGTTATTTCATATTGCGTTTATGTTTGTAAAATATAATGAACATAAAGCTAGTTATCTTTATAAATTTCTTAAGCTGCGAATATTGCCCATCAAGTATTTATGCCCTGAGAACCTAAACAAAACAAAATGACCTGGTTTGAGGAGTACACTGGAGATACTGTATGTGACTTAACCCAACCAACCTCTCAGTCAGAACAGAGTGAAGACAGGGGTGGCGGCCAATTTAAGATTCTACAGGAATGCTCACTTAGGGACCAGATGCAGCCAGTGGCCGTGTAATACAGCGTCGGAGAGTGGTACACATGGTCACCTCCCCGTGACTTTTCCTCGGTTTCCTCTGAATATACAGCAGAAAATACACATACTATGTCACTACGAACCGGCGCCTATGGGGAAGCGTATGTCAAAAGCATATCGTACAATTTAAGGCCTGGCGTCCACCTACTACGATAGAAATTTAGACCTACCGATATGGCACCGATACAAAAAAGAAAATATCGGAGACATATCGGGAAGGTGTAAAATCCTAGATAAGAAATCTAGACATGCCCATGAATCTTGCATTGTAATGGTTTTATTTGGTGCCTAATCGCAGAAACGTGGTCAACTGCCCCGATATTAGGTGACCTTCCAACGCGATTTCGACTTTATATCGGGAGGTGCATCACACACCATATAAGAGCCACATCATAGTAGGTGGACGCCGGGCCAAAGGCCAGGCATCCACCTACTACGAAATTTAGACCTACTGATATGGCACCAATATAAAAAGCAAATATCGGAGACATTTCGGGAAGGTGCAAAATCATAAACAAATGTCTAGACACGCCAATCCACCATGCATTGTGAGAGTTTTGTTTGTTTTACCTAATCGCAGAAACATGGTCAACTGCCCCGATCTAAGGTTACTTTCAGACGCGATTTCGATTTTTTTATCGGGAGGTGCATCGTAGACCATATAGGAGCCATATCGTAGTAGGTGGAGGCCAGGCCTTATACATCATTGTCGTTACGGATTCGTTGCTTAAAGGCATATCCTACAATACACCATGGCACCATCTGGTGATTTTCAAATACTGATAATTATCCATTAAAACTGTTTCCTTTGACTTGTTCTAATACCAAATGAATGAAGGATAACATATTATCCAGCCTACCAAACCCAGACCTTAATTCAATTTCACAAAAAGAAGACATCACAGAATTGGGGACGTTTAGAGGTATAAAGAGGTAGATCGAGTTCCAGTGAAACATAGATATATATCTCGAGCCTATTTTCGGTATTCTCTAGATTTATAGCCCATCTGGAATGAGCACAAATTCGTGACATATTTTTGTCAGAATGGGATTTAATGTGTTTGGTGAAAGCGTTGGTTCTGAAATGCAGAGTACCATGTTAACATTCATTGCCAATGGCCATATAATTTCATTGATAACCTGGCGTACCGTAATCCCAAGAACATGTTAGAATTCGTAGGCTCCCCGACTCTGATAGGTATGAGTAATACTTTATTACCTACCTATTATGGAGTCTCCATAGGAAATGTATAGGGCACCTGGAATTAGCTACCCGGAGATTCTGGCATATCAGAATCTCCTGCAGGAAAAATAGTCCCGTCCATAATGAGGTTTAATCATCATGTATTTCGAAGTAAGTTTCTTGTATGTTTATTCAATGCTTATTATTTAGAATAAATCCTAATAATCTCATTTACCATCAGAAATCACTGTCATAACACACTTTGCATGCTAAAAGTACAGGTTAATGGCGAACTATATTATTGGTGTAAGTCTACAACGAATTACTGCCACTTACTAAGCGGCATTGCTATAGGGCACAGAGCTATTGTGATATGGTGGCGGCCATCTTGTCCCCCTATGCCATCCAAAACACCAGGTGGCGGGACTATTCATCAATGGATTTTTTCAATATATTTTTGGGTGGTTGCCATTGAGGAATTTTACCCTAGTGTCTATAGATTATAAGAACTAATAACAGTGGTAGTCCCCTGACTACAGCGGCGCTATCTTACAATTACATGGCGGATGATTGCAGAACTAGCAAACACTCTGTGCCCTATAAATCTCGCACCAAGATGTCCCATGAGAGGACGGGTACGTATAGGGTTAGGTTCCTCTCTTTGCCTATAGGGGGTGCAGTGTGGGCTCGGCTGTGAGGATTATCTCGGATAGATAAAATTGGAAGGTGGGACATTCATTCTTTTTTGTCTGTTTTATTTCAGTATGTTATCAGGTAAAAACATCCCATTATAGGGAAGCTGAAACTATTTAGAATTCCATATAATTGTGAGCCTCCCAGTTTAAAGCCATTTCTATTTATCATCATTCGGCACTGTACTTAGTTGTTTACAATAGAGATTCTATCTGCCCTGTAGATTAGGAAGACTTTAGGACGAGTATACGAGCATGAGTCAGCAAGGGCGCGGCGCAAAACTAGGTAACGCAGCCGGCGCCACCTCTCAGCGCGACCGCGAACTAACATCTATGACGTGTGCTGCTGACGTCACGCCGCACGCGCGCCACTGGACTTGAAAGGAGCTTTGACCCACCCACCCACACCAAAAACTTTGATGACTGTCGTTCCTCCAGCCTAATTTCTGCACACGTTTTACCTCCTTGTATTTAGGTATAAAGTATACCCTGTTATACTACATGTTTGTATACCCTGTTATACTCGTATCAAGTTTAATCTTGAATAAATTTCCTAAACTGCCGTCGCGCCTCTCGTCTTATTTATATAGTAACCCAATGTAACCTGACATGCAGACACTTGAAATGCCTTTCTCCTTTTTAGTCAAACTTAATCCAAATCTATTGTTGACTAGGCAAATGATGTTCATTGATTATGGACCAAAACATGGTACAAACTCATACAGCAGCAACACATGGCCATGCCCTTGCTGCTGGGTGATGCATATAAAAGGCACAGAGTGATTGCTAGTGATTGCTAGTTCTGCCATTATCCACCAAGAATTTGTAAGATAGCGCCACCGTAGTCGGGGGACAACCACTGTTATCTGTTGTTATAATCTATAGATGATGGTGAGACAAGGCTAAACCCCTCTAATTTTCCCGGCAGAATACTCTGCGATGCTCACGATTACCCACCGATATTTCAACATGTTGAAATTTCGTAGACACCCTACGATACACGTTTTCATCGGTACCAAATCGTAGACCCCCATTTTTCATCGGTGCCTAATCGCAGAGACGTGGTCAACTGCCCCGATATTAGGTGACCTTCCGACGCGATTTTGATTTTGTATCGGGAGGTCCATCGTAGAGCATATCGGAGGCATATCGTAGTAGGTGGACGCCAGGCCGTACTGTACAGACTGAAATACTCATTCGTCCTTGATGAATCCTAAGTATGTCGTATTCTTTTGGATCTTAGCCAGGGAGACTTGACATGCCCATAGACAAGGGAAATGGATCGGGGTGTACCCTACCTGTCAACCCCCAGAGAAGGAAGGGGTCTGTCATGGTCTACTTCCCATACTGATTTGCTCTGAATAGCAAACCCGTATGATACATTATCCTACCCCTAACATAAAATCCCATAGGCTTAACATTGAGATTCCGTATGCCACGCTGCCTGGCATACACAGTTCTATATGCCACTAGTGGCATACAGAATTTTTATCAGGTGATATTCCAAAATAGAGGAGATAAGGTAGAATAAAATCAAATCCTGATTCGTTTTAATCATGGCCACCGCATTCCACCCCTGAAGTGAAATGAAACCCTATAATTTAGACGAAGAAATTGTGTTCGAGTACAGAATCTCAGCAGGATTTGTCTCAGACAAACACCCTGTGAAGTAGATGAATCCCATCGTGTGAATCCCATTTCATCCTGTTGGCAACTCAAGCCTAGGACCTAAATGTATACCCAAGAATAACATGTTATTATCAGATCACCATCAGCATGTATTTAATTTCTGCTAATGATTGATGACCAATGTATTGTACCTAAGTAACACCGCCCTGCCTGTAAGCTTACCCGGTAAGCAACTCGCGGTATGTCAACTTTTCCGCTGGAGCCAGCGGAAGATAGGACAGCATTTCTATGTGGTGACTTGGGAGATTACTATAAACTTTGGCCGATAGTCGTTGATGGGTGCCCCAAAATCGCATAGTGGGAACTGGCTTTATATAGGTACACCACTCTTCAGGAAAAGATGAATGATGAATACAATATAGACTGATTTCAGATAAAAGTTGTTGTATTCTCCTCAGAGTTGACACATTTGCTCGGATATTACTACGCCTTAACTCCTCGGAGCATATGGCCGCTTAATTGTATCGGAAACCAGTCAATATTATGTAAATACAATGTAAGGCCCTGCGTTCACCTACTACGATATGGCTCCGATTTTGTCTATGATGCTGGAAATGCTGTATAATCCGTACCGTATAAGAGTGTGATCCTTAGGACTAAGAGGTAAAATGACGGCAAAGATTGATTATGCCAAGAATATGATATATATCTTCTCCCATTTGATATGCTCCGCGTGTTATGTTTATGTGTTTCTCCTTATGTCTCTAGCTTTGGCTGATGTGTTTTCCGTTACGCAAGAGCAATCAAAGACCAGTTTCTGTAGGCACCACCTGCACTTCAAATGTCTCATCTCGGCGAATGCTGGCCCACAAGATGAGATACTTATTGAATATCTTGAAATAGATAACTTGTCAGCATTTTTTGTCATACGGAATGAAAGATCTGGTTCCAGGATAAGGATAGATGTAGCCAGAGATCGATAGTTCGGGTTCTGCAGAAGGGGTTTCATGTGGTGGCATCTGGGAGGTTCCCATTACGATGAGATGGAGTCTGAGAGATGAGGGTGGTGGAAAGAAATATAGGACACATAGCTATTGTGTTATGGAAGCAGCCATCTTGCTACACTGGCCGCCAGAGTTAAGGCGGGCGTCCATCAACCACGACAAGGCTACGACAATGGCTTTCCGACAAGGTCCACGACAGGCCTACGATTGGAAGACCTGTCGTAGCCTTGTCGTGGTTGGTGGACCCTAGTTCCCGACAAGAGCCTACGACAAGGCCACGACAGGCTGCGACTAGAAGCTTGTCGGGGGCCTGTCGGGGGCCTTCCGACAAGGTTACGACAAAATCGAACATGTTCGATTTTTCCCACGACTGGACCCTTGTCGTGGAGTGTTGGGATTTCCTCGATATCACTGTCGTAGTTTGTCGGGACCATGGACGTCCTTTTTACGGGAACCAGCTACGTCTACGACACACCCCGACAACGCTGTCGGTGGGAGGACCTTTTTTTATTTTTCATCCGTACACATGTATACGCCCAGCGTATACATATCACGCACAAGATATTTCTTCTCATATATGCTTGGCGGCAAATACAGACATTACGCGTCCATATACAAGAAGAAACAGTGTTGTATATGCTGCATACGCTGGCGTGAAATATGGGCGTTTATCTCACCCCTGGAATAAATGTCCATAGGCTTAACACGACCCACGACTTTTTCTGCTTAGATTATGCAATGTGGCACCACCTACTACTAAGTGAAAGCTTGGTCACTGAGTGAAATCTATCACCTTCACCGATTTTCCTATCCCAACGCAGTCAATGGCACCACTGACAGACTTTCTGGGTAACTCAAAAAGTCTTCACTATTTCTGTCGGCCAATGGAAACAGGCCTATAACAATATTGTAGGACACTCATACGCGAAAGGACCTATGCGACCAAGAGCCTCTGATTCAACTAAAATCTGTCATACAATCCTCATGAGAGTCGCGTTTGTAGATATCAAGGTGTATAGTTGGCAGTGTTCAGCTTCTGTGTTGCCACATCCCACAATATAAACCAAACAGTAAACCACAGTGTTCACCACAGACCACACAGCACACTAAAAACACAGGCCATTCCCTCACCGTCAGTGCTGCCTTTCTCACACAAGTGTGGATAAATACACAACATTACCATGATTTCGATCTGAGTGGCCGTATTCTCAACTAAAAGGAGAATACGGCCACACAGATCGAAATCATGGTAATGTTGTATTTATTGCTCACCTTGTAAATTTGATGCAAGCGCCATACATTGTTTATATAAGTTAGTTCCCATAATGCCCGTCAGTTGGCGGGAAAAGCCGTATTCTCCTAGGAGATTACGGAGGTCCGTATTCTACTCAGTAGCGATCTGTAAACTTCATAGGCTTAGTATGGAGACTCCGTATTCGATGGGTAATAAAGCCCAATACACATCTACCAGTTTCGGAACATTCATGTACGTTTGTTGGCGACAAACGGACAGTAATTTGTCTCAGGCGAGGCATCCTAACAGAGTCGGCCGTAGTCAGTAGATGTAGGACAGCTAGGCAAGGTTCAGGTAACAATTAGTGAACCATCTCCTTCAGATGATATTTTGTGGAAGACAAGTTGTCGTTTCTATGTTCCTAAATCAGTGGCAAAATGTTCATCAACATGTTGATAAATCTAGTCACCGACAACGGAATGATTCTTGAAGACACTGTTCCTAAATCCTAACTCTGTTCGCCAGGGTGCATAATCATATATCTGTCGGTAAGTATTTATATAGAACTACATCGAGAATCGTATAATTACACAATACTCCACGAGTTTGGATGTGCCGCAATCGTCATCGAGGCGAAGCCGAGTGACGATTACGGTACATCCAAACGAGTGGAGTATTGTGTATTATACGATTCGAGTGTGGTTCTGGATTTATCTCACCCCTTTCTCTGCCATTAAATAGCATCACAACATCAAAATAATTAAAATTTATCTAGCAAATCCATATGACGTCATCTCACATACACTACGCCACGGCCGTGGCGTAGTATTGTTACTTTACTGGGGTGATCGTTGAGTATTTTTTTCTAATGGTATTTCAATGGCTAAGCTTGTACCAGGGGTGAGATAAAGACTGATTTGCTTAGGACTAATACCCACCACCCCGTCTCCTCGATGCCCGCTGATTGAGCGAAGGGTTACGTAATTCGCCTGCGACAAGTTCACTGACTCCTATACGATTTGGGAATTAATCGTTCAACCCTTAATCGGTAGATGGGCATTGGGCTTAAGGATACATAAAAATACAGATTGGGAATATTCATTTTATTGCTCTTATTAAACCTTTAAGGACGAATGATGCCTTGAGGCATCAACCAGCCCAGGCCGAGTGATGCCTCAAGCTATCATTTCTCTTAGACCTACAAAATCGTTTTTGACAAGGAAATAATTTATCAATATACATTAAATATTCAGAAAATGTAGACCTGTATGATATCAAAATTAATATTATTAAGTTAAAATAAGTGAAATATTATTGATGACCAATAACATCACATGATTGAACATCAAATTATGACTTTATCCAAAATGTGTTCATCCCTTAAGGCTCTATTCCATTGCGCCGATTTCACTCCCGATGTGGTCCAGATGTACTCTGGCATCTGTCTGGTGTCTGTCTGGAGGCCATCTGCGCAATGGAACAGGGTAAATGGGCGTCAGCACCAAGACTGGAGTACATCTGGACCACATCGGGAGTGAAATCGGCGCAATGGAATAGAGCCTTTAGAGATATACACTATCACTAGCACCCGTCCTTATGGTGACAGCTCTGCCACAGATGGCCGTCCTTAAAGGGTTAAATAGTCATTCACAAGGTGTGATTTTATCTACAGGTCGAAATAAGTGATATGGTTGGTCTGGGAGTGCGGAAGACATCAGGCAGTGCAGTGTACCTGTATTGAAATTTTTTATTATCTACCTAATACAAAGTGTCCATAGAAAAGACACAGGGAGTGTGTTAGGACATACTGATATGTTTTATTACCCACCTGATACGGAGTCTCCATACTAAGCCTATAGAGATTACAGATCGCTACTGAGTAGGATACGGACCTGCGGAATCTCCTAGGAGGATACGGATTTTTGAGATGAAAGTAGTCCCAAACATAACTTCTTAACTTTGTTGAAAAGTTTTCTAACGATCATATTTATTGCTTAAATCTAAAAATAAGTGAGTGATGAATACAACATTACCATAATTTCGATCTGTGTGGCCGTATTCTCCTTGTAGTTGACGCTACGCAATACTCGTCAACTACGCGGAGAATACGGCCACTCAGATCGAAATCATGGTAATATTGTGTATATATGCTCCGTATGGCGCATACAGAAAAATAGTGCGTATGGAAAAATAGTGCATAGATAAAACAAACTGATATCGACATGCCACTAAAAAAGGTGGATATCAAATAAAATATGCACTGGTTTCGGATGAAGGCGGTTGTTTGCTCCTGGGAATTTACTCTAAGCAATATCCTCGGATATTGTGACGCGTCAACTCCTCTGAGTATACGACCGTTTCTACCTGAGGCCAGTCAATAGTGTGTATGTATCTCATTGCAGGTGCAATCAAAGCGAGGATCTTGAGGAAACTGAAGAAAATATTATGATAAAGGACAAGCACCCAGTTTGTGACCCCTGTTTATTGACAAGCTATACGGCCTTGTAGCAGATGTCCAGGGGAGTTTGATGGCCATCGATGTGGAAAACTGAGGTGCAAACGTGGACCAATTGCATCGTGGCACATGTAATATATGGAGACATGGTTAGTATGACTGAATGGAATCTGTTCCGAGTGGTTCTGGTCATAAATATTCACCGAGTTCGAAGAGTGTGAATATTTTCGACAAATAAAACCAAGGTTATGATGTAATTCACATTCACTCACATTCACAATGTCTCCTTATTATTTTATACCTGGAAATAATTGAAATCGTCATTTTACAACTCACTGAAGAGGAAATTACCGAATGGCAGTGGTCATGTGGTAAGAAGGGACGTATGGCCCGGCGTCCACCTACTACGATAGAATCGTAGACCTCCCGATATGGCACCGATACATGGCCGATTTCCTGTCACCGATCTAGAGTCAGGAACCACCGACGGACTTTTGGCACTGATGACCCAAAATCGGTCAATGGAAACGATGCAGCTCGTGAAATGACCCATGGCCCTTTCTGCTTATATTATGCAATGTGGTACCACCTGCCACTGAGTGAAAGCTTGGTCACATAAGTCCCGTTTCCATTGGCTGACAAATACGGTGTAGATTTTCTGTGTTCTCCTCAAAGCCTATTTTCATTTTGCGCTAAGGTCCATCGGTGGTCCCTGACTGTATATCGGTAATCCAATGGAAATAGGCTATTAGGAGATCACAAAAAATCTACACCGTATTTGTCGGTCAATGGAAAAAGGCCTTCAGTGAAATTTATTACCCTCACCGATCTTTTTTTACCGATGCACAGTCAGTGCCACCACAGACAGACTTTCTGGGTAAGGCCCGGCGTCCACCTACTACGATATGGCACCGATATGGTCTACGATGCACCTCCCGATAAAAAATCAAAATCGCGTTGGAAGGTCACCTAATATCGGCGCAGTTGACCATGTTTCTGCGATTAGACACCGATAAAAAACCCATACAATGCGTAGTGGATTGGTATGTCTAGACATATGTCTACGATTCTGCACCTTCCCGATATGTCTCCGATATTTGCTTTTTGTATCGGTGCCATATCGGTAGGTCTAAATTTATATCGTAGTAGGTGGACGCCAGGCCTAACTCAAAAAGTCTACGCCATTTTCGTCGGCCAATGGAGTCGAGCCTATAATGATAAATCGACTTCCATGCTCTTACATTCCATACACTACTGAATATACATGCTATACGACAGTAAGTACCTTTACACATTGACTACTCACATATTGCCCAACAGCCTCAACATATTAACCTCATACACAGAATACATCAGTTTGCTAAAGGCATCTCCGGTACTGATCTTACATTCTCCTACACAATGGACGGAATGTATGAATAATATAAATTGTTACCCTTAAGACAGACAAATATCTGACTACATGACATGCAGTGAAATGAAAGGGAAACAATATCCCAACGCGACACAATTGATGTTAAGAACATCATAAAGATTCAAATCATATACATACATGTAATGTTATTGGAATAAAGATATCTTTGTTAAATCAGCAGGATGTTAAATGAAGAACATTTATAGTAACAATTACCGTATACCAGGTTAAGGCAATACAGAGTTATACAAAATTATTGCTGCTTGTTTTTTTTATGGACACTACTGATAGAATAAAGAATGAACATAGGTGCTACGTAACTAAATCATTTCCGGTGTGTATAAAAGGTAGTTTATATCTTCGATGAGGTTACAAAAGATTCAGAAGTACTTATCCTAAGGATAGCTAATATGACAGACACAGCTGGGAGACAAATATCCTCCCTTCAAATATGCAACACCACTTGCATGCATGTCACTTCTTTATTGTGACTGTTGATTTAGTCCTTTCCCACTGATTTGGTTTTCTCCCTTTTAGAGCCTTCTCTCATGCGTTTCATTATCCATCGTATCCAAAGACCCTTTGAAAATATATGGGGACTGAGTAAACCACTATTCATTGTTTAAACCTGTCAAATTCCTTAACTGTGGTATACGGATTCAAATCTATGGTATACGGCATCAAAACCATGGTATAGGGGGAAAATAATCCCATTGTAATATAGTGCAAAAACATTGTCCCTAATGTCATAACCTTTAATATGGCAATTAAGTGGGTTTGGTCTATTCAAAAAGACGGAAAATAAATGCAACATACGATGGTTTTGTGGACAGGCGGCTCTGTAAACCACTCGAGGTTGACGTCATAATACACCAGCGCTAGCAGCCCAACCTCGTCGCATATTGTCAGTATCTATCGATCTTGGTGCAGTTCTTTATTAAGATAACATCGTAACTTCCACCATTGTGAAACTTTCCTCCTGTATTCGTAAATATTTGAATAAATCTCTCTACAAATTGACAGGTTTGATTGGCACAGGTCACGAGGTACACGTTATCTCGAATACCACCTGGGAGTCCTTGCTGGGTAGAGCATGAACAAGTGTCGAGGTATTTCAGTGCCGCAACAAGCCATTTTCCACAGACCGACGAAAACGGCACCGATTTATTGAGTCCTCCTAAATGTCGGTCGGTGGTGACCGACGACTGTATGTCGGTATCTAAAAATTGGTGAGGGTACTGTGTATAACTACGATGTTGTGCTGTGATAAATAATTGGGAAAACGGCGGATCTAAGTGGAAGATCACAACTTGTAGATGTGAACCTTTTATGTCTGAATAAAAACCTTTTAAATTTTTTTTTTTTTTAAACCATTTTCCACTGGCCGATGAAAACGTGTCACCGATTACTTGATTTCTTTTGAAAGTCGGTCGGTGGTAGCAAATGGCTGCACATCGTTATCTAAGGATCGGTGAGGGTGCTTTGTATGCCTTGTTTCTGCCGCATCTAACAGGTCCATACCAACAGAACTGTCCTCCAAACACAATGACCATCTCCAACGATCCTGGCAGTAAATGGCCAGATCAGTCTTCAGTGCCCTCATTGCATGATTTATACACAATTATTCAGTGAACACTTCTCTGCATGCCTGTTTCCATTCACCGATCTGGCGTCTGTATATCCTAAGGCCTGGCGTCCACCTACTCCGATAAAATCGTAGACCTCCCGATATGGCACCGATACAAAATGACAAAATCGGTGCCATATCGGGAAGGTGCAAAATTGTAGACATATGTCTAGACATGCCAATCCACCACGCATTGTATGGGTTTTTTATCGGTGTCTAATCGCAGAAACGTGGTCAACTGCCCCGATATTAGGTGACCTTCCGACGCGATTTTGATTTTGCATCGGGAGGTGCATCGTAGACCATATCGGTGCTATATCGTAGTAAGTGGACGCCGGGCCTTAGAATCAATCGGTGCTTCCCAACTGGTGAACAGTGGGCCAGTGGAAAATGGCATGACAGCGCAATATTCACAACTTGGTTGGACTTCCTCTAAAAATTCCGTCATTTTATTGCCCTCTTGATTTGATCTCGCTTTGACTTACATACCGTCGGCTTCATATATGTTACCCTCCACACATAACAGTTTTTCACTACTCTTGTCCGTAGCATGCAGAAATAGCATTGACGTAGCTGCAGCAAATGAGGCATCAAAATATACGGCATATACCCTATGATCCATGGGCGCCACCATGACGCCCCCCGAGTAGGTGTTCTTCACTAATGGAGGTGAAAAAGTAGTTGTTCTTCACTAATGGAGGTGCAAAAGAAGTGAGTGGTAATTGGGAAATGTCACAATTTTAGCCTTGCTCACATATTTATATAAAGAGTTCCATATGGAAAATGTCATGTCTTGGGTTTAATCATTATGTCATCCTGCTTTGGGATGGGTGTAGAGAGTCAAGGGAACCATGGTAAAATATTGAAAGGCAATTGAATTTCGTAAGAACAAAGAGCCAGAATACAGGTTTGTCCTCCGACCACCTAGTGACTGCTTCGTGAACTAACAATGGCTCTGTCCTCTATAAGTAAACTCTGCGAAAATATTCAAGATCCGGATTTTGTGCTTGTAGGCTGTAGTTGAAAATACCCCCCAGCAAAATACTACACTGTAGGTGTATTATATGAAGGTTTGTTCAGTTTCGATTTGATGTATTTGATTTCAATTGAGGAAACATCCAATGAGCCATTGAAACTCAAGTTAACCTTGAACAAATGGCAAAACGTCTTTCTATAGGCCCGTTTCCATTGGCCAACGAATTTGGATTACCCAGAAAGTCTATCGGTGGTGACACCAACTATGCGTCGGTATCGAAAAATCGGTGAGGGTCGTAGATTTCACTCAGTGAACAAGCTTTCACTCAGTGGTGGGTGGTGCCACATTATATAATATAACCGGAAAAAGTTGTGGGTCATTTCACGAGCTGCGTCGTTTCCATTGACTGATTTTGGGTCGGCAATGCCAAAGGTCTGTCGGTGGTTCCTTATTGTAGATCGGCGATGGGAAATCGGCCTATAGAAAAGGACCTTTTCATGGAGTTGGGTCCTCCGCTTCCCAAAGGGGTGTCGGGCAAGATATGGTCTATTTACAGAAAAGAAATTCAACATGGCATTGAAGGGTCCCTCATCTATATCTGTCATCCATCTCATTGAGACTCAAAGATGTCTGGCATTTTAACCGGTGTATTTAGTTATTTTTTTATTTTGAGTTCATGATCCCTGGCTCTCCTACTATCAGATCAAACCTTTTTACCCCCTCATGGTTTCTTATACGGCGTTTCCACAATTTTTTATTTTTTTTCTTTATTCATCAAAAGTAGTCCAAATGACTGTCGATCACTCTACGTCTTGTGAGCGGACGTAGGATGAATGAAGGGGCAAAGACCTCATTCATCACTAGGGATGGTTGAGCATTCAAAAGGGAGCACCCTATGAAGTGAACTGACTTCATATACGCACCACAATTAGGCTTGAAAATGGCATGTATGTATGTATTTATGTATGTATGTATGTATGTATGTATTTATGTATGTATGTATGTATGTGTGTGTATGTATATAATGTATGTATGTATGTATGTATGTGTGTATGTATTTATGTATGTATGTATGTATGTATGTATTTATGTATGTATGTATGCATGCATGTATATATATGTATACACATGTATGCATGCATGCATGCATGCATGCATGCATGCATGCATGCATGCATGCATGCATGTATGTATGTATGTATGTATGTATGTATGTATGTGTGTGTGTATGTATGTATGTATGTATGTATGTATGTATGTATGTATGTATATATGTGTGTGCGTATGTATGTATGTATGATTTTGTCATTTGTATTTAGGTATACAATGGTGTACTACCTTGCTGTACTGGCAACAGTTTATTTCTTATTTCAAGAATGTTGAAATATTAAGATATAAATCAAGAGAAATTTATACTGAAAATACATGTGAAATGAATAATTTGAGAATGAAGGAAGTTTGTTCAATGAATGCAATGAATAAATTAGTTAAATATATTCATAGGGTAATACTTAATTAGAATTACATTGAATATAATGTATAAAAAGAAAAATAAAGAATGTATGATGATAAAAATCAAATAAGTAAAATGATGATAATAAATAGAAAAAATTAATAATATATATTGAAATTGTAACTAAGTAGAATTAAAAAACTAAAACAAATTTTATAATAAAATTGGTTAAAAAATATATATATAAAAATTAAGAAATAATAATAATAAATAGAATCAAAAAAGGAAATAAAACAATAATTTGAAAAAGTAGGTAAAATAAAAACAAATGGGAATGAGTCTTTGGGAAATTAATATGGAGGAATTTTTAATTTTAATCTGTATATTTGATTCAATTTACTTCATTTAATTTAGTTTATCTTTATTTTAGGGTGAGAATTTTCAGCTGAACTTAATTGAATTCATTTGATCTAGCATAATTTATTTGATTTAGTTACCCATTGTTACTTTATTTTAGCCGACTAGATACCAAAATATCCTTGAGATTTTCATTCCTTTTGTATGCAACAACCAAATCATCGCGGAAATGTTTTGGAAATGTGTCTTGCAATGTTTGGTATTTATGTATGTATGTACGTATGTATGTGTGGGTGTGTATGTATGATTTGTATTTAGGTATACAATGGTGTACTACCTTGGTGTACTGGCAACAGTTTATTTCTTATTTCAAGAATGTTGAGTAGAAATTTGAAATATTAAGATATAAATCAAGAGAAATTGATACTGAATATACATGTAAAATACATGTGAAATGAATAATTTAAGAATAAAGAAAGTTTGTTCAATGAATGCAATGAATAAATTAGTTGAATATATTTATAAGGTAATACTTAATTAGAATTACATCGAATACGATGTGTAAAAAAGAAAAATAGAGAATAAATGATGATAAAAATCAAATAAGTAAAATGATAATAATAAATAGATAAAAATGTATTATATATATTGAAATTTTAACTAAGTAGAATTAAAAACCAAACTTTTTTTTATAATAAAATTGGTTAAAAAATATACATATATATAAAAATTAAGAAATAATAATAGCAAATAGAATCAAAAAAGGGAAATAAAAACATAATTTGAATAAGTAGGTAAAAATAAAAACAAATGGGAATGAGTCATTTGGAAATTTATATGGAGGAATTTTAAATTTTAATCTGTTTATTTGATTCAATTTACTTTATTTTTATTTTAGGGTGAGAATTTTCAGCTAAATTTAATTGAATTTATTTGATCTAGTATAATCTATTTGCTTTAGTTACCCATTGTTACTTTATTTTAGCCGACTAGATACCAAAATATCCTTGAGATTTTTATTCCTTTTGTATGCAACAACCAAATCATCGCGGAAATGTTTTGGGAATGTGTCTTGCAATGTTTGGTATTTTTGTCTAACCAATGAACTGATTTTGATGGCAGTAGCACTATATGGGATAGAGAATACCACAGTTTGTTTTGGGGATAATTTAATGTTCATGCCCTTAGGCTGCATTGTTTCCAGTAGCTGCATCTGTATGTGTGTGTATGCATGTATGTATGTATGTATGTATGTGTATGCATGTATGTATGTGTGTATGTGTGTGTGTATGTGTATGTATGTATGTATGTATGTGTATGCATGTATGTATGTGTGCATGCATGTATGTATATATATGTATGTATGTGTGTATGTATGTATGTATGTATGTATGTATGTGTGTGTATGCATGTATGGATGTATGTGTGTATGTGTGTGTATGTGTATGTATATATGTATGTGTGTATGTATGTATGCATGCATGTATGTATATATATATATATATGTATGTATGTATGTATGTATGTATGTATGTATGTATGTGTATGTATGTGTGTATGTATGTATGTGTGTGCGTATGTAAAGAGTGACGATCCCAGATGGTCGGCGATCACGAAGGAGCCAGACAGAGAGGCTCAGACAGGGATGGATTGTGAATTATTATTTTCTTCTTCTTTCCCACAGCTTATAAATACTCCCACATACCTTCAAGATGGGAATATCCATCTGACATTCCAACTTTATCAGCATTTGAAGAACCTGAACAATCTGATTAAACTTCAGTGAAACGTCAAGAATAGTATTGATACATCTTATGAATCTCAAATTGTATCACTTAGTTTCAATAGGGCCTAGCGTCCACTTACTACGATATGGTCTACGATGCACCTCCCGATAAAAAATCTAAATCGCGTCTCAAGGTCAGCTAATATCGGGGCAGTTGACCACGTTTCTGTGATTAGACACCGAAAAAAACCATTAAGATGCATATTGGATTGGCATGTCCAGACATATTTCTACGATTTAGCAACTTCCTGATATGTCCCCAATATTTGCTTTTTGTATGATGCCATATCAGTAGGTCTAAATTTCTATCATTGTAGGTGGAGGCCAGGCCTTACTCCACCAAACCAACAAACTGACTGTATCTGGGGTATTTTTTTGTGATTTTCACCGTCTGAATTTTATCGTTATTCATTTATCAGATATTCATCCCAACTTTTTGGGGGAAAATTGTACAGCTATGCGTTTATAAGCCATGGTGTAGAAATATGCCGCCGCTGCAAACGTAGCCATCGAAGCGTGTCGGCAGCGGCAGGCAGTTGGCAGAGCGAGACGGTCTGGACGTTCCGCATGGCTGAACGTTATCAGGCGTGGTGTCCACAAGATGCACGGTTATAGACTTGCTCAAGTCTTTGATTATAGACATTCATGATTAAACAAAATTACGATAAAATATGTTGCAGTGTGACTGGTTCAGGAATCAAAGACTTGCCCATTAAAAACGAAACCTCCTGTAGATTGCAACACCAACCGCTCCTTGTAACCCTACACCTCCCGCTACCCTTCCCCCTACCCCTCCTCCAGTTCCCTGATTGCTATGTTATCAGAGCAATAACTCCCGCCTGTGGGCAACCTATGGAGCGTGTATAGGGGTCTTAACAATTAAGATCCTTGTACTGAGGAGTAGGTGGAGGGGTACAGGTACTGAAGCCAGGGGTAAACCTAGAAAATCTCCAAGCAGATATCCTGAAGGAACTCTGAATGGAGAGTGCTGGTCGAGCTTGGCACTAACCAGCGCCAGAAATCAGACAACGTTACCGATTTGACCAGTCCCTGTATCGGGGAGAGGAGGGATATAGGGAACGGGCCCGTTGCTCCTGTTTTTGTGGTATCGCTAGCTATAATCGGATCGCAATTTTATTTTTACGATTACTTTAACGATCAGACTAAAAAAGCGTTGCTCCAGTAATATCGGATCGTATCGCTATATTTGCGCGGTATCGCTAATTTTTACGATGCGATTACGATATAACAATTCAGGGCCACATATTGAGTGAGACAGGGGAAGATTAATTAGTTCTTTGATTAATTACAGATGGCACCATAGTTAAAACTGATCTGACACCTGGTGGTTTGGTTCGCAATAGGTAAAAGAACAAGGGGCAGGGGCTGGTGGTGCCGCCATGGATCGTTATTTGAAATATCAGACAAGGCTGCTTTTAACCTATAGTGATACGATCCGCAGTGCTGTGAAGGTCCGCGTAAAAAGTATCCCTAAATGCTGTATTTTACGTGGCGATGCGCCTATGCGATTGCGACACGATCCGCAAAATTTCAGGAGCAACGTTTTGGCCCTCAGATCGCTATTCTGCGATCTGCAGCTCTGTCGTAATCCTGGAGCAATGGGGCCCTGGGGCCAGTCTAGCACGGTTATAGTGTCGTGGTCAGAAGTCAGCCACAATGGTGCAGCATGGTCTATAAAAGTAGAAGTAGGAGTTATTGTTTGTTCGTGGACTCTGGGCTGTTGTCTCTGAGGCTTAGATACCTCAGTGGTAAACCGAGGATGGTTTGCATCTCACCAAGTTGTCTACCCACCTGGTGTGCTGATCTATGTACGGGCAGGCACAAGAGCATGGGTGAGTGGGAGGATGGTGGGGGGAGTGGGTGCCATGTGAGGAAAATAAAAGGCATGTTTTTTCTCCCATGGAGAGACTTTTAGTAGCCGTTTTCGTACCTGCCCGTACGGGGGACCCCGACCCCCCCCCCCCCCCCTCTCTCTCTCTCTCTCCTCCTGTGAAATCCCTGTTTCAGGACATCCGGGCATTTCGTCAAAGGATCGCATTTCATCGGAATATCAAATATTGTTAATGCTTTCCAAGATGAACTAATAAAAGATGCTTATAGAAAGCCCGCTCGGAAATTCCCACTAAAAAGACTTGTAAGCTTTGGAGAGTGACGTCGGAAGAAAGATTGGAAAAAACTGCAGATGTTGTTGTAGATGGGATATAACGATTTGGGATGGGTGTAATAATAGCCTTCTGGGTTCAGTGGAGAGTTCTCGCAATATTTGTGTATTTATTTTATCCAGAGACCTATAGAGAGTCAGTGAGTTATGAGCCAGTCTTTTCATGTTGGAGATCATACTTGTATTCCTTTCAATGTTTTTCTCTACGTATATATATATGGCAATATATATATATATACATTTTGTATATATATATATATATATATATATATATATATATATATATATAGAGAGAGAGAGAGAGAGAGAGAGAGAGAGAGAGACAGAGAGACAGAGAGACAGAGAGACAGAGAGAGAGAGACAGACAGACAGACAGACAGACAGAGACAGAGACAGAGACAGACAGAGATAGATATATATGGCTCTGTTTACATATAGCTACAATTTTTTAAGTGAGTTACAGCGAAATACCTGTTAGCTATATTCAAGCGACTTCACAAATGACAAAGGGAATCATTTCGACCAGGCATATAATGTATATTCAACCAACATGCTGGCTTTATACTGCGGATGAGAATTTCCCTAACGCTGGGATAATGGGAACATTAAAGCCTCTCAAAATATTTAGAGAAACCTCCTGATATAAGACAACGTTTGTCCAAAGGCTTTGCCACTTCAGAGTTTTACAGCATCAGGAACACCGTCTTGTGAGAAGTATTTCTATACAGCATCCCATGTTAGAAATAAAGTTCGGTAGAGCATTTATATGTATGTGTATCTGTGCGTGTGTGTGTGTGTGTGTGTGTGTGTGTGTGTGTGTGTGTGTGTGTGTGTGTGTGTGTGTGTGTGTGTGTGTGTGTGTGTGTGTGTGTGTGTGTGTGTGTGTGTGTTTGTCTAATGCTAAAACTTAAATGCCTTCCCTGTATACCATTCTGAAGTCTAATCAACCTGACGATTATTGCATTGAATTTCTTTCCTGTATATCTGTGAACCTATTCCCAATTTGGTTCTAATGCGAAAATCACAACGGTGATTTGACATAAGAATAATTACAAATGTAGTTGTTTCATGTAATAGGTGCCGTTAATAATAGTCTTCACTTAGCGCCAAATCGTCTACGATAGACCTTACGACGTTCCTATAAACCGATTATGATACACGCCGATGTTTCTACTCAAGACGTTTGGCTAAGATAAAGAGGTTCCCAATTGTCTATGTTTTGTGACATTATGTATTGTAGTGCATCGGGAGATTTTAAACGCTTATCGTAGTAGTTGGCTCTTGGGCCTCACCTGGCATTTACATTAGACGATGAAATACATGGCGACTGTAGATCGTCAAGCCAATAATGTTAGGTGGTGGCAACGTCCACTGCAAAAGTCGTCGAGCTCAGAATGTCCTTGAGCGTTTACACTGACGAGTCACCACCCATGTAGACGATTAATTCAAGGCGACTTGAAATAGTCGCCAGTGCCAGAGCATGTCCAATAATCGTCAAGTGGTGCTAAATTGTGTAATTAGACGTAATCAGACGATCTGCCGTCGCCACGAGCTTGGCGTTTACATTAGACGATTTCTAGCCGAAAGTCGTCAGGAGGTGTAAAATGCCAGAATCGCCAGCAAGAATTGTCTAGTGTAAACACCGGGTATCATTTCTCTACCACAACCGATTCTTCAAGTACGACCACAGGTTATGTTTATGAACAGGAAGGTTGTCCTCGTTAAAACTCTCATAAAATCATATCATATGATTCTGGCCTTTATAATCCATTCCAATCTCATTTCTTTACCTCAATTGTGTTTACAATTTCCTGAAATCGGGCCAGACCCATTATCTAGATCATCCTGAAAATGGGCCACATACATTGTGATGGCCTTATAATTGAAGCGATGAAACGTTGATTCTGATATTATCACTAAAAAGGTACCCAAAACATGTAGTTAATTTCACCATAAGGCTCGGCGTCCACCTACTACGATATGGCTCCGATGTGGTCTATGATGCACCTCCCGATACAAAATAAAAATCGCATCGTAAGGGCACCTAATATCGGGGAAGTTTCTGTGATTAGACACCGATAAAAAACCCATTGCGATGCATGGTGGATTGGCATGTCTAGACATTTTTCTACGATTTTGCACCTTCCCGATATGTCACCGATATTTACTTTCTGTATCGGTGCCATATCGTAGTAGGTGGACGCCAGGTCTAAGGCTCGGCATGCTCCTACTACGCTATGACTCCGATATGGTCTGCGATGCACCTCCCGATAAAAAAATCAAAATCGTGTTGGAAGGTCACCTCGTATCGTGTCAGTTGACCACGTTTCTCCGATTAGGGACCGAAATATACCCATTGCGATGCGTGCTGGATTGGCATGTCTAGACATTTGTCAACGATTTTGCACCTTCCCGATATGTCTCTGATATTTGCTTTTTGTATCAGTGCCATATCGGTAGTTCTAAATTTCTATCGTAGTAGGTGGACGCCAGGTCTAAGGCTCGGCATCCTCCTACTACGCTATGACTCCGATATGGTCTGCGATGCACCTCCCGATAAATAATCAAAATCCCGTTGGAAGTTCCGCTAATATTGGGGCAGTTGACCAAGTTTCTGCGGTTAGGGACCGAAAAATAACCATTGCGATGCGTGGTGTATTGGCATGTCTAGTCATTTGTCTACGATTTTGCACCTTCCCGATATTCCTCCGATATTTTTTTTTTTTTTTTTTTTTTTTTTCACAGAAACAAACATATCGACAAACAATTCGCCGAAATATCAGCGTTCTTCCATTATTAGCCGGAGAACAGACAGGACATACAGTAAACAGAAAACTTAACATATAAATAAACCAATCTTTGCTTTTTGCATCGGTACCATATCGGTAGGTCTAAATTTCTATCGTAGTAGGTGGACGCCAGGCCTAAAGATTTCATTAGTTTTGTTTTTGACTCTGTTTGGAGTGCGCTACTCATAGAGATTGATCTAAAGGCTTTCCCACATGAGAGTGTCTGAAGGTAGGAGTGGTTGGAGGCAGCTGCTAGGTACAAATTGAGTCTCTCAGGTGTCACTGGGGATAATCTCTGTACCCCACCTTAATCCCCTCCTCTCCCAGCACCTTCCTGCAGTTAATCCCCCTCCTCCCTGGCTGGAGGACTCCCACTCCTGTATGCCTGATGGTCCTGGTACCAGGATACCACTACATGTCACGATTCAGGTATACACAGTAAATACTGGCACATGCTGGTATAGGGGCAACAATCTTCTAGGAAGCAAAAAGGAAGTACTTTCTTATTTGTTTTATAAGCACAGATTGGCTGGAGTGATTATCTAGTGTTCATCCCACCAACACAGCCGGCGGCATGATAGGAGGTTAGACTGTTAAACGTTTCTTTGGTGGATTCATTCAGATCCCATCATATTCTCAGAAATGAATCGTGGTAATAGTTACTGTGCATAAAGCTCGGTATTTTTACGAGTCCCAAAGTCTTTCTATAGAAACATGGCATTAAGGAATATATTGGATGTTTTTATTGACATTCAAAGCGATTATCCCTGGAATGGAGCTATTGTCATGTGTGCTATGTTGTCATGCCATCTAGACCTGATCACATACAGTTCCCGCGGCATCCCTTAAAGGCATATCCTACAATTCACAGTGGCGCCACCTGGTGATTTTTGAATAGTGTCAATTATCAGTCAAAACTGGTTTTATTATGATTCATTTTCTAATTGTAAATGAACAAAATTTAATTTATTGCCCAGTGCATCAAGTCTTAATGGGTGGAATATGCCAATTAACATTTCCTTGATTTACATAGGAAATTTACAGAAAAATAGGTTTTCTTCAATTCCTTCATAAACAAGGACGGTGGCCTATGGAATTTTAACTTAAATGTGGAGTACTCTACATCTTTTTATATTCAGTGAAAGTTTGAGGAAAATAACATGGGTTTTACTATGTAAAAATTACTTTATAGAATGTCTATATATTCCATTATAACATTATCATAATATTGATCTCGAAATCGAAATCGAAATCTAGCAATGTGTTCTACAACAGTTAGACACCATCATATTCAATTTTGAGGAAAATGACCTGGGTTTTAATTTTCAAGGTAAAATATACCTTTAAAGTGAATGTAAATGAGCATAGGAGCGGCGTATAATGTCTCGAGCTTTATTAAGAACTTCTTGGCTTGATCATCTCTACTAATATAATGACACTAATTCTATGTCTACACAGGTGGGAAGTTAAGGCTGAGGCAATGAGGGGGCGTCGTCCCTGCCATTCACCTGGCGGGATGGCCACATCTGTAGGTACCACAGGTTATGAGACCTCGTACCTTTTTTCTGGGTCATATCAAGCCCTGAGGGGAATCGCCTGGATTGGACCTGCAGGAGTCTTCATTGACATATACCGGGCCGGGTCAAGTCTACGGTAGGTTTGTGCAGTCAGGTAGGATACGGAAAAGACAGTATATTGTATGTGGGTTTATTACGACACGTGCCGGCTTGGCTAGAACAAGAAAGTATAGGTAGATCATACAAGATCCAGGTAGAGACCTAAGGCTCGTGCAATAGTCTCTAGAGGATCGTACATAAAGACCCTTTTCTGAACCTTGGACAGGGGTTATTGTTTAAAAGTATTTCAGTCTGTTTGTTAAGACATTATTAGCCGTCCATAAGATCGTCCATAAGTGTTGAATGAAGTTGACCCACATCGTCCATGGGTCTCTAAGGCATACAGAAAAAGGTCTACATGTTCGATCATAGATTACTAAACGGGCCCAGCAGTATCTTAGAATGTACGGTAGAATGTAAATTTGGGGCATGAAGTGTACATAGGACAATTATGGTCGTATGTCAGTCGAGGCAATTTACGATGTGATAATTACGTGATAATTTACGCAGCCAGCATGTTTGAATATAGAATGTTGCCATAAGATTACCACATATTGCATCTCTAGTGTTTTCTCACTCCTGATATTTTACTCGTTTAGGCTTAACATTGGGAACTCGTTCTCCATGCCCCTACGACTATAGCAGTCCGTTCCCCATGGTCTGTATCATGTGTCTCATCCATTCTTTCAGTGTGTACAGGGGTGAGATAACTACAGAAAGCAACTCGTTTTGGTTAAAGAAGTCGTTCTCCAACTCCTTTGAACGCTACGTGATATTCACTCGGCTGTCACCTCGTTCATATCACACCGCATCAAACTCGTGGAGAACGACAACTTTAACCAGAACTTATTGGTTTCTTTATAAGTCAGCACTGCCGTCTGGTCCAGAGACCAAGTCGAGAACCCACCTGAGGACCACCATATACCTCCAGCTCTTAACATCAGGATATTAGACGAGTCTATCATGGGAATCTATAAACACTATAACCACGGTAGTATATACCTCCAGCACATAACATGAGGATATAACACCTGAGGACCACCATATACCTCCAGCTCTTAACATCAGGATATTAGACGAGTCTATCATGGGAATCTATAAACACTATAACCACGGTAGTATATACCTCCAGCACATAACATGAGGATATAACACCTGAGGACCACCATATACCTCCAGCTCTCAACATTAGGATATTAGACGAGTTTATAATGGCAATTTACCTGACGACCACTATAACCACTGTAGTATACCTCCAGCTCTTGACATCAAGAGATTATAGGGAAACTGGCTTACTGTCTTCGTACGTCAAAAATACGTGGTTAAATTATTGATCACATACATCCCGATGCCAAAGGCAGAGGGATGTACTAAGACAGTCAGCCCGTTTTCGTATTATTATATACCTAAAAATGGCGAAATTTTAGCTAGTCACGTGATCACATACCCCATACGTCACAGTGTGACGTACGGCTATACATACGTCATAAGTGTCAGCGGGCAGTATGTGTGGGTCATACGGCCATAGGTATATAATATTATACGAGTTTGTGATGGGAATTTATAACCACTATATCTACTATAGTATATCTCCAGCTCTAATATCATTGGGATATAACACGAGTTCGCAATGGGAATCTACCTGACGACTACTATAACCACTGTAGTATAACTCAGGCACATAACATAAGGGATATAACAGTATGTGTGGGTCATACGGCCATAGGTATATGATATTACACGAGTTCGCAATTGGAATTTACCTGGCGACCACTATAACCACTGTAGTATAACTCAGGCACATAACATGGGGGATATAACACAAGTTCATGGTGGGAATCTACCTGGCGACTACTATATCCACTGTAGTATACCTCCAGCTCTTAACATGAGAATATTACACGAGTTTATAATGGGAATCCAACAGGCGAACACTATAACCACTGTAGTATATAACTCCAGCACATAACATGGGGACAGTAGCCGAGTGTTTGGTGGCTCTAGATGCGCGTGTGAACGTGCTGTGAGCGTGCGGCGCTGGCCGTGGCTGCGGGAAAGGAGGCAGAGATGGTCTCATGCTTATTGCTTACCTGCCGTTTGTCGTGGCTCCCTGTGGGATGATGGCGTGGTGGATATTGAGCGTGTCCCTCCTCCTGCTCCTCCTCCTCCTCTTCTTCCTCCTGTGTGTCCGGGCTCCAGCCTCCCCTGACAGAGACGCGCCGCTCGTAATAAGCCACACTGCACCGCGCGACGGAAGTGCGGGCACGCCTGCGCTCTGCGTGGCCGCGTCCGCAGGGCACTAGATGGCGCTGCGGCTGGCTGGCTGGCTGGCGGGCACTCTCCCAGCAGATCTTTCGCAGCGGCTAGCGCTTACTTATCTCTGTCTCAACCCAATGAGTATACACACTTTCTCGTTATTATCCATCGTATACAAAAGACCCCCATTGAAAATGTATGGGGACTCAGTAAACCACGATCCATTGTATAAAACCTGTCAGATACCATAACTGTGGTATACGGATTCAGATCTATGATATACGGCCTCAAAACCATGGTATATGGGATGAATAGTCCCTTTTGCTATAGAGCAAAGAAATAGCCTCTATTGTTATACCATTAAATCTGGCAATTACTGGGTTTAATTTATTCGAGAAGATGGATAATAAATACAACAAACGATGATTTTGTGGACAGGCGGTTCTGTAAACCGCTCGAGGTTGATATCGTAATACACTTGCTGGTGCTGGTGTATTACTACGAGTCAAGCTCTCGTGGTTTACAGCCGCCTGTCCACAAAACCATTGTATATTGTCTATTTATCTCACTCCTGGGACCTGTTTCAGTAGTTCCGTGACATGTCTAGATAGCGTCTGTGACACCATACGGACAGATCACAAGACTGCAGTCGATGACACACAGGGTTTCACTCACTTCTCGTAGGAATTAAGCAATGACACTTTAACACGTGTAGGGGATACATACAATCCATAATCGTTCCAAATATGGAGAAGATTGGCCACTTCGATCTTCTGATATTTGCTAGTCTTTTTCCGCTGTTGCTTGCACTGTTGGTGCCGCTGTTGATGTCTGTCTAGGCCTAATGTCACGAGACTACTGAAACAGGTCCCAGGTGCAAGTTTAGCCATAGGAATAACGTTAGAATAAAATACTTAACGATCACCCCTGTAAAGTGACAATACTACGCCATGGTCGTGGCGGAGTGAATATGAGATGATGTCATAAGCTATTAACCAACTGGATTTCTGAAGTTATTTGAATTATTCTGATATTGTGGTGCTATTTAGTGTCAATGAAAGGGGAGAGAGAAATCCAGAACTGTACTTGAATACACAATACTCCACTCTTTTGGATGTGCCATAATCGTCACTAAGCTTTGCCACAATGACTCGTGGAGTATTGTGTATTTATATGATTCTCGATGCAGTTCTATATAGATCTATACTCATTGCTTAACTAAACGCTGGTTCCCCAGGTATCCACTAAACACAGGGGCACCAGCTAACGTTTGAGATTCAAAACATTGCAATTGTCAAAAGTTATGAAAATCAAACAACTCATATATCATAAGCAGGGTTTCCCCATAATTTAGGTGCTCCAGAAGTGGGATTTTACTGCACAGTAAAACCTCGCTTAAGGGGCCACCTCTTTACCGAGCACAGTGTCCTCTTAAGCGGGGTGATCCCTTAAGCGGGGTTGAAATGATCTAGATATGAATTTCTATTCCGAGCAAAGCGACCCCTTAAGCGGGGTGCCCCATTAGCTAGGTGTCCCAGAAGCGGCGTTTTACTGTATCTGATAAACTGACAGTTTCTGTCTCAAACAGGCAGGTCGGTGCAGAGATACAACCGGCCGCAGGAAGTAGCGCGCAGGATCTGTGCTGGGAGAGTGGAGTGTCGGCCGGAGGGAGGAGTCCGTAGCTGTAGTAGTAAAGCGTGGCGCTTGGGAGAGACAGACGTCTAAAAACCACCGCTCCCGCCGGCCAGCGGGGCCTACACATACATGTCACATACATGTTGCGCCGTGAATGGGCCGCGTATGCTAATCTCCAACACGGTCCGGTGTCCGGGCGACAGAGACCGGCCTCCCCGGCCGCCGCCCCCGGCCTCCCCGGCCCCCGGGCCCGCCGCCGCCGGCCCCCCGGACACGGCCCCGGACGGGCGGGCGGCCCCCGGGCGGCCTCCGGGCAGCTCCGGTCAGTGCCGCCTGACCTGAGCCGGCCGCACCACTGTCCACCTTCCCCGATATAAGAACCAACTCCTGGCAGGTATCCCGCAGAAAAAGGTGCGCTGTATGTGGGGATGGATGCGGTCGACGTTGGCAGGAGACCGTGGCACTCTGCCGGCCATTGACTGGTCGGAGTGAGGGTGGTGTGGAATGGGAAGGATGTAGGTGTGTGTCTGAGGATGGGAGGATGGGTTCGGGGGTGCATCGGGCAGAAAGGAAGGTGATTCTGGACATTGTTTTACTTTATCTCACCCCTGGTATTTTTTTTACCCATAGACCTAACATTTGGATCTCATACCCAACGCCCATGGAGTATTGTAGAAAAATGCCCAATGAGGGATGATGTCAGACATTTTAGCCAATTGATCAGTGATGGGGATAAGATAAAAATCTGAGCCGCACTTGATCCATAGATACTGAAAATATGCCTTGAGGTTCGGTTTGCTGCATAATCTCACTCAGCTATGCCTCGTGAGATTACACCGCAAAGAAATTGATTGCATATTTTCAGCATATATGGATTTTGATGCAGTTCCTGATTAGGCCTGGCGTCCATCTATTACGATAGAAGTTTAGACCTACTGATATAGCACCGATACAAAAAGCAGATATCGGAGACATCGGGAAGGTGCAAAATCGTTGACACATGTCTAGACATGCCAATCCACCACGCATTGTAAGGGGTTTTTATAGGTGCCTAATCACAGAAACATGGTCAACTGCCCCAATATTAGATGACCTTCCGACGCGATTTTGACTTTTTTATCGGGAGGTGCATCGTAGACCATATCGGAGCCATATTGTAGTAGGTGGACGCCGGGCCTAAAAGGCGTATCCCACTATCACGATTTGAGCCTCCGACACACTACGATGAAGCGTCCCGATGAAAAAATGAAATTTTTATCGAAAGGAACGGGTCTATCGTGAAAGCTAGACTCATTCCTTCCGATAAAAATTTCATTTTTTTCATCGGAACGCTTGTCGTAAGGCTATCGTAGTGTGTCGGAGGCTCAAATCGTGATAGTGGGATACGCCTTTAAATGTGTGTCTGTGAGGGGAGGAGGTGTATGTGTGTGGTGCGGGGGGGAGGAGGGAGGGTGGACATGGTGCAGAAATGAAGGTGCTGCTGGAGGTGGATGCACCGTGTGAGGGCGGTGCCAGGACTGGGTGGGTGCCGGCCACACTGTGGTCAGGTGAGTATACAGACACAATCCTACTTGGAAGATGACCAGGACACTGACCGCAGTGCCCTCCCACGGCCAATGTCCGAATTAACATCCCACCTTCTCCTGGGTCCCTGACCCATCGCTGAGACACCAGGCCCACCCTGGACCCCCAGCCCTGTTGATATATGTAATTTGATGGATAGCTGTAGGCAGATATGGAATATAAAACATATTATCATATATATTTCTAAATTTTTTGATCCAAGTGATTTTTCTCAAATCTAGTGTTTGAAAAAACTGGCTTTATTAGTTTTCAAAAAAATTATCATATATATACTTATATACTATAGTATTATAATACATCCTAAGCTTCCACGGGAATATCCTTACAAGCAATCTCTTACTGAGATTGCAAATCGAGCCATCCATTGATTTGATTGATATGAAATACATTATCTCTACTGACTTCCCCACTTCCCCATGCAGCAATGCTTTTCACCAGATACGGAAAAACACCACCCCTCTCTCAAAATCTTACACTCTATAAGTGGTATTCTGTATTCCAGTCCAAATAAAGCCACTAGGGGCCAAGTACACAGTGTTCCCACTAGGTGGCATCATTATAGTAATCTGATGTACGTGTTTAGCACGGGAGGCAGGTCAGTGGATTCTTCAGGCTCTAAGCCTAATTTGTTAAGAATTCTTCTACCATAGAGCATAGTGAGAACCTTGTACAGAATACCACTTAGAGAGCGTTGGATCTTATGGGAGGGGTGCACCCCGATTCCCCAGCCCTGGAGCAAGCGTATAGCAGGTATAGCAGGTACATGAGGTATAAGAGTGAGATAAGGAGTATGGTATATATAGTCAACTTGGAGCAAAAAGAATGTCCATCATTGATGAATGAATGTGCAATTATGAATAACAATTAAAAGGTTTCAATTACATTCAGTCTATGGAGGGTTTTCTGTAACCCACTTGCACCCGTTTAACCCATTTCTCAAACTGCCTAAGTCTGGGAGTCAAACATTTCAGCACCAGTGGGTCATTCAGTTATTTCGGTCTCTAGTGATTGGTAATAGTCAGCTGGGCATGCCTTTGAGACCCTGAGACACTGGCACCCTGACCCTTAACAACTATCACAGTGAATACCACGCAGATAGTAAAGGGATAGCTATTTCTCAGCATGCTGAAAGTGTATGTGACCACACTACACGTATATAGTTCGTGCAAGCACGCTCTAATAAACGATTGTTTTGTGGACAGGCGGCCACCAACCATAAGGGGTTGACGCGTAGTAATACACGAGCGCTAGACGAGCGGTTTAGAGAGCCGACTGTCCACAAAACCATCGTTTGTTGTAATTATTTTCCTTCTTTTCAAATGAATAAAACCAAGGAATTGCCATATTAAAGAGTATAACAATAAGGACTATTTCTTAGCTCTATTGCACAAATGGACTATTTCCCCGTACCCCATGGCTTTGGGGCCGTATACCTCAGATTTGAATCCGTATACAACAGTTATGGTATCTAACAGGTTTTATATAATGGTTTGTATACCATTGATAATGAAAGCATTCCCAACTAACAACACACACAGGCTACACACACACACACACACATATATATATATATATATATATATATATATATATATATATATATATATATATATATAGGAAAGGTGTTTCATGGTAGATTAGTACCAAAAGACTGAGCTCATTTGTAATTATAAAATGATGGTGTGGCATATATGCTCTCCTCTACTGCATATATGTTGCCTAGAATGAGGCAATTGCTTTTACCGAAGGTGGCCCTGTGGCCTACTGAAAATAGTGTCTATGCACTCCAGTAGAGATTCCAGAATAAATAACAACTGAATAAAAAGCGGGGTGGCGTGTCCCACCTGTACGCTGGCCGCTTGCCGGTGGTCAATCCTCACTCGGTCATTCATACAGCCTGATGTCACCATAAACCTGTGAGCTGACCTCACCGTGTGTAACACTGTCACCTTGATAAGGCCCGTTTCCATTGGCCGATTTCCCGTCACCGATCTGCAGTCAGGAACCACCGACGGACTTTTGGTACTGTGTACCCAATATCGGTCAATGGAAACAACCAAGGTCGTGAAATGACCCACGACTTTTTCTGCTTAGATTATGCAATGTGGCACCACCCACCGCTGAGTGAACGCTAGGTCACTAAGTGAAATATACTACCCTCAGCGATCTTTCTATACCGACGCACAGTCAGTGGCACCACCGACAGACTTTCTGTGTAACTCAAAAAGTCTCAAACCGGAGACACACCAAGCGAGAAACGCAGCGAGTTCCGTAATCGCCAACACAAAATGGTGTATATGTGAGCTATTATTTCATATTTCACCTGATTATTCCTTCCAAGATGCTAAATTATGAGCAGGGAATATTCCTATGAAATCAGCAATCTTCGTCTGGCAATGGAAACGGGCCTGTACCGGAGACACACCAAGCGAGTCAAGGCGGCATCGCTGGAATCGCCAATACAAAATAGCATATGAGAAATTTTGCATAATAATATCTCCCATCGAGAACTAAGTATCTTCTTTTTTTTCAGTTTTTTTTTATCCTGGAAGATCTACGTAGGGAGTTAATCCCTGTTTTCGGTAGGCTCCAGTGGCCACAAGAAGAGTTTACTAGTGGTAGTTGTATTATAAGAAAGAAAAACCAGAGAGAGAAAAAACAAATTCTCTAGCAAAATACATAGTTATACATTCATTAGTGTTTTTATGTTCAGGCATGGCTGAGAAAGCTTGGAAGCAATAACCAGGTAAAATATGAAATAATAGCTCACGTACTTCCCATTTTGTGTTGGCGAGTCTGGAAATCGTTGTATTACTCACTTTGTGTGTCTCGAGCTTAAGGCCGTGGCCGACTGGGCAATATATCTCCCTGCCAGAAAGCCCGTTTCCATTGCCTAACGTACACGACGTAGACTTTTTTAGTTCTCCTAAAAGCCCATTTCTATTTTGCGTCCAAATGGAAATGGGCCAATGGAAATCGGCTTCTAGGAGAAGTAAAATAATCTCCGTTTTCGTCTGCCAATGGTTGCCGTATACTACTCAAGGTTGACATTTAGACCAATCAGATCGGCTCTTACAAAATTCATATGGAAAGAGCAGTGGGAAGAAAACATAGGGTCTTAATTACTCGATAAGGTTGGATCTGGCTTCGGGTTTGATGGTGGGTGAGAAAAAATGCTAAGTATCGTTATTAAACCACATTTGAAGGTATATAGGAATAGGGAAACCAAATTTCCAAAGAGAGAAAGTAAAAGTTACTCGGTAAGGCTTGGAAAAATTACTGCCCGCTACCAAGGCCTTGGGCAGTAACTTTTCCAAGCCTCACCTCGTAACTTTGACTTTCTCTCACTGGAACATAGTTCCCCTCTATTCCCTCACCCCTGGTAGTTTTTAGCCATAGGCTTACCATTGGTAACTCATTCTCCATGCCCCTGAAATTATGATAGTCCGTTCTCTATGGTCTATTGTCACATATCCAGTGTGTACAGGGGAAAAGGTAAATACTGAAAGCGACTCGTCTTGGTCAAAGACGTTGTTCTTCGATTTGTTTGAATACTAGAGGGAAACTATGTTCCGTCGAGAGAAAGTCAAAGTTACAAGGCAAGCCTTACCGAGTAATTTGACTTTCTCTTACCGGTATTTGGTTTCCCTATTCTTAAATACCTTCAAACATCGATAAAAATGATTATTTCTTTACCTGCGATAGCCCCAGAAAAATGGCCACCCTTTTCGAGTAACTGCAATAGCTATGTTTTCGTGCCGACGCTCTTAATATCACGTGGTTAGCCCGGGACGAAAACGTCATCCCGGGACAAAAACGTCAGCCTGGGACGAAAACGTAAGCCTCGCTACATAACTTATAATTACTGCACCCCAAGCAGCGGTATGTAACTATAGAGGTTTCGGAAATGGGTATATAGGAATACGCGAGGCACTGCACGAAACTTACCACTTTATTTATACATGCGCTATCGCGGCAATGCACGTTTCGGCTGAATATAGACTTGTTTGCATGTGTATACGCCTCTTATCCGCACCTGCGTATGAGGCGTCAAAGAGACAGTTTCCTTATGTATACGAACGCGACTTGGCTGTATTTCACACCGGGCGTATCCGAGATAAAACATGCTCTGTGCAATATATATACGCCAGGCGTATATGTAAAAAAAAATTTAAAAAGAATCTCGACCCCCCCAACCGCCACCCATTGGTGTTGGTAGAGGTTGCACCCTCCCTTTGCCCCTGCCGCACCCCGTCACACCTTCTGATGTATTACAAGGCTTATAGAAGCCCTCCTCAAGGCTTATAGAAGCCCTTTTCCCACCCGCCCCCGGCCATACCCGGACATCCTGGCCGTCCCCGGCCATCCCCTGCATCAACACTGACCCACCGCCTAACCCGAGCCTAATCCACGCCTAAGCAGCGCCTAAGCGGTGCCTACACTCTCAGTGAAGCCCTGAGACCACTACCAACACAGACGGGTGGCGGGAGGTGTCGGAAAGGTGTCGTGAGGTGGCGGGAAGTGTCGAGAGGTGGCAGGAGGTGGCGGCGTGGCCTTCAATGTCTATAGTCTCAACTTCATAAAGGCTTATAAAGACTTACATCCACCATTCTACAGAAGAGTGGTGTTCGGAAGTAAAATCTATTAAAAAACGTTTAAAAAACTAAAGAATGCAGGGTTTATTATGTGTAATTAATCAATTTATACTCAATCCGGTTTTATAAAGGTTTTATAAAATAAATTGGTAATATAAGATTGTATTTTTCATATAATACAGACTTGGATGTTTAATGGAAAATGAAATATGTTACCAGTAGTGTCCCCAAGTTGCAGAGATCGGAACTATTGGATAGTGGTGTATATACAACAGAATCAGGCGTATATATGACGTATATAAGACCGCACCATGGACACGTATATACACCAATAGATAAGGCGCATACACACGGGGAATAGGACGACCTTGTATACGCAAAAGCATACTTATATACACCGGGGGCATATATATGTAAAAGGGTGGTTCTCGTGCAGTGAGGTTCACTCGGCTTTGCCTAATTCATATCCCTCTACGTCAAACTCACCGAAAATAACAACTTTGACCAAAACTTGTGGGTTTCTTATTTACAAGTTATAACTTTTCATTGCCAGGGCGACTGCAGCTTGATGCCACCAGGCATCTTTGATGTTCATACGTATACGGCATATAGCCTATGATCCATGGGCGCCGCCATGACGCCCCCCGAGTAGGTGTTCTTCACAATTGGAGGTGAAAAAGTAGGTGTTCTTCACTAAAGGAGGTGGAAAAGAAGTGAGTGATAATTGGGAAATGTCACAACTTTAGCCTTGCTCACATATTTATATAAAGTGTTCCATATGGAAAATATCATGTCTTGGGTTTAGTCATTATGTCATCCTACTTTGGGATGGGTGTAGAGAGTCAAGGGGACCATAGTAAAATATTGAAAGGCAGTTGAATTTTGTAAGAACAAAGAGCCAGAATACAGGTTTGTCCCCCGACCACCTGGTGACTGCTTCGTGAACTAACAATGGCTCTGTCCCCTATAGAATTATGTATGGATCTCATCAAACTTGAACTTGAAAGTAGAAGCTATCCGTGGCATTGTCTATAGTAGGGTGCTGTATCAAAGATATGGGGGTTCAGGGGGAATGGTTCACTTCAGTACATATGAATCCATTATCAATTCCTTTGTCTTTTGACAAGGCCAGCATCAAAACAAGACAAAGATTTGTCCATATGTGCTTCAGCGAGTAAAGGCTCGATCAAAAGCCTTCCACAATCCCACATCAATACCCCATTTCGTCAGTCCTCCCAGGGTAATCCATAAAGCAGGGCCCTGCTTGATAATCTAGGATCGTACATGAAGATCCTCATACACGGGTTATTGTTTAATGATATCTAAGTTTGTTCGCTAAAGCCCAATGCCCATCTACAGATTAAGGGTTGAACGATTAGTTCTCAAATCGTATAGGAGTCGGTGAACTTGTCGCAGGCAAATTACGTAACCCAATCAAGCCCCATTTACCAACGTTCCATTGTCGGCGACTAGATTTATCAACATGATGATATACCTTTCGCCACCGATTTTGGAACATAGAAAACACAACTTGTCGTCGACAAAAGGACATCTGAAGGAGGTGGTTCACCCTTGCTTAGTTGTCCTACATCTACCAACTATGGCTGACTTTGTTAGGATGCCTCGCCTGAGACAAATTACCATCCGTTTGTTGCCGACAAAGGTAGATGAATGTTCCAAAATCGGTAGATGAGCATTGGTCTTAAGTCAGCATTAGCCGTCCGTAAGGTCATCCATAAGTGTTGAATCAAGTTTACCCACATCGTCCCTGGATCTCTATGGCATACAGAAAAGGATCTTCAGGTACGATACTAGAGTGTCCATTATAAACATTATTCACACATACTAGCGACTTCGTCGAGTTCCCCACCCCACCTGTCCTGTTCAGCGTTTATCTCAGTGCTAATATTTCATGTGACACAGATACACTGTGGTTCTCTAGTGGGTAAACGGGAAACCATCGTAAACTCGTGGTTATCATTTCGTATGACACAGGTGTTTGAACTAATCATCTGCGATCAGAACTCTATGGATTGAAACCAACGAAAGTTGGGATCTCATTGGTTTCTCACGAGAAAACTAGATCAGTATTAAACTTTGATTTCGGCATGGCTCAAAATGAATCATAAGAGAAAACGTATGTCTGCATATAGAAATACAAAAAAAGAGTAGCTGCTTACAGTTTAGTACTGCACGAGAATCTCATTCTCATGGCCCTTCAATCTCCAGGCCCAGGTCGGGTTCACTATGTCTCTATGTACAGGAGCAACTTCAAGCGGATATCACAAAATTCTAACCTTTTATATGTGGTAGGTAATAAGCAACTTTTTCGAGTAGCATGTTTTATTTAACCCCCGGTATTTTTCTCCATAGACTTAGCATTAGGAACTCATACTTCACGGCGGTGAAGATAGTGTATCCAATACTGAATAGTTTATTGGGATGAGTTATTTTATTGTTTAACGATGGTCCTGATCTTGTATTCAGGGTGAGATAAAATCAGAAACCCACTCAATGAAAATAACTAGGTCCGCACTCCACCTCGTTTGACCACTATGTAAATCATTCAACTTCGCTTTGTGAATTACTTTGTGTTCAGACTCGATGGAATACGGGCCAAGTTATTTTCATGAATTTTCTTGAGTTTCCACCTTTAAAATGAAACAGAAAATTGTCAAAACTAATAAAAAAAAAAAAGAGAGAAGATTTTAAATCTCCCATACATACATGTGGTTTTATTTTTTACAATGTCTGGTCTGAAATAGAGCTGGATTTAGTCCCTCCTACACCTCTACCCATCCACACCCTATACCCTACCTCCATTATCGCTCAATGATACTTATGCCCATATCCAAAGATACGACCATACCCATACCAAACACCTTGATGACAATATATTCACGTGCCGTACATACGCCCTATGTCTACATGCAACGTGAAGGGACGTGCAATGCACGTGCTGGCCCGGACTAGGGCTCCCCACAGACACCTCCCTGACAGCGATACTCCACTCAAATCCCCAGATGAGCAGCCAGGGCTATGAGCGTGCACGACCCGTAGACCGCTCCGAGCAGCTCCGAGCAGCTCCGAGCAGCTCATGGTACCTCACACACACGCCACGCTGGTAGACATGCATCTCACTATATCCCCCGTGTTGGCAAACCGCTGAAGCGCTGGCACAACGTGAGAACTGAGATAGTAAAGGCCCGTTTCCATTGGCCGATTTCCCATCACCGATCTACAGTCAGGAACCACCGACTGACTTTTGGCACTGCTGACCCAATATCGGCCAATGGAAACGACCCAGTTCGTGAAATGACCCACAGTTTTGTCTGTTTAGATTATGCAATGTGGCACCAGCCACCGCTGAGTGAAAGCTTGGTCATTGAGTGAAATCCACTACCCTTCTATACCGACGCACAGTGGGTGGCACCACCGACAGACTTTCTGGGTAACTCAAAAGATCTACACCCTTTTTGTCGGCCAGTTAAAACAGGCCTTAACGGTGAGCATATCAACTTTACCGCGAGGCTTAATGGCCATGTTTGCGGTATGTAGGTAAGGGAAGTGTATCTGAGGATCAGAACTCTAAGTGTAGCACAGTGACAAAGATATTGAGCTCGATGGAGGGAATGCTAAGTCAGCTGTTTTCAGTATGAAAAATACCATCATGTATCTGAAAAGTGAGCTACAGCATTAGGCTGCCAGACATTCAAGGTCAAACTCGCCATGATGCCCAAGGGCATAATTTTATTCTTGTTTAGTTCGGCGGTATTCAAACAATGGAATGTTTAAAGGAAATGATAACATTCTATAAAGGAAACCTATGAAATGTTACTGTCAGAGCTTGTATCCCACCAAGTTTGAATCGCGTAGTAATTCACAAGGCGAAGCTGCGTGAATTATGTAGTGATTCAAACAGGATGGGATCGAGCTCTGACCGTAAACTTGAAAAGATTTATGAATTCATCTCACCCCTCACATGGACTAATTGGCTAACATTTGTGGTATAATCCCACATTGAGTATTTTTTCCTTAAATACTCCATGAGCATTGAGTACGAGTTCCAAATGTTAAGTCTATGTGAAAAATACCAGAGGTGAGATAATGAGTTCACTTCTGTTTCTAAAGATCCATTATATACCAGTAGCAACTTCATTGAACGCTTTTAATTTTTTATTTTTTTTTTGGTAAATGTTTATTGACACTATAGGCGATATTCGATTACAACTTGCATCGATCTTCCATATCAAGGGTCCACGAATATACAAACACATAGAACATAAACCAGTCACGCTACTAGACAATTTACATGACAAGCTACGTATATATACATATGACACACAGTCTACATGGTATTACAACATCAGTGAAATAATTTCAACAGATACCTAAAATTTCAGCTTTAACCCGATTTTTGAAAGTTGTGCCGACATTCAATTTATGTGTTTCAGGACTTAATTGTTCCCACAACATATTTCCCACATATAACGGCGACCTCCTGAATTTTTCCAAATTCGGTCTTTTAATCTTTAGTTTTATCTTCTCATTACTCCTTAGGTTTTTATCATTTAGGTCAAACACATGTTTTGGATTACCACTCCACCATTTGATAATATTTAGTAGGTGGCTGCTCCGTCTGGTTGCTAGTTCTCGCACTCGACATAATTGATTCGTTTTATAAGAATCATCCTACTAAAATATCTCAGATACAGATATTTGGGAGTAACAGTGAATTTGTGTTGACATGCTATAATTGACAGATTTCCCATTGAGTTATAAGTATACCGGATTATTTAAGAGATTATTTCAATTACTGGTCCCAAGGATTGTAGACTAATTTGATTTTCAATTTTAAGATTGTATAATCACTACGTTCCCAGATTAACTACAGCTTTTATACAGTTTATTTAACTACAATGTATAACACAACTAAAGATATTATTACTACGAAGTACAAGAATTGGGGATTTCCGGAATACAATTTTAGATAGGGTTATTCACATTTACCTCAGACGCAATAGTCTCTGAAGTGTGAAAAAAATTAAATGATTTGCCTTATTTGGTCCACCCGTCTATTAAATACCCTTATGCGAACGTTTGTAATTTGCAGCTTTATTAAAAGTTTCACGAACTCTCACAATGCACTCTTGAGCATGATTTAAGTGAATACATTTAATTTTTTGACCAGTTAGACATGCATCTGAACACACAATTCATAGCGTGTAGCAATCATATTTTACCCTAGCGTATGTAACCTAGCCAATAACAGCTAACTTATGACATGTCTGGTGGGTTGTCTAGTCACTTGACCCGGGGGCCCGTTTAATAACCTTTGAACGTACATGTAGGCTCTTTTCTGTATGCCAAAGAGATCCAGGAACGATGTGGGTCAACTTTATTCAACACTTATGGACGACCTTTTGGATGGCAAATACTGTGTTAGTGAACAGACTTAAATATTACCAAACGATAGCCCTTGTACGAGTTACAGAAAAGGCTCTTCATGTACGATCCTAGATTATTAAACGGGGCCCAGACTCTCACTCTTTGATCTCGATATTACAGTCGAGTGCTACTCTAGTTGATAGTACAGACATGAATCATAACCTATACTTCTTATAGTAACCTATTGTAGGCACAGAAACGGGACTCATATGAGGTAATGATATTAGATATTGTGCGGCGTAATATAGTATTCTCTGCGAGGAGGGGTAGAGTTTCACACGGTGTATATACACAGAGCGATTGCTTTGAATGCACTAAGGCCAAGTGGATGTTGTTGGTAACCAGATACCTGTTAACAAACTTAAAGTTGTGGAGACTCACACTCAAAGGCGTGGTCCCATCGCGAGTAGATATTTATTAAGACCTTTGTCAGACATAAGTTAGCTCCTGACCCTAGACCATGAACGAGTCAAATAAATACACACGAGATTGCATTACATCTACCAAAAAAACTGACAGTATTTACAATCTGGCCCTGGTGTATGGACTATTAAGCACGCTCTCATTGAGGTGTGTACCAAGGACTAGATTTCATTTTTACTCACTTAAAATCGTCCCAGCACAATGGTCTATACAAGCTAGAGCAGGTAGAAAGAAAGGTGAAGTTTGATCTTCGGAGAAATTAGTCGGATGACATGAAGCATGCCAACAAAAGAAGCTATCCTCAAGGCCAGGATGTCCTCATGTTAACTTGAAGTACTCACACACAGGGCATCCGCCATTAAACTGGGGAATGTTTTTGTTAATATCACGTTCGCTATTCCCGAAATTCGTTTCATAACAAGAATTCTGAACACAGAAGAAAATTGACATCGCCTTATAGTGAAAGGGTGGTCTGGGTATATTAGAAAGGATCCCTGAATTCTGCCAATAGTTTATCCCAATACCATACAGCCCTTTAAAGTGAAGATTGAAAAAATGCATATTTGATTTTTCATTACAATTTCAGATAAAATCACAAGCTGAAACTCCTTAGTGTCTGCTATATCTTCCTTAGGCCTGGCGTCCACCTTCTACGATTTGGCTCCGCTATGGTCTACGATGCACCTCCCGATAAAAGATCAAAATCGCGTCGGAAGGTCCCCTAATATCGGGGCAGTTGACCACGTTTTTGCGATTAGACACCGATAAAAAACCCTTACAATGCGTGGTGGATTGACATGTCTAGACATATGTCTATGATTTTGCACCTTCCCGTTATGTCTCCGATATTGATTTTTTGTATCGAAGCCATATTGGTAGGTCTAAATTTCTATCGTAGTGGGTGGACGCCAGGCCTTATACTATCTGCTTTTTAATTAAACTTCTACTTTTTGAAAGTGCAGTACCACGAGTCTCCGTTGGTGGCGCTGTGGTCGGTCTCACATCGGGTCTTGCTTTACGTGCACCATGTACAAAAATCGGTAGGTGGTTCTGATTAAGCCCAATACACATTTATCAACATGTTGATATATCTAGTCACCGACAATGGAACGTTGGTAAATGCTGCTTGATTGGGTGGCCAACACGGGCCGAGGTATTATGTAATTCCCCATGGAAAAGTTCATCGACTCCTATACGATTTGGGAAGTAATCTTTCAATCCTTATTCGGTAGATGTGTATTGGGCTTAAAATCCTATAAGACAGCGACACTCCGATTCCTCCCGATCACATCTTTGCCCGACGGATCCGTCAGGCCGGTCAGAATCGGTGAACTTTATGTCATTGATGAACTTCACAGACCCGATTATAATTGGGTCGGGCATAACTAGCTTGTGGGTAATAACCAACTCTGCCCGACCTTAAGTTTGTCGCTGTATGCACTTCACCGACTGATCCCGATTCTGAAGAGGCAGTTTAGATATTTATCCCTCTGTTCTATATACAAGTACCATATACCGATTTGTAGGTCAGGCAGAGGCGAGTATAAATCTGAAAACAGTTTTTCGGTATCTTAAATAAAACAGAAGCTATTAAACTCTGCAGCCGGGTCCGGCTCCCGGCTCCTCTCTTTGATCTCAATCGGGTGGTTTTATGAGGTCTTAAAAAAAGAAGGTGTGATCGGGAAGAATACATGAGGGTATAAGACAGCGTATTATTGTTCCCGATTATTATCGTCTACCGGATCGGTGAGAATCGATGGTAGATGTCTCCTGAATTTCTGACTTATGAGCTTTAGACAGCGATATCTATTCGTGTCTCATAGTAATTGTTTCATGTTCTGAGAAGTGGTGATACAATCTTTGAGCATTGTGAGCGGCAATGTTGCTTTAGGTGGTAACTGACATGCAAATGTGATATCCTGCATGGCTGCAGAAGAAGCTTACTAGAGGGCCCCTAGGTAGAGCTCAATATAATGATTCACTGATTTAGATCTCGCAATGGGTTCTCCCGATAAGCCACTTCCCACTGGCCGACGAATGCGGAAGCGATCAATTAAGATCTCCTTAATTAAAGTTCAGTTGGTGGTAGCCAACGACTGCACGTCGGTATCTGAAAATCGGTGAGGGTTGCTTTGTGAATTACTATACCATTCAAACTCGATTGGATGAAGAAAACTCAGAAAACCCATTCAAGTTTTGGGTCAGAGCTCGATCCCTTCTCGTTTGAAATGCTAGGTAATTCACGTGGCTTCGCCTTCTGAATTACTACGCAATTCAAACTCGATGGGATACGAGCTCTGACCGTAAACTTTTATAGGTTTCCTCTTTAGTAACAAAACAGATTCTCCAAGGTGTCATTCCTGTATAAGTCATTTTCCACTGGCCGACGAAAACGGTACCGATTAGATTCCTCCATAAAGTCGGCTTGTTGTAAATGCACGTAGGTGTCTAAAATGGTCAGGGAGCTGCGTAAAGGCCCGTTTCCATTGGCCGATCTCCCGTCACCGATCTACTGTCAGGAACCACCGACAGACGTTTGGCACTACTAACCCCAAATCGGTCAATGGAAACTACCCAGCTCATGAAATGACCCACGACTTTCTCTGCTTAGATTATGCAATGTGGCACCACCCACCACTGAGTGAAAGCTTGGTCACTGAGTGAAATATACTACCCTGGGCGATTTATCTATACTGACGCACAGTCAGTGGCACCACCCACCACTGAGTGAAAGCTTGGTCCCTGAATGAAATCTACAACCCTCACCGATTTTTCTTTACCTACGCGCAGTCAGTGGCACCACCGACAGACTTTCTGGGTAACTGAAAAAATCTACACACATTTCGTCGGCCAATGTAAACAGGCCTTATGCCTTGATTCCGGCACATCTAACAGATCCATGCCAACAGAATTTTCCACCAAACACTATGATCATCACCGACGATTTCAAACCCCTTTGATTCTGTCAGCTGTTGACCAAGTCAGTCGGTGGTGGCCTTATTGCATAATCTATGCACAAATAATTGGTGAACTCTTCTACGCATGTCTGTTTCCATTCACCGATCTGACGTCGGTGGTTCCCGACTGCAGTTTGGAGGTAAATGTTCAGCCATTGGAAAATGGCTTTATAAATGTATCTTCTTGAATTCAGGGATTGCCATTTTGAGTAGAGTAAAAAGAAAACAGGCCAACTGCAAACTGCAACAATCGGTGAAGAATTATACAGCAAATGCAATCAAACAACAATTTGACAAAATCTGGACAATCTAAGTAACTATTCTAAGGATCAGAATAATATAGAAAAACCTGAGGACGACTCAAACTTTAATACCAATAGAGACGAAATAGAAGAAGCTGATAGTAACGTCAGTATCCATAACTCGTCGGGCATATATAACTAGCCAACAGCTTTACCCGAGTATAGTACTTGGTATATGGAAAATCCAATGTTACATCATAAATTTTGATTATAAAATTGTTCTAAAACCTTATTTGGTATCTTTTCATTAAATACATATAATGAACCCAGCTTTTGGGGTTTTTTTTATAAACATTTTTTAAATAGATTGAACTTTCAAAAGACCTCTCTTCTGAAGTCATACTTCAGGTACTGTATATAAAACACAAGGTCTGATCAAATACCAACTTACTACAGCCTCAAGGCCTCCGACTCCCCCCACTCCTCCCCTCATTTTTCTTTTTTTATGTTATATACGCCAGACGTATATAACATTTATACGCCCAGCGTATACATGTTGCGCAGAGTATATTTCCTTTTATATACGCCAGGTGTGAAATACAGCCAAGTCGGGTCCGTATTCAAAAGGAAACAGTCTTGTATACGCCTCATACGCTGGCGTGAAATAAGGACGTATATATATGAAAACAAGTCAATTTACAGCCGATACATGCATTACCGCGATGGCGTATATAACGATAAACTGGTGGTTTTCGTGCAGTGAAATAGCATAACTATTAACCTGAAAAAAATACATGAGATCCTGGTTTGGCAAGAAACCAAAACTGAAGCCATTAAACGAACAAGATATTGTCTATAATGGTGAAATAATACCACATTGTGACACATATCGCTACTTAGGAGTAGGTTTATCCGCTTAACCTCAATAATCACATGAAGTCGGCAAGAAGGAACAGCAATGCTAGGGTTTCAAAATTCGCTGAACTAAGGCACAGCATGTTGAGTGATATAGCCAGGTTAGTGTATCATAGCACGATACGGCTCGTCTTCGAGTATGCATGTTTTTTATTTGACGGAGCATCTCTTGCTGATATAAATTAACAGGGTGTTCCACTACACCGACGGTTGCTGATTTGGTAGCCAGACACTCGGCGGTCCTCATCGGATGATATAAAATTTCTCTTAGATAATGGACGTTTATTGAAATATAATTATCAGAATTAAATACATTAAAATATGTAACCTTCCTCAAACAGTTGTTCGGGTGAGATATCGGCCTGGGGGAGCACCCCCTTTAACTGCAAAGAATTCAAAAACTCTTGTTTGGGAATTATAAGAAAAGGAAGCCGTAATGGTGAAGGGGGAATCATCTCCAAACTGAATGTAAGGTGGAAAAATCGTATCAATTGTACAGCTTAACTTACAAGAGATGGAAAAAATCCTGATGATATAGAGACAAGAATCAGAGGGACACGAAGTGACCAGAAAGTAAGAATCAAATACTGATTGAACTATCTAAACTGTCTAAACTACAACTGTTCACACAGGAAGTACCCTGAGTCGGCAACTGTGTACCCTATGTACCCTGTGTAAGGGCGTAGGGGGTGTAGGGGTGAGATTATGTACCTGTTAATTGTGAATTGAATCCGCCATGTTACCCTCAGACTGTACAACCCCCAATCTGTGAAACTTTGTACCCAGTGGGAAATAGTCTGCGACTGGTTCAAAGGTGTGAAGTACACCAGTCTCAGGTCCATTTGTCCCACCGTGTGAATCCTACTGCACGGCACATGACAATGCATTGAGAGTGGGACAAGCCCAAGGATGGGACTTCCTCCGGTACCATGTGAGTCATTGCTACGTCACAGGTCTGCAGGAAATATGCGTCATAAACCCCAATAAACGGGAAGGGCTTCTTCCAGCTCTCTGATCTGTTTTTCTCTGAAGATATTTAAAGAGGAAATCTTTTAAATGGAAGTTTAAACATGCGCCATATTGTACCACGCACTCGGCGTACGGATTCCTCATACGGATGTCAATAGTTAGAAAAAATAACTCACGAGATGGAAATAACTTGGTCCATACTTCACCGATTTTGACCGTAGAGTAATTTACAAAGCGAAAGTGAGTGTATTACATTGCGGTCAAATTCAGAGGACTACGGACCAAATTATTTTCATCTCATGGGTTTCTGATTTTATCTCATCCTGTAAAACATTATTAATTGATAGAAATAAAAAACCCAATTAGCTATTCGTTATCGGGTACACTATCCGAATGGCCATGGAGAATGGGTTCCTAATACTAAGCATATGACGAAAAATACCGGGGTGAGATAATAGCTCACATCCTTTGAAACGATTCTATTGTAAGCACATAACCCCGATCACATGCCGTGTTTGTGTCATCCCCAAGGCCTTTTTCCACTGGCCGGCGATGCGCCTTACCTGCTTAGTTACGCAATGCATGCGGCCAAACATACCCCTGGCAACGTATACTTCAGCATTGGAGGACTGAGTGTATAAGCATAATAAGTTTATAATACTAATGCATATTATTTCCATAGAAATATAAGCGGTTGCATCATATTCTATGGTATTCTAGCTCCAAATTGATGTACCATACATGCATACCACCTCAATGATACCATAGATATATCTTAGATAACACAGGTATACCCAAACTGTATACACAATAATGCATTGGCAGGCTTAGCTATAATATGCTTATCTTTTTCCAAGTTAAAACCAAGATAATTATCAACTATAAAATTTAGACAGCTCAGTCTCTCTGATACAATACCCAAGTTTGCTCCAACAATTCAATCTGTCAAAAAACAACACTCCTGCGATCACACCCACCGTTCACACTTAAGGTGTGATTGGTGTGTTTCCTATACACATGTGGCCAGAGTCGGCAGTGTTTGTCCGAGCAGCCGCATATCTAGACAGTGGGCCGTCAGGCGGCGCTGAACGGCAACACCTGTATTCAGTTATCAGAGGGTCGTCGTCTCGTTATAGGGCACAGAGTGATTGCTAGTTCCGTCATCATCCGCCAGGAAATTACCAGGAGGATAGCACCACTGAAGTCAGAGGACAACTACTATTTTCTGCTGTTGTAATCTATGAATAATCGTGAGACGAGGCTAAAACCATTTTATGGCAAACCCCAAAAACATATTCGGATTAAAATCCTGTAATAATTGATGTTTTGTTAGCACCGGGGGCAAGATGTCCACCTCCATAACAAAATATCTATGTGCCCTGTAGATTTTTTTTTTAAATTTAAGTTTCCATTGGAAAAATAACATTTTCGCTGACCACCACCAATGATGCGCACCAATAATTTCTCAAGTAGAACAACTAACTGACCATTGTACAGGTTGCATATAATCGGTGCCGATTTTTACCCTGCGCTCATAAGACCGGGCACCCACCAACGCCGATACACACCGATAAAGCTCACGACGCAACTAGCGTTATCACCCATATCATATGTATAATTCCGGAAATAATGCATATTTTTATTTATATTCTATCCGTAGATACAAAACACTATAATACAATATTTCATAATACAATATTTCATAATATCTGATTAGAAATCCGGTTCCAAGGTAAAGTATAAAATAATCGATTTGAGACCTTTATCTATCATCAAATTTCACCCCCAGAGCGGCATTATCCTTTGATATTCTAGGTATTCTGAAAATTTCATAATTATTTCATATGATTTCCCGTTCAAATGCGTCGCCGAGACACACCGATACGTACCGATACGTACCGATAGGCTACGACAATCGATACATGATCGATTGTCGTAGACCCTCTATGGTACAGGTTTTTTATCGGAGCGAATCGGCGTGTACCGGTAGCGTTATCGCAGAAACCTCACCAACTACCCCGATATCGCTGCGATTTTGATTTTGTATCGGGAGGTCAATATCGGCGTGTCTCGGTGTGTATCGGGAGCCCGGTGGTCTCCCCCCCCCCCCCCCCACCCCTCGATTCAAATTGTTATATTTGGTTTTCTATTATGACCATACATTGTCAGCAGTAAGTTTCAAGTATAATGGGAAGGTGGAAGACCGCTACAATGTAAGTAGGCGAACCGACTCAATAATTTTATTTTTTTTTTAAAGAAAAAAGAGTAAGCACAGTTTTTTTTATTGATATAGTTCGACAATGGGAATACATTTAGCGGTCTACGACTTTACCTTTTTAAACCATATTTTCGTTCATGAGGTCAATCGTCCATATATCCTCATGTTATCAAGTAGGGAAATAATATATATATATCAATAATTTATAAAATTGAGTGGGTGTAGGTTACTTTGACCCAACAAAATAGACCATGTAATGATGATGAGAAGCGAAATGCGTTAACGACTAACTGGCCATCTAGTTCTCGAGTTACTGCCGTTCGCCTGTTTTTAGGCTAGCAGCCGCTATATACACAAAAAGGGAAAAAAAACTATCACCAAGGGGAGCATCAGCCAAACTAATTTTCACTCGTCCAATTATAGGCAGCGGCTATAATTAGTCACTTTATCACTATCACATTGTGTGGGGCCAAAGGTATCTAGTTCTTTAATAGTCCTTTTAAACGCTGATTTAGTATCTAAGTTTTTTCCCCAATCTAGGCCGGATTCTTTTTCATAAATTCTGTTTTTGGCCTTGGGAATTGAAAACCAGTTTCTCAGTAACTGAGGCTAATGGGCAATTAACGTGAATCTAACGAGTATGTTCCAAATGTGAATCTATCCGAGATCTAGTCGTATTAGAAATTAGATTCAATAAAGATACTTTACCTAAAAAGTGTGTCGGCACTAAAGTGGTTAGATTTACAACAACAAGGGAGAGAAATATGAAATCAAAAGAGCAGACGGAATAGAGTTATCTGAAGAATCAAATGAGGAAGAAGCAAGTAAAAGAAATAAGAATAAATTACAAAAGGGAGAGTAGTAGGGTTTTAGTTAGAGGGAAAGGAGGAGGAAGAGTGTTTAAGATGAGTGATTAATGGTACCTACGATAACAATATACAGAACGAATACAGAAAGTATTAGAGTATACCATGTAGGCAGGACCAAGAATAGCAGCCGCAGTTTGGGCTGAGGTCCAGGCCTCTTTTGTTGTATTAAGTTGCTACTATACAAACGGACATTTGTACTTTTCTATAGTATACAATAGAAGAAATGAACCCCCCCCCCCCCCCCAAAAAAAAAAAAAAGAGGGGTGGGGGAGGAGGAGAAGGAGGAGTAGGGGGAGGAGGAGAAGGGGGAGGAGCAGGAGGAGAGGAGAAGGGTAAGAGGAGGAGGAGAAGGGGAGGAGGAAGGGATGAGGAGGAGAAGGAGGAGGAGAAGAAGGGGGAGGAGTAGGAGGAGAGGAGAAGGGTATGAGGAAGAGGAGAAGGGGGAGGAGGAAGAAGGGAGGGGGAGGAGGAGAAGTAGGAGGAGGGGGAGGAGGAGAAGGGGGAGGAGCAGGAGGAGAGGAGAAGGGGGATGAGCAGGAGGAGAGGAGAAGGGGGAGGAGCAGGAGGAGAGGAGAAGGGGGAGGAGCAGGAGAAGGGGGAGGACGAAGGGAGGAGGAGAGTAGAAGGGTAGAAGGGTAGGAGGAGGAAAAAATCAATTGATTAATAGTTTTTTTTTTTAATAAAAAATGTAGGAGCAAGAAGAAATTGACCATGGTATATAAGTAAGGTGTGTCGGCACGCTTGTCATACTGCGTCGGGAGCTTAGTGGGTTCCTGCATGCATGGTTCAGCGGAGGCGTACGTGTGTTACAACACAGCATCCCACACCCTCATATGTGCTGTACGGATCATGTCTGTCCACGTATTTGTTTACATACGGACTGTTTCTCATTCTCATACCAACAACCCATTCCTGCATTCTTATACCTCCATAACGTCCCCCTCAACGGTTCAGATCGTCGACATGGCCCACCTCAATACTCCCCCATATGGCAACACATCACTGTATCCCGGCGTTTACACTAGACGATTCTGGCCGGCGATTCTTGCAGTTTGCACCTCCTAACGACTTTCAGAAGTAAAATGGTAGAAATCGTCTAATGTAAACGCCAAGTGTGTGGCGACTGTAGATCGTCTGATTATATCACATTACACTATTTGGCACCACTTCAAGACTATTGGACATGCCCTGACTCCCGCGACTACATCAATTCTGTGAAATTCTGTGAAAACTCATAGTCGTCAGTGTAAGGCCCGGCGTCCACCTACTACGATAGAAATTGAAACCTACCGATATGGCACCGATACAGAAAGTCAATATCAGAGACATATCGGGAAGGTGTAATATCGTAGACATATGTCTAGACATGCCAATCCACCACGCATTGTATGGGGTTTTTATCGGTGTCTATTCGCAGAAACGTGGTCAACTGCCCCGATATTAGGTGACCTTCCGACGCGATTTTTATTTTTTATCGGGAGGTGCATCGTAGACCATATCAGAGACATATCGTAGTAGGTGGACGCCGGGCCTCAATGCTCAGGAATATTCTGAGGTCGACGACTTTTGCAGTGGACATTGCCACCGCCTGACAACTATTGTCTGACGATCTACAGTCGCCACATATTCAGTCGTCTAGTGTAAACGCCAAGTATGAGTGATTCTTACATGGACGGTTTAATTCGCCCCATTTTCTATTTGAGATTAATGACAAATGTTTGTCTGTATCACATATTGGGTGCAATAGCCATGTGTATTGGAGGCCCCTAAAAGGTTAGGCAATGTTTTGATCTAGGCCTAAAGTGTTTTAATTAAGGCCTAGGGTACCGCAATTAAACCGGTATAGCAATAACATCGCCAGAAAGGCTCATATAAGTGTGAGCTGTAAACAAAGTCTTAATTAATTACAATCTTTTTTTTCAGGATATGCAAGAGATGGTTCTGCACTTAGTCAGGCACCTTTACTATTGTTGTTTATTATCATTGTCATTGTCTGATTATTTTCGTAAAAGCATCACTGAGTATGAGTTTATGTATTTGCCCTTCGCGGAACAGGAGGAGAAGGGGGAGGAGGACGAGAGGGGCAGCATGAGGAGGAGGAGGGGGAGGGGGGGAGGATGAGCAGGTGGAGGGGAGGAGGGGGAGAAGAAGGAGGGATAGGAGGAGGGGAAGGAGGAGGGGGAGGAGGAGGAGGGGGAGGAGGAGGAGGGGGAGGAGGAGGAGGGGGAGGAGGGGGAGGGGGAGGAGGAGGAGGGGGAGAAGGGGAGGAGCAGGAGGGGAAGAAGGAGGAGGGGGAGAAGGGGGAGGAGGAGGAGGGGGAGGAGGAGCAGGAGGAGGAGAGGAGGAGGGGGAGGAGTAGGAGAGGAGGAGCGGAGGAGGAGGGGAGGGGGGAGGAAAAGGAGGAAGAGGAGGAGAGGGAGGAGGAGGGAGGAGGAGCAGGAGGAGGAGGCGGAGGGGGAGGAGGAGCAGGAAGAAAGGGGCAGTACATTTTAAACCTGACTTTACCCACGAGCTGAGGGATGAAGAGGAGGCTGAGGAGGTGGGGCAGGAGGAGGGGGAGAGGGGCCGGACGGCGGTACCTGGGGCTGACCCGGGCGTGGGGAGGCCGCAGACCGACCACGGGAGGAGGGAGTGGGGATTTTACCGGGATTTACCCACAAGAAAACAATACTTTGTTTGTCCACACTCCGCCGCTGAACGCCTCTACAACTCCCGCCAGGTGTCACACCTTTTTACGTCGTCGTCGGCGGCGGGGATTTAGACGCGGGCTTTTTCTACCTCCTGCCGTGGAGAGGTCAGATTCCGGTTCCTCCAGGGTCCATCCGCCCACCTCTCCGTGGAGGACGTGACCGGCAGAGCGTGCATGCATACGGGGATTAGTTTACCGTGTTTCGTTTACACGTGACGCCCGGCACCGAGTTCCGCTTCAACATAACAGGTGATACCATATACAGTAGACTTGCTCAAGTCTTTGATTATGAACATTCGTTAAATGATTTATCAAAATCAGAATAAAGTTCATTATAGTATGTATGCTTTGCTGACTGGCCCATGAATCAAAGACTTGTCCATTATGAATCAAATCTTCTGTCTATGGCCCCAAGTCGCTCCCTGTAACCCGATACCTCCTCCTACACCTCCCCCTCCTCCAGTTCCCTGGCCGCCTGTGTTGCCATAGCAATAGATTTCGCCTGCTCCTGACTGTGACCAGATTGAGATCAAAGTGAGAAGGTATCAATCTCCTAGCAGATATCCTGACCAGTAGCCAGGATATCTGTAGGGAGAGTGTTGGGAATGCTGGAGCTAAACAGCGCCAGAAATCCAACACTATTTCCGATTGTACCAGTCCCTGTATCCCAACGAGCAGGGTAGCCATAGGATGCAGGGACTAGAGCCAGTCTATACATATACAGTAAAACCTCGCTTCTGAGACACCTCGCTTAAGGGGTCACCCCGCTTTAAGGGGCCAATTTGCTGGGAAGGAAATCTTTCCCTCTATTAAGAGTTTGTTTTAACCCCACTTAAGGGGACTTCCTCCATGATGTCTTGCTCTGCTTGGCGTCTAAGGAGCTTGTCTAGGAACCTTTGTTTTTCTAGGATGGTATGATCCTGTGGCTTACACTGCACGAAAACCACCATTTTATTCATATATATACGCCACCGCGGAAGTGCATGTATAGGCTGAATATTGACTTGTTTTCATATACATGTATATGTATATATATGCCCAGGCCTTACATAGGGACACGTCTTGGCTGTATTTCACATCAGGCGTATATGAGAGGAAATATCCTCTCCCCCCACCACCTCCGGTTTGTGTTGGTAATAGTACAGGTGTCCTCAGTAGGAAGCCCTCCCCCCCACCCCCCTCCCCAACCTCACCCCGCCCGCTCTCAGTGAAGCCCTCTTCACTGGATGCTTATATATGCCTACAGATGAGGTGTATACACACAGGGAATTGGACGACCTTGTATACGCAAAATACCTACTTATATACACCAGGCGCATCCATATGTAAAATAATGATGTTCGTGCAGTGTTAGATACCAGTTTTCCGTCATTGGCTATAATCGTCTAGTGTAAACACCAGGCAAGTGAGTCAACGCAGTAATCTCCATATTCGCCGACGAAAAAGTTGCGTGTATGTAAGATATTACTTCATGGTTATATCTACCAACGATGATTTGGCGTCTCTGAAGAAATAATCAGGTAAAATACTAAATAATAGCTCACAGACAGGCCATTTTGTGTTGGCGATTCCGGAAATGGCTGCGTTTCTCGCTTGGCGTGTCCCCGGCTTTAGAATGAAAACTATAGAGTCAGAAAAAATGATGTCATCGGTTTGGATATCGAGGTAAAATTGATCATTTTAAAACTATAAAGATACTTTGGTACACCAATGATCCTGAGCTGTGTCAGTATTAAGGCATATCATAAAGTGAGTTTTGGGGGATGAGAATACACAAGAAAGCAACAGGGTGTTAAGATCAAAGATGAAATCAGTTATTCCTATATACCCATTATTGAACTAACTAGAGTTACATACCGCTGCTGGGGGGTGCATTAAAAATAAGTTATGTGTCGAGGTTGATGTTTTCGTCCCGCTCTCATGTTTTCGTCCCGCTCTGACGTTTTCGTCCCGCTCTGATCACGTGATACAATACAACAGCGGGATGAAACAATAGCTGTTGTGGTTACTCGATAAGGGTGGCCATTTTCTTCAGAAGTGTTTCAGGTAAAGAATTAAGCATTTTTATCGATATTTGAAGGTATATAGGAATAGGGAAACCAAGTACCGGTAAGCAAAAGTCAAAGTTACTCTGTAAGGCTTGGAAAAATTACTGCCCGCGGCTGACGCTTTGGGCAGTAATTTTTCCATGCCTTACCTCGTAATTTTGAACTTTTGCTCACCGGAACATAGTTTCCCTCTATTAAATTGCCAAAACCGAGAACGGAATTCTGCAAAAGGTCACCCCTATACAGAGGTGGAGTGTTGTGGAACCAACAGACTGAAGAACTGAAAACTGAACCTACAAAAAATTTGTTTAAAAAACACATGGATTGTGGTTCTAGAGGATATCGGTAGAGAATATTACTGGAATATGACTGACAGTGTATTAAGCATGTCTAACAACCGTTAATATTCTTGAACCTAGAAGCAGATGTCACCCAGGGAGTGTATGTTGTTTCATCTCATCTCATCATTTCTTTTTTTTTTCTTTTTTTTTTTATTGTAGTAGTTTATACCACACATGCCAGTTAGTAGTGAGAGTGTGCTTATAACACACACTGTTGCTTAGGTCCAATGCACATCTACCAATTCAGGGTTGAACGATTAATTCCAAAATAATATAGGAGTCGGTGGACTTGTCTCAGGCAAATTACGTATCCCTTTTTCGACCAGCGGCCATCACAGCAGGATACCAGAGAAGGGGAGGAGGGTATTAGTCCTAAGCAGATCATCCTAGACTAACCTACAGAGATACTGTTCCTTTGTCGCCGACTGATTAGATCAACATGTTGATAAACTTTGGGCCACCGATTTTCGAACATAGTACCAGAACTTGTCGGCGACAAAATAATATCTGAAGGAGGTGGTCCACTAATTGTTGCCTGACACTTGCCTATCTGTGCTACGTCCATTGACTACAGCCGACTCTGTTAGGATGCTTCGCCTGAGACAAATTAGGCCTGGCGTCCACCTACTACGATATGGCTCCGATGTGGTCTACGATACACCTCCCGATAAAAATTCAAAATCGCGTCGGAAGGTCACCTAATATCGGGGCAGTTGACCACGTTTCTGCGATTAGACACCGATAAAAAACCCATACAATGCGTGGTGGATTGGCATGTCTAGACATATGTCTACGATTTTGCACCTTCCCGATATGTCTCCGATATTTGGTTTTTGTATCGGTGCCATATCGGTGGGTCTTATTTTCTATCGTAGTAGGTGGACGCCAGGCCTTACCGTCCATTTGTCGCCGACAAAGGTACATCAATGTTCCGAAATCGGTAGATGGGCATTGGGCTTTATAATGTATACCACAGGGATAGAGCTTGTAACCCGGCATGGGTGTTTGGTCTGTGTCCCCATTTATCATCGAGTTTGGAGTGCGCAGTAATATAAACGAGGCGATAGACGAGTGAATATTGTGAAGCACTCCAAACGAGATGGCGAATGGGGACTCAGAGAAAGCATGAATATGTGTCTGATTTTATCATAGCCTGGAAATATTTATCACCTGTTGAGTATGACTTACCGTACTCGCAAGAATTTTGAGTACGAGTTCCTAATGTTATGCCCATGGACGTTTATACCAGGCCAGGTTAAATGGATGTTTTATGGATCTTGGTCAAACACCACACCACACCAAACCAATTATCTAATGTGCACTGTATACCCAACCAAGGTTATGTAAAGTACACTTGTATCAGATGTGAAGAGGGTTCATACTTGCATATTTACAACGAGCTTTTCTGGGGTATTTTTGCAAAAACTTTATTGAGTTCAGGAAAAAGCAGTACAGATCCTTTTTCCATAAGTGTGTTGTTAACTTGAAATATAACATTTTCAGCGATCGTCTCATCAAATTTGTGGTTTATTTGGTTCTATTATCTCGGCTTACACGCCGATTTGCCATCAAGTATCCAAAATTTGTAAGATAGATATACAAATATAAATTACATTGTATAGGGAAACACCAGGGGGCTGTTGAATAAAATTACTTTCTGGTGCTGGTGCTGGACGATACGATAAACCCCAAAATTAAAGACATCCTGAACGATGTTTCTCATTCAGTGTTGTACGACTAAACAGAAGATATTTTCTAAATAGATGCATTTGTATACAACACCTTGTAAGACCATTAGGTTACTCTTATCATTAAAGCATCTTACGCTTACGACACATTATTTTATACCAAACTATGACCCCAAAGATAATTCTAAGATACTTTTCGTCGTTCGTAGTTTATTCAACGGCTCTAGTACCCTACAAAGGGGGGAAGGACGGTAGCATAATATAAAAAGAAGTCACGAGTTTGAGTCTGAGTTTATTTGTATCATGCATTTTGTTGGCGCCATAATTTCACGAGTCAAAGACGAGCGACATTACGGAGCCAACAAAATGAGTGGCATGAATAAGCTCATACTCAAACGAGTGGCATCTAGATTTTATCCTACCCCGTTTCCATATTTTTTCAGTATCAGAAAGTAGTGGCATAAACAACACTTTATGTCACTACCCGTGACATAAACGAATCCCACGTTAAGCCTATGGCGTTTTTTATTAGGGGTAGGATAAAGAGCAGAGACTGGTTGTTAATTCAAACGGCTATTAGTACATGCGTCATACTAACACTGGCCAATACTCTGGCCAAAAAAAAGGAATTTCACTAATCCTTAAGAGTTCAGTGGATGACCTGCTTTACCCAGAACTGTTATGTTAAGCCCAATACCCATCTACCGATTAAGGGTTGAAAGATTAGTTCCCAAATCGTATAGGAGTCGGTGAACTTGTCCCAGGCGAATTACGTAATACCTCAGCCCGTGCCAGCCACCAGATCAAGTGCCATTTACCAACGTTCTGTTGTCGGCTACTAGATTTATCAACATGTTGATAACCTTTGGTGACCGATTTTGAAACATAGAAACCACAACTTGTCAGCAACAAAATAACATCTGAAGGAGAAGTTCACTAATCGTTGCCTGACCCTTGCCCAGCTGTGCTACGTCTACCAACTACGGCCGACTCCGTTAGGATGCCTGAGACATATTACTGCCCGTTTGTCACCGACAAAGGTACATGAATGTTCCGAATTAGGAGATGTGTAATGGCCTTTAATGAATATAAAAAAAAGAAAATCCATAATTCGTGTGCTACTGCTGGGCGTGCATTGAAATCATCGTAACATTGAGCACTCTCAGGATGAATAAATATTTTTAAAAAAGCTTATTGGTTTTGCATGTGGGCATTGATTATTTTGGTGTATTTACGAGGCGTATCAAAAGTACACAACCTGTTCCTACCGGGTTTTGATTATTTCACCTAAAACAACTTTTGCAAGATTGTTTCTAGTGGGTTAACCGAAGAATTCCAAGGGTAATACAACAAGGGTAAGAACACTGAAAAATGTAGCCAGGTGATTATTTTTGCAGAAGAAGATTTGTAAATATTACTAGACCCGAGAGATATTAATCTTTCATTTTTAAAACTGTATTGCCCTTTATCATATGAAGTACTAAAATCATAACGTAACTACTACTTGATTGGAACATACTTTTTATTCAAACTTTTTCTACTGGTTTCATAAGAGCAAGATGATTATATTTACACCACCACAGTCACATTGTAACATTTAGACCCTCAAAGTTATTCGCTACTTAGTCCGTTGTAGTAAAGTCTTGTAAGTTGCGTAGTTTTTGTAATACAAATATTCAGCGACAAGTTTAATACGCAGACAACCATCACAAAATGTGCATACACGAGATAAACAGGCGATAACTTTATAGTAGAAACTACACAATGTATATATTATGAATTTATTATATACATGCATATGTATAGGAAATAAAGCAGATGAGGCTGCATTGGTTATGTACTAATGAAGGGTTTGCCTTTGATTAAGAAACAGACTCTGATAGTATCCAACTGAATATAGATAAACAGTAATATGTATAACATGGATCCCCAGAAAAGTATATCAAATGCGAAAAGTGGCTACACATCTAGTATAAGCCGAATATCTTAATGGGGTAGCCATGTTGAATAATTCACCAGGGAGTAATCCCACTCTCCTGTGCTGAAGGAGATCAATGTCAGGCCTGCATAGTTATATAGAACTGCATCGAGAAACGTATACATAGACAATACTCCCTGAGTGTGAATGTGCCCGAATCATCATCGAGGCGAAGCTGAGTGACGATTATGGCACATCCAAACGAGTTTAATATTGTCTATTTCATGATTTGAGTGCGGTTCTGGATTTATCTCACCCATTTCTACAACATAATATCAGAATAGTTCAAATATACCTAGCAAATCCATATGACGTCATCTCACATTCACTACGCCAAGGCCATGGCGTAGTATTGTCATTTAACGGGGGTGATGATTGAGTATTTCTTCCTTATGTTATTTCTATGGCTAATCTGTACCAGGGGTGAGATAATTAGAAGGAAATATATATATATATATATATATATATATATATATCATCTTAACACCTTTGAGATAGGTTCCCTGGAGAATGTTGGTGTTGCTAGACAGATATCAGCTGGTCTGCTCTTGAAGTACCATTGCTTTAGAGTACTGAGATTTTTGTCTTTTTTTGTTTTATATTTGTTGGTTTTTTTGTGTTTTTTTTAAATGTGACTTCTGTGACCTTTTTAAAGGGTACTCATGCCCGTGAATTCGTAGGTCCTGTAAGGGCCAGCGTTTAAGGTTTTGCACCACTATATATGTATATAGCATGAACACATACGACACCGGCAAATAACGTATTGCACAGGGGAGTTTGTATTGTCCTTACCGGTTACAATGGAATCATGCAACATGAAAAATATATACTCAGCTTGGATATACATAAGACGTTTCACATATCACATTACTATTACGTATGAGAAACCGTGTTATACTTTTAATGGATTCCATATGATCCTAGACACCTGCTATGACAGTGCATCCACTAGCAATCACAATAGCACTGGATATAAAAATATAAATTGCGGATCTGAAGTGCTGTACAGATCATCATCATAATCTAAGCAGTCGTGTCTCCGGATAGCTTCCAATTGTTTATGTATACTCAAGAAAAAACACTTTATACCTTCATGTATGTTACCAAGCTCTACTTATATCTATATCAGTCCATAAATATTTCAATGAGAATTACCTAAAAGAACACCTGTCGCAGTTGCTGTCCCAAAGCAATGCAAGTATTCCGTGTACGATTGGAAGTGTGTTTGTCTATAATAATAATAGACTGTATCGTGGGAAGTTATTGCGCTGAGAGCCATTAAAGCCCAATACACATCTACCCATTCAGGTTTGAACGATTAGTTCCCGAATCGCATAGGAGTCGGTGAACTTGTCGCAGGCAAATTACGTAACCCTTCAGCCTTTGTCGGCCACCCGATCAAAAGGCCATTTACCAATGTTCCATTGTCAGTGACTGGATTTATCAACATGTTGATGTATTTTTGGCGAATGATTTAGGAACATTGAACCACAACTCATCTGCGACAAAAGAACATCTCAAGGAGGTGGGGGGATGGGGGAGGTTCACTAATTGTTGGCTGACCCTTGGCTAGCTGTCCTACATCTACCGACTAGGGCCGACTCCATTAGGATGCCTCGCCTGAGACAAATTACCATTCCTTTGTCGCCGTCAAAGGTACATCAATGTTCCGAAATCGGTAGATGTGTATTGGGCTTAATCCACTTTCCTCTGGCCGATGAAAACTGCACCGAATAATTGAGTTCTCCTAAAAGTTGGTCAGTGATGGCTGACAACTGCATGTTAGGATCTAAAAATCGATAAGGGTGCTGTTTGTCTGCCTTGTTTCTGTCACATTTGGCAGGTCCATACCAATGCAATAGTCCTCCAAACTCAATAACAATCATCGGTGGTGGCCTTATTGCAGGATCTAAGCACAATTAATCAGTGAACACTTCTCGGCATGCCTCCTTCCGTTCACCGATCCGCCATTGGTGGTTGCTGACTGCAGATCAATGGCAAATAGTAGGCCAGTGGAAAATGGCTTATAGCACACTATAGCATACCGACTAGAGGTAAACTAGCATTAGGCCCGGCATCTACCTACTATGATTTGGCACCGATATGCCCTACGATGCACCTCCCGATAAAAAATCGAAATCGCGTTGGAAGGTCACCTAATATCGGGGCAGTTGACCATGTTTCTGTGATTAGACACCGATAAAAACCCCATACAATGCGTGGTGGATTGGCATGTCTAGACATATGTCTATGATTTTGCACCTTCCCGATAAGGCACCGATTTTGACATTTTGTATCGGTGCCATATCAGGAGGTCTACGATTCTATCGTAGTAGGTGGACGCCGGGCCTTACTTGCATATGAGCTGTTTTCAGCTCTACGATTAACTACACTGACTCAAATAAAGATTATCTAACATTTGTGCGTCTTTCGGCTTAGTCTGAAACATGAACTAATTACTCTTATTGGTGCGCACACATGGCTTTGGTCTAAGCCTGATTCAAAGCATAGTGTACATGATATCCATCATTATTGACTACCCTACCGAAAGAAATTTTAACTTAAAAACAGCTAAAGTGGAAAGGTTTGGCACATATGTATATATTCATATCTAGCTTGATTATCTTAGTGATATACTGGGTCATACACTAATGGTCTGATTCCATATAGTCGAATTCAGTCCCCTGCTCTATCCAGGCCTTAATTCTGGTACATAGCCGATGCCCGCCTGTATATGGAATAGCAGTCAAGCAGCTCTGTGAACTCAGTCTAGTTGGACAGCCTTTGACTGGCACCCCCCAAAAGTTATGTAACACCAAGGGACCACTGAGGACCACCATCAGCCATTGCTGGGGTGACCTTATATGGACCCCAAATAATATCATGAAACATCACGAAATTTCATATGATTGTTTATATGGCATGAGTTGTCTTCGCAGCATGATATCACAAAGCGGAGCTGAGTTATATCTGTAGCGGAAGACAACGAATGGCATATAAACAATTATATGAAATTGAGTGATGTTTAGATTTTATCCTACCCTCCCTGTTACATGTTTTTAACTTCATATGTCACCAGTGGCATATAAATATTTTATGCCATATCCGTGGCATACAGTCTCACCATGTTGAGTCTATGGAGATTTATATGAGGGGTAGGATAAAGCATCTGGCCGGAGAGACCCCAGGTCTACATCTGAGTATAATTCAGCAACATTGAACAGGACCTTTACATCAGACAAAGCTTGCTGATATTTCAGGATTTGTATGTATGTGTTCTGGTTTCTGTGTCACTGCAATACAATGGCATTGAATACAATTCTTTTCTTATAAGATGTGGAAAACAGTTTATGCTTAATAAGTATAATCATACCATCTAAACACCAATAACATCGAAATTCACATATGTAGTTATATGACAAAGACTAAAGAAGAAACCAACAAGTTTGGGTCAAAGTCGTCGTTCTCCACGAGTCTGATGCGGTGTGATATGAACGAGGCGACAGCCGTGTGGATATCACGTAGCATTCAAACGAGTTGTAGAAAGACTTCTTTGACCAAAATGAGTTGCTTTCTGTTTTTATCTCACCCATGTACACACCAAGGGAATGGACAACAACCAGGATATAGACCATAGAGAACAGACTGCAATACTTGTAGGGGCATGGAGAATGAGTTCTCAATGTTAAGCCTATGGACATTTATACCAGGGGTGAGACAAATAGAAATATTCGACAGACCTCAGGTCTGAGTCATATATTCACTGCATTTGACATACCAGTAATGTTTTCACAATTGTATTGCACACAGATATAACCAAATTAGGAGGATTTTCACATCATGCCTTTGTGCAAATTAGGATAGGGACTTCTTTATTGCGAATGATGAAGTCAGCCAACCTCCAGGCAACTAACTATAATGAGCAACATTTGATCGAAACAGTTCGAAATCGTTGAACAATAAACCAAGAGGGACTTCTTAAGATTACACGCATGTCAAGGAATTGGTCATCTATAGCCTGATTCCATTGGCTGACGAAAACGGTGTAGATTTTTTTAGTTCTCCTAAAAGCCCGTTTCCATTGGCCGTCACCGATCTAGTCAGGAAGCATGGACAGACCTTTAGCACTGCTGACGCCAAATAGAAATGGGCTTTTAGGAGAACTCAAAAATCTACACCGCTTTCATCAGCCAAAGGAAGAAGACCTTATCTCTAGCTCTAATGAAGGCATGAGAGCATTGGACATTAAGAGTAACCTGAGGGGAGTATCAGATCATTGAGAATGACATCGACAGGAATACTTCAGTATCGATGAAGTGAGTCACCATTAGAAATGCTTCTGAATTAAGAAATAACAAATCATTAACAACAAACCAGCAGGAACCAGGCAACATTGTAAAGGATTATTAGCTGTATAACTGAATGTGAACAACTTTTAAGACAATGACACATAATTTACAGATCTACAGATGATGAATATTCACAAATAGTGAATTTACCTACAGACCTAAGCAAATGTGAACAAAAGATAATAACACATAATTTACAAATCAACAGATAAATGAATATCAATGAAAATGAATCAGGTAAGTTTGATTGTTTTGCCCATGGAAGGGTTAGCTTTGTATGTACAATTATTTCTGTTGTTCTTAAAATCAGGCTTTGACAGAGGATTATGGACATATTTAAATATTCACAGTAATTATTCTATTATGTAAAGACTAACTTTGAGCAGACTTCAACATCCTATAGAGGATGGTCCTCAAATTAAAGCCTTCAGGTATTCTGGTGGATGTATTTCAGGGCAGACTTGGGGTTCAGATATGAGCCTGGAGGTCAACCAATAAGAATGTGGCTAAATATAGTATTGATTAGTTCTTTGGTAACTCTGTGACCAATTATCAAGTACACACCCTAGACAGGTCAATATATAGCTATGAGTGAGAAGTATAGTTAGGCCCGGCGTCCATCTACTATGATATGGCTCTGATATGGTCTACGATGCACCTCCCGATAAAAAATCAAAATCGAGTAGGAAGGTCACCTAATATCGGGGCAGTTGACCACGTCTCTGCGATCAGGCACTGAAAAAAACCCTTACAATGCATGGTGGATTGGCATGTCTAGACATTTATCTACGATCTTCCTGATATGTGTCCGATATTTGCTTTTTGTATCAGTGCCATATCGGTAGGTCTGAATTTCTATCGTATTAGGTGGACGCCAGGCTTTAAGATATCCAGTGGATTTCCCGAACGGAAGTCCTTTCCAATTGACGATTATGACCATCGATAATGACATTTCTCATCTCATGTACGATTCCATTTTGCTTCAATGTGAGATTAAGGAAAGAGTGATATATATTTGAAGGGACTCCTTTAGTCATAGTAATAGATAAGCCGTAATGTGATGCCGGAACGAGGTGGTCACCCAAAGGTGTTAATTGTACATGAAGTTGGTTTACATTGTCCTTGTTGGGCAGTGCGAGTTTCCGACCTGGAAGGAGGTCATCCATATAGCAGTATGGTTTCCCAGAGCTAACATATGTGCTTATATTACATCTTTGGCTGAGTTTCAAGTAGAAAGTTGTAGGGATGAAGTCTCAATGGTGGGGTTTCCAATGTTGCAATCAATGTCCTTGCCTTGGCAGTTGGAATAGAGGATGCATCCAATCATCCCACTGTAAGACCCCTTAATCCGTGGTTTTCTCTGCCTCTTGACCCTGCAAGAGGCACCTCATACACATAGGATTGTCTAACTAACCGAAGCTGCAACATAATGGGGAGAAAACCAGGGAATGGAGGTTATGCGATGTGCTCTTCTGCTTGTCCATTGGCTATAAAAGGAATGAATATAGCACTTGTCTAAGAAAGAAGGCACGGTCATTTTGACATCAGTGGTAAGTGTTAGTCGCCGTTGGTTATGTGTATTTGAAGCTACTTATCACCTCATTTATTACAGAGGGTTGTGTTATTACATTGCTGGCTTCCTTTGGACTATGCTCCTTAAATCCTGAAAAAAAATCTACAGAGGGCTCTATGCAACCCTCGTGCCCTTCTAACTCGAAGCTCCACTTTGTACCAAGTTCATTATCACAAGTATTTATTTTTTTACTAACAAGCCTCGCACACTATCACCCAGAAGTACAGCGGTGAAGAAACAGAGGGCAATGAAATGCAGGAAGAATGGAGGCTTGCATTGGAATATAGCCACAGAGGCCACATCTGGGAACACCAGTTCCCTTGTCCTCCCGTCCTCACACACTGCCAAGGTCACCTCTAGGTGGTAACATCTAGTTCCCAAGGTCACCACCAGTTGGTAACATCCGGTTCCCAAGGTCACCACCAGGTGGTTACATCTGGTTCCCAAGGTCACCGCCAGGTGGTAACATCCGGTTCCCAAGGTCACCGCCAGGTGGTAACACCTGGTTCCCAAGGTCACCGCCAGGTGGTAACATCTGGTTCCCAAGGTCACCGCCAGGTGGTAACATCTGGTTCCCAAGGTCACCGCCAGGTACTATCTGCTCTAGCGCTTCGTGGCGTCATAAGGCCGTCGCCTTCTCGTCGGCGGTGTCGCGCGGCGTGGCGCGGCCCGGCTCCTGCCCGGCGGGGTCGGTGACGACTGCCGGCCGCCCGTTAATCAGCACGGTGTGGTTGGGGTCGGGCCCGGGCGTGGAGCTGATGGAGATGGTGGAGACCCGCCGCCCGAGCGACGCCTTCGTCGGCGCCCGCTCCTCGGACAGCTCTGACGACGACTGGCGGAGACGGAGCTGCTGGTCGTCCACGTAGGCCGGGTTCACGTAGGCCGGGTTCACGTAGGCTGGAGGGTCTGACGGGAAGAACTGTCTCTTCTTTGAACCCATCTGAGGTGAAAAAAATGGGAGGAAGTTGTTATTTATCATTATCATTATCATTATCATCATTATATTCGTTATTATTATTATTATTATTATTATTATTATTATAATTATTATTTAATTATCAATATTATTATCATTATTATTATCACCATCAAACTTTATTATTATTATTATTATTATTATTATCATTATTATCAATAACATCATCATCATTATCATTATTATTGTTTTTATTGTTATTATTATGATTATCATTATTATCGTCATTATTATTATCATTATCTTTATATTATCATCATTATCATCATCATCGTCGTCATCGTCGTCAAATCAAACTAAACAAACAAAAATTCTGTGTTCGTCATTACCTGTTCGAGCTCTAGCGGCGGGATGTCGGCGTCGTCATGGTCATACTCGACGAGGTGTGACGTATCGAGCAGGAAGAGCATCTGGACGCTGTTCGGGAACAGTTTATACGTCACCAGGATGGCCGTTCCCGTTACCAGCGTGATGCCACCTGCAACGGAGGCAACAGTTAAACATATGACTCTATCCGTTAGTTTTTATCTGTAATATTTCAATTACATTTTAAATATTAAGGGAAAAAATTAATGTTTACAAAAGGTTAACATAGAATAACCTCTAGTCCACCAAGTGTGTGTGATAGGATTTTGTTATAGATGTTAATTTACATGGAACAGTTAACATTTATTATCAACGTTTCGGCGATAAAGCCTTCCTCAGCGTATGAGACAAAAGTCTCCATGGGCGTTGAATATGAGTTCCCAAAGTTAAGTATACAGGGAAAGATACCGTGGGTAAGATAAGGCCTGGCGTCCACCTACTACGATAGACATTTAGTCCTCCCGATATGGCACCGATTCAAAAAGCAAATATCGGAGACATATCGGGGAGATACAAAATCGTAGACATATGTCTAGACATGCCAATTCACCATGTATTGTATGGTGTTTTTATCGGTGTCTAATTGCAGAAACATGGTCAACTGCCCCGATATTTGGTGACCTTCCGTCTCGATTTTGATTTTTTATCGGGAGGTGCATCGTAGACCATATCGGAGCCATATCATAGTAGGTGGACGCCGGACCTAAATAACCAACAACAAAATCTCGCTCACCGGACACAGCACTGAGCCAGAAGCACCAGCCGTACTGGAAGTGGATGTAGGCGTCCTCGAAGGGGATGGTGAACGGGGTGGCGGGCTGGAGACTGTCGTAGAGCACGCATGCGCCGGACATCATGCCGCCCACCAGCACCATGATGGCGGCCCCGTGAAAGACCACGAAGTTCACCACGATGTTGGACACGATCCACGCCGCCAGCGACGCCCTGAGAAACACACGGGACTCACACTTCAATAGGGGACAGAGCCATTGTTAGTTCATGAAGCAGTCACTAGGTGGTCGGGGGACAAAACCTGCATTCTGGCTCTTTGTTCTTACAAAATTCCGCTGCCTCTCAATGTTTTACCAAGGTTCCTTTGACTCTCTACACCGATCCCAGAGCAGGAAGATACATTGCTAAAACCCAGGACATGATGCTTTTCACATGGAACACTTTATTTACATATGTGAGCAAGGCAAGAAAAGTGACATTTCCCAATTATCACTCACTTCTTTTGCACCTCCATTAGTGAAGAACAGCTACTTTTTCACTTCCTTTAGTGAAGAACACCTACTCGGGGGGCGTCATGGCGGCGCCCATGGATCATAGGCTATATGCCGTATACTGTCAGTGCTTTTATATATAATACACAGTATTGACTAGTTTCAGATATTTATTATCCATCGTATACAAAGCCACCATTGATAATGTATGGGGACTCAGTAAACCACTACCCATTATATAAAACCTGTCAGATACCACAACCGTGGTATAGGGATTCAAACCTTTGGTATACGGCCCCAGAGCCATGATGTATGGGAAAATAGTCCCTTTGTGCTATAGAGCAAAGAAATAGTCCCTATTGTCATACCCTTTAATATGGAATATGTAGTGACGCGGCAAATAAATAATGATTAATCTTTTTAATAGAAAAAAAAATTTAAAAAAGGGAACACTTACCACTGGAGGATGAAGACGAAGTGGCCGGCGAGGCGGACTGCGCGACTCCAGGTGAGACCCCCGGCGTCGACCCCGAAGTACTCGGCCACGTAGAGGATGGGTTGCGGCAGCCCGCGCAGCTTGGCCTCGCGCACCCCGTGCTCCATGTCGTGAACTGTAACAGGAGGAAATGATGAGGTAAATGAGATCCAACTTCTTTTTAGAGTGTATGTGGGTAATTTTTTCCTAATAATGGTCTGTTACGGACCCAAAATTTTCTTTTTAAAGTATGCTCGCATGCCCTATATACATTGCCTAAAGGTTAAAGTGGTCACATATAGACTTCCAGCGTACTGCAAAATCAGGCCCTGCGTCCATCTATTATGATATGGCTCCGATATGGTCTACGATGCACCTTCAGATATAAAATCAGAATCGCTTCAGAAGGTCACCTAATATCGGGGCAATAGGAAAATCTTCATATTTACCATTCCCTCTGTCTCCCCTATGTATAGGTATATAACACTTGCATATTGGCCCTGAGGAATCTTGAAATCCCCGCATAAGCGGAGACTTTGCGTAAGCGGGTACCCCGCGTAATTGGACACCCCATGTAAGCTGAAACCACACGTAAGCGACCACCCCGCGTAAGCGGGCACCCCGCATAAGCGCGCACTTTGGCCCGGAACGTATCCAGAAGGTGGCCGCTTACTCGGGGTTTTACTGTAGATGCTCCTAGTAAAGGGGGTGTTCCACTGGACCGACGGTAGCCGATTCTGTAGCCAGACTATCGCCGATCATTATCGGATACCCTAGAATTTATCAAATTTATTAAACTATTATAATCAGTATTAAATAAATTACAATACGTGAGCTTCCTCTACAGGGCCCAGGAATAATTGATCGGGTGAGAAATCGGCCTGGTGGAGCGCACCCTTTAGACACTGACCGACAATGTTGTTTACCGGATGCGGTATGTTGGACATGTCGACTTTCTTATGGAATATAAATCCACAGATTAACTTCTATGACCACGCGCCCAGGGACGGGCCACGCCCAGTGTGCAGCAGGCATGAATCAGTGGGGACCTGTCCACTGCTCCAGGCGCGGGGCTGGAGACCTCCACGGGCCCTTACTATGGCGGGCCAGTGCGGTGAGGAGGCTCCTATGGCGCGCCGTTCTGGACATTGTCATTTCGTCCACAGAATCAGTCCAAAAACTGATTTCATCAACAAAATTAGTCTACGACTGATTTCGTCCATGAAATTAGTCTCCATAACTAATTTCGTCCAAAAATGATGTCTACAAGAAGAGTCTCCACAAGTGATTTCGTCCATGAAATGAGCGGTAGGACTGATTCCATGGACGAAATGAGTGGTGACACTAATTCTGTGGGTGGAATGATAGGTATACTTTAGATGGGTGGAATTCCGTACACAGAATGTCTTTTAGACTCATTCCGTGGACGGAATATGGACGAAATGGCGTTCTGGACATTTTGTCCCTATTTCGTCACAAAGTCCATCTATCATTCCATGGACGGAATTACTTTTAGACTGATTCCGTGGACGAAAAGATATTAGATTATATCTATGTGTCATTCCATCCACAGAATGAGTTTTAGGCTGATTCCGTGAATGGAATGATAGTAGATTATATCTATGATAATAGATTATATCTATGTGTCATTCCGTCCACGGAATTACTTTTAGACTGATTCCGTGGATGGAATGATAGTAGATTATATCTATGATAGTAGATTATATCATGGATGGAATGATAGTAGATTATATCTATGATAGTAGATTATATCTATGATAATAGATTATATCTATGTGTCATTCCGTCCACGGAATTACTTTTAGACTCATTCCGTGGGCGGAATATGGACAAAATCACAACGTCCAGAACGGCGCGCCATACCGTACCTGTGGGTCCCGCCCAGCCCGGCCCCCGCCCGGCGACCGCACATTACCATAGAATAGCAGGCCGTGCGTGTGTCAGGTGCCCGCGGGAAAACACCAAGATGTCCCGGGCAGCGCCTCCAGGGTGAGTGACCACCGCAACACGCCAGCGAACAAAGATCCGCGTTACGGTCTCCACACAGCTGGGCTTTCATCTTAACAGCCTCGTCGATAATGTCTGTTTATACCTTCTCAGGTGGAGATACACGCTTCCATATTTGTTTTTGATTCTGATTCTGCATGGCAGGGTCCATGGTAGACTTGCTCAAGTCTTTGATTATGAACAGTCATTAAATGATTAAACACAATAAGAATAAATGTCATTATAGTATTTTTCCTTTTCTGACTGGCCCATGAATCAAAGACTTGTCCACTATGAACCAAATCTCCTGGTTATGGCCCCATGCCACTCCTTGTAACCCTATACCGCCTCCTACCCCTCCCCTCTCCCCTCCTCTAGTTCCCTGGCCGCCTGTGTTGTCAAAGCAATAAATTTCGCCTGCTCCTGACTCTGTCTCGATTGAGAGTAGCAGGGACAGGAGCCAGTCTAGGTACATGGGTCTTGTTTGTATGAAAATATTTACACCCCCCTGTAGATATATTGTACTTAGTCGTCAGTAAATAACCATACATTGAAATAAGATGTTGTCTGTTTTGTCTGTGCGTTTGTGTGGTTTTTTTTGTAGCGAGCGCTTATTTCAGTTTCCATCAGATTTTACAGATAAACCAGATTTTCTTAAAAACCATTCTGTGAATCACCAATAAAAGGATTGCAATACCTTGTAGTCTGTTTCTTTGCTCCCGTGAATTTTTCTTATGTTTTACTTATTCATATATATATATATATATATATATATATATATATATATATATATATATATATATATATGTATATGTATATAAGGTAAGTATCAATACTTCCAAAATACCATCTTCACCTAAGCCGGAAGAAAGTCCTAAAGAATGCAACAGGAATGCGTAGTATTTTCCATAACACTGGCAAGAGAACATTCCTGCCTTCCTCAGGGAATGTAAGCTTTTCGATAGGATATAATCGGAAAAAATAAGATGCCTGGATCAACCAGGCAGTATATCTTGTTATTCCAACAGGACATGCAAATTTTAGTAAAGTAAATCAAAGTAAGGATTTGAAAGATTTTGATAGAAACCCTTGAGAGCTTATCATATGCAAAAGTTTGTAAATAAAACTACCAAAAATAAGAGCAAGCTCACAAACACTTCATTGAGTAGCATCAAATTGATAAAAGACCCTTCGGTTCGAATTATGTTTCATAATTTCCCAGATAAGGAGGAAATTTTAAACCTTTCAGGTTTGAGATATACTTAACATCTGTATAGCATACATATTAAGGATTGGTGCACATAATAGAGGGCAGAAAGGAATCTAGCAACTACATGAAGGTACAATATCAGAAGGAGAGGCAATGGAATAATGAGGCTTACCACCGAAATGTTAATATATTAATAACAGACATTGTAGGTGCAATAACATACATTTTCCCGTATTAGCTTTCACACTGTTCTACAATGGATAAAAATACGGATATATGTTTGTTCATTCTTTGATTATCCACCTGTAAACTCCATTCAAATTGATGATTGATATCTAAGAGCAAAGCTCGTTTATTAAAAAATAAAATTGGAGGTGAAACTACCCAAATAAACAAACAAATCACATGAGCCTTTCCTTGCTAGACTTCCCCTACCTGGACACGCTGCCTCCTCAAGTCACACCTCGCAGCGAATTCAGCGGATTCTTGACCTTGACCGCCACCAGGATGCCGCTAGAGGCGCTGGCGACTGTCTGCTGGGGGCAGTCCTTGTTTGATCAGACTCCGTTACAGTTCCCTCCGTGCCCGCCAGGAGGCAGGTCTTTACGGCCGGCCGCTAGGTGGCTCTGTCACGTGAGCATGCGCACAACAAAAGGGCCCATGCTACACTGGCCGCCAGAGCTACACTACATTAGCTCTGGTTGGGTTAAATACACGACCACCTTCACCCACTACCTGTATGTATAAGTTACTCTCCCAGCAGATGTTTCGTGTGACCTGGACCTATGCGTGGAAGGTGAAATTTTTCTCACTCTTGAAGCCATTTTTACATATTCTTTTTTTTTTTTTTTCATATTTGTGTTATTTTGAATATAACAACCATAAAGGTAGACTTTAGTATCAATTTGGTGAGCTGTGAATATTTCCTGATGAGTATTTCTGCTCTCAGAACCCATGTATACAAAATACGACTTGGTCTGAGAGTGAGAATTCGTGGACATGACTAGGGTTTAACCATACCCACCCCTAAGTCGTAGCTCAGCGCTGACAGGGGTGGGTGGCCAATCTAGGCCCATGCTAGACTGTAGCATGTCCCGTTGTCGCTAGGGCCCGGGCACTCATCGTAAAGCTGGATGCGGCTCTAGACGGACTGGGCCAATGCTAGTCTCTTTCACGACCTCTTAGGCCTGGCGTCCACCTACCACGATATAAATTTAAACCTCCCGATATGGCACTGACACAAAAAGCAAATATCAGAGTCATATCGGGAAGATGCAAAATCGTAGACATATGCCAATCAACCATGCATCTTAATGGGGTATTTTTCGGTGCCTAATCGCAGAAATGTGGTCAACTGCCCCGATTTTAGGTAACCTTCCGACGCGATTTTGATTTTTTATCAGGAGGTGCATCGTAGACCATATCGGAGCCATATCGTAGTAGGTGGACGCCGGGCCTTAAGGTGCACAGGACAGCCTGGTAAGGGTCTGGTGGAGTCTAAAGGCCTGTTTCCATTTGCTAACGAAAAGGGTGTAGATCTTGTGAGTTACCCAGAAAGTCTGTCGGTGGTGCCACCCACTGTGCGTTGGTATAGAAGGGTAGCAGATTTCACTCAATGCCCAAGCTTTTACTCAATTGTGGGTGCTGCCACATTGCATAATCTAAGCAAAAAAAGTCGTGGGTCATTTCATGAACTGGGTTATTTCCATTGAGCGATTTTGGGTCAGCAGTGCCAAAAGTCTGTCGGTCGTTCCTGACTGTAGATCGGTGACAGGAAATCGGCCAATGGAAACGGGCCTTAGCTGAACCCGTCGCTGATGATATTGTCTTGTTGGCAGTGCTAAATATAGCACAGATTCAAACGTGGGACAAATACACACGTACAGGCTGTCAGATGATTAAACTTCTCTAATTCTTGAAACTGAATTCACACTGACACATTTCTATATATACTATTTATCAGCAAATATAAAACTTTTGGAAAAAGTATGATACCTCCCGAAATTGCTCAGTTGATTTTCGGACCTGTTTCTGCCTGTACATAAACACGTGACGCCATTACTGCCGCCATACTGCTTCCGGGTATGGAATTCGCGACCTCAGCCGCTGGCTCCAGCAGACCCTTGTCAGGCTGCCTCTTGCGCCTCCAAGAGTCTGTCAAAAACTAGGCCCATGCAGGGGTGGCGATCATAGCGGATTTACCGCCGACCCAGCCCTGGGCGCGCTGCTCCACATTCCTCGCCCGCGGAGTCAATTTGTACATGTAAATAATGGTTCATCAGCTCATGCCCCGCAAATACGGAGAGAGTTTTCTTTCGTGATTTCTTGCGGTATGCTCACACTCAGAACACCGTGAGAGTTTGCGATTTGTTTCATTTACGTGGTCAACAAAGCCGATGTGAGCTCAGGCTAAAGGGAGCCAAAATGAACCCGCTGAAACCACATATACCTGTTTACAAAACACCATTTCCGGATATAGACACTCAGTACTTTGACTATGTAGGTTTGAGATTATATGTGTCATTCTCAAATGTTTTAGATCCATATTTTTTATAAACGTAACATCTGTCATTGTAGCTTCGAGACAGAGTTATTCATAGACGATAGTAGTAAACTACAGTTCAAAAGTAACAAACGAGACCAAAAACAAAAGTCTAGCCTCAAAGCCCCATAGGTTTAGCACTAAGCCTCGTTCTTACTGGCCACCAGAAATGGTGTTTTGTAACTGGGTATCTGTGGTTTCAGCAGGTTCACTTTGGCTCCCTATGCCTATTGATCAACAGAAATGGCATATGGTCGATGGAACAACGCTTCATGACATGCTTCCAAACAGTACATATACATGCTTTCTTGTTCTAGATAGCGGCCTGTGATGGTAAATCATACTTATATAGAACGACCTGCCCACGCTGTACATGCTACAAAACGATATGAGGAATTGCTGTTTTTTACAGAACGAGGCCCCAGGCCGAGTTCTGTAAATAGCAACAATTCCCATTGAGTTTTGTAGCATGTAAAAGCATGGTAGGTCGATCTATATTTATCATATACCCCAAATTGATAACAAATCTTTCCATATATTGGCATAGATGATATATCTATGTGAAAGCCAACACACTTCTGATGTTTTAACGTGTTCAGTATAACAGTGTACGGCACAGGGTGCAGTATACAATTCATACTGCACGGAGAGCAGCAGTACGTAATTATCAAATATAATGCACGGGTATATAATAAAAATAAATACTCATTGGTGTTAATGTTTATTATATCATCTTAGCCTGGTATAAACGTCCCTATGCTTAACATTAGGAACTCGTACTAAACAGCCTTGTGAGTATGGTAACTTATACTCAATAGGCAATAAATAGATCGATGTTTGCAGGCTAAGATAAAATCAGAAACATTTTCTTTTTAATATTTGTGTAAGTTCAAAAATGGTATTGGTGCTATACGTCATTTCCCATTCCAAGGCAGTATACGTCTACTCGTGCTAAGTTGTATCGGGAGACTTTTCGGTGACTTTGCATTCGCTCAAAGGTGATACGTGCTCAAACGCACGTCAAGTACTAAGTACCACGTGTGTGTCTGCGCATACATTGCGCATGCGTTTCAGGATACCACGTGCTCTCCCGCATGTACAGTGCTTTAAGCCGGAGACACACCAAGTGAGAAACGCAGCGATTTCCGGAATCTCCAACACAAAATGGCGTGTCTGTGACATATTAGAGGGAAACTATGTTCCAGTGAGAGAAAGTCAAAGTTACGAGGTAAGACTCAGAAAAATTACTGCCCAAGGCCTTCGCTGCGGGCAGTAATTTTTCCAAGCCTTACCGAGTAACTTTGACTTTCTTTCTCCAGAAACTTGGGTTAACTGTTCCTATATATATACCTTCAAATGTGGTTTAAATAATGATAATTAGTGTTATTTGCATACCCACCATCAAACCCGAAGCCAGATCCAACCTTATCAAGTAACTTAACACTCTCTGTATTCTCCGCTGCGCTTTTCATTTGAATTTTGTAAGAGGCGATTTGATTGGTCTAAATATCAACCTTGGGTAGTATACGGCAACCTTGCATAGTACATACGGCAACCTTGGGTAGTATCCATAAGTTACTCCACCCCCCAGAACGTGGTGTAAGCACAGAGTGTACGGCCATAGGCATATAGGAATATTTCATATTTCACCTGAGTATTGCTTCTGGTATGCTAAATTACTGTTGGCTGTCATTACTTTGAAATAATATCTCACATACACGCGTTTTCGGAGATAGCGGCGTTTCTCGGTTGGTGTGTCTCTGGCATAACAATAAAATGAACAGAAGATGCATTACACAGGTGAACTACAATAAAGGAAACCTATGAAAGTTCATGGTCAGAGCTTGTATCCCCTCGAAAAGTAATTCACAAGGCGTAGCGGCGTGAATTACGTAGCGATTCAAATGAGATGTGATCAAGCTCTGACCCTTGAATAGGTTTCTGAATTTATCTCACCCTTCGCATTGACTAATTGGCTAACTTTTGTGACATAATCCCCATTAAGGTTTTTTCTGGAATACTCCATGGGTGTTGGATACGAGTTCCCAAAGTGAAGTCTATGAGGAAAAAATAGCAGTTGTGAGATAAAGCCATGTTCAGCTATATTCGCCATCCCTTATCTTCTGAATTCCAAGAAAAGTCAATCTTTTTCTTTGTGTTGAGGATTGCCGCTGGGGCTAACCTTTCTACTGAACCTCGACATATTGCATAAAATATTTGCCCGTTTTTGTGGGTCACAACGAGGAGGTGTACATCAGATCCATAAATAGCACCAGCCGCCATCATGTGACTTTGTTCTGTGAGTGGTGCAGCATACCGTGGCCGTACAAGTGTTTGTTTTGAGAGTGTTCTCGGCCATCCATGACGTTCTGTCAGCGGCCAGGTTCCGTGACAAAGGCATACCGTCCCACGTTGATACACAGCGCACACAGCTCTGGTGTATTCCGTGAAAAACGCCCGGCCTCAGACCACATTCTCCACCCAGAGTTGGCTCTAATCTCCTTAGACCTTTTTGGGGTTTAGGTTCTGTGGAAGTATGCCCTCTTGACGGCACGGGACTTGTGTAACATCTGGCGACTATACAGACTGATATCATCTTCTGTTAAGTCTAAAATCCAATGCACATCTATCAATTCATGAACATCGATGTATCTTTGTCAGCGACAAAGAACGATACTTTGTCTCAGGCGAGGCATCCTAACTGAGTCGGCCCTAGTTGGGCAGCTAGGCAAGGGTCAGCCAATGATTAGTGACCCCCCACCCCTTCCTTAGATGTTCATTAATTTTTGTCCCTGACGTGTTGTCAGTCAATGTCCCAAGATCCCTTACCAAAAGTTGATCAACCTTTCAATAAATCCCGTCAGCGACAATGCAATATTGGAAATACCCCCCATTCAGGTGGACGACGGGTTACATAATTTGCCTGTGACAGGTTCACTGACAACTCTATGATTTGGAAACTAATCGTTCAACCCCAAATGAGTAGATGTGCATTGAATCTTAGACCTTTTTTGGGGTTTAGGTTCTGTAGAAGTCTGCCCTCTTGACGGCACAGGACTTGTGTAACATCTGGCGACTATACAGACTGATATCATTCTCAGTTAAGTCTAAAATCCAATGCACATCTACCAATTTCGGAATATCGATGTATTTTTGTCAGCGATAAAGAACGGTATTTTGTCGCAGGCGAGGCATCCTAACTGAGTCGACCCTAGTCGGTACTAAGATTTGTGGCAGCTAGGCAAGGGTCAGCCAATGATTATTAAACCCACTCCTCTTGAGATGTTCTTTTATTTTTGTTGCTGACGAGTTGTCAGTCGATGTTCCTAAATCCCTCACCAAAAGTGTATCAACCTGTTGGTAAATCCAGTCGGCCACAACGCATCATTGGAGATACCCCCCACTCAGGTGGCCGACGGGTTACGTTATTTGCTTGACTAGGCCACATACTTGAATTAGCTCAGTTATTACTACGCGTCAACTACGTGGAAAATACGACCATGCAGATAATAATCATGGTAATATTGTGCACATCTAGCCAGTCTGTCCCTCCTAAACCACCTTAATAATTCTACCTTCCATCCTACTCCTACTCCCATTTCCCTCATTCCCAAACGTGGACATTTCAAATCAGGTTTGTCGTACTGGCATCCAGTAGTTTGCCTCCCATACCTGATGGTCAGTAGGTCATGTTTTATTTCAAAAATAAAAACCTTTCAAATAACATGAAGGATGCGTTTAAAAAGATCCAGCTTGTGATGATTTGCCAGAGCAACTTGGTTATATTCCAAATATATTACAAACTCGATACGAGTCGCAGTCCCGGACATGTACTGAACAATCCACATGACACGGTACTTTTAATTTTTTTTAATTTATAATAAACTTTATTTCACTTCTGTTAAGAATAACAGTTCTTCCAGTGAGGTATGGAATCGTTACATCAAAATCGTTCCATAAAACTATCCCTCGGTGGTAAGGGCTCTTCTCATATGAGCTGCTTTTTCCTGTTTTTTCAATAAATCGGACTGAGTTAGAAAGTTCACGATCACGACTTTGATATTGAATCTGATGGACAACTTGATGACTATGGCCCAGTACACATCTACCGATTCAGGGTTGAATGATTAGTTCCCAAATCTTATGGGAGTCAGAGAACTTGTCACAGGCAAATTACGTAACCACTCGGCCCGTATCGGCCACCCAATCAGAGGCCATTTACCAACGTTCCGTTGTCGGTGACTGGATTTATCAAATTGTTGATAAACGACAACTTGTTGTCAACAAAAGAACATCTCCAGGAGAGGTTTTCACTAAGCGTTGGCTGACCCTTGCCTAGCTGTCCTACATTTACTGACTGAGGCCGACTAAGTTAGGATGGCTTGCCTGAGACAAAATACTGGTCCTTTGTCGCCGACAAAGGTATATCAATGGTGCCACATTGCATAATCTAAGCAGAAAGAGGGGTGGTTCATTTCACGAGCTGGGTCGTTTCCATTGACCGATTTTGTGTCAGCATTGCCAAGTCCGTCGGTGTTTCCTGACTGTAGATCAGTGACCAGAAATCGGCCAATGGAAACAGGCCTTGAGCCGTACAGTTTGGTCGGAATACCCTCAGTGTTAGGCCAGTAATCTGACCAAGATCGACTTTGTGAAATACTCGCTTTAAGGTGACTTTATAGGCACGCTATTTACAATCATTTGGCTTGTCTAGGTCACAAAAACAAACCGACGTGATACAGCGGTCTCTTTTATTGTCATTGTTATACCTATTATTCGATTATGTCAACTCTTTTTACAGTCAGATATCCTCAGTGCAGACATGATTGCAGCAACCCTTGGCCTATCTTCTTCACAGACAATGTAAGATGTCTGATAGAGATATCCTCGTTAAAAGTCATGCTACGTGATGTCATATTATACTATATATATATACGGAAACTGGCTTACTGTCTTCGTACGTCAAAAATATGCGGTGAAATTATTGATCACATACATCTCGATGCCGTAGGCAGAGGGATGTATGTGATCAATAATTCTGCCAAGTATTTTGACGTACGAAGACAGTCAGCTTGTTTTCGTGTTATTATATAACTAAAAATGGGGAAATTTTACCTAGTCACGTGATCACATACCCCGTACGTCACAGTGTGACGTACAGTTATAAATACGCCATGGGTAGGAGAGGGTAGTATACGTAGTTCATACAACCACAGGTATATAATAATGACCGTTTCTGTACTCTGTTTGTATTAACAACTGGATAAAACCATAACTATGGGAATAATTTAGAGGAAACCTATGAACGGTTAGGGTCAGAGCTCGCATCCCTTCGAGTTTCAATCACGTAGTAATACACAAGGCGAGGCCGCGCGAATTATGTAGTGATTCAAACGAGATGGGATCAAGCTCTGACCCTTAACTTGAATGGGTTTCTGAATTTATCTCACACTGAATAATGACTAACATTTGTGACATAATCCCCCATTGAATATATTTCCTAGATATCTCATGGGCGTTGGGTACGGGTTCCTAATGTTAAGCCTATGGAGAAAAAATACAAGGGGTGAGAAATTGAACTTGAAATATTAAAATAGAGAGATCTTTAAATCCGTTTGTATGTCCTCAGCTACGGAACTACAGAGAGTACACGGAAAGTTAACTTACTTTGATCAAAGCTGAAGCGTTCATTGTAATCCACATGACTTTTTCCGTGGTAAGTAACTAGGTCACCTGGAGAGGAAAAATACAAGGGTCAACAACCTGTCGAAAGGTAAAACTAAAATCTAAATCTGGAGTCACTTTAATAGCAGGACATACGAATTATTTCTGGTCTTTTGCAGAATGATAATTGCATATCACATGTAAATAACTAGGACATTTTTCTGTAAATGTTGCCCTAATGAAATTGATCAAAAACAAATAAACAAACAAAAATAAATATATAAGATTTGAAACAATACCATGTCTTCCCTCCATGAATAATCGAATAAAAAAATTCCGATTAAGTCAAGGGGGTTTTATTCTAGTTATGGAAATTGAATCGTTATTGAAATAAATCTAGATTAATAAGATATAGTGCAGGTATCATCTTGAGCAGTTGGTTGATGATAAGAACGAAGATCCGGGTAGACTCTACTATGATACTGAAGTCAAACAGAATAGTTTAAGGTAAATGATGAATTACATCATGGAGTATTCCATCTATCAAGAGAACCAATAGGCATATAGTGTATGGAAGTCGCTTTTGAAGACTATTGTATTTTGAAAGTGTAAAATTAGTGAAAGACATTCCATGGACCATTAAAAGATTATGAAATTGTGTGTATACATCAATCCTCACGAGCTTCGTTTTGTTAACCCTTTAAGGGCGAATGATTCCTTGGGGCATTATTTATCAAAACTCTACAATTTTTTTTTTTTTTTAATAATAATGTAGGAACATAAATAAAATTTTCATAGAATGTATGTATAATACCATTATTAGTATTTCTATTCAAAAGAAATAATATATTTAAGATCATATATCATATCACGTGATTAAACAATAGAATTGTGCGTTTTAACGACTGTGTGCCCGTCCCCGTCCTCCAGACGGTAGCTTGGCCACAGGCACCCGTCCTTAAAGGGTTAAGCTTCTTGCAGTGCACATCTATAGTGTTATAACATTAGAGGTACATGGTTGTAATCAGAACCTACCTTCTAGTGTGATGTTGACGGATTTTAGGCCGACCCTGACATGAACGTAGGCCAGTATCTGGTCCTGGAATAGTGTGGAGTAGGAGCAGTGGGACTGGACAAAGGCGACCTGCCATTCCTGTCCAAATAGCGTCACTGTAACGATATACACATAATATAGACATTATACAAGTATACAAGGTCTTATTATTCATCTCAGCCTGGTATAAACATCAAAAGGCTAAACATTGGGAACTCGTATTCTCAGTACGGCCTCAGAAACTGGACTATATCGCTCTACCAAAGTTACAAATTTGACTTATGTTCGTCTGTTTTCATATTTATAGTGGTTTTGGACAGCTTGGTTGAAAATCATATACTGTTCTATGTGAACCTTGTGTCAATAAACAATTTTCAAAAAAATAATTCAACAGGCTTGCGAGTAAAGTAACTCATACTCAATAGGTGATGAACAGATAAAAATCTCTAGGCTAATATAAAATAAGAAACATATTCGTGCTTGGTCTGGGTCCCCGTTCGCCATCGCGTGTGGTGCACTTTTCAATATTCACTCAGATATCACCTCGTTCATATTACTGCACACTTCAAACTCGATGGCTATCGAGGACACAGATCAAACAGTCTTCTATTCCTTTCTTAGTGCAATGTTTTGATGAGAGTAAATGATATCTATTTCATATGAGGAAATTAGCATTAGTGACTGGTAGGAATTAATACATATTTAGTTTTACAGAAATTGATACATATTTAGTTTTACAGGTTTGTTGGAATAATAACACAACACAAAATAATTACACACACAAAAATAACATTCAGAACGTGAGAGCGCTTATAGATGGGGAACTATTTTTTGGTATCGCTATCTCTTGATACTTCAATAAATAGCAAATCTAGAGAGATTTTATTGAATACAAGATGTGAGATATTTTCGAACAAAACAGAATATGCTAATTAGCTAAAAATTAAACACTTACCGAGAATCACTACTCCCGTGTGTAAAGTGAAAGCTACGCGTAAGAAAGTAGTCCATCGCTGAAATGAAAGAATGTAATGTTTTAAGTAAAGTAGATTTGTGTCGATATACTTAACACGAATGTTTTACAAGTTTTAAGTAGCTATATTTTTCAAAAGCATTTTAGATATAGGTTTAAAATCCCCCCCCCCCCCCCCGATATGTGCCATCTGGCTAAGGCCGGAGACACATCAAGCCGGAAACGTAGCGCTTGGGAGAACGGCCAATTGAAACGGCCCTTTACGGTGCATGATTCGATAAAAGGATATATTGTTGAATTATACTGACATATTGTTCTCATATATCAAAAATGTGCGGTAGAACCATTATTCAGCCTGTTTTCGTAGAATCATATATACCTTAAAATGACGAATTTGTACCTGCTATTGGTGTTGACTGAATGGCTTTATCATCCATCGTATACAAAGACCCCATTGAAAAAAAGACTCAGTAAACCATTATCCATTATGTAAAATCTGTGGTATACGGCCCCAAAACCATGGTATACGGGAAAAATAGTCCCTTTGTGCTATAGAGCACAAAGAGTATAGGATCCTAGATTATCAAATGGGCCCTGGGGGCCCGTTGAATAATCTAGGCTCGTACATGAAGACCCTTATCTGTATGCCATAGAGACCCAGGGACGATGTGGGTCAACTTTATTCTGCACTTATGGACGACCTTATTGACGGATAAGGCAGTATTAGCAAACGAACTTGAATATTATGAAACGATAACTCTTGTACTAGTTATGGAAAAGGGTCTTTATATACGATCCTAGATTATTAAACGGGCCCCTGAATCGTCGGGTGGAAACGCCGTGTTTTAGAATGTATAGCCCTGAACACTTCCCTGTGGGAAATGAGAGAAGCTAAGATCTCCAGTTTGCTACTCCCCCTTCCCCTCTCCCCCCCCCCCCTCCCCCCACACTCCCCCCACACTCCCCCCACACTCCCCTTACTTTGTCCAGAGGAACGCCACACGGACGCGGAAGACAAGCTCGACTTCCGGGAAGTCCTCCTCGTGACCGTCAAGTGCACAAAGGTCACTCGTCTCCAGGATATCTCGTCACGTCTCGTTAACGCTGATGGACGAGAAACCGCGAGAAAAAAATACGTACTTTTTTCTCGTACGTACGGCTGACTCTCCTGTTTTCTTGAATGCTAACCACGACTGAGCTACTGTAGCGTTACACCATAGCTCCCATACATCAAACCAGTGTTTATAAAAAGGAATATGTTAATTGGTTTTAAGAATTTAAAGTTTGCTTGAAATTTACGGTGATTCGAGTGAAACAGGAATGCAGCCAGGTCCCTGGTGGGCCGTTGGCAAATGGCTGCCCGGACGATCCCCCCAAGGGCATTTCAAGGTCATGGTCTGATGGGATGAGCTGGCTTCCCGGGAGGAAGATGGCCGCCGGTCGACCGACCCCGGACCGATCCCTGGACCGAGTCGGTCGGCAGTCTACACTCTAGCGCCGCTAACCCCGTTAAAGGTTATGGCCAGTAGGTAGCTTCTTGATATTCAATACCATTCTAGGTCTTCTCAGAAAAGCTTCCTTGGATCGTGGCCACTAATCCTTTTGTGACGAGGGACACGGAGGAACACCTGGTGCTGGAGGCGCAAACCACCTAGGTGAGGTCTCTCCACTCTCCCAGCAGATATTTCGTGGCCTTTGTGCTCTGCCTTAACCCAATGCTGGTTCCCTAGGTATACACTAAAGACAGAAGGAACCAGCCAACATTTCAGATTCAAAACAAGGCATCTGTCGAAAGTTATGAAACACATACAACGCATATGTTTTGAGTTTGGAAATATGGGAATTGTTAAATGAGCTTCACAGACAATCCATCTGTTTCCATGTCAGCTCTAAACCACTTTATAATGTGAATCCGCAGTTGATTAGACTGACCCTTCAAGTGAGCACATGTGACATATTGATAAACATAACCCTGCAACACATGAGGTGTTTTCCACTGAAGACAGTGATCCCTAAGACTATGTCTGGTTTGAAATACCAAATGACAGAAATGAGTGTATATTATCTAGCATATAAATAGGTGCATCTCTATTTACAAGTAAAACCTAAAATACTCCTCAGAGTATATAGAATGTAGGATATATGAAAAACTGGCGTGTCGGTGAAGAGATATAAGTGTGCACAGGATCTCTGCTAGGAGAGTGAGATTTCTCGTGAGATTTCTCGCAGGACTTCTCACCTGGAGCTGCGCATGTGCTGCGCATGTGCTCATGTGCTGGAGAGATCTCGCAATCCTCCTGTTTACCACATTAGACAAAAGAAAAAGCATGTAATATGAGCAGAACTAGGCCCAGTCTGTAATATGACCAGGACTAGGCTCAGTCTGTAGTATGAGTAGGACTAGGCTCAGTCTGTAATATGAGCAGAACTAGGCCCAGTCTGTAATATGAGTAGGACTAGGCTCAGTCTGTAATATGAGTAGGACTAGGCTTAGTCTGTAATATGAGTAGGACTAGGCTCAGTCTGTAATATGAGTAGAACTAGGCTCAGTCTGTAATAGGAGTAGAACTAGGCTCAGTCTGTAATATGAGTAGGACTAGGCTCAGTCTGTAATATGAGCCTGACTAGGCTAAACCTGTAATATGAATAGGACTAGTCTCGGAAGCAGGGATTAGGTTATCATTTAGAGTCAGGAGGATAGGTCACGTGATCAAATGGTTATTTTGTGACTTGCTGATGGCATTCACAGGGTCAGAGCTTGTGAATGTGTATCCAACGGCCCTGTCGAGAACCACTGTCTCCTTGATGCAGGGAGGTGGGGACATGATGACCGCAGGTACACGCTATCCCGTAATAATAGTCCTGCTAACCAGGGGCCCGATGAATAATCTAGGATCGTGTATCCAGACCCTTTTCTGTATGTCATGGAGACCCAGGGACCTGGTGCCCCCCTCTCATGAGATCTCACACTCTCTAAGTGGTATTCTGTACAAGGTTCTCACCACACTCTACACTGAGAAGAATTCTTAACGAACTAGGCTTAGAGCCTTGAGAATCCACTGGCCTGCCTCCGTACTAGACACGTACATCAGTGCAACCTAAAGATTCCTATAATCTCAATGATGCTACCTAGCAGGAATACAATGTACTTGGCACCCTAGTGGCTTTATTTGGACTGGAATACAGAATACCACTTAGAGAGTGTGAGATCTTATGAGAGGGGTGCACCATCAGTCAACTTTATTCAATACTTATGGACGACCTTATGGACGGCTAATACTGTCTCTAGCAAAAAGACTTACATATCATTAAAGCGATCTCTGGACACAAAACTTCACGTATGTGAACTATTATTTCATAGTAATATTTCCCACTGATTATTTAGCATATCGGAAGCAATAATCAGGTGAGATATGAAACAACAGCTCACATAGACGCCATTTTGCGTTGGCGATTCCAGATATCGCCGCCTGATGTCTCTCCGGCTTAAACAATGACCCTTGTAGGAGGTACAGAAAATGGTCTTCATGTACGATCCTAGATTATCAAAAAGACAAATGTCCGTAGAAAAGAGACTCAGTCTTATAGCAGGAAGAATTGGTACAAGATTCTAAGTTCAAGAGAACAATTGAAAAGAGTAGTACCAATTGTAGACATGTGCTTGTCCTGTATTGTTATGTAATGTTATTGTACCGTTCTGTAAAGTCTCTTATTGTCTCGACCCCATTATGGAAGATCGCCCTATGTTAAGGTGAATAATGTCGTCGTAAAATATGTTAACTGAATAAAAAAAAACGGGCCCCAGGGTCTTCATTTCATATATACAAGTGAAGTCATCATCGGGTTATTATACCTCCTACGATATAACTCCAGGATAAATAAAAACCTAAAAAAAAAAGAAAAAAGTGTATCGGCTTTGGGGAGGTAGACGAAGCTGAATAGGAGGGAAAACCGTTATAAGATCGCGGTTAAGAACCGATGTTAAGGTTAAATGTTCGTTTACTTATTCATAGCCTTCCCTATGAATATGTAGCAGATAATGATGCCGCGACATGAGAATGGTTATACGCATGTAACTGCATGCTGCAGGTGCCGGACCCTTTCCCGGCGTTTACACTAGACGATTGAAAACGTGGAGACTGTGCATCGTCTACAGATTGATATTAAAATAGTCGTCGGCCATCAAGAGGTCTTCATGATCGTCAGGTGGTGCTAAATTGGATAATCTGATGTAATGAGACGATCTGTAGTCGTCATGCGTTTGGCGTTAACACAAGAGGATTTTTTTGCCTATTATGGCTGAAAGTCGTCAGGTGGTGCTAAATTCAAGTCTAGTTTTAATGCCGGGTAAGTCGTCAAGTGGTGCTAAATTTGGGAATCGCCGCCCATAATCGTCTAGAATAAATACAGGGTGAGTCGTCAGGTGGTGCTAAATTCATCAGCTATAATCGTCTAGTGTAAATGCCAGGTAAGTAGTCGGGTGGTGCTAAATTCGAGAATCGTCGGCTATAATCGTCTAGTGTAAATGCCGGGTAAGTCATCAGGTGGTGCTAAATTCCGGAATCATCAGCTATAATCGTCTAGCATAAATGCCGGGTAAGTCGTCAGGTGGTGCTTAATTCGAGAATCGTCGGCTATAATCGTCTAGTGTAAATGCCAGGTAAGTAGTCAGGTGGTGTTAAATTCGAGAATCATCGGCTATAATTGTCTAGTATAAATGCTGGGTAAGTCGTCAGGTGGTGGCTAAATTCGGGAATCGCCGCCTATAATCGTCTAGTGTAAACACCGGGTGAGTCTTCAGGTGGTGCTAAATTCGAGAATCGTCGGCTATAATCGTCTCGTGTAAACGCCGGGTGAGATGTGGATGCTTGTCATGCGCATATTAACACCTGCATGAGCTCGATATATATAATGAAAACGATTCCTAGAAATCCTGCATGATCAGCAATGTTCATGAGATGCGAACTTTGTGTGTTAGGCAAAAGGACGACTTTTTTTTTTTAAATTTAAGGGCCTGTTGTGTCTACTTGGCGATATATCTATCGGCAAGTACCAAAACAAAATTAAAAGACTAAAAACTGCACCCAAAGTGATTCATTAATCCGTTATGCAGCCTTAGTTGGTGGCAGCTTTACCATTCTGCCCCATGATCAGATTTAATGATTTGATTGGCTTGAAGTAACCATTATCTCCTACCTATAATTTGGCATCTCAGAAGCAATTATCAGCTGATGTATAAGATATTCTCGGATCTTTCCTCAGTTCGTATTTCAAGTTATATCGCCTTCTATTTATAGATTGTTTTCATAAAATAGCAAAATAATGTTTTTCCTGAAATTAAACCATTTACAATGAAAGAAAAAACTTAGGTTTTATAAAGTAGTCACAGGTAGTGGCTTCGCTCATAGCACAGATAATTACCTTGTCCCATCCTAATTGTTTCTTCCTTATTCTAAATAACCTCGAGTTATGATGTTTGAGTGACATTTATTAGCAATAAAACGTCGGAGCGTTTTGCATGAGGAGCCATTGATACAAAAAGTAGCGTTTAAAAGACAAACAAGGATTCTTAGATATCTATCTGTAATTACATTGTTACTTTTACTTATATGTTTTACTTGAGATGCCCTCGTGTACTTAGCCTGGAATAATTAACCTAATTTGTCCTGTATAACCAACCTTTGGTTTATTTATGCATGTATGTATACACTGAATGCTGGAACCTGTTTCTCTAGTTTCGTGACATGTCTAGATGGCGTCTATAGATGGTGTGTCTGGTTTCATAAGAACGAGACATTAGGATTCGTTTTGTCCGTTCTTGCTTGCACTGTTAGTGCTGCTTTTCATGTCTGTCTAACACTTTTGTCACGAAACTAGTGAAACAGGTTCATAATGTGTAGATTTGTCTAATTCTTATGTTTGTCTAATTCTTATTTTTTTTACGTTAACGTCAAAATAATAAACGCTGCCCTGACAAGGTACTACCATGATCAGGACAGACAGGATTTGACAGCGACACTGTCACACACACCCACCGGGCTGAGGTCCCACTCAGCAAGGTTTGAAAACAATACTTACAGTGGTTTTCCTCCTTGCTCACACAGGGCAGGGCGACTGGGGCAGCTAAACAACCCCGGTACACGAGTTTATAAGGTTTAAACTCCATAGGAACTGTGTGGAATGACACATAGACACCACTCGACATCGCCGACGGGCGACACGGCCGTGTCGAACGCGTTTGGTCGTACAAAACAACAAAGCGGTCACATGATATACACGTGACGGCTGGACCAATCAGAAGCGCGGAACGGGTATGCAGCTGAGGCTGCGGGAACTTCCGCGGCCCGCTTCCCCTTTCTCTCTATCAGTGGTCACATAGTGGTGGGAGAGGACTCATTCAGTTACGCCACGTCGAATCGAATCTAATTCTTATGTTTGGGGTCTATCTTTTCCTAAGGGCAGCTACCTGTGTTGTCACAAAACTAGAAAACCCCAATGTCTGTACAGTGTCACAGACATGTCACGAAACTAGTGAAACAGGTCCCTGGAGAGCACTGCCGCATAGATGCGTTCAGTAAGATTCAGCGTCCACCTACTATGATATGGCTCCGATATGGTCTACGATGCACCTCCCGATAAAACACTTATGGACGACCTTATGGATAGCTAATATAGTCTTTGTGAATAGACTCCAATATCATTAAACGACAATGCTTGTAGGAGGTACAGAAAAGGGCCTTCATTTACGAGCCTAGATTATTAAACGGGCCCCAGGTCGGTGGGTAGTTCCTGACTGTAGATTAGTGACGGCCAATGGAACGGGGCCTTAATACCGGGGACACACCAAGCGAGAAGGCAGCGATCTCTAGAATCGCCAACACAAAATGGACTATATGTGAGATATCATTTGATAGTCATATCTCCCACCGATAGTCCAGTGTCTCAGAAGCAATAATCCGGTGAAATATGAGAAAAAAAAAGAAAAAAAAAAAAAAAAAGCTCAGATATACGTCGTTTTGTGTTGGTGATGACGGAAATCGTTGCAATACTCGCTTGGTGTGTCTCCGGCTTTAGGAGAACTCAAATAAACGACACCGTTTTCGTCGTCCAGTGTAAACGGACCTCTGGACGCGCCCGCCCCTTGTCAACAGGCCAGTCTGGCCGCTGTATGCCCTGGACTCCGACTGGCAGGCGCCCAGTGACCACAGGCAGCCATCTTGGATCCAGATTCCGGAATCTAGTCCATGTCATCTTTGGCTCTGCCGATCGGTTTTCCCCAGACTTCGACCTCCCTCCAGCATAGCTAGATACTCCTCCATAGTGTACATGCCAGGTTAGGTCCGGTTTACGTGTCTGAGTAGACTGGCGCCAGTCCCTGCATCCTATGGCTACACCTCCTCGCTGGGATACAGGGACTGGTACAATCGGTAATAGTGTTGAATTTATGGCGCTGTTTAGCTCCAGTTTTACCAACAGTGTTCATACAGATATCCTGGCTACTGGTGAGGATATCTGCTGGAAGATTGATACCCTCTCTCTTTGATCTCAATCGAGTCACAGTCAGGAGCAGGTGAAATTTATGGCTATGACAACATAGGCCAGGGAACTAGAAGAGGGGAGGGGGAGGGGTGGGGGGGAGGTATAGGGTTACAGAGAGTGGCGTGGGGCCATAGACAGGAGATTCTGTTCATAGTGGACAAGTCTTTGATTCATGGGCCAGTCAGAGAAGGATATATACTATGCTGAACTTTATTCTGATTGTGTTTAATCATTTAATGAATATTCATAATCAAAGACTTGAGCAAGTCTACTGTCTGACCTAAAGTCCAATGCATATCCACCGATTTCGGAACGTTAATGTACCTTTGTCGGCGACAAATGAACGGTACTTTCTCATGCTGAGGCACCCTTATGGAGTCGGCTCTAGTTGGTAGATGTTCTTTTGTCGCTGACGAGTTGTCGGTCAATGTTATGTGGTGTTTCCATCTGCTGCCAATAGTTTTCATGCTGTACAAAAGTCAGTCAGTAGTTCTCCTTGTGAAAAGTCGGTGGCACATAATCAGTAACTTGCACAACCAACATGTGTTTGTCATTTCAAGGTAATACGACAAATGACTTTGGTTGTAAACTTCAGACTTCAGGGGTGATCGGTCAGCGATACAAAATGGCATAATCGGTGGTCATAATCGGCAGATGGAAATGCCACACAACCGATGTGACTATCATGTGACTATCATAGCTTAAGTGGGATTCATGTACCTCACAGGCCATTTGTCTGAGACAAATCCTGTTGAGATTCGGTACTGGAACACAATCTCCTTGTGTGAATGACAGGGTTCCATTTAGCTGAGACAACTTTTTTCCTTTGCAATTGTCAGCAACAATCACCCCTAACAAGGAACAGAATCTCATGAGATTTTGACTTTAAACAGGTTTAAAATGTAGAGAGGCATTTTTAGTGAAACAAATGTGTTTCACACGTTCTCCCCCAATCTGTGAGTCTCAGTGGTCCTGTTCACCTGTGTACCCTGTGTAAAGATGTAGGGGTGAGACTATGTACCTGTTAAGTCTTCCCATGTGAATTGAATCCGCCATGTTACCCTGAGACTGTAGAACATCCCAATCTGTGAAACTTTGTACCCAGCTGGAAATAGTATCCGACTCGTGCAAAGGTGTGAAGTACACCAGTCTCAGGTCCATTTGTCCCATCGTGTGAATTCCACTTTATAATATGCAGCAGCAGTGCCTATAACCAACGACCTTCAAATCGTTCAAAAACGTCGATACATTAGCTGCACCATGTCAACAATTGCTATTTACATATTCCATCCACCTAACAGCCAACAAGTGTTGTTGAACACTATCTGCATTTATCATGTGTTTTTATCATTCAGCTTTAATCACATCACCTATGTCTAGGGAGAACTGCTATTTATCTTAGCCTGGTATAAACGTCCGTAGGTTTAACATAAGGAGCTCGTACTCAACAGGCTTGCGAGTATGGTGACTCATACTCACTATGTGTTAAACACCTATTTCTTTCCAGGCTGATATAAAACAGAAACATATTTGTGTTTGGTCCCTGTATATCGTCTAGTTTGGAGCGCTTTGGAATATTCACTCAGCTATCGCCTCGTTCATATTACAGCGCACTCCAAACTCGATGGCGAACGAGGACATTGACCAAACACTCATCAGTTTCTTTCTTAATATTATCTCACCCCTGGGAGTTTTGTCCCACAGGCTTAACATTGGGAACTCGTTTTTCATGCCCCTATGAGTATTGCAGTCCGTTCTCTATATATATCCTGTGTGTCGTCCCTCCTTTTAGTGTGTAAAGGGGTGAGATAAATACAGAAAACAACTCATTTTTATCAAATTCCTTTTTCTCCAACTCGTTTGAATGCTACATGATATTCACTCTGCATGAAACTCGTGGAGAACGACGACTTTGACCAAAACTTGTTGGTTTCTTTCTTAGTAGTTCTTGCCTTGATTTAAATAAGGAAACTTAAGGCCCGGCGTCCACCTACTACGATAGAAATTTAGACCTTACGATATGGCTCCGATATAAAAAGCAAATATCGGAGACATATCGGGGAGGAGCAAAATCGTAGACATATGTCTAGACATACCAATCCATCACGTATTATATGGGGTTTTTATCAGTGTCTAATCGCAGAAACGTGGTCAACTGCCCCGATATTAGGTGACCTTCCGACGCGATTTTGATATTTTTTTCGGAAGGTGCATCGTAGACCATATCGGAGCCATATCGTAGTAGGTGGACAAAACGTGGTCAACTGCCCCAATATTAGGTGGCCTTCTGACATGATTTCGATATCTTTTTTCGGAAGGTGCATCGTAGACCATATCGGAGCCATATCGTAGTAGGTGGACGCCGGGCCTAACTCCGCATTATAACAACCACATCGCCCCTCCTCCCGCCTGTCCCACTCCGTTCTTCACCAGGGAGCTCTGCCCAGGCGTCCATAGCTATCACTACTTGGCATGCAGTGGACCTAGATACCTGTGTCAGACGACCAGGTCCGCTGCCAAATGAAGGTGCAACGTTGGTCGGCTCCAGACCATGCTCCTAACTATCGCTTATTCCACTCGCATAGAGCATCAAACTGCCCTCTGCCCCACAGCCCGTCAGTGGTAAGAACAACAGAGGTTTATGTAAACTGCAAGTTCTTCCATGTTGGCGCCACTGCCAAAAATTCATTGTAATTCAACATATTCAGGGCTGACACGTAGAAATATTCACGAGTGAATTATATTTGTTTATGGGCCGTGTATGTCATATATTTGCGGCCGTGCCATAGCAGGTGTAATGCCCAACGACTCTTTAGTTAAGGTCGCAGCGTTGATATTAGAATAATGCAAGAGGAGGGTATTATAGAAAAAACCAATGAAGCTTTAGGGTCAGTATCCCGTCGAATTTGAATCGTGTAGTAATTGGCAAGGCAAAGGCGAGTGAATTACTTAGCGATCCAAATGAGATGGAACTGAGCTCTGATCCTAAACTTGAATGGGTTTCTGAATTTATCTCACCCTTCACATTGACTAATGGGCTAACATTTATGATAGAATCCCCCATTGAGAATTTCTTCTAAATACAACAATATACTCAATAGGCGTTGGATACGAGCTCCCAATGTTAAGTCTATGAGGAAAAAAATACCACGGGTGAGATAAAGATTTGAACAGCTATTATGTTTCGCACAGATACTTGAAATATTCGGAATATACAGACAATAGCCAAAGTCTACAAGTGGAGACAGACACAAAGTCCCCCTGAGAGAGGAACATGGGGGGAAAAAAATCCCAACGTCTTTAGCTTTGTGCGAAGAAGTGCCTTTTATACGAGAGATAGAGTCAAACCCATGACAAGATCAACACACCGGCGATTCAATATGACTTCCCTGTCAATAAAAACACGGGATAAAAGAAAAGCTAATTCCCAAAGAACAAAGAGTTCCAGGGGCGGCTGGAGTATGGCGGTGTCTGGTCTAACAGAATGTCCACACTCCGCATGGTACTGCCCCCCCCCCCCCCCCCCCCCACCGGCTGCTCCAGACCACTCCGGAGATTTGCCTGCTGGAGACGTCGGCACACAGACTCAGCCGCCCTTAACGTCCAGGTTCCTCCTGTCCGTGCTTCTGTGAATACCTCCACGTTCGTGGGAGAGTTTGTCGTCGGACGTAGAAAGCGCCGTAAGAATGCGTTAAGCCCAAGCGAACGGCAACCTTTCGCTTTTCGGACGGTGTCAGTCGGAAGTGGGGACTGTTATAGGGAACAGAGCCATTGTTAGTTCATGAAGCCGTCACTAGGTGGTTAGCAGGGTAGACAGACGTCTCGGCCCCTTCGGCATCTCGGACCCCTTTTTGTGCAGTCATCTCGGCCCCCTCGCGGTACTCCCGCTTTCGCGGGTTAAGGATAGGGTTTATGTCATGGAAAGGGTTAGGGATAGGGTTATGGTTAGGGATAGGGATAGGGCTAGGGTTAGCGTTAAGGTTTGGGATAGGGTTAGAGATAGGGTTAGGGTTAGGGATAGGGTTATGGTTAGGAATAGGGTTAGGGATAGGGTTAGGGATAGGGTTAGGGTTAGGGATAGGGATAGGGATAGGGTTAGGGTTAGCGTTAAGGTTTGGGATAGGGTTAGAGATAGGGTTAGGGTTAGGGATATGGATAGGGATATGGTTAAGGTTTGGGATAGGGTTAGGGATAGGGTTAGGGATAGGGTTAGGGATAGGGTTAGGGTTAGGGTTAGGGTTATCACACATATTTTGTAAGATATGCTTTTCTTTTGTAGGATTCTTTATTGTAGATAATAGACAAATACTATAATACAGCAAAGCTTGTGTCTTTGGGAATCCGTATTTTGGGTAAGTAATCACATTGGTAGATATTCCCCGTTTTCGCGCATGAAGGAGTGAAAGCTGTGAAAGCGGGGGGCCGAGGTGCCGATGGGTCCGAGGTGCCGTAGGGGGTCCGAGATGCCAAAGGGGCCGAGACATCTGGGAACCGTTAGCAGTATCTGTATTGTGGCTCTTTGTTCTTACGAAATTCAACTGTCTTTCAATGTTTGGCCATGGTTCCCTTGACTCTCTACACCTATCCCAGAGCAGGATGAGATATTGATTAAACACGGTACATGACGTTACAAGGCAAACGTCTTATAGCAGTCCCATAATTCCTACATTCTTTATTAGTTATGCTTTATATTCGTTTGTTTTTTTCATTTATACTTGCATTATTTTCTTTGGTTGATGGGAAATGGCGACCAAATCTTTTCTGCACGCTTTACCTCCTTTTACTATATATCATGGCATGCAATGCTATTTCTAAGAACTAGGAATAAGAAAATGCCTCTAAACGCTAATAACCTACAACTTATGACCATAGAACAAACTACATTTTAATTTATCGGAGTTCATGAGTGCTAAAGGGCTAGAGGATTTTAAACTTACTAAAAGTGACTTTCTCAGTATTCGTAGTGTGACTTTCCCACATGACCTCTTCAGTAATACCACTTTATCTAGTTTAGATTAAAAACCACATTTCTTAATGTCAAAATAGTACATGTATGATTCTCATATTCATATATACTTCTATGTGCATATTGACTCTAAACCTTTAAGAGATCTATTTTGTACTACGTTATTTGTTTATTTATGATAAGACGAGGTAAAATTCGTATGTACTCAAAACCACGCCGTTCTATTGTATACTATTATTCTCGGCGAAAATGCCTCTTTCCGTACAAACCGTAAATTATCATCTCGTTCTGTAGCCTGTACAGCATGGTCAGGTTGTTTTATATAATTCTCTGGGGTTAGGCAACGCGTCCGACCAACTACATGTACCGACATAGCAGCATATTCTTAAGCATAAGAGGACTGTATGATACCAGTTTAGATTATCCTCAGAAGGAATAGTGATTGGGTAGGGTGTGCGCTATTGATGAATATAAAAGGATGTGCTATTGATGAATCTAAAAGGGTGTACTACTGATCTAGAAGGGTAAGATATGCGCTATCCGGGATTTTTTGGATAAAAACAATGATAATAAACTGATAATAACAATGATGATGATGATAATAATGATTACGCACTGCTGTATTTGACACCTGGTGTATACAAGAGGAAATATTCTCTGCGCGATATATATACGCCGGGCGTATATGTGTACCCATAAGAAATAAAAAAAGTTTTACTCCCCCCTCCCACAGCTCCATGATGATAATAATGATGATAATAATAATAATAATGACAATAATAATTATTATAATAATAATAATGATAATAATGATAATAATAATGATAATAATGATAATGATAATAATGATAATAAACCCGGACTGACCTCCCTGCCACGCATGCCGATGATGATAATGATAGTAATAATAATGACAATGATAATAATAATGATAATAATGATGATAATAATGCTAATAAAGCCGGACTAACCTCCCTGCCACGTGTGCCGATGATGATAATGATACTAATAATAATGACAATAATAATAATAATGATAATAATAATGATAATAATAATGATAATAATGATGATAATAATGATAATAAACCCGGACTGACCTCCCTGCCACGTGTGCCGATGATGATAATGATACTAATAATAATGACAATAATAATAATGATAATAATAATGATAAAAAAAATGATAATAATGATAATAAAGCCGGACTGACCTCCCTGCCACGCGTGCCGATGATGATAATGATACTAATAATAATGACAATAATAATAATAATGATAATAATAATGATAATAATAGTGATAATAATAATGATAATAATGATAATAAAGCCGGACTGACTTCCCTGTCGCACTTGCCGATGATGATGATGATGATACTAATAATAATGACAATGATAATAATAATAATGATAATAATGATAATAAAAGCCGCACTGACCTCCCTGCCGCGTGTACCGATGATGACGAGCACGAGCGTGGCGAGGAACATGATGCAGATGCTGATGACGACGATGTGCGTGATGTCGCCCAGCACCGGGTTCCGGTGGTCACCGTAGTACGTATTGTGTCCATTGTCCCGAAACCCGTCAAACCAACCCATGCCTGAAACACAGCAGCGACGACAAAAATACAGTCAGACATCTCCAAGTTCATTATCCATCTAGTACAAAGTGTCCCTAGAAAACACATGGGCAGTGTGTATCTACATACCCGGAGCATACAGATATATCCATCTAATACAAAGTGTCCATAGAAAACACATAGGGAGTGTGTATCACCATACCCGGAGCATACAGATATATCCACCTAATACAAAGTGTCCATAGAAAACACATAGGGAGTGTGTATCTACATACCCAGAGCATACAGATATTCATTATCCACCTAATACAAAGCGTCCATAGAAAACACATAGGGAGTGTGTATCACCATTCTCGTAGCATACAGATATATCCACCTAAAACAAAGTGTCCATAGAAAACACATGGGCAGCGTATATCTACATACCCAGATCATAGGGCTATGTTGTATGCTCTGGTGTGTAAAATACATGTACTGAGAGAAAAACTGTAGCTGTTTCCGTGCAGTAATTGTGATGACATTTGGCATGCTTTAGGGATGTAATACCTGTTGTTGATTGTTTACATAATCTAGCTGAAAATAATATAAATTCCGCAAACACTGAGAGGTACTCTCAAAACAGACTAAAGCATCGATGTACCTACTCGGTATAAATAAACTTTAAAGAACTTTAAAGAACGCCATATCGACGCTCAGAAACAAATAATTTTGCAATTCCACTGATATATCGAGAGCACTATACCCTATTATTAAACAAAATTGCGATCATCTAAACATAAAGCTACAACCTAGGTCTATTCCTAACGCCAAAAAAAAGTAATTTAATACTAATTTCAGGAACAATATAGGGATTCTAGTAACCCAATTCTAATCTCTGGCACAATCAGCAAGTGTTTATTAGAGCGTACTTGCACGAGCTATTTAAATCACCTAGAGATTAGAGGGGTCTTTATAGACTTTCAGGGTGCTGCATACAAACTATCCCTTTACTATCTGAGTGCTATTTCCTGTGATTTTCAATTATGATTTTGAGAACAGAGCAGGGAGCCAGTGTCACAGTCTTAGAGGCGTGTCCAGCTGACCATGACCAATCACTCATGACCAAAATACCTCAAGACCCACTGTGTTTGGATCCTAGATAGGCAGTTGCAGAAATGGCAAGTTGACTGGGTGCAAGTGGGTTAAAGAAAACTATCCATGGGCTCAATCTAACTCAAACCTTGTAATTGTTATTCATTTATAATTCACGCTCATTCATCTAGGATTAACATACTATTTTCTCCTTGGGTTATCCTTGGGTGTGGGTAAGCTAGGTGAGTATCTTCTATGTATATATTTCAACAATATAGGGGAACTATGTTCCGGTGGTAATAAGTCAAAGTTACGAGGTAAGGCTTGGAAAAATAGTTTCCCTATTCCTATATACCTTCAATTGTTGGCTAATATCGATAAAAACCGAACGTCTCTGAACGTCAACCTGGGTAGTAAACGTAAAACTGGGCAGTAAACAAAAGTTATTCCACCCCAAGCAGCGTTAAGTAATCATAGGTTGACGCTCATAGGTATATAGGAATAGCATATATCATTTCACTTTGATTTCCTAATTTGATTACAGATGTCAGTAAATAGGATTGAGTAGTTCTACCAGTGAGTGGTGTTGACCTTGGTTGACACCTGAGGTGCCCATAGCTGTCCCTCAGACAGTTCACACTGACTCATCTGTCACTCTGGTGACATGTTAAAACCTCCCTCATCACTGCTGATACTCAATGACAAACAATAATCGATGGTTTTGTGGACAGGCTATTTATTAGCCATCGTATACAAAGCCCCCATTGAAAATGCAGAGGGACGCATTGTATACAACCGGTCAGATACCATAACTGTGGTATACGGATTCAAACCTGTGGTATACGGCCTAAAACCATGGTATACAGGAAACATAGTCCCTTTTGCTATAGAGCAAAGAAGTAGTCCCTATTGTTATACCTTTTAATATGGCAATAACTGGGTTTAATTTATTCGAAAATATTGATAATAAATACAACAAACGATGATTTTGTGGACAGGCGGCTCTGTAAACCACTCGTCGTAATACACTCGCTAGCGCTCGTGTATTACTACGCGTCAACCACTCGTGGTTTACGGCCGCCTGTCCACAAAACCAGCGATTATTGTCTATATATTCACTGGGATATTGTGAAAGGAGTAGACACTCTCCTCCCAGATATTTCGCAGTACTAGCGCTGGTTTAATCTCTGCCCCAACCCAAAGCCTGTTCCCTGGGTATCCACGAAAGACAGGGGAGACCAGCGAAAATTTCAAATTCAAAACAAGGCAACTGTCAAAAGTTTTACAAGTCAAACACCTCAGATATCATGATTATGGAAGTATGAGAATTGTTAAAGGAGCTTCACAGACAATCCAGCTGTTTCTTTTTCAGACTTAAACCATTTTATAATGGGAATTCACAGTTGATTAGACTGCCCCTTCAGAGGAGCACATGGGCATTGTTGACAAAACAAAGGCCTGCAAAACATGAGGTGCTTTCCACTGTATAAGGTAATCCCAGAGACTGTGTCTGGTTTGAAATAAATAATAACAGAAATAAAACCATTTTATTTGCCATATAAATATGTTCATCTCTATTTACAAGTAAACCACAAAATACTCTACAAACACTCAGTATTTAGGATATTTCAAAAACTTGCGTAGGGGCCAGAATTGGCCCAAACAGGCAGGTTGGGGCAGATATACAACCAACCGCAGGAAGTAGAGCGCAGGATCTCTGCTAGGAGAGTGAGGAGCAGAGGGCCAGTGTCTTAGGGTCTTAGAGGCATGCCCAGCTGACCATGACCAATCACTCAAGACCGAAATACCTCATTAAACCACTGGTGATTGATATGTTTGGATCCTAGACAGGTGCAGAAAGGGCAAGCTGACTTGGTTACAGAAAACTATCCATAGACTGAATGTAACGCAAACCTTTCTATTGTTATTCATTTATAATTGCACACTCATTAATAAAAGATGAACATTCTATTTGCTCCCAATATAGATAAATGAGTGCAGTAACGTCTTTACTATGATAGCGGTTTACCATGGACAATGCTTAAAAACGGTGCAGACAAATTTGCTTCCAGTTTTAATTAACATGCCCCTTACCCGGCGTTTAAACTAGACGATTATAGGGGGTGATTCTTGAATTTAGCACCACCTGATGACTTTCAGCCCTAAAATGCAACAAATCGTCTAATGTAAACGCCAAGTACGTGGTGACTTCAGATCGGATGATTACATCACATTATGCAATTTGGCACCACTTTGGCGATTATGTAGACCACTTGATGGCCAAAGACTATTTCAAGCCCGCTTGAATGAGTCATCTAGACCACTGGCGATTCTGTAAAAACTCAGTCACGTTCTACATTTTATGAAAATTTGTCTAGCGTAAACGCTTGAATATAGTCTGGGGTCTACGACAACCGATGTTGCGAAATCGAGCACCACCTGACGATTATTTGCCAGACGATCTACAATCGTCACGTTTATAGTCATCTAGTGTAAACACCGGGCTACGGCACCACCTGACGATTGTTGGCTAGACGATCTACAGTCGCCACGTTTAAGTCCTCTAGTGTGAACGTCAGGTTAGGGCACCACCTGACGACTATTGGTAAGATGATATACAGTCGCCACGATTTTAGTTGTCTAGTGTAAACGCCAAGTAAGGGCATTACCTGACGACTATTGGCTACCGTTCTACATTTGCCATAATTCTAGTTGTCTAGTGTAAACGCCCGGTAAGGGCACCATCTGACGATTGTTGGACAGATGATTTACAGTTGCCAAGTTTTGGTGTCTAGTGTAAACGCCAGTTTAGGGCACCACCTGACGACTATTGGCTTGAAGATCTACAATGACCACATTTTAGTCGTCTAATGTAAACGCCAAGTAAGGGTACCACCTGACCACTAGTGGCTACCGTTCTACAGTCGCCACAATTTTAGTTGTCTAAGGTACACGCCGGGTAATGGCACCACCTGATGACTATTTGTTAGATGATCTACAGTCACCGTGATTTAGTCGTTAAGTGTAAACCTTTGGTTAGGGCACCACCTGATGACTATAATACTGCCGACACACCAAGCAATTGAAGGCTGCGATCTCTGGAATTGCCAACACAAATTGGCGTGTACGTGAGATATTATTTCATAGGAATATCTCCTGCCTATAATTTGGTATCTTGGAAGCAATAATCAGGTGAAATATGAAATAATAGCTCATATACTCGCCAGTTTGTGTTGGTGTGTCTCCGGCTTTAGGCATGTTACATTGGCCGATTTCCTGTCACCAATATAGAGTCAGAAACCACCGACAGTCTTTTGACACTGCTGACCCAAAATCGGACAAAGAAAAGGACCCAGCTCGTGAAATGACCCATGACTTTTTCTGCTTAGATTATGCAATGTGGCACCACCCACCACTGAGTGAAAGCTTGGTCACTGAGTAAAATCTACTACCCTTCTTTACCAACGCACCACCAAGAGACTTTCTGGGTGACTCAAAAAATTTACACCCTTTTCGTCGGCCAATGGAAACAGGCCTATAGGCTAGACGATCTACAGTCGCCACGATCTTGAGGGTGGTTGTGGCCCACTAGATTTTAGGTCAACTATGGGCTGTAGAACCGTCCCAAGGCGCTATAAATAACATGTAAGAAGGTCAGGGTGAAGGTCGTGGTTTTCTCCTAATGCAGTCTTTGGCTACTGGGTCTACTCGATTCCTTATATGGCAGTTAATGCAGGGGGACAACTCCATGCAGTCTTATTCGTCTATTGAAAACGCCGCGTTAAAGGCCTGTCTCCACTTTGCGATTCGCGATCCTGAAGGTACACCCAGTCTGAGACTGGACGTACCTTCAAGATCACAACGCGGCAAAACGCACAGTGGAGACAGCAAGTTTCCCTCCAGTCTGAGACTGGGCGTACCCTATGTACCTAAACTCGCAAGTGCTCCAGTCACAAGCGGGTTATCTCCACACAGAATCGATGTTTCCTTACGAAGCGAGGTACATGCGGTACGCCAAGCCGGTACCTCCAGTCTCAGACTGGAGGTACCGGATCGCAAGCTCCCCAGTCGCACAGTGGAGAAAGGCCTTTAGTCCAACTGTACGACTTTCCGTGAATTCTAATGCAGGGATTACGAGAAAACCGTAATGTCCATTTCCGGTTCTCAGTTCGACAGACTTCTTTAAAGTCGCTCGCTGCTGTGATTTATCGCTATTAGTGCATTCAAATATGTGGTTTTACGAAGCCGTTAAACTGCGAATTAGAAAGTGTAATCCGTATTTGAGGCTCGTAGAATTGATGTAATTAGAGTGTTCCTAGCACAGTCTGAAGATATAATTGAATCAAATCCCGGTTCTGTACATAAGACATCCTTGGTGTACTAAATCTCGCAGTCTAAGAATCAAATTACTGAATGTTACCCTTTGGTAATATTCCTTGCTGATTTCGAAACACCCGATGCTTTTTAATTCACAGGAATATCATTTCCATGTAATGATATACATATAGGTGATGGGGGGTCATCCATAAAGTACGTACGCACTGAGGGGGGAGGGTAGTCCTGAGGTTAACAAAATTCGGAAATTTTGCCCTTCTTTGTTCTATTGCGTACTATAAAGGAAACCTAATAAGGTCTAGGGTCATAGCTCGTATCCCATCTAGTTTGAATCTTATAGTAATTCACAAGGCAAAGCCGTACGAATTACGTAGCGATTCAAACGAGATGGGATCGAGCTTTGACCATAAACGTGGCTAGGTTTCTGAATTGATCTCACCCTTCACATTGACTATTGGACTAACCTTTGTGACATAATCCTCCATTGAGTATTTTCCCTAAATACTCAACGGCCATAGTTCACAATGTTAAGTCTATGTGGAAAAAGAATGCTCGGGGTGAGATATAACATTGGTAGTGGGGGGGTGGTCATAAATTTCAGAAATTCTGCGTACGTACTTTATATATGGGTGGCCCCCGACATGAATGCCTCCTACCCGCATTCGCCCTGCCTTGTATTCCTCAATCATGAAGAGTCGTACTCAGAAAGATCCAATGGCATGGCAATATCCAGACAATCTCCCCCGTTGGATCCTGATCGTCCCTACATTAACTCCAGTGTCCGCTCCCTACGTCCTGGTCCACCACTGACACAGCGTGCACGGTATTCGCCGGGGAGACGACCTCTGAGTACGACCGCCTCTATTGACATGTGACACGCGAACGACCCACTCGGCTTCATTAGGTTAATAATTCACTTCCGACTCGCGTCGTAAATCTCTGACCTAATGACACGGATCCCGTTGTCCTCGCCCCGCGGCCCGGCTTCAGATTAAAGCTCTTAAAGCACCTGTCGAGGTGTGGCGTGGGGGGTTCGTCCCAGGTCTCTGTGTGTCTTAATACAGCGGCCACGTGCAACGCGCGTGCTTTATCTTACCCCTAATAAAAAAAACTCCATAGACTTCAAATAATTTTCACGCTGTACAAAGGTCGGTCATTGGTTCTCCTTGTGAAAGGCCGGTGGTACACTAAAGGCCCGTTTCCATTGGCCGATTTCCCGTCACCGATCTAGAGTCAGGAACCACTGACAGACTTTTGGCACCGCTGACCCAAAATCGGTCAATGGAAACGACCCAGCTCGTGAAATGATCCACGACTTTTTCTGCTTAGATTATGCAATGTGGCACCCCCCACCACTGAGTGAAAGCTTGGTCAGTGAGTGAAATCTACTACCAGGCTATATTGACTCACAGTCAGTGGCACCACCGACGACTTTCTGGGTAACTCATAAAATCTACACACATTTCGTCGGCCAATGGAAATAGGCCTTATCAGTGACCTGCACTGCAAGAATGCGGTGGAAGCTCACCAACATTTTTGAGTAAAATGCAGACCATCACCAATTAGATCAATTTGGTTTTCTTGGGGGTGAAGAAGTCGGTCAGTGGTGCCATATTGCATAAGGCAGGAGAGAAAAAAACATTGACCATTACTGTTTCCACGCTCGTATTATCAGTCGGCGGTGTGAGCCATAATCAGTTGTCATTATCGGCATGTGGAAATGCCGCATTAGCCTGTTATAAACGTCCATAGTCTTTACATTAGGAACTCATACTCAACTGGCTTGCGAGTATGGTAACCCATACTCAATGGGCAATAAACAAATAAATGTTGCAGGATAAGATAAAATCGGCAAGAAATTCCTGTTTGGTCTGAGTCCCCATTCGCCATCTTTTTTGGAGCGCTTCGAAATATTGACTCAGCTATCGCCTCGTTCAGATTACTGCATGCTGCAAACTTGATGGCAAACGTGGACACAAACCAAACACCCATCGATTTCTTTCTTAGTGCAATGTTTTGATAAGAGTAAATGATATCTATGTCATATGAAGAAATTAGCATTAGTGACTGGCATGGCAAACGGGGACACAAACCAAAACACTCATCCATTTCTTTTTTATTAACTATCCATCTGACTGGAGTCTTCAAATATCTCTGTGTTCTCTTGGCAAATCGGCGTTATTTCTGTGTATGTTGGGGGAGGAATGATCTAAGGAGATCACACAGTTGAGGCAGGGTGTGGGGGAGGTGGTAGGCGCCCAGACAGCAGTGTGTGTAGACTTGCTCAAGTCTTTGATTTTTTTTGATTTTTTTTTTTTTGGTTTATTTCACCAGTTCAGTTCACCAGTTCATTAAAGTATGTATCCTTCTCTGACTGGCCCATGAATCAAAGACTTGTCCAGTAGAAACAGAATCTTCTGTTTATGACCCCAAATCACTCCCTGTAACCCTAAACCTCCTCCTACCCCTCCCCCTCCCCTCCTCCAGTTCCCTGGCCGCCTGTGTTGTCATAGCAATAAATTTAGCCTACTCCTGACTCTGACCCGATTTAGATCAAAGTGAGAGGGTATCAATCTCCCATCAGATATCTGACCAGTAATCATGATAGCTGTATGGAGAGTGTAGGAAATACTGGCGCTATACAGCGCCAGAAATCTAACACCATTACCGATTGTACCAGTCCCTGTATCCCAGCGAGGAGAGTAGACATAAAGCCTGATGCCCATCTACCGATTCAGGATTAGTTTCCAAATCGTATAGGAGTTGGTGAACTTGTCGCAGGCAAATTATGCAACCCTTCTCTCGACCGGCAGACATTGAGGAGATGGGGTGGTGGATATTAGTCCTAAGCAAATCGGTCTACTAATCGTTGGCTGACCCTTGCCTAGCTGTCCTACATCTACCGACTACGGCCGACTCTGTTAGGATGCCTTCGGTGAGCCAAATTACCATCCGTTTGTCGCCGACAAAGGTACATGAATGTTCCGTAATCGGTAGATGGGCATTGGGCTTAAGATGCAGGGACTGGAGCCAGTCTACAGTGTGTGCGCTGTAGGCGTTGTGGGATGCAGGCACCGCGCGGGGGTGTTACTGTACGACCCCCATGTAGCATTCTGAACAGGTGTTCTCTCACCTGTCCCCGCCCACGTGCACGACGCAGGGACACGTGTTTTCACGTCACACCCCCACGTCCTCGTGTCGAAGATCCAGGTCACGTGGTTCGGGTCTGGTCGCGGTTTAAACAGCTGTGGACCTGGGGCCCGTTTAATAATCTGGGATCGTACACAAAGCACCCCTCTCATAAGATCTCACACTCTCTAAGTGGTATTCTGTACTCTCACTATGGGATAAGAATTCTTAACGAACTAGGCTTAGAGCATTGAGAATTCCCCGACCTGCCTGCCGTGCTAAAGCCGTACATCAATTCAACCCAAAGATTCTTATAATCTCAATGATGCCACCTAGCAAAAATTAGAATAAAGATATTTTCACTGATCGTCTTGTTAGACTGTCCTTTATAAAGACGGATCACTTTAGGTAACGAGAACGCAACAAAGACCACGATAAGATCAATTCGTTTATCGTTCTTAGTTTTAAAAACACCTCCCTGGTCCGTCCTCCTTAAAACTACACGAGTCACGTCCTGTCTATAGCTCAGCACTGTGCCAAGACTACTCTACCAAGTGTCCTCTACTCACCGCTCCTTCTAGACTTGCCCAAGTCTTTGATCATGAACATTCATTAAATGATTAATCAAAATCAGAATAAGGTTCATTATAGTATGTATCCCTTTCTGACTGGCCAATGAATCAAGGATTTGATCACTATGAACAGAATCTCCTGTTTATGGCCCCAAGCTGCTCCCTGTAACCCTATACCTCCTCCTACCCCTACCCCCTCCCCTTCTCTAGTTCCCTGGCCGCCTGTGTTGTCATAACAATAAATTTCGTCTGCTCCTGACTATGACCCGATTGAGATCAAAGTGAGAGGGTATCAATCTCCCAGAAGATATCCTTACCAGTAGCCAGGATATCTGTAAGGAGAGTGTTAGGAATACTGGAGCTAAACAGCGCCAGAAATCCAACACTATTACCGATTGTACCAGTCCCTGTACCCCAGTAAGCAGGGTAGCCATAGGATGCAGGGACTGGAGCCAGTCTACGCTCTTTCCGGTGAAATCACCCGTGCATCATGCAGTGGAGCGTTTAAACAAAAGTAGCTCAGATTGGTGTGCATGTCTTGTTATCTAACTCGATGATCTCAATGGGACGTTTCATATAGGCCTTTTACCATTGGCTGACAAACACTGTGTAGATTTTCTGTGTTCTCCTAATAGCCTATTTCCATTTGGCGTCACAGTGCTAAGGTCCGTTGGTGGTTCCTGACTGTATATCGGTCATGGCCAATGGAAATAGGCTATTAGGAAAACACACAAAATCTACACAATGTTTTTTTCGGCCAATGGAAACGGGCCTTTTAACTGGATTCCATTGAACAGAATCAAAAGATACGTTCTGGAGACACTTACTTTGTATATCATATATCAAACCTCCATAAGCACCTGAAATGTATCACTGTCCACTAAATGGCTTTGGTATAAGCTATTTTCCACTGGCCGACGAAAACGGCACGGATTCATTATTCGTTATTTATGGTTGGTTGGTGGTGCCCAACGACTGCACGTAGGTGCCTAAGACTGGGTGAGGGTCCTGGGTATAGGCCCGTTTCCATTGGCCGATGAAAACGTTATAGAATTTTTTGTGTTCTCCTAATAGCCTATTTACATTGGCCGTCACCAATATACAGTCAAGAACCACCGACGGACATTTAGCGCTGCTGTTTTGTCAGCCAATGGGAAGAGGCCTTATGCCTTGTTTCTGTCACATTTGAGGTGCTCCTACCAACGGAATGATCCTCCAATTTCAATGACCATCAACGATAATTTCAATCCCGTTTGATTCTGGCGGAGTATAAGAAGCTGGTGCGTGGTGGTTTCACAGCATAATCTATGCACAATTAATCGGTGGTGGTTTCACAGCATAATCTATGCACAATTAATCGGTGGTGGTTTCACAGCATAATCTATGCACAATTAATCGGTGGTGGTTTCACAGCATAATCTATGCACAATTAATCGGTGGTGGTTTCACAGCATAATCTATGCACAATTAATCGGTGAGCACTTTGCGTGCATGCTTCCATTCGCCGATCTAATAATCGATGGGTGGTTCCCGACCGCAGATCGGTGATCGGTGGCGTATAGTCGGACAGGGGAAAAAGGCTTATAGAGCCATTTTCCCCTGGCTGACGAAAACGGCATCGATATAGTGAGCTCTCCTAGAAGTCAGCCGGTGGTGGCCAAATGCTGCACATCAGTGTCTAAAGTGGCGCTCCCACTAATACGATTTGTGCCTCCGACACACTACGATTGCCTTACGATAAGCGTTCCGATAAAAAATACGTTTTTTTGTCGAAGGAACGTGTTTATCATAGAAGTGGAACCTGTGTTACGACATGGACTACGACATACTCTGACACACTCCGACACACTCCGATAGTGCTGCGATAGAATGTCCGTGTCGCAGGCCTTCCGACAAAATCGAACATGTTTGATTTGTCGGAGATGGTGAGGGTGCTTTGTATTCCTTGTTTCTGCTGCATTTGATAGGTCCATACCGACAGAAGTCGTCCGATGGTGGCCTCATTGTATAATATTTGCTCAATTAATTGATGAACACTTCTCTGCATGCCTGTTTCCATTCAATGATCTGGAGTCGGTGGTTCCTGACTGCAGATCGGTGGAAAAAAAAGTTGGCCAGTGGCTTTATGGCTTTTAAATGAGGTGAGTATCGTTAAGCCATCTATACCTTTCATCCTTAATTTCTTTCTTTTCCAATCTCGATTTTGCTAACTGCGTTTGTGATCATGTTTCTCTGGCTATGTCTTAGTTTTTATCATACAACGTATCACTTAGTAGTTTTACGATTCAACTTTTTTATTTCTATAAATATGCCCCATTATTTGTAGCTTGTCCTGAAACCAGTCGCTTCCTCGTGACTCTTTGAATAAATTATTTCCCATAAACTTCCTTTTCAGAGTCAAGTAAGACTCTCCCTCGATCTCATTGACGGTCTTAATGGTGCATGAAGAAAGATTTGAAGTTACTTAGTTCCATCACATTTCTTTTTAGTGAATAATTAAAAACTGTTAATAATCTTGTCCTGATTTCAAATCCTTGCATTCGTTAGTGTTATTCTATACCTGTGGCTGCATGTCCTATGTATACCGCCGGCTCCTACCCATGTCATATTTATTGCCGTACAACACGTATGTGGCGTACGGGGTATTTACGTGGCGTACGGGGTATGTACGTGGCGTATGGGGTATGTACGTGGCGTACGGGGTATGTACGTGGCATACAGGGTATGTACCTGGCGTACGGGGTATTACGTGGTGTATGGGGTATTGGTGTATGGGGTATTATGTGGCGTACGGGGTATGTACATGGCGTACTGGGTATGTACCTGGCATACGGGGTATGTACGTGGCGTACGGGGTATGTACGTGGCGTACGGGGTATTACATGGCGTACGGGGTATCATGTGGCATACTGGGTATGTATGTGGCGTACAGGGTATGTACATAGCGTATGGGGTATGTACGTGGCGTACGGGGTATGTACGTGGCGTACAGGGTATTATGTGGCATACGGGGTATGTACGTGGCGTACAGGGTATAACGTGGCGTACGGGGTATGTACGTGGCATACAGGGTATGTATGTGGTGCACAGGGTATTACGTGGTGTATGAGGTATGTGCGTATCATCGTCAATTTCTACCGCGTATCTGTAACGTACAGGCACAGTAAACCTGTTTGCCTATATATACACGCTATCGAATGGTTTCAGATACATGCGGCCGTATGCTCCGAGGAGTTGACGCGTAGTAATATCCGAGGACATGTGAGGATTTTGAACAGAGGTCACTCCGAGAAGCATACAACCGCGATTATCTGAAACCAGTGTATATTGTATTGATTATCCACCTTTGACTGACAAGTGGGATCCCCATATCAGTTCATTTAAGGTATACAGTATTTTTTTATACGCACTATTTTTCCGTATGCGCCAGCTTTTGCTGCCTGGCAACATCTGTATGTTCCATGTATGCAGATACACGTTGTGTTTTCTAATGACACTTGTATTAGGTGGATATATCTGTATGCTCTGGGTATGTCAATAAACACTCCCTATGTGTTTTCTATGGACACTTTGTATTAGGCGGATATATCTGTATACTCCAGGTAGGGAGATAAACGCTCCCCATGTGTTTTCTATGGACACTATGTATTAGGTGGATATATCTGTATGGTCCAGGTATGGTGATACACACTCCCTAGGTGTTTTCTATGGACACTTATTATTAGGTGTATATATCTGTATGCTCCAGGTAGTAGATGCACACTGCCTATATGTTTTCTATGGACACTTTGTGTTAGAAGAATACTAAATGACAGAGGCCTACCTGTGGTTAATACGGTTTCGGAGAGCTGTGAAGTGCCTGTTCTATGCACTGTACGCCCTGAGCGGGATCCACAGAAACTGAGGTGTAAATGTAAGAGGGATCTTGGATCCCTGAGGGGAGCCCAGACCCAGTATGATCCCAGGTAACCTGACCAACCTGAGTGCAGGTGTCTACGGCCGCCCGCCCACCTGGATCATCACCAGGCACGTGAGGTGTTCGTGCAGTCTCCGAGATTATCTCACACAGGTATCTTTCTCCATACCTTTAACATTAGGAACTACAGATCTTAAAGGCGGGCGTCCACTAAAAGGGGTATCCCACTATCACGATTTGAGCCTCCGACACACTACGATAGCGCTACGACAAGCATTCCGATGAAAAAATGAAATTTTTGTCGGAAGGAACGGGTCCATCGTGAAAGCTAGACTCGTTCCTTTCGATAAAAATTTCATTTTTTTCATCGGAACGCTTGTCGTAAGGCTATCGTAGTGTGTCAGAGGCTCAAATCGTGATAGTGGGATACGCCTTTTACAACGACAAGGCTACGACAATGGCATTCCGACAAGGTCCACGACAGGCCTACGATTGGAAGGCTTGTCGTAGCCTTGTCGTGGTTGGTGGACCCCAGTTCCCGACAAGAGTCTACGACAAGGCCATGACAGGCTGCGACTGGGAAGCTTGTCGGGAGCCTTCCGACAAGGTTACGACAAAATAGAACATGTTTGATTTTTCCTGCGACTGGACCTTTGTTGTGGAGTGTCATGGCGTGTCTGGAGCGTGTCACAGAGGTCTACGATAATTAATTTTAGTGGAGCGTGCACTTCCCGACATGCCCCGACAACGCTGTCGTAAAGCCCCCCTTCTCTCGACAAGGCTGCGACAAGGTAGTGTAGCCAATACTCAATGACTAATTGGGTGATTTATTTTATTGATTAATAATGTTATACGTGGTGAGATGAAATCAGAAACTCACTCGATGAAAATAGTTTTGTCCATACTTCAGAGTAATTCACGTTTGCTTCGTGAATTACTCTGTGGTCAAACTCAATGGAGCAGGGACCAAGTTATTTTCATCTTGTGAGTTTCCTTCTAAGAACTCACAAGACCCCCCCCCCCCCTCCCCCTCCACCCACCTGAGAATGCGTATAGATCCAGTCCCCATTCCGTTCATTGTTTGCTGCTTCTTCGCCACTTTTCACCGTTCTCTTGCCAACGGGACATTCCACATTCTTCGTGACTAAAGCCGCTAGAATGGATGGAATACTGGCTTTGTGATTTGTATGAAGGCATCCTACTGGTACCCAAAGGAGCGTGTTTGTGAGTCACACGATGGAATTCACGTATCTCACAGGGTGCTTGTGAGTCAC